>CM077879.1:82395751-84895751 GCA_039720435.1 Amazona ochrocephala
AGGAGGGAAGGAAGGAAGGAATGATGGAGGGAGGGAGGAAAGGAAGGGAGGAAGGGAGTTAGGGAGAAAGAAAGGAAGGAAGGATGGGAGGGAGGAAGGAAGGAGGGAGGAAGGAAGTGAAGGAGGGAGGGAAGGACGGAGGGAGGGAAAGAGGGAGAGATGGAAGAAGAGAAGGAGGGAGGAAGGAAGGAAGGAGGGAGGGAAGGAAAGGGAAGGAGGGAAGGAAGGAAAGGAGGGAAGGAAGGAGGGAAGGAAGGAAGGAGGGAAGGAAAGAGGGAAGGAAGGAGGGAAGGAAAGAAGGAAGGAGGGAAGGAGGAAAGGAAGGAAGGAGGGAACGAAGGAGGGAACGAAGGAGGGAACGAAGGAGGGAAGGAAGGAGGGAGGGAAGGACGGAAGGAAGGAAGGAGAGAAGGAAGGAGGGAGGGAAGGAAGGAAGGAGGGAAGGATGGAGGGAAGGAAGGGAGGGAAGGGGGGAAGAAAGGAGGGAAGGAAGGAAGGAAAGAAGGAGGGAAGGAAGGAGGGAAGTAGGGAAGGAAGGAAGGAGGGAAGGAAGGAAGGAAAGAAGGAGGGAAGGAAGGAGGGAAGTAGGGAAGGAAGGAAGGAGGGAAGGAAAGAAGGAAAGAGGGAAGGAAAGAAGGAAGGAAAGAAGGAAGGAGGGAAGGAAAGAAGGGAGGAGGGAAGAAAAGAAGGAAGGAGGAAAGGAAGGAGGGAGGGAAGGAGGGAAGAAAGGAGGGAAGAAAGGAGGGAAGGAGGGCGGGAAGGAAGAAAGGACGGAAGTAGGGAAGGAAGGAAGGAGGGAAGGAAGGAAGGAGGGAGGGAAGGAAGGAGGGAGGGAAGGAGGGAAGGAAAGAGGGAAGGAAGGAAGGAGGGAAGGAAGGAGGGAGGGAGGGAAGGAAGGAGGGAAGGAAGGAGGGAGGGAGGGAGGGAATTGTTACATTAAAAGGGGTGGGGGGAGGTGGTAAGTCTCTTGTTTATTTACACAAACCCCTTGTCTTGTTCTCCAATGTGTAACCACCAGTCCGGCCGCGTTCGCTATTTCGAACCTTACTGATCCGGATTCACTGATAGTTGGAATAAACCCCTTGCTTTATTAGAGGAAGGACAGGAAATGGCTCTAATATGCAACTACCAGTCCGGCCGCGTTCGCTCTTTCGAACCTTACTGATCCGGATTCACCGATAGTGTACCACACTGTCCAGTCCAATCAGCTGCAGCTATCAGTCCGGCCGTGTTCGCTATTTCGAACCTTACTGATCCGGATTCACCGATAGTGCACCACAACAAGAAATGGGGTTGTATTCAGTGAGAAAATTATTTATTGATACAATAGATAGAGGTTCTTATGGATTGCCGGTGATAAGTACTGTCTGCAAAAGCACGTGCGTATAATAGTTACATGAATACAAGCGCTTGATAAATTTGACACAGCTTAGCTCTAAAAGATAGAGGTGACAAATAAGAATAACTCTATAGAGATTCTAAGTTTTTCCTAGGAAAGCACTGGATACAGTGTGAGTCTTACCCATAGGCGTCCCTATGGGGGGGGAAGAGAGGTCCAGCCCGTCGACCGGTCCCAGGAGTCGGTTGATGTTATCTTCCTTAACTCGTCCACGATGGTATCTTCCCTAAAATTCCCCTTTCTCTTGGGCTATTTTATATTATTTTTACCTTCAAGGTGGAGCTTGAGTGACTCTAGTCATACATACCTTTATTGCCATTGGTGAAAATTTCTCTCGCCTCGATTTAAAGGTATATGAGACTAAAAATTCAGAGAGCATGCTCAGAGAGAGGTGGTCTTATTTCGGGGGGGGGGGGTCGCACTGGAGAGGGGTGTGTATTTTAGTATTATAATGAAGCAAAGTTCACACTAAGGACGGCATTTTGTCAAAAGATGACAGGCCGCTGGCTCAGGATGGCAAGTGTGCAGCTTATCAGTTTCTTGTACCACCTAGTTCCCGTTTTATCTGCTGAAGTTAGGACAGAGCATACCCGCGACATCTCCACCTCGCTGTATCCTCCGCCTGTTACGGGAACCGCTGTGGAGTGCACATTCCTGGCATACCAGGTACGGCTGCATCTCGCTCTGAGGGGCCCTGAAAGTCCATTTTCTCTTATGTGTGGACGATGCTGCATTTTTAATATAGATTTAATTCCCAATTATCCCAAATTTCCTAATTATTCCACATAATCCACCCCGTGACTATAGTCACTCAAGCTTCACAATATTTAGAAGGAAGTTGGAACGTCCCATACACCTTTTGAGTGAAGGTTGCTAAGGACATATACATCCTGTGGGGATGCTAAGTTAGTTAAGCATTTTAACATAATCCAAAGTCTAATATACAAAGCAATTGTCAAGACAAATCCTAATACAGTAAGTATTAACAAAATCACAACAGGGTGAAGCATCCTATTCAGAATTCCTGTGGCAGTTGGTGACCATCCAAAGAGAGTGTCCCACCATTTAGGCTCTGCATCTTTCTGGACTCTAACACCTGATGAACTTCTTCGGTATCATGGTGGACAGTGATCAGAGTTCTTTGTCCTCTTTCCTTGGCCTGGGTCAGCAACTGCTTCAAATCTTCATGGTGTCTTGATTGCAATAATTGTTGAGAAGTAACAGGAGCTGAATAATTGAAGTCACACCCCATAATGTTAGTAAAGTTACAAATGCAAAGGTTAGTGTGATCAATAATATTCATAGTAATATCATCTATTAATATAGAGTTACAAAGAGTTCTCATACAAGCACATCCTTTTCCAATATATACAAGCATAGTTTCTGGATTTTCATTGGGATGTATTTCAAAATGACATTTTGTTCCGTGTCAAGACAAATGTCTTGTGCTTTTATGGTATTACTTTCACAAATGAATCCTTGTTGGTTCCGTGTGATGCATGCATCGACGTCAACAGTTTGCCATTTATTGATATATTGCGCCCATACTCTATGTTCAATTGGATAGAGCACGGTTTCATTGTGATTCAGTCCTAGCGCAATGATTGGGTATATGGTACGTACCGAAGCATTGCGTATTGTTAGGACGAAAGCAGTGACTTTACTGTCAATGGGGTCATAAGTGAAATTAATCAGGTGCCACCAAGATTGGAATTTTCTTTCAAATTCAATTGCGTTATCCCAAACTACTTTTCGAATTTCAGTGGGTAAGGTACCTGCTTCACCTTCCCTTATGATTGTGGCTGTCATCGATTGTATCCGTATCTGGGCTTGGATACAGCTGAGAGCCAGAGACACGTTGTTTTGGGCGACATCAAGTGCATCTATAATTAGCTGGTGGTCCTTTTCACTCGTTTCTTCCCATTGAGGCAAGATGTTTGATAAAAACCATTGGTGATTTCCCAAAGCCAAAAGAGAAGATTGTAAAGGGTACTTCAATTTAGTCAAGTCATGAGTTACTGTGGCTAATTTGTTGGCTAGGATTTCCGCATCTATGCTATTTAAGACTCCTAGACCTGTTCCTAAGAGACCAGTTACATCTCTTTTGATCGTTTTGAGGGAGTGAGGGTTCGTCCATGTAACCATGTTGACCATCCTGCATATGATGTATCCAGGAATGGTGAACATGTGGGTTTGATCACAGAGATGTTGATCTGCATTGATAACTCCTCACGTTTGAGGGAGAGGGAGTAGGTTGGGTCATTTTTAATGACATAAGGCAAAGTACAGCCCTATGTTGTCTTGTGCCCAGAGGCAGGTTGTAAAGAGTGGTTGGACCAACAGTCCCATCTCTCCACAGTACAGATTTTTATTTGTTACTTCTGTTTTGGTTATGGAGATCTGACTTATTCGTTCGTGGGTGGATCCATTTATAACTCTACGTCCTACTTTTATTTCTTGTCCCATGTATCATCACTGTTGACAGATTTAAGTCTTTGTTAGAATCTAATTCTACATTTCCCGTGCTTAATCCCATGCTCCCGGTGTGTTTTGTATGAGTCTCAGACCAGAGCCACTGCAGGTCTGTAGAAACATAATATTGATTCAATTCCACAGTTTACCATTTTTCAAAAACTTAGGTTGGCAAATGATCATGAATGTAAACAATACTATTGCTATTACGGCTAGGATGAGTGACAAGATTCCTTGGATGCACTCAAGTTCAGTGTAGGCCAGTCCGTCTGCCCACGTGCAGTTCACCTAGAGTTTCTGTGAACAAAAAAGAGAAAAGAACACATGCTCGGCCTTTTGACCGATGGGGTTAAAAGAAAGGTGAAAATCCACTGAATGCTAATCCGATGTATCTTTCCCGAACAGTCTTTGGTTTCCCGTGCATAGGGATTTTTAGGAGTAATTAGTACCATGGGTACTTGAGGCATTTTTACCAGCACTGGTTGTCCTCACAAGGAGGAAAATCATGAAAAACATATCCTTAACATCTAAGGCAGTCATTCAAGGATGGGCAGCTCCTTGTATCATTGTCACAATTTCAGCAATATTTGGGACTGCTGCAGTTAGAGGTGTAGTATTGGTGTTTAACTGTTGATAATCTACTATGAAATGCCATTGTCCGGTGGGTTTCTTTATAGGCCACATCGGGGAATTACAAGTGACTGAATTTGTTTAATGATATCCCTCTTTTCCAATTCCATTACCACCCCGTCAACCCCTGTAAGTGTTGCTGCAGGCAACGGGTTGTCATGAGTTCAGCTCTGTGTTTTTGACCCTGGGCCCGGGAACAGCACCGACACCACCAGTGTTTTCAGTTACTGCTTGGTGATGTTTAGGCTGGCCAAGGACTTGCTGAGTCTCATGCTCTGCTAGGGAAGGGGGGAAGCCGGGAGGAAGGAGAGACAGGACACCCGGCCCAAACTGACCAAAGAGATCACTCCACACCACAGCACGTCATGTCCAGGATGCAAAAACAGAGAGCAGAGACCCGGAAGGGTGGTGGGGGTGCACTGCATGGTCGGGCTTGATATTAGATAGTGAGAAATTGTATTCTATTCCCTTGTATTTTCTCTTGTCATTATTATTATTGGTGGCAGCAGCAGTGGTCCGTGCCACACCCCAATCACTAAACTGTTCCCATCTCAACCCGTGGGAGTTGCACTCCCCCGACTCTCCCTCCCATCCCTCCAGGAGCAGAGGGAAGAAAGAGTGGCGAGTGAGTGAGAGAGCGGCTGTATGGGTTTATGAGGCTTAAACCACGACACGGGTATTGCCAAATATTGGTAATTTTAGACAGAGGTAGGGGCATGGCTGTTTGTGACAGATTTAACCTCATTGTCAATGCAGAATTTCACCTGCCTCATCCAAATCGTCATTATGGCAAAGCACATACAGATCTACACTAGCAGCACGTATACTACCAGGTGCAGTAGCATGCTGAAAATGCCAGTGGCAGTAAGGAACCAGCCAAAGAAATTTCTTACCAGTGGAGTTACTATCATTGCACCAGAATCTCTCTAGCCTTTGCCATAACATTTTCTAGCAGTCGCTGCAAATTTGCATGTTCTGATATCTGCTTGCAAGTGACAAATCCACATAATACAAGGTGTAGTTTCTCATTAGCAACTGGCTAGCAAGTATAGGTGGTTTTATACACAAAATCACAGCCTCCATCAACAGCCACTCTGCAAGCACACATATTTAAGCTGTTACTTTTCAGTTGCCCCCAAGTGATGTTTTGCCTCATTCTGCTTGGGGTATTCACGGTCAGCTCTTATAGCTGAGGCACTGGGTTCTTCCACTCATCTGTCCAGCTCATGGCGAGACTTGGCAAACTTTGCAGGCAGCCGCCATGGACCTGTAGGTAGGAGGACACAAACATACCCTCTCCCCAAGGTTATCAGTTCTTGAGAAGTAAGACAGGTTACAGTGATTCCTTAAAGCGGAGGCATTCCGATAAAAGGAATGTGAAGCAGCTGCAGAAGCGAACTGCACAGTTAACAGTCAACGAGGTTGCTGTGTCATTAACCATTTTTTCTCTTTCTCTGCCACCCCAATGCTGTTTGGGTGGAGGTTAGCAAAGCTTGTGGTTGCACTACCCCTCTCGCTTTTTTAGTTAGCAGTTCATGTTTCAAGTCTTGGATTCACCCCCTAGGTTACCTTAAACACACTAAGCCGGACTGGACTGCTCGGCAGCAGCTACAAATGCCTGCCTGCCCAGCAGCAGCTACAGCTGCCAGCCTGCAGAGCAGCAGCCATAAATTCCTGCCGGCAGCAGCACCTCTGCATTAACCCTTTCTTGCCCAAAATGTTAATGTGCTACCTGTTGAAAACTTTTACATGAATCCGACAGCAAATAAATACACAGAACACTGTCTGCCCTCAACAGACACACACATACACACACATTCATGGGATCCCACAAACACACTCCATACAAACACAATATTTAAAACACAAAATCCAGACAATCATTACTCCCACTACACGATCCCACGTACAGAACGTGGTGCAACGACCCTGTGAAGACAAACAGGAAACCAGCTCCAAGCAGCATCATCGCAGTGCAGGGTGGCAGGCTGAATCTCAGCGGGCGTCCCCGTGCAGGCTCTGCCTCCCCCACACTGCATGAGGCTTGGGCTTTTGTACTGACCAAAATGCACACTCATTCTGATGCAGGTGGCCAGCCTACATCAGAAGAAGTGGCGAGTAGTATCTATAAAGGTCTGCAAGGGTCGGTAGAAACACAGACATACTTATATATACAAACCTCTAGTACATAAATATTACAGAAAGACTATATAAAGCAAGTTATATATGGGGTGAGAGACCTTCCTACCTCGGGTCTCGATCCGGCACATATACCACCAGGAAAGTATGCAATCCATCTGCATCCCCCAGGTTAGGAGCAGGGGCATTTTTAGCTTCCTCTTGTGCACAAGATAAACAAGCACCTAACACTGCACACATAACCTTTTTACCTTTTCCCTCTTTAAGCTTCTGTAAAGCCCAACACTGTTCAATACATTCTACCACTTTATCTTCATCCTTCCAAAACTTTTGGGCCCACTCCTTCCCAGCTGGGGAAGGGGCACAATCATATTTTTGCAGCAGTTTATCCATGGCAATCCTGCCGACTACGCCAATTTAATGTTATGTTAAAAGGGGTAGGGGGAGGTGGTAAGTCTCTTGTTTATTTACACAAACCCCTTGTCTTGTTCTCCAATGTGTAACCACCAGTCCGGCCGCGTTCGCTATTTCGAACCTTACTGATCCGGATTCACTGATAGTGGGAATAAACCCCTTGCTTTATTAGAGGAAGGACAGGAAATGGCTCTAATATGCAACTACCAGTCCGGCCGCGTTCGCTCTTTCGAACCTTACTGATCCGGATTCACCGATAGTGTACCACACTGTCCAGTCCAATCAGCTGCAACTATCAGTCCGGCCGCGTTCGCTATTTCGAACCTTACTGATCCGGATTCACCGATAGTGCACCACAACAAGAAATGGGGTTGTATTCAGTGAGAAAATTATTTATTGATACAATAGATAGAGGTTCTTATGGATTGCCGGTGATAAGTACTGTCTGCAAAAGCACGTGCGTATAATAGTTACATGAATACAAGCGCTTGATAAATTTGACACAGCTTAGCTCTAAAAGATAGAGGTGACAAATAAGAATAACTCTATAGAGATTCTAAGTTTTTCCTAGGAAAGCACTGGATACAGTGTGAGTCTTACCCATAGGCGTCCCTATGGGGGGGGAAGAGAGGTCCAGCCCGTCGACCGGTCCCAGGAGTCGGTTGATGTTATCTTCCTTAACTCGTCCACGATGGTATCTTCCCTAAAATCCCCCTTTCTCTTGGGCTATTTTATATTATTTTTACCTTCAAGGTGGAGCTTGAGTGACTCTAGTCATACATACCTTTATTGCCATTGGTGAAAATTTCTCTCGCCTCGATTTAAAGGTATATGAGACTAAAAATTCAGAGAGCATGCTCAGAGAGAGGTGGTCTTATTTCGGGGGGGGGGGGGTCGCACTGGAGAGGGGTGTGTATTTTAGTATTATAATGAAGCAAAGTTCACACTAAGGACGGCATTTTGTCAAAAGATGACAGGCCGCTGGCTCAGGATGGCAAGTGTGCAGCTTATCAGTTTCTTGTACCACCTAGTTCCCGTTTTATCTGCTGAAGTTAGGACAGAGCATACCCGCGACATCTCCACCTCGCTGTATCCTCCGCCTGTTACGGGAACCGCTGTGGAGTGCACATTCCTGGCATACCAGGTACGGCTGCATCTCGCTCTGAGGGGCCCTGAAAGTCCATTTTCTCTTATGTGTGGACAATGCTGCATTTTTAATATAGATTTAATCCCCAATTATCCCAAATTTCCTAATTATTCCACAGGAATGAAGGATGGAAAGAAGAAAGGAAGGAGGGAAGAAGGGAAGGAAGGAAGGAGGGAAGGAAGGTAGGAGGGAAGGAAGGAAGGAGGGAGGGAAGGAAGGAGGGAGGGAGGGAAGGAGGAAGGGAAGGAGGGAAGGAAGGAGGGAAGGAAGGAACGAAGGAGGGAAGGAAGGAGGGAAGGAAGGAACGAAGGCGGGAAGGAGGGAAGGACAGAATGAGGGAGGGAGGAAGGGAGGAAGGAAGGGAGGGAGGAAGGAAGTAAGGGAGGAAGGAAGGAAGGGAAGAAGGGAGGGAGGGAGGAAGGGAGGGAGAGAGGGAGGGAGGGAGGATGGGAGAAAGGGAGGGAGGAAGGGAGAAAGGGAGGGAGGAAGGAAGGAGGGAGGGAGGGAAGGAAGGAAGGAGGGAGGGAGGGAAGAGAGGGAAGGGAGGGAGGGAGGAAAGAAAGGAAAGAAAGGAAAGGGAGGAAAGAAAGGAAAGAAAGGAAAGAAAGGAAAGGAAGGATAGCTTAGGACGCGGCAGCGTCCCTGTCGGCTCCCTTGCCCTAGGCGGCAGATGTCCCGTGACTGCTGCCGCGCTCCCTGCCAGCGTGCTCCCTGCCGGGGTACCAGAAATCAAAAGGGGGGGGGGGCTGGGGGGGGGGGGGGAAGGCGGGGGCCAAAAAAGAAGGGGGGAGGAGAAAAACATAACAGAAAAAAGCAAACCGAGAAACCCCAAGCGAAACACACGGAGAACTCTCGTGGAATAGGAACTCGCTCCTCCTCTATGCGAGAGAGCAGGGTTTTATTGAGGGACAAAGTCAAGAAGGCAAAAGCAGCAGTGCTGGGGGCGGGCATGACGGTGGCCAGAGGTGCACCCACCGATTAGCGTTTGTTAGGGGTTTCTATACTTTCGCTATTGCATTAGCCATATACACCTTCATCATTCCTGCGTATAGGCGGGGAACAGTGTAACTAGCTTCAGAAACTTACTATCCTAAGTCTCCTCCTCTTGGCTCCTGCACACTGGTCTCAGGTGGTGGAGGGCCGGGGTCTTCTTGAGCTTGAAGTAAGCAGTCTTCCACGGGCGGGCAGGGGTGTGTGTTTCTGTGTGTGCGTGTGCTCGCGTGTGTGTGTCTCTGTGTGTGTCTTCGAGATGAAGTAAGCAGTCTCCCTCACAGTGCGCTTTTCACCTTTGGTGCAGTTGGATGCCCCAGGAATCACGAAACTAGCTGAAACCAGCCGTACCTGTCATTTTTCTGAGAGCTGGCAAAGATTGAGAACGGCGTGACCTTCCTGCAAAATTGATTGCAGGATGGGCAGAGGAGGAGTCTCCAAAGCGAGCAGATGTTTGGGAGGCGCTGTCTCTAAACCAACTGCTAAGTAGAAGGATGGTGTGAAATAACCCCTTCCTGTTTAATAGGGCCGCTAAATCCTCTTACCTCACCCCACACTTAACTACGAAAACATTGTTCTTTATCTTCGGCCCTAGTTAAGCTAAAAGTACTTTAACCCTGCGTTTTCCAAGCACTAGCTTTTCTCCTATCAAGCCCCCCCCCCCCCCCCCCTTTTGTTTTACCTTTGCAAATTCTTTTGCTATAGAACTGCATTTTTACTCGGGAGTTCTGGCGAAGTATTTATTGCTTTCAACTTGTTGTCTAACCTTATGCCTTTAGCTGGCTTCGTTTCTGTTACTGCAAACTCATACAGGTGTATCCACATTGCAACACCTACGACTTGCGAAAGCCAATGCATCGATGTGTTTATCACACTCCTCCGGGGGGGGGGGGAGAGGGGGAATGCCACCAAAAACCAAACACACCCCTCCCCACCATCCCCAGACCACCTCTGCCTGTGCCAGGCTCCCCGCCTGTTCCCTGACCACTGTCTCCTGCCTGCCTGCCTGACCGCGCCGCCACCGCCGGGGGACTGAGCGCGGGACTGCCCACTCCGTGGGAGCAGCTCCTCTTTTTCCTCGCATGAAGGGACCCGCTTGCTGGGCCGGAGCGGGGGTGGGGGATGGGGGGGGTGAGGTGGTTTGTGTTTGTGTGCGTGTGTGTGTGTGGTGGTGGAAGGTGCCGCGGTATCTGCAGACGCCCAGGTGCATCGGCTAGTGTATTTCAGTGCGTCCTGCGTTTTTCTGTCTCTCTTAATGCATCCAATATTCCATCCAGATCCTTTCAATCACGATCCTGACTTCTTAAATTTCTTAGCTACCCCTGCAGGGTCATTTCGATAGTTTTCCTGCAATCTGCTTCCAATTATCCAAATCTCCCAAAGAGAAATTCACTTTTATCCCGGTACGTCCCTCTACTTCCATTGCTTCCCTAAGAGGGGCTTGCAGGACCGTCTTAGTTTTCCGACGGACACGGGCGGCAACGGGAGTGGAGGGAATTGTCTTGACACTTCGTTCTTGTTCTTCACCTGGATCAGAGGATTCCTCCTGAATCGGAGGTTGTCTCTGATCCGGTACCTTTGGGGAAACATAGCCCTCTGTTCTATCCTCAACCATGTTGTCTTTAGCTCTTTTGGTAACTTTCAAACCCGTCTCCCCAATACCACAACCCGAAGAACATCTTTGCGATGTATTCCCAACCTGTGGCAAATGGGGGGGGGGGGGGGGGGCATCCACTAGTGTATTTCAGCGCGTCCTTGGTTCAGCAGTCGCGGTCATTTTTCTCTTTCTTAGGAGCTGGTGCTGTGCTGGTCCCCCTCGCCAGCCAGAGACGCGTTTGAAACCAAAAAGCAACGAAACTCCCCAAGCCCCCACGGAACAAAACACATCTGGCGAGCGCCAGGACCTGGGCCGCCGCCTCCACCCGCCCGCCCGGTCCCCGACACCAGCCAGAGGGCGTTTCAGGGGGACTGTCGGCCGACGGAACGGGAAAACCGAAAAAAAACCCCCGAAAACCAAACGCCCCCCCCCCGGAAACCCACCACCCGCCCAACCCCCCCCGCCCCCGACAACAAGAACAATTGAAAAACGAAACGAAACGAAACGAAACGAAACGAAAGGGGAAGGAAAAAAAAAAAAAAAAGCACCGAGAAAACCCAAAGAACAGCCGGGGGGGGGAAAAAAAAAAAAAACCGAACGAGAAAAAGAAGAAACCCGCCAAAAATAACCCCTCACAACCAAGAAAAGGCTGGCGAGTGCCCGGCAGCGCCGAGACCCGCGCCCGGCAAACGCTGCCCGAGCCTGCCTGCGAGCCTCCTGGCGGACGGACGGCAAGCTCGTGGTGGGGGCCACAGTTTGCCGTCAGGTCTACCTGGCCCCGCCGGGACAGCCGCATTTGCAGGGAGAGTTCCGCGCTCCGCCTCTAGGGGGAGTTTCGGCTCGCGTCGGACTTAGCCACCTCTCCCAGGTCCCGCGGTAGACCTGCCGGCAGCGCGGCCTCCAGAGGAGGTCGAGGGCCGTCGCTGTTTCTCGCTGCCTCCGGCTGCCTCATCGTAACTTTCTCCATGCACGTGTATGAACGCGCACGTCTCGTTCCCCTCTCTGACGTGCAGAAATCAGACTCCACAATTTGGTAGATTGTAAAGTAGCTGTGTTTATTCAGCGCTGGGCGGCACGGGGGGAGTCCCACCAAAGACGTGTGCGCCCCAGGCGGCAGTTCGACCTGTATACATAAAGCAGGATGTTGAATATTCACGAAGTTTCCCGATACGCCTATACATAGGCATAACCTGTCCCCGCTTCGTATTAAAATGAGTCTCAGTAAGTGATTTCCATAAACTCCTCACTACTGCGCTTGCACAGTGCTTCCTGGTGGTGGTCTCCGGGGTCATGGGGATGAAGGCTGATAGCTCCTCTTCCTCACAGCTAGTAACCTTTTGTTCCTGCGCAGACTCTGTTATCCCTTGGTTCCCACCCAGATCGCAGGGTCGGTTTCAACCACTTCTTAAGGCAGGTCCCTGGGTCTTATCAGGAGCTGTACGTTAGGGGGTGTCATGTGACTTCTTGCTTTAGTTACTTTGTTAAGCTATATCTCTGCCAATTTGGATTTCTGAACCCCTTCTCTCTGTCCCCCCTTTTCTAGAAAATCAGTACATTCTTTTACTAAGTCTACTCTTCAATTTAACGTTTCTCTATCTAACATTTTTCAAAGTATTTGTTACATTCAAGTTTTTGTCATAACTGCTTTTTTCTTCCACTCATTGTGAGAATTTTCCGTGGGCTTACAGCACCATAGTGTGCATCGAGCTGATATGCAGAAAACTTTAATCAAGATAACTATCACTATCATTGTGGCAATCAGTTGCTTCAACCAGGTTAAATTTGGTAACCAAAAGGTTAGTTTTTCTATTAAGTCCCTAAATTCCCAGGATGTGTCATTTTAGGCCACTTCATGCAAAATTTCAGTCTTTTCCTAAATGTGGGACAAGTCCTTTTCAATCCTCTTGTCTTGGTTAGCATAGGTACAACAACGTTCACCAATAACTGTACACAAACCCCCTTCTTTAGCAAAAAGTAAGTCCAACCCTAACCTGTCTTGAAGTGTTACTTGTCCTAAGGAAGAGATTTCTTCTTGTAGTGCCGTGAGTGCGTCAGCTGTGGCATTATTAATAATTTCCATTGTAGCTGAGATGTTAATTAAGGCCTTTTCTAATTCACTAACTCCTAACCATGGAAGAAACCATCTCACAGAACTATGAAACCCGGCTGGTTTCGTTATTAAAGGGTTGTTCCTCTTGGTTAGATGGGTGACAAGTTTCATGTAGGTTCGTAATAGGCCAAGCGTGCTTAAACTGGTTAAGTTTTGTACGATGGTAATGTCAGGAACTATGATCCCTATAGCACATTGGCCCTCCCACCCCAACAGCAATACCTTGTATCCCCACCTTCCACAGATCCAATACCATCCACGACCTACAGGAGTTGGCCAACCTTTGGGGGTATAGGTGGCATTTTTCTGAGTCTGGTAGCTATTCCACATATTGGCACCTCCATAACGGATGTAAGTGGCGCAACTGGAATACGCTCCAATCAATCTTAAATTTCCTCCACTTTTGTCTGTGCTATTCCCCCTATATTCTTAATATTTGTGGTGTTTTCCAGGTAGCACCTTTGGACACAAGGTACTCCCTCAGTCTCATTCCACAGCAGGCTTAAATCTATCTGCCATTCGAGATTCTCTCTTGGTTCCCCTGCATACTCGTCCAGAGATATGTTATCAAAGGCACAAGCTCTTCCTGAAAGGTTGGGGAAAACGGTAGTGAGTATAGGGTGGCCATGTCCTGCGTTTTGGGGTAAGCGTGAGCAAATCCAGCAGTCAGACTGGTTCATGGTATTAGCAATCTTGTCATGTAGCTGGAAGAAAGTATTACTTCCCCATTCCTCTAATCCCCCTATGAGGTTTACAATCAGCGCTGTGACAAGGTAGTTTTTCCTTGTTGTACTTGGGTGACTCTCCATGGAGATTTAGGTGCTTTCTTTACCCTGGTGTGATGTATCCAGGCACTTTGTTCTTTGATTTTGATTGCGGTAAACGAGGTAAGGAGTACCTGGAAAGGTCCTTCCCACTGTGGCACTGAAATTTTTTCTGTAAGAGACTTCACATATACGTAATCTCCAGGTTGTATATTGTGTACTGGCCCATCTAAACCTCTCCCCCGAGTTCCAACTACATGTCTTCTAATTTTATCAAGCTGTTCACTCAATGCCACCATACATGAAGTCACAATTTCATCTCCGGCTTGTATGGATATCCCTCTCTGTATCTCATAGGGTCGTCCATACAAAATTTCAAAGGGGCTCACTCCTTCCTTTGCCCTCGGTCTGATCCGTATGCGCAGGAGGGCCAGAGGAAGGGATTGAGACCAGGCCAAATTCGCTTCTTGTCCTCATTTTACAATTTGCTGTTAAATGGTTCCTCTTTTCTACTTGGCCACTCGACTGGGGGCGATATGGGGTATGAAGTTGCCACTCTATACCCAGGTAGCAGCTAATTTGTTGTATCACCTTTGAGACAAAATGTGGTCCTCTATCAGAGGATATAGTTGCTGGAACCCTAAAACGTGGTATTATTTCTTGTACTAATACTCTAGTTACCTCTCAAGCCTTAGCTGTTCTGATCGGGAATGCTTCTGGCCAACCTGGAAAGATATCAGTTAATACCAATAAATACTGGTATCCCCTTTTTCTTGGGAGCTCTGTAAAATCAATTTGCGATTGGTGACCAGGTCCATTGCCTCTCCCAGTGTGACCTATTTCTGGTTTGGGGGTGTTCTTAGAGTTAGTCTGGAGGCAGAGATCGCACTGCTGAGTCACCTGTGTCACAGTGGTGTATAAATTTCTAGCTGCAATTTCTTTAATTAAATATTTGTACAAAGACTCTGCCCCTCAATATCTTTTCCTATGTTCTTCCTTTACTAAATGCCATATTAGGCAGGAAGGAATGATTAGTTTCCCTTGTGGGGTAAGAGCCCATCCCTATTCATTATATGACCCTTCCAGACCTATGATAAGCTTCTTATCTTCCTTAGTATAATCTGGCTTACCTTCTAGGGAAATTTGCCCATTGGGACCAAAGCTCCTTCTGTTTTTGTCTCTATTTTGCCTGCTTGTTTTGCCTCTCTGTCCGCCAGCTCATTTCCCTTCTCCATTTCTGAGCTCACTTTCTGGTGTGCCTTAATGTGTATGATAGCCAATTTCCCAGGAAGTTGGACTGCCTCCAGCAGTCTCAAAATTTCTCTTGCATGCTTGATGTTTTTCCCTTGAGAGTTCAATAATCCCCTTTCTTTCCAGATCGCTCCATGTGCGTGCACCACCCCAGAGGCATATTTTGAGTCTGCATAAATATTAACAACTTTGCCTTGGGCCAATTCCAAGGCACGGGTCAGAGCAATTATTTTTGCCTTCTGTGCAGAGGTATTAGTTGGCAAAGGCCCTGACTCTATTACCTCTTGACTGGTGGTAACGTCGTATCCCGCGTGTCTCTTACCACTTAGGACATAGCTGCTTCTATCTCTGAACCAGTTTTCTCCACTTTCCATAGGGCTGTCTCTCAGGTCTGGGCAGCTTGCATAAGTTGCTTCAATGGTCTCCAAGCAGTCACGATGTACTGGCTCTCCTGTGTTTCCACTGAGGAAAGAAGCTGGGTTGACAATGTTAGTGACTATGATTTCCACATTGTCTTGTTCTACCAACATAGCTTGATACCTCAAGAATCTATGTGGAGAAAGCCAATGTCCACCTTTAGCTTCCAGTACTGCAGACACTGTATAGGATACCAACACAGTCATTTTCTGGACCAGGGTAAATTTTCAGGCTTCTTGTATATTCAATATTACGGCTGCAACTGCTCACAAGCATCCAGGCCAACCTTTCACAGTTGCGTCCAACTGTTTGGAAAAGTAGGCAACTGCTTGTTGGTATGGGCCCAGATCTTGTGCTAATATTCCCAGGGCAATCCCCTGCTTCTTGTGGGAGAAGAGAAAGAACAGCTTACGCACGTTTCGGAGTCCCAAGGCCAGGGCCAACATGAAAGCTTTCTTCAGTGCCACAAAGGCCTTTCCGGCTTCCTTCCTCCATTTAAGGTGTTTCTAGTCACTGGTCGTTAGTGCATACAAAGGTTTAACAAGCACTCCATAGTTATAGATCCACAACTGGCACCACCCTGTCATTCCCGGGAATGTCCGCAACTCTTTTACTGTTTGAGCTTTTGGGGTCTGACATATTGCTTCTTTGCGGGCCTGTCCCAAAGTTCTTTGTCCTGCACTGATCTCATAGCCCAAATAATTCACCTCACGTTGTATTATCTGGACCTTCGTTTTAGACATCCGATATCCCTGGAGTCCAAGAAAATTCAGCAGTCTCACTGTTCAGGCCACGCAATCGCGTTCTGGTTTTGTGGCCATTAGAATATCATCCACATACTGCAACATTCTTCCCTCCTCAGAAGGGGTTTCCCAAGATTCTAAATCTTTTGCCAGCTGATTGCCAAAAATGGTAGGACTATTCTTAAATCCTTGTGGCAACACCATCCAAGTGAGCTGGGTCTTCTGACCACTTTTAGGATTTTCCCATTCAAATGCAAATAATTTTTGGCTAGCTTCACGGAGAGGGAGGCAAAAGAAGGAATCTTTCAGGTCTACGACAGTGAACCAAGTCAGTTCAGGTGTTAACGCGGTTAACAAAGTGTATGGATTTGCCACTACTGGGTAAAGATTCTCCGTTATCTTATTTACAGCCCATAGATCCTGGACTATCCGGTATGACCCATCAGCTTATCAGATAGCTAGTATAGGGGTATTAAAAACAGGGAGACTAGTTGCTGTATCCCTACCTCTGACCTGCGATCCAGCGGTGTGCTGCTACACGTTGCATCCCGTAGTCGATCCAGGAATTCGGATGGAGACTCGGAAGGACCTTGTTTAATAGCATATAAAACTGACCAATTTACTCTTTGGGGATTGCTTTTTCCATTCCTTTTGTAATCCATTCCTCATATGCTTGTAGTCTTTCCATATGTGCACATCTATTAACATCCCACTTTGGGTCTAGGAGAGGGAAGTATTCTTTAACATCCCCTCCTGTAACCTTATACTAGTCTTCAGCCAAATCCCCTGCTGTTTTTAAGACCAGTTGTTTCTCCGTTTCAGCCAAATGTTCCAATAACAACTGTATATCTTTCCAATCAGGGTTGTGTTGTTTTATAAGAAACTGAAAGTGTTTAGTTACACTTACTGGGTCACCCCTGTAATCTTTTGCAACTCTTTTCATTCTGTCAAATCGGTAGTGGAAAAGGGTACTTTGATCATTTCTGTTCCACCATCGGGTCCTACCACCTCTCGAAGAGGTGCTTGTAAAGCTGTAGAAGCAGACTTTTTTCTAGTGCAAGAAGATACAGGACTGTCCAGGGGAACAGATGCTCCTTCTGAGCCAGCATCCTGCTCCTGTGGTCGAGGTGGAGGCCTGAACAAGTCAGTTAGATCTTGTTCTGGTGTCTGATGAACTTTATCTGGTTTAGTACATCTCTGCCCAGCGCTGCATGCTGAGCAGTACTGCTTAAGTTTACCTCTAAGTTCTCTGTTATTCTCTCGCTCAAGTGCGAGTACCATACTGTCCTGTGGTGGGACCATTCCACAGTCTTTTTGCCACTCTGGGTGGTTCTGGAGGGTAAAGAACATGTCTGCATATGAGGCTTCATCCCCCTTCCCTTCTCTTCTTAAAAACAACATTAGTTGTCAAAGTGTATCATAACCTACTGACCCATTGAGTGGCCACTTTGCTCCATTTTCCAGCTTCTATAGAGGCCACCATTTATTACAGTACTTAACAAGGGTCTTTTTATTTTCCATGCCTTCAGACCCAGCAGTGTCTTTCCAGTGGGTGAGCACGCAGCTCAAAGGACTCATTCTCGGAATTCTCCTTTGGGTGTTACCCGTATCTTTGACCACTGTCTCTTCTTAGTCCTCTATTTTATCTCCTATTTCTTTGTTTCAATTTCCACGCAAATCTTTACTGTCTTTTCCCAATCCTCTACCCACACGCCCCAAACTTCAGGGATCAAATTTTTCCTCCCACACTCTAATTTCACTCTTTCAGATTCCTTTTGGGCATTATATAAGTGTGGAGGTTGGGGAAGGCACTTAGGGGACTCCACCCTTTTTCTATAAGATATACAATACCATCGTCTCATACAGGATTTACACTTCAGCAAAACCCAAGCTGGGTGGCAGCTATCACACAATCTGAAAACAAGCCCACACACAAAAGAAGGGATTACCCCTGTTAGCCCACCAATGCAAGGGTTCAGATTGGGGTAGTGAGGTTGTTCTCAACCTAAAGGTTGTTCCCAATCTAAAGCCACTGTTCGTCCTGCTGGAGTTATGTATACTCCTTCCAGATAAACCTGCTCGTTCCTCTCCTTAACCAATTTCCCCCTTCGTTCAAATATTCAAGCCCAAACCACCGGAGGAGCGACTCTCTCCATTCTGCCACCTTGATGCTTAACTGGTCCCCTATAGGAGATTGAGCAAACACCACAGTAGCCCAATTTAAATATTAAAAGATCAAATGTTCAAAACATTCTATTATTAATTCAGACTCACTCTATAGCCATATCATGCACATTTCATACACACTACCCACCCACACGCAACCTTTAGCAGCAGATAATTACTAGAGGTCTGCTTACCCTTCTCCGGCTTCTTATACAATCATTAGCAGGTCTGTCCTGGCTCACAACATTGGGATACAGCGGTGGCCATGGATGAGGAGGCACCACAGAGTACAGCACTGACACCACCAGATCCAAGGGTGGGGAGGAGATGGAGAAGGGCTTCAGGTACGCAAATGCTGAAGTGCTGATAAGCAGGGAGAGCATGGCCAGGTGAGGGAGGCGCGTGGAAAAGGCTTTGTGGCATCCTTGCTCAGATGGGATCCTCAGCACGCTCTGAAGATCTGCACATAGGACCCCACAAGGAAAACAAAACAGCCAAATGTTACACAGATAGCAATCACAAGAAGCCCAGCTTCCCTGAGGTGGGAGTGTGAGCGGGAGAGCTTGAGGATCTGGGGGATTTCACAGAAGAACTGCTCCACATCATTGCCTTGGCAGAGGGGGAGTGAAAATGTATTGGCTGTGTGCAGCAGAGCATTGAGAAACCCCATGCCTCAGGCAGCTGCTGCCATGTGGACTCAAGCTCTGCTGCCCAGGAGGCTCCTGCAGTGCACGGGCTTGCAGATGGCCACGCAGTGGTCGTAGGACATAATGGTGAGAAAATAAAACTCAGCTATGAGAAAAAAGAGAAAGAAAAAGATCTGTGCAGCACAAGCTGTGTAGGAGATGGGCCTGGTGTCCCAGAGGGAATTGGCCTTGGATTTGGGGACAGCAGTGGAGATGCAGCCCAGGTCCAGGAGGGAGAGGTTGAGGAGGAAGAAGTCCATGGGGGTGTGGAGGTGCTGGTCGCAGGCTGTGCTGGTGATGATGAGGCCATTGCCCAGGAGCGCAGCCAGGGAGATGCCCAGGAAGAGCCAAAAGTGCCAGAGCTGCAGCTCCCGAGTGTCTGCGAATGGCAGGAGGAGGCACTGGGTGATGGAGCTGCCGTTGGACATCTGCTGCCTCTGGGCATGGAGCACTGTCAGAGGAGAAAGAGACAGTGACAGGTTAGGGCAGGAGGGATGTCAGATACAGAAGTTCAATTTACACACTCACAACTGAGCACATTTTAGCAGGAGAGGAGAGGCTCAGTGTCATCACCAGAGATGTCATTACGCTGCTGAGGCTTCTTCCTAGGTTCAATCAGAAGAGCATTGCATCAGGCAAAAAGTCTCAGCTCTTTGTAGCTTAGTGCAGAGCCAGGAGAGCTGCAGTGTTCATCAGACATTTCCCATGTGCCCTCTGCTTACAATTGCACTGCCTGTAAGATGCCTTCACACACAAATTGAACTTAAATCCCCTGCAAATGCCTGCCCTGTGCTGAGAGCAGGGGCACATGGTTTCAAAGGGCAGATCACGGAGCTCCCATAGGGAGAAGCAAAGGACTGTGTCCAGCAGAGCATGGTCAGCAGCCACCTCCAGTGCCAGACACCAAGAGAGCTGCTTGAATGCACCCTCCCCAGGCCTGGGCTGCACTTTCCCCCCCCACTCCCTGCCCACATCTCTGCTGCCTGGAGCTGTGGCTGCCAGGAAGCTGCTGCTCCCGGCCCAGTTCTGTTCCCTCTCAGTGCTCACACAAGTCCTGACGAGACTCTTGGTGCCTTCTCCAAAGCAGGGAAGTAAATTCCCAGCTCCCACTGCCCAACCTGCCCACCAAGAGTGAAAAACATCAGAGCTCAGAATCCTTCCCTATCAGGCAAACACTGCCTCAGTGTCTTTCAGAAGGACCCTCTGCAAACGTGCTCAGAGTGATGTGGAGCTCAGAACAGCATGGACCCACACAGCACCCTCTCCAGTGCACACGAACACTTTCCCCTCCCCGCCCGGGGTTGTTCCTTCCCCCACAGCTTCTCCCCCAGTGCCGTGATGAGCTCCCGGGCAGGCTGAGTGCTGACCCTGGCAGGCGGCAGAGTCCCTGCCCCAGCACACAGCCGCTGGGCTGCAGGGACCCTGCTCGCAAGGAGAGCACTGGGCAGCCCTGGCTGCACACCCACATTTACACCCTGCAGCCAGCCAAGGGGACCTGCCTTGTCCTGTCCCTCGCATGGTGCAGAGGGAAGCCCTGCTCTGCAGCACATCCTCCTCCTTATATAAACAGAGAAACCAAGAGAGTCCTCCTGACAGATCCCATGGACTGTCCAAGGCAGCAGCTTCAGGAGATCCCTCCAGCAACTGCAGCTGCATTGCCCTGCACCCACAGCCTTACCATGCACAGGGCTGGGAAGGTTTCTCTTGCAGGGAGCTCGCAGCATCCTCCACTGCCAGGGGCCTTTAAGCTCTCTGAGGCTCGCAGGTCTCCCCTCAGTGCCTGCAGGCAGTGCCCCAGCCCTGCTCCTGGGCAGAGCTGTCTCTCTGCAGCGCTGCCCCCTTGCCACCATCTATCTGCGTCCCAGGAGCCCGGCCCAGCTCAGCAGCAGAGGCCCAGCCCAAGGTGGCTCTGCCTCTGACCCCTGGGCTCCCTCCAGGGCTCCCTGGGGCTCCAGGGGAACCCCATGGGAAACAGCCTGAAGCAAGCACTGATGTTCCCTCCCTCAGCTGGCAGACACACTGCCTTCCTGCAGGGTCAGTTCTCTGATGAGAAAGAGGTTTAAGGCTAAAAACCTTCTTTTCTGAGAATCACAGAATCATTTAATTTGAAAATGACCCTTGAGAACATCGACTCCGACTATTAACCTGTCACTGGCTAGGTCACACACTGAGCATGAGAACATCTCTGGTGAGATACCCTTGTTGGATGGTCACCAATAGTAACTGGGACTTTAAAGTTGAATTTTACATCCTACCATAATTTCACTAATTTATATCCTATTCCGTTTGTTGTTAAACATTCTGCTATACATTAGAGCATGGAAATCATCTGCACAAGTTATGTTTACTGCAGATACCTCTCGTATAGATAATGGTACTTAAACCCATTTAACAAACTCTTTAACATTTGAGTAAAGCAACCAAAAATTTATAACTGGAATTTATAACCAAAGTTTATAACTGGAATTCAGCACTACTCTGGAGGCACAGAGGCAAGAGGTGACCACACCACCCTGAGAAAGATGGGCTGACTTTAGTCACAGGCTGGACTGTGCTGATGCAGCCCCCCTGCCTTTCCTGGAGCCCTCTGCCTGTTAGGCCCCATCCTTTGCACAGTACAAGGAGCTGGATGCTGGCTGCTCCCTGGCTGCACCAGGAGCTCTGGTTGCCTGGCGAAGGTGGGAACAGCACACAGAGATCAGGAAAGTTGGACACTCCCTGATCATACCGGGAGCTCTTTTGGGATGATCAGTTGTTCCCTGACAACCTGGAACAGAGCTGTTGTGCACTGCGGAAACCGACACAGAATTGAGGCCAGGATGAAAACTGACTGATGACTAAAGCCCATCATCTGGCCACCCTAGAAATGGTGGTCCCAAGTGAGAGACCCTTTGAGCTCTCCTGGACCCCAATGGGCTGTGAGCAGCATCTCCCTCAGAGTGAGACATCTCTGAGAGCCCCCTAAACTCTCCAGTTTAGGAAACGGGGATCATCTGCCTGGGCTGTTCCTGCTGCTCACTGACACTCGGCCCTTTGCCCCCTGAGGAGCACTTCCAGAGCTGATGTGAGTATTGGGCTCTGCTTTTACTTTTCACTGCACTGAGAGCAACTTTAACAAAGATATGTATCTAGATGTGTATATAGCCATCTAGCTCCATCTCAGTGTGTTGTGTTAGGTTAGATATTTAATTGCAAGTGCGTGTATATTAGCTTCAGTGATCAAGTGCTGTTAGAAATCCCGTGATTCAGTTTACAAATGCAAACTGCTGCTAGCTGACATTTGTGACCCTTTAGATGAATACCAGGCCTGAGACTGAGATGGGATCCAGCCACACCCAGGCTGTTCTTGGAGAGGGAGCTTAGAAAACAAAGGGGTCAATCTGAACCTCGTGACTCAACGAGAGGGTCTCCCTTATTCCTTTGTGTCTGCAGTTCCTATACTCGATTTCAGTTCAATACTGTATGAATCACTTGAACCCAGGCCCGTATAAATCTTTCCAAGACTGACACAATCTCTTTTTGTAGCTGGTGGAGCGGGGCCTCCCCTCTAAATCCTGTTAAATCCTGCTTTGATGAATTCACATTCAAATGCTTTTCCTGGTATCTGTGCCAGTGATTCGTTGAGCAATCCTAAACAGTTTCACAACAGGCACGTGGGGCTTCTCTGGGAAACGTGTTCCAGTGTCGCACCGCCCTCACGGGAAAGAATTGCTGCAGAGAACATAGTTACTGCTTCACTGCAGACAAAGGAGGCAGGAGAGAAGGGACTGGGGAGCACGCACCCCAGCCCTGACTCTGCACAGGGCAGCGATGGGAGCTGCTCTTCACTACAGCACAGCTGGGCTGAACTGAGGCAGTGCTTACACACAAACCTGTCCTTGTCCCAGACGAAGCTCTACAGGCCACAGGATTCTCCAGAAGTACCAGCACATCTCTTTCTCTTGTTACACATCGCAGTGTTGCAAACTGTGGCACACGGGGAGGCCCTTGGTGCTGTTTCTCCTGGAACACGGGAGTAGAAAATTAAATACTATTTTTAATAAGAAAAAACAGTCCAATTACAAAGGAAAATATGGAACAAGATGCTAAAGCCCAATAGGTTTCACCAGGGAGAGCAACAATGAACTAAAAATTCCCTCCTGTGCTGTTTCCTATCCCAGCCGATGGATAGTTTCCTCAGTAACTGACAAGTGCACACAACACAGCAAGAGATCTGTGCGTCTGCTGCACATGCCGGTGAACAGTTCCTTTTGGTGTCACATTCATCTCCAAATCAACTCAACCATGTACCAAGGAAACAGGCGGGTAACTTTCAGCTGTACCCGCAGAGCCCTGCTGGGAACTGCACAGCTAGGGACTCCAAAATACCTGGCATTGTTTCTGCCAAGCAATGCACCAGTGCCAGGAAGAAAACACACACTCTTCTCTGTGACACCAGGGGTCACTGCTGCCGCTGAGCAGCCCTGTCCTGCCCAGAATCACAACAACCCACTGTGCAGTCAGCACACCAGTACCTGTTATCAAAACCTGCCCTCCCTGGAGCGCTTCAGCTGTAGAGGCACTAAATATTTACGTACAGGGGTAGGAGGGCCCCTAAAGCTCATGTAGTTCCACCCCTGCCACAGGCAGGGACACCTTCCACTAGAGCAGGCTGCTGCAAGCCCCTGTGTGCAACCTGGCCTTG
Organism: Amazona ochrocephala; assembly: GCA_039720435.1. Lineage (NCBI taxonomy): Eukaryota > Metazoa > Chordata > Aves > Psittaciformes > Psittacidae > Amazona > Amazona ochrocephala. Next base: position 82,419,361 of record CM077879.1, read on the forward strand.
AACACGGCAGGGATGGGGCAGCCACAGCTCCTCTGGGCACCCTGTGCCAGTGTCTCACCACCCTCACAGAAAAGAGGTTCCTCCTGAGATCTCATCTCACTCTCCCCTCTGTCAGGTTAAAGCCGTTCCCCCTTGTCCTGTCCCTATAGGCCCTTGTAAAAAGCCCCTCTCCAGATTTCTCATAGGCCCTGTTCAGGTATGGGCTTAGTAAGGTCTCCCTGGAGCCGCCTCTTCTCCAGCCTGAACACTCCCAGCTCAAATACAATGACAGACCACATCGACACAAAGTCTGTGGGTCAGACAAGGTGCATGGATACGCAAGCAGCAGGGGATGCAAACTGACATGTCTTTGAAGACAGCAACATCACAAGTGGAAAAACCCCAACTGTAAAGCAGCAAAGACAGACGTGGCCTGTCATGGCCTACACTGGGAGCCCTTTGCAGAGGAACGCAGGCAGTGTATGGCTGCTCAAACACATCCAGTCAGCAGCTAACTCAGAGCATCCTTGGGCTCTGCAGGGCACCAGGGAACACCATGGGAAACAGCCTGAAGCAAGCACTGATGTTCCCTCCCTCAGCTGGCAGACACACTGCCTTCCTGCAGGGTCAGTTCTCTGATGAGAGGCAAAGTTTGGTTTGAACAACAAGATTTTGTAGAATCATGGAACCATTTAGGTTGGAGAAGACCCTTAAGAACATTGAGTCCACCATTAACTGAACACTGGCAAGTCAACACATGAAGCATGTCCCTTAGAACCTGTCTTTTAAATCCTCCAGGGATGCTGACACAGCCACTTCTGCGGGCAGCCTCTTTCTTGTCCCATCATCAGACAGGACAGCCAGGCCAGGACAGGCTGGGATCTCCTTTACCCCTGCTGAAGGAAGGGATTCAGCCTGGTCAGGTGAGGCATCTCCTCCTGGGATTGTAGCCCTGGGGCTGGAAGTGGACTCAGCTCCCTCCCATGAACACCACAAACCCACAGGAGGTCTCACTTCCTCAGCAGGTGAAAATGTACCAATATGTAGATGATGTCTTAATGAGAGGAGATTGCCCCACAGAGGTAGGGGAAGCAGCAACAGCAGTGTGGGAAGCACTCCAGGATGTCAAAGTTCCACCCGAGCAATGTCAGAAACCAAGTAGAAACCAGCAGATCAACGCTCCCACCCAACTTGGTGTTGTCCGCAAATTCACACATCCCAGCATGGGCCAGTTTGCACCAGTACAGCCACTATGGCCCCAGACACCGATGGGGTTTCAATATCTCAGTGCTCCCAGTCCCTGCCGCAGGTCTTCTTGCTTGCAGCCACGCTCAACTCCCCATCCCTCCCAGTGCTCCCACTACCTGCTGCAGCTGTTCCCAGTCCCTCTCAGTCCTTCCCAGTCCCTCCCAGTGTTCCCAGTCCCTGCCACAGGTGCTGCTGCTCATCTCCCACACGATGATGGTGTGGTCTTCTGGGCAAAACCCCCCCAAATTAGGCACCACCCCAACCCCCCGCCCCAGCTCCCTTATATAAGAGGCAGAGTGGAGCTAGGGTGTCCCACGGGGTGTGCTTTGGAGGCAACAAGGATTGGTTTGGGGCTGGTGGCTTTGGGGGAGGGGAAGCAGCTTGTTTGGGGCACCTGCAGTTGGGGCCCAGGGGTGTTTGGTGGGGCCCCTCAAGGATGGAGAGGAATTTGAGTGGGGGGAATTTGAGGGTTCAGAGGAAGATTTGGGGATTCAGGGGAGTTCTGGGGTTCAGGGAGGTCCCTAAGACTCTCCAGGAGGTGCAGGGATTTGGGGGACCCACCATCTACTGAAAAAGGAGGGTATATCCATCCCAGGGCACCTGGGGCATCACTGGATGCCCCACGTGGTCCCTTTACCATAAATGGGGGGATTTGGGGGCTTCAGAGGGACTTGGGTGTTCTTGGGAGACTTCAGGGTTTGTGGGGAGTCTCCAAAATTCCCCATAGAGGGCACAGCTGCACTGCCCAGGGGCTGCTCCTGCCCTGACTCCTCCTCAGCACCCCTGACACCCGCAGCTCCTGCACACAGAAAGCTTTGCACCCACAGTGTGTTTGAAGCCAACACTAAAACAGGATTGCAAAGTCAAAGAACACGTACCTGGATGTGCAGGGCAGCCAGGGCAGATGCAGCCTCCCAAGGGAGAGGTCTCCTTTGCACTGGTTCCTGGAGGGCTCTGCTTCTTAAATAGCTCACACTTATCGTGAAGGCCCCGTTACAATGGGCATCTCTATAGCGACCTCCACGGGTTTGTGATGGCGGCAGCATCGTGCCCATGGCCACTGGGCACCCAGGGGTTGGGAGTGGGTGAGCTGTAAGGTCCCTTCCACCCCAAACCAGGCTGTGACTGTAGCACTGTAAAATACGATCTCCATTTGGCTGCAGAAGAGCTCTCAGCACTGAGTCAGCCCCAGGATCAGGTGCAGACATTGTGCAGGAACATCCTGTCTCTGCTGCTGGCCTGGGCAGGGGCCATGGAGACCGTTCAGGGCAGGGCAGGCCTGGAGAAGAGCCTGGATCAAGGGCAGCACCACCACCTCCTCGGCAAGAAGCCCAAGGGCTGAGGCTCTGCAGTTTCTCCTTTGCCCTGCACCGCCCTTGGCTCTCAGCCCCACAGCAGAGCCCTTCTGCAGCCGCTTCTCAGCTCTCGTTGTTGGCAGGCAGCTTCCAAAGGCAGTTCTGCCTCTGCCGGAGCCAGAGCAATGGCCCAGCCCGTGCTGCGGTGTGTGGAGCGCTCTGATGGCACCATCAAGTGAGTGCGGGGCTCGGCAGCGCTGCAGGAGCGGAGCTGTGGGCCCTGACCCTGCTCCGGGGCAGACGCGGCTCAGTTCCAGCGCTCGGTGTTTCTGGGCAGAACCTTCGGCTACAGCTACACCTCCGCCAGCACCGCCGCCATGACACCGGGCGGCGCAGAGAGATGACGTCAGAGCCGGCGCCACAGCGGGGAAGGCGGGAAGGGGTCGGAAGGGGCGGGGCGCGCGGCGTCTATGGTAACCTTGGGGGGATTTGGAGAGGGATGGGTGGGACGGAGTCGGGATCGGAGCCGCTATGAAACATGGATGGAGCCGGGATCGGAGCGGGATCGAGCCGCTATGAAACATGGATGGAGCCGGGATCGGAGCGGGATCGAGCCGCTATGAAACATGGATGGAGCCGGGATCGGAGCGGGATCGAGCCGCTATGAAACATGGATGGAGCCGGGATCGGAGCGGGATCGAGCCGCTATGAAACATGGATGGAGCCGGGATCGGAGCGGGATGGAGCCGCTATGAAACATGGATGGAGCCGGGATCGGAGCGGGATCGAGCCGCTATGAAACATGGATGGAGCCGGGATCGGAGCGGGATGGAGCCGCTATGAAACATGGATGGAGCCGGGATCGGAGCGGGATGGAGCCACTATCAAACATGGATGGAGCCGGGATCGGAGCGGGATCGAGCCGCTGTGAAACATGGATGGAGCCGGGATCGGAGCGGGATGGAGCCGGGATCGAGGTTGGTGGAGACGGGATCGAGCTGGATTGAGTGTGATGGACCTGAATGGAGCTGGGATCGAGGTGGATGGAGCCGGGATTGGAGAGGGATGAAGCCACTATGAAACATGGATGGAGCCGGGATCGAGCTGGATGGAGCCGGGCAGGAGCGGGGTGAGCGGGGCTGTGGCGGGGATTGAGTGGGAAAGTCAGGGCTGTGGGTTGGGATCGAGAAGCCTCACTGCTTGTTGCTGTAATTGGAATACCTGCAGTGCATGTCACTGGTGGTGTAGCAGCCACAGCACCTGTCCATGGCATTGGAGTAGCCCATGTGCCTGTCACCATGGTTGCAGTAGACACAGTTCTTAGGGCTTGGGTTGGAGAAGCCTCACTGCTTGTCCATGGGGTTGGAGCAGCAGCAGTGTGTGTCACTGGCAGTGGAGAGGCCGCAGTGTTTGTGGCTGGCACTGGAGTAGCTGCAGTGTTTGTGGCTGGGGTTGCCATAGCCACTGTATACGTTGCAGGCCTTAGAGTAGCGCCATTGCTCTTTCCCTGATTTAGAATAGCTGCAGAGCTGAAAACTGGTGGTGGAGCAACTGCAGTGCTTGTGCCTGGCGTTGGATTAGTCACAGTGCTTGTTGAAGGGTCTGGAGTAGCCACAGTGCCTGTCCTTTGCATTCGAGTGGCTGATGTGTCTGTCGGTGTACTTTGAGTACCCTCCGTACATGTGGCTTAGTTTGGAGAAGCCTCATTGCTCATCAGTGATGTTGCAGTAGCGGCAGTGTCTGTCTCAGACACTGGAACAGCAGCATTGCTGTGGCTGCACTGCAGTAGCTGCTGTGCTTGTTGCAGTGGTTGGAATAGCTGCAGTGCTTATGCCTCTCATTGTTATATAGTAACGCATGCCAGTCACTGGGGTTGCAGTAGCCGCAGTGCTTGTGGCTCACACTGGAGAAGCCTCAGTGCTTGTTGCTGTGGTTGGAATGCCTGCAGTGCATGTCATTGGAGTTGTAGTGGCCACAGCACCTGTCCATGGCATTGGAGTAGCCCGTGTGCCTGTCGCCGTGGTTGCAGTAGACACAGTTCTTAGGGCTTGGGTTGGAGAAGCCTCACTGTTGCTCACGGGGATGGAGGAGCAGCAGTGTGTGTCACTGGCAGTGGAGAGGCCGCAGTGTTTGTGGCCGGTAGTGGAGTAGCTGCAGTGTTTGTGGCTGGGGTTGACGTAGCCACTATGTACATTGCAGGCCCTGGAGTAGCGCCATTACTGCTTCCTCGAGATGGAGTAGCTGCAGGGCTGAACACTGGTGGTGGAGCAACTGCAGTGCTTGTGGCTGGGTCTGATTAACTGCAGGGCATGTTGATGGGGTTATAGTAGCCACAGTGCCTGTCCTTGGCATTCAAGTGGCCGATGTGTCTGTCGCTGTACTTGGAGTATCTGCAGTGCTTGTGGCTTGGGGTGGAAAAGCCTCACTACTTGTCACTGAGGTTGGACGAGCCGTACTGCTTTTTGCCCTGGTTGGAATAGTGGGCGTGCATGCCACTGGATTTGTAGCTGTTGTTACAGTCATTGGCATTGGAGTAGCCACGGTGTCTGTTGCTATGGTTGGTGTCGCCGCAGTGGTTGTGGCTGTTGTTGGAGTAGCCACAGTGGTTGTGGCTGTTGTTGGAGTAGCTGCAGTGCTTGTGGCTGGTGGTGTAGTAACCACGTTGTCTGTTTCTTTGCTATCAGGTCCTGTCTCTCCTCACTGCAGAGAACGTGGGAGTGATTCAGCCTTGCTCAGGGTAAGTGCTAATCAGAAACCACTATACCATCGCTGTGTTACCAGCGTTCTCCTCAGACCTCAGCACTGCCCCAGCTACAAGGAGTAGTATGAACTCTCATGAGGTGTTCCTCTGACACCTATTGCCCTACAAAGACCCCAGAAACCAATCCTCACAACCCCCGCCAATAACTGCAAAAGTCCCCTGAAACACCCAATCGCCCAATAAACACCCAACCTCACAAAGCTCCCAAAACCCCCAAACCACCAACTCTCTGCAAAACCCACTAAGGCCCCCCAAAAAAGCAACCCCCAAAACCTCAAAGTCTCCAAAAAACTCCTACAGCCCCAAAACATCCATCTTAACCCCAAAACATCCATCCTAACCTTCCAAAAACCCAAATCTCTGCCAAAATACCCAACCTCCCAAAAAGCCCAAACCCCACAAACACCACACTCCCCCCAAAAGGCACCCCCAGCTTACTTTCCCAGCTGCTGGCTCAGGCTGCACAGGTGGAGGGCAGCTTTCTCCTGGGACAGGGGATGTTTGCAGCCAAGGGTGGTTGAACACATCCTCCAGGGATGGTCTGTCACAGGCACGCATGGACAAGCACCACCTGATGAGGTGCTGGCATTCTGGGGAGAATCCGGGAACCACCGCTCAGTTGCAGGAGGCTCCTGCCCACCGTGTGCCACCGTCCGCAGCACCCAGGGCTGGGTGTGCTCAGCGCTGCACCCAAACCTCGTGCTCCATGATCCGTTTTGGAGGAGAGCAGGATAGCAGGACATGTGCCACCTCCTCCAGCTGACCAAGGGAGATCAGCTGCCACCCCTAAATCCTGCCCTGCCCCTGCTTCGCGAAGCCGGGTACCTACCGAGAGAGACCTGGCGCTGGAAGGAGAGCTGCCCGCTGATGATGTCCTTGCAGCGCCGGAAGCGGAGGACCCCGCACACCATCTCATATAGCAGCACGCCCAGGGACCAGATAGCTGCCGGACGGCAGAGGTAGCAGCGGTAGCGGAACCACTCCGGCGGGTAGTACAGAGGTGTTCCTACCACAGGATACAGGTACAGCTCATCAGGCGGATGCCGCCTCCTCCCGGATCCTCGCTCGTGCATCCGCGGGGATGCAGGGGCTGCACCGGTGGCCCCATGGATGTGGGGACACACACTCGGTGTGACCTGCCACCTCATCACCAGCATGTGACTCTTGTTCATAAACTGCCCGCTACTGGAAGCGCCCTCGGCTGTAGGCTCACCGCTAAATTTGGTGTAGACCGTGTCCGTGAGGAGGGTGCTGCAACCGAAGTCAATAAGCTTGACCTCTCTGGTGGCCAGGTTGAGGATGATGTTCTTGGGCTTGATATCCCTGTGCAGGACACCGCGGCTGTGGCAGTACCGCACAGCCACCAGCACCTGGAAGAAAATGCCCCACGCCAGATCCTCGGGCAGGAACCTCCACTTTCTGATGAAGTCACAGAGGTCCTGAGATGGCTGCGGACGCTCCATAACCAGCACAAAGGAGTGAGGCAGTTCAAACCAGTCGAGGAGCTGGATGATGGCACTGCAGCCGGAGCGCACCTTCTTTAGCATGGCTATCTCCATGGGAATGCGAGTGCCGCTGGGCTGCAGGGGGACCATGACACCATCAGCTGGCCCAGGGGTCCTGTGCCTCCCTGCCTGGGATGCTCTGATGCCCCCCTGCCCGACCCCACTGTTCCCCGGTGCTCCCCCCCCCCAGCTCCGGGGATGCTCTGGTGCACCCCTACCCGGCCCCAAGGGTAGCAGGCACCCTCTGCCTGGGATGCGCTCCATGTCCCCTGGTGACTCCACACCCGCTCCCCTCGCGCTGTCCCGGTTTCCCTCCTCACGGCCCCACCGGCTCACCCCCACCCACCCTGCCCCGCGCTGCCGCAGTGGCCCCGCGCACTGACGCGCTCGCCCCATGAGGAGATGCGCTCCCGAGCCACTCCTTTCATCGCCACCTGCAAGCCAAGAGCAGCGCTGGGCTGAGCTGAGCCCTCGGCCCGCCCCCTCCCCGCCCCGCCGCCGGCCCCGCCCCTTACCGGTGTGTTGTCAGCCAGGCGGACCCCGGAGTACACCCGTCCGAAGCCGCCTTTCCCGAGCAGCGCTCCTGCACGGTAGCGCTGCTCCATGGTGTCCTCGTCCTTCCCCATGCGGCTGCTACCGCTGCGCGCGGGGTCCCGGCCGGCCCCCGCCGGGCGCTCCGGACCGAGCGGAGCCGCGTCATTGCCGGCGTTTCCCGGCCGAGGCTCCGCGGCGTGCCGCTCCCTGCCGGTGCCGGAGCGCAGATAGGCTGCCGGGTCAAGTCGGGTGAGGAGCACCACGGGCACCTTGGCCAGGCGCGCTCCCGGTGTCGGCACCGCCGCATCCCCACCGCGGCCCGGGGGTCGCGGCTGCCGGGAGGCTGCGGGGCGGGGAAGGAGCGGCCGCGGCCCCGCTGCTCCGCGCTGTCCCGGGCACCCGCGTATGGCGGCGGCCGCCGGGCGGCCCCGGGCGGAGCGGGGCCTGGGGGTGGGCCGGGGAGCGCCAGGGGGCGGTGCTGCCTCGCCAGACCCAGCGGCGGCGGCTCGCCCGGCGCCGCCACTGCCAGTACCGGGAGAGCCGAGCGGCGCCGCGAGCCCCGTCGGGGGGCTGTGGGGAGGCGGGGGGCACCATGGCGGGGAGCGGCGGAGGAGGGAGGGCTCCGAGCCGCCCAGAGCTGCCGCCGCCGCCGCGCTGTTGCTGCTGCCGCTGTTGCTGCTGCTAAAGCCGCTGCCGCTGCTAAAGCCGCTCAAGAGTCGCTGCTGCCGCTGCCGCCGCAGCCTCGCTCACAACGGCTCTGTCCACGCGCGCCCCGGGCGCCCGCTGCCAGCGGGCGGCGCGAGGGGGTTCGCGGCCGCGGGAGCCCGTGGAACGGCGGAGCGGGCCCTGCCCTGCCCCGCGAGCGGGCTCGTGCGCCCCCCACCCGGCCGCAGCCTTTGTAAAGTGAACCTGAGCCTTTGGACCCTTTGGTTCCGAGTGGAAACAGTTTTATTTCATTCATTTAATTTCATTTCATATTAGGGAAATATTCCTCACGTTGAGGGTAGTGAGGCACTGGCACACTGTTGCCCCGAGAAGCTGTGACTGCCTCATCCCTGGCAGCGTTCAAGGCCAGGTTGGACACAGGGGCTTGGAGCACCCTGCTCCAGTGGAAGGTGTCCCTGCCCGTGGCAGGGGTAGGAGCTGGAGGAGCTTTAGGGTCCCTCCTGACCCAAACCATTCTATGCCTTTATGACTCTGTGACTCTGCAACAAGCAGTGGGGAAGGCAGGCTGGGGTCCAGGCTAGCTTGGATGAGGTTGTGTTTGCTGCTGTGGGATAGGAGGGTGTGGCTGGGGGAGGTGAGGAATCAGGAAGGAATATGAAGTTCTCTGAGTCTTGGATGCTCAGTTTGAGTCTGAGGGAGGCATGGTTTTGTCCCTTAGCTGGAATGGAATCAGCTGCTGGTGAAAATGGAAGCCCCGAAGGAGAGTGGTGTCTGGAAGCCATGCTCAGATGAGCTTGCTCTGGTAGCAAAAGTATTTTTCCACTGGAGATGGACTAAGCAGTCGATGGCTGCCTTGTCTTGTCTAAGGAGTTCTCTTGTCTAAGAGATGTCTACTTGTAAAGAGGAACCAGCCCATAGTCTTTTCCAATGGGCGGGTCCCATTCCTAGGCCTTTGCTATCTTTTGCAAGCAGTCTTTCTCTTTATTACTCATTGGAGAAGTCTTGGGGCCCATCTGGAGAAAAGCCTGGTGCGTGTAAGCATTGTCAGACACGCGGTGTTTAGCTTGAATTCCTGCCCAGGGGAAACAGCAACTGAGAGGGCTCTGCAGCAAGCGGCTGTTTTGGGGATGCGGGGAACTGTTTAATTCTTTGTGCCAGCTGTAGGCTTTCCTGAAGGAAAAGGAAAGGCCGGTCAGCCCTGCCTCATATAACCCAGGGGCGGTGTGTGGATGGGGAGTGTGAGTGGGACATGAGTCCAGGCAGGAAGGGGTTCACACGCTTTCTGAAGTAGAAGAGACAGCTTTCAACACTAGAAAGTCAGGAGGAGCAGCTGCCAACGCAGTAAATTCCATGTAGAACAGGCTTTGGAGCTGATTTCCTAGGTAGTGGTTTTTCTCTTCCGGCTGCTTTTGCTAGATCCGTACCACTATTCTAAGGGTGTTGTGGCATATTTCCCACCTTCACTACTGTGAAATCTTTTAGAGGGCCATGTGGTCATGGGGAAACACTTGCTTCCTCAGGCTGGAGTTGCTGTTTGTTGAGGGATTTCTCCACCATGCGTGTAAAAGTAACTGGAGGAGCTGCGTGTCGCTGTTGGGCTCCTACTGAACTGCAGGCTTGTGTCATGTACCTGCGCACCAGCCTCTTGCAACGCCTTGGGGGAGAACATGTGCCAAGCCCTTCCCCTTCAGTGAGGAGTTAGGTTCTAGAGAAGCATGTATTGTCAGCCTATGGAGCCCTCGGGAATGGGATGCTGCCTTTCAAGTACAGAGATGGGGAGACCTGCAGTGCACCAAGGCTGTGTCTTGGGATGCCTGTGGTCCAGCTGTGTTGCAAACCCAGCCTGCTGCTGGAGAAGCTGCAGTGCTGGATGCTGTCCCTGTGTGTAGTACTGGCCTGCGAAAGAGAGGCAGGAGAAAGAAAGTGAAATTGTTCTGAATATAAAGGGGAAGGAAGGTGAAAGTGGTGATTCTAATTGTGAGAAATGTCCAGAGATCCCTGGTCGTAGGTGAGGATCTTGTTCTGTGGTCTGCTGGTAGAGCAGAGATGTGAATTGAAAACAAGCCTGTTGATGCTACTAGGGATAGCTCAAGTCATTTAGGAAACGTTAGTGTTCCTGTTCCCTTCCCTTTGAGTTTTGTAACGTGTTTTCTCTTTTTCCTTCTAGATAGAATTGCTGAGGCGCTCTGAAATGTCTTTCCACTTGTGGAATTTCATCCCCTATGCCACACCTGGAGCGCTAGCACTTGGCTGCTGGTGGATCACTTCTTGGCTGCTGGTGGATCACTTCTTGGCTGCTGGTGGATCACTTCTTGGCTGCTGGTGGATCACTTCTTGGCTGCTGGTGGATCACTTCTTGGCTGCTGGTGGATCACTTCTTGGCTGCTGGTGGATCTCTTCTCATCTAAAAAGGCAGGCAGCCTGTCAAGACAAACAAACGATAGCTACTGAAAAACAGCAGGCAGAAGCACCTGAGGAGGGTTTGGCACCCAAAACAGAACCATGTGTTCCTCAAACACTGCTTCCCTTGCTGGAAGAGGAATGCACAGAGAATGAAACCTCAACCTCCCTGCTGTCAGCAGGGTCACAGCTACCCTCTCTTCTCTCTCAGACTGATGAGAGGCTGGGTCTTTCACAAGACCTTCCATGCCTGCCAGTAACAACTCAGGCCAGCACTCTTGAGGGCAACAGTAAAAAACTAGAATGGGATCTCAAGAGGAGAGCACAGACGCATGTGAAGGTGGGACACGTGTGGAGGGCCCACTGCAGAACACAAGGCTGTCTGTTGCATGAGGCCAGTGTTCAGTCACTGGGCATATCTGCAGGCCCTGACGGATGTGCTGAGCAGAGCTGCGTGCCAAGTGAAACTCCTCGTGCTCTGAAGCTACCTAAAGAGAGTAAAGTGCCATTCAGCAATGGGGTACTGAAAGAGGATGGCCCAGACCTGCATGATGAGTATACCAAGGCAGCAAGGGATGGACGAAGATTGCTCACAAGGTAAGGGATTTGAAAATCCTCGACAAAAGTGTGGTGAAGAAGCATTTTATGTGCTGTAAGCCTTTTGCTTCAGAACATGTGCAGATAAATCTTCCTCATGTTCAACTTCTCCCCTAGGTGACTATTTAGCCCTCAGGTGCAGGTGGGTCTGCATTTGTTCTCAGAATTCCCATCTCCAGGATTCAATGTTAGCTGGGTGATCTGGAGGGTACACTGCAAAGGGGTGAGCAGGCTGGTCCTTGTTCAGCACAAAGGTTCTTGTCCAAAGCTGAGCATGTTCTCGAGTAGCCCACTGAAATGGACTGTGGATGTAGGCCAGGCTGTAGAAGACCTTGCTGGTTTGAGACAGACCTGCTCATCCCAATGGTTTGTGCTTCAGTTGGGTGTCCTCTAGTGAGCCCTGGGCCCACCTCTGTGTTTGTGAGCTGCTGCTGGAAGGAAGCCCTGAGGCAGGTTTGTGAGGTGCTGCTAGATGAACTGGGGCAGTGCTGTGATGAACTGGGATCAAATGGGTCAGTTCAGACCTTGCACCTCTTTTTGCTTGGAAGGGCAGCTGCGTGCCAGAAAACCCCAACAGGGAGCAGGGCTCATGCGGTTCCCCCATCTCTGTGTGATGCTGTTGCCTTCTAGATTCTGGATAATGCGTGTGTGGCAGAATGCAAAGCTGTCTGAGCAGTTGTTAACCTATGTGAGCTTGGGGATGGATGTTAAAATCCTTTCTGGGATGCTGTGGTGCCAATAGCCCTTAACTACAGGGCCAGTAGCCCTTGTAACGCCTACAGAGTAGTTGGAATGCTGGTTGTTGGGAGACATAGGGATTGAGTTTGCCAACAGTTAAGGATTAAACCCACAAACCATTTGTGCCATGTTGCTCTAGTGAGAGCAGCCACAGGAAGAAATTGGTTTTGCCTTGTTGTGAATGCTGGTGTGACAAAAAGGTACGAGTGTGCTGTGGAGCCTGGTGGCAAGAAAGAGTGACAGCTCTGCAGTGAGACAGCTGAAGGGAGATGGGACAGAGCAGGAAGCTTTGATGGTTTTGACTCTTGGTGGGCAGGTTGGGCAGTGGGAGCTGGGAATTTACTTCTCTGCTTTGGAGAAGGCACTGAGAGTCTCATCAGGACGTGTGTGAGCTGCTGCTGAGCCCCTGCAGAGGCAGAGATGGCCCTGGGCAGAGCCCTGCTGCCTGGAGGGGTGTGCAGGGCAGAGCTGAGCACACAGTCCATGGGATGGGGTCTGGGAGCACTGAGAGGGAGCAGAGGTGGGCCCAGAGGAGCAGCTCCTGGCAGGGAGAGCTCCTGGCAGCAGAGATGTGGGCAGGGAGTGGGGGGAAAGTGCAGCCCAGCCCTGGGGAGGGTGTGTTCAAGCAGCTCTCTTGGTGTCAGGCACTGGAGGTGGCTGCTGGCCATGCTCTGCTGTACACAGTCCTCTGCTTCTCCCCATGGGAGCTCCGTGATCTGCCCTTTGAAACTGTGCTCACCTGCTCTCAGCACAGGACAGGTGTCTGAGGGGGATTTAAGTTCAATTTGTGTGTGAAGGCAGATTAAAGGCAGTGCAAGTGTAAGCAGAGGGCAGATGGGAAAGGACTGATGGACACTGCAGCTCTCCTGGCTCTGCACTGAGCTGGGAAGAGCTGAGAACTTCCAGGTCTTTCAGTTCCCTTCCGAGCAGTGGCTGCCCCAGGCACACCTCGGCTGGCTCCAGCTCAGAGCTGCTCTCCTGGGGAGCGCCCCCTCCTCCTAGGCTACCCTTGGGGTGGCTGCGGGGTCTCTCTGCCCCCCTTCGGGATGGAGGATGTGGGCAGGGGGAAGGAAGGGCAGCACAAGGGACGTGACCACGCTGCGGACTGTCACAGACCGGCTCACAAAGGGCCCCGCTGTGACCCCACTGCCAAGTGCAGGAGGCGCAGGGCGTTGGAGAAGCCTCAAGCACTGCAGTAGCCGCAGTGTTTTCAGCTCTGAAGCTATTCCACCTTTGGTTAGGAGCAATGGCGCCACTCTAAGGCCTGCAACATACAGAGTGGCTACGTCAACCCCAGCCACAAACACTGGGGCCTCTCCACTGCCAGTGACACACACTGCTGCTCCTCCAGCCCCATGGACAAGCAGTGAGGCTTCTCCAACCCAAGCCCTAAGAACTGTGTCTACTGCAACCATGGAGACAGGCACATGGGCTACTCCAATGCCATGGACAGGTGCTGTGGCTGCTACACCACCAGTGACATGCACTGCAGGTATTCCAACCACTGCAACAAGCAGTGAGGCTTCTCCAGTGCCAGCCACAAGCACTGCGGCTACTGCAACCCCAGTGACTGTGACAGCGGTTCCTACATGACAATGAGAGGCATAAACACTGCAGCTATTCCAACCACTGCAACAAGCACAGCAGCTACTGCAGTGCAGCCACACCAATGCAGCTGTTCCAATGTGTGAGACACACTGCCAGTGAAATGCAGAAGTGATGCCCCAGACCCACAGGTGCCCCCCAGGTGACCACATCGAGCCGCAACTGCACCTCGAGTGACCCCCAGTGACACCCCAGATCAACCACTCTCCCCCAAGTGACCCCCAAGTGACTCCCCAGAACTACAGCTGTACCCCAAGTGATCACTCAGTGACTTCTAGGCCCACTACTGCCCCCTCATATGACCCCCGTAGACCCACAACTGCCCCCCCCAGTTATCTCCCAGATGCACAACTGCCCCTCAAGTGACTCCCCAGACCCACAACTCCCCCCCCAGGTGACTCCAAAGTGACCCTCCAGACCCACAACCACCTCCCAGTTACCAGAAGGAGACCCCTCAGGTGCACAACTGCCTCCCAAGTGAGCCCCCTGACCACAGCTGCTCCCCAGGTCTCCCCCGGACCCATAACTGTCCCCAAGTGACCCCCCAGACCAACATCTGCCCCCAGTGACCCCAAAGACCTCTAAGACCCACGACTGCCCCCTAAATGATACCCCAGACCCACAAGTACTCCCCAAGTGACCCCAAAGTGACTCCTCAGACCCACAACTGCCCCCCAAGTAACCCAGAAGTGAAACCCCAGACCCACAGCTTCCCAAGTGATCAAAAGAATCCCCAGACCCACAACTGACCCACCAGTGACCACCCAGACACACAACTGACCCTCAAGTGACCACCTAGACCCACAACTGACTCCCAAGTGACCCCACTTACCTACAACTGCCCCCCAAGTGACCCAAAATGAATTCCCAGAAACACAACTGCCCATCAACTGCCCCCCAAGTGACCCCCAGACCCACAACTGCCCCCCAATTGATGCCCCTGACCCACAACTGCCCCCCCAAGTCACCCCCAAGTGAACCCCCATACCCACAACTGCCCCCCAGCTGACACCCCCCCTTAACTCCCGAGACCCACAACTGCCCCCCATGTGACCTTCCAGACCTACAACTGCCCCTTAAGTTACTGCCAAGTGATCACCCAGACCCACAACTGCCCCCAAGTGACCACCCAGACCCACAACTACCCCTCAAGAGACCCCATCAGACCCACAACTGCCCCCCAAGTGACCTGAAAGAGACCATTCAGACCATACTGCTCAGGCACGAGATCTGCAGCTGCTTTGCTATGTAAGGACATTGCAATGCCTTTTGCCTACACAGGACGCTGCTTTCTTTAGTTTGCCTCTTGGAGCAGTTGGAAGCCAAGACCCTGCGCCTCTGTATGCACAGACAGATGGCTGCACTCTGCAGAGCTGAGGACTCTGATGAGGTGAGGTGGGAACAGGCAGGGGCCACGTCCTGAACAGACTGAATGCTTTTTAAACAGAAATGTACTCAAATAGAAATGGCATCGCAGGAAGGGCTCTGAGACACTCGGATTGGTTCCACAAGAAGGCTTCTTGTGCAAACACATCTCAGAATAAACCTGAACTCAGCCTTTCAGAGCAGCTTCCAAAGGAAACAGGCTAAAAACGTTAAAGAAAATGTTTAGAATTATCTCTTTTCCTTATCTCTAGCGAAGCAAAAGCTCCGCATTGTGGCTGAGATGGCAAAAGCAAATGAGAAAATCAGCTGTGCAATAGAGAGAGGTGCAGGGACACAGGGCTGTGACTTCAGTTTTCCAGAGAAAAAGAACATTCTGCTTTGATTTGATTAACCCCTGTGGGACTGATGGAAGGAGCCTCAGCATCTGTATTTCAGGCAGCTTGCTTGCACAAGTCACACAGTGTTTATGGTGAACATTTCCTGTGCCACACGCCTGACAAATTACTTTGCCCTTTTAAATAGGGGAAGAATTTGTTTCACATAGTGTCTGCAAACTCAACAACAGTAATAAGAAGAGAATACAAAGTGCTGCGCTTATTCAGCCCTGCAGATAGAAGAGCTCCTTCAAGTCTGTGCTGTGGGCTTCAGGTTTTAGTTAGGCCACAGTGCCTGCCCATCACAAACCCATGGATCTTGGTGACAATCCATCTTCAACTATAGGAGATCCAGCATCAATACCTCCAGTGTCAACTACAGGAGATCCAGCATCAATACCTCCAGTACAGACTGGTGCCAGTTTGCTTGGTCACTGCACTCCCACAAAACAGCAAGTCCACTGTCTGCAAGGAGAATGATTCTTATCCGACTGAGGGTGCCCGAGCACAGTCACGGTATCTCACAAGCAAGATTCCACCACAGCTGAGAATAATGAGTCTGCTATTTTGATGGTTGCCACCAAATAGTTCAGGAGTGCCCTTGCACCTGCATCAGGACTGCCAGAAAACACCCAATTTGGGGCAGTGTCTATAATCTATCAATTGTGGACATGCAGTATCAGTTTGCTCCTTATCTCACCCTTTCCCCTGACCAGAACAGTTGAGGATGGCCCCTACCTGGGTCCCCATACCCTTGGGTTGGGAGTATTCTGGAGGGTAGATTTTGCCTAGTTAAGCCCACCAGCACTTTTGGATCACTGACTAATGCTGCACTTGAGCATTTTGGGCATCTCCCCACTGCCCAGTCCTGTCAGCCCATCTGTGCTTACAATCAGCTGAGGGAAGCACAGTAATGAGGACCTATTTAATAAACTTCAAATGCTCAGTGATACTAAGGCCATAAATGAAAGAATCACCGAATATCTCCCTACTGAACACAATGCACATGTCCTGTCTTTCACACTGCTACCTCCTGTACTCTTCAAGATGCCTTCCTAAGCTTCCTTGGTTTACCTTTAATGCTTATTTCTAGTCAAGGTGGTTTGAATCCTACTAACCCTTCAAGCTGTCATAATGTAATTAGAGAAACCCAAGATGGATCAAACTATTTTTAATGAGGCCACCTGTTAGAAACATGCATGCCAGGAGGTAAATTGCTCTTTTGTTAGATTGATTCTCAATTACCTTTACGCAGATGTTGGTTTAGGGCTGCAGCTGTGGAGCTCTTGGTGACTCACATCCAATGCAAGTGGCTGTATTCACTGCCAGCAGATGTCTGCATTCAAGACATGGTGCCACCTGAAGAAAAAGCCACATCACACCATGTCATTAAGGTTATCAAGAGCTTTTCAGGATTTTCCTGGTTAGTCTGCAGCAGCAAAGTCACTAGAAACATAGCAGCTGATAGCTGCAGCAGCTGGTACTGATCCTTACAGACCAAGGGCTATTGAGAAAACATGAAGACAACTGCAAAGAGTGACTTCACTGACAACTAAAACTGGGCCAGAATGGCACTAAGTTAATTTTCAGCAAAATTAAAAAGCCAGAGAGAAGGCAGTTACAGGCATCACTGTAAAAACTCGGTGCTCTTACATATATGCCCACACCTGCCACTGTTCAAGGTTCGAGGCATGAGGGATCTTCTACAGCTATGACACAAGCAGTAGTTACTAACTGCACTAGTTAGCACTGCAACAAGAGGCATATGCAGGTCCTCAAGATGCAGTGGTTGTTGTTGCAGCATGAAGAGGAACCTGAATTTGGTCATGTTTCCTGACACTGGCGAAGAAAACACAATTTACTTTTCCAGCCTTACCCTTACTAACATATATGGCACTTGAAGGAATCTATGGTTCATTTTGCCCATCATTGAAGAATTACAGCCAGTGCTAAAGGTATTGAACAAAATCACAGAATCCCAGAATGGTCTGGGTTGGAAGGGACCTTAAAGCTTATCCAGCTCCAACCCCTGCCACCGGCAGGGACACCTTCCACTGGAGCAGCTTGATCCAAGCCCCTGTGTCAAACCTGGCCTTGAACACTGCCAGGGATGGGGCAGCCACAGCTTCTCTGGGCACCCTGTGCCAGCGCCTCAGCACCCTCACAGGGAAAAACTTCTGCCCAAGAGCTCATCTCAGTCTCCCCTCTGGCAGGTTAAAGCCATTCCCCTTGGCCTGTCCCTATAGGCCTTTCTCTAAAGCTCCTCTCCAGGTTTCCTGTAGCCCCTTTAGGCACTGGAGCTGCTCTAAGGTCTCCCCTTAAGGAGCCTTCTCTTCTCCAGGCTGAACAAGCCCAGCTCTCTCAGCCTTGGGTGTTTATGTCCTGGGCTGTGGGTGAAGGCCAGTGATCCACAGAGGACGTGGATGAGACATTCATAATACATACTGTACTTTCAAGCACTGTTTTTTGCAGACAAAGCAAAATGCAACAGCTTAAGAACTGGATCTTGGAAGCAACCAAGACTGCTGCCATGTATGAAATAACTCATATGTCAGTGGTATTGATTGAATGCATCAAATCAAGTGCAAGCAGAGTTGGTGTATTTAAACATGTTGGTTCATTTTTTAAGTTCCTTTCTGAAATGCACACTCATAAAAATCATCACGAAACGCAAACAAAAGTCTTGCAGCTCAAAGTTCCACATGAACGCTTAAGAGAAGTTTTTACCTGGATTCAAATCTCTTATTCAGACTGATTTCATTTCCAGAAGAGCATTTGTGTCTACTGCATGGTCAACCTTCCCTGGAAGAGGGATTCCAAGTGGGACCACCTGAGGAACTGGGACAGAGCCAGGCCCCATTTACTCCACAGTGCTCTGGAAAGAAGAAAAACAAAAAGGCAGACAATCATGTTTCTGCATTGAGAGATACAGTCTTTGAATGTGATTCCTGTCTTCATTTGTTTCTCTGAAGAGAGAGAACACCAGGTTCTTTAAAGTGTTATTCCTCATCGCATGATTTTCACATTGGAAAGGAGCAAGGTCCTAACAACCATCCCAATCCCAACTTATTCTCCTGTTGCAGAACTGTGAACAAGGTTTGAGATGAGCACTGCTGCTTTCATTTCACTTTGACCTTCCTTACTCAAGTCTGGTTATGACGTGTTCCAGGGAAACAGCTTTAGCATCACACATCAATGATACGAGGTAGGAGGGAGTCCCGGGGAAGCCTCTCCACCCTAATGGCACATTGGAGCCAGCCTTTTGTTTCATTGCAGCCATTGGAATAGATACAAGATGTCCTGCAAAGGGCTGAAGCAAGACAGCCATTGCTTAAGCTTATCTCAGCTTCTCTATGCATTAAGAATATACCTGTAAAAGAGATGCCAAACATGACTTATCATCATTTACATCATCATCATCATGTCTCACAATACAAGAATGACAAATTGCATTTGGACACAGTAACATTTTACAGTACCCAAAGATGTGCTCCAGATCCTGGGAACTGATCGTTAGGGCCAGGAACCATGTCTGCACTGCAAGTGTTTCCTTCTGTAACCAACCCTTTAATCCTCCAGACACATCTTTCACACTGCTCATCAATGCAGACAGCGCTGATTCAGCACGGCAGGGGTTCCTTAGTCCGTGCTCTGTCTGGGGCTGTGCCTATCTCCTTGGCTGGGTTGCCCAAGACAGTGGTTCAGGCCCGGGGCAGTTCTCAGCCAGACTCTCTTGGCTGCACACACACGGTGTGCACGGGACACACAAGGTGGGGGACTCAGATCTTTACCTGATGCGAAGGGGCCGCGAGCAGCTGTCCCCAAGGAGCTGCCTGCTCTCGGCACCCCTGCACCAAAAACACAGGACCTCGGTTCAGGCTCCTGAGGGCCCACCCTGGTGGGACACAGTGGTCCTGCCGCCATCCCCTGCATGCCCAGCCCCTGCCCCAGCGTGGGCTCCAGCCCTGCCAGCACCTCCCCTGCTGGGTGAGGCCCCGCTTCCCGTGCCCTCCTGGCGCAGCCCAGCACACCTCACCCCACTGCATCCCTGCTCCCGACTCCCTGCCCCTCGGCTCCATTCCAACCCACAGCCCTGCCTTTCCCACTCAATCCCTGCCACAGCCCCGCTCACCCCGCTCCTGCCCGGATCCATCCCGCTCCGATCGCGGCTCCATCCAGCTCGATCCGGGATCCATCCATGTTTGATAATAGCTCCACCCCGCTCCGATCCCGGCTCCATCCATGTTTGATAGCAGGTCCATCCCGCTTCAGTCCCGGCTCAATTCAGCTCGATCCCGGCTCTATCCATGTTTGATAGCAGGTCCATCCACCTCCACCCCGCCCTTCCTTCTCCACATCCCCCCCCACTAGGTACCACAGACGCAGCCCGCCCGCCCCCTTCCCGCCCTCCCTTCCGTGGCGCCGGCTGTGACGTCACCCCCCCCGCGCCGCCCGGTGTCATGGCGGCAGTGCCAGCTGAGGGGCAGCCGCAGCCGAAGGTTCCTGCCCATATTATAAACGTCAGTTGGCCACAAAAAACCCCAACGCTAGCACCAACATTAGTAGCCAATTCGTTTATTGTGCTCGTTGATGAGAGACAAGCAAGCAGCGCTGGGTGCGCGGGGAGTCATTACTGCGCCCAAATCGCACACCGAGGGGTTAAGCGAGCAGGTATTTATTACACACAAGCATGCATATTCAGTAGGTTTCCGAGATAGAAGCGGGGATATTACAATTCGTTCAGGTACTCATTATCATAAGCCCCCTCCCCTTCTGGCGCTTGTGCTCTGCCTTCCGATAATTGTGGGCCGAGGTCTTCAAGATGAAGAAGTCTTCCTCCTGTGGGCAGGGGTCTTCAAGATGAAGTAAGTGGTCTTCCTCAGGCCGCACTTCTCAGGTTTAGCAGGTCGAATGCCTCAGTCATCCCAATTAGTTAAAGATCAGCCATGTCTGCAAGTTTCTGACAGTTGGCTGAGATTTAGAGCAGTGTGGCTGTCAACCAAGCGATAAGCAACACCAGATGCGCGGATGAGGAGTACACAAAGCTAGCAGATGTATGGGAGACACTGTTTTTAGGGGAACTACTAAATCTCATTATCACATCACAGAATTACAACACAAACATTGTAAAAGGGCTATTCACAGCCTTGTAACATTGTAAAAGGGCTATTGCCACTTCACAAGCCTACACTGTTCTCTAAATTAAACTAGAAGAATTTTAATCCCATGTTTTTTAAATACTTGCTTATACTCAATGAAGTTATAGACGGTGACTTTCATTAACGTTGCCTTAGCAATGTGGATATAATAACTCAGTTTTTTGTATAATTAATTATTAATGGTTTCTCATTTCATAATTTTTCCTCACCATATTTTATAACTGTCACTTCTCTAACACGAATCATAGTCTGTTATATCACACTAGCATTATGCATACTCCTCATTTTTCAGCTAATATATCTAAACCTATTCTACTTTCCCGTGGCATTCTGCTGGTAGCATCTAATTGTGCCTTTTATGGCATCCCTGGCATGATATATAAACTTCTGTCGATTATAATAAATACAATTTATCCAATCTATATTTATATCGATTGTAACCTACCAAAACACACACACACAAAGATTCAAATCCTGTTGCTCCTAAGTTCCTAGCTTTGTGTTCAAGAACTCAGGGGACTCCAACTGAATCAATATAGATTCTTTCATCAAAGGCTGTTCCTAAAATACTTCTCTTTATGCCTTGAGGAGTTTGTTTCTCTCTGAAATGCCATTGCCAACTGAACAATTCCGCAGGATCCCTTCCAGTTCAGAAGAAGTGTACGCCTTACTTTTTTTTTTTCCCCACAGTACCACCATAAGTTGGCTCTTGGAATTTTTATAGCTGAGTAGTTTGCACCGCTGCGGAGGTCTGTGTGTGCAGAAGATGCCCAGCAGCAGCTTTCTATCCTGGCTCTTTGGCTGTGGGAGCAGACGCCAGGCGTTTTTGCCCTGCCCTCTGTGCTGCAGGACGGCCGGGAGCTGGCGCCACAGAGGTTGCATGCAATTGGACTAGGAAAGCCAGGAGCGAGAGCAATACGGGCGGCAACCATTACCAAGCACCGTGTGTGTAGAAAAGGCCCATAGCTGAAGAGCCAGGACAGAAAGCGCCTCCTGGTCTGGCTGCCAGGCTGGCCAAGGCAAGAGCTGTGTGGCGGCTCTGCCCTGGGGTTTCGATGACATTCCGCAGCACCCCGAGGCCATTCCACAGCTCACTGGCAGCTCCAGCTTTTCCTTCGGGAGCCTTTTCCAGAAGAAACCGCCTGCTACGCTGTTCTCCTGCTTCCCTCCCAGCCGACCCTGGCTGATTGCAAGGCCTTGGGGCCGAGGAGCGAGGGCGGGGAGAGGGAGGGGCGGCCCGGGCGCGGGAAGAGCCGTCACCGTGCGGCTGGGGGGACGTTTCTCGTCAGGCGCTGGACGCGACAGCCCCGTTGCTATGGCAGCGGGGGCCCTTCAAGGCAAACCCTGCGCGGCAGCGCCCCTGTCGCTATAGTAACGGGGGCCTTCCGCGGCGGGAGGCTCACATCATGGCGGCGCCCTTGCTGCTGGCGGCGCGGTGTGGTGCGCGGCGTTTCGGCACGGCTGGTGAGATACGGGCCGGGGAGGCGCGGTTCCGCACGGGTGGGCAGCGGGAGCCGCTCGGCGCTGGAGGGGGCACAGCAGAGCTCGCGGACGTCCGGGTTCCCCAAGCGGGGTTGGGGTGGCACCGGCCCGGCCCGTGCTCCTGCTCTCCGCCCGCCGCAGACTCCCTCGGTCTCATTTCCCGTTCTCTGTATGAAACGGGAACTCTGTTCGTTTCCAGTAGTGCTCTTATGGATAATTTGAGGTGTCTTTGCTCCTTCTGAAGCCGCTGAATTCTGCCGCAGCTCAGGCTGCGAGTGAATCAGCGCATGATGTGTGGGAAAGGCTCTTGTCTTTTTTCTCTTCTCGGTTCTCGTACATAGGATGGCTTTTTCTTGCACCCAGCCAGCCTCCTCCACAGCAGCTGCCCTGCAGGACAAGGCAGCGAGTGCAGGTGGGTCCAGTTTAACACTTCCTTCACTTTTCAGGTATCTAACCACTGCCGGATGGTAGTTGGACTGCTGAGCAGCGGAGTGAGCTCTCCTGCCTCCTCCAGATTTTGAATTTGTTTCATTTCGGGCTCCGCTGATGACGTATTTGGTGACCTCCGGAGATGAATGGTAAAATGGACCTTCTTTGCAGCTGGAACGGCAGTATCTTTATTCTCGTCCTCCCCTCCCATGAGCAGGAGGTGCTGGTACAACAGCCATTGATCTGTGAGAGGGCTCTAGCTGTGAGGGGGGATGCAGCGGGTAGCAGAGCATGGAGCAGGGTGGCCCAGAATCAGAGGCCATTGAATAGGGTACACATCAACCTGGGGAGGCCAGGCGAAGTTCATCTCCTGCTAAAAGCTTCTGTGCTCCCTGAGTGTGGTGGACAAATCCCCCTTTTTAGCGCCTCGCTCAGGAATATGCCCATGTCCATCATCCTAATCTGTCCCTGTTGTGTTTTTTTTTTCCAGTGTCCTGGTTTCAGCTATGTGTCCTGGAATAGAGATAATTTTCTTCTTAGTAGCTCGTACGGTGCTGTGTTTTGCCTTTAGGCTGAGAATAATGCTGGTAACACACTGATGGTTTAGTTGCTCCATAGCACTTACCCTGATCTAGGACTTTTCAGTCTCATGCTCTGCCAGTGAGAAGGGGCACAGTAAGCCAGAAGGAAGCAGAGACACCAGACTCAAACTAGCCAAAGAAATACTTTGTACCACAGCACATCATGCCCAGTATATAAACTGGGGGGAGTCCACCGAAGGGCCAGGTTGCTGCTGGGGTCGGGCTGGGTATTAGTCAGCGGGTGCTGAGCAATTGTGCATCACTGCTGGTTAGTGTTTTTTCTTTTCCTCTTCTTTTTATACTCTCTCCCTTTCTTATTTCCTTTATTATTAGTATTATTAGTAGTAGAATATTATATTTTAGCTATTGAACTGTTCTTGTCTCAACCTATGGGTTTTGTGTTGTTCTGATTCCCCTCTGCATCCCACCCAGGGGCGAGCGAGCAGCTACCTAGTGCTGAGTTAGCTTGGTTCAAACCACAACATCCAGACAGAATTCCTGGTAAATTTGCCGAAGCTTACCAGCCAGCTGATCTCCTGGGAATGCCAAAATCCAGTTCTGGACCAGGGAAGACAAAGAGTGCAATGTCCTGGGAAATGTGACTCCTTGGGAGGAGGAATAAAAATCACAGGAAAGCAGCTAACTCCTGAGAAAGTTAAAAAGGAGATTTTGCTTTTCTGTTCACAGCCTGATTGTAAATGAGCAGGGAATATTTTCATCTGGTATAGGGAACAAAAAAGTTATTTGTTCCTGAAAATCCTTTTCCTGTTCTGTTTTTGCGGAGGTGTTTTTCTGGCTGGCTGTTGTCCCATACATGATCCCTGGCTTCCCTTCAGGGTGTGATTACATCGCTAATAGCAGTAAGAGCAGCCACGCTACTGCCTCCCGCCAAACATCATTTGGCTGTTCCCTGTGCAAAGTGTTCCGACTGGGATCTGCTTAATCTCTGTGGAAGGAGAGCAAGAGGGGTTGCATTTAAGATATGCCGGTCCCCAAAGTGTCCTGCTCTTCCCCAGGCCCTTTTCTTCTCTGCTTGCAAGGAGGCTCTTCCAGAAAGGTTCCCATCTGGTAGGGCTGTGGGTGAACTATGTGTCACAACATCTGCTTTTAGGGGGCCGCCACCAGAAATGTCCAGGGATGTCTCTGCAGTGCCTTTTCTTAACAGCTGTGGCCTCTCTTTCCAGAGAAGCCCGTGCATGCAATGGAAAAGAAGGCACTCTCATCCCCTTCTGCTCGCCAGTGGCACAAGAATTTTGAAGGTAGGATCTCTCTTCACTTCAGCACATAGATGCATGAGGGCAGCTGAGGGCTCTGCCCTTGCTCTTTGCTCTTCCTGGGTTCAGCAGTAGCAGTCATTTTTCTCCTTCTTAGTAGCCGGTTCAGTGCTGTGTTTTTGACTTTCGCCTGGGAACAACGCTGATAATACTGACGTTTTTAGTTGTTGCTAAGTAATGTTTACTCTGATGGAGGACTTTCTCAGTCTTGTGCTCTGCCAGGGAGGAGGGGTAGCCAGGAGGAAGCAGAGACAGGACACCTGACCCAAACTAACCACAGGGGTATTCCATAGCACAGCACGTCATGCCCAGTATGGAAACTGGGGGAAGTGACCCAGATGGGCTAGATCACTGCTGGGGTTGGGCTAGGTATCAGTCAGCAGGTGGTGAGTGATTGTATTCTCTCCCCTTGTTATTTCCTGTATCATTATTAGTGGTAGCAGCAGTGGTTTCTGTTATACCTTAGTTACTGGGCTGTTCTTATCTCAACTCATGGGAATTACACTCTTTCAATTCTCCCCCCTCCCCGTTCCCTCTGAGAGGAAGGGGAGGAGTGAGTGAGCGGCTGTGTGGTTCTGAGTTACTTAAACCAGGATACCATAGTTTGCCTAATGTGTTAACTAAAGGCTTGGCTGGTCAGTGAAATTTGAGTCCTTCACTCCTACGATTCTGATGCAAATCTAATCCTGCAGAGATGACCAAAAAAAGATGCAGCCCTTGTGTCAGGAGTGATTCTGTCCAACTTCCAAACAGGGGCAATAGTTTTCTGGCACAGCTGAGATCTGGTTGTCAAAGGCTGTGCTTTAACCAAGATTAGCATCTGTTCAAATTACAGATAGGTTTTAGGTGATTTACGTGGGCTTTTTTTCTCCCCTTTTTCTTTGCCTAAACAGTGTTCAAGCATTAAAGCACCCAAAGTTTGCATTATTTTTTCTTAGGAGAGAGAAAATGTGAAAAAACTGAACATAAATGTAACTCTTGAGTGTGTGAAGTGCAGGGAGGCTGAAGGGTGTCCCAGGTCCCTGCAGAAACTCTTTTCATGGCTTTAAGCAGATACGATCTCGTGTCCCCACATGCACATGGTAGGGGATAGAGCTTGGCTTAGCACAGAACTGTTCTTCTGAATAACATTGGGTTTATTTGTTTTCCTTATTATTCTCCTTTCCTATTGGATAATTTCCAAATTTAGATGATCCTTTGGCGGGGCTTTTATCTGATGAGGAGCAGGATGCTCCCAAAAAGCCATCTTCAACTGGCACTAAAAGCAGCTCTGAAAAGAACACAGAACAGAGCAAAGAAAAAGGTAAGCAGGGTTGCTTGATGCATTTTCTTCGTATTAAATGAATCAGCAGCTGGCTGAGTTTGTGTGAGGTCCAGACTGATTGAATTGAAAGCCACCTAGTCCATCTCTTATTAACCATTTATGGAACAACTTGGTAATGGGGTTAACTGTGACCCATCTCACTAAGTGCTTGATATTTTCAGTTTGCCACAGGTTTCAGAAATGACCTTTCCTTTCTGGGAATGGAGGTTCAGATCTCACATTTGACCTCATCCAGCCTTTTCTGCATGTTGCCAGACGAGAGCAAGTTTTCTGGGTCAGGATTTGGGCTGCTGAGAGCATCACAGGTCCATGCCAAACCACAGTTGGCGCACCTCTGGGTGGCCTCCATCTGCGCTGTGGCTGTGTTACCAGCACTCATCCCTCTTGTTCCTGCAACAGGGACACTGATAATAAAACGGTTTCAGTTAGGAGGGACCTTAAAGCTCATCCAGTTCCAACCCCCTGCCACAGATAGGAACACTTTCCACTACAGCAGGTTGCTCCAAGCCCTGTCCAGCCTAGCCTTGAACACTGCCAGGGATGCGGCAGCCACAGGGCATCCTGTGCCAGGGCCTCACCACCCTCATAATGAAGACTTTTTTTTCTAATACTGAAGCTAAATATCCGTTCTTTCAGCTTAAATAGTCTGATAATCCTCTGAAACTCACGTTTCACCGTGATAAATGCACCCTATACACAAGTAGCTGCTAGTAGGTTAGGGCAAGGACTAAGGTGCTGTGGTGGAGCAGGACTTTGGGTGATGAGGGGCAGGAATTATCTGATTGGAAACTTGCAAAGGTAAAGGAGCTTCTGGTGTTAGCCAGAGCAGAAAACTCGGTGATACCCAGCAATGTACCATCAGTGGATGTATGGCCACAAATCAGGCAGTAGCACATTGCCACTTTGTTACTTACTATGAGATGTGGTCACTTGTAAGAGTTATTTTAAAATGACTTTTTAAATGGTCCTGAGTGATAAAAGCAGGCAGGGATGCTTTGATCTCTTGTTAAACAAACAAAAAAAAAAAAAAAAGTAAAAAGAAGCTCTGATCAAATCTCCTTCCTTGTGTGATCCCATCCACAGAGCCACCCCAGACGCCCCTGCACACCATGGCACCGGTCCAGAGGAGGGAGCTCACATTTGAAGATGATGATGATGATGACCTGATGGATGTACTGGGATTTGGGAGTGGCCCAAAAGGAGATGAGAAGTAAGAAGAGAAGGCACAAGAGTAAGGGCAGTGAAGAGGCAGTGGTAAAGTAGGGGATGTCTAGTGTGTTGAGATGGTGCCACCATGCTGGGTAGGGGGTGCTGGTCTGCCTGTGGCTTCCAGAAAGGGACAAGAGCAGCCTTGTTTGGCAGAGAAGAGCCAGAGCCCCATGGCAAGGCTGTGTGCTGAGGATGAGTCCTGCCCCTCAGAGAAACCAATCTGCCACTTTGTCCCTAACAGAGAGGATCTCTGGCCAGCCCACTCCATGACAGATGAATTGCTGGGACAAGGCTCCATGGACAAAATCGTGAAACAGCCAGGCAAGGGAGAGCACAGGGAGTTCAAACTGGATAAAAAATACCAAAACCAGCCAGGTAAGCACAGCCAGGGATGCTGGGAAGGTCTGCAGAGGTGATAGCATTGGCTTGGGAGAGTGAGATTGATTTCTGATGCCCTTGCAGGGGAAATACCCTTTCTTTGCAGGGATGCTAATGGGCTGTCAGGCAGTGCAGGCAAAGGTGGCTAGTGCAAAAGTGTAGTACTTTGCCCTTAAGGCAGCCTGAGAGCATTTGTGCAGTAGCTGTAACTCTACTGCCTTTGGAGATGGGCTGATTTCCAGCAAAGAATCTTTTCCCAGCCACACCGAGGAGGCACTTGCTAATGGGTTCCTGGGGATGATGGTTCCAGCTGTGTTTTCCCAGAGGCAGCAATCCTACTGGAAATTACAGGGGGGGGAATAGGGCTGGTGCCTTTGCAGATGGCTGTTCCTCTGAGTGCTGACTCAAGGCTGCTTATCTGAACAGAGAAGGAAGATGGATGGGACAAGGAGGATTTTGACTTTGGAGCATACCGGCCCACGATGGCCTCCATGCCCAGTGGCCAGCTAGGGAGGAGGCAGTCTGTGAGGTATTGTGCTCTGTGAGTGCCTGGCTGCTTCCCCTGTGACAGAGCAGGCAGGGTCCCCTGGAAGGCAGGTATGCAACTGCTTCTCCTTGCAGCAGGTTTTCTTCTGAGACCAGTGGCAAAGCAAAGCCAGAGCCTTGCCACAAACCATCTCCAGCCAGCCAGAACCCTGTGTGGGGCAGCAGGAATAGAGGAGACTGGCTGGGTTTGAAAGATGAGGCTTTTATGGATTCAGAGCTGCCGTCCCCAGTGAAAGCCAGTCCCGCAGTGAGCCACCCCAGCCCTGCCACAGCCAGGCAGCACCGCTCCACCAACCAGCTTCTGGCAGCAGAGAAGGCAGCACCTCAACCTGACCCACCAGAGGAGGAGGAGGACTGGCTGATGGCCCTGTTGGCTCGCAAGAAAGCCCAAGCACAGGCGAAGACCCAGGAGAGAAATGCCAAGACCTCAGAAGCTCCAGACAATGGGCTGAATCCCCGGTCTCCTGTCAGGTAAGGTCATGATCTGTGGCCACAGCTCTTGCATCTGCTCCACATGTAGCTGCTCCAGCAGGACCTCTCAGAAACCCTTGGCTCCAATTTAAGCAAGTAATCTTAAGCACTATCTTGGCTTGGCTTGGCGTAATAATGCAGGGCTTTATTCCACTGGTACTGCCTGCAGTCCCATCAAACCTCTGGGCTCTCCTTCCAGTTGTGGCCAAGATTGCACACACTGCCCTGGGTCCTGCTTTGGTCACTGGGAACTCTTTCACTGGGAGGGAAGGAAGCTGTGAAGGACTGTCAGGCTCTTGCTTGTTTGATTATAGTGGGGCAGCCCAGCTTCAAGCTTCTAGAAATGCCAAGCAGGATAATATCTGTGTGCCCCTCCCTGAGCTGTGACACTGCTGTGCATCACTGGTGTCTCTACCCATGCAGGCAGCCAGTCCCCTGCCTCAGCAGCACAAAACAAGACTCAGCTCACCCGTCGGAGTCCGTGCAGGGGGATCCCACCAGAGATGCCAGCACCCTGGGTGCGTTTCATGTGGTTGCACAGTTTGGGCAGCAGTATGCAGAAAGAGTCCCCCTGCCCTGAAAAAAAACATCCCAAAACAAGGCAGGAGCCACAGCATCGTCGCCCTTCGCCATGTGAATGCTGCCCAGGCTTTGAGCAGCTGTTGTTGGAGAGGGCTGCCAGGCTGCAGGATCTCACCATCCCCATTTTGTGGCGTAGTGGGGACATGGTGCTGAGGCACACTGAGCTCTGCAGTTCTGCCTTCAGGGTTTCAGAGGGCTGCATGGGACTTGCTGTCTCTGGGCAGTGGGTGGGCTTAAGTTTGTGCTGTCCTGTGTCTCTCCTCTTTCGCTCCTGCTGTCCCTGCACTCATCCCTTTAGTGCTGTGTGCTAGAAGACCCCCTGCTGCTGTGGGCTGAGGCTGTGCAGCAGTTCGTAGGCCACTGAACGCGACTTAGGGGAGACAGCCTCCTCCCTAGGTGATGGAGATGGAGGAGGAACCATACTTTGCCCCAAGACTTACTCTGCAGAGCAGAGTCCCATCATTATTGTGCATGAGGTGGGGTAGGGGTGCAGATGTGGACAAGCCTAAGCATCCGTCCCCATCAGCAGCCACTGGAGGGAGGGAGCAGGATCCTTCTTTGCCCAGGAGGCCCTCATCCTTCTGGGAGGGGATGGTTTATTTTGCCACGTTTGAATCACAGACTTGTCCAATTTTCAGTCCCTGCAACCACGATCCCACAAGAGCAGAAGATGCCCGGCCCTGCTGTGCTCACTCAGGTAGGTGCTGGGGCTGTGCCCCCAAGAGGTGCAGGATCAGGGCAGTGATCCCTGCCCACCGATGCACTGTTATCCGTCTCTGTCCATGCTCCCTCAGCAGGAGGAAAGATGTGCCCCACTTTGCCTCTCTTGGTGCCTGTGTTCATGGAGGCAAAGTGTGTGGAGAGCCCTGAGATGCCACAAGTTGTGTTTATCAGGCCAAAGCACATGTGTTGTGAATGCTTTGTAAATCACAGTGCATTTAAGCCCTGTGTTGCCTGAGCAGCGTTACATGGTTCCCCAGACATATATATACATAGATGATGTTAAGTAGACAACAGAGGCTCCAGTTGATGGAAGACTTTCTTCAGCTGTTTTTTTTCAATGTGGTGAAGATGCTCTGAGATTGTTTCTAGAAAATGGAAGGGAAATTAGAGTTTTGGTCTTTGAAGCCTCCATTTCTCATTTATTTTGGCCTCTGTGCTTGCCCTGGTGGCAGAACACACGCTTCCTCATAGAGGACTCATGATTGTATCCTCGAGTGTCTCCCCAGAGAAGGAGGAGCTCAGCATGCTTGTGTCTGTGGTAGGCGCTGCTTGCTGGGTGTCAGCTGGAGAGAAGGGGCCCAGGGCAGCAATGGGCTTGGGCTGGAGAAGGGTAGAGGAGGGACAGTAGCAGGCTGGGGGTAGATTGCCATTCCCACGCTGGGAGGAGATGCCCAGGGCTTTACCTCCCTGAGAGCATCCCTGTGTCCCTGCATTT
Source organism: Amazona ochrocephala (assembly GCA_039720435.1). NCBI lineage: Eukaryota > Metazoa > Chordata > Aves > Psittaciformes > Psittacidae > Amazona > Amazona ochrocephala. The sequence continues at coordinate 82,449,322 of CM077879.1, forward strand.
TGCTGCACCCAGGGCAAATCTCCAGAGTGCCCCACAGTTGCATGTGAGGCTCGTGCCTTCCTCTGGGGGCTGATGGCCACACCACAAAGCCACGATTCCAAAGAGCCTCAATCTTCTTTTTCCATCTTCTTAGGCAGATTCTGCAGCCCCAAGCTTGCTACATGAGAGAAGGTTGGGGGCTCCCACAGCCCAGTTCTACAAGGATGCATCAGGCTGTCACGCAGAGCTCCTCAGGGCCCAGGCCCGTGTGGCAGAGCTGGAGAGCCAGGTGAACCACATAGCCTGCTGGATACGGACCATGGGAGACCCAGGGAAAGGAGAAGGGGTTGTGTCTGCTCCAGATAACGTAAGGGTAACGGGAGAGAGGAGAAGCCTTCCTGTCCAGGGATGTCTATGGTCGCTAAGAGCTGCTATGAATCTCTGTCCCTGCGGCAGCACAAGGACCTTCTCTGGATGCCTGACAGGTCCAGATGCTGGAGATGGAGCGGACTCAGTACAAACTGATGCTGGAGAGTCTCCAGCAGCGGCACCAGGCAGACCTGGATCATCTCGAGAGCACATACAGGTATCAGGCTCTCACCTCTGCTCCCCGTTTCTGTTAGGTCCTTGCCTACAGCCCCATCCATCTGCCCAGGCTGGGAATGCTGGGGCACTTCCCAAATCTATCCCTGGGGTGTGCGAGCACAAAACCATGTTGATTTGGACCTGGTGGGGGCAGAGAGCAGCCCATGGGTGAGCTGAGGTGGGGTTCCACTCTCACCAACGCTGTCCCATGGGTGACAAGAAGGAGGGGCCAGTTCCATTGCCAGCACATCCCAGACAAGGACAGTACACTGGGCAGTAGCAAGGGTGTTCAGGGCTCAGACTGCAGGGTGTCTGTATGTTTCCCCATGCACACAGTGACACTGGTGTGCTCCTAAATCCCTGTGTGCGCTTTGGGTGGAGGGTGCTGGGTATTGCCATGAAAGTAACACTTGTTCCTTGCTATGACCTCCCTGGGCAGGAGCTGGGTGGAGATGCTGGGTAAGAGCAGTATGAGCAGCACACATGGGGCTGGTAGTCCCAGTCTTGGTAAAGGAACCAGGGAGCAGTTTGGGAACACAATGAATGGAGAAGTCAGAGCCCAGAAGCACTGGGTTATGGGCAGCTTAGTGGCTTTTGGAATGAGGATATGCTTTGTAGGTGGAAATAGGGAGATAGAATCATAGAATAGTTAGGGTTGGAAAGGACCTTAAGATCATTGAGTTCCAAACCCCTGTCGCATTTTAGGGCAGGGACACCTCCCGCTAAACCATGCCACCCAAGGCTCTGTCCAACCCCGCCTTGAACACCGCCAGCGATGGAGCATTCACAACTTCCCTGGGCAACCCATTCCAGGGCCTCACCACCCTTACAGTAAAGAATTTCTTCCTTATATCCAATCTAAACTTCCCCTGTTTAAGTTTGAACCCGTTACCCCTTCTCCTCTCACTACAGTCCCTCATGAAGAGTCCCTCCCCAGCATCCCTATAGGCCCCCTTCAGATACTGGAAGGCTGCAATGAGGTCTCCACTCAGCCTTCTCTTCTCCAGGCCGAACAGCCCCAACTTTCTCAGCCTATCTTCGTACGGGAGGTGCTCCAGTCCCCTGATCATCCTCGTGGCCTCCTCTGCACTTGTTCCAACAGTTCCATGTCCTTTTTGTGTTGAAGACACCAGAACTGCACACAATACTCCAAGTGAGGTCTCACAGAGCAGAGCAGAGGGGCAGGATCACCTCCTTCGACCTGCTGGTCATGCTCCTTTTAATGCAGCCCAGGATACGGTTGGCTTTCTGGGCTGCAAGCGCACACTGCTGGCTCATGTTCATTTTCTCATTGAGCAACACCCCCAAGTCCTTCTCCTTGGGCTGCTCTGAATCTCTTCTCTGCCCAACCTGTACCTGTGCCTGGGATTGCTCTGACCCAGGTGTAGGACCTTGCACTTGTCATGGTTAAACTTCATCAGGTTGGCATCAGCCCACCTCACAAGCGTGTCAAGGTCCCTCTGTCTGGACGCATTATTTTAAAGTGAATGCTGTGAACTTTGAAAGATGCTGAATGCAGTGTTTTACCTCCCCTAGATCCCTTTTTTTCTGGTCAGTGATTCGCTGATGACCACATAGTTTGGGTCAATGAGAAGTCAGGTTTGGTAGAGAAACCCATAACTGCCAAATGTGGTTCACTGAAATGTGGGTGCCTGTCAGTGGGACACCCTGTAACAGACTGCCATGCCAGGTCAGCTTCTGGGACCTGGTTCTCAGCCCCACAGGCAAGCCTCTTCCACAGTGCCTGTCATGGGGACCGCTGGTTTGTAGCAGCCCATGGTGGGCTACTTCCCTGTGTCCCGCAGGACATTGACCCAGGAGATGCACAAAGACTACGAAGAGCAGCTCCAGCGGCTGAAACGGCTGAAAGACCTGGAGATCAGTGCAGTGACCAGTGCCACCTCACACACAAGGTACTGACAGCTGGTGCCATATCCCCACATGGAGTTCCGTGCTCTACAGGAAACCAGCACGGAACCATGGCAAGAGGTGCCATCCCCTCTCCCACCCACTGCCTCCAGGGATGCTGAGCTGTTTAATATCCTCTGGTACTCTAAGCAGCAGCTCTGTCCTCCTACCACTCTGCCATGAGCCAGAGAGGTTCAGGACAGGACTGCCCAGCCTTTGGCCCACCACACATCACCTTCTCCATCACGGTGAGACCAGTGTGTCCACAGGGGTGATCCTCCCCTCCCTCCTCTCTGCAGGTCTTTGAATGGTATCATCGAGCAGATGGAGAAGTTCTCCTGTGACCTGCATGACCTCTCACACAAGGTGGAGTCCATGCACCAAATCACGTCTCAGGAACTGGCACAGCAGTGGGACAAGCAGCTCAAAGGTATTTCTGTTGTTCCTATGTGCCTGAATGTCTGCAGGATCCCTGCCAGGGATGGAGACACCCAGGAAATGGGGAGAAGTTGCCCCAGGTCAGCCAGAAGCTGAGGGCTGAGGCCTGTTTTGGTCACTGGACACCTCAGGGTCTCCCCTTTCAAAAACAGTGTCCTGGGGATGTACAGATGATGAGCATAAACACATGCAGCTTTTCTGTGAACATGGTGCAGCCAGAGGAGGGCTTCCCACCTCATGCTGCTCATGGCCCTGCTGCTTTGTCTCACCAGTGCTCGAGGACAGGCTGTCACAGCAGCAGAGGGACATGGAGGAGGAGCGGAGCCGATTCCAGGAGGTGATCACTAGAATGGAGTCCAGGCTGAGTGAGCAGGTGAGCCTGCACTGTGTCTGTTGCCCAGGTCAGCCCTCCTGTCTGGCTATGGGGCGTACACCTTGCCCATTGGAGGTCCCTGGCCTGGAGCCTGCGAGTGGCATCTGTTTCTCCTCTGTGTCTGAGTCCAGGAGCGATGGAGGCTGGTGGCAGAGCAGTCCAAAGCGGAATTGCTGCAGCACTCACTGGAGGAGCAGCGGCGAGGCATGACCCAGCAGCTCTCCATGGAGCGAGCAGAGTTGGAGAGAGAGAAGGTGAGGTGGGGAAGACATCTCCAGGTGCTTTCCATATGCCCCATGAGTCTGACCAGGGCTGCAGTGTGTGGTAGAAGGGAGATTTGGGTACGGGGCTGTAGCATCCTTCCTTTGCCCTCTGCCTCCTCAATCCCGCACCTGGTCTCACAGTGCATTGCAGTCAAACCAGCCCTCTTGCACACAGATGCAAGAGGCTTCTGTGTGTGTGCATGATGCACACTGGTTCTCAAGGAGCTTGGGGCCAGAGCGCTCTATCATGACAGGTGTCATAGGCTTGAGCAAGCCTGTAAACATCGCATGGTGTTTGGTGGCAGAGATGAGTTAAAGGAGAAAAATACCGGGGCAAATGGGACTAGGTGCTCTTCTCTTCCTCTCTTGCGATGCTCTCCAGAGTGCATTGCTGGAGGAGCGACAGAAGCTGGAGCGAGACATGGACCGAACCCTGCAGGCGGCCTCCCAGAGAGAGAGCACCATCATGAGCCTGGCCAAGGTACCACAGCAGAGCCCCTTCCCATGGCCTCCAGCGCTGCTTGGCAGGCTCACAGGTGGGTCCTGCCCATGGGGAGGTGTTCAGCGTTGCCTTCAGGTGTTTAAGACAGAGACTTCACTCGGGGTGCTGAGAAACCAGCTGTTCCAGGAACAGCCTCCACCAGCCTGTTTTAGAGGTGGACTTACGCATCAGTCTCCTCTGTCTCCCCTTTGCCTGTGAGGAGGTTGAGCAGCAGGACCAGGTGCAGCTGCCTCCGTTGTAAGTCTGGCAAGAGGAAACCCCTGTGCTAGATAAAGCAAAACCTCCCCGTACCATGGGAATGTGTCCAGTGCCAGTTCTGCTCCCCGCTGGGGCTGTCCAGAGGGGATATGTGGCACAGGCAGTGTGGCAAAGCTGCATTTGTAAGGACTACAAGGATGAAAAATACCACATTCAGGCTGTTTCCATTGCTGACAAAGTACCATGCCTTGAGCATATTTTAGGGTATGCAACATGGGGGGGGGGTCCGTCCTTTCTGGGGAAGAAGTGTGTTTGTGTATCTGTACAATCCAAGCTGTGCCAGCCCTGCCTCCTGAAGGTGGGTGCATGAGGACACTGCTTGGATACCTGGTGGGACTGCTCTGCACCCAAAACTGGCACACATGAGAAGCTCAACAGGGCAGGTGATGCACTAGTTTTTCCCGTGCCCACGCTAGGAGCAGGCACAGCTGAAGATCCGGAGCCATGAGCTGAAAGTGAAGGAGAATCACTTGTTGAGGGACAGGGAGCTGCTGGAAGAAGCCTGGCAGGAGCTGAGGCATGAGAAGGAGAAGGTGAACAGGGCTGCGCTGCGCATCCAGCACCGTGAGGAGGAGATTAAAAGCACAACGAAGGCAAGTGGAGCATCTGCACTGCAATTCACAGCTGTACGGGGGCCAGCAACAAAGATGGGGTTTCCCATCCCTCCCAAAGTTGTGAATCCTAATCCTGTCCGGGGGGGGGGGATAAGGGGATGCACAAAGGAGCCCTGCCTCAGGGCAGTGAGGGTCCCTGTACCCAGCATCCCCAGCTGCTCTGTCTTGCAGCTCTCATCCCAGAAGTATGAGGAAGGGGAGCGAGCCCTGCGAGAGGCCTGCAGGGTTGAGTCCGAGCACCAGAGCAGGCTGCAGGTCATGCAGCACCACTTGGAGCAGCTAAATCAGCAGGAGCAACGTCTGCATCAGGCAAATACCCCCACACCTTCCCTTTTTGGCTTGGGGCTGCCATGCCAGGGGCCTGGACCTTTCCCAACAGCTTCTCTTGGGGATGGGGCAGGAACGGCTGAGCATGGCTCACCAGAGGAAACAGCTTGAACAGCTACGTGAGGTGCTACTCAGGAACCCCGTGACACTGCAGACTACGGGCAAGGACCTCGGTGCCCCTATAGCAGGCCTTTCCACCACACTGTGTGAGGCTTCCTGCGTGCTGCTGGTGGGAAGGGACATGCTGGGGGGCAGCTGCACTTGTATTCTGCTTCTCAGGAGACTTGAGGTGCTCTGAGAGCTGTTTTAGTTCCCCTGTATGTAGACCTCAGATGTGGCTTGGCCTCCTTGTTCTCTGAAGGAGCTCAGGTGTGCTCTCTGAGTGAGGGCATGGCCTGGAAGGGGAAGGAGGGGAGAGGCAGGTGGGTTAAACCTCCTGCTTGCACTGGGTGGCTGGGGAGGACCCTGCTGCAGTTACATGGAGGCAGCAAAAAACAGAGGGATGCTCTGTTGTCTCCTTAACAGTGCCGGCACTACACAATGTTCCAGGCTTTCTGCCTCCCATCCAGGAGGCCCTGTCCATGGCCAGCCCGACTGACCGCTACATCAACCTGCTGCTGCTGAGCTACAGGGCCCAGCAGGTGAGGTGGTGGGAGACCACGGCTGGAAGGAGCCTCAATCAGCTGGGTTGGAGCAGGCTGGGTGAAGCCTGATAGTGACAGCCTGGAGGGTCTCCTGAGATCATTTCTGAGCTGCTGGGCTCACATCTTGAGGGGCAATACCAGAAGCATTGATGGGTGGATCCTCACAGCTTGCCTCGGGTTCATGGAGAATATCCTTGACTTGATAGGGTTGCCCCTCTTCTCACCCCATCTCTGGGTGGAATAAGCCAGTTCTGCTGGACTCTGGCTTTGTGGTACCCCTGTCCTCTCCTGTCAGCTCCCTGCTGGGTCCTTCTCCAGGCAGGGGTGCTCTTTGAGGCTTCCTCTGTGTGAGGTCATGGGCTTTGTGAGGTGGGGCATACACCCAGGGGCTACCACAGATGGGTATCTGCCCACATGAAATACTTACTCAAGCGACACCTCAGACTGACCCTGTTCCTGTGGCACTGATACCAATCTCATCCATCCCTCTCAGGACCACCGTTTCTTAGAAAATGAGCAGTTCTTCCTGGATAGCCTGAAGAAAGCGCCCTCCGCCACTTGAACCCTGTCATACTGAGAAGGTGGCAGCCCTACACACTACCCTGTGGATGGCTGTGTCCATCCTTGCAGGAGGCCACCATGCCCTCTGCATGGTCTGGGAACGACAAACATTAAATAATCCCATTTTTCACGGAAGAACTGTCCTTTTCTTTAAAAGCAGTCTTGGCACGTTTGCAGTGTGAAATCACTGCCTGAGGCTGCAAGGACGGGCTTTGTCCGGCTTTCACCCGCAGGCCAGTGCCACTGGCACTGCCTGGGAGGCGCTTGCCCTTGTGGGCAGGAGTCAGTGGGTGTGCTGCTGGCTCTTGGGCAGGGCTGTGGCAGCCAAGGCGTTAGAGGGGATGGAGGAGGTTTGGTCTGGCTGCCAGGCTGGCCAAGGCAAGAGCTGTGTGGCGGCTCTGCCCTGGGGTTTCGATGACATTCCGCAGCACCCCGAGGCCATTCCACAGCTCACTGGCAGCTCCAGCTTTTCCTTCGGGAGCCTTTTCCAGAAGAAACCGCCTGCTACGCTGTTCTCCTGCTTCCCTCCCAGCCGACCCTGGCTGATTGCAAGGCCTTGGGGCCGAGGAGCGAGGGCGGGGAGAGGGAGGGGCGGCCCGGGCGCGGGAAGAGCCGTCACCGTGCGGCTGGGGGGACGTTTCTCGTCAGGCGCTGGACGCGACAGCCCCGTTGCTATGGCAGCGGGGGCCCTTCAAGGCAAACCCTGCGCGGCAGCGCCCCTGTCGCTATAGTAACGGGGGCCTTCCGCGGCGGGAGGCTCACATCATGGCGGCGCCCTTGCTGCTGGCGGCGCGGTGTGGTGCGCGGCGTTTCGGCACGGCTGGTGAGATACGGGCCGGGGAGGCGCGGTTCCGCACGGGTGGGCAGCGGGAGCCGCTCGGCGCTGGAGGGGGCACAGCAGAGCTCGCGGACGTCCGGGTTCCCCAAGCGGGGTTGGGGTGGCACCGGCCCGGCCCGTGCTCCTGCTCTCCGCCCGCCGCAGACTCCCTCGGTCTCGTTTCCCGTTCTTTGTATGAAACGGGAACTCTGTTCGCTTCCAGCCGCGCTCTGCAAGCGGGCAGCCCCGCTGGGACCGATGCCCAACGAAGATATCGATGTCAGCAACTTGGAAGCACTGGAAAAATACCGCAGTTTCACTCGTTACTTCAAATTGGCTGAAAAGGAGAGCAGGAGGCCCCGGTGGTGGAAGACGTACTGGCAGCACACCAATCCCCAGCCAGGTACTCTTGGACGGAGCTGCGCCACGTTGTTTTGCTGCTAAAGGTCAAGGAACCTGTGTGTCTCTGTGAAGTGCTGATGAGGTGCTTTGGCGCGAGGCTAGATCTGTTCTGATGGCTTGGTTTGTTTCAAAGTTTGCAGTGCACAAACGTGTTCAGGGGAAAGGGGCTACAGTTTTGTGAAACGAGGGAGGCTGGCAACCTCCCAGAGGATGTTGAGCACAGTAACAAAGTGATTCCTGGGAACCCCAGGACCTAGAGCTATAGACCTGCAGCAAGTAACACAGTTTGGCCGCTCTGCTCAGCAGCCCCGGAAACCAGACCTGCTCACCAGCTGGGAAACCCATAGGGCTGGGAGTGCCATGAGTTGGGGAAGGAAGGAGCAAAAGTGTGGAGATGGAGGGGGAAGGTGGTAGAATTGAGTCCCCGATGTCTTGAAGTTTGCATTTCTCTCACACTCTCTGACGTGCTGCAGAGGGTTTGTGTTTGGGGTATTTGCATTTTTACATACATGACTTTCTCATCCCTTTCTGAAGAGCCAAAGACAGACATCAGCCTGCCGCGTGCTAAGTTGCTGCAGGCAAAAGAAATCAAGAAAAGAAAAAAGATCCTGAGGGAGAACCACCAGAATACTGAGATGGAAAGAGCAGCCCGGCTCCGGACTGGTCTGTGCCCCACCACCTTCTCTCCCTGCCCTGGCTGCTCTGGGTGCCCAGCTGCCTCCTGCAACGTTTCTCTCTCCTTGCAGTGCTGATTCCTCTCACTGAAGTCAGAACTGAGTGGGAGAAGAGCAGTGGCCCATTCCACAAGCGGCGTGTAGCAGAGCACTGCGGTATATTTCGTGACTTGTTCAAGGGAGCCACGTTCATCCCTTGGGTTACCTTGAGGGTGGAGTACAGCCAAGAAGATGAGCACCTCGTGCCAGTATACTATGGGAACATGGTGACTCCATCAGAGGTGTGTGAGGGAAGCGGGGAGCAACCTCAACCCCATGGGAAGCCTCTGTGTTTCTGTCAGATGCTTCTAACAGGCATTGTTTGTTTGAGGGGATTTCTTTTGAAAGGGTATTTTCTCTCTGATGAAGGAAATCTGTTTTCTGGACATGAGAAGGACAGAGCTTTGCAACAGGATCACTGTCTACCAGCAAGCTGATGTTTATTAATGCTTCAGGGGACTGTCTGTGGAGCTGGGTGGCATGGCTGTGTCTAGTCTGCGTTGCATCCTGGCCTTGCTCACAAGAAGTTCATGTTCTTTGCCTTGGAAGTTGTGATCTGATCTTAATGAAACCTGTTTGAGCAATATATGTTCTTTTTATGTTGTTTTAGGCTTCTGGTCCCCCTGCAGTGTCATATGAGGCAGATAAAGGCTCTCTCTGGACCTTGTTGCTCACAAATCCAGGTGAGTAGCGAGTTCTTTAATAAAACATGTTTAAACTGATTATTTCATTCTGCTTTTGGTTAGCTTCTGTTTCCTTTGGGAAATAACCAGTGGTGATATGATACCTGCGAAGCAGGGACATATGCAGAAAAGGATGTAGCCTCCTCGGATCTCTGGCTGAGAGATGGATAGTGACACGACAGAACCTCTGTCACAGCGTAGAGGAAACAATTCCCTGGCTCCCATCTTTTGTTTATCCCCAAACTCCTCTCTCCCTTGGCAGTCTGCCTGGGAGGCAGGTTAGCTGACATTGTTTGAAACCAAGGCACAGTGAAGTGAAGCAGATGACCAAGAAGTTCTATTAATCTTGGAATTACATCTGTAGGGTTTTTTGCTCCTCATTTTAAGCCCAGTCCTATTAGAATGAGTTACTTTTGTGATAGGAAAGGAATGCTGGGAGGTCTCGAGCTGCCACCTCCATCCAAATCATTTACTCTTTGGGGTTGATACAAACACCAGAGTATCCCTAAGTCACCTTTCTCTGTTTTGTGTGTTTGCAGATGGACATCTAAGAGACACAGGCTCGGAGTACCTCCACTGGCTGGTGTGAGTACATCAGAGGCATGTGCTGTTTAGCCCAGGGAAAGCCCAGGTGGAGCAGGTAGAAATTCCTCCAGCAGACCTGGGAAATAAGCATTTACTACAGCAGTTCAGTGGCTTGATTTGTTGCTCCTGACATTAGCTTTTTTGCCCCTGTGTTCTGGGTTCTACTAAACATGCAGTAGTTCCAGATGTTGCTGTTTGACATTCAGATCACTGCGTATGAATTTTCTTCCAGTGATAGCAGCCTCTACTATCTGTTTATTTGTCAAATGGGGCACCAGTCACGTCAAAACGCAGCACAGAGTGATTTGCAGTTCTGGGTTGAATCTGCTTGTTCTAATGGAGGGAAATTAATGGGTGTATTGAAGTAAATTTCTTTGTGTTCAGGACAAATATCCCAGGCAACGACTTTAAGTCGGGTAAGGAGATCTGCCACTACTTGCCGCCCTTCCCTGCCATGGGAACTGGCTACCATCGCTTCATCTTCCTCCTCTTCAAGCAAGACTGCCCCATAGATTTCAGCGAGGATGTTCGACCGATGCCATGGTAATTCAGGCTTTCACTGGGCGGTTTTGCACTCTCTTGGCTTGGTTGTTAGTCCTATGACCACATGGTTGTTACTGCTGTAGGAGAGCAGTTCCTTTTGATCTGCAGGGTTGTTTGGGGCTGCTTCGAGGTTTTGTGTCACCTGAAGCCACAGTCCCAGCCATGCAAACACTGTGGGGCCCTGTTGCTTTAAACAGGCTGTTATGACAGTGGCTTGTCCTGCATGGGGCAGGAATGTGCACAGAGCTGGAGAAGCTGTGAGATTTTCTTCTGGTGACTTCCTTTTCATAGAACCCTAGAAAGGTTGGGTTGGAAGGGACCTTCAGGCTCACCTGGTTCCAGCCCCCTGCCACAGGCAGGGACACCTTCCACTAAAGGAGGTTGCTCCAAGCTCTGTCCAACCTGGCCTTGAACACTGCTAGGGATGGGGCAGCCACAGCTTCCCTGGGCACCCTGTGCCAGCGCCTCAACACCCTTACAGGGAAGAAAAGAGGTTATATACCTCTGTTTTATAGACTCTGGGGTGATGTGGGGAAGTAGTTGCCTACCAGGATGCTGCAGGAAAAGAGGTTTACCTCAGATGTTGTGCTTGTGTCTTGTTTTCAGCCACAGCCTCAAGATGCGAACCTTTAGCACATTTGACTTCTACAGAAAGCATGAGGATGCAATGACCCCAGCAGGGCTGGCATTTTTCCAGTGTCAGTGGGACAGCTCCGTTACTGGGGTCTTCCATCAACTTCTCAGTAAGCAATGCAGTGTGCAGAGGTGCTGGAGGGAACCTGTTGGTGGACTAGGACATGGTCCTGTGAGTAGTGCACAGGGTTGCAGAGCAGGCTGTGGACTGGAGGCTCGCACTTGCTCTTGGCACTTGACTTGCATCTGTTACAGCACAGAATGGGTACTGAGCCATCATCCCCCAAACAAACAGCAGTCTAAACCAGCCTCTCAAAGAACGTTTTGATTGAGCATTTTTAAATAGCACTGACAGAGCCTTCACCAGCACATGCTTGACCAGCCCTGGTCCTGTGTGCACATGGGAGCCCTTGCTGGTAAAGGGGGAGGCCTGGGGTTTGGGTCTGAGCCATCTTGCTGACATTCTGCATTACCCCTTTCCAGATATGAGAGAGCCTGTGTTTGAATTTGTGCGGCCGCCCGTTTACCATCCTCCGCAGTTGAAGTTCCCGCGCCACCAGCCTCTGAGGTACCTGGACAGATACCGAAGCACCCAGGAGCCCACCTACGGCATTTACTAGGGACCCAGACACTTCTCGCGGCGCTTGGGTATAAGCTGGGTGCCGGCCAGGCAGATGGGGCTGCCAGTGTTCCTGCATTCACGCAGCTGGGAGCGTATGCACCTCTGGAGGGAGACAACAAAGTCTCATCCTCTTAGCTCCTGGTTCCCCTGTGCTGGCAGCGCTGGGAACTGAACAGCTGAGGGCAACAGGGCTTGCAGTGCTGGCAGCTGCATGGTCAAAAGGCTACTTAAGTAAAGATGAATGAAAGCAAATCAATGGCCAGGCTGAAATCTTGCTACTTGTTGTATAGGAGCTCTGATCAGTATGGGTGTCAGGGTAGAGTCCCCCCAGAGATACCCTGCTTTGCTTCTCTGCAAGGATCACAGTTCCACTGTTGCCTCTTTGTGGAACAGAGCCAGGCCAGCCTGGATTTCCTTCTCTTGGAGCGCTGCAGTTTTGGACTGTGTTGGCTTTCATTTGTGCAGTTCTCTTAGAGATGAGTTTGAATAAACACGCTGAGTTGAGACTGGCAAGAGATGTCTTTATTGGGAAGAGCTTAGTATTTTGACCAGCTGGCACAGAGCTGAGGATTTCAAAGAGGTGGACTAACAATACGGTCGCATAACCTTAATTTCCTGAGTCAAAACACTCGGCATAGCCGAGGACATGAGTCTTACCAAAAGATGTCCTTTCTGGGGAGGGTGAGGAGTACAAACCCATCCATCTGTCCCTGAGATGTTGTGTCAAATTTTCACTCCCGTTGTTAACTATTATTGTACAAAGTGCTGGGGGCGGGGCTGTGTTCAAGCCCTCCATTCCTTGTTGTGTTATATGGCTTATTTCTTGGTACCAGGTGAAGCGGTGCTTAGTAGCAGGTGTACAAAACATTGATTGGTATCAAGCAGAAGAACAGGGCCCTGAAGCATCTGCCCTGCTTCATGTTCTTCCCCAGTGCCACAGCAGCACCAGCCACCAGACCTCATCTGGTTTCCATGCCTGCCGCAGTCACCCTGGGCCTCATCACACACCTTGAGCTTTTTCATTTTTACTCGCTGATTCATGTTTCCAGCACCAGGCTGTGGAGAGACTGCTTTCTGCTGGGCTCTTTCTGGATCCTCTGATCACATGTTCAAACCCCCAAATACCAGCATGCTGCCACAACTGCCTTTTCCCAGCTCTCGTTCGCAATAACTTTTTCTGAAGTTTCCCCCTTCATCAGGAAATAAGAGCTTCCTGCAAACAATTGAGATGGTGCTGAAGAATTCTTCCCCGTGAGGGTGCTGAGGCACTGGCACATGGTGCCCAGAGGAGCTGTGGCTGCCCCATCCCTGGCAGTGTTCAAGGCCAGGTTGGATGGGATTTGGAGCAACCTGCTCTAGTGGAAGGTGTCACTGCCTGTGGCAGGGGTTGGAACTGGATGAGCTTTGAAGGTCCCTTCCAACCCAAACCAGACTGTGGTTCTATGACTTGCCAGCTCCCTGAAGATCACATCCGCAAGGATGAGGAGATAAGGTTCAGATTGTAAGGTTGGGAGCTTTTCTCCTGAAGACAAGGTGAAGGTACGCAATGCTTGGGCATCACTATCGCCTCCAGACAGAATACTCTACCTGAGCAAGGGCTGTTTGCTCAGGTGATACCTTTCCTACATTCGAAGTACTGACATGCACTGGTGTTGCAAGGAACTTAGTAGGAAAAGTGGTGGTGGGTGTGCACAGGGTCATGTGCAAACAGCAGGACCTGTAGTTTAAAACTGAAAGATGCAAAGGCAGAATGTAGCCATGTCTGGCTGCTGGCATGTATTATAGCCCTTGTCACTGCAGAGGGAGGTGATGTGGCTGCAGCAGCAGTGGGTGCCCCTCTCTGCTGGTTCTGTGGCTGGATGTTGTCAGGACCACTGTACTGCAGTCTCTCTGCCAGGGAAGACTGCCATGCTCTGCTCGGGAGACATGACGATACCAGGAAGTTCCCTCAAAGGGCAAAAAAGGGGTGAAATCAAACTATGCATCATATGTATACCCATGCAATGCTTGCACCAAAATACACATTGCTCTGATGCTTGTCGGCCACTTGCATCTGTCTGCCTGTGCTGTTGCTGCAGTGTTTTATTCTCTCCAGGGCCTCCTGCTGTACTTCACAGCCCTCCCTTTCCCTGAGAGGTGCAGCTACAACACACCCCCCTCCCCCCCGCCCCATCATCTTCCAAGCGTGTGGCACAGCCAGCACAGCGAGGGTGCACCCGCTGGGTGTCTCCTTTAAGAGCGTCCCTGGGTCTGAGCTCTGACCCGCCTCTCGGCTCCTCCCTCTCAACAGCTAAGTTTCTATTTCCCAGCTTTCCCGTGTCCCGCGATCCACGGTGCAGGGGGGATGGCGACCCCCGGCTCTCAGAAGCTGGAGGAGAAGCTCGTGTGCTCCATCTGCCTGGAGCTTTTCAGGGTACCCGTGACCTTGCCCTGTGGGCACAACTTCTGCAAGCTCTGCATCAGCAACCACTGGCAAAAGCAAGAGCAGGACCCCGCCTGGGCAGAGAGCGGCTACACGTGCCCGGAGTGCCGCAGGGGCTTCAGCCAGCGCCCAGAGCTGGAGAAGAATGTCACCCTGTGCAGCGTGGTGGAGCTGGCACGGGATGGCGTGGCGTGGGCCTTGGGCACAGAGAGGTGCGAGGTGGCCCGCGGCGAGCTGTGCCCGCTGCACGGGCGCCTGCTGGAACTGTACTGCAAGGATGAGCAGCGGTGTATCTGCTGTGTCTGCACGGTGCGGCAGTGCCAGCGGCACCAACGGGTGCTCTTTGAGGAGGAGCGCTCGAAACGGCAGGTGAGGAGGATGGGTGGCAGGACTGTGGCAAGGAGAGGGATCAAGCAGGGGAAGTTGTGGCAGCTCGGGCATGGCACAACATCCACCTGCACTGTCCTGTGCCCTGCTGTGGGGACATGATGTGCCGCCATGTGCTGCCCTGTGCCTGGCCTCAGCTGAACGGGGGACTGGCAGGTGCTTTCGTCAGGAAGATGTGACAGGACAGGGGAATGGCTTTAACCTGCAAGAGGGGGATTGAGATGAGCTCTTAGGCAGAAGCTCTTCCCTGTGAGGGTGCTGAGGCGCTGGCACAGGGTGCCCAGAGAAGCTGTGGCTGCCCCATCCCTGGCAGTGTTCAAGGCCAGGTTGGACACAGGGGCTTGGAGCAAGCTGCTCTAGTGGAAGGTGTCCCTGCCGGTGGCAGGGGTTGGAGCTGGATGAGCTTTAAGGTCCATTTCAACGCAAACCATTCTATGATTCTATGTCAACAGCACCCAGCTGCTCCCTGAGAAACCTGGGGCTGTCAAGAGCTGCAGAGAGCTCTGTAAATCCATCAGCACCAGATGAACAGTGCCATAGGTATTTGTGACCCACTGATCTGGAGAGAAACGTTAAAAAGGGGTGAAAACCAGCCCAGGATTTTACTTCTTTCTGACTCTGGGTGCAGCCTCTTCACTTCTCAAGCCTTCTCCTTCCCCATGGACCTTGTCATTCAGCCTGGAGAGGGCTCCCAGGTGCTGGGTGGAGAGCAGCGTGCTGCACCACAGTACATTGTTGCTTCACTTCCCAGGCCCTTTTGAAAGAGTCCATGGAAAAAGCCCAGGAGGAATCGGAGAGGACCAAGCAGGTGATGAAGGAGCTAGAGGAGCGAACACTCAGCATCAAGGTAACCCCGTGGCTGCCTCTGGCAGGTGCAGGGGCGGGAGTGTGTCAGCTCTAATGCCTCCTCCCCACCCAGGACTCTTCTGGGGGGCTCAAATCGGTGATTCTGAGCAAATTTGCCCTCCTGAGGAAAGCCCTGGAGGATTGCCAGGGGCAGGCAGTGGCCAAGATCGAGCAAGAGCAGGCAGTGGCACTGGGACGTATGGAGGAGGACTGGAACCTCCTGAAGGACCGCCTGGACATTCTCAGCCAGCACATGGAGAGGGCTCAGCAGCTCCTGGCCTGCCCTGACAACAGGACCTTCCTCCAGGTACCATCCTCAGAACCACACACACACAGAACCACAGAATGCTTTGAGCTGGGAGGGACCTGAAAGCTCCTCCAGCTCCAACCCCCCGCCACAGGCAAGGACACCTTCCACTGGAGCAGCTTGCTCCAAGCCCTGTGTCCAACCTGGCCTTGAGCACTGCCAGGGATGGGGCAGCCACGGCTTCCTGGTGCTATGTCCCTTCCCATGCCCTTTTGGTGAGGGCAGACACTTGATCAACCCCGCTCCCCAGGAGAAACACATCCTCAGCGTGTCTCTGCGATGTGATGGGGCTGCAGGGAAGTGCTGCTTTTGGGAGGGGTCCCTGAAAAGTTGGGGACAGTGCTGTATCGGAGTGGATGGTGCTGCCCGCAGGACCATGGGCAGCATCTCCCACCCTCAAACCACTCCGCAAGGCTTTTCCACCACCAGCAAAACAGTCTTGTGCTGCAGCTCTTCTGCTCCCCACAGCTTCACACTCACCCTGCAACTGTCCCCTGACCCCTGCACACCAGCCACAGCTGACAGCAGATGTTTTGGGGATGCCCCCATCACCCACTGGAGAGTGTGTGGTTGGGAGTCAGAGCTTCTGATCCTCTTTAGGCCAGTGCATGCATATCTGTGTGTCTGTCCACAGGAGTCCCCCCTGCTCTCACCTCTGGAGAGCCCAGAGGCGCTGCTCCCAGTGGAGTTTGATGTGACTGTCATGGCCAAGCCCATCACTGAGATCCTCACCAACATCTCCAGGCTTCTGCTGGAGGACCTGCCCAGCTCTGTGGCCCCCAAAGCCCCTGACACTGATGTCCAAGGTAACCCTTCTGATCACAGAGCCAACCCCAAGGGCTCCAAGTCATCCTGAATCACTGCCCAGCCCATGTCACCATGCTGGGGACAGGGCTGCTGGGCACAGAGGGTTGGGATGGGGACACACATCATGTTCAGCAGATGGATGTCAAGAAAGGGGGAAAGAGCTGGGTGGCTTTCCTGTGTCTTTCTTCCTTGCTGGCAATGTCAAGCTGCAGTGGCATGTGACCACTCCTAGGCTTGTATACAGTGGGCTTCCTCCTCCTCCCATCAAAGCCAGGGAGAAATAGGTTTTTGGGTGGCATCACTCAAAATACTTGTCCCCATCTTACACAGGCCCAGTACATCCCCAGGAGATGGTGCTGAAGGCGGTGGCCCACCTCCCTGATTGCCAGTTCCGAGCTGAGCTTCTGAAGGGTGAGGAGAACATGGGGCTCCTAAGGGACAGCACTCCCCTGGGGTCCCAGCAGGCGAGGGAGGTTGATTGTGGCTGCGGGGACAGGAGCTCCTTCCCTTGTTCTTCCAATCCTTCTCCCTAAACTCGGAGAATGGTGGTGCAGGGCTGGGGTGGATGAGCTGGGGAATACTGCATAGCGGGGAAAGGGCTGTGAGAAGGATTAGCTGCACCAGGGAACGCTTTCCTATGAAAATGGAGGCTGCCATGCCTGGCGTTGGGTCAGCCTCTGACCTGGATCTTGCCTCGTCCCGATCCTCATTTCACCTTCCTTGGGTGTCTCTGCTGCCTGTTTCTGATGATCCATATGTAAACATGGTGCTTTCCTGCAGGCAATGCAGCAGCTGGCAAGTGATCCCCCTGGCTGGGCCATCACCTGTGCCGCATAGCACAGCACCAGTCCAGAGCCCTGCCTGCAGTCAGTGCTCTATCCAGGGATATGGCCCCAGCGCTGCCAGACACAGTCCTTCATGTCTCCTTTGGGCCCATCCCACTGTAATTCCTTAGGGATTTCCTCTTTTCCCATTTCCCCCGTGTCAGGAGGAGGGCTGGATAATGTTTAGTGTATGTTGGTCATGTCACTCTTGCCAGGGAGACAATCGATGCCCTGGGACCTGTGAGGATTCCTTCCACCAGGACCCCAAAGCATTCTCAGTTATTAATTGAAAAAAGACCCAAACAAAACCAAAGCTATTTCTGGGCAGCAGCCTCAGCCCAGTGTAGCTGCCAGGCTGGGCTGTTGCAGGAGGAAGAGCTGCTGGTGGCCAGTGAATACCCACGGCTCAAGAACTTACGCAGGCAGTGCAGAGGAGAGTGACCCCCACAGTACCGTATTTGCTCACTTAATGCCTGGGTTTCTACGCCTCTCCCCACCCACGCTCGTCTCTTTTTGCTCTTCAAACCAAGCACATCTCTTCCCAAATGACCGCAGAGCCACGGCTGCTCGCTGGCTTTGAGCCAGGCTGTGCATGAAAACCAGGAAGTGCTGCATCTTGCTTCCTCACTAGCTATTCCTGGGCTGTTTCATTCCTTCTGGGAGGTGGGCGGGCAGGTACACATTGCACCCTGCTTCCCTTCCCCTCCAAACACACTGCAAATTGCTCCCTTCTATTTTGGGAGCCAGCCCTATGCGGTTTAAACCACAGCACTGTTGGGGGAGATCATGCCAAGGGCATAAAGGTCTGATGAAGCATTTCAGCCCCTTCATGTTGTTGCTCTTCACAGACCACCGCAACCTGACCTTTGATCCCAAGACAGCCAACAAGTACCTGGCACTGTCAAAAGGTAACCGGAAAGCAAAGCACAGCCCCGGCACCATCTGCAGGTGGCAGGAGCAGGGACCCCGCTTCGAGCCCTGGCAGGTGCTGTGCACGCAGGGCTACAGCCATGGCCACCACTACTGGGAGGTGAAGTTCTCCAGCCACTCTGTTGTCCTGGGGGTGACGTACCGCAGCCTCCCCCCGGAGCGGAAGCAGGGACACAAGTTCAACATTGGTCTGGACGGGGGCTCATGGGGGCTGCAGGTGAGGGAGGATTGCTACCTGGCCTGGCACAAGGGCCAGCCAGAGAAGATCCAGGAACAGCTGTGTAGGAACCTGGGGGTCAGCCTGGATTATGACAAGGGGCTCCTCTCCTTCTATGGGCTTGGGGAGAGGACATGGCTTATCCATTCCTTCCATGATGTCTTCACCGAGCCCCTCTATCCCGTTTTTTGGCTGTGTGAGGGGCGAGCAGTGGAGCTGTGCTGGAGGGATTAAGCTGGTGCAGCCGTGTGGCTCTGTGAACCAGACCACAAGCTATAGGCTGGTGCCATAGCCGAGCTGCAGCCAGTGGCTGTCACAGTGTGAGTGGGACCCCAGTGCCAAGTGGGGTGCAGTGTTTTAACAAGAGCTGATGAGGACACACATACAAATGAACCCTCTGATTTGCCATGTGCAAGGATCATGCAGGTAGCACAGTTAGGGCAGGGGAAAGCTTGCAGGGGCCAGTTGCTGTGCAAGGTGTAGATGGGGTGAGGTGGGGAGATAGGGAGGGTGAAAGAATGAGGTTTTCCCTCTTTCTTCCATCCTTGCCCAATCTCCCAAGCCTGGATTTGAGGTGAGGGGACCCTAGAGAAGGGTGCTGTTGGAAGGAGCCCTGTGCTCACCCCAAGCCTCCTGTTTCCCTCTTGCCGCTCTTGGACGTGGCAGAGCAACTTTTTTTGGGTGCCATGCTGCAGTTGTTCAATGCACAAAGCTGCTTTCCCCAGTAAAGCCCTATTTTACTACTGGTTTGACCTTTGTGATGTGGGAGCCGTGGGACCAAGCAGTGGGGGGGGTGCCCTGGGTGCGCCTGCTCTGCACTAGAAGGTGCTTTGTTTACAGTAGCACTGCAATAAGGAAACCTGGTTTCCTACAGCTCTGCTCCAAGGTTGATCCAGCACACAATAAAATCTGAAGCTTTGATTGAAGCTTTTCCAAGGGTGAGACCGCAGGTCCGCGATCTCCTCTTCTCCCCAGAATGCTGATGAGGACTAACAGGGTGAAACTGGGCACTGGGTTCAAAGGTGCTGGGGACATGCAGGGCAGTGCCTGGGGAATGAATCACATCAGCTTGTTTCCTTTGGGGGGATAAAAAGGCTTTAAAAGGCTCAAACTCCTTCTTCATGGACAGATGTGTTTCGTTGTGCTGTGTTTCCTCCTTCACTCCTCACCTCCACGCTCCTCCCAGCCGTGTCCTCAGGTGGGACCTTGGCCCAGCATGGACCTGGGAGCTTATCCAAGCCAAAAAACTGCATTGTATCCTCTACACGGGATGTGTCTGGAGATGCCATGTTTGCCAGACAGATCCTCATACTGGGAGCACTTTCATGCCTTCCCATCCCAGCCTGGTGCCTGCCAGGCACAGAGGAAGAAGGGACAGGGACAGAGGCAGGACCTGCGTGCTGCAGCCTTTCCTGAACATGGGAATGGCTGACGTGTGGCCATAGGCATGAGGGTAGTAGGAAAGCACCTGCATCTATTGTCCTGGTTTAAGCCCAGCCGGTAACTCAGAACCACACAGCTGCTCACTCACTCCTCCCTTTCTTCCCCTTTTGCTCCCCAGAGCGATGGGGAGGAGAATCAAAAGAATGTACCTCCCACGGGCTGAGATAAAAGCAGTCCACTAACTAAGGTATAACACAAACCACTGCTGATGCCACCAATAATGATACGGGAAATAACAAGGGAAGAGAATATGAAACTAAAAGGGGAAATGAAAACAATAAACACAAGTGGTGCCCAGTACAATTGCTCACCACCTGCCAATCGATGCCCAGCCCTACCCGAGCAGTGATCTGGGCAGTAGATCTCAGAAGGGGGATTGGGGTGGGCTGACAATAGCTTCCCTGGACAGGAGATTTTGCGGGTGTGCAGCAGGTACCCCTGGGGGCACCAGAACCCCGGGGACGGTCCAGATTCCAGCAGGATACAACCTTTAGGACACAGCAGGCCCGGGGGGGGGGGGGGGCTGTGCATCTCTAGGAGGGTGGATCCCTCTGGGGAAGTGGATCTCCAGAAGGCAACAGATGTCGGAGAGAGGGTCCTCCCGGGGGGGCGGGTGATTGAGGACCAGGTACCGGGGATGGGGGAGTCAGAATCCCCGGGAGGCAGCCGATCTCCGGCTACTGCGGGCAGCAGAGCGGCTGCTGCGGGCGCGGGGAGGCGGAGCGGGTGGGCGGGGCGCGGTGACCACCCGCCTCCCGCCGGGACGGGGGGCTGGAGCGGGCGGCGGGGCTGCCTGGTGTTGGGCGCTCAGGGATGGAGGTCGCTCCCGGGAGCGCTCCGCCGTTCTCCGCTGCGGCGCTGCGGCTGGCGCTGGCTGCTCCGGGGCTGCCCGACGGCCCGTTCGGCTGCCCCATCTGCCTCGACCTCCTGAAGGACCCGGTGACGGTGCCGTGTGGGCACAACTTCTGCCAGCGCTGCCTGGGGGCGCTCCGCCAGCGGGCGGGCCCCCCCGACGGCAGCGGCGGGGCGGGCGGGGCTGTCCGCTGCCCGCTCTGCCAGGAGCCCGTCCCCGCAGCCTTGCGGCTCCGCAAGAACCGCGCCCTCTGTGAGGTACTGCCGCTGCTGGCGGGAGCTGCGGGCGGTTCGAACCCCCCGTCGCCAGCCGCCGGGTCCTCGATGGCACCGGGAGCCGAGAAGGAGGAGGATGCGGCGGCGGAGGAAGGAGCGGTGGTGCCGTGCGACGTGTGCCCGGCGGAGTCGCGGGTGGCGGCGGCGCGGTCGTGCCTGGTCTGCCTGGCCTCCTTCTGCGAGGCCCACCTCGAGCCCCATCGGCGCGCCGCCGCCTTCCGCTCACATCGCCTCGTGGCCCCGCTGCGGCGCCTGGAGGAGGGGCTCTGCCCCCGCCACCTCCAGCCCCTCGACGGCTTCTGCCGCGCCGAGCAGGCCTGCGTGTGCGCCCGCTGCCGCGCCCACGATCACCGCGGCCACGAAGTGGTGCCCCTCGAGCGGGAGCGCGAGCACAAGGAGGTGCGTGCGGGGCGGGTGTAGGACGTTCCCCTGCTGGTGGGACGCTGCTGTGGGGTGTGCGGGAGGGCAGCGCTGGGACGGGCTCATGCAGCACTCAGGGAAAGCTGATCCCCACGTGTGGAGTGTGCGGGAGCCATGTAAGCGGTGGGTGCTGCCGCCCTCTCCCTCCCGCCTCCAGGCGACCTCTCCTCAGCACGGGGGATGGGGTGGGAGATGGGGACAAGCACTGGGGCAGAGCAGCTGCCAGCCAGCCCAGGGGGTTTGTCCCACTGCGGGGCTGGGGGTGGCTGGGACGCCCCACTGCAGCCACCCCCAGTAGTCACAGGGCACTTGCCTTCTCCGTCTTGTTCCCACAGCCCTGTGAAGGCAGTTTTTCTTGGCGTGCTGGCCGCCTGCCCGGCTGCCGCTGCCCCAGCCCTTTGTGTCCTGGCCTTTTGGCAGCGGGGTTTTTCCATCGCTCCCATTCCCAGATGTGGCTGAGTCACCTCGAAAATTCGCATCCACGAGCTGGGGCTCCAAATCCAACCCGGTGTTGCCTTCCTGGGTGGTGCTGCTGTGAGCACACAGGGCCTTTGCTGGTCACAGCCTGTGTGGCTCGCAGCGTGGTGGCACCTCTGCATTGGTGTGGGGCATTTGGAGAGGGTTTGCTTTTTCCAGGGGGCTGTGGACGTGCTGGTGGGGAGCGCAGTGGCAGCCCCGAGCCACCTCTCACTCCCTCATGAGCTCATGGGACTGCAGGAAAACCCTTTTACTGACATTATTAGTCATAAGGTGCCTTAAAATAGAAAGCCCGTGTGATCCCAGACCTGAGGAGCCGTTGGGCCTCGGCAAGCGCCGCTTAACATCGCCTGCACAGAGTGGGAAGGATGGACAGGGGAAGTACCTGTCTGGCCTCACCGGGCATGAGCGCTGCAGGGAGCTGGGGTGGGGGCTTGAGCATGGTGAGGAGCTGCTTGTTGCCCTACAGGGTCTCGAGGGATCTGTCCTCATACTGGTGCTAACAATAGCATGTCAGGAAGCACTGCATTCGGACAGTGCTTCCTTTGTGGCCACACAGCGCCCCATGCTCCTGAGCCGGTTTGCTTTGGTCCCAATGAAAAACCTCCAGGGGAGGCTGGAGAAATGAAGAAAACTCCAGCGCTGCTTTTCCGAGTGCTCTGGGTCTGCCTTTCAGCTTCCACACCAGCCCCTGGCGGGTTTTTCCCAGGCTTGGAATACACACTAGGAACGTGTTGCTTCAATTGCTGCCTGATGGTTTTCCTTTCAAATTCCCATTTTCTTTGGTTTTAGCTGGGAGCAGGGTGGGGAGCATGGAGCTGGGCATCACCCTTTGCAGCCCAGCTGAGGAGGAGTATTTGCAGGGTGGACGTTACAGGGGAGGAAACCAGGAAAGCTTGCACTCGTCACCTGAAGCCTAGTAGCAGTGTCAGTCAGAGAGGGGGCTGAGGGTTGAGCCTAGGGAGAGCTTGGGTCCCCTGCACCTCCCTGCCACTGGGTTGGGGGACAGAGCTCAGTGTTTGTCCTTTGTGCCTGCAGGCCCAACAAGCCAAATTCCTCAGCGATGCCGAGAACGAGCTGGAGGAGCTGGCAGTCACCATTGCACAGGCCAAGAAGATGGTGGAGCTCATTAAGGTGACTCTGCAATGGCTTTGCTCTGTTAGCACAGCTCTGCTGGGCTGGAGAGCAGCCATGAGCTTTTGGGGCTCACGGCATGTAGAGGTGGTGTTCACAAGGGAGCAAATGGATGGTGACCCTGGCAAGGATCCCCGAGGATTCTTGTTCCTCATCTCTGCTAACCCTCACGACATCTCTGGTTGCTTTCATTTGCAGCCTGATACAAGGGCTGTGGCAGGGCATCCACTGGCTCTTGCAGCTTCTTTCCCTAGACCCATGGGGGTTTTGGTCCCCTTTGCCCCTTGTGCAAACACATCACGGCCTGGGGACATGAGACAGGGTGGAGCAGTCCGAGCCAAGTCCCTTGACACCTGCATTGTAAAGTGCTCTGAGCTCTTGGGTGAAGGGTGTTACAGGGTGTCAGGAGGACCCTACAGAGCTGAGACCTGGGTGCTGGGCAGGGAACAAGGGGGCTCTGCACCCTTGCTGTGGGAGATGACTTCGAACCCTCTCTCCCTGTGCTCAGGGTGCCGCCATGAAGGAGAGGGAAAAGGTGGAGAAGCTCTTTGCAGAAGCCTCTGAGGTCCTGGCAACCTTCCAGAAGGAGGTGACCAGTTTCATGGAGGAAGGGGAGCGCTCCATGCTGGGGGAGGCTGAGGCTGATCTCCGCTGGAAGGAGAAGAGACGAGCCAAGCTGCTCCAGTGCAAGCAAAACCTGGAGAATGTCCCCAGCACCGACACCATCTACTTCCTCCAGGTGCCTGGGTAGATGTAGCGGAGAGGAGCTGATAACCTGGTATTTGAGGGTTGTCCCATTTCATGTAGAGCCAGATGCCAGGAGCCCTGGGATGTGAGGGCTACAGAGTCTCACTCCTGTTGGCACAGTCCTATCCCTCTCTGCTCCTGGGGGACTGAGCAGCCAAGACCCTCTTCCATCACCCCCATCTCAGGAGCAGCTGATGTGCTGCCCAGGCTGGGGCACAAGGTGGGGCAGAGAGCAAGAGGTTGGGGTGTCCCACTGCTCCCGTCCACATCCTCCCCTCCCTGGCAGCCCAGCAAGAGGAGACTGGTTTGCTGGGGGGATGCTGCTCTGTGCAAGCTGGGCATGGGTCCGGGTTTGAGAGGGAGCAAAGAGAAGGCGCCAGGAATGTGTGGCCGGGAAAGCACTCTCCTCCCTTTCATAAGGCTGTCCTTGTGCCAAGTCCTGAGAGCTGCCAGTTCCCAAATCCTCTGGGGCAGGGTGGGGCTGTGGAACAAGACACAACTTTGGTTTGTTTGAAACCTCCTGAAATGGTCTTCTTTGCTCAGGAATTTCAGGCCTTAAAAGTTGCCATGGAAGAAAACCTCTCGCCAGCTCTGAGCTTCCCAAACGAGCTGAACTTCACCAAATGCGCCGAAGCTGTGAGTGCTGTGAAGGATGTGCTGTCCGCTGCCTGCAAAAACCAGTGGGACCACTTGCAGGGGAAAGGAATTGATGAGCAGAGTTACCAGGAGATAGAGGAAGGTTTGTGTTCATCCTGCCCTCTGCCCGAGGTCACCACAGCACGTTCGGTCCTCCCTGCATAGGTGGGAGCTGCCTGCAGGCACCAGGGCCCCGTGGGCACTGGCCCCTCTCCCTCCAGCCCTGGAAGCTGCAGGGCACGGTTGCGCTGTGTTGCACAATTCCTGTCTGGGCTTATTCCTTCTCTTTGAGGTTTTATGTTTTTTTCCACAGAGACTGGAGAGGCAACAAACAGCTGGGAGTTAGGGAGGGCCCTGCGCGAGGGGGCAAGTGGCCAAAGAGGCCTCCCATGAAAGGGGACTCTCTTCCCAGGACAGACGATCCTCTTCATGGGGGAGGCTGTGGTCTCCCAAACCTACAGGGTTAGAAGATGATATGGTAGCTTTCTCCCACACTCTCATCTAGCCTGAGCTCTCTCCCCTCTCTCGTTTCTCCAATGGCATTAGGAATTGTAGCCAATCTGTTGCTTCCCCGGCTCATCTCCCTGAGGTGGCAAAAATGGCATCTGTCCTTCCCTGTACCCGAGCCGGCAGGGATGTGCAGGGGGAGTTGTGGATGCTGGCCTGGGCTCGGGGCCACAGCAGCTGGGTGCCATCAGGATGTCAGGCAGGGGGTGATGCTCCAGTGAGACCCTTGCTTGTGGTATCAGTTTCTTTGCTAATGACAAACCCTTCTGTCCCTGTCTCTGCAGTGTTGGCTGTGTCCAGAGTACCAGAGAAGTTAAACAGTCCTGCCTGCCAGGAGAGCCGCGATTACTTCCTGAAATGTAAGCAAGGGACTTTTGCTTTGACAGTTGTTACTAAGGTCCATCTTCCCTTTCCTTGCTCCCAGCCAGCCAGCTCCTTCCCATAGGCCTGGCTGTGCCGTTCCCAAGTCAACAGCTGCTGCCACTGGGGGAAGTACTGCTCAGCTAACAAGGAATCATAGAATCATAGAATAGTAAGGGTTGGAAAGGACCTCAAGATCATCGAGTTCCAACCCCCCTGCCATGGGCAGGGACACCTCCCACTAAACCATGCCATCCAAGGCTATGTCCAACCCCACCTTGAACGCCGCCAGGGATGAAGCATTCACAACCTCCCTGGGCAACCCATTCCAGGGCTCCACCACCCTCACAGTAAAGAATTTCTTCCTCAGATCCAATCTAAACCTCTCCTGTTTAAGTTTAAACCCATTACCCCTTGTCCTCTCACCACAGTCCCTAATGAAGAGTCCCTCCCCAGCGCACACAATACTCCAAGTGAGGTCTCATGAGAGCAGAGTAAAGGGGCAGGAGCACCTCCCTCGACCTGCTGGTCATGCTCCTTTTGATGCAGCCCAGGATACGGTTGGCCTTCTGGGCTGCAAGCGCACACTGCCGGCTCATGTTCATTTTTTCATCAACCCACACCCCCAAGTCCTTCTCCGCAGGGCTGCTCTGAATCTCCTCCCCGCCCAGAAGCTTCCTTGCTTTCCTGACAACAGTCATCATCTGTTTAGGTGATTTTTTTCCCCCTTGTCTGTAGTTCTGATGGACCAGCTGAAAAGGGGCTGTAGGTGCACTGCATAATTTCTGCTGCCTTCCAGTCCTTGACAAATTGGATCCTCCATTAAATTAAATCAGAGTTTGTGCATCTGCCTTGTGCGCTCTGATGAGGGTCAGCTTCAGCGGCAGCAAGCAGAGGGGTAATTCTGTGGCCACACAGGGACAGCGGAGCAGAAGGGGCTGAGGCTGAAGAGAGCAGGGCTGGGCTTAGGCTTCAGCACCCTGTGCATCCCCCCACAGCCTTTACAGGGAAAAAAGGGTCATCTACTGAGACAGAGAGCTGGGCAGCAAAGCCTGGGCTCAAGCAGAGTCTGCTGTGCCACTTCTGTAGGCTTTGCACATGCCATGGTTCAGGCCTGCAACACACTTGGCAGCAATACGTGTCCAGGGCTGTTCCTGCTGGATATCCCCTCTGTCTGGGATCCAGTGGCAGTTCTCATGTGGCCCTGCATGCTGGGGACTGTCTGTGCTCCAACAGGAGTCATAGGGCAGTGAGAGCCACCTGCAAGGAGCAGCTGGTTTGTGGCTGTTATGTGATTGGCTTTCCCCTGTTTTCCTGGGGTCCCTCCTTGTTGTGTTTGTCTGTGGTTGCCAGAAACCTGCATTTGTGTGGGATGTTAATGCTACCACTCTGTCAGGTAGATTCTCCTGTATCTGTTATACTCATTGAGTAGCTTCTCTGCTGTCTCCTCTGCCTGGTTACCTGTATTCATCCTGCTTATAGGGGTATCAACTGTTCCAGAGCCTCATCCTCAAAGGCTAAAATTGGCCATGGTATTTAAAAACAAGGGGGCAGAGTGATGGTAGAAGTCCACCAAAGGCTGAAGCAGGGGATCAGAGTGGGATGGGAGGGGGGGATTTCCTCCTGTTTCCCTCCTCATCCTCATGTCTTCTTTTTTTTTGGCCCCACACAGTTGCCTTCATCATTGACCTGGACAGTGACACAGCTGACAAGTTCATCCATCTGTTTGGCACCAAAGGGGCCAAGCGGGTGCTGTGCCCCATCCCCTACCCGGAAAGCCCAACCCGGTTCATCAACTGTGAGCAGGTGCTAGGTTTGAATCTCATGAATCGGGGCAACTACTACTGGGAGGTGGAGCTCATCGACGGCTGGGTCAGCATTGGTGTCATTGCTGAGGACTTTGACCCCCGCGAGTCCTACACCCGTGGCCGCCTGGGGCGAAACGAGAAGTCCTGCTGCCTACAGTGGAACGGACAGAACTATGTGGTCTGGTTTGGGGGCTTTGAGTCTGTCATTCAGCAGCCGTTTTTCCAGACAATTGGGGTCTTCCTGGAGTATTCGGAGAAGGCACTGACCTTCTATGGGGTCAAGGACTCCAAGATGACCTGCTTGCAGCAGCTCAAGGTCTCCCCTTTTGCCAAGGGTATATTTGACCCATTCCAGAACAAGATCAATCACCAATTTGCCTCTCTTTTCTTGTGCAAGCTGAAGCCAGCCTTCTTCCTGGAGAGCGTTGATGCCCACCTGCAGATCGGGCCACTGAAGAAAGACTGCGTTTCAGTGCCAAAGCGTAGGTAACTGCTCAGAGAATGGGAGCATGGGAGGACTCAGAAAAGTCTCTCGTGCATTGTATTGCCACCATCACGGCTTCTCTTTGGTAGTGTTGTATATCTCTGTAGCAGCCATCCTTGTTCTGTGCTGCCTGTGTCCCAGGGTGCATGAAGCTGTCTGGTGGGCAGAGCCATGGGCTGGGAGCCAGGAGGGAGCTGGATCCAAGCGCCAGCTCTGCCCTGGGCTGCTGAGCAAACTTGGGCGAGTCTCTGCTGCTCCCTGCCCCTCAGTTTCCCTTTCAGGGACTGCAGTACAGCCTTTCTTGGTAAAGTGCGTTGCTTGGGGAAGTGCCACATCGATTTGAAGCTGTATGTTGTCCAGCTGCCAGGCTATCCGGTCCCTCTCCTTAATATCTGCTAACACTGCTCTGTGACTTGTACAGATGCTCCATACTGTGCCTTACTTTGTTCACTATGTTGCTGCTGGTTTTTTGAAGGACTGGCTCATCAACGCCTTCCACATGTTCCCTATAAAGTGCCTTTGAAGTAGCAAGCCCTGCATGGACCAGGCCCACCCCCAAAGCAGATGCAGTCACTCCCCTGGTGCCTGTATCACTGTTGTGCCTTGGTGTGGGTGAGCAGGGTGCTCCAGGACAGGTGGGATGCAGAGGAGGCTGGCTGGGGCTATGCTGCAGTGATGCAGTACCTCTCCTTGCAGGGCTGGCCACCCATTAGCAGCAGCACTGTTCCTTGCCTTGAGATGGTGAGGTGAGCAGCATGGAACACTTCTGCGCATGTGCTTTTAGTAAACATGTTCCTCGGGAACTGTTTACCAAAGCTTTACAGCCTAATTTTCCCCCAACATTTTTGATGACACTACTATTTTAAGGGATTTTAGTACTGTTTAACTCCCAACTCTTAAAGTACCCTGGGCATTTTTTTACAGCTGCATTTACTTGAGCTGTAAATGCACCCCTTAGCTTAGGGAGGTTTTTAAGTGACAAAGAGGTGCTGTGTGGCCTGTTCTAGGGACAGCTGTGAGCACATGGATTAAAGGTACAGCATCAGTCATTTATTAAACGATACTTTAGTCTCTGGGAATAAGTAACAATTAACAAAAACTACTCTCAAGCAAGTTTCCTCTCTGGGAAGGGCGGAAGCTCGAGGCTGAGAGCCAAAAATGCCAGTTCACATGTCCTGAGGTAGCTTTTCCAGAAGGCAAATACAGAAGTACTGCCTGTGAGGGAGCACACTGCAGCCCTGTCTCAGCACAGTGTGCCTTTCCACAAGTTTGTCTTTTCTAGGATTAGTTTGCTACCTACCTCCTTGCTTTACAGAGTCATACTGCTGTTTAATAGACACCTAGAGAGAAAATATATTGGGTCAGGTTCTTTGTTGGTATGAGTGGATCGGTGATGACACATCAACGGTCAAAAGGGATAAAAAATGGCCCATTTAGCTAAATATATGAAATATATATATATTCTGTAAAGGATAAGCTGGAAATCGTAGTAGTGTATTCAAGTAGAGCCAAGGGAAAAAGTGAACATGAATAAAATGGCAACCACAAAGCTGAGAGGTTTAAAATTAAAGCCATGTTTAGATAAACACTAAGGCTTAAAGAACTGCTTAATTGTAACTTGTTTGCCAGTGCTGGCAGTTCCTGTTGGCACAGGAAGAGGTGCTGGTTCCCCGCATATGGCCACTGCTGTGGGCTCTTGTTCTGGGGGCTGAAGGGTCTGAATGCAGCTGCCCCCTCCTTGGGGCAGGGCAGGTGAGTTGGTCTGGGAGGAGGACTGCTGGGATGTGTCTGCAAATCCCTTCTCTTTGTCCTCCGCATGCAGCGCCTCCTAAAATGCTGCAGATGGTGGGAAAAGGAGAGGAAGGGCTTCCAGAGTGTACTACTGGCCTTTCTTGGTCAGTGGGAATGCTGCCCAGGCTTCTGGCCCGATGGGAATTTACTCTGTGTGTCCTGAGCTCCTACCTCAAAACCGCTTTATTTGGCTCATGTCAGGCGCTCTCCTGCACTGTGCAGGTGGCACTGCTGTTATTGGCAATACTGGAGAGGACTTGGTATCAGAAATGCCTTACCAGATAAGAAGGGTGGAGACACGCAACATCCCAAGAGGAAGAGGAAGGTAATCTTGATCTCTGCTGCATGCCTGCAGGAAGAGATTTCGCGTGGAGGCTCACATCTAGGCCCTGTATCTCCTTTATTCAGGCAAAGCTCCCACCATTTGCAGCGAGGAGTTTTGCCAGAGTAAATAGAGCAGGTCTGGGCCTTTGCCCCGTTTCATTTTGCTGTAGGCAGATTGATAGCTCTGTGGGGAAATCCATGCTTAAGTCACACACCCCTCCCTTCTCTGTGTTGCCCAATGCACAGACACAAGTCTCTGAACTCCTTCAGGGTTTGGGATGGTTTGGAGGGATCCCATGTCTTTCCATCCTGTAACCACATGGGAACAGGTCAGGAGGACACATCTGGTGTTTGGGCTTTGCTTCTGATTGTGCTGCTGCTTTTACTTAATTCACCTTTGCCCCAAGAGCTGGGATGCTGATACGCAGCTTTTGGGGGGTTCCAAATGCTCCTGTAGATAGATTGCAGTTGGGAAGTGCTACCCAACCATCTCCTTCTGTTGCTTGCTTTTATCCTGGTTGGAAGCACTGTAAATCCTCCTGCTTTAACACACAAAGCAAATCCTGACTGATGTAAGCTGGGAGCAATCCCCCCAGGGTGTTGGACCAGAGTTTGCTGTGTTGCCTGTAATATGGGGTGTAAACTGGAATGATTAGGAAATGTATGCTACTCCAGCTCTGGGTCCATGGTTTTGCTGCAAACAAAGGGCATGTGGTGTATGATGAGTTTAGATGATTACACTTGGCAACTGAAACAGTCTTTCCATGTTCCCTTCAGTGATTTCTGATGTCACAGAGCGTTCCTCTTTTAATTAGGATTTTTCAAATACTGTATTTTACACTGTGTGAAAGAACTGTAATAGAATAATGTAATAATGTTGGAGACTATGATTTGCCATTAAATATTATACAGACATCGCTCTGGGTTGTCTTTCCTGTAAATACCAAACCATTAGAGTTGTCCCATTATCTTGTGTTTATTTTTCCGTGTCCTGTACATCTGGCATAAAAGAATAGATTTTATTTTCCAAGTGTGTCTAAGGGAATTGTGCCAAATACATATTTTTATTGCTTGACTGCAAAAGGAGCAGAATAATCCTAAAATCCAATAACAATATTGTTTGTCCTGGGCAATTCAAAACAATTAATTTTCTCAGTTCTTTCTTCTGTCTTGGTCCTCAGACTAAAAATAATAAAGATTAATGGATTACGCACTTTTCTCTCAGTGTTTTCAGTTTTTAGAGTATAAATTTCCAAGGTTTTCTATGTGATGAGGAGGTCTGTATCTTCCCATGTGTACTGGCTTTTATACCCGTACCTTTTCTAAATGAAGGCTGTGTTTCTTAATACCAGTGTTGGCTGAAGTGAGGAGAGAAACATTATTCAGGGAGTCTTGGCTCATACGAGGTGGCAATAGGAGCTGGGCACTTCAGTGGAAGCTGAGCGGATGTCTGTTACTGACTTTAATAGGAGTGGAATCAGAATGTTTGTCATAACCATTTCTTAAAAGGGAAACTTACAGCTTATTGAACAAGCGGATATGAAAAGCAGAAATGTGCTCTTTTCTGCCAAGAACCACACAGATTATGTCACTGCATTTATTTAAACCTGGTTTCCATTATGTAGTTTTTCTGCTTTTGCTCCCACACCCCATCTGGTTCTCAGGCACTCAAACAGGGCTGAGCTGCAAACTCTGCAGGGAAAAGCTCAAATCTATAGAAGAAGGTAAAATTTAAGGTAATATATGCTCTTAGCTAATATTTGTGCATTATTGATATACAGCTGGCAGTTATTGCTATGAGAAGCCCTCCAAAACTGTTGATTGGGTTTGTAGGGCTCCTATTTTGAATGAAACCATGCAAACATTCGTTTTTTAAGAGCTCCTCCTGCTTGTGCACCTGGAGGCAGGAGATTAGGCCCTCACTGTAACTGCAAAGAAGTCTTCACAGAGATTTTCCTGCTCCCAGATGCCCTCCAGACAGACAGACACGGTCCTGACTTGTTCCCAGGGCAACTGGTTAACCCTTCCAGTTCAACACTTCCCAATATAAAGGGGTAATTTTAGGATGCGATTGATTCCAGCATGGAAAGCAGCCAACATTGGGCTCAAAAATATGTTTGCGAGTGTGTGAAACATGAATTGTGGGTTGAAAGTGAATTAAAAAGTGGTTGGAAACAAAGCAAACATCTTTGCTGTGTAAGGGGCTAAGCTTCCTTTTATGTGCAGTACCACCAGGTATGTGGGATGATTTTTATTCTATTCTACCCTACTCTCCTGCCTTTTATAGACTAACAGGTACTTTTAAAAAGGTTCCGATATTATTATTTCGTACTAAGCCAAATATAGTTCTTATAATCCTCACTTAGCTGCACTATAGTGATTTGCAGGACACCAGCTGATCTTTCATCTCTGCATTTTTTCATAGGAACTCAAAAAGGAAGTCAATGAATATATGACAGCAGTGTTAAATTGTTGTGGAAATCTCTTCTGCTTGTTTTGTGAGATTTGAAGATTTAATATGTCTAGGGATATATTTTTTCCCTCCTTGTTCCCTTGTTGAGATAACACAACGTAAGCTGGACCAGAGTTTGATTTTGTGTCTGTATATACCTGTCATTTGTGGCAGCGTTTTCTAGTTTGGGTTTGGTTTTGTGGTTGGGTTTGGGGGTTGGTTTGCCTTGAATTGTGTGTGTGTGTTTGTTTTCTGAATATTGCTGTATTTTAAAACCTAATATAAAGGAAATTAAACTTTAAATAACTAATATTAGATATTTTTTCTTCATGGCAAAAGGATCCCATCCAATTTATTCAGGTTATCTCCTCTACCATGTAGAGCAACTTAATTTTGGTTTATTATGGCAAATATCTAAGACTATATTTGAGTTCACACTTGTAAACAGTGTTATGTGTACATAATTTCAACAAGAAATATTCTACTACAGAGGTATTTCTATTTTACTTCTTTAATTATATGAGCCATACTTCTTTTTAAGGAAACCTCCATTTGAAGCCAAATTCCCCATTAAGCAGATAGGGAGTATTCCTTCTCTCAGGTGTTCATCTTCCATTGGCACCTCCAAAAGCCTCCAAGAAACGCTCTAAGTGATGTGACTAATCTGCTTGGTCTCATTCTTTAATGCCACTGCATAGCATCTGTGCCCAAGAGAAACTGGAGTGACATCCTGAGCATGGATGCTGTTTAAATGGGGTCTAGGGGATTTACTGAGTTACCTATGGCATGTTTTGGAGGTCAAGTACAGCAGCAATTACTGCAGCAGGCAGGCGGGTGGGTTGCTCACAGGAGGTCAGTATCTGAAAAGCAGCCTGCCTTCATGCGTGAGTATAACATAAGTAGTGAAGGGGACAAAAACCTATAAAGCAATTTATCAGTGTGAGAAGAAGTGCCCTTGAAAATAGTAGTATTGGATACAGTAGTAGTAGTTGATACATCTCCTGAAGGTTATTTGTCTTCTCACTAAGCCTGCTTTTCTTGACTTTTCCCTGAGTTTTGCCAGCTGCTTTTGTTTTTGGCACTAATTTTGGCTGCATATTTGGACGCGTAGTAACTTTGCCATTTCAAATATTCATCCGTGTACCACTTCTGTTTCATCACATGCTGTGAAAAAAGCTTTCAGAATGGCTTCCTACAGGT
Organism: Amazona ochrocephala; assembly: GCA_039720435.1. Classification (NCBI taxonomy): domain Eukaryota; kingdom Metazoa; phylum Chordata; class Aves; order Psittaciformes; family Psittacidae; genus Amazona; species Amazona ochrocephala. The sequence continues at coordinate 82,482,423 of CM077879.1, forward strand.
GTTGAATAACTTAGATGGAAAATGAAACTTGCTGAATGCCACAATCAGTTCTAAGTATATAGAGGAATTTCTGCCAAGAATGACCTTTTCAGAGGAGTTTTAAGGGAACTTCTCTTCATTGATGCAGCTTGTTAGAGTCTTTGTTACTCCTTTAATAGTAACAATTAAGAATATCTTAGTGATGCAGTAACAATAAGCCTTGACAAAGATTGATAATGTTATTGACAACGAGATAAACGTCTGGATTCTCCCCAGCCAAGTTCTGGAAGGCCATTTTTGACGCACTTAATTTGGGGGTTTTCCCTGGGAGATCGTGCCAAACAGTGTTAAAATCACTTGTTGTTGCATCGGATGTGTGAACAGCCCCCTCCTACACACAAAACTGGACAGCCTCCTAGGGAACAGGTTTTATTCTCTGGTGAGCTGGCCAGAAAAGGTATCAAGATAAAAAATGAGCTGCAAACAGCAGCGAAAGGCAGCGTTTTAAAACCCAATGTCAGTGTGATCACCGTTCGGATGCTATGCGAACTCCCACCGGCAGAGCACTGCGGGGCCAGAGCGCCGGGAGGGCAGAAAGCCCCGGGAACCTGCGAGCTCCCAGGCTTCAGGCAGGTTCAAGTGACTGAAATCACTCTTTTCTATATGGTCAGCAGGACACGTACTCAGTGATTAATAGGGTTTATAAATATATTAGAGAGCTCTTCCAAAAGGCTCTTTGCATCACCCCTCCTCTTCCGTATTAGAAAACTGAGGTAGTTTAAAACCTAAACTGGATTGCGCTCTGTAAATTAATATTGATCATAAACCGCGGCGAGAGCAGCGGCCGAAGGCTGCGGGTCCCCTCGGGGGGGGCCAGGCTGGCAGGGAGGTTTTCCCTCGCCGCGCCGGGCTCTGGGCCGAGAGCGGGCGGCGGTGGGGCGGCAGCGGAGCATCCCCCCGCACCGCCATGGCGGCAGCGCGCTGCTGCCGGACTACAGCTCCCAGCATGCACCGCGCGGCCCGGCCCGGCCGGCGCTCCCGCCGCGTTCGGCGCGGGTGCAGAGCGGGCTGGGCGCCTGCGGAGGAGGAAGAGGAGGACATGGCGCTGAACAGGAACCATTCGGAGGGCGGTGGCGTCATCGTTAACAACAGCGAGAAGTGAGGTGCCATCCCCTGCCCCCGCCTCCGGCCGGGGGATAGCAGGGTGCTGCTTACCATCCTCAGGGGGCGCGGTTGTGTGGGGAGAGGATGGGGGGGTGGGGTGTATAAGGAAGGGGTTGGTTTAACCCTGTCGGTGCCGGCGTGGGTCGTCCTTCCTTCTCCTTGCGAGCGTAGGGGCTGTACGTATCCCCCTGCCCCTGGGACTCCCCGGGGGAGGCTCTGCTGGGCCTGTCATGCGCTTTTCCCTCTTACACCGCTCCCCTCTGTGGCCTGCCTGCTTGCTGCTGCCTGCTGCTGCCTGCTGCTGCCTGCTGCTGCCTGCTGCTGCCTGCTGCTGCCTCCTCCTGCCTCCTCCTGCCTCCTCCTGCCTCCTCCTGCCTCCTCCTGCCTCCTCCTGCCTCCTCCTGCCTCCTCCTGCCTCCTCCTGCCTCCTCCTGCCTCCTCCTGCCTCCTCCTGCCTCCTCCTGCCTCCTCCTGTTGTCCCCAGTCTCGGAGAGGGCCGGCAGAGCTCATGCCCCCAGCCAGGTGATTCTGGCCAGGGCCCGGGCTTCCCCCGCCTCTCGCCGCAGTGTGCCGCTGTTCAGGAGCTGCCCGCTTGGGGGGCGCAGGGCTGCCTGCCCGGCTGGGTCCGCTGGTTTCTTTGCACACACGCCCCCTCCGTGTGTGCAGGAAGGAGCGGCACTGTTGGGAAAAGGCACTAGGATATAACCATGGAAACGGAAGCCTCCACAGAGCTGCCTTTATCCGCCTGGCTGCCCTCACCATTCGTGTCTGCCGGCGTGCTCTGGTTCTGACGTGGCAGTCACCTGCTTCTTAGGCAGAGGAGTACTTCAGTTTTCAGGGTGTCTTTCCATAGGGCCACTTAAACATTGGTACAGGAATTCTGTGCCTGACTTCAGTTCGGAATGTGACCGTTCCTCGAAGAATTTAGTAAGATCAACTCTGGGCCTTAAATTTGCATTCACTAAACCAAACAACTGTGTATTACTGTTCCTAGTTGTCAGCCTGCCTTGGAGCAGGGTTACCTCTCACGTGGCAGCCTGGGCTGTTTGTGGTGGTTGGTTCGGCTGATGTGCTATAGCCCAAGTAATGCTGCTGGCCTCTGTGCCTTTCCAGAGCTTTTGCTGGAGGGACAGCTACTGGCTGGCAGAAGGGAAGGGCAGGTGACTGAGGATGGTAGCACATAAGCTGCCAAAAGTAAAGGTGATGAAGGTTTCTCTGGCTTTAGGGATTAGAGTCCCTAATGTGGATGCTGTTGTGTTAATACAAATTACCAGCTGTATCTGTGCAAGGGTATTGCACTGGTTTTAATAAGATCAGTTTTGAATTGAGAATGAAGGAGTCAGTGCAGACAACATGGGTTAATAAAGGCTAGTGGCATAAAGGGGGAGTTCCTCTCCATCTTATTTCTGTGACAGAGATGCTTAAGCTGTGGTTACACCTTTGACAGCTGTGTTGCATAAGCCATCCCAAGCAGTTCCTGCTTCAGCAGTCCTTCCTCTGTTGTGTTACTTGTGGTGAACCAAATTAGGGAACTGATCCAGCAGAAATGCAGTGCACCTTAAAATTATATCTATGTCTTGAGATCTTGATCAGTTCAGTTGATTGGGTTCACTGCCTGGCTCTGCAGACAGTGGGAGCTGTGCCAGCACACTGAGGAGGGAGCACAGGGCTGAGAACAAGCAGCAAGTACTGCGTAAGTTGCTACTGCCAAAAAAAAAAGAAAATGCAAGCCAGAGTCATTTCTGGTGTTTGTCTGCTGAGCACTAGCCTGAGGTTAAAGGCTGTTTTGGTAGGTCCGTAAACCCACACGTGTGTTGTACTCCTGACTTGAGCTCTAACACTGTGTCGCTTCTCATCTTGTTTGCAGTGTTTTGATGACCTATGATCATGTAGAAATTACCTTCAGTGATATCGAGCCTATGCCAGATGCGTTCAAAGGGACCAAGAAAGGGAGTGTTTTCTTGACTCCCTACCGAGTAAGTAGTAAAAGACTTTGTCTTGTGTAAGGAGATAGAGGCTCTTTGCAATTCTGTATTTAAATGTTCTCAGTGCATGAAAGTCAGGATAATCTGCTACCCCTTGAATTATGGCTCATCCTCTCCGCCTGGGGAGCATTATGAATTCATTGTACAGCCTATTTGTCAAAAGATAATAAATCTGATTAGTTCTTATAAAGGCAGCTGTTTCAGTCCATCAGGCATCTTTGAGATTGGAAATTAGCAGTGGTCTGGAAATGCTGAATGCAACAGCACAGCTACTAGATCATAGCTGTGTAGAACAGCAAGTTCTCTGGAAGCTGGGAAGAGTATTATCCAAGCAAGTGTAGCCTTCCTGGAACGCTTTATGCCTGGAAGCTGCAGTTTTACCCTTGTGACTGTTCTTGTAGCTTTTGGTTTGCACAACTGTGGATGTAGGAGGGAGTTTCAGTCCAGCAAAAAGTCACTTCACAAGTGAGTCAGGCCTATGTTTCCTGTTTGTTTTAAATACCCTGTGTAATTTTTTCTTTTTAGGTTATCTTTGTATCAAAGGGAAAGGATGCTATGCAGTCTTTTGTGATGCCCTTTTATTTGCTGAAAGATTGTGAAATTAAGCAGCCTGTCTTTGGAGCAAATTATATCAAGGGCACAGTGAAAGCAGAGGCCGGAGGTATGTACAGCACAGACATAAGTTGTGTCTTAAGTTCAGCTGCAGAATTCAACTGACAAAGTATCAGTGTAACTGAAGCTGGATACTGACCAAATGGGTTTTTACAGTGCTGCTAGAATGTGTCTTGTCTTTGAAATCAGCAGCTAAAAATATTCCCCTTGTCTGCTCCCTGTACAATCACAGTGACCAGATGTGTTCTGCAACTGATCTCACTCCTGCCCTCTGTGCAAAATACTGACTTCAGTCAGCCAGGTGATCTCACTGAGTGAACATCAGAGCAGAGTCAGCAGGAGAGGGGATGTCATTCCACATTGCTCAGTGGAGTTAGCTGGTAATTCTGAATCCAGATCCTCTTGTGCCAAAGACTCTTGATCCTTTCTGGTTTGGTTTGGATTTTCAAGAGCACTGTTTCCCGTCATCAATTTTTTGTGCAATTTAGGAAAAGGCACCCTATTGCTGTAGCGTATCTTAGCAGTAAAAATGACACTTGAAAGAAAATGGACTGTCTTGAAACCGAGAAATCTTCCAGGGGTGGTTTCATAGTATGTTCAATGAGAAGTCTGTGGTAGATATTTTCAGCAGGATTTTTTTTAATCAATGCTTTATGCTCCCCGTTTTTACCAAGGACACATAGTGCAGTAAACTGTTTTATCTCCAGCTTGATTTAGTCTATTAGCTGAGCACTGAAATCAGAGTTCTTGGGAGCCTTCAGTCTGTAATCCTGAAATCAGCATTGTAGCTTCTGTAGAGGAGCAAAGTGGGACCATCCAGCATGAGAGGAAGCCTGAGTAAACTCTGTAAACTGTGTGAAAGGCAGGTGGCTTTAGCTAAATCTTTGTGAATTTCCCCAAAAGACTGTCTTTTTTAATGAGGATGTTGCTTTAACAGCCGTAAGGGTCTGGTTTAGCTCAAAAGGCTCTTTAATCTACATGTCCCTGCTTCAGCACTGACACAGTTTCTGCTTTGATGCTTTGTTGGGATTCTGGCCTGTGAGTGTTTTTTAGTCTGTAATACAAGATGTCCTACACCTGGGTCGGAGCAATCCCAGGCACAGCTACAGATTGGGCAGAGAAGAGATTCAGAGCAGCCCTGCAGAGGAGGACTTGAGGGTGTTAGTTGATGAAAAAACATGAGCCAACTTCAGTGTGCGCTTGCAGCCCAGAAACCAACCGTATCCTGGGCTGCATCAAAAGGAGCATGACCAGCAGGTCGAGGGAGGTGATCCTGCCCCTCTGCTCTGCTCTTGCGAGACCTCACTTGGAGCATTGTGTGCAGTTCTGGTGTCCTCAACATAAAAAGGACATGGAACTGTTGGAACAAGTCCAAAGGAGGGCCACGAGGATGATCAGGGACTGGAGCACCTCCTGTATGAAGATAGGCTGAGAAAGTTGGGGCTGTTCAGCCTGGAGAAGAGAAGGCTGCGTGGAGACCTCAGAGCAGCCTTCCAATATCTGAAGGGGGCTTATAAGGGTGCTGGGAGGGACTCTTCATTAGGCGCTGTAGTGATAGGACAAGGGGTAATGGGTTCAAACTTAAACAGGGGAAGTTTAGATTGGATATAAGGAAGAAATTCTTTAAGGGTGGTGAGGCACTGGAATGGGTTGCCCAAGGAAGTTGCGAATGCTCCATCGCTGGCGGCGTTCGAGACAGGGTTGGACAGAGCCTTGGGTGGCATGGTTTAGTGTGAGGTGTCCCTGCCCATGGCAGGGGGGTTGGAGCTATTTGATCTTAAGGTCCTTTCCAATCCTAACTGTTCTATGATTCTATGTTATTATTTATTTTTTATTGTTATTATTATCCTGGCTTGAAATCAAGGACTCTAATGGATTTATGTGGAGCATGTTTTTCATTAAGCTCTTTGCTGCATTGGGCACTCAAAGAGCCAGACTAATTTATAGCTGACAGTTAGGTGTAGTTGCAAAGGCTTTTTAGCAAACAGGATTAAGAAAATCCCTGTCTTCTGCACTAATCTTCTACAAAGCTAGAGCAAATCCAGCACTCCTGATAGCTTGGTCTGTTGGCAACTGGTGTGGTAATAGGCACAACTTCAGAAAGCTTCTGAAGATCTCCCTCCTTGATGTGTTTTCTTCAGGTGTCTCTTGACCTGAAAATACCTCACTGTGAATTTTTCTAATAGGGTAATTCTACCACTTTATCTGCATCTTTTCCTTCAATTTTTGGGATAAAGTCTTTAAAGAATTGCATACAGGGCATCTGTAGGTAAAGCTCAGAAGCTAAATAGCATCAAAATGGCTTCTTGCTTCTGAATTTTGTCTTTCCTCCCTGCAGGTGGCTGGGAAGGATCTGCTACGTTCAAGATGACTTTCTCAGCTGGAGGTGCAATCGAGTTTGGCCAGCGGATGCTGCAGGTGGCATCACAAGGTACAGGAGCCTGGTAGTATTGCCAGAGTTCAGTGGTTTCAGGAGGCCTTGCCTTCATTCCATAGCAAGGGTGGTTTCGGGTTGGGTTCAAACTGATGCAAGTTCCAGGCTGTATCTGGAACCTGCTTGTTTTAAATAATAATTACATAATAGATTAAAATACTGTTTTTTGCATCCAATGAACAGTTATTGGGATGGAGCCTGTTTTTCAGATAGGGACTCTAATTTTCTTGGAGTTCTTGGCCTGTGTTTGATGCAGGCTTGACGTTTTGATGAGGTCAGCTTATCTTTACTTTTCCAGTCTCCAGAGGTGAAATACCCAATGGAGCTTATGGCTATTCCTGTATGCCGAATGGATCCTATGCTTTTGCACCAGCTGCAGCTAATGGGGCCTATCCGTACCCCCCACCTCCTCCTGGTAAGTCTGGGAATTGAAGATAGGGATTATTCTAGTTAGCAAGAGTTAAACTAGGTAAAAAGGAGAAGAAACACTGATTTCACGTAATCAAATTGGATTTGCTTTTATTTGATCTGATGCTTTGTGCAACTGTTGTTTCTGAGCTTAACTGTATTTTCCTCTGGCTTGTTTTGGCTGTGTGCTGTGACCCTCCCAAAGGAATAAAGTGTTTGCTGTGTTACTTCTTTCCTGACAGAATTTTATCCTAGCCCTCCTGTGGTGGATGGAGACATGGGTTACATGCAGTTTCCACCTCCACCGTACCCAGGGCCCATGGAGCCCCCTGTGAGTGGGCCAGACCTGCCTACCACTCCCGCAGGTAAGAAGCATGTTCAGGTGAATTAGCTCACAAGGTTTTGTTACCCATGAAGTAGACCTTGTTCCTTATCTGTTATCTCTTGGAGAACATAGAATGAATGTAGAAACTCCACTTAGAAGTTAAAAATATTTAGGAGAGGGATTAAAGAGCTCCCCTAGTGTCCAGCTCAGTCCGGAGGCCAGCCTGATTCTCTCCAGGGTAGATACCATTAGGAGATATTTTGCAGCTGTTTTTTTCTTGTTGAAGCAGAAAAAATGCAGTTTATGATTATCCTGTTGTGGTAATCTTGCTGGTGAAACGTGTTTGTAGTCCATTTTAATTAGCAAATGGGGCTTTGGTGATACTCCCCTTTCTCCCTTTTCACTCTCATTTGATTACTTCTGTTTAAACAATACGGGACAAAGGAATAGATGATGGAGAGAAGCTAGGGAAATACCAGTCTCATTTTCACTCATTTGTGGTTTATTAAAATGATTTCAAGTGTGGTCTTAAAAGGTTTGTAGGGGAGGGGGGAAGAGAGCTTTTTGTGGTTGGACACAGTCATAGATCTGTTACAGGTAATGTATTTGTCTCTCTTCGGTTTGAATAAGCAATCACCTATGAACTATTATTTGGGAAGTGGCACTGATCAAGACGGTTGCACAGGTTTTCTGTATTCTGCAGAAATAGATGACCTGGATTACCTTCATAAATCACCTTTAAAGAATGAGTCCTTGAGCTGCTATAAACTTCTGCTGATTTTTGTTTCTTCTTGTATTTTTACTTGCAAGAAGGAGGTTTGTTAACTGCCTTTTTAAGAGGTATTGTCTGTATTCAGGCAAAACTACGGTTAGCATTTATTTATTGACCACAAGGCTACTCCCAGGTGGCATTTCCAAATGAAATCTTGGTCTCCTTCATTTTGCACTTGAAAATCCTGTGGCAACTGGAAGAGGTAATGCTCAGTCATTGTGTTTGTTGCAGCTATTTTGCAACTCAAGTGTTGGTCAAGTAGTGCTTTGTTAGTAACACTTGCTGGCCAGGAATATGTGGAGTTTTTGTTTCAGTGTAGAAGTTCTCTGTGTGTCACTAAAACTAATTTCTCTTTCTGTGACAGCTGAAGCGAAGGCTGCCGAAGCCACTGCCAGTGCTTACTACAGCCCAGTCAACCCACATAATGTCTGCATGCCTCCGGTGAGTTCCTGTGTCATCCTGGGTTTGCAGTGTGAGGCAAATGTGCACTTAGCTGTTCTTTTTCTCAGTGAGGCAGCAAAGTTTGTCTGAATTCATTTCATTGTTTTGGGTTTTTTTGGAGGGTGATTGGTATTGCTTTTGTTTTTCTTAGTCATGAATTGATGTTCTTTTCTTGTCTTTATTTCAGGACCAGCCACCCCCTCCTCCATACTTTCCACCAGAGGACAAGAAAAAACAATAAGCTAACACAGAACTTCTCCAAAACTCATTGCTTTCTTACTTCCCATTTTGGCAGAATCTTGGGGCATAGTCCATAGCACTGAGGAGCCTCCACCAAGGCACATAGTTTTCATGGACTTTTGTGGTAGATACGTGCAGAGGAAGGGTAGAGATTTCAGCAGCCTGGGTTCACTTGTAGAGCTCTGAGGGTTTGCTGTTCTACTGCAGTATTCCCTTCTCCCTGTGCATTGCATTGCTAGAACTGGAGGTTCTTTTCATCTCTCTTTCCTTTATGTCTGTTTCTTTGTATTCTTAAATTATACCTCTTTAGAGTGCACAGCTGCTCCAAACTGATGAGTAAAGTGCCCATAACATGGAAACAAAGTTTGGGGGTGGGAGAGTGTCTCGAATTTACCTTATTAGGCAGCCAAGCACGTATGTGGACATTCCTCTCAACTCAAGAGTATCATATCCAGCTTTCCCCTCTGCTACTGAGAAAGAGTTTCAAACAGAATCTTTAGCATCTCAAAGGAAATGGATACATATCACATTTTTCAGATAACTGTTAAACTTCCTTGGGTTCTTTACAATTGTAGCAGATAACCTGGTAGCCCTCCAAATTTCCCTGCTGTGTGCTCTGTATGTTGATGCTGACGAGCTTCCATTCTTAAGAAAACATAATACTCCTTACAGGGTTGATGAGTAGCTAACTAGTTATAGATCTTATGGGAACACTAATTTTCTCATGTCTTTATTTATCCATTTAGATTGGTAGGCTTGAGATCAAGTCCTGAATATTCTCTTTAATTTTTCTTTGATGTAATACACATTACACATTTTGGCCAGTGGAGTATCCTACGGCTATGATTTAACTGGTGAATTAATACCTAATGGTGAGAAAATAGTTTCTTCTGCCTTGGAAAGTCTTGAGAGAATATGCAGAACATTGGGGCAAGCTGTTGGGTACAGCTGAGCTGCTTTTTTTGAATGCTCTTTAGTGCTGTTAGCATTCCTGCATCAGCTTTGAAACTACTGCCTGGTAACTTGAACGTGGGCTCATTAGACTGAGGGTTCAGGGCGTTCCTTTCTGTAGCATTGATTCATCAGTCTCATTAGCGATGACTCTAGTGTGCAGAACCTCTGCAAGACTGATCAGAATCCTGGTTGTGAAACTTTGCATTGTACAAAGCTTTGCACAAACCAGACTTCACTGTCTTCTGACAGCTGAGAGAGAGAAAATCCTTCCCAGCAAGTGTGAAGAAAGATTGTGCGTGAGGGGAACTGCTGAGACCTGCTGCATGCAACCTGCTTGGAGAGAAAAAAAGCCCTCATTTTGTTTGAGTCTAGCTGATTAATCAAATTGCTACTATCTGTACACTGACTTTTCTAGAATTGCTATTGCAGTGATGTAAAGAAATGATTATTTAAAAAAGAAGTAATTATTTTGAAAATGCTTGATTAATATATTGTGAAATGACTCCTGAATGCAGATTTGTTTTGCTGAGACTGTGAACTAAAGAGAAATCCGCTCAAAACTTAATGTGTTTGTGCTGTTTTGTGTGAATGGGCAAACAATGGTGATTTAATAGCTTTGGATGGAAACAGGAGAATTAAACAGGAAAATCACTTGGATTTTGTTCTTGGCTACTCAGTGCTGACATTAGTCGCTTGGTTTCTCTTGACTGACTTTGTGAAAGGAAAAATAAGATGTTAAAATCTTTTGTCAAACACCATTTTGCTATTCCTGTTGTAAACTGGTGAGGCGGCCACTTAACACTTTACCCAGATGGTTGCAACCTGACAGAAGTAGTTAAGGGATGCAGTGTAGTTATTGCCTCTAAAATGTTTCTCTAATTAGAAGCAATCAATAATTTCATCTTTTCTGTTGTTTGTTGTAAGCGTGCTGAGGTGCCCGGGTAGTTCTGCTCTGTTAGCTCTGAACACTCTAAGGTGCTGTGGTCTAGCTGGTAGCTCTCCTCCCTGGCAAAGTGGAGCAGCAGTTCCTCAGGCACCATGGAGCTGCTCCTGGGTGTGCTCTGGAAGCACTGCAAGAGCTGTTGCTCCTCAGAGTGAGGAGAATTAGGCCTGTCTGTATATTCTGGAGCAGGAAGTATCCCACGTGAGATCCAGTCTTGTGGTTTCCAAGATGAGGTGAGCCCCTCCAGGTTGCACTGACATTTGTCAAACAGAAGTTCAGAAGCTGCTTTACAGGTGACAATCAAACCTTGCCTGGCTTCATTCCTCTTCCCAGCTGCCACTAGCAGCCTTAATCCTCTTGAACTCCGTGGCCAGCATGTTCCACGTACTGCTCTCCTTTCAACCTTCTTGTCCTCCCAGCATTTTAAGGCTGGTTGAGCTATTTGAGTATGGTTTTTGTAGCAAGAGGTGGGTGGAGAAGGAAAGCATGAAGAGATAAAATATTACAGCCCAGTAGGAGCCTAATAAATCCTGGTTTGTGAATTAGATGACTTCAAATCAGGCTTCCGGAATCACATCTGTCCAATTGTAAGATGCTGCAGAAACCTCTCTGTACTCTGTTCTAGTTTCAAATGCCTCTCCCTCAGACGGATTTACAATTCCCCTCGCAGACAGATGATCGTAGAAAACATCGCACAAAGTTTCCAGGTCTCTCAGCGCCGCTCTCTGTGGAGCTCATGCCAGCAATCACCACAACTCAGGAAGTTTTTAAACATCCTCCCTCAGCTGGGTTTCTTCTTGGAAGCAGAAACATGTCGGTATCTGCTCCGATGGAAACTTGGCTCAGGTTCAAACTGAGTGTCTGTTCCGCTAGTGTGGACAAGTGGAAAGGTCTGCGGGGAGACCATGAAGTTTGGTGCCAGGAAAACGGAAGATGTGTTGGAAGGCTGAGTCAGGCTGGAATAAATGAAATACTCCTTTCCTCAATGTGGGTATTGGTGAGCTAAATTGGCGGTGAATGTCCCTGTTCTTCCAGGCTTGGCATGGTCTGGGGGGAGGTGAGAAGGAGCAAGCCTAATTAAAGAGGTTGAGCATGGTGGTCTTGGTGCGTTTGGAAAGGTGCCGATGAGAAGCGAAGCGTATTTTGGGAACGCTGAATCTGTGGGGCCGGAATGCTGGGCAAGTCACTGGGTCAGCAAGGCTCATGCATGTCAGTACCTGAGTTGGATTGGTTGTGGAGCAACACAATTCAGGAGGATGCAGATTTTGGCCAGACAGATGCTGGTGGGAGTCTCTGCCTTGGTTGTTAAAGCCCTAAAACTGCCAATTTAGCCTGGATTTTTAGCACTTGGCCCATGTCCCTGATGGGAGCTGTGCTCCTCTTTGCAAAGGGCTTAGAGCAGGTCAAAGGTCAGCTGGTTGTGCTGCCAGCATAGCAGATTTTAAATATTAAAGTGGGGAAGTGCAATTCAAAGTCTGCTTCTGCCCTGGAAGAGGGTGGGAGTAGGGCAGGAGGGAACGTTGTGCATTAATGTATCTCCACATCTGATCCCTTCCTGCGTGATTAATCAACTGCGCAGCGGAAAGGCTGTCATGGGAGAGCTAGAGGAGTGCCATTAAATTCCAAAGTTTGGATGCTATTACACCATTGAAGAAAAAAGGAATAGTTAATATTGGATCCAGTTAATCTTCTGGCACAGATAGGTGTTCTACCGCTGTGTAGTTTTGTCTCCCTGATGTAACTTCAGCTCTTTGAGAAGTCTCTCGCTGCACCTTCTGCCTCCTTCCCTGCTCTGCATGTGCAGCGGTTTCCCCCTTCCACATGAGTGTGGTGCAACCCAGGCTCTTTCTAAAGTGCTTTGAGATCTTACACAAAAACCTGTTACCACAGGAACTGCAGGAACTACTTACAGATTTCCTATGATCAGCCCTGAAATCTTGATGATATCCCTGCAGCCGGAGAAGGATTTTTCCCTGGAAGGATGGCATAAGTGCATGCTTGCCCAGGATTGCCTCCAGCTGAAGGAAAGCTGAGCCCTCCTCTTCCGCACCATCCTACCCAGGTTTTACCTTGAACACTCATGCTTCATGCGACCTATTTCCAAGAAAAAAATTAAAACACACCATTATTATGCAGCTCTGCTCTGGAGCCAGGCTGAGAGCGCTGGGCTGATTCAGCCTGGAGAAGAGAAGGCTCCTGAAGGGGAGACCTTAGAGCAGCTCCAGTGCCTAAAGGGGCTGCAGGAAACCTGGAGAGGAGCTTTGGACAGGGGAATGGCTTTAACCTGCAAGAGGGGAGACTGAGATGAGCTCTTAGGCAGAAGCTCTTCCCTGGGAGGGTGCTGAGGCACTGGCACAGGGTGCCCAGAGAAGCTGTGGCTGCCCCATCCCTGGCAGTGTTCAAGGCCAGGTTGGACACAGGGGCTTGGAGAAAGCTGCTCTAGTGGAAGGTGTCCCTGCCCTTGGCAGGGGTTGGAACTGAATCAGCTTTAATATCCCTTCCAACCTAAACCAGCCTGGGATTCTGACTGCTGGGGGGATGTGCTTGAGCACACATGGGGACCATGGTTAAGCCTGCCTGGCCAGCACCTTCCTGTCCTGTATCTTCCTTTAGAGACCACATGGTCTTTCCACCACTCTCTGAGCAGTAGACAGTCAAATTGCATCTCTGCCACATGGTGGACGCAGGGATTGATGAGCTGTGGCTTGCAGTGCTGGCTCTGTTTGCAAGCGCTGCTGGAGGTGGCAGGAGGTGTGGAGACAAGTTTGGATTGAGCTGTTCCCAGAAGCAGCCATGAGCGGGGCCAGCCCTCATCATATGGTTGGCTAATGCGATCATATCCCAGGTATTTCCAGCAGTAAACATCTGCCAGGTTGGTATTAGAAGACAGGTTTTGCTAAGACAGACTGTGATCGAGAGGTGGTTTCGGGTTTAAAGTTGTGGAAGTAAGTCCAAGTGACAAATGTGGGGGTTTTGTGGGTTGTTATGAAATGCCGGTATATGCAGGGCACGGATCTTCGTTTTAGGCAAGGGTTTCCTTTACAGCTGTACAAGGTATTAGTCACCCGTCTGCTCTCCCGCGTGAGTCAGCTCAAAGAGCTGCCATCATGAGGCTCAACTGGAAACTGGTATTTCAGCACTCTCCTTGCTCAAGGGCCGCCACTGCGCTGCTGGGAGAGGCCACAGCAGGGTGCGAGGGGACCTACGCAACCACAAAGAGCCACAAGCAGGAGCGGGGACTCGCACCTGCCCGGTGGGGGCTGCTGGATCTCACGTCTCAGGGTGCAAAAGGGCCAGGATCCATCTCTGCTACGTCCTCCCAGCCGTCTCCTGCCTATTTCCTACAGTGTCCGGACACAGGAGCAAAAGGTACCGGCTTGGACTCCATTTGCAAGCTTGATTCGGCAAATCCCGTCTTTCTAAACCTCTCCTTTCCCTTGCTCAAGACCAGACTCTCCTCCTCCTCCATGCACTTTGCTCCATAATGGCTGCACTCTGGCTGGGACTCAGTCACTCCCCCCATGGCACAGATTGGCTGCAGTGGTATTCCATGCTTTGATATGTGTGAATAGGATCTTGGGGTAGTGCAGGGGGTTACCCCGCTTGATGAGCTCCTCATGGGGCTTTGACATGAGTGTGGGAGAGGTGGTGGTGGAAAAGCCATGAGGAGACCATTTTGGTGCTGAAACTGGTCAATAATTTGGTGTATGTGTTCCAGGATAGTCACAAAACTGCTTAACAGGCACCATGGGGCATGCGTGGAACCTGGGTGTCTGCTGCAAGCTCTTCCACCTTCCCGAGCATCTACCCTGGTCCCTCCTCAGCTCATGCACATCCTGTAGGTCCTGCTGCTCTGAACTCAGTGCCCCAAACCAGCAAACAAAATAGCCTTGAAACGTCTGTCCCCCTCTTTCTTGTCCCTGCAGTGAGAGCAGCTGTGGCGAAGGGATGATAAACCCAGTGGCTGACACTGAATTCGTCTCACTGGAAGAGGGAGGTGAAAGAAATATTTGTGGTGTACACATAGCACATGGCAGTGATGGAGAAAGCATTTTAAAGCTGTGATGTGGTGTTGCAAGCCAGATGAATGCCATCCAGGCCTGTACCTGAAGTCTGTGACAGGGCACAGCTTGGCATCACAGCAGCATGTCTTCTGGCGGGGCTGGGGCTGTCCAGTGAAGCCTCCAGGGTGACGACTGTCGTGGAGGCAGTGTGGTCAGAATCATCCTCACATGCTCATGCCGTGGAGCTGGCAGATCCCGCACTAAACCTCTGCTGCTGCCTGGGGCTCCAGGGAAAATTCAGCTCTCACAATGGCCCTGCCCCTGTGGGTGGCTGGAAGTCCCCTTTGCTCTTCCTAGAAGAATGGGGTTTGCCTGGATGTCCTTCTAAGATGATGTGAGTGGGGCGGGGGTGCTGTTTGCTCCCCCACTTCTTTTCAGATGCTGTTGTTTTTTGTGAGATGCCCTCAAAGCACTCAGGAGAGCCTCTGGAAGGAAAGATGAGGGATTAGGGCAGAAATAACTGGAAGACCCCATAGTAGACAAGGAGGAGACATGACTGGCATTTTCACCTCCCTGGATGTGAAATTGCTGCTCCCAGGGCACACAGCACCCAGAGCTCCCTAGGTCCTGAGCAGCCCCGAGGAGGGGGAGCAGGATCCTCCCTGTTCTCATTTTGAAACCACTTTCCTCTCCTCTCTCTTGTGCTCCTTACCAAACCCTGGAAGGCGCAGCCTAGTTGCAGAGCCATTGGACCCCATGTGTAAAAGAAGAAGTGAGGGAGGGACATGTTAAAATCAAGTTTTTGACTATTTGCCCATTCCCAGCCAAGCGATTGAGATAAGGGTGGGGGCAGTCTGAGGCTCCAGGATTATCAACCCAAGAGGTAGGGAGGCAAATGGCTAACAGTACTTGCACAGGGTCTTTTCATGCCCGGTTTTCCTTTGAAAGGAAGATTATACCCTATGAAGAGGGCAATAATGTTTGTACTTTTGGAGATCTGGGTTTTTTTTCACCAGCACCTATAACCCTGTGCATGAGTGAACTGCCAACTTTATCTGTAGCAGTGGCAGACTGTAACCCCTGCAGCCTGTATGGAAAAGGGGTTTTCCTTTAGGATGAGCTGTTTTTAAAAGGAATGGAAGGGCTCAGTGTATATATATGGTACATACTCCCAGCTAGTTATTCTGGGAGGCAGACTGATACTGTGGGGACGACAACATCCACTCCTATTGGAAAACGAAGTCCCTTTGCAGCTCCTGACTTGGGGTGTCTGGGGATGTTTTGCTAGTTGTCTGCAGGTTTGGGGCATGATGTTTATAGGGATTGTTGCTACTAATCAGAAATCTGTGCTCCTTCTGGAGCTACTTTCAGGTTTTTTCCTATTGTTTCTTGGAGAAAGAGTAATTCAAGGTGTAAATATGATGAGATATGTGAGCTCGGTGACTTTTGCTGCCGGTATGACCTCACTTGGAGTATTGTGTGCAGTTCTGGTGTCCTCAACACAAAAAGGACATGGAACTGTTGGAACAAGTCCAAAGGAGGGCCATGAGGATGATCAGGGACTGGAGCACCTCCCATATGAAGATAGGATGAGAAAGTTGGGGCTGTTCAGCCTGGAGAAGAGAAGGCTGCGTGGAGACCTCATAGCAGCCTTCCAGTATCTGAAGGGGGCCTATAGGGATGCTGGGAAGGGACTCTTCATTAGGGACTGTAGTGATAGGACAAGGGGTAATGGGTTCAAACTTAAACAGGGGAAGTTTAGATTGGATATGAGGAAGAAATTCTTTACTGTGAGGGTGGTGAGGCACTGGAATGGGTTGCCCAGGGAAGTTGCGAATGCTCCATCGCTGGCAGTGTTCAAGACAGGGTTGGACATAGCCTTGGATGGCATGGTTTAGTGTGAGGTGTCCCTGCCCATGGCAGGGGGGTTGGAACTGGATGATCTTAAGGTCCCTTCCAACCCTAACTATTCTATGATTCTATGATTCTATTTTGCAGAGCAGTTGGTCACTGGTAAAACCCAGGGAGGAGAAAGGATATTTGCTGCTTTTGAAGCCTGGTCACCAAATAACTCTCCCTTGACACACACAGAGGCTCGAGACCATACAAGCCCTGCACTGAGACCTTCTGTGGGGATCATGCTGGCCTCTGATGGGTGGCGGGTGCTGCCCACCCCGCCAGGCTGTGCCCAAGCATTTCCCAATGGCATTACAAACCAGCCCCAATGCAGTGACGGGCTGGGGAGCTTCTGCATAGAAGCTGAACTTTTTCTCTCAGCGGTGGCTCCAGGCTGCAGAGCGACTGCCTGATGCTTAGCAGTATTTGTGATTGCAGGGGGTTTTGCTCCTATGGCACTACAAGAGGAAGGGAGGTGGATCTGAAGGTTAACTGAACTCTTACCAGTTGTTCTCTCTGTGCTGGTTGAAGTAAGAGATATTCCTTTGACCCCTGGTATTTTCTGTGGGCAAGAAGTAGCTTGGGGATGCTGTGTCCGTGTCTTGCCTTTAACTCTCTGGCTGCTCTTTGCTAGGCCAGATTTTGCTTTTGCAATCAAAGCTAAAAGCAAAGATGACAGCAATCGTTTTCAAATGCCATTGTGCACTTTGCATCTCTACTTCCCAGTGGAAGCATTTTGCAGTGGAGCACAAGTGTGCTCCAAGGTGTGTGTCAAGGGAAACGGATGCAGAACTGAAACCAGCTCCTCCACTGTGTCTCACCCCATCAGCAAGGGAGGAGATGCTTTCGAACTCTTTGCCCAAGCTGAAGCAAATGCTAGGCTGGCTAAAATCAAGGCTGAGGCTCACAGGGCTGGGCAAGCACGTCCTAGTGTGTCTGCCAGCAAAGGGACAGGAACCTTCTTTGGGCCTCTACCACCAAACTGTGGAGTGCAGAGGAAGTGATGCTGAAACCCAATTTGTAGAATCATGGAACGGTTTGGGTTGGAAAGGACATTAAAGCTCATCCAGTTCCAACCCCTGCCATGGGCAGGGACACCTTCCACTAGAGCAGCTTGCTCCAAGCCCCCGTGTCCAACCTGGCCTTGAACACTGCCAAGGATGGGGCAGCCACAGCTTCTCTGGGCACCCTGTGCCAGCGCCTCAGCACCCTCCCAGGGAAGAGCTTCTGCCCAAGAGCTCATTTAAATCCTATCCAATAATAACTAACAAAATATCTAATCAAAATTCAATCTGAATTCCTCAGGAATACTGTTGTTTGGATGGGGCTTGGAGCAACCTTGCCTAAGGGAAGGTGTCCCTGCTCATCGCAGGGGGTTGGAACTGGTTTCCAACTCAAACCAGTCTGTGATTCTATGATTCTATGAAACAGGAATCGATGAGAGTGCAGCATCAGCCATGCTCAAAGCCCTCCTTCACAGAGCCTGTGACTTCTCAGCAGTCATATGCTGCTGCAGACGGTGGCAGCAGTCCAGCAGCAGTGACATGCAAGTCTTGAGTGCAAACTGATGCTCTTCCCTGAGCTGTGGGTCTGTCTACTGAGCAGCAAGTGCTTGTGCAGCCCAACAGCCCCTCTGAGCCCCAGCCTGCTCTTAGCTCTATGTGTGTAAGTACTTTGGACATCCAGGAGCAAACCAGCTTTTCCCTTGGCCTGCAGCTCTTCCTGATGCCCATTCGTGCCTTCCCCTCATGTGCTACCAGCACAGGCGTTTTGATAGGGATTGGTGAGGGGAGGGTGCTGCTGGAGGTCTGTGATGGGCAACTGCTCTGAATTGCAGTCAGATAATGTATTTACAGGAGTGAAAGCTGACAGCGAAGCACAAGTTTTTAACTCCGTTTCCTGCTGCTTTCTTTTCTCAGTAACCAGCTCTGCCTGGACAGCCCATTCAGGAGAAAGACCCTGTGCCCTTTCCCAGTGCTGTCCCTGGCATCCATTCTCAGCCCAACCTTGTCCGGTGCACCCAGGTGCCGCAGGGCTTTCCCACCCTGCAGGTTTTGCACTGGATTTCAAATCCCCTTCATCTCCCAGAGCTGAAGATGACTTCTGCTTTCTGCAGGGTGCCCATCTGTGCTCACAAGGCATGATGGATCCCAAATACACACTGGAGTGCAGATGCTTCATGTTGCCCCCACCTATCCTCCCCACACACTCTTTCCCTGCTGGGCTTTGCCTTCTCAGAACTGTGTCTGGCAACGTGCTCCCAATTCCTTGCTCATAAATAACAGCAGGGGCTAGATGTGACACCTTTCTTTGTTCTTATCCTGCCTGTGCCATGGTATCCCCATCGCTGAGGGGCCACTGGTGCAAGGTAGGGTGGTGGGAAGCAGGGCTGGAGTGCCTGCGCCTTCTTGAAGGAGGCCTTTGCGTGTTTCCGCTTGTTAAGATGGCCATGTGAGATAAAGGCTGTGGTTTCCTCTGAGCATGTGAGAGAGGGGGGAGAAGCAGCAGTGGCTGCAGAGCTGCTGCCACTCTCACCCGCGACCTCCCACGAGATGGATGCTGCTGGTGAGACCCCCGTGGAGACCCTCCCTGGGGAAGAGAACCCCGAGGTAGGTGCTCTTGACCCGGGGTGTTGGGGAGTGTGCTCGGGGTGCGACTGCTCTCAGGAGGTGATTGTGGCTGCTGCGCCTGGGGGACCCCAGGGTGCAGAGTTGGGTGTTGAGGCTATAAAAGGAGAATAAGAGCAAAGGGGCCGAGTCCGTGTCCCAGCCGGGATGTTTTCCAAGGGCGAGCAAGGAGTGGGGGTGGGGAGGTGCGGGTACCATAGTCATGCAAATGTACAACCAAGGGCTGTGTTGGGGGTTGGCTGCGGCTCTATGCCACCACTTAGCATCCCGTCTTAGCTGGGCTACAGCTTCCCAGCACCTCCCAGCCCCTCTGGCTCCCTGCTGCCTGCAGATGCCCTAAAGTCCTGCTCTCACCCAACCCAACCGACTTCCTCTGCAGCTGCCAGGCAGACAGCATCCCTGTGTCTGCCCCTGTGGAGATGGGACCCATAGCTCACCGAGGTGCTGCTAGGACCACGTGGGCATGGTCCCTGGTGATCTGTCTTGGCGGTTTATCCCCCCATCAGGGACTTGTTCCTTCTAAGGGATAGGCTGAGAGAGCTGGGCTGGGGCAGCCTGGAGAAGAGAAGGCTCCTGAAGGGGAGACCTCAGAGCAGCTCCAGTGCCTGAAGGGGCTGCAGGAAACCTGGAGAGGGGCTTTGGACAAGGGCCTGTAGGGACAGGACAAGGGGAATGGCCTTAACCTGCCAGAGGGGAGACTGAGATGAGCTCTTAGGCAGAAGCTCTTCCTGTGAGGGTGCTGAGGCGCTGGCACAGGGTGCCCAGAGAAGCTGTGGCTGCCCCATCCCTGGCAGTGTTCAAGGCCAGGTTGGACACAGGGGCTTGGAGCAAGCTGCCCTTGTGGAAGGTGTCCCTGCTCGTGGCAGGGGTTGGAACTGGATGAGCTTTAAGGTCCCTTCAACTGAAGCCATTCCATGATTCTAAGTGTTACTATCTCTGCAGCTGAGCTGGCCTCCCGCACTGGTGGCACTGTCACAGCAGCAGGTAGGGGGGATGTTGGTGGCTGTATCCAGACCTAGATTTAAGCAACACCCCTGGATTTGAGCTGGGCCCTTGACACGGGGATTAGTAGCAGTAAACATATCCTGGTGGCTCAGCTCAGCTTTATCTTAACCAGCCCCATGCACATATGGGCGGGCACAAAGCAGAACCCACAGCAGCTCTCCCCACTGGCAGAAAAGAGCAACACAGAGCTACCCCCAGAATCAACAGTGATTCCTCCCTCTGACCTCTTGTTCTACTCCTCTGCTGGGCAAGGACCAGCAGCAGAGAAAGAAACTCCTTTTTCCTTCCCCCAGCAACCCTGCTTTTGGGGCAGCACTGCCCCCAGGCATGCAGAAGGATTTAGGATGGAGCCATGTCCGCTGTGCCCCGGTGCGGGCAGGATGGTGCTGGGTGCAGGAAGGGCCCTGCTGGGTACAAAGGTTCCCCCTTTCAGAGGGGCTGCCACAGCCCTTGGCACCAACCAGCGGTAGAAAGGGTCCTGGAGCAGGTGGGAGCTCAAGGGTTAAACTCTCTGGGGGCGGGGGGTTGATTTAGCCCAGATGGTGGAGGGATTATGCCAGCTTTAGATTTGCCATAAGCAAATGTTAATGCTCCAGCTCAGGATTGTGGGGGATCCTAAGGTCATTTTGGGGCCTGGGCTGACCCACAGGTAGGGCTCATCCACTCATCTGTTGCTGGGGCTGTGCTTGGCATTGTGTCCCTCGGCACAGAGAGGGCCAAACTCGGTTCAGAAATTTCCATGGCATTCTTTGGCATTGCCCCCTTGCACTCCCAGCACCGGGAACCATAAAGGGCAGCACGGAGGCTCCAGTCCCTCTTCCTCCGGCTGTGTCACCTGGCTCATGGCAGCGGCAAAGTCACCATCACCCAGCCAGGCTCTGCGGCTGGAATAAGCTGCTCTGCCATGTGGTGGCTGAATGCAGATTGTGGTTAGAGAAGCAGAAGGATGGGCTCAGCCTTCGCACTGGGGAGGGAGCAGGGGGTGAGGACGGGCTGAGAGTTGGGGTTTGCAGAGAATAGGGTACTTTTGGCAGCGGTGGTTTGATCTCCCGGATGGATCCATGTGGAACCAAGATGAGTGGGAGGTGACATTTGAGGTGGGGGACAACAGGGGCTCTGTGGTCAGCAGGACCCCTGCCCAGCCGCAGGGTTGAGTGCCACCGGAGCCACAATGCTGTGCAATTTAACTGCTTTTTGGAAAGCAAATGCGATTCCTGGTCGTGCTTCAAGTAGGGAATGGACCTTCAGCTCAACACGTACCAATGCAGCACCCAGTTTTCTTTCAGGCAAGGGGACTCAAGTCATAAATCCCAATGGCTTTTTGAAGTCGCCTGGCCTGTAGCTGTCTTGCCAAGCCTGCAGCTCCTCGCCACGCTTTGTCCACTTGCCCTCTCCCTTGGCTTATTTTCTCTCCAGCCTGGTCCTGATGGGCCTGGCCAGGCCAGTGAGCAGCTCTGTGGGGCAAGAGGTGCTTTTAAAGCCTCCTATGAGTCACCCCAAGTTGCCATCTTTGCTGTCCCCTCAATTAACAGGGCTTGGGAGTAAAGCCCCCCTGCTGCCCTGCCAGATGGTGATGAAGGAAGTGATCCCTCAGCCACAGGGTGTCACAGCATCCTTTGGGGCATCCCAACCTGATGGGCTGCAGGTGATGCCCCGTTCTGGCTGCCCTGCCCAGCTGCTGTCTCCTTCTAAAGCCACTCTCTACTGTGGGACCTGACAGGAAACCTCTCTGCTTCTCTTCTTTCTCTAGATGAATCTGTCCCACCGATTCTCCAAGACAGAGGTACAAATGTGGCCCCATCATGGTCTCCCTTGGTGGCACTGGAGGGGGGTGGCAGTGCTGCAGAAGCTTGGGGACATGGCTCAGCTCCTGAAGATGCTCCCCATGGACACCTCTTGGTGGTCAGGCAGGGCTGGATGCCAGGGGGGAGGTGGCAGGGGGGATACCCCATTAATCTTGAGGGATGAATGGAAAAAGTCCCTGCTGGCCTGGCCCCAGGCAAGGTGTCGGCTCCCCCCTGCAGCTGACCCTGCTCTATGAGGAGGTCCTCTACACCATCCGGCACCGCCTGGGCAAGCCTGAGCATCATCATGTTGAGGATTCCCAGGAGCTCTATGCTTACGTGCAAAAGGTAATTCCCCACCTCCGTGACGGGGTCCCCAAAACCTGTCCCAAAACCTGTCCCTGACATGTCCATCCTCCCAGTGGAAGGGATGGGGGGTTACTCAGAGGAAGTTATTAACAAGCATCTTGAAAGACATAGCAGCAGCATCAAGCTGGAGGGCTGGAAAAGCTTGTGGCTGAGAAATATTAGCCTTAGGGAGAAATGTTTATCTTGGGCTTAGAAGGCTTTTCCTGAAGAGCTTTCATCTGGTCCCCAGCCCTTCTGCTGGGCTCTGTGCTGCTGTCTTCCCACCTGGAGCTGCAGCTGCCTCCCAGGGAGCAGAGGGAAGCCCTTGGCTGCTCTATAGCTACTGTTAAAAGGGCAGCATCCATTACCTGGTATCTACACAGGCTTTTGGCATGGATGAAGAGGAGCACAGTGTCATCATGCAGCAGGTCAAGGAACTGGAGGTATGCAGCGAGAGGGTGCCTCCCCAGTGTGCTGCAACCTGGGGGGAAGTTCCTGCAGTGGGATGGTGCTGGGGGGCTGCAGTGTCTCTTGGCCCCTGTGCTTGGGCTTTGGAGTGTCCTGAGCTGTGCTGGGGGAGTCACTTGGGAGCTGTTTGCTGGTCTGGACAGCAGCTGATGGTGTGGGCCTGTGTGAGCCTCTGCTTCTCACAGTGCTGCTGATCCCACATTGACTTTCTTTTTTTTCCTTACTCTTCCAGAGCCCAATTTTCTGCCTGAAAGCGACTGTGAAGGAAGCCAAGGGGATTTTGGGTAAAGATGTCAGTGGTAAGTGGAAATGGGGGGGTGTCCCATTGGAAAAGGGACAGGCGCTGCTCCGGATGGGGACTTGCATGCCTTCATCCTCGCAGGGTTCAGTGACCCGTACTGCCTGCTGGGCATCAAGACCAAGAGCCAGGAGCTGACCAACCTTGACCACAAGAAGCGGATGAAGGCTGTGGTCAAAGACCTCATCCCTGAAGACCAGATCCATCGCACACAAGTTATAAGCCAGACCCTCAGCCCGGTGTGGGATGAGACATTTATCCTGTAATCTGCCACCCCTTGGCTTTGCTCACTGGGGAGATGAAGGGGGGGAGGTTTCACTTCTCACCCCAGCCAGGACCTCCCAGGGCAATGCCCATGGGGCTTGCCAGGCTTCTGGTCTGACCTATGCAGCAGGTCCAGGGAGGTGAAAAGCAAAAGCAGCCTCTCCGGCCTCTCCCACTCCTTTCCCAGGCTGTGCAGGGTGGTTTTGGGGCCTCCCCCAGCCTGCCTGTAACCCCCAGTGGTCCTGCCTGCTTGCTGCCAGTTCCTTGGATGCTGCTTGAGTAACAGCATCGCACTGGTGCCTTGCAGGGAGTTTGAAGACGTGGAGACAGCCAGCTTCCACCTGGACATGTGGTGAGCAGCAACCACCCTCAGGCCAGCAACCCTGACCGCCAACCCTGAGCAGGGTCCTGCCTTCTGGGAGGGTCCCTGGGGTGGCACTTCAACCTGCTCCTTTTAAAAGCCCCAGAATCCAGCTGGGAGCCCCTTTCCCTGTCACTGTCTGCTGGAGTAGTGCACAGTGCAGGATGTGACCAGCATGAGCAAAAGTGTCCACGCTGGCTTTGCCCAGGCAGGGCTGATCCTGACCCCTTGTTTTATTTATGGGAAGACGTCACATGCTTGCAGGTTTTGGCTAGACACCTGGTTGTCAGAGATGGTCTCAGTTCCAACACATTCCCCCCCCAGCACCTCTCTCCTCCGCCATCCCTGGAGCTCCCTGAAGCGTTTTGCAATTGGTTGAAATTCCTCCTTTCCCTATGTTGGGTTTCTCTGCCCGCAGGGACTCGGACGTGGTGGAGTCGGTGCGGCACAAGCTGGGGGAGCTGACAGACCTCCACGGCCTCAAACGGTTGGTGCTAATGGTCCCAACGGCTGATGAAGGAGAGGGTTTGGAAAATGCTTGAAAGTTGCTTTTGGAAGGAGGGCTGGAGGGTGGCATGGCTGCCACCCTTCCTCACCTTAACCAATGACTTTCCACAGTCACACACATCCTTGTTCATGGCTTTCAGGATCTTTAAAGATGCCCGCAAAGACAAAGGGCAGGACGATTTCCTGGGGAATGTGGTCCTTCACCTGAAGGTGAGCACTGCGGTGCACCCTCTGCTCCAAGTGACTCCCCATGTGCCCCTTTAAACCTCCCAGATCTGGACAGGATCCCAGCCCTGTGGCTACGCTGAGCGTACCCAGGATCCCAGCTTAGAGCCACAAACTGATGCCCGGTCCCTCGGTTCGGTGGCAGGTGCCCTGGCCATCAATCACTCAATCTCAGGGATGATATATCATTCAGTTTTAATCCAATATTAGTGTTATTTAATGCAGCATCTTTCTGCCCTATTAATGCAGTGGGACCTCATCCAGGGTTGGAATCCTTCCCCCAGGAAGGCTGCCTGGGGCTTCACCTTTGTCTCTGTTCAAGCAGGATCTGCACTGCTGGAATGACCAGTGGTACCAGCTGGAGCCACGAACGGAGACGTACCCGAACCGGGGACAGTGTCACCTACAATTCCTGCTTACACACAAGAAGGTAGGAGGCGATGGGGAAGGGGGTCCCTGGCCACTGCCTTGGCAGGATGGGGTAGCTGCCTGTCCCTTGGACTCTATCTTGGGGTCACAGATCCCTGCTCCACAGCCAGAGGTGCCAGCACCAGTGTTTGCATGTGCTGCAAAATAGCTTGATCTTCCCCTGAGCTACATGCCAGCAAGGGGGCCTTGGTCCTGGTGCAACTGCACCACTTGGCTCAGCTTCAGGTGGGGCTATCTGGCCCCATGCTTTTTGGGTTCCTGTGTCCCCACTCTCTGACTGCATCTCTGCATCTTCAGGCCGTTATGGTTATTGCTTCTATGCCTTGTGTCTTTTCAGAGGGCCACCACGAGCAGTCGGACACAGCCAAGCTACATTGTCCATCGCCACCTCCTGCAGCAGCTGGTGTCCTATGAGATCCTTCAGCACCAGGTACTGAGTGGGAGAATCCCTCCGGCAGCTGGGCTGGGGTGAGGGTTTCCTTTGAAGCCCATCACACTTAACACCTTGCTGCAGTGTGATGGGGAAGAGGGTCATGATGATGCCTGCCTGTGCTTAGCATTCTTATGGGGAACCAGTTCCTCCTGTGGACTTCAAACACACCCTGCCTTGGTGTCTGCTCCCCTCCTTGCCCAGCCCAGCTTGCTCCAGGACTCATCACCTTCCCTTTGCATCCTTGCAGGCCGGCAGCATTGCCTGGGATGGGGAGCTGAGCAGACATGCCAGCACTGTGCTGTACCTGCATGCCACTCAGAAGGATCTCTCCGACTTCCACCAAGTCATAGTGTGAGTACTCCATGCCCAGGGAGCCACAATGCAGCATCAGGAGGGTTATGGGCTCTGACAGCTCCCCTGGGCATTGTGTGACCGCAGCTGGTCTCTCCCATGAGCTCAGGTGGTGCCCCCTGCCCTGAGCAGGATCAGGAGAACTGGGTACCACTCGCACAATCCCAGCTGTAGCCGGGGTGGGGGGAGCCTCACACTGGCCCCTGGGTACCCACCAGCCCCAGGGAACCAGCCCAGCCTCTCCTCCCCCCCCAGGCGGTGGCTGGCATACAGCAAGCTCTACCAGAGCCTGGAGTTCAACAGCAACTGCCTGCTCCACCAGATCACCAGCATCGAGTACCAGTGGGTGCAGGAGCGCCTGAGGCCAGAGCAGGTGAAGGGGGCTCTGGCACCGTGCAGGGGGCAGACATCAGGGGAATGTGCCCATGCACCCAACCCCATGCCTCTCCTCCCAGCTCCCATGGCCATTTCTGTCCCTGTGTTCCAGGAAGAGCAGGAGCTTGTGGGCTACGGGAGTGCTGAGGTGTCTGCAGGGCATTTCTGAGGACGGCCAGCCTCAGGAACTGAGATAGCCCAGGGGCAGGGAGACCCTTTGCCCCAGGAGTTTGTCCCCCCTCTCCATGCATAAGCCTTTACCCTTTGCACTGACATCCCCACTCCTCCATCCTGGCTATCAAGTCAAACACAACTCTCTGTGAGACCTAATATGACCCAATTCCTGCTTTTCCCAGCCCATGAGTTTTCCCAGAGCATGCCAGCACCTGCTGAGACTCTGAATTTTTCAGACGTAGCAATGAGGTTCAAGTACAAAGCTCAGTTCAGAGAAGTTACTGGAGGCATCAGGGTGTTTCCCATCCCTAAGCATGCTAGAAAGAAACAGGAGACACCAGCTCCCTTCATCACAGTACCGTGGTCCTGCCAGCATCTCTGTCTGCCACTGAGGTGGACAGCTCATGTTTCCTTCCTTCTCCCCAGAAAGCAGAGGTGGCCGAGTCCTTCCAGTCCTTGCTGACTTATGGGGTCTCCCTCATTCGGAGGTACCGCATCATTTTCCCACTGTCTGTCCCAAGGTCCACGGAGAGGCTCCAGTCCCTGCTCCGGTGAGTTAAGCACCAGTGCCAGCTGTGCCTGGGGTCCGATGGCTTGGCCACCTTGATGAAAAAGCCTGTAAGCTTCAGCAAAACCCCACATGAACCCTTTCTGCCCACTTCTAGGCTGCTGTGGTGCTTGTTCTGTCTTGTCCCTCATCCTGGGCTCCCTGTGGTGGTTGTTGTTGGGAGGGGAAGGTCTGCTTGGGTAGGGGTTTTGGGGTGAGAGTTGGTGGTTTCCAAGGGACTGGTGCTGGGTTTCACTTCGGGTTCTTGCTCTGCAGAGTCCTGGTCCAGATGTGCAAAACGAAAGCTTTCCACGAGCTGTGCACACCCAGCCCCAACCTCCCCTACATGGTCTCCGCAGCACTGAAGGTAGTGGGACCAGGGTCTCACCCTCCCAGTCTGGGCAGGTGGGACCCTGCACATTGCCCATGCAAAGCCACATGGACCACCATGGAGGAGGGAAATACCTGCCCCTCTTCAACTTGATGGTCCCAGCCTGGGGTTACCAACACATGGGGCTGGGTCCTGCCACAGCCAGGGGACAGAGAGAGTGAAGGGGGTGGCAGAGCTGGCTTTGCTCCTCCTGCTTCCCTGCAATCACACCACGATTCCTTTCTTGCCAGTCAGGCACAACAGAGTGGTTCCATATGAAGCAGCAGCACCTCAAGCCCATGGTGAAGGTCAGTTCCCATCTCTGCCTCCCTGACATAGGGAGCAGTTTGCTGGGTAATGGATGGGAGCCCTGAGGCAGTGGGCAGAGAAGACTGAGATGAGGCTTCTCCAGTTTTCTGATTCATCAAGGTATTTGGGTTTCCAGCTTAAAAATACCATGAGCCATGCGATCTGCAGCTGCCAAGGTGCCTTGGGGGTTAAGGCCTTGCTGCAATGCTCAGGAGAAGAGGTGGTCCCCAGAGCAGCCATGCAAGCACATGATGACATTGGATGTTATCAACAACTGGTGCTTAGTGGATCTAAGGGTAGATTGCTACCTCACAAAAATAAACCATAGAAATAGATCAGAACAGAGCCCAGGTCATCCCAAAATCAGTGAGCATAGGACAGAAGCTGTTCTTTCCTTTGCAGAGCATGGAGGAGAACGGCAAAGCCTTGTCCAGACTCCTCCTGGAGGTGTTAGGAGATCTCCAGCAGTGCCAGAAAATCTGGAATAGATTTTTTATCAGGTAGGTTTTGGAGCTTGATTCCCCCCATCCCTGGGGTGGAGAGCAACGGGACACTTTGATGCCTCATTCCTTGGTTCTTGGGCTCCGCAAATAGCATCTGTGGTCCCGCCTCCGCTTCTTAGACCTGTACTGTCCTTGCCATTATGGAATGGGCATGGCCTAGGAGGGTTTGCTCAGCTGGAGCTGGCAGGCTCTGACTCCCTGTTTCTGTCTCGCAGCACCTTGAAGTTGAATCTCTTCTCCATCGCCTACCTGGAGCTGGAGAGGCTGGTGAGCAAGCCTGGGCTGCTCTGCGCTTGTAGGACTAATGCTGAAAGCAAGGCTGAGGTTTATGGCTACCCTTCAAGTAGCAAATGGTTGTTGCAAGCCTGGAAAGGGAGCAAGCCAGGGAAACTCTCCATCTTTCCCCGAGAGCCCTGTGAGCCCAAGACTACCATCTGCTTACTTGACCTAATGAATCTCCTGAAATGCCACCCAAAAGGAAGAGGATTTCCCTGAGCTGATCCTCACCCATGGCTCCGTGGAGCCCCAACCAGACCAAGGCCTTCTGCCTGGACCCTCACTAACAACTGTCTCCATTCCCTTGCTCACTACCAGGTCGCAGAGCATGTCCAGGAGCAGCTACGCGAGGTCAACAGCAGTATGTCCAAACCCACAGCCGAGAGCCTTTTCCAGCTTTACATGAACCTCCAGGAGCTTTATCGGATGAAGGACTTCCTCCCAAAGAGGTATCCAACCCAGAGAGAGGGAACGAGCAGTTCACTGAGAGGAACTCTAAATCCTTCCAATTCACCTACATCAGTAATTACACACAAGGCTGACAGGGCTGTTGGTGTCTGGTGTTGATATGGGCATCACCAGAAGGGTTTCAGGCCCTCCTCTGAGCGGGCCTGATGGAGACCTCCACTTCCAGACAAGTGGAGGTTTCTCCTTAGCACGTTGCTCCGTGCTGCCTTCACCTCAGGTCAGTTTCTTGTATGTGAGAGCAAGGAGGGCTGATGGTCTGTGCTGCTGCTGTGCAGTTGGAGAAGCTGCTGCCTTCATCCACAGGGATGGACCTCTGGCGCTGAACAATTTCCACCAGTGGTTCAAGGAAGGTGTTCCCCAGTGGCTGCAGAAGGCCTACACCATCGCTCTGGAGAGGGCACAGAGAGCTGTCCAAATGGACCAGGTAACCCAGGGAGGAGGAGAGCATCTCCTGCATCCTCTGGGGACACTCCAGCTCCATCCATGCCCTGCTGCTGCACGTGGCTCATGGCATTGAGACCACCACATAGGTGCCTCTTGCAGCCCAGGAGCAGGCTGGTTCCTCTCACGAACACATAACAAAGGATGTGGTTTCCTGGAGCAGTTGATCCCACCCATGCCCCTTCCCCTGCTGCTCTCTGGCATCCTGAGCAAGCTGATGAGCATGCATTTGGGCCTTCAGGAAGAGGGGAGGGAAGGCAGCCATGGGGCAGTGGGCTCCTTGCCCCACTCTTCAGTGTGTTTCAACAGTGCTGGGTGGAGTACAGAGGAGGACAACCCAATGCAGTAGGCTCAGGCTACTTCTTCTGTCCTCATCTCCTCCATTCTCCAAAGTGGTGGCATTGGGATATATTGAGCTGATGATGGGCCCCAAAATAAAGGAGCAGCTCTCCTGTGTGGAATGGCTTCTGACAACACAGGCCAAGTTGCATTTACTTTCTCTGCCCCCTCAGCTGACGCCCTTCGGGGAGCACAACAAGCACAGCACTTCCACTGTTGACCTGTCCACCTGCTATGCCCAGATTGTGAAGACCTGGCAGCAGCTCAACTGGCCAGACCCTGAGGAAGCCTTCATGATCATGGTGAAGCTTGTGGAGGTTTGTACACCAGGCCCTGCCAACAAATACCATGCTCACGGACATCAGCAGTTTCTTCTCCTGCTCTTGGAGACCTGTCTCCACGAATGGGGCCGGTGTCCCATGCTGATGTGGTGGGGTCCCCTGACCCCACAGTAGTCCCCATGCTGCCCAGCTCAGTCTCGTTGACTCCTTTTCTATCCCACAGGACATGTGTAGAATTGCCCTGATGTACTGCAGGCTCATCAAGGGGAGGGCTGAGGCTCTGTCGCTGCACAAGCAGAACGAGGGTGAAGAGGCCAACAGGGTTGGTATTGGGTCAGGCTCCTGTGTAGGGAGAGGCAGGATTTGACCATGGTTTCTGGGCAAAGAAGGAGACGAGCTGCTGAGCATCCAGCCAACATCCCACCTTTGGGTTTCATAGATTGGTTGGCCCCTGATAGGCACAATCCTGGAAAATCAGGAGGGAAATGATGTGAGCAGGGGTAGCAGGATGAGAATGGGGAATGGGAATAGTGATGGAGATGGGACTGGGCATGGGGGGATGCACCAGGGGTGTGGAACACCCTGAAGCAGACCCTTTTTCCCCAGCTCTGCATAGTGGTGAACAACATCAAGCAGCTGCGGCTGCTGATCCTGAAGCTGCCATCGCAGCTGGACTGGGGGCAGCTGGAGCAGCGCATGGGAGCCGTCATTGACCGGCAGCAGATCCAGCACACGCTGCACAACCAGCTCGACAGCACCATCTCCTGCCTGGACCATGAGGTCCAGGAGGTGGTGCAAGCCCTGGCCACCAAGGTAACCACCGGCCGCTGGCCCCCCTTGGCCCTCGCCTGGCCCAAAAGTGGGGAGGTTTCACCCAAGGGGGCCTGGAGCCCATAATGCTCCTGGGATGGAGATAAGAATGGACCTGTGCATGGGGAGGTTTCCGCAAAGGGCAAAGCCCAAGAGCCTCTGTGCACTTCTCCCTGGCAGCTGGAAAAGGGCATTGCCAGACACATCCAGGAGCTCTCATCTTCTGATGACACCAGGGAGCCTGAGGATGTAAGTACCTGGCCCAGTTCCTCCTGGACCATCTCTTTTGGGCAGCCATGAATAACTTTTGCCTACTTGGTAGAGACCCCTGCTACCCTTCCCCAGCTCTCCCTGCCCCACACCTGGGGCACAAGACACACCACCAATGTGGCCCAGACATCCAAATGCTGACATTTGATGCCCATGTCAGCAACAGGACTAGACAGGGCACAGCCTGCCCATGTCTTCACTGAGTGAGGGAGCTCTGGACCCTCCCCTGCCCTGCTGGCTCCTCTTCCTGCTGTGATCTGCTGATACGCCCCCCCCCCCCGTGCCCTCCCCCAATGCTCCTCTCCTCTTGCTGCAGTCCATCGTCCCCCTCATGAAGTTCCTGGAGTCGGAGCTGCAGTATCTCAACGAGCATCTGGTCCAGGAGAACTTTAAAAGGTGATCAGGGCACTGGGGATGCACCATGGCGGAGGCCGGGTCCCATGGGTCTTGGGAACCTCCCGCTCTGGGCTGGCTGCTCAGCCCTGTGGGATGACACTTTGCAAAGCCCCTCGGCTGAGGACTAACCTCCCCAGCCCATCCGCTGGCATCCCTCACAGCCTTCCTCCCTTGCCCCTACAGCCTCCTCACTCTCCTCTGGCATCACACCTTGGCCGTGCTGTCAGCAGCCATGGGGCAGCAGGTCCCCTCTGCCCAGGGTTACAAGAAGCTGCGCTGTGCCCTGAAGGTACCAAGGGGGAGCTGCGGAGTCCCGGGGAAGGCCTGGCCTCTTGGTCGCTGACTAACAGCATCCTTCTCCCCAGAGCTTGGAGCTGTGCTTCCATGCCGAGGGCTGCGGGCTGCCGCTGGAGATGCTCCACACAGCAGCCTTCCAGGTACAAGGTGCTGGCGACAGCTGGGGAGGGCGTCCTCAGGGGTTTCCTTTGGGCGGTCTCCAGGGATGGCATCCCTGGACTGCGGACCTGTTGTGTGACTGCCACCTCTCATCCTCCCTGCAGTCGCTGGAAACACGCCTTGACCTCTGCTCTGCCACCAGCCGCAAACTCATCCAGAAATACTTCAGCAACAGGATCCAGCAGCAGGTAGGAGCCAGGATGGTGCCCCAGCCCCTTCCTACATCCCACCCTTGCACATGCAAGGCTGCCTGGCACAGCCTCCCTGTTGAAATGTGGGATTTTCCCCCCATCCTCTCAGTCCTGGAGCTTTCTAGGCTGGTTTTGCCCCAGTGGCAGGATGGACAGAGCTCAACTGCATCCCAGAGAATGCCCATCATCCCCTCTACCCCAAAATGCCTGCTCAGCCTCCACCAGACACTGGGTATCCCCTCCATAAGCGCCTTACCTTCTTGTACCCCCCACTCAGCTGGACGCCAGCTCGGAGAAGTATGGGGCTGTGACCATCAAAGCACTGTACTGCCCTTTGGAGCAGAAACTCCATGTGGAAGTGCTCAATGCTGTCAACCTCCTCCCTTTGGACTCCAACGGTGGGTGGGGTGGGCTGGGGAGGCCCACCGTCTTGGGACCCCCATCCTTGTTCCCCTTTATGCTCCTGGGTAGGAGAGTTGCTGGCAATGTCTGGATTAATGGGACTCTCTCTTGAGTTGCCTTTGCATTTGAGGATGTGCGTTTGAGAAATAAGGGAGGTTATTGCACTGATCTGGGGTGGTCCAGTGGGATGTGGCATGCAAGACACACATCCCACTGCCTTCAGTTTGCAGGACAAGCTAGCAGCCAGGGCAGGTGGCTTTTCTCCATCATGCAAACCATAGTTTGGTTGACACGTTGGAGGGAAGGAATGGGATCCAGAGGGACCTTGACACGCTTGTGAGGTGGGCTGATGCCAACCTGATGAAGTTTAACCATGACAAGTGCAAGGTCCTACACCTGGGTCGGAGCAATCCCAGGCACAGGTACAGGTTGGGCAGAGAAGAGATTCAGAGCAGCCCAAGGAGAAGGACTTGGGGGTGTTGGTCGATGAGAAACTTAATATGAGCTGGCTGCAGCGTGTGCTTGCAGCCCAGAAACCAACCGTATCCTGGGCTGCATCAAAAGGAGTGTGACCAGCAGGTCGAGGGAGGTGATCCTGCCCCTTTGCTCTCGTGAGACCTCACTTGGAGTATTGTGTGCAGTTCTGGTGTCCTCAACATAAAAAGGACATGGAACTGTTGGAACAAGTGCAGAGGAGGCCACGAGGATGATCAGGGGACTGGAGCACCTCCCGTGTGAAGATAGGATGAGAAAGTTGGGGCTGTTCAGCCTGGAGAAGAGAAGGCTGCGTGGAGACCTCATAGCAGCCTTCCAGTATCTGAAGGGGGCCTATAGGGATGCTGGGGAGGGACTCTTCATTAGGGACTGTAGTGGTAGGACAAGGGGTAATGGGTTCAAACTTAAACAGGGGAAGTTTAGATTGGATATGAGGAAGAAATTCTTTACTGTGAGGGTGGTGGGGCCCTGGAATGGGTTGCCCAGGGAGGTTGTGAATGCTTCATCCCTGGCAGTGGCCAAGACTGGGTTGGACATAGCCTTGGGTGGCATAGTTTAGTGTGAGGTGTCCCTGCCCATGGCAGGGGGGTGGGAACTGGATGATCTTGAGGTCCATTCCAACTCAAACTATTCTATGATTCTATGATTCTATGTCTTGGCCCCAAAAAATGGTGCCAGGGTGACAAGGGCTCGTGTCCCAGGGTGGCTGCCATTTGGGGAGGTCTCCAGGAGAGGTCACTCCTCTTGCAGCCACCCATGGGGTGGTCAGGGCTGGGGAAGTTCCTACATCCCCCAGGAGCTGGGCTGGGGGCAGCGGGAGGGGGCTAACGTCTGCTCCACACCAGGCTCCAGTGACCCCTTCGTCCAGCTCACCTTGGAGCCCCGGCATGAGTTCCCCGAGGTGGTGGTTCGGGCCACCCAGTGCAAGAGGAATGAGCTGCACCCCCTCTTTGATGAAGCCTTTGACTTGTATGTAGGGGCTGACATCCCAGGGCCCCCTCCTCCCCCCATCCCCTCTGCTCCCCAAGCTTCAGCTGAGCTCCGGCTATGGGACTGATGCTCTGGTAACTGGGTCCTGTCCTGGGATTTCACCCCCTGCTCAGCTGTGGGATCCCATGGTGAGAGCTGGGGTAGGGGCACTCTCAACACTTGGGTCCCAAGGATAGTGTGGGGCTGTGCAGGGCCCCTGTGCTTTGAAGGGGTTGAGGTCAGTGCAGGGAAGGGGGGGAGGCGTCACAGTGGGGAAGCCTTTGGGGACCTGTTTGGTCCCTGGAGGGAAGGTTGAATTCTGGGATGTGATGGTGACTGCATCCCATCTCCCTGCAGCTTGATACCCGCCGAGAAGTGCCAGCAGGAGGGCGCCTGCCTGCTCCTGACCGTGTTTGACTATGACATGCTGGGGGCCAACGACCTGGAGGGTGAAGCCTTCTTCCCCCTCTGCCACCTGCCTGGCCTCAACACGGATGAGGACCCGGCTGACGCAGGACGGGTGCCCCAGACCCGCCTCCCGCTCACACACCCCAAACCCACCGGTACGTGGAGCCACTGCCGAGCTGAGCCCCCACCGGCCCCCAGCACGGGGAGGGGCTGCGGTGAGGTGGCACCTCCCACCACTGCTCCCCTCCGCTTTGGCAGATGAGATTCTCCAGCTGCTGGAGTCCCGGAAGGGGGACAAAGAGGCTCAGGCCTTCGTTAAGCTCCGCAAGCAACGAGCCAAGCAGTCCAAGGAGACAGAATGAGGCAGAGGAAGAGGGGCCCGAAATGCGGGGGGTGCGGGCAATGGGGGCCCTCTGGAATTTTCCTGGTGCTGGAGCTAGAGCCGTCTGCAGGGACCAGGAGTGAGAGGGGGGCCCTGTGCCCTGCAACCCTTCCCAGCACCCACCTCTCCCCCACCCTTGGGTAGCTCCTGGGAGGCGGGGGAGGGTGCACCTGGTATTTCAGGGCATTTCTTTGCCTGTCTGGACTACCAACACTACTCCGGGGGTGTGACATTGTCTGGCTGCCCCTGCCCACCCCCCATTAGCTTGTAACTGCTGGTGCCACATCTCTCGGCCATGTCCCCAACACTCCTGTCTGCAGCATGGTGTCAGGGCAAAGGAAGGGCATCATCGTTTATTTGGGGTGGGATAACCAGCGGCCAAACAGCTTTTTCTTTTTTATTTTTCCCTTTTAATCTATTCTTTTCCCTCTTTTTTCCTGTGGATCAGCCTCTAATTTTAAATTAAATGCAACAAAGCTCATGTGTGATCTGACTCTGTGCAGGGAGTGCTTTATAGGTGATGGCCCTGTGCTGGGCAGAAGCTGAGGCAGTAGCGTGGCAGGGTGGGTCAAGGCATTTGGGGTAAGGTGGGGGCTGCCATCCTTGATGGGGATAAGCCAGGAAGAGGCAGCTGGTTGCAGGATTTCAGAGGGAGGAGATGGCACATGAATGAATTTGTCCAAGTTTCCCATTGAAAAGAGGACAGGAAGCTGCAATGGCACTGAGCTGTACTGGCACTGGGAGGCAGCAGGGTCCCACACCCCGGGGATCAGCAGTGCCTGGCCCTGGTGGGTGCTTGTTCCTCCCCTGCCAGCCTTGGCTGGTCCCTGCAGGTATCAAGTCTTTCATAGATTGGAAGGGACCTTAGAGCTCACCCAGCTCCAACCCCTGCCACAGGCAGGGACACCTTCCACCAGAGCAGCTTGCTCCAAGCCCCTGTGTCCAACCTGGCCTTGAGCACTGCCAGGGATGGGGCAGCCACAGCTTCTCTGGGCACCCTGTGCCAGCGCCTCAGCACTCTCACAGGGAAGAGCTTCTGCCTAAGAGTTCATCTCAGTCTCCCCTCTGGCAGGTTAAAGCCATTCCCTTGTCCTGTCCCTACAGGCCCTTGTCCAAAGCCCCTCTCCAGGTTTCCTGTAGCCCCTTTAGGCACTGGAGCTGCTCTAAGGTCTCCCCTTCAGGAGCCTTCTCTTCTCCAGGCTGAATCAGCCCAGGTCTCTCAGCCTGGCTCCAGAGCAGAGCTGCTCCAGCCCTCGGATTATCAGTTTGGGCAAGGGCTTGGCAGTGCTGAATGAGCTGGGCTGTTTTCCTCCGCAGGGACTCAGGTGGTGCTGCTCTGAGTTATGGATCATTGCAGAATATCACCTACACCGAGGTACAAACCGAGCAGCCAGGAAACCTGATACTGTCTGGCACAGGACAGAGCTGGGTTTTGGTCTGCGACTCACAGGTAAGGAGAGGGCCTGGCCAAAAGGCTTTCAGGACGGGCAGTGAGTGGCAGCTGATGATGAAAGGACTCTGCAGATTTGTGTCCCCCCAGCTGCGCAGTGCTGGGAAAGAGCAGGAGCCATTACTGCCCAGCCTGGCACTGGACCTGGCACCTCCTTCTTGCAGAAAGCGAGTCCGGCCTCTGGTCCCATGGCTATGTTTCTTTTACAACTGTTCACAGCTCTTGGGGTTTGTGTTTCACCACCACCTGTACCGGGTGTCGTCTGCAGCAAGGAGCGTGGACAGCCCCATCAGCACCCTCACGGTGCTTCGGGCTGCCCAGAACCCAGGCACAGCAGCAGGTCCCTGGTGTTGCTCCCAGTTAGTGTTGGGGACACGGGTCCCTCTGGCAGGGGTGGGAGCGCTGCAGGGTGCATGTGGGGTGAGGTGGATGGTGAAGATTCCGGAGCACCGGTTTTACGAGGAGCGGCTGAGGGAACCCAGGCTGCTCACCCTGGAGAACACGAGGCTCAGGGGCTACCTTACTGCTCTGTAAAACCACCTGAGAGGAGGATGGAGCTGGCAGGGGGTGGATCTCTTCTTCCAAGCAACAAGCAACAGGATGAAACAGCCTCAAGTTGCACCAGGGGAGGTTTAGACTGATACGAGGAAAACTGTCGCTGAAAAGGTTGTCAAGCATGGAGACAGGCGGCCCAGTGTGCAGTCACCATCCCTGGAGCTCTTCAACAGAGGTGTAGATGTGGTGCTTAGGGACTATGGTTCAGTTGTGGACTTGGCAGTGCTGGGTTAACAGTTGGACTTAATGATCTTAAAGGTCTTTTCCAACCTAAACAATTCTTACTCTGTGATTCTATTGGCTGGTGCTTCTTGGAGCTCACCTTAGCTGCATTTATTACTAGTCATTACTAATAATGGGGAGCTCCCTCTGCCCTCACCCTGCACAGGGGTGCTGTGCTTGAGCTGCAGCAGGTACCTGGGAGCTGCCATGTCCTGGAAAATTAGAAGTATCACCCTTCCAGGTGCCTGAGAACCCGCTGGGCAGAGAAACCATAGGGTCAGCTCAGGACAAGCTCTCAATGCAGGGGCGGGAAAAAACCCAATGAGCTCCTTTCGTGTTGTGGGATGCAGTGAGGCTCAATCAAACTTGAAGCAAGAGGATTAAGGTGCTGCCGGCTCACAAGAAACCATTTGCTAGTTTAAGTCACTCGTTTCAGCCCCTCCCCCCCCCTTGGAGCTCTGCAGAGAAATAAGGGTCTGGAGAAGGGTCCCTGCTTGTAGAGGAGGAGATGCCATCCCAGGCTGCTGCTCCCAGTGAGGGAAAGCCGTGTGCCTGCACCCTGCAGCATATTTGGTGTTGGCATCAGCAAACACCTGGCCTCATGCTCCATTGCAAGGCTGCTACACAGTGCTGAGCCTTCGGTTTAGCTCTAAGTTTAAAATGGCTGTGCTCAAACTTCCCCTGGGCTGCCCATCATCCAAGCTGGCCTCACCGAAGCAACCGGCGTGGCCCCAAGAACAGCTGACATTGGCAAACCTCATGTTTGGGGGTGTTCGTACTTTATTATCCAAGGTAGTGTAGTTTAATGTTTTGCTCAGCTCTGGGCAGTTGTGAGAGTCCCACCCGAAAAGATATCACACCCTTTACAGAGAAAGAAGTAAACATTACGCTTGGATTGTTTAACTAACCCCATGGACCAGGAGGAGAATAGCCTAAGCATTAAAAAGATATGGCTTGAAGCACATAAAACCAGCTCCTAGCAAATGTAAGACTGAGGAGGAAGAAACCGCCACCCCCGTCATCATCATCCTGGTAAAGAACCCCAACCCAGGCCAACTGTTACAAAGCAAGAGCGAAGGCAGTAGGCAGCATATGGAATGTTATTGTACTACTAATATTCTGCAATAAAAATTGTGTGATTTAAATGGCCTTTGCCCATAGCAATGGGGTTGAAAGTAGATGATCTTTAAAGCTCCTTCCAACCCAAACCCATCTGGTTCTGATTCTCTGCCCCACCCAATCACACTGCACATTCCCCCCCCCACCTCTTCCATTGTATCTTGACCATAAAGGTGAAGAGTAATCCCACCCACTCACGACCCACACTGAGATGGGGCTTGATCCAGAAGGGATTCTTGGTCACCTGAAAGGGAGAAGGCAGATCTGGCTCTAGACTGTTGTTTAGAGGGTTCCAGCGTTCAGGCCTTCCTGAGGCCCTCAGCAGGGCACAGGGCTGCACAACGGCCCCAGGCTCCATGCACACACACATACACTGCTCCAGCAGATTCCTTTTTTCTTAGCAAAAAAATAAAAATTTATTGTCATCTAAAAAAAAAAAAAAAACAACCCAAACAAAAAACCAAACAAACCAAAACCCATTCTGCCCTTGGAAACTGTGACACAGATCGAGTTCTTGCCAGCCCCACATGCAAATTCACTCTGCCAAGAAAAAGAGTCTAAACCGGGTATCCGACAGCCAAAACACATATTTACAGAGTACGAGAGAACAACAGCTGAAATCACAGTTCTATACATGGAATCAACAACACGTTTTACACAGCACCGATCACCATTCTGCCAACTTCTACACAGACTAGGGGCGCTTCTGCCCAGTGCCCTTCCTCCTGGGGATGAGCCTGGCCAAGAATTGCCACCAGAAATACTGCAGTGTGTATTATTATTATTTCTTTAAATGTATACTGTGTTTATTTTGTTTTAACATTGGAAGCTATGGAGTGGGGAAGCCCCAGAAATCTCTCTGATGCAGTCATTAGTTTGCAGGAATACTTCACCTTTAAAATATCAGGTTTTACATCAGTAACATCTATTCTGTTGGCCATCACTCCAAGGATTATTCTAATTCTGGAGGAAAACACTGGTAATAATTCTTCCTTCTCAGATGAGGAAAAAGAGAGGAGGCTGGGAGGATGGTGGAAGAGCAATGAATTACTGCGCCTGTCCAGCATTACACACCTCCTCACAGGGTAAAGGCTTCTCTTCACTGCCTCAGCTGCACAAGGCTTGCAGGTGGCTCAAGTTCAGCTTCAGAGATGTACAGAAAGTGTAAAACCCTTCAGCAGGAGACTGGCGACAGCAACCCCCTTCAGGGGGAAAATGTGCTCCAGCTCCGAGACCTTCCTCTGGTCCCTCCTGTGCCACCATGCCCTGGCCACAGCTGGCAGACGGCTACAGCATCTAAGGCCAGAGGTGACCTAAAAGTGGTCCTGTTAGTCCAAAGCACTGACAAAATTCTTCAGCTCCTGGCTATCGCCTTGCTTTCTGATGTCCATCTACCCAGGGTAGTGTTGGCTTAAGCCACCTGCTTCTATATTCTTTTTTCATAACAATGTACAAGTTTGACCTTTAAGATATTGTGGTTTCACAACACAATTAAGAATGTCTTCCTCCAGCTCTTAAGTTGGACTAATTGTGCATGAAACCTTCACAATTAGTCACTGAGGTCAACACTTCTGAAGCTCCCAAAAATCATAGAATCATAGAATCATAGAATAGTTAGGGTTGGAAAGGACCTCAAGATCATCGAGTTCCAACCCCCCTGCCATGGGCAGGGACACCTCACACTAAACCATGGCATCAAAGGCTATGTCCAACCCCACCTTGAACACCGCCAGCGATGGAGCATTCATAACTTCCCTGGGCAACCAATTCCAGTGCCTCACCACCCTTAAAGAATTTCTTCCTCATATCCAATCGAAACTTCCCCTGCTTAAGTTTGAACCCGTTACCCCTTGTCCTATCACTACAGTCCCTCATGAAGAGTCCCTCCCCAGCATCCCTATAGGCCCCCTTCAGATACTGGAAGGCTGCAATGAGGTCTCCACGCAGCCTTCTCTTCTCCAGGCTGAACAGCACCAACTTTCTCAGCCTATCTTCATACGAGAGGTGCTCCAGTCCCCTGATCATCCTCGTGGCCCTCCTCTGCACTTGTTCTAACAGTTCCATGTCCTTTTTTATGTTGAGGATACCAGAACTGCACACAATACTCCAAGTGAGGTCTCACGAGAGCAGAATAGAGGAGCAGGATCACCTCCCTCGACCTGCTGGTCACGCTCCTTTTGATGCAGCCCAGGATACGGTTGGCTTTCTGGGCTGCAAGCGCACACTGCTGGGAACTACTCCTGGCCTACTTACACAGTGCAGCACTAATTACTACCTCTAACAAATATATTGCCCTTAGTCAGATACAATTCAATGTAATGGGAAAGCTGGAAAAAGCATTATGATCAGCTGTGCATAACTGAACTATTTCACTTCCAATTTGGATGTACTTCAGTATTTGGTAAACTGTACATCATGCTGTAAGTGCTAACAAGGGGCAGGTACTTACTGTTTTGAAAGAGAGAGATACAAGGCAACCAGTTCACCATTTATTTAGTTTCCCATTGAAAAATACACCCTCCTTAATGGTCTTGCAAGCACCTCTTCCTATTTCAAACATTTGTATTTTAACTACAAGGAAAGGTAGAGAAAGCCTGCTTCTGTAAATCTGGACACAATTTTCAGTACTTACACATTGGTATGCAGTTGGAAGTCTCCAGTCTTGTAGCCCACAGAGAAGTTATTTCTTGTCAATTTTGATTTGGCACTATCAAAAGTCATCTGATAACCAGCAAGCCAGCCTTCATAACCGAAGACAGCTGAACCGTGGATTGCAGGTCCAGCAAAATCAAAGTCAACATCACAACCTAGGTTTAGGCATTCACGTTTAAAAGCTGACTTAATTTTACCACTTTCCTGTATTTGGTGATCTGATGTAAATCACTGTCTGGCCATTGTCTTTTGTACAGAGGTGGGCTCAAACAGTGAGGCAGTTTAAGGCCTCAAAAATTTTCTTCTCTGGTTTGAATTTTAAAGCCACTGGAGGGATTTGGCAATACATCTCTAACTGAAATCTGTAGGAGGTGTGTGGTTAAGTCCCTCACTCATCAGTGGAAAAATCCCTTGCTGACTTTCTCATTCCAAATTTCTGTAATATTCAGCAGCAGATGTGTATCAGCCATCTACAGCTATGGACTGCAGTGCCATGGACGGGGAGGAAAATCCCATTATCCATAAGGAGTCTGTTTAAAGAAGCAGGGCCCAGACGTAGTCATGGCTGGTCCCCAGTAGCCAGCTGGGCTGGTCAGCAGAAGCTTTGTGGACCAACTTTGTTATTAAACATGGCCAAAAAAGCCCTCTTAATTCTGATGTGTCCTGTAAAAGGGAGCTCCTGCTTCAAAAGGAAGCTTGACAGTACATTACATGGGCACATCACCACAGAAAAGCTGACCATAGACTCTTAAAGACTTAAAAGCAGTGCTGTGATTTTGGACCATCCTTCCTGCCCAAGGCAGGCAGAAACCACTGCTGGAGTTGGTCAGGAATGCTGCCCCTGCCCCTTGCTCTCCCTTCCCTTGGTTATAAAATTGTCACGGAAATGGCCCTCTAAGATATCCACAAAATAGGCAAAGATGAAAGTTCTCTTTTCCATCTGATGCTTAAGAAAATAATTCACATTTCAGACTTATATTTTTTTAAAGCAGCAGAGAAACTGATAGAAACCTCAATTTAGGATGTGTTTCTTGAAGAACCAAAGGAAAGTGAGAAACAGCATATGCGCTTGTGCAAAGAGAATGCTGAGATACAACTGGGTGGGAGCAAGGGAAGAGGCTGGTGCTAATTCCTTCAGGCTTTTCAGCCATGAGAGCAGTGCAGCAATGGAAGGTTCAGTTTTGAATTCTTTGGTCCTTCAGTATAAGTTTAAACCAGAGAAACGCTTTTACTCAAATGAGAAAAACATCATTTCTCTGGCCCAGATTTTATCTTGTACTCCCTCAGCCTAAGCAATATGCCCTATGGAAATGGGGGGAAAATACCTCTTTTCCCCCTAGACACAGTAGCCTGCATCACACCAGGACTTGAAGCCCCACTGAGACATCTGAAAGTTTTATCTGAAAAGAAGGGACAAAGGGAAGAGGCCCAGCACAAGTCAGATGCTGTCATGCAGGTGGGTGCTGGACAGTTCTACCCAGGGTAGTGTTGTCTTAAGCAAGAAGAAGAGGGTAGCCAAAGGCAGCATCACCCTGAAGAGTCCCACAGGAAAGCAGGAGGGCAGAAAACCCACCATGCTAGTACAAAGTGTAACAAACCAACA
Source organism: Amazona ochrocephala (assembly GCA_039720435.1). Lineage (NCBI taxonomy): Eukaryota > Metazoa > Chordata > Aves > Psittaciformes > Psittacidae > Amazona > Amazona ochrocephala. The sequence goes on from CM077879.1 coordinate 82,524,143, forward strand.
GCCAGGAGGCTGAGCTGTTCTGGTTCTTATAAACATTAAAGACCCGATTCAAGACTTTATTTCCTATGATTTAAGTTAGTTAAAAAATTATAGTAAATTTTTATCTCAATTGGGCTTTTTCCTCTTCTCCCCACTTCTTCCAGGCCCCCCCTTTTATTTTTTTCCTAAGAAATGCTCACATATTTTCATTAAAGGTCTCTCGTTAAGATCAGACCAAGGCAGATGCACTGCTCCACGGCACACATTCAAAGGCTATAACCAAACAACATAGCCACAATAGTCACTCAACACTGTCTCTCCATAAAAAAAAATTATTAAAAAAACCAAAACTGATGCTAGTTACAATAAAATACACGGGGGGGGGGGGGGGGGGGGGGGGGGGGGGAGAAAAAAAAAAAGAAAAGGGGGGGCATTTTTACCAAAAAAAACAGAAACAAGTTAATGGGAAAAACATAAAAAGAACTACACAAGCTGCACTTAGAGATCATCTGGGAATGCATATGAACCCCTTCCATGTAAAGGAAAGATGGAATTATGGAAGCAAACCTAATTATGTCTTTGCATTAAATAAGAAGTTTTCTGAGAGGCTCCAGTAAAAATTCTGTTTTCCTACAACAGTGGGCTGCTGGAGGTTCCAGTGCTTTTCCAGGCCACAGAGGTGGAGCACAGGCAGCATCCCTGTGCAAAATGAAAATGTTTCATCAATTGAGTGGCCTTTTGGTTGAGATCCCAGCAGGTTACTGCAATCGACCCGATGTAAAAACCCAACAGACACATGGGTGAAGGAAGTCACAGCTCAGCTACTTGACAGGTCTAAGCTGATGGCATTTCTTTGTCATGCCGGACTTTCTCTGTCACCACAGGTACACATGATTTCTAGCATGAGGGCTTCCAGACCCAGTGGTCCAATAAACCATCCTGGAGGTGCTGACACAGGCAACATCGACTCTTCAACGTCATCGATGTCAGAGTGCCTGGAATTGTTTCATGCACTTCATCAGTGACTATGAACCAGGTCCCTGTGGCTAAAACAAAATTCATGTGGTCTGAAACAGTAAGAAGTGTCCAGAGAACCACCAGACAAATGGGGGCCTGGAGAGACCCAACCTCTGCATTGGTATTTCTTTCATAAAGGCCTTTAGCTGACACAACTGTAATAATTCTAAGGCTGCTCAGACTTGAAACATGTCAGCTGCATCAGCAACGAACACTAGCCACTGAATCTGGGGGCTTGGCTTGTGCTAGATCCAAAACATTTTTTTTTTCCCTCTTTTCTTCTTTTCATACAAATATACAAAGAGTGTAAAAAAATTTAAAAAGCGAACTTTGCTGATTAAATGACAAAGTTCCTGCACATTCAGAGCTCAGCACTACAAGGCCCACCAGGCAGGCACCCAGTGGAGCTTCCATCAGGGAGGACAGCTTTAACCAAGCTGGGTCAGTGAAAAAGCAGGGAGACCAAGGACATGAACTAGTAACCAAGGACATGAACTAGTAACCTCAATACACCTTGATCCTCCCTGTGATTGTAACTCTTCCTCTGGAAAGCACATGGAAGCCCCTCTTGCCCACTCTAAATACTTCTGGGAATAGTCAAAAATTTGTTATCACCTAAATAGAAAGGAGGAGAAACACAGACTCTTTGCAAATGGCCCTTTGATCTGCATTAAAAACAGCTCTCAAAGTTCCTCAAGAGTTAGAATTAATGGGGCACAGATGAGGGGCAGTTTAGATACAGGATGTAAAATATTAAAAAGTGCTCTGCAACTAATTTTTGTTTTGTGTGTGTATGTGCGTGTGCGTGCATATACATACACATTCACAAACACGCACTTACACACACATATATACATATATATATACACATACATATATATGTACGTACGTATAAAGTTAAAAAGTTCTATACGATATGATTAGAACAAGTGTCCTTGGAAGGTCACGACTGGAGAGGGTGAGGCCTGTTGGGATGGCAGATGGGGCACTGGCCCTCCTCAGCGCAGGTTTCACACAGCACTGCATGTTGGCACGGTAACACCACCCGGTTCTCCTCCTGACATTTAAGGCATTTCACTGACTGCATCTGAAATACCGCCTGCAAGAGAGGGGGACAGGACAAAACACAAGCATCAAAGTCACCAAACAGAGGGGCTGCTGTCCTGCACTATGCAGTTGGGGAACAGCAAGGAGGCAGCAGAGGAGGGACCTGCAGGTGTCCACCCATTCACCTGAAGCAAAAGCAAAGCAGCACAGCACAATGTCTTTCAGGACCTTTAGGATCAACAGAACAGCTTTGACTGACTTAAACTCTTGCGCTTTAGGCACAAAGATGATGTAGGTATTTTCCCTTAAGCTGGCTAAAACTCACTTTGGCTACATCCACATAGAATTGGTTTGACAGACTACTTTGAGAAAAGGGAAAAGCACCATGACATGTAGGAGTAGAGAGAGCAAATCCCTTCCGAACAAAGCCTGGCACTCACCTTATCAACTTTCTCCAAGTTTGCCCGAAGCTGTTTCTGAAGGGTGTAAAGTGAAGACAGCGAGAGCGTTTCCAGGTCCGCGAAGGAGCACAGAAACTGCGGGTCCTGGCCGGTGTGGATCCTCTCCAGCTCCTCCTGAAGTTTCTTCACTTGAAGCTCCAAGGCTTCCCTCTGCTCCCGGGCCAGTTCACATTCCATGTTAGCTGTGTTGGCACGATCATTTGCTTCTTCTGCCTCCTTTTTCCAAGCATCACAAGCCTACAGGTTCCAACAAAGAGAGTAAAAGAAGTCATCTGAAAACTTGGTTATCCTCCAAAATAGAATCCCAGGCAAAATAATCCATTTCTATGCACTCATCACCAGGAGTGCATTCTGTCCAACCTGCCCTGTTCCCAGATTTGGAAACATCCTTGGAGCTTTGCACTTCAAGGTTCTGCTCATCCCAAATACCCCACCTGGCTGGGCTGTGGTTCTACATATTTGGCTCACATCATGAAGGGAATGAACTCCGCATATTGCAAAGTTGTCATGGAGCTAAGTGAACTGGAAGGTCTAAAAGGCTGTCAAGCACTCCAGTCCATCTGTATGACACCTGGCCTTGCACTTCCAGCATCTGAATACATCAGGCGCAGTGACTCAGTCCCTCTTGCCACGGGAGAGGGAAGAATAAGATTGCTTAAGAGAACCTGTTTATAAACCTACAGTCCTTCCCATCACCTTACTGCCTGGAAAGCTCCTGGTGAAATGCTGCCACCCTTCCTCTCCCCTATACTCCCTAATTCCTCTTCTCAGCAGTTGCTTAAGTACCTGCTTGGCTTGTTTCCAAGACTCTTCCCACTGCTTTATTGTGCCATTGGCTTCATCCAGTTCTTGTCGTAGCCGTGCCAGCTCAGCAGCACCTGGACCTGACAGAAATGCAGGTGAGGTACTGGGCGAAAAACTCCCTGAAGCAATGTGTTCCCATATGCTGCTGTTCATCCCATTTAAACCTGTTTCACAGGGAAATAGAGAGGGTTATATCACTGGCAATTCCCCCATTTCCTCCCTATCCCTGTGAAATCCAGGATTCAAATATGCGTACACAGGAAAGATAAGATCATCTTAAGAATTACTTTCATCCCCAGTACCCAGGAGCCTGCAATAGAGGGACTTAATAGGGGAAGTTTCACACCATTAGGCCTCATCTTTAACGATAAAGGTAGTATCCATCAGGCCTCATCTTTAACGATAAAGGTAGTATCCAAGAAACTGAGCGGAGGCAACTTTTGAACCAGGATGGTTTTAAAGATGTTGATTTTACAGCAGAGCTGACTACCACCTTGAATTCCCCTTCTCATATGAGAGCCTGTGAACTGCTTACAGTCACTTGTGTGTAGTACAGCCATCAGCACTGATGACCAAGCTGCTTCATGCAACCAGTCCAGGTGATGATTCTTCTCATATATACCCTAAGAAAACTTCTGCTTTTTCATCCTCAGCTTGGTACTTAGGAAATGAGTCTCACTTCCCAAACAGTGAGAGTAACATGTGCCAATATCATCACTGCTTGCATATGCAAGAAACAGAACTAACTGGAAAACCCTGTTTATAGACAAGTGGAGGTGACGGAATCTGCATCAGCTTCATCCCCAGCAGAGCTCTAGCATAAATCTAGTGATTGGCACTGGAGAAGACTGACTAACCACTTCCCTAGTTTAGCTTGCTCAAATAATTTCTCTTTTCAGAAAGAAATTCAAGACTTAGGAGACAAAGCAGTAGAAAAACAGTTGTAAGCAAAACACTCTTTTTCACAGCCTCTTTTAACAATAACAACAACAAAAAATCTACTTAAAATAAGCATCTACATTTTGTATTCAGGGGAAACCAGCAGGAAAAGCTACTATCAAGACAGAGCTGCCGAGTGGACTCTTACATACACAGACATGCACCAGTTTGATGGAGAAGTCATTTTCATTCAGTGATGCTTACAACTGGCTGCGGACATTCCTAGATCAAGTTGCATTTGTTAATTCAGATCTTACAGCCGCCGAACCGACAGTTTCTGACAAGCCCCGGAGCCTACAGCCTCTTGCTGAGGGTTAACCCTCCCAACTTCCCTTTTAGTACCACCCAAGACACAGTTGCGGAAAAATGCAGCTGAAAAACAGTAACTTGTCTTCACTAAGGGCTTAGGTGCCTCAACAAGTCATTCAGCAGAGCAACAAGGGGTCTTTGCTGGCTCAAGCCACTTACCACGATCCACTTCAGCTGCTCTGAAGTGTGCTCATTCAAAAGGAAGCAGACTTAATGGAATCCCAACTCACATTTTGTTTTAAAATAATTCAGTTTTCTCAAATGAGAAGTGCAAGGTCCTACACCTGGGTCAGAGCAATCCCAGGCACAGCTCCAGGTTGGGCAGAGAAGGGATTCAGAACAGCCCAAGGAGAAGGACTTGGGGGTGTTGGTCGATGAGAAAATGAACATGAGCCGGCAGTGTGCGCTTGCAGCCCAGAAAGCCAACCGTATCCTGGGCTGCATCAAGAGGAGCGTGACCAGCAGGTCGAGGGAGGTGATCCTGCCCCTCTGCTGAGCTTTTGTGAGACCTCACTTGGAGTACTGTGTGCAGTTCTGGTGTCCTCAACATAAAAAGGACATGGAACTGCTGGAACAAGTCCAGAGGAGGCCACGAGGATGATCAGGGGACTGGAGCACCTCCTGTATGAAGATAGGATGAGAAAGTTGGGGCTGTTCAGCCTGGAGAAGAGAAGGCTGCGTGGAGACCTCATAGCAGCCTTCCAGTATCTGAAGGGGGCCTATAGGGATGCTGGGGATGGACTCTTCATTAGGGGCTGTAGTGATAGGACAAGGGGTAACGGGTTCAAACTGAAACAGGGGAAGTTCAGATTGGATATGAGGAAGAAATTCTTTACTGTGAGGGTGGTGAGGCACTGGAATGAGTTGCCCAGGGAAGTTGTGAATGCTCCATCGCTGGAGGTGTTCAAGGCTGGGCTGGACAGAGCTTTGGATGGCATGGTTTAGTGGGAGGTGTCCCTGCCCATGGCAGGGGGCTGGATCTCTATGATCTTAAGGTCCTTTCCAACCCTATCTATTCTATGATTCTAAATGGGAACCTAGCACTAAGCAGGATGCTGGCAAGCCACAGATTCTGCCATAATGCTGACCAAGCTTATCTTGTCATTCCTTAGTACTTCCTCTTTCAACTGCTGTTCTCATTTTACACTTACATTGGTCAGGAATGCCTTCTCTGCGCATTTTGCATCTAACACAGTGGGAACTAGCCCAGGACTAGGTATTTTTAACTCTACTGCAATACAAATAAATAATAACTACACACAGTACACACTAATCTGTGTGCAGTCAGCAAGTCATATGGGAGAGAGAGATTCCAGATTCCCAACTGCTAGGTTACTATTTAAATATCTTATCAAAACCTTTGCAAAATGCTTTTGTTGTATTACAAGAAAATATCTTTTTTTCTTAAAAATAAATTTAAAAACATTTGTGAATACCCTGCATTTCTTTTTGGGCTTTTGTTTGCATAAATACATGGTCAAGACAAATATAACTGTTTAACTTATTTCTTCTGAAATTAAAAGCAGGCCTTATCAGCAAGTTTTCATTTTCTTACTGAAACAGAGATGAACAGCCAGCCTCACCACTAATCACTAGCAGAGATGCCCTCTGATGTCTCTTTTCTTATTACAGTAAGTTTAAAAGCTGTTAAAGCCAAACAAATAGCAATCCCAAGGCATGGCAGCATGGCTCTGGCCTGTGCAAACAAGGGATGCAGTTACACAGACAACTGCATGCAGAAACGGATTACAAAAGCATGTAATCACTTTCTGAGGGTAAGCTGAATACAAAGATTAGTGTATCTCAAATTTGAAGAAACATTTACATCTAGTATAAAGAGAGAGAACTAATATTTACTAACAGAAATGAGCAGAGCCAGTGCCACTGCAGCCTTGAGCCCAGTTTTATTTCTCGAGGTAAGCCTGTGTCTAGATAATATAACAGATTTTGCCCCTCACTTCCCAGTTGTGCTTGATACAGCTGTGAAGCTTTAAAGCAGTTTCTCATCCCTTCACAGTCCTTCATAAAACACATCCTCAAAGGTGGAAGAAGGCACAAAGGGGACAAAGCTGAAGCTGAACACTAACTTTTTGCAAAGTCCATACTGCAAAGCTGCAGAGTGCCAAATAGGAGAGAAAACAATAAATCACCCAAGCCTGCTCTAGAGCTCCTAGAAGTCAATCTGACCTACAAGCAGTCCTAAGGGCAAACTGAGGAGTCAGCTCTGAGTTTTATGTGAAGCAAAGTCTCAGCACAGCATTGTTGGCAGGAAAAGGCAAAGCTCTTTTCCTTGATCATCATCATCACAGTAAGTCACTTAACCTATCTGCCCCTTCTTCTCAGCCTAGAAACATGGGAAGCAGAGGGAATTGCTCCCTTGTTCACAAGGCGTTAGCTGATTTTTTGCAAAGCAGCTCCCAGTACTGTAGGTGCTCTCATGAGAAGAGATACAAACGGCAGCAGTGAAATAATACATTAAAATTAAAGCTAACTTAAAAGAAAATACTTACATGGCACAGACAGGCATGTACATGGGTGACACACACACTGTGCATTTACCTAATGATCCATGAGAAGCTGATGTCCCCAGGAATGTGCTTTCTGATTGGCTTAAGTGTCCCTGGGGCTGATGAAGGAAATGCGAAGAGAGGCTGACCGGTGGAGAAGGAGAGGCAGAGTGGAAGGAGGCAGAGCTTCCAAGTGACCCGGGGATATTTACAGGAGCAGAACTTTGCAGCAAACTCCCACCTGGACAAAGAACACACAGAGAGGATGGCTATGTATGAACATGAAGTATGGGCACAGTGCAGGAGTTCAGAGCAGAAGACGTTGGCTTTCCTTTCTTCTCCCTCAGCCCCTCAGAATTCCCTCTGCTTCTCATCACACTCCATTCCCCTCTCAGCCTTTAAGAGAAGGCTGCCACCCTATGACCTATACAGGCTGAAACCCTCCAGAGTTCAATGGACTATTCTTTCATCAGCCAAAGCAACAAAAGGTTTTCTGAGGAGAGCTCAGTCCCTATCAGTCTAGAGAAGATGAATTTTGCTATCATCTGGTGAAATACTTTGCAATGAAAAATTCAGTGCTAAAACATGTTCCTCTGCCTTTAATACTTCCAAACAACCTGCAGTAAGACAACTATCATGCTTGGGCAGGTCATGATCTTAACCACTAAAAATCAGTAACAAGCTTCAGTCACTTTTGACACACTTGAGTGCCCGGATCTATCAGCCTCAAACAAACAAAAGCCAAACCTCCAAAGATATCACACTTCCCTTAACAAGAGGTCATTCTGCCTGCCACACATAGCTTGAGGGAGATCTCAGCCCTGCTCCCCACTCTCTCCTTGTCTCCCTCAGATATTCACAAGGTAACACCCAGACCTGATGTGAACAGAGGGAAAAGCAGTGTGGAGCATCTCTAAGCCACTGCAGATGGGTAGCAGCAGAAGACATGTACAGTAAACTCTCCAATCACGCTATTATCTTTGGCAGGGAAGCAGAAGTGATATTCTTCAGGGTTCCTTCTCTAAGTCCCTTCCTACTTCAATAAAGCTCCAAGAGTGTAGTTCCCTTGTAAACCTTCAGGCAATCAAAGGTAGTTCCACTCAAAAAAACCTGTCTTACATAGAAGGGTAAAAAGAAATTACATAGGTAGAAGTGGCCTTAGAATACCTCCACATATTAAAATGAGACAGACATTACAGGGATCAAACCAGCAGACCATGATGACGCTCTGTGACAGATGGATACCATTACAGGTCAGTGAGTTTCCTGTTACTGCTAGGGCTTAAGATGCAAATCACTATACTTTGGCCTATTTTTAAAGGTATGAGATGCCTTCTAGAGTCTACTTACACACTTGCAAAAAAACAAAGAAAAAGAAAAACAAAAAAAAAACAACCCAAAAAATCCCAACCAACAAAAAAACCCCAAAAAACCATATCAAGACCCATTCAGTTTCAAGATACATCCCCAAGACACCTGGGCCCAATGGCAAGAACTCAGCTCTGCTAGTTAATGAGGGCAAGCTTTCACTCCAAGGACTCTCAGTGGTTGCCAGAGTTTGTTATAATTGCTGTTTTAACCGATGTAATTTTGGGACTGATTTTAGAGCTTTGTTGGGCTGGCTCCACTGAGGTGACAGGGCAACACTGCTTGGCAGAAGATAAAGAAAGCTCTGTTGCTTTCATGTACCTATCATGATGCCACTCGTGTGGGGCACTGTGCTGCTGTCAAATGTCTTCTCCAGGGCAGCCACTCCGAATTCATTCAGGTCCAGGTCATCCAAGGCAGACTCTGCCAGACACAGAGGTACCAATTATGTTATAAAGGACCAACAACTTCAAGAGATAGGATGGCCCAAAGAGCCTACATGCAGAGGAGCCTTTGCTCTCTATTTGTCAGTCTGCACGGCCCTACTCTCCGCCCTGTGTGACGCTGTTCTTAAATGGTTTGACAGAAGTGTCATGGGCAGCTTTTGAGTTTAGATTCTTTTGTCTGATTTGGTTCTTTTCACCTCAAAGCATTCCCAAATATATGAAAACAGCAGTTCCCATTAAGCCTTCCCCAAACTGCTCTTTTGAGTCTGTCCATAATATGCAGTAACACTGGCTTATGACATGTCTGGATCTGGATCCCTAATTTGCTGAAGAGCCACTCCAAAAAGAAATTCCAGTAGAAGGGAACACTTGAAAAACATCAGAGATTCAAAGATAGTGTAAAATAAAGAAAGATTATGAATGCCTACAAAATGTTACATCTATTTGAACATGCCTCATCACTAATCATGATCAATAGAATTCCATCCCACATATGCCCACTCACCTGCTCTAGTATTATTTTTAACAAATTAGTAATTTCACCTCAGAAATGTTGGACTAAAAACAGGAGGGGGGGAGAGGGAGGAGAGGAAAAAAAAGAAAAACAGGTGACCAAAAAAACCTGTACCTAAGAGGAATGATTCTGCTCTTTGGACTCTCCTGCTCTCCTTTTATTTATAGCCTCTGTCCTACACTCTATGAAGGGCAAATCCTTATAATCTACCTGTTGGTTGCCCTTGCTATGAAACCATGATTTAGAATGTAAGGGGTTGCAACTGTGGAAAATGCCCCTGTGATTTCGTGCCTACTCAAAGACCTCTTTGTCACTTTGACAACCAAAACTAAAGCCCTTTATACCATCTGACATTCTGAGTAAGTGGCTCAGAGGCCTTCTGTTGGTCCCTTGGGTGCATTTCATCCATAATGACCTGCAGAAAACATCAGACGTGTCAGAGTCACAGAAAAAGCTTACAGCCTGGGGAATCTGCCATCACTGACGGAGATGAAAAACTGCAGCTCACTGGAACACCCATGCTACTGCAATTCTCATACCTGGTGGTCCATGTCTGAGGAAGCCGTACTAGCACAAGCAAAAAAAGGCAAAGTTACCTATGACAGACTCAACGGTGTCACTGGTTGGGTAGAAGGGAAGGGCATTGGCATTCATGCCTGGTATGCTGCTGGTGCCAGCAGGGCTTGGGGGCGTTGCAGCCAGACTGGAGGTGATACTAGAGGAGATGCTGGATGTCAGTGGGCTCCCCACTGGGAGAATACCCAGTATGTCCTGAAACAAGAGTTTTAAAAGGGAAAGAGGTAGGAAATAAAACATCCTTATAGAAGAATCCCTTCAGAAACATGCAGCAACAAGCCAAAGATCAGCAGCAAACCTGTTCCTGCCTGCTTCCAACCTGACAGATGGCTGGTGCTACCACTGGGGGTGGGGGAAGAGATTAACAGCTTTTCTTTAATTTCTGCCAACTGTTCTCCATTCCACCCCAGCCTGTCCCTGTCCCTAGCATTACAAACATCTTTCAGGCTGCCCCAGAAGTAACTCCTATGACCCACAGGTTGCATGCAATCGTAGGCATGGGGCACAAAATCACTCATTCAGACTTAGTTCAGCAAACATCTTAGCACCTGATATTAAATTATCTGCTGAATCCTTGAACTTGGATGACTCTGAAGATCCAGTCCAGCTCAATTTTCTGTAATTTGGAGACTCTCTCCATCACATTATAAGCCTATGAATCTATTCTGAATTCACACAGGTCCTGCCATTGCAAGCAACTCATCCCATCTTCGTAAAGTAATCCCTCAAGTTGATCGTCCCTAATGGTGTCTGGACACTTTACTCCCTGCAGAGTCATTGTGTCCTTTACTGTGGTGGCCTGAGCACTGAGCTAGGTTCAGAGCCCTGCCAGCACTACCGTACCTGCTTGGGCTGTAACAAAGGTTGCTCCTGGTTCCTGTGTTCCAGTGAGTGGGACTTCATTTTTGCTTGCTGCAGTAAAGAAACAGAATAAAAGATAAGCAGAGGGATTAGCAGCAAAATTTAAAACGGCTGACTGCTGGCTTTGGAAAAGCCATGGGGAGCACAGTGCCCTCTTCTCTTACGCCTGCTCTGGGCACTAGGTAATTCAGAGAGTGGGAAAGCACAGAAAACACTCCAAGTAATTTCCTTGCTATACACCAAGTCATCACCCTAGAGTTACGCAAAGACTTCTCACAATTACATTAACCTTCAATGCTTCTTTAAGTCCTTTGCTAGCATAAAGCATATCTTAAGAACCAAACCCCAAAATTAATTATTTTGCCTTGCTGTAATTCCTCAGTCCTAACAGTATCTAAAAAAGGGCCCAAAACAGTGGGAGGCAAACCACGTTTTTAAATTATGAAAACATCTTTCAGCTTTGGGAAAATAAAGTGGGTAGACTCTGTCTTCCCTCAAACTCTTTCAGATCCCAGCTAGGGCTCCACAGTAAAACATAACGATAATGAACAGCTTTAAAAGCAACATCATCAAAACCGATCTTAAAAAAAAAAAACCTTTCCCCATCCACTAACACAGAGTGCTCAAATCCATAAAACATGAAGTTAAGGCTGTCTTGTATTGCAAAACTGCATGAACACCAACAGATATTTAGAATTACACTATTCTGTCTAAATTCAGCTGAAGGACCTTCCAGCACTATATCCTAAACTATATCTACCAACCCTCGTGCCTCACAACATCCGACAACAACCAGAGTTGTGAATAAAGCTGCCTCATGAACTTGTCAGTTTGCGTAGGTATGTTCTGCTGGCCCTGCTCTCTTGGTCCCATGCTGCAACACATGCAAGGCATGGGGAGATCAACCACACCCTGCGGGCACAGAGAGGGAGCAAAAGAAGTGCTGAGAGTCAGGGCTGCTTGCTGACTTGCTCTGCAAACCCCAGGTCTGAAATCAGACATATTCCAGGCATAACATCCATTTGATCATTTTCATCACAAATACATGGGAATTCAGGTATGATGTACAACAGCAACACGAGACCCATGCTAACCTGAAGTGATGCACCTTGATTGTCTCGCTTAAACCCTCTTATGAATATGATAAATGATTGCTGGAGAGGGATGACATAACCAGACAGGCAAAAGAGCAGCCGAAGAATTAATCTCCTGGTTATACTTCAGGAAATCATTTTCTCTGCTCAGCTGTATGCCAATGGGCAGACAGGGAGGTCAAAGCCTGGCAAACAGGCAGTTGAGATAAGGACACAGAGATCCTCTGCAGTGGGTGCCACTCTCTCACGCTTCCTTGAACAACATACAGCATGTTTACATGCAGGAAGCTACCACTGAACCAACCACAGGCTCCTCTTCCTTTGCGTGCAATAAATGTGTTATGTTGGTGCATCTGTCTGTGTTTGATAACACACCTGCTACATTATCCAACACATCCCTACCTTGTTTGTCACTCATTTGAACAAGATGTGCTATGAAGAGACGTCTGCAGCTAAAGCAAAAGCACACACGCAGCCACGCCCCTCTCCTCTCTCTGAGAGACCTCCTACCAACTGACTCTAGTTGACTCCGGTGCAGTGAAGTCTTACTGGAAGGGATTTTTTTTCCTTTAAGGAGGAGAAAAAGTGAACTCATTTCTGAGCCCGTCCCATTTCCTGCTGTCTTGAATTCATGTAACACAAGTGAAAAATGGAGCAAACTGACTGTCGCCACCAAGCCAGTCTCCTTTAGCTCTGAGTAACATTAAAAAGGGCATACATCAAGACAGACATTCGAAGGGCAGGCTGAAATTCTCCAGCTCACTCTGTGGCAACCAGGGAAGAAAACAAGGGACATAAATTATGAGTGAAGCTAGAGGTTTTCTGACCAGTATGGAATAAGCCTACTGTTCTGTGTGCCAGGTCTTCAGAACACCTCCTGGTCATGGCACACAAGTCCTCCCAGTGCAGCCAGCTTTTTTCCAGCTTGCTATATCTTTTGGGACTCAGGGAAAGTATTTTCAGCTTTAACTGCTAGCTCAGCCTTACCACAAACTATGCAGAATCTATTAAGTACAAAAGGTGTATTTTTCATCCAAATACGACAGAAACTATCTGTACTAATTCTACAGAGGTAAAATGACAAGCCAATCGCAGAGCCGAGCCAGACTGTCTCAAGTTTTCAAATGAGTGAGCAAAATGAAATGCCTAATTAGTGGTCTAATTTACAAGCTATATAAGAATCTCTGGTACCCACTGCAGCCAAAGGGAATTAGAAAGGATTTTAAAAGTAATCACTGATTAAAAGAAAATTAAATTGGGATACTTATGAGACACCTAATTTTGTCTGTAGAAGCCTATCATAAAGGCAGCTGTGATTACTTCTGTCTGTATCTTAATAACTATTTCAGTCATTTAACACAGGGTTTTGCTTAATTAAAGCCACATAACTAAGAAGCTACCTGAATACAGTAGCTCTGTATCACAGCCTAAATATGACACAAATGCTTGTCACCTGGCCCTCCTTTTAAAAGTCCTATTCATGCTCCATCCTCTTTCTCCTTGGCTTAGGCTTGCTGCCTATTTTCTCCAAAGCAAAGCCTTCCTAGCACCCTGCCTCTGCTGGCAGGGAACAGGGGTTCTCTCAGTCCTGAGGCTCAGGGTTGACTCCTCCTTTGCAGCAGAGGCAACAGAGAGTGAGCACATGCCTCTTCTTTGTTTCTAAATAACCACTACAAGCTGCTGCGCCCACAAGAAGTGCCAGGATCACAGCATGGTCTGCTCTTTACCCCTAAAGAAACACTGCATCATTATGCCATTTCCTAAGCCACATAACCACATTAAGCAAGACAATGGAAACATTTATAAGAAAACATACATGCATATAGTTTAATCTCTCTTTGTCAATAAATCATTTTAATTAGATTTAATAGTGCTCAAGATTGGTCCTGCTGCAAAATTTGGTCATATTGTCCCAAGATTATAATAATAAATAAAACAAAACCCTTAGAGCCTGCTTCTAAATCCAACCCCTTTATGCAAGATCTTGTCTGGACAGCTGTTTCTACTTTTTTGTCACAGCAGTGCAGTACTAATGCAACAGTATAAGCTTATTAAGGCTAGTTTCTTTAATATTAGACAAGAGCTTAAACGTAGCCAGGTTGAAAACAGCACTTCTTGTCATTTTGGTTTTTAAGCAGCACAGACCAGGTATTTTTATTCCTTCATATACACACACACACATATATATATACACACACACACATATATGTAAAGGAATATATATATAAAGGGATATAAAAATATATAATAAAATGTATAAAACGAATATACAAAAATACATAAAAGTATATATAATATATAAAACATAAAAATATATATAAAGGAATAATATATATTATATACATATCTATATTATTGTTTTGGTTTTTTTCTAAGAACACGTAGGAAATATTTTTGCAGGCACTTCATAAAAGTAGCTATTCCTTCCCCCAAATTGAGATGCTGTTCCATTACAATTACAAACCCAGTGAGGAATAAAAACTGAGACCTGAGATCAGCTGACCTGGAAGGGAGAGTGCAGAGGAACTATAAATTGTAACATCAAGAAGGGAAATTCACAACAAGAAGTTGACTGTGGAAAAGCTCATGTGTGGCAGAAAAGATGGAAGAAACTGTTTTAGGCTTAGGGAGCAGTTTGGGTAAGGCATGACACCAAGAAAGAGAAAACTGAGGAAGGAGCAAGGCAAGACTGGGATATCTAAAAGGGATAATGGGTAATGTCATTAAGAAATGTGGGTTGGGTAAGAATGCAGAGGGTTCTTCAAATGAGAAAAAGGAATTCAAATTTAATACAGAAGCCACAGGAGAGAGTCAAGGATCAGCATGATACAGCCAGAGAAGCAAGAGACAACTAACATGACTTTTTTAATACACTGGAGAAATAAATGGTGAAAACAGAAGACAAACCAAGTCAGAGAGATCAAGGTAAGAGTTCAGAATGAGGACACAGAAGGAAGGATGAGCTTCCATGAGACAATACAGCAAAAGAAACAGCAACTCTTGGCAAGGACCTAAATAAAGAAAAAGCAAGAAGTGATATGTGGGAAGCTACCCAGGGTCAACACAGGACAGAAGTGCTGGGGGATTAGGAAAACAAGCAGCAGCTCAGCTTCTACAAACTGCATGTGTGACGGCAGCGAGGCAGACAACAGATGGAAGATGGAAGAGACTGGAAGGGAGGCTGAAAGCAACAGCAAAGACCTTAAAATTGCTAATGAGAACAGTGCTTTCTTGTTTTTGTTTCTTGAGAAATAAAAAAATACATTCAAGCCAGACTGGGCAATTTCTCATTATTCCTCATCTCCCCAACTCTTCCAGCCAATATTCCCCACTAACCTGGCATTTGAAACTCTTCAAATACTCGGCCCCCACCTGATCTTCTCGCTCAAACCCCGGTGCTTTCTTGTAGCTGCCAGCTGCTGTTACCGAATCTGGAGGAAAACCAATGGTCTCCAAGCTGTGTGGCTTTCCAATGGCACCAGGAGGAGACCCACATATATTAGATGGGCTTCCGAGACTGCTGTTCCTACAAAGAATCTAATAGAAGGAACAAATGTCAAGAAAGTTCAGCTAGCAGCAGCAATGACTTGAAGAGGAGAGGCATCCCATAGAAGAGGTCGCTCACTTCACTGTTTGTGCATCCATTATACCGACACTCAACACAAGCATACAAGCTTCCAGTAAACAGTAGTTATAAACCGGGAAAAAACTCCTTTGATACTGGATTTATACAGTCCCGCAATTATGGTTTTATTGTCATTACTTTGTACCGGAGCGCAGTCTTATAAAATCCAACCTAAGTGCTAGATTATTCTTTTTGAGGCCCCAGATGTTAGTGATCAAGTTTCCAAACCTGACCAAAACACTCTTTGCTTTCCTTAGGGTACAGTGGATTCTGTCTGCACTCTGAATAGTAGTAGCGTGAAACCTGAAAGGTGCTGTGGCAGTCAGAACAACCAAGCACATCTGAGCTGTGTAATACTGTATCTTTTGCTTTCTAGTTGGAAATCTGACAGTTTTAATGCAAGCACAAGCAAGTATCAACAGCTGCATTAAAAACCCCAAGAATTTCCAACAGTTCCATTCTCAGGACTAAAACCAGGGATCACAGTCTCATGCAACAAGGCTAGTTTTGCACTGTAGATGAAGCCACAGACAGCAGCAAAGGAAATTAAGAGGAATTTTAGAGAATGTGCCTACCAGGATCAATGCAGATATCCCATTTCTCTGGGACAAGAAATTATTTGCCTGCACTGGCAAGCATGACTGTGCTTCAGACATCATTTAGACAGCTACTGCTACCACAGATTCAAATGTGGCACAGTCTGGGCTGGCACTAAAAAGAAGGAGCATCCTACAAATGTTTTGATTTTATTTTTAAACAGACATTCTGCTGTCCACACTTCCCTACAGTCACAAAGATACTACTCACGGTGGTGGAGGTGGGGCTAGTTGGCAGAGTTCCTGATTTATTCCACACCTACAGTACAAATACAAAACAGAACAGGCCATGTGAGGCTGGCTGCTAGAGGGACCTCTTTCTCTTATTAATTCATCATGGAAATTGATCACCAGCAAAGCCATATTTGTTTGCAAGCTACATGCAGATGCCCTGTGGAGCAATGAAGTCACAGAAAGACATGTGTTGCCATTTGGCATATATCCAAGAATTAGGAAAGACTGTTTGAAAGACCAAGAGCTTACGATAGAAAAGACCTAAACTGTCTATTAAGTGGAAGGTATCTTCAATCTCCCTGCAGTTTTCAGAGAATTTAGATGATACACTCCTAAGATGAAAGCATTTTGGTTTTTATTGTTTTCCAGTGTTATTCAGTGAGAGAATATAATATGCCCAGACTTTAAGATCTGTTTGGGATTCTAGCTGCAATCAAATTCAGGAGTACGATGAACTGTTAGGTTGGCTTTGCACTAATAAAATCAAACTATCAGCTTCTCTTTTCAAAGGGGGGAGTAAGACAAAGTAGATGTCCTAAATGAATTTACCTCATTCTGACTGGTTTCAAATGAGTTAAACTCGTGTCATTTTACCTTCTCAAAGCCTCAACCAACCATTTGAGAAGGTTACACACCTTATCAACAGTAATGCAAACAGGAAAGACTTAACTGAAAAAAACCCAAACCTTCTGCAAAAACAGAGAGGTCTAGCATTCTGTAGGCTTCTTTGCTCTGTGCACCTTCAGCATTTAAAGATCTCCATTTTGTATGCACAAATACAGTATAATCAGCTATCTGGGGCATTACCAAACCATATTCCAGAGTTCAGCTACTTCTAGGAGAGGGAGGGAATTGAGGATATCCTATAACGCAACACACAGTATGCACAAGCTAAACCTCTGAGACTACATATATAAACAAACTCAAATGTAAACAAATGTGGCTATGTACTTTAGAAATAATAATGTCTCACAGCCTTTAATTAGATTGCTTGGAAACTAAGCCCAATATGTACCTCCAGACAGGAAGGAGCTGGACTTCATGTGCAGATTTCATTTTCAGAAAAGTACATCAACAAACTCAGAACAGAAAAGAAGGCTTAGAAATTTTACAGGCAAGAGGACAATACTAAAGCCACTGAAATGCATGTTCCAAGCAAATAGATCCCTCTAAGAAATGTGCAGCTGAAATCTAAAAGAAAAATACCATATCCTTTGGGCATTTGAATACTTAAGATTTCTTTTTTGGGGAGAAAGAAGTGACTCAGAGAAGCTGAGATCTATAAAATACAGAAGAAGCTTCCCCACAGTGCTACATACATTGCTAAGGTCTGGGGCATGCGGACTGGAAGGGCTCACTGGAACAGAATCCCCAGCTGCCGACGGCATGTACATCACAGGGCCTGTCTGTGTCGGGCTTGACACAGCTGAGGATTGCTGTAAATCTTCACTGAGCGCAGGCTCTGGAAGAAATAAAAGCACATGGGGCGTTACTCAAAGCTGTACGACTGCAGTAGAGCACAAGATGTTTAGAAACAAGAATACCTAGATATTCTTGAGAGAAGAAATATTCCACAAGCACCTACTTAGAAAGTATGAAAGCAAAGATAAACCCCATCTGGGAAATGGCTACTACTTATCTAATATTCCTTACATTATTACTGTCACTTGTACATTGTGCTGCTCTTTAGTCCACTAATGCTGCTCCAAAATTATCTTCCTTGCATGAATTGTGTGTTATTCATTCAGTTGTCTTGAATTAAGCAGAGCTTCCTTCATTGCTAGGCACAAAAGTTGATGGGTGCATTACAATTAGCTGAGGGAGGTTAAGTTTTCTATCTGTGCGGAGTACAAACCATTACCTCAAAAAAGTAACATACATAAAAAGGCATACACAAAATGAAAATGTCATTGGCTTGGAAGGTAGAGATGCTATAAACTTGTGGTGTTTATCTAACACAATTCAGCATCTTTACAGAAACTATGTAACTGACACTATGCCTGCATGCCAATATCTTTGAAGTATTGGTTTCAACAGATTTCTTGCTAATAATCAGTAAAGCTCATGCTAAGAGCAGATGTAGTAAATGGATGCTATTATTTTTATTAAGTCCCTCAGTGTTCACCTTGCTAAAAAGGACTAAAAGATACAATTCCATAAAACAGCACAAGAAACACCCAGGTTGGAATGACCTAAGTGCTACAGAATGTTCCTCTGGCTTTAAGTAGTAGAGTATCAAATGCACTAATCTTGTTACCAATAAGGCATTTCCTAAACAAAGATATTACATTACACACAAGGGAGTTTGCTAGACATTGTTTCTTTATCAAGATTTCATTCTCTCTTAAGCCTCCTGGATCCTGCTGTGTAGCTGTGCTACTGTGTTCTGGGCCATTACAGCCCACAGCTCTAGCTATAATTACTGCTTGTTGACAAGGCTTCTTATAAAAGGAACTGCATAACCTCTAGAGAATTTACTCTCATCATTCCTTGACAAAGGCAGCAATTACTAATTCCACCTTTTACAAAGGATAATCAAACAACAAAGAGATTTGCTCAAGGCCACGTAGTGAGTCGGTACCAGAGCCAATCTACTGGCTTCTGAGTAACCTGCTCTTATTGCTGCAAATTCAGCAGTGAGACTTGGAGTGCAGAAAACGAGTAGGAGCCATAGGACCAGCAGCTAACCATTTATCTATGAATGTTAGCATCCATGTGAACACAGAACTCCTACAACCAAAACAGATAACGCAAGTGAGGATTGAAATAATGCCCTACAAATCAGGGAGCTATTGAGAAAAGAGGATTTAAGGAAAAGCAGAGGAAAAAAGTTGCATATTTTATTTCTCCAACCTGACTTAAAGATTTTAACTCTAAGTAAAACTTCATAAGTAGTAGAATAGTATTTGCTTTTTTAAATGGATCAATATCTGTAATTAGCAGTTTTATCCTCAGCTTTTTAAAATACAACCCTTTGCAACTTAGCTAAATACAGTTCATCCATATAGAAGAGGAGAAGCTTTCACTATTTCCATCCTTCTGAACTGACAGAGACTTGAGCAAGTAACAGGGAACTTCAAGAGACAGTGCAGTGAGAGCTGAGGGCTGAGTCCTATAGACTACCTACTGCCTTCAGCTTTGCCAGCACCTAGCATGGTTTTATAGGAATTAGCAAAGTTAATACGTTGTTTCTGGAAATCCTTCACAGGAGCTCTAGTTTAGCAGCCCTGTATTTTAAACTATTTTGGCCAGAAGCTCTTCATAGCTCAAATACCCATGAATGGTGAGAGAAGTAGCCCACGTACGTTCTACATGTGCAAAGGCACAGAAGGGTCCTCGGGGACAGCTGCCAGACTGCTGCATATCATTGCATTTGGTGGATTTGTAGATCTACGGATGGGAAAAAAAACAAAAACAAAACCAAGACATGAACAGGAATAAAACAACGACCAGCATCTCAAAAGTACTGCGAAGAGACTCAACACCAAGACAGAAACATAGATAAGAGGTGCAAAAGCCAGCAGAGTTCAGGTGATAATTTCAGTGCTTTGTTTCAAATAAAGGAAAACCCACCTAGTTACAGAAACACCAAAATATGCCCATCACAGCTGGAGCTCACCCGAAGATCAACCCATCACACATCAGCTCACCCAAAGGTCACCCTTTGCCATAATGTCTCTCAGTCTCACTGGAAGCTCCATGGATATTACAAATGGGAAAAGATAAGAAAGAGCTGACAGATGATAGCACAGGATGTTACAGCCACTTGTTTGCAAGGAAAATAATGAACCATTGACAATGATTGTAGGAAATGGATTATTTCCCTTCCCCATTGACAATGATTGTAGGAAATGGATTATTTCCCTTTCCCCCAGTTTGACAGGTGGTAACTGGTTACTTTGTCGATACACAGCCAACAAAGGTTTTCAACACTAACATGAAGTAGACTAGGACAAGGTCTTAATCACAGTTTCTGTAATACTAGAATGCTCTGGGGATGCTAACAACTAAAAGCTTGGTGGGTTATAGGACCAGTCTGTGGGTATCTATGGTTTAGTACAACCATCATCTACCGAGAACTTTTCCTCAAGGAAACAGATGCTGTATGCTCACCTGCAAACCTTTTACACTTTCAAAATGACCCCTCCCATACATGAGATTGCTCTTACACTTGAGTTTACCCCACTCTTTTTATCCCCTCCCATATGGTCTACATAACAAAAAGATCTCAAGCAGCTGAATTTCAGCTTACTTCCAACATGCACTTTCTCTGTATCCCAGGACCATGCTGCAAGCAGCCCACACACTCTCCCAACTAGCACACTAATTTACTTTGTAAGACTGGAATGCTTTTGCTTTTCTAGCCAGCTACCAAACAGAACGAGCAGGTTACTGTACCTCTGGATGGAACTGCTGTTCTGTGCGAGTGTGGCAGTATTGGCATGAGTCTCCATTTTCACACTTACTGGGATCTCCCCATTCGTCTCCATGTTTCACACTGGGACATGGCGAAGATCTGTGTAAATAAAAGTAGCAGGAGAGTGCATCAGACTCAGAGAACCTGACAGTGTTACAGCTTGCCTAAGGTCTGAGAGCCCACGGCAGAAAGTACAGGTTGTAGCTGAAGTTTTTCACCTCTGAACATTTGCAGGATTGCCTAGACAAAACCTAGAAAAAATACAGTGATGAAGTAATTTAGGTGAGTGGCTTAGAGTGGCTCCCAGCGCCTAAAGGGGCTCCAGGAAACCTGGAGAGGGGCTTTGGACAAGGACCTGTAGGGACAGGACAAGGGGGAACAACTTTAAACTGACAGAGGGGAGACTGAGATGAGCTCTTAGGCAGAAGTTGTTCCCTGTGACGGGGCTGAGGCGCTGGCACAGGGTGCCCAGAGAAGCTGTGGCTGCCCCATCCCTGGCAGTGTTCAAGGCCAGGTTGGACGCAGGGGCTTGGATCAAGCTGCTCCAGTGGAAGGTGTCCCTGCCTATGGCAGGGGTTGGAAGTGGATGAGCTTTAATGTCCTTTCCAACCCAAACCATTCTAGGATTTCTCAATTAGGAGGCAGGTTTGGCTGCCCATTCTCAGCTGTACAATCTGTTTGGCTGGCTGCTGCTTCCCCAGTCCCTATCCTGCTGCATCTTCTTCCCTTTCTTGCAATTCTCCAATGAAAGAAACATGGCTTAACTCTCCATCTGAAAACAAATACAACCTGAACCAACATAACAATACTAGCAGCTGATGCTATTAGTGCCAGAGATGCTGGGTCTGGTTTCTGTGTTGCAACTGTACATTCATAGAAAGCAAACAAGTCAATCGGCTAATCCTAAAACACTAAATACCTTTACAGTGATATGTTTGCAGGGTTATACCACAGTCACGTGGCAAAGAGGTTGAGTCAGGTCACTGAGGAAAAGGCAAGTCCATTTTCTTTCCTCCAGCCAGGAACCATCCTTTTCCCCAAGCTCTGGGTTTTTGACATGACCTACTTCCCCTGCTCTTTAACCATTCCCTCAAACAACAGCAGAGGGAAGCAGACAGCAGCAATAGAAGCCTGCATGAAAGGGGCCACATCAGCTGGGGGTGCGGAAAGCAACATCAGTGAGTGGGGATCAGGAGGGGAGAAGCTTTCACTTCTTCCCTTCCCAAAGGGCTCAGGCAGGGGCAGGAAACACAGATCTGCTGCCTGAAGACTGGCTTATTGTTTCCTTTTCTCCCAACTGTGTTTGGATTAATGTTCCTTTGATTTTTCTTTCATTTTTTAAATACAGGATTTCAGTGCCAATTAAAAAATTTCTGCCAATGCCGGGGGTGGGGAAGGAAGTGAGAACATCCAAGGTATATTCTCTCCTGGCTTTCTGGTTTGCTCTTACGCTTTTCAAAAAGGAACTACGGAAAAGCCCCACTGAGACCACAACAAAAGTTCTCTTATGCTGGAGGAAATGAGGGCCTATAACTCTCTATGCACTCAGGCAGACACAGCATGCCAAAACATCCAGCGACAGCTGAGTTGACAGAAAACTCTGCTGCCTCCAAAGCAGAGTCTTCAGCAGCTGGTCAGGAATACATGTCCAGCTATGCTACTGGTCACACCATGTCTCATGATCCCCATCACCAGGCACACACAAGAAGCAGCTTGATGACTCTGCATCCTTTACCATGAAAACATGGTTGTATTTGTTTCTAGATGGAGATCAAAAGTTTCTGTTGCTTCCTTTTCCCCACACTGCTTTCTAAAGCAGGAGTTTATATGGTAAGGGGAAGCCAGACAACAGTTCTGTTTGTTATAAAATCAGAGTTGTAACATGATTTACCAAGTCATTTATTAGAGACTGGTTCCTATATACAGGAAAATTCCTTGTTTAGTTTGTTATCCTTCTCCTAGGCAGAAACAGTCCATCCCATCTCTCTGTACAGGACTTGGAGGCACACTAAAAAACTACCTAGCAAACAAAATCCTAGATCTTTCATTACATATTTCTACTACACCTCACCACTCAGCTGGGAAACAGAATATCCAGGAACACAGTACCTGTATTTGTGTTTTCTTGGGCTTCTTCTTCTGTCTTTGCTATTGTGGTAGTAGGGACAGGCATAACCCTGGCGACAGAGTCGGGGGGGTTTCTTACATTGCTCTGTCTTGTAATTTCCCAAGACATACGTTGTATCTACAAAAGAAGCAACCAGTTACTTGGAGATGACCATGATCTATATTTACTATACAAAGCTTTTCACAGGAGTGGGCACTGCACCAACGCCAGACTTTCCCAGCCCCACAGACCCACAAGGGACACACACCTTGCCACCTTGGTTCCTCACTGAGTATCTTCTCTATCATAGCATGGCTAGCAGCAACCGCAGATTGACCCTCTATGCTGCCTTCAGATGTGGTCTGACCATTCTGCAAAGCCTCCATCGCCTGAAGCTCCCTTTGTGGAGAGAGTAAATGAATACACAGTCTGAGCAGATGACAAGCCAGGTAAATGTGTATGAAAACTGATATACTGGAGCATCATAACAATTCCTAAGTGGATGCATTTCATTCACGCATTTTTGTCAGAATATCTTCAGTCAAACAACTGCGACACATGTTCTTCATTCCAGATGCATTATTTTGACCCCTTCCATCAGACTCCAAGCCACAACACAAGTAGTTTAAAGTATGCTCCCTTCCCCTATTTTGAGTATTCTCCCTGGAGATTTTGTAGATTTGCCTTAGTAGGAAGGGATATATCATCATCACTCCAACACTAAGCATTTCATGCTGAAGCAGTACTGTCCTTTGATCATCTGACTTTTCACTGGGGTACAGAAATTGCTTATTTCATGCAGATCCCCAACCTCTACTAACCTGATGTCATACACCGGAGAGCGCAAGTCATGGGGCCCATGAGCAAACGCACAGTGGACTCCGTTCTTCGTGCAGTTTCCCTTGGAGTCTGTCTCATGAATGCAGATTCCAGTTTTGTAGTAGCGCAAGTGATACCTCCTCTCCGTGTCTCCCGTAGTTCTATGCAAGAAGGGACATCTGAAGTACAGAAGCAGAGGAAGAACAGATGAAGTCTGGTCACATGGGTAACGGATTGAACACTCCCACAAGACTTATTGCTGCTACAGGATTCTGCAGCTAACACCACCTTTGCTATCTCTGCCCTTTCTCTTATGCTGTGTCTTCCAACACTACACAGAACCACTAAACCTGTCACTACATGGTGTATAACAGTTTCCCCTCCTAAAAAGACAACTGGATTATTAAGACAGCAGCAATTTCTTATTCTAGTCTAATGCCTGTCAGGGGTCTGGAAAAGAGCATGGACATTGCCAAGGTGTTCCAATATACTAGCTGTGACAGAAGGGACTTCACACAGAATCACAGAATAGTTAGGGTTGGAAAGGACCTTAAGATCATACAGTTCCAATCCCCCTGCCATGGGCAGGGACACCTCACACTAAACCATGTCACCCAAGGCTCTGTCCAACCTGGCCTTGAGCACTGCTAGCGATGGAGCATTCGCAACTTCCTTGGGTAACCCATTCCAGGGCCTCACCACCCTCACAGTAAAGAATTTCTTCCTCATATCCAATCTAAACTTCCCCTGTTTAAGTTTGAACCCGTTACCCCTTGTCCTATCACTACAGTCCCTCATGAAGAGTCCCTCCCCAGCATCCCTATAGGCCCCCTTCAGATACTGGAAGGCTGCTATGAGGTCTCCATGCAGCCTTCTCTTCTCCAGGCTGAACAGCCCCAACTTTCTCAGCCTATCTTCATACGGGAGGTGCTCCAGTCCCCTGATCATCCTCATGGCCCTCCTCTGCACTTGTTCCAACAGTTCCATGTCCTTTTTATGTTGAGGACACCAGAACTGCACACAATACTCCAAGCAAGGTCTCATAAGAGCAAATGCGCACATGGCACATACCATTTCCTCAGCAGCCCGCCTAGACTTTGTGCTGTTACTGTTTCCTGCTAATGTAGTCCTACAGGGCTGCAACAAGGCATCTATAGCCAAATGCATCCTTCATGCAGAGCATGGGACAAGGAAAGAGAATTACAACGCTACTGTTTCAGCTTGTTTTGTTTTCCCTCTGAGGCAGAACAAGCTACACTGAGAAGCAAAATGAAAGACAGCAAAAAGTCCTGAGATGGCAACAGTTTTAATTCACTGAGTTTCAGCCAGATATGAGCCAGTGATCTAGAAGCCAAAGCCCTCAAATATCCTATTTCCAGTCCCTTCCATTTCTCTTCTAATGAAGAAGAAAGTATTGAAACTGAAGCTTCAGGCTGGGGGATTATTCCATTCTGTTGGAGTCACAAGATCTTTACTTAATGAGGTAGAAAAAACATTGTTTTCCTGACAAGTAGCATTTTTCTATATGTTTATATTGGCATCATGAAAGGGAACTGAAATTCCATCTTTCTATAACATCTTTGTATAAAACATTCCCTGTACTTGGCCAGTTTGGCTACGCTATTTATTCTTCCATATCTGTCACATGTCTAAAGTTATATTACTGAGTTAACCCTTTAATTGCTGGACTGTACCACATGCACAGCAGAAACCCTTGCATATCTGCTCCAGCTAAACTTTCTCCAGTCATGGGGAGAGAAGACCCATTAAGACAAACTCTTCCTCATATTGCCTTATTCTGGGTACCTGTAATTTCCCTAACTAGCTTCTTAAAAGTTCACGAAGTAAACTGACAAGAATGATTTTATTTAAAAAGCATAGTGACAGGTAATTCAGGAGGCAGACTAGAAAACAAAGCTCCTCCTCTTTCTTCAACCTGTGAAAAACCAAGCTACCCTGCTAGTAACCAAGAGCAATCATTTGATAGCCAGGGACTTGAACAGAGTCTTTCTGAGCCCATTCATCACCAAGCTCTTTTTCCCACCTCAACTTTGCTGAGAATGTCAAGGACAGTGAATGATGCAAGAGCTGAATTTCTATCTAAGTCACCCTCAGTACCATCTCTGCAGCAGGCCTGGAGCGTATGGGATGCTATTACGGAATTCACATCTGTTTTCATGTTAGGTTGGTTACAAAGCTGCTTTACTGCTGGCTTACCTCATCTCTACGAGAACTGGCTGGAATTATCACCTGGACCAACACCAAAAGTCTAGTGCCTAAAAAGCAGGGTGCAGTCTTTACTTACTCATCTCCTTCTGGGCAGATTCCTGTGGTCTCATCATACTTGGTACAGTAAATGTCAGGGCTGTAGTTAAATGTACCATCCCGGCGGCGGATAGATCTGCGACGACGCTGGTTGACAAAGTGCCAGTGGAAGCAAGTGTAGGGCCGGTGCTGAGTGCACTTGTGCTGCACAAAAAGAGGGCACTGCTCTGTGCGGAATTCCTTCAGGTAACTGCAGACAGAAATCCGACAGCAAGAGATTAGGAACAGGGTGCTGGTCAGAGGCAATATCCAATTGACCCCTGCAGGGTTCAGGCCAAACAGAGCTGCATCCATCACAGGGATGCCTGCTGTCCTTCTTATATCCTCCTTTGCTTTTGCGCTCAACAGGGGAGGCTGGAAGCTGCTGATTGTCTGGACTGGGAACATACCAGTTACCAGGCTAGCTAACACAAACATGAATGCTAACAACAGCTGAAATCAGGGTATATGATCTATCAGTATCGTTTTGAAGCAGCTTTTCATGAGCTTAGAAAATAGTTTGTGAGAAAACAGAACTCTTAAGTACCACTCTATCCATTTCTATCACTAAATCCAAGACCTATCTGGACAAAAAGGGGTTTCCTTCCTATATGTTCAGTTTCAAAAACCCTAACAAGATACACTTCCTTGTAGTCATGTTTAAAGCTTTATATTACTGAGAAAGAAAGAATTTTAAAAGACTCATGCCTTGTGCTCCTGGTTTAACTTGGATTCTTCAGCACATGGTTGACTATGAAATTAATTTTAATCAAATTTTGTCTCTTGCATTCTTGTGAGTTTAGGACTTCGTCTTGAAAAGTGGGATAACTATCCTCAAATTACTGCATGTTTATGTCATTTTAGTTTTAATACGTAGTTCTCTGAAAGTATGTGTCTTCTTTTACCCCAACAACTAAAAAAGTCATAAGCTTTTATTTGTGACACTAATAACAGTCTCTAAACCCAGATCATAGAGGATTACAAAGAGGTTTAGATCAACATAATGATCTGACTGCGATCTGTGTTACAAAACACAGGTGCTTACAAAACCCATGCTGCCCGAAACCCACTAGCTGTGCTGTATTTACAGGGAACACAACAGTTCTAGTAGCTCAGACCTGAATCCCACCAGATTCAGACTCAGACACCTTCAAGAACAAGACAGAAGGCCCAGGGCATTCTGATTTCTTACATATCAAGGTCAGTTTAAACAGCAAGTAACAAAATCCGCTGGTCAAAAAGTGCCAGTATTGTCCTGGAAGCAGCAGGATGACAGAACAGCAGATGTGGACTAATTTTGAACTGCATATGTAGTCCAAGGCAACAAAACAGAGCACAGGAATTTGCCAAGTATTCCTTCTCACATCAGACAATTTTTCTATTGTATCTAAATGAATGGAAAGATGTAGATGCCCAAAGATGCACTTACAGATAATACTATCATGCTGGATGCACTCTGAAAGCAACATCTGTAAATAAAGCTTCCTTTCCTCCTTGCCCTAGCTGAAGAGAAGGCCACAGGAAAATGCACAAATTCGACCTAAGTGGGGTTTTTTTGTTTGCTATGAAGAATATCACTGGCAAGAGCCCTCCTACACTGGATTTTGCGAGCATGAAAGGATAAAAGCTCTTCCTCCTCTTCAACCTCCAAACAGGCGAGACATGCAGATTCCACTGCTGCTGCTCTGCAATCACTGGGGACTGGAGTGCCTCTGCAGCTGCTGTAAGCCCTGTTCAACCCCAACCCATCTGTCCTCTGCCACCAGTGTGGCTGGAAAACAGGATCTGCACTGGGGCCCAAGGCTTAACATCTGAAAAAATGGAGATGGTATGCAGGAATAGGTCTGTTTGGGATGGGTGAGGGCTAATAACATCACTTTATTCCTTTTCACCTTTAAAAGGCTGGCTCCATTCAGCTGGAGATCCCTACTCCAACCACAGCAGCAATTCATCCGAAAACTGAATGCCACAATAAAATTAAACCATTCTTGAAAAGTTTTCCAAGCTGTTGGACCAAATACAGTTGTAAAAGGTGAAATTCCATAGATTAGTTTATCTGATCACTGCACTAATAAGACTCAGAACAAATGTGACTGTAACAACATTTAAGTTGGAAAGTGAATTAAGTAAACTTTAGCAGCATGATACTTGGACTGCCATCCAGATACTCCGTAGTCACCAACCAGTCCCTTCCACCCATAGATCTCCACATTCTCCTTGCCTTAGGGACATGAGATTTATGTTACTCCTCTTTTACCAACGGACAAACTGCAAAACAGTTGGCTATGTGCCCCAGATAGCATCAGCAGCCATCAGAGAAACCAACAGCATTTAAACTCCTCCATCTTCTACAAAGTGAGTCTTCATACAATCCCAGACTAGTTTGTGTTGGAAGAGACCACCAACTGCTCACGCAGTTCCAGCCCCTGGCCATGGGCAGGGACACCTTGCACTAGACCAGGTTGCTCCAAGCCCTGTCCAACCTGTCTGAATCTCCCCTCTGGCAGGTTAAAGCCATTCCCCCTCGTCCTGTCCCTACAGCCCTTGTCCAAAGCCCTTCTCCAGGTTTCTTGTAGTCCCTTTAGGCACTGGAAGCTGCGCTAAGCTCTCACTGAAGCCTTCTCTTCTCCAGGCTGAACAAGCGCAGCTCTCCATAGCAGAGGCGCTCCAGGTCCTCGGAGCATAGAATCATAGAATAGTTAGGGTTGGAAAGGACCTTAAGATCATCCAGTTCCAACCCCAGTCCCATTTGAGGGCAGGGACACCTCCCACTAAACCATGCCATCCAAGGCTAGGTCCAACCCCACCTTGAACGCCGCCATGGATGAAGCATTCACAACTTCCCTGGGCAACCCATTCCAGGGCCTCACCACCCTTACAGTAAAGAATTTCCTCCTCATCTTGGTGGCCTCCTCTGCACTCCCTCAAGCAGGCCCATGCACCTCTTGTGTTGGGGCTGCATAGCTGCAGTCCTGGTCTTCATTTGAAAAACAGCATTATGAACCCCTTCAGTGCTCTGGAAACTAAGGGGAGATAGCAGGCCTACACAACTTGGGTATCAAGCCCGGCATTCCAGACCTGTAGTGACAGACATGCATGAAACACTTGAAAAAATCCCTGGAATTTAACAACTGTACAATCAACTGAGCTGAAACAGCTTTCCTTTAGCAGGCGAGTTTAAAAATGCACACTCTGACTAGGCATTTCAGTCTCTGGAGTGTCAACTGTTGCTGAAGAGCATTTGAAAATTAACTGCATTTCATGATTGGCTAAACTCCCTGGAGAAACATTTATTATAATGTAAATGATAATTACATAAGTAAATGGTTCACCTGTGAAGTGTTTAACACCTAATTTGCTTCATCAGAAACTCATTCTTTAAATGCTGTCTCTTAAATAAACCATCTCTCACTCTTAATTTCAAAGCAAGTCCCACAAACAGGTACCACTGAGCTCAGCAAAACACATTTACTGTGCATGACCACCTTGGCAATAGACCCAACAGACAACAAGGACATTAAGTCAGTCATTTCGAGCCTTTCAATCACTTCTTTGGGGGTTGGTATTTTGGGGGGTTTTATCAGTGGGGTTTTTTTCCAAGCCACTGAAACATTTTAAATCACCCTCCTCTTCCATACCCTGAATAGTAAACTGCTTTATAGCCCTGTATTCTCTGGATCCATTGAGTTTTGGTTCCTCTGGGAGAACACAGACCACTCAACCAGCCACTCTGCATTAAAATACACGAAAGGCATGTAAACCACATGTTTTGGGAACCTAGAAAGGATACACAGACTGCCCCACTACAGTGTTATGTCTCACAAAGCAGAAAGCTATTCATATTTCAGTCGCCTCTTCGCAAAGGCTTGAAACAAAACCAAAACACTGCCATGACAATGACAGACCCTTCTGGTGTCGGTGGTTTCTGAACATTTTTCCCTCAGACCACCTGAGAAAAGGAATTTTTGAAACACTGAACACATGTTGAGAGCTGGGACACATTTCACAGCGTGCAACCAAACGCTGTGTCTGCGCGGTAAGAGGAAATTCAGCAATGATAACTGGCATGTCTCACTCCTCTCTACAGATCTCAGGAAACTGCAAACCCCACGAGGGGCAGAAGAATTATTGCCCCCATTTTATACAGGAGTTACTTCACTATTTATTAAAAAACACAGAGGTGACACTATCAGTTCTATGTTGGTCTACTTAACATGCACTCTCATTTATGTGTGTGCATATGCCGCATTTTTAAACCCATATGATTTCTTTTTAACATGGAAGGCATGTAGCACAATTGTCTTCTGAGACTACATTAACATCAACACCCAAATTCCTGGAGGAAATGTGATCATTGATGAGTCCTACTAAACAAAGATAAATGCAATTCTAAACAAATAGGAAAGGGCTCACCAGAACAATGCATATCGAAGTCCGCAGGCTGCCTAGCAGGATGGACACTACTGGAAATGAAATCCTCTTTCCTTGGAAGGACAAGAGGAGACGTTCTTAGATTAGATTTGGGAACTCCCGGAGACTGACAGGAGCAGCGAAGTATTAGAAAACAAAAACCCAAACCAAACCGCTCTGCGGAACTCTGAATACTTTGCCAAAATTCCGCTTCCTCTGGACAGAACGTTGGAAGGGTCAGTCATGATCTCTGCAATAATTCACACTAGTGGGGGAACTATTAACTGCTTTTAATTACCAGGAGGGACTCAACTTCCCAGGGCAGGGCAGCAGTTGGTAATGGATAATGGCAGCTGGCTCCCTCTCTGCCCTGGAGGGACGGAGGTGCTCTGGGAGCTGCAGGAAAAGAGATGGGTGAGGGAGGGAGAAAAAAGTACTTCCAAACACCACCCAAAAAAACAATAAAAATAAACTCAAACCAACCTGGAACGAACTCGAAAGGGTGGGGGTAGGGGGAGAGGAACCAAGGAGAAACTCTAACCCAGACGCTTCATTTTTAAACTCAACAATTGCAGCCTTGTCCTGGTCACATTCATTGCCTGCTGCGGCTTTGCAGCAGCTTTACCGCGGTGGCTCTGGTCAACCCATGGGTTCAAGCAGCTCGCACCAGACAACACTGGGCTCCTGCCACATCCCAGGGCTGTACGTGTCCTGCCAAACCCGACAGGAGCCACGCACACAGTGGCATGAGCTCAATTCAGGAAAATGTGCTGGTAATGCATGAAGACAGCTGAGCTCCAAATTCCTCATTAAAAGCCTTACCCAAAACTCCCTGGAAGTGCTGGAAGATGCACATGCTGATGCCAAGAGAGAAATCTCTGCTTTGTAACAGAGGGATCAGGAAGATCGGGGAGAGGAACAATACCAAGGAGCATGGAAACAAAAGAATTAAAACCAACTTTTCCAAACCCTCATTGCTTCCGTAATGCAAAGCCAGGCCCCCTTCACTTCTGACACCTCCTGTGCTATCTGAGACCTTTATTTAGGCCCCAAGGCGAGCTTCTCTCCTTTGCAGCCCTCCTCACTCCTCCCAGGCAATCCCCTTCCTGCCAAAACTGCTCTTGGGCCCAAAGAGAACACGGAGGCTCATCGACAGGATCTGAACCTCCTGCAGCAGACAGAAAACCACTAGATAATTGTTCGGCTAATCCAGAGCAGGGCACTGCTTGTAAATGCAGGACAACAGTGAGACCTAACACCCCATCACCTGGATTTCCCATAGACATGGGGGTGTGTTTACACCATGAAACTGCTACAGCACCATTAGCAAAGGCCTGCTTTAGGCAACTGGTACCACTGCTGTGTGTCTGGTGTTACCTCAGTGCAAAGCACAGACACCTTCTACACCAGCAGGAACATCCTGCTCAAAGTGCCAGCCATAGGGTTCCATCTCTGCAGCTTCTCAGCCACAAGAAACTAACCCAGAGCGGTGGCCCAGGCCACATTCTGACAGCACAGGCTCAATTGTTTCTGCAAAGCCCAGCCTAATGCGGACATTTCACTTTGCTACTAGCACTAATATTAGAAATTACTAGCTCAGGGCTGTGTAACAATTCTTAGTAGTAGGCACTGTCCAAAACAGCTCACAGAGACAAATCTAACACAGAAATCTACAAATACGGTGTTTGGTTCTGTGTTTTTTCTTTTAAATCAAGGTTTAAGGCCCTGATAAGATTTCAGGTATCAGGAAGAAAATGCTCTTCTGCTAGTACCATTCATGTCTTAGTCTCATCTGCCTCCTCACAGCGGAGAATCACATTGGCAAAGATAGAATTTCACCAGCACAGCACTACATGGGAACGCTGGGGACTTTTGTTGCCACTTTACCAGTTCTGTTCTGCTGCTTCAGACAGGACTGCCCAAGGCCATAGACCAATCTGTACAGTTTCAGGTGGTCCCAGTTCACCTCACACTCTTCCTGAAAAGCATAGCCTGAATGACAGAGGTCACTGCTTGACAGCTGCTCATTAGCTTTCCTTTGCTGGAAGCTCCTGCTGGCACCAATCTCTACCAACAGCAGCACAGAGAAAGTTATCCTAATTTCATTTAGAAACAAAAAATATTAAGGAAATTAGAAAAATCACCATCTTAGCTCTCAAGTTTATACTAGTGGTTTGAAAGAACACAGATAAGGTTATCTGAATCAGGCAGTGCTTACCCAACAGACTGCCCGCAAAGGAGGCAGCAGTGCAAAACCCAGGAGAAAATATCTAACTCTAAGCACAAATGTTTCTATTTCAATAAGCTTCACCTATAGAAAATACTTCCAAAACTCCTATTGGATTCGTAAGCTTGAAGAGCCACCCCAACACAAGAGGAAAAGAGCAGTCCATTTTAAATCAGCTCTCTAATTCATTTCACCCTCATAATATTTTATTGCAGAAGATGGTATCAGACACATTTTACATAAGAAACCCATGACTCAATTATTTTCTTTTACTGAACTGTGGTATTCCAATTGAAATGAGTCAGTAGTGCATGACAGAAGCTACTTAATCCAACAGGATACTCAATAAAAATCCTACTAATGCTCTTTTCATTTAATGTATCATTACTGATAGTGAAAACCCATGATATGCAGCTCTGACATTGCTCAGGAGGAGTTTTTGCTCTTAGGGCAAAGATGATATGCCATCAAAAGAGGGATACTTAAAAAAGAAATAAATAAAATGGGGGGGGGGGGGGGGGGAGATTTAAAGAACAGGTTCATTCAAAAACTACTTGGAGTAAGCATACCAGCATGCCCAGATGTGTCACAAAATGCTGGCATTTCAAAGCTCTCTGACAGGGAACATAGTCTTCAACTCTCAAGATTTC
Organism: Amazona ochrocephala; assembly: GCA_039720435.1. Lineage (NCBI taxonomy): Eukaryota > Metazoa > Chordata > Aves > Psittaciformes > Psittacidae > Amazona > Amazona ochrocephala. Next base: position 82,557,454 of record CM077879.1, read on the forward strand.
TTAGGTTTGGAGAGGAAAAGAATGAAACAACCAATCTAACTTCACAGGAGTTGCAGTTTCTTGTTCCCAGGGGTAGGCACAAAGCAACCAAATCCCACAACTTACAGCTGCAAGCGACTGACACCCTGGTTTACAGCCTGCCCAAACCTCTACGAGGAAGTGTTCAGCATCCTTCCAGTAAAAGCTGTAGTTAAGACAAGTCTCTTATAACAAACAATATTTTTCACTTGCTGGCAGATGTAATCGAATACTGAAACAGAGCCTCACACGAATGGCCGCTGAATATCAAACAATAACAAACACCCTTAGCAGCAATCTTGAAGGATGTCATCCTGATTGCAGAAGTTCTGAACAGGTTTCAGGTACTGTGCCTCACCACTACTGGATATGTCCCCTTTTGCCATATTTCATGGTGTCTTCCTAAATAACCTCACAGACCTGACCAAACCTTCAGACTTCACACCAAGGCTTTTTCATATGCCATGAATCACTTGACACAAATCACAAACATCTCTCTCTGTACATCTCAACAACTATCAGACTATCTGCTCTTCCATACCCTCAACAGCCAGGTACAGTTCTGCAAACCTTGAAGAGATCAGAAAGCATTTGAATCTCAAAGAAAAATACATGCATCACTTCATAAAAGCCAAAGTCTGACTGTGAACATGGGAAAGGAGAAAAGGATGAGGAAAAAGTTTCAGTTAGCTCACATCTGCCAAGAAGACAGACTTCACATGCCCCAGTGTTTTCGCCATCATCTAAATAAATTGAACCATCAACTGGAAGAAGGCCACACAGCAGACAGCACTGTGTGATTTTAAAGCTGTTAGATACCCCCTTCTCCATTAGAGCTTGACAATAATGTCAGTCTAAGGGCAAAAAAAAGAAACTGAGTTAGATTCATTAGGGATGCACGGAGCTGGGCTTGTTTGGCTGCAGAGGGGTTTTTTGGGGGGTTGTGTTTAGCGGGTTTTTATTTTTCTTTCCTTTAAGAGTTCATATAACTCATTGATCAAAATGTCAACTGTTCACATCCACAGTCCATGACTTCCCCACTTTTCACTACAGAAATAGGCAGGCAGCAGTCACAAGTTCTCTTTTTCACAGAAATATAGAATGGTTTGGGTTGGAAGGAACCTTAAAGCTGATCCAGTTCCAACCCCCTGCCATGAGCAGGGACACCTTGCACTAGAGCAGGTTGCTCCAAGCCCCTGTGTCCAACCTGGCTTTGAACACTGCCAGGGATGGGGCAGCCACAGCTTCTCTGGGCACCCTGTGCCAGTGCCTCACCCTCTTCCTAAGATCTCATCTCTACCCCCTCTGTCAGTTTAAAACCATTCCCCTTGTCCTGTCCCTACAGGCCCTTGTCCAAAGCCCTTCTCCAGGTTTCTTGTAGCCACTTTAGGCATTGGAGCTGCTCTCAGGTCTTCCCTTAAGGAGCCTTCTCTTCTCCAGGCTGAACCTGAACCAGCCCTGCTCTCTCAGCCTGCCTTCAGAGCAGAGCTGCTACAGCCTCACAGTATCCCTGTGGCCTCCTCTGGACTCACTGGAGCAAGTCCTAGGCATCTGATCAATTTAGCTAGTAAAGCTGAGCTGAATGCTTCCAAATAAATGCTAAGGGTACTGCGGAAGCCAAAATACAAACTGCTAGATTACAAAACAAAAGGATAACACACCACAAGCACAACAGCCATATTCAACAGGAACCTGATCACTACAGTAACTGTTTTTGGGTTGCAAAGGAGATCATGGGGTGGACAATGCATGTAATTCAATTCAGCAGAAAGGAAAGAACTACACATTGCCAGTACTTCATAGATAACAACTTTCAGTGACTGTAAAAGTTCATGCTAAAAATAACACGTTGGCAACTATCAGAAATGACCAGGACATTTTTCAATTAGAAGAAAAATGTCAGACATAAACAGCTGTGTCTTGTCTACACCACAGTCAGAAAAAACACAGCGAGACACTACAGCATAGTGCCAGCCCATCACGGGAAGACAGCCTTGCACCAGCTTCAGGCAAAACATGGTTTCCACAATTACAGCAAAAATGGCTTTGAGATAAATACGATATTGTAGCTAAGTAGCCCAGCGATGCTGTCTTGATAAGGAAAGAGAAATCCAGCCTTTCAGCTTGGAGTTAATAAAATGAATGTTTATCACATTTGTGAACAGCCAAGACACCAGCTCCACTGAGCTCCAGTCTGCAGGGGCCAGGGGAAAGCTGCTGGGTCAGAATTCCCTCGAGCTGTGCATCCCTGGGGCTAGGCATGCCATGAGTTGTATCATTCAAACCTGAGGAATAAACCAATTTGAGTCATTTTCCTGCCGGTGCGCTCACTTTGAAAAGCACAAGCTTACTGTGTGAGTGGACCATGAAATGCACATGGCCAAGCCATACCAACAAACCCATTTTAAACACAGGTGTTTATTTACACAGAGCTTTCACCTTTTTAATTAAAACACTCCAAGCACAGGCATAGGCAAACATTCACTGCACTACATTTCAGAGAGGTTTCCTTAAAAGCCATTCAGCAAGCTCCAGAACTCCGCATAAAGCCCTGAGTTTACATTTAGATTTCCTCGAGTTTGATCTTTTTCGTCCCCCTCCCAAATTAATTGGTCATGAATATGTATTATGTGACATGACCTCAACATTAACCAAGTATTTAGACAGTCCATGCAACGTTTTAAATAGAAAGCCATTTTTTTCCCCAAGTCTAAATGTCATATTTCCAATTTGACACTACTCATTTATGCAAACACGTAAAGCACACCTTCCTCGTTTCAAACATGGGTCACCCCCAGCTGGGACAACCCTCATCACTCCCTGGGCTGATTTTGGCTCTACAAACTATTCAGCCACCATTAATCCTTCCACACAGCACCTGTGTAAATGCTGAGTCTAAGAAAACAGAATCATAAGGAAATAACTATTTTTCAGTAACATGGGTGGAGTTCACTGCATCCAGACAGCTCCGCACAGGTTTATACCTGGTTTAATTGCCAGCACAATATAGAATCATAGAATAGTTAGAGTTGGAAAGGACCTTAAGATCATACAGTTCCAACCCCAGTCCCATTTTAGGGCAGGGATACCTCCCACTAAACCATGCCATCCAAGGCTATGTCCAACCTGGCCTTGAACACCACCAGGGATGGAGCATTCACAACTTCCCTGGGCAACCCATTCCAGTGCCTCACCACCCTTACAGGAAAGAATTTCTTCCTCAGATCCAATCTAAACTTCCCCTGTTTAAGTTTGAACCCATTACCCCTTGTCCTATCACTACAGTTCCTAATGAAGAGTCCCACCCCAGCATCCCTATAGGCCCCCTTCAGATACTGGAAGGCTGCTATGAGGTCTCCACGCAGCCTTCTCTCCAGGCTGAACAGCCCCAACTTTCTCATCCTATCTTCATACAGGAGGTGCTCCAGTCCCCTGATCATCCTCGTGGCCTCCTCTGGACTTGTTCCAACAGTTCCATGTCCTTTTTATGTTGAGGACACCAGAACTGCACACAATACTCCAAGTGAGGTCTCACAGAGCAGAGCAGAGGGGCAGGATCACCTCCTTCGACCTGCTGGTCACACTCCTTTTGATGCAGCCCAGGATACGGTTGGTTTCTGGGCTGCAAGCACACACTGCAGCCGGCTCATGCTCATTTTCTCATTGAGCAACACCCCCAAGTCCTTCTCCTTGGGCTGTTCTGAATCCCTTCCCTGCCCAACCTGTAGCTGTGCCTGGGATTCCTCTGACCCAGGTGTAGGACCTTGCACCTGGCATGGTTAAACTTCATCAGGTTGGCATGTGTTTAAATATGAGCACTTAAATATTTTACTGCTAATGACCTTGCAGAAACATCTATCCACAGACCTGTCTATTATGGTCAGCTTATGTCCAGTTAAATTTTTCTGATTTATATTAACTGGATTGGGTAGATGGTGCTTTTTTATCCTTGTGTTAGTGCTTGTGGCCTCAGACACATGGAGAATGTCTGCAGAAAGGTGGAATTTGAATAGAGCTAAACATGCGTTGGGTTTGCTGCAGTAGACTACAATGAATCAAGTCTGATTAACACGTTGATGTCCTGGGCTGTAAAAATTAATGTTCCACCTTCCAGTTAAGTTCTCCACACTGTACTTCTCTCCCCATCAATTCAATCACTAGCAAAGCCTTCCCAGGACCAAGCAACTGTAGGAGCATTAGTAAGGGCTGTGAACAGGGCTGGGCTGTTTTAAAACTTGTGTTACTCACTCTGCTAGTTCCCTACAGCAAAACAAAATATCCCACATGCAAGAATTTGTAAAGGCTAATTCAGAAAAAATACTATTTCCATACAAGACACTACACAGCTCAGGTTTTCAGCTACAGATTTTCACGAGCATTTTTAGGCAGCTGACCTTTAACATCTTGCCTCACAAGAGGTGCTTCAGAAATAGAGCACAGTAGCCCTCCTTCTCCTGGCCACATCAAGAACCTTCATGATTTAACAGCTCATAGCTCAACTGCAGCCCCGTTCTCACAACAGTTTCAAGACAGTGCATGAACTGTGTGAAGGTCTATACTTACAGGGGACCAACACCAGAAAACCAGAAGTCCACAAGAAGTGACAGGTCTACAGTGCTCTCATCCAGACCAAGTTATATTTGAAAACAAAATAGCATCTGCTTCTTCTCAGGTGAAATGCCAAGCAGACCTGCAGCAGCCTTTTTGGAAAGGCTTACATTTGTGAACAGATGCTTTCTGTTGTGAATGTGAAATAAAACAGTGATTATCTAGTGAGCATGAACCTGCCTCCCATAACACACGTGCCAGCACAAAGGTAAAAGCCAGCTCTTGTTAGTTGATTTTGAAAAATCAATGTTAGCCATTCATTTGATTTTCTTTTCCAGTCAGCGCTCACATCAGACTTTATCTGTGGCTGCTACAGCCCTGCAGGCTTTCTCGACACTCCATAAGGCAGGCACACCTCAGAGTAAAATTCTACACACGCAAACAGACTGGTTCAAAGCGGCACCACTACACGTCCCCCTACGTCAGACCCAGGCACAGCTACAGGCTGGGCAGAGAAGAGATTCAGAGCAGCCCTGCAAAGAAGGCTGCGTGGAGACCTCATAGCAGCCTTCCAATACCTGAAGGGGGCCTATAGGGATGCTGGGGAGGGACTCTTCATTAGGGACTGTAGTGATAGGACAAGGGGTAACGGGTTCAAACTTAAACAGGCGAAGTTTAGATTGGATATGAGGAAGAAATTCTTTACTGTGAGGGTGGTGAGGCACTGGAATGGGTTGCCCAGGGAAGTTGTGAATGCCCCATCGCTGGCAGTGTTCAAGGCCGGGCTGGACAGAGCCTTGGATGGCATGGTTTAGCGGGAGGTGTCCCTGCCCTAAAATGGGACAGGGGGTTGGAACTGTATGATCTTAAGGTCCTTTCCAATCCTAACTATTCTATGACTCTATATGTCAGACAGGGACCCTGACATCTGGGTTTATGCCAGCATAAACCAGATTCCACAGGGAATGCGGTCAGATCCCAGGCTATTCCACAGCTTCTCATCTTTCATTTTGACTAATCAATCCATGAACAAATTTGGTGGCACTCTGAAGAGATATTACATGTGCAAACCATTTTATTTGGTTTGTTGCTGCTGTGAAGCTGCATGACTGCCCTGGGGCATCAGCTGATTTTGTTTCTGCCATGATGGTGAATATTCAAGTGTTATTAAGGAAAGCTCACAGTCTACTGAAAATTAGAGGAGAAAAATCACCTCTAAGCATATTGGGTGTGGACTGACAGCTTCTTTTTGAACTGTGGTGACATGCTGAAGACGAAGGCTAGCAAGTAAAACAGTACTCGCTTTAGTTATGACTTCTGCAGATATTAATCAGGTATAGTTTGAAGAATCTATTTCCCTTCCCATAGGTGTATGACTGCTTATTAATCTGACGAAATTCTAGGCATACAATGATAAAAAGCAATCCAACCTTAATTTCTTGACTGTAATTAACAGTGCCACCATTCTTACTATGCCAGTATGCTCTACTGAAAAGTATTTGCAATTTCTGACCAACAGATAGCTAGGGATGGCCCCGGATTTTTCTTGCCTGACCAGAAACTCAGTATAACCTTCTCTTCTGCCAGTGTTCTGACAACTATATCCAATTAAATGTCTCCGAGTTTCAGTAAGAGGTAAGAAGAAGGCCAGTATCAAGCATTTAAGTGAACTAGCACTACCATTGCCACCGCTGCATTTCAGCACTTAAAATATTTCTTTCGAAGAAAACCCAGGACTTTTCTTGTTGTAACTATTTAGGTTTACCTAAAAGAACACTATTGCAGGGTGAGAGTGTATGAATACAGCCTGCAAAGCAGCCAAGAAGAGAAGAAATTGTCTGCATTCATTTCAAGGTAACATTCATTCCAACTGATATTTCAAATGTCAAACTGGTATTAACTGCATCAAGCGCTGATCAAAATACACAAGACAAGAGATAGCTGAGAAAATTATCACAAGCATCTAAATTGGCTGTCATCACCAGTGGAGTTTGAGGAAGTGCAAGCCTTTAGCATCTCCTTACATACGCTGCTGGTGAGGAGCCTTCGTAGTTTTGATTGCCCTGATACAAAAGACAAACTCCCAACAAAGTAGAGGAAAAAAAAGATAGCTAAGAAATTCATTAATTTAGGACACAAGGGGAACTGCTGCCTGGCTGGCTCTGCGTGTGCACAGGGCACAGCTTTCAGCTTTGTACCTGATCCGCAAGTGAGGCGCTGAACATTACAAGAAGTTTACAGAGTGTATAAAGGCTTTATGAGATGGAAATTTCAGTGACTGTCTCACTCTCACAGTCCACGATTTCAACAAAATCTAATTTAAGGAGATTTTAAGGAGGAAACCGACACAATATTTAAAAAGCAACAACAATCAAAAAATAATAATAATAAAAAAATCTGAGACGCAGTTTAGACATCGGTGATTCCATGAGGGAAAGGGACGCTCCGCATAACTGGTAACTTCTCACCATCTCTTTCAGCCCTGCCCCTCGTTTCAAAGAGACTTCTGAAGTTTTTAAAAAGCAAGAAGTTAACAGAAGGAACAAAACACGACCTCAGCATCCTCTGAAAATGAACTCAGCTCCTGGGGTCCTGACAAGCAGGTTCTCACAAGCTTCAATGCTGCCACTTAAGACATTATTGCTTCAGTTCTTTATTTTGCTCCTCTCTTACAAATCACAGCTCCTATCACAGGGTTAACAGAAGGGAGAGTTGACCTGCTCTCCAGCTGCCCCAGTTCACAGCCTCGTTATTAAGAGTCTACCAGTGACAGCTGATGCCAATATGTCACACAATCAGCATGATTAACTGATGTCCCGACACATTCCTGCCACATTGGTATAGGGCAGAAACATCCTGCAAACAGCTAGGCAGAAATGCAATGGAAGATCTTCCAGAGGACACTGGTCAGACCCTTTGTAAAAGAAGGCTGGACGTTGCAGCTGCTCATAGAAGTCAGAAAAACCTATTCTGGGGTAAAGAAGAAATCTGAATAAAACAAAATGCTGAATTCCAACAGAATTTGCTCTAAAATAAAGCCAAACAATATTTAAAAAAAAAAAAAAAAAAAAAAAAAAAGGCAATACATAAACCATAAATGAGAAAATGTGTATACCGGGAAACTCAAAATTCCAAGGTTTTCTATAAGAATTATTAGTTTGTCTGCCATGCCACAAAAATCATCCTATATGACAATGTAAGCAACATATAAGCCTTTACATAGTACCTTTGGGGTTTTTTAATCAAAAAAATCAAAAGAACGGCTTTCCAAGTTGGAAAAATTCTGCATGAGTAAATCCCTCCCCTCTGCCAGAGAATGTGATTTTTGACATATCAAGCATGGAGACCAAAGCTGCTTCTGAAAAGCTCAAAGCAGTACATGCAGCTTTTCATCCAGCAAAATATTTCTACGCCACTGACAGAGCAAACTCCTTGTCACTTCTGGCATCTAGAAGTACTCGCATATTAAGCGTAAACGTAGCAAGCAGCTCCAGCCCCACTGCGACACAAGGGAGGAAACCCCTCACTGCCTCCACATACACAGTAACCAGCAGGACAGCACAGTCCTGCACTGATGGGGGCCCAACGACCCTCACCCTCACAGTGGAGGCTTTTAACACTCCTCCTTTGATGACCATAGCATTTAGAGCATTATTTTCCAGTGTACATACTGTGAAGGCAGCCCTTCCTGTTCACGCTCCAGTACTTTATATTTCCAACTTCCTGTAACAGTTTGTGATGGACATGTATTCTGCGAAGCTCGCACTGACTTAAAAACCAGCAATAATAACCAGCTTATACTTCCCTCGTAAGCTGACATTTACAGGTTGCGATGTAGTAGACCACTGGCAAGTCTCTTGTTGAGAAGTACTGACTTTCTCTGTGCTTATTAACAAACTCCAAGGGTATTATCAGATCTGAAACCTAACAATGCATGGAGGGTTTTTGGTTGTTTTCTGGGTTGTTTGCTTTTTTGTTTGGTTTTGGTTTGATTTGTTGTTTAAACAACAGGGCTAGTTTCTATTTTTGTATCAGTCCCATCAGCTTATTGATCTAAGGGGTGTCATCAGTAAAACCAAAGCAGAAGCAGGACAACGGTTTGTTAATTTAAGAGTCCTGGTGGTTTAAAAAGAAAAATAAAAGGTTTGTAAGAAGTGTTTCGAAACCCTAAATGTATTTGCTAAGTTGTGAAGACCACCCAAATCAAGCACGTCAAAAGTATAACCTAACAGACTACTCAAGGGCTCTAGAAGAGCAAAGCCACTTACAGGGAAAAAAAAAACAATCAAAAAACCAACTCCGAAAACATGCTAGCTACCCATCTGGTTTTGGTTTTCTTTCCACAGCCAGTCAGTCTGCACATTTGAGATCAGATGTGCTGTTGTCTGCCCTGCCAGCAATAAGACACCGTCCACACATAAGAAGATAAGGATTACTCTCTACAAATGCTTCGAGGTGCGATTTTGTGTGCCATTGGTTTTGAGTAATAATTTTAACATAAAGATTTGAGATAAGTAAGACTTCACTGTAATCCAAGCCCAACTATTATCTTCCTGTTCTTATTCCCTCTTCCCCCATATTTCCATCGCTGTCCTAATCAGAGTTCCTATTTAAGGCCAAGAAATCACCACAGAAGGCACTGCTCAAAAACATCCAGATACAAAACTGTCTTTGATTTAGCATAATCAAAGCATTGCACCAACCTGATTTTCATCCCCACTTCAGATGCCCTTCGCTCAAGTGCACTAGCTTCTAACTCTGAATGGCTGGCATCTAAATGGTTGCAAGATAAAGCCTGAGTGTCACTAACACAACGGCATGAGCAGCTGTGGGGATGCAATTCTAGCACTACACAGGTACTAATCCTTCAGGAATTTCCCACAATTCCTGCAATCATGTAAAAGGAAAGACAAGGGTTTTTGTATTTTATGCTGCAAAGGCATAACCACAAAGTTTATTTTGCTGTAGTACAAAGGATGTGCTTCCAGGCATCCTGGTCCAGCACTGGAGTGAGGGTATGTACAGCCTGCAGGGACACGGAAACCTGGAGTTTATTTACAGGATGACTGGTCACATTTAAGATGGGCACACACAAGAGAATCACGTTGAGTAACAATGATCTGGGTTATGCCCAGCAAATCTTTGTCCCAAAGAGTTTATCACCTAAATCAGATATCAATGCTGCTTTTGAGCACCTGTATTTTGCATGGACTAGAATGAAGGCACTCTTTGCTTTTTTATTAAATAGGTTGATCTCTCTACACCTGAAGATTTGCTTTCCTGCAGAGCATTGAGCTGATTGACTTCCTGGCAAATGCAGTGAACAAAGAACTGCCCAGCTTTCACCCACCTGAATTCTGCCAGATCAATAAACACCAAGCAGTGGATACAGTCTCTCAGTTCACAATTACAGGGTCCAGTCTGACTGAAAACCAGAGAAGATGGCAACAGCCAAATGGACAGACTGTACCAAAACAAAAGCACACCACAGTACTCCATGTCTACAACTGCCAAGAGGCTGATGGCTTGCTTTCAGTTTCTCTGAACTCAGCCTGTACCCACATCTGCAGATAACACATCAGGGGTAGATTCATATAGAAAGAACCATGTCAGCTAGAGCTAAGACATGGTGCAAAGTCAATACTTAGTTGAGGTTTGACAGTGTTCCAAACCAAATCTACTTCCCACTACAAGTGACCAGCTCAGCCCTGCAGAGCCCATCCCCAGAAGCAGATCAAAGCTGCACTGGCCTCAGGTATGCCAGGAACAGCCTCAGCCCCTTGTTTGGAGGAGCACAGGGATCTCATTCCACTTACCAGACCACAAGGAACAGCCACACCAGAAACTTATGATGCAGCAACCCAGACAAACACAACAGCAGCTGCTGAGCACTTCATTGCTTCCTTGAGTTCTACAAAGAGGATACTAGGTCCCCAGATGAGGATCACACCATTCATAATTAGCTAAGCCAGGCATATACCTCAGTGACTCAGTCTCTAGGAGAACCGAGCTGCCCACTACAACTGCAACCAAGCACAATCAAAGGATTTTTCTGAGCTCCTCTTCTGCTAACAAACAGTGCAAAGGTGTGAGACAGCACCACTAATTCTACTTTTTTCCCCTCAGACTTTCTTTTGCTGTACATCTAGAACAGACACAAAGGCTTCCTGACAAGACCCAGAACTGCCGTTCAAAGTACCTAACATCTCAGGCAAATAATACCAAGAGTTTAGAATTCAACACTAATTCGGAAAATTGAATGCTTCCTAACAAATACAACCAAAACTTCCTAAGACAAGAGATCCCCAGCACCAGATTGCCTGTCCCCAGGGAACAGCAAAGGATGCAGATAATTAAGCTTACTTCAGTTTACAAGTTGTAACCTTCATGTCATTTTATAGAAACAAACTATATTTAAGGAATAAAGAAGAAAATATTTACATTTTGACAACATACAACTTGTTCACATGAACAACCACCGAGTAAGGTCCCATATGTTATCAGAAGGAGGTTTACAATATGATGCAACCTAGCTTACAAATCCAAGACTTTCAAAGTATGGCATGCATCCCGCTGTTAGCACTCTGCAGCCCCCAAAACGTCCTCCACTTATGGTTCTCCAGCTTCTCCACAACTGTTTTCACTGACATGTTATCGGCATCCACCTGAAACAACAGGGGTTGCTCGCTGGAAAGAAGCTAACACCATCACCTTTGTTACACACTGTTGCTTTTTCCTCCTCTGTCCTTTTCAGCTACCTTGTCATGATCTTCCTTCTCCTATTTCTCAAACTCCATCTTTCACTGTTTCTTTCCTAACCTTTGATACCCTTGTTTCCATGGTCATGCTTAGCCATGTTATCACCTTCACCTTCCTCTACCTAGTGTACTTACAATCTTCCTACAATCCCATCTCCTTGCCACCTGGGTTTTTTCCTTCCTTGCTTTTGACTGACTGCTTTTCCGCTGTCCGTGCCACTTCAGCTCCGAGGGCAGGTCATGCTCCCTCTCTTACCACTACAGGAACTGCCCTAGTGGACTCCTTCATGCCATTTTCTCCTATAACACCATCAAACTCTGACTGCAGACACCATCAGAAGTAAAGTAACCTGAGGCTGTGACAGAGGGGAGACTGAGACGAGCTCTTAGGCAGAAGCCCTTCCCTGTGAGGGTGCTGAGGCGCTGGCACAGGGTGCCCAGAGAAGCTGTGGCTGCCCCATCCCTGGCAGTGTTCAAGGCCAGGTTGGATGGGGCTTGGGGCAACCTGCTCTAGTGGAAGGTGTCCTTGCCCGTGGCAGGGGTTGGAGCTGGGTGAGCTTTAAGGTTCCTTCCAACCCAAATCAGTCTGGGATTCTATTACTTGCCAGCTCTCTAAAGATCACAAGATCTTTATGATGGACATAGAACCTAGAAGTCCTCATTCTGTCACAGACACAGTATCCGGGACAGTATGAAGGAAGAGGATGTCATATAGCCTGTGATCCCTGCATTGGTTATACAGATCTGTGCCTCTGAAGCTCTCCTTATTCCGTGAATTATACCGTGGGCACAGGGAAGAAATCCATCAGCAACTTTATGGAAACGCAAACTAAAGCAACTCAAACTGCACTCAGAACCTGCTCTTGTCATTTTGGGTGGGGGCATCAACACAAGCAGCAGATATGGGTAATTTGTACATTTTTTCTGTATGTGGACAACACCCTAAAGCGATAAGGGAAGACAGCTCAGCACACGCATTTTGTTCACAAGGAACAGCCCCACGCTTTTTTCTTTTAAGGACAGGGAACACCTGAACTATTTCCACCCATGTCCATCACTAGTCCTTCCTCACAAAGACGACACTCACTCCCAATCCACCCACTATCCCTAGTGCAAAAGAAGAACCAAGTATCATCACCACAACTGCCAACCCAAATAAGGGTTTGCAAGCCAAGCACATACAGCACAAGTCCCAGGAGGTCGTCCACCCCTGGTGCGACGCAGTGAAATTCTGGTTTTTGTTTAGGGAAGACACATCCCAGGAAGAAGCCTTCATGGAGGCACCATCTCCAGCAACAGAGGCAACACATACCAATTTGTGTTCCCTTCACCACAGTCACACACAAGCAGTGTGAGGAAGGGTGAGAACAGGACATGCACTTCCCAGGATTTTCATGTAACGTTCCCCACGGAGAACATTTCCCACAGGCGTGTGAAGCGCGGAAGCATGCCCATCCTGAGGACGGACCCACCGGAGCCGCCCCTCACAGGGAGCAGGGCTCGGCTCTTGGGAGCCAAGGGGCAGCATCGGCCTCCTCACACTGCCCCCTCCCTCTGCAGGGGCCTGAGGACAACCCGGACTCCTCCGGCAGCCGAGGGCCGGGGCAACGGCACCAGGATACGCAGACCCCAACACCCCTGAATGCCTGGCACCTCCACACCCGAGGGGACACCAGCGTGAGCCGGGAAAAAGGGCCAATACCGCGGTGTGCGGGCACCGGCCGAGGGGGACGGCGGCGGGGCCGGGCTGCGATGGCGGCCACAGGGGCCGGACCCCCACGCGCCGCAGGTCGGGCCGAGCTGCCGGAGCCCCGGAGCGTCACTCGCGGGGGGAGGGGGAATCGCTCAACACGCGCCCCGCCCCTCCCCCCCCCCGCCGGCCGGTTGGGGCCGGTTGGGGCCGGTTCCAGCCGGTGCCGCGCGGGCTGGCGGCGGGTCTCCGTGCGCGCGTCCCGCACGCCGCCCGCTGACGTCAGGCGCGTGTTGGCGCGCGGGCGGGCGACGAGGAGCTCCGCTACGTACGTGTAGTGCTGCGGCTTCTCGGGCTGCGCCTGCAGCGCGCTGGCGGCGCTCGCCGGCCCGGCCGCGGCGGGGCCGCTCGGCCCCGGGCCCTTGGACATGCTCCGGCCTTCCGCCGCCGCCGAGCGCACCTTTATTATTCACTCTGCGCGGTCCGCACGGAGGGCGCCGCGCGCAGGCGCCAACACCGCCACCGCCATTGCCGCCCCGGTGCGCGGGGCACGACGGGACTTGTAGTCCCGGCGCCCGCCCGCGCTCCGCCAACCCGGGACGTGGCGGGCGGCGGCTTCCGGGCGGCGGGACCACAACTCCCAGGGGCACTCCGCGGCGGCGCGCGCCGTGCTTCCGGCCGCGCGGGGCACGACGGGACTTGTGGTCTGAGGCGGCGCGGACGGCGCCCCCCAGCGGTGGGGCAGCGCCGCGCTCTTTGCGAGGCTCCATTGGCGGGAGCGTCTCCGCGGAGCGGCCACCGAGCCCCGGGGCAGCGCCAAGGGCCGGCCCGGCCCGCCCAGCCCAGCGCCTCCAGGCAGGCATGGAAGGCTGTGGAGGAGGCTGGAGAGTTATTTGTGGCAGGCGGCCTCACTTCCTTCCTTCCCCCACCACAGGGACTGAGCGTGGACCAGGAGCGCGGTGTCCCAGCCAAAGGGTTATTTTAGTGTTGACATCCCCCATTGCTCCATGGCCTTCCCCACCCACTGGACAACACCGGCCAGGAAGTGCCCAGGAATAGCACTGCAGTCCCGAAGAGGAGGAGGGCCCAGCAAGCTGCGTGGAGAACCTACCTCTGAGCAGGGGACACCAGAGACCCCTGGCTGCTGTGTCATCAGAAGATCGCACGGGGTCCCTGCCCTCCCCCAGGAGAAAATCCCCCCACCCTGAAGGAGCTGTGTCTGAGGAAGCAGCTGAATTCCCATGCGAAGAGCTTCCTCAATAAATTAACTTCTCTCCTGAGGGAGGAAACAATGTGAGTTTCTTTTAATAGGACTTTGATCTCTTGGGCTTCACACAGAACCACTTCCCTCGCTGGAATCCTCTAGCTGTGTGGTAAAGGGCAACAAGGGTTTCTAAGGCAAACACCTCTTTTTAACTCCGCTAGCATGCACGCGGTGAACGATGTTAATAATAAACTTCCATCTGCATGCTGCCTGTGCAGCTGGTTTGGGGGGGAAATAACTTTGAATTCCCATTTACACCAATTCCACTGCTACTGTGGGCAGGCTTTTCCTGGGGTAATTAGTGCTTTATTCCCCTGTGTTTGCTCAGATAACTCACAGGATCTCAATACGTTCTTACGCATCTAACAACCCTCCACAGGAGGCTGGAGGACTACAACTACGCAGCTCTGGGTCGAGTGGGACAACTTTTGGTAAGTCAATAACGTGTGGAAGTATTTCAGGTAATATCTACGCATGCACACCTGAGTACCCAAAATCCAATTCAGCAATGAACTGGATGAAAAAACCTTTAATTTGGGGTGAATTGCACTGACAACGCTGTCAACACTCTCAGGTTCGGAAACTGAAGGCTCAAATCCTCAGTGATGTCGATTCCACAATCCTCTTCCACTTCTCTTTTGTTTCACAGTCGACACCCCAACATGTACTCTGCTGAGCAACAGGGAAATGTTCTGGGATCGTGTGCCCTGGGTGCATTGGCTTCCATCTTCACACAGGTCCTTGCTGACATTTCCTTGCTTTGGCATTTCCATGTACACATTTCCCTCAGCCTGTTTCATCCGAGAGGCTGCAGCACAGCTTTGCTCCGATCTTCAAGAGAGACTAATCTAAACTATCTCTAAAATAAGAAGAGGAAGCAGCCATTGCTATGAAAACACAGGAGATATCTACGGAGCAACTGGTAACAAGCACTATGCACTAGTCTTCTAGTGTCAGTGACAGCAGAGAATGCTCTTAAAAATAATGCATTTAACTTTTGGTATACTGGTAGCATCAGAACCAGTTCCTAAATTTCTTTTTCCTAAGCACCAATGGCTCAGATGGAGGGAATTCTTTGCTTCTTATTTTCTAAAACACGTACAATGCAAATGATTGTTCACATCCAGCTCCCAAGCCATTCCACTTGACAGGCAGCTTTTTGTCTCTGAGAAATAATTCACATTTTCCTTTACAACATTGAGAATTAATCGGGCAAACAAGGACCAGAAGCAGGGGGGATGTGCCAGAGCATCCTCCAGCAGTCCTGGCCTGGCACACATGACGGTCCTGTCGCACCATGCTGGTGCACAGTTGCTTGACTTACCCGAGAGAGGCGGAGAAGCAGGAGATGCGCTCCCTATGTGCCGAGCTCCTGCACCGTGGCAATCCTTGCTTGCCTGGGAATCGGCCCTGGGGACTTACGCATCCGGGGAGGATGCAAAACCTCATGGAAAGGCTGTGTGACAATGGCCACACTCCAGTTTGCGGAGCTCACTGATGCCTTTGGGAGTGGTGGTTGAGCCTCTTGTTTGTGTTCACTCCGTGTTCCGTGTGCTACAACTGCAGGGCATCTGGGACCTGTTCTTCCTGATTGTGGTAACCATCCTGGGGGGGGCAGGACCTGCCTCCACATCTGCTGCAAGTGTGAGGTCAAACTTAAGCAACAACTTCCCCCCCAAGACAATCTTTTTATTTAATTGCTTTTTATTTTCCTAGATCGTACTAACAGGGAACATGGACTCGATTTCTACTCGCAATGAAACTTTGCAGTTGGCTTAAGCAGCGAAGGCGATTCAGAAGCTGGTGGGATCTGGGGAGCAGAGGCACAGTGACACAGCTCTGACCCCCGCCGCTGCACGGGCCAGGCTCCCGGCTGTGGCAGCCTTCCCCAGGCCAACGGTTGGGCTCTCCCGGACTTTTGGCGGGGGTCACAGACCCGCGGGCCAGCCCAGCACTAACCTAAGTCCCGCACAAGCATCCCTAGGCTGCCACAACACAGCCGGGCGGGAGATGCAGAGCCGCTGACGGAGCCCACTCCTTTCGAAGGAGCTTCGCTCACCCCCGCCGACGCTGGGGAGCGCGGGAGGGAGGGGAGGTCGCAGGCCCCCCGCGAGCCGCTACACACCGGAGCCTCCCGCAGTTTTCCCAAAGGCCGCTGCTCTCCGCGGCCTGCGTGCTGCGGAGCCCAGAGGGGGACACAGCACCCATCGCACCCCCGGGCGGCCCCACGACCCCCCGCCAGGCGCCTACACGCCGGGAAAAGCGCTTTGCGGCGAGACAAAGGTCCGGGCACCGGGCTGGAGGGCGCCGAGGCCGGAGAGGGGCTCCCGCTGCAACAGCCACCGCCCGCTCCGCGCCCGCTCCGCGCCCGCTCCTATGGACTCCTCAGTGCGGAGCTTTGCAACAAAGGGTAGGATCCAAATCCTGCCCCGTTTCGTCCAATCAGCGCGCAGGGCGCACACCCGCCGACGATTGGCCTCTTCTCGCCTTACAGTACCCAATCAAACGCCTACTTTAACAACCAATCAGCGGCGGGACATTCACCCAATCAGCGCCGAGGAACCGGAGCACGGCCTTTGTGTGTCGTGACGCCACGGCGCCGGCGGAGGTCCCTGCCAATGGTAAGGCGCGCTGCTTCCAGGTATTGTGAAGTCACCGCGCCGTGTGCCGCCCCCGGTATAAGAGCCGAGTCTCGGCGGCGGAGCGGGCGCAGTGAGGGATTGCTTGGCTGCGGGGTGGGTAGTGGTGTTACCGGCACAGGCTTCGCTGCGCAGCGCGACCGGCACCGGCGCTTCCTTCTTCTCGGAGCGGTAAGCGGCGGGTGCGTTCCGTGGTGGGCGGCGGTGCCATGCGGCCGCTGGCGGACACGATGGCTCTCGAAGCTGGGTGGCAGGCCGGGCCTTGCCTACGTGCCCCGAGTCACGGCTGGTGCCCATCCCCCACCCCCCCCCGGGCGGCACAGGCAGAAGCGGGGGGTGGTGTGACTCAGTCCTCTTCCCCTGGGGCGGGGAGCGGCCGGGCCGCGGAGGCGGAGGAACCGTAACTTCTCCCTTCCCTGGGGACGCTGCTGGCCGCCTGCCTGCCTTGGTGGTGGGGGAGGGGGCCGCTCGCCGACATCTGCCGCTGCCGAGACTCGAAGGGATTGGACGGGCTGGCGAGGGGAGGCGGGAGCGGGTTGTCGTGTGCCGGGCCTGAGCGGGGTGAGAGGCGGGCCCCATGTCACGCGGGGCTGTGTCCGTAGGTGAGTGAAGAGAAATGGCTCGTACGAAGCAGACCGCCCGCAAGTCCACTGGGGGTAAGGCTCCGCGAAAGCAGCTCGCCACCAAGGCGGCCCGGAAAAGCGCCCCCTCTACCGGCGGCGTCAAGAAGCCTCATCGCTACAGGTAAGGCCGCCGGCGCGGCACGGCCCAGCCGTACCGCGGCCCTTGCTCTGGCTCACACGCTCCCTCCGTTCCTTAGGCCGGGCACCGTAGCTCTCCGTGAGATCCGCCGCTATCAGAAGTCCACGGAGCTGCTGATCCGCAAGCTGCCCTTCCAGCGGCTGGTCAGGGAAATCGCCCAAGACTTCAAAACAGATTTGAGGTTCCAGAGTGCAGCCATCGGTGCACTGCAGGTACTGCTGGTGGCCTGTGGGGTCGCGATGCTGAGCGTGCCTCCCTGGGGGGTTCTAACGACGTTTCTTCTTGTCCTCTTGAAACAGGAGGCCAGCGAAGCATATCTGGTGGGTCTCTTTGAAGATACAAACCTGTGTGCCATTCATGCCAAGAGAGTCACCATCATGCCCAAAGATATCCAGTTGGCTCGCAGGATACGGGGGGAGAGGGCTTAAGTGAAGGCTGTTTTTATGGTGTTTTGTAGTAAATTCTGTAAAATACTTTGGTTTTAATTTGTGACTTTTTTTTTTGTAAGAAATTGTTTATAATATGTTGCATTTGTACTTAAGTCATTCCATCTTTCACTCAGGATGAATGCTAAAAGTGACTGTTCACATAAACCTCAGTGATGTGAGCCTTGTGGCTCTGGAGTGACAAGTTGCTAATATGCAGAAGGGATGGGTGATCTTTCTTGCTTCTCATGCATGTTTCTGTATGTTAATGACTTGTTGGGTAGCTAAACTTGTAAGGTACTAGAGTTGATACAAATGTGTACAGGGTCCTTTTGCAATAAAACTGGTTATGACTTGATCCAAGTGTTTAACAATTGGGGCTGTTAGTCTGACCATACATCACTGTGATCAAATGTGGACTTCTTCAGAGGGTGAATCTACAAGTCTTAACCACAGTGTAACTTACAGTTTCCTAAAAAAAAAAAAAGTAAACCTGGCAGCTATAGAATACACTATGTGCATTTATAATAGCTATTTTATATATTGTAGTGTCAACATTTTTAAATTAAATGTTTTACATTCACATGTGAGGAGTCTTTGTCATTTGGTTTGTCTGGACTTGAAGAAGCTGCCTTCTGCTCCTCCTGGCTCTGGCATGTTGGCAGTAGGCGCTTGTAATCCTGCACTGCTGCTCCCACAACTTAGTTTTGTCTGCCTGCTGCTGCCCACAGAGGGGTTTGGAGGTTTTGGTGGGGCTTGGGCTGTGGCTCTTGGCCAGGGAGGGTGTAGAAGGGGGGAATGGCTGCGCTGGTAGGATCATGCCAGGCAGCCTCCAGGGGATTGCTGGGGGTTTTATGAAGCTTAAGTGTGGGTCAGCAGTTCAGGCACAATTCCAGGATTGAGCTTTTTTCCCTCCTTTCCTGTAGATGCCAGGGAGGTTTATTTTGGTGCTGAGAGGGGGCTGCCTAGGGCAAACCCAGCAGCTTCCTAGTGCTGAGTGTGTGGCTGCAGCCTGACAGTTCTGTGGGATCCAGCTGTGTGACTAAACCCTGGATAATGGCAGCAGCTAGCATGGATGGCCTGCAAGGGGAAAAGCTAATTACGCAACCTGGGAGCCTATGGGCTGCTGGGCAAAGTGAGATGGGCATGCAATAAGATTCTCATTTCCTATCTAAGCTTTTTTGATGAAAGAGGATTAAACTCAACCCTTTGCCCTAGCTCTTTGGGCTCTGCCAAGGCAGGTCTGGTGTTCCCAGCACAGTGCCTCTGGGAGCAGCCATACTGTGTTAGGTGGTGGTGAAGGAAAGCTGCTCAGACTACATCTGGAAGGCAGGTAATTAACATTTAAATTAAACCTCAAGTCCGGCGGCTCTCCTCAGTTCTTTGAGAACAGGCTGCGCTAGTAAGGCTGGAGTTGGCACAGGGAAAGGAAGCCGTTGGGCTAGCTCGTCTGGATTTATTGCCATGAAACGAGAAGTGCCATAGCCGAAGTGGCTGCAGCGATAGTTATACAAGGGCAGGTGGTCAGTTGGCACCATCCCTGTGTGTGATTGTGCGCAGGCTGGGCTGGTCACAGTGCTGCTTTCTGCCCAAAGGGTACTTGGAAAACAGCCCTGACTCTGGTGCTTGGGGTGCTGCTAGCAGAGGCTGTGCCACAGGAGCCTGGGGAGCTCAGGGCTGGAGCCGGGGCTCTCCCTGATACAACAAACCACTCTGTGCTCAAAACCTGCAGGTAGAGGAACAGGCGCTTGTTACCCTGTGGCGCCTACACAATCTCCCTGATGCCCTTTCCTGTGCCACTCCAAATGTGCGAGGAACACAGTTAACACACAGTTAACACACAGTTAACACCGTGCTTATCTACCACAGCGCCCCTAAAAACATCTTTTGTAAACAAGTGGTTTCCTCACTGCCAAGCCTGCAAGGAAGAAAGATTTCCTTGCATTGACATTGGATGCCAGAGAGGGATTCTTCATCAGGGACTGTGGTGATAGGACAAGGAGTAATTTGTTCAAACTTAAACAGGGGAGATTGAGGTTAGATATATGGAAGCAGCTCTTCCCTGTGAGGATGCTGAGGCGCTGGCACAGGGTGCCCAGAGAAGCTGTGGCTGCCCCATCCCTGGCAGTGTTCAAGGCCAGGTTGGACAGAACCTTAGGTGACATGGTCTAGCAGGTGTCCCTGCCCATGGGGGGTTGGAACTGGATGCTCTTAAGGTCCTTTCCAACCCTAACTCTTCTGATTCTATGATTCTGTGACATTGTAAACTGAATTGCATTAAGGGCCTGGATCAAAGTTAAGCACCAGCCCTCACCATAGCTTACGCTGAGCGATCTACAACATTGGGCAGGGATGTCTCTAAAAGAACCCTTGCAAGTCATTGCAGCTGGCATTTAGGTAGGTTAAAAAAATCAGAATTCCAAGCAGCAGGATTTACACAGGCTTGATTCGGTGCTGAACTGTAGTGGCAGCCTGGGCTCCTGCAGGAAAAGTATGTGTCAAAATCACATCCCTTGAAAACAACATTTCCTCCAAATTCTCAGTGCAAACAATGAACTGTCCGGGTATGCCCAGAGGCTGTTTCTTAAAATAAAAATCACTGTCTGCCAGTTCTTAAAAAAACCAAAAAAATCCCAGAACAACACCAAAAACCAAATCCCACCAGGAAACTACATCAAAGCACTATTCGTCTTGGTGCCCTCAACATACAAGAACTAAGTTACATCGCGCTTCTGGTGGACCAGAGCAGCAATTCATGGTATTCCATGACCTCACTGTGGCGATATCTTACCGATTCTCTTGATGGCTTCCTTGTATTCTTGCTCAGAACTTCATGCAAACAGCAGACAGTCGAACGTGCTCCCATCAGGGCTCTCCAGGGAAGCGCTAAGGATGGAAACATGTCCATAAGCTGGCAGAAAGCACAGCTCTGAAAGCCCAGCCCGGGCTTGGAACCGCACCAGAGACCCCACAGCTGGCCTGGACATCAATGGTTTATTTTCCAAGACCCCCATCACTATATCCACCCTCCCATGGCCCACAGGCAACACTTACACCATGCAGAAGGCAAATAACTTGCTGCTGTCCCATGCAGGAGATGGTGGGGTAGGGGCAGCGGTGCAGGAGCTGCGTCAGGGACAGGAGGGAGACAGGGCTGCCCTCAGTCCCTGTGGTTCCCACCCCTGGTTTAAACTGGCCCCACAACCCCTCTGGCCCCGCACTGCCTCAGGGGTCACCCAGACCTTGGGTGTCACTCGCTCACCTTGGAAGAAGTCTTCTCCTGTATGAGGACTTCTGCTTCCTTCACATCCAATAAAACCTCAGAATGGGGGACAGAGGTGAAGCAGCCCTGACCATCGCAGAGCCTGAGGCCTGTTTTTAATGGCACTTGCAAGAGGCATTATGCGAAAGCAGAGGAGATGAAGCACAGTCAAGCACAAGAGTTTTTACGCGATGCCCCTTTTTTCCATCACTCAGTGCTCCCACACGTGAATCATTTTGCGAACAACCTCCCCTGCCCCAGAGCCTCAAGCAGCAGTGACCTGAGCCCTAAAGCACCCCTGGAAGCAGGTTCAGCCTCCCCACAGTTTTCCAAGCTCCCTTGGCCGGTGGTTTTGTATTTCTTCCTTAGTGAAATCCCTGCCCTGGCTGCAGAGATGCTTCTAAGGAGGAAAAACCCCAGGCAGGTGGGGATGTCAAATACCCACCCAGGGCAAGTGAACCTGGAGCTGGGAGGCAGAAAAATCCCAGGCAGAGACCATATTTTCCTGCAGTTCTCTCACCGGGCCCTTCCTGGGATGACCCAGCCCTACCACTCGCCCTTGCTGCACGCTGCTTCTCCAGGCCCAGGCCAACACTTCTTTGCCACCATACTGAAATAGAGCGGCAGGGAGGGAATAATCCACAGGCACATGAAAATGAACCCTGAAGAGACAGTTTCTGTCCTGGCATGTCTCTGACCCATCGCCTCATCTTCCCAACACTGCTCTTGCCCAGGTACATAGAGACTGGGGTAGTGCAGGCACAAGGCTGCCCTGATGCCAGGGCCACAGCCCAGCCCAGTGGCTCCCCAGGGAGCAGGACCTCCTGCCCCCCTGCAGCCTCCACAGCTGCCCCTCATCCCTGTGCTGGGGCTGTGCTGGAGCTGAAAGTGGGGCTCCTTCTCTTTCAGGACCTTCAGGTACACAGGAGCCACAGCTTGGAGACCTCCCTGTTGTGCCGCCACCACTGCAGCAGATGGGAGCTGAGTGTTTGTCTCTTCAGCTTCTGCAACATGGCCCCAGCCTGGAGGCAGGGTGGGAGAAGCAGTGGGGTGGATGGGGGGCAGGAGAGGGGGATGCACCAGCTCCCCATGCTCACCAACCTGTGTGCTGGAGCTGTTTCTCAGCGAGCAGCCTTTGACCTTGTCGAGGATGTCACCAGCCAGCACCACCTTGTCCACCTCCACCTGGCTCTCAGAGCACCTTGGTGACAAAGACTTGGCTGTCCACATATCTGGGGTGCAGCAGAGCCCCGGCTCAGCCCCAGGGACCCAGCATGCCCCCCACCCCCCAGCATTTTTGGACTGTCAGTGATGTTTCGCCAATATACAGAGGCAGGGAAAAGCCACTCCACGCACAGCGGATACCAGTGAGGATGAGCCCATGGTGAGAAAAACACCAAGACAGCCCCAGTGCTTTCAGTGGGGTATTTGTATCCCCTCTTTGAGGGGTTTTGGGTGCGTGGTGTCCAGATCATGCTGGAAAGCTGAGAGAAGGATCAAGGGCTTCTACCTGAGCTCCATCCCCAGCACTCAGAACAGCACCATCTCATTGGTGATGCACACCAGGAAGAGAGTGGCCAGTGACAGTGGCCTTGACAATGTCCTCAGGACACCCAAGGAGCACAACCAGGGTGAGCGGGAGGATGGTGATGGCGATTCCTCGCTCTGGATCATTTCTGTCACTGATGCCAAACCAGGAATTTTGGAGCCAGGGAGAGGCCATAGTGTCCAGTGCCCCGGCTGGGACCAGATCAGTGGTTGTCCTGTCCTGTCCTCTCCTGGGATTCGGCTGTACCCAGACCCTGGCAAGACAAACCCGCTGGATGGATGGGATGGCAAAGCAGCAGGTGAACTCTTAACTCAGTAATAAGCCCTCCTCCCTCACCCCACGCATCCCCACGCAGCTAAGGGATGCTGCCACCCCTCCCCAAAGCCGCTGCCATTTGCAGCAGCACTCACTGTCACATCCCATTAGCCAGGGACCTGACCCACGGCCAGTCTGGCTGGAAGCACTTGCCGTTAGAAATGCCCAAAAGCGAGCATGGTCCCAGCCTCCAGCACATTCTGGAACCAGCCCCAGAGCCACCTTGAGCTTTTTTTGGGAGCTCTTTAAGGTTAAAAAGGCATCAGAGGAATGTTCCTCATTCTTAAAAGACATGAAGGCATCCCCACTGTTGTCAATAAATGCACCAGTATTTCACAAGGGCAAAACCAACTGATGCGTAACCTGTGTTAGCCCAGGGAAATGGGGATATTTTTGTCAAGAAATCAGGGAAGTGAGCATAGGAAATCTTCATTTATGTTAGCGGTTTAGGCCTGGGTACTCTGCTTGCTTGGGTTTACTCCCAGGAATGCTGGGACCTGCTCCTGCTAACAGTGCATGCACCTGGCAGGATCTGACCTCGGAGCAGAGGCGGCTTTCTCATGCTGGTGAACCCGAGCCAATTCCCCCCCCACTGTGCCGGTGAAGGTTGTGCAGCAGTCCCTCCCCATTATTCCTTCTCTTCCTCACTCGGTTTTGCAGCAAGGGCCAGGCAGCGGAAAGATGGCTCTGGGGACAGACAAGCTCTTACCGGCAGCAGCCAGCTTTCATCCAGGAAGCTGCAATTCTGCAGACAAAGGAGCATCAGCACCATCAGTCCTGGCGAGGAAGGGGCCAGGGCCCTGCCTGGTCACTCAGTGCTGGCCACCACTGTGGTGACTGGTCACGGCACCTGCAGGTCCAGGGAGAAATCCATCTCTGTCAGCACCACCAGCAGCAAGAGGAAAGTCTCTGCAGAGGGGTGGTGGTGGAGAGGCAGTGTCACCTCTGGGTGCTCAGCAGCCTCAGCCTCGCACAGATATGGCAGAGGTCTGAATAAGACCTTTTTGGAGTAACCAGCGAGCCCTGGGGAGCAAGGCCCTAAGAGCATCCCAACAGCGCAGCATCCAGGCTACTGCTGCAGGCTTGTCCTGGGCTCCTGGTGCCGGGGCAGGGAGAGACAGCACCTACACACCGCATATCCCCACGTTCAGACCAATGCTCACAGCAAATGCTGCTGACAAGCAACTTCCTTTTCATTCCACCCTCTAAATGCAAAGCAAAGCTGCCAGGCTCCCCTGCACGAGCCTTGCAATTACACTGATGGAGACCTGCAATCTGCTCTTGCACCAACGGTGTGGGTGATTTATAGGCCATCTAGGTACAGAGTTAACACAGAGTTATTTGTCATAATCTAAAGATTAAAGGCTTTCACCCTGGCCAGGCCCCCCGAGGCGCGTGGCTGTGGATGAAGTGGTGCAGCCTGTCAAGACAACGTAGCCATTTGCTGCACTGACCTGCCCGTATGGCCTCCGGCTGCCCAGCCGCCAAGGGCTCTCCTGGAAGCCAGGGCTCTGCATCTGCTTTGATCCTTGGTACGAGACCCTTCAGAAGCAATTTTCCCATCCTATGGCCCTAAACCGAATCTTAGATGTATTAAAACCATGTTTAAATATTTACACCTCTTTTTCCATCACTGCAGCGGCGTATTTAAGTTTTACCACTAAGTTTGGCTTAGAAAAATCACGGTAGACTCTTTTCCTCCCCCCTGCAGCAGCGTGGGGTTGTAACTCCGGTGACAGCCACCAAGGGGCAGGTTACATAGAGTCATCGAACGGTTTGCGGTGGAATGGACCTTAAAGCTCCTCCAGCTCCAGCCTCTGCCACGGGGAGGGACACCTTCCACTAGAGCAGGTTGCTCCAAGCCCCTGTGTCCAACCTGGCCTTGAACACTGCCAGGGATGGGGCAGCCACAGCTTCTCTGGGCACCTTGTGCCAGCGCCTCAGCACCCTCACAGGGAAGAGCTTCTGCCTCGGAGATCATCTCAATCCTCCCTCTGGCAGGTTAAAGCCATTCCCTTTGTCCTGTCCTTGTCCAAAGCCCCTCTCCAGCTTTCTTATAGCCCCTTTAGGCACTGGAGCTGCTCTAAGGTCTTCCCAGAGCCTTCTCTTCTCCAGGCTGACCCAGCCCAGCTCTCTCAGCCTTTCTCCATAGGAGAGCTGCTCCAGCCCTCGGAGCAGCTCTGTGGCCTCCTCTGGACTCACCCAAGCAGGTCCATGCACCTCTTGAGTTGGGGGCATCAGAGCTACGTATGTGCCTGTACGTATATCTGTCCTGGGTTTGGCTGTAACACTTATTTTTCTCCTCCTTGGTAGCTGGTACAGTGCTGTGTTTTGGCTCTGGTCTGAGAATAACACTGGTAACACACCAGTTTTAGCTGTTTTAGCTGTTGCTAAGTAATGCTTGCTGTGATCAAGGACTTTTCAGTCTCAAGCTCTGCCAGTGACGAGGGACACAAGAAGCCAGGAGGAAGCAGAGCCAGGACACCTGACCCCAAGTAGCCAAAGATGTATTCCATACCACAGCACGTCATGCCCACTATATAAACTGGGGGCAGTTACCCGGAAGGGTTGGATCACTGCTGCGTCAGACTGGGTATTGGTCAGTGGGTGGTGAGTGGTTGTATTCTCTTCCCTTGTTATTTCTCCTGTCATTGTCACTATTGGTGGCAGCAGCAGTGGTTTGCGTTATACCTCAGTTAATGGACTGTTCTTATCTCAACCTGTGGGGTTTATATTCTTTCCATTCTCCTCCTCACCCCCCTGGGATGGGGGGAGGGAGGGAGGGGGGAGTGAGCGAGCAGCTGCATGGTTCTATGTCATCGGCTGGGCTTAAACCACGACAACATCAAAAGCACAGACAGTGGATGGATGCAGATACAACACAGGCACTGACTTATGTATATGTATGTATACGTGTGTGTCTGTACATACATGTAAAATATACACCGGCATGTGTCAGTGCCTGTAACAGTAACACTGGTGCATACACGCGCGAGTGTATCTGCGCCACTCTTTGGACACCGCGGGCGCTGCGGTACGGTACAGATCCAGGTGCAGTGATGCACGGGGCAGTGCACGGGCTCCTTCACTGCCCACGGGGACGCACACGCGGGAACAGCGTTTCCCGTGGGCAGGGAAGGGACCCCCGCTCCCAGGGGTCCTATGAGCGCCACGAGCTCGAGCGCCGCCGGGGGGCGGTGCGGGGCTCGGGGGGGGGGGGGGTGCGTGGCAGGGAGCCGGGGGGCGGAGCGGAGCGGAGCGGGGGGGGCGGAGCTCGGGGGGGGGCGGGGCGCAGCGGGGGGGGCGGAGCTCGGGGGGCGGAGCTCGGGGGGGAGCTCGGGGGGGAGGAGCCGGGGGCGGAGCTCGGAGGGGGGGCAGGGAGCCCCGGGGCGGTGCGGCGGAGCGGCGATGGCGGAGGCGGTGGCGGAGCGTGGGTTGGGTCCGCTGCTGGCCGCCGCCTGCCGGGCGCACGAAGCGGCTTTCGGGGGCCCGGCGTTGCTGGCGGCGTGGGCCCCCGGTCGGGTCAACCTCATCGGTGAGCACACCGACTACAACGGCGGCTTCGTGCTGCCCATGGTAAGGGCTGTGCTCCCCGGCCCCGTGCGCCCTCGGTATCACCCTTCCGGGTCCTTCCTGCGGCCTCCGGGGGTCCGCGGCCTCCGTCTTGCCCCTTCCCCAGGATATTCTCCCGGGATCCCCGCAGCCGCTCTTGGGAGCAGTGGAGCTCAGAGAGCATCGGGTGCAGATCCTTGCACCCTGGCTCCTGACTCATCGGAGGAGGAATGTGATTCCGACCGCCTCCTCGAACGCTGAAGCCTCTTTCCTGTAACCCTGTCAGACGTTTCCCCATTCCCACGGAGCGATATTTTGGTGGCCAAAGATGGTTTGAAGTAGCTGAGGCTTCCTGCCCTCCTTTGGCTCGATGGGGATGCCCTCGATCAGCCTTAAATCGAACCTACAGCTAGTTAGTTGGAGGCCAAGGAGAGTGGGAGCAGGTCAGCTGATTTCCTCTGCAGTCTAGAAAAGTTCCTCCAAGCTTCTCATGGCCTTGTCCTGGGTTTCCACTTTCCTGAAGTGCAGCAGCCACCACCCCGGCGCTGAGCCGGCGGGGTTGGGCACAACGCTGCAGTGCTAGCACGGACCCTGTGTGGCATTAAATAGTTTAATGCTGTGAGAAGCTGCAGTGTGTGGTGGGGGCTTGCAGCTCCACGTGGACACAGTTAAGGGCAACAAGTGTCGGGGGCTGCCTGCTGTGGGTTTGAACCAGCTCAGCTGTCCCCTAGCACCAGAGGGATGCTCCAAGGGATGTCGTGGGGTCTGAGCCCACCTTCTACACTCCCTCAGGCCCTGCAGCTGGGGACGGTGCTGGTGGGATCCCCCACAAAGGACGAGACCATCTCCATCCTCACCACCTCGGCAGAGGCAGACAAGCCACACTTGGTGCAGTTCCCGGCTCCCCGCCAAGGCAGCCCCCTGAGCCCAAGGCAGCCTCGCTGGGCCAACTACGTCCGGGGTGTCATCCAGCACTATCGGGGTAAGGCCCAGGCTCCCCATGGGTTAGAGCCCTCTCACATGGGGCCAGTGCTCAGCAGTCAGTTTTTGGCATACTCCTGGGGCTCTTCCAGTGCTGCTGCCAGGACCGGGCTCCAGCAGAGATGCTTTTACCCCCAAAGACCCCTGTTGCTTGAGGGGGGTGTGCCCGGATTACACTCTGCCATGGGTCACCCTGTGTTTTAAAGTGGGGTATCGGACAGGGCTCCTCTCCCATCACTTCACCTCTCAGCCCCCCTCCTTCCTGCTCTTCCTTCAGGTGGTCCTGTGCCAGGCTTCAGCGCCGTGGTAGCCAGTGACATCCCCCTTGGCGGGGGCCTTTCCAGCTCGGCCGCACTCGAGGTGGCTACTTATACCTTCCTCCAGCAGCTCTGCCCTGGTAAGGCAGCAGCCAGCCCTGGCCCCAGGCACTTCCATGTCTGGGTGGGAGGTGGGATGAGGGGGATGCTGTTACCCCAAACACCACTGTGGCCTGGGTCAAACCCTCCCGCCACCGAAGCTGGCACCACTGTGGCTCTGGGGCACCTCTGGCTTGCCCAGCCTGGCCTGCCCATGCCTCTAAAGCCCATTGCCCACCTCTGGGATTGGCTGGGGATGAGAGGATGTTCCCTTGGGAGCATGTCTCCATCTGCATGTCCCCAAAAGTCGAGAGATTTGAGACACCAGCATCAAATTATCACATCCAACTGGATCTGGTGACCCAGTCTGGCACAGATGCTGTGCACTGGTGCAGGAGCAAGACCTGCAGCTGATGCTTTAGCAACAACCCTTTCATGGGAAAGCAGCCTTTTACCTTCATGTTTGTTTGCTCTCCCTGCTCCAGGACAAGGGGCAGAGGTCCCAGTACTGCTAACCTGCCTCTCTCTGCTCTGGCACAGATGATGGTGATTTGGTGGCCAAGGCGCTGGTGTGCCAGAAAGCAGAGCACACATTTGCAGGCATGCCCTGTGGGATCATGGACCAGTTCATATCTGTAATGGGCAAGGAAGGCCACGCGCTGCTCATTGACTGCAGGTCAGGGCCGAGCACCGAGCTCAATGTGCTATGCCCACCTCCTTGGGGACATGGACACAGGCTGGTCCCATGGACATGAAATAAATGCAGGCATTCAGGGAGGGGATAACCCCTGCACACAGCCCATAATCTCATTGGAGGGCTGGGACCCCCTGCATCTTAATTCCTGTGTTTTGAATTCTTCTCCTGCATACTTTCTGCTACTTGCCTGGGCTGTCTTTCCCACAAAGTCATTTGGGTCTATTATGGGACTAAGAATTGTGAAGGAGTGAAATGCTTGAGCAAAATCCTAAACCAGTCTGTCTTGATATCTGCAGAGGCAGGAGATGGCCTCACCCAGATCCCCTGAGGGCTGGAGCGGGCCTGAGGGGATGGGCACACTGAGCTCTTGCTGCAGGTCCCTGGAGACTGTCCTGGTCCCGCTGACTGATGCCAGCCTGGCCGTGCTCATCACCAACTCCAATGTGCGGCACACACTGACGGGCAGCGAGTACCCCATGCGCCGGCGGCAGTGTGAGCAGGCAGCAGCAGCGCTTGGCAAGAGCAGCCTGCGAGATGCCACCATGGCTGACCTGGAAGGTGGGGACAGTCCC
Organism: Amazona ochrocephala; assembly: GCA_039720435.1. Taxonomy (NCBI): domain Eukaryota; kingdom Metazoa; phylum Chordata; class Aves; order Psittaciformes; family Psittacidae; genus Amazona; species Amazona ochrocephala. The sequence goes on from CM077879.1 coordinate 82,586,842, forward strand.
GCCCTTGGCTCCAGCTGCTCCTCAGGGCAGCAGGAGCTCTGTGCCCCATGGCAAAGGCCAGGACTGTGGGGCAGCACCTGGGTCGGGTGGGTGGGTGCACACACGAGGAGGGGAGCATGCTGCAGGTAAAGCTTTGGCACAGAGTGGTTGCAGGATGCAGCCATGCAAACCCCCAGCAGCATCCCACAGACCCAGGTGGCCTTTCTGCAGGGACATGTGTATCTCCGCAGTGGCCAGGAGCTCTCTGGGTGAGGAGGTGTACCGGCGGGCCAGGCATGTCATCAGTGAGATAGCACGGACAGCACAAGCAGCACAAGCACTGCAGGACAGGGACTATGGGATGTTTGGAAGGCTGATGGTGGAGAGTCACAACTCCCTCAGGTGAGGATGTACCAACCATGAGGAAGGGCAGGCTGTGTCAGGGGCACTGGCTAAATTCTCGTGGGGTTCCCTTGCCTGTTGGTGCAGCACTGGGGGCAGCCATTGCTGTGTCCTGCCCAGCATTTCTCATGGCTTAGCATGTGGGAGGTTTTAAGAAAAGCCCCATAAGCTTCTGCATTGAGGGGTGCTAGGACAAGGCAGATGTGTTACAGATACGTGTTACAGATGTGTGCTGCTTACAGCAACATGCAGCAGGTCATGGATGCATGCAGCCTTGCTCACTTATACATGCACTTATAGACAGCTGGACTGGGATCGGCAGCAGCCTGCATTGCTGCAGTTTGCTACAGCAGTGGATGCACCAAGAACAGCTTGATGCATCCAAGCTCCATGCTGAAACTGCATGTTTCAGCTGTTTGTGGTGCAGGGGCTATGGCTGGGGTGCAGGACAGGGCTGATCAGTGTCTCCTCTCCCCAGGGATGACTACGAAGTGAGCTGCCTGGAGCTGGATGAGCTGGTAGCAGCAGCCCTGGAGGTCAATGGGGTTTATGGCAGCAGGATGACTGGGGGAGGCTTTGGAGGCTGCACGGTGACGCTGCTGGAGGCTGGGGCTGCAGAGAGAGCCCAGCGCCATATCCAGGTAAGCAGCAGAAAAGTGCCAGGACATTGACTTAAAGATCCCAAAGGAATACTCTGGGGAATGGCCCTGGGGATGCCATTGAAGCTGCGCTCTTGAGGCCCTGGGGACTGGTGTGGCCCATCCAATGCTGTGTGGGGATAGCCCCAAGGCTGTTGATGCTACTAAGCTGTTGGAGGCAGCTCAGCACGTTGCTTGTCCACTGCCCAAGGACCTTACTGCATTGAGAAAGTGAGCAAACATGTGCCAGGTGAGCTTCAGGAAGGCTATGTCTATCTAGGGAAAAAATAATCCCAGCCAAGTTTAGGCAACCTTGAGCTGAACACTGGCAGTTATAGTCCAGGAAAAATGTCAGTGCAATCATCAGTGTTCTCTAAATCAGCAGCTTGGCATGCGCTGGTAGCTGAAACACCAGCAAAATGGGGCTGGTAGAAAAAGGGGTCTGTGAATGTGGCAGAGCCTTATTTTGCTGCTATATGAGATCATGGTGTGCCCTCTAAATAGTGAGGGGGAATAAAGCAGGGACAGAGCAAAGTGACTGAAATGAAAAGAGACCAAAAGGGCTGTGCCTCTGTCATCTGGTGAGAATGTGACCAGGAGTTACAGTGAAGGAGGTGCATGGGGTGAGCGTGGAACTGATCTTCCAAAACAAGAACCAGTGACCACTGGATAAGCTGGGAGAAAAACAGAGAAGGAAGCACTGTGCAGAGCTGGTGGTGAGTTTTGTGCTGTTGCCAGAGGCTATGAAGGTTAACAGTATCAGCATGGCCAAAAAGGGAGTGGAAAAAGTGATGGAGAAGAGCCCATAAGGGGCTGCTTAAGGGTCAGCTTAGGGATGTGCCAGTAGCCTCCCTGCCCCATGCTGTTTATGGACCGAGAGAGTCCAGGCAGCGGCCAGGACCTTTTGCTGTCCCCAGAAAGCATCTCATATGTCTGCTGTTGGAGCATGACTGCACCCATCTTGGGGCTGGGCTGATTGGACAGGCCATCCACACTGCCATCCCCAAGCCCAGCCTCTTGCTGCAGCATGGTATTGCCCCAGAGCACCAGCACTCACTCTCCTCTTGTCTCCTAGGAGAGCTACAGCGGCACAGCCACCTTCTACCTCACCAAACCCTCTGGAGGAGCAAAGGTGCTGCCTCTGTAGAGGAGCAGCCACCTTGCCTGGGCTGGCATCGCTGCGGCTGCTTTCCTGGCTTGCAAGGGAATCCATTTGTCTGCCTGCATCATTTGCCTAATAAAAGCAAAACATTTGCACAGTTGTTCTGCACCCACTGAGTCGAGCCAAGCTCTGATGCCAAAGTCACTGGGAAACCTCTCTTCAGAGGGGCAGAGGAGACCAGTTTAACTCCAGTTTATACTGGTGTAATGAAAAAGTACCAGGGCGTCAGGGTCCACTGTTGCCTCTGGAGCAGCAGCAGCAGGCACTGCTGCTTGGCAGAAGCCTCTGCTTGGGTATCTCCTTCTGGCACATGTCCTTAATGTTTGGGACACATCGAGGGTAGTGGGGGGCGATTATTTTTTAATTATAAGAAAGGGAAGAGGCAGACTCTAGAGAACATTTATTGAGTGCAATAGGAAGCCATCGATACAGACCCTCTGTCAGATTGGGCTGCTGGATCCACCTTGGAAAGGCTGAAAAACCATCAACCCTAACAAGCAGATGAAAATTAAAAGGTGAGGCTGGCGTAGTGTGATGCAGTAGGTTCATGTGCAGCCACCTTGCACACAGGGATGGAGCCCCTGGAGAGCAGCACCTGACAGGCTGTGCTCTTAGATAACAGGAAGGCCTTCGGTGAAAGTGCTTGGAAATGGAGCCCCCTTTTGAGGCTGTTTTCAGTGTTTTACCCCAGATCTCAAAGCGCAGGGAAAGCATCATGGAGTCCATGTGCAGGAGGAGACACGTCAAGGAGAGGAAACCCCAGCCAAAGGTGAGACACGAACCGGGGAGGCAGGGGCAGACTCACACACTGGAACCCGCTCAGGAAGAGTAAGTGCTGCTTGAAGGCACAGTGAAAACAAAACCCAAACCACAGGACTGGTGAAGTGTTTCTTGATGTAAGTCTAAAACTGACCCAGCCCCGTCTGCAGCCCCGGAGACTCCAATGCACTTTATTTACCCACATGCAGCTTTGTCTCAAACATGTTCTGGCCCTTGCACTCAGATGAACAGCCCTTAGAGGAGAGGGAGCTCTTGGTTGTGTCAGTGCTGCAAAAGTCATGAGAGTCCGAAACACAAAACCAAAACCAATTAGGAAAAAAAAAAACAAACAAAAACCAAAAAACAAAACCAATCCCAAACAACCCCACCCCCCCCCAAAAAAAAAAAAAAAGAAAAAATCCCAAAAACGCAAAACCAGACAAAAAAAAAACAAAAAAAAAAACAAAAAAAAAAAAAAAAAACAAAAAAAACACAAAAACAACAACAAACACAAAAAAAAAAACAACACACCAAAGCAAAAAGGGTAGGTCCAGCATCAGATGGAGTTAGGCAGATATAGGAAGATGTAGGCAGATATAGGAAGATGTAGGCAGATATAGGAAGATGTAGGCAGATATAGGAAGATGTAGGCAGATGCCGCTGCCAGGGAGACCAGCAGCTGCTGTTCCAGTCGTGAGCTCTAATGCAGAACTGTGGCAGCAGCCGCTCCGGTTGGCAGAGGACAGCAAGAGGCCAGGCAGTGCACCCAGAGCCAGGGAACCCAGCAAGGGCCCTGCACCTGACACTGTGAGAACAGGTAAAGCCAAGGGCTGAAGGAAGCTTAGCGACTCACTCAGGCTGGCGAAAGTGCCCGCTGCTCCCAGGCTCGCTCTTGTGTTCACTGATGGAGCACAGGTCCCTTTATGGACTGTGGTGTTGGGCAAAAGGGCATTTGAAAGATGCCAAACATCTGCCTAAAAATCTCAATGCTTTCCCCATCAGCCATGTAAGAAATCCCAGGCACCATTCCCATCTCCAAGCACAGGTGCTGGAGCCATGCCTGCCTCTTGCCTCCAGGCAACTCCCAGCACTCCTGTGCATGATGCTGTGGCTGGAAAGTGCTCAGCTGCAGCCTTCTGCTGGAGTCTCCAGTGCTGGAGGATATAAAGCCCAAGGCAGAGCCAGCCAGCTCATCAACAGGCTTCCTACAGGGTTTAGTGGCTTTTGGATCAAGCCCTTAATAACTTAGTTATTCGTGTTTCTCAGCAATCACAGTCCCATGTGTAGCCTCCACATTGAGCATAGATCTCACCACCTCCATTTTTTTATAAAATAATAAAATACATTTCTATGTATATATATACTGAGAAAACTGTACAGTAATGTATGAAAATAAAAAAGCTTCAGAGGCTGTCATGAGTAATGCTGTACAAAAGAAAGTATACTTTGCTATCATGGTACCAAATGTTAGCGGTGAAGGACAGACACAAATAGGTGCAGGGAGAAGCATTGGGTTACCCCAAACCTATGCAGCTTTCATAGAAAAAGCCCAAACAGAACAGAATAACCATCTCCAGTGGACACACAAGTTGGTAGAGAGCCTGGAGCAAGCCCAGATGGAAATGATGGCGCTCTATAAATCAGGATGTTGTCAGCTGGGATCTGATGGTCTGAGGATAAATCATCCTGTTCAATAAATCACCTGGGAAGGCTGGAGCCTTCGAGACGCCCGCATTTCGGCAGGTGTATTTGGATGGATGGGCATTGAAAAATGGTATTGAAGTGAGTGGTGGTTGTTCCTGGAAGACGTCGCTGTGGACTCTGCAGAACTGAGTCTCTGCAGAGTAGGAGAGGGTGAACGAGTCCTGAAGGATGAACGCAAGCCCGATGACCCAACTGTGACAGAGCTTTGAGGGTGCTGGGCTCCAAAGCAGAGGTCCAGAGCTTGAAGTGCCATGGAAGGTTTCTGCCCACAGGAGATGCTTCCCAGGCACCACAGCAGCATCTGGACAAAGCACTCTTGGGCTATTCCACCAAGTCCTGCCATCTGAATGCGAATGTCGTGCTGGCAGGCAGCCTGCCCTGACTCAGGCCTCATAAAGCTGCCTTTCCATCTGTTTGGTGAGGGTCCCACTGGACATCATGGTCCGGCTCACAAACTCTTTGGTGACCTGTTTGGTGAGGGTGCTGCTGGAGCTCTCTACCCTCTGGGTTGTCAGGAGCATGCTGTCTGCAATGAGAAACTTGGTGGTCAGAACACCATGCTAAGTATGAGGTCACAGGCAGTAGGATCTGCTCTACCTGATGATTTCTGGCAGAGATTTCTCCTTAAATATCACTTTCATTGGTGGAAAACCTCTCCAGATCAAGTGACTCAGTACTTAGCTATGTCAGTCAATAAGATGGATCTCCTAATAGCTCCTAAACTCTCCATGTTGCAGCGTGAGCCCATGAGTCCCTGAACTGAGATGGGACAACTACATTGATGTAATTGAAGATGGTCATCACACTTCGTTTTTTTTCTGCTCTGAAGAGATCTAATCTTGCAGGAGGAGCTATGATTTGATCCCTAGTGACAGTCCTGGGGGACTCTGAAAACTCAGCATTCCTTCTGTGACTGGGCAGCACATGAGGAAATGACTGCAACTGCCTTTGGGACAGAGCACGGACATGGTGCAGGAAAGGATCTGGTCTTCTTCATTAATCCTGCTGATGGACCCTCACTCCCTGCCTTTGACACTTGAGGTAAAAGCATCCTTAGACCTTTGGACAAGCAGAGTTATCCTTTGCTTTCTGAGGGTTTCAAAGACAGTGAGTCCCTACCTGTGAAGTGGGGATCCAGAGAGGAATGGCTGATGCTGGTATTGGTGGTGTATTCTGCTGGGAAGTTGTACACTTCCTCTCTCATGTACTGCTGTCCTCCAAACTGGGAGAAAGTGCCTTGGGAGAAGAAAAAGGGATGAGTCAGTCGGGAAATGACACGAAGCATCCAACCCCTCAAACCTGTACAGTGAGGACCAACACTCAGCTCAGGAGACTTCTCTTGCTGACGTCAGTGCCAGGTTTAGGAGGAACTGGAAGGACTGGGAAGGTCTTACACTTGCCCAGTGCAAGAAGCTGCCTCCAGGTATGTGTACAACTAAGAAGTTTCATAATAAATTAAACATTGTCAGGTTCTCATGATCGTTCCACATTCAGTGTACCAGGACTGGGACAGTGCTCACAAGGCACAGCATTGTCTTCATGGAAGGCAATGTCTCTATGTCTTTAATGGAAAATGGAGTCACCACCAGAGCTGGAAAGGCACTCCAGGAATTGTGTTCCCTGCCCTGAGAGGATTCTTAACTTTGCACCTCCACAAAGACATGGTACTACTGTACCTCCATCCTGAGATTCAATGGTGATGATGCCTTCTCTTTCTGGCCCAAAGCCTTGGGTGGTCTTGGCTTGCACTTTGAACTTGTATGGGACATTCTCATTCAGGTGAGGCACAGTCAGGGTAGTTTCAGGATTGTCTCCTTCGACATAGATGTTCCTGGGCTCCCCTAATGCATGCAGACATACCAGTGGTGAAGACAAACAGGTCTGTTCTAGTCACTCCAAATACAATCCCCCTGACTCTGGCTGCTGTCTTGGCTTTCCCTAAGCTTTATGCCACCCTCAGACTGTATGATCACATCCAGTTCTACTAAGGGTTAAGGCAACCCTATTTTAGTACAGTGGTGATCCACAGCAAAAAGCCTTGGTCTGTAACAAGCTACAGGTCCTTCCTCTTCCTACCACATTTTCTTACACCAGACCATACCGTGACACAAAGCGTCATGGTCCAGCAGCTCCCAGGCCTGGAATCAGGCTCATGCCCCCGTTTTGTCTGCAAGCAGACAACTTTGTTGCTGGTTCCAGCAAAAACGCAGCAAGTTGTTGCATCTGTTGGAGGCATCTTGTGCTCTATGCAGGGAACTGGGCTTCCCCAGCCTGGTGCCATACCTCCTCCATGCAGCATCTCACAGGTGACCATGTAGCCCAAGATGGACCCATTGGGCTTGCGGGGTCTCTCCCAGCTGAGCTGCAGGGAGTCAGGGCTGAGGGCAGTGAACACAAGTGGCCCAGGAGCACTGGGTGTGCTCAGTGTGAAGGGTGAACCTGCAGGAGCGTGAGTAACAGGTCAGTATCACAGAAGGTGGTGAGGAGCTGGGGAGGGGTTTGCACACAGCATTTGTGAAATGAGCTAGAAGGTCTCAGCAACTATCCTGGTCTCAGCTGTAACAGTCATTTTTCTTCCCAGTAGCTGGTGCAGTGCTGCATGCCCACTATATAAACTGGGGGGAGCTACCCAGAAGGGGCTGATTGCTGCTTGGATCAGGCTGGGTATCGGTCAGCGGGTGCTGAGCATCACTGCTGGTTATGTATTGTGCATCACTGCTGGTTAGTGGTTTTTCTCCTTTTCCCTTTTTGTTTTATATTCTCTCCCCTTGTTATTTCCCTTATCGTTAATATTAGTAGTTTCATATTATGCTTTAGTTATTTGACTGTTCTTATCTCCACCCATGGGTTTTACATTCTCCTGATTCCCCTCCCAGTCCTGCCTGGGGGTGAGTGGCTGCCTGGTGCTGAGTTGTCAGCAGGATTCAAACCATGACAGCTACCTAGACAGCTAGTGGAAGGTGGGCGCATGGGGAGGAAGGTCCTATTCCTAAATGAAAGGAAGGAGAGCTCAAGATGTGGTAAGGGGAGAGAAAACAGCAAGGCCAGCACTTCTCCTGCCCTCCACCCACCTCACCTGGTACAGGGCTTAGCGGGCTCTGCGGGTCCACCTGGGACTCTATGGTGATGACTCCTTCCCTCTCCGGGCCCCAGCCTTCCTCACTCTGTGCCTTCACCTTAAAGATGTAGGAGTGGTTGGGCAGCAGGTCCTCTACCACCACTGAGTTCTGGCTGGGGTTGGGGATGGTGAGTCGGTGAACTTCTCCTGGGACACACAAAGTGGGATGTCAGCACCATGTTGCAGATACAAAGACAGAGCCATGGCTTTTGCTTAAACTCTATCTCAAATGAGCCACCTGGAAAAGTCATCCCTGGCCACCTCCATCACACCTCACCACCAACAGCCTCTAGAGCGCGACAACATGCTGTTTCAAAAATGCCTTGGGACAAACAGCAGCTTCTTGAAAACAAAATGATTTTCAGCCAAAGAAAATTCAATTTTCACTAACACTGCCCCAAGTCTCATGTAAAAATAAGATGTTTTCATTCAAATTCTTCCTCCAAGTCCAATGTGCTGAAAAAAAACCTTCGACTGAGATGTTTGGGCTGGTGGAGAACTATTCCAAGTGTCTTTGGAGGAGGGATGACTCCACAAGCAGCCCCAGGAGTTGTCCCCCCAGCAGAAACAGAGAATGAGAGCTGTGAGGTAGCTGAGATACTTCCTCAAGGCTGCAGAAAAAGCAAAGTTGGGGACCATTCCCTGGATCCCAGAATGGTTGGGGCTGGAAAGGACCCCTGGAGGTCATTTGGTGCAACCCCTCCTGCTCAAGCAGGATCACCCAGAGCCCGTTGCCCAGGAGAAGACCCAGACCACACTCTCCAGAGACTCCCACCACCAAGTGCCTGATGGACAGTGGGCACCTGCTCACTGACCTCCGTTGAGGAGCTGGTAGTGCACGCTGTAGCCCTGCACCTCCTTCTCGCAGTGCGGCTCCTGCCAGCTCACCTTCAGGGAGGTGGGTCCCAGGGCAGAGAACACCAGGCGTGTGGGGGTGTCGGGAACCCCTAGCCGCAGCCTGGAGTCTGAAGGAAAAAGGCAACATCAGGGTGGAGATCTGGGGGGGAGGAGGGAGTGGCACACGTGAGCATGGAATGGTCCTAATGGTCCATGGAGAACGTGGCGAGATGTTTTCTCTGCAAGCTGGCCCACCATGACTGTGGGCTGGCTGGCTCTGCACACCTACAGTGATGTCCCATGGCCTTGGGGTGCCAGCCTTGAGTGGGACAAGTCAAGGTAAGCTTCGTGCCCCTGTGGTAGAGAAACCAGAGCAGGGGCCCAGGTGCTGTGTGTGGTCCTCCTCACTCACCCTGAAGCACCCTAAGCCATAAGCTTCACAGATATCTTCACATGTAGCTCAGTTAGCACTGGCCCTAGTCTATAGCTGAAGCAGTCCAACACCTCCTGGGACTGATCAAGGGTATGGGGCAGCTGGGACCAGGGCTCATGTTTAGCACAGCAGCCTCCCGGGTGCCACTCAGGAACTGAAACCCCTCATCGACATGGACTTTCCCAAGAAGCTTGCAGAGGGACATCTCATATGGAGCACGTGTTCTCCCAAAGACTCCTCCAAAGACCTGTGGGGTAAGACTGAGAACAAGCAGCTTGTTAGGAATGAGGAGAATGGGGACAATGAGCTGCTCAGCTCATTAGAGCATGGTGGTGGTGAGTGCTAAGCAGCCCAGGTGGGTTGAAACACAGCTGAAGTCACCTGCAAAGGGAAAGGTAGTGTGACAGAGGCTCAGGTTGGGTCAGGAAGATGACCAGTGTGGCACACAGCAAGCCATGGAGAGAGGGTTTGGGGCGAGCAATGGATGGCAACAGCTCATGGGTGGTCAGTGGCTTGGCTGTTATGGGATGCATGGCTGGGAAGAGACACGGGACAAAGCTGTACCTATGTACTTGCAAATCCCTGCAGACACATCAGTCATGATTATAGAGTCCCGACAGCCAGTGCTGGGGTAGTAACCCTTCACCTTTGCCCTGCTCCTGAAACCCACATCCTGGGGCCGCAGGATTGTCCTCCCAGCATCTTCACAGATGGGAGGGAAGAGTGTCCCTGGGCAATCTACGGAAGCAGTGCAAGACAAAGAGAGAAAAACACCATTGGAGACTTCGGAGCAGGTTCAGCCCCGGTGCTGGCTCCTGCAGAGCAGATTTTTTTTAAGGCTCAGATTTGAAGAGTCTTATAACAACCTTCTGTCAGCACCAGCTGATGTACACCAGTGGAGCCAAAAGGCAACCGTCCTGCTAGTCAGAGTAAGAAGACACACATGCACTTCCCGGAGTGCTTTGTGGTGTGAGGATAAGGATTGTAGCTCCCTTTCCCGAGCAGTTTGCATGTGAGGATGGGAACCCTTTCCAGGCTGGTCTGGTAGCAGGCTGGCCTTAGCAAAGCACCTAAACGTCAGTGGTGAGGACATGACCTTACAGGTGTCTGGTTCATAGGCCCCCTTAGCACTGAACACAGTCATAGCACCAAAAAAACTTGTAGGGCATAGGTCCAAAGACAGTAATAGGGATGGAAGGGAACAACAGGTCCATCATCACAGTACTCACCGTGCCCCATCATCATTGTGGAGTAGTCTCTTGTCAGCGAGGAGCTTCCCATCACTCTGTGCTCCTGCTGCATGTGTGAGCTCAGCTGATGGTAGCTGGTGTTTGTTGTCCTGGTCAGCGTGCCACTGCCACTGCCAGGGAAGGAGAGGTCTACCCGGCCGTTCAGCAAGTGTTCTGTGAAAGAGGGCACACTGTGAGGAACACGGCTGTGGACAGGGCTGCTGCTCCAGTTTCCATGGGAAGAAAGCAGGAGGCATCACGGTGTACCCTGCCTTGGCTGCATCCAAGCTTCAGCCACGCTGGCAGGTTGTTCTGGAGCACTACATCTAGAAAAAGCCACCTGAGATGACAATGTGGAAGCAAACAGGTAAACTGAGACTTTGCCCTACACGCGGCACCAGACACCCCCGTGGTGCCCAAGGTAACTCCAGACCTCGGCCTCACTGGGGCACTGTCTTGTGGTTATTGCCATGTTCTCTCACATCTTTCTTAGACACAAGCACAGGTATATAATTTCAGATAAAAAAAAGAAAAAAGGTTAAAAAAAGGAAAAGAGCCCTTTTTGGAGGCATGGAGGCAGTTTCTCCAAATCTCACTCTGGATCCCATCTCAGCTGGATCTGAAAAGCAAACTCTGCTCCATTGTTCTGGTCTTTGATGAGCCCCCAGCCCCTGCCCTTCCCAGCAGGCCGGGAGAGATCAGTCCAGCAGATCTGCCCTAGAAGCTCAGGGCACTTAATTAAGGTGAGGAGCTGCCTTTGCAGGTGCCACTTAGGAGGTAACATCTGAGTATTCTCCTGCCTTGAAGGTCCACCCTTTTGTAGAAGCAACTTGCTAGGCTCCCAAGCCCATGCCGAGATGGGGGTTACCTTGACACTCTGTGAGCAGACACACCAGGACAAGGCTTTTGAAGCAGACTACAGTACGTGAACAGTGCATCATGCCAACATAAGGATGGGCACACAAGGGGAGGAACGGGACACATACTGGGGCAGATCCCGGCTGCCAGCCCCTTGTCTCAGAGCATGACGAGACAGGACACTCAGTGCCTTAATGAAGCTGCCCTTCACCTGCTTGGGGACAGGGCGTCCCGCTCCTCCTCAGGCTGCCAGTAGCCACGTCGCTGTCCTCCTCATGGAGGAGACCCTCGGTGTCTGAGGAGAAGCGGCTGCTGCCAGAGAGGCGGGGAATGGTTTCGGCTGGGAGCCTCCAGGTGATGCGTCGAAGATCCAAGTCTTCTCCCAGCAGCGGCACATATTTCCACCTGGAGCCTTTTGGGACAACGCAAGCACTGGTGTTGGCATGATCTGCGGGGTACAGAGTGTGCTGCCCACCACCTCTGTGGTGCTTGCTGGGGAGGGAAGGGACAGGCACCAGTGGGAACAACAACCCCTCACAGCCTGTCTCGCCAAGTGAGCTGATGAGTTCAGGCAGTGCAACTGTTGTGTGACTGGCAGAAGGAAGATGGTGGGAATGCAACATGCATGGTGCTCCTCAGCCCCAGGGCTCTTTTCCAGCCCTGTCTCCATCACAACAAAAGGTGAGAGTTCGACTCCCACCACACGCCTGTCCCTGTTATGAGGAGTCTTGCAACAATTGCCCTCTGCTCAGGAGAGGTTCCCTCAGTCCTTGACATGTGCTCGGTGGTCCCACTACCTTGCTCTCTGACAGGACCAGGGACTCACTGCTTGATCCCAGGCCCTGGAGAACCTCCCCAGGGAAGACCCTCCAGATCCTACTGAAAAGCCTCATCATTTCACTTATGGCACATCTTCCCACTGTTGTCCCAGTACAAGACAAGGAAGCCAGCCTTGTTCAGAGAGTGAAGTAATGGAGGAAGAGAGGCCAGTGCCTTCCCAGCACCTTGTGAATTCCCTCCTGTTGGCTTGGCCAAGACCCTGAGCATCCGAGAGACTCAGAGGTCTGACTGGCCAGTACTTGCTTGCTGACAGGAGCTCTTGTGGTCCAGACAAATGGCAACAGGAAGGGAAGATGAGCAGGGAGGGCCATGAAAAGCTCTCCCACCCCACACTGAGATTTCTCTTTGCCTCATGGCTAAGAAGGGAGGCACTGGTCTTATTTACACTGTGACTACTCAAGTGTTCCCATGGATGCAGCTACTGTGCTTTGGTTGATCTCCACCATCTCTGTGACTTGGATCTCTCCATCTCCATGAGGAGGAAAGGAGCAGTGAAACTCATTGCCGAAAGCTGCTGTTAAGGAAAGCAAATGTTAAAAATGACCTTGTAAAACCCAGAGCAACGTACCTGAATCATCAGAGACACTGGGATGCTTGCTGCCAGCTGCAGAGCGAAGCACATCTGCACTGTACATCAGGTAGCTGTCGTAGTCCTCACCTCCCTCTGCATCAATGATGGGGACATCAGGGATGATGGGGACTGGAGAAGAGGTGGGAAAAAAGCCCTTGGACAAGCAGCTCAAAACCACACAGGCCTCCCATACTTAGGCTGGCCTTCAGCATTCACCAGGGTGGGTGGTGGAGATGAGCAAGCAGGACATGGAGAAGCAGCTGGGGTAACGGGGAGCACCCCCAGCACTGCTCCTGCCCCCAGCTGGGGGGAGCAGTAACTCACTGGACATCGGGCGCTTAGGCTGCGTGGCAAGGTTGATGGTGGCTTCTCTCTCAGGTCCCCAGCCAGCACCATTCCTGGCTTTCACCATGTAGCGATAGGGCTGGGACTCCCGCAGGTTTTCTATCAGCACCATGCGCTTCTTTGGGTCTTCAACCAGCACCTTCTTCATTGGGCCAATGGGTACTGCAAATACAGTATGCCTATCACCCGTGAGGCCATAAGACACGGAGAATCCCACAGCACCCCAGCCTTGGCCAACAGGCTCACTGAGGTTTGCTGCCAGGACACAGCCTGGCTCTGGAACAAGGGGCAGAAGCTGTGTGGGCTGATCACGACTGGCATGACATCATCTCGGGGGACTTCCCGAACTGAATGTGGAGTCAGCCTAGAGCAGAGGTATGCTTTTGCTTTTGTGTCACCAAAAAGCATCTTCCTGACATCCTAGCCCTAGAGTCTAGACCTATGAACTAAGATTTTAAGATGAAAAGCAACACCAAAACACTATGGAAGTGAATGGGAACTGAGAGTGCTCCAGGCTTTGCAGGGTTAAATCCTGAATGGTGATTTTCCTGTGCTCATCCCATCAAGAAGTGACCCCCTCAAGAAACATGCTTGGGGCTATTCTGATTCTGCTGCTGCTTGGGACTGGCCCAGCCTCTGGAAAGTGTACTTCAGCTCCTCAGCCCAGCTGAACTGCCCTGGTCAGAAAATGAGCTCTTACTGTTCTCCTCGTTGACAAGTCCATAACTGACTTCATAAGCTGTGATCTCCCCATTGGTTTCTGCAGGCTCAGCCCAGCTCAGCTGTGTCACAGTGGAAGACACAACGTTGAAAGCCAAGCGGCCGGGCTCACTGGGGACTGGAAAGGCAAGAGCAAACGGTCCATGTTACTGTGAGTCAGGAGCCAGTGGACACAGATGCCCAGAGCTCATAGCTGGGTTGCAGTGGGAGGCACTTGGTGCTTGTTCCCATGACCATCAGAAGCTCAGGGCTGGAGCCCTGAGCCCATGCTGGGTGCACCAGCACCAACTTGCTCCCACGTAGTGGGAAACAAAGTGTAGATTGGCTCACCGTCCTCAAGCGTGCGGCAGTGGATGATGTCAGAGTAAGCACCTTCACCCATGGCGTTGTAGGCAGAGACTTGCATCTCGTAGTCGCAGAAGGGGTAGAGGTTACTCAGCTCTACTGATGGTGCTTTGACATCGATAAGATGGGCTTCTGACTCAGGGTCCCCTTGGATCCAGTATTTCACCTAGCAAAGCAAGAGCAAGCCATGGTGCCTTCAGATCCCCCCCCATAATGAGTGAGAAATTCCCCATCTTTTATTAGATCTGCTCTGGGAAACCCAAGGTGGTGTGCCATTCCTCTGAAGTGAGAGGCCCGAATGATGTGGGCATTTCACAGTAAGGGATGGAAAGGGAGATGAACCCCTTAGGAATCTTTCCTGCAAATTCCACATCCACCCAACAGTGGTCCCTCATGGATGGAGGGGGCCAGAAGGGATGATCCTGTTTCCTCCTTTGGGCATCCTCTCCCCCTGTTTTCAGCACAAATGACTGTGTGTGTGAAACACCTGCAGGATAGGACTCACCCCTCCCCAGGGATCCACTCACTCCTCACCTTGTACCCCAGAGGTTTTCCTGGTGGGGGAAACCAGCTGAATCTGATTTCCCTGGAGCTGAGAGCATTGGCACTGGGGTTAAGTGGTGCACTCAGGCGGCCTTTTGGGGACTGAGAGACCTGGCCCAGGCCAGTCATCGATGGGATACCATCCACCACCTCTGCAGGCGCAAGGAAGAAAGGACACATCAGTGCTATTCCCCCCGCCACGGGACAAACAGAAGGAAGTGTGCCTCTCTTCAGCACTTGTCCTGCCACTCAAGCAGCAATTCTCAAAGCATTTCTGAGGGGTAGATCCCCCTTATAGGGAAGGGAAACTGAGGCACTTCCTGATAACATCCCACAAAGCCACACAGCAAGCTGGCATGAGAGTTGGGCTCAGACACCCCAGGTCCTGCACCCTCCTGCTGCTCCTTACAGACTGCCTATGTAGGAAGAAATTAAGAGACCACCTTCTTTCCTCTGCAAATCTTTAGCTCTGTCTGAATGTATTTAGGAATGCTTCAGCTGGTTGAGCGGTTGCCCTGTGCAGACATAAGAGAACACAGCAATGGGCAGAGCCTTCTGAAGTCACCCAGTTGCTTCTGGAAACCCACTAAGTCCAGAAGAGAGCTGTCTGGAGCCTCTCCAGCCCCTAGTGCCTGCCCCTGAAGCGGTCCTCGTTAGTCCAATGTCAAGGGACTTTCTTGTACCCCCAGCATTCATGACCAGTACTGTGTCAAATGCCTTTATGTTATCAACACCCTTGATGACAATACTTCTGTATTTTTGTATATAGTTTTGCTTGTCCGGCCACAGGAACCACAAGCACAGCTCATGGCAATTCCCACCGCTCTCCTACTTTAATAGCGTTTTGTTCAACTCCCCGAGGAAAAGGAATGAAGAATCCACTCGTGCTTCCTTTTGCGAGGTAGATTATCCCTCCCCTTTGTACCCACTGTATATGCCCACTAATGCCTCTAGAGGGAGGCCCAAACCTACCAGTCGGAGCTGGGAACCTCCTCATCGCTACTTTTTGGGTGAAGAGCGGGGCTGAAGCTCCTTATGCCACCTCAGGGAAGGGTGGTCCGGTGCGGGGCCCCCCCACCCACTGCTTCCATTCCCACTGCCTGGCTGCCCGCCCCTACCTGGGTCGGCGATGGTCACCGTGGTCTGGGGGTAGCGGCCAATCTTGGCGCCGTACTTGGGGTGGAGGAGATCGACGGCGAACTGCTTGAGCTGGCAGTTGTGCAGGAGGGTATCTATTTCAGTCAGCTCCAGCAAGGGGACCTGCACCTCCTTTCGAGTCTCCCCAGGCTGGAAGACCAGGTCACCCTCTGTGAAGATATAGTCCTGGAGGAGAAGGAAGAGGTGCAGGATTGTAACTCACAGCAACCATGGGAAGATTCCAAGAGAGAGAGCTTTCCCTCAGTGAATCCCCATGTGCCTTCTATTGCCCTTAGTTCAGGGGGCAGCTTCTCAGGTTGCTGAGGCACAGAGAGCAAGGGATGGAGGAGAATGTTTGCCCTAGTGTTAACCTCAGTCTTGGGTCTCCCCTCTCACAGCCACATCCCCTTTGAGCCTGATCAGCTGCTCTTGGCAGCCCCGGGGTCAGTTTCTTCCCAGCCCATTCCTGCCTGCCAAGGTCAGGAGCATCACCCTTACCCTGCCATTCTTGGCGGTGAGATCCCGGGTCCTGTAGGCGACTTGCGATTTCCCATCGTCTATGATCTCCCGGAGGACAGGGATCTTGGCCAGCTTGTCAAAGCGACTGTGGGAATAGGCTGGCTGCAAGAAGGTGATGAGGCTGCTGGCTGGAAGGGGCAGGAGAGAAGAAATGTGTAGAGCAAATATATGAAGAATCACATTACAAACACGCAGGTGCACACAGAGCTCCTATCACCCATGAGTGTGCAGTATGTGTGAAATATTACTGCATGGGCTAGAGACTTCACTCCTGGCTTGTTTTTCCTGCTCTAAACAACCAGATGGGAAGCAGAGGGAACTGTCCCAAGCACAGCATTAACAGCAAAAAGGTTTTACTTTATTCCAGCAACCTATGAACTGAAGCAGTAGAGGCACATGGTCAACCCTAGATCTTCCATGGAATTGTAGCATCTAAACTTGTGGTCAAATGTTTAAGTCTCTGTCACCAGGGATGACAATCCCCTTTGGATGCTTTAAAAGATGCTCTAGTTTAGATCCAGGTGAGTTAAGATAGGAGTCACCGAGTAAATCTCTGGTGTGTGATCAGGGGGGAAGCTCAGATTCACAGGCTGAGCTTTAGAAACCATGAGTCCATCTGGACATAGGACACCCAAACACAAGCACCATTCATCTTGTGCCACGGTCGCAGCACTTCACCTTGTTCTTTGATGATGGTGATGCTGACAGTCCTGCGTCCAATCTCTGCAATGCCAGTAGGGACATCAATGGCCTCCACCTGCAGCTGCTTCTCATCGTCATCATCCTCCCTAATGAAGAGTGGGACACGCACATCCACCAGCTCCACAGCCTCTTGGAATTCCACCATCCCGTGAGCATCTGTGGGAAGGGGCAACGGTAAGCTGTGGGAAATGCCTCTCCTTGCCTGGCTAGGAGGCGGCACTGGGCTCTGCTCCTACCTTGGTCTGAGGTCACAGTGTAATAACCTGGTGAAACCTTCAGGTCATTGAAAGCCTCCTGGGAAACATGCTTTTCCATTACTTTGATGATTTCTGGCTTGGCTGATCGAGGGGCAGTGAGCACTGTGTCCACAATGGTGTGGTCCTGCCTGTGACCAGTAGGAAGAGAGAGCCAGGTAAGAGCTGGTGCCAGGGTTGTTCATCTCATGTAGCCGCTGGAGGGGCTAATGAGTACCCCACATGTGTGTGGATGAAGAGGGAGGAGCAGCACAAAGGAGGGCTGCAAATTTCTCTTACCTTTTCCCAGAATTGGGCTGTAACCTGGGAGGAGGGAAAAAAACCCAACAATCAGCGTGACTAATGCATTTGTGGAGACAAAGTTGGGTGTGAATCACAGAATCACAGCCCTGTGCAGGTCTGAGCTGCAGCAGCTGCCCTGCGGGTACCATCCCAGCCTGCAGAGCCCATGGCCCCATCACGTTTCCTCCTGCCTGGCTGCTCCCTTCAGCCCTGTGTTTCCTAATGTGATGAGGAATGTGCCCAAAGGGGAGATCACATCTAGTCAGAGCTGTGGGGAGGGAATAACACTCCCCACTCAGTGCCAGCATCCCCAGACTCCTCTATTCTGCATCAGCCACTTGGAACTCTGCATAGGGCTGAAACTTTTGAAGTCAATGGGAATTCTACCATTGAGAACTATGTGACCAGGGTTTGTCCTTGTCTGTAGGAGTCTCAGGTCCAAAGCCAGATGCAGCTGAGACCACCTGTACTCTGCTCTGCAGCCCTGGATGGATGAAGCACCGCACTGGGCTCCTGCTTGTGCTGGGGGCGTCTCACAGCCCATGCTCCCACCCTGCATCCCAAATTTCACACCCAGCCCTCTGGTCCACTCCCTCATCAGCAGGGCCCTGGGGGAACCTTCCCCCAAAGAAGCTCTCTCCCCCAGTGACTCACCTGAACTTGGTCTGCTGGAGCTTGTGGCAGCCAGGGATGTGCTTGAAAACATCATTCAGCTGCAAGGAACAAGAGGGACTTTCACAACATACCCCTTGCTGAACAGGGATGTGTTCAGCGAGCAGAAGCTGCTGCCAGCAAACACAAGAGCCGGGTCCCTCCCAGGTCCTTCCCTCTCACCCGACCACACCAGGCAGACCAACACATGGTTTCTCCCCAGAACACGGCAAGAAGCTGCGAACTGAAGCCAAACAGGAGCTTCAAACCGCATGTTCCAAACCAAACTGCAATTCTCATCAGATGCTTTTGATAATTCTCACAATTGTGATCTTAAAAACTGTGCTTTCTTTCAGAAAGAAGACATATTGCTGCTTCTTTCCAAGTGCTGTCTGGGTTCACAGGGAAAGGGCACTCCTCCTTCCTCAGCATTGCAGACGGCCCTCAGCACGGCTGTGCCCCAGTGCCACCCCAAGCCCCCTCATGCCCAGCTCGTACGTTTTCCTCCACTTCCTTGTGCAGCTGCTCACACTCTCGGGTGTCCGGCTTCGCCAGATTCTGCGTGAAAAGCCGGGTCAGCCTCAGAGACAGCCCGTAGGGAACTGGAAAGAGAAATCCCCAAGTCAAACTCCTTGGGCCAGAGAAATAACCCAGCCAAAAGTTGGAAGCATGAGGACACACACTGATGCTTGGTATCCAGACCTCATATTGCTAGCACCTAGCAGAGAAACTCTCCAGGAACTGGAGGGCTAACTGGGAAGCTCTCTGCCAGATTCAGCAAAGGAACAGTGCCAGTGGTGGCTCTGGACTGATGAAGCAGCAAAATCAAGGCTGGGTCATTGTGCTAATTAGAGTAAGACACATGCAGGCTACTTCTACCATGTGGCCAGGCTGTCAGGAGATCTCCAAGGCTATCTCCTGCTCTGCTACAAGGCTGGACACAGGAATGTGCTGCTCAGCTTCCCACAGGATGGAAGCGGATATAGGAAGAACCTCTTTGCGTTTGGGCTTGGAGGTAATGCCATGGCTGCTAAAGCTGGGGTCACCACCAAGGGTTCTTGTCCTTTGTGGCACCCACATCATCTCCCCCATGTACTATTCCTCATCTGTGGCACTCACTGAGATCTTTGGGGCTGGCGGCAGCGAGGGAGGTGAAGCCCTGTTTATGAACATTGTTGTTGATCTTCCAGCGGACTGTGTCGCAGCCCTTGAGGGACCCACTGCGGACCATGGGGGTGTCCAGGTGGTCAGAGGACATGAGGCTGTGGCGAATCATGTAGTGGACCTCCTTGAAGCCAACAGTGCGACCTGCAGAGCCAGGGGCAAGGTCAGAGTCTGGGCAGATGGGACAATGCCAGCCATCAACTTCCCAACACCAGAGATGTTGCTCTGGGGAGTTGTTAGGGCTTCCACCATGCCAAAGGTGTTGGGATGCCAGGAGTGGAGTGCAGTGGAGAGAGCAAGGGGTGTCCATGGGTGCGGAGTACACCAGCTAGGTATTACAAGGGACACTGTTCAGGGGAGAGCCAGCAGCAGGACTCCCAGTAGGGCACACCAGGCTGTGGGGCAGGAAGGAGCAGTGGGGCAGCAGCTCAATGGCTCCTTGGCTCAGGCTCTCTGCCAGGAGCTTTTCCCCAGATCCACCTCTCCAACTCAGAGAAGAGGGGGAGAGATACTTATCCCAGCACCATCCCCAATCCAGGAAGACAGTGAACACCACAGATCCCTCTTCCCCCAGTTCAAAGGGTTGGTACCTTGTGCACAGCAGGGAAGCAGGGCTAGGCAAGCCTAGAACACAAATGCGAAAGACATAATCACTGTGTGACCAAGAGCAAAAAACCCCACATCTTCAGCTGGGAGGATTCCCATCAGCAGGGGTGGGTGGGCAGCAGATGGATGGAGCTCTGCAATCTAATTGTAGCCAGATATCCCTTAGGTGGGGGAAATCCCACCACAGCTTGAGGCAGCAACAGCAGAAGTGCTGGATACCACTGGGACTCAGCCCCTGTCAATGTGGTCATGCTGGAGGCTGGATTGGTTCTGGAAATTTGTGATGGTTTTGGCCTTTATGAGGCGCTTTCCCAAAGCTGGGACAACTTTCTGAGGCCTCACCTTGCAGCAGGCACAGAACTTCCAGCAGAGCAGCAGCAGCAGCCCCAGGAGCAGGATGAGGAAGATGAGCAGTGGAATGAGCCAGAGGAAGTTCCCTGGTGGGCACTCTGCAAGTGACAGCAACGTCACACCCAGGGTGTGCAGGGAGGGACTGGGGAGGCAGGGACAGAGGGGAAAGGCTGGACTACAGCCTGGAGGGCTGGAGCAGCCTGGTTAAGCACACAATGCTCACAATGAAAAGTGCTATTCAGGGAGAACTCTAGGCACCCTGTGCCAATGCCTTAGCACCATCACAGAGAACTTGTGCCTAAGAGCCCATCTCAATCTCTCCTCCACCAGCCATCCCACCTCTCTGCTCACATTCAGCCATCTCAAGGGGCTATTCTGCATTTCACATCGATCCCTGCCCATGCTAGCAACGAAAAGGCATCAATGTCTAAAGGTGCTGGTCTCTGCAAATGCTGCACTCCGCTCTTTGTAGTTCATGCGATAGCCAGTCACCCACCCCTGTCATGCAGGAAGGTGGGCAGGGACATACTACCTGAAGCTGAGCCTGCCCAGGGCGCAGCAAAGGGACAAAGCAGGGATCAGAGGTGCTGTGGAGCAGGTCACTGTTGAATCAGACCCCAGGCTGGACACCCCTTCTGACAGGTCCCTGCTCACCTTTTTTCTTCTGGACGTGGACAGTGGTGTTGGGGACGACACTGGGGTCTCCCTCCAGGGTGTAGTGGTATGTGCAATCATCCTCCTCATCCTGGAATGAGCAGTATTCACTGGCTTCCTCTGCAGAGGGAAGGAAAACAGTCGCAGAGTCCTCAGGACCAGGAAAAGCTTAGGGAGCTGCCCCACATGCTCACACATCCGGGGCAGGGCACACAGGAGCCACACCACACGTATCTGCACCCAGCTTGCTTCGCCTGATACCTTTCTTTAGCTCTTCCACCATCTGGAGCTGGAGGTGGCACGTGCTGCAGTTCCCTTTCATATTGCCTGTTCCCCAGGCCTGGCAGCGAACACAGTCCCGGATGCTCTCACACACGGCCTGGAAGCCCTGGGCAGAGACCAAGGCTGGATAGTCAGGAGATACCCCAAGGGAGGACATCGCCTCCAAAAGGCAGAGCTGGAGAGGCAACACTGCATCCTCACCCCAGTGCCAGGGCAAGGGCAAAAAGAAGAATCACAGTGAACATGTGGTTAATGAAGGATTTATAAGCCCAGGAACCCAGCACAGTAGCTTCAAAATCTCTTATACCAACAGCCTGCATTGGGCATTGATTAGATCTTCTCCAAGGGTTTCAGGCGGCCTTTTCAAAATACGACTAAGCCAGCTTTCTCCAGTCCCACTGTGGGATTAGCCCATATTTGTTAAGGGAAACTGAGGAAACAAACCATGAAATGTGGGTTTTTGCTGGTCTTCGGGTAAATTGGAACAAGTCAGGAGCTGAGCTTCAAACCTCTGCCCTTCACCAGTGCACAGATAAACAGGCATTCAGGAGTTGCTGCTGGTAAACAGCAAACTGTGCACAAAGCAAGCGCACAGCTACAAAGCAGCTCCCGCAGTAGACCCTTCCTGGCCACCGCAGGCAGGACAGGAAACACTAACCCCTCCTCGGGATTTTGTTCCTGACCAAGATGAGCCTTCATGTCTGCCTTGCCTTCCTTCCCCAGGGCATTGCACAGGAGAAGCGATAGACACAGGGATCCCAGGCTAAGCCTTACCAGGGAGTAGCTGATTTCGCAGGTGGAGCTGGTGTACAGCGAAGCCTTGTCACAGATGCATCTGCCGCATTCACATCTCCCATGGTTATTGCAAATACCCTGGGAGGGAGGAGGGGACAAGTCAGGGACCAAGAGCGACTGCAGACGTGCAGTGCACTGGGGGTCAGCAGGGTGCTGGCTCGCAGTGGCCCTGGCCATCAGGGCAGTTTTGCTGCAGCCCTGGCCAGTCTGACCAGCCCCGCGCTGGCAAGGCAGCACCTACCCCTCTGCTGTCGATGCAGGTGTCGTTGCTCGTGGGGCATTCGCAGCCTGGCCCCTCCCAGCCGCTCTCACACACACATGCACCCTTGGAGCAGCGGCCACGATCTGCCATGCAAGAGGAGGAATTGCCCAGGGTCAGAGCTACGCTGCTCCCCCAGCCCTGCCTGCCGCTCTCCTGCCGCCTTTGGGGTACAAAGGGGCTGCAAACAGGCTCCAGTGCACCCTCCCTGCAGGTTTGCAAGCACAGGGTTCCCACAACCCATCGCTGGTCACTCAACCCCCCTGTGCCAGTGCCACCAACCCAGGGACACCCTGCTGTGCCACCAGGACAGAGCAGGACACGGCACACTGCAGGGCAGGGAGCCCGCTCTCACCGTTGCAGAGGAAGCCGGAGGTGCGCGGGCACTGCAGGACGTCGTACTGGCAGAACGCCCCATCGAAGCGCTGCGTCAGGTCCTCAGAGTAGCACTGGCACTTCCCACACAGGCACTCACCCCGGCCCGAGCACGGCTCCACGTCCCCAGGGCGGATGCAGGCTTCGTTGTTAGGTGAGGATGCTGGGGAGCAGTCGCATGTGTCCCCTCGCCTGGAGGGGAGGAGATGGTGCTGAGAGAAGCAGGAGCAGAGCGCAGCACAGCAGGGTCCTGGGCAGGATGCCCAGGGCATGACCATGTCACTGGGGGCCCCCAGAACCAGCAGGAACCCTGGGAGGGGTATGGAACTGGACAAAGCCCTTACCAGCCAGGATGGCAGATGCACTGTCCACAAACAAAGTCCCCATGAAAGCTGCACATGGGTGAATTAAACTCTTGCTGCTGTGAGAGAAGACAGAATGGACATTGCTGAACGGGCTCAGCTGCCCCCAAGACCATTTCAGGAATTAGAAAGATAGATTTGGAGCAAAGCTTTGCCCACAAGGCCGAGCTCTGCTATAGGACAACATGCCCAGCTTGGTACGGTGACGGAGATCTCCTTGGCCACGTTGAGCCTCTGCTGAGCAACAGTGAGGGGTCAAGCAGGACCCACATGTGCCAGCCACGCGTTCCCTCCCCAGGCTGCCCAGGAGGAGGACATCTGTCTGCAACACCCCTCCCCACCACGTACCTGTTCACAGGGACACACGTCACAGATGACAGAGGCTGTGACTTTGAGGCTGTCACTCAGGGACGTGGGTTTCACTTGGATAACTCCCTGCCGGTCTCTTTCAGGGAGGCTGCAGACGTGCTGCCCGCCAACGTACTCAAGCGCCTTCACACGCACGTTGAACTTGCCCTGAAGGAAGGGACACGCCACAGGGGTGAACCAGCTCTGCTGGACCACAGCCAGGCCGACCCCAGGTGAAGAAGGAAGGAGGGATGCAGCTCAGTCCCTCACACATGCCTTCCCTGCAGCGCCATTCACAGACTCACCACTTCCCCACGGGTGATGTGGAAGGAGCCAGATTCTGTCTTTTCGTACATCAAGGAGGTGAACTCTGTCTTCATGGCTTTGGGGACAAAGTCAGCCCGGATATCCATCTTGGTGCGGATGCGCTGGGTGGCAGAAGATAACCACAACAGTGATGTTCAGCAGTACACCTGTGACCACACCATGGCCTGCCCAAGAGGGGCTGCATCATGGCTGCTTTCCTGGGCAGGAGGTGCCCACCCTTCTGCCTCCCCTGAGAGTGAGAGCGAAGCTCCAGAGAGCACCGTTACCTCAAAGGCTGTGCGGAGCAGCTCCACGATGTTGGAAGAGTCCTCCTGGAGCACCCCGATCTCAGAGATGGGGAAATACTTGTGCAGCTTCTGCAGAGAGACAGGAGCCCCTGAGCCAAGGCCTTGAGAAACCTCCTCTAGCACTGAAGTGGGCTCTGCTTTGAGCAGGGCTTGGACCAGAGACCTCAAAGGTTCTTTCCAACCTAAATTACTCTCTAGCTCTGTGTCTCCACTGCTTTACAATGAACAGACATCAACACGGGGAGAACTCTGCACCCAGTAATACACCCTGAGACCTCCCATGACCCAGAGCAGCCCCTAACACACTGTGCCACCCTTCCAAAGTATCAAGGTATTGGTTTAACACTTGGGGACAAGAAATGGGAGAACACTTTCTTCTCAAAGCTCAGTTGCAGGTAGAAGAGCAATAGCGCTGGAGGAAAGATAAGCTCACTCAGCATCCCTGCCCCAGTCTTCTTACCTCATAGTAGCTGTAGGAGTGGTTGGTGACAGCGAAGATGGGGATGATGTTGTGTTGGCCTAACAGGCGCACGAGGGTGGGCACCGAAGGATAGTCCTGTTTGGTATCATACACGTAGGTGCCATCAGTGTCTAGGTGACAGTGTTCGTCATTTCTTGCCAGGATCCCGGCCAGGACATTGGTCCCATCAGCTTCATAGTGAAAGGCAGATTCAGTGGAGAACACGAGCAGGTGAGTGCTGTCCTTCCTCCAGCCAATCTTATCCTACAGCCAGGGAGGGGGGGAGAAGGAGAAAAGGAACCTTTATCTCTGTGCCCCCCAACCACTGCACAGCACCTGCAGCCACTGGCAGGCCAGCACTGGCAGCAGTTGGAAAACCCAAGGGACAAGGCACCACCTCCACTTGGCAGCTAACACAACCAGCTACATGGTTCTGGGAGTCCAAGTCAACAGGTCTCCACTTCCCCATCTGCACCCCCAATGTGTAGGATGTCTCCCAGCAGCTCTGAGCCAGTAATATACATAGAATCATAGAATCAACCAGGTTGGAAAAGGCCTCTAAGCACATCCAGTCCAACCATTACCCCAGCACTGCCAAGGCCACCACTAACCCATGGCACTGAGGGCCTCATCTACACCATGTGCGAACACTTGCAGGGGCAGCGATTCCAGCACTGCTGTGGGCAGCCTGTTCCAATGCCTGAGCACCATTTCTGTGAAGAAACTTTTCCTAATATCCAATCTAAACCTCCCCTGGTGCATGGGGCAAGCCCATGCTTTTCTGGATGTGTTTGGAGCTGTGCTCATCCCTCAGCCAAATGGTGAAGCCCAAGCAGGCTCTTTTCCTAGGAGCAGAGTTTCACCACCACAGGCACAAAGGGGGACAAAGCAAAGAGCACACGCAGGGTACCCAGCAAGCGGCTCCTGTGCTGGGGATCAGACACTAGAGATACACACACACACGGTCAAAGACCTAGGAAAAATTAGGAATGCAAAGCAACTTGGACCAGCAGCATGTGGCTGGGAGGGCAAGACATCTAGCTGTGAACATACGGTTGAACACACAACCTCCCAGGTTCCCAGCTGGACATATAACCCAGGATCCCTGGCTCTCAAGCAGCTGCCCAGCACGCAGCTCTTTGCTCATCACCCAATATCAGGAAGATCCACTGATTAAAGCCAGACCCCTGCCCACGTGGCTCCTGCATCCCTGGCCACCATCACCTTGCAAACAGCTGTCTGCAGGATGGCATCAAAGCCGCCCTCCGGGGCATCAAGGTTGCCGGAGATGCGCTCTTTCCTGAGCTCTTGGCTGAAGTAGTTGATATTGTTGGTCAGACGGATGACATTCTTGAATGAGAAGGGAGAATCAGCATTGTTCCAGGGCTCACGGAGCCTAGGAGAGAAGGGGAGAGCAGGGTTTGTGCAGCTGGCAGGAGTGAAAGGATGCTTGGGTGCAAGTAAAAGGGTGTGTGGGGACTCCCAGCTGCTCGGGAATCCCTCAGGGGAAGACATGAACTTCAGCTGGCAAGCATAAGCACTGAGAGGTAGAATGGGTGAGGGCAGAGATGGAGGAGGAGGCATTCAATCTGTTGTGGCAGAGCAGGGGGAGCCTGAAAGCTGAGGACACTGCTGGCACTGGCATGGTGCTAATGCAAGCCCTGAGCACAAGGTGGGGAGGCCAGGGGAGACATTCGCAATGAAGGCAGAGAGACAAGTGGAGGCTCTTGCACCACAGACATATCAGGAAAGCCACAGAGAAACAGATGGTGCCTGCCCTCCGCTCTGCTGCCATCCCAGGGACCCGTTGGCCTCACTCACTTCTCAGGTCTCATATCTGTCTGAGGGGATGAGACTTTGTCCACAAACTTGCCAAATCCAATGGTGTAATTGGAGGTCAGGGCTTGTAGGAACTCCGCTGGAGAGAGAAGGGAGAGAGGAGGAGACACGTGAATAGAGAGACATATGTGAGGTTGCTGCTCCTGGGCATCTTCTCTGCTGGTCAGGTCTAGATTCCCAAACTGTCTCTTCTAAGCCCTTTGGGCTTGTGGCTTGTCTTTTTTGGGGTAGTCACCTATAACAACTTTGGTAGCCCCCGGTCCAAGGCTGGAGCTTCTGCAATAGTGCAAACCATACCTATCAGTTCAGATGCCAAAGCCACTGCACAGATCAACTCTGCAGGGCACCAGCCCCATGCTGGGCTGACAGGAGAGCGCATCATGCATGAGCATCCCTGCATGACCAGGAGAGACAGCCCTCCTCCCCATCTCCAAAGCAGTAATAAGAATTTCTAATTAAAGCAGGCATTTCTCAGCTTTTTGCAAGTTGCATCCCTTCCTCTGGTGCTAGTAAGAAGTCCCCACTGCAGGCAGAAGTGAGCTGCCTGCCTTCATCAGCACAGAAGCTGGCTCCCCTATTCTCCCAGCTCTGGTCTCACCTAGGTTTTGGCCCATGCTTTTGAGGTTGTCCAGATCATCAGACATAGAGTAGGAGAAGTCCATGAGGATGTAGAGATCCACAGGGCTCTCCAAGGGCTGGAAGACATCCATGTTGAAGCTCATCTCCTCCCCAGCTCGCAGCCGCATGAACATGCCCTGGGGGGACACCTGGGTTCTCTGCAGGGATGTGTTGATGCTGAAATTCTGTGAAGAAAGTGATGTGAAGGGGAGGAGCTCCACTTCCTATGCAGATACAATGAGGATGAGTCAAGAACCAGGGAGATATCTGGGAACTGGAAAGGTAGGGATGTTCACGCTCCCTTCCTTCAGGTACAGCTGGGGACCAAAGGCAGCCTCCCCCATGTCTGCATGTGCCCAGCTGGGGACCTTCTCCAGACCTTGGCATTTTGCTTACATCTGTTGTGCCTGAAAAGCCACACAGCCCTAAGCAATCAGGTTTGTTGTCAACAGGCTCATCAGCTAACAAAACGGAGCATTACTTGAGTAGACCCTACATGAAGAGAGATCTGGACTGTGTATTCTTCCTGCTGAAGACTCTATAGGAGGATGAAGGACTTGAAGGACACTGGGAATGGTGGGACCCCTGAGGAGAAGCTGGGCAAGGGCTGTCTCCCCAGCACCCACCTGCTGGGTCTGCATCTCGCCCCTGGTGTACACGATGCTGGCCTCCCTGCAGCCGTATCGCAGCAAGTTCTCCCGCAAGTTGCAACGAGGCTCTTCGAAGCTCTGCCAAGGGGGAAAGAACAACATCACAGCCACTGAAAGCAGCAAAAAGTGCAAGGGGAAAAGGCACTTATCAAGAAACAGAGTCCTCTGCTGAGACTGTTAGTGAGACTCTGGGAGCAGGAGAAAGGCAGAGATACGGGGATGAGTCTAGCACAGAAGAGCCAATGGCCCCCCGGAAGCAGGCAAATGTGATGATCAGTGAGTTACTGGCTTGTCTGAAATGAGCCTCTGCCTCTATCCCTTGCACACACTGTTTCAGATCTGGCACACCAGCCTTTTCTGCTAAACCCTGCATTACTGCAGGCTCACTCCAGACTTTCCTTCCTCCCAATTCTCCATACCAAAGGAAACCCACGTTTCAGCATTTCCCATCCTAATCAGCTCTTTGCAGAGAGAAGCAACAGCTAGGAGCTGAACCTGCTCTTGGGTGCCTCTTGCAGCATCCACTAAAGGTGTTGGGACCCCTCCATCAGCAGGGTGCGAAGCGGAGCCCCAGGCTCCCTGCAAGGTCTTACCTCATCAGTGCAGAAGGAGCAGTCCTTATCCACTCGGATGCACTCTGTGCAGCTCTTTGCCCGGGACAGCACACAGCGGTTATCTACTGGGGAAGATCAAGGCATCAGGAATGGAGAAAACCATGGGAGGGCATGGGGAAGGCTGATCTTGTTCCTGGAGAGTCAGTAGAGTTTTTGCCTGGTTGGTTAGTGGAAGCTGGCTACAAAACAGCAGTGGGGTAGCGAGAGGGGCCCCAGATGCTGGGAAGATCGAAAACAGGAGGAAAAGCACACAACTGGTCTTATGAGGGTGCTGAGGCACTGGCACAGGGTGCCCAGAGAAGCTGTGGCTGCCCCATCCCTGGCAGTGTTCAAGGCCAGGTTGGACACAGGGGCTTGGAGCAAGCTGCTCTAGTGGAAGGTGTCCCTGCCCATGGCAGGGATTGGAACTAGATGAGCTTTAAGGTCCCTTCCAACCCAAACCAGTCTGAGATTCCACGATTATCCATGTGAGGACCAGCATTTCTGAAGCCCAGGGGGCTTGTCACAGCCCCCATGAGACAGCACCAGGGGAGACCCAGGCAGTCACACAACTGCTGCACTCACTTTTGCTTCTTTGGCAGAGGCCAGTGACACAGAGCAGGGACAGGAAGAGCAGCTCAGCACACATCCGTGGCAGCACATCCATCCTCTTCCTCCTAAAACACATGGATCGCTATATTGTGGACAGCCAAGATGGAAATGGTTCTGGAGATAAGGGCAGCTCCTGCAGAGCCCCTGCAAGCTGATTCCTGGAAGCAATCTCTGACCTCATCAGGGCAGGGCATGAAAGCAAAACCAAGAGCAGTGCATCCTATGCTCAGGCATCTGCAAACGGCTCAAAGTCCCCGGCAGTGGGGCAGGGCAGGTGCCACACCACAGCACCGCTGTGTCGGGAGCCAGGGTGCCTGCATTGATTAGATCAGGGCAGTCAGCCAGAGCCCAGTGCCATCTGCATGTGGGAGCACCAACCAGGTCAGGACCTTGCTTTTTCCGGCAGGTTAAGGTTAAAAAAGGAGGAAGAAAAAGTGACTTTCTGCATTCTCCAAAAGCAAAGCAGACCCCTCCCTTCTGCTATTTCCTACTGCACTATGAGTTTCCAGGATGGTTGAAACAACAATAGATAGAGGGTGAGGTTTGGGAAATGCCAGACTTGGTGATGTTGAACAAATCCACGGTCTTGAGAGCCCAGCAGCTACCCTCTCTCCTGTCCAGGGCAGCAGGACCCTCTGCATGGATCCAAAGGCCAAATCCTAAACAGTGAAGCATTCTCCCTGTACCCACATGTGACCCTGAAAACTCAGTGCCATCCAGAAGTCAGCATTCAGACATAGCAAATGAAAGAGACAAAGGTGGAACTTGGGCTCTGCAGCTACTGTGCCAGACAGTGGCTGTGGCACCTTGGCAGGGCACAGGAGCAGTCAAGGCACAAAACCCAGTGTAAAGACATCTCCAAAGCACCTCCTTTCTGGAAGATGCAAGTGTGAAATATAAGATTCAAAGTAATTGTCTTATAGCTTCTTGCCGTGTAAGGCCTGACTAAAATAAGTGAAGAAAATGTGAAAACCACTTTAAACAGGGAAGGAAAAAGGGGATGTTACGTGCAGTAAAGACGCCGGAGTTCCCAGGTGGACATCTAGCACACAGACCAGTCACTTGGTGACTTGGCTACTAACAGCCTGACCTGGGGCCCAGGGAACCCCCGGAAAGACCTGTTCTAGTCACAACAGCACTGGATCGCACTTGGCCTCTGGATCCCACGTCAGCCACTAAGGCCAGTGCAAATACATTGAACTCATGAAGCTGAGCACATGCAGAGATCATTGTGGCACAGAGGTCCAACCAACACAGCATTGACACCAGGGGACGTCTCTCTTGTTACGGCATTTGGGGGAGCAAGAGGAGACCAGGAGGAAACGCTGGAGTGGTGGTCTGGGATGGGGTAGGATGTCTGTGTGCAGCCATCGGCTCAGTTCCCTTTGTTCTCCATGATGGTCACTGGATACGTGGGTAATAGATGGCAAGATGCTGATATATCCTTTATGCTTTCAGCTGTGCCAGAGGGATTTCTCACAGTAATTAATGCCTTATAGCTGAACCGTGAGAAATGTGGAAACTTCAGGTCAGCACATCTGTGCAGAAACCTGGGGAAGCTTTGCTGTTCCTTGGGACCTGGTAGCCAATATGCCGGTTTTCTTACTGGTAAAAAGCAGCTGATGACAAGGAAATCCCTCTGCTTCCCCCTCCCACAGCCCTGGAGTGTAGCTCCCTGCAATGCCAACTGCCCCAAGCCCAGGCTCGTTGCAGGTTCGGCTTTGGGTGGTCCCCATGACTGGCTCCAAGGCTAACGGTTATCATCATCCCTCTACATGCCTGTAACCTCATTCAGCAACAGTCCTCATGCCACCACTTGCTGGCAAACACTGGGTCCTTTGCCACCAAGATGGAGGATGGGGATGTTTTGAAGCCGTTTTGGGGATTTTGAAATCCCTTTGTCCCTTTCTCCACCCCAGTAAGCCCTGCCAGCTGCAGTAACCAACACCTCAGGGACGTGAGATACAAGGGCAGGGGAGTGCTTTGACCCCACTAAGAGGAAAACACAGCGAGACATCCCCACGGCCCTTGGCAAATCCCATCTACCATCATAGGCAAAGGCCACGAAGAGAGAACTGAGTATGGGGGCAGAGGCTGCTCAGCTCACACACCCACCTTCAGAGATGGCCTCAAACAAAGACCTTATTCATCCTCCTTTAACCACGAGTCAAGAAAGAGTCACCAAGGGATGGATGGGCACATCCCCGGCCTTGGACACAGGAACTGCTCTCAGCTCAATACTGATGCCCTGCGGCCCTGGGCGCCCCCGACCTCCGAGGGTGGAGCTGGGCGGCTGCCGGCGGGCAGGGCACCGGGGGCACAGAGAGAGCATTGCCGCTGCCATGCAGCGCTGCAGGAAAGCAGCCCACAGCGTTTGTGCAAGAGCCTGCAAGGGGCATTCCTCGATTTCAGAAGTGTCCTCTGGAAGAGGAAACGCCACTTTTGCTGCTGAAAAGCTGCAGGGTTTGGTTGGATTTTCATGTTGACAACAACAACAAAAGCTGTTCAGTTGTGCAAAGCCAAGAAAAAAGGTAGAGCAGCTCATGGCTGCGCACAGGCATCCTACCCCGTCCCAGAGCAGCACTCCAGCATCTTCTTCTGGTCTCCTCCTCCTCCCCCAGCCTTTGCCTGCAACCTCAGTACAGCCAACAGACCTGCTCCAGAAAGATCCCAGGAACTCCTGAGCCTGGAGAAGCCCACACTGGGCACCTCATCCCCCAAAACCATGGAATGCTTCAGAGAAACTACTGGCACAATGAGACAGAGGACTGGGTTGGAGTGACTAAGCTTCATCACCCTGTCCCGTCCTCATCCCTTCCCAGTGCTGGGAAGGACAAGGCTGAAGCTGTGCATCACCCTGGGGTGTACTGGGGAGAGGAACCAAGTGACAGGTTACGATGAGCCACGAGGTCATGGTAGGAACCTCGTACCAGCTGTCATGTGGGGGACACCTGGCAGGTTGGGGACATGGGAGTGGGAAAGCAAGAGAAATGCTCGAGCTCCCAGAGCAGCCTTTCCTCCCTCCGATGGGCATTGCCCTTTTCATGGCTTCAGACCCCCCATACTTCCCAGCAGTGCTTTGAGGCTGCATACGGGACTGACACCCTGGTAGGTGGGAGGCATCTGTAGGAGCGTCTGTTCACCCATGTGTGCTTGAGCATCACGGTGCTCTCAGCATGCTGGTCACCATGATCAGCCTCAGCACGGGGCTTGGTGTCCTGAGGGAGAGCTCATAGCGATGCGGGTAAAGCACAGGGGCACCTGGGTGCCTCCCCAGAACCCTGGCCCTGCAGCGCTGTGGCAGCCACAAGGGCTCATGCTGACTCAGTTCTCCTCCCCGGGCAGGGCTGCAGGGGCATGGATCAGGACCACAGCTCACGCTTCCTCCCTTCCCAGGCTGCTCCCTCCCCAGCACATGCATCGGCACAGAACTGCCAGGGGCTGTGCTCTGAAACTTGAAAATGATCAGGTGCCAGGTGGCTATCAGAAACGTGCCTTGCAAATCAAAACATTGCTTAAACACAGACTCATGTTTGTCTTTGATTTTGACTCCCACATCATCCATTTCCCCCCCTTCCCCAGGTAGGCCTCCGCAGCCGGGAGGTTCCATGCAAGTGTCACCGTTTGTTGTTTCCAGCAAGAAAGGGGTCACAGCCCTTTGGTCAAGCTCCAGACTTCAGAAAGCCATTGGCATCCTCTAGCAAGAGACAAAACAGCAGCACACAGCCTGGGGACCCAACACAGAGCTGCTGGGAGCCAGGGAGCAGCTGACAGCATCCTGTGCCAGCTGCAATACCCTATTTTATCTCTGCCCCCCAGGCTCGGGCAGGGGGAGCCCCGAGGGGCTGGCAGTAAGTCCAGGACTCTGCCTGTGGGACCTGCCTGCATGCCAGCACAGCTCTGGAGCCCTCCTGTCCCCCACCTGCTGCTCCCAGCACATTCTCTTCTGCTTTGCCCCAACAAGATGCTTTTCCTCTCCCTCACTTCCATGGGTGCCTCTCACACGTCTTTTCCCCCACCTAACCTGTGCTTGCCTGCTCCCTCATGCCAATCTTTCCATCCATTTCCCTATCTCCCATCCATTTCAGATCCCCCAGCCCACATATACCCTATCCCCTCGTGGCCTTTCCCTCCAGGGACACCCTCTACCTTTGCTTCCCCCTCACAAAGGCTCTGCAATAGAACCTCTGTGGGTTTACCAGGCCAGAGCCACCTTTGCGCAGCTCCACTTACGAAAGCTTTCGCTGGGTGCCAGTTCCAATGCTGCCTTTTCCCCTGGAAGCAGGCGAGGCTGCGACAGCGACCTTTGAAACCCGCAGCAAAGGCTCCCCAAAGGGCTCTGCTCCGCCTTACCGCACTATGGTACCCCCCCCGCCTCTGCTCCACAGCCCCCCACCCAAACACCTGCAGAGGCAGCCTCTGCCCATGCAGCCCTGCAAAGCGTGGCTCAGTCTCCAGCACTGCCCTTCCAGCTGGCCGAGGGGCACAAAACAGCGTCCGACAGCCAAACCCAGAGGAAAAAGGGGGAACAAGCCAGCAGGGAGCTGAGCCCCTCACTCCATGCCCTGCCTACCTGCCCATGCAAGGAGCCTCCAGTGCCCGACTAATCAACACAGTGAAATGACAGCAAGCTGGACACTAAAGAGCATGGATGAATTAATTCCACAAACCTCATTAGCGCTGAGTCTGACTCTGCTCAAATCCTCTGCTGCAGCCCGAAAAACAGGCACCCACACACCAAGCCAAGAAATTCCTCTGAAGGCAGAGGGGGAATGCGCTGCTTCGCTGCCGCAACTTGATTTCCACTCTTGGCCTTTTCTTTCTTCTTCTTTATTTTTCCCCTCCCTCCTCTTTATTTCTGTCCCTTTTTCTTTTTCCGGTTAAATGTCAACTTCCCGGCCGAGGGGAGGGCCGCAGACTTGGATCCCGCAGACCTGGATCCCGCAGACCGGGATCCCGCGTACCTCCCGCGGCTTTCTGCGCCCTCCGGTCGAGGATCCACTTCGTTCTCCCTCTTCTCGCCCCCGAGAGCTGCTGCCTCTTCCTCCCGCGGGCTGGCAGGGAGGAAAGGCGGGAGCAGCATAAATGAGATCAGAGCCCAGGTGAGGACGAGCTTTATCCCAGCTGGGGAGGGAAGAAGGGGTGCCCGTGACTCAGGGCTTGGCATTCCTCCCTCACACACCTGGACGGGCAGGCACAGCCCGCGCAGCCGCCCGGACCCTCCCTCTCCACAAGCCCCATCCCACAGGAAAAGGGCTGAACGGATGGTTGGAGCGGGCTGCGGGGTACGGGCAGCGCCAGCTGCCTGCCTTTGCCTGCCTGCGGGGGTTTCTCCTCCGCATCTCCTGGCAGGAGCAGGGCTGTTGCCCGGCGCACAGGTAGCTCCTAGCTGAAACACCGGGTAAATTCCTGCCACGACAACCACGGCCCAGCGCTGAGCCCAGCTCTGTACCGTGCCAGCAGAGAAGACAGACCCACATCTGGCTTTACCCAGGGCACAAGCACAACAGTCCACCCCACATCTGCCATAGATCTGGCTTGTGGGTCAATGCAACCCCTTCTAGCACTGTGAGACCCACCTACACCTGCCCCTATTGCGTCCTACCATGCCCCAAAGAGCAGCAATCCCACAATTGCACCCAGCCCATCTGCTGGGCTGGATCCCAAACCCCTTCCCCAGCCAAAGAGCAGCAGGGTTTAGAGTTCAGGTGAGGTTAT
Source organism: Amazona ochrocephala (assembly GCA_039720435.1). Taxonomy (NCBI): domain Eukaryota; kingdom Metazoa; phylum Chordata; class Aves; order Psittaciformes; family Psittacidae; genus Amazona; species Amazona ochrocephala. The sequence continues at coordinate 82,621,170 of CM077879.1, forward strand.
TTGCTCTGACTCGCAGCACCCTTTCGCTTTAGAACCTGGGGTTTGTCACGGCTCAGCTACAGCTACACCTCCCATGGTGCAGAGGGTACGCATACCTAGCAGATGCAGAGGCTGTGTTTTAGCTTCCTGATAAATCCTCACAAGGAAAACTGCATTCCCTGCACTTCAACACAGACAACAGCAACAGCCAGATGAAAAGCTCACGTATTTCCTGCCTGCTTTGGAGATTAAAAATATAAGGGCAAATTTTGCCCCTGTTATCTGTGTAGCACCACAGATGCTGCTGATCGACTTCCTGATGGTGGTGACCAAGTGCTGATTCCAATGAAAGTGAGGAGCAAGATTCCTTTCACTACAAGAAATATGAAGCTCAAATAAATATGTGTGAACTGATTAAGCCTGAGGGAAAAGGAAAATGTGCTTGTGCCATTAAAAACTGCAGCAAGTGGGAAACAGGTAGGGGCACGGCTGAGGATGGCTCAGGCAGCTTAACTCCAGTATCTCCTGGTTTCTGAACACTTCACACCCTTAGCACGATCCCGGCCCTTTTAGAGATGCCATTTTCTACCTTTAAACAACAATTCTGAAAATTCAGGGGGTTTGTTGTCAGGTTTTGTTAAACCCCAACAGACATTTGCTGCAAGGTGAGAGCTGGGACATGTGGCTCCAGGGCTCAAGCTGCAGCAGTGGCAGCTGGAAAAGAGCAGATTGGTACCAGTGAGGGGCTGAAGGCAGAGGGTCCACAAAAGGGACCAGGTCAAGGGTGTGAGCAGACAGACCACACAACTGTGGCTGCTCACCTCCCCTGCTCCTCCACACGGTCCTGTCCACCAGGAGCTCCCATCAGCCCCAGCCTACCTCCCTCCACCATAGCTCTCCTCTGCTACCACTGGGGCAATCCTGCTGCATACTACAGTTAAAAAAGCCAACTTAGGCTACAAGCAAGAACCATATTACTAACAAACAAACAAACAAAACCCCCAAAACCCAACCATCAGGAACCCTGGAGCCAACCAGAAAAGCACGGGAGCAGCTACCTTCCACCACGGTATTTGGTGACCTTGGTTTCTGGCTGTTCTCCTTTCTCCACCTGAGATGGAAGATGTCTTGGCTGCTGTTATCTCTGGTGGCACCTACAGACACCCCGACCGCCCCACGGCTGCCTGACACCATCTCTCTCCCCTTCCTCCCTGCAGCAGCAGGGCAGGACCAGCTCCACTCAGCATCTCCAGCCGTCACAAGCAGCCTGGTTACTCACCACAGGTGCTGCCAGAAGAGCCCAAGATACTCATTTTGCATCCTTCTCAGAGACACTTTCCCCCAGCCCCTCAGAGTACAGAGCACGAATTTTCCCAGAGACCTGTAGCTGACCTGTACTGAAGGAGACATTGGCAGGGCTGATAAAAAGCACTTTTCTGGTATCAAGACAACCCTACCACCAATCCTTAAGGCAACAAAGCAGAGAGGAGTTAAGAGATTATCTGTAAGTGGTCATAAGAATTTAACAGGTTTCACTTCATAGAATCCCAGCCTGGTTTGGGTTGGAAGGAACCTTAAAGCTCATCCAGTTCCAACCCCTGCCATGGGCAGGGACATGTTCCACTGGAGCAGCTTGCTTCAAGCCCCTGTGTCCAACCTGGCCTTGAACACTGCCAGGGATGGGGCAGCCACAGCTTCTCTGGGCACCCTGTGCCAGTGCCTCAGCACCCTCACAGGGAAGAGCTTTGCCTAAGAGCTCATCTCAGTTTCCCCTCTGGCAGGTTAAAGCCATTCCCCTTATCCTGTCCCTACAGGCCCTTGTCCAAAGCCCCTCTCCAGGTTTCCTGCAGCCCCTTTAGGCACTGGAGCTGCTCTCAGGTCTCCCCTTCAGGAGCCTTCTCTTCTCCAGGCTGACCCAGCCCAGCTCTTTAAAAACAAATGCCAAAAATTGTTGGTTTATGAGTAGAAAAACTTGAAAAGCATTTTGAAAAGTTTTTGCCTTGGTTCCATACCTTGCACTGGCTGCCTGCTGGACCACAAATTTGTGGTTTTAAACAACAGAGGACAGGGACTGCAGAGAGGAAGCAGCAGCAGATTTTGCTGCAGATGGCTCAACCAAAGCTCACAGCTGCTGATGGGGTGGACCTCACGTCTATGAGTCAGTGACTTTTTGATCTAGAAGTTTTCCACCTGGGAATGAAAACAAGTTGTTCTATGGCTCACAGTAAATGACTGTGCTCTCTGCTGAGACTACCAGTCTGAGTGGCCATTACAAGTGATTTTAGGGTTAATTCTTTACTAAATGCCATGCCAGCTTGCACAGAACCTTTCTTCTTTCTCTCCTGCCACTGCAGTTTGCCTGGAGGTGGCTCTGGGGCTTTTTCTAGGTCTCTATTGAGCAGTCAGAGCCAAGATCCCGGTGCTGGAGTCTGTTCATTCCCTTCTGAGTTCTGTAACGAGACACACGGCTAAAAGAAATAATACCATAGCTGCACTGTACAGTGTGGTGGCAATATCCTGCTATCTGGCATAAACTTAAGGAGTGCTTAACAATATATTATTAGTGTACATTAATGTGCACATAATTTATTGCACTAAGTTGTGCTTAATGTAATTACCCAAGTAATTAAAAGTGCAGAATGAAATCTGCTTCCATGTTCTCTTCCTCAGCCTTTCCCCCAAGACAGCGTTAACTATATGTCTGTTTTGCAGTGGATGTTCCTGTCAGGAACACGCACCTAAAGGAAAACCTCTTTGCTGAACATCACTGATCCCTATTTCCTCTGCAATGGTCCAGCAGCAAGAGGTAAGTTACTACAGGGTTACTTTAGTGGCTTACCCAGCTGTCAGAAGGCTGGAAGCACACTGGTGTTGTGTGATGGATTTCAGCAGACAGCCCACCCTTCCTCCCAGTTTGTGTTGGCCCCATGCAATAATGTGGGTGAGGGCCTCCTGAGGAGCCTGCAAACACAAACTGGGAGAGGAGTTGTGCTCTCACCTTTGTCATGCTCTCCAACCACTGCAAAGCTGAGAGGTTAAAAGTACCAGTAACTTACCTTTTATCACTGCACCAAAAGGCAGGTTTGTTTTCTTCCTACAAAGAAGGAAGAACAAGCTTGGTAGAGGACAGACAGACGCCTTCCATGTGAAAAGGCAAAACCCGTCCTTGTGAAATCCTGGCATTCTGCTGTTTATTGGCAGCAGAAAGCAGGAGGCCAGCCCCAGCCAAAGACAAGTTTCAAGTAAACAAAGACTAAATGTTGGAAGTCATCAGTGTCCATGGTTCTTGCTTAGAACAAAAGGAAGGAAGTTGAGTATAAACAGAACAGCAGCACCCAGCAAGGCTTGTGATGGAAAATGGCTCTGCAGGAGTGAGGCATGATTGTGCTGGTGTAAACGTCTCCCAGAAGGAAGAGCTCTCACACCTCAATAGCAACTTATTTAACATTAGGCAGTCTTGGAGAGCCCTACTGCGCAGCATCTCTTTCTCTGGAGGTAATGCCTCTGGGCTGTCCTGGGTTCACACTGCTCGACAGGAGTGAGCAGCCTGTGCCCTTGGATCAGCTTCCGGGCCCATCACAAGGACCATCTCTTTGAGGGGCTTTGCAGCAGCTGCAGCTTCTTGTCCCCTGCAATGCCCAAGCGCTGGAAGGGAGCTTGTGCCAGTGTCAGCGAATCAGACGTCACTGAAACCATCACCTCCACCTGCGGGAGCCCACTGTGCCCTCCGCAAACCTCGGCAGGACCAAAGCCTGGGCAAGGAAGACTTCTCTTTCACTTTTTGAGTCTGAGTAAATAACTCCCATAGAATGGTACAGCAGCAGTGCAAGTAAAACATAGCTGGTGGCGCTCCCATTTCATGGTCTGAGGTGCGGCTGGCAAGGGCTGCCCCTCCCCACCCACTCTTTCGGGGAGACAGCAACAGCTCGACATAAAATAAAAGCAAGTCCTGAACATACAAAATCCCTTCTCACCACAGCATCAAAGAAGGGCACATCTCCAAATCACAACAAGCAAATGGGAAAGGAAAGCAACACCTCAGGGCATGGAGGTGGGAGAAGACTTCAGAAGGGAGAGTGAGCGCAGGACCAGCCCTGCCAAAGGAGATTTCATTATGGAAGCTCTCCTCCCTCTGCTGTGCAGCCCGGCCTGGCACAGGCACACACCGAATGTGGAGGTTCAGCTATGGGAAACCTGCTCAAGCTAGGAGACACCCGCGCTTAAAAAGGCAGTAAGCAGAGAGAAGCCCCATGATTCCAAGGAGCATAAGCCTGCAATTCCCAGGCAAAGGAATAATGAAAATAGGGCTGGTTTTACCCTCCTGGGTATAGTCAGTGTCTCCCTGGGAGGAGAGGCAAGAATGAACATCTACAGCACTGCTACAGGCACAGCCTGACAACCACTGCTGCAGGAGCAGCTTGTTTCAGTTCTTAGGGACTATTTAAAACACTGGCACTTAAACACCCAGCAGCTGCCACACAGCCCCGGTATGATCCCAGCCATACAGCTTCCCAACAAGCAAACCAGTCAAACCTCCCCTTGGAGGTGTCATGGGCCAGGAAAGGATCCTTCTTCCCTCAGGACATTGTTGCACACGTAAAGCTCCCTCCATATGTCTCTGGTGCACTGACTGACCACAGTCAAGCACCACCAGTGCCGTCACCTTCTCGGAGGTAGGAAAGATGCTTTTTGCTTGAACTGTAGTTTCCGACCTGTGTATCCATCTATTACTTCCGAAAGGAACACACAAGATAAACAAGAGCAGCAAGCTATTGGACTGGCTGCAAGCCTGTTACGCAATGGTTGGTGTCTCCACTCCAGCTTCTTGAAAGGGAGTGAAAAACCCCAACTAACCAATGACACACATTTCAAGCTGCTCTCTGCCCTGTGGGTAGTGAACACTCTCCTGGGAGAGCTCAGGGCCTGGCTGCCAGAGCGTGGCACCTCTCAGCCTGCTCTCATGCCGAAGCCCGTTACTGCAGGAATTTGAAATCTGCTGCTCCAGGTGCCTCACGGCCATCTCTGCTCAGCACGCTTCAGCAGAGCTGGGTTAGGGATTTTTCTCCTTATTCTTCTACGTACCATAGAATCCCAGACTGGTTTGTGTTGGAAGGGACCTTAATGCTCACCGAGTTCCAACCTCCTGCCACGGACAGGGACACCTTCCACTGGAGCAGGTTGCTCCAAGCCCCTGTGTCCAACCTGGCCTTGAACACTGCCAGGGATGGGGCATCCTCATCAAGTCCTGCTGATCATCTTCCTCTAGCTCCAGAGCAGCAGGCAGGGAGCAAGGTAGGAGCTAAACAAGCAGTACGTCTTAGCTCTGGTCATGAAGTCTGCAAAGAAATCCAGAGGTTTGTAATGACGATGGATACTGCAGCGCAAGAAGGAAGAAGGTGCATGGAAGAGGAAGGGTGAGATGCCAGGATGTGTGATACAAGGTACCTTCATTTAAATGATGGTCAGGGACTGCTGTAGTTAAATGGTTAAGATCAGTTAATTAATGCTGCCTTGACAGACTCCCCCACTCTGCCCTTACCAGCAGTTCCGGTTATGGGCAGGACCGCAGAAGTGGATGCACAGGACTGGCTGCTACCCCTGGGCCTTCCTGTGACCTGTACACATCTCCATGAGATACATGACCTCACTCAGCTTCAGACCTTCTGACAGCACATATATTAAGGATACTCACCAGAGTAACGGTAGTTGTTCCAGAAAGCCGGACACACACCTCCCACCCCTATTCACAGGGGCAGACAACTGCAGGGACCCTTCTCATGGCCAAAGTTTACCATAGGTCTCTTGTATGAGAGAAACCACAGCAGCTGGTGGCCACCTTGCTGCAGTTTTACTGTTGTACCTTCATCCACATGTCAACAGTTCAACAGGACTTTAAAATAGATAGTTATAGCATGCAAGTTTTTAAACAGGATGCAATTGCACAAGACATTCTATACAAGAGTCACCTCACGGAGCTGCGAAGCTCCCTAATGGCTTGCATTTCCCACAAGTATATCTTTGGCCTTTAAAGGAAACCCCTGAAAGCTGCTTCCCAAGGCACGGAAATAAACACCTCAACCTGTTGCAATGAGGTGTGTCTTCCTCTGTGCAGCACAGTACAATCCCCACAGAGAAGACTGGGAGCTGTAACCATCTTCCACAGGAAGATGATGGAGTTCAGGAATCTGTCACAAGCTTTATAAATGCAAAATGTAGATCAGGAGCAACATAAGGTATAAAAAATGTGAAAAAGCAACACTGAATTCTAGGAAGCTTTTGCTGATCTCCAACTGTGTCTTCCATCACTACTTATGCAGGAAAAAATCCCAACAGGCTCAGGGTAGAAATTTAACTTAAAACAATGGGAAAGAGAAAAATTACTGAATCTGAACAATCATGGTCTAAGAATTAAAGTCCATTGAAATAATCTGGAGTGATCACTGCAAAGAAGCAAAAAAGGCCAGGTGAGCAGCTGGCTCTCTGCACATACGGAACCAGTCAAGTTACTCCCCTCACCTACCTCAAAACAAGGAACAATCCCCTTCACCCCTGTCTGTTGAGCTCCTTTCCAGGAGGAGGGCCTCTAAAGGTGATGGTTTTATGGAAAGCCCAGGTGTGAGTGCTACAACTTGTTCAATATGCAGAAATAGGTTGGGGGGGGGGGGGGGGGGGGAAGAACCAAACAAGAGGCATTAAGAACAGCTGAATTACCAACTATTTCCGAACAACACCTACAACAAAAGTATCTCATTCAGAATCAGTTTAATGTCCTCCCCCGCCTCTCCCACCCAGAGTCCAAGGCGTCTAAAGACTCATGATGGGAAGCAGCCTTCATGCCATCCCCACTCCCATGGAGTGATCACACACTCACCTGTAGCTCAGAACACAACAAAATCTGTGGCTGCCCCATCCCTGGCAGTGCTCAAGGCCAGGCAGGACAGACCTTGGAGCAACCTGCTCTAGTGGAAGATGTCCCACCAAGATGAGAAACGCAGACACATCAATGACACCAGGTTTGGTTGTGGGGGGGTTTTGTGGGGTTTTTTTGGTTTTGTTTGTTTTTTTAAGACTCTTCCATTTTTAGAATAATTTTTCTTTTTTTTTTGCCACACAGGTAAGATTTATACAATAAAATTTTCAACTGAAAATACTTCTTTCACAAGAGCGGAGCAAGCAGTAACTGCCATCTGTGCATTTCACAGTACGTCACTATCTAGCATAAAGATGGACAATACCACAAGTAAGATCAGACACTCTCCTCTTATCCACTCACCAATCTCATTCTGTAGCAACAGACGTCTTCTCTGCACAGGTATTTACAAAGGAGCTCACAAATCAAACCTCTGCAGCTTATGGGTTCTACATAGAAATCTCCATCCCTGCAAGACTGTCACAGGACTATTGCAGCACAGTTTCCTCAACAGTTAAACTATCTAACATGTGGCACCGAGATCTACACAGATGCACGCACAGGTACAGATGACAGTACTGTAACAATCTACATTCACGGATGTAGATCACTTCAAGTCTCTGCTACGCAGTTGAAGATGGACACTGACCAATTGCCTTTGCTTTAATTCCCTTGGAACTGAGTTAGCATACAGTTTGCTTTGTGCCTTTTCCCTCCCTGTCCCACTCCCTCTTCCCCACAAACCAGACTTACAAGTAGGGCAAGGCCCTAACACAGCAATTTAAAAGGCTGACTCCAGGTACCAGCTTCATCCAGCACAACACACACAGACGGGCTCTTCTCCAGCAAGAAAAGGCAGAAGCATTTTCAGCAGCAGTCCATTCCTGTGGGCACACAGCTGGCATGCCTGCTCCTGCCCCATTCTTTCCAAAGGGAACTGTGGTCTGCTGCAAAGAATCTCGTCAACTTTTCCCAAAGACAAAAGCTATCCCTCCCCTCCAAGAACAACGGCAATGACAATTAAGTCCAAAAATCCAGGCCTAGCACACCAGTCATTGCTTTGCCTTTTTCACGATGGTTCCAACAGCTGATATGACTGTAGTTTTGGATCCACTCGCGCTGGTTGTCACTGTGACAACGCCTGGCAGTGTTGCAGTAGTGGTGAGAATGGTGGGCTGAGCTATTGTTGTTACAGGGATGGCCGAGTCCCATTTGCTCTTCCTCTTCTGGGCATCTGTGTATTTGATTAGATCAAGCACGGGAGGATTAGCATTATGTTACAGGTCACCAATCCTTTCTTAACACCCTGTCTTATCAACTCTTAACATACCACTGCTTGACTAGACAACTTTCCCTCACATTTATTTCAGCAGTCACTGGCAGTAAAAGAAAACTTTATATACCTCAAGAGTCAAAGTAAAACTCTACATCTGATCTCCAGCCAAATGAGAGCCAGATTCACTCCCTGCCCCAAAGCATATTTAATTTTAACAGAGCACATGTATCCCAGTTGCTGAGGTACAGGCACAGGATACACTGAACAGCCTCTGGTATTTTTTCTCCCTTCTTCCCAGTTTAAAAGGCAGGCTGTAGGCAGGAGAATGATTTTCAGTCTTTCCAAATATCTTGAGATGTATCAGCCCCAAGAATACAACCAGAGATATCAGCAAGTTTCTTAACCCACTAATAAATCTCTTCACTATCCTACCTGGCCGTAGCCCTTCATTCCAGAAGGACAGCCACGAGATATAGAGACTAGAGAAAAGCTAGTCCATCAGTCCTTGAAGAAATACTTTCTAGCACTATATCCACAATTTCTTGCACTATATATACACAATAAGGAGCCCTCGGGTTTTCCAGGAAGCACTAATCCCAGCAGTACAGCAGCTTAACAGGAACAATCATATCTGTTCTTTACCTCCCACAGTGGTACTGGCTGTTGTGGTTGTTGTAGAAGCAGCGCTTGTTGTTGTACCCTTTTTAGTGCCAGTCACAAATTCAATCTGTGAAGGAAGAGACAAGCAGGAGAACAGGTAAAAGACAAAAATGAGTCACTAAGATACATGGTCTTTTTTTAACTTACGTTGCCACTCTGTTTTTACCAAACAGCTTTAATGTTATGTAGGACATTGGCCTCTGAGCTGTCATGCAGGAAGAGAGATGTAGACTGCAGGCCAAAACGTACTGAAGTCATGAGCATTCAAGATTCCTGCAACCCAGCTCTAAGTCAGATACAATAAAAGTGTTTATTACCTGTTATAAGCATAGGAATTCAACATAGCTCAGAAAGGACAGGTCCTGGTCATTGAAGAACACATTTGTACAGTTAGAAGTTCCCCTTCTTTTTTGCTTTTAAGAAACATGCCAAGTGCAAGGTCCTACACCTGGGTCAGGGCAATCCCAGGCACAGCTACAGGTTGGGCAGAGAAGAGATTCAGAGCAGCCCTACAGAGAAGGACTTGGGGGTGTTGGTCGATGAGAAAATGAACATGAGCCGGCTGCAGTGTGCACTTGAGCCCAGAAACCAACCGTATCCTGGGCTGCATCAAAAGGAGTGTGACCAGCAGGTCGAGGGAGGTGATCCTGCCCCTCTGCTCTGCTCTCGTGAGACCTCACTTTGAGTATTGTGTGCAGTTCTGGTGTCCTCAACACAAAAAGGACATGGAACTGTTGGAGCAAGGCCAGAGGAAGCCACGAGGATGATCAGGGACTGGAGCACCTCCTGTATGAAGATAGGATGAGAAAGTTGGGGCTGTTCAGCCTGGAGAGGAGAAGGCTGCGTGGAGACCTCAGAGCAGCCTTCCAGTATCTGAAGGGCAGCTATAAGGATGCTGGGGAGGGACTCTTCATTAGAGACTGTAGTGGTAGGACAAGGGGTAACGGGTTCAAACTTCAACAGGGGAAGCTTAGATTGGATATAAGGAGGAAGCTCTTTACTGTGAGGGTGCTGAGGCACTGGAATGGGTTGCCCAGGGAATTTATGAATGCTCCATCCCTGGAGGTGTTCAAGGTGGGGTTGGACAGAGCCTTGGGCAACACGGTTTAGTGCAAAGTGTCCCTGCCCATGGCACGGGTTTGGAACTGTATGATCTTAAGGTCCTTTCCAACTCTAAATATTCTATGATTCTATGCAAGACAAGTCCATGCCCAATTCGCTGTGACTGCACCATCACAGGAAGCCTGCCAACAAGAGCTACAGCAGCATGAACCCTCATACTTTCAACACTGCAGATAAGAGCAAGGATATAACAGATACCCAGGTTACTGCGCAAAAACCAAAACAAGACACAGCATGCACTGCAAGAATAAAAACCCCTCCACATACTGAATATGGAAAGAGTCTTCTGCAAGGTGGGATGACATTCTCTAACCTTAGACAGTTTTCTAATACCAGCCACTGGCTTAAAGGCAACACCACTGAAGGACAGGAATAAAATCTTCCAGAGCTTGTCTGTGTTCTTTTGGGGGGCACATAAGAATGTACATTTTGTGAAAAGCCCAGCTGAAGTTAAAACAGCCCAAACATTTCCAGAAACTAGATGCAAAATAGTGATATCAAAGAGAATGGAAGGCACATATAGCAGGTACTCTCTCACAATAAGACATAGTGAGGAAATGAAACTATAACTGGGCTGTGCCACCAAGCAAAATGTTTTATGCATTATCTTGTCTATGTTTGGCTTACTGAGCACCATCTTAACACCTCTGGCTTCAAAATACCAACAAAGCAGAAGGAAATCCAGTGGAATAAATCTGGATAATTGGACCTCTAAGGAAGGGAACTTGGATCTGTGCAGCTTGGAAAAGGACATGCAAGAAGAAAGGAGAGAATCAGGGAAAACCAAGAAGTATAAGCACAGTTCGTAAGAGCAAAGCAATAAACTGAAACTCAGCAGGGACAAAAACAAAACCCCTGCATGCCTGCCTCTTTTGGTGCTGAATATTTACCTTTGTGCGTTCCTTCTTGGCCTTCTCCAATTTGTCCATTTCAATCTTCTGGGCTTTAGCTGAGAAAGATTAGAAGTTAAAAGAAGCACTAGAAACAGTAAAAAACTCACTTCCCATCAGAAACAATAAAAACCTTGTGTATAGAAAATTAAACTACCATGAAAAGCTACTGTTTTTTAATCAAAGCATTACTGCACTAAATTAATGATTTAAGAGATGAAAACCTTGAAAAACCAATTTAAATGAAATGGCTTTTCAGACTGATGAAACATCAATAACATTCAGGCACATCCAACAAGAATTAAGTAATTAGAGAAGCATGTGATGACTTCTTATTTAGAAAAGAAGTGAAGACTCCATTGCAGTTAATTAACTACAAAACACAAAGAGCCAAGTTAGGACAAAAAAAGACTTCCTTTTAATTACCTAATGCCTCATAATAGGAATCCTCTGACCAGCCATGAGGATCAAACATGTCCTAGAGAGGAAAAAAAAAACCAAACAGACAGATTAGGGCTATTTCCACACACACACTAAGCCCAGTTCAAAAATGTTTCATGGATTTCTGTTCACTGATGATATTCACTACTGACTTCATGCATTTTTCTGCTGCTCAGCTTCTATCTCTCCCCACAGCATTTCACATAAATCCCCACACTTCAGCAGTTTTTGTTCAGAATGACTGTAGCAAAGTTGAAGGCACTGAGGCTCAGTACCACAGAAAAATGTTCACTTCCATGCAGAGGATCAGACTCAAATTCCTTTAAAGGACCTCTAAACAAGCAGGCTCAGTAAAGCCTGAGCAAGACCTTACACCTGTAGATTACCTTTTAACCATTTCCTTGCCAGTCAAAAGTATGGCACCTCACCTTTGGATAATTTGTACCGAGTTCATCAATTGAACAAAACTGGATCAGCTTTTCATAGATGCTGCAAAGGAAAGACAAGAGTTCAGAACAGAGCCAGTGAACCAGAAGTAAACAGAAGTGTTTCACATTTGTTAGTAGAAAGAGATTGTCACCCCTTCACACTGCAAGAGGAAACTCAGAAGCTGGGAAGCTACACTTGCTATGATGGATGTGGCATGCCATTAGCCACAGTCTTCCCACTTCCCCTAAATTAAGCTCCCAGAACAGACATCTTCTAACATACTTCAGCCAAAGCCTGTACATTTAAAAGCTAACCACCACACCAGCTCTAGTTGCTGCCTCAAAGAACACAAATAAGTTTTACTTTTCCAGTTACCATCAAATTATGTCTGTCTTGTTTTCGTAAGCAGTAGTACTTCTTGCTCAGGATCCTGTTTCTGCTAGAACTCCAGTAAAGAGGAAAATTACTGGAATTTGCTCTGTGGTGCTCTGGTCACACAGTAAAAGATGGCCACTGACCTGGGGTTACGGAACTCCTTTTTCCTCTGAATGATGTAGTTCATATCCATACCCTCTTTTATTTTCCTCTCATACAGCTTTTGAATTTTATCCTAAGGGAGAAAGATTATAGGGTGAGCCATTATGAAAATGTGGCTCATTTCAGCTGACCTTCAAAAGTGTGCATGTGGAAACAAACCAACTGAATCGGTGACCTCCTTGCATGGAGCAAGGATTCCACATCTCCCCTAAGGCCAGGCAGGCTGATTAGTACAGCCACTCCCTTCTTAAAGGTCTGAAAGTATCTTCATGAACTGTCTGGATAGGTAAGGGAATTGATCTCTGCACTTTCTGAAGGCTTCAGGGATCAAAGATTCAAGCGTGAGGCAGTAGCACACACCTCTTCTGCCCAGGCTGTTGTTCCCCTTTATAGCCATGACTGCAGAGAAGTAGAAACCAGCCCAGAGACAGGTAAAATCCACAAAGGCTGCCCACAACTTACAGTGACCACTACACCCACCTTCAGACTCAGGCGTGCACCTGAAAAACCACTGCCGGGCTACACTGCACACAAGGTAAGGGTCATGGCTACACCTGGGTAACATCAGCAGAGCCAAGTTCTACTGGAAAGCTAAACCAAATGTGATCATTAGGTATTGCTGCTGGTGTCTACTGCAGTCCTGTGCCCAGCTCTGGGGCCATCATCATAAGGAGGACATGAACCTGCTTGAGCGAGCCCAGAGGAGGCCACGGAGACGCTGCGAGGGCTGGAGCAGCTCTGCTCTGGAGCCAGGCTGAGAGCTGGGCTGGGGCAGCCTGGAGAAGAAAAGGAGCCTTAAGGGGAGACCTGAGAGCAGCTCCAGTGCCTAAAGGGGCTGCAGGAAACCTGGAGAGGGGCTTTGGACAAGGGCCTGTAGGGACAGGGCAAGGGGAATGGCTTTAACCTGCCAGAGGGGAGACTGAGATGAGCTCTTAGGCAGGTGCTGAGGCGCTGGCACAGGGTGCCCAGAGAAGCTGTGGCTGCCCCATCCCTGGCAGTGTTCAAGGCCAGGTTGGACACAGGGGCTTGGAGCAAGCTGCTCTAGTCGAAGGTGTCCCTGCTCATGGCAGGGGATTGGAACTGGATGAGCTTTAAGGTGCCGTCCAACCATCCCATGATTCTGGCAGCCAACAGGTCTTAGGAACAATGTACTTGTATATCCCTGCTTTGGCACAAGTGACCAGTTAGATGGAATCAGCTTTTCTTTGCAGATGAGTCACACAGGGGTTTGCTGATGCCTGAATAAAAGAGGACTGTTCAGAGCTGACACGCAACTCCTATTTCATCAACCTTAAAAAAACCTTTATAAGACAAATTTTCATCCAGTCCTCATAAAACTAAAAAGAAGAAATGACAATCTCCACATCCAGCACAAACATCATGAGGTTTGAAGGAACAACTGCAACAGGTGAATTTGGGGAGTAGAAACAATTGGTATCGCCTTCTGTGCTCTCCCCATGGAAGTAGCAATATAGTTCACAAAGTCCACAGATGGGGACTTAGTCAACTTTATAATAAGAAATGCTCCCTTTGGCATAGCTCGAAATACAGAATCTGACAAAAGGAAAGAGCAAATAAATAGTGAACAGCCTAGAACATTGTGCATCTCCAAAGAACAATCCCATCTCCATGTTCCAAATGCTCTAATATGTGGTTTGACCCGCTAACAGAGGACAAGTTCTCCTTTGACTTAACACAGTAAACTGCTGTCAAAGGGAAAGAAAATCGGCTTTATTTTGCCTACTCTCTCAAGCTGTGTGCATTCCTCAGATCTAACACACTCCCATTCATTGATGTCAGAACAGTAAAATCCTCTTACAGCCCAGGAGGAGGAATGGGCGTGCCTTGTGTGAAGAAGAAAGCTTAACCTGGATGGTGAGTCCTTCTGAATCATCACTGCACATTAAAGGCTTACTTTAGAGAGCATTCCAGAAGTAATTATTTACGTGTATATCTACTGGGCAGATAACTGCAGTTAAAATTCAAATGGGTGGTAGGAAACAGCAGCCCCTGATGTTGCATTTGTCCTCCCATCGGGATGAAGAGAACGGAGCAGAAGGTTATTACAAAGTTGGTTACTGCAATTATTTGAGTGTGCATCAGAGAGAAAACACATTTGTTTTCTTTTGCTGCTTCTAAGTCACTGACCTTCCCTCTCAATGTTTATCATCCAGAGACATGTAGGTGGAAAAGGAATCCTGTCAATGCTGCCTCAACTATTCCAGTTCGGGGATTCTTGGGCCCGTATAGAAAAAGCAATGATTTGTTCTTTCCTACAGCGCTGAATGTGCTGAGGTAAGAAGACAGCAGCCTTCACAGTAAACACCGCTTTCAAGTTACTGGTGGAATCACAAGCCATTTTAAAGAAGTGACCCACAGAGACTGGAAAACAGCTTTAAGCTTCTCCAATTCCTGAACTGGAAATGCCGTAAAGTCTAAAGCATTAACACTGCGCACTCAAACTCAGCGCAGTAAACCCCAGCTTTGATGCTGGGTTTTTACTTGTACAAAACCCTGGGCAGAGCTCCCCAACATCCCTCCCCCCGCCCCGTGCTGAACTCCAAGCCTTTTTAAAGAAATAAAAGTGGACTTCTACCAACCTGCAAGTGGTTGGAACATCTGCCAGGAGGCTCCGGAGGGATTTTGATCTCATCTGGAGACATGTTCCGCACCCTCTCTGAAAAAGAAGCTATAGAGAGCAAAGTGGGCATGAGTTCTGGCCATCCTGAAGGGAATTTAAGCCAAGCAAATCATTAAACTTGTTTCATACCCTTGCTAGTGCTACTCTGTTTTTGAGAGCAGATGGGTAAAGGAGAGAATAGAATGCTGTCAACTGGTACTTGTGGTGTTCTCAAAGTGCTGAGCAAGAAGCAATTAACCTTAGATCATATATTATTAGAAGGATATGATGCTTGTTTGCTTGATACTTACCTCATACTGTGGCTCCGTGGCACACATTCTTAAAGCTTTATTTTCAGGGGTCTCTTCAGCCCAGAACAGAAATGTGAAAAGCTAAGTTACTTCCCACTCCAGCTGCAATTGTTGATAAGATCCTCAAAGGCAAAGGATCCTCAGAGGAACAAAGGTTGGTTTCTGGAATGTACCTTTAAACCCTGCACTGTGCACCACATACTGAGCCCCCCACTATTTCAGGTCTTCCACATGCACTTTAAAGTCCTGCTCTGAGCAGCACAGATAACCTGGAATCTCTGACAGAACTTGTGCCAGGATACTCTCTCCGGGGGATCAGGCTGTGTATGTGGATGATCACAGGATAAATCTAAAGCAGCCTGCCCCGTTGCCATTTTTGAGGTGGCAATCACTTTGAGTACTAGTTACTTCAAGACCTGCCCACATGAACCAAAATGGTTCGAGGCTTGGTCCTTGCAGGCTCAAGGAACAAACCTCCCCAGGGCCGACAGGAGCTAGCCACAAAAAAGTATATTGCATCCTTAGATTCACGCTTTGTAACAGGCACTTTGGCCTTTGTTTACAGAGTCAGCAAAGTTCAGTCTGTTGCTAGAAAGAACAACTCATTCTGTAGGACTGAGAACAGACCAGCACAGGTTGCCAGATTCCGTTAGCAGTTTGTGTTGGGATATACTGACAGAGTACCTGCCTGCCCTGTAAAGGTTACTTTACAGAGTTACCAGCAAAAGAAGCTGTCGCATTTCTCCCTACTGCTAGCTGCTTTCCTGCTAGCAAGAGAAACCCAGGCAGTTTTCCAGCCAAATCTTGGAGCAGAGATCTGTACCACATTTAAGCAGCTGAGATTGTTTTTAACCATAATTTGTACAGAGAACACATCCCAGAGTCATCGTCAGTAGCAGATAAAAGAGAACCGATGCAAGCACAGAAGCAATCTCAACCAAGCCATTCACATTTGCAGCTCCTCCATTATACATTCCTCTGTAAAAGCTCTCTGGTGATGCTCAGGTTCAGCTCCTTTGGTTAAAGCCCAGGAGGACCCAAAGGACAGAGTGTTTGAACAGAGTGTACTTTCCAGCCTTCCAACACAGTGCTCCACAGCTGAGGTTACAGACAATCCACCCTACGCAAGTCCAGTGCTACTGCAGTTTCCATTTCTTTTGTCGAAATGAAATGCACTAAGGATGATATTGTCTAGAGATGCAAAGCCTGCAAGCGACCACTCATTCTAGTTGATCAAGATGTTGCTGAGGGGTTAAATTCTTCAGCAGTTGCTGGCAATGAACAGAAAGTGTCCTTTGGCATTTACTAAGCGGGTGGCTCTATGGAAGAAGGAAAGCTTGCCAGAGCCCCTGCAGACAGCCAGGCAGACTGGAGCTCCCTGACAACAAGGCAGACACTTGTTAAAGGTTACAGCTGCTGGTGGGACAGGGAAGCCTCTGGTTTAATTAGTTTCAGGAATCCAGAAAGACAGTAGCAAATAGGCAGAAGTGTGCACAACAGACAGCACACCGGGCTTTCCGGAAAAGGTGAAAGCTGATTAACGGCTCAAGAGACTCGCAGCATCAGCACAAGCATTAAAGAGGAAAAAAGGCCACAAAATCCAGACTTCATGAGGAAAGAAAGGACCTAAAAAAAACAGATCAAAAAATCAAGCCTAGCTCCAGACTAGACATTCCTCAGGCTCTTTATCTTTGCAGACCACCCACAGAGCCACAGAGAAACAAAACATGCATGGGGAGGGGAACTGTGGGCTCACATAAACTCAGGAACTCTGGGCAAGAACTCTGTCTAGCCAGCAAAGAAGTCAAAATCGTAAGAGTATGTTCAGCAATCAATTCATGCTCCTTTGAAATAAAGATACCATTGGAGGCAGAACAAAAGCTTCCAATGAAATATTTTGACACGTGACTTCCAGGTATCTGCTCTTTTGTTTGAGCCATGTGAAAGCAGTCATTTATCATCAACAGTGTGCTGATGGGGAAAAGCATCTCTTAGTGGCTTAAAGGAACCAGAACTAAGACATCTTTGTCTACTGCAATCCCCCCATAACTACACTCAAGTATGGGTCAGCAATGAGGCTACGTGCACCTCGCAAGCTGAGCACTAGCATTCATCATTACTCAGTAATTTCATCACATTGCAGCCAGACTGAAATGCCACATCAGTAGAAAGAAAACGATGAGTTCATTGATGAGTTCACGAGTAAAACCCTTCGGGTTTATCTACAGTAACGAAGTACAAATTATCCATGCCCTTGAGCAGTCCTCAAGCTTCCTTTCCAACAGACAGCGGAATGGCCTCTTCCCACCAGCTTTTTCCCTAGAGGAAGGGGCAGCTGAGATTATCATTAAAATAATCCTGGAATTTGCAAATATGGCCACAGGCTCCTATATAAAAGATTTTGTGCTTTCAAAGTCCCAAGCAGTGCTTTCCACCATGTATAGAGCAGTAAATGCAGACGGACAGTCAACAAGGTGTGTCCTCGCAGGAAACATCCAACTGCTTTGTGCATCCTGTTATTCCTGCCAAGATCAAAGTTTTACTTCTCGTGAGTCAGCGGCAGTGACACTGGCTGCAGCCTCCGATGGGGCCTGCGCTTTCTGGCTCACAGCCTAGAGGATCTCCATGTGGAGACCTCAGGAAGTTGGCTGTTGGCACGATTAATCACTACAGGCACACCCAGGCTCTGGCTCACGGTAGGTAAATATCTTCCCTAATCAGATTCGCAGTCCAGAAAGCATGAAGGCCAGAAAGCAGATCCCACAGCTTCAAGACAGTAGGAGCCAATGCACTGCCAGGTCTACAGCTCAAACACCCCGCTGTTGAACAGCACTGCCACTGCTGCTCAGCCTGCGCATTCTCCTCCAAGGCTATGTGAAAGTTAAAAATGTCATCAGCACAAGCACTAGGTCCTTGGAGCTTTTTGTACAGCCAGTGCATGCAGTGAGCAAGGCGAGATGTTCAGCTGTTCCGGGGCCCTGCATAGCAGGCCAAAGTACAGCTGAGCATTAGGGTATACCTAGGAAAGATTCATTGTCTCAGCAGTCAGTGGATAATATCTACTTGCCAGTTTGGGGTGAGGCAAATAATTAACTGGAAATGCTAAATTTAATCTACTTCAGTTTAAGATAGATGGGTTATTTGACCAGTATATCCAAGAGTACAAAACCATAGTGCAGAGCAGGACAGGAAGTGCCACAAAGCAAATTGTGTGCTCATAGTCCAAAGCCCATGCCGGAGACATGGATGGAGGGCACATAGTTTTATTCCTACAAATGGGTAGACACATCTTCTTAGTGAAGAGAAAACCAAAAGGGTAGGGAGCATAGGAACAGAGAGCTGGCTGTATCCAGACAGACTGAGGCGTGCATCAGCTGCGGCGAGGTAAAGCATTGTGCCGCAGGGCTCTGAGTGAGTAACACTGCTCACCAGACAGGATAAAGAATTCCTATCCCTTTCAAGGTTTACTTGTATGCTGCATCTTTAGCAATCACAACGGATACAGGCAGTATCAGGTGCCACTTTGTCTGTAAATGTCACACAAGGCAAAAAAAAACACAAGGAAAGACCTGGAAAGGGTGAGCAAAGGGACATGGCTTCCCCTTGCAGACAATAAACCAGTGGTGTTGGTCTCTAAAGCTGCATTCTTTGGCACACTCATCAAGTCTGCCTGGCATAAACCAGGGCGTGGGGGTTTCTGATTTCCTGGCACCAGAACAGCCAAATCAGAGGGAAGAACTGGAGGCAACAACATGCCAGTGAGTCACCCATCCATGGAAGGACACTAGTTCTCCTTCTGCTGTGGGCTGAGCAATGCAGAAAGGGGGGGAAGAAAGGGAGGGAGGAAGAAAAGGCGGGGGGTGGGTGGGATGGGGTGTTAAGGGTGAGGGAAGCAGCCCCAGCCCACTGTACGTGTGTGTGTTGGGGGGAAGTGGCCCCAGCCTGTATTTTTGGGCATGGTACCTTTCTCCTCAAAGAAGACTTCACTGAAAACATTCCCTGGAAACCAAACACTGCAGGGCAGTAATTCCAACTGCAGCATTGTCAGGACAGTGCGAAGATGCTTCTTACAAAGGGGAATACTAGAAGGTCTAGTTTGAAAAGACAACAAGAATTAATACCTCTGCGTGAACTTACCAACTAGCTCCTGAGGATCTCTTTTCTCCAGTTCTGAGAGTTCCTGGGAAGAAGAGGAAAGAAAGATGGGGTTTTAGTCAAGGTATGCTTCCAGCCTAAATAGCTATAGTGTCCATCTGTTTGGAAATGTACACATTACTTCTGAGACAAAAGAATAAAAACCAGGAATGAAATGCAAGTTAGAAAATAAGGCAATGTCTGTACATGGAAAGTCAAAATCTAATAGGATGCTGTTTCCTGACAAAGTTAAGAGTCTAATGAAAGAACGAAGGCTTTGTTTCAATGACTCCTGGACACTCAGCTCTTTCTGAATTCCACAAAACCAGCTGTACTTGAAGACTTTTTTTCATAACAGATCAAACCATAGATCCTTCATTTTTGGTGATGGGCCCTGGGCACCAGCCAATGTTTTAGAGCACAGCTACCTAAACACAAGCTGGATCAGCCCACAGAAAACTACTGAAGCCCTGGGAATGCCTAAGCACAGCCCTGTGCAACTGGCAGTCCTCTAAGCAGGGTCAGCAGGATGCATTCCCCAGAGGAACAGGGAAACAGCCGAAATGCTCCCAGAGTGAGTGGCAGAGCATTACACTTGAGAGGAGCATGGATCAGCCTCCCTGCAGACACTCCGGGCTCTGCAGGGTCTCAGGGTGACACCGCAGGACTCACCCAGTGTGACAGTGCCAGGATTCCCTTCTGTAACTGCACTATTGAGGGTTTGGATCATAAAGCCTGTACAAACCAATATGCCAAGGAGCATGATGGTGATGCAGATCCTGTATTCCCATTTTGGAAGAATGATGCCACTGTCAATTCTCTCTTGGCTCCTGCTTGCCAGGATTTGCTTTACCAGAAACTCAAGGGCAACCTCTCCTGGCCTGTGCTCTGTTTGGAGATCTCAACACAGCTAATTCCTCCTCAGTTACATAAATTAAGGCTGCTTCAGCTGTGCGAGCACAGCAGATGTTTGCACCAGTCTGCTGAGCAGCAGATGCTATGTAGGATAACACACTCTAAAATAGGCTTTCACTATATTAAAACCAATATTCAAATATTTTGGTGCTTCTGAGAGACCTCAGGATAGTCACAAGTGATATCAAGCTCAACACAAATAAAGTTTCTGAAACAGCATCAGCTGTATCCAAACACTGCCCTCTCCCCTCTGCCTCCCCCCAAAGCCCTTTTGTGACTCATTGGACTGTACGTCCAAAATTCCTCAGTGCCTCTAAACACTGAAGCTATTCATTCAACCTGACACAGACATAATGCTGCCTCCTCCCTGCTCAGTAACTGCTCTCTAAACCCCCTCCTTGACTCCATTTTCAATCAGGTGAGAGATGCATAAGGTGAGGAGAAAGCAGAAAGATCACCAAGGCAGACCTGGAAACAGGCTGTGCCAAATTCTCTATGAAAACTTACCACCAGCTTCCAGAGAAGCCGTAGCTCTCTGGAAGCAGAAAACCAAATTCTTTGTGTGGCACCCACTGCACTTTTTATAGCCATCCATGGAAAAAGAAAAAAAGCAAGTACATTTGGGTCACAGGAATACAAGGCTAAAGCTATTTTAGTCAAAACCAAGTAGTACCCAAAGGAACACACATCTTCTCAACAGCCAGCTGGGAGGCCCCCAGGCACCTTTGTGAGATGGACTGTAGAGTAACAGCTCCAGTCCTCTAAGCTGTTGCAGTTGGTGCAGTGCATTAACACCTCTTCTCCCAGGGTGCTCAGAAGGAACAGCACAAGCATAAAAAATTTGAACAGAAGCATGACATTTCATAGCAGAAGAGCTCTGCCAAGGGAATGAGCCCACTTTGGCAAGCCAGGAATCCAGGGAATCTAGGTGGTGTTCTCCGCAAACCTACACAGACACAGCACAAAAGTGGTGAGGCTCAATCACACCACCACGGTGTTATCGTGGCGAGCCTCAGCCTGCCACCAGAGAAGTGAGGGCAGTTCTGTGGCAACTAACGGGTTGTGGGGACAATTCGTATTAGCATGCAGGCTGAAGAGGATCCCAGCAACAGCCCCAAGGTAAGGAGAGGTCCCCACAGCACGCGGTGACTCACAGGGAACGTATGTGGTCAGGAGGCTGCTTTATTCCCTTTAGCGGAGAACTTGCTAGACCTGTAATTAAAAGTATTTCTTGTCTTGGTTTGAAACAACAAGCAAATGTTTCTTGAGGTGAAACAATGGAACTTGTTTTGTTCCAACCTTGACTGAATTACATTCTGCTCTCTTTTAAAGCTTTAAGTGGACTGAGAGCGAAGAGGAAGAGACAGGCTACATGCCTGAGCATCTCTTGATCTTTCCTCTTACTCCGCACTGCATTTATTATTCCATTACCCTTCCCATCTTCTTCTACCTACTTGTCCTCTCACCATCCAAGAGTACAAAAGCAAAGGGAAATCCCCCAAATGAACAATAGTGTGAAGCATGCACTTAAGCAGCCCAGTGGCACAATCAAATTCATACGCTTTAGATAGGTAGTAAAGGCCCTCAATAAGGCCACACTCTTGTCTGGCCAGTTAACAGGTATCCGCTGTATTCCTGAAGTTTTCAGAAACTCATTTTCAAGTCTCCTGTAGCTGTCTGGAGCCAGCACCAAGCACGAGCACACAATTCTCAGGAAACATGAACTAATATCCTGAGAGATAAACTTCTCCTGTTACTTCCATTAGAGGAATACCTCTGAAATGTCAGAAGTGTTAAATAGCATATTTTATGAATTTCTAGAATCATCAGTAAGTTTGTTTCACCAGAAGTTTGCTCTTTAAGGATCTTAATAATCCTTTAATCCTAAAGCTACAGGACAAACGTGGCCCACTTAGGTTAAACAATGCCAGTCCAATCAGTTAGGCACTGTGTATCTACCTGGCCCGGTTGTCCACACTTGCCCTAGCAAGTCTAGTCTCCCCATACCCAGGCCATAGCCAAGACATCAGAAACCCCAGAGCTACACCGAGCAAAAGAAAACAAGTTCACTAACATATTACAGCCACACCTCACTGCCCAGAGGATAGGAATTCTGCTTACTGATGAATTACTGCGTACCTACACCCACTGCTCTGTCATTAACAAGCCAAAGACATCAACACAGCTTTTCATTAAACGGGAGTACTTTCAAGGCTCTTACATGCCTCCAGGAAACAAACGGATGACCAATTCCTCCTACAGTGCTTGTTCATATTCACTCGGTCCACTGTCAAACATTATGGGGAGGCTAGTATCAACAATGTGACCAAAGATGTACGGTTTAGCAAAGGAGAGATTGAAAAGTCTTGTTCAAACCTCTCAGTATCTACTGAAGATCTAGAGCTTAAGGACAGCCTAAAAACCTTCAGTGGAGTAATCACCCAACAAGAACTGTCCTACACTCCCTTAGGCTAATTTAAGCCTGGAAAACATGCTGAATACAACACAGCATCTAAAAAAAAATACTGCAGATCTAATCTAATATGAAGTTAAATGAAATGGAGAATCACCAAGTGGAGAAACGAGGGCAATAAATACTGCACATCTTCTATTGTTTGGGTGTGAAAGGGAAGAAATACTTAATCATGGATGAGAGATTTCTAAGGAATTCCAAGGCATTTAAACAATGGAAAATTTGGAAGGTAACTGAAATTTAAGAAGGGAAGTTATCTAAATCCACTCAGGGAAAGGTGATCTTTTTGTAGATTATTACATCATCAAATCCCACCATGCTATGTATCATTATCTCACATGAAGAGCGCAAACCCACGCACAAGCGGCGCCAAGCAGAGGGGATTCTATACCAAATCTATCAGAGCAGGTACATGAAAGCTGTTAGAACCTTCAAGTATTCCAGAGCTACAGGCATCGTATAATGGGTTCATTTCCATTTGGAAGCTGATTCTGAAAAATAACAAGGTAAAGACTTCAGTAGTGGCACCTTCCAATAGCTCACAGTTTTCACAAGCCCCACCTCAAAGTCTCTACAGGAGTACCTCTGAACTTACTTTTGCAGCCAGTCTTTTGCTACCTGCACAAAGTCAGCCAGGACACATTAGTTATGCTGAAAATTCTCTACACCATCATGGAAACACAAAATGGGGGTTGGGGAGGGATGGAGGCGGAATAAAACGTATCCCATCTTCATTCTTTTTCTCTAGCCATTTTGTCTGATCTCGTATTACATGATGACCTCTAAGAATGGCTAGACTGAGTTTAAAGCAAGCACTACCGTACTTTATTCCTCTCTTGTACTCAGCAAGTTGATTATCTGGCTGCTATCTACTTTGCAGCCCAGAGAAGATCAACTGTTTAAGGGCCTAAAGCCAGACAGCATTGCTCCAACAAACCCACTGAAAGGAGTGAAGGGTTGCTGGGGTGGTTCAAAGCCAAGCTGACTGAAAGACAGCAATACAAGCACGAGGCAGACTCTTTTCCCCTGATCTGGAGACTAACAAAGAGCAGCCCCTGGAGAGTTCAAACTACAGGCAAAGACAGCATTAGAAAAACCAACCAAACAAAACCTGCCCAACAAGTAACACTGAGAAACCCCACCTTTTAAACACCTAACTGCACCACTAATGCAAGTCACAATTTCTGTGCTTCTAAGAACAATTCTGCACATCAGCTCACCAACAGCAGAAAACAGTTATTCCACTACTTATTCATGTGTGTATTCAAGAAAAGGGTTTCCATTTTTCCTCTTTCCCCAGGACAAATGCTTTCCTCATTTTCCTGAAGCCCTAGGTAGGACAACACTGTGTGCAAGAGCCTGACTGACGAACCGGCTTGATGGTTTTGTTTTCGTGTATCATAATCAGTTAAGAAGAAGAGCAGTGAGGGGAGGAAAGGTACATGCATCACGAAAGTGCTGCATATCCGCTTAATATTTCATGTTGCTGAGGTGAAATATAGATCATCTTTTCAGTCATAGAGTATTTCCATTCAATTACACAAAAACAAAACAAAACAACCACCCTCTGTTCAAGTTCCATGGAAATTAAAACCAACCAAACACAGTCCTCAATGTGGAACAGAGATTAAAGGAAGGAAGCAAAAACTATGCATCTGAGACTGATTAATTCAAGTTTGGAAAGGCTTGCCCAGAATAGCTTTATTTAATGGAAAGAATGGACTGACTTACAACAATGCATGCCAAATCCTTCCTGAAACAAGATCCATAACTCCAGTACTAAGCTCACATGCAACATAACTGTTGGCATTAACTGCCACCAAAAGGTACAATTCAACCATCAATTTCTCATGGAAAATGGTTGGTTACTTGTGTGTTAGTGCAGGTGCACATCAGGCTACAAGAAATGGTTGAACAGGGAGGCAGAAGAGATACAAACCCAAACCTGATTCCTTCGAATAAGATTAAAATTGCAAGAAGTGGAGAATTTGATGCCAGAGTTGCCAAGCTGCTTACAAGCCGGCAGCATGCCCATGCAGCCAGGAGGGACAGCAGCTTCCTGGGGTGCATCGGGAGGAGTGGGGCCAGCAGTCAAAGGAGGTGATCCTCCTCCTCTACTGACTGTGGTGAGGCCACATCTGGAATACTGTGTCCAGTCCGGGCTTCCCAGTATATGACAGACAAGCAGAGAGTCCAGTGCAGAGCCATAGGGATCATGAGGGGTCTGGAGCATCTCTCTTATGAGGAGAGACTGTGGGAGCTGGGCCTGTTTAGTCTAGAGAAGAGCAGACTGAGAGGGGATCTCGTCAATGCATATAAATACCCCAAAACCGGGTACTCCTTTGAGTACCATCTATCCACTACGAGAATGGTGCCAGACTCTTCAGTGTGCCCAGCAACAGGAAGAGGAGCAATAGCCACGAACTGACACACAAGAAGTTTCACCTCAACACGAGGAAGAACTTTCCATTGAGGGTGGCAGAGCACTGGAACAGGCTGCCCAGGAGGTTGTGGAGTCTCCCTCTCTGGAGACATTTCAAACCTGTCTGGACACATTCCTGTATAACTTGCTCTGGGTAGCCCTGCTGTGACAGGGGGCTGGACTGAATGATCTCCAGAGGTCCCTTCCAGCCCTAACAGTTCTGGGGTTTGCCACTGCTCAATTGTGTCCCCAGACTTTGCCCCCCAGTTTCATTCTTCTCTCAACTTGCAGTCAGTATCATAACCCAGTAGCTAGGAAGCTTCCCCAGCACCCTCGACAACATCTGCTCTTCCTTCCTACCCTCCTCCCCCCAAGAGACTGCTCTTGCGTTGCAGATTTTCTTCTCTCCCCCAACTATTTCACCTGATTGCTTGCACCTAAAGAAATGTAACAGCAATTCAAAATGACAGCCACAAAATGTATAGATCAGTCACACTGCTGTCATGCCTGTGATAGAAGATACTAACACAGAGGATGTCAGCGCAGTCCTTCCACCAGGAGCCAGTGGCCCTGCTGCTGCAGTTGTCGTTACAAGGATTTCTCTCATATGAGCAAGCGCCAGTAGATTTTATAATTCTTCCTCCTCTCTACACTTCAGACTATCTCCTGTAGTACTAAGGTAGCAACAGCCTCATTTGGCTGAGTATGATGGAAAGAAACTCTGTAAGTTAGCTTAAGTTGTTTAGAAGAGTTATCTAAGGTGATAGTTAAGATGGCCTTGCCAGAGGAAGTGGGTGAAATGCTTATATGCAGGCAGCAAAAGGAAGACCGCTCCAAACCATGATCATGTGCTTGGGTTTTTTATTAAAGGCACATGCCAGCAGTTATGTTCTTGCTTTTCCACAAACATCAGAAGTGCTCCTGGAAAAAGAACACCAGAAGCTTCTCACTTAATATTCAAAGTTCATGGCAAACTATTTCATTTCTTGCTCACCTGATCTGCCTGATGTTGGTCTGCTACCAGGCAGAAGGCAGCAAACAGAGTGCAGGTCAAGTGTATTCAGAATCTAGAGAAGGGAAAGCAAGGGAACAGAAGTACGGTGCTTGTATTTCCCCCCTCCATCCCTCCTTTTTTTGTATTGTGAGAGAAGAATCCCAAGAGAAAGCTTGAAACAAGCCCATTTCCTACAGCTATATCCTGTTTGCCAGCTCTGATACATAGCCCCAGGCAAAGTGCCCAGTACAGGATAAGAAATTTAACTAAGAGAACAAATTCAGACACTCAGAGAAGCACAGCAGCTCAGAAATAAGACACCCACAGGAAAAAAACCCAATATATCCAGCCTTCAGTGACACTTGCGCACAGTCTTCATAAAGGCTGCACATGCCTATATTGAGACACTATCGACTCAGGCAAAAAGGGAAGGAAGAAAAGTCAAGAAAGAGTCAACTCCTGAGGCATTCCTGAAGCATCCTATCAAAACAACGTGTGTGGCTGACGCTACCTTTTACTTTTTCAGCTAAATTAAGTCTAAAAATCCACCTTCATTTCATTGAGAAAGAAAAAAGTATCAGGAAACCCAACCAACATCTGGCAAAACATTTCAGTGGGAAAATGTTTTAGAAAGGAAGCATTCATAGCATGAAAGCCTCTAAATAGCTTCTTTGAAACTTGATTCCGCTCACCTGACATATGCTATCTCAACATTTGACAAAGATTATTGGTTAGGAGTAATTTCCAGTCAAGGAACTGTGCGCCAGAACTCTCGCTTTCCAAGTGGAGGTACAGTTAATAACACCTGCACCCTGGTCCCAGAGCTACCTGCCTCTGCTGGCTGCTGCCTCTCCCTCCTCTATCTCTGATACTAGGGGTCCTCCAAGTTTAACATCTGCAGATCACCCTGCGCACGTGCTTTACAGATACCACACAGCACAAACGCCAACCAGGGCACAGTGGTGTAAATGTGCAAAACAGCATGCAAGGAATACTGCACAGTCCGTGGGCACACACCAGCAGCTCAGAGCTGCTGCTCTTGAGTGCAGGCAGTAGCTGAGCTCCTAGCAGTCTCCACCTGAAGCCACTGTGGTCTGCAGAGGCATGCCTTGCCCTGTAGAGCCCATAAAATCTGCTTTCAAGTCACTTTTGCTTCCTACAGTAAACAGGAATTCAGAGGTAAAAAATCAGCACCATGACAGGGCTGGAGGTGTCAGTGCTACTTTGATGGTTTCACTCTTTCTTCAGATTGTTGCAGTGCAGAATCAAGTAGAAGGTGAAGCTGGGCTGCAAGAAACCTTGAGCCTCACAGCAGCAGGGAAAGGCTCTGGAGAGCTGACAAAACCTTCCTGCACTAGTACATAGGATTAAATCCTTCTTCATGTTTTGGGGTACAGGCAAGGTGTACAGCCATGTGTCCTCCATGGGATATACACTCCTCATGAATGGATCCCACAGTTTTTGCAGACTTTGGTTCTTCTGTACCCAAAATAGGGAGCCTGGAAGAAGATATTTGTTGGCGCTTGAGGCAATCCTCCATCTGTACTGACTGCTCAGCCACTCTGACACACACCAACAGGCGAAATCAGAACAGCTTATTTCAGTTCAGAAGACAGAAATAACTGCAACCATGGAACTGGACTTGAAGAACTTAGACCTTTATCAGGTGAAATACGCAAGGGGAAGCAGCTCCAGAAAGGACTTTTCTTCAAGTTTAAAGACAAACAGAAAAAGCCTGGTTCTTCCTTTAGAGAAAGGCAAGCCACACCTGTGTCAATAATCCATGGTATTTAGTACTGCAGGGAATGAAGAGTCTGCCCCAACATGCATGCCTGGCGGGGAGGAAGGAACAAGCATGTCCATGGACATGTCTCATCTTCCAAACAGCTCAAGAGCTGGACTGAAGCCAGCAGCTCTAACGCAGGTAACCCAGCTTCAGCAACCAACAACACTGTGATCTGTCTCCCTCTCAGAAGTATGTGGGACAAAGGGCAAAATGCCTGAGCTGTCAAATGCCATTTTGTTTCCTGCATGTAAAACTGTTTAACCACCACTGATATTCTCTGGCAATAACTATGGTCAACCACCTAGTTAAAAACTGGGAATCAGTTATCAGCTGGTTTAATGTCAGGGCACACTAACAGAGGACAGCTTCAGAAGCTGAGCTGACACTACTTCCCCCTAAAGGCTCTCTGCATGAAATGCTGCTGCTTGACTGGTTCCCTTCACAGAGCCATGGAAAACCATGTGCCAAACCTAGAACAAGTTAAAAAACCAAACCCACAGAGTTGGAAGCGCAGACAGCATTGTCCACCATTATATTTAAAGGAAGGTAGAATACAGAAAAAGATGCCTCAGAGATTGCAGTGCTTATTGCCAGCAGCTTCAGGTTGTGCTCACAGGCACAGGTACGAGTGGGAAACAAACCAGTGGAGATCTAAGCTCAGCCCCACACCTAGAAATGGCACAACTCACGCTTTAAAGGTGTTTACCAAGAGGTATGCAGCACAGCCATACCAGGGTATTTTTAAAACACAGCTGCTTTTTTGCCAGTTCTGCCCCTCAGAGGCCAATACTAACCCAGAGAGCAGCAAAAAGCCAAGGGGCTTCTGATGGGGAAAAAAAGAGAACATGAACAAGTATTTCTCTTTTGTTTCTGATGAGACACTGGGAGTGCCTTTCCACAACACACAAACCAGTCCTATCCTACCAGATCCAGCCACCACGAGACGACTAATCCACAGCCACCTCAGCCATTGCAGTGCACTGGTTTTGGGTGGTACTGCAGTTTTAGGGTGTTCTCCAGATCTATCACCTTTAACATATTCTAAGAATTCTTAAGAATACCTCTCAACAGCTGAAAGCATGAAGAGCTGGTATTTCCTAAGCAACCTTCATTATCTGCCACCACCAAAGATTAAAATTCCTTTCTAAAGCTTACTAATGCCAGCTCCTTTTACACAGCTTGCTGTGAAACACCTAAATGGAACAGCAGTGCTTTAATCATAGAATGGCTCATCCAGTTCCAACCCCTGCCATAAGCAGGGACACCTTCCACTAGAGCAGCTTGCTCCAAGCCCCTGTGTCCAACCTGGCCTTGAACAGTGCCAGGGATGGGGCAGCCACAGCTTCTCTGGGCACCCTGTGCCAGTGCCTCAGCACCCTCACAGAGAAGAGCTTCTGGCTAAGAGCTCATCTCAGTTTCCCCTCTGGCAGGTTAAAGCCATTCCCCTGTCCTGTCCCTACAGGCCCTTGTCGAAAGCCCCTCTCCAGGTTTCCTGCAGCCCCTCTGGGCACTGGAGCTGCTCTAAGGTCTCCCCTTCAGGAGCTTTCTCTTCTCCAGGCTGATCCAGCCCAGCTCCCTCAGCCTGGCTCCAGAGCAGAGCTGCTCCAGCCGCCACAACATCTCCATGGCATCCTTTGGACTCACTTGCGCAGATCCACATCCATCTCGTGTTGGAGCACAACTTTTCCCAAACACTTCTTCCCCTTCTTCAGACCAAAGCAGTTACACTTGAGGTGAAATTTATTGATTCCATTCAGGCACATTTTGCGAATCTGGCTTCATGAATGTTCTTGAATTCAGAAAAGTTAACATGCCTCATCAAAGTAAGAGTTAATTACAGGGATTACATTAATTCACAGATCCCCATTTACGGGTACTTAGCGCTTTCCTCATTTACTTTAAATCAAGATAATTTTGGTATTTAAACAAACAGGTTAAAAGCAGGCAAGATAAAAATAAAACATTGCAATCAAAAGTCTCTATCTAAGCATTAGTACACACCTACAGATCGTAACACAGTAGAATTACTCCACACACATGCTGTATCAATAAAAGCCAAATGTAATAAAGAGTTGATGTGGTACATGCTGAGCAACACAATATTCCTCTGAAAATCTGACACCCTTCTGCTCCATCCCAGTTTGGCTGCCCCTTCATCCAATGCCTCAGGATGCAGAGGGGGGCTCTCAAAACCAGAAAACATCAAAGTAGCCACCTGCTTTGAAAAACTGCTGCCATGTGCCAGACATTCACTTGCCAAGGGAGTGGCAAATGTATTAGCTTTCCTGCACAGGCTGCTCCTGATACCACAATCAAGGCTCAAGAGTTAATGATTTCCCCTGTGAAAACTCCAGCTAGCCAAGCTGCAGGGCTGGGCTCCATCTTTGATCAACACTTGCAGCCTGTTACTCATCCAGCCCTACAAGGTGAAGGAAAGAATCCTCCATGTGGGGCTTGGAGCACAAGGTCAGTATTGGTATTTAAGGTTCATTTTCCTCCTTCCTGCAGGGCTGGTCTATTTAGTGAGCTCTGAAAGCCTGTATCTTGTTACTGCATCAAGGCTGTGACCTAGCTTCTGGCTAAAGCCCAAGCACCTTGCACTCACTGCACAGCCCCATTAACCCTTGTCATCCCAAACCAACACTGCCAGCAGAGCACCAAAGTTCAGACCCATTTCCACAGCCTTTGTTTTGTATCCATGACTTTATCATTTGAGGAAAAGACACAAGAAACCCATGCAGGCTGTGAGATTCCATCTTAACACCATGCTGTTGACCATTTCTTTTCCCTTCTAAGCAGAAGGCCTTGTTTCTGAAGTGCCTTTAGGACATATGCTTGTTTACAGTTAATGATGCCTCACTTAAAAGCAGGGACCCTACACTGATTTTGGTCACTAAACAAACATGTCCTGTTCCAGAGCCTAAGGACATCCATCCAGAATGAAACTTGGAAAAATGACTAGTTTTACCTAGATTTGAATCTCTAGTTTTCCATCAGTGCGTGGAACACTTCCAAATGCAGGTACAGGATGTGGCATACCTGACTTTGCTACTTAAAAAAGGAAGATTCTGCTTTTTGCTGCAAGCACACAGTGTTCAGAACTGGTTCACAGGTGCTCAGTAAAAGAGAATCCTATGGGCCAGAAGCCTCTTCTGGAAGAACTCTTTCAGATGACTGATGAAGCTTAAATATTCTTCTACTCCTGGCATACCCTTTTCCCCAAAGATATGCATGAAAAAGTCTCCGTGTATCCCCCTGAGGGCAGACAGAAAACAGCAGTCTGACATCCGCATGTTTGAACTTGACAAGCTTTTTGTGACTTGCTACTCAGCAGAAAAAACACAGATAAACTGCAGTCACATCTAGCACTTTATATTGACTTCACCTCTAGTGAGGAAGAAGGGCTGTACAGACACAGACATACCTTCATCAAATCAACAAGAGCACACTCCCTGGAACCACGATAAAAAACAGAGATAAAATACAAATCCCATAGGTGGGGTAGAAAAATATCTTCCTAGTGTGGTTCTTCGAGGCAGGCTCCAAATTCCTCTCTCCCCATCATCACTTCAGCAGACAGTTTTTACATCATTCATGGCTTTAGGCGTCCTCAGTCTATACCCACAACAGATACCAGCTGAACCGTCTGGAGGTTTTGTGTCTGGTACTATCCAAGTGAAGAATGAGGCCAAACTGCAGGATGCACCAGCAACTAGGGAACTACTTCTCCACACAGCCTGGCTCAACTGCCCTGGTCAACTACTCAAGATAAAACCTCAAAGTAGTTCCTTTACTGTATGTACAAAGAGGCAGAACACCAGAAAAAATGCTAAATGTATATTCGGGGCTTGAAATTACTATAATTACCTGATGAATTGCAATGGCTTTATCGCATTCGTGCATTTAAGGATCCACCTTCTGTTTACAGTCAGGCTCAGACGCTAGAAAAGCCCTCACCATATATAAGAGGCCTGCGATATCTACTTAAACACATTTCCAGGTCTGTGGTGTCTTACGACAGAGCAAGAACTACAGCAGCACTCAGCTGAGACAGAACAAAAAGTTGTCCAAAAGTGTTAGCAAGTTATAATCAAGTGCCACACTTTGGTTTTACAGTAACTACAACTCTTACTCACTAGCTGTCAGATACTGCAAGCTCAAAGCAATGAGGAAGAACAAGGAGAACACTGCCACTTGGTGGAAAAAAAGGATAGGAAACATTTGTAACTGTTCCACGTAAAACTATGTTTACAGCGATGTTTCATTTCCCCACATCCCAAGTGAATTTCTTAACATCATGGCTAGTACAACTCCATCAGTGCCACAGGGAATGCTGTACAGAACACGCCCTCTCTCTGACCAGCACAGCACAGGGCTGCCTTGCAGCATGCTGTGCAGCAAAGGTGTGCTTCCACCTCTCCCTCAAGTGCCTCCTGGCTACCTAGCTAGAATTCTGCAAAAGCCAAAAGGCAAGAGAAAGCTACTCCCTTTTTCACTTGTGTATGAAGACATCTATTAAGGATATTATGGAAGTCAAACTGACGTTCAGATTTGCCTCCCTGCTATTCTCAAATCCTCATCTTTCATCCCATGCCAGGAATTACATTTTAAACTTAAAAAAAAAAAAGTAACTTTAAATTTACATTCTCAGTTCTTACAGAGCTCCTACTGCAGAGTGCACCCAAGACATCAAATCATTGTGATACATTGGTTGTCCCTTTGCTTTCCAGCTGAAGCTGAAACACTGTCCCATGGCCACCTGTAGCTCTTCCTCAGAAGGGTTAAACAGCAGCACATAGAACTTGCTGAAATCAAGAGACTTCTTAAACAAGCCAACATGAAACAGCAACATGTCAGCAACATGCTAAAGCAGCAGCCACACAATTCAGTGCTAAGATTTCTGTAATGCATCCTTACTCAGACAAGAGCTATTATAGTCCAATTTTGTTCTCACAGTCAAATCTTCTCCACATTGCCCTGGACAAAGGGAAATATAATCCCCATTTCTAAGAAGGGGAAAGTAGAAGACCCAGGAAACTGCAGACCAGTCAGTCTCACTTCTGTGCCTGGCAAAATCGTGGGGCAGGTTCTCCTGGAAAGCATGCTAGGGCACATGAAAAACAAAGAGGTGGCTGATAACAGCCAACATGGCCTAGAGGGGAAGTCCTGTCCGACCAATTTGGTGGCTTTCTGTGAAGGGGCTACGGAACTGATGAACGGGGCAGAGCAGTTGACATCATTGACCTGGACTTGTGCAAAGAGCTCAACACTGTCCCACACGACATCCTTGTCTCTAAACTAGAGGGACACCAGTTTGATGGATGGACCACTCGGTGGATAAAGAACTGGCTGGATGGCTGCACGTAGAGTTGTGGTCAACATCTCAGTGTTCAACTCGACAGCAGTAACATGTGGTGTTCCTCAGAGGTCGGTGTTGGGACTGATTCTGTTCAACATCTTTGTCGATGACATGGACAGTGAGATTGATGCATCCTCAGCAAATTTGCTGATGACACCAAGCTGTGTGGTTCAGTTGGTATGCTGGAGGGAAGGAATGGGATCCAGAGGGACCTTGACACACTTGTGAGGTGGGATAATGCCAACCTCATGAAGTTCAACATGAAGTGCAAGGTCCTACACCTGGGCTGGGGCAATCTCAGACACAGCTACAGGTTGGGCAGAGAAGAGATTCAGAGCAGCCCAAGGAGAAGGACTTGGGGTGCTGGTGGACGAGAAAATGAACATGAGCCAGCTTTAGTGTGCACTTGAGCCCAGAAACCAACCATGTACTGGGCTGCAGCAGAAGAAGTGTGACCAGCAGGTTGAGGGAGGTGATCCTGCCCCTCTACTCTGCTCTCGTGAGACCTCATTTGGAGCATTGTGTGCAGTTCTGGTGTCCTCAACATAAAAAGGACATAGAGCTGTTGGAGCAAGTCCAAAGGAGGCCACGAGGATAATCAGGAGGCTGGAGCACCTCCTGTATGAAGATACGCTGAGAAAGTTGGCGCTGTTCAGCCTGGAGAAGAAAAGGCTGAGGAAACATCTTAGCAACCTTCCAGTATCTGAAGGGAGGCTATAGAGATGCTGGGGAGGGACTCTTCATTAGGGACTGTAGTGATAGGGCAAGAAGTGATGGGTTCAAACTAAAACAGGGGAAGGTTGGGTAAGATATAAGGAAGAAGTTCTTCCCTGTGAAGGTAGTGAGGCGCTGGAATAGGTTGCCCAGAGAGGTGGAAAAAGGACAGAAGTGATTGCCTTTTCCTCACTTCCAAAAAAGGTAACTTATTTTTCTTGCAACAAGGAAAGGAGACAATGCATTTCATTTCCAAGTGCCTTTTACCTGTATACCAAAGGCATTCATGATATTTCACACAGTGATGCAATAGAATTTACCAACTGCAGTACAGCTGCCAAGATTCTCAAGTGTGTATCATTATAAATCCATAAAATCATTGTGGAAACTGGAAGAAGTCCTGCTATAAAACTGATTTTAGCAGGATAGCTCAACAGATTCATTTGACTTCATCTTGTCCTATCAAAACCTTATGTTAATTTAAATGCTCCACATAATTTCAGTTTGCAGCACAGGCCTCTGGTTTCCTCAGCAGAGCTTACTATCTGCAACCTTGAGGAAGATGCTGGATAAAATAAAGGCCCTCGCACGTGTCCTTCACTCAGTATCCCACAGGACTGCTTATACTGCATGGGTGACTGAACTAGCAGAATAATTTGGGCACAGGTCTGTACATAATGTCTCAAATGACTTTGGTCTGTGTCTGTCTTCCAGCTTTTTTAGCCTGATGTTATGTTCCTCTGTGCTGTTAAATCTGTTGTTCAGCAGAAACAACAAGACGTAATCCCAAGATAAAGATGACTTCAAATATTTATGACAGCTACCATCCACGGATCTCATTTCACTTCCTTAACTTTAAACACCACCTTTACAAAATTGCTTCATTCTTGAAGGACACAAAGACAGCTGGAGACAAATGAATCAATTCTGACACATTTCATGACCTTTAGGAGCATAACATCATTTATTAAGTTGTTCTAAACAAAGAAAGTATTCCAGCTAACACTGGTTGTAAGAGCATTCTGTACTGAACACTACATCTCCCAGGTCACTGCAAAATAGGTGAGATACTGTCAGAAAACATACCTCAGATCTAATGCACAGGATGACCAAGTTCACAAATGCAGATCTTGATCATGACTCAGCCCATATCCCAACTACTTAACTACCTTTGGCAGAAGTCAGAAGTAAAAAAAATACATTACAACTACAAAAATGAAATAATGAAACTAGCTACAGAAGATCACAAACGAACACCAAGCCATGCCGATAAGACTTATTCTTCTGGTACTGAACTTCCCCCCCCACCACACCACCACACTTTGAAATACCTTTAGGTCACCAGCCTCAGGTTTTTCAGTCTCTGAATCGTCATCTTCCTACAAGACAAGAATTTACAGGATTAAGCTTAAAGAGCAGGCTTTGCAAGTAACGGCACTCACAGCAAAGGGCTGGCATTCAGCAGCCCGGCAGCAGTCCAAGACCCTTTCCATAGAAGGCAGTTTTACCCCACCCACTCATGACCAGAAAACAAGTCCTACAGTCAAGGAAAGAAGTGTTTGTTTGGGTTGTGGGCTGGTTTTTGGTTTGTTTTGGGGTTTTTTTTAGGCAAAAGCATCACTCAGTAACATGTGTTCCCTGCAAAACTCATGCTGCTCCTGAATGCTCAGAACTAGACAGTAAGAAGCAACAGAACTGTGGAAAAACACATTTATCCGATTATCTGATAATGCTGTCTCTTCCAGCTGGCAGGCAGGTTTTTTCCACTTGTCCCCATCATTTAGTAGTACTCGCAGAAAAAACAGCATTTGCAAGACCTATTATACTCCCAAGCACACAGTAGTAAGACACACAGGACACAGCTGGCTTGCCTCCACTCCAAACATGCAGGCTTGGCAAGGGTCTGGCATAGCACCACGTTCCAAGGATCCGGTGCTGCCAGCAGACACCACATCTTTGTTTTTGTATAGTGCCCTTGTAGCCTCATTTGCAGATGATGTGAGCTCGAACAGAAGGAAACCACTGACAAACGTTAGTTTTGGGTAACAGACTCAATTTTTATTTCTACCACGAGTTTCTGCCCTATGAGAGCTTGAAATACTGAAGTAAAATTCTACACCACATAAGAAGCAAGCTCCAGGTTTGGTCCCACGTGTTAGCTAAGCCTACTGTTCCACTGCTCTAGGAGCTACTTCACTGGGGATCCTAAAGCTACCTATGTTTCTAGGAATACATATTCCGGGTTCAAAACAAGTTTGAGGAGGAGAAAACATTTTTCATGCTCACACAACTCAGCAGAACGGTTTTTCTTCCAAACTTTGCCACAAATTTCAACTTTGTTCCCAAAACAAGAATTTGGTATTACAGCTTCAAAAAGGAGGAAAAAAAAGTGTGATGATTACATGCAACTGAAAGGAAGAGTTTACAATGAAATGTGCTCACGTGCCCACCTTGGAGCATGAGCACAAGAGCAAGTTCTGGCAAGGCAAGCTACAGATTAACCACACAGTAATGCCAGGAAGTTTTAATTGCCTAAATTAACATGCCTATCTCACTGAGACAAACTCCTCCACTTCAGCTACTCTCCAGCTTACCTTTCTGAAAGATGCACTCATGCCAATAATTCAGACATAACTGTCAAAGTTTAATAACAATAAGCTTATCATTAGGAAAGAACCACAGTATCAAGTAACTTGGTGCTTATCCAAATGAGATTTCTCTCCCCTCCACAGTCCCACCTATATTATAAACATAAAAGTCATTTTCAACAAAGCAACAATATGTCAAACCATACATGTTATAGACAGGTAACTAAACCAGCTCCCCAAGCCTCCTAACCTAGCAGGAATATCACTGAAACAACCATCAAAGAGACACTGCTGAGAACTGCTTCTGAAAAAGACAGAGGCTTTTCAGTCACTGTTAAGGTAAATAATATAAACACACAGTTGTTTAGATAAAAGCCCAGGACAACCTGAGTGCAATTTGCACTGCTTTCCAAAACCAACTCATAACCAATATTATCTACTAGCACAAGCAGTATCAAGGAAGGTCTCAATTCTGGTCAAAAAAAACTTAATACAAAAAAACCAAGCCTTGCTCTCCTGCAACAAGCCAGAGGGAAGGCACTCCATGTAACCTGCACACATTTGTACTGTAACCACAAATACACATAAGATCCACTGCCTAAAATGAGTGACTCGATCGACTGCCATTACTTGAACAGCAACTTGTACTTCCTACATGATAGACACTGCAACCTGCACTCAAAATTGTGTGTGCAATAAGGGCTACTCTATTTACAAGCCCATTTGTCAATGCTAACTAAACACAGCTGATCTTGAGCACACCTATCACTTCCTTTAAAGTGGTCTCATTGAAGAAGGGTCTAGAAATTTGGGTTGTAAAAAAAAGAATCCCTAAAGCCGTAAAGAAGTTTTACTACTTTGCTAAGCCAGAGGCCAGGGGCAGCCCCTGAATGGTATCACTTGCACCTCCTCCAGTCAGCAACAGAATAAAGCCAAAAGCAAGAACAAGAGACAAAATTCTTGTCCGCTACTTTGGAAAACAGATAGCAGAAACAGTGAGTGTCTCATAAGAGACCAATGTAATAAAGTAAATTTCAATCTAATGAAGTAAGTTTCAATGAGGAAAGGTTATCATACCACAGACCTGTTTTTTTCTAGGTACATGGTAGAGGAAAGAACTAGAACGGGGACAAGTTAACACATTCTTAATGTGGTGGTAAGCAAAAACTTAATGATAATGAAAGGAGACAAGAACCCTCCCCAGACTTGCTGCTACAGACACATGACAGAACTATATATCCTTTTATGTGTTACCACTGCACTCGTGGGCAGTGAGCTACATGCCCTGTCTCACAACACATCAGTTATCTCAGTATTTAGGTGATGTTAAACACATGCCATACACCTAGATGGGATGCTATTACATTAAGGTAACCTGATGTAGTGAGTGGGTTAAGTTATGCACCAAAGAATATCTCTAAGAAATCACAGAACTTTATTCTTTTCAATTCTCCAGCTAACCATACACCAGTGTGTTCCTCTTAAAAGATTATATTATATGACATATACTACATACATATATGTCAACTACGCTTAAAGAGTAATTTTATTTTGGTGTGGCTGTTGACTCTTTCCAGCCTTTTTTTCCCCGTGACAAATGGCATCAACACAGGTAGTAACAAGCAACAAAGACTGCACCAAGCTGCTGACAGGTTTCAAGGCAAAAGCTTTCTACTTGAAAACGAAGTGACCAAAAGATTTGGACAGTGCTGAAACCCACCCGCACTGTCAGATATTGCAGGTTCCATTATGAGTTGCAACCCGGGGGCTTTCTTTAGAAAGAAATAAACCGCTGCAATGCATGAAAGGCATCAGGGCAAGCTCTCGGATCGCAGAGGTACTTACTGACTGCCTGCTGTTCTCATCATCCTCTTCTTCATATCCGTCCTCGTCACCATCCAGGCGGGTGAAGTCATCATCTCCGTACCCAACTGAGACCAGCCCTCCTTTCTCTCCTATGGAGAAAAAGTTAAACCAAGAGCAATGAGCAGGTGGCAACGAGCGAGACCTTCGCTTTACAGAGGAATGTGGCGGGCCGGCATCCCCCCAGCCCCCTCCCTGCCCTCACCCGTAGCCGCTCCCCCATCGCTTCCCGCTGTTCCAGCCTCGCTGTCCGACTCCGGGTCCGAATCCTCAGCGTAAACCGCCAACGACGACAAGACGCTCCGCTTCGCCGCCGCCATCTTCCACCTCCTCCGAGACAGGACTTCCGGCGCGCGGAGATGGCGTCCTCAGCGCGCTCGCCATGGCACCTCCGCCCTCCTTCTTCCGCCTGAAGCGGCCTCATGTTAACCCCGGGGAGCTCCGGCGCCCGCTCGCGGTGAGAGGCGCAAACCCCTGAGGGCGGCGGCTCGGGGCTGCGGTAGGGCCGGTGGAGGAGGGGGAAAGGTGAGCTCTGGCCCTTTAAAAAGTGGCTGTAACGTCATCGCGCGGCGCCGCTACAGCAGCTGTCGGATCTTTACTGAGTGTGCGGGGTTGGGGTGTGGAGGGATTTGGCTGTGAGGTGACGGTGAGAGGATGTGGGGTGGTGGTGGGGGGATGTGAGGGGATGTGGGGTGGCGGTGAGGGG
The DNA here is from genome assembly GCA_039720435.1 of Amazona ochrocephala. Lineage (NCBI taxonomy): Eukaryota > Metazoa > Chordata > Aves > Psittaciformes > Psittacidae > Amazona > Amazona ochrocephala. Next base: position 82,660,299 of record CM077879.1, read on the forward strand.
ATGTGGGGTGGCGGTGGGGGGATGTGGGGTGGCGGTGGGGGGATGTGGGGTGGCGGTGGGGGGATGTGAGGGAACGTGAGGTGACAGTGAGGGGATGTGGGGTGGTGGTGGGGGGATGTGAGGGAATGTGGGGTGGCGGTGAGGGGATGTGGGGTGGCGGAAGGATTCCCTTTGGAAACGTCAGTGTGAGCCCAGCAAAAAGGAGGTGCTGTTCTCCGACACCAGTCCTCACCCCCCCCCATGTAGCTTTGGCTGTGGGTGGGTTTGGGGGGCAGTGAGGCCCCACCACCACTATGGCCCTGCAGCTGTGCCTCATGTGGAGGCCTTGGGCGGGGTGGTGTCTCAGGATAAATGATGTTGGGGTTCCCTCCATTGACAGGGCCTAGATGGCATCCCTGGGGGAGGCCTCAAAATAGAGGGGAGCCTGGCAGGTCAAACATGGGGGAGGTCATGCAGGGGGCTGCAGATGGGGCAGGCTGTGGGCAGAGGAGGGTGGCAGTGCTGGGGTTTAGCTCTGGTTCCTGTCACCATTCACAGCTTCTCCAGGATGAGTGGCAAGGCTCCCTCAGGCCTGGAAGGCAGGGTCCAAAAAGCACTGCAAAGAGTCTTCGGGTTTGAGGCCTTCAAGACGTCCCTGCAGGAAAGCGCGACTATGACTGTGGCGAGAGGTGAGGCCCAGCATCAGAAAGATGTGAAACATGTCTGCCTTTTCACCTTCTTGTGGGGGTAATCCTGCAAGAGTCGGTATAATGCTTGTTTTGAGGAGACACGTCACCTGGACTATGCAGGACCTCCAAGCACTCTGCTCTGAAATCATTTCACTGACACAGAGCACAAGCCTGTGCTGCGCATCAGCTCTCCAGCCATGGCTCTGCCTTGCCTGTTCTCGCTCGCATTTGTAGCACCGCTAGTGCATCAACCCAGAAATATGAAGTGCTAAAGTGCTATTGTTGACATTTCCTCTGGAGGCATCTGCCAGCATGCTTACGGTCAGATAAGGTTAAAACTTTAAATTTATAGGTCAAAACTATTTACATGTACACGTTTTCAGAGTCAACCTGTCCTTGTGTTAGAAATGATGCCAGTAGAAAACTTTATTTCCTGGCAGAGTTTATGATGAATCTTGTGGCCTTTTGGCATGGGCCTGCAGGGATAGGACAAGGGAGAATGGTTTTAAACTGCCAGAGGGGAGGTTGAGATGAGCTCTTAGGCAGAAGCTCTTCCCTGTGAGGGTGCTGAGGCCCTGGCACGGGTACCCAGAGAAGCTGTGGCTGTCCCATCCCTGTCAGTGTTCAAGGCCAGGTTGGACAGGGCTTGGAGCAACTTGCTCTGGTGGAAGATTTCCCTGCACATGGCAGGGGTTTGGAACTGCGTGAGCTTCAAGGCCCCTTCCAACCCAAACCAGCCCGTGATTATCAGAAACATGATTTTGCTGGTGTTGATATACCCACCAATGTACCACTGTTGGTTAGACATGCAGCTCATGTGTGCCAACCCTGCTGCCAGCCCTCAGCTCCCTTGACAGGTCTCACAGTGCAAATCAGAACAGTGTCAAACTCAGAACTCAGGATGTATTTACAGTTTTCGTCTATTGCCAGCAGCTCTGCAGACATGCTGTTGACAAAAAAAAGCGGTGCTCTGCCAGCAGTGTGTCCCTGCCTATTAATGTTGCATATGCTGGCATCTTTGTGACTTCAGGTGGATACTGCTTAGCACAGTGACAGTTACTAACCACATGATATTATCTACATGGTTGAAATTTCCAGCCTTTATTTCTTATGTGGTACGTTTCTGGGATAAGCTTTAAGAGGATGTGGTAAAGATCTGTCATGGGACTGGTAATTTGGTGACTGGAGGTCTGTAAGATGAGTGAAAGCAGCTTGTCTGGAAGGGAATTAGCATGAATAACTTGTTTAACTTCTTATCTTGGTTTGGTTTCTGTGTATCTTCTGCTACTTTTGTAAGGCTGTTTCTAAATGTTTGCAAAGCGATCAGAGATTCTTTGAAGGAAACCATTGCAGGCGTGCAAATTATTGATGTGCTTTTAGAAAATTTAGTGAAATTAAGTGTCTTTTTTTGGTATGCCACATGGTACATGCATACATGTTCTATTTCTCACAGATTACAAGCCCTTCTGCCCACCCCTCCAGTCAGAGTCCTGGGGGCTCACCACCGCTCAGTAGCCTTGAGCTTTCTTCTGTTGTCTTTGCAGGTGAGAAGGATGTCTTTGTATGCATGCCCACAGGGGCAGGGAAATCCTTGTGCTACCAGCTTCCTGCAGTTCTGGCAGTGGGCATCACCATTGTCATTTCACCTCTGATTGCACTGATTCAGGTAACTGTCTCCTGTTAGCTGTGGAAAAGTGCCAGTGAATGGGGTCGGGAGACACAGCTGCCTCTTTCTGTCCATGAGTCTCTGCTGTAGACCTTCCTCCAGATTCTCTTGATGTCTTGAAACATCTCTTGATGTTTCCTTATCATGGTGATAGGTGAAGAGACTGCAGCTTAGCCACAGAGAAGAGTAACTCTGGGATGATAATATGCAATTTTCTAAATGGATGTTTCTCTTCTTTAATAATCTAGTAGTTTTTATAACTGAGCCTTTCTCCATTTTCTCCAGTTGTCTTTTACCTCTGCTGTGCTATACAGAAGCAGCAGAGTACCTCAAACGGACCAAACTGGATCTTTCCCCAGAAGAGAACTGCCATTTTACTTATAAAGTAATAACTCCAGGAATGATGAATTTGCCTTTGAAGGCACAATTTGCTCTGCATCAAAATGTCTTTCTGTTGCAGACAGTCTTTCTGTCATGGGAAGCAGCTGGTTTATCAGAGCTGCTCCTTGAGTCCTCACGTCTCTGGATCTTTTTTAACCTGTATTTTATCTTTTCTACTTTTTCATCACCTATTGGGAGACACACTTCCCTATAAGAGCAGCTGCAGCATTGCTTAGACTTCTGTAAAGCATCTGTTAGCATTGCATGATAACCTGGTGTGGTGTGCTGCTGGTCTGTGATTTGTGGATTATCTTTTTCTCTCATTGCAGTCTCAATGTAATGCACATTAAAAGGAGGCTTAGAGATACGTCTTGGAAGGTGTTAGAAATAGTGAATTTGCTCCAAGTGTGAGAATTTCTGATTAAACTCCAGCACAGACAATATTTTTATTAGTGAAATGGAGGTTAAAAGAATTGCCATTGGTAAGATTTGCAGGTGAAGCAGAATGTGTCATAGTGATAAATAGGTTGAGATGGGTGCGGTGAGTTAGGGAACAGAGCTGGAGTGAACCTTCAGAGGTCTTCTCATCAAGATGGGGTGGCTATGCCTGAAATGATGATGATATATTTCAGTGTAGCCAGACTTCAAGAGCTTAGTCTGGGAAGTTCATATTAGCCAGAGAGTTGACTTCGTGAACAGAGTATGTGAAATCAATCACTGAAACCAGTTATTGAGTGAAATAATAAGGTACCTGTTTTTCAGGACTATCTTTTCAGGAATATCTTCTGAAATGTTATGTGCTGGTCAAGTGTGAGTAAACAGCTTAGCGTAGGGATGAGGAGGTGAATTTTTATTCCCAGTGTTTGTCTGGATGTGATGCCATGTTTTCTTACTGGTTTTCCTGGCATGATCCTAATCAGCAAACTTGGGTCTGTTGCAGTGATTTGCATGATCCTTATATTTTGTCCTATCTGAGCTGTTTTTATGACATCCTGTTGTTATTTTGGCATGAAATGCACTCTGTCACTGTAGGGTGATCACATTCATTTTCCACCTGTGTCAACTTGATCATGCTGGTAGCTTGTTTCAGCGTGCTTTGGGTTGTGATGAGTTATTTTGCACAGATCCCTCCTGGTGTTCCCTAACAGCAAAAAGGCTGTCTTAAAGGGAATGGAGGCACAAAACTGCAGTTGGATGGATATGCTCACAGCTGAAGATAAAGGCATCTAGAGTTAAAGTTATAAATACCCAGACTGTAGGTGTATGTTGTCCTGAGACTTGATCCTGGAGGTGAAAGTTGGAGCCTCACGTGGATGTCCCTGGTAGTCTTTCTTGTGCTGATGACTCCCTTTATTTCCATTTGCTTTTAATTTTGTATTTACTCTAGGATCAAGTGGATCACTTGCTGGCTCTGAAGATCAAAGCTTGCTCTCTGAACTCCAAGCTTTCTGCCCAGGAAAAGAAGACCATCCTGACTGACTTAGCAAGCGAGAAGCCTCAAGTAAAGCTCCTGTACATCACCCCAGAGATGGCAGCTGCCTCCTCCTTCCAAGCTACGCTGAACTCTCTGGTGTCCCGAAAGCTCTTGTCCTACCTGGTAATTGATGAAGCACACTGTGTTTCCCAGTGGGGACATAATTTCCGACCTGACTACCTCCGGCTGGGCGCCTTGCGCACTCGCATTCCCAATACGCCATGTGTTGCCTTGACAGCTACTGCCACCAAGCAGGTCCAGGAGGACATTGTGGCAGTGCTCAAGCTAAAGCAGCCACTTTCCACATTTAAGACCCCTTGCTTCAGATCTAACTTGTTCTATGATGTGCAGTTCAAAGAGCTCTTGACCGATCCATACGCCAACTTGAAGGATTTCTGTCTGAAGGCACTTGAAGTGACAAACACTGGGGTAGGTTTTACATTTAAGGAAGAAGGCTAAGCCAAAAAAATCTACCTTGATGGTCACTGACCTAGGTACGGCCCTGGCAGGTCTGTGGCAAGGGAGGAGGAGGTCGCTGGAAGGAGGGTGCTCATGTGTACATTCTAGTTTCTCTAAAAGTGGTCACATATGGGTTTTAGTTCCTCTAAGATAGGTAGAATGTGAAGGCTGTGTTACTTTCAGAGGTGTCCCCAGAAAGGGGTTGCTCGAAAAGAAAGTGGATTAGGAATATGCAGCAAGCATTTGTCTTGGTTTGTCATGAGCCAGGCAATTATTATATGTTTGATTGTGTTCTGTTTGTCTACTATGGTGAGGATGAACAGGAGCATTTGAGTGTCCTTTGAATTTCTTGCTCTGACACTAATTCCCAAAATAATTCTCAGCTATTCTATTGTAGCCTCTGCACCTGTGTTTATTTGAACAGCAGAGGGAGACTGCTTCTTGCCTTTTGTCTACTGGGAGAAGATTGAGGGAGCAGGTTTGGTTGATGTTGGGACTTGTAGGACTTGTAAAGAAACTGTCTTTCTGCTTGATTTACTTTTGTGCTGACACAGTATTTTCAGTTGCCAGGGAATCAGCTTGTAAAGAGATGAGCTTTGGACGTTCCTCCTGTCTCTGCCATCCTAATACTGCAGCTTTGTTGATTGGCTTCAGGCTGTGTTGTGGACTTTGTCTCCTGTCTGCTCAGGTGTACTCCGGTTGTGGCATTGTGTACTGCAGGATGCGGGATGTGTGTGACCAGCTGGCTACTGAGCTGAGCTACCGGGGAGTGAAAGCCAAGGCTTATCATGCAGGTACTGGAAGCTGCATCTGCATCTCTCACTAGCTGGTAGAACTGAACTGTACAATACTTAAAGCCTGGGTTGGGGCTGTCTATGAAACAGTTTTCTAGGCATGGTCTGCAATGTGTCTGATACTTATGTGAGATAAGTTCAGGGTCTTCCAGAGAGCAGCATTCACTTCGTTACAGAGCTGTTGGTTTTGTTTGGTCTTGCACAGCCTAAATATAATAACTGCTTTTATCCCAGGAAGGAGTCGGATTTTTCTCTTTGGAACAGAAACAGCTGCTGCTGTCTCAGTCAGGGGTTGGCTTGGAATGGGGGAATGGAGGAGGAATTTCATTTATTTCTTTCCCTGTTGTTTTCTTCCCTTTTTTTCCCTTCCCAGGACTCAAGGCGGCTGACAGGACTTTAATCCAGAATGAGTGGATGGAGGAGAAGATCCCTGTTATTGTTGCAACCATCAGTTTTGGAATGGGAGTAGACAAAGCCAACGTCAGGTATGTGGGGCTGAGTGTTGTGCCCCGCCAGAGTCTGAAACCTGAGCAGTGGGAAGGGAAAGCCTCAGTCTCTCTGTTACCTGATACATGCGACACAAATGCCTGATGAACACTTGCTAAGTCTACAGAAACAGAGCTGGATGGTTTTTACCTTAGAACCAGTAAAAACAAACCGGGAAGGGTTTTATAAAGAGATTAAGAGCAAGCCACCAGAGCTCCTCTGCGCCAGTCATCTCCCGTCATCTTCCAAACCAAGAAAACTGGAGGAATGCCTTTTCTTTTTTGTATTTTTGTCATACCCTCCAGGGTTTCAAAAGAAGCCATCCTGAGGCAGTCACAGCTGTCCTTTTCACTTCTCTTAGTGCAATAGTTGCTGTTAAAAAGCAGTGGGAAGAATATAAGCACCTGAAATAATTCATACACCCTCTACTAAAATGGTGAGAGCCAACTCTTTTTTAGACATCTCATTTTGCAATGCAATGAGGGGAAAAATAAAGCAGTTCACAAATGGCAATAACCATATAAAAATACACCTCTAGTCCAAGGATAAAACTTTGCACATGGTTTCAATAGCTGTTCTTTTGGGACTTCTGTCACCATAATCACTCTGTGTTGCTAGAATTCCTGCACTGCACTGTGCTGAGTTGGCATTGTGAGCTGTGATCGCTTAGCAGAGGGTAATTGAGGTGCAGCTCACACAATGCCCCACACAGACCTGATCTTTACTCTAAAATCCACATAAAGTGATTGCTCTGAATGCTGTGAGAGAGGGGCAGGGCAGCAGTGAGACAGTTGCCTCAGTTCACAATTGCGCCATCCTTCTGTGTCCCTGTGGTGCCAGGTAACAAGATCACATAGCAGTGACAGGCTGTTTTGCTGCTTGATGCGTGTGACCCAAGAGAGAAATGAGAAGCTTACTGGGACAGCAGCATGAATTAATGACCTGCTGAAGCCACTCTGCCCTGTTCAGGAGAATGGCTGTTAGAAAAAGCAGAGTAACTGAAATGCATAGGACTGGTTGAGGGTGAAATGTAGCTGAAACATGCTTATAATCTGGTTAGTTTCCAAGGACTGGAGTTACAATGACTTTTTACAAGATGTTTTTTTAATAGTTTAAAGGATATTATACCTGAGCCTAGGCAACAAGCAAGTGCTGCTTAGCCTTCATTCTGTTGGCAGAGTTCTGAGCATTCATGCATATGTTATCAACTAAGATCAGGTCTGACAACTTCTGGAGGTGACTTTTCTGCACAGAAGGGAAAATGGGTGGTGTCTCTTTTTATGATGGAATCAGCTCCTTTCTGTTAATTCAGTTTTGCTTGAGATTATCAATTGCTTCAGTAAGCTTTGTGATGGGGATTAAATGTGTAGGGCTCTGGTGCTCCTTGCCTGGCTGGTTCTGGAGTGTTTGTGTTTCCTCAAACATGTTTGCCTGCTTTTGTCCTTTACTCTTTTGCCGCACCCTTTTGTGTGATATCTGCCCCTGGGACATGCTGGTTTGGAGGCAGGCTGGGATTTAAAACATCAGCAGCATTACTGTCCTGTGAAGTCCTCTCAGTGCAGGTATAAGCTGAACAGCCAAATAGTCAGGTACAAGCAGGTTTAAAGAACTGGTGTATTGAAAACAGTCAGAGATTATATGAAGTTTAGCAATGATTCTATACTTGTATTGTCTGGCTAGGAAAGAAGGAAGGATGCCTTCATCTACAAGTCAGCTTGGTAAGACAGAATTTCCCATGCAGGCTTTGTTGGCAAAAAAGTATCTTTTAAATCGATTATTTCAAAATGTGTTCTGCAATGTTCAAATTGTGTTCCACAAAATAAATAGGACTTTTTTATTAATGCTGTACTTCATGGTAAAACCTCCCAAACTGTAATTCAATGTCCTTATTCTCAGTCTTCATAGCTGTACAATTCTATGCATGTTTGGGATATTCACATTGTCGTGGTTTAAGTCTATAAACCCATACAGTCGCTCTCTCACTCACTCCCCACTCTTTCTTCCCTCCGCTCCTGGAGGGATGGGAAGGAGAATTGAAAGAATACAACTCCCACAGGTTGAGATAAGAACAGTTTAGTAACTAAGGTATAACACAAACCACTACTGCTACCACCAATAATAATAATGACAAGGCAGATACAAGGAAAAGGAGAATACAATAGCTCACCATCAAATATCAAGCCCGACCACCCAGTGCACCCCCACCAGTAACAATAATGACAAGGCAAATACAAGGGAAGGATACAATTGCTCACCACCCAGTATCAAGCAGTGCACCCCCCCACAGTGCACCCCCACAGTGCATCCTCCACCGTGCACCCTCACCACCCTTCTGGGTCTCTGCTCTCCGTCCCTACATCCTGGACATGACGTGCTGTGGTATGGAATAATCTCTTTGGTTAGTCTGGGTCAGGTGTCCTGTCTCTCCTTCCTCCTGGCTTCCCCTCCTCCCTGGCAGAGCATGAGACTCACAAGTCCTTGGCCAGCCATCACCAAGCAGTAACTGAAAACACTGGTGTTATCAGCGCTGTTCCCAGGCCCAAAATCAAAAACACAGAGCTGCACCAGCTACCAAGAAGGAGAAAAATGACTGCTACTGCTGAACCCAGGACACACATGCTCATCCTTTTCCATCCATTTGAAGTAACATCCTGCTCACATGATATTTTGGTGTGTTGTTTTTCTTACAGCCCAGCTGTTTTCCTTGTGTCTCATGTTAAGAGGACTTACATTTCTGTGTGCAAAATCCCTTGCTTTGCTAAACTCTGTCTTTTATGCTTTTGCTGCCCTGTGTTTTACTGTTGTTGATGTCCGCAAATAACACCGTTGTGTATGAAGTGATCTGAGAAACCTCCAGCCTTATGTTTTCTGTTGTCTTATCCCATGCAGATTTGTTGCCCATTGGAATATTGCTAAGTCAATGGCTGGATATTACCAAGAGTCTGGCAGGGCTGGGAGAGATGGGAAGCCATCCTGCTGTCGCCTCTATTACTCAAGGCATGAGAGGGATCAAGTCAGCTTTCTGATTAAGAAGGAGCTCTCTAACATCCACGTAAGATCTGCAGAATAGTACCCACCTGCCTAGATATGCTGCTGTCTTTGCTCTGGTCTGGTTTGCCTGCAGTAATCTTGGAATGTGCAAAGATGAAGTGAGTTTTTCTGGGTCTTGAGCTGTCAGTAGCCCTGTTTCAAGGGATAGCAGAGAGGAGTGAAACAGAAAGGGAAAGGGCTACAGCTTCAGCTCTATTAGAGAGGCATGGGTGAGCATAAGGCTGGAGCAGAAACATGGTGGTGTCTATACCTGTTTGCTGGATTGATCAGAAGAGTTGGATTTAGTTGTTACTAGAGTTACTTTATCTGTTTATATTTAAATTTAAGACTGCAGTTATTGTTCCCTTCTGCTTTCAGGAAAAAAAAGGCACCTTAAAAGAATCTGACAAAGCTGTGGTGACAGCTTTTGATGCCATTGTGAACTTCTGTGAGGAGCTGGGGTGAGTGCACTTCTTTCAGACACTGTTTAATGTTGGGGAAACCATGCCCTGTCCCTTCCAGGGCGCTGTTATTCCTGAGATCTTGCATGTCCAGGAAAAAAAAACTACTGAATGAATCGCCTGGTATTTTGCTGTCTGAACTGAGGAAGGTGTCCCTGAGACATCTCTCTCTCTCACTCCCACCTCTCAGATAACTGGTATGTTGGTCTTGGAGCCTGACTAAGCGATGTGGTGATGTTAAACTAATTTCTCTGGCTATGAATTTTACTATGTTCTGTCTTTGATGATGGGCTGACTTAGTTGCATTTGCTTTTGTTTTGACTCTTTCCTCCTTCTCTACATTTTCTCTCTTCTAAAGAGGCAGCCTAATCAGCATGGGATGGAAGCATTTAGATTTAGTATTTCTCTGAACCTCAGTGGCTCCATTCTGCAAAGAACGAGATATCTGTGCCACATTGCATTTATTTTTTACATTTTGAATTAATACAGTTCTATTCACTTTTGCTTTCACTGTTTGGTTAGTGAAACTGACCTTGCAAGGTTCTAAGTAGGAACAAATAAAGACAGACTTGCATGTTGGCAAGGATTTTTGCATAGTATATTTAGGCTTTTGTCCAAATATGACAGAACAATGGTATAAGCTGTCCTGGGGAGTGCGTCTGAGCAAAGCTTTCGCTGGTCAGAGTTTCCTGTTCTCCATTTGCAAGGTGGAAAAAATACCCCTGTAACTGCAGCAGTGGGAGACATCTCTATCAGTTTTAGGTGGTAGCTGACCTTTTGCCTGTAACCAGTGGTTTTGCTTGAAAGGTGAAAATCAAGCAGAAGTGAGCTGACTTTGGTATTTGTCTAGTCACAGTTTCTGAATGCAGATAGCCTTAGGTGTTGAGTTTGTTGTAGACTTGCAGAGCAGCTTCCTGGCAGTGGTGCGTTCTCTTGATGCAGGGAAGTTGCATGGGGAGAAATAACCATCCAGGGAGAGAAGAGGGTATGAGGGAAGATAATGTTCTATGAACAACACAATTAGGTTGTAGCTGTACTGACTCTTGCTTAGCGTAGGACTCCAAGTACAGTGTCTGAGCTTTGCTATTTATACCCCACTTTGTGCCTTGGGGATGAGCAGCACCCAAAGATGGCAGCAAATAAAAGGAGACCAACAAAAACAAGACAAAAGGTACCAATCACCACTAGCCCTCCAAGTGCCCAGTCACTTGTTTCAATCAGTCTCTTTAGGTCTTCCAGAGCTGAGGATCTTTCTTGTACTGATGACATATTGGCTTCCACCCTGCTAGAGATAAACAAGGACAATATCAGCTGTTGGTGTCCTCTCTGTGCTCTGAGCCCCAGTCCCCAAAGCAGTGCAGGCATGCATGTTCTCTGTGCCTGCAGCACCTTTTTCCAAAAGGGAGAGTCACAGCAATGGGAGCATAAACCAGAAGAAAGGTAGGTAAGGCCAGTTTCAAAATCAGATCTGCAGAGATGTAAAGAGGAAAGGTTCTGGCTTTACCAGATTTTGGCAGTTGAGATTCATTTTAATCACAGTTCATCAATATTTTTAATAATATAACATAGTGTTTGTCCGAGCACATTTAGTATGAACCCTTCATCTCTGTCAACTGTACAGCCTATACATGAAAGACACGTATTCAGTGGGAGAGCTTCTTTGCTGCCCTTGGAAGTATCTCTAAAAGGGAGATGAACTCTGAAAACACACTGGAGATTAAATGAACACTTACTTGAAACCAACCAACAAAAAAAACCCACAAAAATAAGCAGAGTTCTTCATGTCCATCTCGTGGTGCCATGGGGCTGAGAGTAGTTGTGTAAAAAGCTCTCCTGCTGAGGGAGTTTGCTTTACTAACACTTTCTGTTACTCTGCCATAGAAGCATATTTTCCTCCCATGCAGTACTTGGGTCCACCAATAATTCAAAGTGGGATCTCAGTGAGTTCTACAAATTTGCTCTTTCACTGGTACTTTGCATAATGACTTGGTCATAGCTTTCTAAAGACTATCCAGCGTCTCTCTGCGAGCATCTTGTGGTTTTACTAAAGCTTCCTTGCTTCTCAAGGGACAAGATGGATTATTCCTCAAACTTTCTCAGAAATATGACTGTGCAGTCGTAATACATTAAGGGAGGGCCATTATTTTTGAGAATTTGTTTGACTTGCTTCCCGTTATGTCTGGATCCTTAATGCTATAAGGAAAGTGTGTTTCATCCTTGCCAAATACATTTGACTAGGAGCACACTTCGGTTTGCTGAAGCTTTTGTTTCCTTCTTAGCAGCCAAATATATTCAGTTCATATGTTGTTTTCTGGAATGATGGCAAATCACCATGCCAGGCTCTAACCAACAGGCATATGAGACATGAAGGTGGTTCTGGATAGCTTGCTTTGCCTTTAAAAAGGAGACAGTCTAGATACTAGTTCAGTAGACCCAGAGGCAGAAACCCAGTGTGCCTGTCCACCCTAGAAAGTTTTCATCACTTTTGCTAACCACAGTTAAATCTCCTGAAACAGGACAGCTGTAAGCAAGTTTATAAATACCTGAAGCTGTTATGTTTGTAGCAGGTGTTTCTTCTGGTTCTCTGCCTCCCCTCCAAGAGATCTTGGCCTGTGGGGAAAAACTCCCTTACTGCACCTAGAGATTGCAGAGCCAGCATGGAAGGTGCCTGTTTGTACTACAGTCAATGATTAACAGCTGACTTCCCTGCAAAGGTGTGGCTAATCTGGTCAAAGGCATTGAGCCCAGTTGAAAAGAGGCTCGTTCTTCTCCATGGCTTTATCTACTCATACACCTGTTCCAGTGGTTGTAAAGGCTCATGATGCCCTCTGACTGGGGAAGGCTGCAGTGGAGAGAAGAGGCTTTTGTTGGATCCTGAGTGGATCTGTATTGTAAGCTCTGCTAGGAGACCACCATATTTAAAATGACTGTGAACAATACTGCCCTCCAGTCCCAAGACTCATTGCGAAAGTTTGGGTGGATAAACTCATTCCAGAGCCTTGCACTGCTGTTAGCGGCAATAAAACTGTGTCGCTGTTGCTTTCCTAACTGAAGACGACCAGAAGAATGGTGCTGGAGAGAGGTGGGAGGGGAGGAGAAAAATGTGGTGTGTGAGGTTGTATGTGTGTAAAAGGAAACTTTGTTTTTCACAAGCCAAGCAAATCACTTTGAAAGGAAGGGATGATGTTACAGAATAGAAGCTATTCCATCAGGTCATCAGTGGAACTTCAGCCACCTGTTCTGGAGAGGCTGGCCTCTTATCTCTTTTAGGTTTTTCAGGGTATGATTTCAACGCTTGTGTCATCATGGCTGAAGTAACTGTATTCCCTTGCAGTTCCTTCTAGGGTCACTCAGGCCTTCACAATGTACAGAAGTTGCTGTATTTGAAGCAGTCTCACCTTAGTCTTGTGCTTTTCTGGATCTCCCTCTGCTTTTTGAAACTGAGAGGATGGATCTATCCTCACTAGTGCTCAGGGCGTTGCAGGTCCCTTTCTGTGGGTAATGTTTGAAACCAAACACACAACAGCTGGTGTGAATGGTGAGGAGGGACCCAGAGGCTGATATATTCCTGGTCAACAGAACCTGAAGAACTGTAGAAAGCTGGAATTTGCTGGGCATCTTTCAGGCCAAACTGATCTGTTGCATGCAGGAAGGTGGCAGAGCCTACCCAGCCCAGGCCAGCAATGGGCATAGCTAAACACTAAGTGTTGGAATAGTCCAGCTGTGAGCAATTGTACAAAATGGTAGGAAGCAGAAGATTAGGCTTGTGAGGTCCAGGCAAGTAGGTAGAAATCAGTCCAGGGATTCTCCTCTATGTAGTGACTGCTCCTGTGCTCCAGAAAGCCATATGAATTCTTTAGAGAATTGCTTAATTTTCACTCCATAAGTGTTGTGTTTAGTCTCTATTTGTAATTCAGGAACTTGCAATGGCAGAAACAAGACAGGAGCCATTTTTATTGTCCCCCTGCCTGCTATCTGTCAGTGGTTTGACTTGTAAAACCACTGAGGAATGGTGTTTGTAGCTTTTCCTGTTGAGATAAGGCCTGGCAGCTTGTTCCTAGTGACATCAAGCTGTCAGTTGGTATGTGAGGTGGGCTTCCTCCTGACTTAGCACAGACTGGCTCCACGCTGCTGTAACATTTCTCAGTGCGGTTCTGTTAATTCCTGTAGCTGGCACTCTCTAGGATAAGCTAGGAAAGTAGGTAAGCTCTGTGCTTTCACAGGTCTCATGATTTAAATTGGATCAAGAAACATCTGTTGAGTCTGTCTCCTGCAAAAGAGGTTCTGAGATTTCATATGTCACCTTGATTGCCGCTTGTTTGTAAGTGAAATGAGCAAAGCCATATCTAACAGAGAGGTTTGTGTGATGTATCGCTGAATGTTGAGTAGAGTAGGTTGATGCCATGTTTGAGCTTATCCTACCCTGACGTATTTATTGGTCTGGAGTGAAAGCTTTTGGGAAGTACAATAAAGGCCAGCACTTTGTTCGTCTCAGTGTAACAGTAGCTCATACTGGTGCAGTCTTCGGTTGGCAGTTGTCAAGTTGGGCTCAAATATTTACACTCTAAGGAACAGCCTTATTTTCTGCTGGAAGTTTTTTCTCCTAATTTTTAGCCTATTCTCTGTGTTGCTGCTGCAGCTGTATCCCAATGGGCAGCAGTACAAAAATGAAAACTACCTACATCTGGTTTCTTTGCAAAAATTAAATACATGAGGGTGTAGTGGCGGAATGTGCTTGCTGCTGATTTGGGTGCAGGCGTCGGCAAAAAGAAGTTTCTTTACGAAGTTTTCAAAACTTTTGTTCTTTTTGAAGTGTGAAGAATATTAAAAAGCCTATGGTTATAAATTTGATTCTTTTCTCTAGAGAGCTAGATGCTGGCTCTGGTATATACATGTGCAATCCCTTTGATTCCTCTACACTTAGCAAGTGGGGTACAAGGATAGAAGATAACTTATGGATATGCCTTCTCATAAAGGAGGCTGGTTTCACGTTTGGGGCAGAAAGACCAGTGGCTTACAGAGTCAGGTACAGTGTGATGGTCTTCCTTTGGCTGTCCCAGTTAAGAAAGCTGTGACCTGTGCCATAGCCTTGTACGTACATAAATCACCAAAGTATAAACCGAACATACACAGTGGGTGCAGTGTGGAAAAGGGATTTATTTGCACTTGTCTCCAGCTGTACAGGCTGTTCTGGGCTCTGCTTTGTCACAGTGCCTGCTGTCAGCTACTGCACGAGTGCCCTGCAGTGATGGTTACCACCTGGTATGTCACTCCTCTGAAATGCCTTTGCATGTGCTAATAAACAAACCTAAGGCATGATGTTTATGTCCACTAAAATAAACTGCACACAGGGCAGGGAGTCAGGCACACATGTCCCTCAAGGAAGGAGGAGTTTGTTCATCTCAAACTCCCATGCTCTGTAAGAACCGTTCACCTGTAGTAAGCAGAAGAGCAGAACCACACAGGGTGGGGAGGGAGCGCATTTAGCAGCAGAATGATCAAATGAAGCTGTAGCATTGGTGAGGTTTTCACTTTTGCCTTCACGTTTCTATTTACAAAGGGTATTGCACATGCACTGTTTTTCTCTTTGACAATTTTGTATCACCGTACCCCATGCAGTAAAATGAGGAGCATTTGTTCTGGCTATGCTCAGAGCCTCAGCTGGTATGTCTGGATGAGAAGGTTTGTTGTTTTCAGCAGACGTCTCTGCTAAATGTGTCTGTTGCAGGCAGCTTTTGAGATAGCAGGTTTGGGATTGATCCAAGATGCATTAAGCATGTAGATCTCTCAGTAGTGTCAGGGCGTTCTGCTAGTGCCCAGCACCATCCTTCTGGATTAGCCACCTGTAAAGAGAGTAAGCGCTGCCTAGCATGTGGCAGCCTCTGTGTTCTCTGTTTCGATCTGTGGCTCCATGCTCAGAGGGAATCATTGGCTGGCCGAGTTGCAGGGCTGTCAATGGGAAAGCACGTTTGTTTTCTCAGCAGCATGTGTCCAGCACCCTCACCCCACCTTAGAAGAAGGAGACAGTGATGGTAAAGTAGCATTACCTTTCTGGTCACAGTAGTGGCTGTCACAGAAAGAAGGAATTCAATGCTGTGATTTCTGGTCCTTTGAGTCATAGTAATTATTATTGTTATTGCCATTTCCAGTGACCTAGTGTAGAAAGTCATCCCCACGGGACTGAATCATGATGTCCGTGCGTGTCCTTGATAGTAAATTGTGTCACCGCTTGTTGCACTTCATGAATGGGCAGCTGGGCGGACTTGGATCTTTCTCTGTCTGTGGTTAGGATGTCCATCACAGCTACAGCAGCTATAGCAGCAGCAGCTGCAGGCAATGATCATGAGCACCAGAACAGTAACTGGAAAGATAAGCAAAGGATATTGTTTATGGACATATGGGCAATCACCACAGAGTAACCCCGTGCCTCCTCTAAGTTGTTCAGTGAGCAGCAGAATGAACAAAGCCTGGTTTCTTGCTGCTTTTTTCCCCCCATATCCCCACCTCCCTCCTCCTAAGTTCATGCTCCCTTGTGTTAGTTATCCGTTTAATCTGGACAGTCATTGCTGGATATTTCATGATCTTAAGAGCTATATACCAAACCATGTAGAGGCATATGTTTACCTGCTTAATGGGCTGTTCTTTCGGAGGTGCTGTGCAGTGACTAAGTACAGCTGTGTGCCTGGAAAGGATGAAGATCCAACTCTCCCTATAGTTGTGTCAGAAGCAGCTCAAGAGGATTTGGTTAGTCAAACCGGCAGTTGCGTTTCTGAGGAGTGTGTGCAGTGTACCCTTTAGTGAGGACAGATACTTGTGACTGCGTTGGCTTTACTCTTTCTTCTGTATTTCGTTTGAAAAAAATACATACTGCAAATGCAAGGATTGTTTCACGAAGCTTTGGGCTAAGTGGCTGCTACCCTACACTAGGCATAATGGGTGGTATTGGGAGGAGTATGTTAGTTTATCAGGAATAGGAAAGGATGATGTGTTTAATCCCTCAAAACACGTAAGAATGTGTGAATGTGCATGTGTCTGTGCATGTATTCCTTAACAGTCTGGAGCTGGGCTGCCAGGTTATGGGACCTGTGGAGAGCCTGCTGTAGGTATGAAAAAACTAAAGCAGCAGGTGTGTCTTTCTGAATTCCAGCCCAGGGAGGAGTGCCCAGGCTGGACCCACTCCTTTCCTTTTGGCTGGGAGCAAAGTGTACGTTGTGCAAGGGGACAGCCTTTCTTCCTTCCTGCTTGTTTTCCCATTGTCTAAACAAACTTCATCCCTCTGGATCAAGCAGCTCGTTATTATTAGTTCCATGCAATCCCCACACAGAGCAGGAGGAGGGATCTTGTCGTTACCAGAGAAGAATAAATAGGGTCGTTCCACTGAAGTAAGCACAGGAATGATACTTGGAGTCTCGGACTTTGTGTCTTCTGCAGCAGTGAGGTGCCCTAATGCCATTTGTCATAAACTATCTCCCATGCATCAGAACATTGCAGCAGCTCTGGCAGAGTACTGCTATTTAATGCTATAATATAAAAGCTCTGGGGAAAGCAGTACTGTTGCCTGTTGTTCTCTGCATGCATGTAGAGACAGACACTGAGTATTAAAACATTACCTAGAAATTAAACTGGGCCTCAGAGGAAACGACTGCCAACAACACCAACCCAGCAACAGAGTGGAGTAAGCTGCCCCCGTAGAAGAGAAGAGCCATTCTGACATCCCTCTGCATCCACTGATACACTCACCGATAAACAGAAGAACCACACAAAAGGACACAATCTCCACCGGGTCAGCCTTGGGCAGTTTCTGGAGCTTAAGGAGAAACTTCTCACCAATGGTTTGCATTTCCTTCAGAAAGCCTTCAGAAGACATTCTGGCTCAACCTCTCCAGGCTTTATGCTGTGGAAGAACCAAATAGAGAATAAACCTTTCCACTGACTAATGCTAACAAACTACCAGCCTTCTTATAGGGCTGGTGATCACAAGGAAAACAAGTTTATCTGGTCTCAGTCCTTGTTCCCAGTAGCTAAGGTGGAGAGCTGTTAATTGTCTACGTGTTTTGGCACTGGTTTAATTTCAAAATCCGGGTTTGAGGGTGCTATTGTCAGCTGTACTGTTCAGCAAAGGCAAAATGGTGGTTCTCGTAAAAGGACACTTATTTCAGCAGGCACAGAGTTAGAACTGGACAGTGCCTGCCCTTGGCTTGCACCTAAGAAAGCAGGTGTTCTTTTTCCTAGTTCTCCTATTTTGTCCTTCCAGAAAGAAATGCAATTCCAACTGGAATTCCAAATGCTGAACTCCTGGGGTACATAGTTTTCAGTTGTTTTTTACTGAGTAACACAGCCCTTGAAGACTTCTTGCACGTTCACCCACAGAAAGCCCCTTCAAAAACTTAGGCCCTTACTTCAATACCTCACTACAATATCATTAATAATGTTTTACCTGACAGTTTTACCGAATGGTGACATTAAGAACTAAAGTCTGTGTTCACTGGTGACAGCTGGATGCTTTTTCATTTCTTACAGGTGGATGCAAGTTTTATATGGTAAGTTAAATGTAGCTTTTTTTTCTTTTAAGCCACAGTCTGTTCTAATGATGCAATACATGAATAGAGCAGTGGATGCCCACCTATCACTGCTGGTGATGAGCAAAGCAAAAGCCCCTGGATCTGTCGGAGAAATACCTGCCTCATGAAGTTAATCTACTGCCCTGCACAGTCATTTTGCACCCTCTTTATTCCCAGAAAGCATGATCACCAGGAACTGTTGTTACTGAAAGTAGTTTAGTCAAAGTTAGGTGCCTCAGTTTTGCCGCCAGTATTTGCTGTTCTTTTGTCCCACGAGAAAGATTTTGGAAGGCATCACAACAAATAAGCTTGCATGAGAGCTATGGAAGTTAAAATTTTGCTTCAGTCAGTAACTGGAATAGGATATTGTTGAGAAGTACCCATTGTTTCATCTAAACCAAGTGATTGGACAGGTCAACACTTGGATGGATTGTAACTCTTGTCATTATTATACCAGAATGTACTAGCGTGTGTGCATTGTAATAGTACTGTTTTGTGGGACTGGAACATTGCTATGTAATATTTATTAATGTGTTATCTTGGTAATAACACAAAGCCAAGTGACCAAGAGAGTACTTCCAGAATAAGCCAGCTAGTTCATCACTGCAGATCCAGTTTGGTTACTTAAACAAACAGCTGCTTGGAGTTCAGCTCTTCTAAACGCACTGAGGACAGAGAGACCTTGGCTATATCTTTGCATGCTGGGCTTCAATACTACAGTGCCAAGTTAAACTACATTTTGTATGTTTATGCAATTCAAAAAGCATTTTCTTTGTTCTTTGAAATCCAAGATAAGAAATAAAAATCAGAACCAGCTGGTATCCTAGGGATGGGGGTGAATGGAAAATCTACATCTACAGAAAGATCTCTGTCCAGCTCAGCAGGGAGGCAAAGCTGTGGCCTTTGAACCTGAAAGGGTAACTTGAGAGACTAGGGTTAACAAGTTCTTTCTAGATGATTGCAGCCCAAGTGAGCTGCTGTGGAAGTGGCTGCTTTATCTTTTTCACAGTGCTGTGGGATTCTGGGATTCTGTCAGCAGGTTGCCAGTGTTGTTCCTGTTCCAAGAGGTGGCAGTGCAGGCAGAGCTGGAGCGGGTTGTGTGTTCTGCTCTTGGCTCCAGAAGAGAAACTTTTGGTGTTTTTTTTTAGTATTTCTGGCTCTAACATTCTGAAAACGTTTGTTCCCTTTGGAGGTGCTGCTGCCTACCTGGAAGCTCTCCTAGTAAGGAATCTGTTGTCACCTTTCATACCACGCTTTGGGCTGCACCAGAAGCAGTGAGTGTTAAAAGCCAAGATTCTGAAGTTTGGGCATCCAGCGTGAAATTGCTGATTAGGATTGTAGAACTCCCCATGGATTAGCCAAGTGCTCAGTCTATAATGACAAGAGGTGGCTCAGTAACAGACCTGAGCTGGAGCTAAGTGAGAGAGTTCTTATTCGAAAACTTGCAAGGAATGTTGCTTGTTTACTTTGGTTTGAACTTCAGAGGCAAAGTTTCGATGTTGGTGGTGCAGCCTCCAGTCCACCCGTGAGGAAGCAGATGTTTTTCTGCTCAGCTGCGCTTCTGACAGCACACAGGTGCCAAGAGGAAAAATCCCTTTAAGAAAAAGCAAACCCAAAAAACCTGTGAAAAGCTGGTTGTGTTCATGGACTTTTGTATCTTCCATTCTGCTTGTGATGTAAAGTCTTTGGTCAGGTCTAGTTTTGGTTGTGATCTTTTTCCAGTTGAGTTCAGCAGAACCAAGATCTTGCCCTAGAGATTGGCATAAGGTTAAGGCTAGTGCCGGGTGACTTAGGTGTCTTATGCTTCTGCCTCATCTTGCTCATGTACACCCCAACAGCAATGTCAGTACTTACATATTGCAGAGTGGAGCTGTAAGAATTAATCTTTTCTTTTTCTTTCTCACACTGTGTTCAAGTAAGCTCCCAGGCACCACCACCAGTAGAGGCTCAGGTGCTGCAGGATGTTTGGCTGAAGCAGTCACTGTAATGATTATTATTGAAATGGGCAAGCCTTAAGAGATTTGAAACTTAAGGTTGTAGGTCTTAACTGGCAGTTCACTTTCTGAGATGAGAGTGCTGTTCCGAAGCCTAGAGCGGCCACCCAAGTTAGTACCTCACAGATGCTGTGGGGTTTGGAGCAAACATAATTGCCTGCCAGTGTTTTTCTCAATTGGGATTTCATGTCCTTCCTCAGAACTGCATCCATGGAGGACAGGAGCCCTCCAGAGGAGAGGAGGCATGCTGCCAGTTCAGCCCTGCTGATGGAACTCGTCATGGAAAAATGACAACAGTGCAGTATAGTCTTCATAAGGCATTGTCAGACCTAATGTCGTGAACTTTTGCTTCACAGCTGTAGCTAGAGATCACGTGAAGTAAGAATAGAATCAAGAGAGGCAAGATGAGAAAATCACATAGAAAAGAAGGTGAACACAGTGCTGGTGCCTGTGAGAAGTGGTTGGGGAGTTCCAGCTGAGGATCCCTGACAGGCTGAAAATACTGGTTTCAGCTGTTTCCTCTTCTGTCTGTTCTTTATGAAGTAACTCATCTCTCCAGTGTTGCCAGTGGGACTAGATCATCAAATCTTTCTGCCCTCCTCTATGTTATAAGGCCCAGCAGGGGTGGGAATAGAACAAGTCTTTCAATTTGGGTTTACTTGTTTTTGAGGAAAAAAAGGCCAAATGTACTGTAGCCTCGGTTGAAAAGAGAGCACAGAGCAGGAGGATGCCCAGCATCTGGACATGTGCTGCTTGCTGCAAGGATTAGATGACCCTTTCAAACCAAAGAAGCACATCCTATATTTAGGGCTTCTGTAGATTGATTCCCAGAAAGTGCTTCTATTTGTTTTTAATGCAGATTCATCTTGCTATGCCCACTGACTAAAGCAGTGAAAATTGCCATAATAGCACTGAAATCTTTCTGAACTGTTTTAGTGGACTTATGCCATACTGAAGCACTCAAAGAGGTTGGCTGCTCAGCCTTTTGAGAATAAAGCCATTAAAAGGCCTCAATCTAGATATTCAAGAGGAAAACCTTGGTCAGGGTTTCTCTGTACTGTGGACTGGCTGTATGTGGTAGATTCCAAGCCTCAAGCAAGAGAAAGAGCTTTGGGATGACCATGTAAGGTGGGCTCCCACATCCTTCTCTCTGCCTTAAGCTAGTCAAGTTACTTTAAGTAAGTGGAATTGATGTGAATTGCTTAGGGTTTTTTTGGCTTGTCTTTGTTTTGGAAAGCTGTATCCATCCTGTGTGTCTACACGGGTGCATCAGAAGTTGAACGGTAGAGAGTGGGTGAGCTTAATTTTACTGCTGAGGAATGAGACACTTGTTTAATCATGACCCTTGTGGCATTTGAGCAGACAATTTCAGTGCAAGCAACATGAATTTGAGTTTGTGGTTTAGCCCCAGGACTGGAAGCCAATGAGTGCATGTGGTCTTCCTGGTCTGCCAGTGATGCTTCCTGGTTGTGTGACTTTGGATAAGTCATCCCATTCCTCTGTTGGGTGACTTGATCTCTGTAAAGTGGCAGAACATGCAACCATTTCAATTTCATGAGGTTTGTCTGCTGGTTGTTGTGTGTCCAGGTCTCTTAACACACTCTGAAATCCTTAGCTAGAAAGACCCTGGTCTTGCTGCAGTTACAAACTGATATGGTCATAACTTGCTGACTGCCTGTTACACTCCAGTCACCGAGTCTGTTCAAGATGAAATAGATGAAAGCACGGCTTCTACTCTTGATTGCTCCTTACCCTGCCGTGCTGCACAGGGGTTTATTTCTCTTGATGTGATCCCAATCCATTGGCTTCACTGTGCTCCCTCTGTAAATTTTTGCATGCATGGATTTGTTGCTATAGTAATCTAAATGTGGAGACGGAGCTTTGGAGTGGGGAGTTTGTTGGCGGTACCCTGAAGCTTCTGATGCCTCTAGTCCTTTTGCAGCAAGTCCCAGTGATGGTGAGTTTGACATCCTTCACTGTGCCCATTACACACGTCAGCAATGCTCCAGACACCTTACGAAGTTGGACCTCCCTGGTGTGCCCAAGCAAGCAGAATCCAGGGCAACGTTCTCATCTCTTTCCCCAAGCCTGTGGCTGTGGAGAAGCAAATACTTTGCGGTGTTCTTACTCAGACAAGTTGAATAAGTTGGTTGAGCTTGGACCTGTATAGGGATGGGAAGCCTGTGTGGATTGTGGTAACTTATTTGGTAGGAGATCTTAGAAGGCAATCCCAGCCACACAGAAGGAGGGTGCTGAGCAGCTGAAGGGAAGGAGATGCTTTTTATTCTGGTCTAAAACTTTCAAATAAACTCTGACTGCGTTTGGCCATTTTCTTAAGAACGTGAAGGCTTGGCTAGTTTCTGAAGGCTTGGCTCGCTTCTGAACCTACCAGCTTTGTTCTTAGTTCCTGGAACACACTTCTGATTTTGCATGGATAAGGTCTGTGGTGCTTCCCGTCCTCAAACAGTGCTGGGCTTCTTGGTGGTGTCATGGTTTAGGTGCATTTTGGCAGAACATGTAATAGTTCCTGTACAATTGTTCATTGTTCTGAGTACTTCTGAGATGAAAAGGGCTATAGAAATGTAGTCATATCATTAGTGCATGGTTTTCCCTCATAGTTGTTAATGCAGCATGGTTTGCTGCCATGACTGTAGTTGACCAACTATGTAAAATTTAACTACAGTTCACAGACAAGCCCTTTTTTTCCCCTAAAACAGGAGCGAGTGGAGCCAAACAGACCTATAATTCATTCCCAAGCAGATGAAAATAGTTTCTACTATCAAGAGAATTCAGCCTTTTAACAGCACACACCCAAACAAGCAAATTGCAGCTCAATGTCATGGAAGAAAAGCTTTGACTTGCTCAGCTGGCCTGGAAAGGCAGCCACACAGTTTTTCAGATTATAAAGCTGCCTGCACTGGGAAGCCGTTTGGCTGGGATACCCTGTCATCTCCACCACCCACTGTTTGGAGATTGGTTTTGAAGCAGCACTGTAAATGTCCCTTCCCTCCCCTACAACCTAATATTAGATTAATATAAAAAGGCACTGAATTCCTCGCAATTGCAGTTTCAGTGGCTGAGGTACCCACTGGGGCCCTGAGCTGAGAGTCTTTGCACCTCTGCAGGATACCCAGGTTTCTCCAATCCATCCCACAGACAAGTCCACAAAACCCCATTCCTCACTGCTAGTCGCATTTTTAAGTGGGAAAACCAAAGCACTGAGACATCCAGTGAAAGGAAAAGGTCAATTTTAAAAATAAACCTGTAGCTCTTCTACAAGAGAACTTTTTTTAGGGTTGCTGATGCTTGAACGTAGCCTGGAAGTCTATTCTAATATTAGCAAAATAACAGTTTCCCAGGAAGCTGACAGAGGTAGCTGTGTGCTTTGAGAACCTTGTGAGTGGTTCCTTCCAAACATCCTGGGATCTCTCAGTAGTTTGGTGTCTGAGGTGAGGCAGCTGGAGCCCCCTGAGAGTGCTGGGAACACTTCCATCTTCTGTCAGCCACCTCTGTGCCCTGCCCTTGACTGATCTCAGGCCTGCAGGTCTCAGAAATTACATGCGTTTTGAAGTTCTTGTGAAATATGCTCGTCTGAGCCTAGTGAAGGTGCTGCTTGGGTGTAAGAGCTCAGAACTGAAGGCTACAACAGCTCCTTTCTCAGAAGAAGCTGTTTTGCACTGTATCAGCTGTGGTTGCAGGGGTTAGTGGTGAGATCCTGCCAGGAGGTGAGGGGTGGGCGCTGCCTTCCTCGCGCAGCTTTCATGCAGTCCCTGTGTCCCGCTCCGTGGAGCAGGGGGTTGTGTTCCAGAAAGGCTCAGCTCTATCCATCTCTGCTTAGTTTGTACTTCCACTCCCATAACCGCTTTAGCAGTGCAGTCAGTCTGAGGCCGTGCATTATGACAGCTGTAACACAAGCTGCTTTTATCCAGACATGTGTTTCACGTTGCTTCTTCCTCCCCCCCCGCATATGTACAACTCAGCTGTGCTGGACAAGCCCCCAGCCAAGCGTGTTAAGAGTTTCTTTCGGCTCAGAACACTCAGTGTGTTTCTCTACCTCCCCCCAGCCTTTCTCCCCTCACTCCTCCCTCCTGCCTTCCCCCTTGCCCCCCAACTTTGTTTTTCCCATAATTTAAGAAACCATCTTAACTGCAGCAACCAACCTACAGTGACACTTCATTAGCAGGGTAGAAACTTGCCTCCATCCCCTCTGAACACAGGGCTAGACTGGAGGCGTGTGGGTCTTTGCTTACACAGGCAGTTCCAATCTGGTGTTTGTACAACACATAGGTCAAAAAGACCCACCCTCTGTTCTGCATTAATGGGAATGGAGAGAAGTGGAAATACCTGATCCTTAACATTCTTCCCTACAGGTATGTGTAAGATCAGGATCCTTTTGGTGAGAATTGGCTTCCTGCCTCTCTCCCTACCTGTTGGTAAACAGCTAACTGCCCCCGTACCTTCTGGAAGAGGCAAGTGATCCTGGCTCAGTGTTAGGAGTTGCAGGAGCTTCCAGAGTCACCGGCTTCAGGTGGCAGCAGACAGGGGGTATGTGGTCAGTTTCCCTTCTAGTCCCCCTTCCTTATCCAGAAGCAAAATGAGATGGGAGCCCAGTTGTGGGACACCTCTCTGTGTAGAACCAAGGCTTGGACTTGATGATCTTAAAAGGTCTTTTCCAACCTAAACAATTCTGTAATTTCATGTGTTTGGGGAATCCTCTTCCTTCCCTTCTCACTGCGTTCAGACCTGACAGTGTTATTACTGCAAGCCATAGACCATGCATGCGTGTGTATGTGTTCTCTCGCGCAGTGGTTTCTCAGGCTGTTTTGAATAGTAAACCAGCATCTGTGCCGGATACACTGGCTGTTTTTTTTAAATGCTCTTGTTAGAAGCTGTGTAAAATCTTTCCATGTATTTCTATTGGACACAGATGTTGAACTTGCACAATATGCTGGTTCCCTGACCGGGTCCATTTGCTAAGCTCTCTGCTTCAGGTTTTGGGGGCTAAACTTTGCTCTAGCTGTGAGGAGCTCTGGAGAAGCGCTGTGGCTGCCCCCGCTTGGTTTCACAGGCGCTTGCCTGTGCTCGCAGCTACTCCCTGGTGGCACATACACATATGGAGGAGCAGAGCAGCCCTCTTGTCCACATTAATACATTAAGTCACTGCAGTGGAGAATGCCCTGTGCTAGACCTGCTTATCAGCTAGAGTCACATTCCTCAACAGCAGCAGAAACACAGCAGCTGCCTTCCGCATCGCAGCAGAGCCCCTGCTGCGGCTCTGGGGCCGTGGGCCGGCTCCTTGTCCCTGGCGCACTGGGCGCAGGTTCCTGCGGCTCTCGTTAAAGCTTTTCCCCCGTGTCCCTTGCGCACGGATTCGGGCTGGGCAGGCTCTGCTCAGCGCCTGACTCCGCAGTTTACCGCGCAGACAGCTGCGGAAGCTCCACTCCCTGCTCCCAAGGTGTTAGTGTTGACCGAACAGCAGCAACAACGGCTCAGCCTTACCGCAGCCGCGCACCAGCTCTCCTCTCCTTTCTCTTTCGGTCTTGTTAAGCGCTCAGGTCATCTCCCGTGGCCCGGCTCCGCTGGCGCCGCTCTCCTCGGGCTGCTGACAGCCAGCTGTTGGCTCTGCCCGGTTTTTGTTATTGGTTGTCCCGGAGACGGGAAGTTTCCTGTTACATGTGCCCGAGAGGGAGGGTGGGCCCGAGGCGAGCTCCCGCACTCCGAGCGCGGCACTTGTTGCTCGCATCCTCCCTGCGTTTCCCCCTGCGAGGTCTTTGCTTGTTTTCCTTTCAGTTACAGCTTTTTCTGGAATGAGGCTTGACTCGGTTCTCTCCTGCCATAGTTTGGGGGCTGTTCAAGCAATTAACTTTTCTTTATGCTGCCCGTAAAGACTCACAGGGAAGGAGCTTTTTTCTTGTGCAAGAGGTCTGCAGGACGGTGGAGCAGAGCCTGCCCGGGTAGGGCACAGGGATGCTGCTGCTGACGTCACTTTGCCCCTGCCCTTGGCTATGGTTTTCACTCTCTTGATGCCTTGTGTTGGGGACAGCTGGCACCCGCTGTCTTGTCCCAGAGGTTGTTGAAGTTCAGATGATGTCCTTCAGGCAGGTGCAAAGTGATGGTTTGTTATCAACCTCATCATTTGCTCTCCTATTTGATAAAGCTCATCAGATGGCTTTTGTTCAGCAGCTGGCATCTACATGACTTATTTGTACTCACATGATTTTTGTCATTCTTAATGCTTTCATTTCTTGGCTTAATTCTAAGACTTTCTGGTTGGTTTCTTTTCAGGGAGTTCTTCTGATGAGCTGAGTACCCTTCTCTGGCTTATATTAGGGAATGCTTTCTTCTGATATATTTTGGGAGAGGCAAAGCTGCTTTTGGGGTACGTGACTTTGCTTCTTCTCTGACTGTCTGTCTGCTTCTACTAATTGCAAGGAGGCAAAAACATGTTAGTGAACTCAATTGTTATTTGCTCTTTATCCTATCCCATGAGGTCAAATCAGGGTAGGATGTCTCAAATGAAATGCTAGCTTTGTTTGGACATTTTAAAGACCAGTGGTCAGCTCATGCGTACTCCTGTGGAAGGGTGGGGTAGGCAAATAATACGGTTGCATATTTGAAAGGTGAAATAATTTTGGGACATGTATAATAATAAAAAGTACCATTAATTTATGTAAATAATCTCTCCATCTCTTGGGCATTAGTCAGGCGCTCAGGAAGTTCTCCCACCACGTGTTAATGCATAACCAACTATGTTTCAGGACCTCTTGTATTAAGGATTAATCTAGTGGTTACCCTCAGCATCGCTCCAGTTTTGGCCTTTTGACTTCCATTACAGGACTGCAATCTTAGTTCTGCAGCTGAATTTCCACTATGACCCAACTCAGGAGCACCACTGGCTCAAGTGGGGCCGTGGCCACAGTTTGGGTAATTCTGCGGGAAGATACAGGCAGTTACAGGAGGTGGGATGGAAAGGGCTTGGCTTTACAAGCCTGATGGGTTAGAAACTAGAGGTCTGTATTCCAGGGATTTCAGGGCTGATCTGTGCTCCCACAAAAGCCTTGCTTGGGGCATCTTTTGTTTGCATTAAGAGAGGGGAGAGTGTGTGGATGTCCCTCCCCAGACTGGTGAGGAGGCTGTAGGGGTGAGGAGAGTGCTTGACCATTGCTGTATGCCTCAGTTATCTCTAATACAGATCAGTGGATGTGCGAGATGTGGACTAATGAGAATGCTTGCCTGGTTTCTTTTGGGGAAACAAAAAGCTGTCTTGCAGCTTGCTGACATTTCTATAGTCACGTTGCAGTGGCAGGACAGGCAGCACCAGTAGTTCTTTTGGAAAGACAGAACAAGGGCATCAAATGTGTTGTCCCCATCCCGGTCCCCCCACCCTTCCTCGCCATGTGAAAGGAGCTCTTTGAGTGCCCGGCAAGAGCGAGTCAGCGCAGCTCCGCATGGGGACATAAAGCCAGCTTTGTGCAGGCATTCAGTGCCCCAGACCATGCCATGCTGCTGCAGCCCTCCTTACCTGAGCAGTGCCAGGCCCTGCGCACTCCAGCCTGGTGGCAGCAGTCTGTGACCTGCTGCTTTGCTGCTTCACCTCCTCTGGGGTGGTGAGTGATCCTCCGGGCCATGGGAATGTGAGCTGCAGGCCCTGGCAGGGTTGGTCTGTGAGGCTTTGGGAGAGCTACAGTTGTGCTCCCCCCAGACACATGCACACAAGTTGAGAAACAAACTGCATTTGTAGTTCAGACATGCCTTAAAGGGTTTATAATAAGAATAAATGAAGTGCTTACTCTTAGTTTTCCCCTGTGTGACCCAGGTTTTGCAGATGAAGTTGGTAATCCAGCTAGGGCACCCCTTGGGAAGGAGAAAAACCTCCGTTTTGTTCTTCCCTGAAGTAAAAAAACTATCTTCTAAAATACCTCTTGTTGCTGCTTGGCTGCAGGGCTTGATCTGTAAATGCCTTATGAAGTGTTTCTGTGTATCTAGTATCAGCACGTTAATAGACAGCTGCCACTTCTGCTGTGAAACCCAAGTTCTAAAAAGCACCTCTTAATTCTGCCCATTTTCTTAAAACAAAACAAGTAACTGCTGGGTGGTTCTTCACATCGGGCAAATAGCGTCTTCGCTGGGTTAAGTCAGGGAGCGTACTAGAGGAGAAGTGACTTCCTGCCTGTATCCTAATGAGCATATATCTGTCACCGAACTCTTTTGAGATACCCAAAAGCACTGATGGCTGCCAGAAATCTTTTGAAGGTTCCTGGAAGAATGTAATCATCTTCACGTGGCCACTTTGCTAAGGCTGGTAGAGCTGGTTGTGCAATACTGCCTGAGCAAATGGACTGGTTTTCCTGGATGCAGGACTCCAGCCGACCGTTTGGCTGCAGCTCTGAAGCCCAGGCTGTGTTATCTGGACAGTGCTTCCTTGTCAGCTCAGTCTGGACTCTCTTTCTGTGACTTAATTTACATTCCTGTTTCTTCAAATGTAGATTTCTTCAACTTCAAACCAGAAGCAATAAAATTAGAAGCTCTCCAATGTGGAAATACATAGACATCCCCTCAACTCTGAGGTGTAGTGATCAACAGGGCTCCTTTACACATTTATCCTAGAGCCACTGGATATGGAATATATATGGCCAAGAATGCAGAATTAGTAACTGCATATTTTATCATGCCTTGTGCAGATCTCAAAGATCTGAAATCATTTAGCAGAACAGATTGACAGCTCTGTTTGTTCTACATGTGGCGAAGTGGAGGCAGAGAGACCTTGAGCAACTCTCCAGGAAGAGAGCCCCAGTTCTGCTCCAGAACTTAATCCCTGTGATTCCTGCTGGAGCAGGGATTCTCTGCAAAAAAACCCAACCCAAACCAAATGAAGCTCAAGTCTTTATCGAAAGACACCTTGTATTTGGAGGGTGGAGTTCTTGTCAATGAAAGTAATTACCAGTTCATTTTCCCTTTTGTTTCCCAGATGTCGCCATGCTGCCATAGCCAAGTACTTTGGGGATGTCACCCCTCCTTGTAACAAGTGCTGTGACTACTGCAAGAACCCAGCAGCAGTGAAAAGACAACGGGAGTCACTGGAGCGGTGCAGCAGCAGCTGGAGCAGGACCTGCATTGGGCCCATGAGCTCCTCCTGGGAGGGCTATGACCCAGGACTGTATGAAGGCGGAAGAAGAGGTTGCAGAGGTTTTAGCAGGTCTGTACTTGGCTGCTTCAAACTCAGCTCATAGGAGCTATCTGCGGGGAGAGCAGAGATTCTCTCCCAGCTGCAGGTCCAGCCATTCCTATTTTCAGCACATGTTTCTGTGTGGTGGTATTTTCCTCTTAACTTCCTGGCAGCCGGAGCTGGAATTTAATTTTCCACACACTTTGGCAGCCTGGAGCACATTCATGTCCCAGAGAACCGAAAGCTGTTCTGACTGACCTAAGAAGTGCCCTGCAGAATGTAATTTGTTCAAGAAACTAGCCTGACATTTTTGGAAAGCAGAGAGTGAGCTCAGCCTGTTCGCAGTCACAAGCACCAAACCAGTTTGAATTGAGACCAATGTGACAGCGAAGTATGACATGGTCCAGACTTCATTTCTGTCTGTGCGCCAGCAGGCTGGGGGACACTGACAGAACTTGATCACCACAGAGGATATAATGGATTGCCAGCGTCAGTTGCTAAATTTGAGTGATTCCCTATCAGGCTGACAGCAAAAGGAAGCTGTACAATGGGAAACATGATAAATTCTGTAAAACACTTGGCAGGGTGGAGATGGCAACTTCTCTTCCTCCTTGTTCTCTGGCTGAGTTGCAGCAAAGGTGCAGTTCTGTCAGGATTCAGGCTTGGCTGCTTGCACTGCCTGGTGCAGTGGGAAGCACTGCTGGGTGTGCATCACTGCTGGCTGGCCTGGCCCCTGCTTGGGCCTGGGAGCTTTGGTCTTCAGGCAAGTCCAGCTCAGTCAGAGGGAACTGGTGTCCTTGTGACCTAAGTTTGATCTCAGGACCTGAGAAGACATGGCCAATGCTGTTGTAGAGCACTCTGCCACTTGACTTACTGAGCCTCTGCATAACTTGATTGTAGCTCTGCCTTGGAAGTTGTAATAGTCAATAGTCTTCGAGCTCTGATTTGTAATACCTGTCGGTTTTGGCTGTGACAGCTGTGGAAAGCAGTAAATACTTGGACTACATCTGGTGAGAATCAGCTGCTGCATTTCCATGTATCAGTGATGGGATTTCATTTAGCACAACAATACCACAACATTTAATTACTGGCACAGGGTGCCCAGAGAAGCTATGGCTGCCCCATCCCTGGCAGTGTTCAAGGCCAGGTTGGACACAGGGGCTTGGAGCAAGCTGCTCTAGTGGAAGGTGTCCCTGCCTGTGGGTTAGAACTGGATGAGCTTTAAAGGCCCTTGAACCCACGCCATTGTGTGATTCTATAACAGTTTGGAAACAGCTGAGGCTGAGGAATGGCTGCTTTGCCCTTTCTGCCATTTCTACTCCAGGGGCAGTAGTAACTGACAGATGGAGTATGTGACACAAGGCAGTGACTTCTCAACCCCGTGGCAGAATCTGGAAGAGCTTCTGAAATGGATGGAACCCTCCATTCTCAGTGCACTAGTTATATGCTGCTAGTTCATGCTGCTGCTTACTAGTTGATGGGATTAACAAGTCCCATGAATTTTGGAGGACACTCACTGCTGTCCAGGTTGAGTGGTGGTAGTGAAACTAAAAGCTGAGACTTTTGTAGTCATCTTTTGTAAATACTGTAAAAAGTGACCTTGGCTTTTGTAAGCCTGTCCCCTAGTTAATACTGCACCTACAGAAATGTTTGCTCCTCTTCTTTTCCTGCCTTATCTAGATATGATGAAGAAAGCAGTGGGAATGGGGATGAAGCCAATGAAGAGAGTCGGAAACGGGAGTGGAACAACTTCTACAAAAAGCAGATGAGTCTGCGCAGAGTGAGTTGGTGTCCCCTTGTAAGAGATGTGTGGAGTGTTTGCTGTGAGCTTGTCTTACAGACATAACGGCTTCCTGGCACTAATGAAACTAAATTATTGCATGTTGCTTTTGCTTTTTGGTTTTTACTTCTAGTACCTCTGCTTTTGCTGTGTTCTCCATGTTCTGGGTCAGTCCTATAATATGAAGAAACACAGCTTATTCATGTACTGGTTTCTCTGCAGTGCTAATCAAGAGGGTCCTGTTGTCTTTAATTCCTCTGATATTAGTAAAACCAGATTTTCCCACTCAGCTTCTCTTGCACATCTCTTTCCTATAGCAAAGGTGAGACTTTGGCTTTCATTCTCATTGTCTTCTTTCCCCCATTTTGGTGCCTTTTCAGTACCTTTGGAACTTCAGCATTAGTTTTGCCTGTAGCTGCTTCTAGACCTGCATGTGTATTGCAGGAATGGAAATGTTTGACTGATCTTTGTTTTCTTCCAGGGCAAAGAACCAGAAAATGAGGATTTTGTTCCTCCAAGTAAATATCTTTCTTTATTTATCATGGATTTTCTTGGGGAGAAGAAAGTCTTGTATTTTGCAGCTGCATGTAATCTATAAGCATCAACACTGGAGGTGTCAGTCCCTAGGCACAGATGCTGGACAATTGGCTGTGGAAGGTTGGCTGGAGGAGATGGATCAGAGCTTAGCTTTGGTTGGGGTGAAGATGTGGAATGCATCTTTCTGAACAACTTTTCAGAATAAGCAAGAGAGAAGGAAAACTCTGTCTAACCTGACTTTGTAGGCTACTTCTGCAGGGGTTATGCAGCCGCATCCAACTGGGCTATAAGGAAACTGCTGAAAACCTGTTCCCTTCGTAACTGTGCTACATGGAGCCCTGTCTAGTAACATAGCTCTTACACTATTGTAAAAGAACACCTGGTAGTTCATGTTATTCTGTTCAGCCTCTTTTTTGTTGTTGTTGTTATTGTGGGGAGTGGAAAAGAGTTTCCTGAGAGCCGGAATTCCTTGAGGAAGGGTTCCCTGGGATGGGGAGGTTTTGGAAAGCTGTTAGTCAGAAACTAGCGAAAGAGACATTCTCATCCAGAGAGAAGAATCTTACTTTGGCTTCTGCCTACTCGTCTGGAGTTTGTAGCTCCTTCAGGTAACAAGGGTGACTGCAGCCATCCCTGGGGTGCCTCTGCAGGGAGGAGCATGTGGAGCAGTGCTAGACAGGTACCCCTCAGTGACAGCTGAGATGTTCTCCACCAGCCCCCGCCCTGCTATGACAAATATCTCTTCTGTGATAGGTGCAGACTGTCCCTTGAAGGATGCCATCAGCAGGAGAATCTCTAAGCTCACAGTGAAGGTAAGAAAGGCTGGTTCACATTCAGTCCCATTGGCTTGCAAAGAACAACAAAGATTCTGCCTGCCCTCTTCTTACTCCTTCAGGGATGGAAGTCCAAGGGGCACTGTGATCTCTGTAGAGCATGACTCAGTATCCCATGTTTCCTAGGGGCGGGAACACTGCTTGAAGATGCTGGAAGAAGCTTTGAGCACCAATCAAAAGGTTCCAGCAGCAGGAGCAGAAGGGTATGAGACAAAAGAAAAGGGGTAGCGTGTTGAATCCCTTAACACAGGGCCTACTCTTCCCTCAGCAGTGTTACCATTCTCAGGGAATGTCATTTAAGTTACTTGGTCCAAGAATGTAGTTTCACTTAACAGCTATGAGAATTCCTGTGTCTGATTCTGCTAGATCAGCTTGATCCTAGGAGTCGCAATTCTTCCCTGTCCCACAAGATGGGGATAATGTACTTCTCAAACTGAGCAACTGGACAAGAGGACTTTGATTTGAAAGTGATTTCAACGCTCTTTCCATTCTCCATCAATTCACCGCTGCATTCCTTAGGATTTACTTGGAAGTTATCACTTATTCGTGCACCAGAGGGAGTAAATTTTGTAATTCCTGGGAGGTGCTTAACCATAAGTGTTCCCTTTGCAAATCTAGAAGTGTGTCCTGCCAGAAATCACCCTAGCCTGTGTTACAGGTCAGACCCTCATGCCTGTGCCGTGGAGCTGGAGTATGAAGCTTTCCGAACCAGTAAAATGGCGAACTCATACAAGGCAACTGTGCTAAAGAAGGTAGTGCCAATCATCTGCAGTTGTTCTCTTGAATGTGATGTGGCCTCAGCTTGAGGGGATATTGGGTAGAGATTGTAGCGGAAGGATGAAGGAGAAGCTTTGCTTTGCTTTGGATGTCTTCCAAATCCTTCTTTATTTTGTCTCCAGGAGGGCCCAGAGTCATGTTGGGTTCACACCTTTATTGGGTTTACAGGCTCTGGAAACCTGCATACCAGTGCAGGCTTCCCCAGATGTCTTCTAGGGCTAGGAATAAGAGGAATGGGGAGTTCCTCAGGCTGTAGCTGACAGTAGGGGAACCTTGGGTTAGGTCAGCTGGTTGCCATAAGTCTCTTTGAAGACATTTCTGGTCTTGAGATAGGTGTCTCTCCAGGGGAGACATTTGTTTTGTCACTGTGGCTTTTAGTGTGTACAAAGGCAGGAACACAGGAAGATTTCTGGCCACTAGGGGACATTTCTGTTTTCAGGTAGCAGAAATCAACAAAGCCTCAAAACAAGGAGAGTTGTTCTCAGTCTTTGGGTCTGCAGCTGTTAGCAGGAGCAGCTTGGAAACAAAATCTGAGCCTCCAGCAGAAGAGGACTTCCTCCCTGCATCCCAGGTTTACTCAGTGAGTGAGTACATACGAACAGACAAGGAGAGAATGGGATCTTTGTCTACCACAGCCATAGCTGTCTATCTCTATTGCAATTACTTTCCCTGTCTGTCCTTTGGTTTTGGAGTGAGATCAATGAGTCATGCTGGTTCCTATTAGTGAATAGAATTTATGTCCAGGCCATATGTTAAAGAAGTTTTTCTCATCTTGCTCTAAACAAGGATGCTGTTTCCTTACTGTGGGAATGACTTAGGGCCTAAGACTTTAACCTAATCCATGTCCCTGATGTCTCAGGGGTGGTCAAGATGATGACTCAGGTTTTAGAGCCTTCCCCAGCTTATGGCTGTAATACTGGTGCATCGAATACAGAAAATTAGCTCCTGAAGGGTACTGCACACAGGGCTTCCTTAATGCCCTCATATCCAAAATTTCTTCTTCCTTTCTCCATAGTTCAAACGCAAGCGTGTGGGAGCAGGATTTCCAAGGAAATCCAGTTTGTTCCAGACAGCTTCAGAACTGCTGAAGATCCAGGAGAAGAGTGATGCAGAGGCTAACAAAACAGAAGTAGATTGTCCAAATGGACAAGACAACAGTAACTCCAGTCTGGAGCCGGACACCAGGAGCCCCGTTCTCCAGAAGAAAGAAACAGCAGTGTGTGAGAGTGCTGGGGTGGAAGTACTCCATCCTGAAAAGAAGGGACAGCAACCCAATCCAGACGCAAAAGCTGCCCTTTTGGGGGGCCCTAATAAGAAGTCCAAACGTAGCAAAAAGCAGCAAATGCTCACAGAAGCAGCTAAAAAAGAATCACAGGATATTTCCAAATTCTTCTCCCTCCCCAAAGGTGGATCTAAAGCCAAAAGTTGCAGCTCAGCAAAGGAAGGTGGCTGTTCTGCAAGCACACTGCTTCAAGTTTCTTCTCAAAGGGAGTATCAAGAGAAAGCGATACCTCAGGAAAACAAAGATGTCTCTGGAGAAGGGGTGATTGGACAACCCCAGGCAGAGAATGAAGAGCTGGAAGAGGCACAAGTAGCACTGACTGTGAGAGGAGAGGATTTCAGGACCCATCAGGGTGCTGAATTTGAGCTCCTTCAGGAAGAAACTGATGTGAAATCCAGGTAACATCTCTACTTCGATGCTCCTTGTTGTTGCCCTGTTAATAAGCTGCAGAGCCCCACCAGCCCTGTCCTGTCTGTAGATCTTGAGGCTGGTGAGGAAGACTCTTGCCTTACCATGGAGAGTCTCGTGGCCACCAACAGCAAATGCAGTCGTATCTTCACTGTGGAATGATTAAAATTGTCCTACTCTCCACTCTTTCCACTAGTGCTGATGAAAATGTCGCAGAAACTGAGCTAACTGTTGCTGAGGAAGGTGAGAGTAGGAAGCGACCCGGATCAGATGAGGTAAGACTTTAATGGGTGCTAATTTCCTTTATTTTTTCTGCCTACCTTGTGCCAAGTTTCTCTCTGGGAGTCATAGAATCACTGTCTCCCAGACTGGTTTGGGTTCGACAGGACTTTAAAGCTCATCCAGTTCCAGCTCTGTGCCACGGGCAGGGACACCTTCCACTAGAGCAGCTTGCTCCAAGCCCCTGTGTCCAACCTGGCCTTGAGCACTGCCAGGGATGGGGCAGCCACAGCTTCTCTGGGCACCCTGTGCCAGCGCCTCAGCACCCTCACAGGGAAGAGCTTCTGCCTAAGAGCTCATCTCAGTCTCCCCTCTGGCAGGTTAAAGCCATTCCCCTTGTCCTGTCCCTACAGGCCCTTGTCCAAAGCCCCTCTCCAGGTTTCCTGCAGCCCCTTTAGGCACTGGAGCTGCTCTAAGGTCTCCTCTTAAGGAGCCTTCTCTTCTCCAGGCTGAACCAGCCCATCTCTCAGCCTGTGTCCAGAGCAGAGGTGCTCTAGCAAGCTGCTTTGTCAAATCAAAGGAACAGCCCCACGCCAGTGACATATAGGACCACTCAGAAGTGAACCATGCTTACAGACTTCCTTGCATTCAGACTCTGGTTCTGCATTTGGCATCTGAGAATGCCTCAGACCGAACAGGAGCGTGGTACTCCTGAAGTGGTTGGCTCTTCCACAGGGTGGATTTTCAGCAGACATCCTGGGAATTTGTTTCCTGTCCGTTATTCCCATATAGGACAGGTGTAGCAATGAGCTCCCTAATAAGAGCACAGGGTAGTTCTAAATGTGGCAACTTAAAGGGTTTTTCTCAAAGTCCCTTTGTGTAAGAAATAGTGTAGAATGTCTGTGCAGCAAAATGGGTTACAGAGATACCTGCATGGTAATCACTGTAGGAAGAGGCTGCAGGATGCTGCAAAGATTCATGTTCTCATCAGGTAGTGGCTGCTCGGAAGTGTAATGCTGCCACAGGAATTCATGGGTTTGGTTTTCTTCTGTCCCATCTCCAGGATCTGGAAATTCCTGCAGCAAAGCTGCTACGGACAGCGGCAAAGTGTTCTATTCTGTCCCAGCCAGAAAGCAGAAGTGTGAGTCTAACAAAGAAGAAGGTGACTTTTGATCCAAACTTATTGCAGTGTGATAAGGAAGGAACCAGCAGGACCATACAGACAGTGACCAAGGCCATGTCCCTCAAAGAGACAGCAGACATCGTTGTCAAATATTTGACCCCATTCTACAAGGATGGCAAATTTGCTTCCAAGGTAGGGCAAAGCTCAAGACCCTCTTTGGCAGAAGGAGGCTGCATCTCCCTAGTGATCTGGGGCTCTAGGAAGGGGAAGATGATGTAAACACCACTTTTCATTTCCAAATCGCATCTTGGCATGTATTTCCATGAATGCAGCAACTCACCCCAAGAAAGGGTTTGTGTGGGACTTGGAGTGGTGTCATGGTGGTTCCACACCTGGGTTTGGTTGTTCATATTTTCACTCTAACTCTGGCCTGTTTTCAAGCGCTCCGGGCTGTGAAGGGGCATATCAAGGTCAGTTCTGGTGTAGTTCATTCGATGTGTTAGGGGAGGCAGCATGTGTGTCCGTGTGCTTCTCCAGCACTGCAGGGTCAGGTGTGTTTGCAGCACTCCTGTAGTCTGAATCTCCGAGTGGTTTCTGCTAACAGCCAGCAGGACAGAAGGAAACTGTCTGATGAAGTAACTGTGATATCTTCTTTCTGCTGTGCCCCAATTCTGCAGGATCTGTTCAAGGGCTTTGCTCGGCACCTGTCTCACTTATTGACTGAAGAGCAGAACCCAGCCCGCAAGACTGGTGAGTTAGCAGCTGGGGAGAGCACCAAGAATATTGGGCTCTTCTGATGCTAAATGGATCGAAGTCTTTAGAGGGGCAGATGTCCTGAGTGTCTTCTCAAAGGTGGTGCTTCCTCTCTTGCAGTGAAGGAGGAAGCACAGAGACTCATCAAGGAGTTTTTCAAATCAAGGGTCAGGTGTGAGAGTGAGACGGACTGGCAGGAGCTGCAGAGCTCCGAGAGCTGACTCTCAGGTCACGTTGGCTGCCCTCCTCTGGTGGTGCGACCACGGGAGCTTGAAGAACTCACCCATGGAGGGTTTCATGGACCTGCAGAGCTGAGCTTGCTTTTCCAACAGCGTTTTTGCTTAGTGACACAGTTCCAGGAAACCAGTTTCTGTGAATGTATGGAGAGTTTCTCCAGTGAGTGGGGTGCAGAAGCCCAGTGGTTGCTCACACCTTGCTAAGAGGTGTGAATTACTCATCTGCTGTGTAGGTTAGGGGCAACCACCCCAGATGTTCTGCAGTGTCTTCAACCTCTATGCAGCAGTTTGCTCAGACTTTCCAACTGGGACTCTGCTTTGGGATGGCATCTTGCTTCCTAGATAGGTCCTCCCCTCACTCCCCCGTCCCTTAGTTCTTATTTCAATGTTGCCAATAGAAGCCTTATGCTGAAAGTTCACATGCTTTGCTCAGGGCTGCTGGTGGTTGATGGTTGCTGCTGATGGTTGATGGTTGAGTTCCTGGATGGACAGGAGAGGAGTGTTTTGTTTCTCCCATACAGGCAATGTCTACTTGCTGAAGGTGGAGAAACTCAGTTTCTTTTTCTTTCAATCTGAACTTCTCTTTTTTGACTTTGTCTAGTTCTTCCTGCACTTTAATATTACGCGGTGATGCTTTTTCAGTATTAACCTCTCCAACAGTAGCACCGAGGTTGCCAACACTTTTCCAGCATTTGCTTGTAACCCCTAAAGCCATATTTGCTACCTGTGCCTCACCTGCAGTCTGCAATACCGAGGGCAGTGGTTAAGGTACCACTGTGGCCCCACTGCTGCTATATTTATATAAGGATCTGAACTTTAGGGCATCAGTGGGCTTGAAATAACCCAATTCCCTGGCACAGGTTCTTTGTGTTCGGTTGTTGTTAGGTTCTGCTTTTGTTCCATGCCCATAGAGGTTGGTGGCCTAGTGCTGCTGGAGGGATCTGCAGCCTCAGGGGGCCATCAAATGCCTTTTGGATCACTGTACTCAAGGGGTGTGGGGGGTTTTTTTATGTACTGAAGGCTGTGTGTGGAGCTGACAATAAACCAATGTTAGAGCTGTTGTGGACTCTTCTGGAAGCTTTTTCTTACCACTCAATCATACAGACTGGTCTCAGATACATTAGGACATCATCGCTGTGAACATAGACATGAAAGCTCATTTTTTATCTGAACAGACAGCTAATAAATGCAAGCCTGGGGGGGGCGGATGGGAAGTGTGTGCCCACAGATGCCTCCAGCCCTTTACTGCTGCAGGACTTCTCCAGCTAGAAGCAGGGGGAGAAGCTGGAAATGCTTAACTCAAAGTCACTTTCATCTTCAGCTTGCTCTTGTCAGTGAAGGCCAAAGGGCTTTACAAGAGGCCTTTTACACAATACAAGTATGTTTGAGCTGTTGCCTGCCGGTTTCTGTTTTACCTTCCCATGAAAAATCCTGTTTCATCAGCCATTTGAGTGGGGTTCCTGTCTCTCCAGAGTTCAGTGCTTACGAAGTTCAATTGCTGCCTGGGTGAACTTGTCGGAAATGCTTTGCCTTTTAAATGAGGCATGGATTTGTGTGACCAAGTTCTTTCTGACAAGGACAGGCATTTCTAACCAGATAAGTTGTGTTTCTATGTAAGGCAGCAAAAGCTCAGGGAACGAGAAGGGGAATAAGGCTAATTTAATCTTTGGCTATCTATCAGTCTTCTCTATTCTTTCCTTTCATGTCACTGTGCTACACTACCTAGCCTTGCAGTAGCACTGCTGAATGGGGAGGGTGGAACAGGCCACAGTGAGCAGGACATGCAGGGAAGTTCCTGACAGGAAAGGTGCTCAAGGTACTGCTGCCATCAGCTCAACCAGCAAGAAGCACTAGCCGTGCATCATGGCTTGCATTGACAGCCCCAACATCTATCCCTGTCCCAGCCAAGTAACAACCTTTTCCTCAAGCTTTGACAGTTACCCACAGGTCAGTCTTCCCATGGTAGATGTAAACCAGTATCTGGCATGTCAGAGCTTCGAAACATTGCCCTGTGATCATTTTATTGCAGTCTCCTGAAGTTCAGTATTCTGTGATGCAGTAGGATAGCAGTAGCAATAAAATAAATTAAACATTTTTGTACAACCCAGGACATGCTCTGCTACTGGAGTAAAAGTTCCGTTTGAAAATGCTTTCCCCATGGGCATGGACTTATCATTTCAGTATGACAGCTGCATGGACGCGACACTTCTTCACAGCAGAGGGAAACATGAATATAATCGTCAATAAGAAATTAATCAAGAATAAACTTTCTTACCATTGCATCTCAATCTGTGCTGCAGCATGCATTAACTGTATATTAACAGTGACCTGCTTTGCAATTATGATGCTTTCTACAAGCTCCTGCTTCACAAACCCTGCTATAGGGCCTCTTACATATCAATACAAGGAACAAGCTGGCCTATGGAAAACGCCAGTGCAGTCATGTCATAGGCTCAGCTGTGCATTAGGATACATAAATCTCTAGCAAGCATCAGGTTTTGCTCATGTTAACTAATTGGGAAAAAAGAAGAGTTCCACACTCTTCCAGGCAATTCATAGAATCATAGAATAGTTAGGGTTGGAAAGGACCTTAAGATCATCCAGTTCCAACCCCCCTGCCATGGGCAGGGACACCTCACACTAAACCATGCCATCCAAGGCTATGTCCAACCTGGCCTTGAACACCACCAGGGATGGAGCATTCACAACTTCCCTGGGCAACCCATTCCAGTGCCTCACCACCCTTACAGTAAAGAATTTCTTCCTCATATCCAATCTAAACTTCCCCTGTTTAAGTTTGAACCCATTACCCCTTGTCCTGTCACTACAGTCCCTAATGATGAGTCCCTCCCCAGCATCCCTATAGACCCCCTTCAGATACTGGAAGGCTGCTATGAGGTCTCCACGCAGCCTTCTCTTCTCCAGGCTGAACAGCCCCGACTTTCTCATCCTATCTTCATACAGGAGGTGCTGCAGTCCCTGATCATCTTCGTGGTCCTCAGCTGCTCAGATTGAAACAGGCTCTGGAAGACCAATGGTGTAGAAAGGGTGTCTTTGTGGTTTGGTTAGACACTGCATGCATTGCTTCAAGGGAGAGGACTTGGGGACTGAATGGCAGGTCAGGAGGGGTGAGGTTATGCTCCAGTCCATGAGCAAACATGGTGGTGACAGTCTTAGAAAGCAGCTGTCTGAGGTTGTGGATGTCTTTTGGAAGAGTCCTCTCCAGGTGACAGGGCAGGAAGCACTGAACAAGCTCAAAGGACAGAAAACAGCGCTATTGTTCTCAGTCATTCTCCTCTTAGGGTCTAGTAGGGCAACCCTGTTTTATCCAGGATGACAACAATTGTGTGATACATTTCTTTAGCCTGTCAAAACAGAAATCAGTATCAGTCATTCTCTACCCCAGAAATGTCTGCTTCTCATAATTATTCCCATAAATCACTTTCTGTAGTAAACATCAGGTACATGCTGGGGCAAAGCTGCACTTTGGGGCTCGGGAAATGCAGTGCCCCTTCCACCTCTGGGACAGAAGAGGCTCAGGTGGGCAGTGGAGGGCTATTTCTGAGGTGCCGTGGGGTCCAGGGTGATCTCACCTGTGACAGTTCAAGCCACATAGTCTTGGGGCTAGCAGCGGAGCCATAGTTCAGTTCTAAGCCAGGAAGCCCATCATCGGAGAGAGGCCGCAGTGTTCGTATCTTCTGCAGCTCTTTCAGTGGAATGACACAGGAGACTGCCTGGGTGTGAAGAAAATCAGAGCCCACCCTCGGGTACAGTCCTTACAAATAAAGCCATCTGATTCTCCCTAAGGAGGATTCACCTCAAGAGCCTATTGGAAGATGAGACAAGGACTGGAGCAGAGGGCAGTCCTGCGAGACTGGGACAAGTAGGAATGGGACCTACACTTGGTTTTACTGTGGATCATGCTCTGGGCACCCAGCATAAGGAGGCTACAAAGGTATTCTGAGGGCTGAAGCAGCTCTGCTCTGGAGCCAGGCTGAGAGCTGGGCTGGGTCAGCCTGGAGAAGAGAAGGCTCCTTAAGGGGAGGCCTTAGAGCAGCTCCAGTGCCTAAAGGGGCTACAAGAAACCAGGGAAGGGGCTTTGGACAAGGGCCTGTAGGGACAGGACAAGGGCAATGGCTTCAACCTGCCAGAGGAGAGACTGAGATGAGCTCTCAGGCACAAGTTCTTCCCTGTGAGGGTGCTGAGGCGCTGGCACAGGGTGCCCAGAGAAGCTGTGGCTGCCCCATCCCTGGCAGTGTTCAAGGCCAGGTTGGACACAGGGGCTTGGAGCAAGCTCCTTTGGTGGAAGGTGTCCCTGCCTGTGGCAGGGGTTGGAACTGGATGGGCTTTAAGGTCCCTTCCAGTACAAACCAGTCTGGGATTCTGTGATCACTGTACTTACAAAGGAGCACATGGCATTAATAACTGTTCCACCACTCATTACTTATTTTGGGCCAGGGCTGTTGGTGTGGCTGTGATGCAGGCAAATACAGACTCTTCCTGCACAAGTTCTTCTAAAAGTCAAAGTTAACATCTGACAGACATCAGGGGTCAGGACTCTGTGGAGGAATTGTCTAGCGTACCTGGCTGGTCTTGTCTACCGCAATGATCTCCTCTTTATTCAGGCCAAAGAAACAGGGCACAGAGATTGTGTCGTCGCTGACTCTCTCGACAAAGTAGATGGTGTAGCCAAAGAAAGGCAATTTCATCACATGTTCTGTAAGAAAGCAATAAGTGGCTTTCAGACAGCAGCTTCCAGGCAGCAATCTACTGCACTAACCTTAGGTGGTCAAAAGCTGCAAGTGTTCCCAAGCATTTCTGCATTAAAAAGTGAGGTTGACAACTTGTCCCTCCCTTGCCCTCAGCTGCTGATACTCAAGTCTCAACAGCCTGCAAGGATGTCCATTCTTTCCCTACCGGAAGACAGATACGCAGCCAAAATATTAATTAAACCACAATTTGTACAGAGCTCTAAAATCTATTGCAGACAAATCTACACGAAGTAGAACTTCTAACTGTGATCACTATGCTTGGGAACAAGTGCCAGCCTGCAGGGGGAAGCTGTCACAGTCCATTCCAGGCTTCAGGGATCCTCGGCAACCCCATGAGCTGTCCCAGAAGTGCACTCAGAGCAGCTCACATCAAGGTCTCTGACAGCTGCGGGTATCTCCTCACCTATGAACTGGATTTTTGCATCCACTGGCGGGAGGGGCTGCCTGGT
The DNA here is from genome assembly GCA_039720435.1 of Amazona ochrocephala. Classification (NCBI taxonomy): domain Eukaryota; kingdom Metazoa; phylum Chordata; class Aves; order Psittaciformes; family Psittacidae; genus Amazona; species Amazona ochrocephala. Next base: position 82,702,605 of record CM077879.1, read on the forward strand.
TCTCAGCAGTGTGCCAACTTGGTTTTCCAGCTCCTCGGGACTGATGTAGGACTGCAGGGTCTGTGGTGTGTACTCCTTCAGCTCTTCCCTGTGCCAGCAAGCAGATACTGTTCACCCCCTGCCCAGCTCACCAGGGGGATTAAGGAGAGGGAAGGGATGTGGCAGCAATTTTCAATTGCACGGCTGGGGGCATGGGTGGAGGGAGAGGGGGGGAGCACAACAGGTCCTGTCTGCATTGGATAACATGTAAGGGAACATCAGAGACCACCATTTCCTACAGAGCAGGCAGCTATGCACCACTGACTAGCGCACTAGGAAACAAGTCTTTCCTTTCTGGAATCAACAGGAGCTCTTCAAGCAAGGACTGCAGCTTAAATAACACCATAGGTGTTTCTCAGGCAATCTCAGCTGAACACCACCTTACTCAAGCCCTGTCTCGCTCCTTTGCATCCAGAGCACTACAGAGAGCAAAGTTCCCCATGCCCAGCAGGGTTATGCCATTACCCCCTGCTGCTGGTGCTCTAAGCGGATCTGGTGTAGACATTACTTTGGCTTCAAGTCAAAGTGCTTAAGGATACAGGAAGGAAGGAGCATGAAAACACAGCTCAGGACTGCAGGACAGACGCTTGCCAGTACCCAGGGATATTTTCATTCCCCTTAGGCAGGCTCACTACAGATTTTGGGTGCCCCAGGTTGGTAACTCTGGCACTTGTGAGAAACAACAAAGGAGCATTCATCCCAGCTATAAGCTCACGCACTGCCTCCTTGGTATTACAAACACATGGCAATCAAACCAAAGGCCCATGGAACCCTCATGACCCTCAGCTCAGGAGCAGTCACGAAAGGAAATGTGCATCAGAGAGAGCATTAAGAGTGGGAGCAGGAGGTAAATTTCCCTGACTAATGGCAGGAGTAGGTCACTGAAGTGACATTAATTAGTAGCTTATGTTCTCCAGAACTGTCCGTTCCGTAATTACCCAGAGAATACTTTCAGACACCCACTCCTAACATCTGTTGTGCCAACAGCCACTAGAGATAAAGACCCACCCTGCAACATACCTGGAGAGAGCAGAGTTCTGCTGCTGTGGTTTGGCCCAGTGCTGCAGCATTGCCAAAATGCCCACCTGCATCTCCATTTCTTTACCATAGCTCAAAAGCATCCTCCCATTCAGGTAATCCCACTGAATCTGAGAGACAGCACAGAAGAGAGGCCTCTGCTAAACTTGCCAGGAGGTATAGGCAGGTCTGGGCAGTGCCAGGCTGCAGAGACCCACATCCTGCCTTGCTGGCAGCACATCCAGCTCAGGCTGGTAACACAAAAGCAGAGGCTCAGGAAAAGCATGCAGACTGCACAATCCTTGTCTGGAACAGCACAGCTCATAGGCTGGGGCTACAGGCACATTGCTTTCCTTGCATTCAGAGCTTCAGTTAATGGCAATCCCAGAAACAGCATACACAGCCCATCAGCCAAAGGTATTACAAACACATGGCAATCAATGCTTCTTCAGCCCTCTTGGGACATTCCTAAGGGCCTGGTCACTAATGCTGGCCCTGCTAGGGAGCCCTGCTAGGGAGGTTCCTGGTGCGCACACTGGTCTTGCTGCTTACCTGTCCATAATGGACATCTGTATAAATGTTGTTCTCAAAGTGTAGAGGTGTCCTCCAGATGAGCCTGCGTAAAGTCACGGTGACCAAACTGTCCTCCGGCAGGTAATCATGAAGATACTCCTCCGGTCTTATCGGCCTCACCATTTTATCTGCATGTTTACACAGAGAGAGGGTCACTCATGGCGTGGGGACAGCAGCCATGGTTCTCCCTGTTACAGAAACCGCCATAAGAAAGAAGCCAGGTGCTCGTCTCTACTTGCCGAGATTATTGTTGTCACTCCTGCTGGCAAAAAGAGCAAATTCCTGTATCTCTTCCTGTTCATCTGCCCCCATCTGCTCACAGATCTCCTGCAAGAGCTCCTTGGCCACCTGAAACAAGGAAAGAAGCAAAAAAATCCTATGGCTGGGCAAGCCGAATGCAGCCCCAGAGCAGTTAGACATACTGGGCCTGTTGGAGGGCAGCAGGATGGTTCTGGCCACTGCACAAAGAAGCAAGCGGCATGAGGCACTGGGCAGGCCCTGCAGAGATAGGCGGCTCCAGGGATTCTTAGGAAGTAAATAAGAAACTATCACAGCACCTTGGGAAGCACAGGCCAAGCCCAAGGTTTTGATAGATAAAGGAGTTCCCTCCTGTGGCTCAGAGTCCAGATCAACAAAGAAATTCAAAGCAGAAAACTCACAGTGAATGTCTTGATCCTGGTGAGGTATTCCACACCTCCAGGCAGCAGGACCACCAGCCGGCGGGCACCATGCCCCTTCTGCAAAGGACAGTCTTTAGGCACAAGACATGCAGGATCCCATCAGCCCCACAATTGTTTCTCTGTCTTCCTCCTCATCTCAGCCTTCTACTGCCCATATCCCTGCCTATTCCATGGCATCACATTTCCCAGTCCCCTTTGTCCTGGGTTCAGCAGTAGCAGTCATTTTTCTCCTTCATAGTAGCTGGTGCAGTGCTGTGTTTTTGACTTTCAGCCTGGGAACAGCGCTGATAACACCGATGGTTTCAGTTGCTCCTCAGTAATGTTTACTCTGACCAAGGACTTTCTGAGCCTCATGGTTTGCCAGGGAGGAGGGGAAGCCGGGAGGAGGCAGAGCCAGGACACCTGACCCAAACTGACCAAAGAGGTGTTCCATACCACAGCACATCATGCCCACTGTATAAACTGGGGGCAGTTACCCGGAAGGGTGAGATCACTGCTTGGTTGGGCTGGGTATCGGTCGGTGGGTGGTGAGCGGTTGTATTCTCTTCCCTTGTTATTTCCCCTGTCATTATCATGGTAGCAGCAGTGGTTTGTGTTATACCTCAGTTACTGCACTGCTCTTATCTCAGCCCATGGGAGTTCCATTCTTTCAATTCTCCTCCCCATCCCTCTGGGAGTGGGGGGAAGAAGGAGGGGGAGTGAGCGAGCGGCTGTGTGGTTCCAAGTTACGGCTGGGCTTAAACCACGACACCCTTACAGACACACACTTTATTTCCTCTCTTGGAACACAAACTGCTGCTGTAAAACTGCCCATGGCACCTCCTGAGAATCATAGAATCAACCAGGTTGGAAAAGACCTTTAGGATCCAGTCCAACCATTCCCCAGCACTGCCAAGGCCACCACTAACCCATGGCACTGAGAGCCGCATCTAGCCAGTGTGTGAGCACTTGCAGGGATGGTGACTGCAGCACTGCCCTGGGCAGTTCCAATGCCTGAGCACCCTTTGGGGAAGGAATTGTTCCTCAGCTCCATCTAAACCTGCCCTGGTGCAGCTTGAGGCCTTTTCCTCTTGTCCCATCCCTTGTTCCTTGGGAGCAGAGCCCAGCCCCCTCCTGGCTCCATCCTCCTCTCAGGCAGTTGTAGGCAGCGATCAGGTGCCCCCTGAGCCTTCTCTTCACCATCTGAACCCCCCAGGTCCCTCAGCCGTTCCCCATCACACTGTGCTCCAGGCCCTGCACCAGCTCCAGTGCCCTTCTCTGGCCCTGCTCCAGCACCTCAATGTCTCTCTGGAGTGAGGGGCCCAGAACTGAACACAGGATTGGAGGTGCAGCCTCACCAGTGCCCGGTGCAGGGGCACAATCCGTGCCCTGGCCCTGCTGCCACACTGGTGCTGATCCAGGCCAGGATGCTGATGGCTTCCTGGCTGCCTGGGCACAAGCTGCTCATGTTCAGCTCCATCAATCAGCACCTCCATGTCCTTTTCCGCCTAGCAGCTTTCCAGCGCTCTTCCCCAAGCTGGGAGTGTTGCATGGGGTTCTTGTGGGAAGCCTTTGCCCTCCTTCTCTTCCCAGCACCCCACTCCTCTGCCCCTCAATACCAGCAATGCCTCCATCTCCACAGGGAAGGGAAGGTGGCGACGGCCCCCGTACATGAAGTTTTTCCGCAGGTTGCTCTGACAGATCTTGGCTATTTCTGCAGGAAAAGGAAAAGGATAAAGCTTCGTGTGCTGAACCCAACAGAGGATTAAGCATTGTCTGCTATGGTTCTGCCTCATCCTGCCTGTGTCAAATTTAACCCAGGGCTACTGCTAGGAGAGCAGAGACTTGGCCTCATCTTCCACTCTGCCAGGACACATCCAAATCATGAGGGACCAGCTCCAGACAGCCTCTAGGGCAGTAGGAGTACAGAAGAATGACAGGATGGGAGAACTAGAACCTGTTCTCTGGCAAGATTCCAATCCAAACACCTCCCAGCTGATGATTCTGGAATCATAGAATCATAGAATCATAGAATAGTTAGGGATGGAAAGGACCTCAAGATCATCGAGTTCCAACCCCCCTGCCATGGGCAGGGACACCTCCCACTAAACCATGCCATCCAAGGCTACGTCCAACCCAACCTTGAACGCCGCCAGGGATGAAGCATCCACAACCTCCCTGGGCAACCCATTCCAGGGCCCCACCACCCTTACAGTAAAGAATTTCTTCCTCATATCCAATCTAAACTTCCCGAATACCACAGCCTGGCTTTCCCCCAAGGTCTAGGTGCCAAACTGGGCCTAAGCCACAGGCCTAAGCTAAGTCTCAGAGACCTGCCTGGGTGAAGATGCAATGGGAAGACTAGAGATACAAATCAGACTCTTGCCTACAGGCTTGGCTTCCTCAGTACCTCGGTCATGTCTCCTGCCTAACAGGCTAAGAGAGATTTTCCCATTGGACTATGTCCCTGCCTGGATCCTGTTTTCTTTCCTTGACCACTCGGCCTTAGTAACAAGGGGGCAGACATTTATTTTACAGGACATAGAAACAGTCATACCATGGTGTGTGCTAGATGGATCACTGCTGGCTAGCTGCAGAAACTTGGTGGCATAGGGCATCAGGGTGTTGGAAGGGAGGAAGTACCCAGTTAGCAGGTTTAGGAGCAACCAACCACGCAGCACGCTCTCCCTGCAGAACAGAAAGATCTATGGGCACCTTGGAACAGGACAATTCCTGCTCCAAGCAGCTCAAAGTGAGCCTCAGCCCTTCTGAACACCTATGGCAGGTGGCAGACAATGAGGTGGTAGCTGTTGGTCCATTTCCTTATGCTGTGGAAGTGATTGACTCAGTTATTCCAACAGCAAACAAAGAAAGGGAACTGTCAAGGCCGCTCTAATGCTACTGCTGCCCTGTTGCAGGGAGGTGTGGGGGTCAAGCCAGTTCCTAACTATTGTATCCATTCCCAAGGACTTTGATGAGGAAATCAGGGCTCTGAGCAGCACCATTACCAGGAGCTACCAGCAATATTTATCAGTGCCCAGGTATATTGGCAGCCAGAGATATAAGGACAAATCTCCAGTGAAGTGAAAGTGCCAAAGCTGGTGACTGGCTGAATTTCCTGAGTGTTAAGCAAACCCCCAGCATCTGAGCACCTGGAGACCATGCTCCAGCAGTGGGCAGCCTGCCCCCGGCCCTGGTGGCCATGAAGCAAGGCAGACAGTTCTCCTCCTGACAGTGCTTGTACTCACTGGTTAGGGTTGTGGGTCACCTGTTTGATGGTCTGGCAGTAGACCTCATCATGCAAACTCTCCTTCTCCTTGCACAGCTGCATTCAGAGAGGAAAAGACAGCATCAGAGAGGCCCCAGATCATCTCTGTGCCCTTCACCTCAGCTTCAGAGCTCTGCCAATTTGGCTTAAAGCTTGGGCTTTGCAGCCTGAGGTCGCTGGTGCTATCTAGGCCCAGAGAAGAAGAGGCAAGCTGTGATCCCAGCTGTGATATCCCAGACAGTGATATCCAAAGAAACCGTTTACTTGCAACTCCTCTGCCCCATGGTTTTTAATCAGCCTCTCTGTTTCAGTTCCCTTTCTCATGTAGGAGATTGCATTACGGCTCTCCCTGTTTTCTCCCTTCCGAGCATGGCCCTTCATTCCCACTGGTGCTTCAGTGCCTTGCCCGGGCAAAGGTCACAAACCTGAAGGATTTCAAAGATGCATTCAACCTCATTTTGGTTCTTGAGTTTTGCTTGATCTCCCATGAACCGCATCAGAGCTGCAAGGCAAAGGCTGGCATTTAGGTCTAAGCAGAGGCGATCCTGCCATGGGGCAGGTAGTAGATTAGAAAATGCCCTGAAAGCTTTCCTGCTCCACAGGCTTTTCTGGGGCTTGCACTGGACTTGTGAAGTCGGTGGCGCATCAGCCCAGGCAGTGTGTGTTCTTGGACACTTTGCACTCAAGGCAAAGCACATTTGATAGGATGCTTTCAGCAGTTACTAACTGCAGAAATGCTTTAGGGGGGACGCTCCTCTCACACCTTTCCTTCCCCACTCTGGGCCCCATGATGCCTATGTGTGGCCCATCAAGGCCACCCTGGCTCCAGCCTCTCCAGTGTTGTGTCTTAGGGAGGTACTTACTCTTGAAGTTCTTTGCAGCAAGTTCACTGAGCTCGCTATCAGAGTACTGGAGCAAAGATTCCTGGATTGGGACCTGCAGGGCAGAATACAAGGGTATACTGGGGAGGCAGATCCCACAGAGCTGTGCTGCAGGCTTCATGAAGACACAAGCTCCCAGTGTGTCACAGGCAGGACTCAAGAGCAGGAGGCACCTACGCTTGTCCAGAGACTGCAGCCAAGGATCTGCCCTCTGTGCTTTTGTTGTGGGGACAAAGCTAGAGGCAATGCTGGAGCTGGGATTCTGGCTGTAGCCATGGGGAAAGACTGGGCTCACCTTGGTGTGCTGGACCAGGTCAGCTATACTCTTCTTTTCAGCAGCCATCCCCTTCAGTCCCTGCCTAGACAGAGGAGAGAAACATGTAATCCCAAGAAATATCCCCAGAAGTGGCTTGGTGGGTCAGACAGATACGCATGTTCACAGCCTACTCACATGGACTGAGCTTCTCGGAAGTAGGTTGTGGCAAAGTCAAGCATGGTATAATGATCACCACCAGCAACTAACATGATGCTGTCAGGTTCTGATGTTAGGCTAGGAGCAGAACTCTGCAGAGACAGGCACCAAATTCACCCTAAAAAGTCAGCTGAGGAACTGCAGTATGTATTCTCCTCACCTGCAGCACTGGGAAGGCTTTGTCAGTGTTTAGTGGCTCCCCCTCCCACTATAATAGTATTTGAGTGTCTCCATCTGCAAGGATTGCAGTAGTCTTCCCTCCAACCTTTGAGGTCAGATGCTACCAGGACCACAGACCAAACCTGGCACCTCCCACAGCACCTGGCTGTATCCCCTAGAGGTTCCCCCAAGACAACTCACCTCCCTGCTGGTGTTTCTGCTCTCTGAGGTAGACTTCATGTTCTTCCACAGCCCCCCACGTCTGTCCATGCTGGTGCTGAGGTAATCAGGTGCTGCAGCCAATTGCACCAGGCTGGTAGGGAAAATACCACAGCGGCCACCGGTGGAGCCAAACTGCCAGCCTGCAGAAATGATGGAGGAAGAGTTAGGAGTCACGGCAAGTACAAAGAGAAACAAGCAGTGAAGCATTCTGCTGGCAAAGAAGAGCATCAGCCTGACCAGGGTTTCCCACAGCCTAAGATAACATTCCTCATAACTATGGCAGCTGGAACAAGGTGGGCTGTGATTAGAGAATGGCAGAACTAAGGCTGACCGTGCCAGCCCTTAACAGTCTGCTTTCCTCTGATTTACTTGACAGCAGCACAAAGAGCTTCTCAGCACCATGGGTCCAAGTTCAAGACCCTTGAACCCAGTCCCCACCTTTCCTGCCAATCTCAACAAACTCCCTCACCTGGCTCCATGCCTTGCATGGGCAGTAACTCAATGAGGTCACCCTTCTTGAAGCTAAGAAGGCTCTTGTCATCCACAATGTAGCTGCGCAGAGCAATGACATAGTTGGTATCCTGGGGAAAAAGCAATGAGGTCAAATCTCATCCCCAGGATGAGAAGGACTCAGACCATGTCATCCTGTGGACCCTGTCAGGTCCATGTGGGAAACCACCTTAATTCCGTGCTGCACCACAGCTGCTTCCTCACCTGCCTCAGCTCCTGCAAGAAGAGTTCCACCATGGCCTTGATGCATGCAGCCTTTGGAGAGCGCAAGAAGAGCTGCTCTGTCTTCAGAGAGAACACCAGGGCATTGCTGCCCTTCAGTTCCACTGACAGCACATCTGCAAAGCTGAGAACACAGCCAGCATGCTCAGACTCCTTCTGCCAGAGCTAGGGATGCAGATCATGGGGGTGGGAGCTCATTCCGAGCACTGAGAATGGAGACAGGCCTCGGCATGCTCCAAGGGTGGCCTTTCACCAGTAGTGTATTACTGAAATAGGACCATAGGCTGCTCATGGCTTTCACTGTATCACTCTGACCTTCCTTTCAGGCACGAAGCTGACTCACATCCAGCACTCGCTTATTGTAAGTAAATCACAAAGTAGGAAGGAAAGGAAAGGCCAAACTCATTAGAAGGAGGGTCAGTGAGTCACAACTGGCTTAGGACATTCCTATAATGTATAGCACAAACAGGGACTTTTCAGTTGACCTGTTCAATTTGCCCTCTAACACTCTGAAAGCGTCCTACAAGAGACAAATTATCATCCTGCAGCAACCAGTGCCCTCTGGCTCACCAGTAGCTGCAAAGAATCTTCAGGTGCTCAGGATTATAGCCAGCTGCTTTCACCACCTTCAGCAGCCGTATGCCCCTGTGAGAAACACCCAGGATCTGGACATCGCTTCCATTTTCACCCTGTAAGGAAAGTGCAGGAGAGAGCATCAAAGGCTCTATTCCACATGGACAGGATGCAGCTGTGGAAGAACATGCTGCCACATGTATCACGGAGGAAGCCCTGGGATGACAGTGGTGTCAAACCCAGCAAAGTGCAGAAGGCACAGAAGAATGAGTGATGTGTGGCCAGGCAGGAAGACAGAAAGAGATCCTGGGTGAACTAGAGCCCCACAGCTAAAGTAAGCCCAGGGTCTGGTGAGAAGATCAAAACTCACATGAACTGGGAAAAGGCGGGAGAAATAGTTAGCCCAGTTATCCCGAGCAGCCAGTACAATCCTCTTCTTTACCCCATCCTCCTGAATGGACTGGACATCGTTGCCAACCCGGAACTCCACTATCAGTGATACAGAGCAGATACTTTCTCAGTAAGACAAAGACGACAAGTCTTTCTCTGCCCAGGGACTCATTCCCACCAGCCCCCCCTTGGTGATTACAGCAAACAACATGCAGACGTGAAAGGTTACTACATTACTTGCACACCACAGTCTACTACTAGTTTCTCACACCTTCTCCATGAAGCTCCTGTCAAAGAAGACAACTGTGTTTTGAGACAACTCAAAATCCCATCCTTGGGCCTCAGCTCCTTCTCCCCATAATAATAAACACATCAGAAATAAGTTTTGCTGGCTCTGAGAAATTTCAGGGCCATTTTCTGGCCATTTGGAATTAAACAAACATTCCTACACTGCACTACACAGCACACAAAAATGTGCTTTCTTGCTTCAGTGACAAACATTTCTCCTCTGCCCTTAGTCCTGCCTGAAAGGGCTTGGAGGCAAGTTTCCCATTTCAAACAAAAAGCTGGGATGGGCACAGGAATGACAGGACTGTTAATTACTCAGCAGATCTTTCATCTTGCGCTTCTCTTCCCTGGAGATGCGAAAGCAGGAATCAGAGAAGGTGTCACGTATGATCTGCAAAGGAAGGAAACAGAGAGGCTTCCACTGAAAAGGCCACATCTGATTGTCTTGGGGCATCTGAGGCTGTTAAACAGTTTCAGAGAGGAGTGAACAGGGGCTTGACTGGATGGACCCAGAGAAGGGACTAATACCAGTAGAGATGCTGAAGCAACGGCAACATATGCAGTGTATTCATGGAGTGTTTTAACACCAGAGAGACAACAGGCCTAGGAGTCACACACCAGTACATACCTGTTCACACAGCAGGTTCAGACAATAAGGGTGACTGAAGTTTTCTTTGGGGTAAAACACCTACAAGAGGCGGATAAAGACAACAGTGGTGTTACAGATGTTTACAGATGTTGCAGAAATAGCTTCCCAGAAAGAAGCAAGTTCATCTCCAAGGACAGGCAGGGAAGAGATGCTGGATGTGAACAGAAGGGCCAGGAGTGGAAGACCAGTAATAAAGCGGTGAAACCCCTGGATGTCCCCTGGTCAGTTCAGTGCACTCTCCAATACCTGATTTTAAACGCATTTGTACTATTTTAACAGGAAAACACCAGGTAACAACAGATTTACTTTATTTGTAGATTGCTTGGTGCTTTGCAGAAGAAGAAAAGCACAGGTAGGGAAACTGAGACACAGGAGTCAGTAAGGCAAAGCAGGACCCAGATCCCCTATGAGATCCCCATGCTTCTGACTCCTGTCTGTGTGCTCTTATGTCACACTGGGTGCCTGTGACAAAAAATGATTTTAACCAAATGTGGGACCAGTTTCCTGCCCCCGTAGCCAGCCCTCAGCTAATGCATTGTACCTCTTTGCGCAGAAAGATTTTCCAGGCTGGCTTGACATAGGAAAAGCTGACACTGCTAGTGAGCTTGTACAACTGGGTCTTGATACCATCGTCTTCTGCTACTGTTACAGCAGAGTCTGTGTGAGAAGAAAGAGCCATGAAGATGGGATTTGCTGACCACAGAGTCACCTTTCCACCTGCCAAAGACATACCAAGAGAAAGGGGACAGTGCCTTATTCCTGAGGATTACTGGCAGGAACCCTCTTGAAGGCCAGTGATCAGCTAATGTGAGTGCATGCACAAAACAGACACCGCGTGAGTACCAGCATTTCTTATAGCATGTATACTTGCTGTATAAGCCACAAAGTTCACTGTTTATAATAGAAACACTCCAGAGACAGGGAGCAAACAGCATCCCAGGCAAAATACTACCCCTGTACTTCATGTTGAGGATGCAAGTTTCACTTTATGTCATTATGAAAAGGCTGTAAAAGGTTTCAAAAGGACATTAAAGTTCTCCTCTGAGCTTGCAGACTGTAAGGTTCTGGTTCAAGGCACCCAGGACTTGCAGTGGATTTTGTCTTTGCAGGAGAGCCGTTAAAGATAGGCTCAGTTGGAAGGCAACAATTCAAAGGCATTGCTTTCTGAGGTAGGAATGTCTTCACTTAAGCACTTCCAACTTTCAGAACTTCAGAGATCCTAGCCAAGAAACACAGTAGATCCCACTACTATGCAGCAGCAGTTCAGCTGCTTCTATATCCCTATTCAAAAGCATGCAGGATTTTTTCAGGCTAATCCAGTTACTTTGATTTACTTTCACAGGACTTCCTAAAGAAACATTTTCTAAAACAGACAAGGAATGAATCAGGGAAAGTCTTTAATACCAGGGAACCTGCTGCAGGATGGAGTTCTTCAGTAATGTGTTTGGCTGTTCCTTGCATATTATAAAACATGATGCTGATGAGAGTTTTAAACAGCTTGAAATACATTGGTACATGTGTCCGAAATAGCAACAAAATACAAAATTAGTTATGGCTCCAGGTTCCCACTGAAATTCAGAGGCAAAACCAAAGACTGAATAACACTGTCAAATTGCTGCTGAGAAGCATTAGCTACGTCATTTTTTAGGTGGGCAGTATCCAGACACTCTTCGTGTGACTTTATGGTCAATGTCTAAGGCCTTCCAGACTCTCATTTGCCCTCAGAACACTCCCTTATTCCTCAGCCTGTCTGTAAGGACCCTCCAGAGGCTCTAGAAGTAAAACAACACCTGGATTCCAATTCCTCCCTAGTCTAAAGTTCGTGTGTTGAATTGCAGCTTTGATAAAGTAATTATGGTTCAGGTAAGCAATAAAATATATTGAGAAGTGGACCTTGACACAGCTGTAGCCTGAAGGTCCTTTCTGGTTTGAGTTGCATTTTTCAGAGAAGCCCAGCCCCTGCTTCATCATCTGTGCCTGATACCCTGCACAGCACAGGGAAGAAAGGGAATAGTTTGAGCTGGGAAGCGCCATGCTGATTACTGGGCCAGACTGGAACTATGACAGTCTCTGATTTCAGACACCCCACTCTGTCTTCAGGCAGCTCCCCAGTGACAGAACATGCGCTGAGGCTCTGCTGGCCCGCTGGGCTGGTTGCGACCACCTTCCCTCCCGGCTACCAAATGGCACTTGGGTGAAGTCAATACTCACTCTTCCCTGTGGATTCCTGCCAGCCTGGGCTCTCAGACAAGAGAGGAGAAGGCAATGGTGGGGGAAGAGGGGGAGCAGGAGGGGCCTGGGAACCTGGTGGTGTACTCCCCTGGCTGAAGATGGAGAGGAGAGGCAACTGCTTCTCCTTGATAGAGCTGGAAGCTGAGCCAGGCTTGGGCTTGGGAGGTGGAGGTGGTTTCTTCTCTTGTGGCAGTGGGGATGGCTGCAAGACAGCAAAACCGTGTGACCCAGTAATTCTCTGCATTACTGTACTGTCCTTCTAAATCATCTCTAGGGCAGCAGTTCAACCCTGGAAGCAAGATCTGTGTGAGCAGGACCTTTACATCAACATACCATCTACAAACAGAGGAAGATCAATCAAATCTAGGTGCAGAGAACCAAGTATTTGAGACTGAAGCCCCCAACTAGGGAGGGGAAGAAAGACATTAATGGGCCGAGACCTTGGTGCTAAATGTGGGGAACATGAGTTGCTTCCAGATAGGCTTTAAGCATACCACAGTAGAACTTGCAGCTCCCCGAGCCTTTTCTTCATGACCTCAAGCAACCTTACAGATTGAAACCCAGTTTAGGATGGCAGCACTGCAGTAAGAGCTCACAGCTCTCTAGTAACCTAAGAAGACATTACCTGGCTGATGCTGCACTACCAGATAGCTCCCAGCCTGTTGGAGACTGGATATACAGACTCTCTCTGCTGAGCTCTTAAGCTGACCACAGAGAAAAGAACTCACTGATTTGGGAGATGGGAGGTTCATCATTCCCAGCTTGGCCAGAGCCTCATTTTTGGGGTCATTCTTCTTGACAAATGGCTTGGATACTTTCCTGGAAGGAAATGAGGAAGACAGTTAGAGGGGCTGCAGAGGGTTTGGGGCCACAATGGAGCCATGTGGCAGTGGGATGTAATCCCACTCATCTCCTTCCTGTGTGCTGGGTGGATCCTGCTCTCACCTGACGGGCTCGATGGGCTGGGGCTCAGGGGCTGGCCGGCTCTGGTACATTCTGATGATGTTGCGGATTTCCCGGCTGGGTGCAGGCCGCAACTCGGGGCCAGAAGCCTTCACTACTGGTGGCTCCTTCTTTACTTTTGGTGTCTGGTTTTCTGGCTTTGGCTCAGGAGGTGGCAAAAGTGGAGCAGAAGCTGTTGGGGATAACAGCTTTAACCAACAGACCAGCAAAAACAGGATAAATGCCTTTATCTTATTTGAAGCTCCCTCTCTTATACCCGAAAGCTGACTGGTCATGGACTTGAACTGCCTTGCTTTGGGATCCCAATTCCCAAAGCTCAAGGCCTTGTCTCTCTCCTCTCCAGTCAAGATGAACCAGATCCTTTCCTCCCCTGGCTATATCCTGGCCCGATACTCCTAGAAAGTCGCTGCTTGTCAGCTTGCCTGGGTCTCTACTGCACAGCCTCTTACCTGCCTCTGTTTTAGGGCCAAGCTTCTCTTCTTTCCTCTTCTCCTGCTCCTCTTCCTTCTCCACCTGCTTTGGCTGGGGATTTGCTGGAGGGGTCCAGGTTTTGGAAGGACTGACTTTCTTCACACGGATCTGTTGCTCTCCTACATAGAAAGGGGAATCTGAGTTAATTAAACCTGCAGCCAAAACCTAGCACTGATGGCATAGTTCCCACCTTTGCATCAGTCAGCAGACGCCTAGAGGCTAAGGGGGGTGTGGCAGTCACAAGCCCAAAAACCTCAAGAAAACTGGCCACACAGCACCTCACAATCTGAACTGTAGCCAGCTAAGCAGGCACGCAAAACTCCTGCTACGCTCAGCACCAGGAGCTCCTGCTGTGTTCTGCACAGGGAGAAAAGAATTCCTTGTTATGCTAGGGATGAGTAAAATTCCCAGAGTGGTAGATGCTCACCCATTTTCTGAAAATAGTCTCTTTTCTGTTGGAAGCTTTCCCGAGGATAGTCATCATCTTCACTGCTGGGGAACTGCTCTTCCATGTGGCCATAAACCTGCAAACAGTTCACAACATGGTTAGTCAGCACTAGCCAGGAGGTACCTCCATAGTGCCCCTAAGGTCAGAGGCAATCTTTCATTGCAAGATCTGATCTAGAACTACCCATCTGGGACTGTCCCAAGAGATCAGCCTCTGACCCAAGGAATCACCAACTAAGTCCAGAGAAACAGGAGCATGTTAGAGGCCCAAGAGAGCTTGCTGGAAGATAAAGAATTTAGAGTGATGAATTTGGGGAATTAATTGGCCATCACTGCAGCCAAACCAAGGCCACCAAGGTTTGATCCTGCGTCTTAAACACTCAGCAAGCAGAGTTTGAAAGGCCTCAGTACGATAGGTAAGCATAGCTCTGCTCCGCTCTCTGCCAAACCACTGCCACACTGGAAAGGAAGCAGAGTAAACAGAAATCATAAAATTCAAACCAATTTCATCACTACTGTTTGTTTCTCATACCGGTACTTCTGCCTTAGCTGGTGGTTCTGGAGCCTTTGGTGGTGGAGCAGAATTTTGGCTGCTGGGAGGCTTCTTAGGTTTTGGGAAAGTGGCTGGGACTGGGGCTGAGGCTGGAGCTGGGGCTTGGGCTTGTGATGAACTTGAGATTCTTGGCCTTGTTTTCTCAAGAGACTGTTGCCACTGCTGCTGTTGCTGCTGTTGTTGCTGCTGGGAAATGCTCATGGCTTGAAGGGTCATCTGCTGGGCCTGGAGGAAGGAATTGCAACATCCATGAGCTCCAGGCTACACCAACCCACCAGCTGTCAGTCAGACTGTCCCATTCTTTCACTGGTAATCACAGAACATCTACATAGTAAACCACAAGTTTCCCAGTATTACGGACAAGGCATGGCCAGGGAGCCTGCTCCCACCTAGCCAAGTATTCAGAGCTCCTAAGAACACCCCAAAGACTCAGCTATCAGTGAGAGCAGCCTGGGACTCCCACGCACTCACGAGGCTTTGTAGAGAAAGCAGAACACTGCAGATCTGCATCTGTAGCAAATCCCAGCTTAAAAATGCATGGGAATTACAGCTGAGGCTTCTAGGGGCCTTCTCTTGTCCCTGCTCACATATGGTGCCTCAGTGTCCCCAGGTACACAAACTGTCAAAAAGGAGGTTCTCAGTTTTCAGTCTTAAATCATCCCAACTTTATATAGCTAAGCCCCAGCACATGAGCAGAGTGTTGCAGAGCTCTAAGGCAGGAGAGCATGGTGAACCTTTTCCCAGCACATTCACCAGTGCATTTTCATGCCCCCATTTCTGGCCCCCTCCCAGCCAGTTCCTTCCACTCACCATGAGCATTGCTTGCTGGTTGATAAAGGCTTGCTGTTGTGCTGCTAACTGATTGGGATCTACAGCTGGAACCACAGGTTGGGGCATAACCATGGCTGTGGAAGACACACACATGTGCAAAAGCCCACAATGGCTGTGCATCAGCCCAGGCCTGAGTGTTCACTGTGCACTGACTGACATTTGAATGCACAAGGCCTCATTACAACACCCACCCTTCCATCTCTTACCCTGGACAGTTACTGAAACACTGTATTTTTACCTGGCATAGGTGCAATCCCAGCAGCTGATGGCATCATAGGCATGGCTGCTGGCATCCCCATCATGGAAGGCATGGGCTGGTAAACTGGTGTTTGAGTCACTCCAGAAAAGCCTCAAGGCAAAAGACCATAAGCACAGTGCTTTTGGGGAATAACAGGTGACATTTGAATGGTTTAGCTCTTCACACACAATGGGACACATCAAAACTCATGTGGAAAAAGGAAACCAAAGAGAAACATGTGGCCTGCCAGTCTTTATAATAGCAGCTTTGCAGTCTCTGCCTCTGCAGCCTAGCTTAGGACACCACCGTCTTTCATGACTAAGTATGTAAATAACTCCTGCCTATGTATGATTATAGCTAAGGGTTTCTCTTGAGGGATGGGAAAATATCTCTGGGACTGCCACATCCATATCAGATCCTTCACACCATGTAGCAAGCATGAATGAACAAGTAAGCTGTGGCCTGGGTGGCATTGTGTATCATGTGAAGGGACAGTGGTGAGAAAGGAATTCCTCTGCTCTCAGCAATCAAGTCCAACATGAGGCCACAAAGCAGAAATCCCATTGAGGGCAAAGCCAACTGAAGAAGGAGCATACAGATTAGTTTTAGGAGTGAGTCAGCACACAGCACGGGTCTACTGAATCATGATGTCCTTGCCAGTGAGCATGGCCCAGAATGCCACCGAGAGATCTTCACATTCCTCATTGATCTAAGTAGCTACGAGTGACAACCTGGCCTCAGGCTGGTGATCTGTAATAGAGCTTGTCATGCCCCAGAGCTTCTATAATAGCCAAAACCAGTCCCAGTCTCAGTAATGATCAGAACAGGGCATTGCCCATCTTCCTGAAATCACTGGCTGTGCTCCTACATGTGCAGATTTCTCAGTCCTATTAATGCCTTGGTGTTTGACTCCGCCCTACTGAAAACACCTGAGTCTTAGCACCACAGAAATGAAGAAAAGAAACCAAACATGCAAACCAGAACCTCTGTAGAGTTCAAGACTTACTACCTTAAGGAATAACTAGAGATGATGGGAAAGCCTGTAAGGAAGCAATTAAGATCAAAACCTTCCCTGAGAAAGGCAGCAACTACTTTGTAAATGCACAAGGAGAACAGAAGGTGAATACAGAATGGAAGAGTATTGGCCTTGGGAAGAGGTGGCCTGGGTTAGAAACAAGCTACCTGTTGCTTTGACCCCAAGACCAACTAGAGAGAGATATTAAAAGCAGAAAAAGGTGGTACCCTTACCTAGCACTTTCTCCAAAGCATCTGTCTTGAGCACCTGGCAGTGAGGAGTGCAACTTCTAATGACCTACACTAATGACCTATGCTCTTCATGAATCATCTGAGCCCATGCAATATTAGCATTTAAGAGACTGCCTCACTTGTGCTCACTGAAGTCCCACAGGTGTCCCCAGCTGTCCCCATCCCCTTACAGACCTGTAGAAGGAAAGATTCCTCTCTGCGTGGGTCCAATCTTCCCACCTCCTTTCATGCGTCCAGTCAGAATCTCCCTGTTCTCCATATCCTGCATCAAGACAAGACAGTTATCTGAGCTTAGAGAGATGGACTTCACAGAGAGACAGCCAGCATATCTCAGCTGTGCAGAGGCACAGCAAATAGGCAGAGCAAATAGGAAGACGGATGCTTGAGGGAGACATAGGGACAGGAATGCCTCAGAAAGTAAGAGGGAACATTGAGGGACTTACTGGCAATCTGGAGCCTTGCTGCAGGACAGTGCTGAAGAGATCATCCACGTAGTGATCCAAGCCTACAGAGGTCCTCAGGTCATCTCTGAATCTTGGATCTAAGAGCAGAGAGAAGTCTGGTGACAAGGCAGGTAAGGAACATTCCCCTGCCTTCAGTCCCTGTTAGACAGTCATGTTTTAGAGTGTAGACCTTCCTTGCTCTACATCAAGAAGAATCACCTACTGCTCTGATTTGGCCCTTCAAGTGCCATCTGCAGTCCTGGGCAAGAGCTTACCTGGATGGAGATCGTTGAGTTCTGGAGGCAGGCTAGGTGGTGGGAAGGTAGGGGCCTGGATGCCTGGAGCAGGAGGGATCCTGTTGAAGAGGAAAATGATATGACAACAGTACAGAGGACAGTGCTGAGAGAAAGACAAGCCACTTGGCGACAGGACCACAAGTGATGGGACAGGAGCATTAGGTGACTTACAAAGCCAGGTCAGAGTTCTGGAGGAAACTTCTGTCACTTTCAGGAGTGATGGGGTACTCAGCTGAGGACTGAGAGGGGCTGCTGGGCTCCTCCATCTCTCCAATGAGGTCCAGCACAAAGTCACAGCCCAGCAGGTCCTGCCATGTGTTGCCAGTAAACATGGAGATAGACCACCCTCGAGACTTCTTATCACAGCCCCTGGTAACAGGGAAAGCAAGGTGAGAAAAGGTGCCCAGGTAGGCAGGGGAAAGACAGAGAAAGGAAAACATGGGATTCAGTTTCTTCTTGCCTTATCTATCCTGGCTTAAGTTGTTATGATTTAGGGTGTGAATTAACTATTAAGTGTCCAGGGCCAGGAAAAGAATAGAATTACTTAAGATATAGCCTTTCTTTTCTTTCTTCCATTTTTTTTCTCTGAAGCTGCTCTGACAGATCATGCCAGTGATTGTTCTAAAGAGATCTGCAGCTTATGCACACAGATGGAAGGGTGAAGGGGAGATGACAAGCTGGAGTGGGTAAAAGTGTGGCTATTCCACAGCTAACCATTTAAATTCTAGCCTGCAGCCCTGACCAGTCTGAACCTTAGAACTAGTGACAGCCTCTTTCACACCCCCAGATCTTCTCCCATCCTCTGGCAGTACCTTGCACTCAGGATCCAGCCTGCATACTGCTCCCCAGTCATCCAGGACTCCACCTCAGCTGAGAACTTCTCCTCTAGCACAGAAAAGAAAGTTAGTACACACAGCCTTCCCAGTAGGACCCAAAGCAACACCTAAGCTCCGCAGGACACAGGCAAAGCCCAGCTGGTGTCCTGAATGGGGGCCACAGGAGCATAGAAAACACATGGAGGGCTCTACATGAGCACATTTACATCCAAAATAACTGTTTGATGGCACAGGTTGGCATTTCCAACCCGACAGTTGAAAACCCTTGTAGTATCCTGGTTCACTTAGGCCACCAAGGAGCCAGAGCAGGGATATTCTGCATTCAGTTCACAGAGATCACTCAAGAGGCAGCATAAGCCACATTTGAGAAGGGAGAAAAGCAGAAAGACCCTGTGACAAAGGCAGCAGTTGCTGCTGTGCAGTAAAAGACAACAGGAAAACTAGACTCATAGAGATACACAACCAGAATAACCCTCTGTTAAGATGGGCACAAACTTAGAGGAATTTCATCCCTCAGCCTGGGTAGCACATCTCACCAGGCCCAGACTTCGGGAGTTTTGAGTCTAGATTCAGATGCTTGTACCCCCGCTGGCTGTACCAGGCAGAAGCATTCCGTGTTCTGCTCCCACTTTACTGAGCTGAGGGAAGGATTTCCTGAGTGCTCATTTCTGCACTGGAAAACTCCTTAGGGTCTAGAAGACAGCGGAAGAACAGAAACGCAAGTTACCATTAAAGGTATGAACATCCAGCACCATCTTCCCCTTCCTCTGGTTTGCAATCCACTCCAGCTGAGTGGGAGGGTAGGCCCGAGAGACTGCAGCGTCTGTCTCTGTGAACTGTGCTGCTGTCAAGATCTTGCGCTGGCAGACAGCATTGTAGCCCTCCATGCCATGATCTGACACAAATCTAGGAAAAGACAACTGCATTTAGCACACTGCTCATCTCTCAACCTTACTGAAAGCTTAGCCAGGTCTTTTCTCCTCCTTACTTCAGCAGTGGCTTCTCCAGTGTCGGGGAAGGAGCAAAGCAGCTCAGCAAAGTTGCCATCAGGACCCACGCTCGCTGGCTGCGCTCCATGTCTGGGTTTTTCCATGTCTGGGCAACCACCTGGCTGAAGATTTCATTGTGCAGAGCCACGTTATTCAAACCTCTCCTAGCAATGTAGTTACCCAGAAGCACCTCCTGCCAGCCATGGAGATTCCTGTCACCAATGAACCGCAAAATCTAGACGTATCCAAGGGAAAAAGAGAGAGAGCTCTGGCTGTAAACCTCCATCACAAACTGTGTTGTAAGGTGACATATTCAGTTCCTAATTGGGTTGTAGACACAGGGTGTTTGCGAGCCTAAGAGCAGCCAACATTCAGATTGAGATCTGAGGTTTCGTCAGGTTTTGTGCACCACCCAAGTTTTGGGAATCTGGGGGCAATGTTCATAGAGATTGGACTTGATTAACAGTCAGGCTGATTTTCTTCTTAGATATGCCTCTGACTCAGAATTTGTTCTTGGGCAAAATTCTTCCCCTTCTTTAGGCAGAGTTCAAGTACACGAGCAAGTTACTGTAGGCTCTTTGTTACTGTGTCTGAGCCCACAGCCTGCCTAGCTGTGAAAGTATGTAAAAGAAGTTGATGCTTAGCTGAGCTTTGTGAAAAGCTGAGAGAGCCAGACATGAAGAAACACTAACAACTGAATGTTGGAAAGACTTTGGTGTAGTTAATATTACACCAAATGGTATGAGATGTGGCATCTCAACAGACTCAAGCAGTGATTCATCTTCTTGCCTATGCATATCAGCATCTTAGAATCTTCGGTAATTTATATTTCTCGCTCTTCAGACAGAATAATTTCTTTCACCTCGATATGTCATTAGATTTTATTTTTTTCCAAAACGTGCCATAGACAGCTTTGGAAAGAACACTTTTGATGATGGCCTATCTTTTTCTCAGAGAACGGTGCTTCTTAAAAGAGTTAGTAACCCAATGGTAGTAATTTAATGGTAGTAATCTTGTCAGGGATCCACTGAGAAAAGCAGGAGATGGTGTTTAATTCTCATGGAATTCTTTGTATTATAGCCCTTGCCAATGAAAACAGCTATTTTATTCTTTTTATTAGCAATGGATAAAAATTATCTTCCATCTTCAGGAAGAATAAGAGTAGTCTGCTTAAACACAGTCCTGTTCACGAGATTTCATTGAAGCTTGTGCTCTTCTATAATTATGACCATTAGTACAAAACAAGAGACTGGGTTTAGGTATTACCTTTCCTAACGCGCGGATTTGAATTACATGTACTTGTCAAGAGCATTGCCAGATTCACTTAGAAATCATCTGAAGTTTCATTCTGTTTTCACAGTCATCATTACAATTTTTAAGCAGAAATATGTTTCACAGAGATAACACCAACCCTCTCACGCAAACACTACAGCATTAGGGTGTGGTTCCAGGTGTAGTTCTCATAACATAGTCCCTATCTGTTTCCAGCCTTTATACAACAGTTCATTGTCCCTTATTGTGTACTGACACAACTGTTGAGCTGAGATACAAGCAACATGTTTACTATAAGCCATATCATGGAAAAGATCTGCGTTAAGTTTAACTTTTTTATGACTGACAGATAAAAAAAAGTGCTCAAGAAGACAGATATCTCTTACACTGTCAATGCTACTGAATCTGGAATATTGGAAAACTAAGGCTTAGCACTCTTAATTCCTGTATGTTCTGCCAAATTCTGAGGCTAGCTCACCAGGCAATTCACTTTGATCCTACAGATCTGTGGCTGGTCTATGCCTCACCAAGAACACAGCAACGCTAAGTGGCTGACTGATCTCTGCCAGACTGCTCCAGTGTTCAGAAGAGCAATTTATTCTGCTCTCCTCACACACCGTGTTTTGCGACTGTAGCCACCACCAGCATCTTGATGTGTAAAGGCTTCAAAACATTGTCTTACGTCCACCTGTTCTTCAACAAGGCCCTTATCAAGCTAGATAAAGTCACAGACTATCTAATATCTATCCTATCTGATATCTATCCTATCAAGGGAAGGGAACTTAAAGCTCATCCAGCTCCAACCCCTGCCACAGGCAGGGACGACCTTCCACTAGAGCAGCTTGCTCCAAGCCCCTGTGTCCAGCTTGGCCTTGAACAGGGATGGGGCAGCCACAGCTTCTCTGGGCACCCTATGCAAGCACCTCAGCACCCTCACAGGGAAGAACTTCTGCCTAAGAGCTCATCTCAATCTCCTCTCTGTCCTGCCCCTACAGGCCCTTGTCAGAAGCCACCTTCCAGGCTTTTTGTTGGCTCCTTTAGGTATTGAAAGACTGTTAAACGGTCTCCTATGAGCCTTCTCTTCTTCTGGCTGAGCAAGATGTCTCTTACCAGTTTGTTGATCTCAAGCGCACTCTCCTGGTACTCAGCATCAAGACGGGTTAAGGGGTGCTGCAGAGGCTGGCCAGGGGGTGGGAAATCTGTCTTCTACAAAGCAACAAAAGGACAGAAGTACAGAGTTTGTTCCTGGTGTTGCTAGAACTCGTGTGTCTCCCCAGTAAGGAAGCAATGAAGAGATACAGAAAAAGTTCCCACCTGGAAGTATGACTTAATGAAGGAGGAGAAAGGATAGCTGTTGATGGTTGGTGGGAGGGAAAGATCATCTTTGACCTTGATTTCAGGAGACAATGCCTCAGTTATCTGGTTTGCCTGTGCTCGGTATTGACCTGGAAGAGAAAGAGATCCTGTGTTGTGGCATGTGGAAAGGCAGCCAGAGCTCACCATGCAGCACATGGCTAACATGCATCTAACCTTTCCCAAGCACCTGTACCAGGCCCCTGGCTCTAGATTCACCCAGTCCACCCCTGATGCCTCAGACCCCCAAGCAGGCACAGCCTCACTTCCTTGAGACTACAAGGCCTAACTTCAGGAGAGCTTTTACAGCTCTGATCTTTCAGAGTCTTATCTCTGGGTAACACCCAGAGGGCAGTCAGCATCTGCAGTTTCAGTTCTGTTAAGCAGAGTTTACAAGTCAGGAAACACTGAGCCTATGCAGAGATACTGTTGACAACTGTTCAGTAAACAAGTAAATGAGAGGTCTTCATGCTGACGCACTGTACAAGGAGCTTATCATGGATAATAGAGGAGCAAATGCCTTCCTAAATGGAGGGATTTCTCAATGCTGCACAGCTTCTGTGCATTTCTCAATCTCCAAACCAATGTGTCCCCCAGATGCTGTCCTCCTCCCCACTCTTTACATCCCATCTTCTTTCATTTTCAGCAGTATTAGTGTGGCTTTTTCCCTGAGCTACTCTAGGTAACATGCTTACAAGACCAGCTGGCAGTCCCTAGAGGGGTATGCCTTGAAGGATGTGGTATTTGGGTATCCAACAAAGTCTGCTCCAATTCACAAGACTCTTTTGCCCGATCGTGTCTTTTACTGTACTATACAGAAGACCAAAGACACAGCTGTCATTTTGTTAGATGCTGTCTTAACATAAAAAGGCAGATACTGCCACAACCTTTGTGCAACTCAAAGACATAGGTTGTACAGGGTTACAGAGGAAACAAAACTGCAGATAATTTGATGCCCAAGATCAGGTCAACAACTTGGGGAATTATTTCAATTAGTGGTATTTTGGCAATTCGAAAAACAAAAAAACCTTTCTATCCCCAGTAAAATATTTCCTTTAATTGTTACATCTTAGGTGGTTGCCTCATTTCTACCTACTTCTGTGTTTAAAAGTAGTTACTTTTGAAGAAGCAATTTTGAATGAAAACCCAAAAATATTTCTTCAACACTGCTAAAACTGTACTTTTGACTTCTTCACCTTCAATTTCCTTACAGATTTGTGAGTAGAAAAAAGATGGGCTTAAGCTCTGCAAGAGACCAGCTTGCTGTCACAGAGCCCTGACCAATGGCAATCACTGTCACCAGTTCTACCAGCACAGTTCATAAGAGGGGCCAAAAAGGTAACAGAGATATTGAACTTTAATCTGGAGTTCTGCTCAATGGCCCAAGTTGCTTCCCACCCTGTGGTGTTGGGAAACAGTATACTCACACCATTTGCCTTGAACATATTTGCACTGCAATAATGATAACTCAGATACCACCTGGGTGACAGGCAGCAGGCAGAACAAGCACACACTTAACTGCTAGAAAACAAGGAAATTAACTAAAACAGTGCAGGAAAGGGAGGGAAGGAGGGAGGATTCCTCACCTTCAGCTACCTTCAGGAGGGCAGCAAGCTCTGCAGGGATCTCCAGAAGCCCCACATCCTGTACAGAGAGTGAGCAAATCAGTCACTGGGGTAAGAGTGAAACAGCACATGAACCCTGAGTTGTTCTGTTGAGACTGGGCAAAGCTGTCTTTGCCAAAGTGGCCAGAACAAGTACTGAGCATCTGAGCAAAGCCAGTGATTTCCACCTATGCAACATTCAGAAACATTACAGATAGGGCAGTGTGTTAATACACAAGTATATGACATGGGTCGGCAAGGGAGGGAAAGGTGGTTAATTTATAAATAAACCAACTGCCACAAGGGGAAATTATAGGAAAGTTTGCTTTCTTTGACTCATTTGACTTTCTTTGACTCATCTCATTACTAGCAAGATTGGCATATTGCATAGAAGAGACTGCAGGTGGAGGGTAAGAGCCATTTCCTCCTGCTCTTTTTTCTGCCATTTTTATTTTTCAGTCTTCAAAAGTGCTACAGCATAAATAAAGACCTGATTCTGATCTTTGATGCACACCACTATTTTGGAGGTTCCTAAGGAAGCTCAGATCTGTACCTGGGTAAATCAAATGAGGAGCTGGCCAACAAGCCTTGATTTTTCACTGGGTTTCGCCTTGGATGGTGCATACGTTTGTGCAAGGTATGAAGTAAATGGGCCAGTGCAGCACAGTTCATCAGCATCAATGTCTGCATATAACATCAGGGCATTTCAAATGGGCTACTCAGTTTAAGACACAAGGAAATCAAACCAAAGACACAAAGCCTGAGATTTGGGGGTTTGGTTTCTGTGGATTTCAATATCTGCATAGTAAAGCCTTCCCTCACCAGCATACTATTCTGCCATCTCCACATAAACCCTCAGCAATGCCTAAAGACAGATTCATGGCTTTTTTGATCAGTTTGATTTTGCTTGTAAGAAGATACTTGACATTAAGTCTGGCTTTTCAATGGCGTATTCAGGAAATGAGCTTGTGACTACGCACAGCCCTAGATTCACACCTGAGGAAGCAGGTAATATTGCAAGAGCACCCAGTGCGAAGTATTCCCATTGTTGTTACTGGTAAATCTGGGATTCGGAGTATGTCAGTTCACATTTTCTTGGTACACACATCATAGCAAATTTATGCCTGACTTAAACATACAAATAATATTAGTTAGCAGTGATACTTACAGCAGTTGATACAGTTAAACTTGTTATGAAGCCTGTAATGCCTCCCTTCCTCTAAAACACCTTTCATACATATTTTTGTCCAGAACTGTCTCATTCCCACCCTTCACAGTAGAAGATGATTGTCAAAACTAGTCTTCCTTCCAGCTCCAAAGACCAGGTCCAGGGCTGCGAACACAGTACTCTGCCTCAGGACCACTTTGTGATGCCTGACTATGCTCAAAGACTGGGAACCACTGAACTATTGAGATAGTTTTTATTAAAGGCTCTTTACACCAGGCTAAGCCCTATTCTTGCTGCTAGGTTTCCAGCACACATGTGGGCTCTGTTCCCCAGCAAACATGGGCATAGGGGAGGGAGAATATTGAGTACCTGTCTTGGTCTATCTCCAACTCTCCGTGACTGTTTGACAACTTACCATTCCTTGGTTGGCACTGTCCTCTGTGTCACCACTGGCCAGGGACCCCTCCTTCGTTTCCTTTCCTCTAATTCCTGCTGTTAGGAGATGAAAGTGAGATGGGGGGTGGGAAAAGATATATATGAAGTCACTTCCAGCTACTTCTGGGGACACACTCTGTGGATGGGTGGGCGCTGGTGTCCTGCTCCAGCAGATGAAATGACAGAGGGCTGCAGGGCCTTCTTGGGACTCACCGCAGTGTATTGAGAAGAGGATGCCCAGGCAAAGCCTTTAGCTTTGCTGAAATGCCACCTGCCCTGCACAACACAATTCAACAGCAAGAGCCCTCACCACATGCCCAGCATCCCTGCCACACCTTTCCTCCCTTGCCTAGCATCTGGTGTGTCTCAAGACAAAAGCACACAGAAGCTGTCAGAAACATTCACTTGCCTCCTCCAGCATCCATGAATATGGTAACACAGCCTGGACATGGATGGATGAACTTGTCCATGGGTGTGGGTGTTACAGCCACGTCCCAAGCTATAACACCGTTATAGCTCTGCCCTTTCCTATCCCATCTCATGCCCTACTCACCTGATTCCTACTCCAAGTTTAAAATGAGGGTCTCTGTCTCTCCCTCTCTCTGTCCTGCTTGTCTATGTTGCAGAATGGTGTGACAGGATGGGAAGTTATGAGGGTTGGGCTGAGAAAGACAGTAGGCATGCTAAAGTCCAAAGGGCAGGGCTGTGGGGCAGGTGAAAGGAGGAACTTTGCAGCAGGTGAACTTTGAGACCTTTATTGTTGCTACTGCATGTACAGAGACCTCAGCAAGCAAACACTGGAGAAACAGGAACAGATTCAAAAGAGCCGTGCTATTGCGGTTACCTGGGAGAAAGAAAAGCTGGATCCTGTCCAAGTAGGAAGGGGCAGGAAGAGGAACAGAAACAAGCATTGCTCTGGGCATGGCATGGCCTGGCAAAAGGAACCTCTGCAGTCTTCCAACAGCAACACTGACCTTAACTGCCTCACCCTTTGCTAGTCATGCCAGCAGCTGTACTGGGCCCCCCCCTCATTAGGCTGACAGCTATGGAGATGTTAGTCGCTGCTGTAGGGACAAGTGGTCTGAGTTCCTGATTTAAATTTTCTTTTTAATAGCTTGTGCAAAATGCATTCAATCCATATGACAGAACCAGCTTTCTCCTCACACAATTTTCCTTCTTCTTTAAGTCACTGCCATCCTGTTCTCACCCCCACTACAGACCCAAAAGGTTGATTTCCAAAGGGCCAAGGACTTCAGCAGCCTGAGGTACCTGTAGGGTCAGGGAAGGATCACTGCAGACTGAAAAAACGCTTTTCAGTCACTGAGAGAACACCAGAAACTGAACTGGACAACTACAAGAGCAAGATGAATGACTCCGTATAGACTGAGCAGAACAGCAGCTCTGGAAGCCACAGATGGAATAAGATCATGCCTTGTGTGGGGCAACCTAGAGAAGCTCAAATAGAGACGTACAAACTGGCTGCAATTGTACTACCTTTGCCAATGCGTCCAGGGAGAGATGGCTCAAGTCTCTGTGGTTCTTTTTTTTGACTTTATGTCAGCCAGAGGGTGAAAGACACCTTCATGAATCGTTTCCAGGAACTTGTCTAAAGCCATCCCTGCCCTTGCCCCACCCAGTCACCAGCTCTGTCTAATTAAGAGCAGATACAGCTCCTGCAGTACACCTGATCCTGAGAAGTGTTGTTACCTGGCAGTGTTTCCTCTTTTTAATTGAAGATCTGGAGATTAAAATCATGGTATTAAATCGCACCAAGGTCTTCTGCAGCTTCCTGTAACATTTTTTAGCGGGATGTGAAAAGAAAAGAATTGTTAATGAGGGAAATATCAACAAAATTTAGGCAGACCGTTGACTCACTTCAAATATATGGACCAAACAGACCATTAATACAATCAGCCAGTCTGGATTTGGTCTTACTCTGCTAAGCCTTGTCCTCTCTTGGCTGTTTCCCCTGCATCCTTTACTCCAGCTATCACAGTATCAGCCTTAGCACAGGCACATTACTGTAATGGTTTTGACAGCAGCTGTATTCCCCCTGGAACCTCTGCTCAGTGTTGGGAGCCAGGCAGGGAAGTCCCTTCACCATTCCAGCAACAGGATATCCCCTGCAGACCAGGTCAGGAGCCAACATGAGGAGGCGCCTGGCCACCCACCTTGCTGTCCTAGGTAAACACTTCCTGCTGCTGCAACATACTCAGTAGGCTGAAAAGCTGCTGTTAAACCAAAGGCAAAAATATCTAATACTTGTGCAAACACAATCCCTATTCAATCTGTATAACTGCCTCACCATAACCATCCTGTGAGAGGCATCACGTAAGAGGATAATTGCTTGTCACCTGAGCCAGTGAAATCTGGTCATCCAGGACGCACAAGATGCCATGGGGTTTTTTTCCAGCAATGACATCTAGGCGTGACTCACTGTATATCTTGGAACTAGGAATCCAAGCTAACTGCTGTTGCCTATACTCCTCCTGCATGTTAAAAACCAACCAGTCAAATCCAGCCATGCAAGCAAGGACAGATGGAGGGGTTTGGTTTATAGATCAGGAAGTTAGTGCTTCACTGCTGTTGGGAATTCGCCTGGAATTACCTGGTTTTGTCTTATGAAACTTCTTCTAAAGCCACTGATGGTTTTCCTAATTTAAGATATGAAAGCTGCTAAGTAGAGTGATAAAGTGAACTCCAAAAGGCAGCTGGTCTGATAAATATACTTTCATCTCCAGGACATGAGTGGTACATAAAATGCTACAATGAATCTACCAAACAGGCTTTAAAAGTACCAGTTGAGGTCTGGGCTCCTTGATCCTGACCAATTCATTTGTAAAAGAGGGAGCAAGGCACTAACAAACTACCCTTCTTTTAATTTACTACAGAATTAGTAAAAGATATTCAACAGCTAGTTCTTTGGTCTAGGATTCCGTGGGTACTGCTTAAGAGAGCCAAGCCTATTCAGCCTCCTGCTTCCCCACTAAAGGAGACTCTCCAGCTGAGGCCGCCTCAGCTCATTCTGTATGTGCTGACATTCACCTGCTGGCATGATTTCCAGTTACCTCTTCCTGCGCAACAACAGTCTGGCTGAAAAAAACACGGGAGGCGTTCATTGGCAAAGTTGATGCAAAGCTGCTCTAAGTTATTCACGTCTAAATCCTGCAAAGACAAAAAGGCATCATCAGCTCCAACTCCAGCGCTCCCAGGAGGCTGTGTCTTGTGAATAATGCACAGCACCAAATGGTGCTGATCTGAGCTTCTGACTTAGGCAGCTTGTTCTGGTCAGTAAGTGTGAATGAACCTGAGAAATTCAAATCATCTTATGTCTAGTTTGCAAGCTCTCAGACTGGTTTATTGACGAGGCTGAACATTAAGAGGCAAGAGAAGCTGCAGGGAGGACAAAGAAGATGAGATCTGCTCTGGGATATACACCCCTACCCGTATATATTCCATTGCCTTCAGCATTCATCAGAACACATAGATTTTGACAGCAATCCTGAGTATAAAACTCAAAGATCACTTTATGTCCCTGCTCTGCCTGTTTTTTACTTACCACAAGCCTGACCCAGAACTGTAGGTGCCACCCTCACCTCAATTTCAGAAAGTAACAGTTTTGCTTTGGTTATCTGCACTTCTCTTCTCCCTGGCCTGGTACAAAGCCTAGTGGATCAGGAAGAACCTCTTTAGAAACTTCAGTGGATTCTGGACTTGTCCCTGTTCAGGCTGGGAACAACAGAAAAACAGGATATGCCAAAGCATGTGAAAAGAAATAAATTGTAAAACATAGTGTTATCATATTTCCAGCTTTATCCAAGTCTTGAGGAAGCAATGGGCACGGTTAGATTAAAACTACGTTACAAAATGTTTTTCTTCTACTGGTAATAGCAACACAAATAATAACTAAAAGGTGATCCATCAAGAATTAGCTCACGCAGCTCACCTCATCAGTACAGCATGGTCAGACTAGGGTTTTTTCTGGGTTTGGTCCATCAAAGCAAGGCAATGAGTGATGGGGGTTCCCCAGGCCACTGCTGTGCAGCAGAGCACTGGCTGCAGGGAAAGGCCTCTGGCTGTGTATGTTCGTGTGTAAGTGAACGTTTTAAGAAATATCTGGGGGTTTTGTCAAACCTTCTTTAGGTGAGAATCAAACCATGGAGTTTAAATCCCCATGTGTCTTTTCAACATCACATGCAGCTTGGTTTCTAAACTCCACTGCACTTGCTGAAATGCCAGTTTTGATCTGTGTTTAGCACAAGCACAGCATAGGAGCTAATTCAATAGGCCAAGCTGGACGAAAACACTGGCTTTGTTCTGATTTAAAACCAAATTGTTTTCTTAGAATCATAGAATAGTTAGGGTTGGAAAGGACCTAAAGATCATTCAGTTCCAATCCCCTGCCATGGGCAGCGACACCTCCCACTAAACCATGCCATCCAAGGCTATGTCCAACCTGGCCTTGGACACCTCCAACGATGGAGCATTCACAACTTCCCTGGGCAACCCATTCCAGTGCCTCACCACCCTTACAGTAATGAATTTCTTATATCCAGTCTAAACTTCCCCTGTTTAAGTTTGAACCCATTACCCCTTGTCCTATCACTACAGTCCCTAATGAAGAGTCCCTCCCCAGCACCTTTATAAGCCCCCTTCAGATACTGGAAGGCTGCTATGAGGTCTCCCTGCAGCCTTCTCTTCTTCAGGCTGAACAGCCCCAACTTTCTCAGCTTATCTTCATACGGGAGGTGCTCCAGTCCCTGATCATCCTCGTGGCCTCCTCTGCACTTGTTCCAACAGTTCCATGTCCTTTTTATGTTGAGGACACCAGAACTGCACACAATACTCCAAGTGAGGTCTCACGAGAGCAGAGTAGAGGGGCAGGAGCACCTCCCTCGACCTGCTGGTCACACTTCTTTTGATGCAGACCAGGATACGGTTGGCTTTCTGGCCTGCAAGCGCACACTGAAGCCGGCTCATGTTCATTTTGTCACCAACCAACATCCCCAAGTCCTTCTCTGCGGGGCTGCTCTGAATCTCTTCTCTGCCCATCCTGTAGCTGTGCCTGGGATTGCTCCGACCCACATGTAGGACCTTGCACTTGGCATTGTTAAACTTCATAAGGTTGGCATCAGCCCACCTCACAAGCAGGTCAAGGTCCCTCTGGATGGCATTCCTTCCCTTGTGCATACCAACCAAACCACACAGCTTGGTGTCATCGGCAAACTTGCTGAAGGCGCACTCAATCCCACTGTCCATGTCACTCACAAAGATGTTGAACAAGATCGGTCCCAACACTGATCCCTGGGGGACACCACTCGTTACTGGTCTCCAGCTGGACATTGAGCCACTGAGCACTACTCTTTGCGTGCGGCCATCCAGCCAGTTCTTTATCCACCGAGTGGTCCACCTATCAAATTGATGTCTCTCCAACTTAGAGACAAGGATGTTGTGTGGGACCATGTTGAACACTTTGCACAAGTCCAGGCAGATGACATCAACTGCTCTACCCCGTCCATCAGTTCCATAGCCCCTTCATAGAAGGCCACCAGATTGGTCAGGCAGGATTTCCCCTTAGTGAAGCCATGCTGGCTGTCACCAAGCACCTTGTTGGTTTTCATGTGCCTTAGCATGCCTTTCAGGAGAATCCGCTCCAAGATTTTGCCAGGCACAGAGGTGAGACTGACTGGTCTGTAGTTCCCCAGCTCATCCATTTTCCCCTTCTTGACAATGGGGTTATATTTCCCTTTTTCCAGTCGTCAGGAACTTCACCTGACTGCCATGATTTTTCAAATATGATGGACAGTGGTTTAGCAACTTCGTTTGTAGCTCCTTCAGGATCCACGGATGGATTTCATCCGGCCCCATGGACTTGTATACATTCAGGTTCCTAAGACGGTCTTGAACCAG
Organism: Amazona ochrocephala; assembly: GCA_039720435.1. NCBI lineage: Eukaryota > Metazoa > Chordata > Aves > Psittaciformes > Psittacidae > Amazona > Amazona ochrocephala. The sequence goes on from CM077879.1 coordinate 82,733,834, forward strand.
ATCCTCTCCTACAGTGGGCCCAGGGTCTTCGTTCTCATTGTCCCTGCGTCTGCCTTCCAAGACTTGGGTGGTGTGGTCAGAGCATTTGCCAGAGAAAACCGAGGCAAAGAAGTCCTTAAGAACCTCAGCCTTCTTCAAATCCAGGGTAGCCAGTTCTCCTGATAGCTTCCAGAGTGAGCCCATGTTGTCCCTAGTCTATCTTTTATTCGCTATGTACCTACAGAATCCCTTCCTGTTATCTTTCACATCCCTAGTCAAGTTTAATTCTAAGTGGGCCTTAGCTTTCCTAACCTGGTCCCTAGCTTCCCGGACAACATCCCTGTATTCTTCCCAGGCTGCCTGTCCTTGCTTCCACCTTTTATAAGCCTCTTTTTTCCTTCGAAGTTTCCTCAGCAGCTCCTTATCCATCCAAGGAGGTCTCCTGGCCCTCCTGCTGAACTTCCTTCTAGTTGGGATGCATCACTCCTGAGCTTGCAGCAGGTGATCCTTGAATATCAACCAACAGCCTTGGGCCCCCCTGCCCTCTAGGGCTGTATCCCATGGAACCTTACTGAGCAGGTTCCTGAAGAGGCCAAAGTCTGCTCTCTTGAAGTCCAGGACAGTGAGCTTGCTGCATGCTCTTCTCACTGTCCTGAGGACCTTGAATTTGACCATCTCATGATCGCTGCAATCAAGGCTGCCCTGGAGTGTCACATTTCCAACCAGCCCTTCCCTGTTGGTGAGGACGAGGTCAAGCATGGCACCTCTCCTTGTCGGCTCCTCTATTACTTGCAGAAGGAAGTTGTCTTCCACGCAATCAAGGAACCTTCTGGATTGCTTGTGCCAGGCCGTACCATCCCTCCAACAGATATCAGGATGGTTGAATTCCCCCATGAGAACAAGGGCCTGCGAGCATGAGGCTGCTCCTATCTGTCTATAGAGCACTTCATCCACTGAGTCCCCTTGGTCAGGTGGTCTGTAACAGATCCCCACAATAATGGCTCCCATCGCTGTCCTCCCTTTAACCCTGACCCACAAACTCTCTGTCGACTGCTCACCTGTCCCCAGACAGAGTTCCATACTCTCTAGCCTATCCCTAACATAAATAGCAACTCCCCCTCCCCGTCTGCCAGGCCTGTCTTTCCTAAAGAGCCGGTAACCTTCCATTCCAACACACCAGTCATAGGTGCCATCCCACCATGTTTCTGTGATGCCTATGATATCATACCCCCGTAGATGTGCACACATCTCTAATTCCTCTTGTTTGTTCCCCATACTACGGGCATTTGTGTAGAGGCATTTGAGCCGAGATCCAATTGCAGCCGGCTCATTGGCTGGAGCAGCTGGAATATCTCTACATTGCTCTGAACGTTTACTGTAGGTGCTGTCAACTGACTGGGTGTGTTGGGATGGAATGATGCCCCCCTCCCCCAGCACATCTAGTTTAAAGCATCCTTGACCAGCCTGGCAAGCCTCCTACCAAATCCACTCTTCCCTTTCTTTGTCAGGCCAGCTCCACCAGCCCCCAGTAGACCTGGCCTACTATATTGAGTCCCATGTTCAAGGTACCCAAACCCCTGACTATAGCACCGCCCTTCTAACCATTTATTAACCTGGCCAATCCTCCTAGCCTTTTCAAGATCCTGCCCTGTATCCTGGAGAATTGACGAAAAGACAATCTGAGCTCCAGAGCCCCTAACCACCTCTCCCAGAGCTCTGTAGTCCTTCTTTATGGTCTCCGGGCTACTGCTACCTATATCAGTAGCACCCACATGTATTACCAGCAGTGGGTAATAGTCAGTGGGACCGACTAGAGCAGGCAGCTTCTCGGCCACATCCCTGATCCGAGCCCCTGGTAGGCAACACACCTCCCTTGAGCCTGGGTCAGGCCGGCAGATGGGTGCCTCTGTGCCTTTCAGAGTAGAGTCCCCGACTACTATGGTCCACCGCTTTTTCCGGGCAGCACCAGTAGTGACCTTCTTTACCAGTGCACTAGCTGGTTGCGCCTGGTGGGAGCGCTGTTGCTCATCAGCCCCCTGCAGGATCTGGGTGGGGACAACAGACGTAGGAGGAAGCCCCTTGCTTTTAATTGCCCTCTTCCTCCTTTTTTTGTTGTTTTTTTCTGTTACCTTTTCCCAGCTTCCTGGGTTAGCAGCCTCCTTTCCTGGGTTAGCAGCCTCCTTTCCTGCATGGGCAACAGCAGACACTCGAGGCCCTGGAACAGTCTGGTCCCGGAGCAAGCAGTGCTGCTCCCCCTCAGCTTCCCTGACACCTTTCAGCCTGGTAACAGCTTCCTGCAGTTCAGCCACCTGCTGCAGGAGGACCTCCACCAGGGAACACAGAGTGCAGCCCGGCCCATTGCTCACCCTTCCCTCAGGACAGCAGTGCAGGCGCTCTCTACACCCCGAGCTCTGCACTGCAGCCTCCCTTCCCGTCGGCTCCGTCTGGGTGCCTACGCTGGCCACCACCGGCGCAGCCAGAGCAGAGCTCCCAGACCGAGCCTTGCCCGTACGGCGAGTGCTCACCATCCCGCTCGCCACCCCGCTCGCCTGCCCGCTCGAACTGCCGCGCAAACTGCCTTGAGCCCGCCCTGTTCGCCGCGCTCCGGGTCGCTCGCGCTCCCTGGGGCAGGTTTTTAACCAGTCAGCTCTGCCGCGGGTCCTCCTGGCGCCGCCCCCTCTGAGTCAGCCGCTCGCCTCCGCGGAGCTGCAGGCTCCCGGGCAGGCCTTGTCGAGGACTTGAAGCTCCCTCGGTGCAAGTTGCTGCTCCGAGGTGAAGCTCGTAGACGCCGAGCCTCCCCCCCGATCAGGCGCTGCAGGCCTCCCCTCGCGAGACAGTCACCTCAACAATGGGCCAGAAATGGGCCAAGAAATATGAAAATAAGGTTTGAATTTATTGTAATTAAACAAACAAAGAACACCTTCGCACACTCCCTTGGCAGCATCTCAACAGGAATTTCCTTTTCTGACTCATTTGTACTTGTCTGCCTGTTGCCTCTTTGCACAGAGCACACCGAGCTGTGCTTTTCAGTATCCACAAGTCCATTTCTCAGCACGAGCACAATTTGCTCACTTCAGTTTGGTTCGGGGTGAGAAAGAAATTATCTGATTGAAGAAGTAATCTTGGTTCTGTGCTCTGGGGTAGCTGTGTGCGGAAAGGCACAGGCACCGGGGGAAAACCCAAGCAAATCAGGGGTCAGCCTCTGCAAGGGAAAAGGAACACTTTTTCGTTATCATCTCAAGTGCAGACACTGTGTAAGGACAAATCGGCACAAGCAGAGATACAATCTGGACCTGCGACCAGAGACGAACATCCAAAGCATGTAAATCAAGGTCCTACAGCCGCATCTTATGGCTCAAGATTACATGTATTCCTTCAAGGACTGAGAGCCGGAATAGCTGCGCTTCCATTGCGGAAACCACCCAGAGCGGCGGCCGGCGGCGATGCTCGGCTCAGGCTCGAGTGCCATCTGCTGCTCTCCCACCGCTCCCAATGCTCCAATGTGGGACAGGCAACGAGCGCCACGCTTGGCTCACCCAGCTCGGCTCAGGAGCTGAGGGTCCCTGTTCTCATGCTTAAAGACCACCGAACTCTAGTGGCCTCCTGGGAAGGAGCAACACACAGAGCTTTGAAGGTGGGACATGAACTACACAAACCAGCCAGCCCCTTTGATCCCATCTCCCCTCTCCCAGGGGAAGGCTGAAACCCTGCTAGAGTCACAGCTACAGCACAGCTCCTGTCACCTCCTGCTCTCCACAAGGATGGAGAACACCTTCATAAACAGCCAACCCTGGTTTTACACACCAAAATACTCACCTCGGAATCTGTGGCAGCTTTTCTATGTTCTTGATTCAGCAAAAGGAGGAAAGCTTCTGGCACGCATCCACCTCAGGAAAAGCACTACAGGGCTAGGAAAGCCCAGGCTGGGTGTCAGGGAGAAGGCATGGTACCCACCAGCTCCAACCCAAGTTGCTAAACACCTCAGATGCTTCAGCCTGGAACAGAGACAGGTGACAGAGAAGTCTATAAACTCGCAGGCAGCATAGACAAGCCAAAGCAGGGGCCATTACTCACTTTTCCACGGTCTCAGGATGATGGATTAGCCAGGGATGCTTCCAGGCAATTCAGAAAACAAACAGGAAGCACGTTTTCAACTTTGTTTTTTTATTCTTTTAGCAAAACATAAGAGTTTCCTCGGCCTGCAGAGAACACCCAGAGCTTCTCAGGAACGGACACGGTATAAAGCTTGGCTGGTTTCATCCTCAACGTGCGAGCCTCCTGCTTTTGGTGGAGCTGAACCTGGGTGGTCGCAGGTCTTGTAAGGATTTCCAGACTTGCTGTTCTGTGTGTTTTCTGCTAATACCCTGCTTAGAAAACTGCTCCTTTACTTGTGAGAACATGGAGCACTCCCACCGCCAGACACGCCAGCAGTGGGAGGATGCACCACGGCTCTGCGAGCACAAAACCAGCGCTGGCAGTTTCAAGCTCACAGCATCAAAAGGATTGCGTGATTGTTTCTCTTCCTTTCTGTCCTGTTGCGGTAACTCGTGCTTAACACACTTGGTTCCAGGCAGCCCCAGTGTGGTCAGTCCAGCCCATGCCCTCCCTTTACCACACAGGCAGTGTGAATACACAGCTTACTGCAAGAACAGACTTTTCCAGTTGCAAGATGCTCAAATGCCTCGAGTATTGAGTGCAAGGACAAACTGCTGACATCATCGCGCTACTTGCCTTCAACAAGAAACCTGTCATCATTCTAAAGAGGGGATTTTATAGCCTGCACAACAGAAACAGACTCCCAAGTTTCTCTTTCCAACGCACAAGTGTGACCAAAGGGATGCCCTGAATCCAGAGTAAGTTAATCCCACAAATATGTAACAGTCTCGACAGCCTTCAGTACCAGTGCTCACACTAAGGCTTTCTAGTAAGTAATTCATCATAAAAAATAAACCTAGTTTTCAGCTGGAAGTAAAATGAAGCCCTGGAGATTTGAAGCTTGACCTTTCTGCACCTCTTGCAAAGCCAGGATCAGGGTCTGATCTCACCTGCTTACCTCATAAAGCTCCCTTCTCAACCCTACATCGCAAGGGGTCAGGAAATGAAGGCTCTTAGTCATCACACTTTGATTAAGACAGCTTAAAACTTGAGCTTTAATTGAAATGGAAAGAAACATTCCAAGATAATCTGTGTTTTATAGATTTCACTTAGTTACCAAATTGAGTTTTCACTGGCTGTTACTGCAAACACGAACATTAAATCACAAGCACTGAACAGGAGAGAACTCAAAAGAAAAAGATATAACCATACCATATCAGAAGGGCTGGACCAAATGCTTTTGTAAGGAACTATCCAAACGTGCAACGCACTGACATGTTAGCTCATAGGATATAAAGACACACTTGAATCCACCCAAAAAAGCTTCTGAGGACTGACTACATCAGCGTCTTCCTGGCAGGTATCTTCTCTGCCAGCCATAAATCCCAGCTCAATACATACCTAACATGATATACATTAGAGGCCACGTGTTTGAAGACTATTAAAAGTCAGCTCAAATTATCTGAGCAGAATTTTAAATATGTCATAGAAATCTAAAAAGGAGAATAAAGAAAAATAAAAGGAAGGAGAGGAGAACACCACTGCAGCTTTAATGCCAAGTTATTACTTCCTTTTTAAACAGAACTGTACAGCAACACAGTAAAGAATGCAGTGATGACAATTCCAACCAGACAGCAACCTAAGGGAATCCTAATCCTGTATACAGCAGAGCTGAAACACTCCCAACATTCAGATGCTCCAACGTTGGCTACCCTAATGCACTCCAAACCAGTTCTACCTACAGAGGACATTTTGGCGCGAAAAAGTTTCTGTAAAGTTCCCTTTGTTTCCAGTGTTTTTCTTGTACAAAATATTACAGTGTTGGTTTTTTTTATATATATTTACAGACTTGCACAGCTGGAAAAATATCAACTACAACTGGGCTTGGCAATCAGTTCTTTTCTTTAAATACACATCACTTCAGAGCGAAAATTGTAGTGGTAACACATCCTGCCTTCAAGCGTCTGCACGGAGCAGCTTTCTTAAGCGTATCAAGCCTAAAAACCATGACTGCAGTGAGATATGTGCCACAGTAAGTGCAACGAATGCAATTCATCTACCTCCTGGCATAAGGAAGACACAAGATGAATATTGTTTATGCAGGTTAGTGGCACAATATAGAGAAATCCATAACTGAACATTAAACTCCTTAATCACATTCATTCATTTCATAGGCAGAGCCTGTTAAAAAAGGACAACCAATGTAACTTTGATGGAAAGAAGACACTAAGTTCATGGGTATTATACATCTGGAACGACCACAGCGTAAGTGGCATTTACTACCTTCGAACGAGCAGTAAGGTTTTCAGGTTTTTCCCATTCAGCTTTTGAGTAGAGGCCAGAGACGATTTTTTGCTTTAAAGCTACAGTATCTATTATTACGGCTTTTAACACACCGCCTTTCGCCGAGATGAGGTATGTGTTTCTAGGGAAATGGTAGGACATTGCTAGTAGTCAAGCCACCGAGCAAGCCCTCTTTCCACCAGAGTTCTGTTTATGGACACCACCTAAAGGGAGGTGAAAAGAAAGAAAACAAAAAGTAGAAAGGTGAACAAACCACTAGAAAAAGAAACCCAATCAGTGAGTTCCTAATCAACAACAGAAAGTCTGCATTAGCACCAACTCTAACAAAATAGGCATGTCAACACACGCACCTCATCGCCCCTCAAGTTCCACAGCTGTATCAGCGGCAGTCCTGTTGCACTATCGTAATTTGTGACCTGGAAACACAAAAAACAGAGTGGGCAGCAGTCCTGGTGTGAGCCATGAAGGATGCAAGGCCAGCATCATTCACTCCCTATCACACACCCCTTCCTATGCGCAGGCTGCAGGAAATGCAGCCCCTACCCCCAGGCAGCAGCTGGAACACCCTGTGGGCAAGTTGACTTTCATCACTGAAATCCATACCCTGGCTTTCTGCCCACATCACTCACAAGCGGGAATACTCATCCCTTCCCAGCCACACAGCCCTGAGCAGTAACTGCTGCTACACAAGGAAGTTCTCAGCACCACAATTTCTCAGCAAGACCCTGCCCAGCAGCCAGACTTCCAGGCTCTGGCTCTGCTGTTTTCACACACACAGGACGGGGGGTGCAGAGTCACAGCAGCACCATCAGCAACAAGACTTTTCCCAACAGCTCCACATACCTGTGCCGCAAGGACTGCGCCTCTGGTCATCTCATCAACAGCAGCGTCAGCTTCAGGGGAGAAGTGATCCTCATCTTGGGGAAGAGCAGGAGAAAACAAATGAGAGTCACAGGCTTTAAAGGCCAGAAGGTACTATTAAGCTCATCTTGCCTGACCTCCTACATCCATTAGGCCAGAAAATCCTCACCCACTGCTGCTGTACGTGTTTGCTGAAACCAGTCTATTAAGCTGGAGATCACACAAGCATTATGCCTGCTGTGTTGCTGAAGGGAAGAATGAAGTGCTTTCTAAAGCCACTAGCCAAGCTAATATGAATTTAAGTGGCTGATGAATTAGGAGGCTTTCAAGATAGAAAAGTGCGTATCTGCAGTACCTTTGAGCTGTCATTAGTATTTTGATCCTTAATAAACTAAGCTCAAGGGCCTCAGGACTTCAGCGACCCACCTGACCCCCAGCTCTTACAGAAGCCCCTTCCGTACAAGACAGCTTTTTAGGCCCCTAGACATCGGGCATCTCTACCACCATGACATTCTGCCAGGGCTTGAACGGTGGTATTTTGAACAAAGAACCATACACGTCAGTCACTTCAGTAGGAAAGCGTCAGATATTGGTTTAACACATTAAAACTAAGTCCACATTTACAGCTACTTTATGACAGAAGGCGGCAGAGTAGTTACAGCTACTTCACTTCATACACTGCCAGCTCGCTGTTCGGGAGAGTAATTCACTCTCTCCTTCAAGCAGGAAAAGGCCGGGACATCTATCATCTTTCCCCTGGAGCCTGACAGGTTCTGCCACGCTGGCACATTCAGAAGAATAAAATTCATTTTTTCCAGTCCTTGCTCTAGTCACACCAGGGGCCGAGCTTGCCATAGGAGAGGGAAGGTTCAGGCACAATCATTGCTTGCACACTGCTGGCACCCACTGACACTGCAGGAGGACCGCCAATAGTACTTGTCAGGAGCTCCATCACCTGGAAGAGGCACCACATTGTCCAGTAAAACTTCTGCTCCTTGGAAAGGCAGCGATAGAAAGTCAGACCTTAAAGAAAAGAGAACCCATCAGAATAAGAGCAGGGCTTTAAGTCACTCCCATAGTCTTTAAGGTGACATTGATGAATCAATTGCTGTAACAGGGATTTAGTTTAAAATTGGCGACAGCCAAAAACAACCTCCCAGCAACCTAAGCAGCAGCAATCCATTGTCTGATGAGCATGCCAGGTTGGACTGGGCTCCAAGCAAAAGCCACCTCCACCGTGGAGGCTGGCCTGCTTTCCTCCCACCTCTGGGCACAATCAAGTATTTCATGGGCTTGTGTAAGAAAACCCTCATCCAATAGAGCTCTTCAAGTCACTGGGGCTGGAGCATAGAGAATCCCAATCTTATTCCTAGCTCAGCAACTAACTACACCCTGGGGCCTCCCAAAGGCATCCTTTTGCTCAGCTGCCATGCCGAAGTGACAGAAGTCACAACTTCCTCTTCCCTCCCCTTCAATAAAGCCCTGCAAGAGCTTGCTCTGCTGCCAGGGAATCCACCCCTGCTGCTGAGACAAACCCTTCTACCAATTCCCACTTCAGCTGGGGAAAAACCTAGAAGGAATTCAAATACAGATGCCTCTGATGAAGATTTGAGCCAGATATGGCCTCAGGCCATGGAAGAGGAGCTAGAGACCTGATTCGTCTGAGTGTGTCGACCTTCACTTTGTCATATCCTCCGTAGTCCACGTATCTGAGTTCCACTTCACTGGTCTCTTCAAAGTAGCTGATAACTTGAGCCCGTAGCCATGCCCCATCCAGGCCTGGAGCTGCGCAGATAATACCAACTGTAGAACATAAGGGTACAGAGAAGAAAGCTCAGTGGATTTCCAGAAATCAGCCCTTCAGGCATTAGTTATGACTAATAACTCCTTTCCACGTGATGCAGCCTCCACTTTAGACCATGTGCAGACAGTGACACTATCAAGATGTGGGACTAGTTCCACACTTTGTCAGCAAAAATACACCAGGTGCCAGGTAGATAAGAATAACCCAAGACTGACTTATCTCCTTCTGAATTTCAATGTGCAACTACGTGGCTGGAGAAGTATTCAGGGATGAGTGGGGTAAGGAAGAACAGAGCAACAGCTTGGGCTTCAGCTATTAAAAAAAGCCCAAATAAACAGAATAACAAGCGAACTATCACATCTCATGCACTGGAAAACCTCCCAAGCCTGACACAGGGCAGCGGGATTTCACAGGACCCTCGAAGTTTCCCAAGTGAACAGTTTGTGAGCAGCCCAGTCACTTGCCTGCTACTGGAGTTGGCAGGGTTGGGATTTCAGGTTGAGAGTAGCAGACATACATCTGCTGGTCAAGGCGCCGCAGGACATGGAAAGTGGGGTGCGTGTGCTGCTGCAGGAACATGTGCCCTGCATCGACTTGGTGCGCCACAACCACCTCCACAGTGACTCCATCCCGGAGTAAGAGCTGTCATGGGGAGGAAAGAAGCTCTCATTAGTGTTCACTGCAACTCAAGCTTCATTCACAGCAACTCCCTGTTCCACCAGCACCTCCTGAGGCTTACAGCTATGGCACTGTAGCATTTCACTTCTAAAGACAGCTTTGGATCAGGAGCACAAAGCTACCCGTTGTTAACTCCATGCTGTCCTAAAGGGAATCAGACTTGGGCTGGGGCCCATCTTATACCCAAAAAGACCATCAGCACAGAGCAGCTGCAAGACTTATTTACCCAAGAGATCAGTGAGCAGAGTCCAGAATGATGCAGGTCAAGCCATGCTGCACTATCAACACTGCGCAACTTGCCAGGATTCCCTACCCGTGGAGGTTTTAAACATCAAGGTAATCTTCGTGGGGATTGTCCAAGATTTGTCACAGAGGCCTCATCTTCAAAGCTATTTGCCCTGGCTGCTAGAGAGCCATTGTGCTGGGCACCTTCTGAGCATTACTGCGCTTGGAATACATCCAAAATGCCTTTAATTTCCCAGCAGAAATTCACTTCTCCAGAATAAAGCCTATCTTCACATCCAAGGAAACAGTTATGTGCACAGTTACTACAGGCAGCACGGGAACACTAATGGAAGAACAGGCAGAAAAACCTGACTTAGTAACAGTTAAATCAGCTGGACAACAACCAGCCACACAAAATCAAGCTGGGTTTGAGGGCATCTGTGAGCCAGCCACATGGATACAGCATCCTACAATGGCAGTGACCAGCAATAGCCTTCCACCCCAACATCGGCATAGCCTGCAAGCTGGAACTCACCCAGGCAGCCCTAAGGAGGGAATGAAGTGCCAGAGGGACTGGTGGAGGTAGACCATGGATGTTGGTGAGACACAGCTCCTTGAACTCCCTGCCAATCAGGCTCAGTACTTTTACTACTTGAAGTCGGAAACCTGGAAGACAAAAGTCCCACAGAAGGTCTGTAGCACCGGTTTGGTGCGGACAACCCCAACCTTGCCACGTGAACTAATACAGCTACCAGAAGCCTTCTGCACTACAGCAACAACTTGGTTTAGCAGATTGGCCACCTAACCCGGTATGAGACCAACAGGAGCTGATACACATCCCATAGCTCCCCCTGAAGGCCTGAAGTGATCCTACAAATGGTGTGGTTAAACTACAGCAGATGAAGACGTTAAAACACATTCTCTCACCTCTAGAACAGAGGGTTCACGTGCCAAGGCACAGGTGACCTGGCACAGACCTCTACTGTAACAGCACTCAACAGAAAGCTTTGTAAAGCATTGGACTCAAAGGCACTAAGCCTGTTTAAACTCCTTGCCCACCTAATTAAGGCCCCCAAGGTACATATTAGACAATGAATTAAGAGACTTTCCACTTACCTTCGATGTGACAGACCTGGGAGTCATGGAAATAAGGCCGTGTCGAGATATAGATTTTAGCACCAGATCGCCGCCTCAGGAAGCTCATAAATTTTCCTTGTCTGCCGATCAAGTGGCCAACTAATTCCTTTATGAAAGGGACAAGAAAGCAACAGTCAGCAAGAGAACTATTGATCAAACAACACTGCTCTCTGCAGCTTATTTCATCACCTGCTCTTAATAACTGTGTACCCTCAAAACCTTCTGAATGCTTTCAAAGCATCAGACCAACAGATTGGGGTGGAAGACCATGAGGAATAATGAGTGCAACAGCCTTGAGTGCCTCATGTTTACAGTTTGTCCTGGCTCTTCCCTCCTGCTGAGTCCTAACGGGAGCTAATCACTTAAACCCTCATCTGTTGTTGATGTCCCTGGGATGGCACCAAGCCACAGCAGGACAGGAAGAGCCAGAAGATGGCTGTGTAGGGCAGGATGCAGGCCAGCAGCTGCTTACCTTTGGGACCCCTATTTCCCGGATGATGCGATCGCACTTGCTGGTTTCTCTCCCTGTCTTAGTGTTCTGATGGGTCACTGCCTTCTTCATGGCACAGCCGCTGCTCACAAAATCCATACCATGTTCATCCAATCCTGCAAGACGTGCACGTGTGTCAGCATTAAGACAACCCCCAGAATCCAGCTCCCAGACACAAGGCCATGAAAAGACATCATTTCATGGAGAGGTTACATAGAGCTCTTCCCATGCATTCACTCGGGGTGTTCCTGTATCAGCTTCTCCAGTGTGTCAGAAAGGGTTCCCGTCACATGCAGCCTACTGAAAGTTTCCTTCTGTTCCTGGAAAAAAACCTGCACGGCTCTGGGAACGCCACAGGAAGCGGCCCAAGTTGAGCCATCACCCTTCAAACAGTGCCCTTTTATACGGCAGCTGAGACAAAGACACTAGAAGTCAAAGTTACCAAAACCTGAATAAGAGCCTGCTGCTGCCCAAGGAATTCTGCATTCTACCCATGGCCTGGGCAGGGCTCTTCACAGGGAGTTCAGCAGGCGAGGAGGGACGTGCAACCTATCCATCTGCTCTTTGCACTGACATTACACTCCTGCCCCAGTAGATGGTGCACAGGGACCTGAGTGCCACGGGTGATCCACTGCTAGTGGTGGCAGGGGATTGCCTCTTGCCCAAGTCTGTCATATGCCTGAAGAAGCAAGGTGCCAGAGCCTAGCTACGGCTTCTTCCCAAACCACCGGCTGATACCAGGGACATTTCCACGTGGGAGGGGGACAAACTCAAACACCTTCCTCCTGGTCAGATCCCAGACACAATCAGCACGACACATGGTTGAACCTTCCCTCACATTAACAAGCAGAAGCGTGAGGATCCTCACTTACCTGCAAGTATTCAGGCCATCCAGTGCAGGACCAAAGAGAAAAATAAACCCAACACCTGCTTCACATTTGCCACATCTTAACTAAGAACACAGCACAGATGCCTGGAAAGGCAAGGATGGGGATGGAAGTCTCAAAGCCTGGGTGGGAGGGTCAGCTGCGTGACCTCTGATCCCACATTAGCACCCTTCCCTGCCCTGTCCCCTCTCCCTGCCCATCAGCTGTCTGGGTGTGCTGAGGTCTCAGCTCTTGTCACCACCAGGCTCCACAACACATTTGTACCTTTTGCCACACCAGCATTCACAACAAGGCAAAACCACCGTCTTCCTATAGTGACTCTCACTAAAGAAAACGTTCTGTGGGTTTAATCCTTCATTGCTGGCAAACTCGATCCACATGTCTTCCAACAACCAGCCTTCCAACTACTCTGCAGCAATTACAGAAGGCACCCTGTCATTAAGGGCTGTTGGCACCACAGGGTCTTATAAAGGACTTCGACATCCATCCCAAGGTCACACAGGTTAACATTTGCTCAGACAGCTTTGCATTCTGCCACACACACATCATCCAGGATCTAGAAGGCAAAAGCAACACAGACAGATGGGGAAATTCCATGATCACTGCTCCCTCTTGGGATTTCTTGGCATGCACCTTCTCTTCCAAGTAAAAGGCTTCAGGGTAATTGGTCTGCAACCAACTGATTTTATCGCAGTTCATTAGAGCACTTCCCTGGTTCATCCTGCAGCACCTCAGAAAGCTGCCTCATGGCTCCTTGCTGCAGCAGCTCACAGACACAGAGAAGAGCCCAGGGCTTGCTAGAGGCTGCTGGAACCAAAGCAGAAACCACTGGGACAAGCAGGTCTCAAACCAGCAAGGTGTCCAGCAGCCTGGCCTACATCCAGACACAGTCCATCTCACTGGGCTACTCCAGACCATGCTCAGCTTTAGACAAGAAGCTTTGTGCTGAACAGGAAGCAGTCTGCTCACCCCTTTGCAGTAGACCCTGAAGATCACCCAGCTAACACTGGATCCTACAGAGATGTGAATTCTGAAAGCAAATGCAGACCCACCTGCACCTGAGGGCTAAATAGTCATTTACTGCGGAAATTAAACATGAAATTTCATCTGCTCCTGTTCTGAAGCAGGAGGGTTACAGCACATAAAATGCTTGCTCACCGTGTGTGCGTAAGAGGATTTTCAAATCGCTTACCTTGTGGGCAATCTCCATCTATTCCTGCTGCCTTGCTACAGTCATTACACAGGTCTGGACCATCCTCTCGCAGTACCCCACTGCTGCATGGCACTTCGTTGTCTTCAGGCAGCTTCAGAGTAGGCTGAGTTTCACTCGGGCCAGAGCTCTGCCCAGCACTTGTATCTCGGGTTGCAGATGCACTCAGTGACTCTGAATGCTGGCCTGATGCAACAGCCAGCCTTGTGTTCTGCAACAGGCCCTCCACGCATGCCCCACCTTCACATGTGGATGTGCTGCACGCAGAGCCCTCCCTAATCAAAGGTGACTTTTCTGGAGAGCCTTTGTGGTTTTCCACAGGAGTCCGACCACCTCCCTGGGACTCACTGCACACAGAGGTCTTCATCTGACAGTCTCTTGTGGCTCCCTCAGTGGGGCTTTGTGTTAAACAGCTTGAACATGTAACATTCTGATCCTCTTCTTCTGTCTGTGGGGATGTCAGTACCGCAACATCCTTCTTTCCAGCAGTGTTCTTATCAGCTGCTGGAGCTTCCTCTGCAAGTGTCTGATCAGTGGAAACAGCACTTGCCATCTCCAGAGGTGTCTCAGCCTGGCTAGCAGCAGCCTCGCAGAGCTGAGTGGACCCATCACCTACAGAAGCAGGCAGCACTCCCTCCCTGCATACAGGGTTCTTCTTCCAACAGTCTTTAGTGTCTCCGTGTTCAGGGCTGGGTAAACAGATGCGTATTAAACAGCTTGAACGTGTTACATTCTGACCCTGCTCCTCTGCCTGCAGGGATGTTGGTACCACAGCATCACTCTTAACATTCTCCCTGGCTACTGGAGCTTCCTCTGCAAGCATCTGATCAGAGGAAACAACACGTGCCGTCGCCAGAGGTGTCTCAACTCGACTGGCAGCAGCTTGGCAGATCCGAGTGGACCCATCACTTGCAGCAGCTGACAGCACTTCCTCAGTTGCTGCCAAATTGACCTTGGAAACAATCGGGATTGTCACTTGCTCAATTTTCTCAATGTCTTCCTTGCACAAACCCACTCCTCTAATCTTCTCTCTTCTCAATTCTCCTTTTGGCTGTGTGTCCTCCTCCTCCTGACACACAGGTACAGTACTGGCAACTGACCTGGACACGTCTTCTTCCCCTGGCTGCTCCGAACAGGCAGACTCCCAAGGGAGAGAAACACAAGCAGGGACACCGTTTTTGTCTTGAGGTACCATTTCTTCTGGATTTTCACTGTCGTCCTCCAGGGTGCTGGGCTGATTTGTTGTTACTGGCAGGTCTTGTGAGAGATCCAGCCTCTCATCTGCGTGACACATAACAGAGGGCATCATCAACCCTGCTGTCAGCAGGGAGGTCGAGGTTTTGTTCTCTGTGCATTCCTCTTCCATCAAGGAGAGTGGCCTTTGAGGAACACATGGTTCTGTTCTGGGCGCTGAATCCTGCTCTGTCACTTCTTCCTGCTGCTCTTCAGTAGCCACTGCTTGTTCATCTTGATAGGTTCCATGCTTTTTTCTATGGGAATAGATCCACCAGCAGCCAAGAAGTGCCAGCACTCCAGGTACAGCATATGGGATGAAATTCCGCAAGCATAAAGGCATTTTAGAAAGCCTTAGCAGTTATACCTAGAAGGAGAAACAGAAAACATGTTACAATAGCCACAGGGAAGGGAACAGGAAGACTTCAGTTTCATAAACACCTTGAGGTATCTCTAGTAGCATGAACAGGCTTGTTTTCCATTTGCTTTTTAAATTCACATCTCTGCTCTACAGGAGACCTCAGAACGAGATCCTTACCTAAGACCAGGATCTCTGGACATTTCTCACCATTACAGTCACCAGTTTCACCTTACCCCCCCTTTCCACTCAAACCCATTTCACCTTCTTTCCCCTGCCCCCCCTTTGCTAGACAGAGGTCAGGGCTACACACACGGACAGCATCCAGCACTGCAGTCTCTCCAGGAGCAGGCTGGGTTCATAACACCAGTGGACCACCACTTTATGCTACGTTAAGTTTACTACATGGACAGCTGCTACTCCTGACTTGTGAGCTGAAAGCTTTCTCTTTCACTCTAGAAAGCGTGTGAACCCTTCCCTGCCTGGACACCACTGGGACTCATGTCCCAGCCATGCTCCTCCATCTACAAGCCTCCTCTAGGTTAAATGAGGCAGGGCTGAGGCCTTCCCATTTCCTTCAGGAAAGCCTACAGCTGGCACACAGAGCTGAAGTTCCCCACGTCCCCAAAACAAAGAGTGCAAAGGACACTCAGTTTATATTTTCACTGGGCAGGAATGAAAGCAGAACCCCCGTGTCTGACAATGCTTACACACCACAGGCTTTTCTCCAAACGGGCCCTAAGACTTTCACCAGTAAGCAACAAAGATAAAGATTGTTTGCAGGAGATAAAGTCCTGGAGATGGGAACCACCCACTGGAAAACTGTATTATCTAGTTCCTCTTCAGAAGTATAAAAAGATAAGACAACCAAGTCAGTCTCTCAACTATGCTTCGTCTGTCTCGACCAGAAAACACCTTTTGTCATCAGAGCAAGCCTCCTTCCAGATACCTCCTTCAGGGCCCTGATTTTCACAGCAGCTGATTACACCCTAGCTAAGGACAAAACCATGCCCCCCTCAGACCCAAACCGAGCATCCGAGACCTGGAGCACTTAATATACGCTCCAGATTTCTCACCTCCTCCAGCCACAAGCTCCTATCCCACAGGAACAAACGCACAACTTCACCCAAGCTAGCTTGGACACCAGCCTGGCTTCTGTATTGCTTGCTGTAGAGGCATACAGTCTTAAAGTCACAGAACGGTTTGGGTTGGAAGGGGCCTTAAGGCTCATGCAGTTCCAACCCCTTGTCACAGGCAGGGACACCTTCCACTAGAGCGGCTCGCTCCAAGTCCAACCTGGCCAAGGCAAGTAAATAAATGAACAGCAGGAACAGGGACTACAAAACGTCTTGCTCAACCTCAAATCAAAGCTCAGCTGCAGACATGATTTAAGAAGTCCAGTAACATCTCCAGCATATCAACAAATGTTGATCTACACAGGAAACTAGAGTCTTGTTCACCCTGTGACACTCATGCGTGATGCCTCTTAAACCCAAGTTCCTTCCAGTCAGACAGCGGGGCTCATTGCTGAGGATGAACTTCCAGTTGACAGCAACATCTGAGACTTGGAATTAAAAACCGAAACAACACAATAAATCTATGCGGTAATTTGGATGTTTGGGTTTTGGAACTTGCTAAGTGGAAAGGGTGAAGCCTGTACATACGTTCCTGAAACAGAAGATCCCCATTTCTGCTCTCCAGCACAATGGCACACTGTGAGTGACTGCGAGTACTCATCTGCTGCCTGCCAAAGTTGCTGTAATTCATGCAGAACCACCCCACAAGCTGCCTCACAGCGCACCACAAACTCAAATTAAAGTAGCTCACAAGTCCATTCCCAGCAAGCTTCCCTGATTAAACACTCCTATTATTATCCCATTCCCTAGTAAGTTGCACCAACTCTACAAACAATGGTCCCACACAATCCTGCAGCACAGGGGGACAGTAGCAGGGTGCCCCACGGAGGGCCAGGCCCATCCCAAAGCCTGGCAGACAAAGCAGTTCCAAGAGTCCTTTCAAACATGAATATCATTTAAGTTAAAGACCTCCACTCTGTGATGCTTAGATCAGTGGGGATGGTGGGTTAGCCGACTGCCCCTTGCAAAGCTCATTTCATTTCATGCTTTTAATTTGACTAGTTTCAGCAAGAGCTGCATTATACTACCAGTGCTGTCTGAAATGGGAATTCCACATCCTTCCATCAGCTAGAAAGGGACAAAAGGCAGCGGCTCCGCACAAGACACCAGCAGACATCCTAAAGCACTGGGCTGGCCAGGGGACAGCTAGCATTAACAAACATCTCCTTGCATAAACACGACAGGAAGACTTTGGTGGCCTGATATTAATATGCTGGTCACAACACCACTTTCATGTGATGCCTTCAAGACAGCTGATTTTTAACCAGCTCAACACAACCACTGTAAGATGCAGCACATACTTCTCTCTCATTTCTTCCACAGGGGAGCTCCTCCAGCCCACATCCATTTTTCCAACAGGTTTAAAAGCGACAAAACCCTCTCTCCATTGCCAACTCGACAGCCAGTTCAGGACCGCAGGAGCAAAGGGATCATTTAAACACATGGGGGGGAAACAAGCCTGGGATTCTCCTGCCAGCAGCAGAACAGAACATGGCAACTTGCCAAATCACATGGCCTTCAGCAGCGCCAAACTGGAGGAGCCCTGCCCAGCAGTCCCTGCGCACTCCAGGCAGGAGGAGCCAGCTGGGGAAGCGCGGCAGCTCCGGAGGCTTTGGGCCACAGACAGGCTGCCCGGAGAAGCCAGAACCAGCGTGAACACTGGATGCACCGCTGCCATCCCCCAACATGCAGGGCTCCACACGGGCCTGCACCACAAATAGTGCAGAGCTCGCACACTGTACATTGCTTGCCCCGCACCATGAGCCACTTCCACTTCTGCCTCCTGGCATGTCAGGAATCCACTCTAAATGTCACACCTTGTATCAAGGCACAGGGAGCTGCAGTGAGGGCATGAGGCTTTTCCAACTTGCTAAATAATCCCCACAGCAGGTCAGGATAGGATTAAGACACCAAGGGGAGAATAGGGGTCAGTTCGTTCTCCAAATCTGTATCCCGACTTGATTTATGGAAAACTCCGGGTAAAGATCAGGGGGGTGAGGACAGCACTGAACCCACACACTCGCCTACCTTACAAAAGAAAGGCAAGGACAGTCAACTTATTCTACTTGCTCGCACTCAGATCCCAGAGCAGTTTTAAGCCACCTCGTTCCTCTCGCCAGCACAAACAACCCTTCAGAAGACACATGCGTATAAGGTTAGAAATGTTTGCAGCACGAGGTTCACAGAGAAGCCAGATAATTCATTCTCAAGGTCCGAGAGGAGCAGGCACTTGCTCCAGCTTTCCAGGGCCTTCCACACACAGGAAGGTCTGTTCTGGGGGCAAGCTGCTTCCAGTCTCTGGAAGCAGAGAGACAAGGATAGTTCCCAAATGATGGAGCCCCCATGCCCTGCAGGGACGTTCCCCACAGCGTTGCCGGTCCCTGCCTCTTCTGCTTGCCTTCTGCCCCAGCACTTGAGAGGTTATGCTTCCAAACCCCAAAAGCAGTGGAAATCGAGGCTGGAATTTAAGACCGTCCTGAAGGATCACACAGCAAACAAGCAGGCAGCTAAACTGTAAATGCAGCTTCAACAGCAGAGCCAGGATGACTCCATGCAGACCCTACAGTTAGTGATAGAGCACTCAGGAAATAAATCCTATCTGGGTGAAAGAGAACTGGACAAGGTTGGCAGAGTTCAAACTAAATGGGACCACGTGGGCTCTTCAAATTTTCCATGCTAAAAATAATCAGTAGCACATGCCCTGCCTTACAGGAGGCATAGGAACAGGACTTGACAAAAACCTTAAGAACTGCAGGCCATACCTTTAAAAATCAATTACTGCACAGAAACAGACTTATTTGACCTACCCTTGCATCGGGTGTGTTTTCATTGAAAGCTGAATTGGTGCTCGCATCCGCAGGCTGCAGGGTCCTGCACTGCACACTCCTGCACTGCACACTCCTGAGCACCAACCAGGCTGTACAGCCTTCCCATACACCTCTCTCTTTGGTGGTATATTATGACGTAAGCAACCACTTCTCAGCCAAAGCAGGACCCCAGAGAGTTGCTATGTTACGCTCGGTTTACAACACAAGTATCAGCCTAGTTAAACTGCAGCAGGTTCTTTACTGATGCTTCAGAAATCACCAAGGAGCACCTGTATACACTAACATCGACCACCAGCGACCCTCCCAAAGGGCACTGATCACCCCCGAGCTCATCACTCCTGCCATACAACTCATCACAGGTTACACTCAGTAGTTAACATTAACCCTATCTGATTATCAAGCTCCTTAATGCATATTCTATCCTATCACCTTCCTGCTCCATCATTTCACCATTCGCGGTTTCCTCAGCCAAGGAGTGTCTCCCTGTGAATCCTCTATTACAGACACCACTTCGCTAGAAAGGTGTCTCCGATGCAGAAGCATACTTCAGAAACTGCTTTTGTACCACTCGTTGGGGAAATGCAACTTTAGGGTCAATCTGAGGAAAAAGAAAGGGGAAATCAACAAGATAGCTTTTGTTGTCAGTTTATATTATTTTCTTTTTAAATCACTGAATTATTAATCCCTCATTTCTCAGGCGTATCATTCAGCACACCGGCTCATCCAGAACTGCTCTGGAACAGGAGACAGAAGAGGGGAGGAAAACATCTCTTCTGTACACCTCCTCCATCATCTTCTAGGCAACAACCTCCACTGGTGCTCAGGGAGCTCCCTCTTAGTCTCTAGGTGCTGCCTCTACAGCCAAAACTGCGCGTCAACCCTTATCTGCATGCTCTGGAGGCTGCACAAGAGACAGCCAGCACGCCTCATCAGACCTTCACCTGCTGCTCCTGACACCTGCACCTTCCTTCAGTTGGGTTTGGGGCTGCTTTTTCTTTTCTGCTTTGTTTTGTCAACTGACTTGGCAACACCACACCAAGGGAGAACTGCAGAACACAAAGCCAATCCGCATTTAGACTGCTAAAACTAAAATGTTAGAAGGACTAGGAGATTACCCTTGACAAAAACACGCCAAATTGATCTGGTTTGCTCCCCCTCAAAGAACACATGTAAGCAATAAAAATTACAAAAGGGCATTTATGTGAAGGGGGGGCAGAGGAGACCAAGGTACACAAAACATACGAGTCTTTTAAACCAGAGAAACCAAGTTCTTACAAATTATTTTCCATGAAGGAATTACCTGGGGTATTCCACAGTGAAGCATGCCACCACAGAGACAAAAAGGAAGAAAAAATACCCCTGGTGTAGCCCCTGCTCCCTTGTTCTAAGGTGCAGCACCGACTCCCATTCCAAAGTGAGCCCAAATGCTAATTCTGCAGTTTCAAAACCAACTTCCACATGGGTCATGTTCAGAAAGTGGCTCCTCTCTACCACTCAAAAATCACTTCAGAACAAAAAGATACCACCACAGAGGCATGGCTGGAGGGAAAGAAAAACCTTTCCACAACTGCCCAGCCTCACTGTCATCTGTAAAAATGACTGCAATAAAACGACACCGAGCTGTGCTTTTCAGTATCCACAAGTCCATTTCTCAGCACGAGCACAATTTGCTCACTTCAGTTTGGTTCGGGGTGAGAAAGAAATTATCTGATTGAAGAAGTAATCTTGGTTCTGTGCTCTCGGGTAGCTGTGTGCGGAAAGGTACAGGCACCGGAGGAAAACCCAAGCAAATCAGGGGTCAGCCTCTGCAAGGGAAAAGGAACACTTTTTCATTATCATCTCAAGTGCAGACGCTGGGTAAGGACAAATCGGCACAAGCAGAGATACAATCTGGACCTGCGACCAGAGACGAACGTCCAAAGCATGTAAATCAAGGTCCTACAGCCGCATCTTATGGCTCAAGATTACACATGTATTCCTTCAAGGACTGAGAGCCGGAATAGCTGCGCTTCCATTGCGGAAACCACCCAGAGCGGCGGCCGGCGGCGATGCTCGGCTCAGGCTCGAGTGCCATCTGCTGCTCTCCCACCGCTCCCAATGCTCCAATGTGGGACAGGCAACGAGCGCCACGCTTGGCTCACCCAGCTCGGCTCAGGAGCTGAGGGTCCCTGTTCTCATGCTTAAAGACCACCGAACTCTAGTGGCCTCCTGGGAAGGAGCAACACACAGAGCTTTGAAGGTGGGACATGAACTACACAAACCAGCCAGCCCCTTTGATCCCATCTCCCCTCTCCCAGGGGAAGGCTGAAACCCTGCTAGAGTCACAGCTACAGCACAGCTCCTGTCACCTCCTGCTCTCCACAGGGATGGAGAACACCTTCATAAACAGCCAACCCTGGTTTTACACACCAAAATACTCACCTCGGAATCTGTGGCAGCTTTTCTATGTTCTTGATTCAGCAAAAGGAGGAAAGCTTCTGGCACGCATCCACCTCAGGAAAAGCACTACAGGGCTAGGAAAGCCCAGGCTGGGTGTCAGGGAGGAGGCATGGTACCCACCAGCTCCAACCCAAGTTGCTAAACACCTCAGATGCTTCAGCCTGGAACAGAGATAGGTGACAGAGAAGTCTATAAACTCGCAGGCAGCATAGACAAGCCAAAGCAGGGGCCATTACTCACTTTTCCACGGTCTCAGGATGATGGATTAGCCAGGGATGCTTCCAGGCAATTCAGAAAACAAACAGGAAGCACGTTTTCAACTTTGTTTTTTTATTCTTTTAGCAAAACATAAGAGTTTCCTCGGCCTGCAGAGAACACCCAGAGCTTCTCAGGAACGGACACGGTATAAAGCTTGGCTGGTTTCATCCTCAACGTGCGAGCCTCCTGCTTTTGGTGGAGCTGAACCTGGGTGGTCGCAGGTCTTGTAAGGATTTCCAGACTTGCTGTTCTGTGTGTTTTCTGCTAATACCCTGCTTAGAAAACTGCTCCTTTACTTGTGAGAACATGGAGCACTCCCACCGCCAGACACGCCAGCAGTGGGAGGATGCAGCACGGCTCTGCGAGCACAAAACCAGCGCTGGCAGTTTCAAGCTCACAGCATCAAAAGGATTGCGTGATTGTTTCTCTTCCTTTCTGTCTTGTTGCGGTAACTCGTGCTTAACACACTTGGTTCCAGGCAGCCCCAGTGTGGTCAGTCCAGCCCATGCCCTCCCTTTACCACACAGGCAGTGTGAATACACAGCTTACTGCAAGAACAGACTTTTCCAGTTGCAAGATGCTCAAATGCCTCGAGTATTGAGTGCAAGGACAAACTGCTGACATCATCGCGCTACTTGCCTTCAACAAGAAACCTGTCATCATTCTAAAGAGGGGATTTTATAGCCTGCACAACAGAAACAGACTCCCAAGTTTCTCTTTCCAACGCACAAGTGTGACCAAAGGGATGCCCTGAATCCAGAGTAAGTTAATCCCACAAATACGTAACAGTCTCGACAGCCTTCAGTACCAGTGCTCACACTAAGGCTTTCTAGTAAGTAATTCATCATAAAAAATAAACCTAGTTTTCAGCTGGAAGTAAAATGAAGCCCTGGAGATTTGAAGCTTGACCTTTCTGCACCTCTTGCAAAGCCAGGATCAGGGTCTGATCTCACCTGCTTACCCCATTAAGCTCCCTTCTCAACCCTACATCGCAAGGGGTCAGGAAATGAAGGCTCTTAGTCATCACACTTTGATTAAGACAGCTTAAAACTTAAGCTTTAATTGAAATGAAAAGAAACATTCCACGATAATCTGTGTTTTATAGATTTCACTTAGTTACCAAATTGAGTTTTCACTGGCTGTTACTGCAAACATGAACATTAAATCACAAGCACTGAACAGGAGAGAACTCAAAAGAAAAAGATATAACCATATCATATCAGAAGGGCTGGACCAAATGCTTTTGTAAGGAACTATCCAAACGTGCAACGCACTGACATGTTAGCTCATAGGATATAAAGACACACTTGAATCCACCCAAAAAAGCTTCTGAGGACTGACTACATCAGCGTCTTCCTGGCAGGTATCTTCTCTGCCAGCCATAAATCCCAGCTCAATACATACCTAACATGATATACATTAGAGGCCACGTGTTTGAAGACTATTAAAAGTCAGCTCAAATTATCTGAGCAGAATTTTAAATATGTCATAGAAATCTAAAAAGGAGAATAAAGAAAAATAAAAGGAAGGAGAGGAGAACACCACTGCAGCTTTAATGCCAAGTTATTACTTTCTTTTTAAACAGAACTGTACAGCAACACAGTAAAGAATGCAGTGATGACAATTCCAACCAGACAGCAACCTAAGGGAATCCTAATCCTGTATACAGCAGAGCTGAAACACTCCCAACATTCAGATGCTCCAACGTTGGCTACCCTAATGCACTCCAAACCAGTTCTACCTACAGAGGACATTTTGGCGCGAAAAAGTTTCTGTAAAGTTCCCTTTGTTTCCAGTGTTTTTCTTGTACAAAATATTACAGTGTTGGTTTTTTTTATATATATTTACAGACTTGCACAGCTAGAAAAATATCAACTACAACTGGGCTTGGCAATCAGTTCTTTTCTTTAAATACACATCACTTCAGAGCGAAAATTGTAGTGGTAACACATCCTGCCTTCAAGCGTCTGCACGGAGCAGCCTTCTTAAGCGTATCAAGCCTAAAAACCATGACTGCAGTGAGATATGTGCCACAGTAAGTGCAACGAATGCAATTCATCTACCTCCTGGCATAAGGAAGACACAAGATGAATATTGTTTATGCAGGTTAGTGGCACAATATAGAGAAATCCATAACTGAACATTAAACTCCTTAATCACATTCATTCATTTCATAGGCAGAGCCTGTTAAAAAAGGACAACCAATGTAACTTTGATGGAAAGAAGACACTAAGTTCATGGGTATTATACATCTGGAACGACCACAGCGTAAGTGGCATTTACTACCTTCGAACGAGCAGTAAGGTTTTCAGGTTTTTCCCATTCAGCTTTTGAGTAGAGGCCAGAGACGATTTTTTGCTTTAAAGCTACAGTATCTATTATTACGGCTTTTAACACACCGCCTTTCGCCGAGATGAGGTATGTGTTTCTAGGGAAATGGTACGACACTGCTAGTAGTCAAGCCACCGAGCAAGCCCTCTTTCCACCACAGTTCTGTTTATGGACACCACCTAAAGGGAGGTGAAAAGAAAGAAAACAAAAAGTAGAAAGGTGAACAAACCACTAGAAAAAGAAACCCAATCAGTGAGTTCCTAATCAACAACAGAAAGTCTGCATTAGCACCAACTCTAACAAAATAGGCATGTCAACACACGCACCTCATCGCCCGTCAAGTTCCACAGCTGTATCAGCGGCAGTCCTGTTGCACTATCATAATTTGTGACCTGGAAACACAAAAAACAGAGTGGGCAGCAGTCCTGGTGTGAGCCATGAAGGATGCAAGGCCAGCATCATTCACTCCCTATCACACACCCCTTCCTATGCACAGGCTGCAGGAAATGCAGCCCCTACCCCCAGGCAGCAGCTGGAACACCCTGTGGGCAAGTTGACTTTCATCACTGAAATCCATACCCTGGCTTTCTGCCCACATCACTCACAAGCGGGAATACTCATCCCTTCCCAGCCACACAGCCCTGAGCAGTAACTGCTGCTACACAAGGAAGTTCTCAGCACCACAATTTCTCAGCAAGACCCTGCCCAGCAGCCAGACTTCCAGGCTCTGGCTCTGCTGTTTTCACACACACAGGACAGGGGGTGCAGAGTCACAGCAGCACCATCAGCAACAAGACTTTTCCCAACAGCTCCACATACCTGTGCCACAAGGACTGCGCCTCTGGTCATCTCATCAACAGCAGCGTCAGCTTCAGGGGAGAAGTGATCCTCATCTTGGGGAGGAGCAGGAGAAAACAAATGAGAGTCACAGGCTTTAAAGGCCAGAAGGTACTATTAAGCTCATCTTGCCTGACCTCCTACATCCATTAGGCCAGAAAATCCTCACCCACTGCTGCTGTACATGTTTGCTGAAACCAGTCTATTAAACTGGAGATCACACAAGCATTATGCCTGCTGTGTTGCTGAAGGGAAGAATGAAGTGCTTTCTAAAGCCACTAGCCAAGCTAATATGAATTTAAGTGGCTGATGAATTAGGAGGCTTTCAAGATAGAAAAGTGCGTATCTGCAGTACCTTTGAGCTGTCATTAGTATTTTGATCCTTAATAAACTAAGCTCAAGGGCCTCAGGACTTCAGCGACCCACCTGACCCCCAGCTCCTACAGAAGCCCCTTCCGTACAAGACAGCTTTTTAGGCCCCCAGACATCGGGCATCTCTACCACCATGACATTCTGCCAGGGCTTGAACGGTGGTATTTTGAACAAAGAACCATACACGTCAGTCACTTCAGTAGGAAAGCGTCAGATATTGGTTTAACACATTAAAACTAAGTCCACATTTACAGCTACTTTATGACAGAAGGCGGCAGAGTAGTTACAGCTACTTCACTTTATACACTGCCAGCTCGCTGTTCGGGAGAGTAATTCACTCTCTCCTTCAAGCAGGAAAAGGCCGGGACATCTATCATCTTTCCCCTGGAGCCTGACAGGTTCTGCCACGCTGGCACATTCAGAAGAATAAAATTCATTTTTTCCAGTCCTTGCTCTAGTCACACCAGGGGCCGAGCTTGCCATAGGAGAGGGAAGGTTCAGGCACAATCATTGCTTGCACACTGCTGGCACCCATTGACACTGCAGGAGGACTGCCAATAGTACTTGTCAGGAGCTCCATCACCTGGAAGAGGCACCACATTGTCCAGTAAAACTTCTGCTCCTTGGAAAGGCAGCGATAAAAAGTCAGACCTTAAAGAAAAGAGAACCCATCAGAATAAGAGCAGGGCTTTAAGTCACTCCCATAGTCTTTAAGGTGACATCGATGAATCAATTGCTGTAACAGGGATTTAGTTTAAAATTGGCGACAGTCAAAAACAACCTCCCAGCAACCTAAGCAGCAGCAATCCATTGTCTGATGAGCATGCCAGGTTGGACTGGGCTCCAAGCAAAAGCCACCTCTACCGTGGAGGCTGGCCTGCTTTCCTCCCACCTCTGGGCACAATCAAGTATTTCATGGGCTTGTGTAAGAAAACCCTCATCCAATAGAGCTCTTCAAGTCACTGGGGCTGGAGCATAGAGAATCCCAATCTTATTCCTAGCTCAGCAACTAACTACACCCTGGGGCCTCCCAAAGGCATCCTTTTGCTCAGCTGCCATGCCGAAGTGACAGAAGTCACAACTTCCTCTTCCCTCCCCTTCAATAAAGCCTTGCAAGAGCTTGCTCTGCTGCCAGGGAATCCACCCCTGCTGCTGAGACAAACCCTTCTACCAATTCCCACTTCAGCTGGGGAAAAACCTAGAAGGAATTCAAATACAGATGCCTCTGATGAAGATTTGAGCCAGATATGGCCTCAGGCCATGGAAGAGGAGCTAGAGACCTGATTTGTCTGAGTGTGTCGACCTTCACTTTGTCATATCCTCCATAGTCCACGTATCTGAGTTCCACTTCACTGGTCTCTTCAAAGTAGCTGATAACTTGAGCCCGTAGCCATGCCCCATCCAGGCCTGGAGCTGCGCAGATAATACCAACTGTAGAACATAAGGGTACAGAGAAGAAAGCTCAGTGGATTTCCAGAAATCAGCCCTTCAGGCATTAGTTATGACTAATAACTCCTTTCCACGTGATGCAGCCTCCACTTTAGACCATGTGCAGACAGTGACACTATCAAGATGTGGGACTAGTTCCACACTTTGTCAGCAAAAATACACCAGGTGCCAGGTAGATAAGAATAACCCAAGACTGACTTATCTCCTTCTGAATTTCAATGTGCAACTACGTGGCTGGAGAAGTATTCAGGGATGAGTGGGGTAAGGAAGAACAGAGCAACAGCTTGGGCTTCAGCTATTAAAAAAAGCCCAAATAAACAGAATAACAAGCGAACTATCACATCTCATGCACTGGGAAACCTCCCAAGCCTGACACAGGGCAGCGGGATTTCACAGGACCCTCGAAGTTTCCCAAGCGAACAGTTTGTGAGCAGCCCAGTCACTTGCCTGCTACTGGAGTTGGCAGGGTTGGGATTTCAGGTTGAGAGTAGCAGACATACATCTGCTGGTCAAGGCGCTGGAGGACATGGAAAGTGGGGTGCGTGTGCTGCTGCAGGAACATGTGCCCTGCATCGACTTGGTGCGCCACAACCACCTCCACAGTGACTCCATCCGGGAGGAAGAGCTGTCATGGAGAGGAAAGAAGCTCTCATTAGTGTTCACTGCAACTCAAGCTTCATTCACAGCAACTCCCTGTTCCACCAGCACCTCCTGAGGCTTACAGCTATGGCACTGTAGCATTTCACTTCTAAAGACAGCTTTGGATCAGGAGCACAAAGCTACCCGTTGTTAACTCCATGCTGTCCTAAAGGGAATCAGACTTGGGCTGGGGCCCATCTTATACCCAAAAAGACCATCAGCACAGAGCAGCTGCAAGACTTATTTACCCAAGAGATCAGTGAGCAGAGTCCGGAATGATGCAGGTCAAGCCATGCTGCACTATCAACACTGCACAACTTGCCAGGATTCCCTGCCCGTGGAGGTTTTAAACATCAAGGTAATCCTCGTGGGGATTGTCCAAGATTTGTCACAGAGGCCTCATCTTCAAAGCTATTTGCCCTGGCTGCTAGAGAGCCATTGTGCTGGGCACCTTCTGAGCATTACTGCGCTTGGAATACATCCAAAATGCCTTTAATTTCCCAGCAGAAATTCACTTCTCCAGAATAAAGCCTATCTTCACACCCAAGGAAACAGTTATGTGCACAGTTACTACAGGCAGCACAGGAACAGTAATGGAAGAACAGGTAGATAAACCTTACTTATTAACAGTTAAATCAGCTGGACAACAACCAGCCACACAAAATCAAGCTGGGTTTGAGGGCATCTGTGAGCCAGCCACATGGATACAGCATCCTACAACGGCGGTGACCAGCAATAGCCTTCCACCCCGACATCGGCATAGCCTGCAAGC
This sequence comes from Amazona ochrocephala, assembly GCA_039720435.1. Taxonomy (NCBI): domain Eukaryota; kingdom Metazoa; phylum Chordata; class Aves; order Psittaciformes; family Psittacidae; genus Amazona; species Amazona ochrocephala. Next base: position 82,762,156 of record CM077879.1, read on the forward strand.
TGGAACTCACCCAGGCAGTCATAAGGGGGGAATGAAGTGCCAGAGGGGCTGGTGGAGGTAGACCATGGATGTTGGTGAGACACAGCTCCTTGAACTCCCTGCCAATCAGGCTCAGTACTTTTACTACTTGAAGTCGGAAACCTGGAAGACAAAAGTCCCACAGAAGGTCTGTAGCACCGGTTTGGTGCGGACAACCCCAACCTTGCCACGTGAACTAATACAGCTACCAGAAGCCTTCTGCACTACAGCAACAACTTGGTTTAGCAGATTGGCCACCTAACCTGGTATGAGACCAACAGGAGCTGATACACATCCCATAGCTCCCCCTGAAGGCCTGAAGTGATCCTACAAATGGTGTGGTTAAACTACAGCAGATGAAGACGTTAAAACACATTCTCTCACCTCTAGAACAGAGGGTTCACGTGCCAAGGCACAGGTGACCTGGCACAGACCTCTACTGTAACAGCGCTGAACAGAAAGCTTTGTAAAGCATTGGACTCAAAGGCACTAAGCCTGTTTAAACTCCTTGCCCACCTAATTAAGGCCCCCAAGGTACATATTAGACAATGAATTAAGAGACTTTCCACTTACCTTCGATGTGACAGACCTGGGAGTCATGGAAATAAGGCCGTGTCGAGACATAGATTTTGGCACCAGATCGCTGCCTCAGGAAGCTCATAAATTTTCCTTGTCTGCCGATCAAGCGGCCAACTAATTCCTTTATGAAAGGGACAAGAAAGCAACAGTCAGCAAGAGAAATATTGATCAAACAACACTGCTCTCTGCAGCTTATTTCATCACCTGCTCTTAATAACTGTGTACCCTCAAAACCTTCTGAATGCTTTCAAAGCATCAGACCAACAGATTGGGGTGGAAGACCATGAGGAATAATGAGTGCAACAGCCTTGAGTGCCTCATGTTTACAGTTTGTCCTGGCTCTTCCCTCCTGCTGAGTCCTAACGGGAGCTAATCACTTAAACCCTCATCTGTTGTTGATGTCCCTGGGATGGCACCAAGCCACAGCAGGACAGGAAGAGCCAGAAGATGGCTGTGTAGGGCAGGATGCAGGCCAGCAGCTGCTTACCTTTGGGACCTCTATTTCCCAGATGACGTGATCGCACTTGCTGGTTTCTCTCCCTGTCTTAGTGTTCTGCTGGGTCACTGCCTTCTTCATGGCACAGCCGCTGTTCACAAAATCCATACCATGTTCATCCAATCCTGCAAGACGTGCACGTGTGTCAGCATTAAGACAACCCCCAGAATCCAGCTCCCAGACACAAGGCCATGAAAAGACATCATTTCATGGAGAGGTTACATAGAGCTCTTCCCATGCATTCACTCGGGGTGTTCCTGTATCAGGTTCTCCAGTGTGTCAGAAAGGGTTCCCGTCACATGCAGCCTACTGAAAGTTTCCTTCTGTTCCTGGAAAAAAACCTGCACGGCTCTGGGAACGCCACAGGAAGCGGCCCAAGTTGAGCCATCACCCTTCAAACAGTGCCCTTTTATACGGCAGCTGAGACAAAGACACTAGAAGTCAAAGTTACCAAAACCTGAATGAGAGCCTGCTGCTGCCCAAGGAATTCTGCATTCTACCCATGGCCTGGGCAGGGCTCTTCACAGGGAGTTCAGCAGGCGAGGAGGGACGTGCAACCTATCCATCTGCTCTTTGCACTGACATTACACTCCTGCCCCAGCAGATGGTGCACAGGGACCTGAGTGCCACGGGTGATCCACTGCTAGTGGTGGCAGGGGATTGCCTCTTGCCCAAGTCTGTCATATGCCTGAAGAAGCAAGGTGCCAGAGCCTAGCTACGGCTTCTTCCCAAACCACCGGCTGATACCAGGGACATTTCCACTTGGGAGGGGGACAAACTCGAACACCTTCCTCCTGGTCAGATCCCAGACACAATCAGCGCGACACATGGTTGAACCTTCCCTCACATTAACAAGCAGAAGCGTGAAGATCCTCACTTACCTGCAAGTATTCAGGCCATCCAGTGCAGGACCAAAGAGAAAAATAAACCCAACACCTGCTTCACATTTGCCACATCTTAACTAAGAACACAGCACAGATGCCTGGAAAGGCAAGGATGGGGATGGAAGTCTCAAAGCCTGGGTGGGAGGCTCAGCTGCGTGACCTCTGATCCCACATTAGCACCTTTCCCTGCCCATCAGCTCTCTGGGTGCTGAGGTCTCAGCTCTTGTCACCACCAGGCTCCACAACACATTTGTATCTTTTGCCACACCAGCATTCACAACAAGGCAAAACCACCGTCTTCCTATAGTGACTCTCACTAAAGAAAACGTTCTGTGGGTTTAATCCTTCATTGCTGGCAAACTCGATCCACATGTCTTCCAACAACCAGCCTTCCAACTACTCTGCAGCAATTACAGAAGGCACCCTGTCATTAAGGGCTGTTGGCACCACAGGGTCTTATAAAGGACTTCAACATCCATCCCAAGGTCACACAGGTTAACATTTGCTCAGACAGCTTTGCATTCTGCCACACACACATCATCCAGGATCTAGAAGGCAAAAGCAACACAGACAGATGGGGAAATTCCACGATCACTGCTCCCTCTTGGGATTTCTTGGCATGCACCTTCTCTTCCAAGTAAAAGGCTTCAGGGTAATTGGTCTGCAACCAACTGATTTTATCACAGTTCATTAGAGCACTTCCCTGGTTCATCCTGCAGCACCTCAGAAAGCTGCCTCATGGCTCCTTACTGCAGCAGCTCACAGACACAGAGAAGAGCCCAGGGCTTGCTAGAGGCTGCTGGAACCGAAGCAGAAACCACTGGGACAAGCAGGTCTCAAACCAGCAAGGTGTCCAGCAGCCTGGCCTACATCCAGACACAGTCCATCTCACTGGGCTACTCCAGACCATGCTCAGCTTTAGACAAGAAGCTTTGTGCTGAACAGGAAGCCGTCTGCTCACCCCTTTGCAGTAGACCCTGAAGATCACCCAGCTAACACTGGATCCTACAGAGATGCGAATTCTGAAAGCAAATGCAGACCCACCTGCACCTGAGGGCTAAATAGTCATTTACTGGGGAAATTAAACATGAAATTTCATCTGCTCCTGTTCTGAAGCAGGAGGGTTACAGCACATAAAATGCTTGCTCACCGTGCACGCGTAAGAGGATTTTCAAATCGCTTACCTTGTGGGCAATCTCCATCTATTCCTGCTGCCTCGCTACAGTCATTACAGGTCTGGACCATCCTCTCGCAGTACCCCACTGCTGCATGGCACTTTGTTGTCTTCAGGCAGCTTCAGAGTAGGCTGAGTTTCACTCGGGCCAGAGCTCTGCCCAGCACTTGTATCTCGGGTTGCAGATACACTCAGTGACTCTGAATGCTGGCCTGATGCAACAGCCAGCCTTGTGTTCTGCAACAGGCCCTCCACGCATGCCCCACCTTCACATGTGGATGTGCTGCACGCAGAGCCCTCCCTAATCAAAGGTGACTTTTCTGGAGAGCCTTTGTGGTTTTCCACAGGAGTCCGACCACCTCCCTGGGACTCACTGCACACAGAGGTCTTCATCTGACAGTCTCTTGTGGCTCCCTCAGTGCGGCTTTGTGTTAAACAGCTTGAACATGTAACATTCTGATCCTCTTCTTCTGTCTGTGGGGATGTCAGTACCGCAGCATCCTTCTTTCCAGCAGTGTTCTTATCAGCTGCTGGAGCTTCCTCTGCAAGTGTCTGATCAGTGGAAACAGCACTTGCCATCTCCAGAGGTGTCTCAGCCTGGCTAGCAGCAGCCTCGCAGAGCTGAGTGGACCCATCACCTACAGAAGCAGGCAGCACTCCCTCCCTGCATACAGGGTTCTTCTTCCAGCAGTCTTTAGTGTCTCCCTGTTCAGGGCTGGGTAAACAGATGCGTATTAAACAGCTTGAACGTGTTACATTCTGACCCTGCTCCTCTGCCTGCAGGGATGTTGGTACCACAGCATCACTCTTAACATTCTCCCTGGCTACTGGAGCTTCCTCTGCAAGCATCTGATCAGAGGAAACAACACGTGCCATCTCCAGAGGTGTCTCAACTCGACTGGCAGCAGCTTGGCAGATCCGAGTGGACCCATCACTTGCAGCAGCTGACAGCACTTCCTCAGTTGCTGCCAAATTGACCTTGGAAACAATCGGGATTGTCACTTGCTCAATTTTCTCAATGTCTTCCTTGCACAAACCCACTCCTCTAATCTTCTCTCTTCTCAATTCTCCTTTTGGCTGTGTGTCCTCCTCCTCCTGACACACAGATACAGTACTGGCAACTGACCTGGACACGTCTTCTTCCCCTGGCTGCTCCGAACAGGCAGACTCCCAAGGGAGAGAAACACAAGCAGGGACACCGTTTTTGTCTTGAGGTACCATTTCTTCTGGATTTTCACTGTCGTCCTCCAGGGTGCTGGGCTGATTTGTTGTTACTGGCAGGTCTTGTGAGAGATCCAGCCTCTCATCTGCGTGACACATAACAGAGGGCATCATCAACCCTGCTGTCAGCAGGGAGGTCGAGGTTTTGTTCTCTGTGCATTCCTCTTCCATCAAGGAGAGTGGCCTTTGAGGAACACATGGTTCTGTTCTGGGCGCTGAATCCTGCTCTGTCACTTCTTCCTGCTGCTCTTCAGTAGCCACTGCTTGTTCATCTTGATAGGTTCCATGCTTTTTTCTATGGGAATAGATCCACCAGCAGCCAAGAAGTGCCAGCACTCCAGGTACAGCATATGGGATGAAATTCCGCAAGCATAAAGGCATTTTAGAAAGCCTTAGCAGTTATACCTAGAAGGAGAAACAGAAAACATGTTACAATAGCCACAGGGAAGGGAACAGGAAGACTTCAGTTTCATAAACACCTTGAGGTATCTCTAGTAGCATGAACAGGCTTGTTTTCCATTTGCTTTTTAAATTCACATCTCTGCTCTACAGGAGACCTCAGAACGAGATCCTTACCTAAGACCAGGATCTCTGGACATTTCTCACCATTACAGTCACCAGTTTCACCTTACCCCCCCTTTCCACTCAAACCCATTTCACCTTCTTTCCCCTGCCCCCCCTTTGCTAAACAGAGGTCAGGGCTACACACAGGGACAGCATCCAGCACTGCAGTCTCTCCAGGAGCAGGCTGGGTTCATAACACCAGTGGACCACCACTTTATGCTACGTTAAGTTTACTACATGGACAGCTGCTACTCCTGACTTGTGAGCTGAAAGCTTTCTCTTTCACTCTAGAAAGCGTGTGAACCCTTCCCTGCCTGGACACCACTGGGACTCATGTCCCAGCCATGCTCCTCCATCTACAAGCCTCCTCTAGGTTAAATGAGGCAGGGCTGAGGCCTTCCCATTTCCTTCAGGAAAGCCTACAGCTGGCACACAGAGCTGAAGTTCCCCACGTCCCCAAAACAAAGAGTGCAAAGGACACTCAGTTTATATTTTCACTGGGCAGGAATGAAAGCAGAACCCCCGTGTCTGACAATGCTTACACACCACAGGCTTTTCTCCAAACGGGCCCTAAGACTCTCACCAGTAAGCAACAAAGATAAAGATTGTTTGCAGGAGATAAAGTCCTGGAGATGGGAACCACCCACTGGAAAACTGTATTATCTAGTTCCTCTTCAGAAGTATAAAAAGATAAGACGACCAAGTCAGTCTCTCAACTATGCTTCGTCTGTCTCGACCAGAAAACACCTTTTGTCATCAGAGCAAGCCTCCTTCCAGATACCTCCTTCAGGGCCCTGATTTTCACAGCAGCTGATTACACCCTAGCTAAGGACAAAACCATGCCCCCCTCAGACCCAAACCGAGCATCCGAGACCTGGAGCACTTAATATACGCTCCAGATTTCTCACCTCCTCCAGCCACAAGCTCCTATCCCACAGGAACAAACGCACAACTTCACCCAAGCTAGCTTGGACACCAGCCTGGCTTCTGTATTGCTTGCTGTAGAGGCATACAGTCTTAAAGTCACAGAACGGTTTGGGTTGGAAGGGGCCTTAAGGCTCATGCAGTTCCAACCCCTTGTCACAGGCAGGGACACCTTCCACTAGAGCGGCTCGCTCCAAGTCCAACCTGGCCAAGGCAAGTAAATAAATGAACAGCAGGAACAGGGACTACAAAACGTCTTGCTCAACCTCAAATCAAAGCTCAGCTGCAGACATGATTTAAGAAGTCCAGTAACATCTCCAGCATATCAACAAATGTTGATCTACACAGGAAACTAGAGTCTTGTTCACCCTGTGACACTCATGCGTGATGCCTCTTAAACCCAAGTTCCTTCCAGTCAGACAGCGGGGCTCATTGCTGAGGATGAACTTCCAGTTGACAGCAACATCTGAGACTTGGAATTAAAAACCGAAACAACACAATAAATCTATGCGGTAATTTGGATGTTTGGGTTTTGGAACTTGCTAAGTGGAAAGGGTGAAGCCTGTACATACGTTCCTGAAACAGAAGATCCCCATTTCTGCTCTCCAGCACAATGGCACACTGTGAGTGACTGCGAGTACTCATCTGCTGCCTGCCAAAGTTGCTGTAATTCATGCAGAACCACCCCACAAGCTGCCTCACAGCGCACCACAAACTCAAATTAAAGTAGCTCACAAGTCCATTCCCAGCAAGCTTCCCTGATTAAACACTCCTATTATTATCCCATTCCCTAGTAAGTTGCACCAACTCTACAAACAATGGTCCCACACAATCCTGCAGCACAGGGGGACAGTAGCAGGGTGCCCCACGGAGGGCCAGGCCCATCCCAAAGCCTGGCAGACAAAGCAGTTCCAAGAGTCCTTTCAAACATGAATATCATTTAAGTTAAAGACCTCCACTCTGTGATGCTTAGATCAGTGGGGATGGTGGGTTAGCCGACTGCCCCTTGCAAAGCTCATTTCATTTCATGCTTTTAATTTGACTAGTTTCAGCAAGAGCTGCATTATACTACCAGTGATGTCTGAAATGGGAATTCCACATCCTTCCATCAGCTAGAAAGGGACAAAAGGCAGCGGCTCCGCACAAGACACCAGCAGACATCCTAAAGCACTGGGCTGGCCAGGGGACAGCTAGCATTAACAAACATCTCCTTGCATAAACACGACAGGAAGACTTTGGTGGCCTGATATTAATATGCTGGTCACAACACCACTTTCATGTGATGCCTTCAAGACAGCTGATTTTTAACCAGCTCAACACAACCACTGTAAGATGCAGCACATACTTCTCTCTCATTTCTTCCACAGGGGAGCTCCTCCAGCCCACATCCATTTTTCCAACAGGTTTAAAAGCGACAAAACCCTCTCTCCATTGCCAACTCGACAGCCAGTTCAGGACCGCAGGAGCAAAGGGATCATTTAAACACATGGGGGGGAAACAAGCCTGGGATTCTCCTGCCAGCAGCAGAACAGAACATGGCAACTTGCCAAATCACATGGCCTTCAGCAGCGCCAAACTGGAGGAGCCCTGCCCAGCAGTCCCTGCGCACTCCAGGCAGGAGGAGCCAGCTGGGGAAGCGCGGCAGCTCCGGAGGCTTTGGGCCACAGACAGGCTGCCCGGAGAAGCCAGAACCAGCGTGAACACTGGATGCACCGCTGCCATCCCCCAACATGCAGGGCTCCACACGGGCCTGCACCACAAATAGTGCAGAGCTCGCACACTGTACATTGCTTGCCCCGCACCATGAGCCACTTCCACTTCTGCCTCCTGGCATGTCAGGAATCCACTCTAAATGTCACACCTTGTATCAAGGCACAGGGAGCTGCAGTGAGGGCATGAGGCTTTTCCAACTTGCTAAATAATCCCCACAGCAGGTCAGGATAGGATTAAGACACCAAGGGGAGAATAGGGGTCAGTTCGTTCTCCAAATCTGTATCCCGACTTGATTTATGGAAAACTCCGGGTAAAGATCAGGGGGGTGAGGACAGCACTGAACCCACACACTCGCCTACCTTACAAAAGAAAGGCAAGGACAGTCAACTTATTCTACTTGCTCGCACTCAGATCCCAGAGCAGTTTTAAGCCACCTCGTTCCTCTCGCCAGCACAAACAACCCTTCAGAAGACACATGCGTATAAGGTTAGAAATGTTTGCAGCACGAGGTTCACAGAGAAGCCAGATAATTCATTCTCAAGGTCCGAGAGGAGCAGGCACTTGCTCCAGCTTTCCAGGGCCTTCCACACACAGGAAGGTCTGTTCTGGGGGCAAGCTGCTTCCAGTCTCTGGAAGCAGAGAGACAAGGATAGTTCCCAAATGATGGAGCCCCCATGCCCTGCAGGGACGTTCCCCACAGCGTTGCCGGTCCCTGCCTCTTCTGCTTGCCTTCTGCCCCAGCACTTGAGAGGTTATGCTTCCAAACCCCAAAAGCAGTGGAAATCGAGGCTGGAATTTAAGACCGTCCTGAAGGATCACACAGCAAACAAGCAGGCAGCTAAACTGTAAATGCAGCTTCAACTGCAGAGCCAGGATGACTCCATGCAGACCCTACAGTTAGTGATAGAGCACTCAGGAAATAAATCCTATCTGGGTGAAAGAGAACTGGACAAGGTTGGCAGAGTTCAAACTAAATGGGACCACGTGGGCTCTTCAAATTTTCCATGCTAAAAATAATCAGTAGCACATGCCCTGCCTTACAGGAGGCATAGGAACAGGACTTGACAAAAACCTTAAGAACTGCAGGCCATACCTTTAAAAATCAATTACTGCACAGAAACAGACTTATTTGACCTACCCTTGCATCGGGTGTGTTTTCATTGAAAGCTGAATTGGTGCTCGCATCCGCAGGCTGCAGGGTCCTGCACTGCACACTCCTGCACTGCACACTCCTGAGCACCAACCAGGCTGTACAGCCTTCCCATACACCTCTCTCTTTGGTGGTATATTATGACGTAAGCAACCACTTCTCAGCCAAAGCAGGACCCCAGAGAGTTGCTATGTTACGCTCGGTTTACAACACAAGTATCAGCCTAGTTAAACTGCAGCAGGTTCTTTACTGATGCTTCAGAAATCACCAAGGAGCACCTGTATACACTAACATCGACCACCAGCGACCCTCCCAAAGGGCACTGATCACCCCCGAGCTCATCACTCCTGCCATACAACTCATCACAGGTTACACTCAGTAGTTAACATTAACCCTATCTGATTATCAAGCTCCTTAATGCATATTCTATCCTATCACCTTCCTGCTCCATCATTTCACCATTCGCGGTTTCCTCAGCCAAGGAGTGTCTCCCTGTGAATCCTCTATTACAGACACCACTTCGCTAGAAAGGTGTCTCCGATGCAGAAGCATACTTCAGAAACTGCTTTTGTACCACTCGTTGGGGAAATGCAACTTTAGGGTCAATCTGAGGAAAAAGAAAGGGGAAATCAACAAGATAGCTTTTGTTGTCAGTTTATATTATTTTCTTTTTAAATCACTGAATTATTAATCCCTCATTTCTCAGGCTTATCATTCAGCACACCGGCTCATCCAGAACTGCTCTGGAACAGGAGACAGAAGAGGGGAGGAAAACATCTCTTCTGTACACCTCCTCCATCATCTTCTAGGCAACAACCTCCACTGGTGCTCAGGGAGCTCCCTCTTAGTCTCTAGGTGCTGCCTCTACAGCCAAAACTGCGCGTCAACCCTTATCTGCATGCTCTGGAGGCTGCACAAGAGACAGCCAGCACGCCTCATCAGACCTTCACCTGCTGCTCCTGACACCTGCACCTTCCTTCAGTTGGGTTTGGGGCTGCTTTTTCTTTTCTGCTTTGTTTTGTCAACTGACTTGGCAACACCACACCAAGGGAGAACTGCAGAACACAAAGCCAATCCGCATTTAGACTGCTAAAACTAAAATGTTAGAAGGACTAGGAGATTACCCTTGACAAAAACACGCCAAATTGATCTGGTTTGCTCCCCCTCAAAGAACACATGTAAGCAATAAAAATTACAAAAGGGCATTTATGTGAAGGGGGGGCAGAGGAGACCAAGGTACACAAAACATACGAGTCTTTTAAACCAGAGAAACCAAGTTCTTACAAATTATTTTCCATGAAGGAATTACCTGGGGTATTCCACAGTGAAGCATGCCACCACAGAGACAAAAAGGAAGAAAAAATACCCCTGGTGTAGCCCCTGCTCCCTTGTTCTAAGGTGCAGCACCGACTCCCATTCCAAAGTGAGCCCAAATGCTAATTCTGCAGTTTCAAAACCAACTTCCACATGGGTCATGTTCAGAAAGTGGCTCCTCTCTACCACTCAAAAATCACTTCAGAACAAAAAGATACCACCACAGAGGCATGGCTGGAGGGAAAGAAAAACCTTTCCACAACTGCCCAGCCTCACTGTCATCTGTAAAAATGACTGCAATAAAACGACACCGAGCTGTGCTTTTCAGTATCCACAAGTCCATTTCTCAGCACGAGCACAATTTGCTCACTTCAGTTTGGTTCGGGGTGAGAAAGAAATTATCTGATTGAAGAAGTAATCTTGGTTCTGTGCTCTCGGGTAGCTGTGTGCGGAAAGGTACAGGCACCGGAGGAAAACCCAAGCAAATCAGGGGTCAGCCTCTGCAAGGGAAAAGGAACACTTTTTCATTATCATCTCAAGTGCAGACGCTGGGTAAGGACAAATCGGCACAAGCAGAGATACAATCTGGACCTGCGACCAGAGACGAACGTCCAAAGCATGTAAATCAAGGTCCTACAGCCGCATCTTATGGCTCAAGATTACACATGTATTCCTTCAAGGACTGAGAGCCGGAATAGCTGCGCTTCCATTGCGGAAACCACCCAGAGCGGCGGCCGGCGGCGATGCTCGGCTCAGGCTCGAGTGCCATCTGCTGCTCTCCCACCGCTCCCAATGCTCCAATGTGGGACAGGCAACGAGCGCCACGCTTGGCTCACCCAGCTCGGCTCAGGAGCTGAGGGTCCCTGTTCTCATGCTTAAAGACCACCGAACTCTAGTGGCCTCCTGGGAAGGAGCAACACACAGAGCTTTGAAGGTGGGACATGAACTACACAAACCAGCCAGCCCCTTTGATCCCATCTCCCCTCTCCCAGGGGAAGGCTGAAACCCTGCTAGAGTCACAGCTACAGCACAGCTCCTGTCACCTCCTGCTCTCCACAGGGATGGAGAACACCTTCATAAACAGCCAACCCTGGTTTTACACACCAAAATACTCACCTCGGAATCTGTGGCAGCTTTTCTATGTTCTTGATTCAGCAAAAGGAGGAAAGCTTCTGGCACGCATCCACCTCAGGAAAAGCACTACAGGGCTAGGAAAGCCCAGGCTGGGTGTCAGGGAGGAGGCATGGTACCCACCAGCTCCAACCCAAGTTGCTAAACACCTCAGATGCTTCAGCCTGGAACAGAGATAGGTGACAGAGAAGTCTATAAACTCGCAGGCAGCATAGACAAGCCAAAGCAGGGGCCATTACTCACTTTTCCACGGTCTCAGGATGATGGATTAGCCAGGGATGCTTCCAGGCAATTCAGAAAACAAACAGGAAGCACGTTTTCAACTTTGTTTTTTTATTCTTTTAGCAAAACATAAGAGTTTCCTCGGCCTGCAGAGAACACCCAGAGCTTCTCAGGAACGGACACGGTATAAAGCTTGGCTGGTTTCATCCTCAACGTGCGAGCCTCCTGCTTTTGGTGGAGCTGAACCTGGGTGGTCGCAGGTCTTGTAAGGATTTCCAGACTTGCTGTTCTGTGTGTTTTCTGCTAATACCCTGCTTAGAAAACTGCTCCTTTACTTGTGAGAACATGGAGCACTCCCACCGCCAGACACGCCAGCAGTGGGAGGATGCACCACGGCTCTGCGAGCACAAAACCAGCGCTGGCAGTTTCAAGCTCACAGCATCAAAAGGATTGCGTGATTGTTTCTCTTCCTTTCTGTCTTGTTGCGGTAACTCGTGCTTAACACACTTGGTTCCAGGCAGCCCCAGTGTGGTCAGTCCAGCCCATGCCCTCCCTTTACCACACAGGCAGTGTGAATACACAGCTTACTGCAAGAACAGACTTTTCCAGTTGCAAGATGCTCAAATGCCTCGAGTATTGAGTGCAAGGACAAACTGCTGACATCATCGCGCTACTTGCCTTCAACAAGAAACCTGTCATCATTCTAAAGAGGGGATTTTATAGCCTGCACAACAGAAACAGACTCCCAAGTTTCTCTTTCCAACGCACAAGTGTGACCAAAGGGATGCCCTGAATCCAGAGTAAGTTAATCCCACAAATACGTAACAGTCTCGACAGCCTTCAGTACCAGTGCTCACACTAAGGCTTTCTAGTAAGTAATTCATCATAAAAAATAAACCTAGTTTTCAGCTGGAAGTAAAATGAAGCCCTGGAGATTTGAAGCTTGACCTTTCTGCACCTCTTGCAAAGCCAGGATCAGGGTCTGATCTCACCTGCTTACCCCATTAAGCTCCCTTCTCAACCCTACATCGCAAGGGGTCAGGAAATGAAGGCTCTTAGTCATCACACTTTGATTAAGACAGCTTAAAACTTGAGCTTTAATTGAAATGGAAAGAAACATTCCACGATAATCTGTGTTTTATAGATTTCACTTAGTTACCAAATTGAGTTTTCACTGGCTGTTACTGCAAACATGAACATTAAATCACAAGCACTGAACAGGAGAGAACTCAAAAGAAAAAGATATAACCATATCATATCAGAAGGGCTGGACCAAATGCTTTTGTAAGGAACTATCCAAACGTGCAACGCACTGACATGTTAGCTCATAGGATATAAAGACACACTTGAATCCACCCAAAAAAGCTTCTGAGGACTGACTACATCAGCGTCTTCCTGGCAGGTATCTTCTCTGCCAGCCATAAATCCCAGCTCAATACATACCTAACATGATATACATTAGAGGCCACGTGTTTGAAGACTATTAAAAGTCAGCTCAAATTATCTGAGCAGAATTTTAAATATGTCATAGAAATCTAAAAAGGAGAATAAAGAAAAATAAAAGGAAGGAGAGGAGAACACCACTGCAGCTTTAATGCCAAGTTATTACTTTCTTTTTAAACAGAACTGTACAGCAACACAGTAAAGAATGCAGTGATGACAATTCCAACCAGACAGCAACCTAAGGGAATCCTAATCCTGTATACAGCAGAGCTGAAACACTCCCAACATTCAGATGCTCCAACGTTGGCTACCCTAATGCACTCCAAACCAGTTCTACCTACAGAGGACATTTTGGCGCGAAAAAGTTTCTGTAAAGTTCCCTTTGTTTCCAGTGTTTTTCTTGTACAAAATATTACAGTGTTGGTTTTTTTTATATATATTTACAGACTTGCACAGCTAGAAAAATATCAACTACAACTGGGCTTGGCAATCAGTTCTTTTCTTTAAATACACATCACTTCAGAGCGAAAATTGTAGTGGTAACACATCCTGCCTTCAAGCGTCTGCACGGAGCAGCCTTCTTAAGCGTATCAAGCCTAAAAACCATGACTGCAGTGAGATATGTGCCACAGTAAGTGCAACGAATGCAATTCATCTACCTCCTGGCATAAGGAAGACACAAGATGAATATTGTTTATGCAGGTTAGTGGCACAATATAGAGAAATCCATAACTGAACATTAAACTCCTTAATCACATTCATTCATTTCATAGGCAGAGCCTGTTAAAAAAGGACAACCAATGTAACTTTGATGGAAAGAAGACACTAAGTTCATGGGTATTATACATCTGGAACGACCACAGCGTAAGTGGCATTTACTACCTTCGAACGAGCAGTAAGGTTTTCAGGTTTTTCCCATTCAGCTTTTGAGTAGAGGCCAGAGACGATTTTTTGCTTTAAAGCTACAGTATCTATTATTACGGCTTTTAACACACCGCCTTTCGCCGAGATGAGGTATGTGTTTCTAGGGAAATGGTACGACACTGCTAGTAGTCAAGCCACCGAGCAAGCCCTCTTTCCACCAGAGTTCTGTTTATGGACACCACCTAAAGGGAGGTGAAAAGAAAGAAAACAAAAAGTAGAAAGGTGAACAAACCACTAGAAAAAGAAACCCAATCAGTGAGTTCCTAATCAACAACAGAAAGTCTGCATTAGCACCAACTCTAACAAAATAGGCATGTCAACACACGCACCTCATCGCCCGTCAAGTTCCACAGCTGTATCAGCGGCAGTCCTGTTGCACTATCATAATTTGTGACCTGGAAACACAAAAAACAGAGTGGGCAGCAGTCCTGGTGTGAGCCATGAAGGATGCAAGGCCAGCATCATTCACTCCCTATCACACACCCCTTCCTATGCGCAGGCTGCAGGAAATGCAGCCCCTACCCCCAGGCAGCAGCTGGAACACCCTGTGGGCAAGTTGACTTTCATCACTGAAATCCATACCCTGGCTTTCTGCCCACATCACTCACAAGCGGGAATACTCATCCCTTCCCAGCCACACAGCCCTGAGCAGTAACTGCTGCTACATAAGGAAGTTCTCAGCAGCACAATTTCTCAGCAAGACCCTGCCCAGCAGCCAGACTTCCAGGCTCTGGCTCTGCTGTTTTCACACACACAGGACAGGGGGTGCAGAGTCACAGCAGCACCATCAGCAACAAGACTTTTCCCAACAGCTCCACATACCTGTGCCACAAGGACTGCGCCTCTGGTCATCTCATCAACAGCAGCGTCAGCTTCAGGGGAGAAGTGATCCTCATCTTGGGGAAGAGCAGGAGAAAACAAATGAGAGTCACAGGCTTTAAAGGCCAGAAGGTACTATTAAGCTCATCTTGCCTGACCTCCTACATCCATTAGGCCAGAAAATCCTCACCCACTGCTGCTGTACATGTTTGCTGAAACCAGTCTATTAAACTGGAGATCACACAAGCATTATGCCTGCTGTGTTGCTGAAGGGAAGAATGAAGTGCTTTCTAAAGCCACTAGCCAAGCTAATATGAATTTAAGTGGCTGATGAATTAGGAGGCTTTCAAGATAGAAAAGTGCGTATCTGCAGTACCTTTGAGCTGTCATTAGTATTTTGATCCTTAATAAACTAAGCTCAAGGGCCTCAGGACTTCAGCGACCCACCTGACCCCCAGCTCCTACAGAAGCCCCTTCCGTACAAGACAGCTTTTTAGGCCCCCAGACATCGGGCATCTCTACCACCATGACATTCTGCCAGGGCTTGAACGGTGGTATTTTGAACAAAGAACCATACACGTCAGTCACTTCAGTAGGAAAGCGTCAGATATTGGTTTAACACATTAAAACTAAGTCCACATTTACAGCTACTTTATGACAGAAGGTGGCAGAGTAGTTACAGCTACTTCACTTTATACACTGCCAGCTCGCTGTTCGGGAGAGTAATTCACTCTCTCCTTCAAGCAGGAAAAGGCCGGGACATCTATCATCTTTCCCCTGGAGCCTGACAGGTTCTGCCACGCTGGCACATTCAGAAGAATAAAATTCATTTTTTCCAGTCCTTGCTCTAGTCACACCAGGGGCCGAGCTTGCCATAGGAGAGGGAAGGTTCAGGCACAATCATTGCTTGCACACTGCTGGCACCCATTGACACTGCAGGAGGACTGCCAATAGTACTTGTCAGGAGCTCCATCACCTGGAAGAGGCACCACATTGTCCAGTAAAACTTCTGCTCCTTGGAAAGGCAGCGATAAAAAGTCAGACCTTAAAGAAAAGAGAACCCATCAGAATAAGAGCAGGGCTTTAAGTCACTCCCATAGTCTTTAAGGTGACATCGATGAATCAATTGCTGTAACAGGGATTTAGTTTAAAATTGGCGACAGTCAAAAACAACCTCCCAGCAACCTAAGCAGCAGCAATCCATTGTCTGATGAGCATGCCAGGTTGGACTGGGCTCCAAGCAAAAGCCACCTCTACCGTGGAGGCTGGCCTGCTTTCCTCCCACCTCTGGGCACAATCAAGTATTTCATGGGCTTGTGTAAGAAAACCCTCATCCAATAGAGCTCTTCAAGTCACTGGGGCTGGAGCATAGAGAATCCCAATCTTATTCCTAGCTCAGCAACTAACTACACCCTGGGGCCTCCCAAAGGCATCCTTTTGCTCAGCTGCCATGCCGAAGTGACAGAAGTCACAACTTCCTCTTCCCTCCCCTTCAATAAAGCCTTGCAAGAGCTTGCTCTGCTGCCAGGGAATCCACCCCTGCTGCTGAGACAAACCCTTCTACCAATTCCCACTTCAGCTGGGGAAAAACCTAGAAGGAATTCAAATACAGATGCCTCTGATGAAGATTTGAGCCAGATATGGCCTCAGGCCATGGAAGAGGAGCTAGAGACCTGATTTGTCTGAGTGTGTCGACCTTCACTTTGTCATATCCTCCATAGTCCACGTATCTGAGTTCCACTTCACTGGTCTCTTCAAAGTAGCTGATAACTTGAGCCCGTAGCCATGCCCCATCCAGGCCTGGAGCTGCGCAGATAATACCAACTGTAGAACATAAGGGTACAGAGAAGAAAGCTCAGTGGATTTCCAGAAATCAGCCCTTCAGGCATTAGTTATGACTAATAACTCCTTTCCACGTGATGCAGCCTCCACTTTAGACCATGTGCAGACAGTGACACTATCAAGATGTGGGACTAGTTCCACACTTTGTCAGCAAAAATACACCAGGTGCCAGGTAGATAAGAATAACCCAAGACTGACTTATCTCCTTCTGAATTTCAATGTGCAACTACGTGGCTGGAGAAGTATTCAGGGATGAGTGGGGTAAGGAAGAACAGAGCAACAGCTTGGGCTTCAGCTATTAAAAAAAGCCCAAATAAACAGAATAACAAGCGAACTATCACATCTCATGCACTGGGAAACCTCCCAAGCCTGACACAGGGCAGCGGGATTTCACAGGACCCTCGAAGTTTCCCAAGCGAGCAGTTTGTGAGCAGCCCAGTCACTTGCCTGCTACTGGAGTTGGCAGGGTTGGGATTTCAGGTTGAGAGTAGCAGACATACATCTGCTGGTCAAGGCGCTGGAGGACATGGAAAGTGGGGTGCGTGTGCTGCTGCAGGAACATGTGCCCTGCATCGACTTGGTGCGCCACAACCACCTCCACAGTGACTCCATCCGGGAGGAAGAGCTGTCATGGAGAGGAAAGAAGCTCTCATTAGTGTTCACTGCAACTCAAGCTTCATTCACAGCAACTCCCTGTTCCACCAGCACCTCCTGAGGCTTACAGCTATGGCACTGTAGCATTTCACTTCTAAAGACAGCTTTGGATCAGGAGCACAAAGCTACCCGTTGTTAACTCCATGCTGTCCTAAAGGGAATCAGACTTGGGCTGGGGCCCATCTTATACCCAAAAAGACCATCAGCACAGAGCAGCTGCAAGACTTATTTACCCAAGAGATCAGTGAGCAGAGTCCGGAATGATGCAGGTCAAGCCATGCTGCACTATCAACACTGCACAACTTGCCAGGATTCCCTGCCCGTGGAGGTTTTAAACATCAAGGTAATCCTCGTGGGGATTGTCCAAGATTTGTCACAGAGGCCTCATCTTCAAAGCTATTTGCCCTGGCTGCTAGAGAGCCATTGTGCTGGGCACCTTCTGAGCATTACTGCGCTTGGAATACATCCAAAATGCCTTTAATTTCCCAGCAGAAATTCACTTCTCCAGAATAAAGCCTATCTTCACACCCAAGGAAACAGTTATGTGCACAGTTACTACAGGCAGCACAGGAACAGTAATGGAAGAACAGGTAGATAAACCTTACTTATTAACAGTTAAATCAGCTGGACAACAACCAGCCACACAAAATCAAGCTGGGTTTGAGGGCATCTGTGAGCCAGCCACATGGATACAGCATCCTACAACGGCGGTGACCAGCAATAGCCTTCCACCCCGACATCGGCATAGCCTGCAAGCTGGAACTCACCCAGGCAGTCATAAGGGGGGAATGAAGTGCCAGAGGGGCTGGTGGAGGTAGACCATGGATGTTGGTGAGACACAGCTCCTTGAACTCCCTGCCAATCAGGCTCAGTACTTTTACTACTTGAAGTCGGAAACCTGGAAGACAAAAGTCCCACAGAAGGTCTGTAGCACCGGTTTGGTGCGGACAACCCCAACCTTGCCACGTGAACTAATACAGCTACCAGAAGCCTTCTGCACTACAGCAACAACTTGGTTTAGCAGATTGGCCACCTAACCTGGTATGAGACCAACAGGAGCTGATACACATCCCATAGCTCCCCCTGAAGGCCTGAAGTGATCCTACAAATGGTGTGGTTAAACTACAGCAGATGAAGACGTTAAAACACATTCTCTCACCTCTAGAACAGAGGGTTCACGTGCCAAGGCACAGGTGACCTGGCACAGACCTCTACTGTAACAGCGCTGAACAGAAAGCTTTGTAAAGCATTGGACTCAAAGGCACTAAGCCTGTTTAAACTCCTTGCCCACCTAATTAAGGCCCCCAAGGTACATATTAGACAATGAATTAAGAGACTTTCCACTTACCTTCGATGTGACAGACCTGGGAGTCATGGAAATAAGGCCGTGTCGAGACATAGATTTTGGCACCAGATCGCTGCCTCAGGAAGCTCATAAATTTTCCTTGTCTGCCGATCAAGCGGCCAACTAATTCCTTTATGAAAGGGACAAGAAAGCAACAGTCAGCAAGAGAAATATTGATCAAACAACACTGCTCTCTGCAGCTTATTTCATCACCTGCTCTTAATAACTGTGTACCCTCAAAACCTTCTGAATGCTTTCAAAGCATCAGACCAACAGATTGGGGTGGAAGACCATGAGGAATAATGAGTGCAACAGCCTTGAGTGCCTCATGTTTACAGTTTGTCCTGGCTCTTCCCTCCTGCTGAGTCCTAACGGGAGCTAATCACTTAAACCCTCATCTGTTGTTGATGTCCCTGGGATGGCACCAAGCCACAGCAGGACAGGAAGAGCCAGAAGATGGCTGTGTAGGGCAGGATGCAGGCCAGCAGCTGCTTACCTTTGGGACCTCTATTTCCCAGATGACGTGATCGCACTTGCTGGTTTCTCTCCCTGTCTTAGTGTTCTGCTGGGTCACTGCCTTCTTCATGGCACAGCCGCTGTTCACAAAATCCATACCATGTTCATCCAATCCTGCAAGACGTGCACGTGTGTCAGCATTAAGACAACCCCCAGAATCCAGCTCCCAGACACAAGGCCATGAAAAGACATCATTTCATGGAGAGGTTACATAGAGCTCTTCCCATGCATTCACTCGGGGTGTTCCTGTATCAGGTTCTCCAGTGTGTCAGAAAGGGTTCGCGTCACATGCAGCCTACTGAAAGTTTCCTTCTGTTCCTGGAAAAAAACCTGCACGGCTCTGGGAACGCCACAGGAAGCGGCCCAAGTTGAGCCATCACCCTTCAAACAGTGCCCTTTTATACGGCAGCTGAGACAAAGACACTAGAAGTCAAAGTTACCAAAACCTGAATGAGAGCCTGCTGCTGCCCGAGGAATTCTGCATTCTACCCATGGCCTGGGCAGGGCTCTTCACAGGGAGTTCAGCAGGCGAGGAGGGACGTGCAACCTATCCATCTGCTCTTTGCACTGACATTACACTCCTGCCCCAGCAGATGGTGCACAGGGACCTGAGTGCCACGGGTGATCCACTGCTAGTGGTGGCAGGGGATTGCCTCTTGCCCAAGTCTGTCATATGCCTGAAGAAGCAAGGTGCCAGAGCCTAGCTACGGCTTCTTCCCAAACCACCGGCTGATACCAGGGACATTTCCACTTGGGAGGGGGACAAACTCGAACACCTTCCTCCTGGTCAGATCCCAGACACAATCAGCGCGACACATGGTTGAACCTTCCCTCACATTAACAAGCAGAAGCGTGAAGATCCTCACTTACCTGCAAGTATTCAGGCCATCCAGTGCAGGACCAAAGAGAAAAATAAACCCAACACCTGCTTCACATTTGCCACATCTTAACTAAGAACACAGCACAGATGCCTGGAAAGGCAAGGATGGGGATGGAAGTCTCAAAGCCTGGGTGGGAGGCTCAGCTGCGTGACCTCTGATCCCACATTAGCACCTTTCCCTGCCCATCAGCTCTCTGGGTGCTGAGGTCTCAGCTCTTGTCACCACCAGGCTCCACAACACATTTGTATCTTTTGCCACACCAGCATTCACAACAAGGCAAAACCACCGTCTTCCTATAGTGACTCTCACTAAAGAAAACGTTCTGTGGGTTTAATCCTTCATTGCTGGCAAACTCGATCCACATGTCTTCCAACAACCAGCCTTCCAACTACTCTGCAGCAATTACAGAAGGCACCCTGTCATTAAGGGCTGTTGGCACCACAGGGTCTTATAAAGGACTTCAACATCCATCCCAAGGTCACACAGGTTAACATTTGCTCAGACAGCTTTGCATTCTGCCACACACACATCATCCAGGATCTAGAAGGCAAAAGCAACACAGACAGATGGGGAAATTCCACGATCACTGCTCCCTCTTGGGATTTCTTGGCATGCACCTTCTCTTCCAAGTAAAAGGCTTCAGGGTAATTGGTCTGCAACCAACTGATTTTATCACAGTTCATTAGAGCACTTCCCTGGTTCATCCTGCAGCACCTCAGAAAGCTGCCTCATGGCTCCTTACTGCAGCAGCTCACAGACACAGAGAAGAGCCCAGGGCTTGCTAGAGGCTGCTGGAACCGAAGCAGAAACCACTGGGACAAGCAGGTCTCAAACCAGCAAGGTGTCCAGCAGCCTGGCCTACATCCAGACACAGTCCATCTCACTGGGCTACTCCAGACCATGCTCAGCTTTAGACAAGAAGCTTTGTGCTGAACAGGAAGCCGTCTGCTCACCCCTTTGCAGTAGACCCTGAAGATCACCCAGCTAACACTGGATCCTACAGAGATGCGAATTCTGAAAGCAAATGCAGACCCACCTGCACCTGAGGGCTAAATAGTCATTTACTGGGGAAATTAAACATGAAATTTCATCTGCTCCTGTTCTGAAGCAGGAGGGTTACAGCACATAAAATGCTTGCTCACCGTGCACGCGTAAGAGGATTTTCAAATCGCTTACCTTGTGGGCAATCTCCATCTATTCCTGCTGCCTCGCTACAGTCATTACAGGTCTGGACCATCCTCTCGCAGTACCCCACTGCTGCATGGCACTTTGTTGTCTTCAGGCAGCTTCAGAGTAGGCTGAGTTTCACTCGGGCCAGAGCTCTGCCCAGCACTTGTATCTCGGGTTGCAGATACACTCAGTGACTCTGAATGCTGGCCTGATGCAACAGCCAGCCTTGTGTTCTGCAACAGGCCCTCCACGCATGCCCCACCTTCACATGTGGATGTGCTGCACGCAGAGCCCTCCCTAATCAAAGGTGACTTTTCTGGAGAGCCTTTGTGGTTTTCCACAGGAGTCCGACCACCTCCCTGGGACTCACTGCACACAGAGGTCTTCATCTGACAGTCTCTTGTGGCTCCCTCAGTGCGGCTTTGTGTTAAACAGCTTGAACAGGTAACATTCTGATCCTCTTCTTCTGTCTGTGGGGATGTCAGTACCGCAGCATCCTTCTTTCCAGCAGTGTTCTTATCAGCTGCTGGAGCTTCCTCTGCAAGTGTCTGATCAGTGGAAACAGCACTTGCCATCTCCAGAGGTGTCTCAGCCTGGCTAGCAGCAGCCTCGCAGAGCTGAGTGGACCCATCACCTACAGAAGCAGGCAGCACTCCCTCCCTGCATACAGGGTTCTTCTTCCAGCAGTCTTTAGTGTCTCCCTGTTCAGGGCTGGGTAAACAGATGCGTATTAAACAGCTTGAACATGTTACATTCTGACCCTGCTCCTCTGCCTGCAGGGATGTTGGTACCACAGCATCACTCTTAACATTCTCCCTGGCTACTGGAGCTTCCTCTGCAAGCATCTGATCAGAGGAAACAACACGTGCCATCTCCAGAGGTGTCTCAACTCGACTGGCAGCAGCTTGGCAGATCCGAGTGGACCCATCACTTGCAGCAGCTGACAGCACTTCCTCAGTTGCTGCCAAATTGACCTTGGAAACAATCGGGATTGTCACTTGCTCAATTTTCTCAATGTCTTCCTTGCACAAACCCACTCCTCTAATCTTCTCTCTTCTCAATTCTCCTTTTGGCTGTGTGTCCTCCTCCTCCTGACACACAGGTACAGTACTGGCAACTGACCTGGACACGTCTTCTTCCCCTGGCTGCTCCGAACAGGCAGACTCCCAAGGGAGAGAAACACAAGCAGGGACACCGTTTTTGTCTTGAGGTACCATTTCTTCTGGATTTTCACTGTCGTCCTCCAGGGTGCTGGGCTGATTTGTTGTTACTGGCAGGTCTTGTGAGAGATCCAGCCTCTCATCTGCGTGACACATAACAGAGGGCATCATCAACCCTGCTGTCAGCAGGGAGGTCGAGGTTTTGTTCTCTGTGCATTCCTCTTCCATCAAGGAGAGTGGCCTTTGAGGAACACATGGTTCTGTTCTGGGCGCTGAATCCTGCTCTGTCACTTCTTCCTGCTGCTCTTCAGTAGCCACTGCTTGTTCATCTTGATAGGTTCCATGCTTTTTTCTATGGGAATAGATCCACCAGCAGCCAAGAAGTGCCAGCACTCCAGGTACAGCATATGGGATGAAATTCCGCAAGCATAAAGGCATTTTAGAAAGCCTTAGCAGTTATACCTAGAAGGAGAAACAGAAAACATGTTACAATAGCCACAGGGAAGGGAACAGGAAGACTTCAGTTTCATAAACACCTTGAGGTATCTCTAGTAGCATGAACAGGCTTGTTTTCCATTTGCTTTTTAAATTCACATCTCTGCTCTACAGGAGACCTCAGAACGAGATCCTTACCTAAGACCAGGATCTCTGGACATTTCTCACCATTACAGTCACCAGTTTCACCTTACCCCCCCTTTCCACTCAAACCCATTTCACCTTCTTTCCCCTGCCCCCCCTTTGCTAAACAGAGGTCAGGGCTACACACAGGGACAGCATCCAGCACTGCAGTCTCTCCAGGAGCAGGCTGGGTTCATAACACCAGTGGACCACCACTTTATGCTACGTTAAGTTTACTACATGGACAGCTGCTACTCCTGACTTGTGAGCTGAAAGCTTTCTCTTTCACTCTAGAAAGCGTGTGAACCCTTCCCTGCCTGGACACCACTGGGACTCATGTCCCAGCCATGCTCCTCCATCTACAAGCCTCCTCTAGGTTAAATGAGGCAGGGCTGAGGCCTTCCCATTTCCTTCAGGAAAGCCTACAGCTGGCACACAGAGCTGAAGTTCCCCACGTCCCCAAAACAAAGAGTGCAAAGGACACTCAGTTTATATTTTCACTGGGCAGGAATGAAAGCAGAACCCCCGTGTCTGACAATGCTTACACACCACAGGCTTTTCTCCAAACGGGCCCTAAGACTCTCACCAGTAAGCAACAAAGATAAAGATTGTTTGCAGGAGATAAAGTCCTGGAGATGGGAACCACCCACTGGAAAACTGTATTATCTAGTTCCTCTTCAGAAGTATAAAAAGATAAGACGACCAAGTCAGTCTCTCAACTATGCTTCGTCTGTCTCGACCAGAAAACACCTTTTGTCATCAGAGCAAGCCTCCTTCCAGATACCTCCTTCAGGGCCCTGATTTTCACAGCAGCTGATTACACCCTAGCTAAGGACAAAACCATGCCCCCCTCAGACCCAAACCGAGCATCCGAGACCTGGAGCACTTAATATACGCTCCAGATTTCTCACCTCCTCCAGCCACAAGCTCCTATCCCACAGGAACAAACGCACAACTTCACCCAAGCTAGCTTGGACACCAGCCTGGCTTCTGTATTGCTTGCTGTAGAGGCATACAGTCTTAAAGTCACAGAACGGTTTGGGTTGGAAGGGGCCTTAAGGCTCATGCAGTTCCAACCCCTTGTCACAGGCAGGGACACCTTCCACTAGAGCGGCTCGCTCCAAGTCCAACCTGGCCAAGGCAAGTAAATAAATGAACAGCAGGAACAGGGACTACAAAATGTCTTGCTCAACCTCAAATCAAAGCTCAGATGCAGACATGATTTAAGAAGCCCAGTAACATCTCCAACATATCAACAAATGTTGATCTACACAGGAAACTAGAGTCTTGTTCACCCTGTGACACTCATGCGTGATGCCTCTTAAACCCAAGTTCCTTCCAGTCAGACAGCGGGGCTCATTGCTGAGGATGAACTTCCAGTTGACAGCAACATCTGAGACTTGGAATTAAAAACCGAAACAACACAATAAATCTATGCGGTAATTTGGATGTTTGGGTTTTGGAACTTGCTAAGTGGAAAGGGTGAAGCCTGTACATACGTTCCTGAAACAGAAGATCCCCATTTCTGCTCTCCAGCACAATGGCACACTGTGAGTGACTGCGAGTACTCATCTGCTGCCTGCCAAAGTTGCTGTAATTCATGCAGAACCACCCCACAAGCTGCCTCACAGCGCACCACAAACTCAAATTAAAGTAGCTCACAAGTCCATTCCCAGCAAGCTTCCCTGATTAAACAGCCCTATTATTATCCCATTCCCTAGTAAGTTGCACCAACTCTACAAACAATGGTCCCACACAATCCTGCAGCACAGGGGGACAGTAGCAGGGTGCCCCACGGAGGGCCAGGCCCATCCCAAAGCCTGGCAGACAAAGCAGTTCCAAGAGTCCTTTCAAACATGAATATCATTTAAGTTAAAGATCTCCACTCTGTGATGCTTAGATCAGTGGGGATGGTGGGTTAGCCGACTGCCCCTTGCAAAGCTCATTTCATTTCATGCTTTTAATTTGACTAGTTTCAGCAAGAGCTGCATTATACTACCAGTGCTGTCTGAAATGGGAATTCCACATCCTTCCATCAGCTAGAAAGGGACAAAAGGCAGCGGCTCCGCACAAGACACCAGCAGACATCCTAAAGCACTGGGCTGGCCAGGGGACAGCTAGCATTAACAAACATCTCCTTGCATAAACACGACAGGAAGACTTTGGTGGCCTGATATTAATATGCTGGTCACAACACCACTTTCATGTGATGCCTTCAAGACAGCTGATTTTTAACCAGCTCAACACAACCACTGTAAGATGCAGCACATACTTCTCTCTCATTTCTTCCACAGGGGAGCTCCTCCAGCCCACATCCATTTTTCCAACAGGTTTAAAAGCGACAAAACCCTCTCTCCATTGCCAACTCGACAGCCAGTTCAGGACCGCAGGAGCAAAGGGATCATTTAAACACATGGGGGGGAAACAAGCCTGGGATTCTCCTGCCAGCAGCAGAACAGAACATGGCAACTTGTCAAATCACATGGCCTTCAGCAGCGCCAAACTGGAGGAGCCCTGCCCAGCAGCCCCTGCGTGCTCCAGGCAGCAGGAGCCAGCTGGGGAAGCGCGGCAGCTCCGGAGGCTTTGGGCCACAGACAAGCTGCCCGGAGAAGCCAGAACCAGTGTGAACACTGGATGCACCGCTGCCATCCCCCAACATGCAGGGCTCCACACAGGCCTGCACCACAAATAGTGCAGAGCTCGCACACTGTACATTGCTTGCCTCGCACCATGAGCCACTTCCACTTCTGCCTCCTGGCATGTCAGGAATCCACTCTAAATGTCACACCTTGTATCAGGGCACAGGGAGCTGCAGTGAGGGCATGAGGCTTTTCCAACTTGCTAAATAATCCCCACAGCAGGTCAGGATAGGATTAAGACACCAAGGGGAGAACAGGGGTCAGTTCGCTCTCCAAATCTGTATCCAGACTTGATTTATGGAAAACTCCGGGTAAAGATCAGGGGGGTGAGGACAGCACTGAACCCACACACTCGCCTACCTTACAAAAGAAAGGCAAGGACAATCAACTTATTCTACTTGCTCGCACTCAGATCCCAGAGCAGTTTTAAGCCACCTCGTTCCTCTCGCCAGCACAAACAACCCTTCAGAAGACACATGCGTATAAGGTTAGAAATGTTTGCAGCACGAGGTTCACAGAGAAGCCAGATAATTCATTCTCAAGGTCCGAGAGGAGCAGGCACTTGCTCCAGATTTCCAGGGCTTTCCACACACAGGAAGGTCTGCTCTGGGGGCAAGCTGCTTCCAGTCTCTGGAAGCAGAGAGACAAGGATAGTTCCCAAATGATGGAGCCCCCATGCCCTGCAGGGACGTTCCCCACAGCGTTGCCGGTCCCTGCCTCTTCTGCTTGCCTTCTGCCCCAGCACTTGAGAGGTTATGCTTCCAAACCCCAAAAGCAGTGGAAATCGAGGCTGGAATTTAAGACCATCCTGAAGGATCACACAGCAAACAAGCAGGCAGCTAAACTGTAAATGCAGCTTCAACTGCAGAGCCAGGATGACTCCATGCAGACCCTACAGTTAGTGATAGAGCACTCAGGAAATAAATCCTATCTGGGTGAAAGAGAACTGGACAAGGCTGGCAGAGTTCAAACTAAATGGGACCACATGGGCTCTTCAAATTTTCCATGCTAAAAATAATCAGTAGCACATGCCCTGCCTTACAGGAGGCACAGGAACAGGAGTTGACAAAAACCTTAAGAACTGCAGGCCATACCTTTAAAACTCAATTACTGCACAGAAACAGACTTATTTGACCTACCCTTGCAGCGGGTGTGTTTTCATTGAAAGCTGAATTGGTGCTCGCATCCGTAGGCTGCAGGGTCCTGCACTGCACACTCCTGCACTGCACACTCCTGAGCACCAACCAGGCTGTACAGCCTTCCCATACACCTCTCTCTTTGGTGGTATATTATGACGTAAGCAACCACTTCTCAGCCAAAGCAGGACCCCAAAGAGCTGCTATGTTACGCTCGGTTTACAACACAAGTATCAGCCTAGTTAAACTGCAGCAGGTTTTTTACTGATGCTTCAGAAATCACCAAGGAGCACCTGTATACACTAACATCGACCACCAGCGACCCTCCCAAAGGGCACTGATCACCCCCGAGCTCATCACTCCTGCCACACAACTCATCACAGGTTACACTCAGTAGTTAACATTAACCCTATCTGATTATCAAGCTCCTTAATGCATATTCTATCCTATCACCTTCCTGCTCCATCATTTCACCATTCGCGGTTTCCTCAGCCAAGGAGTGTCTCCCTGTGAATCCTCTATTACAGACACCACTTCGCTAGAAAGGTGTCTCCGATGCAGAAGCATACTTCAGAAACTGCTTTTGTACCACTCGTCGGGGAAATGCAACTTTAGGGTCAATCTGAGGAAAAAGAAAGGGGAAATCAACAAGATAGCTTTTGTTGTCAGTTTATATTATTTTCTTTTTAAATCACTGCATTATTAATCCCTCATTTCTCAGGCTTATCATTCAGCACACCGGCTCATCCAGAACTGCTCTGGAACAGGAGACAGAAGAGGGGAGGAAAACATCTCTTCTGTACACCTCCTCCATCATCTTCTAGGCAACAACCTCCACTGGTGCTCAGGGAGCTCCCTCTTAGTCTCTAGGTGCTGCCTCCACAGCCAAAACTGCATGTCAACCCTTATCTGCATGCTCTGGAGGCTGCACAAGAGACAGCCAGCACGCCTCATCAGACCTTCACCTGCTGCTCCTGACACCTGCACCTTCCTTCAGTTGGGTTTGGGGCTGCTTTTTCTTTTCTGCTTTGTTTTGTCAACTGACTTGGCAACACCACACCAAGGGAGAACTGCAGAACACAAAGCCAATCCGCATTTAGACTGCTAAAACTAAAATGTTAGAAGGACTAGGAGATTACCCTTGACAAAAACACGCCAAATTGATCTGGTTTGCTCCCCCTCAAAGAACACATAAAAATTACAAAGGGGCATTTATGTGAAGGGGGGGGGCAGAGGAGACCAAGGCACACAAAACATACGAGTCTTTTAAACCAGAGAAACCAAGTTCTTACAAATTATTTTCCATGAAGGAATTACCTGGGGTATTCCACAGTGAAGCACGCCACCACAGAGACAAAAAGGAAGAAAAAATACCCCTGGTGTAGCCCCTGCTCCCTTGTTCTAAGGTGCAGCACTGACTCCCATTCCAAAGTGTGCCCAAATGCTAATTCTGCAGTTTCAAAACCAACTTCCACATGGGTCATGTTCAGAAAGTGGCTCCTCTCTACCACTCAAAAATCACTTCAGAACAAAAAGACACCACCGCAGAGGCATGGCTGGAGGGAAAGAAAAACCTTTCCACAACTGCCCAGCCTCAACTGTCGTCTGTAAAAATGGCTGCAATAAAACGGCTCCGTGCTGCTGATTTCACCTCTGGTTTTAGCAGCATCTGCACACAGGCATCTTCTAAATAAAGAATCTGGAAAAGGATGTTTTAATGGTCTCAATCCTACCTTAACTGTGCTACTTGCAACTGCTTTCAGTGTCTTGACTATAGACCACGCTGATGAAACTAATCCTGCTTGTGTTAAGGCGTATTCTGAAGCAGAGGCTTTCATTAGCAGCTTGGGTTTGGTTTTTGTCAGGTTTCCCCCCCGCAAGCAAACTGTGATCAGGAAAAAGGAGCTGTTTCCATTTGGCATTGTTTTTCCTGGGGTGATATGTATTCCTGTCACTGCTCAGTAACCACGAGACTCTCCCGGAAAGCGGTTTTACTCAATTAATTTGTCAAAATTGGAAATATCACAAACATTTGATGTGCAACCAATAAAGTGATTCGCCTGCACCAGATACAAATGTAATAGCTTTTTTTAGGACACACCTGAGAAATGAGTGATTACATGGCACTTTATTGTTCAAAAAGCATCAAAAGTAAAATTATTTCTCTAGAAAGCTAACCTTTTCAGAGAGATTAACATTATCTACAAATATATTCAGCACTGACTAGGCATTTGTCTACTGGGGAAATACAACAGGTATGGACTTTCCACAGCAATACCCAAATGTGGAGGCAAATGTGCACGTTTCTGCATTCGCTTCAAAAGCCAAAGTTGTCCCAGCAAAGAGCACCAGTCCCACCAGAAGGGCATCACTGCAGAGTCCCGCTGGGAAAAGTTGGAAGGGGGCATTAAACTCAAAAGCAACACCTTCATTTTTGAAGGTCAGTTCAAAGAGCATGGAGTTCTTTGCACCGCAGTGACAGCCCTGCTTAAATAACTGGATTTTCCTTCACAGAACCCTTTGGATAAGCACCGGTGGGGCTGGAAGAGGAACAGTAGCCATGGACACGGCAAATCCATACCTTTTGCATATCCCTGTCAACTATTTAAAAAACAACCAAAACAAAAAAACAAACTTCTACCAAAAAAATAATTAGTTAGTTAGGTACAACTCTACTTACTGTATCTACAAGTCCTCTAGGAATGACTCTAATACTATTTCTGATAGGAATGGCCATTACCTAAACAAAGCTTTTAACGTAACTGTAAACAAGAGCGATGTTTCCATGCCAATACCCAACCGCTGAACGTTGAAACAGAGTCAAATGCTATGTTATGCTAAAGAACAGTTACTACAATATGTCTACAAACACAGGGCTGAAGGGGAGCCTGCCTAGCTCTGGACTACTTTGAAGCTGCCTTACTGATTCTGAGGTTAATTTCTGATTCAGATTGATTCAATCATTATCACACAATCAAAACGGAGGCACATTTGCCCTGGCCAAGCTTCTCACCCCTCCCCCCGAGCTGAGCAAATTAATACATTGCAGGGACGAGGCTATGCTACAGGAAAAAGCTGGGGGAGGACCTAATTCTAGTCAGCAATACGACAGGGTGTCCTCCCAGGATTCAGTTTTTTAAGAACCCTCGTTCAAGACACTGTTTGCCTTTGTTCTTCTCATCTAAAATTAGCTTTAAAAACACACAGAGAATAGAGCTCTACACGAAAAGTCTGGTGAGTTTAATCTCAGGGAGCACACCTGAATCAGTTATCTTACCATATCTGATTAAACCTAAAATCAAATCATTAAGGCATGCGTGAGCATGGGCTACATGTTTAGACAAGCCCAGCAGAATTTGTAGGTCGAATTAAAACACGAGATTCCACCTGCTTCTATGAGAGCTTTGGGCTTTTTGTTTCCATATAAATTACATTTTGAACAAATCGCACACTCGTGTTTGCTCCCTGCTTTGTCTATTCCTCATTTAACCGTAATCTCACACACACAGGCACACACAAGATGTTCCGGCACCGAGTCAGGACTCCTCCTAGCACCATGCTCACGTTAAATCAAACCTTTAAGATCCAGCACACACACTATAAAAGACAGTGACAGCAACGAGCACACTTGGTACGTCCACCAGCAGCTCTGCCAGACACAGTTCCTCCACCACCACCCTTCCCTTCCCAAACACACCCCCTCCAGACCCACCAGCACCTAAGCGATAAGGACCTCTACCAGTGTCCTTCCCTCCTCCCCTTCCAGTTTTGTTCAGGCTACACGGCAACAAAGCAAGAGGCACAAAACTTCCTTCTTTGTGCATGGCCTTGATCGCAGGGACAAAACAGGGCCCAGAGCTGCACACGCCCGATATGGCATTTTCAGTGTCAGGTCAAACATCAAGTATCAGGTCAATGGGGAAAATGCATGTATAGGGGTTTTATTTAAAAAAGTGAGTAAAAGCAAGTGCGGTGCTTATTGACAAAAATAGGTGAGCTGAATCCCAGGAGCACATTCCTTATGTTACCCACTGGAAACTGAGCACAGCAAAAAGCTCGGGAGAAACAACACATGAGGACTTGTGCTTTTCCACCGCATCCACTCCGGAGCCCTCGCAGAGCCTCCCACAGATTAACATCCACGTTTCCCAAGGGCCCTGGCAACACAGGTGAGGGGGCTCCTGCCAAAAAATGACTTCGGGAAACGGCAGGGGAAGCAGCTCCTCGGATTTGGCAGCAAGGCACTCCCACCTCGACACACGCGCACCGAGCCGCCGTAATCAATGGCAAGAAGTGGAAAGTTCCCTGCAGAAAGCGTTCTGCACTGGAACACCGAAAAAAACTTGGGGTTTACTCCACGATGTTTTCAATGTCACCGCTCAGTGCAACCCTCGGCTGAGGGAGGAGCCAGGGGGCGGTGGGGAGAATTGGCGTCGAAAACTAAAACAAAGTTACCGCTTTTCGCGGGTTAAAGGCAGAGTCTGGGGAAAAACCAGGGCAAAGCCAGCCATGCAAAGTGCCCGCTCAATGACAGCTTGACACCGCCCCGCAGGAAAACCCAGACGGAGCCGCAGCTGCGGCCGAGGGCAGGGTCCCTGTAACGTCGCCTGTCGCCCTGTCACCATGTCGCCCTGACGCCGCGGACGAGGGGCGGGCGGGCAGCCCCACGCACGGACCTACCGTCTTAGAGTCCAGCTCGTGGTGGGGCTGAGCCAGGACTTTGTCTACACTCGCCGGATCCGCGAACGTAACGAACCCGAAGCCTCTACGAGAGACAAAGAGCGAGGGGATGGGGGTGATGAGAACCAGAGGCTGGGGGAGAAGCCACAAACCCACAGCGCTCTCCACACACACCCCCCCCCCGGCCCCTCTCCGCCTCCACCGACCGCTTTGTTCCCTTCCTCCCGGCTCGGAGGGACGGGGCGAGGGGAAGCTCCCGCAGACCCCACGGGCCACGCGTGAGGGGCAGCGGAGGGGAGCTGGGGGCCGGGGTCCGCCCGCCCCGACGGCAACTCGCGAAGTTTGTGAGCGCGGCGGCGGCGTTACCTGGAGCGCTTGGTGGTGGGGTCCCGCATGACCATGCACTCCCTGATCTCCCCGAATTTGCTAAAATAGTCTCTAAGGCTGTCTGCGGAGAGAGAGAGAAGCCGAGAGGCAGCGGAGGCAATGGGGGGGGGCAGGCCCCGGCGCGGCGGGACGCGGCCCACGCGGGGCGGCACGCGGGGTGCGCGGCGAGGGGCGCGAGGGGCCGGCGGTCCGTACCTGGTGAGGTTTGCCAGCTGAGGCCGCCGATGAACATCTTGCTGGAGGGAGACAAGAGAGCGGAGTTGAGCGCCGGTCCGGGATCGGCCATTTTGACGGGGCACCTCACGGCGGCGCGGAGTGGAGCGGGGAGGGGGTGAGGGGTGAAGGGTGAAGGGGGGTGGGGGGAACGGCCGGTCCTCGCCTCTCCGCCCCGCGGCACCACGACTTACCCGGGGTCGTGCTGCGCCTCGCCGGGGCTCCCCGAGGTAGCCTGGCTGCCGTCCGCCTCCATGGCCGCGCCGAGCGAGACCCCCTCAGAGGCCCCCCCCCGGCCCGGCTCCGGTTCGGGCTCGGCTCGCTCCGGTTGCCTTTCCCCTTCCCTTCCCCCCTCCTCCTCCCTCCGCTACCGGAGGATCTCACTGGAGAGGCGCTGCGGCAGCAGCCAGATCCGTCACACGTGGGATGGGATCGGCTTGGCTTAGCTCAGCGCCGCGCCGGGCCTCCTCCCCCCTCCTCCCCTCAGCCCCTCCTTCCCCTCAGCCCCTCCCTCCCCTCAGCCCCTCCTTCCCCTCAGCCCCTCCTTCCCCGCGCGCGCGGGGCGGAGCCCGCCGCCGTCGCGTGCCCCAGCCGTGACGTCACCGCCGCGCGCGGTCCCCCTTTCCGTGCCCGCTGCACTCATGCCCGTGAGGTAATTCCAGAGGCTGGGAACAGCCCGCTGGAGCGGGAAGAACGGGTCCGGCCGAGGAGGCCAAGCGGAGGTTTAGGGAGCAGGACCGTGGGGTAGCGTTTATCCCGTCACCAAGCCCGGGCTGTCCTCCGCAGAGTCCCAGTGTCACCGCATCCCTCCGTCTGGGGCTCCTGCATCCCGGTACCCCCACATCCTGTGTTACCGCACCCCGGTGCCCCCGAACCCCTACTCCAGCCAGGACAGGAACCAACCAGGCCCTGCCCCCGCCAGACAAGGAGCACCAACGTGCAAATAAATGGATGGGGTTATTAAAGAAGAGCCTTTTCCCTCCGTCCTCGGAGCCTCCTGCAGACCGTGGCTATGTCTCTTCACAACCACCAGGCAATTATAAGTGAGGAGTTCGGTTCCCAGGCTGCCATCGCCCCTTCAGTCCTTCTGCCTTCCCGGTTTCAGGAAGCACGAGGCAGGTTTTGCTGATGGACCGAGGGAATTCCCGTGGAGCTGCTCACAGCTCGAGAAAAAGGCGTGGATTTCTCTCCATTACAACACAATCGGCACTGTTATGCCTCCCGTCAGTGAGCATTAAAGGTCAAATGGCTTTTGAAGGACTTTATCGGCACTTCCTCTTTTCCGCCTTTCCCAGAGCCCCAGCCGCGTTCAGGCAGGTGAGCAGCTCCAGCCTGTGCAGGCGTTTTTGCTGTTTCCTCTGCACGCACGGCTGAGATTCACCCCTTTAGCTCCAGTTTAGGGGTTTGGTTTTGCACTGGGTGAGGTTTACAAACCTGAAATGGTGTAGGTGTATAAAGATGGAAACCCCACTAAGGGCTGGTTGTGAGGAACCCGAGGGCAGCGCAGGCAGGACAAGGGGGGCAAGGCTCTCCCCTCTCCTCCACAGGCCCAGAAACCAGTTCTGCATCCCAAGAACACAGTGTGCCTGAGGGAAGTGGGAGATGCTGCAGCATTAGATAACAGCCCAATGCAAACCACTGCCCGACCGCATCTGTGGAGCACATGTGATGCTCTGGAATGTCACTAAAAACCAGTAAGCCCATTGACCTGCCGCTGCATGCTGGTCACACACACCCGTGACAAGCAATTAAACCCCGGCTTTATGAGAAGCAAACCCTCCACAGTCAGCACAGCCCTAGAAAAGGATCCTACCCCCCTACCCCTTTCCCTGTCCCAGCAAGCAAAAGCCATACCCACTTCACCAGGGATGCTCTGGAAGTGGCTTCGGTGCCTAAACCCCACAGTGACAAACCAGGACCCACTGTCCCACTCCTTGGGTACCACCCATCCCCAACAGTGCTGTTCCAGCCTTCTCTCCAACCCAGGGAGCATTGGCAGCCTTGCCCTTTCCTCTCCTCTCTCTGACCTCTCATGTTCACGCTAAGCCTGAGCTCCCAGCAGGCTGTCGGAAGCAGCTAATGGACCATGAAGCTGACATCAGTAACTGCTGGCCAGTGGGAACGACCTCCCCAGCCCCACAATTAAAAATAGGAGCATTTATTCCACTAACAAGAAAGTTACTGCTGCTGATACAAACCAACCCAAATTCCAGAGGCAGCTATTCAGTATTCAGGAACAGGCTATCTATCCACATAATCGTACAGCACCTAGTTCTCATTAACAAGTTTTAGCCTCACTGATTTCCTTTTGATATATGGCAGCTCTGTGCAGATCAGAGGCTGAGATGCAGAGTTTAAGACAAGCATTTATAAGGCCCAAGTGACACATGATTCCAAATGCCATAAAAGATGCATGGGTCTCGAGAGCCTGATTCCTGAAATAAACTCATCTTGGGCTCCTAAACCAACATGGGGCTTTGGGGAATCCTCTGCTGGGTAAGGAAGCTGGCAGCTGAGGAGGTGTAGGCCCTTGGTACCCACCTTGCAGCCATGGGGACATCCTGTCTCTGGCGTGCAGCGATGCTGAATGGCTGCATCTAACTCAGGCTGCCTGGAGGATGAGTTCATCTGTCTGGCACTGGAGAAATCTGCATTTATGTTTTGCATGCTCTGGAAATCCAGTGTCATAATAAAAAGGATCTAAATCTTTACTGTATAATTCTTTTTTGTGCATAAGGAAGAAATAACCTATATTATATTCCATCTGTCGTTTAGTTCTTGAGATTAATTGGCCGCTGGGTTTTGGAACTCCCTGGTGGCTGACAGTGCACTGGGGCCTGGCCTCCTGGTACCCAGATGTGGCTTCACCTGCAAACATCACTTAGGCAGCATCACGGAGGGGCAATATGTGGGGAGCTGTAGGAGACCAAAGATCACGAAATGCAGAACATGTCACTGCAAAGAGTTGGCCTTGTTGGCGCATCTCTGCCTTTGGCGTTACCCTCAGTGTCTGCAGCAAGATACAGGAACATGCTGGGAGATCAGCTCTGCCTTGGAGGAGATACAGCACAAAGAAAGGAAGCGACGTCTTTGGGGACCGCGGCTTCAGACTTCTCTGGGGGCCAGGGAAGGTTGGCCAGACACAGATGACATCTCCAAAGAGCTGCATGAAGGCTTTCCACGCACCCTAAGCAGCCACAACAGAGGAGAGGCTTTCACATGCACAGCACCCAGCAGCTTCCCTGGGATAGTTAGTTACAAGCAAAGCTTCCACAGAACAGAGATATTTCTAATTCCGGCTGCCCACCCTTCAATAGCCACCTGCATTGCTGAGTGGAGAGCTCTGCCCGGCCCCACACATTGTCAGCCCGTCTCCCTGAGACCAGCTGCTCCACAGGGAAAACCAAACAAAGGCCACTGGAGTTTGGCTGCACACAAAGGAGCCACTTAAAAGCACCCATCCCAGTGCCTCAACTGAAATAGGTTACCCCCCGAACCCATAGTTTTTGGGAAGCAATCCCAGTTCACACCTGGGGCAAATGTGGCTCTAGGCTTTGGGTAGACACTGTAGTTTTTCCCAGTGCAAGTTCCAGGTCTGCACCAAGTTATTTCACCATTTTGCTAATGAAGATGTCACAGTGACCTTATTAAAAACATCGAGATTTTCATCTGAACTGGGAAACCAGCATTCTCCAACTGTTTCAAAAGAATAAAACCCAAATATTATCAGGCCCATCTCTGAGATAAGGGAGAGGGGGGAAGCTCTGTGAGGAAAGATTTCAAAGCCTGCTTTGTTTCCATCAGCTTTGAAACCAACACACAGCCCTGAGAATTCTGTTTATCAGAACTAGAGTGTTTAATTCTATTTCCTACTTCCAGGCAATTCTCTCTGTATATACACCCAAAAAACCCAACCAGACCCCTTTAAACATCCTGCCCTTTCAGGTGTGCCATTCCTCCTGTGGAATTGCAGGATACAGATGAAGTAAGTTAAAAACCAAATGGGGAGGCGAGGCAGGGGAAGAAGAGGTTTGGGTTTGCCCCTGCGCAGCTCTCCTGTGTTAAGGAGACGCTTTATGGACCACTAATACCTGCAGCTAGATTTATGCCAGGAATGCCATTTCCTTCCCTCTCCCAAAATAAGGCTGCCTACCTTGTTTCTCTACCTGATTAACTGTTACCAAAGGCCATTAAGACCCTCTGATAAACTGGTCCCCAAGTCCAAACCAATATTAGTAACTATGAATCTTCACCTATAAATAATTTCCAGAAGGAGATCAATGCTACAACTGAGTCAATGGATTCACTGGAATCATTCTTCCTCTCACTCCTGGATGTTCTTTCCCCTGCCGCCACGAATCAATTATGATGATAAAAGTACCCTGGAACACCCCCAAAATAAAGATAAACAGTGTGCATTATCAGAGGCTGGGGATGTGCACAGCACTGAAGATATGTTACCTTCTCCGTGGCACATTTGTTTTCCTCCACAGACAGTTAAGGAAGGAAAAAAAAGGAGGCACAGTAAATGAATGGTCTGGATGTAACACAGCATTAATTCCCTGACCTTCTGCATTGAGTGGCTAAGAATCTCAATCTCAATTATTCCTTTCATGATGGAATCTAAAACAGACACCGCAAATCCTCACGTTCTTGCTCAAAACGAGGAGAGGTGGAACGAGAGGAGCCAGCCCGAAACCACATTCATTATCAGTTCCATGTCATTCAAACAAATTGACTGCAGGAGAAAGCAAGAGCATCCAAGGAGAATTACTGCAAAACACCCACTGTCAGGATCTGTATAAATACACTCATTTAGATATGCCCATGCACTTAAAATGCACAAGTCTGAAGCTGAATCAGGGGTAGGAAAAACAAGTCACTCCCTAGAGGGCATCATCGCTATGAATTTCCATCAGGCAGATCAACACTGATGAAAACACCCCGAAAGGCTGAGGAGCCAGGCTCACTGTGGATGCTGGGGATGCCCACACATCAGGTGAGTTCACCCCTAACAGGGACCATGTGGGGGAGCCTGTTAGGAGATCTGGAAACACCGCACAACAAGGAATATCTCAGCACAGACCTTCGATGGACATAAACCTGTCAGAGTTACACTAACAAGGGACGCTAGCTAAAGATCAGCCACTTGTGCATCACCTTTGAAGGCATCTTCCTGCAGCTGAAAAGCCAGGACAAAAAGGCTCCAGTCACACTGTGTCAACCTCTCCATGCAAGGGGCTGTGTCCTCAGCAACACTTGGTCCCGTTACAGCCTCAAGTACGGCTGTGCTGGCAGGAGCCACTGGCTATTACCAAGGCCATTACCAAGGCTCTTTGGTCCTTCCCTCCCGGATTTACCTTCAGCGTCATTCCCTGGCCTTCCAGCAGCAGACATGAATTGGAATCCTGAGCCTGCCTTTCTGGCCAGGGCCTGGGGTGGCAAGTGGTAAGGCTGCAACAAGCCTGGGAGACAGGACTCACATGCAGCCCCTGGCCATATCTTAAATTCCAGCATCCTAAGTCAGGAGGAGATGTGCCTGGTAAATGTAGCTGTAACTGCATTAAAACACCCTAATTTAATTCTAACCACATCATTACAGAGGCACAGATCAGATAAGCACAAAGAGCTCAGGAGAGATGAAGCTGGTACTTGCCTGCTCTGCTGAGACACAACGACCCCGGCCCAGCCCCTCACCACGTTATCCAGGGATCTCCAGCATCCCAGCCCGGAGCCCAGCGAGGGGATGGGAGTGAGGAGGAGACACTGAGCCCCCACAACAGCCTCCTTTGGACTTGTCCATTGTCCATACACACACACTGCCACCTGAATGTCACCCTCCCTCAGGGCATCGGTGCCTTGGCCAAAATCATGCCAGAGCACCATGGACCAAAACTAGTCTTTGAGTCAATACCAAGAAATATCCTCATACAAGAAGCATTCTTTTCCCATAGTCAAGAAATTCCTCATCTTTAAGCACCCTCTCCCCTTTAAAACAGATTTAAAACACTGACGCACTGACTGTCAAGGTCCTGGATTCCAGGTCTGACTTTTGGGCATCCACAAGATTAACTCTTCTGCTCCACATCATCTTAAGCAGAGCTTAACACTGAACTTGTGCTCGTGCCTTTGCTGAATCAGGGCTTTGCCAAATTCCTGCTTTATTTATTTGGCTTTTTGTGATTGCTGAGCTGAGATGGCAAGGATCCTCCCTTGAACTTCCCCCGGGACTTCTTGTGATAAAAAGCAAAGCCTGCAACCGCTGTGGAGTCTCTGCTGCATTAGGAGTGCAGCTTCACGAAGATTCATGTCTTTCATATCGCTCTACAGAATTAAAGAGCAGAGGAAAATCGCTTTCGAGGAAGCAAAGATCTACTGCAGCAATTTGGAGGCAAACATAATTAAGCAACTGGTGCTGACATACCTGTCCCTTCTTGGCTGAAGTTCAGCTGGAGTTTTCATCGATGTCAACATCAAGCTATGCAAATAATTTGAACAGGCTTCCTCAGGAAAGAGATTCTGGCAACAGGAGCTATAATCATGCTTCCTATGGTCCTGAGCCAGATCTTGGGGTCCTTCATTTCCTTTCCTGCATCATCCACCCACCATGCAGCAGCTCACATCCACGCTTAACCATGTATAAAAGCCTGTGCAAGCCCCAGCTGCCAGCACAGCAAGCCTGCTCTTCAGACTCCAGACGCCAAATAAAGAACCACCACGATCCCATGTGGAGCAGCACCCCGTATAAAGTCACTCTGCCACTTCATACTTATTCCAACTACTTGGATGGGTTAATTCCATACCGAAGGCTCTCAGCTGGATGGGGCATTGTGTCTCTCCCCTCTAACTTAATGCCACGTGAGGTACTGTGTGTCATAGAATCATAGAATCATAGAATAGTAAGGGCTGGAAAGGACCTCAAGATCATCGAGTTCCAACCCCCCCGCCATGGGCACGGACACCTCCCACTAAACCAATGCCATCCAAGGCTATGTCCAACCCCACCTTGAACGCCGCCAGGGATGAAGCATCCACAACCTCCCTGGGCAACCCATTCCAGGGCCCCACCACCCTCACAGTAAAGAATTTCTTCCTCAGATCCAATCTAAACCTCCCCTGTTTAAGTTTAAACCCATTACCCCTTGTCCTCTCACCACAGTCCCTCATGAAGAGTCCCTCCCCAGCATCCCTATAGGCCCCCTTCAGGTATTGGAAGGCTGCTATGAGGTCTCCACGCAGCCTTCTCTTCTCCAGGCTGAACAGCCCCAATTTTCTCAGCCTATCTTCATAGGAGAGGTGCTCCAGTCCCCTGATCATCCTCGTGGCCCTCCTCTGCACTTGTTCTAACAGTTCCATGTCCTTTTTATGTTGAGGACACCAGAACTGCACACAATACTCCAAGTGAGGTCTCACGAGAGCAGAGTAAAAACATGGTTAGATGCCACGAAGTAGGTGGCAGTGCCTTAACCGTATGCGTGTTGTATAGGCCACAAGGGCCTCTTCCATCCTTATCAAGGGGAGTGTTAACCTTCTCTCCTTTCAGATCAAACTGCCACAGACACCACATTTAACTCGAATAAGAACTGAGGATTCCACACTTGGGTTTAGTAACTTGGTTTTGAACAGGCACAACTACAGAGATGCGACTCCTAAGTGGAAGCACACTTGTGAACCAGTTCTAGCTAAGCAAAATGAAGCTGCTCTTAAGCTGAGCTGGGATCCCTGAGCTCTGGTGGTGAGGCCTGCAGCTTTCCCAAGTCCCGGGGTGTGGAGTGGCTTTCTGAAATGGATGGGTTTTTCTCTTTGTTTAAAACAAACGCATGGTCTTCGAAGCTCCAAGGGAAGGAGTGGATGCGACCCTCAGAGCTCTGATACCAGGCGACAAAAAGAACCCAAAGGACAACCCCTTTAAAAACATACGAGGCTATTACTTAGCAAGCAGAGAAAGGAAATGAGGATGACAGGTTTTGCTCAGAGGCTGAGGTTGATGGCAGCCTCTTATATTGCCCTTAAAATAGAGGTGGGATAAGTTGGTACTGGCAAAAAATCTGCTGTACAGATGCTGCTTGCTGGATGCTGCAGGACCAGGCACTGCACAGACCTGAGCTGTTGATGTTTCTGGCAGAGCTGGTGCAAAGATGCTCGAGGAGGCTGGGCTAAAGGCACGGTGGCAATCCAGAAGGTGACATTTGCTTAGCTGGCACTTGGGAGCATTTCAGCTTCACCTTTCCACATCAAGTTCTCCACGAGTCAGGCACCAGGCCCCCATCAGCATCCTCAGCTGTGCCCTTCACACTGCTTCTCATCAGGATACTCTTTCAAAGGAAAGGAAACACTTGGAGGATTTGTGCAGTGCTCAGCTGGGGTGGACAGAGCCTCCTGGGCTTGTTCTTCCTGAGTGAGGCCACGCTGGTGTAATACATCATTAGGGCTCTGTCGCTCCCATGATGTATTAGTGCAATGCATCATCAGAGCAGCACTGCTCCAGTGATGCATTACTCGTCACATAGCGTTAGCCTCTCGCCACCCCAGCATCCACCAGCAAGAGCAAGCTCAGGACAGACAGTGCATTTTCATTTATTGTTTTCAGGAACTTTGGGAAACTTGGACTATTTACTTTGATCCTCGCGTTTATTCCCTTCTGGGACCACTGGGACCATTTTCAGGTGTCCGGAGAACAGCTCCCATTCCCTTCTCTTTTCAAAAGGCAGGGAAGCCTTCCAAACTTTCTGGAGTTCCTGCTCAGCTCCCTGTGTGGCTGCAGTTTACCACAGATGTAACGCTGCTGGTTCGAATCAATACAGGGGCAGTATTGAGCCGTTCTGTATCAACAGCAACAACAACAGAAATGAAATTAAAACCAACACAAACTTAGCCAAGAAAGTAATAAGAAGGCAAACTCAATTATTGTTTCATCTGGCGTTATTGTAGCTTTGCTGCTCTTTGTCAGGGACTTCTTCCAGGCAAAACTGGAGAGATTATCTTGTCTGGATGTTATGAAGTAACTAATCCCTTCCGCAAGTGGAGGAGAGCCAAATGCTTCACATTGGGCCAGTACAAGTGTAAATATGGTGACAAAGTGCCGCCACCGGCTCCCCTGCTCCAAAGGCAGCTTTCGCCAGGGCTTTGCATGGTCCGTGCCTCTGCAGGATACCAACATCCCTCCAAGATCACCCAAAAGCTCTCCCCTTTCCCAGCCCAGGAGCCTGTTGGAGCTCTCGGCTCTCCCACAGCCCTCACAGGGAGCCCAGAGCACCCCACGACAGCTCTGCTCACACCAACACCACTGCTTCATCCAGACAGCATCACCAGCATGGAGACAACACCCAGCCCTGAAAAGGCAACTCTGGGTGAAGGAACATGGATGGGAGCCACTCATGTCCCCCAACACTGTTAACACAGCACAACAGCTCCAGCCAGCGTGGTGCAGTGCAGAGCAGGACAGGGAGATGGTCTGGGAGCCACAGGCAGGAATGGGGCTACAGGACACCCCACAGCAGGGCATGGAGTATAGACCTCAAAAAGCAGCACCAGGAAAAAACCTATTCACCTACGCTGTACCCATGAGATTTTATATGGCATCTATATAAAACACCTCCAAGGCCACTATTTCCAGTAGAAACAAAGTCTTCTTTTCATGTAAGAATAGCTATTGTTTGTCACTTCATCCTTAAATAGAACCAGGGCAAGGTTGTCTTAAACAGGAATTCATAAAGGTCTAATCTTCAATCACACTGCACATTAACCCAGAGCAACACATCTCTGTAAACAGCACTGACACCACAACCACCCTCCAGCTCAGCCAGAGAGCCCTATTAGAGCCCTGAGAGAAGGAAAACCACAAGCCCTCATAGATCACCTCCCTCTTCCATAACAATAACAGACACAAACCCATCTCTCACCTCCCATCCAGCCCCTCTCCCCTCCAAAACCCCAGGTAAAACGTAGCTGCAAAGCTGGGAACTGCAACAGGCTGCTCAGCTGGAAAACCTGACCAGCCCCTGTATGGGTAGAGGTGCTGTGCATATACACACGTATACATACTCAGTAATTCCTTCTTTTCAGCAGCAAGCAATGTGCCTGTTGCCACCAAAAATGATTTCACTATTTCAACACCAGGAAATCTGCAAGTCAAAGGTGAGGGAATGACTGCACGGAGCAGCCAACATTAAACCCTCCCAATCTGGCAGGCAGCAGCAGCCAGCAGTGCTGGGAGAGCTGGATTGCCAATCATCTTTCTACCTCTGTGCTTTAAATAGCAACAATGTGGTGAATGGGAAATTGCCTGTGCTGATGTGCTTTGCTTCACGCTATTGAAATACAAGCATTGGGACACATATTACATTTCAGAGACATTGCGGGGGGCGGAACACAAACTCCAGTAGAAATTTAGGGGAGGGGGGAGCCAAGAGGTGAAGGGGAAGGGAGAAGTGGACAATCAGGTCTCCAAAAGAGCACAAGTACAGAAAAGGGAACAGGGAGAACACTGATCAGCTCATCTGGATGTGCCCAGGAAATAGCCAATTATTTCAAAGCCACTGGAGCATGAAGTGATGGAGATTACTTCCTATAATGTTTATTCCCTAGTGGCTTTCTGTCTGCTTTGCTCTAGTTCAGCCCATTCCAGATCAACACTTGGCCCAGCACTTGAACCCTGTTTTGGAGCTACAGCATTCTTCCCTGTACAGAGACAAAAACACAAGCCTCATTGCACTGTCTAACTGAGGCTCAGTGGCTAAGCCATTTGCCCAAGAGACAGGCAGCACAGCCACGGCGTGGTAAGGGCAGAAACCAGCGCCAGCATGTTCTGAAGGTACCTGCCTTTGCCAGAGAGCCAGTCTGTGTCACAACCTGTCTGGCATTACCCTCCCAAGCAGCCTCCTAAGGAGCAGAGGAGCACCCGCACCGCAGCATCCCTCCACGCAGAGGCTCGTGCGGCTTCATCTGCTTGCAGGGTACTCCACACAGGTCCATGTGAATGCAGCCATTCTGCCATGCTCTGGCAGCTCTGCCTGGCT
Source organism: Amazona ochrocephala (assembly GCA_039720435.1). NCBI lineage: Eukaryota > Metazoa > Chordata > Aves > Psittaciformes > Psittacidae > Amazona > Amazona ochrocephala. The sequence goes on from CM077879.1 coordinate 82,804,991, forward strand.
AAGGACACAGCGTGACAAATCCTGACCAAACACATAGGCATTGACAGCCACGTAACTCCTTTTGGATGAATAGGCCCCTTCACCTATGATTCTACAGCCTTACTTACATACAAGTATACACAAGCACTGCATATTATAAAATGGTATAAAAAAGTACACACACCATCCCTGCATAAATAGCTACACTCCTGAAAGAGGAAAAAAATGGGGCTGCACAGTTTAATTTCCACCCTTCTAAGAAGCTATTGCATGATTCATTAACCTCCACCCTGCCTTCTGCTCTCTACCAACGCCCCTCTTCTCTGCCAGCATACAAAGAGCGATTTCTCAGTCACACCTTCCAGGTGCCAAAGCTTTTCAAGAACAGGACATTCCTGGCTCAGTTTATAAAGACTGTGGGTTGAGGGTGAATAAAATAAACCCCCCAACATGTGCTTTTAATATTCTCAGGATTAGTTTTGCTACAGCATCACCCAGCTCCCTGGGCCAGGCTGGTGGCCACAGTGCTAGAGCTGTATGGAGGAGCTGTGGGATGGGGGGTTCCTGCTGCCAGGAGACAGAGACACAGGACCAGGAGGTGGAGAACTGGGATGCGTGTTTTACAGACGGGGCGCAAGGCAAGGCGTGCTGGAAGAGGTAACAGGACTTAAAGAACTTCGCTCCCTCAAGTCCATCTGGCCAAAGGTTTTGGGGTACGGCAATGTTGGACTCTTCTGATCGCAAAGGTCTTTTCAACCTAACTGATTCTATGATTTAAGACCCTGCCGTTCTCAAGAGTTTTATTGGCCCTTCTGCAGCAGATACAGGACTGACTTTATGAATATTTTTTAAGAGAACAGGCATACCAGTGAAGTCCTGGTGATAAAAGGTGCCAGAAGGAAATAAAAACCTGAAGTCTCTCTGTTCATCTCACTCACGGACCCCGTGATCTTTAAACAAGGTCACACAAACCCAGTACTTGAACCTGCATTTCTCCAGCTCCTCAGCTCCAATCCTCACCATGGTCCAACTTCGCTGCAGTTTGTCACAAGCAGCCAGCAGCAACTTCACCTTGAATGGCAGCGTCCTCCATCCATCCTGTGGCACGTCACTGCCGGGAGGAGCAGCAGCCTCAAACCCACACAGCCAGAGGGTACAACATCATCCAAATGAAAAAGACTGAGAAAATTAACCTTAACATGTTAAATGAGAAGAACAAAGACATTAGACATGGGCTGGAAGATGAATTGAGCTCAGAGGAGAAAACAGCCCATGCAGTCAGGTGCAAAGGTGCTGTGCTTACAGCGGATGCAATGCAGAGAGACAATGAGTGAGATATTGATTTGATAACCAGATGAGCTGAAATCCTGAACACAGTAGAGATGCCGATAGGAAAAAGCAGTAGATGGAAAGGCAGGGTATCACAAGACAAACAGCCGAGATGCATGAGATGTTATGGAAAATAGAAGGTCATCATGATCCATGAAATTCTCTACAGAAACAGAAGTGGAGATTGCAGGGAGACAGCAGATGTTTCCACGCCAAGACAATGATGGAACCATAATTAAAGTGAGATAGAGCATCCTGCATAGTCACAGCAACAAAGAAACAAAACAAAATCCCAAACCAGGCACATCTGATTGGCAACTGGAAAAGGCTACAGAAAGGCAATAAGCATTTAGCCCTTCTATTACACAGGAGTCAGATGAGTGGAAGAAAGAGTGCACCTCTTCACTGCAGAGCAAGAACAGTGCCAGAGAGGTCAAGCTGCTAACACACGTCCATGTACTTAGATGGATCTCACTCACAATAGAGCTAGAGCCTCAGAATTAGCTTTTTCTCTCCATTTTCCATAAGAGAGGGGGCCAGGCACATACAGCCTGAGGCTGGGCTGCTCAGCAGGGAATAGGGTAAGTTCCTCAGTGCTCCTGGCCAAACCCATGCTGGGTGTCTTGCTCAAGGGCATAACCTGAGCAATCAGCAGGCACAGACCATGAGCCCCCACCCCAGAGGCTTCAGAAGCATCACTGGGAACACAACAGTCCAGTTTACATGAAGCCAAGGTAACTAAGGAAGGAAAAATCACAAACACACGGGGAGCAAAGCAGCACAGAGCAGTACAGAAGCTAAAATAGAACCCTCGAATGCATGTGTCTGCGCGGACACCACCACAGGTCCCCAGTTTGACTCAGATCTGTGCAAGAGCCAGGCTTCTTTGCAAGATGATTTATCCTCCAGTTTGCCACACTGCGCCTGTTAACGCAAGCTCACCTCCAAGCAGACGTACACAATGCTCACTGCCATTGAGCGGTGAGAGCAGGTTTGAATTACTTCTGCTGGGTCTCAGTAAACAAAGTAAGATTACAGCAGTGATGTACAGCATCCTTCACCTACCTAAAGGCTCCTAAAAGCACTGGGTTTGCCTGTGTCAGGGTAATGCCATGCTTTCAGTTTGTGATCTGTCTCAAATACAAATGGGCCTAGAAATATGAAAATAAGGTGTGAATTTATTGTAATTAAACAAACTAAGAACACCTTCACACACTCTCTTGGCAGCATCTCAACAGGAATTTCCTTTTCTAACTCATTTGTACTTGTCTGGCTGTTGCCTCTTTGCACAGAGCACACCGAGCTGTGCTTTTCAGTATCCACAAGTCCATTTCTCAGCACGAGCACAATTCGCTCACTTCAGTTTGGTTCGGGGTGAGAAAGAAATTATCTGATTGAAGAAGTAATCTTGGTTCTGTGCTCTGGGGTAGCTGTGTGCAGAAAGGCACAGGCACCGGGGGAAAACCCAAGCAAATCAGGGGTCAGCCTCTGCAAGGGAAAAGGAACACTTTTTCGTTATCATCTCAAGTGCAGACGCTGGGTAAGGACAAATCGGCACAAGCAGAGATACAATCTGGACCTGCGAGCAGAGACGAACGTCCAAAGCATGTAAATCAAGGTCCTACAGCCGCATCTTATGGCTCAAGATTACACATGTATTCCTTCAAGGACTGAGAGCCGGAATAGCTGCGCTTCCATTGCGGAAACCACCCAGAGCGGCGGCCGGCAGCGGTGCTCGGCTGAGGCTCGAGTGCCATCTGCTGCTCTCCCACCGCTCCCAATGCTCCAATATGGGACAGGCAACAAGCGCCACGCTTGGCTCACCCAGCTCAGCTCAGGAGCTGAGGGTCCCTGTTCTCATGCTTAAAGACCACCGAACTCTAGTGGCCTCCTGGGAAGGAGCAACACACAGAGCTTTGAAGGTGGGACATGAACTACACAAACCAGCCAGCCCCTTTGATCCCATCTCCCCTCTCCCAGGGGAAGGCTGAAACCCTGCTAGAGTCACAGCTACAGCACAGCTCCTGTCACCTCCTGCTCTCCACAAGGATGGAGAACACCTTCATAAACAGCCAACCCTGGTTTTACACACCAAAATACTCACCTCGGAATCTGCGTCAGCTTTTCTATGTTCTTGATTCAGCAAAAGGAGGAAAGCTTCTGGCACGCATCCACCTCAGGAAAAGCACTACAGGGCTAGGAAAGCCCAGGCTGGGTGTCAGGGAGGAGGCATGGTACCCACCAGCTCCAACCCAAGTTGCTAAACACCTCAGATGCTTCAGCCTGGAACAGAGACAGGTGACAGAGAAGCCTATAAACTCGCAGGCAGCATAGACAAGCCAAAGCAGGGGCCATTACTCACTTTTCCACGGTCTCAGGATGATGGATTAGCCAGGGATGCTTCCAGGCAATTCAGAAAACAAACAGGAAGCACGTTTTCAACTTTGTTTTTTTATTCTTTTAGCAAAACATAAGAGTTTCCTCGGCCTGCAGAGAACACCCAGAGCTTCTCAGGAACGGACACGGTATAAAGCTTGGCTGGTTTCATCCTCAACGTGCGAGCCTCCTGCTTTTGGTGGAGCTGAACCTGGGTGGTCGCAGGTCTTGTAAGGATTTCCAGACTTGCTGTTCTGTGTGTTTTCTGCTAATACCCTGCTTAGAAAACTGCTCCTTTACTTGTGAGAACATGGAGCACTCCCACCACCAGACACGCCAGCAGTGGGAGGATGCACCACGGCTCTGCGAGTGCTGCCTCTCTGAGGCACGGTGGCCTGGTTTAGGGTCGGCTCAGGCAATCACCTACTCGCGATCGCGGGTCCATTAGCACGCAAACACCAATGTGGTGGACGGCAAATGGCCTTTATTGCAGAGTGACACCGCATTATATAGCTTTGGTTTACAGCGTCACTTCCGTCTGCTTACGTCACAAAGCTAAGACCTGGGGAGAGGCTCTGTCTTTCCGTTACAGCGCGACATCTTCCGACCACCAAGCCCTGGCTGCCTACATTTCCCCCCCTCTCTATGCTTAAGTGAATTACCTAAGATATACTAATCTAAAAAAAAAAAAAATAGGTATGACAAACTGGAACACACTTTGTAAGAGTCTTAGAAAACCTATGTAAGAAACCTTGAATAGAAAACATAAGGCACTATAAGTGAGATGCTATAAAGAGGTTCCCCACAAAATATAAAGCACAAAAATGAGGTATGATGACCCTGTAAAATCAAAAGGTTGCTCCAAACAGCGTCATCACAATGTAAGGAGGCACTCGTGAGAACCTAAAGTGTGGTTTTTGTAAGCAACCGAAATTTACAGTCCAATTCAGCAAGTTTCTTATCTTAGCTCCTTATCTTCCAGGCCTGCATTCTTGTTTCATTGATTGTCCGGAAGTTGCTTCTTTTCCACGGTCGGCTGCACAGAGGTAACCAGGAGTTACCCCTGCTACCTGGCCAACTGCACATACTTGCTTTCATTCAGAGCAGGCATATGTCCATTCTCTAACAAGAAATCATCCCCATCTCCCCCCCTTTTTTTTTTTCTTGAGTAAGCCAAAGCTGTTTTACCAGGTTTTCAATCATACCACGAATACATTGCAAAATACAAGGTACAATCATAACTATGGTCAAGATTACTACCAAAATCATTCCAATACCTTTAATCAGAGATGTGAGCCAACCATTGAAGTCCCAAAATGTAAGAAGAGCATCTAACCAAGGAATTTTATCGTTCTGATAGACATCATGAAGTACTTTCGCATGCTTCCGAATTTCTTTAACATCTTTCAAGGTCTTTCCAGACTGATCAAGATAACTACAAGAAGATTCATTAATTAAAGTACATACTCTGTCTACTTGAGCTGTTAATATATCTAAAGCCTCACAATTCTGCAAAACTATCTTTTTTAAAGAATTTACTTCTACTTGTGTTAACTTAGTCACATATGTATTACCATTGAAAACAGCGTAACAAACTTCCACTGGATCTGGTTCTGGTCCTTTCCACTCATTATCATGTAGGTCTTTATATAGAACTGGTGGTTTGGGCAAGGGATCATCTGTTAGATGTCACATGCTGTATTGCAGAAAGAGAATCAAAACTAGACAAATTCAAAAGCTTTTGTAGAAATTACGCTTTGCAAACTGTTTGATGAAAATCCTTACATTTCCCTTGGGTGTTTTTATATATAATACCTGCTTTAGACGACCCTATTTGAGCAGAGGATTTGGACTAGATCATATCTCCAATATATGCTAACCACAGGCTGCTTGGCCTGCCTTTCTCTCCTGTATAGTTCTCTGATAACAGGAGAGGCCATCCCTCACATCAAGGTCTGGCATGGCATGTGTCCCCACCACTCAACGCCTGCTGGGTTGCAGCCAGCAGCGGAGCTAAAGGTTCTTCTTGGTAGCAAACACAGAGGCCAACCCAGTCTTGCCCTTGACTGCGGTAGGAGGTATTTGGCCAACCTCAGTCGTGGCACCTTGTTGTCAGTGCAGAGTTCACCTGCTTCATTCAGTAACAAGTCACTACTATGGCAAAGCACATACAGATTTACATTAACAGTATATACACTACAGGGTGCAGCAGCGTAGTTTCTTATTAGCAACTGGCTAGTAAGCACAGGTGGTGTTATACACAAAATCACAGCCTCTAATAAGAGCTACTTTACATGCACACACATTCAAGCTCCTGTAGCTAAGACATTGGGTTTTCTGCTCATCTGTCCAGCTCATGGCAAGGCTTGAGAAACTTTGCAGGCAGCCTCCATGGACCTGTAGGTAGAACACAAATATATCCCTTCCCCCATGCCATCAGTTCTCGAGAAGTAAGTCAAGCTAAAAAATGATTCCTTAAAGCAAAGGCATTCTGATGAAACAGGAATGTGAAGCAGGTGCAGAAGCAAACTGCACCGTATCTCTACCACCCTGGTGCTGTTTGGGTGGAGGTTGGTAAAGCTTGGATTCTCCCCTAGGTTACCTTAAACACACTAAGCAGTACTGCTCGGCAGGAGCTACAAATGCCTGCCTGCCCAGCAGCAGCTACAGCTGCCAGCCTGCTGAGCAGCAGCCATAAATTCCTGCTGGCAGCAGCACCTCTGCATTAACCCTTTCTTGCCCAAAATGTTAATCTGCTACCCATTAAAAACTTTTACATTAACCCAATAACAAAAAATACACAGAACACTGTCTGCCCTCAACAGACACACACATACACACACATTCATGGGATCCCACAAACACACTCCACACAACTACAATATGTGAAACACAAAATGCAGACAATCATTACGCCCATTACATGGTCACACATACAAAACGCAGTGCAATGACCCAGTGAAGACAATCAAGAAACCAGCTCCGAGCAGCATCATCACAGTGCAGGGTGGCAGGCTCAATCTCAGTGGGCGTCCCCGCAGAGGCTTTGCCTCCCTCACATTGCATGAGGCTTGGGCTTCTAAACTGGCAGAAATGCACGCTCGTTCCAATGCAGGTGGCCAGCCTGCATTGGAAGGAATGGCCTGCATCTATGAAAGGTTTACAAGGGCCAGTCAAAAACATAAACATACTTACATGTATTTAGCTTTTAGTATATAAATATCACAACAAGACTATAAAACACAATATACTTGCCTTATTTTGTCTTTACAATAAATACTAAAAGGTGACACTAAATGGGTACATTCTCAAAGCCACTTTTCAATGATTGAAACAAGCTCACCCAAATTTGACTAAGCACTATTGGCTTTGTTATAGTGTTATGCCACCCTATTGCGAAGCAATTGCGGTTGATAGTCTGCCTGACCATACTATAGGGAACAATCCGACGGACTGTAATTAGCAAAATAATATTCAAGGGATCTCCCTCGGTCAAGTGACAGGGAAAGGGAGATGCATAGGACAGATCCCAGAAGGGAAAAAACATCTTTATGCAAACAAAACAATACCACAAACAAGTAGTTGGCTAGTTCCTGCAAAGAACGCCAAGTGGGTATGTTCCAAAACAGGATTAACAGTCTGTGTTTTCACAAATATTTACACTTAATCAATGAATTTTGTGTACAAATCATCCTACTCCCCAGAATAAGAATCACACAAATGCCAAAAGACTAGACAGAAAACTAAAATAGGTATATCGTTCACTTTTAGTCGGCAGACTTAGTGTTGCTCTCTATCTGCCTAGGCATTATTGTGCGACTGCATTTTGCATATATGCCACTTGTGATGATAACAGTAATATTTTGATATTCTCTAATAGTAGCATAATTTTGCCTTTTTAAACCTTTGATCTGAATCTTGCAATAGAGCAGTTTATTTATTAGCATATAGGAGGCTGGGTTTTAACTCCCCTTCCTCTTGTCTGAACGTTGTTCTTTCTACAAATCTTTTGCAGGAGAAAATCCTTTCTAACTAGTGGAAAGGCTTGTGTGTGTATGCGAGAGTGCTGTGTGTTGGTCTCTGTGGCTCTCCAAATAGTAATAGCAACATGTCCAAACCTAATATTAATCTAGCCTTTATGGCTGGCTTATTTTATTTTATTTATGATTAGGACACGCAGATGAAGCTATTCTTTGCATGAAGATTTTCTGAAAGAAGAGAATGGGTCTGCTTCTTGAAGGACTTCCAGAAGTGTGTGCTCTGGAAGGCAACCGCGTCACTTGCATTAGCGTCTAGGGTTGGTTTGTGTATTTCACCTGTTAAAGCGGTGAGTTCTCAAGGCAAAAATCCTAGCAATGAGATGCTTGAATCTCACATAAATTCCCTTGAAGGAGATGTATCTGAGGGCAGGCTGTAGTACTTGGTTAAGGAGAGCTGTATCTTTTGTATGTGTTCAGTTGACAAAGAATATAGCCCTGTAGCAGTCTTTTTGTAGTGCTGGTTTAAGACACAGTAAATTAATATAGTGCAAGATATCAGAATAAGAATCACACAAAGGCATTACCACCCCCTCCCACGGATGCTAATTTGCCGCTGTCTGAATTCTGCTGGTGTAGAATTCTCAGGCTTGGACCAAATGCTCGGCTTTGGAGTGGATGGGACGCTTGGTATCAGAGTGTACAGGCTGTGGGGGTGTCCGATGATGTGGTCCTATGGACAAAAACTCACAATTTTCATTAGTTTTATTCTGAAGATCTGGTTTAATAGACTTATATGAATTGCTTTTTGATTGGGCTCCGGCCCCACCTACTTCTCGGACTCTGGCTCTGCCCTTTTCCCTTGCAGGCTCCGCAAGGGGGGGGGGCCGTGCTTTTTCTTCACTCCGACTCCGCCCACCCCCCTTGCAGGCGGGCCGTTCCCCCCCCTCTCTGCTCGCCCCGCCTGTTACTCGGGCTCCGGCCCCGCCCACTTCCCTTGCAGGCGGACCGTTCCCCCCCTCTACTCGCCCCGCCTGTCAGTGGGGGGGGCGTGTGCCTTACAAGGGCATATTTCCGGACGGTCGTTCTGATTGGCTGTCCGCCCCGTACTCGCGCTTCCCTCCCCTCCTGTTTATCCGTGCTTGTTAGTGCTAGCGCTTCCTCCTTGCTCCCGCATGGGGCGTGTTTGCCCCGCCCTTCCCCCAGCCGCTCGGCGCCATCTTGGGGCGCACAGCGCGGTGGTCCAGCCCAGGCGTCTTTGGGCTCTGATTTCTCCGCGGCACTCCTGGCCTCTTCAACAAGCCCGCCCCAGAAGGATTTTGCGCGGTTTTGTCCCTCCGTAAGCGGGTCGGGGTTCTGGGAATCGGGAGGTATAGCGCCCTCCCGCGAGTCTTTAGACTCGGTAAAAGTGCCATCATCTGGTGGGCGCGGAGTCTGCGTGGCTGCCCCAACTCCCAATTTGGGGGTAACCGACAAGACAGTCCCTCGCCACCCTCCAGATATCCCGCTCCTGCATGGCCTTTTGCAGAGCTTGTTTAACTTTCCCCCACAACTTAAGGTATTTCCCACAACCCGAGGACATCGTCTCCTCGGCTAATACTGTGGTGCATTTAGCCCACACTTCTGGGTGGAGAATATCCACCGCCGGGTCAATGACCCCGACCTGCAAAAGTCTCGCAACAGCGAGAATAGAATCTTTGCAATCAATACCCCATTCTGATACAACCTTCACTAGGGCCACCATCGTCCCTGAAGGTCTGGGAGCGTCCTCCCCGCCGGGCTGGACCCGCCGCTCCGGCCGCCGCACGCCACTCCAGGCGAAATTCCCGGGTTTCGGCACCACTTGCTGCCTCTCTGAGGCACGGTGGCCTGGTTTAGGGTCGGCTCAGGCAATCACCTACTCGCGATCGCGGGTCCATTAGCACGCAAACACCAATGTGGTGGACGGCAAATGGCCTTTATTGCAGAGTGACACCGCATTATATAGCTTTGGTTTACAACGTCACTTCCGTCTGCTTACGTCACAAAGCTAAGACCTGGGGAGGGGCTCTGTCTTTCCGTTACAGCGCGACATCTTCCGACCACCAAGCCCTGGCTGCCTACAGCGAGCACAAAACCAGCGCTGGCAGTTTCAGGCTCACAGCATCAAAAGGATTGCGTGATTGTTTCTCTTTCTTTCTGTCTTGTTGCGGTAACTCGTGCTTAACACACTTGGTTCCAGGCAGCCCCAGTGTGGTCAGTCCAGCCCATGCCCTCCCTTTACCACACAGGCAGTGTGAATACACAGCTTACTGCAAGAACAGACTTTTCCAGTTGCAAGATGCTCAAATGCCTCGAGTATTGAGTGCAAGGACAAACTGCTGACATCATCGCGCTACTTGGCTTCAACAAGAAACCTGTCATCATTTTAAAGAGGGGATTTTATAGCCTGCACAACAGAAACAGACTCCCAAGTTTCTCTTTCCAACGCACAAGTGTGACCAAAGGGATGCCCTGAATCCAGAGTAAGTTAATCCCACAAATACGTAACAGTCTCGACAGCCTTCAGTACCAGTGCTCACACTAAGGCTTTCTAGTAAGTAATTCATCATAAAAAATAAACCTAGTTTTCAGCTGGAAGTAAAATGAAGCCCTGGAGATTTGAAGCTTGACCTTTCTGCACCTCTTGCAAAGCCAGGATCAGGGTCTGATCTCACCTGCTTACCCCATTAAGCTCCCTTCTCAACCCTACATCGCAAGGGGTCAGGAAATGAAGGCTCTTAGTCATCACACTTTGATTAAGACAGCTTAAAACTTGAGCTTTAATTGAAATGGAAAGAAACATTCCAAGATAATCTGTGTTTTATAGATTTCACTTAGTTACCAAATTGAGTTTTCACTGGCTGTTACTGCAAACACGAACATTAAATCACAAGCGCTGAACAGGAGAGAACTCAAAAGAAAAAGATATAACCATATCGTATCAGAAGGGCTGGACCAAATGCTTTTGTAAGGAACTATCCAAACGTGCAACACACTGACGTGTTAGCTCATAGGATATAAAGACACACTTGAATCCACCCAAAAAAGCTTCTGAGGACTGACTACATCAGCGTCTTCCTGGCGGGTATCTTCTCTGCCAGCCATAAATCCCAGCTCAATACATACCTAACATGATATACATTAGAGGCCACGTGTTTGAAGACTATTAAAAGTCAGCTCAAATTATCTGAGCATGTTGGCGAAGGGAAGAGCGGACACCATTTGGTCGTCAGCAAACTTCAAATTTTATTAACAAAGATACCTGGTTATATACACTAAATAATGAGCCTCATACATATTGCAAAGCTGAGCTCCTAATTGGTTAACCTTTAAAATGTTACTCTTATCTTATTTCTGCATACTTGCAGTTTACAGTTAGCATGGTTAGCTTGAAAGACGCTTTGTTACCACAGGGCCCTATTGTCCACAGGGACCTTGTGGTCCAGCGGGACCAAGGGAGTCAGTGGGAACCTGATTATCAACAGAACCAGGGGAGTCAGCAAGACCTTGCTAACTTTTCCCAAGACTTCTGCACGTACACGAACTTTAGTAACCCTCAGGCGAGGCCTCAGTGCCTGTGGGTCACTACCTTACAATTGTCAAGCAATTGTCTGGATTGCTCATAGGCCTGGTTCTGTTGCTAATGAGACATCAAATTCATCTGGCTGTGGCCTTTGTCCACTAGCCATTCGTCAATAAAACTCTCCACATTTCCCCCGTTTTCTTTTTGGGCTAAAAGCACATTATTCATAGCCTTCATGGTCATAGTTTTCACACAAGAAATAAGACATCCAATAATCAATAATCCTACTATGAGCACAATCAAAATCACAAGTCCTTGTTTCACTAGCTCTCTTAGCCAGCCTGATAAACCCCAGCCACTCAACAATGTGTCTAACGGGCTTTGCCATTCTTGCAATTTCTTCATGTTGACATTCAACTGTCTGATTTTATCATGAATGGACTGAGATTTATCAGTAAGGTTAAAACAACACATTCCATCAAATTCTTCACAGCCATGACCATGAGCAAGTAATAAAAAATCAATAGCGGCGCGATTTTGCAAGGTAGCTTTTCTTATACTATCAGCTTCTGTAGCAAGATCCTACAAGATTTTAGAAGTTACATTGATTTGTTTTCCTGCCCAACATGTTAAAGCTTTGATTGCTAAAGCATTATGTACAGAGCTAAGAGATGGCAAAAATATAGCAGATGCAACTGTTGCTGCTGTGTCCCATAAGAGTACTGTATCAGAGCAATTACCATCCAGAACCTGCAATGCTCTTTTTGCTCGATGTTGCTTTTGATGTAATTGAGAAAGTTGCAACAGTTGATGTTTTCTTGGTGTTATCAGTGTTAATTTTCCAATATAACATGGTCCTCTAAATGGTTTACAAGGGATACCAGGCCAAGCTCTATTCCCACATATCAAAAAAATATCCTGAAGGTAGTGCTTTGGCTCTGGTTTCTGGATATTTAATTTCTTGCATTGGGCAATAAGATTGATTATTATATCTCATATCTGAGGGAGACACACGAGTTTCAACTGGTCCTTTCATATCGGATATAGAACTAAACTTAACACATCCTTCTGCTGGTTCTGAATCCAATAAACTTAATTCTTGGGGATGTAAGATCACCTTTGTTAAATTCCTGATTAGTAAAGCATTCAAAGTAGACATAAAACTCCAAGAGGTAAGGTTAGCAGCTTGTCTAATAACCGTAGTATTTAAAGGGATTGACAAGTTTACCCATTCATCTGTAAAATCAGAGAGATTAACAACCGGACTTTCAATCAGACAGGTTTTAAATGGATTACCAACTTGATGCAACGATAAACAAAAGTCGTTTACTCCTGCTTCGTGAGCCCATTTTGTCCAAACATTGTCCATATAATAACTATCAATCAGTTTCTCTGAGAGATATTGACTTAAGGCTGTCTGTAGGGTGAATGTCATTAGAAATGAAGATAGATGTGGTCCACAAACCCAACAACTAAGACTACACATTACACTATAAGCAGTCCAAATTATCAATAACACAATTGTCTTTAAACAGTACATGTTCAGTTTTTTGCTTGTGATCTTATTCTGTTGGCTTTTCTTCTGGATGTGTGTCGTTGCTATTTCCCGAGCTTGCTGATGTGACGTTTGGAGCAGGCTTAGTCCATTTTGCCGGCACCCACAAGGGTCCTGCAGGAGCAGAAACACACAGGCAGCTCCGTCCCCAATACAGAACTTTAGTAGGGTTTTGCCATATTCCAGTTTTGGGGTCTTTATACCTGACCCATATCTCCTTTTTTGTTTTTGAGCAATCCAGACTTGATTCATAGTACGAAATAGTATACTGGCAATACACTCCCACAAACAGCAAAAGATTAAAACAATAATAATCAATATCGTTGAAATTGTTAAACTTTGTTTGATTACTACTTTTAGCTAACTACTAATACCCTAACCCTGTAACAACTTTTGAAATCAATCTCATTTTGAGAGTACTTGTAACTTTTGCACTCGTGAGAACTTAAAGTGTGTTTTTTGTAAGCAAGCGAAATTTACAGTCCAGCTCAGCAACCTTCTTATCTTAGCTCCTTCTTATCTTCCAGGCCTGCATTCTTGTTTCATTAACTGTCCGGGAGTTGCTTCTTTTCCATGGTCGGCTGCACAGTGGTAATCAGGAGTTACCCCTGCTACATGGTCAGCTGCACATACTTGGCTTTCATTCAGAGCAGGCATATGTCCATTCTCTAACAAGAAATCATCCACATCTCCGCTTTTTCTTTTCTTGAGTAAGTCAAAGCTGTTTTACCAGGCTCTCAATCATACCACGAATACGTTGCAAAACACAAGGTACAATCATAACTATGGTCAAGATTACTACCAAAATCATTCCAATACCTTTAATCAGAGAAGTGAGCCAACCATTAAAGTCCCAAGATGTAAGAAGGGCATCTAATCAAGGAATTTTATCGTTCTGATAGACATTATGAAGTACTTTTGCATGCTTCCAAATTTCTTTAACATTTTTCAAGGTCTTCCCAGACTGATCAAGATAACTACAACAAGATTCATTAATTAACGTATATACTTTGTCTACCTGAGCTGTTAATATATCTAAAGCCTTACAATTTTGCAAAACTATCTTTTTTAAAGAATTTACTTCTATTTGTGTTAACTTAGTCACATATGTATTACCATTGAAAACAGCATAACAAACTTACACTGGAATCATTCTGCACACTTTGCTTTAGTCTTACAGTCATATTACATTCTTTGTTACATTCTATAACTTGATATGGTTCTGGTCCTTTCCACTCATTATCATGTAGGTCTTTATATAGAATTGGTGGTTTGGGCAAGGAATTATCTGTTAGAAGTTACAAATGCTGTATTGCAGAAAGAGAATCAAAACTAGACAAATTTAAAAGCTTTTGTATAAATTACGCTTTGCAAACTGTTTGAAGAAAATCCTTACATTTCCCTTAGGTGTTTTCATGTATAATACCTGCTTTAGACGACCCTATTTGAGCAGAGGATAGATCATATCTCCAATATATGCCAACCACAGGCTGCTTGGCCTACCTTTCTCTCCTATATAGTTCTCTGATAACAGGAGAGGCCGTCCCTCACATCAAGGTCTGGCATGGCATGTGTCCCCACCACTCAACGCCTGCTGGGTTGCAGCCAGCAGCGGAGCTAAAGGTTCTTCTTGGTGGCAAACACAGAGGCCAACCCAGTCTTGCCCTTGACTGCGGTAGGAGGTATTTGGCCAACGTCAGTCGTGGCACCTTGTTGTCAGTGCAGAGCTTCACCTCCTTCATTCAGTAACAAGTCACTATTATGGCAAAGCACATAGATTTACATTAACAGTATGTACAGGGTGCAGCAGCATGTTGAAGATGCCAGTGGCAGTGACAGACCAGCCAAAGAAAATTTTTCATTAGTGATGTACTTCTACCTTCTTAATTCGTTCCATTACCTGCTTTATAACACTATCATTGTATTAGAATCTTTCTAGCTTTTGCCTTAACATTTTTTAGCAGCTGCTGCAAATTTGCATACTCTAATATCAGTTTTATAAGTGACAAATCCATACAATACAAGGTGTAGTTTCTTATTAGCAACTGGCTAGTAAGCACAGGTGGTTTTATATACAAAATTACAGCTTCTAATAAGAGCTACTTTACATGCACATATATTTAAGCTCCTGTAGCTAAGGTATTGGGTTTTTCCGCTCGTTTGTTCAGCTCATGACAAGGCTTCAGAAACTTTGCAAGCAGCCACCACGGACCTGTAGGTAGGAGGACACAAACATACCCTCTCCCCAAGGTTATCAGTTCTTGAGAAGTAAGACAAGTTACAGTGATTTCTTAAAGCGGAGGCATTCCGATAAAAAGGGATGTGAAGCAGCTGCAGAAGCAAACTGCACAGTTAACAGTCAACGAGTTTGCAGTGTCATTAACCATTTTTTCTCTTCCTCTGCCACCCTGATGCTGTTTGGGTGGAGGTTGGTAAAACTTGGATTCTTCCCTAGGTTACTTTAAACACACTAAGCAGGGCTGCCCAGCAGCAGCTACAATTGCCAGCCTGCTGAGCAGCAGCCATAAATCTCTGCGGGCAGCAGCACTTTTCTATTAACCCTTTCTTGCCTGAAACGTTAATCTGCTACACATTAAAAACCTTTACATTAACCTAATAATAAAAAATACACAGAACACTGTCTGCCCTCAACAGACACACACATACACACACATTCATGGGATCCCACAAACACACTCCACAACTACAATATGTGAAACACAAAATGCAGACAATCATTATTTTCACTACATGGTCCCACGTACAGAACGTGGTGCAATGACCCTGTGAAGACAATCAGGAAGCCAGCTCCGAGCAGCATCATCGCAGTGCAGGGTGGCAGGCTCAATCTCAGCGGGCGTCCCCGCAGAGGCTCTGCCTCCCTCACATTGCATGAGGCTTGGGCTTTTGTACTAATCAAAATGCACACTCATTCCAATGCAGGTGGCCAGCCTACATCGGGAGAAGTGGCCACAGTATCTATAAAGGTCTGCAAGGGTCGATAGAAACACAGACGTAGTTACATTTGCTAACTTTTAGTACATGAATATCACAGAGAGACTATAAGCACACAATACATCTGCATCCCCCACCCATCTTACTTTTCCCTTTATAACTGTCCATTTATCATGGGGATCTAAATCAGGCTTCTTTTCCGGATCAATAGGTCTCAGGTCAAAAGGACTATTCAGGTCAGCATCAGAATTATCAGGCGTCAGAATCTCAGGAGCAGCAACAACAGTCTGATGAAAATGCACAGGCTCCTCATTAACGTGTTCTGGAGTTTCAGTGTTATTAAGTGCTGTGCTAGCGGCTCCTTCCATTATACCCGGACTACTACCCCGTTCCTCCTCCTTAATCGGGGGGGCAATGGGCTCCACTTCTTCTACTTTCTCTTCTTCTTGCATTTCCCGCGCACGAGGAATCCTAATACTAGTCACAGCAGATGCAAGGGGCTCGCCTTCTGGTGGTCCCGTTTGTCCATACTCCCTATTTTTCCTATGTGCCTCAGCCGCTTTTTCTGCCGCTTTCCGCTCGGCTGCATACTGCAACAGTGCAGTATACATCGTTCGCCACACTTTTCTCAGTTTCTTTGCTGTCTTATCATCCTCTAATACAGCTTCCCATAACACATCCCCAAATTTACGCCACTCATTTAAATCATGCACTGTATGAGGATTAACAAATAGTCCTTTTGCATATCCATAAGCTAACAGCTCTGGAACCTCCTTTTTTAAATTAATATCCCTGAGATTACGCTTTTCTAAAAAGCTTATAAATAAATCATATGCCACTTGCCTATCCATGTTTAGAAGTCAGCGCGCTGTGTTGCAGCTCTTTCAGGCTTCAGTGGCATGTACGACCCAGACCGCCGATTACGATCCTGGGGGTGCTTCCTGCCTCCTTGATGGCTTTTATTCGGCCACCGGCGTTTGCACCTTCCTGGGCTGCAGACAGGACTCGTGTATCTTCACTTTGCGCGTATCTTCACTCTTTGTGTATCTTCACTCCGCGTCCTACCGCGTTTTACTTGGCTCAACCGTGGTGCAGCGTCCTACCGCTTAGTGCAGCGTCTCACCGCTTTTTCTCGATCCTGTCGGGGAGTTTTGTTTTGGATCACGTCGGGGTCACCATTTTGTTGGCGAAAGGAAGAGCGGACACAATTTGGTCGTCAGCAAACTTCAAATTTTATTAACAAAGATACCTGGTTATATACACTAAATAATGAGCCTCATACATATTGCAAAGCTGAGCTCCTAACTGGTTAACCTTTAAAAAGGTTACTCTTATCTTATTTCTGCATACTTGCAGTTTACAGTTAGCATGGTTAACTTGAAAGACGCTTTGTTACCACAGGGCCCTATTGTCCACAGGGACCTCGTGGTCCAGCGGGACCAAGGGAGTCAGTGGGAACCTGATTATCAACAGAACCAGGGGAGTCAGCAAGACCTTGCTAACTTTTCCCAAGACTTCTGCACGTACACGAACTTTAGTAACCCTCAGGCGAGGCCTCAGTGCCTGTGGGTCACTACCTTACAATTGTCAAGCAATTGTCTGGATTGCTCATAGGCCTGGTTCTGTTGCTAATGAGACATCAAATCCATCTGGCTGTGGCCTTTGTCCACTAGCCATTCATCAATAAAACTCTCCACATGAGCAGAATTTTAAATATGTCATAGAAATCTAAAAAGGAGAATAAAGAAAAATAAAAGGAAGGAGAGGAGAACACCACTGCAGCTTTAATGCTAAGTTATTACTTTCTTTTTAAACAGAACTGTACAGCAACATAGTAAAGAATGCAGTGATGACAATTCCAACCAGACAGCAACCTAAGGGAATCCTAATCCTGTATACAGCAGAGCTGAAACACTCCCAACATTCAGATGCTCCAACGTTGGCTACCCTAATGCACTCCAAACCAGTTCTACCTACAGAGGACATTTTGGCGTGAAAAAGTTTCTGTAAAGTTCCCTTTGTTTCCAGTGTTCTTCTTGTACAAAATATTACAGTGTTGGTTTTTTTTATATATATTTACAGACTTGCACAGCTGGAAAAATATCAACTACAACTGGGCTTGGCAATCAGTTCTTTTCTTTAAATACACATCACTTCAGAGCGAAAATTGTAGTGGTAACACATCCTGCCTTCAAGCGTCTGCACGGAGCAGCTTTCTTAAACGTATCAAGCCTAAAAACCATGACTGCAGTGAGATATGTGCCACAGTAAGTGCAACGAATGCAATTCATCTACCTCCTGGCATAAGGAAGACACAAGATGAATATTGTTTATGCAGGTTAGTGGCACAATATAGAGAAATCCATAACTGAACATTAAACTCCTTAATCACATTCATTCATTTCATAGGCAGAGCCTGTTAAAAAAGGACAACCAATGTGACTTTGATGGAAAGAAGACACTAAGTTCATGGGTATTATACATCTGGAATGACCACAGCGTAAGTGGCATTTACTACCTTCGAACGAGCAGTAAGGTTTTCAGGTTTTTCCCATTCAGCTTTTGAGTAGAGGCCAGAGACGATTTTTTGCTTTAAAGCTACAGTATCTATTATTACGGCTTTTAACACACCGCCTTTCGCCGAGATGAGGTATGTGTTTCTAGGGAAATGGTAGGACATTGCTAGTAGTCAAGCCACCGAGCAAGCCCTCTTTCCACCAGAGTTCTGTTTATGGACACCACCTAAAGGGAGGTGAAAAGAAAGAAAACAAAAAGTAGAAAGGTGAACAAACCACTAGAAAAAGAAACCCAATCAGTGAGTTCCTAATCAACAACAGAAAGTCTGCATTAGCACCAACTCTAACAAAATAGGCATGTCAACACACGCACCTCATCGCCCGTCAAGTTCCACAGCTGTATCAGCGGCAGTCCTGTTGCACTATCGTAATTTGTGACCTGGAAACACAAAAAACAGAGTGGGCAGCAGTCCTGGTGTGAGCCATGAAGGATGCAAGGCCAGCATCTTTCACTCCCTATCACACACCCCTTCCTATGCGCAGGCTGCAGGAAATGCAGCCCCTACCCCCAGGCAGCAGCTGGAACACCCTGTGGGCAAGTTGACTTTCATCACTGAAATCCATACCCTGGCTTTCTGCCCACATCACTCACAAGCGGGAATACTCATCCCTTCCCAGCCACACAGCCCTGAGCAGTAACTGCTGCTACACAAGGAAGTTCTCAGCAGCACAATTTCTCAGCAAGACCCTGCCCAGCAGCCAGACTTCCAGGCTCTGGCTCTGCTGTTTTCACACACACAGGACGGGGGGTGCAGAGTCACAGCAGCACCATCAGCAACAAGACTTTTCCCAACAGCTCCACATACCTGTGCCACAAGGACTGCGCCTCTGGTCATCTCATCAACAGCAGCGTCAGCTTCAGGGGAGAAGTGATCCTCATCTTGGGGAAGAGCAGGAGAAAACAAATGAGAGTCACAGGCTTTAAAGGCCAGAAGGTACTATTAAGCTCATCTTGCCTGACCTCCTACATCCATTAGGCCAGAAAATCCTCACCCACTGCTGCTGTACGTGTTTGCTGAAACCAGTCTATTAAGCTGGAGATCACACAAGCATTATGCCTGCTGTGTTGCTGAAGGGAAGAATGAAGTGCTTTCTAAAGCCACTAGCCAAGCTAATATGAATTTAAGTGGCTGATGAATTAGGAGGCTTTCAAGATAGAAAAGTGCGTATCTGCAGTACCTTTGAGCTGTCATTAGTATTTTGATCCTTAATAAACTAAGCTCAAGGGCCTCAGGACTTCAGCGACCCACCTGACCCCCAGCTCCTACAGAAGCCCCTTCCGTACAAGACAGCTTTTTAGGCCCCCAGACATCGGGCATCTCTACCACCATGACATTCTGCCAGGGCTTGAACGGTGGTATTTTGAACAAAGAACCATACACGTCAGTCACTTCAGTAGGAAAGCGTCAAATATTGGTTTAACACATTAAAACTAAGTCCACATTTACAGCTACTTTATGACAGAAGGTGGCAGAGTAGTTACAGCTACTTCACTTTATACACTGCCAGCTCGCTGTTCGGGAGAGTAATTCACTCTCTCCTTCAAGCAGGAAAAGGCCGGGACATCTATCATCTTTCCCCTGGAGCCTGACAGGTTCTGCCACGCTGGCACATTCAGAAGAATAAAATTCATTTTTTCCAGTCCTTGCTCTAGTCACACCAGGGGCCGAGCTTGCCATAGGAGAGGGAAGGTTCAGGCACAATCATTGCTTGCACACTGCTGGCACCCATTGACACTGCAGGAGGACTGCCAATAGTACTTGTCAGGAGCTCCATCACCTGGAAGAGGCACCACATTGTCCAGTAAAACTTCTGCTCCTTGGAAAGGCAGCGATAAAAAGTCAGACCTTAAAGAAAAGAGAACCCATCAGAATAAGAGCAGGGCTTTAAGTCACTCCCATAGTCTTTAAGGTGACATCGATGAATCAATTGCTGTAACAGGGATTTAGTTTAAAATTGGCGACAGTCAAAAACAACCTCCCAGCAACCTAAGCAGCAGCAATCCATTGTCTGATGAGCATGCCAGGTTGGACTGGGCTCCAAGCAAAAGCCACCTCCACCGTGGAGGCTGGCCTGCTTTCCTCCCACCTCTGGGCACAATCAAGTATTTCATGGGCTTGTGTAAGAAAACCCTCATCCAATAGAGCTCTTCAAGTCACTGGGGCTGGAGCATAGAGAATCCCAATCTTATTCCTAGCTCAGCAACTAACTACACCCTGGGGCCTCCCAAAGGCATCCTTTTGCTCAGCTGCCATGCCGAAGTGACAGAAGTCACAACTTCCTCTTCCCTCCCCTTCAATAAAGCCTTGCAAGAGCTTGCTCTGCTGCCAGGGAATCCACCCCTGCTGCTGAGACAAACCCTTCTACCAATTCCCACTTCAGCTAGGGAAAAACCTAGAAGGAATTCAAATACAGATGCCTCTGATGAAGATTTGAGCCAGATATGGCCTCAGGCCATGGAAGAGGAGCTAGAGACCTGATTTGTCTGAGTGTGTCGACCTTCACTTTGTCATATCCTCCATAGTCCACGTATCTGAGTTCCACTTCACTGGTCTCTTCAAAGTAGCTGATAACTTGAGCCCGTAGCCATGCCCCATCCAGGCCTGGAGCTGTGCAGATAATACCAACTGTAGAACATAAGGGTACAGAGAAGAAAGCTCAGTGGATTTCCAGAAATCAGCCCTTCAGGCATTAGTTATGACTAATAACTCCTTTCCACGTGATGCAGCCTCCACTTTAGACCATGTGCAGACAGTGACACTATCAAGATGTGGGACTAGTTCCACACTTTGTCAGCAAAAATACACCAGGTGCCAGGTAGATAAGAATAACCCAAGACTGACTTATCTCCTTCTGAATTTCAATGTGCAACTACGTGGCTGGAGAAGTATTCAGGGATGAGTGGGGTAAGGAAGAACAGAGCAACAGCTTGGGCTTCAGCTATTAAAAAAAGCCCAAATAAACAGAATAACAAGCGAACTATCACATCTCATGCACTGGGAAACCTCCCAAGCCTGACACAGGGCAGCGGGATTTCACAGGACCCTCGAAGTTTCCCAAGCAAACAGTTTGTGAGCAGCCCAGTCACTTGCCTGCTACTGGAGTTGGCAGGGTTGGGATTTCAGGTTGAGAGTAGCAGACATACATCTGCTGGTCAAGGCGCTGGAGAACATGGAAAGTGGGGTGCGTGTGCTGCTGCAGGAACATGTGCCCTGCATCGACTTGGTGCGCCACAACCACCTCCACAGTGACTCCATCCGGGAGGAAGAGCTGTCATGGGGAGGAAAGAAGCTCTCATTAGTGTTCACTGCAACTCAAGCTTCATTCACAGCAACTCCCTGTTCCACCAGCACCTCCTGAGGCTTACAGCTATGGCACTGTAGCATTTCACTTCTAAAGACAGCTTTGGATCAGGAGCACAAAGCTACCCGTTGTTAACTCCATGCTGTCCTAAAGGGAATCAGACTTGGGCTGGGGCCCATCTTATACCCAAAAAGACCATCAGCACAGAGCAGCTGCAAGACTTATTTACCCAAGAGATCAGTGAGCAGAGTCCGGAATGATGCAGGTCAAGCCATGCTGCACTATCAACACTGCGCAACTTGCCAGGATTCCCTACCCGTGGAGGTTTTAAACATCAAGGTAATCCTCGTGGGGATTGTCCAAGATTTGTCACAGAGGCCTCATCTTCAAAGCTATTTGCCCTGGCTGCTAGAGAGCCATTGTGCTGGGCACCTTCTGAGCATTACTGCGCTTGGAATACATCCAAAATGCCTTTAATTTCCCAGCAGAAATTCACTTCTCCAGAATAAAGCCTATCTTCACACCCAAGGAAACAGTTATGTGCACAGTTACTACAGGCAGCACGGGAACAGTAATGGAAGAACAGGTAGAAAAACCTTACTTAGTAACAGTTAAATCAGCTGGACAACAACCAGCCACACAAAATCAAGCTGGGTTTGAGGGCATCTGTGAGCCAGCCACATGGATACAGCATCCTACAATGGCAGTGACCAGCAATAGCCTTCCACCCCGACATCGGCATAGCCTGCAAGCTGGAACTCACCCAGGCAGTCATAAGGAGGGAATGAAGTGCCCGAGGGGCTGGTGGAGGTAGACCATGGATGTTGGTGAGACACAGCTCCTTGAACTTCCTGCCAATCAGCCTCAGTACTTTTACTACTTGAAGTCGGAAACCTGGAAGACAAAAGTCCCACAGAAGGTCTGTAGCACCGGTTTGGTGCGGACAACCCCAACCTTGCCACGTGAACTAATACAGCTACCAGAAGCCTTCTGCACTACAGCAACAACTTGGTTTAGCAGATTGGCCACCTAACCTGGTATGAGACCAACAGGAGCTGATACACATCCCATAGCTCCCCCTGAAGGCCTGAAGTGATCCTACAAATGGCGTGGTTAAACTACAGCAGATGAAGACGTTAAAACACATTCTCTCACCTCTAGAACAGAGGGTTCACGTGCCAAGGCACAGGTGACCTGGCACAGACCTCTACTGTAACAGCGCTGAACAGAAAGCTTTGTAAAGCATTGGACTCAAAGGCACTAAGCCTGTTTAAACTCCTTGCCCACCTAATTAAGGCCCCCAAGGTACATATTAGACAATGAGTTAAGAGACTTTCCACTTACCTTCGATGTGACAGACCTGGGAGTCATGGAAATAAGGCCCTGTCGAGACATAGATTTTAGCACCAGATCGCTGCCTCAGGAAGCTCATAAATTTTCCTTGTCTGCCGATCAAGCGGCCAACTAATTTCTTTATGAAAGGGACAAGAAAGCAACAGTCAGCAAGAGAACTATTGATCAAACAACACTGCTCTCTGCAGCTTATTTCATCACCTGCTCTTAATAACTCTGTACCCTCAAAACCTTCTGAATGCTTTCAAAGCATCAGACCAACAGATTGGGGTGGAAGACCATGAGGAATAATGAGTGCAACAGCCTTGAGTGCCTCATGTTTACAGTTTGTCCTGGCTCTTCCCTCCTGCTGAGTCCTAACGGGAGCTAATCACTTAAACCCTCATCTGTTGTTGATGTCCCTGGGATGGCACCAAGCCACAGCAGGACAGGAAGAGCCAGAAGATGGCTGTGTAGGGCAGGATGCAGGCCAGCAGCTGCTTACCTTTGGGACCTCTATTTCCCAGATGATGTGATCGCACTTGCTGGTTTCTCTCCCTGTCTTAGTGTTCTGCTGGGTCACTGCCTTCTTCATGGCACAGCCGCTGTTCACAAAATCCATACCATGTTCATCCAATCCTGCAAGACGTGCACGTGTGTCAGCATTAAGACAACCCCCAGAATCCAGCTCCCAGACACAAGGCCATGAAAAGACATCATTTCATGGAGAGGTTACATAGAGCTCTTCCCATGCATTCACTCGGGGTGTTCCTGTATCAGGTTCTCCAGTGTGTCAGAAAGGGTTCGCGTCACATGCAGCCTACTGAAAGTTTCCTTCTGTTCCTGGAAAAAAACCTGCACGGCTCTGGGAACGCCACAGGAAGCGGCCCAAGTTGAGCCATCACCCTTCAAACAGTGCCCTTTTATACGGCAGCTGAGACAAAGACACTAGAAGTCAAAGTTACCAAAACCTGAATGAGAGCCTGCTGCTGCCCAAGGAATTCTGCATTCTACCCATGGCCTGGGCAGGGCTCTTCACAGGGAGTTCAGCAGGCGAGGAGGGACGTGCAACCTATCCATCTGCTCTTTGCACTGACATTACACTCCTGCCCCAGCAGATGGTGCACAGGGACCTGAGTGCCACGGGTGATCCACTGCTAGTGGTGGCAGGGGATTGCCTCTTGCCCAAGTCTGTCATATGCCTGAAGAAGCAAGGTGCCAGAGCCTAGCTACGGCTTCTTCCCAAACCACCGGCTGATACCAGGGACATTTCCACTTGGGAGGGGGACAAACTCGAACACCTTCCTCCTGGTCAGATCCCAGACACAATCAGCGCGACACATGGTTGAACCTTCCCTCACATTAACAAGCAGAAGCGTGAAGATCCTCACTTACCTGCAAGTATTCAGGCCATCCAGTGCAGGACCAAAGAGAAAAATAAACCCAACACCTGCTTCACATTTGCCACATCTTAACTAAGAACACAGCACAGATGCCTGGAAAGGCAAGGATGGGGATGGAAGTCTCAAAGCCTGGGTGGGAGGCTCAGCTGCGTGACCTCTGATCCCACATTAGCACCTTTCCCTGCCCATCAGCTCTCTGGGTGCTGAGGTCTCAGCTCTTGTCACCACCAGGCTCCACAACACATTTGTATCTTTTGCCACACCAGCATTCACAACAAGGCAAAACCACCGTCTTCCTATAGTGACTCTCACTAAAGAAAACGTTCTGTGGGTTTAATCCTTCATTGCTGGCAAACTCGATCCACATGTCTTCCAACAACCAGCCTTCCAACTACTCTGCAGCAATTACAGAAGGCACCCTGTCATTAAGGGCTGTTGGCACCACAGGGTCTTATAAAGGACTTCAACATCCATCCCAAGGTCACACAGGTTAACATTTGCTCAGACAGCTTTGCATTCTGCCACACACACATCATCCAGGATCTAGAAGGCAAAAGCAACACAGACAGATGGGGAAATTCCACGATCACTGCTCCCTCTTGGGATTTCTTGGCATGCACCTTCTCTTCCAAGTAAAAGGCTTCAGGGTAATTGGTCTGCAACCAACTGATTTTATCACAGTTCATTAGAGCACTTCCCTGGTTCATCCTGCAGCACCTCAGAAAGCTGCCTCATGGCTCCTTACTGCAGCAGCTCACAGACACAGAGAAGAGCCCAGGGCTTGCTAGAGGCTGCTGGAACCGAAGCAGAAACCACTGGGACAAGCAGGTCTCAAACCAGCAAGGTGTCCAGCAGCCTGGCCTACATCCAGACACAGTCCATCTCACTGGGCTACTCCAGACCATGCTCAGCTTTAGACAAGAAGCTTTGTGCTGAACAGGAAGCCGTCTGCTCACCCCTTTGCAGTAGACCCTGAAGATCACCCAGCTAACACTGGATCCTACAGAGATGCGAATTCTGAAAGCAAATGCAGACCCACCTGCACCTGAGGGCTAAATAGTCATTTACTGGGGAAATTAAACATGAAATTTCATCTGCTCCTGTTCTGAAGCAGGAGGGTTACAGCACATAAAATGCTTGCTCACCGTGCACGCGTAAGAGGATTTTCAAATCGCTTACCTTGTGGGCAATCTCCATCTATTCCTGCTGCCTCGCTACAGTCATTACAGGTCTGGACCATCCTCTCGCAGTACCCCACTGCTGCATGGCACTTTGTTGTCTTCAGGCAGCTTCAGAGTAGGCTGAGTTTCACTCGGGCCAGAGCTCTGCCCAGCACTTGTATCTCGGGTTGCAGATACACTCAGTGACTCTGAATGCTGGCCTGATGCAACAGCCAGCCTTGTGTTCTGCAACAGGCCCTCCACGCATGCCCCACCTTCACATGTGGATGTGCTGCACGCAGAGCCCTCCCTAATCAAAGGTGACTTTTCTGGAGAGCCTTTGTGGTTTTCCACAGGAGTCCGACCACCTCCCTGGGACTCACTGCACACAGAGGTCTTCATCTGACAGTCTCTTGTGGCTCCCTCAGTGCGGCTTTGTGTTAAACAGCTTGAACATGTAACATTCTGATCCTCTTCTTCTGTCTGTGGGGATGTCAGTACCGCAGCATCCTTCTTTCCAGCAGTGTTCTTATCAGCTGCTGGAGCTTCCTCTGCAAGTGTCTGATCAGTGGAAACAGCACTTGCCATCTCCAGAGGTGTCTCAGCCTGGCTAGCAGCAGCCTCGCAGAGCTGAGTGGACCCATCACCTACAGAAGCAGGCAGCACTCCCTCCCTGCATACAGGGTTCTTCTTCCAGCAGTCTTTAGTGTCTCCCTGTTCAGGGCTGGGTAAACAGATGCGTATTAAACAGCTTGAACGTGTTACATTCTGACCCTGCTCCTCTGCCTGCAGGGATGTTGGTACCACAGCATCACTCTTAACATTCTCCCTGGCTACTGGAGCTTCCTCTGCAAGCATCTGATCAGAGGAAACAACACGTGCCATCTCCAGAGGTGTCTCAACTCGACTGGCAGCAGCTTGGCAGATCCGAGTGGACCCATCACTTGCAGCAGCTGACAGCACTTCCTCAGTTGCTGCCAAATTGACCTTGGAAACAATCGGGATTGTCACTTGCTCAATTTTCTCAATGTCTTCCTTGCACAAACCCACTCCTCTAATCTTCTCTCTTCTCAATTCTCCTTTTGGCTGTGTGTCCTCCTCCTCCTGACACACAGGTACAGTACTGGCAACTGACCTGGACACGTCTTCTTCCCCTGGCTGCTCCGAACAGGCAGACTCCCAAGGGAGAGAAACACAAGCAGGGACACCGTTTTTGTCTTGAGGTACCATTTCTTCTGGATTTTCACTGTCGTCCTCCAGGGTGCTGGGCTGATTTGTTGTTACTGGCAGGTCTTGTGAGAGATCCAGCCTCTCATCTGCGTGACACATAACAGAGGGCATCATCAACCCTGCTGTCAGCAGGGAGGTCGAGGTTTTGTTCTCTGTGCATTCCTCTTCCATCAAGGAGAGTGGCCTTTGAGGAACACATGGTTCTGTTCTGGGCGCTGAATCCTGCTCTGTCACTTCTTCCTGCTGCTCTTCAGTAGCCACTGCTTGTTCATCTTGATAGGTTCCATGCTTTTTTCTATGGGAATAGATCCACCAGCAGCCAAGAAGTGCCAGCACTCCAGGTACAGCATATGGGATGAAATTCCGCAAGCATAAAGGCATTTTAGAAAGCCTTAGCAGTTATACCTAGAAGGAGAAACAGAAAACATGTTACAATAGCCACAGGGAAGGGAACAGGAAGACTTCAGTTTCATAAACACCTTGAGGTATCTCTAGTAGCATGAACAGGCTTGTTTTCCATTTGCTTTTTAAATTCACATCTCTGCTCTACAGGAGACCTCAGAACGAGATCCTTACCTAAGACCAGGATCTCTGGACATTTCTCACCATTACAGTCACCAGTTTCACCTTACCCCCCCTTTCCACTCAAACCCATTTCACCTTCTTTCCCCTGCCCCCCCTTTGCTAAACAGAGGTCAGGGCTACACACAGGGACAGCATCCAGCACTGCAGTCTCTCCAGGAGCAGGCTGGGTTCATAACACCAGTGGACCACCACTTTATGCTACGTTAAGTTTACTACATGGACAGCTGCTACTCCTGACTTGTGAGCTGAAAGCTTTCTCTTTCACTCTAGAAAGCGTGTGAACCCTTCCCTGCCTGGACACCACTGGGACTCATGTCCCAGCCATGCTCCTCCATCTACAAGCCTCCTCTAGGTTAAATGAGGCAGGGCTGAGGCCTTCCCATTTCCTTCAGGAAAGCCTACAGCTGGCACACAGAGCTGAAGTTCCCCACGTCCCCAAAACAAAGAGTGCAAAGGACACTCAGTTTATATTTTCACTGGGCAGGAATGAAAGCAGAACCCCCGTGTCTGACAATGCTTACACACCACAGGCTTTTCTCCAAACGGGCCCTAAGACTCTCACCAGTAAGCAACAAAGATAAAGACTGTTTGCAGGAGATAAAGTCCTGGAGATGGGAACCACCCACTGGAAAACTGTATTATCTAGTTCCTCTTCAGAAGTATAAAAAGATAAGACGACCAAGTCAGTCTCTCAACTATGCTTCGTCTGTCTCGACCAGAAAACACCTTTTGTCATCAGAGCAAGCCTCCTTCCAGATACCTCCTTCAGGGCCCTGATTTTCACAGCAGCTGATTACACCCTAGCTAAGGACAAAACCATGCCCCCCTCAGACCCAAACCGAGCATCCGAGACCTGGAGCACTTAATACACGCTCCAGATTTCTCACCTCCTCCAGCCACAAGCTCCTATCCCACAGGAACAAACGCACAACTTCACCCAAGCTAGCTTGGACACCAGCCTGGCTTCTGTATTGCTTGCTGTAGAGGCATACAGTCTTAAAGTCACAGAACGGTTTGGGTTGGAAGGGGCCTTAAGGCTCATGCAGTTCCAACCCTTTGTCACAGGCAGGGACACCTTCCACTAGAGCGGCTCGCTCCAAGTCCAACCTGGCCAAGGCAAGTAAATAAATGAACAGCAGGAACAGGGACTACAAAATGTCTTGCTCAACCTCAAATCAAAGCTCAGATGCAGACATGATTTAAGAAGCCCAGTAACATCTCCAACATATCAACAAATGTTGATCTACACAGGAAACTAGAGTCTTGTTCACCCTGTGACACTCATGCGTGATGCCTCTTAAACCCAAGTTCCTTCCAGTCAGACAGCGGGGCTCATTGCTGAGGATGAACTTCCAGTTGACAGCAACATCTGAGACTTGGAATTAAAAACCGAAACAACACAATAAATCTATGCGGTAATTTGGATGTTTGGGTTTTGGAACTTGCTAAGTGGAAAGGGTGAAGCCTGTACATACGTTCCTGAAACAGAAGATCCCCATTTCTGCTCTCCAGCACAATGGCACACTGTGAGTGACTGCGAGTACTCATCTGCTGCCTGCCAAAGTTGCTGTAATTCATGCAGAACCACCCCACAAGCTGCCTCACAGCGCACCACAAACTCAAATTAAAGTAGCTCACAAGTCCATTCCCAGCAAGCTTCCCTGATTAAACAGCCCTATTATTATCCCATTCCCTAGTAAGTTGCACCAACTCTACAAACAATGGTCCCACACAATCCTGCAGCACAGGGGGACAGTAGCAGGGTGCCCCACGGAGGGCCAGGCCCATCCCAAAGCCTGGCAGACAAAGCAGTTCCAAGAGTCCTTTCAAACATGAATATCATTTAAGTTAAAGATCTCCACTCTGTGATGCTTAGATCAGTGGGGATGGTGGGTTAGCCGACTGCCCCTTGCAAAGCTCATTTCATTTCATGCTTTTAATTTGACTAGTTTCAGCAAGAGCTGCATTATACTACCAGTGCTGTCTGAAATGGGAATTCCACATCCTTCCATCAGCTAGAAAGGGACAAAAGGCAGCGGCTCCGCACAAGACACCAGCAGACATCCTAAAGCACTGGGCTGGCCAGGGGACAGCTAGCATTAACAAACATCTCCTTGCATAAACACGACAGGAAGACTTTGGTGGCCTGATATTAATATGCTGGTCACAACACCACTTTCATGTGACGCCTTGAAGACAGCTGATTTTTAACCAGCTCAACACAACCACTGTAAGATGCAGCACATACTTCTCTCTCATTTCTTCCACAGGGGAGCTCCTCCAGCCCACATCCATTTTTCCAACAGGTTTAAAAGCGACAAAACCCTCTCTCCATTGCCAACTCGACAGCCAGTTCAGGACCGCAGGAGCAAAGGGATCATTTAAACACATGGGGGGGAAACAAGCCTGGGATTCTCCTGCCAGCAGCAGAACAGAACATGGCAACTTGTCAAATCACATGGCCTTCAGCAGCGCCAAACTGGAGGAGCCCTGCCCAGCAGCCCCTGCACGCTCCAGGCAGGAGGAGCCAGCTGGGGAAGCGCGGCAGCTCCGGAGGCTTTGGGCCACAGACAGGCTGCCCGGAGAAGCCAGAACCAGCGTGAACACTGGATGCACCGCTGCCATCCCCCAACATGCAGGGCTCCACACGGGCCTGCACCACAAATAGTGCAGAGCTCGCACACTGTACATTGCTTGCCTCGCACCATGAGCCACTTCCACTTCTGCCTCCTGGCATGTCAGGAATCCACTCTAAATGTCACACCTTGTATCAGGGCACAGGGAGCTGCAGTGAGGGCATGAGGCTTTTCCAACTTGCTAAATAATCCCCACAGCAGGTCAGGATAGGATTAAGACACCAAGGGGAGAACAGGGGTCAGTTCGCTCTCCAAATCTGTATCCAGACTTGATTTATGGAAAACTCCGGGTAAAGATCAGGGGGGTGAGGACAGCACTGAACCCACACACTCGCCTACCTTACAAAAGAAAGGCAAGGACAATCAACTTATTCTACTTGCTCGCACTCAGATCCCAGAGCAGTTTTAAGCCACCTCGTTCCTCTCGCCAGCACAAACAACCCTTCAGAAGACACATGCGTATAAGGTTAGAAATGTTTGCAGCACGAGGTTCACAGAGAAGCCAGATAATTCATTCTCAAGGTCCGAGAGGAGCAGGCACTTGCTCCAGATTTCCAGGGCTTTCCACACACAGGAAGGTCTGCTCTGGGGGCAAGCTGCTTCCAGTCTCTGGAAGCAGAGAGACAAGGATAGTTCCCAAATGATGGAGCCCCCATGCCCTGCAGGGACGTTCCCCACAGCGTTGCCGGTCCCTGCCTCTTCTGCTTGCCTTCTGCCCCAGCACTTGAGAGGTTATGCTTCCAAACCCCAAAAGCAGTGGAAATCGAGGCTGGAATTTAAGACCGTCCTGAAGGATCACACAGCAAACAAGCAGGCAGCTAAACTGTAAATGCAGCTTCAACTGCAGAGCCAGGATGACTCCATGCAGACCCTACAGTTAGTGATAGAGCACTCAGGAAATAAATCCTATCTGGGTGAAAGAGAACTGGACAAGGCTGGCAGAGTTCAAACTAAATGGGACCACATGGGCTCTTCAAATTTTCCATGCTAAAAATAATCAGTAGCACATGCCCTGCCTTACAGGAGGCACAGGAACAGGAGTTGACAAAAACCTTAAGAACTGCAGGCCATACCTTTAAAACTCAATTACTGCACAGAAACAGACTTATTTGACCTACCCTTGCAGCGGGTGTGTTTTCATTGAAAGCTGAATTGGTGCTCGCATCCGTAGGCTGCAGGGTCCTGCACTGCACACTCCTGCACTGCACACTCCTGAGCACCAACCAGGCTGTACAGCCTTCCCATACACCTCTCTCTTTGGTGGTATATTATGACGTAAGCAACCACTTCTCAGCCAAAGCAGGACCCCAAAGAGCTGCTATGTTACGCTCGGTTTACAACACAAGTATCAGCCTAGTTAAACTGCAGCAGGTTTTTTACTGATGCTTCAGAAATCACCAAGGAGCACCTGTATACACTAACATCGACCACCAGCGACCCTCCCAAAGGGCACTGATCACCCCCGAGCTCATCACTCCTGCCACACAACTCATCACAGGTTACACTCAGTAGTTAACATTAACCCTATCTGATTATCAAGCTCCTTAATGCATATTCTATCCTATCACCTTCCTGCTCCATCATTTCACCATTCGCGGTTTCCTCAGCCAAGGAGTGTCTCCCTGTGAATCCTCTATTACAGACACCACTTCGCTAGAAAGGTGTCTCCGATGCAGAAGCATACTTCAGAAACTGCTTTTGTACCACTCGTCGGGGAAATGCAACTTTAGGGTCAATCTGAGGAAAAAGAAAGGGGAAATCAACAAGATAGCTTTTGTTGTCAGTTTATATTATTTTCTTTTTAAATCACTGCATTATTAATCCCTCATTTCTCAGGCTTATCATTCAGCACACCGGCTCATCCAGAACTGCTCTGGAACAGGAGACAGAAGAGGGGAGGAAAACATCTCTTCTGTACACCTCCTCCATCATCTTCTAGGCAACAACCTCCACTGGTGCTCAGGGAGCTCCCTCTTAGTCTCTAGGTGCTGCCTCCACAGCCAAAACTGCGTGTCAACCCTTATCTGCATGCTCTGGAGGCTGCACAAGAGACAGCCAGCACGCCTCATCAGACCTTCACCTGCTGCTCCTGACACCTGCACCTTCCTTCAGTTGGGTTTGGGGCTGCTTTTTCTTTTCTGCTTTGTTTTGTCAACTGACTTGGCAACACCACACAAAGGGAGAACTGCAGAACACAAAGCCAATCCCCATTTCGATTGCTAAAACTAAAATGTTAGAAGGACTAGGAGATTACCCTTGACAAAAACACGCCAAATTGATCTGGTTTGCTCCCCCTCAAAGAACACATGTAAGCAATAAAAATTACAAAGGG
Organism: Amazona ochrocephala; assembly: GCA_039720435.1. Classification (NCBI taxonomy): domain Eukaryota; kingdom Metazoa; phylum Chordata; class Aves; order Psittaciformes; family Psittacidae; genus Amazona; species Amazona ochrocephala. The sequence goes on from CM077879.1 coordinate 82,837,263, forward strand.
GCATTTATGTGAAGGGGGGGGGCAGAGGAGACCAAGGCACACAAAACATACGAGTCTTTTAAACCAGAGAAACCAAGTTCTTACAAATTATTTTCCATGAAGGAATTACCTGGGGTATTCCACAGTGAAGCACGCCACCACAGAGACAAAAAGGAAGAAAAAATACCCCTGGTGTAGCCCCTGCTCCCTTGTTCTAAGGTGCAGCACTGACTCCCATTCCAAAGTGTGCCCAAATGCTAATTCTGCAGTTTCAAAACCAACTTCCACATGGGTCATGTTCAGAAAGTGGCTCCTCTCTACCACTCAAAAATCACTTCAGAACAAAAAGACACCACCGCAGAGGCATGGCTGGAGGGAAAGAAAAACCTTTCCACAACTGCCCAGCCTCAACTGTCGTCTGTAAAAATGGCTGCAATAAAACGGCTCCGTGCTGCTGATTTCACCTCTGGTTTTAGCAGCATCTGCACACAGGCATCTTCTAAATAAAGAATCTGGAAAAGGATGTTTTAATGGTCTCAATCCTACCTTAACTGTGCTACTTGCAACTGCTTTCAGTGTCTTGACTATAGACCACGCTGATGAAACTAATCCTGCTTGTGTTAAGGCGTATTCTGAAGCAGAGGCTTTCATTAGCAGCTTGGGTTTGGTTTTTGTCAGGTTTCCCCCCCGCAAGCAAACTGTGATCAGGAAAAAGGAGCTGTTTCCATTTGGCATTGTTTTTCCTGGGGTGATATGTATTCCTGTCACTGCTCAGTAACCACGAGACTCTCCTGGAAAGCGGTTTTACTCAATTAATTTGTCAAAATTGGAAATATCACAAACATTTGATGTGCAACCGATAAAGTGATTCGCCTGCACCAGATACAAATGTAATAGCTTTTTTTAGGACACACCTGAGAAATGAGTGATTACATGGCACTTTATTGTTCAAAAAGCATCAAAAGTAAAATTATTTCTCTAGAAAGCTAACCTTTTCAGAGAGATTAACATTATCTACAAATATATTCAGCACTGACTAGGCATTTGTCTACTGGGGAAATACAACAGGTATGGACTTTCCACAGCAATACCCAAATGTGGAGGCAAATGTGCACGTTTCTGCATTCGCTTCAAAAGCCAAAGTTGTCCCAGCAAAGAGCACCAGTCCCACCAGAAGGGCATCACTGCAGAGTCCCGCTGGGAAAAGTTGGAAGGGGGCATTAAACTCAAAAGCAACACCTTCATTTTTGAAGGTCAGTTCAAAGAGCATGGAGTTCTTTGCACCGCAGTGACAGCCCTGCTTAAATAACTGGATTTTCCTTCACAGAACCCTTTGGATAAGCACCGGTGGGGCTGGAAGAGGAACAGTAGCCATGGACACGGCAAATCCATACCTTTTGCATATCCCTGTCAACTATTTAAAAAACAACCAAAACAAAAAAACAAACTTCTACCAAAAAAATAATTAGTTAGTTAGGTACAACTCTACTTACTGTATCTACAAGTCCTCTAGGAATGACTCTAATACTATTTCTGATAGGAATGGCCATTACCTAAACAAAGCTTTTAACGTAACTGTAAACAAGAGCGATGTTTCCATGCCAATACCCAACCGCTGAACGTTGAAACAGAGTCAAATGCTATGTTATGCTAAAGAACAGTTACTACAATATGTCTACAAACACAGGGCTGAAGGGGAGCCTGCCTAGCTCTGGACTACTTTGAAGCTGCCTTACTGATTCTGAGGTTAATTTCTGATTCAGATTGATTCAATCATTATCACACAATCAAAACGGAGGCACATTTGCCCTGGCCAAGCTTCTCACCCCTCCCCCCGAGCTGAGCAAATTAATACATTGCAGGGACGAGGCTATGCTACAGGAAAAAGCTGGGGGAGGACCTAATTCTAGTCAGCAATACGACAGGGTGTCCTCCCAGGATTCAGTTTTTTAAGAACCCTCGTTCAAGACACTGTTTGCCTTTGTTCTTCTCATCTAAAATTAGCTTTAAAAACACACAGAGAATAGAGCTCTACACGAAAAGTCTGGTGAGTTTAATCTCAGGGAGCACACCTGAATCAGTTATCTTACCATACCTGATTAAACCTAAAATCAAATCATTAAGGCATGCGTGAGCATGGGCTACATGTTTAGACAAGCCCAGCAGAATTTGTAGGTCGAATTAAAACACGAGATTCCACCTGCTTCTATGAGAGCTTTGGGCTTTTTGTTTCCATATAAATTACATTTTGAACAAATCGCACACTCGTGTTTGCTCCCTGCTTTGTCTATTCCTCATTTAACCGTAATCTCACACACACAGGCACACACAAGATGTTCCGGCACCGAGTCAAGACTCCTCCTAGCACCATGCTCACGTTAAATCAAACCTTTAAGATCCAGCACACACACTATAAAAGACAGTGACAGCAACGAGCACACTTGGTACGTCCACCAGCAGCTCTGCCAGACACAGTTCCTCCACCACCACCCTTCCCTTCCCAAACACACCCCCTCCAGACCCACCAGCACCTAAGCGATAAGGACCTCTACCAGTGTCCTTCCCTCCTCCCCTTCCAGTTTTGTTCAGGCTACACGGCAACAAAGCAAGAGGCACAAAACTTCCTTCTTTGTGCATGGCCTTGATCGCAGGGACAAAACAGGGCCCAGAGCTGCACACGCCCGATATGGCATTTTCAGTGTCAGGTCAAACATCAAGTATCAGGTCAATGGGGAAAATGCATGTATAGGGGTTTTATTTAAAAAAGTGAGTAAAAGCAAGTGCGGTGCTTATTGACAAAAATAGGTGAGCTGAATCCCAGGAGCACATTCCTTATGTTACCCACTGGAAACTGAGCACAGCAAAAAGCTCGGGAGAAACAACACATGAGGACTTGTGCTTTTCCACCGCATCCACTCCGGAGCCCTCGCAGAGCCTCCCACAGATTAACATCCACGTTTCCCAAGGGCCCTGGCAACACAGGTGAGGGGGCTCCTGCCAAAAAATGACTTCGGGAAACGGCAGGGGAAGCAGCTCCTCGGATTTGGCAGCAAGGCACTCCCACCTCGACACACGCGCACCGAGCCGTAATCAATGGCAAGAAGTGGAAAGTTCCCTGCAGAAAGCGTTCTGCACTGGAACACCGAAAAAAACTTGGGGTTTACTCCACGATGTTTTCAATGTCACCGCTCAGTGCAACCCTCGGCTGAGGGAGGAGCCAGGGGGCGGTGGGGAGAATTGGCGTCGAAAACTAAAACAAAGTTACCGCTTTTCGCGGGTTAAAGGCAGAGTCTGGGGAAAAACCAGGGCAAAGCCAGCCATGCAAAGTGCCCGCTCAATGACAGCTTGACACCGCCCCGCAGGAAAACCCAGACGGAGCCGCAGCTGCGGCCGAGGGCAGGGTCCCTGTAACGTCGCCTGTCGCCCTGTCACCATGTCGCCCTGACGCCGCGGACGAGGGGCGGGCGGGCAGCCCCACGCACGGACCTACCGTCTTAGAGTCCAGCTCGTGGTGGGGCTGAGCCAGGACTTTGTCTACACTCGCCGGATCCGCGAACGTAACGAACCCGAAGCCTCTACGAGAGACAAAGAGCGAGGGGATGGGGGTGATGAGAACCAGAGGCTGGGGGAGAAGCCACAAACCCACAGCGCTCTCCACACACACCCCCCCCCCGGCCCCTCTCCGCCTCCACCGACCGCTTTGTTCCCTTCCTCCCGGCTCGGAGGGACGGGGCGAGGGGAAGCTCCCGCAGACCCCACGGGCCACGCGTGAGGGGCAGCGGAGGGGAGCTGGGGGCCGGGGTCCGCCCGCCCCGACGGCAACTCGCGAAGTTTGTGAGCGCGGCGGCGGCGTTACCTGGAGCGCTTGGTGGTGGGGTCCCGCATGACCATGCACTCCCTGATCTCCCCGAATTTGCTAAAATAGTCTCTAAGGCTGTCTGCGGAGAGAGAGAGAAGCCGAGAGGCAGCGGAGGCAATGGGGGGGGGCAGGCCCCGGCGCGGCGGGACGCGGCCCACGCGGGGCGGCACGCGGGGTGCGCGGCGAGGGGCGCGAGGGGCCGGCGGTCCGTACCTGGTGAGGTTTGCCAGCTGAGGCCGCCGATGAACATCTTGCTGGAGGGAGACAAGAGAGCGGAGTTGAGCGCCGGTCCGGGATCGGCCATTTTGACGGGGCACCTCACGGCGGCGCGGAGTGGAGCGGGGAGGGGGTGAGGGGTGAAGGGTGAAGGGTGAAGGGGGGTGGGGGTGTGATAAATGTAAACAGTTAATTTGCTGATAAATTGCAATAATGGTAAATTGTAATAAACTTGAATTATTAATTTGGTAATTAAGCAAGGTGTGTGTAAGTTAAGTTTAATTAGCATTATGCTATAACAAGACTATGATTCGTGTTAAGAGTAATAGTTCGTTATAAAACATGGTAAGGAAAATCATGAAGTAAGAAACTGTTGATTAACTATACGAAACTCTGAGTTACTGTGTTCACATTGTTAGGGCAACGTTGATGGAAGTAGCTATTTGTAACTCCCTTGAGTATAAGTAAGTATTTAACTTAGAGAACAAAGTAAATCTTTGAAATAGAAATAGCTCTTTTACAATGTTGCAAGTCTGTGAAGTGATAATGGCCCTCTTTACAAACCTAGTGTACTCCACATCCCATGTCTGGCTTGTTAATTGCTTTCTTGATGTGCTAATGAGATTCAGTATCTCCCCTGCTAATGAGATTTAGTAGTTCCCCTGCTAATGAGATTTAGTAGTTCCCCTAAAGATAAAGCGTCTCCTGTAAAACTGATAACTCTGTGAACTTCTCATCAGCACATCTGGTTTGTTTTGCAATTGTTTGACAACCACACTGTTCTAAATATTAGCCAATTGTCAGAAGCTTGCAGGCATGGCTAATGTTTATGTGAAGTCCAATGTAAAGGTCAGACGCAAACTAAAACAGCCATCAAACACCGTTTGTGCAAGATAAGATAACCGCCAGGAACCGACAGAAACATGACAAACGACCCCCTAACAACAACTGAAGCACGCGCAGAGTACCTCCACTACTTCAAGAACACGGAAGAAAAGATGTATAAAAGAGGACTGTTTGAATTGCTTAGTGCGGTAGTTGGCGGAGCGTAGACTCCCCTGCCGTCCAGCGCTGTTTTTGCTCATATTCTACTTGCTATAATTAATAAATTCTAATTGGATTCTAGTCCGTTGTGGTCCCAATTTATAACAATCTTGGTGCCGTGACTCGGATAAGGAACGGTAAGCTTTGGTCCTCCGGGGAGGCGCCCCGCGATAGTCCGCGGCCCCGCGACCGACAGCTCACTGCCCTTACCGACGAACCTAAATTCTAGAATAGTGAGCAAAAAAGGAACCGGTAAAATCCCATAAAGATTCTGTGCACGGGAGTCCGGACGAAGACGCGGGACGCGTAAGTATATTGCGAATTTGTCGCAGGTTATCCGTTCGGGCGGGATTGGGTTATCCTGGAATATAGCGAATGAGAGGTTCGACATACTGAGCCAAGCGAGTGCGGACCCTTAAGTACTGCGTTTCCCATCTCCCGCGAGGGACTGGGCCAGGAACAAGGGGAGCGAGTGAGTGTGTGTGTGTGGATATTCCAGAAGATGGGGGCGAAGGGCAGCAAGCCTTCGACTCCCATGGGGAGGGTACCCACTGTACCTAGGGATACCCCTCTGGCATATATATTAGACAATTGGAAATATCTACCTGGAACCTTAGGGAAAGATAAGCAGAAGATGATAGAATATTGTACTAAGATATGGGGAGGGAAGAAGATTTCTGAAAATGTCTTTTGGCCAGTCTACGGGTCAGAAGAAGATTGGGTAAAGCAGCAGTTAAACCTTTGGGTTAATAATAAAAAACCCCTTAACCCGGAAGAAAGGCAATATGCGGAATTGTGGCTAGAAAAACCGGGAGCTAAACTTTACCCGTTGAATGAAATAAAAAAATAAACAAAAGAAAAAGAAGGAAGAATTAGACAAAATCCTTCTAAATCCCCCCCCTTATGCTCCTCCTCCTGCTCCTGCAGCCTCTCCAGAGGTCCCCAGAGCGCCCTCTCATCCATCAGAGTCAGAACAAGAAATTTCCCCCCCTCCTACTCCTAGACGTGTGACTAGAAGTCAAAAAGGGGCAGCTCAAATGTACCCCTTAAGGGAAATGCCCATGGGGGGACCTCAACCTGTGATTGGATATATTTCTATACCCCTAAACTCAGCTGATGTACGAGACTTTAAAAGAACCGAAATGGGAAACTTAATTGAAGACCCACTTGGAGTAGCAGAGAGATTAGATCAATTTTTGGGACCAAATCTTTATACTTGGGATGAAATGCAATCTATCCTTAGTCAACTATTTACTACCGAGGAAAGAGAAATGATTAGGCGAGCAGGAATGAGACTGTGGGATGCTCAACATGTCCAGGGACCCCAAGCAGATATTAAATGGCCACTCCAAAGACCTAATTGGGATAATCAGGATTCGCTGCATAGGACCCATATGCAGGACCTAAGAACAATAGTAATTCAGGGAATTAGAGAAGCAGTACCCCGTGGCCAAAATATTAACAAGGCATTTAACGAAATGCAGAAAAAAGATGAGAGCCCTACTGAGTGGTTGGAACGGTTGAGGAAGGCTCTTCAACTGTATTCTGGAGTAAATCCTGACAACCCTTTAGGGCAGACACTCCTTAAAACTCAGTTTGTAGCAAAATCATGGGAAGACATCAGAAAGAAGATTGAAAAGTTAGAAGATTGGCAAGATAGAGGCTTGGATGAATTATTGAGGGAAGCTCAGAAAGTCTATGTGAGACGAGAGGAGGAAAGCAGTAAGCGGCAAGTAAAAATGATGGTAGCAGCAGTCAGGGAAGATCGTAAAGGGCGGATTGGTGAACGCAGATCTGTTAAAATGAAACAAGGGAATGTAGTAATAAAGAAAGAACAGGGATGTTGTTTTTACTGTGGAAGGAAGGGACATATAAAGAAGAATTGCAGAGAAAGGATCAGGGATGAAGAAATATTAAAAACGGAATAGGAGAGTCAGGGGCTCTATATCTTAGGGGACCGGAGTCATCATGAGCCCTTGATAAAATTAAAAATAGGTCCCCATAAACAAGAGTTCACCTTTTTAGTAGACACTGGGGCGGAGAAATCGACTATTAGACAAATACCTGAGGGATGTAAAGTTTCCTCTGAAAAAGTACAAGTAATTGGAGCAAAAGGAGAACCCTTTAAAGTCGGCAAAATCAAAAATGTAATATTTGAAACTGAAAATAAATATGGAATGGGTGAACTCTTGCTCGTCCCTGAAGCAGAATTTAATCTGCTAGGACGAGATTTAATTGTTGAATTGCAATTAGAAATTAAAGTAAAAAATCAAGAGCTAACAGTGTCTGCTTATCCTTTGACCGTAGATGATCAAAAACAAATTAACCCCGATGTCTGGTACTCTCCGGATACAATTAGTAAATTAGAAATCCCACCGATTAAAGTCCAAATTTCCGAACCCCACATACCTGTAAGAATAAAACAATATCCAATATCCCTAGAGGGACGGAGAGGATTGAAACCAGAAATTGATAGATTATTAGCACAAGGAATATTAGAGCCTTGTATGTCACCCTTTAACACCCCTATTCTGCCCATAAAGAAACCAAATGGGAAATATCGGCTCGTGCATGATTTAAGGGAAATAAACAAAAAGACTGTCACTAGGTTCCCTGTAGTAGCAAATCCTTACACACTGTTAAGCAAGTTAGGACCCCATAACTCCTGGTACAGTGTGGTTGATTTAAAGGATGCCTTTTGGGCCTGTCCACTGGCAGAAGAATGCCGTGATTATTTCGCCTTTGAATGGGAAGACATAGAGACAGGCCGTAGACAACAATTGAGGTGGACCGTACTCCCCCAAGGGTTCACTGAGTCTCCTAATCTGTTTGGACAAGCCCTAGAAGAGCTCTTAAAAGAATACCAGGTACAAACGGGGAACGTACTGTTACAGTATGTAGATGATCTGCTCATAGCAGGGAACAATAAGGAAGATGTGAGGAAAGAGAGCATTCGACTCTTAAACTTTCTTGCACAAAAGGGACTACGGGTATCACAGGAAAAGTTACAATTTGTGGAAGAAAAAGTAAAATATTTGGGGCATTATTTGTTTAACGGTAAGAAAATATTAGATCCAGAACGCATTAAAGGAATTCTGGAATTACCTATGCCTGTCACTAAGAGGCAAATTCGGCAGGCATTAGGGCTATTTGGGTATTGTAGACAGTGGATAGAGAACTACAGCTTTAAAGTCAAATTCTTATATGAACAACTGTCTAAAGACAAAATACCCAAGTGGACTCAACAGGATCAAGAGCAGTTTACCAATCTTAAAAGAGAATTAAGTCAGGCACCGGTTTTAAGCCTACCAGATTTAAAGCGGCCATTCCATTTATTTGTTAACATACACGAAGGAACGGCATTCGGAGTATTAACACAAGAATGGGCCGGACAAAAGAAACCGGTGGCATACCTATCAAAGCTGTTAGACCCTGTGAGCAGGGGTTGGCCGAGTTGCTTACAAATCATTGTTGCTGCTGCCTTATTACTTGAGGAAACTAATCGCATTACCTTTAATGGGGAAGTTGTCTTATATGCGCCTCATAACATCAGGGGAGTGTTACAACAAAAAGCAGAAAAATGGCTAACAGATAGCCGATTATTAAAGTATGAGGGAATACTTATAGAATCCCCTAAACTATCCTTGAAAACTATTGGAGCAGTTAACCCTGCTGAATTTTTGTACCCTGGAGAAAGTGATGAACTATTGCACAATTGTTTTCAAACAATTGAACAGCAGACACGCATTAGGCCAGACTTAGAAGAAGAAGAGTTACAATGTGGGGAAGTATTATTTACAGATGGGTCATCCCGAATAGTGGAAGGGAAACGATTGTCTGGATATGCCATCGTTAAAATGGAAAAAGGAGAATTTAAAACAATAGAAGCAGGTCCCCTGAATGCCAGCTGGTCAGCTCAAGCCTGTGAGCTGTATGCATTGTGGAAAGCATTAGTGTCACTGAAGGGAAAGGATGGAACTATATATACAGACTCACGCTATGCATTCGGAGTAGTACATACTTTTGGAAAAATATGGGAAGAAAGAGGATTTGTTAACTCACAGGGAAAAGAACTGATACACCAGGAATTAATACGGCGAGTTCTGGAGGCATTGAAAATGCCGAATAAAATAGCTGTTGTACATATAAAGGGACACCAGCGAGGTACAAGTTATCAAATTAGGGGAAATAATGCAGCTGATACAGAAGCAAAACGAGTGGCAGGCAATCATAGTACAATACTGACTCTGCAACAAATACCTGTTAGTGAAAATCTGAGTTTTGAGTCTGCAGAAAAGGAAAAACTAGAACAAATGGGAGCTAAAGAACAGGATGGTAAATACATATTGCCAGATGAGAGAGAAGTCTTGCCTAAAGGCATAGCACTCGAAATATTTTCAAAAATACACAGTAAAACACATTGGGGAACCCAGGCGTTAGTTGATCATTTCAATCAACAGTTTGCCTGTATAGGCGTATATAACATAGCAAAAGCAGTCACGGCGGCTTGCGAAATCTGTCAAAAAGTTAATCGAAACAACATGAGACGAAAACCTCTTGGAGGACGGTCACCAGCATACAGACCTTTTTCACACATACAAGTGGATTTTACTGAACTACCTAGGGTAGGGCGTTACAAATATTTATTGGTAATGGTAGATCACTTAACACATTATGTTGAGGCTTTTTCTACCTCCAGGGCAACTGCTAACCAGGTTACTAAAGCTTTACTAGAACACATTATACCTCGATATGGAATACCTGAAGTAATTGACTCAGACAGAGGAACACACTTTGTGTCAAAAATTGTTAAAGATTTAACAGAAAGTTTGGGTATTAAGTGGGAATACCATACGCCATGGCATCCACAAAGTTCGGGAAAAGTTGAAAGGATGAATAAAGAAATCAAAACTATTTTGACTAAATTAATGATAGAAACCAAATTATCATGGATTAAGTGCCTACCCATGGCCCTATTAATTCTCAGGACTAGACCCAGGGCAGACGTGGGAATATCAGCATTTGAAATGGTGTATGGAATGTCCTATAGAATTGAAAGCCCACAAACAAATGTTTTAATTCGAGACCGTGTGATTAATGAATATGTTTCACAATTAGCAGAACATCGTAACAAGCTTTGGGAACGTGGACTGATTGTGCAACGACCCCCGTTGGACTTAAAGATTCATAATCTTAAACCGGGGGACTGGATATTGGTTAAAACGTGGAAAGAAGAAACCCTAAAACCCAATTGGGAGGGACCTTATCTTGTTTTACTTACAACAGAAACAGCTGTCCGGACTGCTGAGCGTGGATGGACTCATGCTAGTCGCATTAAAGGTCCAGTGACAAGACCCCACTGGAAAGTAATTAGTGCTCCAGGTGATACTAAAGTAGTTTTGAGGAGATAAGTGATGATAGAGACATTGTTGAATCACATCTCTACATTACCTGTTAGCATCAAGTATATAATACTTTTTATATTTGCAGCAATTGTATCATTAATTGTATATTATTTTTGGAAATGTACTAAGTGTGCTCGAGGAAATTGCTAAACCTATGCAGCTTAATATTGAATATAGAGAAGATGTGGAATTAGATAGAATAAGGTGTAACGATATAGACTGTAGTTGTTATCCATTTGTTTGCTTTAAATGTAAAATATGTCAGGATAAATGATAGACACATTGTGAATACAGATATCCTCCTACCGGAATTTGCATACAGTGTTGGAATTAAAACAAGAAATAATTCGGGAATCTAAAGAGTGATGGGAAATTTTCACTAAAGGAATAAATCCTCAATATTACTGTTACCACTCCAATGAACCAGTTCCCTTTATAGCTGACATTGTAGTTGTAAAGTGTAGAAGGAAAATACAAGCTGTGTCTTGCTTTGCCCCACTAGCCAAAACTGCGAAATGGGAAGCCTATATAAATAGGCAGAAAACCCAAAGCAGCCGTTCTCCTGAAGAATTCTCTTGCTGCCGAGAAGATGATACACCTCGTGGCTCGAAGCAACCGAGTCGACGGGCGAGGCAGAGGAGAAACAAACTGTGGAGAAAAGAACCAGGACTGTGGGACACAAAAGCAATCATGGCCAAACTTCCCCAGGACTGGTAAAGAAATTGACCGTTATCTTGTCAAATCTAGTTTGTTAATATTGTTGATTATTCCTTTAGTGAGTGCTAATTGGGAGATAATGCCTGATCATTTTTCTCCCAGGCAAAATGTATGGGTTTCTCTAGCAAACAAACTAAACCGAACTAACTTTTGTGTTTCTTTGGCACAACCCGAGTCCCCTTTCCATACATGTTTAATTGGTGTCCCCCTAAATCACTCGGAAGCCCTACTTATTGTTCAGGGCATAAAAGGAAAATTAAAAAGGAACAAATGTAACAACTCTATGATCAAATGTACAGAGTGGTATGATGTATGGGATGATAGTCTGCCATATGGTCCAATACCTCAAGAGCTGGAAATTTTGGGATCACTCCACGCCGAATCATGTTTATATATTAATTCTAGTGGCTGTAATGAAGGCAATCACACTTGGGGTGACCCTAAAGCAACAACCATTGTGTCACCACAAAATAATTATTGGCGAAATAGCAGTAACTGGTGCCATCATTTAGGTAGAAATAGCAGTAATCCAGCACCAGGTACTACCATCCCTCGTAAAATGCCCCCTGGAATATTTTATTATGTGGAGATCGAGCATTCACTGGACTCCCTCAAAGGCCTATAGGGGGGCCTTGTACTTTTGGACGCCTTACTATAGCTTTACCAACTCAATCCGGGCTACGAATGTATAAAACAAACAGTACTCAGTCCGCCCGTGAAAAACGAAGCACAGTGTCAGAAGACTGTAATGATGAGGTAAAATTGTTTAACAAAGCAGAACAAATTGTATCATCTCTTTTTCTTCCTCAATTAGCTGCGGGACATGCACTATTTCAATTTGAAAAGCTTCAATGTTGGATTGCAAAACAAGCAAACGCAACCTCTGATATTTTATCTCTATTAGCGGCAGATGTAGATACAATAAGACATGCTACACTGCAAAATCGAGCAGCTATTGATTTTTTACTTTTGGCTCATGGTCATGGATGCGAAGATTTTGAAGGAATGTGTTGTATGAATTTACAAGACAAGTCAGAATCAATTCAAAAAAAAAAATCCAACATTTACAACAGCATGTCCAACTGCTTAAACAGGATGAAGGATTTTTTGGTCTAAATTTTAATACTTGGGGAATAACGGGATGGTTGAAAGGTCTTGTACAAATAGGCTTAGTCATTCTTTTAATTGTCTGTCTTGTATTTTTATTATTACCATGTATTTTATCTTGTATGCAACAATTTATTAGAAAGCAATTTGATGTAACTAAGTTAATGATCTTAAATTCTGGAGTAGACTACGAGGAAGTTCGTTCGGAAGAAAATGAAGACCATTGTGAATGTGTTATGTCGCGCAGGAACTATGATTGTATTTGTGAAATATTACCTTGTGAGTGTTATGATAAATGTTGGAATTGTGGAGAAAGGATTGCTTGCAGTGCTGAGAATGAAAGTACTTTTACCATCGAATCAGCAAATTAGAGATACAAAAGAAAAAGGGGGGATTGTGATAAATGTAAACAGTTAATTTGCTGATAAATTGCAATAATGGTAAATTGTAATAAACTTGAATTATTAATTTGGTAATTAAGCAAGGTGTGTGTAAGTTAAGTTTAATTAGCATTATGCTATAACAAGACTATGATTCGTGTTAAGAGTAATAGTTCGTTATAAAACATGGTAAGGAAAATCATGAAGTAAGAAACTGTTGATTAACTATACGAAACTCTGAGTTACTGTGTTCACATTGTTAGGGCAACGTTGATGGAAGTAGCTATTTGTAACTCCCTTGAGTATAAGTAAGTATTTAACTTAGAGAACAAAGTAAATCTTTGAAATAGAAATAGCTCTTTTACAATGTTGCAAGTCTGTGAAGTGATAATGGCCCTCTTTACAAACCTAGTGTACTCCACATCCCATGTCTGGCTTGTTAATTGCTTTCTTGATGTGCTAATGAGATTCAGTATCTCCCCTGCTAATGAGATTTAGTAGTTCCCCTGCTAATGAGATTTAGTAGTTCCCCTAAAGATAAAGCGTCTCCTGTAAAACTGATAACTCTGTGAACTTCTCATCAGCACATCTGGTTTGTTTTGCAATTGTTTGACAACCACACTGTTCTAAATATTAGCCAATTGTCAGAAGCTTGCAGGCATGGCTAATGTTTATGTGAAGTCCAATGTAAAGGTCAGACGCAAACTAAAACAGCCATCAAACACCGTTTGTGCAAGATAAGATAACCGCCAGGAACCGACAGAAACATGACAAACGACCCCCTAACAACAACTGAAGCACGCGCAGAGTACCTCCACTACTTCAAGAACACGGAAGAAAAGATGTATAAAAGAGGACTGTTTGAATTGCTTAGTGCGGTAGTTGGCGGAGCGTAGACTCCCCTGCCGTCCAGCGCTGTTTTTGCTCATATTCTACTTGCTATAATTAATAAATTCTAATTGGATTCTAGTCCGTTGTGGTCCCAATTTATAACAGGGGGAACGGCCGGTCCTCGCCTCTCCGCCCCCCGGCACCACGACTTACCCGGGGTCGTGCTGCGCCTCGCCGGGGCTCCCCGAGGTAGCCTGGCTGCCGTCCGCCTCCATGGCCGCGCCGAGCGAGACCCCCTCAGAGGCCCCCCCCCGGCCCGGCTCCGGTTCGGGCTCGGCTCGCTCCGGTTGCCTTTCCCCTTCCCTTCCCCCCTCCTCCTCCCTCCGCTACCGGAGGATCTCACTGGAGAGGCGCTGCGGCAGCAGCCAGATCCGTCACACGTGGGATGGGATCGGCTTGGCTTAGCTCAGCGCCGCGCCGGGCCTCCTCCCCCCTCCTCCCCTCAGCCCCTCCTTCCCCTCAGCCCCTCCCTCCCCTCAGCCCCTCCTTCCCCTCAGCCCCTCCTTCCCCGCGCGCGCGGGGCGGAGCCCGCCGCCGTCGCGTGCCCCAGCCGTGACGTCACCGCCGCGCGCGGTCCCCCTTTCCGTGCCCGCTGCACTCATGCCCGTGAGGTAATTCCAGAGGCTGGGAACAGCCCGCTGGAGCGGGAAGAACGGGTCCGGCCGAGGAGGCCAAGCGGAGGTTTAGGGAGCAGGACCGTGGGGTAGCGTTTATCCCGTCACCAAGCCCGGGCTGTCCTCCGCAGAGTCCCAGTGTCACCGCATCCCTCCGTCTGGGGCTCCTGCATCCCGGTACCCCCACATCCTGTGTTACCGCACCCCGGTGCCCCCGAACCCCTACTCCAGCCAGGACAGGAACCAACCAGGCCCTGCCCCCGCCAGACAAGGAGCACCAACGTGCAAATAAATGGATGGGGTTATTAAAGAAGAGCCTTTTCCCTCCGTCCTCGGAGCCTCCTGCAGACCGTGGCTATGTCTCTTCACAACCACCAGGCAATTATAAGTGAGGAGTTCGGTTCCCAGGCTGCCATCGCCCCTTCAGTCCTTCTGCCTTCCCGGTTTCAGGAAGCACGAGGCAGGTTTTGCTGATGGACCGAGGGAATTCCCGTGGAGCTGCTCACAGCTCGAGAAAAAGGCGTGGATTTCTCTCCATTACAACACAATCGGCACTGTTATGCCTCCCGTCAGTGAGCATTAAAGGTCAAATGGCTTTTGAAGGACTTTATCGGCACTTCCTCTTTTCCGCCTTTCCCAGAGCCCCAGCCGCGTTCAGGCAGGTGAGCAGCTCCAGCCTGTGCAGGCGTTTTTGCTGTTTCCTCTGCACGCACGGCTGAGATTCACCCCTTTAGCTCCAGTTTAGGGGTTTGGTTTTGCACTGGGTGAGGTTTACAAACCTGAAATGGTGTAGGTGTATAAAGATGGAAACCCCACTAAGGGCTGGTTGTGAGGAACCCGAGGGCAGCGCAGGCAGGACAAGGGGGGCAAGGCTCTCCCCTCTCCTCCACAGGCCCAGAAACCAGTTCTGCATCCCAAGAACACAGTGTGCCTGAGGGAAGTGGGAGATGCTGCAGCATTAGATAACAGCCCAATGCAAACCACTGCGCGACCGCATCTGTGGAGCACATGTGATGCTCTGGAATGTCACTAAAAACCAGTAAGCCCATTGACCTGCCGCTGCATGCTGGTCACACACACCCGTGACAAGCAATTAAACCCCGGCTTTATGAGAAGCAAACCCTCCACAGTCAGCACAGCCCTAGAAAAGGATCCTACCCCCCTACCCCTTTCCCTGTCCCAGCAAGCAAAAGCCATACCCACTTCACCAGGGATGCTCTGGAAGTGGCTTCGGTGCCTAAACCCCACAGTGACAAACCAGGACCCACTGTCCCACTCCTTGGGTACCACCCATCCCCAACAGTGCTGTTCCAGCCTTCTCTCCAACCCAGGGAGCATTGGCAGCCTTGCCCTTTCCTCTCCTCTCTCTGACCTCTCATGTTCACGCTAAGCCTGAGCTCCCAGCAGGCTGTCGGAAGCAGCTAATGGACCATGAAGCTGACATCAGTAACTGCTGGCCAGTGGGAACGACCTCCCCAGCCCCACAATTAAAAATAGGAGCATTTATTCCACTAACAAGAAAGTTACTGCTGCTGATACAAACCAACCCAAATTCCAGAGGCAGCTATTCAGTATTCAGGAACAGGCTATCTATCCACATAATCGTACAGCACCTAGTTCTCATTAACAAGTTTTAGCCTCACTGATTTCCTTTTGATATATGGCAGCTCTGTGCAGATCAGAGGCTGAGATGCAGAGTTTAAGACAAGCATTTATAAGGCCCAAGTGACACATGATTCCAAATGCCATAAAAGATGCATGGGTCTCGAGAGCCTGATTCCTGAAATAAACTCATCTTGGGCTCCTAAACCAACATGGGGCTTTGGGGAATCCTCTGCTGGGTAAGGAAGCTGGCAGGATCCTGTCTCTGGCGTGCAGCGATGCTGAATGGCTGCATCTAACTCAGGCTGCCTGGAGGATGAGTTCATCTGTCTGGCACTGGAGAAATCTGCATTTATGTTTTGCATGCTCTGGAAATCCAGTGTCATAATAAAAAGGATCTAAATCTTTACTGTATAATTCTTTTTTGTGCATAAGGAAGAAATAACCTATATTATATTCCATCTGTCGTTTAGTTCTTGAGATTAATTGGCCGCTGGGTTTTGGAACTCCCTGGTGGCTGACAGTGCACTGGGGCCTGGCCTCCTGGTACCCAGATGTGGCTTCACCTGCAAACATCACTTAGGCAGCATCACGGAGGGGCAATATGTGGGGAGCTGTAGGAGACCAAAGATCACGAAATGCAGAACATGTCACTGCAAAGAGTTGGCCTTGTTGGCGCATCTCTGCCTTTGGCGTTACCCTCAGTGTCTGCAGCAAGATACAGGAACATGCTGGGAGATCAGCTCTGCCTTGGAGGAGATACAGCACAAAGAAAGGAAGCGACGTCTTTGGGGACCGCGGCTTCAGACTTCTCTGGGGGCCAGGGAAGGTTGGCCAGACACAGATGACATCTCCAAAGAGCTGCATGAAGGCTTTCCACGCACCCTAAGCAGCCACAACAGAGGAGAGGCTTTCACATGCACAGCACCCAGCAGCTTCCCTGGGATAGTTAGTTACAAGCAAAGCTTCCACAGAACAGAGATATTTCTAATTCCGGCTGCCCACCCTTCAATAGCCACCTGCATTGCTGAGTGGAGAGCTCTGCCCGGCCCCACACATTGTCAGCCCGTCTCCCTGAGACCAGCTGCTCCACAGGGAAAACCAAACAAAGGCCACTGGAGTTTGGCTGCACACAAAGGAGCCACTTAAAAGCACCCATCCCAGTGCCTCAACTGAAATAGGTTACCCCCCGAACCCATAGTTTTTGGGAAGCAATCCCAGTTCACACCTGGGGCAAATGTGGCTCTAGGCTTTGGGTAGACACTGTAGTTTTTCCCAGTGCAAGTTCCAGGTCTGCACCAAGTTATTTCAGCATCTTGCTAATGAAGATGTCACAGTGACCTTATTAAAAACATCGAGATTTTCATCTGAACTGGGAAACCAGCATTCTCCAACTGTTTCAAAAGAATAAAACCCAAATATTATCAGGCCCATCTCTGAGATAAGGGAGAGGGGGGAAGCTCTGTGAGGAAAGATTTCAAAGCCTGCTTTGTTTCCATCAGCTTTGAAACCAACACACAGCCCTGAGAATTCTGTTTATCAGAACTAGAGTGTTTAATTCTATTTCCTACTTCCAGGCAATTCTCTCTGTATATACACCCAAAAAACCCAACCAGACCCCTTTAAACATCCTGCCCTTTCAGGTGTGCGGAATTGCAGGATACAGATGAAGTAAGTTAAAAACCAAATGGGGAGGCGAGGCAGGGGAAGAAGAGGTTTGGGTTTGCCCCTGCGCAGCTCTCCTGTGTTAAGGAGACGCTTTATGGACCACTAATACCTGCAGCTAGATTTATGCCAGGAATGCCATTTCCTTCCCTCTCCCAAAATAAGGCTGCCTACCTTGTTTCTCTACCTGATTAACTGTTACCAAAGGCCATTAAGACCCTCTGATAAACTGGTCCCCAAGTCCAAACCAATCTTAGTAACTATGAATCTTCACCTATAAATAATTTCCAGAAGGAGATCAATGCTACAACTGAGTCAATGGATTCACTGGAATCATTCTTCCTCTCACTCCTGGATGTTCTTTCCCCTGCCGCCACGAATCAATTATGATGATAAAAGTACCCTGGAACACCCCCAAAATAAAGATAAACAGTGTGCATTATCAGAGGCTGGGGATGTGCACAGCACTGAAGATATGTTACCTTCTCCGTGGCACATTTGTTTTCCTCCACAGACAGTTAAGGAAGGAAAAAAAAGGAGGCACAGTAAATGAATGGTCTGGATGTAACACAGCATTAATTCCCTGACCTTCTGCATTGAGTGGCTAAGAATCTCAATCTCAATTATTCCTTTCATGATGGAATCTAAAACAGACACCGCAAATCCTCACGTTCTTGCTCAAAACGAGGAGAGGTGGAACGAGAGGAGCCAGCCCGAAACCACATTCATTATCAGTTCCATGTCATTCAAACAAATTGACTGCAGGAGAAAGCAAGAGCATCCAAGGAGAATTACTGCAAAACACCCACTGTCAGGATCTGTATAAATACACTCATTTAGATATGCCCATGCACTTAAAATGCACAAGTCTGAAGCTGAATCAGGGGTAGGAAAAACAAGTCACTCCCTAGAGGGCATCATCGCTATGAATTTCCATCAGGCAGATCAACACTGATGAAAACACCCCGAAAGGCTGAGGAGCCAGGCTCACTGTGGATGCTGGGGATGCCCACACATCAGGTGAGTTCACCCCTAACAGGGACCATGTGGGGGAGCCTGTTAGGAGATCTGGAAACACCGCACAACAAGGAATATCTCAGCACAGACCTTCGATGGACATAAACCTGTCAGAGTTACACTAACAAGGGACGCTAGCTAAAGATCAGCCACTTGTGCATCACCTTTGAAGGCATCTTCCTGCAGCTGAAAAGCCAGGACAAAAAGGCTCCAGTCACACTGTGTCAACCTCTCCATGCAAGGGGCTGTGTCCTCAGCAACACTTGGTCCCGTTACAGCCTCAAGTACGGCTGTGCTGGCAGGAGCCACTGGCTATTACCAAGGCCATTACCAAGGCTCTTTGGTCCTTCCCTCCCGGATTTACCTTCAGCGTCATTCCCTGGCCTTCCAGCAGCAGACATGAATTGGAATCCTGAGCCTGCCTTTCTGGCCAGGGCCTGGGGTGGCAAGTGGTAAGGCTGCAACAAGCCTGGGAGACAGGACTCACATGCAGCCCCTGGCCATATCTTAAATTCCAGCATCCCAAGTCAGGAGGAGATGTGCCTGGTAAATGTAGCTGTAACTGCATTAAAACACCCTAATTTAATTCTAACCACATCATTACAGAGGCACAGATCAGATAAGCACAAAGAGCTCAGGAGAGATGAAGCTGGTACTTGCCTGCTCTGCTGAGACACAACGACCCCGGCCCAGCCCCTCACCACGTTATCCAGGGATCTCCAGCATCCCAGCCCGGAGCCCAGCGAGGGGATGGGAGTGAGGAGGAGACACTGAGCCCCCACAACAGCCTCCTTTGGACTTGTCCATTGTCCATACACACACACTGCCACCTGAATGTCACCCTCCCTCAGGGCATCGGTGCCTTGGCCAAAATCATGCCAGAGCACCATGGACCAAAACTAGTCTTTGAGTCAATACCAAGAAATATCCTCATACAAGAAGCATTCTTTTCCCATAGTCAAGAAATTCCTCATCTTTAAGCACCCTCTCCCCTTTAAAACAGATTTAAAACACTGACGCACTGACTGTCAAGGTCCTGGATTCCAGGTCTGACTTTTGGGCATCCACAAGATTAACTCTTCTGCTCCACATCATCTTAAGCAGAGCTTAACACTGAACTTGTGCTCGTGCCTTTGCTGAATCAGGGCTTTGCCAAATTCCTGCTTTATTTATTTGGCTTTTTGTGATTGCTGAGCTGAGATGGCAAGGATCCTCCCTTGAACTTCCCCCGGGACTTCTTGTGATAAAAAGCAAAGCCTGCAACCGCTGTGGAGTCTCTGCTGCATTAGGAGTGCAGCTTCACGAAGATTCATGTCTTTCATATCGCTCTACAGAATTAAAGAGCAGAGGAAAATCGCTTTCGAGGAAGCAAAGATCTACTGCAGCAATTTGGAGGCAAACATAATTAAGCAACTGGTGCTGACATACCTGTCCCTTCTTGGCTGAAGTTCAGCTGGAGTTTTCATCGATGTCAACATCAAGCTATGCAAATAATTTGAACAGGCTTCCTCAGGAAAGAGATTCTGGCAACAGGAGCTATAATCATGCTTCCTATGGTCCTGAGCCAGATCTTGGGGTCCTTCATTTCCTTTCCTGCATCATCCACCCACCATGCAGCAGCTCACATCCACGCTTAACCATGTATAAAAGCCTGTGCAAGCCCCAGCTGCCAGCACAGCAAGCCTGCTCTTCAGACTCCAGACGCCAAATAAAGAACCACCACGATCCCATGTGGAGCAGCACCCCGTATAAAGTCACTCTGCCACTTCATACTTATTCCAACTACTTGGATGGGTTAATTCCATACCGAAGGCTCTCAGCTGGATGGGGCATTGTGTCTCTCCCCTCTAACTTAATGCCACGTGAGGTACTGTGTGTCATAGAATCATAGAATCATAGAATAGTAAGGGCTGGAAAGGACCTCAAGATCATCGAGTTCCAACCCCCCCGCCATGGGCACGGACACCTCCCACTAAACCAATGCCATCCAAGGCTATGTCCAACCCCACCTTGAACGCCGCCAGGGATGAAGCATCCACAACCTCCCTGGGCAACCCATTCCAGGGCCCCACCACCCTTACAGTAAAGAATTTCTTCCTCAGATCCAATCTAAACCTCCCCTGTTTAAGTTTAAACCCATTACCCCTTGTCCTCTCACCACAGTCCCTCATGAAGAGTCCCTCCCCAGCATCCCTATAGGCCCCCTTCAGGTATTGGAAGGCTGCTATGAGGTCTCCACGCAGCCTTCTCTTCTCCAGGCTGAACAGCCCCAATTTTCTCAGCCTATCTTCATACGAGAGGTGCTCCAGTCCCCTGATCATCCTCGTGGCCCTCCTCTGCACTTGTTCTAACAGTTCCATGTCCTTTTTATGTTGAGGACACCAGAACTGCACACAATACTCCAAGTGAGGTCTCACGAGAGCAGAGTAAAAACATGGTTAGATGCCACAAAGTAGGTGGCAGTGCCTTAACCGTATGCGTGTTGTATAGGCCACAAGGGCCTCTTCCATCCTTATCAAGGGGAGTGTTAACCTTCTCTCCTTTCAGATCAAACTGCCACAGACACCACATTTAACTCGAATAAGAACTGAGGATTCCACACTTGGGTTTAGTAACTTGGTTTTGAACAGGCACAACTACAGAGATGCGACTCCTAAGTGGAAGCACACTTGTGAACCAGTTCTAGCTAAGCAAAATGAAGCTGCTCTTAAGCTGAGCTGGGATCCCTGAGCTCTGGTGGTGAGGCCTGCAGCTTTCCCAAGTCCCGGGGTGTGGAGTGGCTTTCTGAAATGGATGGGTTTTTCTCTTTGTTTAAAACAAACGCATGGTCTTCGAAGCTCCAAGGGAAGGAGTGGATGCGACCCTCAGAGCTCTGATACCAGGCGACAAAAAGAACCCAAAGGACAACCCCTTTAAAAACATACGAGGCTATTACTTAGCAAGCAGAGAAAGGAAATGAGGATGACAGGTTTTGCTCAGAGGCTGAGGTTGATGGCAGCCTCTTATATTGCCCTTAAAATAGAGGTGGGATAAGTTGGTACTGGCAAAAAATCTGCTGTACAGATGCTGCTTGCTGGATGCTGCAGGACCAGGCACTGCACAGACCTGAGCTGTTGATGTTTCTGGCAGAGCTGGTGCAAAGATGCTCGAGGAGGCTGGGCTAAAGGCACGGTGGCAATCCAGAAGGTGACATTTGCTTAGCTGGCACTTGGGAGCATTTCAGCTTCACCTTTCCACATCAAGTTCTCCACGAGTCAGGCACCAGGCCCCCATCAGCATCCTCAGCTGTGCCCTTCACACTGCTTCTCATCAGGATACTCTTTCAAAGGAAAGGAAACACTTGGAGGATTTGTGCAGTGCTCAGCTGGGGTGGACAGAGCCTCCTGGGCTTGTTCTTCCTGAGTGAGGCCACGCTGGTGTAATACATCATTAGGGCTCTGTCGCTCCCATGATGTATTAGTGCAATGCATCATCAGAGCAGTACTGCTCCAGTGATGCATTACTCGTCACATAGCGTTAGCCTCTCGCCACCCCAGCATCCACCAGCAAGAGCAAGCTCAGGACAGACAGTGCATTTTCATTTATTGTTTTCAGGAACTTTGGGAAACTTGGACTATTTACTTTGATCCTCGCGTTTATTCCCTTCTGGGACCACTGGGACCATTTTCAGGTGTCCGGAGAACAGCTCCCATTCCCTTCTCTTTTCAAAAGGCAGGGAAGCCTTCCAAACTTTCTGGAGTTCCTGCTCAGCTCCCTGTGTGGCTGCAGTTTACCACAGATGTAACGCTGCTGGTTCGAATCAATACAGGGGCAGTATTGAGCCGTTCTGTATCAACAGCAACAACAACAGAAATGAAATTAAAACCAACACAAACTTAGCCAAGAAAGTAATAAGAAGGCAAACTCAATTATTGTTTCATCTGGCGTTATTGTAGCTTTGCTGCTCTTTGTCAGGGACTTCTTCCAGGCAAAACTGGAGAGATTATCTTGTCTGGATGTTATGAAGTAACTAATCCCTTCCGCAAGTGGAGGAGAGCCAAATGCTTCACATTGGGCCAGTACAAGTGTAAATATGGTGACAAAGTGCTGCCACCGGCTCCCCTGCTCCAAAGGCAGCTTTCGCCAGGGCTTTGCATGGTCCGTGCCTCTGCAGGATACCAACATCCCTCCAAGATCACCCAAAAGCTCTCCCCTTTCCCAGCCCAGGAGCCTGTTGGAGCTCTCGGCTCTCCCACAGCCCTCACAGGGAGCCCAGAGCACCCCACAACAGCTCTGCTCACACCAACACCACTGCTTCATCCAGACAGCATCACCAGCATGGAGACAACACCCAGCCCTGAAAAGGCAACTCTGGGTGAAGGAACATGGATGGGAGCCACTCATGTCCCCCAACACTGTTAACACAGCACAACAGCTCCAGCCAGCGTGGTGCAGTGCAGAGCAGGACAGGGAGATGGTCTGGGAGCCACAGGCAGGAATGGGGCTACAGGACACCCCACAGCAGGGCATGGAGTATAGACCTCAAAAAGCAGCACCAGGAAAAAACCTATTCACCTATGCTGTACCCACGAGATTTTATATGGCGTCTATATAAAACACCTCCAAGGCCACTATTTCCAGTAGAAACAAAGTCTTCTTTTCATGTAAGAATAGCTATTGTTTGTCACTTCATCCTTAAATAGAACCAGGGCAAGGTTGTCTTAAACAGGAATTCATAAAGGTCTAATCTTCAATCACACTGCACATTAACCCAGAGCAACACATCTCTGTAAACAGCACTGACACCACAACCACCCTCCAGCTCAGCCAGAGAGCCCTATTAGAGCCCTGAGAGAAGGAAAACCACAAGCCCTCATAGATCACCTCCCTCTTCCATAACAATAACAGACACAAACCCATCTCTCACCTCCCATCCAGCCCCTCTCCCCTCCAAAACCCCAGGTAAAACGTAGCTGCAAAGCTGGGAACTGCAACAGGCTGCTCAGCTGGAAAACCTGACCAGCCCCTGTATGGGTAGAGGTGCTGTGCATATACACACGTATACATACTCAGTAATTCCTTCTTTTCAGCAGCAAGCAATGTGCCTGTTGCCACCAAAAATGATTTCACTATTTCAACACCAGGAAATCTGCAAGTCAAAGGTGAGGGAATGACTGCACGGAGCAGCCAACATTAAACCCTCCCAATCTGGCAGGCAGCAGCAGCCAGCAGTGCTGGGAGAGCTGGATTGCCAATCATCTTTATACCTCTGTGCTTTAAATAGCAACAATGTGGTGAATGGGAAATTGCCTGTGCTGATGTGCTTTGCTTCACGCTATTGAAATACAAGCATTGGGACACATATTACATTTCAGAGACATTGCGGGGGGCGGAACACAAACTCCAGTAGAAATTTAGGGGAGGGGGGAGCCAAGAGGTGAAGGGGAAGGGAGAAGTGGACAATCAGGTCTCCAAAAGAGCACAAGTACAGAAAAGGGAACAGGGAGAACACTGATCAGCTCATCTGGATGTGCCCAGGAAATAGCCAATTATTTCAAAGCCACTGGAGCATGAAGTGATGGAGATTACTTCCTATAATGTTTATTCCCTAGTGGCTTTCTGTCTGCTTTGCTCTAGTTCAGCCCATTCCAGATCAACACTTGGCCCAGCACTTGAACCCTGTTTTGGAGCTACAGCATTCTTCCCTGTACAGAGACAAAAACACAAGCCTCATTGCACTGTCTAACTGAGGCTCAGTGGCTAAGCCATTTGCCCAAGAGACAGGCAGCACAGCCACGGCGTGGTAAGGGCAGAAACCAGCGCCAGCATGTTCTGAAGGTACCTGCCTTTGCCAGAGAGCCAGTCTGTGTCACAACCTGTCTGGCATTACCCTCCCAAGCAGCCTCCTAAGGAGCAGAGGAGCACCCGCACCGCAGCATCCCTCCATGCAGAGGCTCGTGCGGCTTCATCTGCTTGCAGGGTACTCCACACAGGTCCATGTGAATGCAGCCATTCTGCCATGCTCTGGCAGCTCTGCCTGGCTAAGGACACAGCGTGACAAATCCTGACCAAACACATAGGCATTGACAGCCACGTAACTCCTTTTGGATGAATAGGCCCCTTCACCTATGATTCTACAGCCTTACTTACATACAAGTATACACAAGCACTGCATATTATAAAATGGTATAAAAAAGTACACACACCATCCCTGCATAAATAGCTACACTCCTGAAAGAGGAAAAAAATGGGGCTGCACAGTTTAATTTCCACCCTTCTAAGAAGCTATTGCATGATTCATTAACCTCCACCCTGCCTTCTGCTCTCTACCAACGCCCCTCTTCTCTGCCAGCATACAAAGAGCGATTTCTCAGTCACACCTTCCAGGTGCCAAAGCTTTTCAAGAACAGGACATTCCTGGCTCAGTTTATAAAGACCGTGGGTTGAGGGTGAATAAAATAAACCCCCCAACATGTGCTTTTAATATTCTCAGGATTAGTTTTGCTACAGCATCACCCAGCACCCTGGGCCAGGCTGGTGGCCACAGTGCTAGAGCTGTATGGAGGAGCTGTGGGATGGGGGGTTCCTGCTGCCAGGAGACAGAGACACAGGACCAGGAGGTGGAGAACTGGGATGCGTGTTTTACAGACGGGGCGCAAGGCAAGGCGTGCTGGAAGAGGTAACAGGACTTAAAGAACTTCGCTCCCTCAAGTCCATCTGGCCAAAGGTTTTGGGGTACGGCAATGTTGGACTCTTCTGATCGCAAAGGTCTTTTCAACCTAACTGATTCTATGATTTAAGACCCTGCCGTTCTCAAGAGTTTTATTGGCCCTTCTGCAGCAGATACAGGACTGACTTTATGAATATTTTTTAAGAGAACAGGCATACCAGTGAAGTCCTGGTGATAAAAGGTGCCAGAAGGAAATAAAAACCTGAAGTCTCTCTGTTCATCTCACTCACGGACCCCGTGATCTTTAAACAAGGTCACACAAACCCAGTACTTGAACCTGCATTTCTCCAGCTCCTCAGCTCCAATCCTCACCATGGTCCAACTTCGCTGCAGTTTGTCACAAGCAGCCAGCAGCAACTTCACCTTGAATGGCAGCGTCCTCCATCCATCCTGTGGCACGTCACTGCCGGGAGGAGCAGCAGCCTCAAACCCACACAGCCAGAGGGTACAACATCATCCAAATGAAAAAGACTGAGAAAATTAACCTTAACATGTTAAATGAGAAGAACAAAGACATTAGACATGGGCTGGAAGATGAATTGAGCTCAGAGGAGAAAACAGCCCATGCAGTCAGGTGCAAAGGTGCTGTGCTTACAGCGGATGCAATGCAGAGAGACAATGAGTGAGATATTGATTTGATAACCAGATGAGCTGAAATCCTGAACACAGTAGAGATGCCGATAGGAAAAAGCAGTAGATGGAAAGGCAGGGTATCACAAGACAAACAGCCGAGATGCATGAGATGTTATGGAAAATAGAAGGTCATCATGATCCATGAAATTCTCTACAGAAACAGAAGTGGAGATTGCAGGGAGACAGCAGATGTTTCCACGCCAAGACAATGATGGAACCATAATTAAAGTGAGATAGAGCATCCTGCATAGTCACAGCAACAAAGAAACAAAACAAAATCCCAAACCAGGCACATCTGATTGGCAACTGGAAAAGGCTACAGAAAGGCAATAAGCATTTAGCCCTTCTATTACACAGGAGTCAGATGAGTGGAAGAAAGAGTGCACCTCTTCACTGCAGAGCAAGAACAGTGCCAGAGAGGTCAAGCTGCTAACACACGTCCATGTACTTAGATGGATCTCACTCACAATAGAGCTAGAGCCTCAGAATTAGCTTTTTCTCTCCATTTTCCATAAGAGAGGGGGCCAGGCACATACAGCCTGAGGCTGGGCTGCTCAGCAGGGAATAGGGTAAGTTCCTCAGTGCTCCTGGCCAAACCCATGCTGGGTGTCTTGCTCAAGGGCATAACCTGAGCAATCAGCAGGCACAGACCATGAGCCCCCACCCCAGAGGCTTCAGAAGCATCACTGGGAACACAACAGTCCAGTTTACATGAAGCCAAGGTAACTAAGGAAGGAAAAATCACAAACACACGGGGAGCAAAGCAGCACAGAGCAGTACAGAAGCTAAAATAGAACCCTCGAATGCATGTGTCTGCGCGGACACCACCACAGGTCCCCAGTTTGACTCAGATCTGTGCAAGAGCCAGGCTTCTTTGCAAGATGATTTATCCTCCAGTTTGCCACACTGCGCCTGTTAACGCAAGCTCACCTCCAAGCAGACGTACACAATGCTCACTGCCATTGAGCGGTGAGAGCAGGTTTGAATTACTTCTGCTGGGTCTCAGTAAACAAAGTAAGATTACAGCAGTGATGTACAGCATCCTTCACCTACCTAAAGGCTCCTAAAAGCACTGGGTTTGCCTGTGTCAGGGTAATGCCATGCTTTCAGTTTGTGATCTGTCTCAAATACAAATGGGCCTAGAAATATGAAAATAAGGTTTGAATTTATTGTAATTAAACAAACTAAGAACACCTTCACACACTCTCTTGGCAGCATCTCAACAGGAATTTCCTTTTCTGACTCATTTGTACTTGTCTGCCTGTTGCCTCTTTGCACAGAGCACACCGAGCTGTGCTTTTCAGTATCCACAAGTCCATTTCTCAGCACGAGCACAATTTGCTCACTTCAGTTTGGTTCGGGGTGAGAAAGAAATTATCTGATTGAAGAAGTAATCTTGGTTCTGTGCTCTGGGGTAGCTGTGTGCGGAAAGGCACAGGCACCGGGGGAAAACCCAAGCAAATCAGGGGTCAGCCTCTGCAAGGGAAAAGGAACACTTTTTCGTTATCATCTCAAGTGCAGACGCTGTGTAAGGACAAATCGGCACAAGCAGAGATACAATCTGGACCTGCGAGCAGAGACGAACGTCCAAAGCATGTAAATCAAGGTCCTACAGCTGCATCTTATGGCTCAAGATTACACATGTATTCCTTCAAGGACTGAGAGCCGGAATAGCTGCGCTTCCATTGCGGAAACCACCCAGAGCGGCGGCCGGCGGCGATGCTCGGCTGAGGCTCGAGTGCCATCTGCTGCTCTCCCACCGCTCCCAATGCTCCAATATGGGACAGGCAACGAGCGCCACGCTTGGCTCACCCAGCTCGGCTCAGGAGCTGAGGGTCCCTGTTCTCATGCTTAAAGACCACCGAACTCTAGTGGCCTCCTGGGAAGGAGCAACACACAGAGCTTTGAAGGTGGGACATGAACTACACAAACCAGCCAGCCCCTTTGATCCCATCTCCCCTCTCCCAGGGGAAGGCTGAAACCCTGCTAGAGTCACAGCTACAGCACAGCTCCTGTCACCTCCTGCTCTCCACAGGGATGGAGAACACCTTCATAAACAGCCAACCCTGGTTTTACACACCAAAATACTCACCTCGGAATCTGCGTCAGCTTTTCTATGTTCTTGATTCAGCAAAAGGAGGAAAGCTTCTGGCACGCATCCACCTCAGGAAAAGCACTACAGGGCTAGGAAAGCCCAGGCTGGGTGTCAGGGAGGAGGCATGGTACCCACCAGCTCCAACCCAAGTTGCTAAACACCTCAGATGCTTCAGCCTGGAACAGAGACAGGTGACAGAGAAGTCTATAAACTCGCAGGCAGCATAGACAAGCCAAAGCAGGGGCCATTACTCACTTTTCCACGGTCTCAGGATGATGGATTAGCCAGGGATGCTTCCAGGCAATTCAGAAAACAAACAGGAAGCACGTTTTCAACTTTGTTTTTTTATTCTTTTAGCAAAACATAAGAGTTTCCTCGGCCTGCAGAGAACACCCAGAGCTTCTCAGGAATGGACACGGTATAAAGCTTGGCTGGTTTCATCCTCAACGTGCGAGCCTCCTGCTTTTGGTGGAGCTGAACTTGGGTGGTCGCAGGTCTTGTAAGGATTTCCAGACTTGCTGTTCTGTGTGTTTTCTGCTAATACCCTGCTTAGAAAACTGCTCCTTTACTTGTGAGAACATGGAGCACTCCCACCACCAGACACGCCAGCAGTGGGAGGATGCACCACGGCTCTGCGAGCACAAAACCAGCGCTGGCAGTTTCAAGCTCACAGCATCAAAAGGATTGCGTGATTGTTTCTCTTTCTTTCTGTCTTGTTGCGGTAACTCGTGCTTAACACACTTGGTTCCAGGCAGCCCCAGTGTGGTCAGTCCGGCCCATGCCCTCCCTTTACCACACAGGCAGTGTGAATACACAGCTTACTGCAAGAACAGACTTTTCCAGTTGCAAGATGCTCAAATGCCTCGAGTATTGAGTGCAAGGACAAACTGCTGACATCATCGCACTACTTGGCTTCAACAAGAAACCTGTCATCATTTTAAAGAGGGGATTTTATAGCCTGCACAACAGAAACAGACTCCCAAGTTTCTCTTTCCAACGCACAAGTGTGACCAAAGGGATGCCCTGAATCCAGAGTAAGTTAATCCCACAAACACGTAACAGTCTCGACAGCCTTCAGTACCAGTGCTCACACTAAGGCTTTCTAGTAAGTAATTCATCATAAAAAATAAACCTAGTTTTCAGCTGGAAGTAAAATGAAGCCCTGGAGATTTGAAGCTTGACCTTTCTGCACCTCTTGCAAAGCCAGGATCAGGGTCTGATCTCACCTGCTTACCCCATTAAGCTCCCTTCTCAACCCTACATCGCAAGGGGTCAGGAAATGAAGGCTCTTAGTCATCACACTTTGATTAAGACAGCTTAAAACTTAAGCTTTAATTGAAATGGAAAGAAACATTCCAAGATAATCTGTGTTTTATAGATTTCACTTAGTTACCAAATTGAGTTTTCACTGGCTGTTACTGCAAATGTGAACATTAAATCACAAGCACTGAACAGGAGAGAACTCAAAAGAAAAAGATATAACCATATCGTATCAGAAGGGCTGGACCAAATGCTTTTGTAAGGAACTATCCAAACGTGCAACACACTGACGTGTTAGCTCATAGGATATAAAGACACACTTGAATCCACCCAAAAAAGCTTCTGAGGACTGACTACATCAGCGTCTTCCTGGCAGGTATCTTCTCTGCCAGCCATAAATCCCAGCTCAATACATACCTAACATGATATACATTAGAGGCCATGTGTTTGAAGACTATTAAGTCAGCTCAAATTATTTGAGCAGAATTTTAAATATGTCATAGAAATCTAAAAAGGAGAATAAAGAAAAATAAAAGGAAGGAGAGGAGAACACCACTGCAGCTTTAATGCCAAGTTATTACTTTCTTTTTAAACAGAACTGTACAGCAACATAGTAAAGAATGCAGTGATGACAATTCCAACCAGACAGCAACCTAAGGGAATCCTAATCCTGTATACAGCAGAGCTGAAACACTCCCAACATTCAGATGCTCCAACGTTGGCTACCCTAATGCACTCCAAACCAGTTCTACCTACAGAGGACATTTTGGCGTGAAAAAGTTTCTGTAAAGTTCCCTTTGTTTCCAGTGTTCTTCTTGTACAAAATATTACAGTGTTGGTTTTTTTTATATATATTTACAGACTTGCACAGCTGGAAAAATATCAACTACAACTGGGCTTGGCAATCAGTTCTTTTCTTTAAATACACATCACTTCAGAGCGAAAATTGTAGTGGTAACACATCCTGCCTTCAAGCGTCTGCACGGAGCAGCTTTCTTAAACGTATCAAGCCTAAAAACCATGACTGCAGTGAGATATGTGCCACAGTAAGTGCAACGAATGCAATTCATCTACCTCCTGGCATAAGGAAGACACAAGATGAATATTGTTTATGCAGGTTAGTGGCACAATATAGAGAAATCCATAACTGAACATTAAACTCCTTAATCACATTCATTCATTTCATAGGCAGAGCCTGTTAAAAAAGGACAACCAATGTGACTTTGATGGAAAGAAGACACTAAGTTCATGGGTATTATACATCTGGAACGACCACAGCGTAAGTGGCATTTACTACCTTCGAACGAGCAGTAAGGTTTTCAGGTTTTTCCCATTCAGCTTTTGAGTAGAGGCCAGAGACGATTTTTTGCTTTAAAGCTACAGTATCTATTATTACGGCTTTTAACACACCGCCTTTCGCCGAGATGAGGTATGTGTTTCTAGGGAAATGGTAGGACATTGCTAGTAGTCAAGCCACCGAGCAAGCCCTCTTTCCACCAGAGTTCTGTTTATGGACACCACCTAAAGGGAGGTGAAAAGAAAGAAAACAAAAAGTAGAAAGGTGAACAAACCACTAGAAAAAGAAACCCAATCAGTGAGTTCCTAATCAACAACAGAAAGTCTGCATTAGCACCAACTCTAACAAAATAGGCATGTCAACACACGCACCTCATCGCCCGTCAAGTTCCACAGCTGTATCAGCGGCAGTCCTGTTGCACTATCGTAATTTGTGACCTGGAAACACAAAAAACAGAGTGGGCAGCAGTCCTGGTGTGAGCCATGAAGGATGCAAGGCCAGCATCTTTCACTCCCTATCACACACCCCTTCCTATGCGCAGGCTGCAGGAAATGCAGCCCCTACCCCCAGGCAGCAGCTGGAACACCCTGTGGGCAAGTTGACTTTCATCACTGAAATCCATACCCTGGCTTTCTGCCCACATCACTCACAAGCGGGAATACTCATCCCTTCCCAGCCACACAGCCCTGAGCAGTAACTGCTGCTACACAAGGAAGTTCTCAGCAGCACAATTTCTCAGCAAGACCCTGCCCAGCAGCCAGACTTCCAGGCTCTGGCTCTGCTGTTTTCACACACACAGGACGGGGGGTGCAGAGTCACAGCAGCACCATCAGCAACAAGACTTTTCCCAACAGCTCCAAATACCTGTGCCACAAGGACTGCGCCTCTGGTCATCTCATCAACAGCAGCGTCAGCTTCAGGGGAGAAGTGATCCTCATCTTGGGGAAGAGCAGGAGAAAACAAATGAGAGTCACAGGCTTTAAAGGCCAGAAGGTACTATTAAGCTCATCTTGCCTGACCTCCTACATCCATTAGGCCAGAAAATCCTCACCCACTGCTGCTGTACGTGTTTGCTGAAACCAGTCTATTAAGCTGGAGATCACACAAGCATTATGCCTGCTGTGTTGCGGAAGGGAAGAATGAAGTGCTTTCTAAAGCCACTAGCCAAGCTAATATGAATTTAAGTGGCTGATGAATTAGGAGGCTTTCAAGATAGAAAAGTGCGTATCTGCAGTACCTTTGAGCTGTCATTAGTATTTTGATCCTTAATAAACTAAGCTCAAGGGCCTCAGGACTTCAGCGACCCACCTGACCCCCAGCTCCTACAGAAGCCCCTTCCGTACAAGACAGCTTTTTAGGCCCCCAGACATCGGGCATCTCTACCACCATGACATTCTGCCAGGGCTTGAACGGTGGTATTTTGAACAAAGAACCATACACGTCAGTCACTTCAGTAGGAAAGCGTCAAATATTGGTTTAACACATTAAAACTAAGTCCACATTTACAGCTACTTTATGACAGAAGGTGGCAGAGTAGTTACAGCTACTTCACTTTATACACTGCCAGCTCGCTGTTCGGGAGAGTAATTCACTCTCTCCTTCAAGCAGGAAAAGGCCGGGACATCTATCATCTTTCCCCTGGAGCCTGACAGGTTCTGCCACGCTGGCACATTCAGAAGAATAAAATTCATTTTTTCCAGTCCTTGCTCTAGTCACACCAGGGGCCGAGCTTGCCATAGGAGAGGGAAGGTTCAGGCACAATCATTGCTTGCACACTGCTGGCACCCATTGACACTGCAGGAGGACTGCCAATAGTACTTGTCAGGAGCTCCATCACCTGGAAGAGGCACCACATTGTCCAGTAAAACTTCTGCTCCTTGGAAAGGCAGCGATAAAAAGTCAGACCTTAAAGAAAAGAGAACCCATCAGAATAAGAGCAGGGCTTTAAGTCACTCCCATAGTCTTTAAGGTGACATCGATGAATCAATTGCTGTAACAGGGATTTAGTTTAAAATTGGCGACAGTCAAAAACAACCTCCCAGCAACCTAAGCAGCAGCAATCCATTGTCTGATGAGCATGCCAGGTTGGACTGGGCTCCAAGCAAGAGCCACCTCCACCGTGGAGGCTGGCCTGCTTTCCTCCCACCTCTGGGCACAATCAAGTATTTCATGGGCTTGTGTAAGAAAACCCTCATCCAATAGAGCTCTTCAAGTCACTGGGGCTGGAGCATAGAGAATCCCAATCTTATTCCTAGCTCAGCAACTAACTACACCCTGGGGCCTCCCAAAGGCATCCTTTTGCTCAGCTGCCATGCCGAAGTGACAGAAGTCACAACTTCCTCTTCCCTCCCCTTCAATAAAGCCTTGCAAGAGCTTGCTCTGCTGCCAGGGAATCCACCCCTGCTGCTGAGACAAACCCTTCTACCAATTCCCACTTCAGCTGGGGAAAAACCTAGAAGGAATTCAAATACAGATGCCTCTGATGAAGATTTGAGCCAGATATGGCCTCAGGCCATGGAAGAGGAGCTAGAGACCTGATTTGTCTGAGTGTGTCGACCTTCACTTTGTCATATCCTCCATAGTCCACGTATCTGAGTTCCACTTCACTGGTCTCTTCAAAGTAGCTGATAACTTGAGCCCGTAGCCATGCCCCATCCAGGCCTGGAGCTGTGCAGATAATACCAACTGTAGAACATAAGGGTACAGAGAAGAAAGCTCAGTGGATTTCCAGAAATCAGCCCTTCAGGCATTAGTTATGACTAATAACTCCTTTCCACGTGATGCAGCCTCCACTTTAGACCATGTGCAGACAGTGACACTATCAAGATGTGGGACTAGTTCCACACTTTGTCAGCAAAAATACACCAGGTGCCAGGTAGATAAGAATAACCCAAGACTGACTTATCTCCTTCTGAATTTCAATGTGCAACTACGTGGCTGGAGAAGTATTCAGGGATGAGTGGGGTAAGGAAGAACAGAGCAACAGCTTGGGCTTCAGCTATTAAAAAAAGCCCAAATAAACAGAATAACAAGCGAACTATCACATCTCATGCACTGGGAAACCTCCCAAGCCTGACACAGGGCAGCGGGATTTCACAGGACCCTCGAAGTTTCCCAAGCGAGCAGTTTGTGAGCAGCCCAGTCACTTGCCTGCTACTGGAGTTGGCAGGGTTGGGATTTCAGGTTGAGAGTAGCAGACATACATCTGCTGGTCAAGGCGCCGCAGGACATGGAAAGTGGGGTGCGTGTGCTGCTGCAGGAACATGTGCCCTGCATCGACTTGGTGCGCGACAACCACCTCCACAGTGACTCCATCCGGGAGGAAGAGCTGTCATGGGGAGGAAAGAAGCTCTCATTAGTGTTCACTGCAACTCAAGCTTCATTCACAGCAACTCCCTGTTCCACCAGCACCTCCTGAGGCTTACAGCTATGGCACTGTAGCATTTCACTTCTAAAGACAGCTTTGGATCAGGAGCACAAAGCTACCCGTTGTTAACTCCATGCTGTCCTAAAGGGAATCAGACTTGGGCTGGGGCCCATCTTATACCCAAAAAGACCATCAGCACAGAGCAGCTGCAAGACTTATTTACCCAAGAGATCAGTGAGCAGAGTCCGGAATGATGCAGGTCAAGCCATGCTGCACTATCAACACTGCGCAACTTGCCAGGATTCCCTACCCGTGGAGGTTTTAAACATCAAGGTAATCTTCGTGGGGATTGTCCAAGATTTGTCACAGAGGCCTCATCTTCAAAGCTATTTGCCCTGGCTGCTAGAGAGCCATTGTGCTGGGCACCTTCTGAGCATTACTGCGCTTGGAATACATCCAAAATGCCTTTAATTTCCCAGCAGAAATTCACTTCTCCAGAATAAAGCCTATCTTCACACCCAAGGAAACAGTTATGTGCACAGTTACTACAGGCAGCACGGGAACACTAATGGAAGAACAGGCAGAAAAACCTTACTTAGTAACAGTTAAATCAGCTGGACAACAACCAGCCACACAAAATCAAGCTGGGTTTGAGGGCATCTGTGAGCCAGCCACATGGATACAGCATCCTACAATGGCAGTGACCAGCAATAGCCTTCCACCCCGACATCGGCATAGCCTGCAAGCTGGAACTCACCCAGGCAGTCATAAGGAGGGAATGAAGTGCCAGAGGGGCTGGTGGAGGTAGACCATGGATGTTGGTGAGACACAGCTCCTTGAACTTCCTGCCAATCAGCCTCAGTACTTTTACTACTTGAAGCGGGAAACCTGGAAGACAAAAGTCCCACAGAAGGTCTGTAGCACCGGTTTGGTGCGGACAACCCCAACCTTGCCACGTGAACTAATACAGCTACCAGAAGCCTTCTGCACTACAGCAACAACTTGGTTTAGCAGATTGGCCACCTAACCTGGTATGAGACCAACAGGAGCTGATACACATCCCATAGCTCCCCCTGAAGGCCTGAAGTGATCCTACAAATGGTGTGGTTAAACTACAGCAGATGAAGACGTTAAAACACATTCTCTCACCTCTAGAACAGAGGGTTCACGTGCCAAGGCACAGGTGACCTGGCACAGACCTCTACTGTAACAGCACTCAACAGAAAGCTTTGTAAAGCATTGGACTCAAAGGCACTAAGCCTGTTTAAACTCCTTGCCCACCTAATTAAGGCCCCCAAGGTACATATTAGACAATGAATTAAGAGACTTTCCACTTACCTTCGATGTGACAGACCTGGGAGTCATGGAAATAAGGCCGTGTCGAGACATAGATTTTAGCACCAGATCGCTGCCTCAGGAAGCTCATAAATTTTCCTTGTCTGCCGATCAAGCGGCCAACTAATTTCTTTATGAAAGGGACAAGAAAGCAACAGTCAGCAAGAGAAATACGGATCAAACAACACTGCTCTCTGCAGCTTATTTCATCACCTGCTCTTAATAACTCTGTACCCTCAAAACCTTCTGAATGCTTTCAAAGCATCAGACCAACGGATTGGGGTGGAAGACCATGAGGAATAATGAGTGCAACAGCCTTGAGTGCCTCATGTTTACAGTTTGTCCTGGCTCTTCCCTCCTGCTGAGTCCTAACGGGAGCTAATCACTTAAACCCTCATCTGTTGTTGATGTCCCTGGGATGGCACCAAGCCACAGCAGGACAGGAAGAGCCAGAAGATGGCTGTGTAGGGCAGGATGCAGGCCAGCAGCTGCTTACCTTTGGGACCTCTATTTCCCAGATGACGTGATCGCACTTGCTGGTTTCTCTCCCTGTCTTAGTGTTCTGCTGGGTCACTGCCTTCTTCATGGCACAGCCGCTGCTCACAAAATCCATACCATGTTCATCCAATCCTCCAAGACATGCACGTGTGTCAGCATTAAGACAACCCCCAGAATCCAGCTCCCAGACACAAGGCCATGAAAAGACATCATTTCATGGAGAGGTCACACAGAGCTCTTCCCATGCATTCACTCGGTGTTTCACTGGGTTTCGCCTTGCACGGTGCATACGTTTTTGCAAGGTATGAAGTAAATGGGCCAGTGCAGCACAGTTCATCAGCATCAATGTCTGCATATAACATCAGGGCATTTCAAATGGGCTACTCAGTTTAAGACACAAGGAAATCAAACCAGAGGCACAAAGCCTGAGATTTGGGGGTTTGGTTTCTGTGGATTTCAATATCTGCATAGTAAAGCCTTCCCGCACCAGCATACTATTCTGCCATCTCCACATAAACCCTCAGCAATGCCTAAAGACAGATTCATGGCTTTTTTGATCAGTTTGATTTTGCTTGTAAGAAGATACTTGACATTAAGTCTGGCTTTTCAATGGCGTATTCAGGAAATGAGCTTGTGACTACGCACAGCCCTAGATTCACACCTGAGGAAGCAGGTAATATTGCAAGAGCACCCAGTGTGAAGTATTCCCATTGTTGTTACTGGTAAATCTGGGATTTGGAGTATGTCAGTTCACATTTTCTTGGTACACACATCATAGCAAATTTATGCCTGGCTTAAACATACAAATAATATTAGTTAGCAGTGATACTTACAGCAGTTGATACAGTTAAACTTGTTATGAAGCCTGTAATGCCTCCCTTCCTCTAAAACACCTTTCATACATATTTTTGTCCAGAACTGTCTCATTCCCACCCTTCACAGTAGAAGATGATTGTCAAAACTAGTCTTCCTTCCAGCTCCAAAGACCAGGTCCAGGGCTGCGAACACAGTACTCTGCCTCAGGACCACTTTGTGATGCCTGACTATGCTCAAAGACTGGGAACCACTGAACTATTGAGATAGTTTTTATTAAAGGCTCTTTACACCAGGCTAAGCCCTATTCTTGCTGCTAGGTTTCCAGCACACATGTGGGCTCTGTTCCCCAGCAAACATGGGCATAGGGGAGGGAGAACATTGAGTACCTGTCTTGGTCTATCTCCAACTCTCCGTGACTGTTTGACAACTTACCATTCCTTGGTTGGGACCGTCCTCTGTGTCACCACTGGCCAGGGACCCCTCCTTCGTTTCCTTTCCTCTAATTCCTGCTGTTAGGAGATGAAAGTGAGATGGGGGGTGGGAAAAGATATATATGAAGTCACTTCCAGCTACTTCTGGGGACACACTCTGTGGATGGGTGGGCGCTGGTGTCCTGCTCCAGCAGATGAAATGACAGAGGGCTGCAGGGCCTTCTTGGGACTCACCGCAGTGTATTGAGAAGAGGATGCCCAGGCAAAGCCTTTAGCTTTGCTGAAATGCCACCTGCCCTGCACAACACAATTCAACAGCAAGAGCCCTCACCACATGCCCAGCATCCCTGCCACACCTTTCCTCCCTTGCCTAGCATCTGGTGTGTCTCAAGACAAAAGCACACAGAAGCTGTCAGAAACATTCACTTGCCTCCTCCAGCATCCATGAATATGGTAACACAGCCTGGACATGGATGGATGAACTTGTCCATGGGTGTGGGTGTTACAGCCACGTCCCAAGCTATAACACCCTTATAGCTCTGCCCTTTCCTATCCCATCTCATGCCCTACTCACCTGATTCCTACTCCAAGTTTAAAATGAGGGTCTCTGTCTCTCCCTCTCTCTGTCCTGCTTGTCTATGTTGCAGAATGGTGTGACAGGATGGGAAGTTATGAGGGTTGGGCTGAGAAAGACAGTAGGCATGCTAAAGTCCAAAGGGCAGGGCTGTGGGGCAGGCGAAAGGAGGAACTTTGCAGCAGGTGAACTTTGAGACCTTTATTGTTGCTACTGCATGTACAGAGACCTCAGCAAGCAAACACTGGAGAAACAGGAACAGATTCAAAAGAGCTGTGCTATTGCGGTTACCTGGGAGAAAGAAAAGCTGGATCCTGTCCAAGTAGGAAGGGGCAGGAAGAGGAACAGAAACAAGCATTGCTCTGGGCATGGCATGGCCTGGCAAAAGGAACCTCTGCAGTCTTCCAACAGCAACACTGACCTTAACTGCCTCACCCTTTGCTAGTCATGCCAGCAGCTGTACTGGGCCCCCCCCTCATTAGGCTGACAGCTATGGAGATGTTAGTCGCTGCTGTAGGGACAAGTGGTCTGAGTTCCTGATTTAAATTTTCTTTTTAATAGCTTGTGCAAAATGCATTCAATCCATATGACAGAACCAGCTTTCTCCTCACACAATTTTCCTTCTTCTTTAAGTCACTGCCATCCTGTTCTCACCCCCACTACAGACCCAAAAGGTTGATTTCCAAAGGGCCAAGGACTTCAGCAGCCTGAGGTACCTGTAGGGTCAGGGAAGGATCACTGCAGACTGAAAAAACGCTTTTCAGTCACTGAGAGAACACCAGAAACTGAACTGGACAACTACAAGAGCAAGATGAATGACTCCGTATAGACTGAGCAGAACAGCAGCT
This sequence comes from Amazona ochrocephala, assembly GCA_039720435.1. NCBI lineage: Eukaryota > Metazoa > Chordata > Aves > Psittaciformes > Psittacidae > Amazona > Amazona ochrocephala. The sequence continues at coordinate 82,875,622 of CM077879.1, forward strand.
CCGGAAGCCACAGATGGAATAAGATCATGCCTTGTGTGGGGCAACCTAGAGAAGCTCAAATAGAGACGTACAAACTGGCTGCAATTGTACTACCTTTGCCAATGCGTCCAGGGAGAGATGGCTCAAGTCTCTGTGGTTCTTTTTTTTGACTTTATGTCAGCCAGAGGGTGAAAGACACCTTCATGAATCGTTTCCAGGAACTTGTCTAAAGCCATCCCTGCCCTTGCCCCACCCAGTCACCAGCTCTGTCTAATTAAGAGCAGATACAGCTCCTGCAGTACACCTGATCCTGAGAAGTGTTGTTACCTGGCAGTGTTTCCTCTTTTTAATTGAAGATCTGGAGATTAAAATCATGGTATTAAATCGCACCAAGGTCTTCTGCAGCTTCCTGTAACATTTTTTAGCGGGATGTGAAAAGAAAAGAATTGTTAATGAGGGAAATATCAACAAAATTTAGGCAGACCGTTGACTCACTTCAAATATATGGACCAAACAGACCATTAATACAATCAGCCAGTCTGGATTTGGTCTTACTCTGCTAAGCCTTGTCCTCTCTTGGCTGTTTCCCCTGCATCCTTTACTCCAGCTATCACAGTATCAGCCTTAGCACAGGCACATTACTGTAATGGTTTTGACAGCAGCTGTATTCCCCCTGGAACCTCTGCTCAGTGTTGGGAGCCAGGCAGGGAAGTCCCTTCACCATTCCAGCAACAGGATATCCCCTGCAGACCAGGTCAGGAGCCAACATGAGGAGGCGCCTGGCCACCCACCTTGCTGTCCTAGGTAAACACTTCCTGCTGCTGCAACATACTCAGTAGGCTGAAAAGCTGCTGTTAAACCAAAGGCAAAAATATCTAATACTTGTGCAAACACAATCCCTATTCAATCTGTATAACTGCCTCACCATAACCATCCTGTGAGAGGCATCACGTAAGAGGATAATTGCTTGTCACCTGAGCCAGTGAAATCTGGTCATCCAGGACGCACAAGATGCCATGGGGTTTTTTTCCAGCAATGACATCTAGGCGTGACTCACTGTATATCTTGGAACTAGGAATCCAAGCTAACTGCTGTTGCCTATACTCCTCCTGCATGTTAAAAACCAACCAGTCAAATCCAGCCATGCAAGCAAGGACAGATGGAGGGGTTTGGTTTATAGATCAGGAAGTTAGTGCTTCACTGCTGTTGGGAATTCGCCTGGAATTACCTGGTTTTGTCTTATGAAACTTCTTCTAAAGCCACTGATGGTTTTCCTAATTTAAGATATGAAAGCTGCTAAGTAGAGTGATAAAGTGAACTCCAAAAGGCAGCTGGTCTGATAAATATACTTTCATCTCCAGGACATGAGTGGTACATAAAATGCTACAATGAATCTACCAAACAGGCTTTAAAAGTACCAGTTGAGGTCTGGGCTCCTTGATCCTGACCAATTCATTTGTAAAAGAGGGAGCAAGGCACTAACAAACTACCCTTCTTTTAATTTACTACAGAATTAGTAAAAGATATTCAACAGCTAGTTCTTTGGTCTAGGATTCCGTGGGTACTGCTTAAGAGAGCCAAGCCTATTCAGCCTCCTGCTTCCCCACTAAAGGAGACTCTCCAGCTGAGGCCGCCTCAGCTCATTCTGTATGTGCTGACATTCACCTGCTGGCATGATTTCCAGTTACCTCTTCCTGCGCAACAACAGTCTGGCTGAAAAAAACACGGGAGGCGTTCATTGGCAAAGTTGATGCAAAGCTGCTCTAAGTTATTCACGTCTAAATCCTGCAAAGACAAAAAGGCATCATCAGCTCCAACTCCAGCGCTCCCAGGAGGCTGTGTCTTGTGAATAATGCACAGCACCAAATGGTGCTGATCTGAGCTTCTGACTTAGGCAGCTTGTTCTGGTCAGTAAGTGTGAATGAACCTGAGAAATTCAAATCATCTTATGTCTAGTTTGCAAGCTCTCAGACTGGTTTATTGACGAGGCTGAACATTAAGAGGCAAGAGAAGCTGCAGGGAGGACAAAGAAGATGAGATCTGCTCTGGGATATACACCCCTACCCGTATATATTCCATTGCCTTCAGCATTCATCAGAACACATAGATTTTGACAGCAATCCTGAGTATAAAACTCAAAGATCACTTTATGTCCCTGCTCTGCCTGTTTTTTACTTACCACAAGCCTGACCCAGAACTGTAGGTGCTACCCTCACCTCAATTTCAGAAAGTAACAGTTTTGCTTTGGTTATCTGCACTTCTCTTCTCCCTGGCCTGGTACAAAGCCTAGTGGATCAGGAAGAACCTCTTTAGAAACTTCAGTGGATTCTGGACTTGTCCCTGTTCAGGCTGGGAACAACAGAAAAACAGGATATGCCAAAGCATGTGAAAAGAAATAAATTGTAAAACATAGTGTTATCATATTTCCAGCTTTATCCAAGTCTTGAGGAAGCAATGGGCACGGTTAGATTAAAACTACGTTACAAAATGTTTTTCTTCTACTGGTAATAGCAACACAAATAATAACTAAAAGGTGATCCATCAAGAATTAGCTCACGCAGCTCACCTCATCAGTACAGCATGGTCAGACTAGGGTTTTTTCTGGGTTTGGTCCATCAAAGCAAGGCAATGAGTGATGGGGGTTCCCCAGGCCACTGCTGTGCAGCAGAGCACTGGCTGCAGGGAAAGGCCTCTGGCTGTGTATGTTCGTGTGTAAGTGAACGTTTTAAGAAATATCTGGGGGTTTTGTGAAACCTTCTTTAGGTGAGAATCAAACCATGGAGTTTAAATCCCCATGTGTCTTTTCAACATCACATGCAGCTTGGTTTCTAAACTCCACTGCACTTGCTGAAATGCCAGTTTTGATCTGTGTTTAGCACAAGCACAGCATAGGAGCTAATTCAATAGGCCAAGCTGGACGAAAACACTGGCTTTGTTCTGATTTAAAACCAAATTGTTTTCTTAGAATCATAGAATAGTTAGGGTTGGAAAGGACCTAAAGATCATTCAGTTCCAATCCCCTGCCATGGGCAGCGACACCTCCCACTAAACCATGCCATCCAAGGCTATGTCCAACCTGGCCTTGGACACCTCCAACGATGGAGCATTCACAACTTCCCTGGGCAACCCATTCCAGTGCCTCACCACCCTTACAGTAATGAATTTCTTATATCCAGTCTAAACTTCCCCTGTTTAAGTTTGAACCCATTACCCCTTGTCCTATCACTACAGTCCCTAATGAAGAGTCCCTCCCCAGCACCTTTATAAGCCCCCTTCAGATACTGGAAGGCTGCTATGAGGTCTCCCTGCAGCCTTCTCTTCTCCAGGCTGAACAGCCCCAACTTTCTCAGCTTATCTTCATACGGGAGGTGCTCCAGTCCCCTGATCATCCTCGTGGCCTCCTCTGCACTTGTTCCAACAGTTCCATGTCCTTTTTATGTTGAGGACACCAGAACTGCACACAATACTCCAAGTGAGGTCTCACGAGAGCAGAGTAGAGGGGCAGGAGCACCTCCCTCGACCTGCTGGTCACACTTCTTTTGATGCAGACCAGGATACGGTTGGCTTTCTGGCCTGCAAGCGCACACTGAAGCCGGCTCATGTTCATTTTGTCACCAACCAACACCCCCAAGTCCTTCTCTGTGGGGCTGCTCTGAATCTCTTCTCTGCCCATCCTGTAGCTGTGCCTGGGATTGCTCCGACCCACATGTAGGACCTTGCACTTGGCATTGTTAAACTTCATAAGGTTGGCATCAGCCCACCTCACAAGCAGGTCAAGGTCCCTCTGGATGGCATTCCTTCCCTTGTGCATACCAACCAAACCACACAGCTTGGTGTCATCGGCAAACTTGCTGAAGGCGCACTCAATCCCACTGTCCATGTCACTCACAAAGATGTTGAACAAGATCGGTCCCAACACTGATCCCTGGGGGACACCACTCGTTACTGGTCTCCAGCTGGACATTGAGCCACTGAGCACTACTCTTTGCGTGCGGCCATCCAGCCAGTTCTTTATCCACCGAGTGGTCCACCTATCAAATTGATGTCTCTCCAACTTAGAGACAAGGATGTTGTGTGGGACCATGTTGAACACTTTGCACAAGTCCAGGCAGATGACATCAACTGCTCTACCCCGTCCATCAGTTCCATAGCCCCTTCATAGAAGGCCACCAGATTGGTCAGGCAGGATTTCCCCTTAGTGAAGCCATGCTGGCTGTCACCAAGCACCTTGTTGGTTTTCATGTGCCTTAGCATGCCTTTCAGGAGAATCCGCTCCAAGATTTTGCCAGGCACAGAGGTGAGACTGACTGGTCTGTAGTTCCCCAGCTCATCCATTTTCCCCTTCTTGACAATGGGGTTATATTTCCCTTTTTCCAGTCGTCAGGAACTTCACCTGACTGCCATGATTTTTCAAATATGATGGACAGTGGTTTAGCAACTTCGTTTGTAGCTCCTTCAGGATCCACGGATGGATTTCATCCGGCCCCATGGACTTGTATACATTCAGGTTCCTAAGACGGTCTTGAACCAGATCCTCTCCTACAGTGGGCCCAGGGTCTTCGTTCTCATTGTCCCTGCGTCTGCCTTCCAAGACTTGGGTGGTGTGGTCAGAGCATTTGCCAGAGAAAACCGAGGCAAAGAAGTCCTTAAGAACCTCAGCCTTCTTCAAATCCAGGGTAGCCAGTTCTCCTGATAGCTTCCAGAGTGAGCCCATGTTGTCCCTAGTCTATCTTTTATTCGCTATGTACCTACAGAATCCCTTCCTGTTATCTTTCACATCCCTAGTCAAGTTTAATTCTAAGTGGGCCTTAGCTTTCCTAACCTGGTCCCTAGCTTCCCGGACAACATCCCTGTATTCTTCCCAGGCTGCCTGTCCTTGCTTCCACCTTTTATAAGCCTCTTTTTTCCTTCGAAGTTTCCTCAGCAGCTCCTTATCCATCCAAGGAGGTCTCCTGGCCCTCCTGCTGAACTTCCTTCTAGTTGGGATGCATCACTCCTGAGCTTGCAGCAGGTGATCCTTGAATATCAACCAACAGCCTTGGGCCCCCCTGCCCTCTAGGGCTGTATCCCATGGAACCTTACTGAGCAGGTTCCTGAAGAGGCCAAAGTCTGCTCTCTTGAAGTCCAGGACAGTGAGCTTGCTGCACGCTCTTCTCACTGTCCTGAGGACCTTGAATTTGACCATCTCATGATCGCTGCAATCAAGGCTGCCCTGGAGTGTCACATTCCCAACCAGCCCTTCCCTGTTGGTGAGGACGAGGTCAAGCATGGCACCTCTCCTTGTCGGCTCCTCTATTACTTGCAGAAGGAAGTTGTCTTCCACGCAATCAAGGAACCTTCTGGATTGCTTGTGCCAGGCCGTACCATCCCTCCAACAGATATCAGGATGGTTGAATTCCCCCATGAGAACAAGGGCCTGCGAGCATGAGGCTGCTCCTATCTGTCTATAGAGCACTTCATCCACTGAGTCCCCTTGGTCAGGTGGTCTGTAACAGATCCCCACAATAATGGCTCCCATCGCTGTTCTCCCTTCAACCCTGACCCACAAACTCTCTGTCGACTGCTCACCTGTCCCCAGACAGAGTTCCATACTCTCTAGCCTATCCCTAACATAAATAGCAACTCCCCCTCCCCGTCTGCCAGGCCTGTCTTTCCTAAAGAGCCGGTAACCTTCCATTCCAACACACCAGTCATAGGTGCCATCCCACCATGTTTCTGTGATGCCTATGATATCATACCCCCGTAGATGTGCACACATCTCTAATTCCTCTTGTTTGTTCCCCATACTACGGGCATTTGTGTAGAGGCATTTGAGCCGAGATCCAATTGCAGCCGGCTCATTGGCTGGAGCAGCTGGAATATCTCTACATTGCTCTGAACGTTTACTGTAGGTGCTGTCAACTGACTGGGTGTGTTGGGATGGAATGATGCCCCCCTCCCCCAGCACATCTAGTTTAAAGCATCCTTGACCAGCCTGGCAAGCCTCCTACCAAATCCACTCTTCCCTTTCTTTGTCAGGCCAGCTCCACCAGCCCCCAGTAGACCTGGCCTACTATATTGAGTCCCATGTTCAAGGTACCCAAACCCCTGACTATAGCACCGCCCTTCTAACCATTTATTAACCTGGCCAATCCTCCTAGCCTTTTCAAGATCCTGCCCTGTATCCTGGAGAATTGACGAAAAGACAATCTGAGCTCCAGAGCCCCTAACCACCTCTCCCAGAGCTCTGTAGTCCTTCTTTATGGTCTCCGGGCTACTGCTACCTATATCAGTAGCACCCACATGTATTACCAGCAGTGGGTAATAGTCAGTGGGACCGACTAGAGCAGGCAGCTTCTCGGCCACATCCCTGATCCGAGCCCCTGGTAGGCAACACACCTCCCTTGAGCCTGGGTCAGGCCGGCAGATGGGTGCCTCTGTGCCTTTCAGAGTAGAGTCCCCGACTACTATGGTCCGCCGCTTTTTCCGGGCAGCACCAGTAGTGACCTTCTTTACCAGTGCACTAGCTGGTTGCGCCTGGTGGGAGCGCTGTTGCTCATCAGCCCCCTGCAGGATCTGGGTGGGGACAACAGACGTAGGAGGAAGCCCCTTGCTTTTAATTGCCCTCTTCCTCCTTTTTTTGTTGTTTTTTTCTGTTACCTTTTCCCAGCTTCCTGGGTTAGCAGCCTCCTTTCCTGGGTTAGCAGCCTCCTTTCCTGCATGGGCAACAGCAGACACTCGAGGCCCCGGAACAGTCTGGTCCCGGAGCAAGCAGTGCTGCTCCCCCTCAGCTTCCCTGACACCTTTCAGCCTGGTAACAGCTTCCTGCAGTTCAGCCACCTGCTGCAGGAGGACCTCCACCAGGGAACGCAGAGTGCAGCCCTGCCCATTGCTCACCCTTCCCTCAGGACAGCAGTGCAGGCGCTCTCTACACCCCGAGCTCTGCACTGCAGCCTCCCTTCCCGTCGGCTCCGTCTGGGTGCCTACGCTGGCCACCACCGGCGCAGCCAGAGCAGAGCTCCCAGACCGAGCCTTGCCCGTACGGCGAGTGCTCACCATCCCGCTCGCCACCCCGCTCGCCTGCCCGCTCGAACTGCCGCGCAAACTGCCTTGAGCCCGCCCTGTTTGCCCACCCTGTTCGCCGCGCTCTGGGTCGCTCGCGCTCCCTGGGGCAGGTTTTTAACCAGTCAGCTCTGCCGCGGGTCCTCCTGGCGCCGCCCCCTCTGAGTCAGCCGCTCGCCTCCGCGGAGCTGCAGGCTCCCGGGCAGGCCTTGTCGAGGACTTGAAGCTCCCTCGGTGCAAGTTGCTGCTCCGAGGTGAAGCTCGTAGACGCCGAGCCTCCCCCCCGATCAGGCGCTGCAGGCCTCCCCTCGCGAGACAGTCACCTCAACAATGGGCCAGAAATGGGCCAAGAAATATGAAAATAAGGTTTGAATTTATTGTAATTAAACAAACAAAGAACACCTTCGCACACTCCCTTGGCAGCATCTCAACAGGAATTTCCTTTTCTGACTCATTTGTACTTGTCTGCCTGTTGCCTCTTTGCACAGAGCACACCGAGCTGTGCTTTTCAGTATCCACAAGTCCATTTCTCAGCACGAGCACAATTTGCTCACTTCAGTTTGGTTCGGGGTGAGAAAGAAATTATCTGATTGAAGAAGTAATCTTGGTTCTGTGCTCTGGGGTAGCTGTGTGCGGAAAGGCACAGGCACCGGAGGAAAACCCAAGCAAATCAGGGGTCAGCCTCTGCAAGGGAAAAGGAACACTTTTTCGTTATCATCTCAAGTGCAGACGCTGGGTAAGGACAAATCGGCACAAGCAGAGATACAATCTGGACCTGCGACCAGAGACGAACGTCCAAAGCATGTAAATCAAGGTCCTACAGCCGCATCTTATGGCTCAAGATTACATGTATTCCTTCAAGGACTGAGAGCCGGAATAGCTGCGCTTCCATTGCGGAAACCACCCAGAGCGGCGGCCGGCGGCGATGCTCGGCTCAGGCTCGAGTGCCATATGCTGCTCTCCCACCGCTCCCAATGCTCCAATGTGGGACAGGCAACGAGCGCCACGCTTGGCTCACCCAGCTCGGCTCAGGAGCTGAGGGTCCCTGTTCTCATGCTTAAAGACCACCGAACTCTAGTGGCCTCCTGGGAAGGAGCAACACACAGAGCTTTGAAGGTGGGACATGAACTACACAAACCAGCCAGCCCCTTTGATCCCATCTCCCCTCTCCCAGGGGAAGGCTGAAACCCTGCTAGAGTCACAGCTACAGCACAGCTCCTGTCACCTCCTGCTCTCCACAGGGATGGAGAACACCTTCATAAACAGCCAACCCTGGTTTTACACACCAAAATACTCACCTCGGAATCTGCGTCAGCTTTTCTATGTTCTTGATTCAGCAAAAGGAGGAAAGCTTCTGGCACGCATCCACCTCAGGAAAAGCACTACAGGGCTAGGAAAGCCCAGGCTGGGTGTCAGGGAGGAGGCATGGTACCCACCAGCTCCAACCCAAGTTGCTAAACACCTCAGATGCTTCAGCCTGGAACAGAGACAGGTGACAGAGAAGTCTATAAACTCGCAGGCAGCATAGACAAGCCAAAGCAGGGGCCATTACTCACTTTTCCACGGTCTCAGGATGATGGATTAGCCAGGGATGCTTCCAGGCAATTCAGAAAACAAACAGGAAGCACGTTTTCAACTTTGTTTTTTTATTCTTTTAGCAAAACATAAGAGTTTCCTCGGCCTGCAGAGAACACCCAGAGCTTCTCAGGAACGGACACGGTATAAAGCTTGGCTGGTTTCATCCTCAACGTGCGAGCCTCCTGCTTTTGGTGGAGCTGAACTTGGGTGGTCGCAGGTCTTGTAAGGATTTCCAGACTTGCTGTTCTGTGTGTTTTCTGCTAATACCCTGCTTAGAAAACTGCTCCTTTACTTGTGAGAACATGGAGCACTCCCACCGCCAGACACGCCAGCAGTGGGAGGATGCACCACGGCTCTGCGAGCACAAAACCAGCGCTGGCAGTTTCAAGCTCACAGCATCAAAAGGATTGCGTGATTGCTTCTCTTTCTTTCTGTCTTGTTGCGGTAACTCGTGCTTAACACACTTGGTTCCAGGCAGCCCCAGTGTGGTCAGTCCAGCCCATGCCCTCCCTTTACCACACAGGCAGTGTGAATACACAGCTTACTGCAAGAACAGACTTTTCCAGTTGCAAGATGCTCAAATGCCTCGAGTATTGAGTGCAAGGACAAACTGCTGACATCATCGCGCTACTTGCCTTCAACAAGAAACCTGTCATCATTCTAAAGAGGGGATTTTATAGCCTGCACAACAGAAACAGACTCCCAAGTTTCTCTTTCCAACGCACAAGTGTGACCAAAGGGATGCCCTGAATCCAGAGTAAGTTAATCCCACAAATACGTAACAGTCTCGACAGCCTTCCGTACCAGTGCTCACACTAAGGCTTTCTAGTAAGTAATTCATCATAAAAAATAAACCTAGTTTTCAGCTGGAAGTAAAATGAAGCCCTGGAGATTTGAAGCTTGACCTTTCTGCACCTCTTGCAAAGCCAGGATCAGGGTCTGATCTCACCTGCTTACCCCATTAAGCTCCCTTCTCAACCCTACATCGCAAGGGGTCAGGAAATGAAGGCTCTTAGTCATCACACTTTGATTAAGACAGCTTAAAACTTGAGCTTTAATTGAAATGGAAAGAAACATTCCAAGATAATCTGTGTTTTATAGATTTCACTCAGTTACCAAATTGAGTTTTCACTGGCTGTTACTGCAAACACGAACATTAAATCACAAGCACTGAACAGGAGAGAACTCAAAAGAAAAAGATATAACCATACCATAGCAGAAGGGCTGGACCAAATGCTTTTGTAAGGAACTATCCAAACGTGCAACGCACTGACATGTTAGCTCATAGGATATAAAGACACACTTGAATCCACCCAAAAAAGCTTCTGAGGACTGACTACATCAGCGTCTTCCTGGCAGGTATCTTCTCTGCCAGCCATAAATCCCAGCTCAATACATACCTAACATGATATACATTAGAGGCCACGTGTTTGAAGACTATTAAAAGTCAGCTCAAATTATCTGAGCAGAATTTTAAATATGTCATAGAAATCTAAAAAGGAGAATAAAGAAAAATAAAAGGAAGGAGAGGAGAACACCACTGCAGCTTTAATGCCAAGTTATTACTTCCTTTTTAAACAGAACTGTACAGCAACACAGTAAAGAATGCAGTGATGACAATTCCAACCAGACAGCAACCTAAGGGAATCCTAATCCTGTATACAGCAGAGCTGAAACACTCCCAACATTCAGATGCTCCAACGTTGGCTACCCTAATGCACTCCAAACCAGTTCTACCTACAGAGGACATTTTGGTGTGAAAAAGTTTCTGTAAAGTTCCCTTTGTTTCCAGTGTTTTTCTTGTACAAAATATTACAGTGTTGGTTTTTTTTATATATATTTACAGACTTGCACAGCTAGAAAAATATCAACTACAACTGGGCTTGGCAATCAGTTCTTTTCTTTAAATACACATCACTTCAGAGCGAAAATTGTAGTGGTAACACATCCTGCCTTCAAGCGTCTGCACGGAGCAGCTTTCTTAAGCGTATCAAGCCTGAAAACCATGACTGCAGTGAGATATGTGCCACAGTAAGTGCAACGAATGCAATTCATCTACCTCCTGGCATAAGGAAGACACAAGATGAATATTGTTTATGCAGGTTAGTGGCACAATATAGAGAAATCCATAACTGAACATTAAACTCCTTAATCACATTCATTCATTTCATAGGCAGAGCCTGTTAAAAAAGGACAACCAATGTAACTTTGATGGAAAGAAGACACTAAGTTCATGGGTATTATACATCTGGAACGACCACAGCGTAAGTGGCATTTACTACCTTCGAACGAGCAGTAAGGTTTTCAGGTTTTTCCCATTCAGCTTTTGAGTAGAGGCCAGAGACGATTTTTTGCTTTAAAGCTACAGTATCTATTATTATGGCTTTTAACACACCGCCTTTCGCCGAGATGAGGTATGTGTTTCTAGGGAAATGGTAGGACATTGCTAGTAGTCAAGCCACCGAGCAAGCCCTCTTTCCACCAGAGTTCTGTTTATGGACACCACCTAAAGGGAGGTGAAAAGAAAGAAAACAAAAAGTAGAAACGTGAACAAACCACTAGAAAAAGAAACCCAATCAGTGAGTTCCTAATCAACAACAGAAAGTCTGCATTAGCACCAACTCTAACAAAATAGGCATGTCAACACACGCACCTCATCGCCCGTCAAGTTCCACAGCTGTATCAGCGGCAGTCCTGTTGACTATCGTAATTTGTGACCTGGAAACACAAAAAACAGAGTGGGCAGCAGTCCTGGTGTGAGCCATGAAGGATGCAAGGCCAGCATCATTCACTCCCTATCACACACCCCTTCCTATGCACAGGCTGCAGGAAATGCAGCTCCTACCCCCAGGCAGCAGCTGGAACACCCTGTGGGCAAGTTGACTTTCATCACTGAAATCCATACCCTGGCTTTCTGCCCACATCACTCACAAGCGGGAATACTCATCCCTTCCCAGCCACACAGCCCTGAGCAGTAACTGCTGCTACACAAGGAAGTTCTCAGCACCACAATTTCTCAGCAAGACCCTGCCCAGCAGCCAGACTTCCAGGCTCTGGCTCTGCTGTTTTCACACACACAGGACGGGGGGTGCATAGAGTCACAGCAGCACCATCAGCAACAAGACTTTTGCCAACAGCTCCACATACCTGTGCCACAAGGACTGCGCCTCTGGTCATCTCATCAACAGCAGCGTCAGCTTCAGGGGAGAAGTGATCCTCATCTTGGGGAAGAGCAGGAGAAAACAAATGAGAGTCACAGGCTTTAAAGGCCAGAAGGTACTATTAAGCTCATCTTGCCTGACCTCCTACATCCATTAGGCCAGAAAATCCTCACCCACTGCTGCTGTACGTGTTTGCGGAAACCAGTCTATTAAGCTGGAGATCACACAAGCATTATGCCTGCTGTGTTGCTGAAGGGAAGAATAAAGTGCTTTCTAAAGCCACTAGCCAAACTAATATGAATTTAAGTGGCTGATGAATTAGGAGGCTTTCAAGATAGAAAAGTGCGTATCTGCAGTACCTTTGAGCTGTCATTAGTATTTTGATCCTTAATAAACTAAGCTCAAGGGCCTCAGGACTTCAGCGACCCACCTGACCCCCAGCTCTTACAGAAGCCCCTTCCGTACAAGGCAGCTTTTTAGGCCCCCAGACATCGGGCATCTCTACCACCATGACATTCTGCCAGGGCTTGAACGGTGGTATTTTGAACAAAGAACCATACACGTCAGTCACTTCAGTAGGAAAGCGTCAGATATTGGTTTAACACATTAAAACTAAGTCCACATTTACAGCTACTTTATGACAGAAGGTGGCAGAGTAGTTACAGCTACTTCACTTTATACACTGCCAGCTCGCTGTTCGGGAGAGTAATTCACTCTCTCCTTCAAGCAGGAAAAGGCCGGGACATCTATCATCTTTCCCCTGGAGCCTGACAGGTTCTGCCACGCTGGCACATTCAGAAGAATAAAATTCATTTTTTCCAGTCCTTGCTCTAGTCACACCAGGGGCCGAGCTTGCCATAGGAGAGGGAAGGTTCAGGCACAATCATTGCTTGCACACTGCTGGCACCCATTGACACTGCAGGAGGACCGCCAATAGTACTTGTCAGGAGCTCCATCACCTGGAAGAGGCACCACATTGTCCAGTAAAACTTCTGCTCCTTGGAAAGGCAGCGATAAAAAGTCAGACCTTAAAGAAAAGAGAACCCATCAGAATAAGAGCGGGGCTTTAAGTCACTCTCATAGTCTTTAAGGTGACATTGATGAATCAATTGCTGTAACAGGGATTTAGTTTAAAATTGGCGACAGTCAAAAACAACCTCCCAGCAACCTAAGCAGCAGCAATCCATTGTCTGATGAGCATGCCAGGTTGGACTGGGCTCCAAGCAAGAGCCACCTCCACCATGGAGGCTGGCCTGCTTTCCTCCCACCTCTGGGCACAATCAAGTATTTCATGGGCTTGTGTAAGAAAACCCTCATCCAATAGAGCTCTTCAAGTCACTGGGGCTGGAGCATAGAGAATCCCAATCTTATTCCTAGCTCAGCAACTAACTACACCCTGGGGCCTCCCAAAGGCATCCTTTTGCTCAGCTGCCATGCCGAAGTGACAGAAGTCACAATTTCCTCTTCCCTCCCCTTCAATAAAGCCTTGCAAGAGCTTGCTCTGCTGCCAGGGAATCCACCCCTGCTGCTGAGACAAACCCTTCTACCAATTCCCACTTCAGCTGGGGAAAAACCTAGAAGGAATTCAAATACAGATGCCTCTGATGAAGATTTGAGCCAGATATGGCCTCAGGCCATGGAAGAGGAGCTAGAGACCTGATTTGTCTGAGTGTGTCGACCTTCACTTTGTCATATCCTCCGTAGTCCACGTATCTGAGTTCCACTTCACTGGTCTCTTCAAAGTAGCTGATAACTTGAGCCCGTAGCCATGCCCCATCCAGGCCTGGAGCTGCGCAGATAATACCAACTGTAGAACATAAGGGTACAGAGAAGAAAGCTCAGTGGATTTCCAGAAATCAGCCCTTCAGGCATTAGTTATGACTAATAACTCCTTTCCACGTGATGCAGCCTCCACTTTAGACCATGTGCAGACAGTGACACTATCAAGATGTGGGACTAGTTCCACACTTTGTCAGCAAAAATACACCAGGTGCCAGGTAGATAAGAATAACCCAAGACTGACTTATCTCCTTCTGAATTTCAATGTGCAACTACGTGGCTGGAGAAGTATTCAGGGATGAGTGGGGTAAGGAAGAACAGAGCAACAGCTTGGGCTTCAGCTATTAAAAAAAGCCCAAATAAACAGAATAACAAGCGAACTATCACATCTCATGCACTGGGAAACCTCCCAAGCCTGACACAGGGCAGCGGGATTTCACAGGACCCTCGAAGTTTCCCAAGCGAGCAGTTTGTGAGCAGCCCAGTCACTTGCCTGCTACTGGAGTTGGCAGGGTTGGGATTTCAGGTTGAGAGTAGCAGACATACATCTGCTGGTCAAGGCGCCGCAGGACATGGAAAGTGGGGTGCGTGTGCTGCTGCAGGAACATGTGCCCTGCATCGACTTGGTGCGCCACAACCACCTCCACAGTGACTCCATCCCGGAATAAGAGCTGTCATGGGGAGGAAAGAAGCTCTCATTAGTGTTCACTGCAACTCAAGCTTCATTCACAGCAACTCCCTGTTCCACCAGCACCTCCTGAGGCTTACAGCTATGGCACTGTAGCATTTCACTTCTAAAGACAGCTTTGGATCAGGAGCACAAAGCTACCCGTTGTTAACTCCATGCTGTCCTAAAGGGAATCAGACTTGGGCTGGGGCCCATCTTATACCCAAAAAGACCATCAGCACAGAGCAGCTGCAAGACTTATTTATCCAAGAGATCAGTGAGCAGAGTCCGGAATGATGCAGGTCAAGCCATGCTGCACTATCAACACTGCGCAACTTGCCAGGATTCCCTACCCGTGGAGGTTTTAAACATCAAGGAAATCTTCATGGGGATTGTCCAAGATTTGTCACAGAGGCCTCATCTTCAAAGCTATTTGCCCTGGCTGCTAGAGAGCCATTGTGCTGGGCACCTTCTGAGCATTACTGCGCTTGGAATACATCCAAAATGCCTTTAATTTCCCAGCAGAAATTCACTTCTCCAGAATAAAGCCTATCTTCACACCCAAGGAAACAGTTATGTGCACAGTTACTACAGGCAGCACGGGAACACTAATGGAAGAACAGGCAGAAAAACCTTACTTAGTAACAGTTAAATCAGCTGGACAACAACCAGCCACACAAAATCAAGCTGGGTTTGAGGGCATCTGTGAGCCAGCCACATGGATACAGCATCCTACAATGGCAGTGACCAGCAATAGCCTTCCACCCCGACATCGGCATAGCCTGCAAGCTGGAACTCACCCAGGCAGTCATAAGGAGGGAATGAAGTGCCAGAGGGGCTGGTGGAGGTAGACCATGGATGTTGGTGAGACACAGCTCCTTGAACTTCCTGCCAATCAGGCTCAGTACTTTTACTACTTGAAGCGGGAAACCTGGAAGACAAAAGTCCCACAGAAGGTCTGTAGCACCGGTTTGGTGCGGACAACCCCAACCTTGCCACGTGAACTAATACAGCTACCAGAAGCCTTCTGCACTACAGCAACAACTTGGTTTAGCAGATTGGCCACCTAACCTGGTATGAGACCAACAGGAGCTGATACACATCCCATAGCTCCATCTGAAGGCCTGAAGAGATCCTACAAATGGCGTGGTTAAACTACAGCAGATGAAGACGTTAAAACACATTCTCTCACCTCTAGAACAGAGGGTTCACGTGCCAAGGCACAGGTGACCTGGCACAGACCTCTACTGTAACAGCACTCAACAGAAAGCTTTGTAAAGCATTGGACTCAAAGGCACTAAGCCTGTTTAAACTCCTTGCCCACCTAATTAAGGCCCCCAAGGTACATATTAGACAATGAATTAAGAGACTTTCCACTTACCTTCGATGTGACAGACCTGGGAGTCATGGAAATAAGGCCGTGTCGAGACATAGATTTTGGCACCGGATCGCTGCCTCAGGAAGCTCATAAATTTTCCTTGTCTGCCGATCAAGCGGCCAACTAATTCCTTTATGAAAGGGACAAGAAAGCAACAGTCAGCAAGAGAAATATTGATCAAACAACACTGCTCTCTGCAGCTTATTTCATCACCTGCTCTTAATAACTGTGTACCCTCAAAACCTTCTGAATGCTTTCAAAGCATCAGACCAACAGATTGGGGTGGAAGACCATGAGGAATAATGAGTGCAACAGCCTTGAGTGCCTCATGTTTACAGTTTGTCCTGGCTCTTCCCTCCTGCTGAGTCCTAACGGGAGCTAATCACTTAAACCCTCATCTGTTGTTGATGTCCCTGGGATGGCACCAAGCCACAGCAGGACAGGAAGAGCCAGAAGATGGCTGTGTAGGGCAGGATGCAGGCCAGCAGCTGCTTACCTTTGGGACCTCTATTTCCCAGATGACGTGATCGCACTTGCTGGTTTCTCTCCCTGTCTTAGTGTTCTGCTGGGTCACTGCCTTCTTCATGGCACAGCCGCTGCTCACAAAATCCATACCATGTTCATCCAATCCTGCAAGACATGCACGTGTGTCAGCATTAAGACAACCCCCAGAATCCAGCTCCCAGACACAAGGCCATGAAAAGACATCATTTCATGGAGAGGTCACATAGAGCTCTTCCCATGCATTCACTCGGTGTTTCACTGGGTTTCGCCTTGCACGGTGCATACGTTTTTGCAAGGTAGGAAGTAAATGAGCCAGTGCAGCACAGTTCATCAGCATCAATGTCTGCATATAACATCAGGGCATTTCAAATGGGCTACTCAGTTTAAGACACAAGGAAATCAAACCAGAGGCACAAAGCCTGAGATTTGGTGGTTTGGTTTCTGTGGATTTCAATATCTGCATAGTAAAGCCTTCCCTCACCAGCATACTATTCTGCCATCTCCACATAAACCCTCAGCAATGCCTAAAGACAGATTCATGGCTTTTTTGATCAGTTTGATTTTGCTTGTAAGAAGATACTTGACATTAAGTCTGGCTTTTCAATGGCGTATTCAGGAAATGAGCTTGTGACTACGCACAGCCCTAGATTCACACCTGAGGAAGCAGGTAATATTGCAAGAGCACCCAGTGCGAAGTATTCCCATTGTTGTTACTGGTAAATCTGGGATTTGGAGTATGTCAGTTCACATTTTCTTGGTACACACATCATAGCAAATTTATGCCTGGCTTAAACATACAAATAATATTAGTTAGCAGTGATACTTACAGCAGTTGATACAGTTAAACTTGTTATGAAGCCTGTAATGCCTCCCTTCCTCTAAAACACCTTTCATACATATTTTTGTCCAGAACTGTCTCATTCCCACCCTTCACAGTAGAAGATGATTGTTAAAACTAGTCTTCCTTCCAGCTCCAAAGACCAGGTCCAGGGCTGCGAACACAGTACTCTGCCTCAGGACCACTTTGTGATGCCTGACTATGCTCAAAGACTGGGAACCACTGAACTATTGAGATAGTTTTTATTAAAGGCTCTTTACACCAGGCTAAGCCCTATTCTTGCTGCTAGGTTTCCAGCACACATGTGGGCTCTGTTCCCCAGCAAACATGGGCATAGGGGAGGGAGAACATTGAGTACCTGTCTTGGTCTATCTCCAACTCTCCGTGACTGTTTGACAACTTACCATTCCTTGGTCGGGACTGTCCTCTGTGTCACCACTGGCCAGGGACCCCTCCTTCATTTCCTTTCCTCTAATTCCTGCTGTTAGGAGATGAAAGTGAGATGGGGGGTGGGAAAAGATATATATGAAGTCACTTCCAGCTACTTCTGGGGACACACTCTGTGGATGGGTGGGCGCTGGTGTCCTGCTCCAGCAGATGAAATGACAGAGGGCTGCAGGGCCTTCTTGGGACTCACCGCAGTGTATTGAGAAGAGGATGCCCAGGCAAAGCCTTTAGCTTTGCTGAAATGCCACCTGCCCTGCACAACACAATTCAACAGCAAGAGCCCTCACCACATGCCCAGCATCCCTGCCACACCTTTCCTCCCTTGCCTAGCATCTGGTGTGTCTCAAGACAAAAGCACACAGAAGCTGTCAGAAACATTCACTTGCCTCCTCCAGCATCCATGAATATGGTAACACAGCCTGGACATGGATGGATGAACTTGTCCATGGGTGTGGGTGTTACAGCCACGTCCCAAGCTATAACACCCTTATAGCTCTGCCCTTTCCTATCCCATCTCATGCCCTACTCACCTGATTCCTACTCCAAGTTTAAAATGAGGGTCTCTGTCTCTCCCTCTCTCTGTCCTGCTTGTCTATGTTGCAGAATGGTGTGACAGGATGGGAAGTTATGAGGGTTGGGCTGAGAAAGACAGTAGGCATGCTAAAGTCCAAAGGGCAGGGCTGTGGGGCAGGCGAAAGGAGGAACTTTGCAGCAGGTGAACTTTGAGACCTTTATTGTTGCTACTGCATGTACAGAGACCTCAGCAAGCAAACACTGGAGAAACAGGAACAGATTCAAAAGAGCCGTGCTATTGCGGTTACCTGGGAGAAAGAAAAGCTGGATCCTGTCCAAGTAGGAAGGGGCAGGAAGAGGAACAGAAACAAGCATTGCTCTGGGCATGGCATGGCCTGGCAAAAGGAACCTCTGCAGTCTTCCAACAGCAACACTGACCTTAACTGCCTCACCCTTTGCTAGTCATGCCAGCAGCTGTACTGGGCCCCCCCCTCATTAGGCTGACAGCTATGGAGATGTTAGTCGCTGCTGTAGGGACAAGTGGTCTGAGTTCCTGATTTAAATTTTCTTTTTAATAGCTTGTGCAAAATGCATTCAATCCATATGACAGAACCAGCTTTCTCCTCACACAATTTTCCTTCTTCTTTAAGTCACTGCCATCCTGTTCTCACCCCCACTACAGACCCAAAAGGTTGATTTCCAAAGGGCCAAGGACTTCAGCAGCCTGAGGTACCTGTAGGGTCAGGGAAGGATCACTGCAGACTGAAAAAACGCTTTTCAGTCACTGAGAGAACACCAGAAACTGAACTGGACAACTACAAGAGCAAGATGAATGACTCCGTATAGACTGAGCAGAACAGCAGCTCTGGAAGCCACAGATGGAATAAGATCATGCCTTGTGTGGGGCAACCTAGAGAAGCTCAAATAGAGACGTACAAACTGGCTGCAATTGTACTACCTTTGCCAATTCGTCCAGGGAGAGATGGCTCCAGTCTCTGTGGTTCTTTTTTTTTTACTTTATGTCAGCCAGAGGGTGAAAGACACCTTCATGAATCGTTTCCAGGAACTTGTCTAAAGCCATCCCTGCCCTTGCCCCACCCAGTCACCAGCTCTGTCTAATTAAGAGCAGATACAGCTCCTGCAGTACACCTGATCCTGAGAAGTGTTGTTACCTGGCAGTGTTTCCTCTTTTTAATTGAAGATCTGGAGATTAAAATCATGGTATTAAATCGCACCAAGGTCTTCTGCAGCTTCCTGTAACATTTTTTAGCGGGATGTGAAAAGAAAAGAATTGTTAATGAGGGAAATATCAACAAAATTTAGGCAGACCGTTGACTCACTTCAAATATATGGACCAAACAGACCATTAATACAATCAGCCAGTCTGGATTTGGTCTTACTCTGCTAAGCCTTGTCCTCTCTTGGCTGTTTCCCCTGCATCCTTTACTCCAGCTATCACAGTATCAGCCTTAGCACAGGCACATTACTGTAATGGTTTTGACAGCAGCTGTATTCCCCCTGGAACCTCTGCTCAGTGTTGGGAGCCAGGCAGGGAAGTCCCTTCACCATTCCAGCAACAGGATATCCCCTGCAGACCAGGTCAGGAGCCAACATGAGGAGGCGCCTGGCCACCCACCTTGCTGTCCTAGGTAAACACTTCCTGCTGCTGCAACATACTCAGTAGGCTGAAAAGCTGCTGTTAAACCAAAGGCAAAAATATCTAATACTTGTGCAAACACAATCCCTATTCAATCTGTATAACTGCCTCACCATAACCATCCTGTGAGAGGCATCACGTAAGAGGATAATTGCTTGTCACCTGAGCCAGTGAAATCTGGTCATCCAGGACGCACAAGATGCCATGGGGTTTTTTTCCAGCAATGACATCTAGGCGTGACTCACTGTATATCTTGGAACTAGGAATCCAAGCTAACTGCTGTTGCCTATACTCCTCCTGCATGTTAAAAACCAACCAGTCAAATCCAGCCATGCAAGCAAGGACAGATGGAGGGGTTTGGTTTATAGATCAGGAAGTTAGTGCTTCACTGCTGTTGGGAATTCGCCTGGAATTACCTGGTTTTGTCTTATGAAACTTCTTCTAAAGCCACTGATGGTTTTCCTAATTTAAGATATGAAAGCTGCTAAGTAGAGTGATAAAGTGAACTCCAAAAGGCAGCTGGTCTGATAAATATACTTTCATCTCCAGGACATGAGTGGTACATAAAATGCTACAATGAATCTACCAAACAGGCTTTAAAAGTACCAGTTGAGGTCTGGGCTCCTTGATCCTGACCAATTCATTTGTAAAAGAGGGAGCAAGGCACTAACAAACTACCCTTCTTTTAATTTACTACAGAATTAGTAAAAGATATTCAACAGCTAGTTCTTTGGTCTAGGATTCCGTGGGTACTGCTTAAGAGAGCCAAGCCTATTCAGCCTCCTGCTTCCCCACTAAAGGAGACTCTCCAGCTGAGGCCGCCTCAGCTCATTCTGTATGTGCTGACATTCACCTGCTGGCATGATTTCCAGTTACCTCTTCCTGCGCAACAACAGTCTGGCTGAAAAAAACGCGGGAGGCGTTCATTGGCAAAGTTGATGCAAAGCTGCTCTAAGTTATTCACGTCTAAACCCTGCAAAGACAAAAGGGCATCATCAGCTCCAACTCCAGCGCTCCCAGGAGGCTGTGTCTTGTGAATAATGCACAGCACCAAATGGTGCTGATCTGAGCTTCTGACTTAGGCAGCTTGTTCTGGTCAGTAAGTGTGAATGAACCTGAGAAATTCAAATCATCTTATGTCTAGTTTGCAAGCTCTCAGACTGGTTTATTGACGAGGCTGAACATTAAGAGGCAAGAGAAGCTGCAGGGAGGACAAAGAAGATGAGATCTGCTCTGGGATATACACCCCTACCCGTATATATTCCATTGCCTTCAGCATTCATCAGAACACATAGATTTTGACAGCAATCCTGAGTATAAAACTCAAAGATCACTTTATGTCCCTGCTCTGCCTGTTTTTTACTTACCACAAGCCTGACCCAGAACTGTAGGTGCCACCCTCACCTCAATTTCAGAAAGTAACAGTTTTGCTTTGGTTATCTGCACTTCTCTTCTCCCTGGCCTGGTACAAAGCCTAGTGGATCAGGAAGAACCTCTTTAGAAACTTCAGTGGATTCTGGACTTGTCCCTGTTCAGGCTGGGAACAACAGAAAAACAGGATATGCCAAAGCATGTGAAAAGAAATAAATTGTAAAACATAGTGTTATCATATTTCCAGCTTTATCCAAGTCTTGAGGAAGCAATGGGCACGGTTAGATTAAAACTACGTTACAAAATGTTTTTCTTCTACTGGTAATAGCAACACAAATAATAACTAAAAGGTGATCCATCAAGAATTAGCTCACGCAGCTCACCTCATCAGTACAGCATGGTCAGACTAGGGTTTTTTCTGGGTTTGGTCCATCAAAGCAAGGCAATGAGTGATGGGGGTTCCCCAGGCCACTGCTGTGCAGCAGAGCACTGGCTGCAGGGAAAGGCCTCTGGCTGTGTATGTTCGTGTGTAAGTGAACGTTTTAAGAAATATCTGGGGGTTTTGTCAAACCTTCATTAGGTGAGAATCAAACCATGGAGTTTAAATCCCCATGTGTCTTTTCAACATCACATGCAGCTTGGTTTCTAAACTCCACTGCACTTGCTGAAATGCCAGTTTTGATCTGTGTTTAGCACAAGCACAGCATAGGAGCTAATTCAATAGGCCAAGCTGGACGAAAACACTGGCTTTGTTCTGATTTAAAACCAAATTGTTTTCTTAGAATCATAGAATAGTTAGGGTTGGAAAGGACCTAAAGATCATTCAGTTCCAATCCCCTGCCATGGGCAGCGACACCTCCCACTAAACCATGCCACCCAAGCTTCTGTCCAACCTGGCCTTGGACACCTCCAACGATGGAGCATTCACAACTTCCCTGGGCAACCCATTCCAGTGCCTCACCACCCTTACAGTAATGAATTTCTTATATCCAGTCTAAACTTCCCCTGTTTAAGTTTGAACCCATTACCCCTTGTCCTATCACTACAGTCCCTAATGAAGAGTCCCTCCCCAGCACCTTTATAAGCCCCCTTCAGATACTGGAAGGCTGCTATGAGGTC
This sequence comes from Amazona ochrocephala, assembly GCA_039720435.1. NCBI lineage: Eukaryota > Metazoa > Chordata > Aves > Psittaciformes > Psittacidae > Amazona > Amazona ochrocephala. The sequence continues at coordinate 82,897,654 of CM077879.1, forward strand.
TCCCTGCAGCCTTCTCTTCTTCAGGCTGAACAGCCCCAACTTTCTCAGCTTATCTTCATACGGGAGGTGCTCCAGTCCCTGATCATCCTCGTGGCCTCCTCTGCACTTGTTCCAACAGTTCCATGTCCTTTTTATGTTGAGGACACCAGAACTGCACACAATACTCCAAGTGAGGTCTCACGAGAGCAGAGTAGAGGGGCAGGAGCACCTCCCTCGACCTGCTGGTCACACTTCTTTTGATGCAGACCAGGATACGGTTGGCTTTCTGGCCTGCAAGCGCACACTGAAGCTGGCTCATGTTCATTTTGTCACCAACCAACACCCCCAAGTCCTTCTCTGCGGGGCTGCTCTGAATCTCTTCTCTGCCCATCCTGTAGCTGTGCCTGGGATTGCTCCGACCCACATGTAGGACCTTGCACTTGGCATTGTTAAACTTCATAAGGTTGGCATCAGCCCACCTCACAAGCAGGTCAAGGTCCCTCTGGATGGCATTCCTTCCCTTGTGCATACCAACCAAACCACACAGCTTGGTGTCATCGGCAAACTTGCTGAAGGCGCACTCAATCCCACTGTCCATGTCACTCACAAAGATGTTGAACAAGACCAGTCCCAACACTGATCCCTGGGGGACACCACTCGTTACTGGTCTCCAGCTGGACATTGAGCCACTGAGCACTACTCTTTGCGTGCGGCCATCCAGCCAGTTCTTTATCCACTGAGTGGTCCACCTATCAAATTGATGTCTCTCCAACTTAGAGACAAGGATGTTGTGTGGGACCATGTTGAACACTTTGCACAAGTCCAGGCAGATGACATCAACTGCTCTACCCCGTCCATCAGTTCCATAGCCCCTTCATAGAAGGCCACCAGATTGGTCAGGCAGGATTTCCCCTTAGTGAAGCCATGCTGGCTGTCACCAAGCACCTTGTTGGTTTTCATGTGCCTTAGCATGCCTTTCAGGAGAATCCGCTCCAAGATTTTGCCAGGCACGGAGGTGAGACTGACTGGTCTGTAGTTCCCCAGCTCATCCATTTTCCCCTTCTTGACAATGGGGTTATATTTCCCTTTTTCCAGTCGTCAGGAACTTCACCTGACTGCCATGATTTTTCAAATATGATGGACAGTGGTTTAGCAACTTCGTTTGTAGCTCCTTCAGGATCCACGGATGGATTTCATCCGGCCCCATGGACTTGTATACATTCAGGTTCCTAAGACGGTCTTGAACCAGATCCTCTCCTACAGTGGGCCCAGGGTCTTCGTTCTCATTGTCCCTGCGTCTGCCTTCCAAGACTTGGGTGGTGTGGTCAGAGCATTTGCCAGAGAAAACCGAGGCAAAGAAGTCCTTAAGAACCTCAGCCTTCTCCAAATCCAGGGTAGCCAGTTCTCCTGATAGCTTCCAGAGGGAGCCCATGTTGTCCCTAGTCTATCTTTTATTCGCTGTGTACCTATAGAATCCCTTCCTGTTATCTTTCACATCCCTAGTCAAGTTTAATTCTAAGTGGGCCTTAGCTTTCCTAACCTGGTCCCTAGCTTCCTGGACAACATCCCTGTATTCTTCCCAGGCTGCCTGTCCTTGCTTCCACCTTTTATAAGCCCCTTTTTTCCTTTGAAGTTTCCTCAGCAGCTCCTTATCCATCCAAGGAGGTCTCCTGGCCCTCCGGCTGAACTTCCTTCTAGTTGGGATGCATCACTCCTGAGCTTGCAGCAGGTGACCCTTGAATATCAACCAACAGCCTTGGGCCCCCCTGCCCTCTAGGGCTGTATCCCATGGAACCTTACTGAGCAGGTTCCTGAAGAGGCCAAAGTCTGCTCTCTTGAAGTCCAGGGCAGTGAGCTTGCTGCACGCTCTTCTCACTGTCCTGAGGATCTCAAACTCAACCATCTCATGATCGCTGCAATCAAGGCTGCCCTGGAGCGTCACATTCCCAACCAGCCCTTGCTGTTGGTGAGGACGAGGTCAAGCATGGCACCTCTCCTTGTCGGCTCCTCTATTACTTGCAGAAGGAAGTTGTCTTCCACACAATCGAGGAACTTCCTGGATTGCTTGTGCCGGGCCGTACCATCCCTCCAACAGATATCAGGGTGGTTGAATTCCCCCATGAGAACAAGGGCCTGCAAGCGTGAGGCTGCTCCTATCTGTCTATAGAGCACTTCATCCACCGAGTCCCCTTGGTCAGGTGGTCTGTAACAGATCCCCACAATAATGGCTCCCATCGCTGTTCTCCCTTCAACCCTGACCCACAAACTCTCTGTCGACTGGTCACCTGTCCCCAGACAGAGTTCCATACTCTCCAGCCTATCCCTAACATAAATAGCAACTCCCCCTCCCCGTCTGCCGGGCCTGTCTTTCCTAAAGAGCCGGTAACCTTCCATTCCAACACACCAGTCATAGGAGCCATCCCACCATGTTTCTGTGATGCCTATGATATCATACCCCTGCAGATGTGCACGCAACTCGATGATCTTAATGTCCTTTCCAACCCTTACTATTCCATGATTCTATGATCTCTAATTCCTCTTGTTTGCCCCCCATGCTACGGGCGTTTGTATAGAGGCATCTGAGCTGAGCTCCCAATGAAGCTGGCTCATTGGCTGGAGCAGCTGGAATATCTCTACATTGCTCCATTTACTATAGGTGCTGACCAGTGACTGGGTGTGTTGGGATGGAATGATGCCCCCCTCCCCCAACACATCTAGTTTAAAGCATCCTTGACCAGTCTGGCAAGCCTCCTACCAAATCCACTCTTCCCTTTCTTTGTCAGGCCAGCTCCACCAGCCCCCAGTAGACCTGGCCTACTATATTGAGTCCCATGTTCAAGGTACCCAAACCCCTCACTATAGCACCACCCTTCTAACCATTTATTAACCTGCCTAATCCTCCTAGCCTTTTCAAGGTCCTGCCCTGTATCCTGGAGAATTGACGAAAAGACAATCTGAGCTCCAGAGCCCCTAACCACCTCTCCCAGAGCTCTGCAGTCCTTTATGTTCTCCGAGCTACTGCTATCTATATCACTAGCACCCACATGGATCACTAGAAGTGGGTAAGAGTCAGTGGGACCGACTAGAGCAGGCAGCCTTTCTGCAACATAGAATTATAGAATAGTTAGGGTTGGAAAGGACCATAAGATCATCCAGTTCCAAACCCCCTGCCATGGGCAGGGACACCTCCCACTAAACCATACCACCCAAGGCTCTGTCCAACCTCGCCTTGAACACCGCCAGGGATCCCTGATCCATGCCCCTGGTAGGCAACACACCTCCCTTGAGCCTGGGTCAGGCCGACAGATGGGTGCCTCTGTTCCTTTCAGAGTAGAGCCCTCTACTATTACGACCCACCACTTTTTCCTGCAGCACCAGTAGTGATCTTCTTTACCAGTGCATCAGCCGGTTGTTCCTGGTGTGTGTTTCCTCATCAGCCCCCTGCAGGACAGCAAAGCAGTTCTGGGAGGGGTCAACAGATGTAGGAGGAAGCCCCTTGCTTTTAATTGTCCTCTTCCTCCTTTTCTTATTGTTTGTTTCTGTTACTGTTTCCCAGCTTCCTGGGTTTGCGGCCTTCTTCCCTCTGTGAGCTGCAGGGGACGCTTGAGGTCCCTGCACAGTCTGGTCCTGGAGCAAGCAGTGCTGCTTCCCCTCAGCTTCCCTGACACACCTTTCAGACTATTGACAGCGTCCGCAGCTCAGCCCCTGCTGCAGGAGGACCTGCACCAGGGAGCACCGAGTGCAGCCCTGCCCATTGTGCACCCTCCTCCCAGGAGAGCAGTGCAGGTGCTTTGTTCCCCCCGAGCTCTGCGCTGCAGCCTCCCCTCTCATCGGCTCTGTCTGGGTGCCTGCGCTGGCCACCGCTGGAGCAGCCGGAGCAGAGGTCCCAGACCGGGCCCTGCTCATAGGGTGAGTGCTCACCATCCCGCTCGCCATCCCACTCGCCATCCCACTCGCCATCCCTCGCCAACTGCCTCGCCAACTGCCTCGAACCCGCCCTGTTCGCCGTGCTCCCTGGGGCAGGTTTTTACCCAGTCAGGGCGGTACCGCTCCTCCCTGCGCCACCCCCTCTGAGTCCCTCCTCTCGTCCACTGCGCTGCCAGCTCCTGGGCAAGAGCTGTCGAGGACTCGAGGCTTGTCGGTGGCTCTCGCTGCCCCGAGTTGAGGCTCCTGGGCGCTGCGCTTCCCCCCGCTCAGGTGTTGAAGGCGGCCTCTCCCGAGCTGCTCACCTCAGCAGTTGACTCTTCTTTGCTGAAATGACAGAGTCAAAGCTAGCTGTGTGCATTGTCTATATACAGCACCATACTGGCCAGTTCATGCCAAAGTATCAAACCTGCAAGGCTGACATGGTGGGTGGAGCAGGAACCATCCTATTTGAGACTAGGCTGTGAAGTGCTTAACGACTGTTGGGACTCCACCTACACACCAATGCTGCCTGCAGTCCACCCATCCTATGTACCTTAGGATTCTACCTATGCTACACAGTCAGGGAAGGCTATGAGATAGCAATTCATAGCAAGAGTCTACAGTAAAAGTGTCAAATCACACCCTGAAGGAGCACTTCTATACTGCCTCTGAAAAAGGAAGTATTCCCCTGAACAGATATCTACATTACACGGTAAAATTACCGTCTCTTCACTGGAAAAACAAACAAACAATAACCAGAAAGCCCACCCATCAGATACCCTCCCATTTCTGGCAGTGGCTGAGGAGAATCAGCACCTGCACTTGCAGTCCAGACAGCATCAAAGAATAGGAAAAGCAACCTCAAACTCATGTATGTCCACAGCACAGTCTGATTCCCAGGGAGCCAACCATTCATTGATCTGTAGAAACACCCATTCAAAGAGCATGTAATACAGAGTCTTTGCATTGCAGACTCGGAGTAGAAGAGGTGAGTAAACCTAGTTACTGCAAAGACAGCACCTATGGGTGCATCCCACCAACCCAAACAACAGAAGTCACCTGGCATCAGTGGCCCCTTCTACAGACAGAGTGGTGAAGATCCAATCATAAGATGTCGCCTGGATTCATAAAGAGCCAGAATATACTGTTGTTACCTCACAAATACACATATATTTTTCAAATAGACAAGGAATTCAGCCTGATTAATTAATGGTGCTTTTTTGGTTTTTGTTTTTTTTCCTACTTGGCCTGAGAATTTACCCATGCATGAAAGGAAAAAGTAAAATGAGAATTTTGCTGCCATGTTTCAGGGTGGGAATCATAGAATCCCAGACTGGTTTGGGCTGGAAGGGACATTAAAGCTTATCCAGCTCTAAGTCCCTGTCACAGGCAGGGACACCTTCCACTAGAGAAGCTTGCTCCAAGCCCCTGTGTCCAACCTGGCCTTGAGCACTGCCAGGGATGGGGCAGCCACAGCTTCTCTGGGCACCCTGTGCCAGCACCTCAGCACCCTCACAGGAAGAGCTTCTGCCGAAGAGCTCATCTCAATCCCCCTCTGGCAGGTTAAAGCCATTCCCCTTGTCCTGCCCCTACAGGCCCTTGTCCAAAGCCCCTCTCCAGGTTTCTTGTCAGCCTCTTTAGGCACTGGGAGCTGCTCTAAGGTCTCCCCAGAGCTCAGCCTGTCTCCATAGGAGAATTAGCTGGCCAAAGTGTTAAGCCTGAAGCCGCTCATGTTTAAAAAGAGCCCGCCTAGATGTGATGATCCAGCACAGCAATCATTTCACTCCTGCTGTTACCTCCCAGATTTTGGACCTTCTAGGGTGGTGGCCCTTCTTCTGACAGAGCACCAGCTAGAACATTCTATGCTTCAGGATGAATGAGAAATCACCAAAAAGGTACTCACAGTGATACGGTGAGTGACAGCAATTTGCAGACTTTTGAAATCTGCTGTGACACGCAACAAATTGGCTGCAATCCGAATCTCAGTCACTGGCAATGGCTGCATGTTCATAGGATTCTTTCTAAATGATGGAGAACAATAGATTCAACTATGAATGGGCTACTGAGTTCCACTAGTATTAGCTCCTCAGCTGCACAGAGCTGGTCACAGCCTGGGCAAAACAACAGCACCTAGGCTCGTTTTAGATCCTCAAAGAACTACTATAACAGATGGGAACCCATTTGAGAGTTGATTCCCTCTCATGACTGAGAGGCATAGCAAAGTATGTTTGTGTCACAGTGTATTCAGTAGAGTCCATATGTGTATGTTCATGGTGATTGTTGGAAAGAGGCAGGAAAACATGAAGGTGCAGCTGTTCTATGAGCTTCCCACTTGGACACACTGGGGTGCCTCGCCAAAGCTCTCGGCACGGCCAACACTGAGATAATGAGAAACTGCACGGCCCTACGAGTAAACAGTGACAGAGCTGGCATAAAGTCCCTTGTGTTTCTAAGGGTATAAAAGCAGGAGCCTCTTGTAGCCGAATCCAAGGCTTCAGCTATGGGCGGATGCACCATGCAAGAACTTTCCCAATTACCTGAGACTCCCAGCATCAGCTGCAACGGGGCTTCCCAGCTGAAGCGTGGGCCTGGAGGATGGTTCGGTGGTGCCTGGTGATGTATTTCTTCTTACTCTCTGTTCTCTCTGTGCAGTATTGATTTGATCCATTGCTAATTTTCATCTGTACTTTACTTTCCTGTATTACATATATATATCTGATCTGCTTTATTGTACTTATTTACTATATGAGGTACATACCTGATTCACTTTAGTGTGCTTGTTTAATAAACTGTGCATATTATACAGCTAGTGTGTGGTCATTTTGCTGCCTGCCCTGCCTGTGTCGTGGTTTACGCCTCTCAGCCACTCAGTTTTGCTCACTCACTCACTTCCCCTTCTTTCTTCCCTCTGTTCCTTGAGGGATGGGAAGGAGAATCGAAAGAATGCAACTCCCACAGGTTGAGATACGAGCAGTTTAGTAACTAAGGTATAACACAAACCACTACTGCTACCACCAATAATAATAATGACAAGGCACATACAAGGAAAGAATACAATCGCTCACCACCAATCCCAGCCCGACCAAGCCGTGCACCCCCCACCGTGCACCCCCACCCTTCCGGGTCTCTGCCTTCCGTTTTTACATCCTGGACATGACGTGCTGTGGTATGGAATAACCTCTTTGGTCAGTTTGGGTCAGGTGCCCTGTCTCTCCTTCCTCCTGGCTTCCCCTCCTCCCTGGCAAAGCATGAGACTCAGAAAGTCCTTGGCCAGATCAAAACATTACCAAGCAGTAACTGAAAACACTAGTGTTATCAGCACTGTTCCCAGGCTGAAAGTCAAAAACACAGCGCTTCACCAGCTACCGAGGAGAAAAAAATGGTTGCTATTGCTAGAACCCAGGACAGCCTGTCAGCAGAACAGCCACCCAGGCTGTAATGACCTTTTGTTGCCTCCCATCTCCCGTGCCTCTCTAGGTCAGTCTAGGCCCAAACATTAAAAGAGCAGAATAGTCTCCAAATGATATAATTTTCAGTCAAGAATAATGTCCCCAGTTCCATCATGTGGGATAATAGCAATGTCAGAATCATGGAATGGTTTGTGTTGGACGGGAACTTAAAGCTCACCCAGCTCCAAGTCCCTGTCACAGGCAGGGACACCTTCCACTAGAGAAGCTTGCTCCAAGCCCCTGTGTCCAACCTGGCCTTGAACACTGCCACGGATGGGGCAGCCACAGCTTCTTTGGGCATCCTGTGCCAGCGCCTCAGCACACTAACAGCCCATTCCCAAGTTGCCAAGGGTTAGGGTACCTCACAGGGGGCAAAGCAAGTATTCCCCAGTTGCAGAGGGCAGCCAGCACAGCCCAGGTAGAGGTCAGCTGATTGAGACACTGATTTCCTCCAGAGCTTGCAACAAGACCAGAAAGTGTTTGCTGTCCTCCTTCCCCAGGATGTCACATGCTTTGCCCTAAGAGAATAGGGACAGATAACTGTGGTCAGCCCTTCTTGCCCCAGACTGGAGCTAAGCTACTAGCAGCAACCTTCAAAGTAGTAGTTCAATGATTTAAGGACTGGAGAAATCTGAAATAAAAAGACCAAAGACACCACTAGTGGGAGCTCAGCATTCACGACAGGCCAGTCTCTTCCCTCTGGAGCTCTTGAGAGTTAAGATCTCTCCTGCCAACATACCGTTTTTACTATAGTACCAATATAGGCGCCCTAGCTACTCCTTGCCCACTGCTGGACTGCAGCTTGAGAGAAGGGATGTCAGAATCTACTCCCAAGTAAGTCATGTCAGAGCTGCTACCCCAAATGGTACCAGAACCCAATGTATCAAAGCCAGTGGGCTTCTGTGCACCTGAAGAGCCATTCTGGGTTATAGTCCCACTCACCTCCACCTTCACTACAACACAGACATATCACTCCTATTCTTCTTGTGCTTTTCTCTACAAGAGGACACTCCTAACAACAGTCTGTGACCCTGAAATGCTGGGTCAAGGGAGCCTGCAGAACCTGTTTGTGTACAAGGACATTCTTTGACAAAAGTTTCCAGCTGATGGCCAGATTCAGATGAGGACAAGAATGAGGTTCGTGCAGCTCCTGGGCTTCTTCTTGCCAAGACTAAGATCCGAGAGAGATTTTGTCAGTCTCTGCTAACTTCTTTACACATTATCTGATTTTTTTCCCTTTTCTTCTCTGCAACAGGCTGAGACACTTCTGTTAACTATCCCTTCGAAGAGTTTAGTTTATGATGCAGATCCTTTGCCAGCTAGGAGCATCACCCCATTAAGGGATAGGCCCTTAATTGCCCTCCATCCTTAAGACTTGTTCACTCCTTGCCTGAAGGAAAGATGATAGTGATCATTCCCCAAGGATTCCTCACATGACCACAGCTGCTGTAAAGAGCTTGCCCATCTGGGAAAGCTGACCCACAAGGCTGAAATAAGAAAGATATCTTGCTCTTACATACTCTGTAAATGGAAAATATTCTTAAGCAAAAAAACCTGTGCTCCAAGGGGATGACTTGCCATAAGTCTGGCAAACAATTTTCCAATTGAAATAGATTTTAATCAGCAGTACATTTCAGTGGTTAAAAATTATCACCCATTGACTCAGTCAATGAAGCAAGTGTTTTGAGGAAAGTAGAAATAAATATCCCCTGCTCTTTTCAGTCCCACAATAAATTGCAAATGCCAGGGAAAGGGAAGGAGAAAAGGATTTCTTCACCAGGGGGTAGAGCCATGGGCCTACACAATGATTCCTTTTTCCGCTCCCTTTCTCTGGAAGCAGAAGGGCCCTGCAAGGTGAAACAAAGATCACGAGACAAAGGTATTCCTTCTTAAGTCAGGTGTGGGAAGGAGCAGAATAGATTCTTGCACATTCCTGTGAGGGACCCTCAGGAGAGAAGCAAAGTTATTAGTGCCTCACTGACCAAACAGCTACTGCAGAGCATCCTTACCTCACTCACCCGATCCAGCTAAGACTGTCTCTTGCAAATACATCACTTTCTGCTCCATGGGCAGCCCAGCTAGTAGCTCATAAAACACACGGTAATTCCTCTCACCGTGGGCCTGGCAAGGGATACCAATCATAGAGTTGACTCATATCCAGTTCCAAAACCCTATAGAACACACTCAAAGAGCAAGGCACTGAAATTTCTGAAGTCAGGAGGCACCCAAGACCTATTTTATTTGAAAAGTTTCCAGGATTTCTCCCTGACACCTTAGGAGCATTCCATCTTGAGAGCAGCCCCTTTCACACAGCTCCAAAATCTGACCTTTTCCACATTCCAGACATTGAAAAAAATTAAGTTGAGGAAAGATTTAACTTCCAATAATTCCTAATAAGTAGCTTAATTAAACCTGTTTGAGATTGAACATTGTCCTGTTTTATTAAAGTAAGTGATCACTTTGTGCTACACGTGGGGGACATATCTCTTGCTATAAGAACAACTGGGTGGCAAATATCATACTTAGTCTCATCCCTATTATTTAATAGTAAATTAAAGATTAAATCTGAATAAGGGCGAGAAAGACCCCTCTAGGAGGGAGGAGCTCATTGGTCCTCACCTGAAATGTCACAGGAGACTTCTCCAGCAGGGACTGGGAGATGGATTTTCCCACCACGATGCCACAAGTGTATGATAACCACAGATCCTGTCAGAAGCTAGATTCTATAGATCCACTTCTCCGAAGGCTTAGCAGAGGGAGTTGTTGCTGAGGAACAAGGGTATGACCTGACCAACTTGGTCTGAATTTTGAAAAGCAAGAAAATGGAGCACGAAGTCCACTGTCAATAAATGTAAAGTGACGCTACAGATTGAAGCAATCCCAGCTTCACACAAGCTGACAGGCTCTAAGTTAACCACTGCTGCTTAGGACTGAGACCTTGTGGTTATGGATAGACAGTTCCATGAAAACATCAGCTCAGTGCTTGACAACAGTCAAAAAAAGCCAAAAAAACCAAAACCCAAAAAAAAAAAAAAAAAACCACACAACAAAACCAAACAAATGAAAAACAAAACTAAAAAAAGCCACAAATGCTCAAAACAAAAAAGGGTATTTTCCACAGAACTCATTAGACCTGTAAAACATTTGCCAAAGACTGTTGCAGAGTTGTGAAGTTTGTACGAGTCCAAGAGGAAACCGGAAACCACAAGAGACTTGGAAAAACTTCTGTGCTGCTGCGAATGGTTAACATCTAGCAAAGCGTTAGAGAAAAGCATTATATGTATTTGGCCTGTTCTTACTGTTGCATCAATGAATGCTTGTGGCTAGTGTTGGAGACACAAAATTGTATTAGATGGCTCCTTGGTATAAACCTGTTCTTACTTTCTTAATTTATCACCCACCATGAGAGGTGAACATCTATTCTTTTCTGGAGGAAAACTAAAAGCAAACCAGGGATGTAAACTCACCCTTTTCATATCCTGATGATAACAGAGTGTAAGGGAGGAAGAACTATTGCAAGAGCTTTGAGCACTGCTAGACGTTTTCTCACCCAAGCACCTCTTGACAACTGAGAAGGACAGCATCTCAAGATGTTCCTTTAACTCACTGTCTCAGATGGACATTCAGAAGCTTTCCAAAATGGCTGGAGTTGTCATAGAGGATGGTTCTGGCATTCCCAGAACTCTCCAGGATGGCTAGGACATTGCAAGGCTTGAAGAAAAGAGGGAGAGAAGACTTCAGTAGCAATCATGGGTTTCAAACTGTGAGCTTGAAAATCCAAGAGAAATGGGACTTCACTGAAGTAATTCTTGACTGGCTGGAGAGCCTCTCTTTAAGTTTATCTTGGTATGATTACCTCTGGCCATTGGTGAGCTGCTCTATGAGCTTTTTGCCTTCACTGCTATGATCTTTCACTTTACTTTTTCTCTGTCTTTGTTCAGATTCACCTCATCGCTATAAGGTCTCTAAGGTAGCTATCATCTGATCAAACAGGTAGAGCACTCTATACATCAGGGCTCACAGGTACTAAAATACGGGACAATAAATATATCAGCTGTCCTTAAGTCTTTATGGGAGCTTCACCTTGAACCATAAGCCATCCAAAGTCCAGCTCAGTTAAATAGGAACAAAGAAATAACATAAACAGTATGGCCTCTTTACCCTGTTATTGGCTTCTACTTCTTGCCCAACTGTCAGAGCATAAAGCCAAACTCGGTTGCCTCTTACCTGTCTGATCTCCAGTATAGCATGGTCAGATAATGCACAATTGCTTTGGCAGCTTCTGTTTTACCTGACCCACTGTGCGCCCTGGGGGAAAAAGATGTAAGGAAGCTGGCATTAAACCAGAAGTACCTAATTTAGACATATCAGAGGACCTGTTACAGTAAATCAGTGGAATTGCACTGATTTACAAGTGAAGATCACATATTATTTGAAACACTGAGACAACTTGACAAAACAAGCCCACATAAAGTTCCACTGTGGAATGCCAAACACCTTCTCTTCCACTCCTACAAACTGATGTGCAGCTAAATTCAAACTGTATCTGCACAGAGTGAAGTAAATATTCATCTTATTAATGTTGGCTACTGACAACCTTCACACAAGAGCTGCAAAGATAAACTTTTGGACAGTGGAATACAAAGATGAAAAGAGGTATAACAAATAGTGCAATGCAGCCCTTAATTAGCTTTACTACAGAGCATCAGTTACTCACCTATGAGATGCATCAAATTAACTGAATTTTCTCACATGGTAGCCAAGGATTTATCATGTGCTTTCTGTTGCTGAGCCAACAGTAGCTGTGAAGGATAACAAACAAGCCCACGTGACTTCAAATTAGCTGCAGAATACCACTGACAATACATACTCCAGTCTGGTTAGATCGTCAACCTCCTCAACTTCTACGCAGTGATGTTCACACACATACACCTGAAATGCATAGACACATTACTGAAAATCAGGAAAAGTTATGCTTCATTCCAATACTGGAGACAACACGAGTACCTGTTTCTGCATGAATTCCATCTCTAGGATACTGTCAGTGATGTCTTCTGCTCCCCACTTACCCTTTCAGACCTTCATCACATGGCTGTTGGCCGATGTGGGTCCTTGTAGATGGCCCATTTGCTTAGGTTCTCAGTGGTTAGTTGTGGCAGCAGCAATTTGGAGTTCAGCCATGCTGCAGGATCACATCCCTGATCCTGCTGCTTAGACCAGTGAACACAAGGTGCAACTACGGACTGCAGTCTGAAGGACACCTAAACCCTCTTTGGCATCTACGTCCCTGGAATAATCTGACGTATGTATTGGATCCTCTTCTCCCTGTGGAAGGAAGCTCTGTTCACTGTTTCTCTGAGGGGTTTGATCCGTCAAAGATCTGGGAAGGTCACATTTAAATCTGCAACCTTGTTGCACAGGCATCACAGATTTTCTGTCTGATAGAGCTCTCTGTTTCTCTAGGGAATCACCATTGACAGAGCCCCTGGATAAGGAGTTCTTTGTCTTAAACATGCTGTGGACTCTGGGGAATACTATAGCAAACTTTGCACCAGTATCATTTTTCTTCTCCTCATCTAAACTAAAGAAATATGGAAATGAACTGCTTCCATGAAAAGGAGAACCCCCAGAAGGCAAATCAATGTGTCCCACTTACTCTGCCATTTTAGGACCACTTTTCCCCTCCACTAATGGAGGAAAAGATTCCTTGTCCTTCAGTCCTCCCCAGCTGTTTGGCTGCACCAAGAAAGGCTTTGCCAGACCAACTGAGCTGCCCAGCAGTGCTTATAATCCGGATTGCAACTCGACTTCTGAATCCAAAAGATTTGCTGCTCTTCTTTCTCTTCCCGAATTTCTCCAAGAACCACCTTGAAACACCAATTGCATGTGCCACATTCAGAAGACAAGTTTTCAGGCTTGCTTTTTTGCTTGGCTTTTGACTAAGCCAGCTGGTGACTTTTCCAAAAGCAGAATGGGTATGCAAGTACATGGATCCTATACCATCAAGCACATCACCTTTTTGAGAAGGCGCCTCTGCAACCACTTCTTCTGCTTTCTCCCTTTTTTGTTGCTTCTAATGACTGGCCTGAGCTCAGTTTAACTTTCCCAATAACTTTTCCAACTTTCTTCTCGTCAAGGAGGTGTTATCACATTATTTCTTTTTAATAGTGGAGCAGCTTGAAATATTTGAAAGACTTCATCTTTTCTTTCCAAAACTCTGAGCTATGTTGGGTTCTTTCTGTGTACTGAGGGTTTCTGGAGTCATGGGTTTTGAACAGATACTTTCAACACTTTTCAAGTCAGAGTTGGTTTTCAAAGCCATCTGGACAGGGCTTGGTTTACAGCTTGTTACTAGCACCATCTCAGCATTTTTATGTTTGTTTTTCAGATTGAGAAGGATCTGGGATTGAGACGAGCATTTCTTTGTAAGCATCACTGCTGCTAACTCCTGCTTGCTGCAGTTTGATGAACTGCCCCTCTGCCTATGTCCTACCACTTTACCTTGTTCTGCAGTCTCACACCTCCCAGGTTTCTCTTTCAACGTCATTTGCTGCTTGGAGAGCAAAGGGTTATCTTCTAGTGCGCTGCCTTCATCATTCACCTTCTCTTCCTGTTCAGTTCCTTGAAGTACTTTGCTAAAGCAAACATGTCGTTTTGCTTTCACAGCACTCTGCAGTGGTTGTTTTGTTGTATTTTCCTTTCCATGCTCTCTTTGGTGCTGTTCTCCCAGTAGCTGTCAGAATTACCAGGTGCATCTTTTGACACACCTTGAACTTCGCAATTTTCTAACCTATTTTCCTTGCCGACTACATTATTGCATTTTTCTCTGTTTTTAGGGCTCTTAAGTTGGAATCCTGAAATGCTTACATCATCATCTTCCTCACTGCTCTCGGCTAGAACAGATTTTGGTTGTCTTGGCATGTCAGCCTGCTTCTTCATTTTCTTCTCTGTCTCCAGTCCTGCAAAGTCAGTACCCTCATCCTCAGATTCATTGCTTCCATCTGTGGTCACTCGCTCCCTTTTAGTTGCAGTAGATGCTTCATTGCATTTGTCAAACAGCTCCTTGTAGCCTTTTATTCAGCCATAGGAGGATCTTCAAGCATGGCTTCTTTTTCACTGATGCCATCTTCCTCTCAAGAACTACCTTGCTCTTCACCACTTGCAGTGCTACAGTCTCTTGTACCTTTTTTATTGGTCCAATAGCTTTCATTGCTGGAGTCAGAGTAGGAGTTATCTGAGGTTTCCAGGATCACAGAAACATAGAATAGTTAGGGTTGAAAAGGACCTTAAGATCATCCAGTTCCAACCCCTCTGCCATGGACAGGGACACCTCCCACTAAACCATGCCACCCAAGCCTCTGTCCAACCTGGCCTTGGACACCGCCAGCAATGGAGCATTCACAACTTCCCTGGGCAACCCATTCCAGTGTCTCATCACCCTTACAGAAAGAGCTTCCTCCTTATATCCAATCTAAACTTCCCCTGTTTAAGTTTGAACCCATTACCCCTTGTCCTATCACTGCAGTCCCTAATGAAGAGTCCCTCCCCAGCACCCTTATAAGCCCCCTTCAGATACTGGAAGGCTGCTATGAGGTCTCCCTGCAGCCTTCTCTTCTTCAGGCTGAACAGCCCCAATTTTCTCAGCCTATCTTCACACGGGAGGTGCTCCAGTCCCCTGATCATCCTCGTGGCCTCCTCTGCACTTGTTCCAACAGTTCCATGTCCTTTTTATGTTGAGGACACCAGAACTGCACACAATACTCCAAGTGAGGTCTCACAAGAGCAGAGTAGAGGGGCAGGATCAGCTCCCTCAATCTGCTGGTCACACTCCTCTTGATGCAGCCCAGGATACGGTTGGCTTTCTGGGCTGTAAGCACACACTGAAGCTGGCTCATGTTAAGTTTCTCATCCACCAACACCCCCAAGTCCTTCTCTGCGGGGCTGCTCTGAATCTTTTCTTTGCCCAACCTGCAGCTGTGCCAGGGATTGCTCCGACCCAGGTGTAGGACCTTGCATTTGGCATGGTTAAACTTCATAAGGTTGGCATCAGCCCAACTCAGAAGCGTGTCAAGGTCCCTCTGGATCCCATTCCTTCCCTCATGCATACCAACCGAACCACACAGCTTGGTGTCGTCGGCAAACTTGCTGAGGGTGCACTCAATC
Source organism: Amazona ochrocephala (assembly GCA_039720435.1). NCBI lineage: Eukaryota > Metazoa > Chordata > Aves > Psittaciformes > Psittacidae > Amazona > Amazona ochrocephala. The sequence goes on from CM077879.1 coordinate 82,913,151, forward strand.
CCACTGTCCATGCCACCAACAAAGATGTTGAACAAAGGATATTTTCTTCTGCACTTTCAGTGACAATAATCCTGGTATGTTTTTCTTTTTTCCAGTTCTCTCACCTTTTCCCTGTGCCATACTGCCTTGGGATTGAAAACCTGACTTCTGCTCAGAAGGTTTCTTAAAGCCATGGTTCTTCTTGTGCTTTTCCCTAGGCCTGGCATTGCGTGCCTTCCATGGTGAGTCATGTTTCTGAAAAGAGCCTTCAGCACTTTGCACTGCAATTGATTCAGTGTCTTTTTTATTTAACAGCAAGATGCTTTCCACACTTCTTTTTAAAACTGTGTTTCTTACTGTTTGTGGTGGCTTCCTCCTCTTTATCGCTGCTGTCCTTGCCTTCTTGTCCTGGAGTCATTTCCTCTTGCTTACAGGCCTTTCCTTTTTTCCCCTGTAACTTGGACACTAACTGTTCTTCACAATTTCTCCCCAGACCAGATTCTCTTTTATAATGTCTCTTGTATTCCCTTCTCTTGTAGGCTCTTTTTCCCTGGCATAACTTTAAATGGCTATTTCCTTTACCTCCCTGAAGCCTCACCAGCTTCTGGCTTTCTAAGGGGTCTCCTCCAAGTGTGTCATCTTTTTCAGGCAATGACTCTTTGCCCTTCAGCTGGTCTTTATTCTTACCTTTCCACTGTCTCCCACAGTGGATCTTTGAATCTCCTGGGGAACTTACTTTTTTCTCGCAATTCAACAGTTTCTCTTTTCCAGGTTTTCTGTGCTGAGTTTTAGATCGGGAAGAAGGCATTTCTCCAGTGTTCCAGAATATGTGAGTGCTTATCTCAATTTACCCATGAAAGGAAACATTGTGCATTTTGCTACGAAATAAGCTACAAAGAGGGGTCAGATCCTCCTAAGCAGTAATACACCTCTCTTCTATTGAACAAACATCTGCAGAACCATACCTGTGCAGCTGAGGAGTGCCAAAGTGACTGTCCTGTTCCAGGTTAATCTCTATTTTATTTTGTCATGAATCACACTTATTTTCTTCTTTTATTAGGACTCCTGACAGAGGTCAGTTAAATACAGACAACTGAACAAATATCCATGATTTTCCACAGCAGGCAAAGGTTCACCCACACTGTAGTTTGAGAAAGTTTTTGCTTCTCCAAAAACCTTTTCTGTGCTGGAGAAGAGAGAAACACATCTAATGGTCTATACCAAATAAATGCCAGTAACTAGTTAACTCAGTTTCCTAGGCATCCAGAATCACAGTTGGACCTGTATGAGCAGGTTGAGTAGACGCTGTATCACTGATTAGGACTGAAAAGACCACAACTGTTTGTTAACAAAGAAAAGAACCAACCAAACTAACTTTATACTGCAGTACTAGAATCTGCACAGGTACTTAATTTGTAGAAAGGACGCAAAAATATAAGCCCTGTTTCTTCATGTTTATTTATTGTTATTCCCCCTTTTATTTGAGCACTTGTCTCTTACCAAGCAAATATATACATGGTAAATTTAACTATATATTGTAATTATAATTGTATAGTATCTGATTTTCCAGGGGATAACCTTTTAAATGTTCTACAGTGCAAGATAAACACATTAATGAACAGATCATAGCCAATATATGTAATATATCAATAAACACTGTAGCCAAAATAGCAAATTTATGAGGAAACCAGCTCTCATAGCAAGTAATATCTGTCCCTGAGCAGCTCTCCTGAAATCTCACTAGAGAAAAAGCTAAATAAATAAGGGAATTAATTAATGATGGATGGGAAAAGGAAAGAAGAAATCAAGCAGTAGAAAAAGAAATACAATAGAGTGGAAAATAACAGTAACAATTCAATCATGTGATGGACAATCGCTGCGGCAAAAGGCAGCTGAACCTAGGGACTAACTGTGCCATGTAAGTCGACACTAGAGAACTGCTTCTGAAGACATAAAATATTGACAGAAGATTGCCCCTTCTCTGGGGCAAGATGTGTATAAGGATAGGGCATGTTAGTTGCCCACAGCAAATGGATTTTCAAATCATTGTAACTGAGTGTATAGCAGGATTTTTGTTGATATGTAACTGTACTGCAAAACCACACTGCATAAACTCTGTCAATTCCTTTGTACACCAAATAAAACTCCTAATACAGACCCAGTGCATGTCTGTGAAATTACCTGACTCCACTTCTTTTAGCAAGATGGGTCTGGTTTTGAATGGTATGTTCCATGAACAATGCTCAATGCCTTCCAGGATCTGGCCAAACTGAACAAGAAGTCAAAAGCAGACTATTCCACACAACTCCTCCTGAGAGCATTGTTACTAGCTGACACTCTAGGAAATGTTCAGTATTCCAACTGTTAATCAGCCTTGCTTATTTATCTCTTTATCTTTCCTCTAATCATACACAGGAAATAAAGGATCTAAAAGTACACAAAGGATTAGTCCTGACTTTTCAGCCTGTTGAAAAATATCATTTCTATCCTTTCCAGATATAATGATCCTTTATTTTATGAGTCAACCCCTTGTTCCTTCAGACAGACCAAAACAGCATTTGGGCTCCAGACTCTACTTCTACCTATTTGTCTGAATGAAGTGCTAATGGCAGAGCCTGGTTTTGATTCCCTGGTCACTAAACTCTTCAAGGCAAAGGACCAAACAAGAAAACAGTAAGGTCAGAACTGAAAGGAAATGATAGACCAGAGAAAGGTCGATCATCTATCAATTAAAGAAAACTTGGAGGCAAATGGAAGAAGAAGATGTGACTAAGGAAAAAATCTTATAGTGAGGAAATCCAACAGTCTGCAACATCGTTCCAAAGGGAAAAAAGGTAAAAAACCTCCTGCTAGGGGCATTTGTTACTACTTCAGAGATTACATTAGCCAGTGATGGGTGAGGAATAATCAGCACACAGGACACAGGGAAACTCCATTATATATTTTGTCCTCTCACCTCTTTCACTGTTAAACTCTTTTCTCCCTTTGCCTATTCTCTCTTTCTCTTTTTCACACAACTCCTAGATTCTCTACAGGCAGAAGAGAAACTTCTACCCATTATAGCCTTACAGCCTCTCTCAGTAGGTATCAGAGGACCTAGCAGTCACAATTGTGTTACTAGATCCTACCATCATCATAATTCCACGAAGCATTAACTTAATTAAAGGCTAAATACAATGTCTGGAAGCCTTCACTCAGATGTTGGACTATTATCAGATGCTGGCAACATATCTACCTGTCTTACAGCACTGAACCCTGCATCTCAGTGGTTGTGATTGCAGTGTAGAAGCAAAACCAGACATCTCAAACAGTAATGGGGCCTGCAAAGACACACAGGGGCCAGTGGGGAATTCTTGAGAGATGGGATAGAGCTGTGAGGATTGGCTGTACTGTATGGTACAAATGCTTTCTTCCCCATAACAAAAAATAAACCCTTGCTGGTGATTGTATACACACTACAAGCCCAGAAGAGTTCGGGCCAAGGTTTGTTGGAGCTTGTTTCCATCCACGGGCCTCTCCTTGCCCTAGGGTGGGGGGATGGGGGAAGAGCACACAGTCAAGAGTGCAATTCAACCTAAAGCCTTAAATCTTTGCAGCTATGACAAAGTCTGACAAAGAATGAGAAGTTTTAAGATTGAGTAGCTCCGGAAAGCAGCCTGCTCTGCTGGCTGGAAATGCTGCCGCTCTCCAGAACACTTGGTGACGCGCTTGCAGACTAAGACTTTGCAAAGCATCCTTCGGAGTTATTTGCAAAAGAGAGATTTAAAAAAGATCCATTCCAGTGTTCTGGAAGCAAACTCAGTGAATCAAAGTTTGCCTCACCTTAATCACCCCAAGGAGGGCAGCAAACCCCTATTTGAGTTTTACACAGTACAGAAAGGCCGATGTTCTAAACAAAGCACACTAGGTACATGTAAAGCACATGGGTTTACTGCAGAGAGGGGTTTTGCATATTACGCATTTTGTACTCTTCTGCATGACAGAAAATCTTCCACAACTGGAAAAAAACAGTATCTCCCTTCTCCCCAGCTGCAACTCTGATGCTGAGCAAAAAGCTGCTGCCCTGGAAGGACTGTTATACACAGGTATGGGCTCCTCAACAATTAGAACTTTAGTGCCCCCTCTAAACTTGCTTTTTAGCTCTGGGCTAGAGTTGACACTATTTAAAGCATCTTGGACACGTATTTTGCACAGTACAGAGTTCATCTCTTAACATAAAATCCTCTTCTTTGACCTCTCTTCAACCAGCACTCTCTATGATATGTAGGTGTCTGATCACCTTATTTCAGTCCCCCTCCCCACTTAATACACCAATATTAGTGGTCTGGATCTATAAATCCTGCAACAAGACTTTAGTTACAGAGATTAATGGTAGCTGAATTAGACTCTAAATCCTCAGTACAGAATAGTTGTCAATATTCTCTCCTCCTGGGAGCTATGAGTTGATGCTGCTTCTCTACAATGCCAACTGCAGTAGAAAAAAAAATAATTCATAAATCTGCTGTTATGCACTGCTACTACATAATCATGTGTCTGGAGAGCTAAAGCTGTCTGCAAACAAAAATGCTGCACTATTTGATGAGGAAGATCAGGAACGCTGCCCAGATTTGTAGGGGGCTTAGAGACAGGACTTCAGTTTTACTCATTGTAAAGATAGGACTCCCAACCTCTGAATCTGGGTTCAAATGTGAAAACCTAGAGTTCACAGCTCTTCTGAGCCACGGGTTTAGAGCAGATTGCTTTGTACCATCACTGTTATTACTGGGAATGGCAAGATGAATCACTGCTTATATAAACAATTCATCTGACATCAGGCCTGCTTTAATTAAGTTCGCTGGAATATCTGCCTCCTGGACACGCTGGAGCAGGTGAAAGGTCCTGCACATCAGTTTTTCAACTCCCCTCACTATACCAATTTCATTTAAATCACTATAGGAATAAGAACTATTTGATTTTGTTCTGAAGAAATAAGAATACATCAGAGAAAGGAGAACTCCAAGCAGCACAGCATAAAACTACAGATAAGAGCAGATAGCTCATGCTGTTATTTTAAGAACAGTAGAGAGTGAGTCTTGTCTTCTCTAAACACAGTGGTTTCTCCCAGCTCATACAGAGGAAAAAGTACAATCACAAGGGAAATGCTTGGAATTAAATTCTTAACGGTTTCTATTTTCATTCACCTGTATAAATTGCTCAAGCTCCCTCTTTGCACAGCAACTACTTCAAAATGCCTACGCTGTCTGTCCCAATTCCAGAGAGCTTCCCCGTACTGTGTATCCTAGGTCATATCCATGTATAGGGTAACACAGTCACTCCCCTGTGCCTTGTTCCCACACAGCCTGGAGTCTGCTCCAGGATCCCTGCAAGTCTGCCCAGCTGTGGAGTCGAACATCAACTCTGGCTGGGCTGTGCCCAAACAGCAGAAAGGAAGGAAGGAAAGTAGCATCAACCTTTCTCATGGTACCTCTGAGCTTTTCAACATGCAGTATCACCAGCTGGTTGGCGGAGATTAGGATAAAAGAAGAGATGGGATTTCACCTAGGCAGGAGTCAGACTCAGACATGGTATGATAAGGTACATCCCTGAAGAAAGACTGAAAAGGAGAGGTCAAGTCCAATCCCAAAACATACAACCAATACACTACCAGACAGGGAACAAAGAATACTAGCTAAAGAAGAGATTAGGCTAGTGAAAAGGGTTAAATCATAGGCCTCTTTCTTCTGCATCCCTGGAGTTTTATTTTAGGGAGCCAAGCATGGATAGTTCAGCCTCTACTCCTTCTCCTTACCAGTACCAAACTCTCTGCTGACAACAGGAAAGTAGCTTCCAGCTCAGCACTGAAAAGACAGGAAAACTGGCACCAATTTTGTCCTCATTATGTCTGAGTTTCAGTCCAAATTGAGCAGAATGACTAAATCTCCTTTCAACTTGAATTTCCAAATAAAGCTATGCTCCTCTTTAAATAAAGCTTTTGCAAACAGGTCAAGGTTACTCCCAGCAGGTGATTTTGTCCATGTACTATTACTGTTGAATTCAGTGGTGGTTTTCCCCTGTCTAGCTTTTTCTCAAGAGAGCAGCAAACACAAATGCTCACAGTCTAGGCTGTAAATGCAGCCTCCCTCTGGACTCACAAGGTTGCAAAGTGATAGCGTGGCTATGCGGTTACAACAGGATTTAACTGCTTTTGAGGATGACCCTGGTTCTTTAACACAGTCCCCTTCTACCCACACCACTCCCCTAAAAGGCTTTCCAGAGAACCTGAAGATTAAAGGAGATAAACTCAGGTGCAGCCAGTAACCAGAAGAAATGACCCTAACATGACATGTGATGAGTGCTGCTAAGATAAGCACTAGCAGCCCTAGTTTGGGTGGGGCCTGTTTTGCTATCTCCTGCCAAGAACCCCCTTGCTGTTCTGTGCTGCACTTTGAGAGCTCCTCCACTACGAATCAAGGATAAAAACTGGGTGCTGAGCTGGAGAACTTAAGAAACACACTTCACCCAAGCTTTTGGTGGCTGGGTGGTCCTCATGGCTCAAGAATGAGGCTGTAGAACAGCAGTGTAGTTAACTATCTAATCACATTCTTTTATTCATTATTTATAAGTAACTCTATCCGTCTCTGAAGAGAGATCTCTTTTGTAAACTGATGTGACTGATGTCATCTCCATCATGAATTCCTTATCCAATTTTTGAGGGGGCCCTTGGCTGTAAACTTCTGACGTGTGCATGGTGGGAGAGGAAACTTCTCTGAAAAATCCAGCTCTTCACAGTTCCTGAGGAAGAAGTGGCTCTAACAAACTCTGAGTAAGTCCTCATTAGCCTCCCTAGGGCTCTGTATACCCCAGACAGAACTGAAGCTCCCAATTTCTTTGATTTCCTCAATTTATGAGAAGTCTCAGATGGTATGATTGGGTTTTGCCAAAGGAGGATGGCCAAGATGAAGGTACTAATCATGCTCACTTTATCGTCAGGCGATTGCCTGCTTTGAGCTACACTGAGGTGAGAAAGGCTAAATTGATGCTGTACAAATATTCCCTTTCCACCTCAAGCCTTTCTGCCTCAGCAGCTCTAACCTGGGTTCTCTTCGCAGACTAAACACTGCATTTCTCTTTTAAAGTGCTCCTGGAAGGATGCTGGCACCTTGTCAGAACTTTTTAAGGGAGAGGGAGGAAAACACTGGGAAAAATGAAAGATTTCCAGATTTCAGCTCCAGATCCCTGAGCAGACAGTGGAGTTTGTGGCCCAAGACTTTGGTTCAATGTCCATCTCAACCACTGCTGTAGTTTTGCTCATGCCATTGTTTCAGCAACAAGACAGACTGACCTCAGAAAGAAAAAGACTGCTGATGTGACTTGCCCTCAGGCACAGCACCCTCAGCCCCCTGTACATGCAACCACAACTGAGTCCCCTTTTGAACAAAAATCTGGTTTGCACTTTCCCAATTTTACTGCCCTTCTCTGCCCATTTCTGCCTGCACACACAGGGTTGCAAAGGCAATGTTGGGTGCAGTAAGAACCTGGAAGTACATTGCCTTTGCCACTGTGTGCTACCCAGGCATACCAGTACCAAGGAGAATTTCCAGCTGGCCAGCTCCTCTGATTTAAAAGCCCTTTTACACTGACGAAACTACTTCAACGGGGGAATCCAGCAGCAGATGAAAGGAACAGAAGGCTACATTTCTTGAGAAAGTACAAGGCTCCCCAGTTTTCCTACAGATTCCTTCATTGATGCAAAATATGGACTCATAGAATAATCAGGGTTGCAAAAGACCTTAATATCATCCAGTTCCAACCCCCTGCCATGGGCAGGGACACCACACACTAAACCATGTCACCTAAGAGTCCATCCAACTCATGACTGATCAGAGAAATTACAATTTGCATTAACTCATAACAATCTTTCATTTGTTTGGTAGTAGTTTGGGTAAGCGGGGTGGTCAATGCTGTTCCTGACTACTTTAAGATGAAACTTTCCTCCCTTCAGCCTCATGCATTAATACAAAGTATCTACTCTGTTCCTCGCTCATCCTATGCTGCCTCATATTGACAGAAAACATTCTCCCTGGAGCCTGTACCCCAGGCTATTGAGAGAGAATTCCGGGTCTCACTGCTTCAAACTGGTGAGGCATCTGCTCTCTTTTTCCAGCAATTCTGAGAAGAACCAAGGGGTCTCCAAGGTCCTTTCCCTCAGCAATAACCTGAGGAAGCCAAATAAAGTATTCATGACTACAAGAAGAAACCAAAACAATTAAGTTACATACATTTGGAAACAGCCTCCTTGAATATTTCAGGGAGCGCTTTGTTGCCCATTTGTCTGTCATTCAGTGAGGCTGGATGATCCTGTTGCATTGGAAGCCAGTATCCCATGGCCCCTACCCAGACATCAGCCAAAACAACAGAGCAGAACACTGCACAGATGGTATTACACCCTGCTGGAGGGATGGATTTTATCTGAGTCTGAGTTGAAAGACTGTAAAGATGCAGCTGAGGCTTCTTCCTTTTCACTCCCCAACCTACCTCTCCAATTAGTATCTAAAAAGAGCAAACTGAAAATGCAAGACCAGGCAAGCCTATACTAACTTCACTCTTGCTGGGCTGGTAACCAGAGCAGGTAACAACAGTGAATAACTGACAGCAGCAGGAACTCTGGCTAGAAATCAGAAAACAGACCCATGTGTCATTCTATTGCGTCTCCATTGCTGCTGTGTCCTGTGCTAGCTAGGGTATAACTAAAGAGGATGTTGTCTTTGTGCTTCCACGATATTTTACTGGGCACACTGAGGTGCCTGGGTGGCCTCAAATAAGAAACAGTCCTTGCTCCCCTTTTCGGCAGACCTGAGAGCTGTGAGTTGGTAAAATCCCATGAACTTGAACTGGGTTTCAAACCAGTTATACATGAATGCAAGAGACCTTCTAATTGTGTGGGCTACAGCCCTGGTATGTGGCTGCTCACAGGGCCTCTTCTCCCATAAGAAATGACTTCTCTGCTGAAAGCATCATAATCCCTGAAGTATCAAAGGATCAAAAGCAAAAGTTAGATTGTCCAGACTGAAATGATTATACCCAAGTATTTGAAAATCCCCAGCAGATACTAATAAGCTTGCAGAGATAAAAGGTAGAAGGAACCATGCAGCTAGGGATGAGGTTCCATATTCCAGCTAAACTGATTCTATGACTGCCATCTGAAAAGGGCCATTCCTTCCTTCCAGTGTCTTCTGTATTCCTCAGCTGTTTCCTTTTGCATGGGTTCTGGTGGTCATGCTGGTACAGTATAACCTTACAGGCAAATTGACCTAATTGTGGGCTTCCTCTTAAATGAGTGGGCTGCTTGCCTGCAATTGTTCTTGCTGGTTATTCCCTTTCTCCAGATCATAAGGTGAAATCATAAAGTATTGGTTAAATTGACTGATTCAGCAAAATTTTAACATAGTTCAAAATAAAACTGAGAAGCACAAACACATGCTATGAGAAGAAAGGGAGTATGAACACGCTCACAGCAGGGCAGAACAGCTCTTACCAGTGACACCACAAGTGTGAAACTCTTTCAGGGCTCCTAAGCTCTGGGAAAGGAATGAGGAGGAGAGTACATGGAGCTCAGAGCACCTAGGATAAGGTCTGGTTTTGAAAATTTGATAGCTACTCTGTCAAAACCAGATTCTCCTATAGTGGAACAACAGAAACTTTTGTGTGATATTAGGCTACTCATGCTTTTTATGCTCTTTATAATTTTGCAAGCACAGGCACTCATTATGCTTTGCTACCAAAGATCTGGCACAAACTGGGAGTGATTTGCCTAGCCAGGTATTAGAAGACACACTGAAAGTCTCTTCTCAAGAGTATGGCCTCTAAAACTTGCAATTTATTTTATAGGATGCTGGGCATTTCTCCCATTTAATATTAACAAGCCTGACAGTATCTCATGCTCTATTCTACTGAAGATACTTAATTTCCTTAATCTTCTGTGGATAGATCTCTATTTATTTTACAAGAGAGCTCACTCTTCCTGTGCACAGCAGATATCTTCATAAGTAATAAATACCTCTCAACAGGTATCACTTTAACAAGGAAAATTGGTTATAGAATTTGAGTCACTTCCATTAGGTACACATTCTCAGGGCAAGTTCCCTTTCTGTGCATAAGCAGTGCTAAGATAAGCACATCAGTAAGCAGGTTACCCACTGAATCAAGTCTGTTCAGTCTCATGAAACAAGAAAAGATCACAGCTACTATCTGCTGCTCCTTGGCAAAAAAATAAATAACTAAAATCTACCAGTGTTAATGGTATCTGCTCCCATATGATTAACTAATGAGGTGCATGGAGCTCTGATACATTTCTTTATGGCTGTGCTGGGAGCTACTGAGAAATTAGCATTTTTCTTGTGCACTAAAAAAAATAAAATAATGCTAGATGAATATTTTTCCCTCAAATGGGGTTTTCGAATGCTTTAACAAACCTTTAACTAACCATTGAATGGGCACTCAGAACAGTGGGGAGAAATCTGCCTCTGCAACATCATTAAACAGAGTTGAACAGACCAGGAGTGGTTTCCATCCAACCCCAGGTTAGGCTTTGAAAGTGCAATGCACTTCAGAGAGATGACGTGATACTATGCAACTTCAAAATTCTTATGTCCCGCTTTCCATAGTCAAAAGAAGCCTTTTTAAGGACAGACCTTGAATGTTGCATGAGAGAAGTCACACTGCCTGTACTCCCAGACCACTCTCAGTAAAGACTTCTCTCTGCACTTCCTGAACCTTGAGGACTGAGGCAAAGCCACCTGCTGCAGAGCCTCCAGGAACCCAACAAAGTATAAACCAGTCTTTTTTTAAAGGATAATCCTATAGTAGGTAAGTACCACTTAGTGCTTCAGTTTTATTATTTCCAGGAACTGTGCCTCATGGGCCTGACTTGACAGAACTGAATTTCTTTGAGGTGAACTTACTTTCTTTTTTAAGTCCTCATTGATGTTCATTGGCCTTCAGAATGTCTTCCCATAATGAAAGTACAGGCAAATATCAGGCCTGAACTGTGAGCAAACATCACAGGCTACCAAACCAGTTAAGGGCTATCATACCTCCTTTGGTCACAAGCCTGTGTTTCATCTACTCTTATTTGTGGTAGAATACAGGCAGGAGGATGTACTTGTGTCTAGAACAATTGCACCCTGTAAGAATACCTCTCCCAAATTTCAGTTCTGTGGCTAAGAGGGCTAATGCTCTTCCAAACCCAGTAACCTCCAGGCATTGCAGTTTTGAACAAAGCTCCCTCAGCAAAAGCTTAAGCCGCTTTCAACTCTATATACCACCTAAGCTAGCAGGTTTTCCTAAAATAACACTAAGCCTCTACCTGAACTTGCCATATTCTCTGCTTCCTCAGACTCTCACCACCATCAGGACTTAAGCTGTAACATCTGACTTTGGGGTGGCATTCAGCAGTTCAGAGATATCCTTGTGTAGCAGATCTGGGCTCTGCACAGCGATCTGATGAAGCTAAGCTGCCTTTAAGGAAAGAGAGTGTGAGCAGAATCCAAGCTTCATTTTTTTGAGGTCCCTGCCCTAACTATAGGCAGAGAACAGGAGATTGACTTTAAACAAATGAGCAGCATTCAGACTCTCTTTGTGAACAAGCACACAATATACAGACTCATCTGCTACAGTAGAATACAGGAAGAAGAAATCTGCATCTTTTGAAGGGAGAGTCACTGCCAGCCTGGGCTCTGTCCACGGAGATAGAGGTCCTTCCTGCATAGGGTGACTTTGACTGCTGTCAGCATAAGATACAGCAGGAAAGTCACAGACTGGTTTGTACTGGAAGGGACCTGAAAGCTCCTCCAGTTCCAACCCCTGCCATGGGCAGGGACACCTTCCACTAGAGCAGCTTGCTCCAAACCCCTGTGTCCAACCTGGCCTTGAACACTGCCACGGATGGGGCAGCCACAGCTTCTCGGGGCACCCTGTGCCAGCGCCTCAGCACCCTCACAGGGAAGAGCTTCTGCCTAAGAGCTCATCCCAATCTCCCCTCTGGCAGGTTAAAGCCATTCCCCTTGTCCTGTCCCTACAGGCCCTTGTCCAAAGCCCCTCTCCAGATATCCCCTTTAGGCACTGGAGCTGCTCTAAGGTCTCCCCTTAAGGAGCCTTCTCTTCTCCAGGCTGACCCAGCCCAGCTCTCTCAGCTGGACTTGTTCATGAGGAGTTCCTCTACACAGCCGTTTCACAAGCAGCAAATTAACCCCTCTGGAGGCCCTGCCAGAGCTGTCTGGCCTCACAGAGAACGACTCACCACCACCGGGGGTCTCCTTTTCTGCTCAGAGCTGGTGCTGGAAGAGACCATTGCTTGAATTTCCCATCTCCCACTTGCATTGCTTTGTAGCTTCCACAGTCCTGTTCGAGGTGGCAAAAGCGGAGGCAGCATCGCTGAGCTTCTGCTGAGCAGGAGATGGACCAGCTTGAGGATAAAGCACCAGGAAGGTCAAGTATTTTATGCATTTACAGCACGCGTTGATAACATTCTCTGGTGGCTGCCATGAACAGCATCCAGCCTCACCCAGGACACTTCAGCATGCTTCTAGGGGACAAAGGTACTTCCTGGGACTGCGCTGGACTCCTGCAGCTCCACCATTGCCACCAAAGAGCTCGTTTGTCGGCATACACCAGAGCGGCCGCAGCGCAGGGACCTGCGCTCCCAGGAGCCGCCCAGCAGCCGCGGCCATGGCAGGCAAAAGGGCCGGAGGAGACACCACCTCCTCCTGAGGTGGGAGCGGAGCGGCAGGAGCAGCGCCGGCAAGGCCCCGGGGGCAGGGCAGCCTCCCCTAAGCACCGCCAGAGCCGCCCCCGTGGCTGTCCCGGCTCGGAAGCAAAGCAGAAGGAGGGAAGGGGTTCAGCTCTGCCGCTCCGGAAGCTGACCAGCGGCCATCGCGACACGAAGCATAGAGAGCGCCACAAATCTGCTCCCGGGAGGCTGTGGAGCACCCAGACAAGAAGGAAGAAGCACACCTTCCAGGGGACACACAGTGTGGCCTCAGACCTCTTTGCTGAGGCGTGAGCTTGTGCAGCCTTGCAGCTACACAGAGCCAGGCAGTGGAAAATGACCACTCGCACTATAAAAGCATTGACTTCAGTTGCTTACTTCCCATACTACAGGGAAGACTAACTAAACGATAAACTAGTTAAGTGGAGAACATGTTTCCCTGCAGTCATTTACTGCTATCAACTCAGAGCTTTCAAATGCCACCAGAGAAAGCCACCTCAGTCTATATGCATCTCCACAGGCACAGCACGAAGGAAAGGACCTTCCTCGTCCAGAAACCACAACCTAGATGTGTTTGGGAAGGCGCTCTGCCTGAGAGGGACCATTTCTACCCAAGCAACAACTGGAATGAAGAAATTAATCAACAGTAGGGCCACCCAACAGCTACTGCAGCCTTTTCACATATGTGATAAACACATACATGTATTGGCTTTTGCAAATCATAGGTGTTGCTATGTGGATATAACTGTATGAGTTCGCGATAACAGAAACAAAGCTCCCTAAAGGCAGAAGATTAGACAAGAAGTTGAAAATGGCCAGAACTCTTGAGCAAAATGGAGTCACATAGCAAAAGACTTTGTGAAGGTAAAAGAAAAAAAAAGGGGGGGGGGCTTGATATGAGAAAAGCTAGTGCCTGAAAAACATAGGGTTAAAGTACTTTTAGCTTAACTTAGGTTGAAGATAAAGAACAATGTCTGTAAGCCTGTGGTGAGATAACAGGATTTAGTGGCCCCACTAAACATGAATGAATTATTTCACACCATCCTTCTACTTAGCAGTTGGTTTAGAGACAGCGCCTCCCAAACATCTGCTGGCTTTGGATACTCCTCCTCTGCCCATCCTGCAATCAATTTTGCAGGAAGGTCACGCCGTTCTTAATCTTTGCCAGCTACCAGAAAAATTACAGCTATGGCTGGTTTCAGCTAATTGTGATTCCTGGGGCATCCAACTGCGCCAAAGGTGAGAAGTGCACCGTGAGGAAGACTGCTTCATCTTGAAGACCCCTGCCCGCATGAGGAAGATTGCTTACTTCATCCTCAAGACCCCTGCCCACAATCACCAGAGAGCAGTGTGCAGACGCCAAGAGGAGGAGACTTATGATAATAAATTCCTGGAGCTAGTTATAATATTCTCTCCCTATACGTGGGAATTATGAATATGTATATTGGTAATGCAGTAGTGAAAGTATATAAACCTGTAACAAATGCTAATCAGTGCACCTCTGGCTACAGTCACGCGCCCAGCGCTGTTGCTTTTGCTTTATTGACTTTGTCCCTCAATAAAACCCTGTTATCTCCATTGGTGGAGTTAGTTTGTATTTCACACACAGGATCCTCTTGTAAGCTGTACCTGCTCTGGAAAGTCTGTCAAACACCCCATAATTGTGTTGGAGAAAGAGGTCAATGTGCTGCGTGAAGATAACCCAAGCACTTGGGGCTTGCAGCTGTTAGCAAAGACATCAGACTTTCTTTGACCAAGGGCTTGTGGCAGCTATTGAAGGAATTGGCCTTCCCCACCTGGCTTACCGCAGGGCATCAGCTATACCTGCAACACAACCTTGGCCTTTGCTTGAGAGATCACCAAGTCAAATAATGTGGCTTACACAGACTGCTGGCTTTAGAAGAAAACTCCCACTAAAGTTTGTCTCATTCTTCAGCCCTGCCAATTCAACACCAGATCCCAGTCCCGCTGTTATTAAAGACATCCCAATTCATGAGGCCACGTCAGCAGTGACGTGCCTTGCAGGCTGAATTTAGGACTCCACTCCAGGCATGCATTTATTCTAGCCACATAGATACAAACTATAAGAAGCAGACCAATTAAGCTGTAAAAAAAATAATTCTCTCACTAACCAGACATGCCCCAGGCCTTACCACTAAGATGAAAAGTATTTTTCCATCCAACATTACGTTTTAATAGAATTTTTAGACAAATTCAGCAAATATTTAGTTCCTAAAGATCTGAGGGAAGCCTGCATTACTACTGGTGGGGGTAGAGGGAACAAGAAAAAAAGAGCCACAGGCCAAGCTTTTCTAGGATTACCAAATTTTGGCACTGACTACACAACCCTATAAAAGAGCTCATGTTGAAAGAAAGCATTTGGCCTAAATCTCAGGCCACTATAGAACAACATCCCATATTAGATACCCAATATGTGCATTCAGATGTGGAAAGTTTGGGGCTGTTCTTTAGTTGTGTTCCAAGACTTTCCTCTGCAGAAAAACAGGTCTACAAGGGTTAGGGAACATGCTGCCAGATGGTTCTAAGAATGGATTTTTTCAAGCACTAGCAGCCAGTGTTAACAGCATCTCAGCTCCTGCAGCAAAGGGGCACTTTACTGTGCCAGACCCCAATAAGACTGCATAAAGCAGGAGAAGGGGAGAGAACTGCCAAAGCTTGAGTGGCAATAACATTAATAGGGGCCAACAAGCCCTCAGTGTGCTTCCAAGCATTAAGCATTAGCTACTGGAGACAGAAAGCTTCTATCAGATTCCAGACAAGGAGTTCAAGTGAAAAGCGAGGTAGGCACAAAACTCAAGGAGTTTGGCAGCAGCTGAATCCTCTGATCAGAAACAGGCTGTTATTATTACTGTCAGCTGATGGGCAGACAGAGGGTGACAGAAAGGCTCAGAAGGCAGTTCCTGAAAGGCAGATGATTTTTTCCCATTACATTAAAAAGTGGCTTACAGACATTCATTGAAGACTCTATTCTTCATGAACATCTCTTCCCATCACCAGTTTTACTTGCTAGTGGTTTTCTGACAGCACAGAAAACGCCCTAGTTCTGAATGTTACAAGCCTTTCCCTCCTCTCCTGCTCAGCTCAGAACATAACTGAAAGAACAAGACGAGTTGTTGTTTCTTTGCCCCTTTGCCATTTATCCTGTATTTTAGGCGTGGCAGTTCTAAAAGGATTCTTACTGCCTCTGCTCACAGTAAGTCAAGCAGCTTACTCCAGTGTATCCTTCAGATGTAGGTTTCAAAGCATTGCTAGGCAAAATCTGCCATGTATCAGTGTACATCCTAAACTACTCAATCCCATTAATAGTCTGGTTTGTGCTTTCAGGGTAAAAAAACCAAAAACCAAACAACAAAACCAAATACCACAAACAAACAAATAAAGAAACCCAAGTAGCTGGATAAAGTTTTTTTTCTTTGTTTTTAAATCTAACTTCACTTTCAGGTGTATGAAGTACAATGGCATTTCTGTGGCATGGAGAACTTTTTCAGTGGACCTGTTGGATTTTTCAAGTTATGTGGGTGAAAACAGGCAGAAGTTATCAATTGTTTCTGCCCTGAGAACTGCCACATCACTTACCCCACGCCTGCCAGCAAATTAAATACTCAGAAAAGGCATTAGAATCAGCCCATCTGGGAGGGCAGAAAGAAGCAGCTGGGTGCACCAGGATGATGCACCTGCACAGGATCACACCAGCTCAGACACCCCTGATTAAACCATGACTTCCTGTAAATTTGCAGCATGAGTGCCTGGCCCAAAAGGTGGGAAACAGCAGGCCAGCTTTCTGTTAGCCTCAATGCTGCAGCAACAGAAACAAGGATATAAGGAAGCTAGTAGAAATAAGGAAATAGAAAGTAGTTTGTCAGACCACGCTGAGTAGAGAGAAGGCTTTCTAAAACTTCATTAGCAAGAAATCAGGTTGGCAAAAGAGACAGTAGCGCTTCTAGGAGGAAAGCTGCCTGAAACACACCTGAGGAAAAGCAACTCCGCAACCACATTCTTCTGCATAGTAGCAAGTGCCACCCTGGTACTCTAGGAAAGAAAGGATCCCTTCACCTTGCTCAGGAAGATCAAGACAGCCTGAAACAAGAGGGCTTCCAAGGAGAGGTTTCCAAAGCATGCCAAGGATGCCAGCTCAGCACCCACTCTGGATGGATATAGTTTTCTCTCATACTGCTTTTTGTACTGCTACAAGCCAGTTACAACAGAGAAATCTGAAAATACCCTTCTGTCCTGGGTTCAGCAGCAGCAGTCATTTTTCTCCTTCTTAGCAGCTGGTGCAGCTCTGTATTTTTGACTTTCAGCCTGGGAACAGCGCTGATAACACCGATGTTTATAGTTACAGCTTAGAATGTTTTGGTCTGACCAAGGACTTTCTGAATCCCATGCTCTGCCAGGGAGAAGGGGAAGCCGTGAGGAAGCAGAGACAGGACACCTGATCCAAACTGACCAAAGTTCCATACCATAGCATGTCATGCCCAGGATGGAAAAACTGGGGGCAGGAACCTGGAAGAGTTGAGTTTACGGCTCGGTCGTTGGGTGGTGAGCAGTTGTATCCTCTTCCCTTGTATTTCCCTGGTCATTATCATTATTGGTGGCAGCAGCAGTGGTTTGTGTTATACCTCAGTTACTGGACTGTTGTTATCTCAACCCATGGGAGTTACATTCTTTCGAGTCTTCTCCCCGTTTCCCCCCCCTCTCGGAGTGGGGGGGAAGAAAGAGGAGGGAGTGAGTGGGCAGACTGTGTGATTTACGGCTTAAACCACGACACCTTCTTAGCTGGAAAATGAGAAAGTGGCCTTAGTCAGGGACAAAGGAATCAAAAAGTCTGAAGAGTAATGAACTGCTCTACGCAGAGTTTCACCAGTTCCAGTTCAAAACCTGTTGGCTGACTAGCACAGCAGCACTGCCAGATCAATTCAGTGTGTTATCACCCAAGTTATTTCAGAACAAGCCAGCAGATGACCTTCTAGGGACTATAATCTGAACCAGTGCCTTTCCTGGCAACACACGGCATGGACTGCAGGACAGTCATACAAACAAGTTTGCCCACCACATCTGGCTTCTTCAAACCACCACCTTGCTGAATGAGGCCGCCTGATCTCCAGGAGTGCTCTTTACCTCTACAGCTCAGAGAAGGCTCTATGTTCTGTAATGGGTATGTTGGCATGAGCCTGCTGCCAGTGTGAAAGCAGCTGCTGATGGAAAGAATAGATATGAGAGCAGACAAGGATCACAAAAGGGAATTCAGAGTTTTATTTCCAAAAAAGAGCAATGTAGTATTGAAACAAAAATCAAGTTCAATTAGTTTTCCTCTGATTTGAATGGCTACAAAAATAGATTCTACCCAAATCCATAAAGCCAGTTAACAGTACCATAACAAACCCCAAAATTACTCATTCGGATACCACATACAGCAGTCACAGGAATCTAGTATATATTATTCAATTTTTAAAAAGTAAATTTCTGAACTGTTTCCGTTATAACTGAAATACCAGATTTTAAAAAATTGTACAAAAAATAATTTTAACCCAGTTGGAGGTAACAGTGTGCGTTTATTAAAATCCTGCACCAAGGCAGTAACATTTATAATTTAAAACCCAGCCCAGTAGAAAAGAGAAATGTGCAAACATTTAAAAGTTAGATGTACTCAGAGGCTTGTGGTGCATCGGACCTGGCGACTGACTTCTGTCATAATGCAAGGCGGGCTCCGAGAGGAGAGGCCTCTAATGAGGCACTAAAGGGGGAGGCAGAGGCCAGCATGCTGCAAGCTGCAGATGGATGCAGGAGCAGCGGTGCCTTCTCCCCAGGGACGGTTTGCCCAATCAGTAGTGTATGGCACTCAATCCAACGCCAGAAGGTCCATGATGAATTCTGGTCAATCTGCTTTTGGACAAAAAACAAAATGCAAAAGCCATTTTACAAAACAGAAGTTGAAAGGTACTGAGAGCCAAGGAGTTGATGTACTCAACAGACTGCTGAAAACTCTGGCTACCTCTCCAGTTTGCTTTAGAGTAAGGTTAAGAGGTAGGCAGGAGCCTCCAAAGGTTTTTTAGCATTTCTTTTAAAACTGATGCAGTATATTTACTTATGTGACACATCGGGTGCTGAACAGTACTAGTACACTACTCTGATAGCAGATTTGCGTCCTGAAATTTCAGATCAGAGTTCTGCACTACCACAAACCACTTAAATAAGCTGAACTTTATAAAGAAACTTCATTCTGCTTTCTGCTTCCTTTGGCTACTTCACTGCTCCTGAGATAGGTTTACCCTCACCTACCTCCTCCATTACTTAGTCCATGACCTAACGGATTTCTTGCCAAATTTCTTTCTGCATAGCTCCTGCAATGACACAAGAAAAGATTCATTATTGCAATGCAGTATCATCCCATCCGCTCCCAGCTGCTGACAGAAGACCAGGATAAGGTAGTGTCCAGAGGAAGTGTGCAGAGCAGAGCAGGTCAGGCAGTCACTTATCCTTACACACCAGCAGTTACCAATCCCACCAAGCTTCCTGCATCCGTTGCAGACAGTAGTCCTTTGTCTAGACTTCTGTAGCCCCTGTCACCTGAATGAACATCAGTATTCTAGGGAGACAAGATAAAGCCCCGCACCCATGGTGGTAGCTGTATAGACAGAATGGGAGCAGAGATACTGAACACATCCAAGTGAGTGTCAAGCCAGGATTAAACTCCAAAGTCCCATCCTCGACCGACTAAGCCCATGTGGCCTGCCCTTTAGATCAGTATGGGTTGACACAAATAGAAACCTGTATGCGAATACTCAGAGTCCTGTTCCTTTGGGATGTGGGAATGTGATCTCTCCTGCTTTTCGGAGAGAAAGAGACAAAGCATTATTCATAAAAATCGCCAAGGGACAACACGTGAAAGAGAACCTGCCTCTCTCTTACTATTGCCTTTTGGTAGTCTGTGGGACATGTACATAACCAGATTCCAGCACAGCATCCCTGACATCATGTTGGGCATCCCCTGCTTTCAACTAGAAATGCCCTCCCTTCCAGCCCAACCATTAGGAACAGCAGTTGGTTGGTACTCACCCTCTGCCCCCCTCCAGAGTACTCTGGATCTCCTTCAGGACTTCTGGAAAGCAGAGGGTTAAAGCAGTGAGCCAAAACCAGTGGAGGTCTGCTTCCAGGCAGCAGCCTCACCACATTCCACCTCCCAGCAGAACAGCCTTTAAAGCTCGCCTCCCACAATCAGAGCTCAGACCATGCATGTAACACCACTGCCTCTTCAGCAGTACCAAGCTGGCATAAAAGACTGAAGCAGCTATTTGCCAGAGGAAATGTTGCCAATCCCAGTGTACCAGAGCCCCAAAGGAACTGTCTGTTCCTGCTGCCATTTTACACAAATCCTGTTAGAAAATAAAGATCCTTCTCTTATCACAGCAGCTATGTGGAACAACCCCTGCCTGAGGGCATGACTATCTGTCCAACCCCTCACTTCTAATTCATGAAGACCCAATACTTCTACCAGTGTAACTGCAGACCCCTTGAAATCAAGTACTGGAATCCACAAAATTCCTAGTGGCTTTCTTCTTTTCCCACCCAGAAAGGCACCTGCCCTGTAAGTAGCAAGTCTTCATTTCACTCACTTTCGTCGTTGAGCAAGGCATGTTCCATCAGCCTCCCAGACTTCCTTTCTAAAAGAGAGTAGGAAAAGAGCTTTTACCTAACAATATTTTCCCCTTTTCACGAAATATGTGCAGTTTTGGAAACCCACACTACAAGTGGGTTTCCCCCTCCCCTCCACTAAGTACGTTTGACTTTATTGAATGCTTCATGGCTAATCCTTAAAGCCTCTCAAATACAGAATTGTATTTTCCAGCAACACTAGTTTGGGTAACAGATCTCATCAGATTTCACACCTGTTCTTCCCACAGCTTATTCCTTCCAGCAGAAATTCAGTCCTGTCCTTTCAAGGCAATTTTGCCATACAATGGCTTACTTTAGAGCTAGCAACTACTGTGTCTAAGCAGGTCACAATGTTTCCTTCATGTCCCTCCTTACTTTCCCCTTTCTTAGGTAGAAAACACTGACTACAGGATAGATGCCTCAGGTTTACACCTCACTATACTACATATAGTACAATTATTTTTTGCTTACCATCTTCTCCACAGCCACCCGAACTCCTTCCTGATCCCCTAGAAAAGGAAGCAGCAAACAATCACGGACTTGGAGGCATAGGGATGCAGAGAATTCATGTATACTCTTGGCATCTACAAGAAGCTCCAGTGCATGCTAACTAAATGGTTTATTGAGCAAGACTGTCAGAAGGGCTTTATCATGTGTTGGCAATGCAGAAGCCTGCATGCATCAGAGAACATTCCTAAACGTTTGGAATAAAATTCCTGTAGGATGTCCATGAGTGTCAGATCTGCTGTTACTTCCTGATGTTCCAAGATAAGAGGAGGAACTCTCCACTGTCCCTTCACAGAGCAACAGTTCAGTCTTGCCAATAACACCCAGCCCTTGAAGTGTGCAAGAGTCAGGTGTCAGACAGACTCATCATCTGGTAATAAGTAAAGCAAGGGCTTACAGTTTGTGACTAACCACCCAGGGATACCAATTCCAATGCTTTGTCTACTACTTTGTCCCATCAGCTGTACTGCAAATAGAAAAACCATCAGGAAGAAGGTTACATTTCCGGATGCTGATCCATCTAGGACTGTTGTTAACATACTTCAGAGTCATCTTTTTGTTGTTGTTGGGGGTGCTGCCTTGTTTTGTGTTTGTTTGGTTCTGTTTATTTGTTTTCTTCTCACTACTCAGACACAGCCAGTGTGCAGGGGTTTTACAGACTTTACCTGGATTTTCTTGCAGTATTCTCCATGCCAGACTTGGGGCGCACATGGTTGTTACTTGTAACTTCTGGCATGTCCACAATGCACCGCGGCTCCACTAACCATTTAGTAGAAAGGGAAAACCTCTCAAACTCCGATGGTGAGATCAGGTAGAAACCTATAGATGATTGGGAATTTATAAGCAATTGTCAAGTCCAAGAACTAAAGATGATCCAAAAAAGAACAGATCTAAGTATCCTCTATGTTTGACAGAAAGGGTTTGCAATCCCTCCTATCTAAATGAATCACTGAGGATGATACTGCCCTAGTTTCCCAAGGATTGGTTAGTCTAGAGATTGGTCAGTTTAAGATGACGCAGTAGTACTGTGCTGTGCTGACACTTGTCAAAAGCAGCACAGAAAGATGTGAAAACTGAACTGCAAAGCAGCGATTCACCCTCAGCAGCCAGAAGATGCTGGATCCGTTTTGCAACTTGAATGTTGAACACATACAGAAGGCACCATGCAGGTGCCTGCTGCTTATAGAGCCATCCTTTTGATTCCAGACAAGAGGATAGTGGCCAGATGGAAGCTACCCATGAGGCACATCCTTCCTGTTAGGTGAAAACCACTGTATGCATTAACAATGATGGAATAAATTCACTTCTGCTAATTCACGTGACAGTGTCTGTTGGCATCTGATGCTGGCCAGAAACATGTAATGGACATATTTATGTAACATTAACATGTATACATAGCCAGGTCTAAACACTAAGCCCTGTAATCTCTTTTCCATTGTCCCAAAACACAACAGAGGTAAGTGATTTGGGAGAAGCACACCTTACCTTGTCCATATTTGGTGAAGACACAGGACGCAATGCCACTCACATCCTCTTTGCGGATGCAAGGGTAGCGGATCTGTAACTTGAGGAAGGGCAGTGAGATGATCTGAATGTCTCCCAGGTTAGTCAGGACGGCAAGGTCATTTTCATTGTAATCGTCAGTCTTGCAGCTGCTAAAGTTCGCAACTGTCACCTTCCGTACCCTACAGCCTTCCAGTGCTGTCAGCTTGAGCTTCAGTTTGGAGCTAACCTTAGGTAAGGTGAATACCTGTCATAGAAACAAGACACTGACACCTCTTTCCTGCACAATGGCAGCAGTCACTCCCCAGACATCTGCTATTCCCTCCTTTAAAGCTGTTTTCATTCACAGTGAATGCACACCAGTGTAATTGAGTCAGCCTGGCTCCCTGCTCAGACAAGAAGGAATCAGCACAGTCGGTGTTAGACTCTGTTTCTGTTCTGACATCGAGCAGACCTAACCTTCAGGCTGCAAACTGCATTTCTCCCCCTAGTTCTTTCAAACCCCCTCCAAATTTGGGTACAATTACAGAAATAGAATGGGGTTTACCCTAACCATGTTTTCTTCCACATTATTTTTAATGTAAGCCAGCCTACAGCAAGCTACTTCAAGTCTTACGCTGACTAGTTAAGCATGGAAAGCAAGAAGCTTTTTAGCCACTTTACAGAAATGCCTACCAATTTCCACTTCTGTACTAACCACAGCAAAAGCTCTTTCCCAAAAACAGAAGCAGCCTTGTCCAAAGAGCATAATGTAATACACAAATACAATTTTCATGTTCAGCATGTGCATCCCTATACTGAATACCCAATTTGTCAGCATGCACCTGATTTATGGACTTCACCAAACAGAAGTGCTGTCCCAGAGGTGTTACTCAGGTATGTAAGAATACGCACTCTCAAGACTTAACTTTCCACTGAGCAGTGCTCTAGCAGATGTTACATGCCTCCTGGGTGATACTTACCTTAAATTGCTCTTCAGATACCACCAACAACTGATGGCTGCCTTGCATATCAGGACTCTTAGAAAGGTCATGTGCTACTTCTAGAGGTTCTGGGAGGGGTGTGCTGTGTCCATCCAAGACAAGTATACCCACAACAGGAGCCCTGTGCATCAGCTGAATCTCTTTGGCTAGACAAGCAAGATAACCAGGAAAATAAACAGACATAGGAGTCTAGTCAGATACACTGTGTTAGAACCTCACTCACACCCTCTCAGTTAGAGACCTCCCCAGTATGGCTCTAGAAACCCTGCCTGAAAAGATTACTAGTTAAAGGGTATTTGAACTGAACCAGTTTGTGTTAAACAGTATCTATTACTATGTAAAGAATGCAGGTCCAGCTGTCAGAGTAAGGTACATGTGCATGGGGGCTTGAAGGTAGATTTCAGCAACAGCCAACACATTTAAATTCCTGAAGCTGGTAGGAAATGAGGCTAAGGTATATCAAGCAGTGCTGGAGCTCACTTACTGTTTAGTTCAGGTGCTGCAGTGAGCACTGTTTAGCTCAGACACTGCTACATGCAGCTCCACTCTCACAGATAAAACAGCAGTAACTGAGCTACCTCTCTTTCTGTGTGCGACTCTTGGTTATATGAGTGATAGCTCACATCTGTTGGGACTTCGCTTTCACACGGCATACTTACCCTGCTCTGCCCTGACAGGTTCATCCATTCTTCTCTCTGCTGGAGGAACACGTAAACAGAAGGCATAGACTGTACCTCCATTGGTGCCTGCCCACAAGGACGGGCAGTGGCGAGAGCCTAAAGCAACAAGAAGGCTCATGAGCAAGGCACCATCTGTGACATCCTTGGACAACTGCTTTCCACTACACATTCCTGCTCTGTTAACACCCTGAATATCTTTATGTTAGGGCAGACTTGCCATGGAAACTAGAGGTTCTTGCACTTCTTTTCCCAATACGTGCCCATCGGCAGCCCTGATAAAGGACACAGCTTGTGAGTAAAGGGAAAGCAGTGCTGTTTCCATCAGACACCACAGCTGCTGCACCCAGTTTTCATATATTTATATCCCATGTGAGCAGAGTAAATTTGTGCAAGGTACAGTCTGGGCTCTGATGCACAACCAGCCACTACCCTCACCAAGATCAAAAGGCTCTGCTGGCGGCAGGGGTGGAACTTCAGAGTAATGAGACAAAAAAAAAAAAAAAGGTTATACTAAAAAGTCAGATGTCATTCCAGCACATTTGAAAACTGCACATAAAGGCTGCATCCGAAGATGCACTACTGCTTGCCTTGGATTAACCAGCAGCCCGAATGGCTAAATAATTCTGCATGGCAACATATGCTCTTGTTCTATATTAGTTTTTCAGCATCGACAAAGTAGGACACAGGAGATGCCAAATTTTCCTGGCAGTAAATCCTAATACATTCCTTGGCAGGAGGAGCAAAAACCTATTCGGAAGAACAGATAGATGTTTGTTCTACTCACTGTCTCTCAAGAAGGTATCAGCAAAATACAAGGTTCGCACAAAGCCAGTGAAAGAGTCTTCTGCAGAGCGGGCTTCAATCTTCCGCTGGACTGGAGCCAGTTCCATTTCCTGCAATGTGTCTTGGTCAAATTTGGCATTTGCTTCTTGCACCTTCAAAGATGACAAGACATTCTGTCAGTCAGGCAAAGACATGGGGAAGAAGGAGAGATAGTGAAAATGGCAGCAACAGAAAGGGAAAGCATCATCATACCAGTGAACCAGGGCATCCTACATCCCATGATCAACTATAGAGTACATCTTCTCTAAAGACTAATAGAGCAGCATCAGAAATTGCCAGTTTTGTTCTAATGTCAACAGCCACCGGTACCATAGCAGGACTGCAGACCACCTCCTGCTCTCAGCAGTCTAATCAGGACCTCGCGTGCTTGTCCTGGGTTCAGCTGTAACAGTTACTTTTCTCCTTCTTAGTAGCTGATGCAGCGCTGTGTTTTGGCTTTAGTCTGAGAATTAACATTGGTAACACACCAAAGTTTTAGTTGTTGCTAAGTAACGCTTACTCTCATGATCAAGGACTTTTCAGTTTCTCATGCTCTGCCAGTGAGGACGAACACAAGAAGCGGGGAGGAAGTAGAAACAGGACACCTGACCCAAACTGGCCAAAGGGGTATTCCATACCACAGCACATCATGCCCAGGACAGAAACTAAGGGGAATCACCTAGAAGGCCCAGACTGCTGCTCGGGTCAGGCTGGGTATCGGTCAGTGGGTGCTGAGCAATTGTATTGTGCATTACTTGTGTTTATTGGTAATTTTTTCCCCTTTTCAGTTTTATATTCTCTCCCCTTGTTTTTTCCCTTATCATGATTATTATTATTAGCAGCAATAGTAGTAGTTTTGTATTATACTTAAGTTGTTGGACTGATTTTATCTCAACCCATGGGGTTTACATTCTTTCGATTCTCCTCCCCATCCCATCTGGAGTGGGGGGAAAAGAAGGGGAAAGTGAGCAAGCGGATACCTGGTGCTGAGTTACCCGCTAGGCTTAAACCACAACAATGCTCCAAGCTGTAAACAGACAGGACTCCAAAAATGACCACTCACCTCTGAGGCATTTCCACTACCTCCTCGTCGCTTCCTACTGGACACGCGGCTTCTTCTGATCCTCCTGAATGATTGACGGAGGGACTTCTTCAAGGATTTCACCCGAGACAGTGGGCCTTCTAAGGCCAATTGGTCACTGGGATGCAGCGTACACCTGAAAGAGGGTGACAGGAGGCACACTGTCACTTGCTACTGGGTGGCAATCACTCTCAAAAGTTCAGTGGGACACAAACAGACGTCAGAACATGCTTATGTGCTCTTGAAGACCTTCAAGGACAGAGTCCATAGAGGCAGGGCTTCTTGCTATGTTGACTGCTCTCAAGAAATCACTTTCTCAGCAATTCAAGGCCATCTTTAACAGAGGATTACCACAGACCTCGTGGAAAGAAGACACTTACTTGACAAAGACCAGTCGTTTCTGCTGGTGGTCAAAAAGCCCAAAACCATGACTGGTACCAAAGGCCACAAGCTTCCATTCAGAGTGAAGGGCCAGTGAGGTGACCACAGCTGGTGGTTGACACTGGACAAGGACAAATGGCTGAAAACCAGCTTCAAATCGAACAGGTCCATCCCGAGTTTTTAGTTTCTCATGACCTTTCCATCGATAGCCCTCCTGGTCCTGCAGAAGATCTGCTTCAGCATGGTCCACAACATGTTCTGCATCTTCATCATTCAGTTCCATCACCAGTACCTGAAATTCAAATTTTAACGTATCTCCAGAATACACTGTGACAAACCTGCGCTAAAAGCAAGGTTTATTATGACTGTTTTATTTCAATACCTGTCCTGCTGTACCAGCTACAGCCAAGTATCCACTGTATTTACACAGGTAGATCTTCTGGATCCCAAGTCTAGGATCATCACTGTAAGGGTCAAAGGTCCCAACCTGTGCAAGAGAACGCACAGTGGCTGATCTTTGCAGCTGCATTAACTAGGACAGGAATTATAACTCTTCAGTTTTCCAAAAAGCTCCTACAAGCACCAGCTATCTCACCTTGCGAAGCGGAGGCCACTCATCCTCACCCAGGGTGTTCATATTGTCATTGGGATCAGCGTCGGTGAGAAACACTCGCACTGTGCTCAGCTTATAAAGGAGATGTAAGCAGACGCCAGATGCATCCCAAAACCGCACAGTGCCGTCTTCATGCCTGGATGGGGAGGGTTACAGAAACAAACGTCACACAGGAGGACAGCACAGCACCTAGCTGAGGATGGTAAAACAGAGGGGAAAAAATACACCAAACATGAAACCACACTGTTTACAAAGCCCTGAGCTGTAGCAACTGAGAGCTTCCAGAGAAAGATTTTGTGGAGCTTTTTTGTGGGGTCTGGTTTTTGTTTATGTTGTTGGTTTGGGTTTTTGGTGGTTTTGCTTTTACACTTTGAATCCAGTGTGTTTCCAAGGCTCTGACACCTACGCACAATTTAAGATTACTCCAAAAAGCACTGAAAAGGAAAAAAAAAGCTTGGCATATAGTAGGAATAACTCATGCTGACAAAAGGTCTACTCCTGGGAGGGAAGGAAAGAAATCAAGCTTCAGTGTTAGTTCTCCAGGTGAAAATGAAGGACTTCCAACGCAGTGCGGCATCAAGAACAGAGTTCAAGAAACAGCCCACAGAAATTTTTAAAAGGGCTTTTTAAAAACAAAAAAACCAAACCCAAACATTTTATGGGATGAGACAATATCTTGCCACTTCCACCACTTAGCTTGATCTGTTCATGCTGATCAGAGCAGACACAAGTCCAAGATAACCTCTTGTTTGAGATTTAGGACAGTGCAAGGCACGGAGATAAAATGCTTCAAAACTCTGCTTTACACTGGTCCCTTTGAACCAGTTTGGATTACTGCATGCGCTTCTACTCTGGTGTTTGGGGGGGGGCATGGATGACATCAGAACTACAAAGAAGCCAACTCCATAGGTTATCTGTGGTTGTCACAATCTGTTTGCTCAGTAGTAGTAGAATCAGCTGTGCAAAGCTGGCAACCCAGCTTTGAGGAGTTGCACTGTACAGTTGCAGCCTTCTCAATAGGAGATGAGTGGACTTGAATCTCATGGGAAATCTCAGTTAGTTCAAAAGGAAGAACAGAACTGGAAAGGGTTCCCTGATTGTTATCAGTTAAGTACATACCCTGTTAGAAGCAAGTCCCTCTGCGGAGGATCTGGAGCTATGCTGGTGCCACCATCAATCGGCCACGGCTACAAATACATTAAGGGAAGACTGTGACTTTCTAGGCAGTGACAGTGTGAAGAGCATATGCAGTCAGCAGGGGAGCATGAGCTTCAGTACAAGTGGTAGTGAAACAGTCCATGCTGTTAGCTTTTGTTCGGGTTAAATGTTCCTGCTCTGACACTGGCTGTGCTTTCTAGAAGACATTCTACATATTTCCTCAAGAAGCTGTGCCGAAAGCTTCACGTCACCACTGACAACTGGGACCACTTCTAGCTTGTCAAGCCAGAAAACAAATCACATTTTAATCCCCCAGTGTGACTAACTGTCTTGGTGGTGCTCTGGGAAAAAGCCTCTCTCGACCCTATTAAGAGGTAGGACAACATTTGTTAGGACTCATCCCTCCATGCACAGTTAGCAGCACAGACCACCCACATTCCAAGCAGTCATGCTGTTCTTAAATGCATGGGAACACACATCCATTTAAAACCATGACAAGCTGCCATACCATATTCGAGTAGTGAATGTTCTGCTTGCTCCCAGCACTGATAATTCTCTCCCACAGTTTGAGCGGGATGTTGGAGACGTGGTGTGAGCAGGTGATAGCTGAGCAATGGAGAGAAGCCAGGTATGGAGGATGGACTGCTGGCCAACCTGCAGTTTTCAAGTCTATAACTACCAGCTCTTCTTCTGCCAGCACCACCATAGCAGAAGGGTCATCAAACTCTGCAGGAACAAGATTCATTCAGGCTGACAAAAACGACTGTCCAAGGTTAAGAGAAACAAGCTTCCCATCAGGCTTATTTGAAAACTGCTATCAGAATTCTAACACAAGCATTTTTGTTGGCAAAACTTTTAACTGCTTCTATGTTACCTGCGCCTACTGAGGCACTGACATTAATAGATTTCAAGATACCAGCAGTTTTACTGCAAATTTGTGTTTCTTTGCAGCCCTCCTGGGACTGTCAGAGTGACTCGTTATAGATTCCACTGCAAAATCAAAAGATCTGGTAACAACATACATGGCTAAATAGAACAAATTCAGATTCACCATTTTAACAGCCCGAACTCCAAGGACTCTACCTGCTTCTAATGGCCAGCATGGGGTGTACAGACACACAAACGTCCCAGCAGTGACCCGTTAAGTACTGGGTTAGGCCCACAGTCCATTGAGGCTAAGCTGCTTAAACACAGTAATGCCTTGGGTTCTGCAGAATGCTTCTCTGCTTGAACTGACAAGTATTTACAATTCAGCCCTCTTACATTTGCCCCACTTCTCCTATGTTGTGACATATCTTCTGGACTTTCCTGTTTTAAAGAGTGTGCATATCATCTCATATATATTCATATGTATATTTAACAGATTTAATCTGTAATCTTGTCTATGTAACTTTACAGATGACACCTGACAATCAAGAATTTAAGATTTTTCATCATACCTAGAATTAAAGTGAAAAACATTTAGTGTACAACGTTATTGCAGGAACATTCACAAGAGCCACAATAGCAGCTGGTGAGGAAAACCAAAACCACAAATCGGTTGACACCAATAATGTTTAACATAGCTACAGAAATCTAAGTGAATGCATCACTAATGTGTCACGTTGCAAGAGGAGGGGTAATAAACAGTGAGCCATAAGCAAACTAGCAGCTTTTTCCTGACCTTCCCTGCTAACCCATACTTTTACTTCCCTTCTTTAGTTCATTACGTGGAATATTCTTGCAAGATACAGCACATCTATATGCAAGCACATACCAACACTGTTCACTCAGCAAAATTAATTTCAAGTAATTAATACTTGGCCTCACTCTAGTTAAGGCACCCCACGTTTCACCTCTGTCTAGCCACAGCTGTAACTCACTAGGAGTTCAGTTTGTTCAGGAGAAAGTGTTTTATATTCAGTTTTACTTTGCTTTCTTATGTGCAGGACTATCTGCAGGACTTCTGAATAGAATAAATACCCCCATAGCTGTACTAGGCACAGTCAGCCCTGCACTCTGACTGCTGCTGCCAATGTTAACCAAATATACTGTTTTAATTATAGTTTTTTCCTTGCAAAGGCACACATCTGAGGTCATTGCTTATGGCAAGAACCTATTTTAAGTTGCTGAAGTAGCAGGCACACTAGAATGTGTCACGACTGCCGTCCACTCATCCCCATGCTAATTTAAAAACAAGAAAACAGGAAGGGCCGGCCTTTAAAAAGTTGTTTCCACAGCATGTTCAGGGTGGTGGAAAGTCACCAGCTACCACCATGCTGCAATGCATAAGCTTTGTGCTTATTAAATTAAGTGGCTTTGGTGTACAATTAATACCTTCATATTGTCATTGCGGGGAAGACTGCTTAAGGGCAAAAAAAGCAAGCTGCACAGACCCACTAAGCTTAGGCAATCAGCCACAGGGAAGCTTGTCAACCACAGAAACCTCGTTTTATTGTATAAAACCTCCCTCATCTAGGTGCAATAGCTTCAGCCTCAGTAGCAGCTCCTGTCTGTGCCCTCTAGAAGTCCTGTTAACTAGAGAATTCAACCCTTAGGAAGCATACTATAAAGCCTGTTGAGTTGTTACTTCATCCTAAAGGGTTTCTAATCATATCCAGGAATTTGATTTCAGAAGTCAATCTCCTACCCAAAAAACCTCAGATTTCTTTTATTCATTTTTAGAGACTTCTCTCAATCTTCTATAATCTCAGCTCTGACAACTCCACAGAAAGTCAAATAGTCTAGTTTCTTCAATGGTTAAAGCTAAACAGCACCTCAAGCTTGACGGTTTAAGACTTACACGTTCTGCACATTTGGAAGATGCTCATAAAAGGCAGTGCTGTGCAGGGAGAAAAATCTATAACGAACATATGCAGGCACTTCATCTCAGTTACATTCTGCCTATTCCTTTACTAGTTGTTTTTCAGAGACTTGGGAGGGTCTGTTAAGGTCTGAGGGCAAACACAGGGAGGGATCCAAAAGCTATTTCTTTATGCTGACGTTCCCCCTGGATCTGTGGTCTGAGGGAGCCAACCGGCATCAACGTATCTGAATCCCCATGCCTGCAGGGAACTGTCACCACCACCACTGGCGGCACATAAGAGAGAGAAGTTTGGAAACTAGACTACTAAGCAAACCAGAAACTAGAAAGCCTGAGAAGGTTCACCAACAGAAGATTTGAACACAAGCTCCTAAAAAGCATCTACAGACTTCTACAATCTGGTCTAACCCAAATCCCATTACCACACATTTGCGAAGCTTGAAATAGCATTTTTCACTTGGTTACTTCAAGTTAACCAGAAGCAAGAACTACACCAGCATTAGACAAACAGTTCCTTAGGAAAACCCTTTATAATTCCATGAAAATAAAGAATATTATGATTTCTCTGGAAATAAGTGAAGCAAAGCTCTTCCACAAAAGCAAGAATCTGAAAAGCTCGACGCAAGCTGCGGAACACGTGCTATTCAGATTTAGAACTGTTTACACTCATGTTCACTGGCAGTAAGAAAATTAAGTTCTCTATACTCTGACCCTTGGTTCTGCGTCAGCCTTTGCTGATTTATTACAAGAGCCCTAGTCATAAATACAGGTAGTAATTAAAAGAAACAGTAGGAGTAGTTCTCAGTAGGAGTAAATTCTGGCTTTAATTATTGCCTCCTTTGAAGCGTTATTTCCAAACAGCAATATTTAGATCCTCATTTCATGACCTGGTTATGTCCAGTGTCCAGTTTACACAGGCACGAACTGAAGAGATCTTTTCTCCTCAATGGAGTAGCTTAATTTTTTTGAGGAATGTATGGCATTTGTAACCAGCCCATTCTTTATATCAGTATTTTACACTTTTAAATGGCAAATCATTTCTACGGTTAGACTCATCTTAAGGGTCTTTTCCTAACTAAAGGTTTCTATGACTTTCTGTTAAAGTCTCAGAAAACCTGCAAAAAACTGACCTCCTTATTATATTTTATGTGCTATTTACACCAGGCAGATATCCACATGCCTGCGTTATTCCAGTTCTTCAGTATTCCCCTTTCATCACATACCTGCAGTAGGCTCCGAACTGAAGATTATAAAGAAGTCTATCACCCGTGATGTGAAGTCAAAGGCTGTTTGCTGACTGCCATGGACAACAGAGATACTGTGCCGGTCACCATAGCTAGCCCGGGGCATCCCTCCTTGGAATATAATGTAAGGAAGCCTTAAGAGGAAGAGAGTTAGCGGTGTACACTGAAGCAAGCCATAAGCAAATTTCAAAGACATGAGGCAAGTCAAACATTCTAAAAAACACTTAAAATGTTCCTCTAAAGGGCTCTCACGGGACAGGGTGTAGTGCCCTTTAAATGCCTTGAAACAGGTAAAAGTGAAGGGATACACCATAAACTCACCCATTTTTTGTTGTCTGCCAGTAGATCTTGGAGATGGCCTTGCAAGGAAAAGGACCTAAGAGAACAGAGTTATTTGCTGTAATTCAAGAAGGACATATTTATGTAAAGTTCCTTATTCTGCTTCACCAAGGTCACCTCTGCCTCCAAGTCAAGGGGAGCCACCTGAATTAGTAGGCAGACAAGTCTTCTGGGACACACTGACCACAGGACTCCCCAGCGAAACAAGGCTTAGGCTCAGAGGAAGTTTTGAACCCTGCTGCTGATGGCTAACAGGGAGTGGAAGTGCTGTTGTAGAAGGTGATTAACTAGAAAGGACTGTTAAAAACATGGGCATTCCTGAAACTAATGTAAAGGCAACAGAGCTTTAGAAGCTTCTTCAGAGCTTTAGAATCTTTCTTTCTGCTTGCAAGATTAGGTCATCCCCATTTGATGGGTTTCAGCAAACCAGAGGCTTCGTTTCATCACTGCTCAGGTCGACAAAAAGTACACTTAGCTCACTATTAATTACAGAAGATCCAAGCAACTCCTGCTGAACAGGACACTTGAACTAAAACAAAGGGCTGAATCACCAACACTCTTTGTAAGGGGCACTAATTTCTTCAGCATATTTGCTCTCCATGTTCAGGACAGACATCTACAATGTAAAGGAGTTTAAAAACCTGAGGAAAACACTGGACTGAAATCCTTAGTCTAAGCTCATGAACCATTCAAAAGGCAGCTCTGCGTTTTGCCATTAGGATTAAACATTAGGAAGAAGACAACTTGAATATCCTACACAAGCTCAAAATGAGTTTAGACAAATATGCAACAATTAAACCTCACTTACTGACCATAAGGCACAAGGTTTTCCAGAGGCTCAGGCTGCCTGTTGTCACTGGACACTGGCCACTGGGTGTAACTCCCATCATAGTGACAGCTAACGAATTTACTGCCATCCCTCTGCCAGTGGAGGTTCTCCAGTTGCTGAAGAGAAAGACATAGGACAGCTCTCCAGAGAGCTGTTAACCCCCTCAAAACCAACGCATTCTTACGAAATAAAGAAGCTTTGTCAGGCTCCCCCTGCACCCGCACCTGTCTTCAGTGCCTAAGAGGAGAGATCCCTTCCTCCCCTGCTGAACTGACTTTGGGTTAAATGAATACCTGAGTGCCCAGGAAAAGGTGTGTCACTTTGTTATTCTGCAGGTCCCAGAGGAAGATCAAGCCCCTGCTGTATCCAATCAGGATCTGATCAGGGTTCTTAGGATGTTCTCGAAGGGCTTCCACCAATTCACATGATCGCCTGTTACAGTAATCTTCTGGTACCCTACAGAAGCAGAAGAGAAAAACAAGGAAGTTTATTCCAGATATAATCTGACCGTAATAAGAGTTAAGGTATAGGAAGGAGAAATTAAGCAACAAAAAGTTCAAACAGGAGACAATAAGTTATCTTCCCACAAATCCTTCAAAAGCAGCAGAAAAATCTTACCTAAGACATCACATCAGGCCTCCATATGAACATGCACTCAGTCCCACTTGCTTTATGGAAAACCCAAGGTTTATAACGAATTCCAAGACTGGATCCCAGGAATACAGTCTGAATAGCCCACCCTACTCTCTTGGTACCCTTACAGAATAACAGTAACGTGGAAATGTCAGTAGGAAACAACAAGGACGTCAATTAGGACAGTTTTCACCAGCACTTGAATCGGAAAGTGACAAATAACTCACTGGACAAAGCAGCATCAGAAGTTTCACTAACGGTCAAAAAAATCACATGGATAACTTGCTAAAAGTAATGCTCTTTTGCAGAAGTAAACACCAGGGACAAGGCACAAGGTTTGCAGATTTACTCCAAGTTTCTCCTGTACCACTCTGTCTATATGCTGTACCTCCATGGAAACAGTACCAGTTGACAGGACAGAAACTGCTACTTAACACACACCAGGACCAAAAGTTCCTTTCACGGGAGTCAAGCAGATTTGGACAATGCTTAACACAACAGTGAGGCCCCGGTAAATAATCTATGGTGACATTTTAACAAAGGATGTGTCTGCTAATGGGATTCCACCTCTACGCAGCAGTGCCCGTCTGCTCACTCACCGCTGCAGCACAGCCTCAGGGGTTATGGTCCTGTCCTCCAGCACTCTGAATGATGGAAGCTCCACCACAAAGATGTTGCCACTCTCTGTGCCCAGATACAGGACTTCCCGTGAGGAATGGGGAAGGACAGCTGTTATCTGCATGGCACTTGGTGGAGACCTGGGGAAGCAAAGAGACTCTCGTCAACTGCATGCAAAAAGACTCATTACTGCACTCAAGAGAGCTACCTACTCAACAGGGATATTTACAAGTGTCATTTGGTTTATAGGCAGAGATTGAGCCAGGCATGACTTCTTGGAAGGAGAAAAACACTATCTTTAAGATAAATTACATCAAAAGACATTTGACAAGCACATGAACAAGATGCTGATGCCTTTTTACAGAAGCCTCTGTTACTAAGTGTCCTCAAAGGACCTAAAAATAGCTCACCCCCAACTGGCAAGATCAAGTGAAACTAAAACCATACTAATATTTTAACCTCTGACTTAAGGGATGCTTAGATTTACTTAACCTTAAGATTAACAGCTCCTGTACCCACAGAAGGGGATGCACAACATCAAAAATGATGTCAGCCTTTACACTGGTATAACACTCTAAAAGGTCGTCTCCCAGGCCGCAGCCAACTGCTGTCTGGTTTCCATGGATGACCCTTTAATAGATTCAGAGGAGTGAGCCTGTAAGAACAGGACAAGCTCTACCTAGAACAACAGCAGAACTTTCTAACTTGCTTAGCCCCAAACAAGCTCAAAACACCTCTTGCAGATTACCCAGGCGGTCCTTTCAGTGTGAAGCGATGCTCCTCTCGCAGCTCTGAGGCTCCACCATGCTGCTTCAAGCTCCAGAGGTGCAAGCTGTTGTCATCCAGCAATGTCACCAGCTGGCACTACAAAACCCACACAATATGCTTTTTTTCCAGAATCATAGTATTAAATATAACATAGTGAATCTAGCAATAACGTTGCTGCTGTTCATAATCTTTGTCAAAACAGGCCTGGGTAGCCAGCCACAGTTTTTTATGGCAGTGATTATCTACTGCAGCATCGCCGTTAGCTCACAGCAAAAGATTTGAGGGGAGGTGGGGGGGAAGAGTAGGAGAGACAAGAAGTAGCCTAAAGGCTAAAAACCCTCTTGTATAGGATAAATGCAGAGGTTATCAGTGAGTGGGATTACAAGGACTTAGGTTCTCAAAAGCGATCAGCCTGTGGTGTGAAGCTCAGCAGGGCAGCTGCAGGCTGCTTGCACTTGGTGTGGTTTGCTGCAACACACCCCAGCTTTGGGTGGGGCTGATACACTCTACTACACCACACTCCTTGCATTCTTCATGTCCAACCTCATTCTGGAGGGTTGTGTCAGAGTCCTTTTATGAGCCCAGCCCTGCTGGCTGTATGTTCAAACTGAAGCATTTTACCTGCTGAAGCCACACCTGGTGCAACGCTCCCTGTGGGAGTTTCAGCTTATACCATTATTTAAGCAGACAGACACCCAAAACCGCCTCAAGAATTAAACCCTTCTCATAAAGAGGCCACCCGTGCTACACTGGGGGCATCAGGCAAACAGTTTGTGGCCAAGACACCAGTCTGCCAGTCAAGGGACGGGACAGAGGTTATGCAGCCACCGGACACTTGGAAAGTTCTGCCTTCCTATTTTCAGTTTGCGGCAATAACTGTTCAGCGATCCCCAGGAGCAAGCTTCAATACCCCAGAGCACAAAGGCAGCAAGCTCAACAGGAGGCAAGGTTAGCAGCAGTGTTATGAACTCCTGGAAATAATGGAGTCACTTCAGCAGCAGCTCCTGCTTGCTGCTCTGCAGAAGGCGGACCACACAGTCCTACTGAAAGAACAGGGGCTGCAAAAACAAGTTCTCACTTCTGTAGCAGATTGCCTGAGCTCCTCTGGCCTTGTTACCATTCCCAATATGTTGTTTGAGGTACATGACCAACAGTTACGAACAACAAAGCTACTCTTAAGTTTTACAGAGCATCTCCACAGCAACAAATACCGCTGCAAGCACAAAATACACTGGGATAAGCACTCCTGAACAGGCAGCATTTGAATACACTTGGTCATAATGACCCAGCTCCCTGAAACAAACAACACCTGTTTAAGACAGGTCTTTGTAAGTCACACAGGTACTGAAAATACACTTACCTGATCAGGTATAAAGTGAATCTGCATTACAGTATTGTTTTCTTCATGTAAACCCATGAACTCCACCCCAGGAGCACCATATCTGAAGGGTTAGTTGAGGATCTACAGTATTTAAGATGACCCACAGCTACAATTAATTGGTAAGAAGCTTGTTAGCAAGCACAACAAAAAGAGCTTAGTTTGAAACCATTTTTTACTGTTAGTGATCTGAACTGAAAAGAACCAACGCAAATCTCCTTTGATTTTATATGCTTGTGGGCAGGTTATGTGCACTACAGAGCATGGAAGTTCACTTCATGCTCCTTTGAGGGTATGCAGAAGAGGTGCCTGGACCCTGTGCTTTCTCAGAGATGTTTAGTGCTTTGCCAGACACTACAATCCTGCTTTGTAACCAAGAGACAGATGCTACCGCCCGCTCGTGGAGCCCAGCCTCTGAACACAAACACACCAGGAAGGAGTGATTAAGCAGGCAGTGGAACACCAACTTTTCCTGTCTGGGCCGGGTGATTTGCTCGTTTTACAGCTTGCCCAGCTGGTGCCGTGCCTTGAGAACCACACACTGCAGTGGGACTGGACATCAGCTAAACAAGTCACCACCTTCAGTGCTTAGCTCTATAATGCCTGGATGGTGGAGCCTCAGGATGAAGCGTTCCTGACCCCGCATTTAACCTTGGAGATAGAAACCTGCCACAAATATTTACAACAGAAAGGGTTGCTAAATCCGGGCCAGATCTAGTCTGACCTTCTGCAGAGCAAGAGCACAGAGTCTTGTCTAACATCTACATTGGTTCAGCTTCTGTTGGAGCTATACTTCACCTCTGGGCAAGATAATCCCATCCTGATCAGACCAAAATCACTTCAAACCTAGGTAAAATGTTCCTCATTCTGGTAACCCTTGCCTGCAGATTTACACTCAGTCGAAGATTTTAGAGTCTCTTCAAAACTGCACGTTCTGATGTGGTCAGAGAAATCCAGCCAAAGTTGTTCAAAAGATACAGTTTAATGGCTCCCGATCGCGTTCCAATGGCCATGAGGCGGAGACACGGGCTATAGCCCAGTGCACTAGGTTGATGGGGAAATCCATGTTCCACAGTCTGGCAGGGAGAAAGAAAAGATCATGATCAGCACGTTTCAAGGGCACTGTTGTATACAGACAAAAGCCAGAAGTTAAATATGGCACAGCAGTCTGAGACATAGCACTAATGGTAGCTTTTTCTGTTGAGAAGCGTTAAAACGTAGGTTATATTTGCTCAACCACAGCCTAAGGATGAATCTGTTCCAAGAAGCCCTGGCTCTGCAGCCAGGATATGCAGAAGTGTCAATGAAACGAAAGAGAACAGTCTGAAAACAATAACCCAAGCTGCTCTTTATGTTAATGTTATAAATAACTCTGCATAAGCACAGCTTACTCAGCCACCACACTGATCACTCCGCATCAGTTTTGTGTCTGTAAACCAACTGCTCAGCACAATTTCAAAGTCTGACAAAAATACTGCAGCTTTATCTGCCAAATTCCACACAGGTCAGCCTGCGTGACCTCCTCCTGCTGACTGACATCAAGGAACAGTGAAAGCTATGAAGAACTACCGAGTGAACATCAGTGCTTTTCAGGAAAACTAAGCAGATTTTCTATGGGGCAGTCAAGAAAACTAATGCAAATGGTAAAATTCTTCCCTAAGGAAAAAATTCTTCCCTGTGAGGGTGCTGAGGCGCTGGCACAGGGTGCCCAGAGAAGCTGTGGCTGCCCCGTCCCTGGCAGTGTTCAAGGCCAGGTTGGACACAGGGGCTTGGAGCAACCTGTTGTAGTGGAAGGTGTCCCTGCTGTGGCAGGTGGTTGGAACTGGGTGAGCCTTAAAGGCCCTCCAACTCAAACCAGTCTGGGATTCTATGGTGATGTCCATTTCTCAGAGTAGCACAAGGAACCCTGGAATTTATTGAGAGCAGGAGCCTGCTAGCACACCTCGGACTAATTCAAAGCCATTTTGTACTAAAAAGATGTCGATCCCTAACATGGGAAGCAGCGCGTTGTTCGGCATCAGTGGCTTCCCTAAAGGACATTTTACACTACAGCAAGCAGAAGATTTGGAGCATGTTGTAAACACCACACTTAGCATCACTGATGCATTCACACACTATGCAGTAATATACTGCCAGGATGCAACCAAGCTGCTTGTAAAATAGCTCAGACAAGTTTTTAGAAGTGCTAATCTACAGCGATTATCATTGTTTAGACAAAACAAGTATGCATGAGTGCTCAACAACATGCAGCATGTGAAGAGGGCGACTTCCTGGAAAACACTGTTATCGTTACCATCCCAGCTTCTGCAAAAATATGTTCTTCTAAGGCAAACTGCTCAGCTCCGGAACAGGAATTTGTAACAAAACAGCATAAGAACCATGCACAAAAAACCCCAACAAACAAATATAATAAGCAGAGAACCCTCTTTCATCTAGAGGAGTAAGCACTTGTACCTCACTCCCACCCTCATTTCCATCATGCCTTTGAGAGAGAGCCCATCACTTGGCTTTATGGTTTATTCAACCTAAAAGTAACACTTTATTTCCCGGACAGTAATAGCCAGATTCATTTCTGCGGTCATCTCATTAGCCTGAGGTGCCCCCAGCTGCTGGAGCAGTTTAATGCCGTTTTACTGCTCCCGCTCAAAGACATGAGCAGAGGAGGATGTGGCTGACTCCAGTCTACCAGACTGCTTCAGCTTCAGCTGCTTGATCACAAGTCATACACTGTAAATATAGACCTCTTTCCTCCAAAGATCTGCTACCCCAGTCTGAGGTCCTACTAGGAGCAAATGAGCCATTCCAGAGATAAAAAGCAGGAAATACTGGATCATTTCCCAGTTTTCTGCTTACCAACTCATAAGACTGGGTAAAGGAGAAGATACTGATTTTTAGCCTTTTATATATAGTAGATTAAGATTAGTAGTACTGGCTCCAAGAGCACTGAGCTTAATTTATGATAACTTAATCTCATAGTTAATCTCCAGCCTCACTTATTTATATTCTAAGAAGATAATTTAAGTGTTAAGTTTGTATTATTAAAAACAAATGTTGACAAGTCAATCTTTTCAATGTCACCTTTGCTTAGCTACACACGTAAAATTTCCTAGAGGAGACTGTATGAGATCAGGAACTTATCTATGGACGCAGCATTGAAACATGGCAATCTTCTGATCCGGCACAGGCAAAGAGGAACTTCTCTGTACCACAATAGCTACTGAGACACCACAGAAAAGCTTCCTAGCTGTGGGAGTATGAAGTGATGGCATACAGTGCTGAGAAGAAGCTTCGAGGTAACATGTTATCTTGACAATAAATCAGACATTTAATTGATCAGGTGTAGCATGGGCAATAGAGACCATTCCCCTCTCCCCCAGAACAGAGTGAGGAACTTGTTAGGGAGACACCCGTGTAATTCCACTGTTACTTTTAGTTTCAACGTGCTCACGGTCACTACCCTGTCATCACCACAACTAGGTGCCATTTTCCACGAAACATCAATTAAACCCAGTGTTTATTCTGAGATTTCTTCAAGCCCAGAAGACAAGGCTTTAAGCCATAATTCTCATCATAAACAAAAATGATTTACACAATACTGTACTGCCTGTTAGGAAGCTGTCAATACTAGTCTTAATATTTGCCTCTTGGGTTTAATGTGTTAATTTGTAAACACATTAGACAAGTCAATAAAAGCTTTAATTTTCAAGTATGAGACCTATGAACTGCATATCCAAGTGTACACCATTCAGTAACAATAACAGGAGGGTAAGTTTTGCTCCAGTTTTTCCTTCAGTAGAAAATTTCAAGTACCTCCCCATCCTAGACAAATCTGCGAAAGCCACAGTAGCTATTACATGCAGGAGTACACTGCTAGCAATAGCAGACCACTGCAGAAAACAGTACCACATGCAGAAGCACAAGAATAGAGTGTTAGTAACAACCACAGTGCGTTACCCAACTGCTTACGCAGTAAAGTAAATGTACTAATGGTTTCTGATAGCTCTGCATCTTCACCAAGATGCCTGTAATGTAATGAAAGTAACTCCCTCCTGTGTCACTCATTTGTTTCCACAGCCGGGCAAGAAAGGCATCGGGGCGGCTTTTGGGCTGCACTGGACATCACTGGGGCCAGGCACTCACATTCACTGCGCTCCCTCCCAGCTCTCTTGCTCCTGCCCCCAGCTGTTCAATCACATTGAGCCAGCTTTCCTGCTGGCCTCTGCCCTCCCCTCGCCGGGCAGCGTTCCTCAGCCAGCCCTTCACCTGCACAGCAGGTAACCCCAATGGGGCCCTGGGAGGGCAGAAGGCAGGAGAGGCGACAATGGAGCCTTTCAGCAGAGCTGAAATAGGAAACCAGGGTGCCCAGGACGTGCCCTTCTTCTCGAAAGGGCCTTTGTTTCCCTGAGCAAAGGTGGGAGCTTCCCTTCTCACTTTCCTCAGACCACAGACATGTCAGCCTCGGCAGAAGCGAGCCCAGCGTCAGCAGCATTCACTAACAGCGATGCCTCATTCGGTCTCACTCACTGCAGGAAAAGCGCGGCCAAACTTCCCCGCTGTTCCAGCCCACACCGGAGCTGTGCGGGTGAAACTCAGCGCTGGCTCCTGCTTTCGTTTCTCCCCACTTCTCCTCTCAGACTGTTTTATGACAGAGCAGAGACAATCCCAACCACAGGCAATACAAGCCCCGTACCTTTGTTAATGTGTCTTTTGAAGAAACAATGAAGCCTGTATGTGTTCAATCTACTTTGCGTAGACAGCAATTCAGATTTAATGTAAGTTATCCATCACGCCCATTAGCAAAGGGTTAGGAAGAATGAAAGTGGGGTGTGGGGGGGAACACAAAGCCATAAATTAAATGCAATGTTCCCAGTTTGGTAACATTCAGCTGTAAGACAGGCTGGTTCACCTGTGTGTTACCCATCATCTAGTCTGACAATGCCAGCCTGAACATGTTTCTTCTGCAGGGCTTGGACAGAGCCAAAGGCATCCAAATACTACTTCCAAAAGCAGGATAAACTTAAAGATGTAGGCTGCCAAGTCCACATACCTTATCCTTCATTCTATCCACTGAGCTAAAAACAGTTTCTTGCAACAGGTACACACAAGCATGGGAAGTTCTTACTCATACAAACAGATATGCAAAGCTGAGTGACTGGCAGAATTCAGGAAAGTGCTTCTTGAAACAAACACAAGTTTGAGGATAGTTTAAAGAGCTAGTCCAGTGGTCAGTCAGTCCTTTAAAACCATCTAGACCACCTCTTATCTGGAAGAAAACTGCAAAGGGGCAACAGCAGAAAGATCACAAGCTATTCATACCCAGGGGAGTAAATGACTGAAAAAATCAACCGCCACCATCAATTAGAAAGACTTCTTAAACTGAAGTCCATTACGAGGTCAGCATGGCCAAATACATGCCACCCCACTAACACTAAACTTGTGTGGTATCACACTTGCATATTCAACTGCAGTGTAACCAATGAAATGAGGGCAGGGATCCGCAGCACTTTTAAGGCACAGACCTTGATTTAGTCACTAGCAGCACCACACACCAGAGGTGCAAACTCACCATCCCATTGCTCTGATCAGCAACTTCACAGTCCCACAATAAATTTCCCAAGCAGGTTCTTAACCAGAAGTGTTTCAAAGACCTCAAACAAGCGTTTAAAAACTTGCTCACCAGCACTAACGCTCTTGCTTTACCAGCACATTAGGGGAGGACAGTCTTAGCACACGAGGTGCTCTATTTCTTGGCAGCTTGAAGCCACAGCCTTCAACAGGTCTGACTTTCCCAGATCTTCTCAGTCTACCTAGACATGAGTAGATGCTTGCTTTATTCAAAGGGTAGAGGCTTTCAAATGACATGTTATCACTGGAAATACCAGAATGGGACACACAAGGCTTGGAAAATGAGGCAACTTTATGCAAGAAAAAAGTATAATGTAAAAGATTCTGGTATAATGTAATGGTATAATGCCAATTCCCTTTCTGATTCTTGATAGAAAAGAACAAGTTACTGGGACTTAAAAGTGCAAATGTACTTTGCAAGGCCTTTCATTACCAAGTTGCTAATAAGAATAAACCATTAAGAAGTGTCCAAAGTAGCAGCCTCCCTAGAAACAAGATGCAATATTTACCTTCGGGACTGAATCAAATGGAGTCACAAATCCTGATACCAACTGCTAATATATTTGGACGTTTCCCTCTGCTGCAACAGCTGGTTCTTTCAACCCTGCTTTGCATCATCCAAATTAGCCTGTCTCTGGCAGGTAAAGTTTAGCCAAAGGTTCTCATAAGAGAAAAGCATATTCAAGGAGGAGACATCCCTGAAACAGCAAAGGTTTTTCCAAGGTATATACAATTTCATACACTTAAAGGCAATTCTGACCCATCCCTGAATGTCTTTTCTGAAGCTGACAATGCATTGAGCTGAATGCACGCTACGCCATCCTGGTCTTCACTTCCTGAAATGTTTACTGTATCTGCACCAGCATTCCCTCATGGTACCAAACAGAAAATAGGACTGAAGCACTCCCGAGTTCCTTTTGTCTCCCCAGTGGGAGGGAGGTATGCATGGAAATGGTGTGGTTTAGTACCAAATTACATGAAATCATTCATCTCAAATATCCAAAGTTCCACTCTATCTCTACACTACAATTTTAATGAATCAAAGAGGTTATTTCCTAGGCTGACTTCGTTTATCCATTATACTTTTCAGCAAAATTCCATTTAAACCTTGGAAATACAAAACCTACACATATATTTCTGATATCCAATAAAGGTGTAAGTAGCCATTAGCCTAGCAATGAATTAATAGCAGGCATTTACAAAGATGAAAGCACTATGTTCCTGGCCAGGGCTCAAAAGAAAAATGCGCAGAAAGCTGGATAAATAGCACAGCCATTGTTTTTCCCTCTTCACAAAGGGGAGGAAAAAGCCTAGATACAGACTAAGATAATAACGAATTCATTATTAATGACCATTGCGCTGCCTTGGTGCCACCACATTTCTGCTGCAGACTTTTAAATTCACATTTAAAAGCGGAGGTATACTTACAAACTCAAAGTATAAGCACAGACAAAGAACTCTGAATTCGGCTGCATCATGAGCTGTGGCTTTTGTGTGTATCTAAAAAACATACTTTCCTAGTGGTGCTGCAAAGACTACCTGTAACAGAAGCAGCCACAGTACACAGCAGGACAAGCTACAGAATACTCAAGAGTATATGCAAGTTTCTGTGCAGACCTCATCTTATA
Source organism: Amazona ochrocephala (assembly GCA_039720435.1). Taxonomy (NCBI): domain Eukaryota; kingdom Metazoa; phylum Chordata; class Aves; order Psittaciformes; family Psittacidae; genus Amazona; species Amazona ochrocephala. The sequence goes on from CM077879.1 coordinate 82,957,142, forward strand.
GCAATTGCCACTCCACAGCACAACAATGTCCTTTGTAAAGGAGGAAAGCCAGAATTGAGAACATGCTCATGAAGAAAACTCATCGGGTACATAGGGGAAAAAAGGACAGACCTGAAAGAGAGAACAAACCGCCTCTCCTGAATTGAACTTTTCCACCCGCTCTCACAGACTTTTCCCTCCCGTTTGCACTGTGCAGGGGCTCAGGAGGGATCTGCCTTGCACACGTGCCCTGGAGTTTGAGGAAAGCGCCGTACCTTGTTAAACTGGAAAAGGTCACGTTTAAGCCTCTCTCTCACTGGATCATGTCCGGGTCTTAAGAACCTTCTCATCTTCCTCGCTGTAGTATCTTGGCAACAAAAATCCTAACACAAAAAAAAGCAAAGCCATTAAACAAGAGCAGCCTGAGAGGAGAACCAGAGGGAGGAGGTTCTTTATGTTGGTTTAGCAGGTAACACGAATCGGCCAGAACACAATGAGACAACACCACTATCGAGTAACAAAAACCTGATCCCACCAGAGCGGCGTCACCGGCGCAGGACTTGCACGGTACAGTTTTCACAGCGCTAACGCAAACCGGGACAGCTCAGCCAAGGGGATTTTAGACGAGTTTCTACACTTGGCCATTCTGTGACCGCTTCAGACAAGCAAAACTGCAGCATTTGCACAAGCACTCGGGGAAACCCACTCTGAAGGCTGACTCCGGGGCTCAGAGGCAGCATTCAGTAGCATCAGTTTTCACCCCAGGTAATCCTCCAGCTATGGAGCTACACAAGAACAGCACTTTGGGCTCACTCCACAGGGACAGCAGGAAGGCGCTGCACTGCCTGGGGGTGGCTGCAGTAATTATTAACTCGCTGTGGTGAAAAACCAAGCCTAACTCCCTGCTCCGGGGGGGGCAGGGAAGGAAACCTTGCACCTGCAGCTCAGGGCAGAGCTCGGAGCACAAGCCCTTCAGTGCACCTCACTGCACCGGGAGAGTCCAAGCAGGGCAGATCAGACCTGACCTGCAGCCCGGCGATCACACTGGAGGCAGCAGGCTACAGCCTCATGCTCAGCAGTACTCAAGATCCTTCCTTCACCTCCCTTCTGCAGAGGTGCTAAGTGGCAAGGAAAGCTCTGCCAGCTCAAGAGAGAAAGTTCGAACCGCATCCTGACAACTCACCTTGGCAGAAGCGCTCCTGCCTGCCCCGACCACCTCTCAAAGCCCCTGTTCCAGTGTACAGCAAGCTCAGCTGTGCACGGAGCAGCTACTGGACACTCCAGTGAGTATTTCAATTTGTGGACAGGAAATTACAGCAATTTACCAGCTACTCTGTACACAACACATGCACAGCGGGGCCAGCACTACTGAGGCGCAGTGAGGAATCAATATAAATGCCTTACGGTAACCCATCATCAGAAGCGGTACAGCAAGGTGGGGATCAGACTAGTGTAGCAACTGAGAGGGGGACCAGGAGCATCACGGGGTCTGACAGGTGATCAAGGGCCTTGGGCCTTTGTGCAAACTGTGGGGCTGGAGGGTGATCGAGAGACGAGAGCTTTCACAGCCGTCTGTACAGAGCAGAGTAGCATTGCTGGCAAACACGGTGGTTGTTGGTGTGCTCCTGCCAGTAGGGATGGCCTTTGGTTAATGACTTAAACCAGTGCCCTGGGTTCAGCTGTAGCAGGAGCCAGCTGCTCCTGAGGAGCTTAAACTGGTTTTTGGAAGGTTTCTAGCAAGGCCTTACCAGCTGTGAAGGACCAGAAAAAGGAAATGGTATTATAAACAGGATGCTCCATAGCTACACTTTGAGAAGTCCCTTTAGAAACTCCCTGAGCTAGAACTCATTATCTCGGTGCTGCACTACCACCCAAAAGGGTGGTTAGCTTTCCTGCCCATGCCCCAAGACCTCCAGCCACCTAAGCAGTGCTGTCCAGAGCTCACCAAGGAGCGCAGTGCAGTCCTGGTTCACAGGGCCGAAGATCCGATCAGCACCAAGAGCCTGAGACACTTAGTTCCCACCTAGAATCACTGACATCTCCACTTGCCATAGAGCAAAGCGCCTCTGAGCAGCGGCCTGTGCCATCAGCACATTCAGGGCTGAATACTCACAGAAACACATATAGCACAGGATCCCTGAAAAGAGAGGAACAGTAAAAGTGTGGTTTACTTGGAAAAGATATCCTTCTGTAAGGATTTAGGTCCCACAGCCGAGTTTTCAGAACTGCACCAGACATGTCCTCTTTCACAAGGCATTTCTGAGAGAAACAAGGCCATATTTACCAAGAGTTAGCAAAAGTCACAGAGCAGTGACAAGCTGCGGTGCTATGCAAGGAGAGCACATCACACCCATGTACAACACAGTTACCCCTTCGCCAGACAAGGAAAGGAAGGTGCCAGACGTGCCCTTTCCCACTGTCAGTCAATACCCTGGACCTGTTAAACTGGGCAAACCCACGGAGACACTCAACTCAGTATGCTCCCCAGCCGAGGCAGCAGAGGCGGGCCCACGGTGACGAGCACAGGAGAGCGGGTTTGATTTGAGAGACACAAGTTTACATGTAACACCCTCCTGGAGTGTTTTATCCTGAAATACTAACGCATCCAGAAGCACGCCGTTGTAACCTGCCTACACAAGAGATCTCACATTCACGCTCCGGCCCACAACAACTCGCTCAACTGGCCAAGGAGCATTAGGAGCTCAGAATCGGGCAGTAACTCACTTGAAGAAATGTCACCCTGGCAAGCTGCTGTGTCCATTACCATCAGAGCAGCCACGCTGCAGACGCCAGCTCTCATTGACTTGGATCCAGGTTTCATGCCCAACCAAAGAACTCCCAACTGCCACAGTATGGGAGGAGGCAAGAGGCAAAGGCATTTTGAGCAAAGGCAAGGAAGGAACAGCGGAGAGAATGGCCTCCACCGCAGCACAGGCTGTTCGGGTGGAATGATTACTGCCGTTTACAGGGCCCCTGTCAGTGAGATAAGCAAGTGCCGTTTCTCATTCGAGGAAACCCCAAAGATCCACAGTCTGCATAATCCCACCTTCCAGATGCACACTCACACACTGCAGACCAGCTTCGCTCCCACGCACCTTCAGTGCCTTACATAAAACTCCGTCCCATGTGCTCTGCAGTTATCTGCCAGTCAGCATTTACAGCCATATGGTAACAGTTGTGGCTACCAGTGGCCTCTGAAGCCATGCCAGGTCTGCATGTATCCGATGTTTCTGTTTTCCAGGGAAACAATGCTGCAGCTTCCAAAGACGAGCTCTTTTAGCAGGAACTGTGCGCAGCGTTCTCCTCTACAGTGCCTTGGGGCCAACTGCTCATGGGCAACAACAGCCCACGGCGGGGTCAGTCCTGGTTTTGCTTACATTGAGTACCTGGACCCTTGACAGAAAAGCCTGAGTGCTCTGTACATAGACCTTCTGCCACTGCCAGCTGAATGCTCTGCTGAACATGACGGCACACCTGTTTTCACCTCATTTTATTAGATGCAGCCACAGAACAAAACCTATTCACTATTCAGAGAGGAAGGCAATGAAAGCATGAGTTGCAGGATAGTCCTGTTTCCAGGCACAGGCTAAGGACCAGTTAACATCGAAACCAGGTGTCATCCCAGCCTCCCGGCTCAGCACTGCTCGTTTTAGATGCTGAGATTTACGACAAGCGCACAGGCCACATCCCAGGACAGGTCATGGAGCAGACAGACCATCCTGAGTGAGGTCACACAGCACGTGTGGGAAAACAGGGGATGAGGCCTGGCCAGTAAGGGTTCGTGAAGGGCAGGTCCTGCTCAACCAACCTGATCCCCCCTACAACAAGGTGACGCGCCTGGTTGATGAGGAAAAGGCTGTGGACATTGTCTATTTGGACTTCACTGAAGCATTGGATGCTGTCTCCCACAGCATTTCCCTGGAGAAACTGGCTGCTCATGGCCTTAAGAGGTGGATTCTTCTCTGGGTTGGAAACTGCCTGGATGGCAGCGCCCAAAGAGTGGTGGTAAATGGTGTCACATCTAGTTTGTGACCGATCACTAGCGGTGTCCCTCAGGCTCAGTACTGGGGCCAGTGTCATTTAATGATGATCTGGATGAGAGGACTGAGGGCATACTCAGTAAATTCGCAGATGACACCAGCTTGGGTGAGAGCATTGATCTGCCAGAGGGGAGGAAGCTCTGCAGAGGGATATGGACAGGCTGGGTCCATGGGCTGGGGCCAGTGGGATGAGGTTCAAGAAGGGAAAGTGCCAGGTCCTTCACTCGGGCCACGACAACCCCTGCAGCGCTCCACGCTTGGGGAAGAGTGGCTGGAAACTGCTCATGGGAAAGGAGCTGGGGGTGCTGATTGATGGAGCTGAGCATGAGCAGCTTGTGCCCAGGCAGCCAGGAAGCCATCAGCATCCTGGTCTGTGGCAGCACCAGTGTGGCAGCAGGGCCAGGGCAGGGATTGTGCCCCTGCACTGGGCACTGGTGAGGCTGCACCTCGAATCCTGTGTTCAGTTCTGGGCCCCTCACTACAAGAGAGACATTGAGGTGCTGGAGCAGGGCCAGAGAAGGGCACTGGAGCTGGTGCAGGGCCTGGAGCACAGTGTGACGGGGAACGGCTGAGGGACCTGGGGGGTTCAGATGGAGAAGAGAAGGCTCAGGGGGGACCTGATGGCTCCCTACAACTGCCTGAGAGGAGGATGGAGCCAGGAGGGGGCTGGGCTCTGCTCCCAAGGAACAAGGGATGGGAGAAGAGGAAACGGCCTCAAGCTGCACCAGGGGAGGTTTAGATGGAGCTGAGGAACAATTCCTTCCCCAAAGGGTGCTCAGGCATTGGAACTGCCCAGGGCAGTGCTGCAGTCACCGTCCTGCAAGTGCTCACACACTGTGCAGATGAGGCCCTCAGTGCCACGGGTTAGCGGTGGCCTTGGCAGTGCTGGGCAATGGTTGGACTTGATCATTTCCCAGTTGGTTCCATATTCAACCGAAGGCCAAATGTTTTTTCCTAGGAGAAGCATCAGTTGTTCCTCACTGCTGTGTGTTAGCAACCACAGGATCCCAGACTGGTTTGGGTTGGAAAGGACCCTAAAGCTCATCCAGTTCCAACCCCTGCCACAGGCAGGGACACCTTCCACTACAGCAGCTTGCTCCAAGTCCCTCTGTCCAACCTGGCCTTGAACACTTCAGTCCCAGAGATTCACACTTTGCTTTGTCTTCATTGCTTCTGCATGCAGCAATGTGCCTCGATGCCCATGCACAGCTTGCTGAGACACTGTCAATTTTCTCTATCAGCCAAGCATAGGCTGGGGGGGAATTACTCTTTGTAGAAATTTATTGCCAGTTTTGCTTACATCCTCCCATTATTATGGAATTTCCAGCCAAAAGTAGGAGAGAACCAGCGTTGTAAGTCACAATCACACAAGTTAATCCAGTCTTGCAAGGCAATGGAAGTCAGCAGTTTTTACTGCGTAGACAGTATTAAGTGTGGACACAGCCCAAGTTAACCCCACAACAAAAACATACCCATAATGAATTTATTTTGCTCACAGACGAGAGTTGCAAGGTTCCATCTATGCGATTCCTGGGAAGCCTTTACATTACTTGCACTGGTTTTCAATGGGGTAGGGTCCAACAGCTTTCTTTTCAAAATGCCATTATCTCAAGAACTCCTCAGTCTTGCCTTGCTTTAGGTCTCGTTTTCATTCCTTCCTCACCACCCCTTCCTGCTCACAGGTCCTTAAAGGGAGAACTTCTCCCTGTGCATCTGATAATACGTTATCAACCCTGCTAAAATAAAAGAGGCCTTTCTTATCAACAAGCTTTGTTTGAACTACAAGCAGTGAGTGCTCTTGTAACACACAGGCACCACCGTGGCCTTGTCTGAACCAAGCTTCCTCCCGCACCCAGAAATTTGCCTTGTTCCTGTTACGACAGTCAGCAGCAACAAGATGGAGCCCAGATCAATCGCACAGGAAAAAGCTATTCCTTAGCACCGAGGGTCTCACGACCACCAAAATGACCATTTAAACGCCCCACATCAGGTTCATAGACGGCAGGAGCCATCAGATGCGACTCACTGTGAAATTACGATTTTAGAAACACTTCTAGCTTGAGCTCGGTGAAACAACCCCCTGCTACCCTGTAACTGGGCTGTCACTAAAGCTCGTCTCTACAACCAGGCACAGCTGTAACACACCATCAACACAGACACTCGAGAAGAAAGCAGAAGCCAAGCAGAACAGCTGGAGCCGGGGATGGAACACTTGCAATCTGTGGAAAGCTTGGAAGTGTAAGGTACCACCCCCTTTTCCCAGGATAAGGCTTCACCGCGAAGATGCTCTAATAACAGTACTCTAACATTCAATGAGACCACGCAGACCTCCCCTATACACAGCACCAGCTCCCATGGTTCTATAAACAAGAGCGTTGCGATGCACTCTGCGTGCAATGGTCAGGCAGGAACAGAGGGGTAAACCAACAGCTCCTCCTGTAAAAAGGAGTTACTTTTGCCAACCAGGAGAGACAGAGCTAAATGAGCAACTGAATAGACTGTGCCTGACATCCCAGGCAGGGGCCGCCGTCCCAAAACACAGACAATAATGAATCAAAGATCAGAGAGAGATTCCCCAACAACTCGGGGAAAATAACTGAGAACCCATCACACAAATCAGGAGTTTGTGTACTTCCACAGCTTCGTACTTGGAGTTACGAGGGACCACCCACTTGCACTGAATTTACTGTGTGCAACCCTCGTGTGCCATGGCTCCCATTGTGCTCTCCCTGTCACGGGAGCATGACAACACGAAGTTTCAAAACGCTACAGCAGAGCAGACTCTGCACTGACCAACATTACTGCACACGATGCAAAACTCTTTGTGTGCTTCAGCTGAGAAGCGTGACTCAAATGGAAGAGCAGCGCATGTCTTTGGAGCAGCACTGTGCACCACACTTGGTGGGTCCATGCAGTAAACCCTGAAAGCGTTTGCTTCTTACAGCGACACAGAGAGGTGTAGCTAGAAAAAACTTCAAATGAGAACAGGAGTTTCCACAGGATGTTCTAGGCTTGCTTGGATTAAAGCTCCTCCAGCCCCAACCCCTGCCACAGGCAGGGACACCTTCCATACAGCAGGTTGCTCCAAGCCCCATCCAACCTGGCCTTGAACACTGCCAGGGATGGGGCATTTACTTATTCCAGATTTCTGAACAAAAATCAACCTTTTCATCAGCACCAGTCCCTCGTCTGATAGAAAAATCAGGCTACGAGCAGTATCACAGACCTTTATTGCCATGTACTAACTGCACTACATGTGATAATCGCTCTTACTCTTTGACATCTCTCAAGCCTCTATATCAGCCAAGAAAAAACCCACTCCTATTCCATATGCAATTCCTGGTAATCATCACATCGCTGCACCAAAAAGCCAATGGAAGATAGAGGGCTCTCAACAGGGTTAATTCCAATGTTTTTCCCAGTCAGTCGTTACAGCAGATGCAATTTGTTCAAAACCAAATCAAAGCCATTCCTCTGCACCATCCCATGGGTGTGGTTGAGAACTCTCCTACCTTTTCAATACAATGAAGTAAACGGAGCTCCTTGAGTGGCTACAAACAGCACTGCTCACAACGCGCACAGGCCATCCCTGTCCCCTCCATGGGCCAGGCTGTATCAACAAGAAACGTGCCACGATACACATAAGAGCCTTGGGATATACCCACCGTTTTGCATCCCACTTGCCAGAAGCACCAGCTTCCTGAATCAGAGTTAAAACACTTAGGCAGCTGCTCTGGGCACAGAGCTTCACCTGGGACTCCGTAAAGCAAGATATTCCAGTTGACTGCAGTGTTCTGGGATGACAACAAAGAGCAGCATTCCCCACGGAGCAACGCGTTACAACGGGCTGCTTCCGCATTTATTACCTCAGCGAAGCTGTCCTCCTGCCTTGTCGCTACCCTCACAGAGTGCAAAGCTTCACGCTGCTCTGCTGCAGAGCGCTGCTTCAGCATTGACACCACGCACAGCCACACACAGAACTTCATCCAAAGCCTCACCTCCAGGAGAGGAGACTTCGGAGCCAGCTTGTTCCCGGGCCACAGCTGCAGGACAGCCTCAGACAAAGGCTCAAGCAACCGGATTTACCTTCCTGTGTCACCTGCTCGCTGCTGGACACAGCGCGCTCCCTCACCTACGAAGCGCTCCCAGCTCTGGAAACGAAACTGCCGGTAACGCGGCACCCGAGATACGGGCAGGGCTTCGACAGAAAACAGAGCCTCCGAAGCCGTCACAGCACGTCCCACAGGGCGCACGGCGACTCCCACTGAGGCATCGGCTCCGAGTCGGGCGTACGCGAGTCCCGGGGGCCCGGCCGCGGGCAGGGGCAGCCCCAGGCGGCAATGGGCCGGTTCCCGCTGCCCCGCTCAGGCCCAGGACGGACCCACTGGCGCCAGGGGCTAAACCAGGAAGTCCCGGAGCCGCGATCTCCGCCACCAAGTCCCAGGATGTAAAAGCTGCCCAAGTCCCACGGGGAGCCGAGACCCGTGTCCCAGGCGCGCCCGGGGCTCCAGGTGCCCGCCGGAGCCGGGCAGCGGGGGGGGCCCGGGCACCCGGCGAGGTGGGAATCTCGGGGGCGGAGGAACCGGCGAGCAGCGGCCCGCCCCCCCGAAGGGATCCGGAGCAAAGTCGCGATGGGCGCGCAGGGGCGGGCGGCGGCCGTCCCGCCGCCGCGATCCACGCCAGAGCCGCGCCGGCCGGACCCCAGCGAGGCCCCCGCCGGAGCGGGCCCCGGCGCTGCCCGCCCCTGGAGCCCCGCGAGCCGCGCTCACCTGCGGGGCTGGAGCCGCCCGCCCCGGCCTCGCTCCGCTCCCGATCCGCTCCCGCAGGAACGGCCGCGTTCCCCGGGCACCTCCGGGACGGGCGCGGCGGGGCGGGGCCTCGCGGACAAACCGCCCCCCCGAGGGGGCCTACGACGGGACACGCCCAGGTGGGGGCGGAGCCACAACAATGCGCACGGCCATATGGGGCGGGGCCTCACATGTAAATGAGGCTGAGCCGCAGCCAACCCCCCTCGCTCGCTCATGAATAATTCATGACACCGCTCTCGCGGAGCCAATCACAGTGCGGGCACGGCCACGCGCTGCCGGCCGCCGGGAGAGAGTGCCCCCGCCCGCCCCGGGAACGCGGAGGCAGCAGCTGCGGGCAGGGCCCAGCCCCGCTGCCACCAGCGGGACAGACCCCGCGGCCGCGGCTCGGCACAGCCCGAGCGCTGCCAACCCGTGCCGAAGCTCGGGATTGCCTCCGACACCGGGCCAGCGGCGCCCAGCGCGGCAGCTGAGCTCCCCAGATCGATGTGTTCCCACTAAGATGCGCGTTTCTGTCATCTTGCAACACCCAGCCGGTCCGCGTTGCACCGGTATCAGTCTGCATCACAGGCCCATCTCGGTGCAGGCTCTGTCCGTCTGTGGTGCTGAGCAAGGCAGCCACAGTTTCCCAATCCTCCCTGCAGTGGTTATTAAATGGTAATTGTTTTGTGCTGAATCAGGGAGTCTGCCCCAGCGAAACTCACGGGGTGGCTCTCGGTTCATCGATACAATTCCACCTTGGCATAAGCAGATGAGACTGATTGAAATCAAGGGGAGTGAGTCTAACCTAATTCCAGGACAAACGCTGAGCCCCATGGGTCAGGCTGGGGCTCTTCTGGCTGCGCCTGTTCTTAGAAACTCCCTTCCAAGCGCCTTTGATCTGAGCAGCACTCAGGGAGAATGCTGAGGCCCGAGGCCGGAGCTGCCACCCTCGTGTCTGAAGAGGACTGTCAGAGCAACAGCACCTCCCGGAGCAGGGGGAAAGAGGAACGGGAGGGTGCGTGGGAGGGCTTTCACACCCTCGGAGCCTGGCTGACTTCCAGCACCTGGAAGCAGGGGTGCGCACTCCGAACAGGCCCAGGTGCAGTACTCCCTGCAGCAGACCCCAGCCACCTTTGACCATGCAGGAGCTGCAGGTGTCATGTGCCCACAGGAGCTGTAGATGGACGCAGGGGCTCCCACCCTCCCAGGCGGCAGTGGCTGGATCCAAAAGCAGACGGGCACAAGAGCAGGGTTGCACAGCCATGCGGCTGTAGGACCACAAGGAGGTGCAAGTGGGGTCCCAGCAGCCTCCACTAAGCATCTCCCTCTGCATAACTTACTTCTGGGGGAATTAAGAACCACACTGAGAAGCTTCCAGTGTTGGAAAAGGCTTTTTTATTGCTTCGCCTTCTCTCCATCTCCACAAAGGAATTAAAAAATTATCAAATAAAATGCATCTAAGCCAGTCACTATGAAAAACCTGGGCACTGGACGCCATGTGCTCAGCAGAGCGGGCTCTGGCCCCTCCACTTCTGCATAGAGGCTAAAGCAAATTCAGTACCTGGATATCCCAGTGGGAAGCTCCCCCAGCAGGGCCTGGAACACAGTGATGTCCTCAGTTTGGAGCACAACAGCCACAGGACTGGAAGGTTCCTGAGGAATTTGTAGCTTCTTCCTTTACTTGGAAAACTCTCACTCACAAAAGACAAGGATCCACAGCCAGGAAAGAGTGCCAGGCTGGAACAGCAGCAGGACAGCCCTGGTGAGACTGTTGGACACACTGTGGCGATACTGGTGGCCAAACACCTCAGAGCTGCTATAGCATGAGGCTGGGGTGCCACCATCAAGGATCTGGGGCTGTGACCTCCAGCTGATGAAAGTGGGTTCAAGGCACAGTTTCCTGCTCTTAAATGTCTTAAACTTTATTCCGGGTGGCTGAGTTTTATGGCTGTGCCTTTTCCAGATCAGGATCTGATCGGATGGTTGTTGGTGCAGCTGAACAACAGAGGCTCAGGCCACCACCACTGATCTGATCAGCTTATTCTGTCCCTGACTGACCTAAATGACTCTCCAACCATTCCACTGGTGTAGCACAGCGGTTCTTAACATGTGACAAGAGGATCATCAGCAAAGTGTTTTCTGACAGTCCACAGGTCAGTGCAAGATGACATGGAAAAGGCGGACTAGTGGTCCACAAGATGAGAAAACTGGAGAACCAGTGGCTTCAAGAACAAAGCAGTGTGTATTCCAGTCCAGAAATGCCCCACTAAGCCACACACATTTGCTCGCTGTAAATTTTGCTGTTATGCCTGAGCCAACTGGGTGGGTGAAGTCCAACTGTGAATAAAGTGGTCGACTACCCAAGGTTCCAGTTCTCATAGGCTCTATTTTCTGTAATATTTCATTAATCAAGAAAGCAAATCCTGAGTGAAGCTCTTCCCTTCATCCCATGCCATTTCTGCAAGTGACAGCAACTTCAGTGATTAACATCAACTGGCAACTTGAATTCCTTTAGTGAATAGAAGGCGATTTCTCCATGATCCACCAGTGCAAAGATCACTGGGACGTCCCCACTCTGATGCGTAACCTGCTTCAAAGCCCGGAGGGATGGGATCTGCTCATCAAAGCTGCAGGGAGAAAAAGATACCCAGTTGTTCTCAAAGTGAGAGGAATAGAGAGACAAAGCTGTCTTGGCCAGCGACCACAAATGCTTGGCATTTGGTAGTGACCCTCCCCACCCCTTTCAGCCAAAGCAGGAGGCTGCCTGTACTGCATGCCGGGAGCTGGGAGCTGTCACATCCTTTGCCAAAACCAAGGGCAACTGCCCACTGCTCCACGCTGTGCCCATTAGATGCAGCTCACAGGGCAACTGGTAAATTGCCAGCCCAGTGCAGTCTTAATACCTTTGGGCTAGGCAGATCTTTAGGCTGCTGGGACCAACATCTTGAGCTGCTTTTCCCTCCTTTAAACTGCGGAGTCTCTTTGCTTGCAAATGAAACCATTTCTGCAGCAAGGATTATCCATCCTACCTGCTCAGGACAGACCTTTGTAAAACCGCATCACCACTTCCCCCACTCCACTACAGCTGCAGAAAGTAGAGGAGGGACAGTTTTTGTCTGTCAAATTAGAAAGGGCAGAGACTGAACTTTGTACCTGCCTGCAGAGTTTAAGTATCAGGTTGTGATCCAGCAAGAGAGCGGACACCTATCCCATGTTTGTACTGATCCTGAAGTTACACTTGACAAAGATCAAAATACTAAAGCCATGGTCCTGAGCCTGTGGGAGGTACATCGCTGCAGAAATCCCCTGGGATCTGCACTGGCTGAGGATTCAGGAACCATACAGCTCCCTGCAAACCTGAGCTCTACCTGAGTTTCACAAGCATTGCATAAACACAGCCGTGACTTCTTATCCCTGACTCTAGTAATACATGACATGAACAACAACCAGATGATGAAACAGTGTGGGCTGAATACAAGGGGTGGGGACATAGTCAGCCACAGCCTCCAACAAAGGAAGAACTGAGAGGTAAAAGGAATAATTCTGGGCAGGACCACCCTCAAGGGAGGCACTGGGATGATCTGTAAAGCTCACAAGATGCCAGGTCATTTACACATCATTAAGACATCACTTCCACAACTGCAACTGTGATGTTTCAGAACACAGCATAAGACCCCTGGATACCTCTGAACACACATCCTGACATACGGCTTCCCCGGGTTTGTCTTCTTAAACCTGGCCACAGCATCTGCTTGATACACATTGAAGTGGATTTTCATGCCTTCCGAGTCCTCCTGCAGCCTACAGAAGAGAGAACACATCCACCTTCATATGGGATTGAAGCACTGTAGGATATTGACACAAAAGCTCATGAGGCCTGACTAGTTTGGGCCCTTTGAAAGGCTTCACCCTCCAAAGGACTGACCCTGCAACTGTTCCCATTCCTTCCCACACCAGAGCAAGCTCCTTTCGTCACCTACCCTGCTCCCTCCTCTGCAACTCCCATTGCAAGAAGCACCGCTAAAGGAAACAAAGACCTGCACTGCCCTACAGGGACCCCACACAAACACCAAGCAGACTCCTTGAGTGGAAAGCAGAACCAAAAGTCCCAAAGCCAAGGTTTTATAATCACTCCAGCAGGGATGGCAGCACATTCCAGGGATGAGCACAGGTGAAACCCAACCAAACCTCTGAGGGAGATGACATGACTGAGGTGCAGAGAATGCATGACAGAAAAAGAGCAACTGGCCTTGAATACCCCAGATCTGTGCTGCAGGACCTGGTACCCCACAGGAATGTCAGCCCCTCACTACAAATGCAACAGGGTCCTGGAGCGCTGGATTCTCTCAGCATCCTGGGTGCCAGGCAGCACCCAAATTGCTGCCATGAGCATCTCATAGACCCCACAAGCAGGGACAGTCACAAGACATCTCTACTCCCTAACAGCTATGAGTTGGCTGATGGATACTAACCGGGAGGCTCCATCCAGGATGTGGGAGGGCTGCAGCACACTGATCTGCTGGAGGAGCGCAGCTGGAGGGAGAAGGAACAGGAAAGGATCAGACCAGCTATTTCTCTCCCAGGGCACTCCAAGCACACCACCACCCACAAGCCTTCCTCCTCTGACAATGGCTGGCAGCACCACAGTCACCACTGGCTACTTCAAAGACCTCAACTTCGTCATCTCCTCCCAGCACACAGCCCACAACACCCTGCAGTTGCTTTGCATCTTGCTGGCCCTGATTTCACATGCTGAACAGCCCAGCAGAAAGGACTGCAGTACAGCAGGCCATGGGGAATGGATCAGAAGACCTCCCAAGACTGTATTTATCCTGGCGTTTTGAGTGGGCTGCAGAAAGAGACGGAAAGGCAGAGGAGAAGCTTTCTTCTCTCTCACCACACCCATGGCTGGGCTCCTCTGCCTGCTTTGCCAAGGCCTTCTAATGAGATCCTCCTTCTCAAGGTACTGTTCCCTAAACTGATGTTCAGCTTCCCCACTCACCCCTTTTGCTGCTGTGAATTGGGCAACTTTTCAGAGGGCTGGGGGGGAAAAGGGTCCCTCTCCAGTACCTGGCGAGGTGGCTTCATCTGGCCGCAAAAGTGGGGTGACAGCTTGGTCCCAGAGGTGCCGCGGTCGCTTCCAAATCCTCTGTTGGCTCCTCTGCTCCAAAAGGGCTTTGTACTCCTGCCAGCTGGAGCAGCGCCTCACCTCCTGGTCAGCATTGACACTGCTCTTGTACCTGCTCTCCCTCTCTCGCTGCTCCCTTTCCTTCCGTGACAGCTTCTCCTGTTTCTGATTGACGAATGAGCTCCAGCAAGCTGCATCAACTGCCCTCCCCAGCACGTTCTCTGGCAGGAGCCTGTCATCAGGTGAGGGCAGATGTGTGCATGGCTGGTCTGAGGCCACGTTTGGCAAGACAATGGTGGTAAAATCCCAGCGGGGTGCGTGGGTACCAATGCTGCTCTCCTTGTGGTCTCCAAGGGTCCTGGAGGGGCTCAGGGCATCCTTTTGCCCTGTATCAAGGGGAACTGAGTTTGATTCCCCCTCTCCACTGCCAGCATCTGATTCCTTTGGCTGCTCTGACAAGGGCTTTTCCTCCATGGCAAAGCAGCTGAAGTCTCCACAGTTATCTCCAGCTTTTTTGGAGGTACCTTCAGCCTCTGGAAGGTCCTCTGATACCTTGTATTTCTTCTCATGTGACCTAAAGACAGAAGCAGCAGCATAAAAAGGACAGCAGCGTGTGGTGGAATTTTATTCCCTTTGAATCCTGCCTCCTCCCTGCTAACAAGAAGAATGCATTCTGTCAAGACGGCAAGGGTGGCAGGAACCCCAGACAAGTCTGAAAACCCTTGACAACAACCTCTTGGCTGGAAGGAGCGCATTTGCTTGTGTGACAAAACGAGAAGGGAAAAAAGCAACAACCCCCTGCAACACTGCCGGCCTGGGGAAAAGTGGCTGCAAAGGTGCTTGGTGGAGAAAGATCTGGGGGTGCTGACTGACGGAGCTGAATATGAGCAGCTTGTGCACAAGCAGCCAGGAAGCCCCCAGCATCCTGGCCTGGATCAGCACCAGTGTGGCAGCAGGGCCAGGGCAGTGATTGTGCCCCTGCACTGGGCACTGGTGAGGCTGCACCTCCAATCCTGTGTTCAGTTCTGGGCCCCTCACTACAAGAGAGACATTGAGGTGCTGGAGCGGGGCCAGAGAAGGGCATTGGAGCTGTTGCAGGGCCTGGAGCACAGTGTGATGGGGAACAGCTGAGGGACCTGGGGGGTTCAGATGGAGAAGAGAAGGCTCAGGGGGGACCTGATCGCTGCCTACAACTGCCTGAGAGGAGGATGGAGCCAGGAGGGGGCTGGGCTCTGCTCCCAAGGAACAAGGGATGGGACAAGAGGAAATGGCCTCAAGCTGCACCAGGGGAGGTTTAGATGGAGCTGAGGAACAATTCCTTCCCCAAAGGGTGCTCAGGCACTGGAACTGCCCAGGGCAGTGCTGCAGTCACCGTCCCTGCAAGTGCTCACACACTGTGCAGATGAGGCCCTCAGTGCCACGGGTTAGCGGTGGCCTTGGCAGTGCTGGGGAATGGTTGGACTTAATCCTAAAGGTCTTTTCCAACCCAACTGATTCTATGATTCTAAAAACAGGCCAAAAGCAAGCAGTGAATGCCAAAAGCAGAATATGTTTCTCAGCAGTCCTACATGAGGTTTAACTTCAACACCCAGAATCCCAGCTTTGATCTCTATAGGCACACACTCCCCACCTGCCGTGCAGCCTCCACACCCCCCATATACTGACCCAAACACCTCCATGCAAACATTATGGACTTCAGCCAAACCATCACAGGCCAGGCAGAAACCTTCCTGCCAGCACCTCTTACTGGTATGAGACTTAGCCTCTTGTTCCAGAGAAGATGGGGTAATTCTTAAACCAGCAGTTTTATGTTCCAATTCCTAGAATTTCCTAACTCCTCAGGGACTGACTACTTGGCAGCAGGAAAGGACCCACAGACCACAGTCATCCTCACTGGTCTCTCAGAGGATGATGCCACCTACCGGAAGCTGTCAGAATTATTAACAAAACTATTACTTAAACCTTCTGTTTGCATTTTGGCAATGTTTAGAGTCCATGTGCAAGGATCAGGACCCAACTATGCTCTCTGCTGTGCAGTCCTAGAGCGTAAATTGCTCTGAGGAGATGGATAAGTGCAAGATGCACTGTGGTGTCCGTGCTCCCTCTAAAAAAGGGCAAGACAACACTCTTGCCATGTGTTTCTTCTGCACTGACCTCTCTACCCTTCTATTTTGGCATCTCACCATGGCAGTTGGCAGGTTCAGGGGCAGTTTGCCCATCTTAGCACAAGGATGCAGTGATGAAGTAGCTGCTTCTGAGCCAGCAGGGCCTGGGAGAGGACAGAAGAAGGCTCTGGCCCACATCCTTACCAGGGACTGGAACTCCTCCTCCTTTTGCAATGGTGTTTCCCAGAGCTTTTGCAGTGACTTTCCAAATTCAATTGCCTCTCGTAGGGAGACAGGACAGTGCTGCAAGGAGACACCAACACAGAGGCTAAGAGCAGGGTGAGGTAGTGGAATTGCCCTTTTTGCTCAGCCTCAGAATACAGCAACGTATTCTTTCAGGCACAGAAAATCCACAAGCAGGACCAGGACGGTCCTCAGCTCATGCCCCATCTCATGTTCCCAACCACCTCCTCGAGAGGGAGGAGCAAAGAAGGGTAGAGTGCCACTTTTAGCCTTTAATCCTCCCAACAGAAGGAATGCAGGGTCAAAGTCCTCTTTGCTGCCATTCCACTGTGGCCATGTAGTAGGCACAGAGCTGCTCAGGGTCTTCAGAAAGGAAAAAGCAGCATAGATAGGAAAAGTTGGTTACCTGGGGTCGAATCTCAGTACAACATAACCCAGTTGCTTCAAGTGGCTGAACACCTTAGAGCAAAGGAAAGCAAAAGGGTTAAACAACTACCCCCAAGACAATTTACTTCAGTTTTGCTATCACTGAGCGAACACAGTGCAGCACTCGCAGAGGGCAAAATGCCAAAGCAAAGGTGAGAAAACAGGAACAGATCATCTAGAAAACTGAGCGGGAAAAAACTTCTCTCTCTGACTGCCCCACTCTGCTCTCAGCCACTGGAGGAGGTGGTGCGGCAGAGGCTGGGCTCCCTGCACCAGCTGGAGGTCCAACACACCTGGTAATGTGGCAGGTCCATTGCCTCCTGGGACAGCAGGATCTCGTAGGCTTCCTCAATGGACAAGGGAAGATCCCTGCAAAAGAGCTCAAGAGAGCCCTGCAGGGCAAAAGCTTGGTGTTGAGAGAATCACAGAGAACAAACCTACTTAAGCTCACACTGTTCCTGACAGCTGGTCCCAGCACCCTCCTTCACATGATATCCATGCGCCACCTGGATCATTCACAGTCCCTCTCCCATGCCCAGTTTCCCCATGCCCTTATTTTAGCAGCCAGGCAATCAGTTCCCACCCATCACTGTCAGCTCTAGCACTGCTTCTGTTTGGAGGATGCTGCAGGGAGCACAATGCTCAACTATTAAAATGACTGCTTTGGGAGATCAATTTCTCTAACTTTGATGATCTCAGTGACTCAGGACACAGCACAACTACAAAACCTTTTAGAACCAGCACAACTGAAAGCTGGAGCAGAGGAATTGCTGGTGTCCTCAGATGCCACCAGCTGGTGGCTCCTCTGAAGCACTTACTGCAGCCACCGTGATCCCATGGCTACATTCCCAAGGCAACAGCAGCTCACCTCCCTCGGGCAGTTGCAGTGAAGCTTCTTTTTTGTCCTTGCTGGTTTTGTTTCTGTTTGTTTAAGACAGTGCTCACTCAAAGCAAACACCATAGTAAGAACCACAGCTCCCCCTGGGATGGGCTGAAGGCATCTAACCGGGGAGAGACCCTGTAATCAGCAACTGACCAAATAACCGAATCGTCATCAATTTGGTTCGATCTATTTGTCAAAATGGCAGAGCTAAAAAAGCCCAACCTCTGCAGTTCGGACTTAAGGGTGGCATCAGATGTCCATTATCTGATTAGGTTTTGCTAAAGGAAAAAAATGTTCCCCTTTAGATCAGACTGATTCTAGGCTTTGGTGGAGAGACAAAAAAAAACCCTCTTTAAGACAAAGAAATCCAGCTGAGCCTTCACCAGCATTTCTGCAAGGAGAGAAGCACTGAAAACAACTTAGCTTCACTCCTGTCTGCCCCATTTAGATTTCTTTCGGCCATACATACTGAGAAGAGATGCCAAGTAGGAAGCCCAAATATCTGTGATTAAGCGTCAAGCATGTGCAGCACTGGCTGCTCCAAAACTTTCTCTCCTACCAACACCCTTCACATGGAAAGGTCTCATTTAGTGCCTCAGTGTGGCCCTATCAGGCTTGAGAAAGTTTCACTAATTCCTATCAGCTTCAAGGAGAAGCACAGAAAATCTGCGCTAAGGAACTTCTGAACCCTGCCACTGCATAATCTGTAAGATACACTGGGGACAAGGGAGGAAGTCAGTTTATGACAGAAAAGGCATTGACCGGTCTCAGATATCCTAATTAACTGTACACAGCCCTGAGGAAAAGAGTTTCTTGGTGTCAAACCCTTTTATTCCAATTAACTCCTGCAAGAAACAGCAGATAATGGTTTGATCTCATTTCCAGGAATTCCTAGGACAGTGTGTTTTCCTGGACTGTGGAAGGCCAAGTCCCCAAACACACATTTCATTAAAGAAGTAACTAATACATAAACGTGTGCTTCATCATCCCCGAAGCAAGAAAGTAGAGATCTCAATAGAAAACTTAGCAACTTGCTTCTCATGCTTCTTTCACTCTGGTAAGAAAGCTGATTCACTCCTGCTGTACCAACAGAAGTTCAGATCAGGTAAAACTCTTCTTGTCTCTGTCACTGTATTTGACATAGGAGTGGGTTAAAAATAATACCAGCGGAATAAAGTGGACACTGACACATACTGACAGTGACACCGGCACCTGAAGAGTACAAAATAATAACCCTCGGCCTGGAGACAAAGAGCTCCATCAGCAACAGGCAAAAGGAGACCATTCCTCAAGAACCAGTGGTTTATCACCTGCTCAAACTGCACCAGTGACCAACACAAGTGTCACGGTTTAAGCCCAGCCGGCAACCCAGAACCACACAGCCATTCACTCACTCCCCCACTTCCTCCCCCCGCTCCTGGAGGGATGGGGAGGACAATCAAAAGAATGTAACTCCCACGGGTTGAGATAAGAACAGTGCAGTAACTAAGGTATAACACAAACCACTGCTGCTGCCACCAATAATGATAGTGATAAGGGAAACAACAAGGGAAGAGAACATACCGCTTACCACCCGCCGACCGATACCCAGCCCGATCAAACAGTGATCTCACCCTTCTGGGTAACTGCCCCCAGTTTATACAGTGGGCATGATGTGCTGTGGTATGGAACACCTCTTTGGTCAGTTTGGGTCAGGTGTCCTGTCTCTGACTCCTCCCGGCTTCCCCTTCTCCCTGGCAGAGCACGAGACTCAGAAAGTCCTTGGTCAGAGTAAACAATCACTGAGCAACAACTGAAAACATTGGTGGTATCAGTGCTGTTACCAGTGCAGTTCCCAGGCTGAAAGTCAAAAACACAGCACTGCACCAGCTACTAAGAAGGAGAAAAATGACTGCTACTGCTGAACCCAGGACAATAAGTCAAGTGATTTCAGAATCAGTCTAGAATATTGGCCAGAAGGCCAACTGTATCCTGGACTGCATCCAGAGGGCCAGTAGCTCAAGGGAGGTGATTTTGCCCTCTGTCCTGCTCTGCTGAGCCCCCACCTGGAGCACTGCATCCAGCTCTGGAGTCCTCAGTACACGAAAGACATGGACCTGTGGAGAGGGTCCAGAGAAAGGCCACAAAAATGATCAGAGGAATGGAGTATCCCTCCTGTGAGGAAAGGCTGAGAGACTTGGGGTTGTTCAGCCTGGGAAAGAGAAGATTTCAGGGACAACTTATTGTGGTCTTTCAGTTCCTAAAAGGGGCCTATAAGAAAGAGGGGAAGAGACTTTTTAGCAGGATAGGACAAGGAGTGATGGCTTTAAACTAAAAGAGGAAGATTCAGCTTGCATGTGAGGAAAAAAGTCTTTACAATAGGAGTGGTGAAACACTGGCACAGGTTGCCCAGAGAGGTGGTGGATGCCCCATTCTTGGGGACATTCCAGGCCAGGCTAGATGTGGTTCTGGGCAACCTGATCTAATTGACGGTGTCCTTGCTCGTTGCAGGGGGTTGGACTAGATTTGCTTTGAAGGTCCCTTCCACCCAAACTATTCTATGATTCTAAAGCTGCTACAGCCGCCTTGGTCATTCCAAAAGGATGCAATGCTCCCATCCGTGCACAGGTATCCTACTTACACACTCCAGCAGGTATAGAGCTTCCTCGGGCAGAAGGCACTGTTTGCCATGCTGTGTGAACCCCATGGTGTGCCAGAACTTCCCCTGGAACAGAAGCACAAATCCATGATGGGCTGTGGTTGGTCCCTGCTGACAAGCAGCTCTTTCCCACTTCAAGCAGCAAATTAAGGAATCTGCAAAGGCCAGCAGCAGACGATGGCACCAAGCACACTCTGTAGCAGACTCACCGCAGGGGTCTGCAGCTCCACGATGCCCTGTTCTGGCTTCCACTCAGCTTTTACCAGATTCCCCCTGAGAAAGTTAAAGATGAGTTTATTATTGGCACATCCTACAGTCAACTCCTGCTGTAACAACACAACAAGCTCAAGAAGGTGTCAAAAGGCAGCAGACTTCCAGGTGGCATTTTTACAGGGTGAGGCCTTAGAAAGACATCATCCTCTGACCTAGCAGTACCAGCTGAAGACTTTATCATCACCAACTGAAGACCAAAAGTGTCTTCAGTCAGCACCACAGACATCTGTCCATAGGCTACAGCAGCCAGCTAGGGATGCATGGCCTAAACCATGATAGATTACACAACTATTCCTATGCTGCCAAGACACTCAAATTGCTGTATCCCACCTACAGGGGCCTATAGGGAAGAAAAAAAACCAAATCACAAACCCAACCAAAAACCAGCAAATGGAATAGTGAAGGGTGACTCTTCAAGAATGCAAACATTCATTTTTAGCAGCTGGCTTAAGGAAACAGAAGGTAAGACCTGTAAGGTCCAGAACAGACTTGCTCTACATCTTTAGTCAGTAGCATAGTTTCCCTATCTGAAAGGAAACATAAACCTACCCAGTCACCCCCCACCCCCAGAGCCTCCACTGCTGGTCCAAAACACAGTCACAAATGTACTTGAACAAATCTGACCTTTACAGCAGCGGAAGGTAACGCAGGAAGACCTGCCTGCCTGGGGGAGGTCGCCAAGCCAGAGTTCCCAGGGCCGCGATTTTATGTGAATAGCTTCTGCTGCTACTGAACAGTGCAGACAGAGAAACCATGACCAGAAAACAACCAGCCAAACAGTGGGCACTGACAGGGAGTGGGTGAAAGTCTCCCAAGAAACTGTAAACTCCAGAGACTGGTAGCGCTGTTAAAAACCACTAAAACTGATAAACCAAGGACACTGAGAGGAGGCCAAATCTGCACAAGGCCACACATAAGCATCTGTTGGAGCAAGTCCAGAGGAGGCCACAGAGATGTTGCGAGGGCTGGAGCAGCTCTGCTCTGGAGCCAGGCTGAGAGAGCTGGGCTGGGGCAGCCTGGAGAAGAGAAGGCTCCTTAAAGAGAGACCTTAGAGCAGCTCCAGTGCCTAAAGGGGCTGCAGGAAACCTGGAGAGGGGCTTTGGACAAGGGCCTGTAGGGACAGGGCAAGGGCAATGGCTTTAACCTGCCAGAGCGGAGAATGAGATGAGCTCTTAGGCAGCAGCTCTTCCCTGTGAGGGTGCTGAGGCGCTGGCACAGGGTGCCCAGAGGAGCTGTGGCTGCCCCATCCCTGGCAGTGTTCAAGGCCAGGTTGGACACAGGGGCTTGGAGCAAGCTGCTCTAGTGGAAGGTGTCTCTGCCTCTGGCAGGGACTTAGAGCTGGATAAGCTTTAAGGTCCCTTCCAGACCAAACCAGTGTGGGATTCTACAATTCTGTGATCAACGACATGCTGTGTTAACTCAGGTCACACACAGGAAAACAGCGGCTGCTGCCTGCAAAGGCTACAGGAGTACACACACACCTGAGAGAACCAAGGGACTGTCCGAACACCCCCACTGAAGCCCCCGGTGCCGGTGCAAGTCCCTGCTCCCCAGGGAACCGCCGGGTGTGCCCCCCCGCTCCTCCTCCCCAGCAGGAGAACGAAGGGATGGGTAAGGGACCTGACTGCGGACATCTCCCTGACATTAACATTGCACTGCTACAGCCGCCGCGACCCAGCGATTCACCGCACACCGCACACCGCGCACCGCGCCGGGACTCACCGCCGCACCACCCGCTCCTCGGAGAGCAGCCGCCACTGCTCCTCCTGGCACAGGCGCAGCTTCTCCGCCTGCTCGGCCGAGCCGTCGCGGATGAAGTCCTTCTGGCCCGGGCCGCGCTTCGAGGCCTTCCGGCCGCTGGCCGCCAGGGGCTGCGTCGCGCTGCGAAGAGAGAGGCGCGGCACGGTGAGGGGCAGGGACGACCGAGAGCACCGACACCCGCCCTGCAGCCCCCCCGTGCCCGGGCGGCGCCGCGGCTCCCGCGCGGCCGAGCAGGACCCTACCTCAGCGGGCCAGAGCACTCAGCCTCCATGGCTCCACCGCGCCCATCCCCGTCCTGCCGCCGCCGGGCCCCAGCGCCGGCAGAGCGAGGCGTCGTTAGCGCGCCCCCTGGGGGCTCGGAGGACTGCGAGCCATGCGCTTGGCCCCATGCTGCGCGCCGGGGCCGGCTCTGCGCGGGAAGCTCACGGAGGTGGCTGATCCCCCCTCACCCGCTCCTCCCAGCACGGGGGAGAAAGTAAAGCGGAACAACTCCTGGGTTGGGATAGAGGCAGGGAGATCACTCACCCATTGCCGTAACAGGTAACACAGGCTGAGCTTTGAGAAAACTCATCCATTGCCAGTTAACATTAGTCCCAGGCATGGATATCTGTTCCAGAAGGGTCAACAGGAAACCCGGAGAGGGGCTTTGGACAAGGGCCAGTAGGGACAGAACAAGGGCAATGGCTTTAACCTGCCACAGGGGAGATTGAGATGAGCTCTTGGGCTGAAGCACTTCCCTGTGAGGGTGCTGAGGCGCTGGCACAGGGTGCCCAGAGAAGCTGTGGCTGCCCCATCCTTGGCAGTGTTCAAGGCCAGGTTGGACACAGGGGCACAGAGCAAGATGCTCCAGTGGAAGGTGTCCCTGCCCGTGGCAGGGGTTGGAACTGGAGGAGCTTTAAGGTCCCTTCCAACACAAAACATTCTGTGATTCTATGACTTCAGGGGCTCCTGGTGAACATCTGGTCCAGCACCTGAGCCACCTCTTCTTCCCCTCCTCTCTGGCCTTGCTGCTACCTTGCTGTCCCCTCTCACACTTCCTCCTTTCTTCCCCCTTTCCCCCCTTCACTGCCACATGGCATTTTGCCCTTTCTTAAATACATTTCCCCAGAGGCATCACCAGCATCAGTGATGGGTTCACCTGTGCCCTGTGACGTCAGACCTGCCCAGTCAGAGCCATCTGGAACCAGACAGTCATAGAATCATAGAATCATAGAATAGTTAGGGTTGGAAAGGACCTCAAGATCATCGAGTTCCAACCCCCCTGCCATGGGCAGGGACACCTCCCACTAAACCATGCCATCCAAGGCTATGTCCAACCCGGCCTTGAACGCCACCAGGGATGAAGCATTCACAGCTTCCCTGGGCAACCCATTCCAGGGCCTCACCACCCTTACAGTAAAGAATTTCTTCCTCATATCCAATCTAAACCTCCCCTGTTTAAGTTTAAACCCATTACCCCTTGTCCTCTCACCACAGTCCCTAATGAAGAGTCCCTCCCCAGCATCCCTATAGCCCCCCTTCAGGTATTGGAAGGCTGCTATGAGGTCTCCGGAGCAGGTGCTTCCTCTCCTACCGGGTTCCCTGCAGCCCCCACGGCTGGTGCCATGTGCCCTCAGGCATGTGCCGCAGCTCCCAGAGCAGGAGTGGTGCTGGGGAAGGAGGTTTCTCCCTTCGAGGGCTGTTACTAGTTCTCAAGAGTCACTGAGCCTCAAGCAGGAAAAATACAACATTCCCCCAGCAGAGTCCCTGTTTCCCACCGTGGTTTCCCAATAGCAGTCTGTCGTGGTTTAAGCCTCTATAACTCACACAGTCGCTCTCTCACTTCCCCCTCTTTCTTCCCCTCCACTCTGAGGAGGGGGGGGAGAACAGGGAGGAGAATCGAAAGAATGTAACTCCCACGGGTTGAGATAAGAACAGTGCAGCAACTGAGGTATAACACAAACCACTGCTGCTGCCACCAATAATGATAATGACCAGGGAAATACAAGGGAAGAGGATACAACTGCTCACCAACCAACGACTGAGCTGTGACCTAAAAACTCTTTCCGGGTTCCTGCCCCCAGTTTTTTTTTCCATCCTGGGCATAACATGCTGTGGTATGGAATACCTCTTTGGTCAGTTTGGGTCAGGTGTCCTGTCTCTGCTTCCTCTCAGCTTCCCCTCCTCCCTGGCAGAGCATGAGACTCAAAAAGTCCTTGGTCAGACCAAACATTTTAAGCTGTGATTGTAAACATCGGTGTTATCAGTGCTGTTCCCAGGCTAAAAGTCGAAAACACAGCACTGCACCAGCTACCGAGAAGGAGAAAAATGACTGCTGCTGCTGAACCCAGGACAGTATCCACCCTTATTCCACACCATTCACGTCATGCTCAGATCCCATATTTTCAATATACCATCACATACATATATATATATATATATATACACATACACACACACAGAGAGAGGGAGAGAGATCATCCCTCACTGCATGGACCAATCCCTACAAAGCTGCTGAGTCCATTCAGTCCGCGATGTCAAGCTCCATCTCTTGTAACAGTCCTTCATAGCAGGGGAGGCCGTGTGCAGTGTTGGGTCATTGCCTGCTGATGCTGATCATTCCTTTACTGCAGAACTCATCCGGTTTCATTAAAGTTCGTTCTTTGTTGGGATGATGGTCAGAGGGCCAGTCGCTGATGACCTAAGACATCTAGTTGGTGGGCTGTAAAAGTATTACATAGGAGGCAACAGCATACAGTTGAGTTCATTGGCTGTTTTCCCCTAAAATCAAATCCCCTTGAGGTACACATCGGACTTCCCCATCGTCCCGCATTATCCACCAGGTATATCCGGGTCCCTGAGCAAAAGCAAACCCAGAGTGGGTTTGCCTTTACCTGAAGCAGGAATAATCCAGACTGTCTTCCCTAGCAAATTCTTTATGTGCACCACAGGAACTTTGTCCCCCTCCACAGTATGTAGAAGTTCTGACTGGGCTGGGCCAACCCTGTTGGCAGATCCTCTGGTGTTGACCAGCCAGGTGGCCTTAGGTAAATGTGTATCCCAATATTTGAAAGTCCCACCACCCATTGCTCTCAGTGTAGTTTCTAACAGCCCATTGTACCATTCGATTTTCCCAGAGGCTGGTGCATGGTAGGGGATGTGATATACCCATTCAATGCCATGCTCTTTGGCCCAAGTGTCTACCAGGCTGTTCCAGAAATGAGTCCCATTGTCTGACTCAGTTCTCTCTGGGGTGCCGTGTCACCACACAATCTGTTTCTCAAGGCCCAGGATCGTGTTCCGGGCAGTGGCGTGGGGCACAGCGTACGTTTCCAGCCATCCAGTGGTTGCTTCCACCATGGTAAGTACATGGCTCTTGCCTTGGCAGGTTGGCGGGAGTGTATATAATCAATCTGCCAGGCCTCCCCACAGTTATACTTCAGCCATCGTCCTCCATACCAAAGAGGCTTTAGCCGTTAAGCTTGCTTAATTGCAGCACATGTTTCACGGTCATGAATAACCTGGGCAATAGTGTCCATTGTTAAGTCCACCCCTCAGTCACAAGCCCATC
Source organism: Amazona ochrocephala (assembly GCA_039720435.1). Lineage (NCBI taxonomy): Eukaryota > Metazoa > Chordata > Aves > Psittaciformes > Psittacidae > Amazona > Amazona ochrocephala. The sequence continues at coordinate 82,982,955 of CM077879.1, forward strand.
TGTATGTTGCATCTCTGCCCTGATGGCCTGAAGTGTCATGGACCCACCGGGCCAAAAATAATTCACCCTTATGCTGCCAATCTAAGTCCATCTGAGCCACTTCAATCTGAGCAGCTTTATCCACTTGCTGGTTGTTCTAGTGTGATTTTGACATTCTCGTAAATACATATTCACAGTACTTATTTTTACCAGAAACCATCAACTTCAGGAATCTAATAGTACTCGAAAGAGACTCAGAGAATAAATGTGAGGTGATAAGCATCCCACATTCAAGATGAGACTGATACTGGAACTGAGCAATATTCAGAAATAGGCTGTACTGTAACAACCCCTCTTTTTTTCTCCCACTTCTACGTCAAGCCCACAGCTCAGGAGACTCAAGTAAGTACGTATCAGCCTAGAGGGTCATTTCAGACTTCTCTGTTGTTTGTTGATGCTGTTTATGTATGAAATTCTTAAACACTCGCTAGGACAGCCCTTAGAACATAAACTTTTGTCGTTATCTCAATCCTTCGTGCCCCACGTTGGGCGCCAAAAAGAACTGTCGTGGTTTAAGCCTCTATAACTCATGCAGTAGCTCTCTCACTTCCCCCTCTTTCTTCCCGCCCACTCCGAGGCGGGGAGGAATGGGGAGAAGAATCGAAAGAATGTAACTCCCACGGGTTGAGATAAGAACAGTGCAATAACTGAGGTATAACACAAACCACTGCTGCTGCCACCAATAACGATAATGATAAGGGAAATACACGGGAAGAGGATACAACTGCTCACCACCCAACATCCGAGCCGTGAACTAAAAACTCTTTTCGGGTTCCTGCCCCCAGTTTTTCCATCCTGGGCATGACGTGCTGTGGTGTGGAATACCTCTTTGGTCAGTTTGGGTCAGGTGTCCTGTCTCTGCTTCCTCCCGGCTTCCCTTCCTCCCTGGCAGAGCATGGGTCTCAGAAAAATCTTGGTCAGAGTAAACATTACTGAGCAGCAACTGAAACCATCGGTGTTATCAGCGCTGTTCCCAGGCTGAAAGTCAAAAACACAGCACTGCACTAGCTACTAGAAGGAGAAAAATGACTGCTACTGCTGAACCCATGACACAGTCCTTTGACAAGGTGCTAGCTTGGGCAGATGAATGCATAAACCCTTCCCCTTCATTTTCCGCGGAACGGTTTAATTTTCACTTCCTGCCTGATTATTTCCTCCTCCTCAGTTAAGCCTTCATCCTGTGAGGAGGTGAAGCGCTTTTTGGTCAGTGGTGCCCCTCTGTGGTATGTGAGGGAATGAGGACAGGTGAAGGGCACAAGGCTGGATGCTGGCAGGGCTTTCCCCCCCTCATTTCCAAGAAACATGTATTTTGGAGGCTGTTTGGACTGCCTGGTTATAACATAATCCCAGGATGCACGTCCTGTGGCTTTCAACTGATTGTCTGTCCGTGCTTTGCGTAACTCAGACTTTCCTTGAAGTGGATGTGTTCAAACTGCAAAGGAAAGGCTCTGATCCACAATTGGTTTTGTCACCCACTGTGATTATGAGACTCAGGAATGCCAAGATTTCGGTTCACATTTCTCTCCAATACGGGGATTTCAGCTGCCAGGGTGGGGGAGCACCCTATTCTTTACAGGACCACCAGCAGGCGAGCTCTGGGAAAACCTTCCAGGCTTCCTGGTGGGCATTGTGGGTTTGCCAGAGCCTTCCTGGGCCCTGCTGCCTTCCAGAGTGCCCTTTGGTCTTTGCTGCCCGACAGGGCCCCTGCAGCTTTCTGAAATGCCCGGAGAGCTTTGCCGGGCTTACAAGGGAATGCCAGGGCCACTGATGTCTTCGGAATGCCTGGCTGGCTTTGGCAGGCTTTGCCAGTGCCCAGCAGGGCTCCTGCTGCTTTCCACAGTATTTGGGGGGCTTTCACTTTGCCAGAGACTGCCAGTGCCCCTGCTTCTTCCCAAAATTCCCGACAGGCTTTGGTGGACTTTGCCATTACCTTCCGAACCCCCAGCTGCCTTCCTGAATGCCCGGATTGATTTGTCCTGCTTTGCCTGAGACCACCGCAGACTCTGCCTTCCAAAATACTCAGCAGCATTCCATGGTGGGGTTTGCAGGAGCCTTGCGGGGTCCAGCCTGCCTGCCTGCTTTGGTGAGCTTGGCCAGAGATCTCCAAAGCCCCTGCTGTCTCATGGAACATCTGGCGGGCTTTGCTGAGCTTTCCCAGAGCCCACTATTGCTCCTTCTGCTTGTTGTGGTACCTGGAGGGCTTTGCCAGGCTTTGGCAGAACCTGCCGAGGGCCAGAAATGGGCTTTGTCTGAGCCCTCCAGGGCCCTGATGCCTTCCCTAGTGCGGGGGGATGCAGGAGGGTGCCGGGGGATGCAGGAGGGGGTGGGGAGGGGTAGTGCCGGCGGATGCAGAGTGATGGGGGCTGCCGGTGGATGCTGAGGGCAGCAGGGGGATGCAGGGGGGTGGCCGGGGGAATGCCGGGGCCAGGCACACCCCAAGGTGCCCCCGACCCTGCCGGCCTCGCCCGGCGGGGCGCGGTCCCGGACTACATTTCCCATCGCCGCCTCGGCCGGGGGCGGTGCGGTGCGGAGCGGAGCGGGGGGCGCGGAGCGCGGCGGGGCCCGCGCAGGCGGAGGCGCGGAGCCGCGCAGGGGCATCGGGCCCGCTCGGCTCGGCTCGGCTCGGCCCGGCCCGGCCCGGCCCGGCGAGGATGCGGGAGGGGCGGCCTGTGGCCCCCCGCTGCCCGCCCGCCTGAGGGGCGCCCGCGCCGCAGCCGCCACCATGAAGAAGCAATTCAACCGCATGCGCCAGCTCGCCAACCAGACCGTGGGCAGGTAGGGATAGGGATGGGGATGAGGATATGCCGCGCCCTGCCGGCCCCCTGCCTGTTCCGCTGCATCTTCATCCTGCCCCCTCCCTGCCTCCCTAGAGCACCTGCTCCCTGCCTGCAGCTTCATCCCACTCTCTGTCTGCATCCTGCCTGCTCCCTGCCTGCCCCACTGCCCCTAATCCCACCCCTTGCCAGCTCCTTTGCCTGCTTCCTGCCTGTGCCCTGCCACCCCACTGCACCTGCCTGCTCCTGCTCCTGTTCCCTGCCTGCCCCACTGCCCCTGCTCATCCGCTCACTGCCTTGGCTGCTTCCTGCCAGCCCCACTGCTCCTGCTCTTTTCCTATACCCTGCCTGATTCCTGCCCTCTTGCTATTGCACGTGTTCCTGCCCACCCCCTGCCCACCCTACTGCCCCTGCTCCCCAGCTTGCCACCTGCCTGCCCCACTGCCTATGCTCCCAGTCCTCGACCTTCCTGCTCCCCCCTATGCCCCTTACCCTGCTGCCCGCATCCTGCCTGCTCCATGCCTGCCCCACCGTCCCAGTGCCCACACGTTGCCTCCCCCCTGCCCATTCCCTGCCTTCTTCTCTGCCTGCAGCCCCAGCCTGCACCCTGCCTGCTTGTTAACCCCTGCCTGTCCCCATGCTCACACCCTCTGCCCTCGTTGCCCTGCCCCACACCTTCCACCCTTTATCTACTACTTCCCTGCCTGCCCTGGCTCTCACCCTGCCTGCCCTACTGCCCCTGCCCATTCCCTGTGTCCCAGGGCTGGGCTGCAGGGGCACCCACTGTCTGGCCATCCCAGCCCTCATGCTGTGGGTTGCCCCTCTGGTCTGCTCCCCTCAGCACCCATGGGTGGCTCCCCCCAGCACCCATGGGTGGCCTCCCATGGGGTGGCTGGGAGGTGGGGGGGACCATGTCTGTGTGCACTGATGCACAGCCAGGCCCAGGGTTTGGTGGTGGCTGTTGTGTAATTCCAGGAGATTTTGCAGCTGGAGGAGGGGAGGGATTTATTTTTTCCTTCCCAGCGTGGCATTGGGCATCAGCACAGGCATGGCTGAGCTGTTGGGCTCAGCATTCCCTCCTGGAGCCAACCAGGGGCTTGGACTTCTGCTGACAATCCCCTGTGTGCCCCCTTACCATGTCCCCCATGGCAATGAGGGCATCCTGCTGGCTCTGCATCCTCAGACAGGCTGGTGGTGGTCGGTGGCAGCAGCTTGTGATCGGCATACAGGCAGGGGTCTGGGATGGAGGCAAGGCACCGGCTGGGGCTGTTCTGGCTGGGCAGGAGTATGGCAGCAGGAACACAGTGCGAGCCTGTAATGTGGGAATGAGGTTTGGGAGCATGCTGCGGGAATCTGGTGCGGGAGCATGGTGCAGGAACATCGTGTGGGATCATGGTGCAGGAATGCGGTGAGGGAGCGAGTGCAGTGTGGGAAGACAGTACCGGAACACCGTGCGAGTATATCGAGGCAGGAGCATGGCACAAAGATGCGGTGCAGGAGCGCGGTTTGGGAGTGTGCTACAGGAATCCGGTGCAGGAGCATGGTGCAGGAATCTGGCACAAGAGTGTGGTGTGGGAACGCGGTGCAGGAGCACAGGGTGGGAATTCGGTGTGGGAGCAGGAGTGCAGCACAGGAAAGCAATGCAAAAATGTGGTGCAGGAGTGTGGGGCTGGAGCATGGTACAGGGAAGGTGGCACAGGGACCGTGGTGCAGAAGCACTGTTAGACTGGCTCTTGTGTCCTGTGGAGAGCAGCGGGAGGAGGCTGTTTTGGGGATGGATTGATTTTCTCCTTGCGTCTTTGCCAGGCCGGGTTTGCTGTCTGGATGCTCTGAGCAGGTTGATGTGTCTCCCAGCTGTGGCTGCAGGGCTGCAGGGCAGGGGTGTCCTCAGATCCCGCCACTGCCGCCAGGGAGACATGAGCCAGGCACTGCACGCATGCCTGGCTTCGAAATGGTGCTGCTGACAAGGCACTGAGCATCTCCCTTCCCGCATCCCCTGGGAGCGTGGGGGCTGTGCTGGGCTCCTGCCATGCCTGACTTGCAGCCTGGGGAGTGGGAATGGCGGCGACAGGGCTGGGAGCCCTCGGCCCCTGAACCCTGCAACCCCTAAACCCCTAATCCTGTTTGGGGCTTGCCACGATGCTGGCTTGTGATGAGCTCCATTGGTGCCATGGCGTGGCTGCTGCCTGCAGCGCTACCTGTGCTCCCAGCTCTGTGGGCTGGGTTTAACCGGGATGGGGTTTTATGGTCCCCTCTTTGCTTGGTGCCGGGATGGGGCCGCTGGAGCCTCTGCAAGGCTTGGTGAGAGCTCAGGGATCATCCTCTTCCTCCTCCTTATCTTTCCTCCTCAGTGTGGGAGGCTCCATTGGTCCCCATTTGGAGCATGGGCTGATGTTTTATCCTTTTTCTCCTGAGCCATGAGCAGCCCTCACCAGCCAGCTGGAAATAGGGAATAATAAAAGGATATAGGGAATAATTAATGGAAATAAGGAATAATTAGTGGAAATAAGGAATAATAAAAGGATATAGGGAATAATAGGTGCAAATAGGGAATAATAAAAGGAATGAGGAATAATTAGTGGAAATAGGGAATAATAAAAGGATATAGGAATAATAGATGGAAATAAGGAATAATAATGGAAATAAGGAATAATTAATGGAAATAGGGAATAATAAATGGAAATGGGGAATAAGTGGGTATAGGGAATAATAATAGAGACCTGGTAGACATGCACTGTATCCCTCTGATGTCTGAGGGCTGTTCCCTCCTGCCTGTCCTCAAACCTCCATGTGGGAGTCAGAGATGGATCTTTGCTGTATCTCTTGGCATATATGAAGAGCTTCCACACAGCAGCTCTGGTTCATGTACTCTGCTCTTGTGAGACCTCACTTGAAGTACTGTGTGCAGTTCTGGGGTCCTCAATGTAAAAAGGACATGGAACAGTTGGAACAAGTCCAGAGGAGGCCATGAGGATAATCAGGGGACTGGAGCACCTCCTGTATGAAGACAGGCTGAGAAAGTTGGGGCTGTTCAGCCTGGAGAAGGGAAGGCTGAGTGGAGACCTCAGGGCAGCCTTTCAGTATCTGAAGGGGGGCTATAGGGATGCTGGGGAGGGACTCTTCATTAGGGACTGTAGTGGTAGGACAAGGGGTAATGGGTTCAAACTTAAACAGGGGAAGTTTAGATTGGATATGAGGAAGAAATTCTTTACTGTAAGGGTGGCAAGGCCCTGGAATGGGTTGCCCAGGGAAGCTGTGAATGCTCCATCGCTGGCAGTGTTCAAGGGTGGGTTGGACAGAAGCTTGGGTGGCATGGTTTAGTGGGAGGTGTCCCTGCCCATGGCAGGGGTTGGAACTGAATGATCTTGAGGTCCTTTCCAACCCTAACTATTCTATGATTCCATGGGCCACCATCCAGGTGCCAGCACCCCAAGGCCAGGGCTGGTGACTGCGGGGCTGGATGCTGTCCTGGGGCTGGGGTCTGCACTGCACTGGGTGTCCCTCAGCAGGGGAAGGGGCCCTGGGTATAGTTTGCATGTGGTGGTGGTGGCATCCAGCTGGTGTCACCCCTGCCAGGAGCTCCTGCTGCTGCAGGCATGGCTGCGCTCCCCGCACTGATACAAGGAGCTGGGTCAGGACTGAGTACCACAGGACATGGGGGACGGTGGTGGCATGTCCCCAGCCACCCCGCAGGGTGTGCTGAGGGAGGCAGGAGGGGGGACTCAGTCCCTGGTGGCTTTTCCTGCTTTTGGTGGTGCAGTTTCCTTAAAAAAAAAAGAAAAGAAAAAAGGCAGCCGAAGGAGGGAAAACTCCATCTGTAGGTGTGGGGGACAGGCAGGGGACGGGCAGGAGCAGCACTTCCTTTGTCCCTCTGAGGTGACTCTGCAGCTGAGGGACAGGGCTCAGCTGGATGGCGAGGAGTGGGGATGGGTCAGGTTGAGTGTTAAAGTTAGGGCCAGGGTTACAGTTAAGGTTAGGGTCAAGGTCAGGGCTGGGGTCAAGGTTAGGATCAGGATCAGGTCAGGCGAGGATGCTGAGTGCATTTCTTTACCTTTCCAAATGCAGTCCCAGCTCCATTTCCTGGGTGCTGTCACAGCCTTTGCTGCTCCCCTTGGGGTGCTGGGGCTGAGAAGGGACCTCCTGCCCCTGGGGGAGAGCAGAGCACCAGCACGCGCTGGGGGCTGACATCTCATCATCTCACTTCATTTCATTTAATTTTCTGCTTTTTATTTATTTGTAGTTAATGTTATTTTATTTTTATACTTACTTCTTATTTAATTTTATCTTATTTCAATTTTAATTTTTATTTTACATTTTCTATTTGTTTACTTTTTGTTACTATTTTATTTTAGTATTTTTATTTTGAAGTTATATTAAGTTTTAGCTTTTTATTTTTAGTTTAGTTGTTTTTTTTTTTTACTTTATTGATTTTATTTACTTTATTTGACTCAGGTCATTTCACTCAATGGAAAGGACTGGGGATGCTCGTTCCAGCCCAGACTCATGCTTAGTGCCACCTCCGGGAGAATTTCTGCACCTAGCCTGTGAGGGACCATCATATTCATATCCGTGGGGTGGAAAAAGGGAGGAGGATCCAATAAGTGGCTGTAAAACGTTCTGAAGAGGCTTTTATTTGTATTTCTCTCTCCATCTCACAGGGTGACCCTTGTGTCGAGGTCACAGGATGATGGGTGTGAATGCGCCGCAGCCCTTGCTCCGGTGCTGGAACCGCCCTGGGAATTTGCCAGAATTAGCTCAATATGGGTTTTTCCCATCGGGACTAAAACAGGTGCTTGCAGCCGCATGCAGAGCGGCATGGCTGGGTTCCCGGATGGCACAGCAGGTGATGGGGGACACCGGAGAGGATGCTGTCAGCTTGGGGTTTGGTTTTATTCCCTCCTGGTCCTTTCTGAGTATCCCAAGATGTATCCCCCTTCCTGGGGGAGCACAGTGGCATTTTGGGCTGGCCGTCAGCTGGGAGGCTCTCAAGGCAGATGCTTTTCCAAGCAGCAGGATGTCTGCACATAAATATCAAGCTTTTAAACACCGAGGTTTTATTCTCTGTGCAGTAAGAATATTCTGCAAGAAAATAAGGACATTTTATTCTGCATACGAAATAAGGATGGAGGGAATAAAACACTGCCTGGGATTTTTCCAGTGGGATTTGCAGGAGGGAATAACATGCTTTAAATAGCTGGGTTCCATGTCTGCACTTTGGGGTGCCAGCAGCTCGCCAGCAACACATCCCCCCAGGCTTTTTGGTTTTGCCGAGTGCCGCCGGCAGCATCCTGGGGATATTTTTGTCCTGGCAAGGCAGCAGCACTGACAACCTGCAGTATTCCTGGAGCATACTGAAGGTTTCATCCTTGGGCCAACAGCTTCAGGGCCTGGAGCTCTGCAGGGGCCCCTCCATGATTCTCAAATCAGTACTGAAGCATGGTCAGGATGCAACCTGGGCAGGGGGTTCCTCTGCCAGGGATGAGCCAGGAGTGCGGAGCAAAGGGAGCATGCATCCCATGCTGAAGGGATGCTGATGCAGAGAGCTGGCAGCCAGGAAAGTGGCAGAGATGAGAAAAAGAGGCTTTTCTGCCTTTAAAATTCTGTCCCCTGTTTTGCTCTGATTTCTTTGGTTTTCCCAGCAGTGGGCAGGACTGAGAAAAGCTGGACCAGTCCTTCCCTGCCTGTTTCATCCTGCTTTTCCATCCTGGCTCAGCCATAGCTGGGTGAGCTGCGAGGGGCTGAGCCCTGGTGCTGGGCCTGCTGGGGGGGCATCACTGCCCTTAGCCACGGGTTTGGGAGGCAGGGACTGTCACTGTAGGTTCCCCCACCAGGTCAGGATGGGCCCGGGCAGCGCTGGAGGAGGTGCTGCTGGGGCTGTTTCACCTCCTATCGCTGGATGCTGCCACTCGGAGTCGTCTCCCTGGGGGATTTGAGCAGTGATTTGAGGATATAAATATTCGACGTTTCACTTCTTGTCTGCTCATGCTTTTCCTGGTGAAAAACCCACAGCCCCGTTTGGCCTCAGCTGTCTCTTGGTTATGCGCTGTCATGCTGTGTGTCCCCCGGGGGTGTGGATTGCTCAGATGGCAGCAGAAGCTGGGGACAGCGCAGTCCTTAGACGAGCATCTGCCTTGGTGATGCCTGGCGCTCCCGGGGGTTGCCTGGATGAGAGCTGAGGAGCTCTCCTCCCTCTGGCACAGTCGACGGATGCTCAGTGCCGTATCCAAGTTGTGTGGTTGAATCTCACCAACCTCACCTCTGAGCCGGGGGGGGGCTCAAGGACCTTGACTGTTCCCGTGGGTTCCAGCCCCCAGGCACGTGCAGCAGCACTGGAGGGAGGCACAGGCAGGACCAGGATGGAGCTGGGCACCATTCCCGAGCCTCTGTGGGACCTCGGTGCAGCCCCAGCCGTGGGAGTCAGCGCTGCTGGTGCAGGGTGGCCTTGGTGGGTTCTGCATCCCTCTGCCTCGCGCAGCTGTGAGGCTGGTTTTAGACAGGAGCAAAGAGAAACCAGGGGAACTGGCTGGTGCCAGTAACGAAATAGCAATGAAATAGGTGTTTATGTGGTTTTTGTGTGTGTAGTGTGCTATGAAATAGTCACGGGCATCCTGCAGCGAGGGGGTGGCCGGGGTGGGAGCGAAAGGGATGTTTTGAGCAGAGGGTGTGAGCAAGAGCGTCCTTGGGGCACCGTGGATGCTCTCTGCCTGTGGGGGTGCATCCACACTGGGTGAAGCACTGCCCACCCTCAGGTGTGATGGGTTTCCCATTCATTGGGAAATGCTGTGAAATCCTTGTCATGTTTTGAGCTTTGCTGGCTCCGGGTCAAATCCAAGGCTGGCGGCTGGTTGTCTTGGGTGGTTTGAGCATCAGAGGGGGGGGTGGTGAGACGTGGGGTGGGCATCGTGATGGGTGATCCGAATGGAGATGTCTGGCATCAGGAGGCGCTTTGCTGTAGGTCCCCAGGTCAAGGCATCGCAAGCTCATGTGGTGTTTGTTTGGAAATCAACTTAATTTGCTCAATTGATGTTGATTTCTGCTGGCAGCAATTAGGTTTTTTTTCAGAAGCAAAGGCCTGACCAAACTGTAGCTGCCTCCCCTGCTTGTTTGCTTTTAACTCTCCATATTAATTATCCCTTTTCTCCCAGCTGTTTGCAGCAATGTGTGTGTCTGATGCCGGCTGAGGCTGAGGATTGCCTGTATTTGTGCTGAGAAAAACAGCTCCGGGGTAGACACCTGAAGAGGATTTAGAGGAGAGGGCTTTTAGTCGCCTAAAGGAAAGATGGAATAAAGCATTGAAAGCTGGTAATCCTGGCTGCCTCTCTAAGGGGTCCTCCAGCAGGACGTGTGTAGCTCGTAAGCATGAAGTTTTGAAGGATTAGGGAAGAGCCAGGGAAACGGGGGAGGGTGGTCCCTGCACTCCTCTCTTGGGTGCTGCTGTTTCCTGAGGCCACCTTGCATGAGTCTGCTTCCCTGGAGAGGTTGTGTCCCAGTGCGGGAGCCCTGACTGCATCCGCCTGGGGAGACATAGGGATGGAAATACCCACGTGAAAATGACTGTGTGAAAAGAACTGCCCAAAGCTGATGCTGTCTTCAGCTGGCGCCCAGAGGAGGTGTTCTGTTGCTGCCACCAGATGCCCTGATGGTTGGGCCCTGGGATGCTCCAGCCACCAGATAGTCACTGGACTATGCTGCATGCATCAGACCCTTGAGCATCATTTGTGGGCCTGGGGTTATGGGGTAAGCACAAAAGAGACCTGAACCCTGCCAGTGCATGAGGAAGGGCAGGCTGATGTAGTCCCCCAGCTGCCCCAGTACGTGGTAGCCTGTGTCATAGGGCAAGGAGAGGGAAAATGGGGGTGTCGAGGAGGACCTGGGGGGTGCCAAGAGGGACTGGGAGATGCTGGGGATGGGCTGAGGAATGCCAGGAGGGGCTGGAGAATGCTAGAGAGAAACTGGGGGGTGCTGGGGGTGAGCTGGGATGTGCCTGGAGGGGATGGGGGATGCCAGGAGGAGCTACAGGATTCCTTGGATGGGAGCAAGATGCCAGGCTGGAACAGAACATCTTTGCTGGAGTCAGACACGCTTTCTAGCATCAGTCATATCCAGTCTGGTTCCTCTTGATGCTGTTAATGGGTTTCTGTTGGGTGGGGTGTTGGAAGCACCTTTGTGATTTGGGCTCCAAAGTCCCATGTGGTCTGAACTAAGCACTTGGGAGCAAACTGGGAGCTGGGGCTCCTGCTTCCTGGGGGGTTTAGGTGAGCGGTGCTCCCCAGGGATGGGAAGGCAAGGCCAGAGAGCTGGGGCAGGCAAGGGGACCCACACCAGTCCTCAGGTGTGATGCTGAGCGTGATCTGGGAGGGAGCAGAAACCACACACCAAAAAGGTTTGTTGAAGAGGAAAGGCTGAGCCCACTGAAGATGCTTTGCCGAGATTCTCACAGCGGTGCTGCCATCCTGCCCCCAGAAAAGGCAGCGGGATGATATTTCTCCATCCCCTAGGGAAATCTCTTGATACCAGAGAAGTGGCACTGGGGCACCAGGAGCTGCTTAAGCATCTCTGAGAGATGGCAGTGGCTCAGCACCCAGAAAATATCCCCCAATCAGGATGGAGCCCGGGGCATGCAGGGAGCCTCCATCACCTCTTGCTGCCAGCATCATCTGCTGCAGGTTTGCTCATAAAATCAGATAAGCTCCTGTAAAACCGTATTAACTTTAGGCTGAGAATTCAGAAACATAAGGAATATAATGGGATTTTTCCTGATGGCATTGGCAGCACGGAGCTGCAATGCAGTGCAACATTGGAGAAGAGGATGGTAATTTTTAGCCTTTTCATGCCAAGTGTCCATGAGGGGCGGCTGGTGCCCAGCCGCAGAACGAGAAGACAAGTGGGAACATCACTTTTGGTGGATGGTGGTGCAAGAAAGGGAAATCTTTCTTTCTGGGAAGTCTAAATTTCCGGGGTGCAGAGCAAGAGTCAGGGTGTTTGCCCATGGTGCCTGCACGTGGGTGCGCAATGTTTGCATTCCTGATACCTCCTTCTCCTTTGGGATGCTAAATCAATCTATCTTGAGCCAGGACAGGGAAGCAGGATGGTCACTGTGGCTGTGCTGCTGGATATTTCCAACCCTGTCCATAAATGATATGCAGGAGAGGAGAAGAACCTGAGCAGCCCTTGCTCCTGGGCAGCCGGCGCATCGCTTATATGTCATATGGGAGATACCATAACACATTCATCTAAATCCCTTTTTTTTTAACAACTACAATTCATTGGGGGTCATTTTTAAACCCAACTTGAGTCAGACTCTGGGACAACTTTCACACACAAACCAGATTTAATGCGGTTAATTTACACTTTTTTTAAGTCTTTCGATGTGGTATATTTGCGGATGAGCCCGCAGCCCAAACCGTGTCCTGGCTGGCGCTGCTGCTGGGCTGGGCTCGCTCTTTGAACCTGGCTCTGCAGTGCTTGCTCCTATTTCCCACTTTTTCTATGTTTAACTCAGTCTTTCAAAGCTGAGAAACCAGCAGAAAGCAGCCACGGCTCAGGCAATAACGGTGCTTTCTTAAGAAGGGTGAGACCACTGAGCTTTAGGCTTTTGTCAACAAACCTTTATGGACTAATTAGCTAAGCCACAGCTCTGCCCAAGCTCATCGTGATAGAGGTCATTCTTCAAAGAGAGACTGTGCACTGAAGTTGTAAAAAAGCCCCAAGAAGAGGAATAAGGGGTCTGGTTGTGATGGCTTAAATAAGCCTGAGCAGATCTGGTGGGGAGCCGGTGCAGGGGCTTGGCAGGCAGGACGCTGCAGATCTGTGTGTGGCTGAGGAGGGTGTTGCTGTGGGTCTGTGTCTCTTGCATCCCTGGTGCTCCTCGCTAGCAAAGACAGTGAATGGGTGACACGAGCTCTGGAGTGGTAAATCTGGCTCCGAGGAGCAGCTGGGAGGGTGATGACGAAGCCGTGGTAGCTGCTGCAGAGATCCAGTCAGTTGTGACCAACTGAAGTCGTGCAGACGGGTTGTGTCCTTGAAATCCGCGTCACCGTCATCCGTCGCCTGGCACAGCCCAGGGAGCTGCTTCCTTATGAAGACACACTGCCTCCTTCTGCAGCATTGCCTCCATCCCCCCAGGAATTTAGCATCCCTGCTCTGCTGGGGATAATGAAAAGATAAGGGGGAGATTGGGGAGGACCCTAAACTGGTGTGGGATGTGGCATGCTCACAGTAAGCTGTGAAAATGCTCCATCCTTTGCTTATTTAGAGGATGAGGTGGTGGCTGGCGGGACTAGAAAACCTTAAATCACTGGCTGCATCCCAGTGGAAAAACACATTTAGCAGTGCCCGGTGCTGCAGCATGCAGTCATGTGTGCCGGACCCTTCACCAGTGCTTTATGTTCTTTCTTGTCTTGCAGGGCTGAGAAGACAGAGGTTTTGAGCGAAGATCTCCTGCAGGTGAGGCCCTCTGCAGCTGGTCTGATCCGTGCCTGAGGCACTGGATGCAGCAGCAGTTCTGTGCTGGGGGATGCCACAGTATCCTGCAGTGATGAGATGGGCTGGGAGGAGGAGGAGGGGATTGGGAGCATGAGAAGCAGCATTGCCTCCCTCCCACATGCCTTCCCAGCCCTTTCCCAGCCTGGTTCTCAGGTCAGCTGCAATCGGATCCAGTCTTGTCTCTGCCAGGATGGCAACCTGACACAGCTGGACAGATTGCAGGCGGGTGCCTGAGGCTCCTGTCTCTGCTGCAAAACCTGCCCTGCGGATAAGATACATGACAGCAGCGTACAGTCCCCAGAGCTGATGGTTGGGAGGCTTCAGCAAAACAGCCCGGGCCAAAAATCCTCACGTGGTGCTGTGGAGCATTGGCTGTGCTTCCTACACACTCCACGGGGGGGGATGGCTGAGGAAGCGCCAGCAGAAGGACATGAATTCACAAATCCATCGCTGAATTCATGAGGTTTCTAACTCACAGGTTGTCTAAATCATTGGGCACTGACGAGCAAAGCAGCCGCCTGGCAGCAGTGAGGGTGCCCAGCCCTCCTCCTCCATCACCGCAGGCATCCGCGGGTGTCAGCCGGTCTGGCTGCTGCTGGAGCCTCCTCGACACCTGTGCCTGGGAAAAGCGCAAGCGTTTGGTGCGCTTGCAGCTTGGGAATATGGTCTGTGCGACTGCTGTCAGGTAGCAGATTCTGCAGAAACAGAGAACTTGTGAGGGTGCTCGTGGAGGAGGCTGTGACCTGCAAGTGACGGTGGCTGCAGAATGACCTTTGGCTCTTTCTGGCCACAATGTGCTGCCTATGTTGCCCTCACTTGGACCTAATGACCCTGCTCCCAGCACACCTCAGGCTTTAGCACGAGCCATGTGTTAGCCAAAAATATGGAGAGGGTTTAGGTGAACCATCACTAGGGGATGCTGGAACCACGATGGATGAGAGTGCAGTGAAGCTGTTTGCAAATGTCCCAGGGGGTGCAGAGAGCAGCTGCCTGCAGCAGTTAATCCCTTCCTCCTGCTGCTTTGCAAGGGGTTCAGCAGCTGTTTCCATCATGGCTGGGACCAGATCATGCAGGGTGGAGCACGCTTGGTCACTGGCACTGGTGAGAAATCGCTGGTAGAAGTGACCACATGCACTCCTGGGGCATTGGTGGGTAGGTTTGTCGTTCGTCAGCGCTGTCCTTGTGGTGGCATCCGAGCCAGCAGCCTGCGGGAGTTGGGGTGTTTGTCACAGAATGGTTTGGGTTGGAAAAGATCTTAACATCATCCAGTTCCAACCCCTGCCACGGGCAGGGACACCTTCCACTGGAGCAGCTTGCTCCAAGCCCCTGTGTCCAACCTGGCCTTGAACACTGCCAGGGATGGGGCAGCCACAGCTCCTCTGGGCACCCTGTGCCAGCGCCTCAGCACCCTCACAGGGAAGAGCTTCTGCCTAAGAGCTCATCTCAGTCTCCCCTGTGGCAGGTTAAAGCCATTCCCCTTGTCCTGTCCCTACAGGCCCTTGTCCAAAGCCCCTCTCCAGGTTTCCTGCAGCCCCTTTAGGCACTGGAGCTGCTCCAAGGTCTCCCCTTCAGGAGCCTTCTCTTCTCCAGGCTGCCCCAGCCCAGCTCTCTCAGCCTGGCTCCAGAGCAGAGCTGCTCCAGCCCTCGCAGCATCTCCATGGCCTCCTCTGGACTCACTCCAGCAGCTCCACATCCCTCTCGTGCTGTTGCCCCAGAGCTGGATCAGGACTACAGGGGAGGTCTGCCCAGAGCACAGCAGAGGGGCAGGATCCCCTCCCTGAGCTGTTGCTCACGCTCTGGGGGTGCAGCCCAGCATACGGGGGGGATCTAGGCTCAAGTGCGCACTGAAGTCAGGTCATGGGGAGCTTCTCATCAACCAGCACGTCTACGTCCTTCCTCTCAGGGCTGCTCTCAATCCTGTCTCCTCCTAAAAGATGGAGATCTTCCTTTCCTCACCACCAGTGCTGGTGGCAGGGGTGGGCAGGGTGCAGTGGTGACATGCCCTGGTCCCCAGGGATGGTCAGCCCCGGTAAGACAGAGAGGAGCGGATCTGCGCACTCCCCACCACCAGCAGCCAGAGAAAATGTGAATAATGAACCTTTTTAGTTTCAATTTTGATTTTTGCTGTTTCTCCTTTCGAGCTCTGAGGTCTCCATGGCCCTTCAGCACCAAGGGTCAGACCCTGCTCTTGGAGCCACCCTGTGACAACCCAGCACTTGGTGGCATCAGTGCTGACACCATGAAGGGCATGGCTGGCTTTGGCAGCATGGCACAGGGGATTTTTGCACCTTTTGGAGATACTTTAGTGAGGAGGGTGGTGGGTGCTGCCTCGTCTGGGTGCAGAGCAAGGAGTCACTCATGTTGGCAGGGGTCTGTCTCCAGGGATGGTGGGGAACCCAAACCCTTCTGGGTGTGTAGCTCAGTACCTCCAGTTTGGCTCCTTTAGCGGGGTGTGCACCCACATATGTGCCCTTCTGAACATCAGACCCCTTGCAACGAATGCACAGATGTGTGTGTGTATGTATATAATTTATATAATTTTTATATATACATACACATTCCATCTATATGTTGAAAGGCACATGTGTATGTTGCAGGGATGGCAGAGGCTGCGCTCCCTCAGCCAGGAGTCGTGGAGATCTATTGTTATTTAAATATGTATGTAATATTTTTACAGAGATTGTATCATTCTATATAAAACATTACTAAGATATACATCATTATAGTGGGGGGGGGGTGGCTCAGCTCCGGAGTCACCTCCTGCCTCAAGGACTCACTGCAGGCTCAGGAGTTGTCCCTGTCAGGGACTAGTCATTTTTTCCCCCAGATCATTTAAATATTTCTGTTTTCACAGATTATTTGCCCAAATGTTGAGGTTTCCGTGCTTTCCCCGTGCCTCTCATCTTTGGTTTTCAGCAGATCTTCTTCAGTGATGTTTAGTGACTTGTCTCGCTGAGTCTGGGGATGAACTGCTTCATTTAGTCAATGCAGAGGCAATTGAAGCAATTGTTAGGCCGAGGATAGAGTATTGGCCAGTTTGGTTTGTGGCAGGGCTCAGCTGGGACAGACATCTGCCCTCACCCTGGCGGTGCAGCAGCATTGGAGGCTGGTCCCATCGGGTGATCAGCCTCCCTCAAGGAATTAAGATGGGGCAGCGTCAGTCTGGTGAAGCGTTCCCCTGCTTAAAGCATCCCTGCTCCAGGAAGGGGCTGGGCTCTGGGGCTTTTGTGTCTGATGCTGTGGCAATTGAAATAATTTTGATTGAAAATCAAGAAGTTCCGTACGGCCCTGCACCATGGGGGTGGGATGCGGTGGGATACCCCGGTGATGGACACCGCTGCATCCGCAGGTGGAGAAGCGCCTGGAGCTGGTGAAGCAGGTCTCCCACAGCACCCACAAGAAGCTGACAGCATGTCTGCAGGGCCAGCAAGGCGTGGACGCTGACAAGCGCTCGGTGAGGCTTTGGCAGGGCTCTGAGGCTGCCTGACGGGCGGCAGCACCGGGCTGGCAGATCGAACCGGAGCCCTCTCTTTGCAGAAGAAGCTGCCGCTGACGACACTGGCACAGTGCTTGATGGAGGGGTCAGCTGTGCTGGGCGATGACTCCCTGCTGGGGTAAGGGGGGCCTGGGTCTCCCCAGTGCTGTGCCACTGCTGGGATGCCACTGGGATGCTGCTGCCCGGAATTGCTGTAGTTCCTTATCTATGATGCCAGATAACTGGGGCAGGGAGGCAGGGAAGGGGGTTCACGGAGTGTCAGAGGGGCTGGGATGATCATGTGATCTCAGTAGTCCAGGGGTTTCCTTTATTCTTCTCCTTGTGATAAGATGGGACCCTTTTAGTCATGTAGGATAGAGTGTAAGCTGTATACCATCATTGAATCCCAGACTGGTTTGGGTTGGAAGGGACCTTAAAGCTCCTTCAGTTCCAACCCCTGCCATGGGCAGGGACACCTTCCACTAGAGCAGCTTGCTCCAAGCCCCTGTGTCCAACCTGGCCTTGAACACTGCCACGGATGGGGCAGCCACAGCTTCTCTGGGCACCCTGTGCCAGCGCCTCAGCACCCTCACAGGGAACAGCTTCTGCCTAAGA
This sequence comes from Amazona ochrocephala, assembly GCA_039720435.1. NCBI lineage: Eukaryota > Metazoa > Chordata > Aves > Psittaciformes > Psittacidae > Amazona > Amazona ochrocephala. The sequence continues at coordinate 83,000,343 of CM077879.1, forward strand.
GCTCGTCTCAGTCTCCCCTGTGGCAGGTTAAAGCCATTCCCCTTGTCCTGTCCCTATAGGCCCTTGTCCAAAGCCCCTCTCCAGGTTTCCTGCAGCCCCTTCAGGCACTGGAGCTGCTCCAAGGTCTCCCCTTCAGGAGCCTTCTCTTCTCCAGGCTGCCCCAGCCCAGCTCTCTCAGCCTGGCTCCAGGGCAGAGCTGCTCCAGCCATCAGAACATCTTCATGGCCCTCTTCTGGACTTACATATATTTATATATATATATTAAAAAATGTGTGCGTGTATATACATATGTATATACATACACATATATATAAAATAAAACGCCATACAATTTCAGACTGTAATAGGTGCAATAATTAGGGAATGACATTATCCTGACACCCAGGGTGCCTGCGGTCCCTGAGGCGCTTTGGTCCCTCCAGCCCTCTGCCAAGGAAGGCCTGCCCTGCACTGCTGCCAAAACCCGCAGGGGCTAGAGCCCCATGGGCACAGGCTGGGTGCCCATCGCTTCCCCGGTGTGCCCTTACAGGAAGATGCTGCGGCTGTGCGGGGAGGCGGAGGACAAGCTGGCTCAGGAGCTCATCCACTTCGAGCTGCAGGTGGAGAGGGACGTCATCGAGCCCCTCTTCGTGCTGGCTGAGGTGAGTGGTGGTCAGAGACGTCCCTATGTCGGGTGTCGCTGTGCTGGGAGCTCGCATCCACACCGGCCTGCGGGAGAACCGGCTCTCATGGCTTTGGCAGCATATTTGGTTCCTGGCCCCACTGAGAGACCTTCCTTTTTGAGGCTCTCTGATGCTTTCCTGGGGGGACAGTGTTTGCATGTGCAGAAGGGCCGGGCAATGGTCCTGCCAGGCTCCTTTGCCTGCTCTTGCTGCTCTTGCTTTTTTCTGCCATTCCCAGAAAGCAGAGCATTAACACTTATTCCTCACCCATTTTTTCCAGTTCCAAACAAAACCACTGTTGTTTGGGAAGGTTTTTTTCCTGCTTCCCCCCTGCTGCCAACTTTGTCTTTCAGTTTTACCCAGTGCATTTTTCCCCCCCTTTTACATCTGGCAGAATGTCCTTGGCTTGGTTCGGATTTTGTCTCCCCCAGCAGAAACAAGAGCTCTGTCACATTGCTTGTGTTTGGGGCTTTCGGCCATTGCCAGATCCTTTGGCAAACCATCCTGTGCATGGGCTTTGCATTGCCACCCCCAAAAGCCCTTTTCCTGCCTTCATCCCACTCCCTAGTGCAGGAATCTTTGATCTCCCAAGGATGCTCCTCTCAGGGATGTGGATTCTGTGGTCGGGGCTGTCAGGGGGTGGCACAGCCCGGGTGGGGACACGGAGGAGGGACAAGCTGTGCCATCTCCCTAATGATGTTAAAGTAAGGAGCTGCATCTTATCACCCCGCTTGTACCACCCCAGGTCCAGCACTGCAGTCAGGCATGACCTGTCCCCAGCGTCTCTCCAGGGGCATTTATCTCCTCCCATTCCTGTGTGTTTCTGCAGGTGGAAATCCCAAATATCCAAAAGCAAAGGAAGCACTTGGCAAAGCTCGTGCTGGATATGGACTCCTCCAGGACGAGGTAGGAAGTGGCTTCAAAACTGCTTGATAAAAACTAAAAATAACCAAGTGATGGGTATTTTTACCGGTGCCAGGGAGGGCCGTGTCACTGTGTGCCTTGAGTTCAAGCTCTTCAATGAGCCGTGATTTCTGATCTTGTCTGCAGGATCCGTACATCATTTTTCCTTGCCTGCCCTCTGCAGAAAAGAGTATTTTTTTCTGTCACAAACCTTTGTTTTTAGCTCTTTTCCCTATCTTGGTGAGCTCATACATAATGCAGAGTCCGGTGCTCCTACCACTGTAGAGTACTGCTGGGGTGGAACAGGGATGACCGTTGGGGTTGTCCTGTGTCCCAGACACAGGCTGCTCTGTGAGTTTTGCCTGGGGACGTTGAGTTGGCGTGCTCTGGGAAGAGGTCTGGGAAGTGTCTGTAATCCCCAGTGTCATGTCCAGGCTCTCCCATTGCCTTCCTCTCTCCTCCCGTGTGGATGAGACATGTCCTGAAAATAACTGTGTAAGGAGAGCCCAGTACTTGCAGCTGGTTGGGACTGGGATTGTTTGGGGTCGGGAGTAGATGCTGCCTCCCAGTCTAGGTTGGACCATCTGCATGATGCTGAGCACTGGGGACCATGGTGAGCGTGGCTGAGGGGAGTCCCTGTACTGCCCTGCTGCTGGGATCCGGGGCTCTGTTGGGTCCCTGTCCCTCCCTGTGACAGCTCTGCCCTCTCCGCAGGTGGCAGCAGTCCGCCAAGTCCTCGGGTTTGGCCAGCAACCTGCAGCCCTCGGGTGCCAAAGCCGACGCTCTCAGGGAGGAGATGGAGGAGGCAGCCAACAGAGTGGAGATCTGCAGGGTACCTGGGGGATTGCTCCTTGCTGGCATGGGGGGACCTTGATGTCCGAGCACTGTGGGAAAGCCTTGAGTATCTCTTCTTATCCCATTCTTCACCCTCTTTTTATCCTATTGCCCATGATGAGCCTTTCTCCAGCCTGACTGGTAAAAAAAAAACCATAAAACAGCCTGGTGGCAGTGGGTGATGCTCACCAGCCCAAGAAGGACATCCCTGGTTCCTGTGTCCCCATGCTCCATATGCTGCTGGGGCCAGAGAGCATCACATTGCAATGGAGCCATCCCAGCAGGAGCCACTGAGCTCAGCACTAAGTATGCCCAGTCCTGGCACAGAGACTTGCAGGAAGTGCCAGCGCATTCCAAGCCCACCTGTTGCACCCGGCCATGTCACCCCCCAATCCCGCAGGAGCATGCCCCCCATGGGGGGCATGATGGTTGGGAACAGTGTCTGAGTGAGAGGGGATGCTGCTGCCAGAGCCTTTGTCGCAGGCTGCAGGCGTCAGCAATGAAACTCACTGACAATTCTGTGGGGCTTTAAATTCCCCTGGGGCAGAAAATGCAAAGGCCCAGGCAGAGGTGGTGCTGCCAGGGTCGGGCAGGAGTGGAGCTGGGTGCATGGCTCAAACCTGGCATTTTTCTCCAGTGGTACAATCAGAACCTGAGTAGCCTTTCAAACAGATCCGGCCCCAAACCAGTGCCATATCCCCTATCTTAGAGCATCACAGCCCCACACGCCCAGCAGTTTTCAGCAAACCAGCTCAGCCAAGTGCTGCCTCCAGTATATTGACTGCACTGATGGTGGATGTTGCTGCTGGGACGTGCTCGCGGTGTTTTAGAACAATGGTGATTTTCCTCCTGAATGAACCAAGGGTATTCTCAGAAAGGAGCAATTCAGGAAGTGGCAAAATGCATTTTCTGAGCGTGAGGACAGAGAGACTCATATCCTGGTGCTGAGGGGCTCGTTGCAATGCAGAGCAGGAAGAACCTGATGCCCCGTCAGTCAGATACACACCAAGTGGGTGGGATGCTACCAGCGGCAGTGCACACTGCTCCACTGCACAGCAATTAGCCCTGGGGTTAATGAGCCACTGGCATGTGAGGAGCAATGTAATGAGGTTGTGGGACGAGCAAACTTCAGGTTTAATTTGTGCCATTCAGACTGCCAGGATATGCAGCCTCTGGCTGACAGGTTGTCCCCAAGTGGCTGTCACATGCAGGGAGCTCCTTGCAAGACGCCAGCGTCTTGTGGGCTCTGGAAGGAAGACAAGGGAGGTTGAGGATGGGCAGAGAGCAACCCCCGTGCTGCTGCCATGTATTCAACGTGCCAAGCACCTCTCAAGTGGGTGCTGCAGCGTGCCACATTGCATATTGGCTCCTGCTGTAACCGAGCTGGTCCCTCCTGGTGGCCTCCAAAAGGGCCATCATGGTGGCATGAGGGCAGCATGGGTGGGACAGCAGCTTGTTCTCTGCTCTCCGTAGGACCAGCTCTCGGCTGACATGTACAATTTTGTGGCCAAAGAAGTAGACTATGCAAGCTATTTCCAAACGGTAAGTGCCACTCACCCTGCGGGACTGCTGCAGCACGGCCGCAGGGTGACAGCCGCCGCGTGTCCCCGCAGCTCATCGAGGTGCAGGCCGAATACCACCGGAAATCCCTAGTGCTGCTGCAGAGCGTCCTGCCTCAGATTAAAGCCCAGCAGGGTAAGTGCCTGTCCCCTCCTGCCCGCAACACTAAGGGCTCTGCGTCACGCCAGAGCCATGCAAGGCTTTGCCACAGCAATGAGCCAGCTACACCGTGACCCCCCCAGCGTGGCAGCTGAGCATCCTCTCTTTGCTCCACCTGCATCCTGCCTGCCTCAGCCCTGCTGAGGGCGTCCCATCTGCATCCCACTTGGTTGTGGGGGGCAGGATCCAGCCAGCTTCATGGGGGCGGGGGAAGGGAAACCTGCCCTACTATTCCCATCAAGCACAGCACCAGAGGTGGGAATCCAGTGCCGGGGGGTGGTCCTGGGGCTGCACTTTGCAGTGTGAGACCTTCCAAGGAGCTGGGCTGGGAGACCAAGGTGAGGGCTGGGGCCAGCAGCCAGTGCGGTGGCCCCAAGCGCAGCACATCCCCTGGGGCAGGGCTTGGGGTGCTGCCGCTGCTGCAGCAGGGCAGGGAGTGATTTGTATTTTATTTTCTTTCTCTCAATGTCACAAAATATTCCTGCCTCAAACTGTGATGGAAGAAGGGGGAAAATATTGCAAAGGTTTGCCTGTGGTTGTTCCCCCGGAAAACATTATCCGGCCCCTTTGAAATGTCCCGAGAGATGATTGGAAAACATTTTGTTTGGATTTCATCTTTAAAAAGCACTTCCCGAGCCGCCCAGGACAGAGGTGCGGGGTCCTGTTGTTATAGCAACACCCGAATGGAATATTTTGCTGCTGAAATGCTGTGATCCAAGGGCCTTTTGGGGAGGGGATGCTGCATCCGGCACCGTCCCCGCCATGTCCTCCCCCTCTTCTCTCACCCCCTCTGCCTGTCACAGAGGCATGGATGGAAAAGCCCTCCTTCGGGAAGCCCTTGGAGGAGCACCTGGCCGTCAGCGGGCGGGAGATCGCCTTTCCCGTGGAGGCATGTGTGACGATGCTCCTGGAGTGCGGCATGCAGGAGGAGGTGGGTCCCATGTTCTACCGCCCTCGGTTGGCCATGGTGGAAGGGGACTTGGGAGCCTCCACAGCAGGGACAAGGAACCAGGGGGTTCAGGGGACATTCCCCTGCCCCAAAGCTTGTCTGACACTCTCCTGTGTCCTCTGTGAAGGGTCTTTTCCGAGTGGCTCCCTCAGCCTCCAAGCTGAAGAAGCTCAAAGCTGCCCTGGACTGCTGCGTGGTGGACGTGCAGGAGTACTCGGCTGACCCACATGCCATTGCAGGTAGATGCTGCCTTGGGGCAGAGGATTGATGCTGTGTAGGATGGCCCATCCAGCCCCCAGGCACCAACTATGGGCGCCCATAGAGTGGTCTTCAGTGGCACAAAGTCTACTTGGGGGCCAGTAATCAGTGGTGTAGGCAAGGGGTTCATGCCAGGTATACCCTGATTGACACCTTCATTCATGATGTGGGCAATGGATGGGGCAGGCTGGACCTTCTGCAGGTTGGCAGATGACACCAAACTGAGAGGTTTGCTGCCGTCCAGAGGGACTTGGGCACAGTGGAGAGGTGGGCTGAGAGAGACCTGGTAAGGTTGAGCAAGGGGAAGTGCTGAGTCCTGCCCCTGGGGAAGAGGAGCCCCAGGCACCAGGACATGCTGGAGCTGTCCAGCTGGAAAGTGGCTTGGCAGAGATGGCCTTGGGGGTCCTGGTGGCCACCAAGCTGACCATGAGCCAGCAACGTGCCCCTGTGGCACACTGAAGGTGAATGGTGTTCTGGCCTGCGCTGGGAGGAGTGGTACCAGCAGGTGAAGGGAGGTGATCCTTCCACTTCAGAGCACTACAGCAGAGAAAGGGACATGGAGGGAGTCCAATGAAAGGCTGTGAAGATGGTCCTGGAACATCTCTCCTGGGAGGAAAGCCTGAAGGAGCTGGGGCTGTTCAGCCTGGTGAGGAGAAGGCTCGGAGATCTCATCAATGGATGTACCTGCAGGGTGGGTGCAAAGAAGACAGAGCTCTTTCAAATGGTGTCCAGTTCCAGGACAATGGGCACAAACAGGAGCTTCCCTCTGAACCTCAGGAGACACATGGTCACTGTGCAAGTGACCAAGGACTGGCACAGGCTGTGCCCAAGGAGGTAGTAGAGTCTCCATTCTTGGGGATACTCCAAAGCCACCAGGACACAATAATGGGCAACCAGTTCTGGTGGTCCTGCTGGAGTGGGGGGTTAGACCAGACAGCCTCCAGAGGTCCCTCCCAACCTCAACCCTTCTGTGATTTGTCCCAAAGCCTTTGAACAGTGAAGACACAATATACAGGGGATAAAGGCAAGTGCAAAACCACACCATTCAGTGGCAATGGTGTTCAGGAGTTGCCATCCACCAAGGAGCACAAACCCCAACCTGCATGTCCCCTTCCCTGGGCAGAGCCTTGAGCAGTGTTTTGAAACTCAGGTGAGGAAGAAAGTAGGGACACAGTCATAATCCAGGTGGTGGGGCCCTGGTGACACTGATGAGGGTGATACTGATGAGGAGAATCTCTGCAGGAGCAGGGAGTAGTCGGGAAGATGCACATGTGGTCTCATCAAGCTTGCTGTCTTCTCTTTACCTCTTCAGGGATGTAGGCCCTCTCTAAGCAGAGGTCCCAACCCATGGGGCTGCAATTAAGCATTTGTTAGGTTTAAGTGCCAGCCAGCTGCTCTCCTGCGCTGGGCTTTCTGGCAGCCGCAGAATTGGACCCTGGATTCCTGTTGACTTCATTGGGAACCTTTTCCCAGCACAATTTGCTGTGAAGGTCCAAGGCAAAAATGAAGGATGGAGACCAGGGTGAACACCTGATGGGGGCAAGAATGATGGAGGAAGTCAGGGAGGTATCAGGAGGGACTAGCTGAAGGTGGCAAGGTGGTTGCTGGGGGGTCAGGCAATGCCATAGGCTCCACCAAGCCAGGGAAACTAGAGGGTGCTTTGGGATGTGAAGGTTGGGAGGGGTGGGAATCAAAATGCCAAGGAGCGAACCCACTTGGTCCCACTGTCTGGTGCCACCCGCAGTGCCGAGCCCTGTGTCCCTTGTGTGCTGCAGGAGCCCTCAAGTCCTACCTGCGAGAGCTGCCAGAACCCCTCATGACATTTGAGCTGTATGAGGAGTGGATCCAGGCCTCCAAGTGAGTCTGGGGCATCTCCCCTGTTCCTCTGTGACACAGGTGGTGGCATCTTTGGTCCCCGTGGATTGTTGGGGACCATGAGTTATTTCTGACATGGCTGACAGCATTTGGGATGTTTCCTCCAGGGTCTGAGAGCCAGGAGGGTTCTCACAATGATCCTTGAGCACAGTGGGTCCCAGCAGTGAGGGTGGCCATGATGTCCCCTGATGTCCCCAGCATGGCCCAGAGCACACTGACCAAGGTGGTTGAGCTCTCACAGCATCTCTCAGCAAGCCCTTGAGTGCCGGGCACTGGTGCTGCCTGGATGAGTGCGCAGACCCTGGGGGGACCACTGGCCGAGGGAACTCCCGCCTGTGTTGTTGGTGTGCTCTGCACCGTGGAACCCCAAACCCATCAAGGCTTGGGCCAGCTGAGGTGGCACCGTCATGCCTCCTCCACAGAGGCAGATGTTTGCAGTAGTGGGATGTCAGGCACAGGGATGAGAGAAATTTCTCACCCACCTCCCCACAGCATCCCGGAGCAGGAGAAGCGGCTGCAGGCTCTCTGGAACACCTGTGAGAAGCTGCCCAAAGCCAACTACAACAACATCAGGTGAGCCTGGGGCCAGCAGGGCCCGGGGAGGCGATGGTGGAGATATGGCTCTGATACACCAGCACGGCTGGGCTCCGATTTCCAGGTACGTGATTAAATTCCTGGCCAAGCTCACCGAGTACCAGGACATGAATAAAATGACACCGAGCAATGTGGCCATCGTGCTGGGGCCCAACCTCCTCTGGCCGCAGGCGGATGGGTAAGGTGTCCGGGTGGAAAGTGAGCATGCCAGAGGGATGCTGGGGAAACGGGTGAGGGGGGGCCTGGGGCCAAAATCCTGCCGGGAATAAGGCTGAACTGCAGCGGGGTGCTGAGCCCATCCCTGCTGCCCTGCAGGAACATGACAGAGATGATGACGACCGTCTCACTGCAGATCGTGGGCATCATTGAGCCACTCATCCAGCATGCCGACTGGTTCTTCCCTGGAGGTAGGGTGTGCGCAGTGGTTGTGGTGGGGTGGGATGGGCTTTGTGGGACACCACAGTCCTCCCTGGCAGTGAGTGCTGAGTTCCCGCATTGATTTTTGCCAGCCCCCACTGCCTGCCTTGGTTTGGGGAGGGGGGAAGCTCTGGCAGAGATCTGGCAAAGCTCATCACACCAGTGAGCCCAACCCAGCTGCTCCCTGCCTGCCTGAGCATTCCTGCTGTGCCAATCCCCCCCCTTCACCCCTCCCTGAGGACACAGGTCCCAATGTCCCCTATTCTCCTGTGTCTCCTTCAGACATTGAGTTCAATGTGACGGGCAACTACGGCAGTCCCATGCACATCAACCACAATGCCAACTACAGCTCCATGCCCTCCCCAGACATGGACCACGCAGACCGCCGGCAGCACGACCAGGTGCGGCGGCCCCTTAGCGTGGCCACAGACAACATGATGCTGGAGTTTTACAAGAAGGATGGGTAAAGTCTTTGTGGTGCTGGGTTTGGGAAGATGGAGGGGGTGGCATTGTCATTTTACACTGACACTCTTGTGTTTCTGCCCATGCAGCCTTAGGAAAATCCAAAGGTACTGTATCCTCTGCAGCAGTGCTGGGAAGGTGCTGGGAGGATGCGGGGTGGTTGCTGGGAGGATGCTGGTACCTGGAGGAGGGATAGAGGGTGAATGCCACTGCCACCCCTGCCCTGTTGCCATCGAGGTTCATTCCCAGCAGCTTCCCAGCAGAAGAGGCATTCTTAGGGAGCTGGGGGTGGGTGCTGAGAGCCTGTCTCTGTGTCCCCCCAGCATGGGTGTCAGGGTGATGGACACTTCGTGGGTGGCTCGTCGAGGCACATCTGCGGCGCGCAAGGCGGCCTCCACCCCGCCGGCTGCGCAGCCGCCTGCGCCACCCTCAGAGCTGCCCCCCGCGCCCCACTCACCCATTCCCGAGCAAGCACCGGACACGTCCGCTACCCCTTCCCCGCCTCCCACCAGCTTTGGCTTCCCCCCAGGAGCTGAGCGGACCAGGTAAGGCCACCAGCACCCTTGGGTCCCCAACCTGGGCATCCCTCCCTATGTGTGCAGCAGCAAACCAGCCCCATGGCCGTGCTGGAGGCATGGGAGAGGATGCTCAGCATCCTCGGGAGAGGAGCAGTATCCTAGGGGCAGTGGGAGGATGCTCAGCATCCCTGCAGCCATCGCAACCCCCCCATCCTGCTGGCCTGGTGGGAATGGTGCTGCCTTTGTGGATTTTCCTGTGGGTGCCCAGCCTGGCTCACAGCTGGATTGAATTTTGTGCTGCTGATGGAAGGAGATGCAAGGAAAAGCCTAAAGGAGCCCAGTGTCCCCTGAGCCCTTCCTCTGCCCAGGGTCTGAGTCTGACTTGAGAGGTCAGGTGGAGAAAGTACCCAAATTCCAAATTCCTGCCCCAGAATGGAGGGCTGTGCTGTGCTGTGCTCCGGGGCTCACCCATGAGTGCGGGTGGCAGCGCTGCATGGGTCATGCTGTGGAGTGCTGGGATGAGGTGCGGGGCTCCTGCCCGCCCCAGACCTTCACCGCAGCAATCCCCTGCCCTTCCCTCCTCCCCTCCCAGTGCTTCTGCTCTTTTTCTCCCCTCCATTTTCTGGGGATGTTTTCGCCTCTTTTTAGGGTGTTTCTGGCCGTGCTGCAGCAGGGCGGGGGGACCTGGCTCCTCCCTGCCTCCAGCCCCCCCGGCCCCATGCCTGGACACAGCCCTCTGGCCGGGCTGCAGGCAGAGCCTCCCCCGCAGCCTCCTCCTTGTTGCTCTCCCCTCACCCTGGTGTCAGCCTTGCTCCGTCGATGCCCCCAAAGGGCTTTCCCTGAGCCCCCCCCTGCGCGGTGCTGCTGCTGCCCCGGGAGCCACAGGAAACGGAGAACCGCAGACCGGGGCTTGAGGGCGCCGTGGGGTGGGCGCTGCAAGTGGGCTGGGGGCTGAGGAGCACCCGCTGGGGCTGGAGCGAGGCTCCTGCCGCTGCCCGCGGGGGGGTCACGTCCCTTTTCATTTCTTATTGCTATTAATTTAAAAACCCTTTGTTTTTATTTAATTTTACTTGTAATTTTTCTTTGTTGTTTTCTCTTTTTTGATTTTTTGTTTACTTTGTATTTTATTGTTTTCTTTATTTTGTTCCATTTTGGTTTTCAATTTTACATTCTTTGAACATTTTTCTTTTACATGATGATTTTAATTTATTTTTAATTTCCTATTTTGAATTTATTTTATTTTTTTTTAATTATTTTCCCTTCCCTTCCATCACCTTCCCTTTCTCTGTCCCCTCCCCCTTCCCTTGCTTTCGCCCTTGCCCTCCATCCCTCTTGCCCTTTCCCTCACCACCTCCCCTTTCTCCTCCTCACCCCCCTTTTCCCCTTTTCCTTTTTTCCCTTTTCCCCTTTTCCTTTTTTCCCTTTTCCCCTTTTCCCCTTTTCTCCCTTTTCCCTTCCCTTCCCCCCCCCCGCGCCCCAGCACTCTCGGACCCCCGGAGCCGCCCCCCGGGGCCGGGCAGCTCCACGGCAGCCCCGGGCCGGTCCCGGCCGAGCAGAGCCCGCTCGCCCCGCGCAAAGGTAGGAGCGGGCCGGGGGCGGGAGCCGGGAGGGGCCCCCGCGCTCGGTGTGACCCGCAGCGCCCTGACCCCCCCTTGTCTCTTCTCGCAGTGGCCAAGAAGCTGGCGCCCATCCCGCCGCGGGCGGCCGCGGGGGAGCCGGTGGGGGGGCAGCCATCCCCCGGCAGCCTCTCCCCCACCCCCCCCAGCACCCCCGCCGCGTTCGGCCCCACCGCGCCCCCCGGGTCCTGCCCGCCGCCCGCCCCGCTCCTGCCCCCCCCCGCCGCCGCCGCCGCCGCCCGGTCCCGGCCCACCCCGAAGCCGCGGTCGCGGCCCGCCCTGCCCCCGCCGCCGCAGCCCCCCGCGGCCGCCCCCGGCCCCCCCCAGCCCCCGGAGCTGCCCCGCCGGGACACCGCGGGCCCCGGGGACGGCGCCGTCACAGGTAACCCCGGGCGCGGCGCCGGCACCGCGGGGGGGGCGGCTGCTGGTGGCCCCGGGAAGGGGGTGATGCCCCTGGAAAGGTGGCAGCGGGCTCAGGAAGGTGGCGGTGCCCATGGGGAAGTGGGGCTGCCACTGGGAAAGTGGCAGCACCCTCTGGAAGCGATGGTGTCCTCAGGAAGGTGGTGATGTGCTCAGGAAGGTGATGGGTGTCCCCAGGACGGTGATGGTGTCCCCAGGAATGTGGTGATGTCCCCAGGAATGTGGTGATGTCCCCAGGAAGGTAGCATCCTCCCTGGAAAAGTGGCAGTGTCCCCAGGAAGGTGTCAGCATACCTGGGAAGGTGTCATGCACTCAGGAGGATGGCAGTGTCCCTCAGGAAGGTGGAAGTGTCTCTGGAAAGGCAGAACTGTCTCCTGGAAGGTGGTGATGTCCCCGGGAAGGAGGCATCCTCCCTGGAAAAGTGGCAGCATTCTGCGGAAGATGGGGATGTCCCCCTGAGAAAGGTGCAGATGTGTCCAGAAAGGTTGCAGTGTCCCCAGGAAAGTGGCAATGTCCGTGGAAAGGTGGGACTGTCACTGGGAAAGTGGCGGCACCCTATGGAAGGTGTTGATGTCCCTAGGAAGGTGGCGTTATCTCTGGGAAGCATCACTAGCCTGTGCTCCCGCTGTTCCTGCTGTGCTGTCCCTGTCCTTAGGTGGTGTTTGTGTCCCCATGTGTCCACAGTAGTGGGGGCTGCATCCTTTGAGGGTGATGACCAGGGCGATGCTTTGGTGGCATCAGGGACACCAGGGACATGGAGGCTGGGGGAGTGTGGGGCCAGGCATGGCTGGGATCTCCCATGCTGGCCATGGGTGCTCCGCTCTGCTGTGTGCCCAGCCTGCCTGGAGCGGGGTGGCACGGTGCGGGCACAGCAAGACTGCTGAGCTGGGGCTGGTGCTGTGCTCCCCAGGCCCCTGCTCACCTTCGGTGGTGGCTCTGGTGTCGGTGCAGCTCTGGCATTGCATCCGGCATCCAGTGCAGTCCCAGTCTTGCACCCCAGCGTCGTTGTAGCCCTGGCACAGCACCCCAGCATTGCCCCCAGGCACTGGTGCAGCCTGGACATCACAGCCAGGCATCACACCCTGTCGTTGGTGTGCCACAGCATTGCACCACAGCATTGCACCCTGGCATGGGTGCACCCTGGCATTGCACCCAGCACTGCATCCCAGCATGGGTGCAGCTCTCTGCTGGGTGCCCTCAGGAGCTGCTGCCTGTTGCAGAGTGCCTGAGCTGGCCGCAGGGCCTGGCAGGCACAGGCAGGGGTGCCTTTCCTCAGGCGGGCTTGCTGGGCTCTCAACAAGGCACGGTGGTGGTGCCGCCAGCCTCGGGCTGTAGGTCACGCTCTGTCACTGTTTCACCCTGCAGGTCCCTTGGGAGAAGGGGCAGCAGCATCGCCTGTGCTTGGTGGGAGGGGACCAGAGGGGACAGGCCATGTGCCCGTGTCACAGGCCCAGACTGGGGTGGGGTAGCACAGAGCACGGACAAGTGGTGACATCCCTGGTGGTGGCACTACCATGGCACCAGCCCTGGCGGGTGTCCTACCGCCGAGCCCCCGCTGCGGTGTCCCCCATCACTCTGCCCTCCCGCAGGTCTGCTCCGTTTTGAGGTCCCCTCCCTCCACGTCCTCCCAGACGCCGCCCTGTGCCGGGACCCGCCGGAGGCACCGCAGAGACTCTCGGGGCCAGGCCCGGCCGCCCGGCCAGAGGAGGAGGAGGAGGAATCGGAGAGCACAGCCCTATGACAGTGTCCCTGTCCCCAGGCTCATCCTTGCATCACCCAGGGGCCAGCACGGGCCATCGGCACCAAGGGCCACTGGCACGCCAGTTTTCTGTGTCAAAGTGCCAGGTTTGGGGGCAGTCGCTGGTTTTGAGTTCAGTTTTTTTTCGCCTTATCCAGACTTTGCCTTTCAACAGGGTGCCTGCCCCCCCACCCTGCCCTGCAGCGCCCATGGTCCTGAGGTGATGCCACCACCTCCTCCGTGCCCTGATGGTGGGTGCCACTGGGTGCCAGCCAGGTGACAGTGAGCTTGATGGTGCTTTGCAGTGGGATTTCATTTCTTCAGCTTCTGCCCCCTCCGCTTGTTTGCCGGAGCAGGACGGGACCTGGTCAGCAATAACAGGATGTGCCCCCCTCAGGCTTTTGGGGTGCCAGCGGAGAAGGGCACATGTCCCTTGGCACCCACTGTCCCTGTGGGTTGGTGGCTTTGGTTGTGCATGCAAAGACAAATTAACCTTTTATCCTTCCCAGAGAGATAAGAGAGAGATATATATATCGGCAGAGATATATATACTATATATTTGTATGTATAGAGAGAAAAAATATAGAGATTTGTTTTATTTGGAGCCGTTCTCGCCCACCCAGTGCCCAGCAGGAGGATGGAAATGGCCGTGCTTCGCCCCCCGCCCCGCTCGCACCATGCCCCTTGCCCCAGGTGGGCCCCTGGGGGCACCAGCGCCCCAAAAGTAATCAATAAATCCATGTGCCACTCGCTGGGAACTGCCCGGCAGCGCTGGCGTTTGCTTAATGCCCATCGGCACCGGCAGCACCGTGGCAGTGGGGGCACTGGGGGGCTTAGTGGGAGGATGTGGGGATGGAGGAGGGTTGGGGTGCAGGAAACAGTGGTGTCAGTGCAGGATGTTGTGGTCCTGGTCCCATGAGATGGGGCAGCACCAGCTGTGGGTTGCTCCTAGGATGGATTTGAGCTGCCCCCAGCCCAGATTTGGGGTGGTCTCAGCCTGGTTTGGTGCCCTCTGATGGATTTAGGACATAGGCTCTTGGAAGGTGCTGTAGGAAACGGGGTTTAATGAGGGTTGGGATGATAAAACGATGGGGATTTTGCTTTGTATTGGCTGTCATGGTCCTGGCCCTGTGGGATGAGGCCTCATTCAGGTGCCTGAAGTGTCCCAGCCTGGATTTTAGACTGGTCCCCCTAGCTCTTGGAAGGTGTTTTGCTGTAGGAAATGGGTTTTGATGAGGGCTGGGATGATAGAACAATGGGTTTGTGCTTTGCGTGGGCTGTCATGGGCCTGATCCTATGGGGCATCAGGCTTGGGGTGGTCCCAGTCCTGGGGTGGGTGCCCATCTGGAACCCACCCACCTGATTGTGACAGGCCCTTGCCTGTGTTTTGGGGCTGAGCAGCGCGTGTGGAGAGGAGCACCATGGTGGAGGGTGGGCAGCAATGGCCTTGTGTGGCACCAAGGCCTACCCCAGCCTGGTGGGATGGGGTGGGGGCTGGGACCCCACTTTCCAGGGTATGGAGGGGCATGTCCATGGAGCACAGGGAGTGGATGCTCCAGGTGCTGCTGCCTGCAGGCAGACATGGGTGCCAGGGAAGGGATAGTGCTCTGCCCACACTTGGGTGCATCACTGGAGCAGGTCTCCAGCCTGGCCAAGCCACATTCTTCACCCCGTTCCCCATGGGGTGGTGGGGGCTATGTGTAGGGATGCCACCCATGGAGCTTGGCAGCGTGGCACAGGGTCCTCAAGGCCTGGCACCAGGATGGCCACTTGCACTGGGGCTCCCACCCAGTGCAATCCCAGCTGCAGTTGTGGGGTGCATGTGGGTGTCCCACCCATGCCACTGCCAACAGCCCTTGGGTGCCTTGAGGAACCTGCCATGCCCAGGGCTGCTGCTTGCCAGGGTGGCACATGGGGGACAACCCCACATTTGTTCCCTGGCACAAAACAGGGTTAACAGCCAGAGCACAGCAGTGGCACAGCAAGGGCCTTAGACTGAAGCAAGCCTCCACCAAAGGGTGGTCTCCACCTTCATCTCTTCCACCTCATCCCAGTCCTACTTCCATCTCTACTTCCACCTCCATCTCTTTTACTTCCATCTCTGTCCCCGTCTCCTCCATCTCCATCCCACCTCATCCACACCTATGTTCTCCACTTCCACCTTCACCTCCTCTATCTCCACCCCAATTCGACCTCCTCCACACCCATCTTTGTCTCCTGCACCCTGATCCGACCTTCAGGTCTACCTCCTGTACCCCTTCCTCTCCCCACATGTACCTCCCCCTCCTCCAGCTGTCTCCACCTTCCTGCCCAGCCTGACCTCGCTTCCTCCATCTCCATCCCTGCCTGCTGCGTTTCTCCAGACATCGCCTTCCTCTGCCTTGCCAGGCATGGCCACAGGGCACCACTACTGTTGCTCTCGGTGCTGCCACCTCCCGGCCTGCACACAGCCAGCACTGACCCTGCCAAGCCCCATGCCCGGGGTGATGCCCACAACCCTGGGGCACCACAGTCCCAGGTCCACCACTATAATGGACACAACGCCCATCTCACCCCCGGACACTGTCCCCAGGCACCACACTGGGCTCCTTTTGGTGTCTTTAATAGAAACGGTGTGCAGTGGGCAGCAGCCCCTGTGTACAAAAGCTGGCTGGAGGAATCGTGGGTTGCATAGTGTGATGTGGGGACCCCCAGCCCCCCAACAGCTGCCTTTTGGAAAACAAAAAGCACCTGAATAAAACTCTCCCGCTACAATAAATACTGTCGTGCCTTGGAGCTGGCAGGGCTGGGGAGCCCCTGCCCGCCTGCTCCATGGGAAGGGGCATGGGCAGGTGGGTGAGTGGTGCTCCTAGCTCAGGATACTCCTGGCTTAGGATGCCCCTGGTGTCGGAGCCACCAGTTTGGGGTGTCCCCAGGTCAGGAACCCACAGCTGGGGATGCCCCAGTTTGGAATGCCCCCGGGTCGGGGTGCCCTGAGTCATCATACCACCATTTGGGAGCCCCCAGGTCAGGATTCCCTGTTTGGGAGCCTCCAGTTCAGGACAGCCCCTGTTGGGGAATGCTGGGCTGGGATACCCTGGTTTGGAATTCCCCCAAGGTCAGCAGCCCCCGGGTTGGCAGCCTGCAGCTCAAGATGCCCTTGGTTTAGGAGCCCCAAATCAGGATACCCTCATTTGGGAGGTTTGGGGTGCTCCCTGTTTGGGAGGCCCTCCCATGGTTTGGGATGACCCATCCTAGGGATATCTGACTGTCTCGACTGGGATGCCCCCAGGTTGGGATGTTCCTGGCTCAGCATGACCCTCGTTTGGGATCCTCTGGCTCAGAAGCCCTTG
Organism: Amazona ochrocephala; assembly: GCA_039720435.1. NCBI lineage: Eukaryota > Metazoa > Chordata > Aves > Psittaciformes > Psittacidae > Amazona > Amazona ochrocephala. The sequence goes on from CM077879.1 coordinate 83,016,640, forward strand.
TGTTGAGACACCCCCATCTTGGGAGCCCCCACGGCAGGAGCCCCAGGGCGATGCCCGCCGGCCATGGCTCAGAAGCTGGACTCGGGCACGGCCGCGCGCTGCAGGGAGCCCGTGAGCGGCTGTCCCCGCCGCAGCGCGGCCGCAGGGGGACCCCAGGCGGGCAGGGGCGGCCCTCCCGTGCCCCGGCCCAGCGAGGCCGAGCGCCGCAGCGCCCCCTCGCGGTGCAGGGGCAGGCTGGCCAAGCTCCGCGAGTGCACCAAGGCTGCCAGGCCGGGGGGCAGCTGCGCCGGGGGGGCACCCGCGACCCCCTCTGCCTGCGGCGGCCCCCCCGTGCCCTTCCTGCTCTGGCTCCTGGGGGGCGCACGCAGGGACCCCCCGGGACCGGCGCTGGCCGCTCGCCGCAGCACGGGAACGCGCAGGGGCTGGCGGGGGGCTCGGGGGGTGCCGGGCTGTGCCGCTGGGGTGTCCCCTGAGCCCAGCGGGAGCAGCGAGCGCTGCGTGCAGCGGGGCCGGCGCCCCGACTCCAGGTAGGCCACGAGCCCCCCCGGGCCCCGCTCCTGGCACGCGAGGGACCGTCCGCCGGCGGCAGAGAGCTGCGCGCTGAGGCTGCGGCGCTGCACGCCCCGCACAAAGGGCCTGGCCTCGAAGCCACCTGCAGTGACAGACACGAGTGAAGAGGGAGGATGCGGGGTGCCGGGGGGGAAGGGGTGCGCAGCATCACCTTTCTCCTGGGCAGCGGCGGCGTGGTGGGTGCCCGGAGGGGAGGGCTGGGCGGCTGCGGCGTCCCGAGTGCTGCTGCCCAGGCGGGACAGCCAGTGCTCTGCCAGCGGGGAGCCTGTGGGGAGCGGGAGCTGGGCTGGGCTGCAGGGCTCTGCTGGGCTTCCACCCCGGGTGGCCGCTGCTGCAGCACCCAGGGCTGCTCAGCAGCAGGGGAGCACAGGGCTGAGACCAGCTGTGCATGCATGTGCACATCTCTGTGTGTGCACATCTGCGGGTGCACATGCACATCTGTGCGTGTGCACATGCACATCTGTGGGCACACATACACATCTGTGTGGGCATGCATGCACGTCTGTGTGTGCATAAGTGCATGGTGAGTGTGCCTGTAGTCTGAAGCACACAGGGGGGATGCGCACCAGCAATGCTGCACATGCCAGCCGTGCTGCACACCTGTGTCCCCACCCCGCACACCCGTGTGCACATGTATGTGCATGTGTGTGCTGGGCTGCAGGAATCTGTGCATGTGTATGTGCTTACACACGTGTGAAAGTGTGCACATGGGTGTGCTGGGTGTGCACACTACATGCAGGTATGCACATACACCTGGCTACACGCTGCATGTGCTGCTGTGCTGTCCATGCACAGCTGTGTGTGCATGTCCCTGTGCATGCAGCTGTGCAGAATGCACACACGTGGCTCTGCTGCGCACATGTGCTGCGTTCTGCATGCACATATGTGCACTCACATGTGCCATGTGTGCCCATGGTGGTGGCAGGGAGGTTGGAGTGCTCACCCCTGACGGAGCTGCTGGCAGACCATGTGGGCACAGCCTTGCGGCGCTGGTAGAAGAGGATATAGGCGCTGCGAGTGCTCACCTCGGCCTCTGGCACCCCCTCCACCCTGCTGTCATCGTAGCTGTACCACTGCCCATCCAGGGCATTGCAGCAGTAGGCTGGGGGCAAGAGGTGAGGACACAGGAGTGAGGGGTGTCACGGCCCTTGTCTGCCCCCAGTCCCAGGGTGCAGAGTATAAGCCCCGACATGGGGACAGCCTGGGGATGCAGAATGCTGTTGTGACAGATCACGTCTCAGTGCCATGCATGCTCTGGAGTGGTTGAAAGGCCATTGTACATGTGCCCTGTACCCCAGCTTGCCTATGCAGTGCCCCATGGCAACCCCTGCAGTGCCCCCCCCAAGCCCGTGCCATGCTCCATGGCACACCCATCTCCAGTCTCTCCCAAGCTTATGCAGTACCCCATGGCATATCCCCCTGCAGTGCCCTCAAGTGCCACACCTTGCTCCATGGCACTACATGGCTTGCCCCCCAAGCCTATGCCATACCCCACACATACCCCCCTGCCGTGTCCCCAAGCCTCACACCTTGCCCCATGACATCCCCCCACAGCACCCCCACCCAGGTTCTGCATCCCACTCCGCCTGCGCCGCTCACCGGTGTAGTGCCCGCTCTGCAAGCTGCCGTGGTGGTTGCAGACTGCGTACAGGTCATAGAGGGAGTCACGGGGGGGGCCCTGCCAGGCCCAGCGTCCCAACAGCTGCCCACCAGCCTGGCTCCGCTGCGCCACGTGAGGGGCCATGTCGAGACCCCGCAGGGGGAACCTCACCAGCGTGGTGAGCTTGTGCCGGTGCTCAGCCACCTGGTGAAAGCGCTTGAGGTGGATGATGAGGATGTCAGGCAGTGTCCAAAGGCTCAGCTTCACCGTGCCCTGCTGGGGCACCTTGCAGTGCGGGCAGTGCCAGGCGTCATCCGGGGCCAGCTGGAGACACCACATGCCATGGTCATCTCCCTCCCCAGCAGCCCCAGCACCGCAAACCCTGACAGCCACCGTGCAGTGGGCAGAGCTTGCGCTCGGTGGGGCTCTGCTGGGTGCAGGCAGAGTGCAGGCAGGATGCTGGCAGTGTGCAGGAAGGGTGGCTGCTGCCTGTGTGGCTGGTGGGGTGCCCGGTACCTGCTCCTCCTTGGTGTAGAGCTGGAAGCACTCATCCAGCGTGCAGCTGTGCTGCTGCCCATGCGCTTGCTGCTGCAGCCGCACACTCTCCGCGTCCTGCACCACCTCCTCCTGGAGGCTGCCAAAAAGGCTGTGGGGGGGGCAGTGACATGACAGCGGAGGGGGGTCAGGGAGGGTGACCCAAATGCTGGGATGCTCCACCCCTCTGGGTGCAAGGCACTCACCGCTCTTTGGTGCTCATATCCCACTCCAGCGTCAGCTTCACATGGGGAGGGCCACCCGCCCCGCTCAGCTGCAGGGCTCTGGGGGTAAGGATGAGGCGAGATGCCCCCAAAACCCTTGTCCCTGTGGGGCCACCCCCTTGGCACCTCACAGTGACAGGTAGGGATGGCCACCACCTCCCCATGTAACACCCGCAATAGAGACACAGGGATGGGGACCCAGTGCCTGGGGAGAAGGGTGGCCACCACTGCGGCCACCCATGCTGACACTGCGGCCAGCTGCAGGGACACCTTTGGCCATCCATGATGACAACACAACCATGCAGAGGGACACTATGACTTCCCACAGGGACACTGTGACCAGCCATGGCAGCTCCCCTGGGAAGTGGGTGGGTATCCTGGGGACAATCCTGTCCCTGCAGTGCCCTTACCTGTCGATGGCAGGGTGGCAGAGAGGGTGGGGATCCTGTGGGGACAGGTAGGTGCAGGGGGCTGAGCCCCCAGCCAGGCGGATGCGGAAGAGGGCTCCTGTGCCCTGCAAGGGAGAGGGGGCTGCGGGGCTGTTGGGAGGCAGAGCCCTCCTGCCCGCCAGCAGCAGCCAGGGGAGCCGCGCTTTGTGAAAGAAGACAAGAAGGGCCCCAGAAATGAGATTTGTTTGGTCCCTGTGGCTGGGCTGGCAGGGGACACCCATGGAGACGGGGATGCAGGGATGGGGGATGACCCATCCTGCTGGCCACAGTGTGGCTGGGGGGCAAAGGGCAGCACGGGGACACCAGCACCCATAGGATGGTGGCACCAGAGTGCTGAGGAGGGTGGCTGGGCTGGCGCAGCTCTGCTGCGGGAGCTGGTTGGCACTGCGGCCACCCACGGTGATGCTGTAGCCACCCCTGGCGACGCCACTGGTCACCTGCAGTGACAATGCGACCATCCACAGGGACACCAACAGCCACTGACAGGGACACTGTGGCCACCAATGCTGACACTGGCCACTGTGGTGACAACACGACCACGCACAAGAAGACTGCTGCCAGCCATGGTGACACTGTGGGCATCCTCTGTGATGCCTCTGCCTGTCTGCAGTGTGAATATGGCCACCCACAGGGACAGCATGGCCACTCACAGTAACCATGAGCCACCAGCACCAGCACCACAACCACCCCCAGGGCTATCACAACCCACAGTGACCCTGCAGCTGAGCACAGCTCCACCATGATCACCCACAGTGACACCACAGCCGTTGATGGGGCCACCATGGCCATGTACAGCTGCACCAGGGCCACCCACTGCTCCACTACAGCTGCCCATGAAGACACCATGGCCACCCGTGGCTACATCGCTGCCACGGCTGCAGTGGCAGCGGGCGTCCCCCCTGTCGCGCTCACCTCTGCCTGCACCTCTCCCCGCAGCAGGGCCTGCAGCTGGGCCAGGATGCTCTGCTGGAGCTGCTCCCAGGAGACGCCCCTCTCCTCCCGCAGCAACAGTGGCGGCCCGAACCTGGGGACAGTGGGGGCCATGCAGCTGAGGAGGGGCGCCCCCGTGCTGCGCCCCGCCAGGGGCACAGCGGCAGCGCTGTGCAGGTAGGCACGGGCAGGGCAGGCAGGTACCTGGCGAGCTGGGGGCCGGTGCCCGCTGTGTTGCAGAGCAGCAGCAGGATGCGGCTGCCCGCCCTGTGGTGCAGGCAGTCGGAGGAGCAGGCGGCAGCCGGACCCCGGGGCTGCGCTTGGGGCTGGGCGGCCCCAGGGGAGCCAGGCAGGCTGCACCCTGCGGGCACGGCGCGTCCAGATGTAGCTGAGGCACCCCCACACCTCCCACCAATCACAGGTCAGGGGGCTCGGCCTCCTCCAATGACTGCAGAGCGGGCCTGCTCCAAGCCAGTCACTGGCGGGGTGCGGGGGGGGGAAACAAGGCTCCCACCAATCACAGTGTGACACACCTGCTGCCCACCAACCACACCCAGAGTGCCAGGGCTCCCACCAACCACAACAGAGCATACCTACCTCCCACCAATCATGAGAGTGGAGGGAAAAGGGCTTTCACCAATCACAGCAGAGCCCACCTGTCTCCCTCCAACCACAGCTAAAGATATGTTACCCACCAATCCCAGCAGAGACCACTTCCCCCAATCCCAGTGGAGTGTAACTGCCTTTGACCAATCACAGCAGACAGGACACCACTCCCCACCAATCACTGCACACTCTGAGCCACCAATCACAAAAAGGGGAATGACTGCCTTCCACCAATCCCAGGGATGCTCCCGCCTCCCCCAGCGCCCCCTGAGTCGCTCCCAACCAATCAGAGCGGCACATGCAGACAGCCAGCAGCCAATGGAGGCGGGCAGCGGCGGTACCTGTGCGGCGGGCAGGGGGGGGCTCGAAGGCATAGAGCGGCGCCGCGTCCCCGGCAGCGTGCAGCGGCTCCGCATCACGCAGGGAGTGCAGGAGGCCCCGCGGGGACACCTCGGCCAGGAGCACCTGTGGGCAGCACTGCACCCTCGGCACCGCGGCAGGGCCCCCGCCCTGAGCCGGGCCCGCACCCCGTTACCTGCTCCGGGGGGATGCGCCCCTCCCGTGCCACCATCTTCCGCAGCTCGGCCACGGTGCCCGACAGAGGCACCGCCAGCCCCACGCGCACGAAGCGCCGGCGCTCGCACTGCAGCACCAGGGTGACGTTGAGAGCCCTGTGGACACCGCAGGGTTGGGGGGACGCGGCTCAGCCACCATGCTGAGACTGCACCCATGCCGAGGCTGCACCCATGCCGAGGCTGCACCCGCGCCTCGTCTGCACCCGCCTTGAGGCTGCACCCGCCTCAAGGCTGCACTGGCACCGAGACTGCACCCACACTGAGGCTGCACCCGCGTCGAGGCTGCACCTGCACTGAGACTGCACCAGCACCAAGGCTGCACCCGCACCGAGGCTGCACCCGCGCCGAGGCTGCACCCGCACTGCTCGTGACCACGCTGGGACCACCTCGCCCCGGCACGGTAGCTCTGACTCTGGGATAGCGAACACCCACTGGACTGCTGCTCCCGCAGCGGTGCCATCACCCATCCCCAGAGCCACCGCCACCTCCCCCAGTTAAGCCAATTACTCGGCTGCAGTTGACACCCCGGCAGCAGTGGTTGTGCCTCTCGCCGCACGGGTGAGCGGCTGGGGGTGCGCGGGGCCAAGCTCACCTGGTCTGGCGCAGCGGGATGGGCAGGGAGATGCACAAGAAGGGGTCGAAGGTGTTGCTCTGCTTCAGGCAGTGAGGACATGTCAGGGAGGACCTGTGAAACACAGCCAAGGTGCAACACCAGCACTGGCACGGCACCCCTGGCGTCCCCACCTACCCTGGGGCTGCAGCACCCTCCATGGTACTTGCCTGCCCCATCCAACGGTCTGTTCACTCTGAAACCTAACAAGGCCATCCACAGTAATTGGTACTAGAGAAGCCAGAGTGAAATCCCAAGATCTCCCACTTCCCATGCACAGCTGTGGCACCAGAACACCTTGTCTTACACCCACTGTATTCCCATGTTCTTCTCCATTCACCATCCAGTCTGTAAGGGACCTTGCCCCTGACCTGGCAAAACTTGATGAGGTTCATGTGGGCAAAATCCTCCAGCCCATCCAGGCCCCTCTGATGGTATCCCCTCCCTCTAGTGATCAACAGTGTCACTCACCATAGTGTCACCTGCCAACACGCTGAGGCTGCACCCAATCCCCCTGTGTCACTGACAAAGGTACTGGTCCCAGTAGGGACCTTTGAGGAATATCACACCTTACTGGGTTGTTCTACCCCCAAGGCAGCACCACTGACAGAGGACAGCCAGGACATGCCCTGCTCATGTCCTGCCCACAGCTCTGCCTGACTCCCCTGAGCCCTGCCAGGTCGGCAGCCACTCTGCTTTTACCAGCAAACTGCTATCGCGGTGTAAAGTCATGTGTCCCAACAAAAGGCATCTCCTGGTGACTCTCCCCATCCTGGGGTGTTGATAACCAAGGAAATGGCTCAAAGCTTCATTAGGGCCAAGGCAAGGCAGGCAATGGGGTCTCCAAAGCAGGGAGTAGGAAATGCCCAGGGAAGGTGTGTAGCAGGGCTGGGGGCTCCCCACATCTGTCTCCATGCCAGGAGGTGACACTGGACATGGTTGACATCCCTGTCTGTGCCCTCACTCCCAAGGATCAGGCATCCACACACACACCAAAACATGCTTCTGGGATGCCTGGCCTGGCACAACCCCCAGCACCTGAGGGCTGCCACAGGAGTGGGGAGCAGGCAGGACACCACCGTGCACTGCCAAGGGGATTTAGGCTCCCACCATCCCTGAGTCTTTTTTGGTACTTACAGAAATGTTTGCTGGCATTGAAGTGGATTAAGAAATGTCCCAAATCCCTTCACCTGCTGTAATGCCTGCAGGGAAGTAGCTCCTGAACACTTGGTTGGATGGGCTGACTGGGTGGGTGGCTGGAAGGATGGATGGGTGGATGGGTGGATGGATGGATGGATGGATGGATGGATGGATGGATGGATGGATGGATGGATGGATGGGAGGACGGATGGATGGACGGACGGATGGACGGATGGATGGATGGATGGATGGATGGATGGCTGGAAGGATGGATGGATGGATGGATGGATGGATGGATGGATGGATGGATGGATGGGTGGATGGATGGATGGATGGATGGATGGATGGATGGAGCCTCTCTGCAGGGCTGAGCACTCCCTGGTTCATCCCTTCCCTGGACAACTGCCTGCAAAGCCCCTCCAGTGCTGCCTGGGGCTGCAGGATGGTGAAGGCCTGGCCAGGCAGGATCCGGCCCTCACCGCTCACCTGTACTGAGCCTGGAAGTGGCTCTGCACAAAGCTCTGCCCATGGGGATGCCGGGCGGCCGGTGAGGAGCTGTCAGCACCGCTCCCATCCTCACCAGGCTGCAGAGGCAAGAGACAAGTAGGTGAGTGAGGTGCTGGGGTGACCCCACACCCTTTAGGGGTTGGGAACATGTGTCAGTGAACCAAACCCAGCTTTGGTGTCCCCATGGCTTGAGGATGGGCTGAAGGTGATGCTGAAGCGATGCCTGCCTGGCACCCGCACTGCTGTCCTCTCCATGCTCCCTGCATGCCTTCTCGTGGGGAAGCTCTGGGGTACATCCCATCCACCAGCCAGCCGGGGGGGCACTGAGGGTTCACCCCGTGCCCCAGCACCTCCACCCAGGAAAAGCTTGAGGGTGGAGGAAGTCGGTTCCCACTAACGCCCCTCCCAAGGAGCACCCCTCACAAGGACACACCAGGCAGGGCAGGCAGCCTCAGCAGTGAGGTGCACACTGCACCCTGGCACCTACTGTGCTGGCAAAAGCATCCATGGGTGCTGGGAGCAGCTGGGAAGCTGGGGCGTGCATGGGTGAGATGCTGAGATGGTGCAGTGGGCAGGTGTCTGTGTGCCTGTCTGCATGCCCGTGTGTCCGTGTGTGTGTCCATGTGTCTGTGTGCCTGTCTGCATGTCCATGTGTCCGTGTGTGTGTCCATGTGTGTGTGTGTCTGTGTGCCTGTCTGCATGCCCGTGTGTCCGTGTGTGTGTCCATGTGTGTGTGTGCCTGTCTGCATGTCCATGTGTCCGTGTGTGTGTCCATGTGTGTGTGTGTCTGTGTGCCTGTCTGCATGTCCGTGTGTCTGTGTGTGTGTCCATGTGTGTGTGTGTCTGTGTGCCTGTCTGCATGTCCATGTGTCCGTGTGTGTGTCCATGTGTGTGTGTGTCTGTGTGCCTGTCTGCATGTCCATGTGTCCGTGTGTGTGTCCATGTGTCTGTGTGTCTGTGTGCCTGTCTGCATGTCCATGTGTCCGTGTGTGTGTGTCCATGTGTGTGTGTGTCTGTGTGCCTGTCTGCATGTCCATGTGTCCGTGTGTGTGTCCATGTGTGTGTGTGCCTGTCTGCATGTCCATGTGTCCGTGTGTGTGTCCATGTGTGTGTGTGCCTGTCTGCATGTCCATGTGTCCGTGTGTGTGTGTCCATGTGTGTGTGTCTGTGTGCCTGTCTGCATGTCCATGTGTCCGTGTGTGTGTCCATGTGTCTGTGTGTCTGTGTGCCTGTCTGCATGTCCATGTGTCCGTGTGTGTGTCCATGTGTGTGTGTGCCTGTCTGCATGTCCATGTGTCCATGTGTGTGTCCATGTGTCTGTGTGTCTGTGTCTGTGTGCGTGTCCGTGTGTCCATGTGCGTGTCTGTGTGCGAGCGGCGCCCTGGGGCGGGTGTGCATGTTCCTGCCCAGGCCTTCCCCCCAAGGCAAATGTAACCAGGAGCAAATTAACCACACGCAAATCCCCAGGGCCCCGGAGCCAACAACGGCCCCTGCTGGTGCAGTGCCCCCCAGGAATGGCCCCTGGCACAGCACCCTGCACGGCACCCAGCACCCAGCACAGCACCCGCACCCCAGGCTCAGGCATAAGACCCAGCCCAACACAGCACATAAGCTCAGAGAGAAACCATCTCTTCCACGGGCCAGATTCTGCCTCCGAGTGGGTGAGGAGCTGCGCAGGGGGAGCCCTCTCCATGCCCCCTGCTCGGTGCATGAGGAAACTGAGGCACGGGCTCTGCTCTCCCTGCCCTTCGCAGGGACTGGCATGGAGGACAGCACTGGCAGAGTTCTGCCACTCACTCCTAGGGCCAGCACAGATCCTTCTCTCTACCCCGAAGAACGGCAAGAAACCAGGAAGGGAGGCAGCTGCCTTTGCTGAATCTGGGGGAAGATCCTGCAGGCAAGATGTGCCCCAGGGACCTCAAGAAGAGCCAAGTCCTCTGCTCTGCTCCATAGGGAAGGGAAACGCTGGGATACGACCATATTACACAGCTAAACCTGCCTGGTTAGAGGACATCTCCCTGCCTGCATCCTGCCTGCCATCTCCCTGCCCTCATCCTGCCATCTCCCTGCCTGCATCCTGCCTGCCATCTCCCTGCTCTCATTCTGCCATCTCCCTGCCCTCATTCTGCCATCTCCCTGCCCTCATCTTGCCTGCCATCTCCCTGCCTGCATCCTGCCTGCCATCTCCCTGCCTGCTTCCTGCCATTTTGCTTTCTGCATCCTGCCATCTCCCTGCTCATTTGCTGCCCTGGGAACCACAGGAAGCCCTGTCCCCACACAGAGGACAGGAGCCACCGACTTCACCCCTTGCTATGGCCATGCAGAGCTGGAGGGCAGAAGAGCAGTTGCAGAAAGGAGCCTGGTTTGGGGTAAGATGGGAGTTTTTGTTGTTGTGGTAATACTGAAAATCAATGAGGTATTTGGCCGGGAGGCAAATTTTCCTTGTGCCATCTGCTGGCACTGGGTCCTGCTGAGCCTGGCATGTCCTTATGGGTTGCCCGGGGCCAGGGTCCATCTGGCAGAGCAGGAGGGGATCTGGACAGCGTCTGTGCTGCATGTGGCCCTCAAAATCTCCCCCAAACCCAGAGGGATGCCTCCACCTCCAGTACTCTTGGCAGCCAAGACAGGTGCCCTGGGCATTGCCATGGCAGCACCTGAAATGCCAGCAGCCATGGCCACGGCATGCATTGGCATCTCCAGAGGCTCTGGAGATGGGCACCACACCTGAACTGTGACACATGGGACAGAGCTGTGCCCACACAAGGCTGGAGGCCAGACCTGCACCCCTCGGCCACAGCCACAATGATGCCCCAAGCTGGGGACAGGGAGGAGGAAGCTGCTCCCAGGACCACTGTGTCCAAGACGGGACAGCCCAGTGCTGAGCCAAGCCACCGTGGCAAACCCAGCTGAACAAATCCATTTGCTGCAACAGGCAGTGCCCCGGCAGGCAGGGTGCAGGCAGGGAGCAAGCAGGGTGCAGGCAAGGAGCAGGCAGGGTGCAGGCAGGGTACAGGCAAGGAGCAGACAGGGTGCAGGCAGAGTGCAGGCAGGGTGCAGGCAAGGAGCAGGCAGGGTGCAGGCAGGGTACAGGCAAGGAGCAGGCAGGGTGCAGGAAGGGAACAGGTAGGGTGCAGGCAGGGATCAGGCAGGGTGCAGGCAGGGATCAGGCAGGGTACAGGCAAGGAGCAGGCACGGAACAGGCAGGGTACAGGCAAGGAGCAGGCAGGGAACAGGCAGGGTGCCGGCAAGGAGCAGGCAGGGAACAGGCAGGGTGCCGGCAAGGAGCAGGCAGGGATCAGGCAGAGTTCAGGCAGAGAGCAGGCAGGGTGCAGGCAGGGCCAGGGCAATGGCATGAGTGCAGATGGAGGGAAGAAGACTTAATTCTTCATTCTGCCAGCAGCAAAGCTGCCGACCACTGTAATTACAGCAGGCTTAGCCGGTGGCAGGGCACCTGGGAGAGGCTGGATCTCCTCCTGATGGGGCAACCCCAAGAACCAGGGCGCACATCCAAACAGCGCTGTCAGCTGGACGGGCTCCATGCTCTCCCAGCACCACAACCACCCCACCCAGCCCGGCAGCACCAGCACCCCGCCATCCCCCTGGCATCTTTGGCAGTAGCCAAACCACATCACCTGCATCCCCATCCCACACTGGGGTGAAGGGGACACCTCCAGCCCTCTCCCTCCCAGGACATCCCAGCTTCCCTGCTCCCAGACCTGGCACAGACCCCCTCCCCATGCCAGGGTGTGAGAACCCCCTGGAGGGATCACCCACCTCCTCGGAGACACGGGTCTGTGGGGCCAGGGAGGCAGAGCCCAGGTCCTCGTGCATGCGGTCCAGCAGCCAGAGCAGGAACTCAAGGGCGTCGTGCTGCGAGTTGCCCCGAAACTGGGCGCTGTGCTTGGAGACGATGTTCTGCAAGAGACAGGCCGGGAGCGCGCTGAGCCCGGTTCGGTAACGCCCACCCCAAAATCCCACCCCTGCAACAGTGTCTGCCCTCATCCCCGGGGACAGCAGAGCAGTGAGGACACAGGCGCAAGCAGCCAAAAGAACGGCTCCATGGCCCATCACTGTGGTGTGCCAGCTTTCAGCTGCTGGGATGCCCCCAGGAGGGAACAAGGCACACCCCAACAAAGCTCATATGGGCAAGTCCAGCCCATGGGGACCCACCAGCAGCACCTGCCCCATGTGCTTTGAAGGCATTAACTCAGTGTGACAGCTAGAGGAAGGCAATTCCCAGCGCTGGGATGCCCCTGCAGGCAGCAGCTCTCCCCCAGGCCCTGCCTGCACATGCTGCCCCATCACCAGCAGGCAGCAGCCTCCCCTGTCAGGCTCTACCCCTCCACCCAAAGCCCCGCCAGCTCCCCCTGCCTGGTGCTGCCCTCTGCTCACCCCCTCTCATCCTTCCCCCAGCATTTTCGCTAATTTAGCATTAATTTTGCTGTTAGGCAAAAGCACAATGTCCTTGCCTAACGGGAGGTACCCCCCTTGCCAGGGGACATGGTGGGAAGAACAGGGCCGGGAATGCTATAGAATCACAGGCTGGTTTTGGTTGAAGGGACCTTAAAGCTCGTTCAGTTGCAATCTCTTCCACGGGCAGGGACACTTTCCACTAGAGCAGCTTGCTCTAGGCCATGGGGCCAAGGATGCCGAGGCAGTGCCCAAGGAGCATATGCCCATCAGGTGCCACCATGCCAGTGCTGAAGTCGGCTCCCTCACTGAGCCAGCCGAGGCTTTGTGCCTGGGGTTTGGGGGGCCCTGGGAGGATGAGCCACCAGCTGATGCCAGGGTGCCACCAGCACGAGAGCTGTGTCAACAGCTCCCAGGGGAGCAGCATGAGCCAGGGTGGGACCCTGACTCCAAACCCCAGGATGCACGGGGCTGGGGGTGCAGGGAGCACCCTGAAAGGCAGAGCTGGGGATTCCCATGGCCTCAGCTCCAAGCCTGGGATGGCGGTGGCTGCTCAGAGCCAGGAAAGGACAATTTTAGGAGCTCAGTCCCAAGACCAGAACCGGGAGGGAGAAACACGGAGCATCCCTGTGGATTTTAACCAGCTGATAGTTAAAGCCCAACCATCCATGCAGAACCTGCTGGGACAGACCTCCAGCACGGCCAGGAAACACCGTGAGCCAAGACCTCCTCCAGCCCACTCCCCCTTCACCCTGCCCTCGGTGGCACAAGCATCCCGGTACAAGCAGAGGGTGCGCTTAAAGCAAAATGAGTCACAGACTCCGCTCTGGTTTTTAAAATCTTCTTTAGGCAGATTTAAGAAGAAAAATAACACGGTGGAAATTCACAGAAGAGGCAGATAGCACCCGGAGAGAAGAAATCCAAAGGGGAGGGTGGAAGTTTGAGGGTTTGTTTGACTTTGTGCCTAAGGAATGTGTGTGTTTGGGAACTGAGGGCATGGAAGTGCTGCACCCCGCACTGCAAGAGCTCATTACAGGGGCAGGTCCCTTGGGAAAGGCAGGGCAGAGCAGCAGGTGTCCCAGAACCAGCCTGGCTGCAGGAAACCCCAACCCGGGAAGGAGCCGGGCTTCCCGGCGGCTCCCCCAGGCACTTTGCAAACGCAGCAGCAGCTGAATTGCAGCACCGGGTCCCTGCTGAGCTGTCACCGGCGGACATGTGTCCCTCAGCATGGGGAGCTGCGATGCCGGGTTCGAAGCACTGCCCTCTCCCTGTCCCCATGCTGGGCACAAGCCTGCAGAACACGGGCACAGGCCCGGCAGGGATGTGATGCACTCAGTGACGGAGCCTGAAGCCGCTGAGTCAGGCTCCTGGGGCACCTTCCCCTCTTTCCCCATCACCACAGCCAGCATCCTGCCCACCCTTACAGCTCCAAGGGGTGGGAGCTCACCTGGACAAGGGAGCTCAGAGCTGGAGTGAGGGCAGCCCAGGCAGAGGTGGGTGACGGCAGCAGGGCTGGGGGCAGCCAATGGAGCAGGGCGAGGTCCATGGGGAAGATGAGGCAGGGGAGTGGATGCTTTGAGCAGGGGATGCTGGGGGTGCCGAGAGTGGGGTGATGCTGGCAGGTCCTGTGAGCTGGGGGTGCCGGGGGGTGATGGGAGTGGGGGAATATAGGTGGGTGCTGTGGCTGGGAGGGGCGCTGGAAGGTGCTGATGGCGGCAGTGAGTCCTGGGAGCTGAGAGTGCCAGTGGGTGCTGCGGGCTAGAAGGGGCGCTGGCAGTGCCAGTGGGTGCCGAGAGCGGGATGATGCTGGCAGGTCCTGTGAGCTGGGCTCCCGCCGGGGGGCGCAGGACAGAGCCCGAGGCCGCGGGGACGGGCGCGCCGGCGGGGCCGTACCTTGAACTCGGCGGAGAGCTGCGGTGTATAGTCGCGGGTCCAGAGGGCGCGGACCAGGGCCGCCAGCCGGTGGGTCACCTCGGCGCGGGCCCCGCGGGCGCGGTAGCGGCCCAGAGCCAGGAGCTCGGCGAGCGGCGCCGTGTTGCTGAGGCACTGCACCACCGCGTTCATGAAGCACGTGTTGCCCAAGTTCCGCAGCCCCTGCGCGCCCGGTGGCCGCTCCCCGCCGCCCCCCGGGGCTGCCCCCCCGGGCCGCCGCCGCCGCCGCTCGCCCCCGTGGCCACCCCCCCGGAACCCGCCCTCGTCGTCCTCGGGCGCGGCTCGGCGCGGCCCCCGGCCCCCGGCCAGGCGCGCCCAGGTGCGGAGCAGCCGCCCCGCCAGGCTGCCCAGCGAGCGCAGCCCGCGCCGCCGCCGCCCCGCCGGGCTCCCGCCGCCGCCCCTCCGCAGCCCGGCGCCGCTCCGCGCAGCTGCCGCGCTCATGGCTCCGCGCTGCCGCCGCCCGCTCCCGGCCCCGCCGCGGCGCTCATGCCTCCGGCCGGGCGCGGGCCACTCTCGCCGCCGGTGCCGGACCCGGTGCGGGGCCGAAGGGGCCGGGAGAGACGTTTTATCCGCGGCGGCTCCTCCCCCGGGCGGGCTCTGCGGGGAGGGAGAGGGAAGGGAGCCGGGGGGAGGAGGAGAAACTGGAGCTGCTGCTGCCGCTGGCGGCCTGTGGGGGCGAGCCCGGTGTCCCCAGCACCACCGGGGGCTCTCCCGGGAGTCCCGGCCATACCCCGCCTGTGCCGCCCCACTGCCCTCAGCATCATTGAGGGGGTCACAGCAGCAGCGAGAGATGGGTGCCCCAATCCTGCCACCTCTGGAAGCTCTTCGCTGGGCCCCTCGGCCATGGTGGTCACCTTTGCGCCCATCACTGAGGTCACCTCCACGCAAAGCCAGGGTTGAGGCTTCGGCCGCCTCTCGTCACCTCCCTGCCCCCTGCCCATGGCACCACCAGCAAAGCAAACCCACTGTGGTTTTTCCCGGTGGTTTCCAGCCTGATCAGGTCTGTGCCATGGCACCACTGGCACAGGGACTGGAGCAGACCTGGCTCAATGTGACCCACTGCCGGTGTGCTGCTCTTCACACGGCTGCGGGAGACTCAACTGCCCCACCGCTGTCTGCCCATGTGAGCCTGGGACCCGCTGGCCTCTGCCAACAGCCGACACAAACCCCAGCTCAGGGCTCCCAGCACCCCACACCACGGGGGTTCCAGCCCCGGCAGCAATGGACCCATGAGCCCGGGCACACCTGGTGCAGCTGCTGTCCTTAACCAGGGCCATGGGGCTGGGGAGCGACGGGGTGGGAAGGAGGTCCCTCTGCCAGGCAGGGGGCCACTGAGTGTCACCTCGCTGTGGGGCAGGGGGCTGCAGTGGCCCCAGTGCAGCCCAGTGGTTCTTCTGTCCCTGGGGAGCTGCCAAGGTCAGCGCTGGGCCGCGGAGGGGGTCCCTGGGGGGTGCTGCGGGCTCCCTTCCATCCCTGCAGGTCTTGGCATCCTCCAGCAACATCTGTGTGTGTCCCAAGGAAGGATCTGCAGTGCCAGGGGGCCTCCCCTCACCTTCCTTGCCCTGCAGAGGAGGGAGGTGCTGCCAGCAGCCTGGGCATGGCCATGTGCTGCAAACCCTGCCCCGGACAATGCTGGGGATGAGGCAGCTTCAGAAGAGACGGGGCTGAACAGCGGAGGAAGGGCCGGGAGGTGCTGTCCTGATCCCTCCTTCCATGGAGCAGGGCTGTGGCTGTGAGGTCTGGAGAGCTCCTGGCAGGGAGCCGGTGACCTCCCTGGGGACACCAGCCCAGGGGCCGGGCCTGGAGCAGGGCAGAGAGGAGGGGCTGCGCTGCCAAACCCCATCCTGGCCCTGGCGATGTGGGGCAGTCATGGAGCAGGAGGGGGACCATCGGCCCATGGCTCCTCTGGGATGGCTCCTCCACCAGCGGCCCTGGCACGCTCAGGAGCTGCTTATCCAGAGCAGAGAGGACTGCTCCCAGCTGGAGTGTTCCCCTGACCGCAGCCACCCTGATGGGGACAGGATGTGCTCTGAGCGCCTGGCTCTGGTGAGGGCACCCCCTGACTCTCAAGCTCTGCACCCATGGTTGAAGCTCATTTCTCAGCATCCTCCTGGCCAGAGGGCGGGAAACCCCCTCTTTACAAAGCCAGTGTTTAAAATGCTCCTTTTGGAAAGGCATCCTTAAAACCAGCCTCCCTTCTCCCACACAAAGGTCACGGTCCATAAAGCAAAGTCTCAAGCATTCCCTGGGGCTCCTGGCAGTTTCATGGCCCTGCTTACAGCCCCGTCCTGCTGCAGAGCCAGAGGAGATGGAAGCTGGAATCCACTGGAGCATTTGCAGGAGGCTGTGGGGACTTTTTCTTCTATCTGAATTATTTACCAAAGGCAGGATGTGCCTTGCACAGTGTGGGGAGAATGGAGTTTATCGAATCTAGAAAGCTCCTGGCTTGTTGCAAATTAAAGTACTTGTTATTTCAGTTGGTTTTGGCTGGACACTCAAACCCGGCAGCGTCTCACCCGAGCCAAAACAGCAGCTGTGGAGCGAAGAGGAAACCTGATCAGGGCTTGATGCTGCATCAGGTGGAACAAGAAATCCCAAGCAGCTTGCTAATGGATGCCAGAGAAAGCCCGGAGAAAGAGTGCGGAAGTCAGAAACTCACAGGGCAGGAGCCAAATGCAGAGACTCAGATCAGAAACGGGCGTTTGTTAGAAGGGGATGGGCAGAAACTGAGACCTGGTGAGGCCATGAAAGGGAAATTGTCTGAAATGTGACAGCGGAGCAGAGTCAGCTCAAAAATCCTCAACCTGCTGGAATTAGAAAGCGTCCGCCGATGGAAGCTGCTCTGTGGGGCCCCAGTGACCTGCGGCACAGGGCTGAGGAGCACCAAGAGGCTCCCGGGTCCCCGCTGCCCGCAATGCCAGCGCAGGGCATGGCACCAGCGCATGTCAGCCAACGACGCAAACCTCTGCTGGGGTGTTTATGGAGCAGCACCATCCCCAGCACCGCGTGCCGGTGCGCTGAGCCAGCAGCACAGCCCGGCCCCGGAGCAGGCAGCAGCATCTTCCCGACAGGTACCACCAGGTTGTTCCAATCCGCAGCAATCTGCAGGCTGGAGAGAGCACCGGGAATGTTCACTGCGCTTACCTTCCTGTCAGCAATATTGTGTTTGCCATCTTCCCTCTTCACATCGTTTGGGACACAATACCTTCCCACTCAGGCTGAATCCAATATTTATGGGGCTGCAGCACACCGACAGCGCTGGGTTGCGTCAGCAGTTTCTCCCCAGAATGCCTTTTTCGGGAGCTCCGGGCTGGCTGCAGCTCCTGCTGTTCAAGCTGCCGTTTGCTGTGTACCAGGCTTGGACTTCGGAGCAAATTTGGGAAGGGGAAAATCTAAATGTCAGATGCAAAGAGAGGGGGGAAATGCTTGCTCACTAGAATGGGAAATTCCTGGTTGTTACAGCATGCACTGTCCCATGCCTTGGACACCAGCTGTCTGGGATGAACATGAAAGCAGATCTGGTTTGATTAGGGAGATGGGGGGACAGCATTGGAAACGTCTGCTCTGGCTGGGCCAGGGAGGCACTTGGCTTTGGGTGGGTGCAGGAAAGCAAACCTGGACAAGCTCTGAGCCGAGCTGGTTCAGGCCCAGCAGGAATCCACTTGCACGGTGCCAGATCACAGTAATAACAAACCTTGGCACATGCTCACTGGGCTTTGCCACAGGATGAGGTTTTCTTTCCTGAAGCCTCCCCTGCTCTCTTGGCTGGGAACATCCGAGAGCAAACGTGCTCCAAGAGCCAGGTCCCACTGCTGGGCTCACACCCTGCGGGCAGCTGAGCAGGGACAAGGGAGGGCTGCAAGAACCAGCGTGGTCGAGCTGCTGCCAGCACCGCTGCCTGCACCCTGCCCGCGCATCGGGCAGGCTGGGACAGCGATGTTGGTGCAGGACTTTGCAGATTTAGGTCATGGGAAGGGCGATGGAAGCCTGTGGGGAGGGGGTGTTAAGAGATTCCTTAAGTCCTGAGACATTCTGAAGTGCCACTGCTGGCAAAACAGGGCTACTTCTGATGACAGCGTCAGCAGGAGGGTGACCACAGGATCGCCAGCACCCCCCTTCCAGCTCTGACATTCAGTTTCATGGCTCAAGGCAGGGAGAAAAAGCTTCCTCCTGCAGCAGACAGCTCCTTATGCAGCGTCTCCAACTAGAATTCAATTATAGATAGGAAACTGAGTTATTTAATACCCCCATTAAAGATGCATGGGCCCTGCCTTCTGATGGAGTATGTCTGAGGAGGAACAGCATCAAGGCCGGGAAATGCTGCTTTTCCAGGGATCTTGCATCATGCTGCCGAACGTGCTCCATCAGTTTTGAACACCAGCAGATAACCCTGAGCTGTAGGAGCTGCTGCACTTTGCAGCAGTTTTGCTTTGCTTTTAATGTAGATGTATGGTTCCTGGCTGCTTCACTGAACAGGTACCTCCAGGCTGTCTTCACCCACGAGTCCCTTGGGAGGAGAATGATGTGCTGCTCTGCAGCAGCCACCGAAACTGGGGGTGGGAAGGGAGGGCCAAGGCCAGGCTGGTGCTGCAGAAACCACCCTGGGCCCTCCAGGGCTGTGCGGCCAGGCTGGGGGAGCTCAGAGGGTTGGGGTAGGAACCAGCCTCTCACTTTGGCTCCCTCCAGGATGAACATGCATTAAACTCTGTATCTGCCCAACCACAAACCTGATTTTTTGTCTGGAGAAAGCCTGGTTTGATGCTGGGGGGTGGAGCACCTCTCCTATGGAAGAGGCTGAGAGAGCTGGGCTGGGTCAGCCTGGAGAAGAGAAGGCTCCTGAAGGGGAGACCTTAGAGCAGCTCCAGTGCCTAAAGGGGCTCCAGGAAACCTGGAGAGGGGCTTTGGACAAGGGATGTAGGGACAGGACAAGGGGAATGGCTTTAACCTGCCACAGGGGAGACTGAGATGAGCTCTTAGGCAGAAGCTCTTCCCTGTGAGGGTGCTGAGGCGCTGGCACAGGGTGCCCAGAGAAGCTGTGGCTGCCCCATCCCTGGCAGTGTTCAAGGCCAGGTTGGACACAGGGGCTTGGATCAACCTGCTGTAGTGGAAGGTGTCCCTGCCTGTGGCAGGGGTTGGAGCTGGAGGAGCTTTAAGGTCCCTTCCAACACAAACCAGAGGTAAGCGTGTTAAAACCCCCTTACTATGAAGCTTTTGTGCTGAGAAAAGGAAGGCAAGAAGGGGGATGCAAGCCGTTCTGCAGGGCTATATTTCAGCGAAGTCCATGGCCTGAGCTCAGGAGAAAGCAAGATAATGGCATCAGGGTGCTGGAAGCCAAAGTTTTGGTGGTAAGGGGCTCTGGTCCCAGCACTGTGCTGTGAACTGACGGATAAGCTGGAAACCTGGCCCTCCCGCTGCACCCCGCATCATCTACCCCTACAGCAGGAAGCATGCAACAGCACAGCTTTGTGCATGGACACATGCTGGGGGAGTCTAACCGTAGGACAGAGGAGGTGCTGTGCTGCTGCTGCAGCTTACCATCATCGCTCTGGGCAGGGGCCTACAGCAGCTGGGACCTACAGCAGCAGGCCACACTGGAGCAAGTGAACTCAGCCAGTACCCATGCTTAAAGTTTGGTTTCACCAAAGGGATGCTGTTTCCCACTGAACAGAACAATGGGCAGGACAAGACTTCTGCAAAGAATCTGCGTGCTATTTGCCAGTCTGTGAGGTGACAGATACAGGGCCTGAGCCTCCTCGTGGGCATGGGGACAGGCGAGTCAGGAATGTGACTCGCTTTGCTGCCCGTGAGCCGTGAGGAACCAGCTAGTGCAGGAGGAGTGTGAGAGGCTTTGGTCTTTGCACCCCAGGAAGAGCCACACCAAAACAGGACTTTGCCTCTCCTGTGGGTACTTGGAGGTTTGGTGTGATATGATGGGAATGGAATTGCTTTGATGAGGTGAGACTTTGCTGCACAGGGATCTGCATCTCAAAACCCTGCACCTTGGAGAGCATGGGGAGCTGGCAGTGACACGGGTCTTCGGCACTGCCTGGTCCCCTCTCACTGGTTCCACGACTGTTCTCATTCCTCCCGCACAAGCACAAATGTGTGCCCTGTCCACCCCACATTCCAGCAGTTTGATCCTGCCCCTCAAACCACAGCGAACATTGCTGCAGAGCTTGTAAAACCTGCCAGAGTGCTTACTGCTGCACAGCATCAAGTCTTGACTCCAAAGAAAAAAGGGAAGAATGACTTAATACCTTCACTAAAGATTCATTAATAAGGGCAGAGAGACTTCAACCAGAAGGAATGTGACTTGCATGGTGTTTGATGGACAGTGTAAGGTGCACAGATACCCTCCCACCCCATCCACAATGACCCACCCTTACGGTGCTATGAGCAGTAAATACATTTAGTGGCATATAAAGGATAATAAGTAGTTATATACCTTTAAATTTCTATCCCCCATCACTACCAGAACAGCTAATGCTATCGATTTAGGTATGACAGTATCTAGTTGACACTGTCTTATCTTATCTGACATCATCTTAGTTAACTGCCTGTAAGCCTCAGCAGACATTTGAGGAATGAAACATTGTGCTACCAGTTTCATTTACGCCAGAATCCTCACAGGCCTTCAATGCCTGCAAAAGCAATATTTGCTTCACTTGCAGCACCTCACAGGCTGGCTGCCTACACTGCACTTTACACAAGCAGTATGTTAAGAGCTGTTGGTTTCAATGCCAGGTATGATGCTGGCCACTCATTCTCAGACTAAATACGTATTTCCTACAAATTTGGAGGCCGTTTGAAATAATTAGGCCCCTGAACAGGACTGAGAGTGTGTCCAGCTGGAAACATCCGGCATTTTTAGAAGTGACTGCACTCTCACTCTGAAAACCAGGCCCATGAGGAGAGTTTCGAATTGGACACTGTAAATGAAGGACCCCAACACCCTTGTATTCCTGTGTGACCAGTGATTTAAAAGCTTGACTCAAGAAAGCTTCCGAGTTAAATGCCTGAGTTGGGGCTGAGGGATTTTTCTCTAATCAGGACCAGGCAAATTAAAATGAACAGAGGAGACTGAATGAACACAAGTGATTCATTAAAGGAAGGAACAGAAGAGGGTAGGGAAGAGAAAAGGAGACCATGTGAAAGCGAGAGGATCTGGTAAATGCGCATCAGAGAGTATAAAAATACCACCAATGCTTTAAAACAACCTCAGCTGGAAGAGAAAAGGATCCCTGGGAATGGCCAAGGAAGCAGCAGCCTGGCAGTTCCTGTGCCAGCTGTCAGTGCAAGTCTGGGTATTTCCAGAGCAGGATGGCCCCATCTGCACTCACACTCACAATGTTCTTCTTCCCAGGGCAGATCTTGAGACGGGTGATGTTGCCACTATGACCCACTCCAACGTGAGTCACTGCACCCCCCTTGTAGTCCCACAGCTTCACCAGACGGTCTTCGCCACCTGCGTTGGGCACAGAGGAAGGACAAACAATTACAGCTGGAGTTCTGCTGTCTTTTGTTCCCATATCACAGGCAGAGGAATACTTAGGCACCGATTTTATTTAGGAAGGCTGGGATGCATTGTCTTGGGCATTACGGCAAAACCTACTTAATTTCAACCGAACTAGAGAGTCAGTGTCCAGTGGAGTGCTCAGGACCTGCACCAGTGGATCACAGTGAACTATGGCCAGCAACTGCTACTAGTAACTTGGAGACCATCAAAATGCGTTCAACCAACACTCATTTACCAGGTTAATCTACAAGAACCGGTACTGACACCAAATCCATGCTCTTGAACTACAGCCAATATCCACAGTGCCCTAGCTCCTCTAGGCTAGTTCCAGAAGGGATGTCACGGTGGTGGGGAACATGCAAGCCTGGGGCTGGATGGAGCCTGCAGCCATTCCCACTTGCAAACTGATGGAGACTGCCAGGCTGCTGGAGTGGGACATTGAAACAAATCATTCAAGTGCACAGTGAACACTGACCTAAATGAGGAGCAGCGCGAGGAGAAGCCCCGTACTCCCTGGGACACATTTGAACCTTGTCTTCACCTTTATATTGCATCTTGCACAGCTGAACCACAGTATCTCCCAAGGCTGAACCACAGCCTTTTTTTAAGCATTCTTCTTCAGTGATTTATTTTCTTTTCCCTTTTGCTGACCTCTCCTTCTAGTTTTCCCTTTCTTTAGTGAGATCCTTGGTCTTAATATGATCTCCTCTTTTCTAGTTTCATTCCCCACTCACCTGTGACAAAGAATGCCCCATCTGATGTGATGTCCATCCCATTGATGGAACCTGATGCAGAGCCTTCCACTTCTCTGATGACAGAGCCGTCAAACACTTCCCAGTATCCAATCTAGAGAGCAGAGCAGAGAGGAAAGCTCAGATGTGCAGGAAAAGCTCCTGGGTTTCAGCACTGCCCTGTAACACAACCCTCTGGGGAGGTACAGAAGTTTCATCACATAACAAGCGTCAGACTTCGTGTTTTGGGATTACTGTAAACACAATTCCTGCAGTTTTGCTCACCTTTCTGTCTGTTCCACTGGTGATGACCTGGTATTCTTCAGGATGGTAACACACACATTTGAACAGTGTGTTGGCTAGAAACATTTGTTTCCTCACAAAACGCCTGCAAAACATCCCCAAAACAGGAGAGAGCAATAGGGTCAAAACACGAACGCTGCCTGTCTGAACTATCTCTGCCTGCGCTATACATCAGATCTCTCTACTTGGATATTTCCAGGTATTGGTCTGAGTTCAGGAGTTCATGAAGCCTCTGAGGGTCATCAGTTCTGTTCCCCATCACAGCTGCCTTCCAAGATTTCCAATCTACTCTCCTATGAATTACTTTAATGGAGGATGCTTTCCAGGTGCTATCCACGATGCAGAACATTTCCTTATCCTTCCCACAGTGCAGAAAGCCTGCAGATCTGCAATAGCTCAACGTGAGTCATGAAGTGCTGGAGAACAGAGCTAGTGGGAAACTGAGGAAGTTACCTACTCCACCCCCTTGGCCAAGCAGGAGCCAACAGAGGCAAAGAACTTGAGACAAATGTTTGCCTAAACTTTTCTGAGAAGTTTCTTGCATTGGAGGTTCTACATTCCCTGACTTGATTGTTCTTTCCAGTAGTTTTTATTTCCTAATGCTCCTCTTCCCCTCCTCCTCGCTTTGGGGTATCCCCAGTAGGGCACAGTGCCCCAACAGAGACACTACCAGCACTCCAAGTGCCTTGCAGTACTTATCTGTCTCCTTACACAATGTCCCAGATGATGCATGTTCCATCGAGGCTGGCTGTGACACACTCCTGATCGTCCTTCTTCACCTTAATGCAGGAGACAGCAGAAACGTGCTCCTTCAGAACCTCCGCCAGTTTTTGAGTCATCTCACGGATCTCCCAGACCCTTACCTGAAAACCAGCAACAGACATCTGCTCCTGTACCCCATGGTCCTGACTGAACTCAGGAGGATGCCTACGGCCTCCCTCTACTCTTTTTAGAACATACAGCAACTCCATCTCAACCGCCTGTCTCTGGTTTCCTGGGGGCATTCATGCAGCTCACTCACAAAAGCAAACTGCGTTCTTGAGAGCATAATTCCCTGGTTCAGGAACTCCCAGTCAGTAACCCCAGACCTTGTTTTTGCCGAGTTCCCACTCTCCCATGCTTGTTTATTCATCTCTCCACCAGGAAAAAGCATCTAGTCTGTGATATATTTCCAGCGGTGCTTTAAAGATCAAGGAGCAAGGTTTCTGACATGGAACAGAAAAAAGCTACTTGCTGTTTGTGCTATACAGAATGCCAGTAAGTAAATACAAACAGCTCTTTAAAGCTTTGATGTGAAATATGGGCCTGAAAGCACCTCTTTTACCAGTGGTGGTAACAGCAAAAATCTTTCTACTTTGAGGACTTGATCCTTCACACCTTACATTTACTGCCCGAGTGTCAAACTTCATGGTATCTATTTGGTTTTGCATTTCGCTAAGGTCAAATCCTTATGAAAATGTAGAGCTGAAACACAGAGGGAGCTCACCTTCCACCTTTTCAAGTCTGTTACTGAGTTAACTACGGATCTGAATGTTCAATTCCCTCTTGCTTAATGATTACAGCATCCAGATCCCTTAAGCCACCCTGAAAGTCACAGCTTTCCAACAACTGGTTTTGACCGAACATTAGCATTTCAGAACACCTTTTCTGTGTTCCAAATGAATACTGCAAGTGCTCCCCTGCAGTTCTCATTTCTTCTTCACCAACCTTTAGCTTTAGTTCTGCCTCAGCTGTCTTCAATTCAGAGATGAACTAACCAGAGCCTGTGCCCTTCTGAGGGTGTTGACACAGAATCTAGGTCCTCCATCTTCTGCATCCTCTAGCACTAATCATCCAGCATACTTCACTGTTCATTTCTCAGTGAAGGGTTGAAGTTGCTCATCACCCCTAATGTCTTTATGCAGTGAGATAAGGCTGTGATGCCATCACTGCTCTGGGGGGAGCTGAGGCTCAGAATGATTCCAAAAAATGCTTCAATGACTAGGACATTAGCATGAGATTTGGAAGACCTAAGTTCAATTCCTCCCTCTTCAAGGTGTCCTGTGCCATCTCCAGCACAGCACACTGAACATCTCAGATCAGGGGACATAAACAAAGCACAGAGCAGTTAAATAGCTATCAGGAATCCCCCCACAATTCAGTGTCTTGTTCTGAAGGGTCTGCCAGGCTGCAGAGGAAGTCCAAAACAAGGCAAGAAATTGAACATAAGCCTTCCAAGTTTAATTACCTATTTCCAATAGAAATAAACCCCCTGTCTTTAAATGATTTAAACATTAGGAAATGAGTGTCACTTTCATGAAGTGAAAAGGGCTACTGCTATATGAAGTACATGGAGTAGCCAAAATACACAGTGTTTGTATTGTATGACTGGAGAAAGACTGTTGAACTGCACAGTGTGATGTTACCCCATAGACACTATAGCAATATAAAGGGAAATTTGTGCTACTAAATGAATTCTTATGGGTCAATTTGGATAGGATCAGGACTTCCAAAGCAATAACAGAAGGAAAATCTGTGCTAGAATACAGTTAGACAGAGGCTTGCAAACAATGACTAACAATGGCCAATAAGCAAAATACAGGGGAGAGGCAAATGAGTAAAAAGGATGAAGAGCATATTCTGCATTAGAAGGATTTCCAGAACTACTCTGCCAGAAGAAACCAGGGCACTGTTTTACGTTCTGCCCTCTGAGAGCAGAATTCTGCAGATATTCAAAGCCAGTATTTTCCAACTCAGTCCTGTGCTCGAGTGAAAGCTAAGAAAAGCTCCTGTAGTGACTGAGCATTACAGGCAACTCGCAGGGCCTCTGATGAGAGCACAGAGCTGCTCCAGGTTTTTCAGGAAAAATTACCTGCCCTTCACCTCCTCCACTAATGATCCGTTTACAGTCATTCGTAGCAGCGATTGCCATCACTCCCAAGCTATGGGCATGGTTCACCACATACATTGGCTGTCCAGTCTCAGGCGTAAAGGCGCGGATTGTCCCGTCGTTCCAAGCTGATGGATACACAGACAGAGATAACGCAGGTGTCCAGAATTTCCTCATATTATTACCTCTCTTTCCTTCCCCAATGAACCTGTTTTCTTACTGAGTTCCTATATACGGCCCAGCCTGTTAGACCACCAGTATACATGTGAAAACCACTCTACTGTAGGTGAGCCCACAGAGCTGCAGTCCCAAATAAACTATTAACATTTAATTTCCGATTTCTGTTTGAGTCTGTCTATGGACAAATTGGTTTGGTAACAACGGGAGACTGCATTGCTGCTCTAGGACTGCTGCAGTTCTGCGTAAGCAATTTGCACATGGCGATGGGTGAGACTTTATGCAACACATGCTCCACAGACACAGCTGGTGCATACACCAAGGTTAATAGCTCAGAATTTGGTCTTTTGAATAAGACTGAACCGCTGGAATAAGGATGAATTGTTGGAATTCACATCCAAAACAAGGTGGCCAAACCTTGCCTTCCACGTACACCATTAACTACAGCCCTGAGATACTGGGGGCTGCGAGCAGCATTCATGGGACCAGCAGCAAGCAAAGAGGCCTTTGGGTCAAGAGATGAACTGAATTTTAACCCATTTCAAATTTAATCTCCTCTTCATTCTAACACACGGACGCTTATTAAATCTGGCAACACCTGAGGACTGTACTTGACCAGGGGTCTGGACTGACCACTACCTGAAATGATGCTCTTGCCATCCCTCATAATCTCGATGGCATGGCAGGTCACGTTGGGGATGACGATTCGTAGGAGCTCCCTGTTCTCTGGGGTGTGCCACACTCGGATATCATTTCCGGAGCAGGTAGCAAACAAGTCAGAAATTCCACTGGAGAATTCAGAGAGCAGAGATAATGAGGAGGGGCGTACAGAAAATGCTGCTTTATTTGTCAGATCTTAAATCATCTTTCGAAGCTCTGCTCTTGCTACAGTGCAGCTGTAATCTCCCCAATAGGCACCACCACGGTTAAGTCAAAGGTCTTTTTCACAGGATCACCCTCCCCCATAAAATACCCCTGCTCTGATTCCTACTCAAGGATTCATTTTAAGAAACATTTAAAGTGAAACTAAAATAACTTTATTTTTTTGAACTTATGACATTTATTTCCTCATATTCAATCTCTAAACAACTTCACGTGCTGTATATTATAGCCCCAAAAGTGGGTATAGAAGTGCTGTGTGCCCAGATTTAACATCAGGGGCTAACAGCAGCTTCATATTGTACAGATGTCATTTTTTATCTTTCTTACTGGATGATTCCTATTCAACATTGCTGAAGGCAATAGAGGCAATGGCAAAAGCCTGTTTGTAACATACTTGTTATACATGTTAGAATAAGAAAAAAACCCCGCAGGATTCCAAAAGCTATGGGAGTGAATGCTTTGAAATAAGCTCTAAACCACATGTCCGAGGGACACGACACAAAGTGAAATCTAGAAAGGTACCACAAGCTTTTGTTCAACACCACCATCAATGCCTGGAAAGATGAACCAGGACAGAGAAAACTGGTACAACAAAAGTGTGGCCCCTTTCAAGCCCAGCTTGCACAGGAGCTATCTAAAGCAGGAGAACATCAGCAATCCAAGTATTCCCAAATAAGCCAGAACAGGGAATTAAGCATGTATTTCCCAATCAGTGATAAGCTTTGTTCAAGAGCAGTTAACAGATAGAAACTTTAAACATCTATGCAAGGACATAGTCATTGCAATCATCACTAAATCCAGCTTCATCGTCAGGTCCAGTAGCACCAGGTCACCCTAAAGCTCCAAACGATTTCCTCACCAAATCAGAAGGATGCGTATTTTTTAGGCTGGTGACAGTATGGATGGGGGCATCCTGCATTGTGCACTTTGCTGTACCTTAGTAAGACATGATCCTTCGTGCTGTGTCAAGAAGTGATGCAATAACAACATGCCAAAAATAAAAACTTGCATTGGGACCAAGCTCCCATTCTCTGTTTGGATACAACCCATCCACTGTGGGCTTCTTAAAAGGAATGTGTCATGATCCTTCTATACAGGAAGAGGGAATGTTTGCTGTCTGCTCACAAGATAAAAGCAGGCAGAAGACACATCACCACATCCAGCATCTCCCGTCACAAACCCAGAATTTAATGTAACATGCCATGTTGTCAATCATGAAATCATAAGGGAAGCTGAGAGACACAAAAAGCCTCTGAACAGCTCTGTTAGTCATGTTTCAGGTGATGTGACAGGTGGATAGTAGGGCAGACACCTCTACAGACTCTAGCTGCAACAGGGTGCACGAAAGCACTTTCAGGATTCACACTGCTGGCAGATTAAGAGACCCACGTCTCACAGCACTAACCCTAGGAGCAAAAGGGGAGGTTACCATTGCTGACATAACCTAAACATAAATAATTCTAGTCTTTTTATTTAGAATTCTGTGTGTAAATCAATATTTTTCCACCTCTCAAACTCAACTGCTGCCTTCTGCTTTCAAGCAGCTGCTCACCATCACCCATGCATTTCACTGATGGGTTACAGCATAAACTGTAAGGATGTTAATGGGCTTTGGGTTCCTGTTGATTAAAAGCATCCCAGGCAGTTATACTCACAAAGGAAAAACGATATCATGGACGGCTTCATTGTGACAGGCAGCAATCAGCTCCTCTTTAAACTCAGTGTAGTTAACTCGATAAATCTGGCACTTGTTCGTCCCTACAAAGAACTGGTGACCCTGACCTCTGCATGTCAGGGAAGTGACACCACCTTGAACTTGAATTTTCCTGTTAAGAGAAAGCAGAAGTTTGGCCTGACATTGGCCTTGATGTACTTTTTCTCCACGTTCCCTTTCCCCTGACTTGATTTTCATTCCCCAAAGAGCTCCATATTAATTTGTGATACCATTACACAAGTGCTCAGGACTAACATTTTCATTCCCAGTCACAGAATCCCAGACTGGTTTGGGTTGGAAGGGACCTTAAAGCTCATCCAGTCCCAACCCCTGCCATGGGCAGGAACACCTTCCACTAGAGCAGCTTGCTCCAAGCCCCTGTGTCCAACCTGGCCTTGAACACTGCCACGGATGGGGCAGCCACAGCTTCTCTGGGCACCCTGTGCCAGCACCTCAGCACCCTCACAGGGAAGAGCTTCTGCCTAAGAGCTCATCTCAGCCTCCCCTCTGGCAGGTTAAAACCAGTCACTTATTAATACTTCATATGATCTTCCCTCTCCCACCTGCTACTCTGCCAAGCCTTGCAAACGCAATGCTTGGGAGATGTTGTTTTCTGGACCAGGGCCTAAAGGAAACAGCAACTTTGCTGGTATTTTTTGCCCAAGGGCACTTAAATATCTCATGTTCAGGAATATTTCCAGACAGTACAGACCTTTTGAGAATAGTTTAAACTGTATGAAGCTGAGTTTGCAGAACTGTATGCTTAAGCTGGATACTCAAACAACGTAGAAAGAATAGCTGTGAATCCGGTTTGCAAACCACATGTGGGGAAATGACACCTGCAGCACTCTGTTTTGTAGGCAGAAAAAAAGCTTTGCACCTACTCCAGCACTGCCAGACATGAGCCTATAAGATTAGCAGAGCCTTCATTTACAATCCCATGTTCTCCAACAAACCCTTTGCAGATGGCAAATACCACTCTTTCTCAGCTGGCATAATTTTACTTTGCATCAATTTAGGATCTGACTCCTCATGCCCAAAAGGAAACAAGGGTCATTTAAAATGAATGATGAGTGGGGCAATTCACTTCTGTGCAAAGGCAAATGAGTTTCAGTCTGTTCCAACGTCATTACGCTGGAACCATGCTGCCTGCTCTGTCTGCAGAACTGAAAACCAGATTTGCTTGGATTATGCCTTTCTGTAGAGAAGATGGGGTCTTATACTGTGACCCTCTGAGGGAAGTGTCACCTCTACCCTCCTGATTCTCCCATCTGCTAACTCACTTCATCACTTGGTAGCCTGAGCCTTTACAGAGAGCTACAATGCCTTCTCCAGTGCCGACTATTGCATTTCCTGTCTTCAGCAAAACCAATGTTGTAACTCCCTAGGAGAAAACAGGATTAAAATACAGTTGGATGGAATCAGAGTCTTGTTATTGCTGCAGCCATGCTAAATAGCAAACGGAGCCTCCATCGTGCTCCTGATGGTGCTGGTGTCACACAATTATGGCTTTATCGCTATTCTTTGACTGACCAAGGCTAAAGAGTGACCCTCTGGAGGGGGAAGGGAGAAAAGAGCTGCCAATTACAGGTATACATGAACTACTACAGTATGTGGAGCAAGCAAACAGCATCAGCACAGATCCTTCAGAGCAGCTGGGACCATGAGGGAGCCTACATATCCTTACCTCATCCTAGCAAGCAACACACACATTTTGTATTAGTGCCTCCATTTTGCCTTCCTCTGATTCCTGATCTATCTGACAGGGAAACAACAGAGGATAAAACTCAGCCCAAGCGTCCTTTCCTCCAACTGCTTTTAGGACGGATCCTCTATGTCCGAGGGCCTCTCCCGCTGTCTGAAAGATCATAGAATCATAGAATCACAGAATAGTTAGGGTTGGAAAGGACCTTGAGATCATCCAGTTCCAACCCCCCTGCCATGGGCAGGGACACCTCACACTAAACCATGCCACCCAAGGCTTTGTCCAACCCACCCTCGAACACTGCCTGCAATGGAGCATTCACAACTTCCCCGGGCAACCCATTCCAGGGCCTCATCACCCTTACAGTAAAGAATTTCTTCCTCAGATCCAATCTAAACCTCCTCTGTTTAAGTTTAAACCCATTACCCCTTGTCCTGTCACTACAGTCCCTAATGAAGAGTCCCTCCCCAGCATCCCTATAGGCCCCCTTCAGGTATTGGAAGGCTGCAATGAGGTCTCCACACAGCCTTCTCTTCTCCAGGCTGAACAGCCCCAACTTTCTCAGCCTATCTTCACATGGGAGGTGCTCCAGTCCCCTGATCGTCCTCGTGGCCTCCTCTGCACTTGTTCCAACAGTTCCATGTTATGTTGAGGACACCAGAACTGCACGCAATACTCCAAGTGAGGTCTTACGAGAGCAGAGTAGAGGGGCAGGAACACCTCCCTCGACCTGCTGGTCACGCTCCTCTTCATGCAGCCCAGGATACGGTTGGCTTTCTGGGCTGCAAGCGCACACTGCTGCTCATGTTCATTTTGTCACCAACCAACACCCCCAAGTCCTTCTCTGTGGGGCTGCTCTGAATCTCTTCTCTGCCCATCCTGTAGCTGTGCCTGGAATTGCTCCAACCCAGGTGTAGGACCTTGCACTTCGCTTGGTTGAACCTCATGAGGTTGGCATTGGCCACCTCTCAAGCGTGTCAAGGTCCCTCTGGATGGCATTCTCTCCCTCCAGCATATCAACTCAACCACACAGCTTGGTGTCATCGGCAAACTTGCTGAGGATGCATCAATCCCACTATCCATGTCACCCACAAAGATGTTGAACAAGACCGGTCCCAACACCAATCCCTGGGGGACACCACTCGTTACTGGTCTCCAGCTGGACATTGAGCCACTGAGCACTACTCTTTGCGTGCGGCCATCCAGCCAGTTCTTTATCCACTGAGTGGTCTACCTATCAAATTGATGTCTCTCCAATTTAGAGACAAGGATGTTGTGTGGGACAGTGTCAAACGCTTTGCACAAGTCCAGGTAGATGATGTCAATTGCTCTACCCCTGTCCATCAGTTCCATAGCCCCATCATAGAAGGCCACCAAATTGGTGCAAACCCATCTTCCACCCATTAGTAATAAAACACCTTTGTCATACAAAAGCTTTGGAAATTAGGCAGACCATCATCAACATGGGTTGATGCTTCTATTTACTGAGATGAGCAGATCAACAGGAGGTCAGCCATTAGAAAAAGGAGAAATGGTTTTTCATGGGCAAAGTAGCAGACTATAGTAAATAAAACCCAAACCAACCTTGCCCTTAGCCTTGCCACAAAATTTCAAGTATAAGAAAAGCCAAGCCTCTGCTTCAGTTCTGTGAAGCGATATTGCTCCTCTGTACACAAGACAACAGATTCATTCTTGAAAACCGGAGAGACCCCAAAATTGGCTGCAAGAGGGGTGGAACTACTTTGTGGGGTTAAACCCTGGTACTCTTATTCCGAAAAATGTCCCTGCTAGCTTGGGGGAACGCATGCATTTGTGAAACGGAAAGTAATAATAAAAAAAGGCAATAAAGGAGCTTTATGCCATCCAAACATGGACTAAACACTAAGCCCTGTCACAAAGGCAGCGGGTAAAGAGGCACAGGCCAGCAGGGAGCATGATCCACGAGCAGAACAATGTTCACAAAAATTTCCTACGAGCTGCTGGCAGCACTTTGCAATGGCCCTGTTCTCGCAGCCCCACCAACTGACTTCTGATCTGCTGGCTTGCAGCTTTTCGGGTACAAGACTCGCACCCCAACTACCCTTTGGGCTGAGCACTGTGGCAGGTGGTGGCATTAAAAATCAAACCTTTGCCTACAGAGTTTATCTGATTGCAGCTCCCTGCTACTTGCTGATAAACTAGAGGTTTTGCAGCACTGCCAAGAGTGCTTTGATTTGCCAAGGTATTCTCTTCAGTTCTTCAGTTTGAGAGGAAAGTGGGTATTATTGAGACAGAAAACCAAAACTTAACTAAAAAAAGAAGTGGCTAAATTCATCGCCAGGTTCTCAAGATCACCAGAGTTTGATTTCAACCTTAACTTCACCATTGTGCTGCTTTTTTGTCCAGTCTGGTCTCTGGATCACCATGAGGGAACAGAGAACTTCCTAAGATGCACTCGTTAGTCGTGGAGTCAAGCAGATCACATTGACATTATGAACGCTCTATTTTATATACTGACAGACATCTTGTAGATGAAATGCAGAGTCAAATGTAGGAGGTTAAAACTATCACCATTCATTACTTAGTTCTTACCAAAAGAAATCACTGCTTTGAAGTATGATTATAAATAAAGATACCAGCAAAAATCCAGCTTGCCCATTCCTTTCCCTTCAGAGATACCTGATCTTTGTCCCACTCTGATCTCTCATGAGAAAAACAAGTTGCTTCATCAAACCAGTGAACTGTTCTGCCACTCCTCTTCAAAACAAACAAAATCTTCAGATCATGTCTTCATAACAAACACATTCTTATACATCTAAACGCAAAGTTCTTTCAAGGCTGACCAAAGTTATTTTCAGTAAACATCTTCTCCTTACCCAAACAGTATCGAAACTATTTATTTAAAGACATGCTCATTATGGGGTGGCTGTGGATGCCAGGTTGGGAGTTTCATGGCCTCAGAAGTCCCTGGTGTAACTGGTGAAAAAAGGTTTCCAGAGAGAGAGGACAATGTTTGTTCACAAGTATCATGGACTCAAAGAATGCATTTGGAAACCGCATTAATAAGAGGGAGGGAAGAGAGCAGTGAGGAATAAGTAAGAGGAGAAGGGATGATGGTGCTGAGCTTTGAACAGAAACGTCTGTTTTAAGTGATGACGTAAAGGAAGAGATTGGAGAGAATACTTGTTATTTCCATCCAGTGTGAACATCTCCTTTTCACTCCCTTTTCCCAAAATGACCACTGTTGTATGTTAAGCAGCTGCTGGTATGGAGCACTACATTTAAGTCAGATTAATGCCTTCCTGCTCAGGTCTCATCCATAAGGCTGGCAGGAGGTTGTCACAAGATCCTCTTCTGGATCTTCTCCCTAGCATCTTGTCAGTGTTTTCTGTAGTCAAAGGTCCTGTTTTAGCTCAGTTTTTCAATGTCAGAAGCCATGTCACCTGAAGCTCACAATGCTTCAAGGGCCTCTGCCACAAACCCTGGTCTAGTTCCTATGGATTTGCCTTCTGATCAAGCCTCTCATAGCACGCACTGGCCTATGGTCTGGCTTTGAGCTCTGCTTTTCTCCAAGAGGCCTGAGGACCTCTTTCAAGCACTCAAATTGCATGGCATCCTGCTAATGTCCCTGTCTGATTGCTTCTTTAGCAATGCCTCAGGAGCATATTTTTGGTGAAGCTTTGTTTCATTGCATTTGGCACCTTCCCCTCACCCCTAAAGGCAAGGGGGTCCAGGACCTCGTGTGGCTTCAGCTGTGTACTCTAGGCAGAGTACACACACTGCTAGATGTAACAGGGCTCCAAGTGTGCAAGCACTTAACAGGGGAGGTGATACTCAACCATCAAGACCTTAGCATGAAAGACAGCAGAGATCAGCCAGGACACAGGTCCTGTGTGGATACAGAGCACTGAAGGAAGACTGCTGAAAGACTTGCTTAACAGGGTGTGGAACATGCACTCAAGAGTATAGACCTGCAGCAGACTTACAATTTCCATCGGGAAAACAAAATACATTCCTGTCACTTAGCATGTCTTTTCCTACATTCCATGTACATTCCTACAGTGCGGGTGGGGAAAATAACTTCTCCAACCTTCTGGAATGGATAAAGATTGAAATATATTTCAAAGAATTCGGTGACTCCGAGTTATCCCAGAGATGCGGGCATGCACTTGTAACATGAGAAACATCACATTTTGAACGGGCACGTATGCGGTTTGCATGTACGTGTGTGAGCACAAGGAAAGTTCATGTATAGAGAAACAAGCCCAAAGCAGCTTTTTCTTTGGGACTGACTGCTGAATTTTTCTTAAATTCTTGTTAGCCTTGTATTTGCTCTCAAACAAGATCTGCTTCTTTGTAGAACAGATTCCCCATGGCATTCCTAACAGGACATCTGGTACTTCCACTTATACTGCTTCCCCGCCAGCTCAAGGGAATCATGGAACCACAATTTTCATGGTTGCTCATGGAATCCCAGAATGGTTTGGGTTGGAAGGGACCTTAAAGCTCATCTAGTCCAACCCCTCTCATGAGCAAGGAAATCTTCAAGCAGATCAGGTTGCTCAGAGCCCCGTCCAACTTGGCCTTGAATCTACCATCTCTTCAGGCAAACTATGGCAGCGTTTCACCACCCTCATAGTAAAAAACCCCAAACAAACCCAGCGTCCTAAGACAGGGGTTTAGATTTACAATGCAAAATACATTCAGCCTTATGCAAGGAAGTTTTTCAGGGAAGTGTTTCAACTGCTGAGGTATCGCTCCTGCCACTGGGTACAAACTGAGAAGCTACAGGTCTTTTATAGCAACAAATAAAGAGAACTCAAGCCCCAGTGTACTAGCTGATGCTGACTGCTTATCATTGCAGCTCCCTGCATGCAGAATTCTTGTACAATGAAAGGCCAAAAGCTACTTATTCAGGAGATATTTCTGTGTCAGGATCCTCATACTAAGACTCACGAGACCCAGTCACACTCAGAAAGAGCAAAGTTACAAGATCATCGGGGTTATGAAGTCAAGCACTCAGCAGTCAAAAAGCAATAGAAGCAATGTACCCCATGCAACCCAGTTATGCATATGCATTACAATAAACTCTTAAAATCTATTCTCTATACTACCTTTTTCAGTAAGACCTCTGCCTCACCAGTGGTAGAGTCAGAACTTCAAAAAGACATCCTCCTGAAGGGAAGGGGGAGGAATGGCTTGTGGAACAAACACAAAATCTAAGGGGATTTGGTTTTTAAGAGCAATTGTAGAGTTTTAAAGTTTTCCCAAAACACTCTTCCTGTGGCAAACAGTGGTCTTGGAAAATTTCAGCCTAGGAAATTTAACAAATCTGTAAGATCTGAATATAAGACCTTATAGCAGCAAGTGTGAGAAAGCCTCTCAAATAAGCACATCTACAGTCTTCCTAGGAGTGGCCTCTGTCTCATTCCAATTAATATCTCCCTAAAAAACCCCAACTCAGGAACTGCTCCATTTTTATGCTCATTTTTCAATTTTTTACAGCTTTTACCAGATTTAGTATAGGAGAGTCTGTGGGATGACATGTGAGATTCAGGTAAAACCCGAATTCTGAGCCACATGAAACCGGACCAAGATAATGGTCTCAAGCTTCCGGCTCAACACTGAGACACTTGCAAAGAACTAACAGTACAGAACAAGGGTTAGTCTGGCAATCGATGCAATGGTCCTCGTGGAGGTTGCCCTACTTTCAGTTTCAAACAAAAAGGAGGATAAGGGAAAAAATCAAGGTATAGAGCTGGTACTCACCAAGCTAAACATCTTCTTCCGGGGCCCAAAGTCAGTCATCAGCTTGTTGTTTGTATTAATTTTCAGGACATCACCACTTGATGTGCCAATATAAAAGTAACTATCATCATCTGCCATCTATAGGAAAGAATTAAAACCCAAGAGATCATGGTGAGATGGAGACACACTTGTCCCAAGCCTTGTGCTGGGCTGTAGAAATAGCTTCATTTCAGGGTATTGCCAAGATTTAATCCGAAGTGATAGAGCCAATGTTTTCATCCCATCACACTCAAAGATCTGAATGCAAGACCTCTGCATTCTAACCAAATCTAAATAATATTTTGAATCAGAAATGGGATTCCCTGGGTCCTGGAGCTTGTGACTAAAGCACATGCCGCTTCTCTTTTGAAGCATTCAAAACGCTCTTTCCCAGGATAAAGCAACTGTGGGAGACCATCTTGCAATGAGCCAACACTCAGTTACTTCACTGCTGTCATGAGGTTGTGACTGGCATTTCTAGTGTCACTATCAAAGTCTGTGGGTTTTCTCTAGTCTGGGAGAGATGCTCAGCTCAGCCAAACCATTGTGGCTGAAGCTTACCTTCACACATGTGATCACCCTCCTCAGGCGCCCTGTCCGGCATTCAGCTGGGTGGATCCTCCTGTTGGGTAGATCCAGTTCCCACACTCGAACAGTGTTACTATAAGAACAAATATACTGGGATCAAATCCAGATGTGCTGAAACATCCAAGGTTTTTCACTACTACAAGAATTACAAAGCCCTCACAAGGCTACATTGTTCTGAATGTTAACAAGGAGGAAAAGAACAATACCAGAAAAGCCAGAAGTAAGTCTCTGTCTTTCCTGCTGTCTCTTGTGGTCACTTTTTCCAGGTAAATCAAAAATCTTAAAAGGTTCAGCAAATGCATACAGAAGGGTTATGGAGGAGTATGTAACAACCTTGACACTTCACCTCCCAAAGAGACATGCACTGTGGAAATCTCAGTCCCTAGAATGGTCCGGGACACTTTCAACTACTTTCTTGCACAGTTTAATTGACAAAATAGAAGCCAGGACAAAATCTTTCCACTTCCCTTATGTTTGACAAAGTGTTATAACTGCAAAGACCAGAACTCATAAGTGCAACTACAGCCAAGAGCATCCGAAGCCTCCCTTGATTTAAAGAGGTGCAGGTCCTCAACACATTTAAATGTCAGGCTAGATACATGGGGCCGGTCTCAGATCCATACAAATGTGTCTTTTTGCACCAACTTTTGTTCCAAGCCAGTGACCAATTGTACATTGCATCTGGTGAGGACAGCAGATGATCCAATGACCTGCAAGATATCATTGTTTCTACATCGGTTAACCATTGTTCAGAGCCATTCAGTGACTGCTTTTCTCGTGTAAACACTGGCAACTAAACATTTGAAACCCTGCATGGGGAATGCTGAGTACAAAATCCTGCTGTCAGAAACAGAAGTGACGCGTGCAGGTCCCTTGGGCTGCTTTTAAAACATATTGTTCTATGTAGAACAAGCAGAAATGCCTTAAAGGGACAAGCTGATGGATATTTGTGGGTCCATTCAGAGCAAAAAAAGCCACACAAGCAAAAAGCACACAGTTGCTTAAGTTTCTCTGTATTTCAGGAAGGACTCTTTCTAAAAGCAAATAGGTCCATAGGTTCTTTCCCCTTTCTTTCATCTAAAGAAACCCTTACTTTCCAGCAGTGACAAACATCTCGTCTCTGCAGCTGGAGCACACCACGATGGTCGCATTCCCCGAGGTCTGTGCCGAGGCAGGGCTCCTGCAGATGGCCTCCCTCTGGTCAACGTGCCACACAACTACGCTGCAGGACAAGGAGAAGCTTACAAGAGCCTTGCTTTTTGACATTAGTTAAAACACTTCAAACCACAAGCGAGATGAAACCTATTTTCCTGCAGTCTGTTCCCACCAGGATACACGATGAAAGCCCTTCGGTAGAGATTTTAACCAACAAAAGCCTTATCACAAATGTGAGGAATTGCACTTATATCCCTTGCTCCTCAAGCAAAGGTACATGCATTTGTCAGATTCTTTCTGCTGACCAAGACTCAAATCACATCTTAGGCCCCTTGTAAATCTGATTAAAAATGACTTTTCATTCCACTCTTATTTGCCTTTGTGACAAAGCAGGCCCCCAGTGAAATTCAGAGCTCTTCAGGGCAGTGCATTAAGCCAGCTAACTGTGCAGGCTCCATGAGGTTTCTGGGTGATGACACCAGCTTAAGAATTAGCTGTTACTTTCACCTTTCCCCATACCCCACGCTCTGCCCACAGCACCCACCCACCTTCCCATCGGATGGAGCTGGATCACTGAGGAGAGACATCAAGCAGGAGAAAGGCTCAGATGGCCAGAAGGGGGGAGGAGCGAGTGCTCCTCAAGAACGGTCTTCCATGCCCTACGACTTGCTGGAAATTGTGTGGAAATCGTGTGCCAAGAAGCAGAAATAGTTACCTGCCATCATCCTGTCCTCCCAGCGAAATCAGATAAAGGTTATTGGGAGAAAACGCCAGTCCTTCAACCCTGCCCTTGTGAAGTGATAGCCGAGCAAGTAACTCCTTCCTCTGGAAATGCCATAGGATGATGTCTGCCTGAGGTGCAAAGCAGGAGGGGGCAAAGCCAGAACATTGATGTAACACACAGGATCAGGTGTAAAAACTTTCTCTGGCAGGAAAGCAGTTAGAAGGAGCCCAGTCAGCTTCTGTCCAGCCAGGGCTCCAGTGTCACAAACCTGCTCCACATTAGGTGCTGTAAGAAGCATTGCTCCAACCTACTGGTTGAGTGGCTTTACTTCAGGTCAGAATAAAAACTGACTTTAGTTTTAAAGTACTGAGAGCACTAATACTTGATTCCTTCCAGGAGCACTAATACTTGATTCTTTCCAGGTGTCTCAGGGTCCTTCCAAATAGGCAAAAATTAAGCCACAAAGAACTTTAGAGGTCTAAAACCACAGGTAATTAATTACCTGTCAAAAAAGCCCCAGGCAGCTCTGGAACTCAATTTAAACACAACACCACTTATTAATTAATGCCTAATGAGATTTAGGCTGCCACAGGCAGACAACTCTTTGGATAAAAGGACTGAAATGAAGAGGTGCCTCAGTGTAAAAAACATAAAGGCAATGGAATAGCTGTATTCCCCATTCCCTGCAATATCCTCCCACTGTGTGCATTTGTACTGCAACCAAAGAAAAAGTAAACCAAAGGTCCCACCGCTGGGAAGCCAACTCCATTTTCTTTGGTCAAGATTATGCAGGTAAAAAAAGAGCATTACCCACCTTGAAGCCCATGAAAGCCACTTCTCCAGAAGCGACGTATACCCCATCCCTAGACACAGCAATGCAGGAGACGTTATCGGTGTGGCCATGCAGGAAAACCTGCTTCTTGCTGTCAAGGTCCTGAATAACAACAGTACAGCCCAGGGGATAGAGCATGTGCTGCTTATTGGGGTGGCAGATGAGGCCAAAGGGTACATGCCCTGCGAGAGAAGGGAGAGAAAGATCTTCCCTGTGAGGGTGCTGAGGCGCTGGCACAGGGTGCCCAGAGAAGCTGTGGCTGCCCCATCCCTGGCAGCGTTCAAGGCCAGGTTGGACACAGGAGCTTGGAGCAAGCTGCTCTAATGGAAGGTGTCGCTGTCTGTGGCAGGCGTTGGGACTGGAGGAGCTCTAAGGTCCCTTCCAACCCAAACCAGTCTGGGATTCTATATATGCTCTGCTGCTGGCTGTTAATGGTTCTGGGGGCTGCAGGCAGATTCTCTTCCCCTGCCTGAAGCAGGCAGTCCCAAGAGCAGGCTGGCCTCTCCCACCACCTCCATGCCAGCGGCTTTGCTTATCCTGCTCCCTAAGGGGAAATCACTTGTTCCCCAAAGTTTATCTCACAAGGAGGGCAAACCCAAAAGCATTCCAATGCCCTCAAAGCCGAGCAGCAGAACAGCCCTGGGTACAACTCAAGGGTCACATCTACACTTCTGGGCCCACACTGGGCTTCCTGCAGCTACCAGGACATTTAACTGGCCAAGAGGCTGGAGCCCTTCAGCACAGAGGGATCTCCAGGAGCACTGCTGAGCCAGGGAGGCCACATCACCAGCCCCCATCATGACCTGCCTCCAGACGGCCACGAGCTGACCGAGAGGGCGGCTGCTGACATCCCGGTGCCTGAGGCCCGTC
Organism: Amazona ochrocephala; assembly: GCA_039720435.1. Classification (NCBI taxonomy): domain Eukaryota; kingdom Metazoa; phylum Chordata; class Aves; order Psittaciformes; family Psittacidae; genus Amazona; species Amazona ochrocephala. The sequence goes on from CM077879.1 coordinate 83,056,559, forward strand.
CCTTGTCACAAGGCCGTTCAGTCCGAACAGCGCTTCGGGTAAGTTTTGATTCTGACATGAGACTCCTGCTCTCAGGTGCTTGCTGCTCTTCGCTTTCCGCCTGACTCAGGATGCGGGCGAGCCAGGAGCGGCGAGCAGGACAGGAAGGACCCCGCTGCCCCCGGCCCTCCCCACAGCCCCACGCCTGCCGCACGGTACCCCCGTACCCACCGCACACCCGGAGCCCTGGGGTCCCCCCCGGCCCCACGGTACCGTTGAAGCCGATGGCGGTCCGCAGCTCCAACGAGCGAACCTCCGCCGCCATCGCGCCCCGCCCAGCACGCGGCGCCACGGCAACCGGGCCGCGCGCCACGGCCGGTAGGGGGCGCTGCAGGGCGGCGGCAGCGGGGGCCCGGGGCGCGCCGCGGGAGGTGAGAGGAGGGGGCGCGTCCGGAAGGAGGGGCAGGAGCGGGGCCAGAGGCGGCGGTGATGGCCGGGGCAGACCTGCGGCCCTGCGAGGCCGGGCTCGCTGCAGTGCAGTGGCCCAGAGCGGGGGCGCTCGCGGACACCTGCCGGGGCTTCGCGCGCTCAGTGGAGCCGTTCGTAGCCCTCCCGGCGCCGCGCTGTGTTCCTGCTGCGGCGCAAGGAGCCGCGCCGCGGGATTTGTTCCTAGCGCTTGGAAAGCGGGAAACCCATCCCCGGCCTTCAGCCCTCCCCCTGCCCTGCGCACCCCTGCAGGGTTCGGCTCCAAGGTTTAATCCCTGCTGGAGGTACTGCAGGCGACCTGGGCTCCCCTCCCCAGCTCCCAGCCCAGCCGCTCTGGTGCAGGGTGAGGGTGCTGAGGCGCTGGCACAGGGTGCCCAGAGAAGCTGTGGCTGCCCCATCCCTGGCAGTGTTCAAGGCCAGGTTGGACACAGGAGCTTGGAGCAAGCTGCTCTAATGGAAGGTGTCCCTGTCTGTGGCAGGCGTTGGGACTGGAGGAGCTTTTGGTCTTTTCTAACCCCAGCCATTCCGTGATTCTGTGATTCTATGAAGGGAAAGGAACTCCCATGGGAACCTTTCAGCAGGCAGAAAGTCTCGTACATGATCGAAGAAAGAAAGAATTAGGCCACGCTAGCAGAGCTCTTTAATTGCAGGGAGTCATTCCGCGGCGCTTTCACATGTGGGCTCTGGGTGAAGGCGGGCCACAGCGGTGCGCAGGGCTGTGCCTCCCTTCCCCATCTTCCCTGGATAGCCCTTGAAGGCTACAAGCAATTCCCACGTATGCCGCACGACTGGCACTGTGCGAGCTCGCTGCCACCGGCTGCTCCTGCCCACATCCTCCTGCCATTGCTGAAAGCAGGCACCAAAGCACCAACAGCTCCTCCTCTGATCAGCTCGAGAAGTGGAATAGGTGAAGTGGCAAGTACATTTGGATGTGAGAGACCCTGTCACCCTGTAGCCGGGATGATCTCTCTATGGTCAATGACCCTCCCGTAAGGCAACTCTTGTCTGACCCAGCCTTGTCGGAGTGAGCTACATGCATACACTCACGTTTCATGTTTGAAAATGCACATTTCCCCTTGCCCTTGCCCAAGGGGCCCCTTGGCCCTGGGTAGTCAGGGCAGGTTGGTTACGGCTCATACGTATTCACTGCTCACAATCTCACATCAGCCCTTTGTGGTGAGTATAGGTCTTCAGTTTAATACAAAAATGACACGGGAGGTGCACAGCCGGAGGTTCTCGTCGGCTGCCGGGTTATGAACACCACGTAGGACTTTGCTAATCATGGATCAGCATTTTCAACCATGGACAAAGGGAGTCCTGGTAACCTGCAGAGGCTACAGAATTCTGCGTGGCGATGGGCTTAGGACTAAGTGGGGTCTGAGAGTGTTTCTGGTGAGCTCCGTACCTTGGTGCTGAGCTTTGCCTAGGCTCAAAATTCCTATAAAATCTGCTCTCTGCTGCTGTGCCACTGGTTTGCTGCTGAGCTCCGAGCTGTGAACAGGCCAGCGTGGTGTGAGAAACACCAAACTGGCTTAGCTCCCTTCCAGCATCCTGAACTGGGACAGACTGGGTGGAGCGGGCTGGGTCTGCAGGAGGGGACCTCAAAGGCAGCACCCACAGTCCTGTTCCTGGCACCACATTGCCCTCTCTCCACACCACCTCGGCTGACTGTGAAGGCGAGGATGGCGCGTGGAGGTGCCTGTGGCACTGCTGGCAGAGACCACAGCAGGCAGGCCGGTGGCAGCCAGCATGGCAAGGGGTCCCCGTCCCCGTGAGTGCCGCGGTGAGGGGCTGTCTCCCTCAGGACCTAGACATTTTGAAAGCCCCACACTTCCAAGAGCTGCACCTTGAAGTTCTCCTGGCAGAGCGGAGGGTTGTCGAAGGTCTCGCAGTGTTCCGTGTGGCCCCACAGCAGGTTGGCATCAAGGGACAGAGCTTGGCCTCCCCCTCCACCTGCAAAAGCAAACAGGATCGTTGGTATCTGCTCTCCCCCACCTCGCTGCCCAACCAGGGGCACTGGCCCAGCTGATGAGGTCTCCCAGGACTGCGCCCATCTCTTGGGTTCCCGTCATTCGGACACAGTGCATAGCTGGGCTGGGGATGCCCTGAGCTGCCTTCTCTGCCAATTGGGACTCCAGTGTGGAGGCCAGGAGCCTGGAGAGTGCTCTGCCAGGCAGCCAGTGTGAAAGGTTGTCCTGGTAGCACAGACTGAGTTATTAAACTGAGGGCTGGGGTACAAGGAAAACTCCTTGAACACCCACAGCTGGGTCTGCCCTGATCCCGCTCCTGAGGGCTGGAAGGGGGGCAAAGGCAGCTGTCAGTGCTGCAGGCATTTCTGACTTGCTGTGGTCCTCTGCCAACACACCCCAGTGGTGGCAGGCACAAAGATTCAAGCCCTGTGCCCAAGCCTGACCCGGGAGGCAGCAGCATAGGCAGGCAGCTGGTGTGTCTGGCCCGGTGACCATGCCCGGCCCTTGCTTGGGCTGATCCCCTCCTGCACCTCCTCTTCATCCCACAGAAAGCGGAGGGAAGGGCTGGGAGAGGACACACCAGCCTCAAGGGTGTGAACCTCACCAGGAGGTTTGTGCTATGGTGCTCCCCCTTGGCCAGCAGAGCCCTTCAGAAGGCGCTCCCAGAAGGAGCATCCTTGCCCTTGTGCAGCTTTGCACCCTTCTGCTAATTTGAGGAAGAGGCAGCTGGCTTCATCTTCCTTGACTTTAAACTGATATCCTAAAGCAGGAGGTCTTGGCCTCCAGAGGCAGTGCAGACTTTAATCTAGAGCAGAGCCCTTTCAGCCCCCAGCAGCAGCAGGTGGGTGTCCACCATTCCGTAATTACCGATAATGATCCCCTCCCGTGACCCGCACATGAACATGGAGGCGGTTTTGGAAGGCAGAAGGAAATGCCTGATGGCCAGAAACGGGGAGAGGCGGCCTTTCCTCTGTGGCGTGGGCACGGTGAGATGGTTGGAGCTGGTGCTACGGCCATCTGGGGAGGAGCTGAGGAGGGATGCAGGAGAGGGAGAAGGTGACCGCTGGCGTGAGCGCGGCACGGCTTTGGCCAGCTCCGGCTTCTTGATGAACACCCACTCGTACCTCTCCATCTCGGGGCGCACCTGGAAAGCAGGAGGAATGTGGTGAGCCCTGTCCTTTGGGCATCTCTCCATTGCTGGGGGAAGACAGTGCTGCCCGGCCAGGTGGTTTGGGAGCCAAATGCCAGGTGCAGACCTGGGGCTGGAAGGGACAAGGCATCCTGTCAGTGCCAGCGCTGCCCTGGAGGTGGTGGAGAAACTGGTTTTGGTTTTGCCAGATGCTGCTGGAGATGGGGAAACCTGCACTACCCACACTGCGGGTGGATGCTGGACAGACACTGGTGGGATACTGCTAGGCATTGCCCCAGAATCTCTTGGATCAGCTCAGCCTGCTCCCTCCGAGGGACACAGGAGATAATTTGGGAATATAGCTCCATCCAGGAGCTGCCCTGAGCAAACAGGGCAGAACCTAGGCCTGCCATGCACACTGCCCTGCACCCTCTGGAATGTGCTCTGCTCCAAGACCCACTGGGGTTGCTGCACCTTTCAGGGGCTCGGGGCAGGCCCGTTCACTTGAGGCAGGAGTTTGTTCTCCATTTGCTCTGATCCAGCACAGCAATTTCTGTGCTTCTGCCTCCTACCAGAGCTAAGGGGCAGCGGTGGGACCATGGTAGGGAAGCTGCTCGGTGCCACTGTGCCCTGAGTTGTCAGAGGGGTAAAGGAAAAAGTAATGAACAGACAGACCCATAAGCGTAACTCAGAAATGAAAATGACTTACAGTGAACACAAAGCACTCCCCTGTCCCAAAAAAGCCGGATGTTGCCCCACTCTTCTTCCTTTCACTCCAGTCGGAGGAGAGAAATGCCCCGCACACCTTGAGAGAGAGCACGGGGGAGTCAGCGACCGGAGCCAGAGCAGGCTCCAGAAGCACCACCACCAGCCCTGACACGTGCGTGCAGGAGGACAAGAGCTCTGGGAGTTCCCTGGGTGAACTGGAGAGCCAAATTCTGCTGTGCCAGCCACATCCTGCACTGACCGGCCACTGCTGCCCTGGATGTGAGTCCACGCAGCCTCAGTGTCTGAGGGGCGGCTCTGTGGGATCTGGGGGTTGCTCTTCTGCAGCAGAGCAATCGCAGTGAGCTGCGTGCTGGCTGATGGTGCTGAGCCTCCTGCTGGCCCTGTCCAGCTCCTGGCAATAAGCAGCAGTAAATGTGTGCCTCAAAGCATTGTATCAACTGAATGGCATCAGGCTGTGGATGGGGCCTGAGTCCCTTGTCCTAAGCTGGCCCCTGGATGGTAGCAAGGTGGTCGCCTGTTTTAGAACCATAGAAGAGTTTGGGTTGGAAAGGACCTTAAGATCATCCAGGTCCAACCCCCCTCCATGGGCAGGGATGCCTCACACAGACCACATCGCCCAAGGCTCTGTCCAGCCTGGCCATGAACACTGCCAGGGATGGAGCACTCATAACTTCCTCGGGCAACCCATTCCAGCACCTCACCACCCTCACAGTAAAGAGCTTCCTCCTTATATCCAAACTTCCCCTGTTTAAGTTTGAACCCGTTACCCCTTGTCCTATCACTACAGTCCCTCATGAAGAGTCCCTCCCCAGCACCCTTACAGCCCCCCTTCAGATACTGGAAGGCTGCTATGAGGTCTCCACACAGCCTTCTCTTCTCCAGGCTGAACAGCCCCAATTTTCTCATCCTATCTTCACACGGGAGGTGCCATTCCAGCACCTCACCACCCTCACAGTAAAGAACTTCTTCCTTATATCTAACCTGAATACTTACCTCCCCCTCTGTGGTTTTTAGGAGCAGCACCGTTGGTTCGTAGCCTTCACAGCATGTGTAAAACCTGCAGAGATGAACAAGGAGGCTGGGTAGGTGGGGGTCAGAGATGCAGGATGGGGTGTGTGGTGAGCACCAGGCTGTAAAGGGCAGTGGAGAGCGGTGGTGGCTCTTCTCAGCCTATTGCTATGCTGGCAGCTGACCCAGGGGAGCTTGTGGAAGCACAGCAGCAGAAACTCATCATCCTGCATCTTCAGCAGCTTCAGTGTTTGTGCAGGCAGTTGGCTTATGGGACTTCTCATTGCTTTTGCTTGCTGAAGCAGGTAATAGCTCAGATAAACCCAAACACTAAATCCTCCCACCCTACCCTCAGGCTCCAGGCTGAGGGGGATGCTCCATGGGGGGAGTTTACAAAATGAGTGTGCTTTTAATCTGGATGTATTTCATAATCTGGGTTTGGCACCCCACTGCTGCCTTGGAAGAGTGCAGGGCTGTGCCACTGGTGTCCGCTTGCCCTTCCGGGGCCGGGGGAGCACGCTTGTGGTGCTAATGGAGGTGCTCCCATTGCAGCCCCACTGTTAAACACCACCCTGAGAGCTGGGCAGCAGGGGCAGCACCCAGCCCTGGACAGCATCCATCCCATTCTGTGGTGAGCTGCACTGCAGCACCGGGATGCTCCTGCTTCCCACCACACCCATTGCTCCGCGGCCATGGCAGTGGGTGTCACTGGGCCCTGGGTTGTCTCCAGTGCTGACACTGGTCTTTCTATTGCATTTTTGGCCATGACAATTGGGCTCTCTTAGCTTGCTTTTAGAGGGTTTGATGTCTTCCCCACTGCACTGATATGCCCATGTACTGTCTGCCCCTGCCATGAGCTCTGCCTGCTCTGTGAGTGCAACCTCTCTGCTTAATATGCCCCTACAGAGGAGCAGGCTTGGGTTTCCTGCCTGAAAATATTTGTGCAAAGGCAGGCTCAGCCCACTGAGAGGCTTTTGCTGCTGCACAGCTTGGGAATTCAATGGCAAACTCATTTTCTAGCTCAGTTTTGAGCTGCAGCATTGACTGCAGCACCGAGCAACTGCCCTGTGCTCCATGGTGCTGTGAGGGAGCTGGAGCCCTGGGAATGGTGTCCTGGCTGGACTTGGACGAGAGAGTCCCCAGGAGACCACAGATGTCCCCCAGCGACACTACGTGCTTCTCCTTTCTACACCAACCTCTACCCAGTTGTACACTTCTCCCATCTGCCCCGACCTGACCTGATGGGCAGGTGATGCTTTACCTCTGCAGGCTGCACCCATCTTCTGAGGTGGAGAAGAGCAGCAGTGGGGAGGAGAGGGAGAAGCGCTCAGGGATCCAGGACCAGATGATGCGCATCTCCTGAGCCGTTACAATGCTGGAGCTGAAGTTCTGCATGTCTATGGCCAGGTGGAAGGACTGCCTGTGCAAGGGAGGACATCCATTACTGCCAAGCTGGGGTGCTGTTGGCTTTTGGGGGTGCAGCCCCCGTGCATGCTTTTTGAATCATGAGCTTTCTGTTAACATTGCTAGTCCTGACTGCACAATGCCTCCTCAGAGTCCCTCATGAGGGGCTGTGAGGCACCCAGCATCACCAAAGCTTCCAGAGACACCTGAGGCTCCCCACATGTCATATCTCCACTGTAACTCATATTTTGTCTACTTAGCCCCAAGAGCTGGCAAACAGAGAGGTCTCCTTACCTGTTCTGCACCATGGTTATACCCCTCTCCATTAATGCCTTCCTGTTGGCCATCTGGAGAAGCCAGATTTCCTTGCGGGAGAACAGCCGGATGCTAAAGGCTCTCTCTAGGAGTTTGTCGACAGATACATGCTCAGTAATGTTCTGCACGAAAGCCTGCAGGTCTGCCTTGATATCAGTCCCCTCCAGCTCTGTGGACGTCACCGAGAGCCTGTACTGCTTCAGCAAGGCCAGGGCAATGCGGTACAGGACCTTCTGCCCCTCCAGCAGGTAGACATCAAAGACACGGATGGCATAATTGAAGGGGAGGTCATGAAAGAGCCATGATAACCATTCAGAGTAGACCTCAAAGACGTTCTCAGAGGTGCTGGCTATGAGTTTGTGGGCTGCTGGGCAGTGCTTGTTGGCCAGATCCCCAAAAGTCATGCAGGAGGCCTGGTGGGCCAGGAAGGACTGGTCAATGTAGCTGGTGTGGGGAGAGTTGCTGGCGATGAGGCGTGAGATATTCTCAAAGCACTGGGCTTCATCTTCACTGTAGTGCAGCAGCAGAGCCACCAGCGAGGGGAGGATTGGGCTGTAGGTTATGTCAGGGAAAAGGTTGCCAATGCAGATGAGGATCTTCTTCAAGGCGGTGACGCCTGCCGGGTTGAGGCAGTATGTGGGCATGGAGCATCCTTCTAGGAACTCGGGCAGAGGGTAGGAGCTTACACTCATCTTCCCAAAGAGCCGACTTGCCACGTCCCTATAGACAAGAGCATCTGGGGTGACGAGCCGGCAGGAGACCTGCTGTATGAGCTGGTGGTAGACCTGAGCTCTGAGAGCGCGGCTCACTGCCCAGTACCCTTCTCTTGCCAGCTTCTTCAGCTCCTTCGGGGACTTGCTGAGGATGTCTCGGGGGATATGTGTTTGTTGCTCTGGGTCTGGCATCCTGTCCCAATCCACAAACTGCCCACAGCCCAGACAAGAGGAGATGTCAATGTCCCAGGTGTCAGCCTCTGACGTGATCACAACAGTGACTGGTGATGAGCCAAATATCTCTGTAGGACAAAGACCGTTTATTCAGCTTTGCCGCCCCAGCTGGCAGCACTTCACCCTGGCTGATGGCAGTTTGAAGTCCTACAGCCACACCTTGTACTTCAACAGTTATCCCCCTGCAGAGGGAAGGTTTTCAGGAGGCTTTGCCTTGCTGGAGCTGCTTGCTTTGCCCTTGCCGGCACACATCAGCTCAGGCCCTGTGAAACCGCTGGCTTGGGGGGCTCAGGGAAGCGTGAGGCCATGCACCAGCTGGGTGTCAGAGCTGCTTCTCCACACCGTGAGAGGCTTTGCACCCCTTCAAAAGCTCCAGACTTCCCAGCCTGTAACCTGTCACCAGGCAGAGCAGACAAAGCGGCCTCAGGCCTTCGCCTCCTGCCAAAGACTCCCGACACCTCTGGCTGCTCTGGTGCAGGAGAGAAGGTGCTGCAGCGAGAGGAGTCCCCAGGGGTGTGAAGTGGGCTGCAGGGTGCCAAAGGGTCCCCGTTTCCCGCATATCCCCATGCACCTGGAGAGACCCATCCAGGGGCTGGCGAGCAGCTGGGAAGCCCCTTGGAAGCAGAAGGTCTGCATGGAACCCCCACCCCCTGTACTGTGCAGCCATGAGCCCTGATCTGGGAAGAGCGGAGTTTGGGCTCCTCCTAGAGAAAAGTGAGCAGCATTTTCCCTGGGGTTGTGAGAGAGCTGAGCTCTAAACCCTGTACAAGGACTTGGGTTTGTGTGGGTGAGTTCTGCTGGGCTGTGATTAACTACCAAGGATAAAGCCGATTAGTGCACACATCAGTTCTCTCTTGGATTTATCTTGGATGTGCTCAGTTAGGCTGGGGAGTCTAGGATGGATTTGACCAGACCTCTGTGCCTGGCTCAAAAGGGACATGGGGGGGGGGGGGGGGGGGGGAGGGCAGCACGGTCCCAGCCCCATGCGTTGCATGTGTGGCAGCATGTGGTGGCATGCTGAGGGGGTCCAGCTCTGGCTCCTGCTCTCAGGCTCAGTTTGGCCCCTGCTCAAGATCAGCAAAACCAGCAGCTCAGGTTTAGTTCTGGTTCAGGGCAAGGGCAGCAGTTTCAACCGGTTGCTGCTCAGCCTGACCCTGCTTTGAAGACAGACAGACCCTGAATACAGCCACACGGGCTTCTAGTCATATAAACCAGGCTAAAATACTGGGATTGAAGCAGGGCTGTTTGCACTGCTGTGGTCCTCAGATTCAGCTTGGCCTCACAGCTGGATGCATCAAGAGGATGCTCTCTGGCCCCAGGTACCAAGAAGCATCAACCCAAGCACTGGGAGCATCAACCCAAGCCCAGCCCAGGGTACTGGCAGGTGGCTCCAGCTCTGCCTTCCCTGAGACACATGGGGGGTGTTGGGGAAGAAAACCCGAGGCTGTTCCAGTGTCTCTCCTCTGGGATGTGGCCCTGGCACGCGTGGGGCAGCAGGAGCCTCCGGCACCTTCCCCAGCACAAGACGTGCCGCTGTGCCCGGCTGCAGCTCACTCACCTTCCCCGGTGCCTGTGGTATCGCCCTCGTCCGTGAGGAAGCCGCTGTCCGCCCCCCCGGGGGAGCGGCGCAGGCTGAGCCCCACCTGCAGCATGGCTCTGCCTCCGGTGCTTCCGCTGCCGTGTCCCCCGTCCCGTCCCCTGCCCTCACATTTAAGGTGGGCGCCAGCCCGCTGGCACGGGGTGTCTGTTTGGTGTAAACAGAGCGAGGGGTGGAGCGGTGCCCGCGTCACCCCGTCCTGCGCCAGCTTCACGGCGGGGCCGGGAGCGGATGTAAACAGCCCGTGGGATGAGATAGCCATCGAACCTGCAACACGGCCATTAAACTTAATAAGTGATTATCCCCAAGGATAACCTCCGCTTTCTCACTCTGGGGTTCACTCCCTTGGCCAGCGTCACGGGGCAGGAAGGGAGCAGCTAGGGCCGGGGCTGCGATGCAATCGCCTGTCCTTGAACCAAGAAAACATCAACGCAGCGACTGGGTTTGCAACCGCTTCCTGCTGGGGAAATTGGGCAGAGAAGTATGTGAGCAGCAAGTGCCAGGAGCCAAGAGAGGGGCCACGAGGAGTAAATGATGCCCTTCTACAAGCACCTTGTGCGCCTTTAGGGATGCTTTCTGTGGATGCGTGCACCAGGGCTGTGGTTGCAGCACATGGCAAAACCACCAGCGGAGGTTTGGGGTGATGCAGATGTGCTCCCGCAGCAGCCTGTGCCTCCGGTGGACTCCGCTGTGGTTGTGGTGCTTCAGTGTTTCAAATCTGTCCCCTTTGAAATGGTTGCCATTGATTGTCTTGACTTTGCCTCCAAACACATTGCAGAATTACAAACCGTACCTTGTATTCCCAGACAAAAGAGCTGAGTTGAAGGAAAAATACCCTCTAACAGCTGAGAGATGCTGCAGCAGCATTGTGCCACTCTGACATTTCTCCGTAGAGAGCTCACTGTTCAGGCTGCACTTCAAAGTGGGCATTTTTACCAGCACCTGATTTTTTAGATCTTTTTTTCCTTAAAAACCTTGATCATTGTTTTTTCCTCCTGTGACAACAGCAGCCCCATGTCATTCATTTCTGCCTCACCTCCTGCCTGCACGTCTGTGGGGTCTGCCTGCATCCACAGCGCTTTCCTGAGCATCCGCTGGCCCCGGAGGCCTGGGAGCATGTGCAGAGCAGGAGCGGTTCCCGAGAGGATGCTCTCCTCTCTGGGTCTGCTCTCCCGTCCCAGATCTGATGGGAGCAGCGCTGTTCTGGCACCTTTCTGCTCCCTCCACTCGCAGCATGCCGGGAGCCCGAGGAGGTGTCGGCAAGGGGCACCCAGGGTGCTGCTCTGGGTGGGAGGGAGAGGGAAGCTGTGTCCCTGTGGGAGGCTCCCAGTCTGCACCCGGAGCCTGTCCGTGTGCTCATGTGTGGCTCTGCTCCGTGCCGCACCCGAAGGGCAGGTGATGTCCCCTCGCGCTGCTCCCGGGCTCCTGGGGATCCCCGCACCCCGCGCTGGTTTCCGCTGCCCAGCGCTTGTTTGTTCTCTCTGCAGCTCCAGCCTTTTGCCCAGGCCCGTTCAGCAGAGTGTCCTGCTGCCTCTCCCTGCCAGGCCAAGGCAGCTGTGGATGCTCCCGCAGTCCCGCTGCCCCCTGCCTGCTGTAAAAGTGGGCCCTTGCCTGCAGCCCTCTCCTGCAGAGCCCTTCGCAGCGCAAATATTGACAGTGTCAACACCGGCAGAGTTACGAAGCTTCCTGGCAGCCCAACCCTACTGCTGCTGCTGGAGAGGACAGGGATGAGGGAGACAGGGGCACCAACATGGACAGGAGAGGCAGCGACTGTTCTCTGGAGACGGGCAGCGACAGGGAATGATTCTGAGGATTGGAAAAGGAAATCATGAAGGAAGGAGGGAGGAAGAAGCGAAGGGAAGGAGGGAAGGGAGAGAAGGTAGGTAGGAAGGCAGAAAGGAGGGAGGAAAAGAGGGAGAAAAGGAGGAAGGGAAGGGGAAAGGGAAGGAAAAGGAAAAGGGAAAGAGAAAGGGAAAGGGAAAGAGAAAGGGAAAAGGAAAAAAGGAAAGGGAAAAGGGAAAGGGAAAAGGAAAAAGGGAAAGGGAAAGGAAAAGGAAAGGAAAAGGAAAAGGAAAAGGAAAAGGAAAGGGAAAGGGAAAGGGAAAAGGGAAAGGGAAAAGGGAAAGGAAAAGGAAAGGGAAAAGGGAAAGGAAAAGGAAAGGGAAAAGGGAAAGGAAAAGGAAAAGGAAAAGGAAAGGGAAAAGGGAAAGGGAAAAGGAAAAAGGGAAAGTGAAAAGAAAAAGGAAAAGGAAAGGGAAAAGGAAAAGGAAAGGGAAAGGGAAAGGGAAAAGGAAAAGGGAAAGGGAAAAAGAAAAATAAAAGGGAAAGGGAAAGGGAAAAAGGGAAAGGGAAAGGGAAAGGGAAAAGGAAAGGGAAAGGGAAAAGAAAAGGGAAAAGGGAAGAGGAAAAGGAAAGGGAAAGGGAAAGGAATGGGGTGCTGCTAACCAGCCCTGGGAGGATGCAGCTCCAGGCTGTTACTGTGCTCAGGGTGGGTCCCAGGGCCTGGTCCAGGGGTGACCGCTGGGGCACCAGGCACAGAGCCTCCTCATCCTCCCCTGTTACGCTGCTATTACCCTGACACAGCAAACCCCAACTTCTTCCACAGGAGAGTCCCCTCCTTTCTGAGCTTGTGACTCACTGTGGGGATCCTGGCATGCAGTAACACAGGGATAACACTGCTAGCATGCCGTGCATTGATTCCCACTTCCCAGCATTTGTCTGGTCCCTCCAGACTTCACTGCTCAGAAATAAACTGCTCGGACACCCAGGGCTGTCATCGCACAGAATTACAGAGGCTGGGAGAACTGCCCTAGCACTGAGCAGCCAGGCTGCTGTTGGGCTGGATCCTTGCATCTTCCAGTGTATTTTGTGCTTCTCTGCAAGATGAAAAAGAGCTCCTGGAAAATCAGGAAAACACGGCGGGTTTGGATGCAGCTTTGCTCCTGACCCAAGCATTCTCCTACCGTTCCCCCGTCCCTGCGAGTGCAGGGATACCCAAGCCTGGCGAACACTGGCTGTGTCCCCACGCTTCCTCTGCCTCCTGGTTTTCTCTGTTCCAGTTGTTCTCCAACCCACTGTACCAAAGCTCCCTGCACTGTTTGGGTGAAGGTTCTCCTGCTGCCGTGCATATAGCTGTACATTTTAATCCAGACCATATTCGTACCAAAATAGCAACACACAGGTGCCCCAATGGCATTTTCCCAGGTGGTGTCCAGAACCTGTGTAGATGAGGCCCTCAGTGACATGGGTTAGTGGTGGCCTTGCCAGTGCTGGGGGAAGGAGTTGATTATCTTAAAGGCCTTTTCCAACTGAGCTGATTCTGTGATTCACCTGAGTCAGGTGCAAACTGCATGCAAGAGACACTTGGAGCCCTGAGGAGCTGCCACGAAGTTCCAAACTTACTGTTGACATGGAAAATTTGGAATATAAAGAATTTCCTTCTTCCCCAGCTGCAAAGCTGGAGGAGTGTGGCACCTGGGACCAGCCTGGTGCCTGGGGCTTTGTCCATCCACAGCATCACCAAGTATGTGCTCCCAAAATCCCAACCCCCCCCGGGGTTTAGGGAAAGCATCAAATACTCACAGGGTCCCATCAGCCCCCAGGAGGTGCCAGAGGTTTCCAAAGGGACCCTGGCTGTATTTTGAAGGTGATGCCATGGAGATGCAGCCAGTGCAGGAGTATCTGGGGATGAGTGGTTGCCATCGCTCTGTGCTTGTGAGGGCCCTGCCCCCCACCCTGGCCTTGCGCAGCAGTCCCAGTGCTGCCACCGGGGCCTGCAGCACTGGGGACAGCCCAGTGAGCCATGGCACAGCTGGGCAAGGGGTCCCCTGGGCAGGAACAGTGAGAGGGCCAGGACAGGGCTGGGGACAGCCACAGCTCCCACCCAGCACCTTTGCACCATCAACCCTGTACCATGCGACCTGCAGCTCTGCACCGTGCTCCTGTCCATCGTGCACGTTTGCATCGTGCACATCTGCATGCTGCACATCTGCATCGTGCACGTTTGCATCGTGCACCTCTGCATCCTAGACGTCTGCATCGTGCACCTTTGCATCGTGCACCTCTGCACCGTGTACCCTATACTCCCGCATCTCTGCACCCTGCATCTCTCCGCCACACCCACCCCCCGCCCGTGTATCCCCATCCCTCGCCCGGTGTCTGCGCCTGGACAGGTTTGGCCCTCGGCGGGCGCCGTTGCCACGTGACCCGATCCGGAAGTGCGGGCCTTTTCCGTGCTGGCGGCGATGGCTCCGGACCGTTGGTAGGCGCGGGGCCGCGGGACGGGCCCGGCCCCTCCGCACGCACCAGAGCCGGCTCCCGGGGTGCCCTGCTGCCCGCGGCGCAGCGAGCCGCGCCCGGCGCCCCCGCTGCCGGGGCCCGGTGCCCTGTGCCGGGAGAGCAGCCCTCGGTGGCGGCTGCTGCGGCGGGAGGGGGCACAGCTCCCTGCAGGCAGCGCCCGGTGTGCTGCAGGCTTCTCCCCGCGCTGGAGCGCACCGCGCGGCTGCCCCGCGGAGCAAGGCCGCGGTCCATGCTACGGGTGGGGAGAGAGAAGCCGGGCAGGGGCTGGGCCTCATGCGATGCTTTCGCCCGCAGGCTGTCGCTGTACGATGCCACTTGCCAGATCGCCCAGGAGGTTGCCGAGAAAATCCAGGAGCGGAACCGGTACCAGAGGAACGGGGAAAGCTCGGCCAAGGTACTCCTCTGGCGGCAGTTCTGGGCTCTGTGAAAGCACGTTGTTAACCGGGTTTTGCTTTTAGCTGTTCTAAATGGTCCGTCCCTGGCAGTGCTCAAAGCCAGGTTGGACGGGGCTTGGAGCGAGCTGTTCTAGTGGAAGGTGTCCCTGCCCGTAGCAGGGGTTAGAGCTGGAGGAGCTTTAAGGTCCCTGCAGCCCAAATCATTCCGTGATTCTATGCAGTACTGGTCGGGCATTGCATTGGCAGGAGCTGACCATGCTAAGGAAGCTCGGTCCTGAACCCTCCCCTCCCTGGCCGCAAAGGGGAGCTGGTGCTGCCTGGAAGGCGTGTTGCGGGAAGGGGATGCTCTGCTGCCTGCCTCGGTCCAGGGCCTGGGCTGTGCCCATCACTGCTGCCCGCTGGGAATCTGCAGATGACAAGTTCTGTTAGGTGGTAGGAATCTGGTATTAATGGTATGTTCTTCCAGATTTTCATAAAGGAAGAATACAGTTTCTAAATTAAAGGTGGCTTTTCAGTGTCACAGCAGTAATCTTGGGTTTAATACTAATGAATCCTTTGTGCATGCAGTGATGCTGGTTTCACAAAAAGAGAGAAGGAAAAGCTGTGGGAGTGTTGGGCATGCACTGCTGATGGGTCAGGGCTGTGGCTGCCAGGAGCAGAACTGTTTCAGACATCCTGAATCTAAGAGATGTTGGGATGCACATCAGCTTCTGTGTACTCCTTCTGTGTAGGTATTGAAGAGGTAGTTTTTTCCCCATGAGGCTGGCTTGCTTCCTTTCTGTAGTGGTTGTCAATCAGATGAAACATGAATTTTTCAGCTGTTTGAAGCTACATTTCTAACAAAATGTAAGCCTGGAGTTAAATATGAATGAGAAGCAAAAGTTTTAACCCAGAAATACGCTGGTCTTCATCTTTCACACTTCCCATTAAAAAAGTTAAAAAAGAAGATTCTCAGGAGTGTGCTTTCTTTAGGACTAAAGGTCTCATTTTTCCCTTCCGGAAGAGTAGGAGCCCGCTTGATCGCACCCCCTGAGGATCGTGTCATTATCTTCTCACATGACTGCCTTAAGTCATGTGAGCCCTTGAATTGGTCTTCTGTAATAATCTGCATAATTAAAAGCCCACTGATTTATTTTGTAGACTCTATCCCTCTCTATAGCAGGGTTGTAACATGCTGTGTGATCACTGACTCTTCTTTGCCAGTCTCTGCTGATGACTCTTAACATCAGATGTCCTTTTGGAAATATTTCCTTTGCAAATGCATTGGAGAAACCTGTCTAGGCTTTGTCCAATGAGCCGCTTTTTAATGCATGCCCCAATTTGTCCTGAAGTGAAAAGAGGTTTCAGGAGGCCCAAATAAGTGAAATTTGGGGGAAATATTTTCTCCAGCAGTGGAATCGAGAGGAGTGTTTCAAGGTGGTGGTTCAATGCCCTGCTTTCGAGATGCCCAAGTGATTAGATATTGCACAGATAGGCTCAAGCAACAGAAGACTAATAAAATGTTTGTTGTTTCATGTGTCTCTGTTCATAGGGCACAAAGTCCTCGATTTACATCATTGCAGCTGGTGCTGCGATCCCCAACCCTCCAACAAAATATCGTATTGGGGCTGTTTGAAACCCTTCTTGTCCCATAGCTCTCTGAGGTTGTGTTTTATGGAAACATTACATGGTTGACTTATTTCTTCATAAAATCATTTGTTCCATGCCCTGTGTTTTCCAAGCCTGGTTTGCCTTTAATCCATTAACAGTTAAAGATGAATATTTGCCAGTGTGTGATTTTACTGTAAACAAGTTTCCAACAATAAGAGGGTTGTTTTCATAACAGACATGCATGTTGTGAAACCCACAGCTGAGCAATCACGTTCTGTGACTCCTGAATATTTTAATGGAGGAAAAAGTGTTTGTACAACATTTGCCTCATAGGGAGAATGTAAACAAGTTTTTCTTTTCATAGTATTTTGCCATGAGCATAGCTAAAAACACCTTCTGCTGAGCAAAAAACAGAGGATAATATTTTAAATGGAAAAAACCCAAAACCCTGTAGGGGAAGATTTCCAGCAGCACTTCACTGGTGGTGACTTGCTCTATTGAGCTGATCTTACAACTCCCATTGGTTTCTTGTTCCTTTTTATTGTTTCTCAAATGGAAGCAAAATCTTTAGTTAGAACGCTGCAGTTTTTGGCCGGAGGCACAGCGGCTGGCCGTGTGTTAGACGCATACACCTTGATGTGACTTTGCGGTGCTGGGTTGGTTAAATGCATCGTTCTCCACCTGGCTGTGAGTACATGTGAAATGTGAAGACCTTTTGTTACCCGCCTGCAGAGCTAGAGGATATGCAGTGGCTCCAACTGCCCTAAAAGCATATACACCCCACCCCGGCTTGGGAAACGTTGCCGTAGTGTTCAGCTGCTTTGGGTCTGGATCTTGGCTGCATGCTCACGAGGCTGCCTCAGTGTGGTTGCATCTGCTTCCTGTCCTTGTATTTTACAGTGTTTGAGAACGAGTGTCCCTGAGTCAGGGATTTCAACTTCTGGTGTTGTCGGGGGTTTGAGGCTCTCCTGCTCGAGCCCTGTGCAATATCAGTGCAGTTCAGCTGATGGATCCTTGCAGCACGGTGACAGCTCAGGGAGACCTTGGTGTCTGGCTGCTGCCTCTGCGTCTTCAAGAGGGCGAGTCAAAGGAAATGTTCCTGCTCTGTTAGCGGTTCATCACACAGAGCGTCTGAGGGCTGATGTCTTGTAAACAAGAAGCACATAAAGTCTTAATTAGGATTGCTTGCATAGTTCATTGCATTTACAGTGTTTTTTTCCTAGTATGTTCTACATAACTGTAATGAAAAGAAATAACATTTCAGGAGGAAAAACCCAGATGATTATTTCAGCTTAAGTTGGGAATGGGTGGGAAGGGAGGAGGAGGAGGAGGATTCCTGCAAGCCTTGGGTTTGCTTGCAGCAGGGAAGAATGTGAATGACTTAACTATCTTTTAGTAAGAACAGATGCATCCAAGTGGGGAGCAGGTTAGTTGTGAGGAAGGGTCTGGGGTCAGGTGCTGCTGAGAAGGGAAACGGAGGAAGTCTGAATTTCTTGTGGTGTCTTCAGTGTAAAACTTGGAGGAGTTCAGTGGAGGGCATGTCCGAACCTGTGGCAACCTTCCCCTTTAATCGGGGAGCTGGCAAAGAAACTTGGTGGCAGGAGAAGCTGCTGCCTGTATTTGTATGAAAAATCAGAGGAAAGAACTGGAAAACTAACTGGAAAATATTAGTGTGCTGAAATGTTTTGCCCATACAAAGGAGTGTGTTTATAAAGACTTGAAAGAAAGCTCTCCATATTAAACAGCATTCATGCATTAGAATTGTGTTTGTGAAACGAGCACTGTTCATCTCATTATTTTCTAGGCAGTCCAAACCAGTTGGCTGTGCCGGTCCCCTGTGGCTCTGAGGCAGGCTTGCTTGGTTTGGAATGGAGTCCTTCACACCAGTACAGCTGAAGTTAAACGTGTTGTTACCTGCAGGTAGTAGTATGAAATATTATGTGAGGATATCTCCAACTAAAAGTCGTTTCTCTCTTCCCCTTCAGCTCAATGTGGTTATCAGGTCGTCGCTGCAGAATCTCCAAGAGAAGATTGATCAGCTGAAGGACTTACTGCTTCGAGCCGTATCAACACACCAGATGTATCTGTGTAAACATCAACCCGCTGACCTTTCTGGATTGTGGGAGAGAGTGGAAGAAATAGGCTGTGATTGCTCTGCCACACAGTTCGGGTTTTTCCCTCATTCCATTTTTAGACTTTGTCACTAGAGCTTTGTCTGTGCTCCTGTTAAAGATGTTCATTGCAGCTATAGTACAAGAAGGGTTGGGAGCCTCATGCCACCTGGTATGGTTGGCATGAGGCTCGCTTTGGGTATGGTTGTGTGGGAGAGGAGCTTAGCGACATGGTCTGAATAACCTCAGGGCTGCCATTGCCTTGCCTGTGTGCTGTGCTGACATTGCTGATCTGCTTTCTGAGCTCAGCTCACTCCTCTAGCAGAAAATGTGCACCTCTTGGTGCAGTTGCTGCCTGCAGGGTGCCAGTGCTAGCAGAAAGGAAAGATGAGGCTCTGTTCAGGGTGTGGGCAGGGATGTGACAGCCCTGACTTGGGCTGGCTTAAGGAGCAGTGGAACTGCATCTTCAGAATGGTGTCAAAATGCTTTAAAACAGGCCTTAGGAAGAAATCACAGGTTTTCTTCTAGCAGTGTTACCTTGGGGCATGGTTTGGATTTGCTGCTTTTTCCATATGCTTTAAGGATAAGGAGTCAAAGAAGTACACCTCTATCCCTGAAGGTATTCAGCAGCAGTCTGGTTTAATGCATGAATGTTTGATTTCAAGCTTGCTACAGCAGAAATGCCTTTTGAGCACAGGCCCCTGAGAGCTGTGCTGATGGCTAGGGGTAAAACTTTCCTGTCCAGAGAATGCTCTCAAGCAGACAAATGTTGTGGCAGAAAACAGACACAAATCCGTTCAGCTATTGCATAATCTATTCAACAGTACTTGGAAGAGAGTTAGTCCTTCAGAATGTCACTAAGATTAATTAAAATAAGCAAACGCAGGTCCCCTGTGAAAGCTGCAGCACTTCGGGGCATCTTGTCTTTCAGAGGTGCAGCATGGATTGTTTTTCTGCTGTGTCAGTGGCTTTTGGGGTGTTCTGCTGATGAATTTCGAATGGAAACGTGCAACAGTAAAGTTTTGTTTACTGAGCACTTGGCTGGGAGCTGCTAACCTGGTCTGTGTATTGAGCCTCCAGTGAAAGAAGATGTGAATACCCTCCTGACTTTAAAAGCCCTGTTCTGTTTGGCCCTGCCCTCTTGAGATGATCACAGTGTAAGTTGGAGCTCTTTTAAGGCTCATCCTCCCCCAAACTTAATTGGTGCAGCACTGTTACACATTGTCAGTGTTATAGAAGAGATTGACTGCGTTATAATAAATGAAAGAAAACTTATGTTGGATTGTGGAGAGGGAAATGCAGTCATAATCCTTATGCTAATTAAGCAACAAATAGCCTTCCTGGTCTCTCATTACCTTGAGATGGTGGCCTGAAAATCACTCTGTGGCCCTGCATGAAACTGCTTCTTTGAGATATGTAAACCAGAAACACATTTAGGATAAGTGCAGATTTTGTTCAGAAAAATATGACCTAACCTTCTCTTAGATGTTACAGCCTTTTTTGGGGTTAAAATAGTTACTGTAGTTAATTCTGATGATCAGGAGGTCTGATTTATTTTAAGGATGTATAACAGTGTTTTATCGAATA
This sequence comes from Amazona ochrocephala, assembly GCA_039720435.1. Lineage (NCBI taxonomy): Eukaryota > Metazoa > Chordata > Aves > Psittaciformes > Psittacidae > Amazona > Amazona ochrocephala. The sequence continues at coordinate 83,076,105 of CM077879.1, forward strand.
AAATTTTTAAGTGTTTTTAAGTTTGGTCCTTAACCAAGTCTCCTCAGCACACAGCTGGAGGGAGACAGGAGGCAGAATTTGGTGGATGATCTTCTCACACGACAGAAACAACTTCAGGCATCTTACAAGAATGAAGGCACAGAACCAGATGTGATAAGGTATGGCACAGTAGCCTCAAGTGAGCAATGTGATTGTGCTTTGAGTGTGTCTGAAGGGAATGATAAATGCATCCATTGAGCTCATGTACATGTAGGAAACTGCAGTTTCATTTGCTTAGAAATCACATGCTTTTTTTAGCGTTGATATTGTATCGCAGAATCACAGAGTGATTTCAGTTGAAAGGGACCTTAAAGCTCATCCAGTTCCAACCCCCTCATCTAGTTCAGGGACACCTTCCACTGGAGCAGGTTGATCCAAGCCCCTGTGTCCAACCTGGCCTTGAACACTGCCACGGATGGGGCAGCCACAGCTTCTCTGGGCACCCTGTGCCAGCGCCTCAGCACCCTCACAGGGAAGAGCTTCTGCCTAAGAGCTCATCTCAGTCTCCACTCTGGCAGGTTAAAGCCATTCCCCTGTCCTGTCCCTGCAGGCCCTTGTCCAAAGCCCCTCTCCAGGTTTCTTGTAGCCTCTTTAGGCACTGGAGCTGCTCTCAGGTCTCCCCTTCAGGAGCCTTCTCTTCTCCAGGCTGACCCAGCCCAGCTCTCTCAGCCTGGCTCCAGAGCAGAGCTGCTCCAGCCCTCACAGCATCTCTGTGACCTCCTCTGGACTTGTACATGCAGGTGCAGAAGAGAAGTGGAGCTAAGTTTGAGTTTGTAGAGGTTGCTGCACTTCCACGGTCAGTGAAATAACTCCTGAGTGTAGGCTGTAACTGGTAAATGTTTAGTTTAAAGCCTCATATTTTAAAGACAGTATATGTTCTCGTAAGCCTTGTATGAATCGCAGATGTTGGGCCCAGACACCTATTTTACTGATGTGGGGGAAGCTTTGAGGCAGCAGGTGGAGGTTTTAGTCAGGCTGTGGGTCATGCAAGGGGCTGTGCTGTGCCCTGCATGGTGCTCTGTGTGTGTGGCCTGGGTCACACAATGTGGCTGAGCAGACCTTGCTCATCTCTGCTGCCCTGTGCTACAGTGAGCTCTGCCTCTGAAGAGAGCAACTGTTCTTCTGCAGCAGGGCCATGTGACAGAAATACATCATTTTGCAAGTCTTCAGCTTTTGCTTCTAGAGTGGGAGGCATTTCCTAAAGCACTCCATTCACTGGACCTCTTCTGGACCAGATATACAGTGTTGAGTTTGATCCGCATGGAAGGTTATTTGTGGGAGAGTGAGTGTTAGAGCCCTCCTGAGAAAGTTTCTCACCTTTCTGGAGTATCTGAGCTCTCAGAGCTCTCTTTAGACCAAAACAAAACTTCATGTGTTTTGAACTCTGAAGTTCCAAAGAGATACATCTTTTCCCTAATGATCTTTGAGAACCAGTCTCTTCTCAGTGCTGTGCTCTTGAAAAGGGCAGAAGGCAGTTTTGAGGCTATTGTATAGTGAAAAACTGGGTACCAATGTGAGTATTGTGTCCCACTATGAGCACTGAAGTTAAGACTTTTTACTAGGTTGTTTACTTTTTGTTTCTTGGAGCACATATAAGAGATACGCAAAGTTTAACTGATAGTTTTCTGTACTCACATGTATATTCATGTTTCATGAGGGCCTCTTCGGTAATGTGGTGTAGAGGTTTGGTTCTGCTTGCTTTTGTTCTCCAGTATGGTGTGTGGTGCAGCCCAAGCACGTTTCCCTTTGTGGTGTGTTACGTTTGCATAACCAAACGTCAGAGCAAGGCCTGCAGCAGACAGTGAAACTGTGGACTTTGAACCCAGTGGCAGCTCTAGGTTTGGCATTCTGCAAGTTGGCTGGGTTTGGCTGTGCTGGCAGCGCAAACCCCCCCGTGTGCTGGGCTGCGCCCCCGGAGCATGAACAGCAGCTTGGGGAGGGGATTCTCCTCCTCTGCTGCACTCCGGGAAGACCCCGCTGCAGTCCTGTGTCTGAGGCAACAGCAGAAGAGGGACGTGGAGCTGTGGGAGTGAGTCCAGAGGATGCCACGGAGGTGCTGCCGAGGGATGGCCAGGTTGGACAGGGCTTGGAGCAGCCTACTGTAGTGGAAGGTGTCCCTGCCCGTGGCAGGGGTTGGGACTGGATGAGTTTTAAGGCCCCTTCCAACTCCAACCATTCCATGATTTTTCAGGGTGCAGCGCACGTCCAGGTGATGGGCTGATTCTGGCTCCTACACCCATCACAGAGTCAACCAAAACATGTGAAATAGCATTAGGCAAAATGTCATTAGGGACTCATGATGTGAGAAGGCTCTTGTGAGACTCCTGCTCTGAGCCGTCCATAAACAGATGTGACCTTCTGAAGTGTGGCTTTCCTGGCTGAGGCTGTGCAGCATTACCGTGTTGCTGCTGTGGAGCAGATGGGGAGTGAGGAGTCGACCTAGAGCTGCTCAGGTGTCAAGGTGTTGTGTCAAGGCGATGTCCAAAACCTTGTGATAATTTCAAGCTCTGTTAGAAATGACCAGGAAAACCAGTGTTTTCCAGCACAAGATAACATCAGAGACAGTATTTATTTGCTGGTGTTGCAAGGCTTGAAGTTTTATAGTTCTTTTAACTTCTTTAATTAAAAATGGACAAAACTATGCCAAATATCCTCTGTCTGGTGAATTCACACCCCTTCCATATTCTCCCTTGTAGGTCTTGTTTGTAGTGGTGCAGGGGGAGACATAACCAGGGCCTGAATGCTGTGCCAGTGAGTCAGACCTGCCTAGCCTGAGCCTGCCCACATGTGGGTGCGCAGGGACGGAGCTCATCTCCCTGCCTGCCCCACTGCTTGCAGGGGCAGAAGGCGACCGCTTCTGATAGGGTTAAGCTGCTATTTGCAGCGCTGGCTTTCTCTAGAATTGTTGCAGACCTCTGTAGCAGCCTGCTTTGGATTTCAGTCAGTGGCAAAGGCCACTCCTCCATGTGCCTGAAGTCTGAAAGCCAGCGTTTCCCACTGCATTAGAAAAATCAGCGCATGTTGTTTGATTAAGTTCTAGCAGTGACACTTCTCTCTGGTTTTGTATTGGCTTTCTATATCTAATCCAGCTCTGATGTGACAGCACACATTTTCAGAAGTCTTTTTCCTTCCAGCAGTCATTGCTTTCATTAACCTTCTTGCACCACTGATCACATATTTGTTGTCCCCATGGCCTATAGCTGTGAGGGTTTCACTAGAATTAATCTTCGTTTATATTTGGTCACCATTCAGTGAGTTTTACATCCTTTGAAAACTGCTGTAAAGCTGTTTCTGATTGTGAAGTACAGTGGCCTTAATGCTCTTAGTATTTATCCTAACTGACAACTTGGGCTAGAACACAGGGCAGGACGCTACATTACTTTGCTATAGCTTTAGTTCACCTTCCGGCGTTGTCGGCCTTAATTAAGATGCAACTGGAATTTTCCAGGGAAAAGGTTGTGCTGTTTCCGTGGCTTCGCTTGAGTAGGGTCAGTTGAATTTTCTTTAATTAGTTTTCAATAGGCAACTTCAGTGTCTTCTCCTCTTTTCTCCTTTGAAAGAGATCTGTGCAGGTTACTGTAACAGATGGGGGAAGAACGAGGCAGAAATCCCCACTGATTTCACACCGTGCTTTAAGGTCCCTTCCAACCCAAACCATTCTATGATTCTAAGAAGGTGTTCTTCTTTCTTACAGTTCTCTAATTCCTGAATAGCGCAAGTGGGCTGTGGGGGTGAGAATGTTTTAATGAAGACTGTATAAGCTGTTTTATGATGTGTTTAGTATTGTGCTCCGTCTAATCTTGTACGGAAAATAAGGGATGGTGTAGAAAGAAGATCGTTATTTTGTAGCAGGATTAATCTCTGATGGAAATGTTCATTGCAATGTACGTTTTGAGGGTTTGCTCAGGAAAGCGAGACTGCTGTGAAATAAGACCTGTGTTACACAGGTGACATTCCCTGGGGACGCTTACCCAGGTGTAGGGGTAACTCCTCTGTGTAGCTTCTTACCACAAGATACCCAGCATTTCAAGCAGGCATGTTATTCCAGGATGTGTGCCTGTACAATGGTGCAAACACACTTCCAGCTTGTAGCTTGCCTCTATTCCTCTGCAGACGCCTGCTGTCCTATATGAGCATGAGGTGGTTGGAAGCCCCTTGTTCTGTGGTGCAAAGCTGCTGTGCCTGTGTTGTGGGCAACACTTAGTGGTCCTGGAGGTGCTGTGAAGGCATAGAGTTATAGAATCAGCTGTGTTGGAAAAGACCTGTGAGATCATCAACCATTCCCCAGCACTGCCAAGGCCACCACTAACCCATGGCACTGAGGACCCCATCTACATAGTGTGCGAGCACTTGCAGGGATGGAGACTCCAGCACTGCCCTGGGCAGTTCCAATGCCTGAGCACCATTTGGGGAAGGAATTGTTCTTCAGCTCCATCTAAACCTGCCCTGGTGCAGCTTGAGGCCGTTTCCTCTTGTCCCATCCCTTGTTCCTTGGGAGCAGAGCCCAGCCCCTTCCTGGCTCCATCCTCCTCTCAGGCAGTTGTAGGGAGCGATCAGGTTCCCCCTGAGCCTTCTCTTCTCCATCTGAACCCCCCAGGTCCCTCAGCCGTTCCCCATCACACTGTGCTCCAGGCCCTGCACCAGTTCCAGTGCCCTTCTCTGGCCTCGCTCCATCACCTCAATGTCTTTCTTGTAGTGAGGGGCCCAGAACTGAACACAGGATTCAAGGTATGGCCTCACCAGTGCCCAGTACAGAAGGATTGTCACTTCACTGGCCTGCTGGGGTCACTGTGTCCTACACATCACTGCCTAGCATCTCACATGGAGCTGGCTTGTGCAGCTTCCAGTCTTTGAAGCCAGTGGGACCAGTAGTAAATGGTATCAAGAGGAACATGGTGTTTCCTTGAACATAAGAACACCAGTTCTTATCTGAGGGGAGCCAAGGAAGTCCTCTGCCAGCTGCAGGGGATGCTGCCCCTTCTGCAGGAGCCTCCACCTGGGAAGATACCTGGAGGGGATTTGGAAGTGCTTGCGCTCATATAGCTTCTCCTAGGTTTTTTTGGAGGGGAGAGGGCTTGTGTTTTGTATGTTAAAGTTATTATTTTATTTACTAGTTTGGAGCTTCCTCAAGTCCACTGCCTGCCAGTGTGAGCAATTGAATCCTAAGTGAGAGAATCCCCCTGCTTCTTTGCCATCGCCTTGGAGACTGACCTGTGAAGCCAAGCTGGGGTGCCCTGGACACTTCAAAGAGCCCCCCCATATAAGTGTATCATTAAGGGAATGTTCAAGTGATCATCCAACCAATTGTCATATGACCCAGGTTTTGTTTAAAATTCAGTCTTGCTGATCAGTCTTCCAAGCCATAAGCCTTGATGTGTGGCCTTGGTCTAAAGTAAGTGCTGCTTGACTAATCTAAGTTACTTGGGAAGTTTTATAAGAATTATCAGTGAAACAATGCCTTCGGGAAGATAAGCCCTCCCTTGTTCGGCAGTGACATAGCTCCCAGATTTAAAACCCCATCATCTTTTATACTTGGGTGCATTGCTAAGCCTCGTAATTAGTTAAATCTGCTCCTATAATCAAAAGCTATCTGCACACTCCACTGCTCTGTGGCGCTTTCAAAGATTTACGTGATTAACTTGGCGGAGGCAGTGGGTGGCTAATTGGATAAGCTTTAATCTTCACACCACCAAAGCGAGACGTGGTAAGATCAGAGGAGGTAGGAAGTTCTGCTGTGTTGTGTGGGAAGGTAGTTACCAAACATGTCAAAAAGATTATTGTAACAAGCAGCCTAGTTGTCATGACCCAACCTACAGGAATAGGGCAGGTTACTGGGGGGGGAGAGCGAGTGGTGCAAATTACTTCCATTTTGCTTGCCTTGGCTTTTTCTTTAACAGGCAGAAATGGTTGTGCTCTCTTCAGCAAGCAAAGAGCTTCATGTGCCCTCTGCTTTATCTGTGAACCTGGTAGAAGTTGTCACGTGACTAGAAAGTATGTGTTTAGTCCCCCAAAACGATGAAAGCTAGGTGAGGTGTAGAGCTGGATTTCAGGGGTGGGGATCTCTCTAATGGAGCCTGACTCCCTACCTCAATAAATACTAAGTTTTAATGGAGGTGCAGAGGACTGGAATATGGAAGAATCCCTGCTCCTCTTCTGGATGTTGCCCATGGAGGCCAGCTGGTTGCTGGCACAGTCCAGGGTCTGCTCTGCAGGGGTGTTCCAGCCCCATCAGGATACTGAAGTGAGGTGTTGTGATTTAAAGCAAGCGCTTTTTAGTCCTGTAGCAAAAAAACCCCAATAAATAAAATAAATCCCACTCTCCCAGTGCTTGTGAGGCCACACCTGGAATGCTGTGTTCCTGCTCTCCAAGAGAAGATGTTGACAGGCTGGAAAGGATGCAGAGAAGGGCCACAGAGATGATCCAAAGACTGGGAAGCTGCATGAGGAAAGGCTGAGAGAGCTGGGCTTGCTCAGTCTTGGAAAAAGAAGGCTCCGGAAAGACCTCATCACCATGTTCAGTATTTAAAGAGTGGCTACAAAGCAGATGGAGACTCCTGTTTTCCAGGGAGTGATGTGGAAAAGAGGGGTGATGGGCACAAGTTACTCCTGGGGACATTCCAACTGAACACAAGAGGAAAAGGTTTCACAAAGAGAAGATCAGCCATTGGAATAATCTCCGTGGGGAAGTGGTGGACACCCCAGTGTTGAACACTTCTAAGGTTCAGCTGGACAGGGTGCTGGGACATCTAGCCTAGGTCATGTTTGCCGGGAAAGGTTGAACCGGATGATTCTTGAGGTCCTTCCACCCTGGGCTTCTGGGATTCCTCGTTTGGTTTTTGATTCTGGTAAATCCATTACCTCGAGGTGAAGCTGAATAAGCATGTTAAAGCTTTAAGTGGGGAGAGGTTGAGAGTTCTTGAATGGATCTGTCTGGGGCTGCAGTATGAGCTGTGCGCTGTGCTGCACACAGATGAGGGCGTACATGCCTGTAATTTATGGACAGCCCAAAACTCGCGCTGGTGTTATTTTTCGCAGTGTTGATCCCCTCGTGGCCAGGAGATGTCTCCAGTTCACCGTAAGTTCTCAAAGAACTCCTAGAGCCAGGGTCTGGATTTTGCCGTGAGCCTGCAGTCATCCCTCTGGATATCCGCAGAGAGCATCAGCTCCTCCACTGACACTTGTGCGGTGTTAACTTCTTCTGATACAGGGTTTGGACCACAAAGTGATTTTGATCGTATGTGCACGTGCTGTGCAGTGTTCCAGTCTATCTCATGGAGAAGGGACCTGGACTCAATGTAAAGAAAACAAAACAGAATAAACCCCTTCCCCCAAAACCTCAACAAACCACGTTCCCCCCCAAAAAGCCACCACAAAACCAGAAACCAAACCAAAATTAAAAAAAAACCAACAAAACACAAACAACAAACCCCCAAAAAAACCCAAACAAAAAACTCCCAAACCAAAACAACAACAAAAAAGAGTCTTAGTGTAATTAAAACATTTGGAGAATTTGAGAGATCCTAAAAATGCTCCTTCCCTGGTTTGTGGAAGTGCTTTGGGAAAGAACAGGGCAAAGGTAAAATGAGACTAAAATACAGGGCGTAAGAAAAGCCAGGCAGAAAGACAAACCTTTTCCTTGTGTCCTGCTCTTGAGGAACTGATTGTACAGTGCCTCCTGCCCCACATCTGAGTTGCAGTTTTGGGTTCAAGTGCCTCAGAATCCATCCTCTGATGTTTTTCTTGTAGGAGAATCCAATGGAAAGCTGAAAGGCAGAAACCAGAAATCTGGTATTGAGAAGAATATTTAAGTGTCATTTCATTTTGCTACTTGAATTTATGTGCCCTGGACGTGAAAAACTTGTTTTCTGCTGTAACTGGGGAAGTGTCTGTAACACGAACAACACAAGTCATAATTCTTTTAAAACAAACCCCATAGCTTGATTATTCTCTCATTTAAGAGTGAGTGCCTGCTTGTGTTGAGTGCCTGCCAGGCTGGAAGTGCAGGAGAGTAGCTGTGTGATGTCCATCTGCAGATTTGGAGTTGCAGAAATGTTCCTTTCTTAGGTTTGGTCAGGATTGCAGTAAATGAGTAGCTTCACCTGATTTGTGTCTGTATTAACATGTTGATCCTTTTGCAGTTGGAAGCTTTCAGGCTGTACCTCAGCGTTTTGGTAAGTCTGTGGTTTCATGTAATCCCAGACTGGTTTGGGTTGAAGGGACCTTAAAGCTCATCCAGTTCCAGCTCCTGTCACAGGCAGGGACACCTTCCACTAGAGCAGCTTGCTCCAAGCCCCTGTGTCCAACCTGGCCTTGAACACTGCCGGGGATGGGGCAGCCACAGCTTCTCTGGGCACCCTGTGCCAGCGCCTCAGCACCCTCACAGGGAAGAGCTTCTGCCTCAGAGCTCATCTCAGTCTCCCCTCTGGCAGGTTAAAGCCATTCCACTTGTCCTGTTCCTACATCCCTTGTCCAAAGCCCCTCTCGAGGTTTTTCTGTAGTCCCTTTAGGCACTGGAGCTGCTCTAAAGTCTCCTCTTAAGGACTCTTCTCCAGGCTCTCTCCATAGCAGAGGTGTCCCTATGAACAGATGTTTTTTACTTATGTTTTTACCTATGTTTATATCACAGCACCTAACCTCAATAATATCTGTATTCTCAAGGACGCTAATGCTTTTTAGCAGTTTTGAATGCTGTCTATTCTATGTGCAAACAGTATTTATTATGGGCATATTAACCTGCCCTGGGTTCAGCAGTAGCAGTCATTTTTCTCCTTCATAGTAGCTGGTGCAGTGCTGTGTTTTTGACTTTCAGCCTCGGAACAGCACTGATAACACCGATGGTTTCAGTTGCTCCTCAGTAATGTTTACTCTGACCAAGGACTTTCTGAGTCTTATGCTCTGCCAGGGAGGAAGGGAAGCCGGGAGGAGGCAGAGACAGGACACCTGACCCAAACTGACCAAAGAGGTATTCCATACCACAGCACGTCATGCCCACTGTATAAACTGGGGGCAGTTACCCGGAAGGGTTAGGTCACTGCTGGGTCGGGATGGGTATCGGTCAGCGGGTGGTGAGCGGTTGTATTCTCTTCCCCTGTTGTTTCCCTTACCATTATCGTTATTGGTGGCAGCAGCAGTGGTTTGTGTTATACCTTAGTTACTGGACTGTTCTTATCTCAACCCGTAGGAGTTACACTCTTTCGATTCTCCTCCCCATCCCTCTGGGAGCAGGGGGAGGAAGGGGAGGGAGTGAACTTGGTACTTGGCTGCTTGGTACTGAGTTACCGGCTGGGGTTAAACCATGACATAAACAACGTATAGTGTGTATTTCACCACGTAGCTTAATTTTTCACTGCAAAATTAATTCTCTTCCTGCTTTACCCCTTCTAAGGCAGTGTTACGGAGCCTGCAGGACGCATTGGTATTGGAGATTGTCAGATTCTTTTGGGCTGATTTTTTCTGTGATTGCAGAGAATCACATGGAGTGCAGCAAATACCTCTGCTTCCGCCTCTGTCAGCAAGTCTTACAGCACGGATTATGTGATGAGTTTCTGTTGAAAATTATTTACTGATGTTATTTTCAGATCAAGCCTAATGACAGGTGGGGTCAAGCGAGGTGTTACTAACCCATGGCTCTTGGAAGAATCTGAGGAAACCAGAGGGCTTGGCTGTGATGATCTCAGGCAGCAGCAGCGAAGGATCATAGAAGGTACAAGGGTCTTTTTGGTTTTTATAAGCATCACTACCTCTCTGAGAGGAGTCCTTCTTAGAAAGTTAATACAATAACCTGTGCTGAAATTTTGTTACCTGCAGATGTCAAACATCATTGTTCCAGGTGGCTATTTTCTATATTTGCAGGAGCAGAATTGCACTTGAAATATTAGGCACAAGTTCTTCTGTGAGGGTGGTGAGGCACTGGCACAGGGTCCCCAGAGAAGCTGTGGCTGCCCCATCCGTGGCAGTGTTCAAGGCCAGGTTGGACACAGGGGCTTGGAGCAAGCTGCTCTAGTGGAAGGGTTGGCAGGGGGTTGGAGCTGGATGAGCTTTAAGGTCCCTTCCAACCCAAACCAGTCTGGGATTCTATGAATATTCTTAACTGAAAGCATCTTTGTAAATCGAATTTTGAAAGATCTTTCAGGGCATCTCTGATTTTGACCAAGTTCATGGTTTTGGTTTTCAGTGGGGGTCTCATTAACTGCCCTGAGCGTGGTGGCGTTACTGCTGGGCTTCAGGCTAGGAGATGTTATGTGTCTTGTTGAATTGGAGAAAGGTAGGAATTGACTAATACAAAAAGTGTTGTTGGATTTTGGCCCTTAGCATCTGTAAGGAATCTGTGACTTTGGAAGTGTTGGAAAACCTCAGCTTGAGGACATGAGGTGGTTAATGAGGTCATTTCTATGCAGTTAAATTCTTGGAAGTGATCAAGTGAAATCAGTCTCCAGATAAGGCCCACTTCAGTCAGCACATGAAACCACATTTGTAGCTACAGTTCAGGAGAACAGCATGGTCCAGGAGAAACATGAGGCTCCAGTTTTTGACTACCCCATGGGTTATGCCATTGCAGGGAAGGGTGTTCTGGCCACCCTGCACAATTTTTGGCTCCCAGCCTGCAGTCTTGCTCTGTGCAGCATTTCTGCTCTGCAGTTTGTCAGAGCAGTCAAGCCTCCAGCAGCTCTTCCTGTCCTGCTTCTTGACAGCTTAGTGCAAAACCTGCAGCTCTCCTTGTCCTAAGGGCTGTGTGGAACCTGCCAGCTGGGGCAGCAGAGGTGCTGAGGTTCTTTATAAAGGAGTGTCTGCAGAGCTGGTGGGACCACATGGAACTTCAGCTGCCCCTGTGCCCTCTATGTCTCAGGCTCTCTTCCATGCACTCTGTATCCTCTTGCAGCCTTTAGAATCTATTTGAATTCTTTGGTGTTTGCATCACCTGTTTGTCTTTTATTCGCGTTAGAAGTTTCCTGGAAAACTGGAAAAGGCTAATCAGGGATCTCTGTGTGTGCCAGCAAATCTCCTGCATTTAGGACTGAGTAATAGCTGAATGTTGAATTCTTGGATTTTTTTTTGGGGGGGACCCTCAGATAAGTGTCCCAGCCAGAGCAGACAAATTAATTACCCATCATTCACATTGAGTGCTGTTGCTATAAGGGTTCATTTTCATGTTGTGTTGATGCGTTCTTCTTAGTCCATTTTAACTCTTTAAGCACAGACTAGATCTTTCCCTTCATTTTTACGGTACATAGCCTAGCATATCAGCAATGTTTTTCATGTCATTTTCTTTTTCTGGTGCAGAGCAAGATGCTGGACTCGATGCGCTTTCTTCAATCATATCTCGGCAAAAGCAGATGGGGCAGGAAATTGGGAATGAGCTGGATGAGCAGAATGGTAAGAACAAGATTCAGAGACTCATTTTCACGTTAAGGTCGTGATTCATGCAACTGCATTGCTTTTTGCCCACAAAGTAACAGGACGGTATAAACAGCCACTACAGATTCTACGTGTTCATGACCTGGTGGGTTTATTGTGTCTCACCACATACCCTGTTGTGCATGTGCAATGACTAACACTTGGAATATTTTTATCAAGCCTGCCTTTGACACAAAAGATTGGTGATTATTTGTACAAAATACAAAACTTCTGCCCTGAATTTTTGCATTTTTCAGTTTTAAGACAGTTTTAATGGTTTTTTGTGTGTTGCTGGGTTTCACTTGATCATTCTTACTCCATGTCTTTCCTTATTAACTAAGTGGAAAAGTCTTGAGCCAGTGATTGAGGAAGTGGTGTACTGTTTGCTGCAAAGGATTTGGATTTGGAAGGTTTCATGGCATTGAATGTAGGATCAAATTAAATGCAATATTGAACTAGGAGACTGCCTGTTTTCTTTAAAGTGAGCCAGTATCCGAATGGTGGAGTTGCTCTCCTGTTCACTTTGCTTTGTTACCCGCTTAATTGTTCTCATGACATAAACTGGCCCTAGGAGAGCAGATCATCCTGTCTTCTGACTTCTCATTCCTTACGATATGGTAATAGTTCAATTAGAGCCTTGGAGTCCTGCCAGCTTTCTCCCTCACACAAAGGCTTGAGCCATATGGTTTATCCTTGGGTTGTGTTGTACTTAACCACTGAGAAGGTAAATGTCCTTTTACTTGGTAATAAATGGTACGCTTTAATCAGCTTCTTCCTGGACCTGTATTTTTCCCCCTTGTATTTCTCTGCATGCTCAGAATGAGGGGGTTCCCATGTTAACAGCCGTGTAATGTGATGTACTACTTGGGAGCTCCATTCCAACCAAGAGTAAAGTAAGAAGACAGCTTTCTCATGTTTGCCTTGCATACATGGCTGAGTCCAGGAGGGATATGAAATGTCTAGAACACGTCTTTGTTTATTAGTCTTAAGATGGTTAAGAAATGGTTTGTGCAGCTAGGAGAAACTGCTTATGGTCTTGTCGTATTTTGATCCTCTGCCTTGTGTGAGGAAAGACATTTTCAATTAGAAATCTTTGTTTCAAAAGTCTTCTAATAATTGTTGATTAAAAAGTTTTATTAATTGCTTTTTTTTGCTCTGAAAGGAAAGCAGATGGGGAGCATGAGCATGTTCCCTCATTCTCTGGGAAACCTTGGGTTCTCCTCAGGAAAACATATGCTCTGTGTCGCATTTCCCTCTGTTGGGAGTAGGGGAAGGTTCTTCAAATCCCCATGGTTTTGGGACCCTGAAGGTAGTGTGTGTTGTACCATTGCCTTTCTGCCTGACCGTGCCAGCCTTTTCTAGCACTGAAGCCTTGAGACAGCTGTGAAGTTGGGAATGCTTTAACCCTCCTTTTCACACGTAACACAAAGAATGCTGGTTTGGTTTTGCTCAGATAGTTACAAAGCCCAGAGCAAAATTGTTCATGTTTCCGGGTGAGCTCTTTTTTGAGCTTCAGGGAGCTCTTTCTTTTCTCAAGAGGCGGAAACCTTTCCTGTGGAAACCTGCTCCATATGGGGTGATGAGGATTTAGCCTGACCCTTCTAGGTAAGGGACCAGATCGCTCATCACCACTGAGCAAGTGGAACTCCCATGTTTTCTCTGGCTTTAGGCAATGCCTTTTTTGTGTGTGTGTGGATACAAGGGGATATGGTCGGTGCTCTGTTGCCGCTGGCACGCTGGAAAAGCTGAAATGCCAGCGGTATTTTCCAGGGGATACTTTCCCTTTGCACATCTTCTTTTATGTCCTGTGCTTAACTATCTACAGCGGTTTCTCAGGCACTCTGCCAATCTCATGTCACTGTTGATGAGGATAACTGCCCTGTAATTTCCCCTTTCTTGGAATCTCTTTCCTTCCTAGTGCTGAGTGATAAAATGGCATCGTCTGTGCTGGGTGCAGGAGGGGAAGTTCATCTTCAGGAGCTGCTGCATCAATAGCTATTTTTATTTGAGTCAAATTTTCCATCAAATTCCCCATTTCACCAGGACACTTGACTTCCACTTCCCTGACCTGCTTTGGGCGTTCCCACCTGCTGCAACTAATTAGGTGCCTTCAGCCTGTTCTGGAATTAAGATGAAGTATGGCTCAATTCAGAAGTAGCTGATGATGTCTGATAGCTGATGAAACAGGCTTTAGGGAGCTGGGTAACTGTACTGATTTTGCAGGCAGGTTGTTACTCAGGCCTGCTTTTTCCCCTCCCCTGCCAGCTCAGACTTCCTGCTCAGTTGAGATATTTGCTTCCTGAGGTGGCCTGAGGCATTTTCCCCTGAGTACCAGTTGGTGTAGCTGTGCATTCACAGATGCACAACTGTTGGAGGCATCCCGATTAATTATGCAAAGTTTACTTCTCGAGCAGAGTTGGTACATGTAAATTCTTTTGTGTTTGTTAAATGACTGAAAAATGATTAAACTCTGCTTTTAGAAGCGCGATTACTTGGTGGTATCTATTTTTACTCCCCTGGTGGGCTCACAGGCAGCGGTGAGGAGCAGTGCTGAAGGTTTGTAGGAGGGCATCCTGCCAGCAGGGCAGGCCACAGTGGTTCTGTGCACCCCAGAGGGGTTGGTCCCTCTCCTGGGGCAGGCGGAGTGATGCCAGCCTCACTGAGCTCCCTGCAGTGCTTTGTGAGGGCATGAAGATGCTGCGAGGGCTGGAGCAGCTCTGCTCTGGAGCCAGGGGCAGCTTGGAGAAGAGAAGGCTCCTGAAGGGGAGACCTTAGAGCAGCTCCAGTGCCTAAAGGGGCTGCAGGAAACCTGGAGAGGGGCTTTGGATAAGGGCCTGTAGGGACAGGACAAGGGAATGGCTTTGACCTGCCAGAGGGGAGACTGAGATGGGCTCTTAGGCAGAAGCTCTTCCCTGTGAGGGTGCTGAGGCGCTGGCACAGGGTGCCCAGAGAAGCTGTGGCTGCCCCATCCGTGGCAGTGTTCAAGGCCAGGTTGGACACAGGGGCTTGGAGCAAGCTGCTCTAGTGGAAGGTGTCCCTGCCTGTGTCAGGGGTTGGAACTGGATGATGTTAAGGTCCCTTCCAACCCAAACCTGTCTGGGATTCTGTGATGCTGGCTGATCTTTTCACGCTCCCTCTGCAGTCACCAGGCACCAGAAGGACTGCGCAGGGGTGATCCCTTCAGCTTGGCCTGGAAAAGCCTGTTTTTCCCCACTGGCCCTAAAGCAAGCCTATGTGCAGTGGAGGCAGCTCCTTTGCAGCCACCTGCCCTGTGCAGATGAGTCCCATCTTTTGATTTCGTTGCGATGTGTCCAAGGTTCAATTGAAGTCTCATGTCACTCTCTGCTCAGATTTTTAGTGTACCTCCATCCTTGAGATCTTACGGCTTTGCTCAAAGCTGATGGGCCTTCTTAAACCTCCTGAGCTAGTATTTTGCACTGATGGGCAAAGTAGAAGCAGGGTACCGGGAGATAGCATTTTTCTTCCAGCCTCGGTAGTCTGCTAGCAGAGGGGAGAGATTGGGGATTAACAAAGGAATTTTCCCATCATTAGTTCCAAATTCAGCCCCAGAAAACTTTCTGTAATCCTTTCATCTGTTACATAAAAAAAGTGCGAATGGCCTCTGGGCCTGCGGGTGAGGCAATCGGATCCAGTGCAATAGTTTGGGAAGAATGCTTTCTGAAATTCTGGGTGCTGTTTGTTTTACCCTTGTAGAGATGTTGTTTTCTCATTGTGACATGCCTGCATGAGAACACGGCACTCGGCGACGCGTGGTCAATGTTGGTAGCTTGCAAAACATGTTGTGTTTGGCATTGTTACCATCCTGCTCTCTGCTTGGTGCCCGCCATTGAGGATGGGTTCTTTGGCTTCCGGCTCCTTTCAAATTTATGCCAGAGCATAAATATGTTCATAAAGAGATAAGCTGCAAAACCAGAGCACTGTTAACATCCTTTTGCTGGTCAAGAGAATGCTGTACACAGCCAGAGGGAATATCCCAGATGTTCTTAACCCAAATGGATCATTTTAAGTAAACAGTCTCTCAGAATGATGCTTTAATGACATGGTTATGTAATATCTTTAATTTCTTGTCAAAATCAAATTTCCAAAACAAAGCAAAAATGTAAACTTTTTTTTTTATTATTATTTTTTTAATAGCTCTGCAAATAGAGGTTTCTGAGTCACCTCTGCTCATGGTGCGTGGCGCATAAGCCTCAAGGTGGACTCAGCCCAGCTTCCCATTTGGTGCCAGCTCAATAGTCAAAGCCAGAGTCTTGCCTGGTATTGGCCTTTGTCAGCCTGACACACTTCCATCAAAACAGTTGAGAGGCTGAGAGCGCTGGGCTGGTGCAGCCTGGAGAAGGCTCCTTAAGGGGAGACCTTAGAGCAGCTCCAGTGCCTAAAGGGGCTGCAGGAAACCTGGGGAGGGGCTTTGGACAAGGGCCTGTAGGGACAGGACAAGGGCAATGGCTTTAACCTGCCAGAGGGGAGACTGAGATGAGCTCTTAGGCAGAAGCTGTTCCCTGTGAGGGTGCTGAGGGTGCCCAGAGAAGCTGTGGCTGCCCCATCCCTGGCCAGGTTGGACACAGGGGCTTGGAGCAAGCTGCTCTAGTGGAAGGTGTCCCTGCCCATGGCAGGGGTTGGAGCTGAATGAGCTTTGAGGTCCCTTCAACCCAAACCATTCTATGCAAATGCAATTTAGAGACTCCACTTGAGGCTGGAGCCCTGTTCTAGCTGTTGTTCTTGTAAAGTCAAAGGGAGGGAGTTAAAGTATTCTTGGAGAAGCAGAGACTTGTTGAAAACAGTGTCAGTAATTCCTGTGCAGCAGGGCTGCGATTCACCTCCTTAGGGCAGCGTGCCCCCATGAGTCGAGTGCCCCCTCGGTGTGTGTGTGCAGTAACATGCTTCCCCTAAAGACTCTGTTATTGCGATTGCGTTATTGCAGAATTGAAAAATTAACCCTGAAGTCGTTTTGCGTTTCTGTTTATTAAGAACATTTTTGCTATAATACAAACTAATTAGCATTGCGGATGGAATGTGTTTGACTTATGAGGCTGGAGCCAATGGGGCTGTGGGTGCATCACGTCATTGTTAGGATTAGTTTGTAAATAAGAAATGATTAAAGATGAAATCTGAAAAAATGTTCCTCATCTTGTCTAAACAATGTGTGTTTTCATCAGAGAGCGTTACAGTCCTGCACGCCCTGACCCCGTCTGGGATGGCACGAGGCCTCTGTCACCGGGGTTTGAAGGTGTTCCGCATTCCATGGGACAGGCTGAGCTCCAGCAGGTTCAGGTTCTCTACAACCTCTACAGAAAAGCACGTGTTTTTAATATTCAGATATAACATAGCTATCTGCAGCCTGACTGACCTCAGGCTACGCAGATAGAGTTTTGCTTCCTGAGCTTATTGTATGGAATAGAAACAGCTTCAGTTTTATTGGGGAAATGTTCAGTCTTTATTGCGTGCTCTTTAGTTGGATTTAACCCTTCTTGAGAGAAAAATTAACACCTGTGTCAAAATGTTGCTTTTTGTCATGAGCAATCTAAATAGTGGAATATGGAGTCTGAATATGAACACTCAGAAGCTGGGGAATGCCGAATTTGAGGTTCGATGACGCTTCTTGCCTGTATTTCTAGGCTTAAAACAACTCCACACTGTTTTCTGGAGGTCCTGCCTCATTTTGTGCACAGGAGTTGATCTTTTCCAGGGTTGAATTAAGCACACGTGGTGACAAAAACTACTTGTAAAGTCTCTGCCTTGTTGCTTTAGGCGTGGGACAATGCTAGTGAATAAGCTCCTGGGCAGGAGCTCCATGTGAGGGTGGTTAACTCATCTTACCCAGGCTATTTCAGAAGTGATTCCCTTCTGCATGTCTGGCTTGGCATCGTAGGGTCTGGTTTGCTGAGGTTTTGAGCATTGGCATTTAGCAGAAGTTGTTGTGGGCTGTGTTGTGGGTATAGTGAATCATGGAGTAGTTTGGGTTGGAAGGGACCTGTAAGCATCATCTAGTCCATCCCCTGTGAAGTACTGGAGAATATAGAATCATAGAATCGTTTAGGTTGTATGAGACCTCAAACAGCATTGAGTCCAACTGTAAACCTAACGGTGCAAAGTCCCCCACTAAACCATGTCCCTGAAATACATGAAAATATATTTGGAAGGATAGATAAGGCTTGCTTTATATGTGGCTTTTTAAAAAGAGGTTCAAACCCTCTTTTCCTGAACCTCCAAAATAAACCTGAACTACTCTTTTCCTTGTTTTTCCTTCCGAGTTGGGGATGATAGTGTTTCATTTCCCAAGGAAGCTGTCAAAATCACAATACACTTGTGCGTACTGTCAGGAGGGCCATTGTTGGAAGGTCAGGGAGGAAGCCTTTAACTCTTCAGAGGAGAGTTGGAGTTGCCTGCATTCCATTAGGAATGCAGCCTTGTGTTGGGTGATGAGATTAAAACAAAATACTTGGTTTCTGTCAAGGAAGTAAGCCCTGCCTCTGCTGCCTCCTGAAGGGGCTGTGTAATGAAAATCAAGGTTACACGAACTTGCATTGGATTGGAAATATCTACACAAACCACTATTATTTATAACATTTCCTAACCTTTTAAGTATATGACTTTGCTTCAGTGTTATTTATCTGTAAAATTTCCTGGTGTTGTTAAAAAGAAAATAGAAAACCCTGAGAAGCTCTAGCGTGGCTCTAACTCCAGGCCTGGGTCAGCAGCCAGATGAGAACACCTACACAGGGATCTCTGCAGTGCAGGCTGACAGGGTAATTTTACCGGTGTTGGATGATGGGGAGCAGTGTGAGAGAGGTGTGAGATGTCCTGCCTGTGGGCTTCATGGCTGGCTGGTAACAGCAGAGGTAAGAAGGAGTCTTACTCCATCTTTGTGCTCCCTTCCAGGCTCTGGTGGGATGGGTTTCTAGCAGTCGAACTCTGGTACAGCAAAACAAAGTGCTTGTAAGTATTGAGGAGATGACAGGTCTGCAGTGGCTCTCACACAACTGCTTGGTAAGAGTCAGTTGTGTCAAATGAGTTTGGACTTACTCTGTGGAAGAGCCTTATGAGTGGGGGATAAGAATTAGGCGGCATTTTGACTTCAGAATAGCTTTGATGCTGTCTCATGAGACTTTCTTATAAGTAGCTTTTGGACGCATGCATTCAAATGAATGATATTCA
The DNA here is from genome assembly GCA_039720435.1 of Amazona ochrocephala. Taxonomy (NCBI): domain Eukaryota; kingdom Metazoa; phylum Chordata; class Aves; order Psittaciformes; family Psittacidae; genus Amazona; species Amazona ochrocephala. The sequence goes on from CM077879.1 coordinate 83,094,714, forward strand.
TTAGATGTGGTGTTGATTGGATAAATTATACTTGGAAAGAACAGAAGTATGTCTTGAGTGGGGCTGCACGGGTCTGTCTGGTTCTGTTCAGCATTATTGTAAGGATGTGGATGGGGAAGCACACAGTGTAATACAAAGGTGAGAAAGTCTGCAGCTACATTGGGAGTAATGCTATAACTCCTCCAAATGATCTTAAAGAGCTAGAGTTCAATTCAGTCAGGCTGCCTGTGAAGGATGGATCTTCTGTAAGGTTTAATTGCATTAAAGATGAGTATAGTGTACAGTGTCAACTCTTACAGATGAACAGATAGTATAATGTCATGGAAAAGACCCTGTTCAAGCCAGTGTTGGTTGGAGATTGTGTGATCCTTCATTACACTTGACGCTGAGGAGGAGACAGCATGCAGGTTGAGCCAGAACTCTTCAAGGTAACGTGGACCTGGGCAGAAAGCCCCGCAGGTAGGCAAAGCCTGATCTAAAGCATTGAGGTGTGACCCACCAGGAAAGAGGGACTGCTTGGGTAGCTGAGTTAAGAGAAGGCAGAAATGGGGACACAAGGTTCTTGAAGAGTGAAACAAGCTGGTTCCAGCGGGGAGGGAGAAAGGGTTTGGTAACAGGACTGAGTCAGGGTCAAAAGGAGCAGGCAGATCCTCCCAAAAGCAGTGAAGTGGCCTGTGCTGGGAGGTTGGGAAGTCCCTGCTGTGGGGCGTCTTTAAAAACATGTAGTATTCCTGACAGTTGGAGCTGAGTTGGAGCAGGAGATGGACTAGACAACTTCCGGTACTCTGTTGTGACCTTCTCTAGCTCTTTCTTTCCTATCTCTTCCACAACTTGGCTTCCTTCAGACTCTAGTTATGCTGCTTTTATTGAGTTGAAATTTAATCTGCTCTTCTAAATGCCTAATCCTCACTTTTGAAACTGCCCATCAGTATTCCAGCTTCCTTGCTGAACTAGTTTCTCTTCTGCGTCCTTCTCTATCTCCCTCTAACTTCTGTGTGTCTTAATGTGAAAGCACTGGGGTACTGTAGCTCCTGAGGCCCCTGGAGAATCTTAACGTGGGAAAAACAGTGTTGTTCTGAAATGACTGAGCTATTTTGGCTATAACTTTAGTTTTTATTTATTGTTTTTTTAGTTCATATGTAAGCAGATATCCAAGTTGGGAATCTTGAGCCTGAGTCATTAAATTTTTTCAACATTTTAAGCAAAAGAGGGCCTTCTCATGGGGAGTAAAAAATGGCCTCAGTAGAAGGTCATGCTACTGAGCCTGCATGTGTAATTTTGTGACATTCTACATGCACATAATCATAGAATCACAGAATTGTTTGGGTTGGAAGGGACCTTAACATCATCTGGTACCAACCCCCTGCCACAGGCAGGGACACCTTCCACTAGAGCAGCTTGCTCCAAGCCCCTGTGTCCAACCTGGCCTTGAACACTGCCAGGGACGGGGCAGCCACAGCTTCTCTGGGCACCCTGTGCCAGCGCCTCAGCACCCTCACAGGGAACAGCTTCTGCCTTATCTCCAACCTGAACTTCCCCTGTTTCAGTTTGAACCCGTCACCCCTTGTCCTATTGCTACAGCCCCTGATGAAGAGTCACTCTCCAGCATCCTTGTAGCCCCCTTCAGACACTGGAAGCTGCTCTGAGGCCTCCACACAGCTTCTCTTCTCCAGACGTGGGATTCTCCTTCTCCTTCTCTGCACTTCCTGGGAGATGGTACTTTTTCTTTCAGTGGTTTGTTGTTTTTTAACAGCACTTACGGAAACAGATAAAAACAGATAACACCAGCAAGGCCCAGAATGGAGGAGCATGAAAGCGTTGGGCTTCTGAAACGCAACTGGGCTCCTGTGTGCTTTCACCCAACCACGATGGGGCTCTCTGACCCCTTGGCATGGTTTGCCTTTTTCCCTGAAGAGTTCAAGCCATAAAATAAGTGTTCAACATTTGCCTTCTCAATTATGTGGATTTTTCCAAAGTCAGTCAACCCCTACCTCACCCACACCGTGCTGGGGAGCAGAAAGCGCTCTTCCTTATCTGTCTTCACAGGGATCAGAAATGCTGGACAAATTACCTGAAGGAAAAAGGAGCTTGTAACTTTTCTGTAAGTTTTTCAGGATTTTTTGATGAGAATGATGATATTAAGCACTTTTTTGTTAAGTCTCATCTTTAGTTTTCCAGCAGGGCCCGCAGAGAGCTCCAGGAGGGGTATAAGAGTTTCCCATCTGCTTCTTCAGGTATTTGATTTAAACTGTTTAAAAAGAAAAAAACCTGAGCAGTAATTGTAGGTATTTCAACACTCTGATGATTTATTTTTTTTTCTGTGTTAATTTAGCTTTTCCCTTGTTCCAAAAAACTCCCAACTTGAGACCATGGAGAGGGGATTTACTTTCCTAGCCTGCTTTCCTACCTTAGGGTAGTTGGCTGTCATGTGTCGTAAAGAAACAAAAAGGCAGAAATCCAGCCTGTTCTCCTTTACAGCCCCTTTCTGGGAGATCATGTACCTGTCTGTGAGCAGCTGGAATTACATATCCTCACCTTACAGTCGCTGCTTGCAGAGAAGGAAGGGGGAAATAAATTGCCCTGTGCAAAACAGCCATTGCTGGAAGAGCTGAGATTAATTCTTCCCTGTGAGGGTGCTGAGGCGCTGGCACAGGGTGCCCAGAGAAGCTGTGGCTGCCCCATCCGTGGCAGTGTTCAAGGCCAGGTTGGACACAGGGGCTTGGAGCAAGCTGCTCTAGTGGAAGGTGTCCCTGCCCATGGCAGGGGTTGGAACTGGGCGAGCTTTAAGGTCCCTTCCAACACAAACCAGTCTGGGATTACATGATTCTGTTGTACTCTAAGATATCTGCCTCATTCTCCTTAAGTACTGTCCCTCTGGGTTTTGGCTGAATCAGGGAAGGTTTTAATTACATGTTGGAATTGTGGTCCCGAATGGTTTCTTGCCTGCTCCTGTAAGCTGGTGTTCGGTGTGAACAGGACACTGCTGCTTCAGCATTTTCAGCAGATGACATACCACTGTCTCTGGGCAATAGTTTATTCCCCAATCCTTAAGCACCACTTAGGCTAAAAATAATGTTTTATTTTTAAATATTTGCTATTTGTGGCAATGCAGCGCAGCTTGAGAGTTTGCACTTTAACTTTCGTGCTTCCTCTGTCCCTTCCCCTTTTTATGGGATTTTTTGAGGATTTATGGGCGGAAAAAAGTAGATGACTGCTGTGTCCTGTATCACTTGGTAACTTGCTTGCTTAGGCGTTATTGGGAAGAAGGTACTATTCAGGCTTAAAAGACAGTCATGCTTGGTAGGAACCATATGCTCTTGCGTCATGGTGATTTGGTGAGTGGGTTGTTGGATCCTTAATAGACTTTTAATAGATTTCCCAGAAAACTTGTAGGGTCAAGACCTGACTGGTTACAACACAGGAGAGAATAAGAAAAGCATGTTTCTGGGCACATTGTTATTGTGAGGTATTGCTGGAATCTGAAGAGTGCTTTGAACTGGATTTACGCACCACCGCGCGGGTTGGTCAGTGCTCTCGAGCAGATTCTGCTGCTTTTCCCATTACCGCCAAATGTGCTTCCAGCTCATCTTTGCTTCTGTCTTTGCGTGGAGAAACTGCCCTCTCTCTCCTGTTCTCCTAGACACCAAGGAGGATATATCTCTTCACCAATTCTTACGTCATCGAGTCATCTGGTGATGATGGCTTCTTGAGCCCAAACTCACCAATGCTGACCAGTTCAACATTAAACAGGTGTTAAACACAACTCCAGGTATCAAGCAGCATTGTTTGCTCCCAAAGAAGCTGGGCTTGGGGTGAGGCAATACAAACAGTCCATAGGTGCAGCATTGAGGGTGCATTTGTCATGGAATTTTGAAGTGTTGGGGTTGGTTTTAAAGAATTTAAGTGCCAGAGTTTTGCTGTAGGGTCTGTGGGAACTGTTTTTCATGGAGGGATTTTAGTCTCTTGTGTTAGACTTCTTTAATGCCAGGTAGATACTGTGCGAAAAGGGGTTTGGATAGAGGTGCGGAGTTGGGGTGAGGTGGCAGAGCAGGATATACTGTTAATTATCAGAGCTTGGAGGTGGAGAAGGAGGAGGGTTGAGACCAGGGCAGCCCTTCCTGTTGCCTGGAGGGGTTGTGCTTGATGTGCAGCGAAAGGTTCAAAGGTGTGTGCAGCAGCCGGAGAGAGCTGGGATGGATGAAGTGAGGAGGCTGGTACCATCTACATCAGAAGTACTGGGAAAATCCTTTCCACACTGGTGCTGAGGCTGCTCCAGCCCCACTCTCTTACTGAGCAGCCCTGAAACATGGATCTGTGTGTGGCATTTGCACTGCAGCTTCAGTTCTTTGCTGATCTGTTCTGCAATAAATAAACTTAACATATGGAATCACTTTGGTAATCAGCACCTCTCAGAACCAGAAAATGAACTGCAACATCTTCCAGTGCTCTGCCTGTAGCAGGAACAGAAAGCAGGATAAAGCTGGTTGCGCTAAGTACTTGTGTGCAGATGGATCTCTGTTGTGCAGTGCTTGAATGGGAAATGTGGCTTTCTTGCTTGCTTAAGTACTGCTTAGATATCTGTAAAATGTGCTGTGGGATCCAGCTAGGAAGTGGCAGGTGGCACTTGGCTCTGCTTAAATGTTGAAATCAGCCCCACGGCCACCCATTAGTAGGGTACGCATCCATGGTTCATTGCAGCTGGGTGAAGGCAGAGATCAGCGGCTGGGGACAGGCACGTGCCCAAAGCTGCCTTTTAGTCATAAACATAATTAACGTGACATAAACATGGGATTCTGTTACAGTGGTGGAGATCTTAAAGCATCCTGAAATTGTAGAATCATGGAATCATCTGGGTTGGAAGAGACCTTTAAGAACATCAAACACAACTGGGCAGCCTGTGCCAGTGTCGTAGTATGGACAGGCTGGCATCAAAGTGCTGGGGCACTACCAAGTCGTTTTGCTACTCAGATCACATTGGTCTGAAATAACTCCAGTGCTGTTTGATATCAGCATGTTATTGGAAGTGTTCTTACATAATCAAGTTTTGCTGGAAAACACTGGTTTGAGTCCTGAATATTTAGTCTGAAACTTCTGATGGCCTTTTGATGAGCTGAGGGTAGGAACTCCAGAGTTACCTGGGTCTGTGAGGAAGTGATGAGTTTGGCCCTGGGAAGGAGACGCCATGAGGTTCCTGGCTCTGAAGGAGGATGCTGACAGGTTGCCTCGGGCACCAGAGAAGTCAGGATTCCGTACGGCTGCCGGGGAAGGTCCATCTCCTCTTGGGGTCAGCAGAAATGCCAAAACGAATATTGGTTCCTCTGTTGCCAAAGGAATCTCTGGCAACTGCTGGCAGAGATTTCGGCGGGTTTGGTCTGTTTTCGGCAGACCCTGCATGACAATGAGGTAACGTCTGGCAGAAACTCCCCAAATGTTTTTTTGTCTATAACTCTGTGAGGTCTCTCTGAAAGAGAACAGCAACGTGAGACACCCAACTACTGCTGACAAAGCCATGCAGATCTTTGTGTTAGAACCTGACTGCAGCCTGCGATGCTCTGTGGCAGCTTTGGGAGAGGTGATCTGTGTCCAGTTCCTCCCTTCGCAGAGACTGTAGAGCAGTCTCACTTGTGGGGGTGGAGAGAAGAGTTTTGTTTCTTACTGGTTGGTTGTGAAGGGTGCTTTTTTCTGTGTGTGTGCGTGTGATAGTGGGAAAAAACGGTGATTTGGGGAAGAAACTTGGGATTGATTTATTCTATGACGTTGAAACTCTTCTAATGGCTTTTGTATTGCAGAAGGCATAGAATCTTAGAATCAAGTCTAGTATCTGTGCTGTAGCATAGCCATGTACTGCTGGAGGGGGCAGATGCTGGCCTCCGGGGTGGTCCTTAGTTTGAGGGAAAAACCACTATGACTTGGCTGAGCTCTGGAACCTCCTTGAAGATGCTGTCATAGAGACCTATTTCTATGTTCACTTCATTTTCTGCAGCTAGCGTTTCCCTAAGCAAACTCTGCCTTGGGCTCGCAGGGGTGAGCAGAACTTGACCTTTTTCCTGGGTTCACAGAGCATGTGGAGGGAAAGCAGGAGATGCCGTCAGCATCGCAGCCAGGACAGTGTCGCAGGGAGGGATGCTCCAGGCAGGGAGTCCGGGACAGTGCCCAAAGGGAGCTGAGGGACTGAGGTGGCACCTCTTTGTTTTGGTGTGCTTTGCCTCTTGAGCTGCACCCCCTTAGGAGTCCTAACTGCTGCAGCCCTGCTGGCAGGAGCAATGCTACCTGCTGCTGGTTTGGAATAGCAACGTTTTGCATATCCCTGTGTTATCCCGTTACTGTGCAGCAGGGTGTGGGTGTCACATGACTGTAATTGGATTTTCAGTTTGGGTGGTTGTAGATAAGATGGGGGTTTTGCCAAAGAAAATTAGCAAACATGGTATTTTATATGAATAGAAAAGGAGATAAGCTGGGAGGAAAGCTTCCTTCTGGTGGGGTTTAGTTTTACCTTTTATGTAACAGCACCCATTAGAAATAGGTAGTTTTCACTTGGAAATTATTATTAGGACCAAGCTGCCTCAGGGCACCATCCTGTGGGTGGAGAGAGAAGCCTGCAGCAGGGTACACATTCATGTGCTAATGATCAAAGAGCCTGTGCCAATTTGGGCTGGATTATGTGTTTGCTGCTACTGGTGCATCTGTGTGGCAGCTGGGGTCAGTGTTGACCACTTGGGTTTTTCCCACTGTTTCACGGTACTTCACTAATCATCGGTAATTGCAGCGGTGCTTCAGTTTGAATAGAGCCTATTTAGCTTAAGTGTAGGACTTGCCACTAGTTAAGCTGTTGTGACTTCACTTCTTACAGAAAAGCTCTATTTGATGCTTTGTTACAATAGGAACTAGAATAGTTTTGCTGATGGGTAGTGTGGGTGGTGTGTTTTCAATGAGAGGAAAATCACTTTCATAGTTGGAGACCACAGGACTTTAGTAAGGGAAGGTCCGAAGGTTTGTATGTAAAGTCAATGTGTTCCTTCTTTTTATGCCCCAGCCACAATGGTGGGTGCTTATTCTTAAAGCAGAGAGGTTAACCATGGGCTGAGGTGATAGCATGGAGGAGATAGAAGAACACTGGTAGGAGAGGTTCTTCACATCGGGTGTTGTGTTGACTGAAAATGGCTTTTTGATAAATGACTCTCAGTAACCTCATGTTCTTCCCACATTTCATTGTCTGATCCCTCCCCTCCAGTTCTGTTCTCTGCTTTCTGAAACTTGTTTTCAGTTTGCTTGTGCTAGACCAGAACGAGAGACAACAGACCTAACCTGATGGTGGGGTTTCTGCGCTGAGCTCTGCATTGCTTCCCTCCAGGGCAGGCTGGGCAGTTGGACGGTGTTCACTCAGCATCCATTTGTTGAAGTGCAAGTCTCCCGATGTGTAGATACGGCAGGACTAAGGGGGGTGGGTGGCTCTAAGGTGCGCAGTAACGCCTGTTCGGAAAGGTGCTTTGGTGCTTCTTGTCTGGTGGCAAGGAGAAGCTTGCTGGCACTTCTGCAAGCGCAGCATGTGACAGCTGTTGGGCTTGCTGTGCCTCTGGGGTGCTGCTGATAGAAAGCAAGCTCATTTTCCTCACCATGGAGCCCCTCGTGTGGTGGGGCACGAAGCACCTTCAGTCGCCTGCAGGGCAGCAGAGCTGAAGATGCGGAGGGTGCTCGGGGTTGCGGGAGCTGCCTTTGGTCCCCTCCTCCAGGGCCTCCAGCCTTCTCCAGGAGCGGGGCACCCTGATGTTGGATTTTCCTCCTTTTTGTTTTCCAAACCAGTGGGATCAGGGGTCAGGAATGCTGGGGGCAGTGGGTGATGGCAGCGGGGGCTTCCCTTACCCTTTCTCATCTCATGTTATGAATGTTTTGTACTTACTAAATCCATTATGGCTTTTTAGCAGTGGTAACAGTAGGTAAAGCCTGTGGGTGAAAAAAGGCTTCAGTAAAGCCTGCGACTCACAAGTGTGGCATTGCTGCATCTGGCAGCAACCACGGACCCCTGTGAACTGCAGCTTTGCTGCTTGGCAGGCCCATAAACAGCTCTGGAGAATCTGTGGGTGAGCTTTATGGTGCTGCATCACCTTCTCACCTGATGGCTAGTTTAAAAAGCAGAAGGCAAATGAGAGAGAGGAATACCTGAGCTGGGGACTGTTCCCACCATCCCTTTACACTTGACAAAGATTTTTCTCCCAGGCAAGGTGCTGGAGAAGGGAAACCAGTGTCTTTAATCTGCTTTGCACTGCCCTGTGTCAGTGTTCAGGATGGGATGCCTTGTGATCTGTTTCCCCGTATTGCAGTTAGATGTTGAAGAGGCACATTTCTAACAAAGGGAGCAAAGAGTTCCCTTATGCTAGGAATGGAAATAAAACCTGTATCTGCTGTATGCTTCCAAACAGGCTCTCTCATCAAACTGCAGTTCATGTTGGAAGAGAATGACAAGAGAAGTTTTAAGTGGTGGAAGGTTGCATCCCACAGAAGCAAACATAAATTGAAAACAGAGTAATGAAAGGTGATTTAAAAGAAATCTTACAACTTCATTATATGTGCAAAGCAAACTTCTCACTCTGCTTTCAATGGAGCAGTCACAGTGCAACTGTGGTGGCATTTCAGAGGATCCCAGCCTGGTTTGTGTTGGAAGGCACCTTAAAGCTCATCCGTTTCCACCCCCTGCAACAGGCAGGGACACCTTCCACTAGAGCAGCTTGCTCCAAGTCCCTGTGTCCAACCTGGCCTTGAACACTACCAGGGATGGGGCAGCCACAGCTTCTCGGGGCACCCCCTGACAGCGCCTCAGCCCCCTCCCAGGGAAGAGCTCTTCTGCCTAAGAGCTCATCTCAGTCTCCCCTCTGGCAGGTTAAAGCCATTCCCTTGTCCTGTCCCTACAGTCCCTTGTCCAAAGCCCCTCTCCAGGTTTCCTGCAGCCCCTTTAGGCACTGGAGCTGCTCTAAGGTCTCCCCTTCAGGAGCCTTCTCTTCCCCAGGCTGCCCCAGCCCAGCTCTCAGCCTGGCTCCAGCATTGGTGTCTTGCCACCCTTGAACGGAATAAATTTCAACTAAAGTTTTCAAGGCTGAGGGATCTCCTTACAATAGGCTGTCCTTGGAGGAAAGGTGGTGTGCCAGCCCATTAGGAACTGATGTCAACACAGCTGTGCCAAGCACTGTTGGCAGTAGGACACACATTGTCACCAAGCCTCAACTTCCATCTGCTGTTGCTCTTAGTGTGGTGCTCATTCACTTAGTAGATATGAGTTAGTAAACATTGGCTGGCTGTTCATGGGACTTTGGTGACACTTGGTCTGTCACAGCACTCCTGTGCAGTGGTTCAGAGGGGTGGATGACTTCAGTGCTTGCTGACGTAAGTCACATGCAGTCTGCTCTTGGATCTGTTTTAGGGATTGGAAGACTCTCTTCTGGAAAAAAGAGGGAGGAGTGGGGGAAGAGAAATCCAACAATTTAATATGTTTCTGTGTTCCTTGTGCCTGTGCCCATATCCTAAACATGAAAAATATCCCTAAGTTTCCCTTTGGCCCTGGGGGAATTAAAAAGGAGCCTCCAGCTGGATTCATGAAACTGTGTTGAGCAGATGAGTGGTGTCATGGGCTTGTGGCAATCTCGCTAGAGCACAAGTGTGCTGAGAGTGAACAGCCGTTTCATGCACACTTAAACTGTCCTGAACCACCACCCTCCCCAATAATTCTTCATCCTTTGCATGTGGGAGAGAAGCACAGAATAAACCATTTAAAGAGGAGAGTTAGGAATGAAAAGGTATATTTTATCCCTTGTCAAAAGATGACGCTGCTTTTCTTGCTTTTAAATATTGCCTGAAATAATGCATGTATGTTATTTCCAAGGTTGTTTTGAAGCATGGGGTCAGCAAGCGGCTACAGGTTCAATGGTCCTGTAGTCCTGTGCCTGGCAGGGATGCTGTTGCAGAGGACCTCAGTAGGTCAAGCACATCTGATACTCGGTAGTGAAGAGCCTCTTCCCTCTGGTCTTATCCTGGGAGCACAGGGTACCTGTCTCCTGGGTGTCTTTCTCCATCCCAGTGATAGGATACACTTAATGCATCTGGGGTGTGTTTGGCAAGGTGCTGAGCTGAACTTCAAGGAAGTGCTCAAGGCCAGGTTGGACACAGGGGCTTGGAGTCAACCTGCTCTAGTGGAAGGTGTCCCTGCCCGTGGCAGGGGCTAGAACTGGGTGTACTTGAAGGTCCCTTCCAACCCAAACCAGTCTGGGATTCTATGAAGTTTTGGCATTGCTGTAGTGCTTGTGTCTCTCCTTAGCACTGTGGCTTAGCCCCTTCAGAAGCGGGACTCTGCTCACTGTGATTCTCTTGCTCCTGAAATGGCCCTGACTATTTTAATTTTTCCCTTAAGTTACTTCTGACTGTCGCCAGTGGATTCTTCTGCAACGAGAAAATGCAGTAAACAAGGGAAGGACTGATGTTCTGCACCCATGTCTTCTCATTTGAACAGCTCAGTTCAGTATGACTGAGTCATGGGGAATAAGTCGTTGGCCAGGAGATGTGTAGCCATTTCCTGCACCATTCAGGCTTGGCTGTGGCCATGCTGAAACTGCTCTGTGCTCGACATAAGGTTACCAAGGGCAGTGTTTGACCCTGTTTGGCTCCACTCGGTGTTCTTACCAACTCTGTTTCTCTTGCATTTATCTAATTTATTTTAGTTATCTCCCAGCTTGTGCTTCCTTTCCTCAGTAAGCGAGAGGGAAGTTGGTATCTTGATTTTCACTGGAAATGAGTTTCCTTCTTGGCCTTTGTGTAGTTTCTAGTGTTAATAAAATACATCTATATAATCTCCAAAATTGGAAAATGAGAGAAAAAAATGTCTTGTGTGGGTTTCTGCATTTAGTATCACAGAGTCATAGACTGGTTTGGGTTGAAAGGGACCATAAAGCTCATCTAATTCCAGCCCCTTGCCATGGGCAGCGATGCCCCTTCTCAGCAAACAGCTCTTGTTCTTGGGTTTGCTGAATTTGTTGAAGTTGCTGAAGTGTCGACTTCAGGACAAGACTAATACACGCATGCCTCTCTGCCTTCTCTGCAGAGGCAGGAGTTGCCCATGCAGCCTGTGAGCCGAGGGTCCAGAACCTGCTGTGGTCCTGCAGCACCAAGCACGGTACCAGCGTGCAGCAGTCTGTGAGGCCTTTAGGTCAGGCAGCTTCTCGCAGGGACATGGAGCCCTGGGTGGTTGGAAGAGCCTTCGAGGGGAATTCTTTCCCGAGTCCTCGCCGTACGCACAGGAAGGGGAGTCTGCGTGCGCTGAGCAGGCGGTAACCTGGAAGCGGGGCCAGCGGCTCACGGCACACTGCATTCCTTCAGCTATTCCCAATGGGCGCTCTGCAGGATGATGGATATTTCAGCATCTTTGTTCTTTGTTTTCCTTCTAACACTGGTGGAGTTTAAATCATTGGAAGGAGAGGGCTTGACACTTCTCCAGTTACACAAACAAGTGGTACTTCACTGCTGAAGCGTGGTTTCAGGAGAGGCAAGCAGATACCTCAAATGCCGTTCTTTGGGAAAGGTCTTTCTCTAAGTCATGGCTGTGACATGGGTGTTAAGCTTGTAGTTATTGCAAAAATCAGGATTTTACTGCAGAGCCTGGGATGCTTTCCAGTAACAGCCCAACGTGGAGCTTATCACCTTGTAGTGTTTGGGCCTAGATCCTGAACAAAATATACTGTGTATTGTCAGATGCTTAACTAAAAGAAAATAGAAGACGTTGGCTTACCTCTTCCCTTCTGCTGGTTTGTTCCCTTAAAATAATAGTTCTCAAGGAAATATTAATTTGTTCCAGCTTCCATGGAACAACCCCCGTCCTCCAAACCTCAACAAGGAAAAATACGACTGCGTAGGTGCAGCTTCACCAAAGCAGGAGATATCAAATTGCACATTAATTTCTGATTCTCAGCAGTAGCCTGTGGGTTTAGAGAAATCCAAGCTGTGGTATCGAAGGTGCTCTCTCCTATACACTTAGGAACAGCTTCGCTCCTGACTGCTGTTGAATAGTTGTGGTCTGGTGGTTGGAACTTGGGGCTTTCATTCTTGGCTTGCCCCAGGGCTCGCTGTGTGTCTGTGCGGGACTCTCTACCTTTCTCTTTGCTTCTTGACCCCCCAAAAAAGGTACTTCCTCTGTTTTGGTGCTTGTGAACCTTAGCTGGTTCTCTGGCAACTTAGCAACTTCTCTGGCCGTTAGTTTGCTAAAGGTCTGTGGGATTCTTTGGAATGCCATGAGGTAACCTCTTACACCTGATCCCTCAGGTTCTGTTCAGCGTGGTTCAGATCATCGTCTGATGATTGCAGAGTTCCTAAAATGTGGCTGTGAGGCTGAAGCCCTGAGTTTGGCTTTGTCCAGTCCTGAGCTTGTCCCAGGTCTGCCCGAATCTCTGCTGGTTTGATGGGGAGAGAACTGGTATAACATGGAGCAGGTGACAAGTGTGCTTGGGGCCACCATGGCAGCTGGAGTCACTGTGCATGGAGACAGCGTCATCAGAAAACGACTCCTAATTTTCAGGTTCTTGTTCCAGAAGAATAAATTGGAGCAGAAGCAGGCCCAGAGAAGTGAAGGCTGTGGAGGTCAATGGCAGGGCTGTGTAGTCTGGCCAGATGTGGATGGATAGGAGATAGGGTTTGCTTTCTGTTTGGGTTTTGGCAGTAAAATACTGAGGAGGGAAAGAAATTATTGAAGCTGGAGAAGAATATTGGTGTAAGTATAAATGGGAATAAATCGACCATAAATAGGACAGACAAGAAAATGACTTTTTTTTATTTTTTAATGTTTTTTTTCGAGCTCACAGGAAATTCCAGGGTGGCTTGCAGGGGAAGAAAGGGGCTAAACATCACCTGCTGTTAAGGTGGAGTCCATTTTACTAAAGACTTTGGACTTGATGGGAAGGGAACTGGCCAAGTTGTTCTCAGGTTTCTATCTGAGAATGTGCTGTTACTTCAGAGTCATAAAACCAGCTCAACCATGTTTAAAACTTGGTTTTTAATGTATAATACAATAACAAGGATAAATTGGCTGCATTTGGAGTCTGTAGAGTGGCAAACCCCAGTATCAGTTCTTCTAATTCATTCTGTCAAGAAATCTCTGTATTTTAGACAGGCCACTGGATTGGGTGATGTGTAAGGATGCAGCCAGGGAATAAACCTGCAGTCTAGGCAGCCGTGGAGGGTCTGCAGTCTGCTTACAGGCGCTGGGGGAGGGATGGAGGTTACCATTAATAATTTTTAACCTACATGAGCATGCATTATGCTGCTAATTTTTTCCGGCTGCTGAATGAATGTCAATGTTGAAAGTTTAAACAATTCCCTGAATAAAACTGTGTTTGGTTTGCCTTGTCCTATGGATTAACAAATCTGATTGCTGTATTTAATACCCCCCAAAATTCCCTACATGAATGATTCCCGACAAACCACGGGCAAATGTAATTATCTATGAAAACTAAGGAATCATGGCCTTGGGATAGTTTTCCCTGCAGCTGCCTCCAATTAATACGTCCATCAATTCTCAGAGTAGCAGGGTTGTAATGGCTGAGCGTAGGTACCGCCGCGTTGCTGGTCTCCTGCAGTCCCTTCAGCAGCCCCTTCACCCTGAGGAATGAGGAATTCTTTTTGGGTTGTACTTTTGGAAGATGAAAAGCAATGAGAATGTGTTTGGAAAATCCTCAGGTGATGGAGTGGTGTTTGCTTTCACTGCATCCCTTTCACAATCTCCTAAACAGGGAAGCCGTTACAGAAACCATTTTGGTGAGGATTTCAAACTTTTCCATGCTAATTTTGTCTTTCAGTATTCTTAGCTGGGATCAGGGTGTTCACGTGGGAGGCTTTCGCTAAGCAGCAATTTTCCCGTGTAAATCAAGTCCTAGTTTGCTCAGGGTGGCACTTGGATACCTATAAGAGTGGATAAAGGACTCTACAGTTTAGTGGCAGAAGATGTTGAGTCTTTAACAAATAGCTCAACGATCCTGTAAACAGCTGAATGAAGAGTTAAGTGTGAAAGGCAGCTTCCAAACGCCTGCAGAGGAGGGACTTGCTCTTGCTCAGGTTTTACTGATTTGGTGCCTGAGCAGCCCTGTGTCAGCTGGTCCTCACTGCCCCTCCAGCAAGTCAGTCTGCTCTGCTATCTTGGCAGTCATAAGAAACAAACACAGGCTGGGTGGAGAACGGATGAGTGCAGCCCTGAGGAGAAGGATTTGAGGTGATGAGAAGCTCCCCATGACCCAGCCATGCGTGCTGGCATCCCAGAACCCCCCTGCGTGCTGGGCTGCATCCCCAGAGTGTGAGCAGCAGCATAGGGAGGGGATTCTCACCCTCTGCTGCGCTCTGGGGAGACCCCCCCTGCAGTCCTGATCCAGCAGAAGCTGTGGGTGCCCCATCCCTGGCAGCATTCAAGGCCCTTCCAACCCAAACCAGTGTGTGATTCTATAAGACCATGGCCACAGAGCATCTTGTCCCATGACACGATCAGAGTCGACAGATGCCTGTGGGACATAATGCTGCATAAAGGTGTCTTGGTTGTGAATACATGTGGGAGGAAAGGAGATGTATGTGCCTTACTCTCCTGACCCGTGGGAAGAGACCAGAGCCTTTGTGAGCTTTTGCGAGCTGACCATGTCCCAGGGAGGGTATTTGTTGTTGCAGGGAGCCTGACTCATTTGGAGTGGTTACCCCTTCTGGAGAAGAGCTCGCTGCTTCCTTGTACAAATTGATCTCCTGCTGGGAATCCAGTCGTTCCACCTCAGGCTCACAATAACATTGGCTCTTTTCCGCATTGTTTGACTGCTAGGGACATATTGATATGATCTCGTGCAAGGAGAGGCTTGGTTGAAATGAGGATTAAGAGGGAAACCGAGCAGATTGCAGGGTATTAATGACTTGTTCGCATTCCTGGGGCAGTAGGCAGGAGAAAAGAAGTCAGGCTGCTGTGATTGCAGAAGAATGTTTGCTTTGTGATGCTGACGCCTGCTCGGGGCTGCTGCAGGGACCCGGCCACACCGAAGCGCGGGGCTGTGGGCACGGCACGGGAGGTGCGAGGCATCTGCTGCTTTCTGGACACCTGTAATTGCAATTAGTAGCAATAAACCAAAAAGCCACCGAGGCTGGAGGAAAACGGCGGAGCTCGAGTGCGTCTGACAGTGAGAGGTGAATGTGTGTGGCGTGGCCTCTCCCTTCATACAGGATCATTGTAAAAGTACCGGTGCTAATTTTCAGTGTCTCGATGATCAAAGCCAGGCGATACGGGATTTTCCTGTGGACTTAGTGGGACTTCCTATAAAAGGGCTGCGTGCTGTTTGTTTATGGAAGTGCAAAGCTGCACAATTACAAAGAGCAGGGCTTTACAGAGGAGCTGCAAGCTTTGCTTTTCCCAGTGAGAGTGTGATGGAAGATACACGGACAGTGTGACCTCACAACCAGCGTTAGTCACCGTGTTCGGAAAGTGAGAGGGTTTGTTGTGCCACCTGTACTGCACTGTGTTTTCTTGGCTATTTTAATAGCTAATTAATCTTGATTTGCTTGGATTTAAGAGGTTTTTTTTCTCTTTTGGCACATATGTGCAACCTATTATATCATAAATCCCACACATTTCAGCAAATGTCATCCTGATTGTTCCCTACAGCACAGCATACTACTAGTAAAACATTCAAGGTCAGGAACTTGGATTCTTTAACCACTGTATTCATGGAAGCCAATTTATTGTTCTGTCGCAGTAGGAAAGGGTAATTTCTTTTGGACCTATATCATATTGGCAGCCAATCTAGAGAGGTCAGAACTGCCTTAACGCTGTAGGTTTTGTGGGTGTATTAATCTGTCTCAGTAAATTAACCGTTGCACCCCACTGGTGCCACACGGGCCATTTCTCAGTATTGAGTGCTTTTATCTTCCTCTAGAAGTGTGAATTATTTTTGTGCACTCACCATTTGACCTGTTTGTTGTATCCTGAAGCTGATGGAAGCATTCCTTGTACTTCTTTCTTCTGTCTGTTGGACGCTGTAAAGCAGTTTGCCTGGGGCTGGAGGAAGTGACCTTCCCGATGTGGCGCATTGGGGCCTGAGTGCCTTCTCTTGTGGCTATATGTGCTGTGAAAGCTGAATCAGAATTTGCAACTTAAAGTCCTAAAGAGTGAATTAGGTCCATGGTGACTCGGAAAGCCGTTAGCGTGGCTGCAGTATGGGATGTTTCTTGGTTTTCAGTGCTGCTTAATTAATGCTTAATAGCTCTTACACAGTGTCTGACCTTTTCCCTGGGTTGTTTTGGTGGGCCTGTGAATGCGATGTCAGAGTCGGATGTGAATTAAAACATCTTGCAGAAGAATGACTTTCCTGCTCTTTCCAAAGGGAAAAGACTCTAAAAACGACAAATGAAAGAGGGAGACTCCGCTCGTAGTTTGCCCTCTCTGTAGTACTTTTATTCCCTGTGTTTTCTTGCTTTAGTCTTTATGTTCCATTTTTCCACACGTCTCTAGCAGTGGGGTTGTGTTATTTCTCCATGGTCCTCAGGGCTGGCCCCTGGTCAGGGAGCCCAGGAGGGGCTGTGCCCGCTCCAGAAGCCCCTGAGCAGCACTGTGGAAGAGTTGGCCTATTTTGGAAGGCATCTTTCACCCTCTATACCTGCATGTTCCCTGTGGCTGCCATACCCTTCCCGGTGAAAGAGAGCTTATTTAAAGCGTTTTGCTAAGACTATCATGTGGCTGAACTGAACTGATGTGGGTGCTCGTTCACAAATCTCTCCTAAGTTATGAGCTCAGAAGCTCTTTATTTCCTTTTGCAGAAAACTTTGGACTGGCTTTAATTCCGTGTATTCTGTATCAGGTTTTTCACATACTTAGTGCTGATAGGCCTTGGGGGTGTTGGGCGAGGAGAAGCTCCCCATGACCTGGCTTCAGTGAGCCCTTAAGCCCAGAACCCCCCCGTGTTCTGGGCTGCACCCCCAGAGCGTGAGCAACAGCTCAGAGAGGGGATCCTGCCCCTCTGCTGTGCTCTGGGGAGACCCCCCCCTGCAGTCCTGATCCAGCTCTGGGGCAGCAGCACAAGAGGAATGTGGAGCTGATGGATCGAGGCCAGAGGAGGCCACAGAGATGCTGCACTGGAGGTCCGGTCCCTGTGCTGTTCCAGCTGAGTGCTTTCCCTGGCATTCACGTAACACTGCATGGGACACAGCACTGGACCTCTGGAGTCAATTGGGGAAGGCACCAGCTCCAAAGGAAAGCATCAGCTTGGTTTAGCTGTATCACACTTGTGGGAGCCAGTGCTGCTCCTTGCTCTTCCCTAGTTAATGAGTCTAAATCACTTCGGTCACATCACATGGCTGCTGTTGAGCTGTGTGGCACTGGTGACAGGCAGGCTGGGATGCTGGCAGTCAGTGCTGCTGGTCATGTCAGTCAGTGTTCTGCACCACAGGCACATACAGAGCAGACACTGCCAGTGAATCACTGCAATGTTCCTCTAACACACTTCTTTAGGTGCTTGAATGCAGCCGTGACAAAACGTACCAGGAGGAGAGCTGTGCAGAACAAGCTGCTCTGTAAGAGGGTGTTCCCTGCCCTTGCTTGGTGTGCCCTGCTCTGGCCCTGGGTGGGAAGCCATGTGGAGCACCGGGAAGAACTGAGCCCACTGCTGCTCCTCCAAGTCAAGGCTGACCTAGAAGAATACCATGAGTCCTCAGCAATAAGCACAGCATAATGCTGGCAGCAGCTCATTCATTTTCTGGTCACTAGTTCTGGGACAATTGGCATTGGCCAGAGAAAGGGGCAGGACATGTCAGCAGCGTTGCTGCCCCACCACCAGCTCTCCTTATAGATCAGTTCTACAGCCCACATCCTCCTTCCATACACTGGAGCAAAACTCTACTCCACGGAAATAAGCATTTTAGCAATACTGCCACAGGGATGGGACGAGTTTGGCTATGGGATGAGGGTAGGTTTAGATGAGCTCTCAGGCAGAAGTTCTTCCCTGTGAGGGTGCTGAGGCGCTGGCACAGGGTGCCCAGAGAAGCTGTGGCTGCCCCATCCCTGGCAGTGTTCAAGGCCAGGTTGGACACAGGGGCTTGGAGCAAGCTGCTCTAGTGGAAGGTGTCCCTGCCTGTGGCAGGGGTTGGGACTGGATGAGCTTTAAGGTCCCTTCCAACCCAAACCATTCCATGATTCATTCTGTGAAAGCAAGTACATGAAGATCTTTTCTATCCCTGTTTTCAATCAGGAGGTGAGGCAGAGATCAGCTAAGGAGTAAATACTACCCCAGATGAAACTTAATCTGTTTTTAAAGAACTCCCTCCCACTGAAATGGAGCTTTATTTTTTCCCCTTTTTTTTAACAGTCCTACCCTGAAAAGTGTCTCCTGGGGTTTGTCTCATCCTCACTTAACTATGTTGAGGTGGTTTTATTCCGAGTTTCTGGAAGCTCCGTGGTTTTCCCTGTTCCGCATTTGTAGTTCGGAATGCCCTGTGAGCCCTTCCTTTGCTGCATCTCCAGAGTGCTCCACGGGGAAAAATATAAAGACGAACATGTAAGCTTTACATAATTTACTGTGAGAGTAATTGGGTTTATGCAGCAGTTCATAAACCTTTAGCTGGTAAAAATCAAAGTACCTTAATCTGAAAAGCAGATGGGGGGGTTGTCAGGGTGAAGGCTTATAGAGTTTTCAAAGACAAATTGTTTAATTCCGTCACTGGCTAGGAAAATAAATAGTTCTGCTGCTCGATTGAAAACAGAAACATGTTAGAAATGAGACTTTGCTGGCTTTCAAGCATTGTTAGTTCTGCAACAAAGAAATCAAAAGAAACTTGGTGGAAAGATGTGATGGAGTTCTGGTTTATGAGAAATGAAAGGCAAAAGCTTCTCAACCACGTTCTACTATTCTTAGTGGATTTTCAAGTGCTTTTCCTCCCCTCCTTTCAGGGCCTGACACTCTGTACAAGGCGTCTGTGCCATGTGAATCGGCAATGCATGAGATGTCTGTAGGTCATTTCCTTCCCTCAGGAGGGGTGGCAGGACTGGCCATAGTCTCTGCCTGCAGACCAGAGCAGCGAGTGTGAGGCGCTCTAAAATCCCACTTTTCAATACAGCGAAGCTGTTTGCAGCAGATTGAAAGCTGGGAGCCATGCCTTGCCTGTGTAATGAAGGCTGCATTTGTGCCCCCATAGTAATGCTACTCACAGGCCAATCAGTAGTATCTAGCCAGCACATCCCCTGCAAGTGATGGTCTTGCTTTAGTTGGGCTAATGGAGTGATGAGATCACTCTAATTTGTGTATCAAGCTGGTTGTATCGCATCGTTCAAGAAAAAAGAAGGGAGGGGGGAAAATACCACACACAAACCAACAAAACCCCCTTTATTTTTTTCTCTTGCTGGACTTCAAAAGCTCACATTGAGAGCAGGGGCTCTGCCCTGTGAGGGTGACGGGTTTCACTCGGAGCCATTACCTCAGCCCATAAACATCAGAAAATGAGCATTTGGTTTGGTAGTTGGATTTCATTTACTCCAGAGGTATGATGGGGTATGAGTAGAGCCATCGGTCTGTATAGGAGGAGATGCCTGAAAGAGGGTTCTTGTGTTGAGCCATCCTGGTTGCTGATTTGGGGCTTTAATCACAAAATCATAGAATGGTTTGGGTTGAAGAGACCTTAAAGCTCCTCCACTTCCAACCCCTGCCATGGGCAGGGACACCTTCCACCAGAGCAGATTGCTCCATGCTCCCTGTGTCCAACCTGGCCTTGAACACTGCCAGGGATGGGGCAGCCACAGCTTCTCTGGGCACCCTGTGCCAGCGCCTCAGCACCCTCACAGGGAACAGCTTCTGCCTAAGAGCTCATCTCAGTCTCCCCTGTGGCAGGTTAAAGCCATTCCACTTGTCCTGTACCTTCAGGCCCTTGTCCAAAGCCCTGCTCCAGGTTTCTTGTCGGCCCCTTTAGGTGTTAGGAATACCACCCAAAGGTGGCCATTGCTGTGTGAGTGTGCTAGCCTACCTGAAGCTTGCCCTACTGGCCTGGAGGGCTTCCTTATAGCTGCTTTGACTCTGAGCTGCAGCCGTGCAGTGCTCTATAGTGGATGTAGGAACACAAACCCATGATGCTGTTAGCACTCTTTGGTCAAGTTCTTATCTTGTTTATTGTCCTTTGCCTGTTGTAACACTTTTCACCCTGTTTGAAGCATTGACTTGAACTTTTAGATAGCTGCTTCTGAACCACAGGCTGGAGCAGACGCTCTTCTAGTGGCTTATCCATCTCTTTTTTTCTCTGTGTTGAGACCTGTGTCAGGAGTAAGCCCAGATCTCTGGTGTCATGTACATGCTGCATGGCAGCGGTGTTGTGCTAGCCTGTTTAATTCTGCACTTGGTATTGAGTGATGAAGGAGAAACGTGTTACTGTAACGAAAATGCCTGTCACAGAATATGGCAGTGTTCTTGTTTCAGTGTGACAAAAACCAGGTGAGCAGAAACAGTCCGCCACAGCTGGAATAGTGATTAGAAACACGCCGGGCTGCTGGAGTCTGCGCTCTGAGCTGTGAAACCTGATAAGACACGATCTGAACCCGCAATAAACGGGATTTCCATCCACAATTCCTTCTACTTGGTTTTAATCTTATAATAGTGTCTTTTGTTGAAAGGTTTGCAGATAGAAGACGCCAGGTACCCTCCTGCATGCCCAGGGCAGGGACGCACACAGCCTGTCGCAGCGGGATCACCTCCAGGGAAGGCAGGAGTCAGGTGCAGCGCCTGTTGTTTGTTCCATTGAGCTCTTGTTCCCAATGCCCCTGGGAGTAGTCAGACACGGATACAAGTGTAGGTGTAGCGTGGAGCTTCCCGAGTCAGTGCGCAGGAGATGCGGAGTGCAGAGGGAAAAGCTGGTGGGTAGTAGCACAGAAATAATAGAGGAGGTTGTTCTGGTGGCCCAGGTTGCTGCTGTCACTAATGTGGGGAGATAACAGTGCTCCAACAGTGTTTTTTCTTTGGGTATTAAGTTATAGGTATCAAGTACAGCAGAGCTCTGCTGTGGGGAGAACCCCCCTGCAGTTGTGCATCCAGGTCAGGGGCCCCCAGTGTGAGGGGGATGTGAAGCTGTTGGAGTGAGTCCAGAGGAGGTCATGGAGATGCTGCAAGGGCTGGAGCAGCTCTGCTCTGGAGCCAGGCTGAGAGAGCTGGGCTGGGGCAGCCTGGAGAAGAGAAGGCTCCTTAAGGGGAGACCTGAGAGCAGCTCCAGTGCCTAAAGGGGCTGCAGGGAACCTGGAGAGGGGCTTTGGACAAGGGCCTGTAGGGACAGGACAGGGGAATGGCTTTAACCTGCCAGAGGGGAGACTGAGATGAGCTCTTAAGCAGAAGCTCTTCCCTGTGAGGGTGCTGAGGCGCTGGCACAGGGTGCCCAGAGAAGCTGTGGCTGCCCCATCCCTGGCAGTGTTCAAGGCCAGGTTGGACACAGGGGCTTGGAGCAAGCTGCTCCAGTGGAAGGTGTCCCTGCCTGTGGCAAGGGTTGGAGCTGGAGGAGCTTTAAGGTCCCTTCAAACCCAAACCAGTCTGGGATTCTATGATTCTATGATGATAGTACACGTGTCATAGTGCGTATTGTAGTTTGGAACAAAACTGTATGTGTTTTCATGTTCATTTAGGAATCAGACAGGAAACACTCGATGCAGTTCTAGTAACTGTAGAAGTTAACAAGCTGGCTTCATTACCACTACGGTTGTTACAGGATAAGGGTATTTTTTGGCAGACTCCATGTGGCAGCAGAGTGTTGTGGTAATGCTTTTAATTCTACAGAAGAACTTGTTTGAGCTGATTGCAAAGAGTGTTTGTACAGTGTTTGGAAGAAATAAGAGGACTTGTCTGTGGTGTTCAGCAGCAAAGGTGAAGAGATGAACTCCTGCTTGGTGGTGCCTGGATCAGAAGAGACACCGTCAGGGAACCAGAGCTGAAAGAATGGAATGATCTTAAGAGCCTGTCACACAAAGCTCTGCATTGTATGGTTGGTAGGAAGAGAGATTTAATAAAGTACCTCAGTATAAACTATAAAAAGTAATTGAGTTAGACTGTGGAGTGTTTTGTGAAGTGAGCGCTGACAGAAGAGTCAACCGGCCCCACCACCGCTGCTTGGATGTCTTCTGTGAATCAGACAGTCCTTTCTCCAGGCTGCTCAGGAGCTCAAGTTGTTTCCAAAACTGCGTTCTCTATAAAGGAAAAAAAATAAAGGGTAGCAAAGTGGCATTCTTTTTAGCAGCTCACTTTTACATCCGAAAATTGGAATGAATGCATAGAGCAGTGATAAAGAATCTTACATGAGCACTTTTATTACAGTAGCTGAGTCAAGTCAGTAAGGTGCTGTTGTCTTGGGGTGCTGGGGAGATGTTGGGTTTTCTATTTTTATCAGTTTTACCATTCTCCACCCTTTGCCGCTGGTTCAGTTTTGTATGTGTGTTGCTGACATTTGGATTTCCATTGAAATCTTGCTGGAAGTACTGAAATCTTTGGAGCTTCTCTCACTTTCTGTCTTACTGCTTGTGTCCCACTATGCAGGGCCAGAAGAGAGCCATCAGCAGTGGCAGTCCGAGGGAGCTCGGGGCTCAGCTCTCTTGGAGTTCCCAGCCACTGAGCATTGAGACACCTGCAAATCCCAGCCTGCTCAGGAAAGTGGGGGCTGGTTGTTGGGGAAGGTGCTCAGTTCGGCTGTGTAACTGGTGGTTGCTCACAAGTGGGCTCATACACGCCTGTTCCAGGTTACAGCCAGGCAAGGCTGGGCAATGGGCTGAGGGTGACTTGCTCTGTCAGACACAAGGATTCATTTCTAAGGTTGTCTTGGGGCTGCCTGCAGTGTTTGAGCTTTTCATGTTGGCTTTTGTGCTGCACCGGTCTCGTCGTTAATGCTGAGTTTTGATTTCCATGACAAGCCCTCTTCTTGGAGATTTACAGCTCAGCTGCTTTCATTTGCCAGGCTAATGCTCTGGAATGCAGGTTGACAGTCCAGATGTGAAACCTTTCTTCTCGGAAAGAAAACAAGGGATTAAATGTGTTTTAAGGGGGTTTGAAAAAAATAATTCAAGATTGAGGCCCCAAACTCAGCATCTGAAGTCCTGAAGTACTGCTGTTAGCTGGGGATGGGAAATCCAGAGGCTTGAAACGTGCCACCTTTGGCAGGGCCGCAGGTGCCACTCGGCTTTCAGTTATACCTGTTAGCGCCCTACCAAATGCTTCATAAGATGTTACAAAATGGCAAATACTCAAATGATGTAGCTTCATGCAATTAGTTGGGGTTAAAGAATGTTTGGGATATTGCTTCTGCAAAATGTGTAGTGAAGGGGAACAACTGGATGTTCACTTGGAAGTGACTGTCTTTTCCTGATATTGCTTGGTATAAAGATAGAATCACAGAATGCTTTGTGTTAGAAGGGACCTTAAAGCTCATCCAGTTCCAGCCCCTGCCATGGGCAGGGCCACCTTCCACTAGAGCAGCTTGCTCCAAGCCCCTGTGTCCAACCTGGCCTTGAACACTGCCAGGGATGGGGCAGCCACAGCTTCTCTGGGCACCCTGTGCCAGCGCCTCAGCACCCTCACAGGGAAGAATAATAGCGCACGGTTTCTGATTTGACAAACTGACCCCCCCAGTTTCAGGAGGGGGCCTGTAAATAGGATTATCCTTGTTTTTGGAGTGTGTGGAGGAAGGCCCAGGTGGAGCAGGTTGGCTCTTCACCATCCTCCCTGTTGCAGGGTGAAGGGTCTGACTGGAGTACAGGGCTTCTCTAAAGCGTGTCTGAGTTGGAAGAGGACATAATAGTAGTGTTTCATGTCCAAACCATTTTTTTTCAGAGGGAAACATAATGGCTTCAGCCAGGCCATTGAATCTGATCCTTTGTGCTTGTGGTGATTCATACAATGCATCTATCAATTAATATCTGTTTGGGGTTCAGAATTATCTGGGTTGGAAATGATGGAGCGAGAGTTCATTGTCCTTTGAAAGAAAAGATCTATAGCTCTCTCCTGCCCATATGGAAGGAGCAGACGTTAGGAGCCTGTACTACAGATGTCTTCACTTGGGAGGCTCGGAGTTGAGTTTTAAAAAGGGCAGATCTTGTAGGGCAGGTCTTGTCAAGTTGCCTTGAGAAATATAATGGGATAGAGATGGAGCAGAGCTTTGCATTATCATTTATTAAAACTGGCAGTGTAAAGTAAAAAGCTTGTGGCTTTTTACATGGGATTAATAACGCAATTGGTGCTCTCTTCTGATCAGCTTTAGGACCTTCCGTAGCCCAGCGATTTTGCAGGTAGAAGAGGCGCATTTTATGTATTCAGTTGGTGTTTGTCCTTGTCAGAAAGATCTCTGCCTTTTCACTGTGTGGTGGCACAATAGATTAGTACAAGGATGCTGAGAAATGGGTTTAACAAATGACAGAAATGGCTGACATTTTTCTTCATTGAAAATTAGGAAAAAACTTCCCCCACCCCCAAAAGTGCCTTTGGCAGTACCAGGGGATTTAATTATCTATTTTCAAGTGGAACGTAAGTTGAGTGATTGGAAATCCTATCTCTGGGCCTGCACACACCGGGCTGGGGAGTGATTCTTTGCTCCGTGTGTATTCCCATTCTTTCCCTTTTTGCTTTGTTTTTTATTGTTAGAAACAAAGCAGTTTGCCTGCAGTACATGTTGTTTGCTGCAAACCCTTGCGGTAGGGTGATGCTGTCTCGTTCCCAAACATTTGGGGGCCATCAGCCAGCCAGCTTCTGCAAACAGTTGCAGGAGAAGCACAACAAGCACCAGTAATCTCTTCAGTTTGATAAACCATGTATTTGTGTAGCTTGATAAAGTGGAGGCTTAAGGTTTCCTTCCTGTGCTGGAGCTCGTCACGCTGGAATTCAGAACTCGTGCATCGAGATCAAGCCGCTGTTTAGCCACGGTCTTCTGAGGTGTCTTACAAACACGTTTAGTGGCACTAAACCCTCGGCTTTGTGCAGCTCTTGCCAATTAATCACTTTTGGACCTTCCAACAGATGAACTGGAGAAAGGGGAAAATCATAGAGGAGGGGAGCAGCTGGATAAGGGCTCCCTCTGTATAGCTCCCTCTGCAAGCCTTTCCTTGCTCTGCAAAAATCTGCGGGCACAGAGCCACGCTAAACAGTAAGTGTTCAGCCACATCTGCAGAAAATCCATGGGAGGGCATGTGGAAAGTTGGCACAACTTCTGGTGGAAGGAAGTGGGAAGAAAGAAAATCATTAGCTAAAGCTAACCAGGACTCATAGACTTGAGGTCATCTTATCTGTGGAAGTTCTTCTTCCACCCTTTCTGTTGTTTTAACCACTTCTCTGAGTAATCCGAACTTTTTCCATGACTGCAGACTGGGAATGGAATATTTTTGAGCCATCAACTCCAGAGACTTTTTTCTCTGCTCTTGTTCTGTTTCAGGCTTCTGGGCAGGTAGGACACAACTGACTTGAGCGACATCAAGGGGTGCCTTCCCTGCCAGGCCTCTCATTCTGGGTATTTGCTCAGCTCTGAGCACGTTGTTAGATGATGTATTCCTCTTGCTAATTTAGTCAATTTACTATTGATTCCAGTAGAGCTTGATGAAGTATGTCAGCTGGAGATTAGTCCCAGATGCCTGGGTTGACCTTAGCTTTATCAGCTGCTTTCAATACTGTAACCATGAAGCACTTGCAAGTTTTCTGGTTCCTCCCATGATTGATAGACCAATTCTAAAGTGGCTTTCCTCCTCGTTTGTGATCCAAGAGGATAATGCCATGCAGCTGTCCACAGCGTGATGCTCTTGTGGAGAGTACTGTGATGCTCTGTTGGCTTGTTACCAACCTGAATGTTTATTAAAATGGCAGTTGTGTTTTGCAGGCTTGACATCTCCCTAATACATGGTTCTGCAGTTTCCTCTTCCCTAAATATCTTGAGCAGAATTGAACAAGTCTCTTAATGCTCAGGTGGGCCTGAGTTATTTTAGAAGAGGTTACTGTGGATATACAGAGTGGAGAAGAGAGGCAGTATCTGTGGGCTGGTGGAAATGAGCCTTCAGCAGTTGGTGGAGGTGGATGGTCTTTTTGAGTGTGGTGTTGGTGAACTTCATTGGGGTTCTTATTGACTGCTGTGGTTCTAAGGGATGAGCTGGTGAGGAAAACCTTTTCTCACCTGGCCCCGTGACCCCGCCTGGTGTGTTCCCAGCTGCTGTTGCTGATCATCATTGCTTGGGTATGGGCATGCTGCAGGGCATCTCCCTTAGGGCTGCATATGAAGATTGTTCAAATCCTGTGTGAACTCCGAGGCCCACCTATGGCAGGTGGAATCCCTTCTGGGATTAGCAGCCAGGACTTGACCAGGGCAACTTTTTTAAACCGTGTTTTGCATCTGCTGCTGGGTGTCGTTGGGGTTCTGCAGAGGGGGTTGGTGATGAGCTTGCGGCGTTCGAGCTGCTCTTTCAGAGGCAGAGCACAGGGTTAGGTTGGTCTGTCTGGGGAAGGGTGCTCATCCCATTTCTGACATATCTTTTAATGTTAGAACCCCAAAAGAAACAACGAATTCCATCTTCCTCTGAAGGGGGAAGGTTAATGGTGGGGGATGAGCCACTGTGTTGTCACCCTGAAAACCCCCTGGAGAGTGGCGGGTCACTGGTCTGCCTGTGCCACCTGAGGGTGGCTCTGCCCGTTCATGAAGTGAGTGATTCTGGAAGGAGTGGAACACTTTGACTTGAGTCACTGAAGTCAGCATCACACCAGCACGTTGAGCTGTATTCCCTTTTTGCTCCTCAGACTGCAGTTCATGTAATACATTTTTGGTCTCCAGCTATGCAAGAACACTGCTGGTCATTTTTTCCCATCTTCCTTAATCTGCTTCGAAACCAAGAGCACTGAATATCCACTGGTTGAATAGTTCTCAGTTGTGGGGACCGTGGCAGCAGTGAAGTGTTTCACTAACTTAAGCTTTTTAATGTGAAAAACGTGGGATGTTCTGTTTGGTTAGAAGTAGCATTGAGTTAATGCTTTGGAGATGGTTTGGTCCTGCTTCTTGGATTGAGGTTTCTTTGAGTCGGAATGAGCATACCGTGCAGTCTGTAGGCGGACAGCTCAGGAATTCTGGGATGTCTTTCTTTGGAGGCGCTCGCCATGGAGCGGGGCCATTGCAGCTCCCGGCAAGGCTGAACAATTTGGTGATTTTTCTCCTGGGGACAAAATGACATCAGCCATTTATAACCATTGCTTCAAACCGCCACGGAGCTGGGCTGTCTCGTGGGCAGGTTTTGAGAAACAAGGGGGGTTCTTTCAAAGGTGCTTGGGAAACTTCTGCCGGGACTCCCAAGTGACGGGGCCTTTGTGCGGAGGAAGGAGCGGGCTCGGGGGTTATCCATCAGCGTGCTGTGGCATCCTTCACAGCCCCGCTTCATCAAAGAGACGTTCCCAGCCCCTTCTTGCTGGCCGGCTGGGGTCGGGCAGTCGTGATGTATTGTTGGGCTGACGGATGGCATGCAAGCCAAGGGTGGATTTATGGAGAGCACCTCTTGTGAGTAAACCCTTAGTAGGCAACGTGCTGGCTTTTAGGAGGGTCCTCCCATAGATGCATTGAGCACAGTTACTTGCAAGGTTGCAAAAATGGATGAGGATTGATTTTTATCCCCTGGCAGAAGGGTGGCTTGTCTGGGTGAGGTGCTGGGACCCAGGTGGGTGAGATACTCTTGTCTCGCTGGTTTTTATTTCCCTATTTTTTCAGCGGGACTAAGGCCTGCTTCTTTGGTACTCACAAGAGTACCATGACGGGGGATTGGAACTGGGTGATTTTAAGGTCCTTTCCAGCCCTAACTATTCTGTAATTCTGTGATTATGTTACATTACTGTGACGGGTCCACACTTTAAGAAATACAGAAGTGGTAAAGTGGTACAGTAGTGGTCAAGTAGATCTTACAGCGACCACAGCTGCATGGTGCATAACTTCAGCTTTTTGGGGTTGGGGTTTTTCTGGGGAATGGGTTTCTTTTGAGAAATGGACTGGAAACCTCACCTTGCAGTGTTTAGCGGACAAATGGTGTGTAATGAGGAATTGCTATACCTTCTTTCCTAGAGGAATTATGGCAACTGATGTGTATTTGTACTTAAAACTATTGATATCTGTGGGAAAGTATTGCAATGGTGTACGAACTTGGGAAGAATCAGTGACCAAAAGAAAGCAGGAGTGAATATTACAAAGAATTTCTGAAGGCAGGATCTTAAATTCCTGCTTAGGTTTTGGATAAAGGAAAAACAAACAAATGTGGGGTCTGAAATAGCTTCTGTCCTTCCATTTTCTGCTATAAGCTTTCATAAAATAAATCATAACAGGGAAAGTGTTTTGATTGGCAGGGTTTTGTTGCGTGAATGTAAGTAGGCTTCAGTCTCTTGGCTTTCCTAGAGGTGCAGAATTCACGATGATTTTACCTGAGAGCAGCATTTCCTTGCTTTCTCTCAGTCATGTGTCTAGAAAAATAGTTCAATTACCTTGTCCCCATAACTGGAAGATGTTGCTGGAAGTTTTCAGTCTGGCCTGCAACTGTTTGTGTTGCTGGAGCACTCAGATCTTGGATTTGAATAAAAGTAAGCGATGGTTGCAGGTCCAAGGAGCGCTGTGGGCTTGGTGTGCCACCGTGAGTGCAGTGCACTGTGTGTGCAGGCTTCAGTGAGCACTGTACATTAGAGACAACCTTTGTAATTCTTGTGAGAGGGTTTTTTTTTATATTAAGGTCCGTTTGATAACAGGTAACTGCAGGTTTGCTTCAAACAGTAGATTGAAGGAAAGGTCACTTATTGGGAGTAAAGGGGATGAGTAAATGATGTGGCTTTATACTCATGTAGTTCTAGTGAAGGGGACTATTATCTCCTTCCAGATAACTGGGAAAGGATACTCAAACACTATATCATGTGAATATAGTTATTGCCTGCCTTATATCACTGCGAGTTCTCAACACATCTGGACTGAGAGTAGTTCCAGTAACATTAAAACGTACTATTTTGGTTGGCACGCTGATGCTGTGGTATATGCCAATTAGTAATGGCTCTTGGAAACAGGCTGCTTTGAAACTGTCCCTGAACTATTCCCCAGAGAAATTATTCAATTAAGTACAGCTAAAATTAATGTCCATGGGTTTTGTTCGAATGAAACAAAATAAGCAGCTGGAAAAGGGAAAACTTCTCAGTGAGCGCCTTTTAAATAACAGTTCTAACTAATAACTGTGTTTGCTGGACTCGATACCGCTGTTTGTTTTCTCAGGGTTGTTCTTTAGCTGTGAATGATCCTATGAGGGCTACCACAGCTGATGGCCTGGGACGGTTCTCTGTCACCACCATGCATTTTCAAATCACCATCTGCTGCCTCTTGAGCAGATGAAGTGTTCCGTGTTATGTGGGAGTGTCAAAGGGTGACCCAGATATAAACTTCAATGCTTTGAGATCGTGGAATTATGGAGTCACCTGGTTTGGGTTGGAAAGGACCTTAAGCTCATCTGGTTCTAACCCCCTGCCATGGGCAGGGACACCTTCCACTAGAGCAGGCTGCTCCAAGCCCCTGTGTCCAACCTGGCCTTGAGCACTGCCAGGGATGGGGCAGCCACAGCTTCTCGGGGCACCCTGTGCCAGCGCCTCAGCACCCTCACAGGGAAGAGCTTCTGCCTAAGAGCTCATCTCAGTCTACAGATGGGTGAGGCTGCTTGGCTGTGGTGTGAATGGTGGCTTGTGGAAGCGGTGGTCCTGGATATGTCCTCTTAGGCCTTGGAGCAGACAATAAAATTTTCTGTAGCAGGACAAATAACTTCCTCTTGTTTTGGCAAGTTTTAGCCTTAAGGATGCGGAAGGTTTGGTGAACCAGTGGGAAAAGGTTATGCTGGAGGCATGGGCTTGTCCTTGTGTCCTCAGGCTGCTGTTCACTTCCCAAAGGTCAGGCAGAGGTTGTAGGACTCTGGAGCATCTTGTTCTGTCTTTCCACATACTGGAAAGACTTCATTGTTGTTGAGAACTGGGAGAACCAGAAGCAATCCTGCTCCTCTGCAAGGATTCCTCCTTGTGGAGAGCTGGCATGGCCTCGAGTCCATGGGGTATGTTGGGATCAGAAGGATCTCCTGCAGAGAGAGCTGACGCATTGAGTGCCTCAGGCTGCTAACCCGAGCCTGGAGGTGGGCTGGAGCTGGTCACCAGCTGCGTGGAGGAGAAGAACCATCCTTGCTGCCTGCCCTCCTGGACACAAACCAATCTGCCAGCTCCTGCCCTGCTCTGCCTGGACGTCCTGCAGCCTGGCTGCCCTTTGTCCGCAGAGCTGCTGCCCAGCACTGCAGGAACAGGGGAGGGCGTGCAACGGTTTGTATGATGCCGACCCCAGCAGAGCTGCTGGGGAAGCAGCGGGAAGTGAGATCCCCTCTTACCTCCCTGTAGCGCTGCGACTGTGATGTACACATGGCACGTCATAAAGCACACTCCCAGCAGTGCTGTCTGGCTAGGAGAGGTCTTCTGAGCTTGACTGTCTCCACGGACTATCAAGCACCCTTAAATTAGAAGAGCTAAAGAGTGAGACAGCTGAAACACAGAGGAACAAACTGGTTTGCTCCCTTGGGGAAGTCAGTATTTTGTGGGGGTTTTAATACTTATATGAAGTTCTGCCAAAGAGATTAAGTGTCATCAGTTGAATTTGGGGTGATGGAGGGAGGAATCTTGGACTTCACTTGAAAAGCAGAAGTCATCATAGCAGAAAGTGTTGGTATCCTGCTGGCCTGAGCAGCACAGAGCTTAATTTGAAGGAATGTGAACCGGAGGGATTTTGACTATTGCCATGGAGTTGAACAGCGAGGAGAAGCCCAGGACTGCGCTAACGTGTTGCCTGTGGCATGGAGAGAGACTGCAAAGCCCAGGCAGGGCCAGCAGTGACAGAGAAAAATTAAGATTCTTGGCTTTGTATTTTTTACTGTGTTTTTCTCTCTTCACTCTGCCTTGACATTACAGCTGGCACGTCGTGCTAAGGTTCTTCAGCTTTCTGAGGTGCTTACATTAGTTGCCATCTTCATTTCATACCACTGGCATTTTGAACAATGCTTGCTTTCTTATTAACATGTAATTATGGGTTTTGGACATGTAGAGGTTGGCATTCAGTGTATGATTCATTTCTTTGGTATCTAGCTCTTCTCCTGAGGCACCAGAGACCTGAAGGAGGGAGGGAAAGTCTGCTTGGCTTCTCCACTAAGCTCCAACCTTATTGTAGCATAAAACATGAGGGATTGTAGTTTTCTGTCTGTTTGCCTTAAGGCTGGCTGCAGTTCCGTGACTCACAGTGGGTATCTCATGGAGATGCATTACTCATCGATAAATACTATCGAGTGATCTGTCGATTTAAATCCACGGAAAATCCAAACAATTCCATGGAAATGCTTGGTTAGCAACACTGTTCTGCTGCACTGTTCTCCAGCACCAGGACTGTTTCTCTCAAGTGGAATGTGCCACTTTCACTTGGCTTTTGGCTTTTTTACTCCACAGACAGAACAAGTGCAACTCAAACACAAAGTTGCCAAAACCAAATGTGGCTTTTTATGTATTTTAAAGAAAACAAACGAATCAGTTAGTGTAAAACCCTGTATGAAAGCAGAACTCTGGCTGAGCAGGAGCCTCTTCTACTTCATGGGGAGAGATGTTCGTCCTTCCCAAGGTCCCCATGAGTCAAGGAGAATGATTTTAAAACCAAGAAATCCCACACCTTCAGGTAGGTGGTGCAGCTGTGTGGAGCATGGGCAGAAACAAGGAGAGATGGGATGGAAAGGCAAACCACATCATTTTCCTGCTCCTGAGGGAGACAGAGTAGGAAAAAACCCACGCCGGTTCCTGCAAAATAAACCTCGCAGTGGCCCAGCTCTGCCACTGCCTGGCTTGCGCTCCCTCAGCAGGCTGCTTCCCTGTTCTCCATAATGAGTTCCCTTTCTCTCTCATGAGCTGCTTAATGGGAGAAACAGCAAAGAGTTTTCTGAGGTTTGGTTCGTTGGTTCATGGTGCACTGGCGATGAGCATCCACAGCAATCGGATAGGGTCATCTGCTCCATGCCCATGTGCTGTGCTTCATGTCAGGACTTTTTATTTCTATGATCCAGTGGAAGGTGTCACTGTCCATGGCAGGGGGTTGGAACTGGGTGAGCTTTTAGGTCCCTTCCAACCCAAACCTGTCTGGGATTCTGTGTTATTCCTTTTGTGATTAAACTGTGCAGCGTTAATGTGTGTGCTACAGCTCTGGTGGAGCTTGCTCCTGTTCAGTCCCTGCAGAGAAAGATGCAGTATTGGTTCTGTGTGTTTGGTATGATCTCATGACCTAGCAGTTGACTTGCTCCCCTGCATGGAGCATTGCTGGAGCAGTGTGGGGCTAGCTGGGCATTGGCAGGGTCTTGGCACCAGGGTTGGAAAAGGAGGGACGATGGAGTGGCTGGATGGGCTGGAAAAGGTGCTTTTGCTCTCTGGGAACGTTTGGGCTTTTCATTTTGTTGTCAAAACTGAGAATTTCATTTGCAAGTGGCAAGCTGGTTATTCACTTCAAGGCAGTCAGGGATGGGTTTCAGCGTAAGGGGCGTCATCGAGGAGGTGAAATGCTGAAGGTCCAGGCATGCCGAGTGCTTGGGGATGTGCTGTTTTTATCATCTGTCAAACAGTTTTCCATTGAAAACTGTTCCTTTGGAAAACTTCTGGCCAGCTGTAGAAAGACTTGATGGCTGAGTTGACAGAGAAGATGGGGCTGCCAGAGAAGCCCCATTTCAAACCCATGGGAAGTGTTGTTCGAAACGTCAACAGAGACATCGGGAATATGGGAAAGGCAGATGGTGCTTGTGGTGGAGGACCTGTGGTCTTGTGTGGTGCTGTGGGCAAAAGCTGTGCCTGGAGCTTGCAGCCTGTTTGAGGAGGAATAGAGAGAAAAGCAAAAGGAGCCATTTGGACCCAGCAGACTGCTCCAGCCCCTGGCTTGGGGTCAGCTCAGGGTTTGCTTTCCTACCCTGCACGAGCCCTTAGTGCAGCAGAGCGGCTGTAGCATGATGTGTGGCCATTTCCCAGTGAGATGACTTATGGCTCTAACGGGTGGGATTCCCATCTCATGGGAGGCTCTGAGATTATCCATGCCGTGGCTGGAGAGAAGCAGAACCAGGTTTCTGGTTCAGGCATCAGTGCTTTCAGGAATTAAACCAAAATGTTTCTGATTTTCATGGCAGCGGCAAAGTCTTCAAAGGAAAAAGGATGTGAAGGATTAGCTTTTTTCCGGATAAATTCCTAGGATTATATGTAATTTCTGCTCAGTTTTATATCACCTGGCCTCTGTTGGTGTCCTTTGCATAAATCCTTATTTTTCTAGCTATTATCGGATGTGATTTTAAAGCTGTTCATAAATACACCTATACTGCTGCTACCAGGTGGTTGTCCTACTGCAGTTCCAGGGAAGGATTTTACCTTTCGGTAGTCACTTTCAGCACAGTCCTTCTGGACACAGATACATGCGCATGGAGGAACCGCGGAATTTGGTAGCAGCAAAACGTGATGCTAGTGTGACTTACAATGTGACCCTTTAATTCAGAGGTACTGTAAAGATCATCTTTGTTATATCGTTTGAGATGGTGAAGCCAAGCACAGTTGGGCTTATGGAAAGTGCTTATGATCCAGGGTTCGGAGCAGTCACTTCACTTTTCATGTTCAATAAAGCTTTGAAAAGAAATATGTAACACGGACATGCTCACATCTCTGAATAGTCTTGTGCTGATGTGGGTCAGTCAGTGGATTCTTGAGTCTTTAATTGGCTGTAGGCATTGATGGGGCTTCAACTTGCTATGACCAGAGAAGGAAAACAATAAGAGTTATTCGTAAATGCTTTGCTTGGAAGCTTTAATTCTTCGGCTGTGACAGCTGATGCAGCAACAGGTTCAGATCGGATTGAATGGGTTTTGTATTTGGTTTGTGGGCAAAAATAGGTTTTACGTTTAATGCAAAACATTAAACAAACCCATGATTTTTTTTTCCTTTTTTTTTTTTTTTAATAAGCAGAAGGAGCTTTTCCTCCCTTTGCTCACGCTCTCCGCAGCAAATCCCTCTGTTCTCCCCAGGAGGTAGGCTTGATGCTGGAGCGGGAGAGGGCTGACTCCAGAGCTGGATGCAGACTCCAGCTGGGGGCTCACCGGAGCAGAGCAATGGGGCAGAATCAGCTCCCTTGACCTGCTGGCCCTCTGGATGCAGCCCAAGATAGGATCGGCCTCTGGGTTGCAAGCACGCATTGCCCACTCATGTCCAGTCTCTCATCCACCAGTATCCCAAGCCCTTCTCCTCAGGGCTGCTCTCAAACTTCTTCCATTTCAGCCGGGCTTGAATTACTCATATTTTAATACGAAGGTTGTGCAGTAGGCTTTATCTTCTGCTGCAAGATCCTGCTTCGCTGGTGGAAGACCTTGGCTAAATCTGTGTTACGGGGTTTAAATGTGGTTTGCAGTGCAGTGTTCCAGAAATATCATAGAATCATAGAATAGTTAGGGTTGGAAAGGACCTTAAGATCATCGAGTTCCAACCCCCTGCCATGGGCAGGGACACCTCCCACTAAACCATGCCAGCCAAGGCTATGTCCAACCCCGCCTTGAACACCTCCAGCGATGGAGCATTCACAACTTCCCTGGGCAACCCATTCCAGTGCCTCACCACCCTTACAGTAAAGAACTTCTTCCTCATATCCAATCTAAACCTCCCCTGTTTAAGTTTAAACCCATTACCCCTTGTCCTCTCACTACAGTCCCTCATGAAGAGTCCCTCCCCAGCATCCCTATAGACCCCCTTCAGATACTGGAAGGCTGCTATGAGGTCTCCATGCAGCCTTCTCTTCTCCAGGCTGAACAGCCCCAACTTTCTCAGCCTGTCTTCATACAGGAGGCGCTCCAGTCCTCTGATCGTCCTCGTGGATATCCTTTGACAGGTCACTGCAGCCCTTCAGCCGTTAGCCAGCTTCTCCCGTCTGCTCCCTCACATCACGGGATCCTCGCTCCTTCCCCGTTTCCAGGCTTATTTGGTTTCAATTGTTCCATGCATAGCCAGGAAAATGGGAGGTGATAAAAACTGCCAGCTTGAATGGCAAAGGGGGCTGCAGGTGGGTCATCTGCTGGAAGTTTTTGTGGTCTTCGGAGCCTACCGAGAGCTGCCGTTGGATCATCAGCAGTCTGAAGACCTTCTTAGCGGAGGAGTTAGTTTTCTGTGGCAGCAGTCCTACCTTCAGAAATTCATGACCAGTTTTCAGCTCTGCCCCGTACAGTGTGCATTTCCATTGTGACTCCTTTGCCTTAGAGTGGGGAGCAATTCTTTAATATGAAGGTGAAGAGCTGCTTTGAACCACAGCAGGATGTTGGTGGGGGTAGAGGGGTGGATGGGTGTTCCTGTGCAGGCTGTTGGTGGTAGCAAGGGCATTCTGGCCTGGGGAACCTGCTCTAATGGACTGCTGACTCAACTGGTGATGGGTGAGAACCTCCCTGTGCTTTCTCCCCCCCGCAGCCCCAGCACAGCTGCGAAGGAGAAGACCGGGCTCAGACCTCCTGAGCACCCCAGCACTTCTGGGCTCAACTGCACATTACACCGAAGGACCGGTTGCTTGCTGAGCTCTGGGCTACGTGCTTGGTGAAGTGGCCTGCTCCCCTGAAACCTGACTGTAGCAGATGACCTGTAGATCATAGAATCTTACAATGGTTTGGGTGGGAAGGGACCTTAACGCTCCTCCAGTTCCAGCCCCTGCCATGGGCAGGGACACCTTCCACTAGAGCAGCTTGCTCCAAGCCGCTGTGTCCAACCTGGCCTTGAACACTGCCACGGATGGGGCAGCCACAGCTTCTCTGGGCACCCTGTGCCAGCGCCTCAGCACCCTCACAGGGAAGAGCTTCTGCCTAAGAGCTCATCTCAGTCTCCCCTCTGGCAGGTTAAAGCCATTCCCCTTGTCCTGCTTCTTCCAGGCTGCACCGGCCAGTTCTCTGGTTCAGAAATGGCTCCTGCTGGTTGGTGTGACAGGGCAATGGCTGGCACAGGGGGATGGGAAGGGAGAGGCTCTTGACATAATCCAAATTGCATTGCCTTGGGCTTTGAAACGATGACAGAAAATTTTCCTCCTCGCATTTGTTCTCATTTAGCTGCAGCATGTTCAGCAGGATGTTTTTCAAGGAGGGTCCGGTCACTGTTGGCAAAGGAAAGTCTCCTGTTTCCCAAGCATCCTTATCACTTTGTCCTTGACGGCTATGGGAACTTTCATCACATTTCTTTAATTCAGACACTCATGAGCCCGCCTGCCCTTGCAGCAGCTCTGTGCTGCCTTTCCTGTGTGCTGAGTCACACAGGCAGATAAAGCTTCCCCAGAACGTTGTTGGCTTTGCAGATGTTGGACCTGGGAAAGTTGGGTGGGAGGCGGAGGAGAGTTAATATCTGAGCTATGGACTGAGCAAATCCTGCAGTTCAAATACAGCACCTGCCATCACTGGGAAAATGTGTTCTGGTGCAGGATGAACCATAACATCTTCATACTATAAGCAACTTCACAAATCTGGAGAGCCTTGTCTGGAGTAGAGCAGCTTTGGTGGGGTGGTGCTGCCTGAGCACAGGAGTGCTGAACGGTTTAGATCCACAG
The DNA here is from genome assembly GCA_039720435.1 of Amazona ochrocephala. Classification (NCBI taxonomy): domain Eukaryota; kingdom Metazoa; phylum Chordata; class Aves; order Psittaciformes; family Psittacidae; genus Amazona; species Amazona ochrocephala. The sequence continues at coordinate 83,131,335 of CM077879.1, forward strand.
GATAAAATGGAGGCTGCACGTGCAGAGGAGCAGCTGATGGTTGCCCTCTGCCCTCCCTTCATGTGAATACGTGATGGTTTAGGCTGTGGGACATGGATGAGGAGCTTGTCTTTTAAGAAAGATCTTTCTTGTATTTTCAAAGGACGAGGTTTTGTAGATGCTGATATAATCTTACTTAGGGATTCACTGGAGATGACAGAGAGCTTGTGAGGCAGCCTTCAAATGCATGCATCAGAAGGGTGATGCTTCAGTCTCCCAACTCTCTGGGAGATTAAAGCCTCTAGAAATTCCCTTTGTGCCTTCAGAACTTGTGATTACTTGATATTTGGGGTTTGTCATCTGTACTTATGATGAAACTGGTTTTATCTCTGTATCTAGCTACAGTGCTTGGCACTTGGTAAGGTTTGAGGACGTGAGCACCCTGCCCAGCTGACACCTTCCAGGAGCTAACACCTTCTGCTGCAGGCAGGGGGTTGTGGAGGAGACCGTCCACTTTCAAGTGCTGGTGTGAAGGCAGTGGCCAGCTGAGATGTACGGGTGCTCCTGAGAAGCTGCAAGAATGAACGGTACCCATTGGCACTACCCTTGGAAGCCCAAGGTTTTCTTCTACTGTCACAGGGAAGTTTCAGAAATCCAAGGAATGTCGTTTTTTGTGTCATCCTCTTTTTCCTGGAAGAGATACTTGGGAAGTTTCTTGTTTGAAGGAATACAGGAAAGGTTAATTAATAAGGGCCTTGTCCTTTTGATAGGACTTCTTTTCTTTAACCCTTAACCAGCATGGAGACAGGGTTATGATGCATAGAAATGAACACAAACATAGTGTATCTTGCTCGCTGAACACTGTGCTCTAACTTCTGCTTTTGTTTACAGCGCACCAAACCTGGACGCTCCAGCAGTGCTGCTGCACAGGGATGCGGTGCGGGATGTGCTGGGGTGGCATGGCTGCTGTCCACAGCCTGGTCCCAAAAGACAAACTAGATTTATTAAGGCAGTGATCAATAGTGGGGAAAGTGCTAGAAGTCTAACGAGAGCAAGGTGCCTTGCAGGGGCATTCAGGTTTTGGCCGCTGTCCTCCTGATTTATCATGCATGAAAGAAGCCATTCCTACCTGCAGAGTAGAAGGCAGCTCAAAGGTGGTGTGTTCATGCACTCAGCAAGAAGCCCTGGCTGTGGATTGCAAGAAAATTAGAGCGTAACAGCAAGAAAGAAATTTGGTGCCTTAATGTGGCTTTTAATTTTCAGTGTTAAAAACCCCAACCCACCAACCACTCTTGGCACAAGCCTTTTGCCTGCTTTGATTTCCAGGGCAAAATTGAAGTCAGCAGTTGCACGAGGCTGAGGTGGGTTGGCTTGAAATTTTCCTTTCTTTGTTAAAACTTGATGTAGGAGAGATTTTGCTCCCTTTGCTTTTCACAGAAGATCATCTGAGCTGCAGGCAGAACTGCCATCTGTACAGCTTAGTAATGGAGCCAAGGTAGAACTTCGTATTATAGACTCCAGGACTGGTTTGGGTTGGAAGAGACCTTAAAGCTCATCCAGTTCCAACCCCTGCCATGGGCAGTGACACCTTCCACTAGAGCAGCTTGCTCCAAGCCCTGTTCAGCCTGGCCTTGAGCACTGCCAGGGGCGGAGCACCCTCTGTGATTGCTTGGTTGGGACAGCACCAAATGTGCTTAAAAGTGTTTACGGAGGTAGTGATTCTGGACTTGTTTGAATGACTGTGCAATGGCCAAGCATTGAGATGCTCTGCTCCAGGGACTGAAATTGCAGACTTCCTATAGCATACACACTAATTCTCTTACTTTGGCTGATGTTTGCTTTTGTGGGTACCTAGACTGATCCTGCTCTTTCAGGCTATATATTTTATCTCTGCTCTTGCAGTGGAGGAGTGCACTGAGTCTGAAGTTGAGGCCTCTTGCATAGTATTTCCCAGGATTTGGACCTTGCAGCCTATGTGGAGCCCTGGTCTGGCATACTGGAGGGCAGAAGGATGCAGCTGGTTTCCATTTTGGAGCCTCCAGCAGGAGCGTGCTTGTTGAGCAGTGATGCTGCGGGGCTCAGAGATTAATGCTCGTGTTTCTCTTTCCCCAGAGATCATCGACGACCTCACTAACCTGGTGGAAAACACAGATGACAAGCTTCGCACCCAGACGCGGCACGTGAAGATGGTGGACAAGAAATCAACGTCCTGTGGTAAGAAATGGCTTGAGCACAAATCCTGCCCTGTTTTTAAATGACGGGAAAGTAGCTTTAGCACTCAGAGGCTGTGTGCAAGGCGCTCCCCCCAAGGGCAGCTTCTTTGAAGAGTGAGGAGAGCCCACATCTCCAAACAGCTGATGCTGTAGGTTTGCCTCACTGCGTTTGCTGCATGTTGATACATTAATTTCCTTAAGCCATTTGACACCAGCATTGCACAATATTCCGATTGGAAATTGCAGAACTGTATGAAATGAGAGCAGTACATGTTAATGATCTTTAACAAAACTTGCTAGCTACCAGCTCTCGCAAGCTGGTCATAGTGGGGAGTGATGCCGCAAGGGCAGTTCTGGTGGTGTCCTGTAGGAATGTGTTCTCAACCAAGAGGCATTCAGAGCCTGCCAGACACGAAGGCACAGCTGGTGGCTCTGTGCAAGCCGCTCATGCTAAATTGTGGCCCTGTTCCATACAGCCAAAGAGAGGGTGTTCATCTCAGGCGAGTGAATGCAGGTTTCCTCTGTGGGATGAAGAGCTGGGGGGTTGGCAGCAATGACTGTGGGTGATGGCAGAACACATCTTGATGTTGGGAAGACAATTGACTGAGGAGTGAAATCTGTGGGAAGGTGGTGGTAGCGAGACACTTGTGTCTACTGCGTGTCTGGTTCTGTGTCTGTGGCTCATTTGTGCCATACTAGAAGGCTCAAACTGCTAACAAGGGTAATTTATGCTCTGTAGAAATTTGACTTATGGCCAGAAGTTCATGAAATTTGGTTCGTGTAGTTTAGGAGGGAGAAAGTTGAGAGCTGACTTGATCACGTGTCTGTTTTGGGCTGCTGGAGAGCTTTTATTCTGTAGGGTGATGGTCCAGCAGCAAAAGCTGCTGAGCTCTGGCTGGCAGTGAGACATGTTCCTGGCAGTGGCTATGTATTTCAGGGACTTACTTAGTTCTTCAGCAGCGATAACTTTTTGAAGGCTTGGATGAGAAAGGCTGATGAAAATCTGTGACTTCTTCTAGAGGATGAAGTTGACTTCCCAGAGGTGTTTGTCTCCAATGTCTCCTGCAGCAGCTGCAGAGAGAATTGAAGCTGTGGCTGCAGAGTTCATGACCGAATTTTGAATTTTAGATCTTGAATGTTGATGCAAGGTGAATTTAATCTAAAACCACGTGCACTTGAATGCTGCAGGGTGCCCCTGTGGGCCTTTGGGGTCTCCCCTTAGTTCCTGTGCTTTTATTTTCTGCATGAGTACAGAGAAGCACAAAGCGAATCCCGTTTCATACAGGAGAGCTTCTCCCTCCTTAGGTATTTCTAGCCCGTTTTTAGGTTCTTCGTGCCAATGCAGCCCCCAGACAATGGCAGTGCTGCTGGATAATGAGCCTGTCTCTTTAACTCCGAAGCCCATGCTGGCTGCTGAGGAATTTGAGAGGAGGAGGAGAATGGGAGAGGCGAAGGCTGGGAGGATCCTGGCTGGATTCCTGGGGGGTGACCTCTCTCACCCTTTCCACATTGAAAAACATTTTTTCTGCAAGGGGTGGTGAGAAGCGCTGCGCTCCGTGCGGTTCCCTCTGCTCCAATAGGTCTTCCTGTGTTTGCATAACAATTTGGGCATATGTAAACACTATATTGCCTCAGATGGCAGCTCTGGTCTGCCTGAGTGTGAGGTTAAGAACAATGAAGCTGGAAGACACAGGCTTTAATGGCATTCTTCCCGTCCCTTTTCCACCCTTATCCCTGCTGCTGAAAGTTAACTTGTATATTAAGGTCAGACAAACCCTCCGTGTATGTACAATTATTCCTTGAGCAAAGCCAAGCAGTGGGAAAACTGGCACCTGCTATGTGATTCCCTCCCCCTCACCCAACGTAGAATTTAAATCAATCAAATCTTTAGTAACTCTTTGGTTTGGGCATTCTCCTTTGGATTTAAACTGGGGTGAAATACGTAGTCTCCCCCCTTGCCCACGCTTTCCTTCCCCAGGATGCAGATATTTGCTTGGACCTGGTCTCTGCACTATTCCAGCATGTGCCTGTTTCTATGGTTTTGCCTCAGTTTTGAAATCAAAATGTCTTATTTTAATGGTGAGTACCTGTACTGGAGCCACTGGCTGTGGATACAAGCGGAGCAGCCTGGCTTGAATAGTGGAATAATCACCTTTTTACAAGGAAGAATGCAACGCATTGATGGGTGTGTCTTTGTTAGCAGCCACTATAATAATGAAATCAAAATATTGCTGATGCAACCCAATTTCAATCAATATTTCAACATCTTGCTCTCATGCAAACATTATTTCAAGCTTTGGAGGTTGTTTCCAGTGACCGATGTGATTTATATCGCAGCCTTCCAGCCTGGTGCTACCTGCTTGGCATAGGCATCACTTGGTGCAGGACGTTCCAGAGAGCAGCGCCCGCACCTCTGGCCCTACTCAGTCCTGGCAGAAACTGTCAGATTGTTTGAGGTGGTTTGTTCCATTTGCAGCTTATTCTCAAGGCTTATTTCTCTTGCTGATTCGAGCTGTTGACAATCCCACCCCTTGCTTCTGCCCAGTGAAGGGCTGCCCTGGTTGGAACCCATCTCGCTTGATGGCCCCAGGCAGCCCCAGACTGGGGTCAGTGGGAACTCCCAGTAATTGCAGCAGAAGAATAATCGTGGGATATGCTCAAATCTGCTGCATTTATGAAATTATTGTTGAAAATAATTGATCATCTGCAGGCAAATGTTTGCAAGTCGTTTGGCATTGTTTTCTTTCTTTTCCACATATACTGGACATTTAGGAGGGATGTTGCGTGTACGTGTTTCTTAGTCTTCAGAAATAGGCCAAGGCGAATTGTCTGAGGTTCAGCAAAGCTCAGTGCCAGGACCTGCACTTGGGTCACGGCAACCCCATGTAATGCTCCTGGCTTGGGGAAGAGTGGCTGGAAAGCTGCTTGGTGGAAAAGGCCCCGGGGGTGGTGATTGATGGAGCTGAACATGAGCAGCTTGTGCCCAGGCAGCCAAGAAGGCCACTGGCATCCTGGCCTGTATCAGCACCAGTGTGGCAGCAGGGCCAGGGCAGTGAATGTCCCCCTGTACTGGGCACTGGTGAGGCTGCACCTTGAATGCTTTGTTCAATTCTGGGCCCCACACTACAAGAGAGACATTGAGGAGTCTGCCAAAAGTTCATGGTTCTTTCTCCCTGCAATTGGCCTCATCCCAGAGGAGGAAGTCTGTTGTTGTCCACAGCTACATCCTGGCTTACCTGGATGGTGCTTTTTTGGTCACTGTCCCCCATCCTTGAATTTTGTAGGTTATATTTTTTCTTTTTTACTGAAAGACATAGGTAGTCAGCTCCCTGCCTAGAGGATGGTTAAACCAGCTTTGGTTGTGATGGGAGCATCCTGAAGTGTTTGTGTCTGAATGAGATACAGGAATTTGAGTAACAGAGGACACAGCTGGGAGCCTGATTCCCAAATGTGACAAACGCAGGGGCGGCTGCAGCCACGAACAGAAAGGTCTTGCTAAACCTGACTTGTGAACCATGGCTTCAGGATGTGATCTGGGGGATCAGAGTTGTCCTGCTCCTGATCACAGAGCCGTGGAATCATGGAATAGTTTGAGTTGGAAGGGACCCTAAAGATCATCACCACCTAAAGCTCCAACTCCCTGCCATGGGAGTCACTCCTTTAGGTGACTCTCAACAGCCGAGGAGAGAAGCTGGTGTCCTGGGGGAGCAAGACAGAAGATTATGACTGTTATAATAAAAACAAGTGAAAAAGAGCAGGCTCTTATTTCTGACAGGCTTACCCATCTCCTCCCAAGCAGTGTGAGGGAAGCGGACCATGTCTTTGCAGTTGTCACTGCATGGATCCCTCTAACCTTCCAGATAAATGAGGAAAATGAGAAGCAATCTACTGCAGGGCCAGTACCTGTGTCCTGGGGAATGAACGTTTGCGGTGTGGTGCCTGAGAAAGTTTGTTTCTGTCTTTCTTTTTCTCCTATTCCACAAGATGGCATTGCAATCTAATCACCTTCCCCAGCCCCAGGTAGATGCTCTCATCTCCCCTTTGCCTTCTGATGCAGGTTTTGGGAGACACTGTAAAGTTGCTTGGTACCGCGTAGGGTTTTTGAATCTTAGCAAATCGCCAAAGGCCTGGATTAAAGACAGAGCTTTGCCAAGCCTTTAATAGGGTTTTTAGGAAGATTTAATTTGATTTTAAACAGAGTAGCTCGGATTATATAAGGTTTCCTCTAGAAAAGAGTGATTCATGCAGGCTGAGGCCTTCTTCTGCCAGATGCTACAGTCACTCTGTTCTGAGTTACGGGGTTTTTGCCGTGGATGTAATTTGGTTCATAAATTACGGGCGGCAGTTACTTAGGTTTGTTCCTCTGACGTTCGCTGTGTGTTTAGATGAGCAAGGCCCCGTCCATTTAGTTTGTTCTCAGCGGAGAAGCTGGTGCAGCGTGCCATTAAATCAACTTTTCCTGCAATCCGACTCTCGGAGCAGTTACACCGATCTTCCCAGTGTTGCTCTGACAACTGCACTGGCTCTGAGTCACCTGTCTCTGCTTCTGTGGGATGAGTTCTCTTGGCCTGGCAACTTACACATTTTCCTGATTTATTATTTTTTTTCCCTTCCTTTGCTTTCTTCCATTCTAAGCAGTTACACATTGAAAAGCTTGTTCTGAGCTGTTACCCTGCAAGGAAGCTCTGAGAAGAAACTTTAACAGAAGAGCAATGAATCTGTTGGTTAAGTTGGGTTCGTCTCTGGTGGATTGTGCGTGTCTTAAACACACCGACATTTCCATCATCCCCAGAGCAAAGCAGCCCAGGGCGGTGGCTGAGGGGACTGAGCAGAAGACAGAGTTTCATCTGGGCTTTCCTATCTCCTCATTCCCTTCTCCTGCAGCGCTTGCTTGCTGCCAGCCTGCCAGGGAATGGCAGGAGTCCAACAGATCTCGCTGCAGGATCTGAAAGAGATGCGACAGAGGGGAGACTGAGATGAGCTCTTAGGCAGAAGCTCTTCCCTGGGAGGGGGCTGAGGCGCTGGCACAGGGTGCCCAGAGAAGCTGTGGCTGCCCCATCCCTGGCAGTGTTCAAGGCCAGGTTGGACACAGGGGCTTGGAGCAAGCTGCTCTAGTGGAAGGTGTCCCTGCGTGTGGCAGGGGTTGGAACTGGATGAGCTTTAAGATCCCTTCCTTGCCCATTATCCCAAACCATTCTATGATTCTGCTTTCCACTAATCTTGCTACCCTGTACGTCATCCTCCCTTACGCTGTAGTTCTTGTCTGAGCTCCCTGCAATGTTATCTTCCCCTCATGCAGCTAGTTTTCCTTCACCGTGAGGGCATGGGTTTGATTGACCGGGGGAAGCAGAGGTCTGCTGGAGGTGAGCCTGGTTTGGGGAGGAACTGAGGGGTTTGCAGCTCCATTGTGTGTGTGCGGCCGTGCTCTTCCTCCCACCTTGCCCTACTGACTTCTGAACCCGCTGTCTAATTGAAGCTGAGATTAGTTGGAGATAGAAATAGCAAAGATAAGGAGTTACTGCAAGCTTCCTTGGGCATCTGTCCTCATTAGAGAGACCCAATTAAGGGCCCTGTTGAGGGAGGAAGGCAGGATGAGCTCAAGTCTCATTAGACACCAGAGAAGCCTCAAAGCAGATTAGTTTAGGGACAGAGCGGGAAATGTGGCTTCATTAATTATGTTAGTGGAACAACTTTTAAATGAACTGGTCCAGTAACTTCAGTTCCTTGCTCACCTAAGACTTCTGGTTCATTTCTTGTCTTGCCATCTTGTTTTCCCATACTGTGAAACACTTTTCCTTGGCTTCGTTAGCTCTGAGTCCCTGAGGAGCAGGTGAGGAGCTCACAGGATGACTAACAGGGTGAAGAGACATCCCAATGTGTGCGTTCTGATTCAGCAGATACGTGGAAACACGGTCACTCAGTGGTGTGAGATGATGCCTTTGCTGGTGGCAGATGCCCAGCAGCCTGGTCCTCACTCCCCCAGTGCCTCCTCCTCGCACAGGCTGTGTTCACAGGTTAAGTATTTGGCTTAAAATTGCTCATGCTGAGATGCTGAAATGGATTCGGCTGACGGAAGGGAGTGGAGCTTAGTTGTCATGGACAGTTCTGGTGGTTTAAAAGGTGGTTTGGAGTGGCTTTGTTTGTTTTCTTCCAGGTGAGGAGCATGGTGTTGACTGGTGGTGTCAGCTCTGTGTGTTTAGCTGGAAAGTATGGGAAGAGCCTTCTGGGTCATAGGATCCCTTCAAGATAAATTTCTGAGAACAAGCTTGTTTTTTCCCCCCCATTACTCCCATTAGAAGACTGCAATGGTCATAAACTTATTCCAGCCTGGACTTGTCAGGGGTACTTCATGTTGCCCACGCGTAACCCTTGTTCTGGTGTCTTGAATAGATCTTTCCCCTCTTTTATTTCACTCCCCAAATGTGTGTGTCTCGGAGATCATTTGGTGTTGCCTCCCAGCTTTTGTTCTGTGGGGCTGCACAAGCGTCTTTACCTATTTAATCTCCTAAGTAAATGTCTCCGTTTTCTGATAAGGCCGTTTTTACACATCTTCCCATGTAAGCATTTTGATTTCTTAAGCATGAGAACCGACCCAGCACGCTGGAGCCTCTCGTGATGGCTTGGCTGTGGCGCTGGCACTTCTCTGGACGCTGGAAAGATTTCAGTTACGCCATGCTGGTGCCTCAGTCAGTTTCGTTCCGAGCTGTTTGTTTGGGCCTTTCTCACTCTTGAACATTTTCCACCTGAGCTGATTTTCTGTCCACCTCATAGCGAAAGCTGTTGTTTGTCTGAGATGTGTGGCTTCCTCTTTCATCCCATTGGGTTTCAACCTTCTTCCGTTTGTCTTCAAAGTTGCCCATTTTTTTCCTGTGTGCTGTCCCAGCTTTCATCTGTGCGGGTGCTGCTTTCCAACTTTGTGTCATCCGCAGATTTCATTAACACACTTGCTTTTTGTGCCAAGGTCATTAATAAAAGTAGTTAATAAGATCAGTCTCCTGACCATTCCTTGAGGAGCTCTGCTGGTGACCTCCATCCATTATGACCCTTCTTTCAATGCTGCTTCTTCTTTCACCAGTTTCCAGGCCTTGCACTTATGCTAATCCCCATTTTTTTCATTTAGGAGTTTCCCACCTGGCACTCCATCACAAGCTGTGCTGAAGTCTGCGTGGATGGGATCTATCACACTTCTTTGTCTAGAAAATTCGTTGTCTTCTTGGGCTAACCTGATCAGCTCTGTTTGGTCCGATTTGCCTTCAGGACAGTCCCATTGTTTTCCACCCTGTTTAGCATCTAGTTTCATGTTCTAATTAGTCTTTCTCCATTCCGATGTGGAGCTTCTGTCTTGCTGGGGTTAGTCAATAGGCTCGTGGTTGCTCACATGTCCTTTTCCCTTCCACGGCGTGGTTGTGCAGGTACTACGGTTCCTCTCTGGTGCTGGACAGGCAGCTGCAGCACAGTCCACCTGGTTTTGGCATACATGTCCCAGACAACATTGAGTTTAAAGGGAAAGACGAGCTCTGGGTGCATCAGTCCTCCCGGCTTCATCCACCAGCTTGCTTCATTTAATGACAGTTCACTCTGTGGCACTGACACCCTCCAGAACATCTGCAGCCTTCTCCATCCTCCAGCCAAGACCTGGGTTGACAGATTCAACCCAAGTCTGGGTCTTCTGCATGTGGGCCACCTCTTCCTATGTTCGTTTTTCTGGCTGTGGTGATCGCCACAGTATCTCCGTACCTCACTTTTGCAGATAAAAACACAAGTGAAATGGTTCGCTTAAGGCTGCACAGCAAGTCCAGAACCCCCTGTGTGCTGAGCTGCACCCCCAGAGCTCAGGGAGGGGATCCTGCCCCTCTGCTGTGCTCTGGGCAGACCTCCCCTGCAGTCCTGATCCAGCTCTGGGACAGCAGCACAAGAGGGAGGTGGAGCTGTTGGAGTGAGTCCAGAGGAGGACACGGAGATGCTGCAAGGGCTGGAGCAGCTCTGCTCTGGAGCCAGGCTGAGAGAGCTGGGCTGGGGCAGCCTGGAGAAGAGAAGGTTCCTTAAGGGGAGACCTTAGAGCAGCTCCAGTGCCTGAAGGGGCTGCAGGAAACCTGGAGAGGGGCTTTGGACAAGGGCCTGTAGGGACAGGACAAGGGGAATGGCTTTAACCTGCCAGAGGGGAGACTGAGATGAGCTCTTAGGCAGAAGCTCTTCTCTGTGAGGGTGCTGAGGCGCTGGCACAGGGTGCCCAGAGAAGCTGTGGCTGCCCCATCCGTGGCAGTGTTCAAGGCCAGGTTGGACACGGGCTTGGAGCAAGCTGCTCTAGTGGAAGGTGTCCCTGCCTGTGGCAGGGGTTGGAGCTGGGTGAGCTTTAAGGTCCCTTCAACCCAAACCAGTCTGGGGTTGTCTGAGTCTAAGAAGCACAGTATAAATAAGGGATGAAGTGCAATCAGAAACTGATCAGTGTAAAATAAGGTGCGGAAAATCCCTTTGCTGCACTACGCTCCTCAGGGATTTGCTTTTCAAGTGGCAGCGTCGACGTGTGAGAATCAAGAGTTGCGAAGGAAGCAGCTGTTCAGTAGCTGAGCCCTAAGTTTATGGACACCCCAAAGGATGGCGGCAGGGGCTGGAGAATGGCATTTCTGGGACAGGAATTGGGCATGGTTTCAAGTCCAAAGCTGTGAAATGGCATCACTCCCCGTTAGGAGCCAGGCTAAGGGGAGAGCAAAAGGCAGTAAACATCGTAATTACATTTGCATATGCAGCTGTTCAAACAGACTGAACTTCATCAGTGCTTGTTCATACCTATCAGGAGACTTATTGCTGCTGTCATCCCATGTAGCAGGAATGTACAAATCTGGTGATAAAATAAGCCCCTGGGCATCCACTCACCCAGGCTGTCCATTACTCCAAAAGGGCAAGCAATTGGTTGCACTTGGATATTGAAAGAAGTGGGAATTGTGTGCAGTGGATTCCAAGTGTCAGTGCTTCCAGCTTAGTTTCCAAGGTTACTATTGCGGAATTAAATCATTAATTTATATTTCTGAAAATGGTGCTGAAATGTGTTAATTTGTACATTACCAAAGAGGCTCAAACTTGTGTCCTTCTGCCTTTTCTTTCCTAACATGCTCAGTGACAAAATAATTGCTCTGGAGTTGAAGCAGTTGAAACAACGGTGTTACAGCTTGGGAATTCTGTGCCACATTAAATTAGGGGAGAAATTATCTGGGTTAACTGTTTGTAGTAATTCTCACAACTTTGAAATTCTACCTTAATCTTTGGCTCCCAAATCCCCAAGTGAGCCATGTCTTCCCTCTCTTGCTCTTGTTAAATCCACCCCAACCAGGGATGCTGTCCTGAGCACAGCGCTGCTGCAGACAGTACCCGGGTGGAGAGAGGGTCCAGCATCTGGAATCCTGCTTCACAGGCCCCGGGCACTTGAGGGACACAACAATACATGGAGGATGTGGTCAATGGAAAAATTAGTTTGCTAGTGGTTATGCCATCTCTTCAGGGCTTTCCGAGATGCATAGAGAATGTTGATCCCACCAAAACTTGGGGATATAAATCATTAAGGGCTGTGAGCTCAAATCTTTCTTGTTTTGCAAAAATATAGCAGGATTCCTGCAGTTGTGCTGACTCTGGCTGAAGGAAAACTGTCCTCCAGCACATGGGAAGAGCCGTAAGGCACACCTGCCCTTTGGGCAGTCACTGGTATTTACCTAAGGTGAAAATCAGCCCTGCTCAGGCTGTGTTGGTCTTGAGGCATTCAAATGCCAGGAGCTACGCTTCCAGCAGGAATGTTAATGAAACCATGGTGCACATCTGGGATCCATGGTTTTGCACTGGGAAAGCATGGGGAGCCATGCATTGGGTTGAACCACACAGCGGTGTCTGCGAGAGCCGCTGTGCCTGGTGAGCGCTGGTGTTCCAGCTCTGTGCTGGGAGCTGTGGGAAGCGGCTCAGCCTGGTGCTGGGGCCGTGGGGCTTGGGTGGGAAAAGCCCCATAGAGGTTTCCAGAAGCAACAGCAAGGAGCTGGGCTGTGGGTGCTGCGGGTGCTGCTTCACACAGTGCGTGCAGCACTACCCTGCCGCCTGCCCTGCTGGGACTCCTGCTGTGTCCCCTATGGGAGCTGTGGAGCAGAGGGAGGTTTCCACTGGGTCAGTCCACAGGAGAAGCTTGTGCTGTGGCTGTGGGATCACCAGAGCCGATGCAGAGGAGGGTGGTGGGTAAAATGGGATCATCCCCTTTTGATACCTCTGAGCAGAGGGCAAGGGGCCACCCGAAGGAGCACTTGCAGCCACCTAATCTCCTGCCAGGACTCAAGGGAAAAAGCTTCTTAACAGACTTCAGCTCACAAAGGACTGTACAGCTACAGAAGGGCAGTTTCACGTCTGGCAACACCGAGCTGGGTTGGACCCATTGCCATGAGCACATCCAGGAGTGTGTGCTGCCTCTGGAAGGTGCTTCGTCACCCTCCTTTTGGTGGAATGTGCAATCACCACCTAAGCTGCTTCTCCAGACTCAGAACCATGACGAGTGGGGGTTTAAGTCATGGGCATCCAGAGAAGCTGTGGCTGCCCCATCCCTGGCAGTGTTCAAGGCCAGATTGGACACAGGGGCTTGGAGCAAGCTGCTCTAGTGGAAGGTGTCCCTGCGTGTGGCAGGGGTTGGAACTGGATGAGCTTTAAGGTCCTTTCCAACCCAAACCAGTCCATGGTTCTATGAATGTGAGACATCTCTGCTTCAGAAATACTTTTTCACTTTGGGTGGATGGAAAGGTCTTGTTCTGCTACAGGATGATCAGCTTGTGGGAATGGCTTTGCTGTGGAATTCTAGTGAGTACTGGGACTCACTGAGATGTGCGATGAGTTGCAGATGTGAGGTTGGGCCTCATCTAGTTTTAGATGCATTATGGTTGTCTTGTGCCACATCCCCATTTCTATTATAACACATAGTAGCTATTGTGTGATGCTTATCTTCCATATAGTAAAAAAAATATGCACCAGAGCATTGCCTTTCTGGCAAGGAAGAGAGTGCTGGTAGCGAGGTTTCAGTGGAAACTTCATTTTCCAAGCTGTGCTTTCTAAACCCATCTGGTTATGCCATTTATCAGAGAGATGCGTTGGGAAATGCTGTAAAACTTGCTGTACCGTGCTGCAGTAGCCTTTTGCAGGAGGAGTGGCGGCCGAACTGTCCCTTGGTCGTTGTCTGCCTGGAAATTTAACTGCATTTATCACTGCGGTGCCTGGATAGGAGCTAAAGAGGGAGCGGTGGGAGGCGCTCCCTGCGCTCCCCTTCCCAGCCCTCCTTGCAAGGCTCCTTCCTAAACATTTTCCCCTTCTTTTGTCGGGAGCCTGACAGAATACACTTTAAACTTCTTTCTGCTTCCATAGATGGACAGTTTTATGCCATACAGACAGTGCCTGCTGGGATTTTTATGGCCTATAGTTCTGTGAGCAAGGTTTTGCTCACAAGTTGGCTGGGCTGAGATGACCTTCTCCTGTTCATTAACTGTCTGTTGAAAAATATGCGTGTGGTGGTAGCTACAGAGCCTTGTTTGGGGGTATTTTAGGTGGTGCAGGGAGGTCTGGTCCTTTCCTTCCCTCCTCATTATCTAGCAAAAGTGACTGCTTAGGGCCTGGTTTATTTACCTAATAAACTGCCTCTTGTATCGTCTAGGAAATGCTCACATTTTTCAGCCAAGAAATCCTAGTAACAGGCAAACAGAGGTCCAGCAGTCAGGTCTGGGGAAACAACGAAATGAAGGTCAGTTAATATTGCTGTTATTCTCTTTCCCGGTGGCCATGACAGCAGGGGTGGTTTATTTGAAGATCCCAGACTCGGAGTCATTGCCTGCATTGTTGGTCCCCCGAGCGCTGGAGGCTGTGCCAACACTTGGGGATATTAATGTATTCTACAGATCAGTGAATGAAGAATTCCTCTGCACTCCTTTCTTCAAAAAAAAAGGAGAAAAAGAAAAAAAATCCTCTTCTCTCCCTTCCCCCCTTCCTCCCCACACTTTGTTTGCAGTGGCTTTGTCTGCGGGATGTTGCTGGGCATTCCTAATGAGCAGGGGAGGAATTGCGATGGGGGCCAGGGCGGTGGGCGCAGTTCCTGCTTCCATTACCCATGGTGAAGCTGTTGTAGGGTGCTCAGGTGCGCGGCAGCTTTCACCCTGGCAGGGTTTGGGCATGGAAATAGCCAAAGAGGGGAAGGAAAAGGCTCATTTTGGACACGTGAAGCTCCCTGATTTGCTTCCTCCAAGGAGAAAGTCGTGCCCCGTCACCCCCCGCGCGGGACTCGATGCCTCAGTGCTTCTTTAGTATTCATCCCAGAGCGGTGGCTGCAGCCATCTCCCGCCTCACCCTGAGCAGCTGCTCAGAGGGACAAACTTAAAGCAGTTCCTGCTCCTGGTGACTTACTGCCAGGGAATAATTGGGTTCTGTTTGGGAGGAGCATAGAGCATCCCCATCCCAGCGATGGAAAATGTGCAGGGTAGCAGGGGCTTGGTGGGATGAGTCTGTGGAGACTGTTGTGGGTTCAGTGGGAATAAAAGCTGGTTTCATGAAGAGACACTTGCCCGGTAATAATGCAGTGGATCAGGGAAAGGCGCCTGATCACTTTTATGTATTCTTGTTCCACAGCAGGAATTGTACTTAGATATTTTTTAATATGTTCTTTGATCCCTCATGGAAATGTTAATAAGACAAAACCTGCTAAAGAGCTCTCGAGACGCTGCCCTGCTTTGCAGAAGGGTGGACTGAAACGCAGACCCTCTGGAGGGCTTCTGACGCACAAGCAGCCCCTTTGTTTCCTCCTCTATAACCCAGAGACACGTCTAACATTGGAGGGAAGATGAGAGGAGGCTGAAGAGGCCGGGCTGGAGGCACGGCATTCCCCATTTGCAAGGGAAGAATCGTGGATCGGCTCTTCAGGCCGTGGTTTGACGGGCAGAGCAATGCCTGTGTTTGAAGTCCGCACTGACGGTACTCTCAGAATGGAAGTGGGATGCTTTTAGGCCGGCTTTCACTTTCACTTAATTAAGAAACTCGCAGGCTTTGTCTTGAGGAGCGCTGTTAATGTGTGAAGCTCCGGCCCCTGTGAAGAGGGGCTGGGGCGGGAGGGGGGATGAGCAGATACACTGCTTTTGTGCCGTGTTGCCAAACTGAAAACAGTAGCAAGTGCGAGCTGGGCATGGCAAGAGGTCACCCCATGTGTGCAGCACTGAACCCGCCTCCTGCTGCAAAAAGCCTTTCTTAGGGACTCAGCACCAGCCAGCCCTCTGGTATGGGAAATAACAGTAACTCATGGGGGGTAAGGAGGGTTTTGTACGTGTCTTGCAGCATCCTTCATTGGTCCTGATGCAGGGTCAGAGGTTACACCAAAAAAGGGCAAATGGTGTTTCTTAAGTAGCTAATGCCTCTGTGTGTATTTACAAGGGGAGAGATATTAGCTGTGAAATATCATGGGCTGGCCAGATGATGAGCTGTTGGGGGGGTGGCGTTAGCAGGGGGTGATGATAATGGAAATCACCTGAAGGAATTAAACCTACCCAAAGTGGTTTAAGTTCAGACTTAAACAGGAGAGACTTAGGTTAGATATAAGGAAGAAGTGCTTCCTGTGTGGATGCTGAGGCACTGGCACAGCGTTCACAGGGAAGCTGTGGCTGCCCCATCCGTGGCAGTGTTCAAGGCCAGGTTGGACACAGGGGCTTGGAGCAAGCTGCTCTAGTGGAAGGTGTCCCTGCCCATGGCAGGGGGCTGAAACTGGATGATCTCAATGTCCTGTCCAGCCCAGACCATTCCATGATTCTATGAAAGTAATGGGCTTGTTTCCAAGTTTGCGGTGTAGCAAATGCACCTGCTGTTGTCATCAGCTCCCTGTTCGCTCACAGTGGTTGCAAATAAATGCCATGATCTTTTCATGGTCTTCAGATCTCTTGATCATGTTGGTCAACACTGATTTGCTTTCCTTTTGTCTGATAGCTAGAGAGAAAACTTCAATGCTGGCACTGACGGGAGCAGTGAGCAGGCTGTTGTTGTCAGGTCAGACTCTGCACTAGCAGAGCCAGCTGCAGAGGTTCAGAAATAAGGAGCAAAATGTGCTCATCTGAGCCAGAAAATGGCAGCACTTCTGAAATGAAGTTTTGTCGGGCTTAGCAAGTGTCTGGTGAAGTGTTTCTACCGCTCTGTCTGAGGTGTGTCTTGAGGCATTATGGTTAGTTGGGGCTGCAGGCTCTACAGCCGTCAACTCCCAAAGACATGGTCCCAGCCTTTGGTCCCAGCCCAGTGGCCAAAGTGGCCTTTAGTGTGCATCTGAGGAAGTCTCATGTCTCTTCATCCAAACTGAAATACTTGGTCTTCATCTTGTTGCTCTGTTACTTTTCTGGAAGACTGGAAATTAACCCAAGGAGAAGCTTTGGTACCAGTTTGGGATGGAAGAGGGAGATGGTCAGGAGATGCAGAGCCAGACAGTAGTTTAGGAAGGATGTTAAAACTAAGGAACTTTTTACACACGTTGGAGGGCACCCAGCAAAGGCTGTCAGGGCTTGGCAGAGGTAGCTGGGGATGACAGGTTGCCAGCTGTGATTTGGGGGTGCTGTATGAGGCAGAACAGAATGAGGATAGCCTTCACTATCAGGAATTTCTGTAAATTTGTGTTAATTCCTCAGCTGAGGAGTTCCAGGATGATGGCTTCGATTCAGATGTGACGCACATCCTGTTTAGTGGTTCCCTATGTGTGGGTGATAACTGCTCCTCTTGCCCCCTCCCTGTGCTCCAGCATGGGCAGGAGCATGGTCAGTCTTTACTTTATACTGCTTTTTGGACCTTTGCCACTTCCCACTGTCACTTCCTTCTGGTTGCCCAGGAGGAAAGACAAGTGTTTCACACAACACGATTCCATATCGCCAGGGTTAGATTTTTAACATAGCAGGCACCTTTGTGTAGCTCCCTCAGATCTTCAAGGAATTTGGAAGTATGAACTCTAGAATGAAAGAGATTCCCAGCTTTATTGCTTCTCCCTGCCCTTGATGATTTTATTCAGCAGTGTACGATTTCCAGCTCCTGCAGGGTTGGGTGGTTTCTAACTACCGCAGTGTTTAGAATGTCTTTGGGGATCCCAGCAGACAATGGTTTGTGTTTAGCTCTAGAGCATTAGCAAGGCAACAGTACTGCTAAAGTTTGGGAAAAGTACCTTTTTAGAGCCAAAGTGACTCATTCCTGCTGGAGAAGCAGCAAATGTTTTTCTGGCATTTAAATAAAATGCAAAAATACTGATTTCCCACCTTGATGTTGAAGTAAAGACTCAAAAGTGAGGGGAAAAAAGCCCAATATTTAGGCCCTCTACAAAAACACTGGCAGTGCCAAATGATTCATACCGAGTGTTTTCCAGCGTGTTTTCAGCATTATAAACATTGACATTTCCAGCTTCCTGAGATGAGAGGATTTCATTTCTTCTTGTGAATTCTGCATTCTGTGCTTTCTGATTCAGAAGCTCTGTAGTTGGAGCGGCTGTTTTCACAAGGTACTCAAGTCACTCGGGCGCTGGTAGAAGTTTGTTTGAAGCTGATCTCCAGTTTTTGTTCGAGTTCCAGGTCCCACTGGAGATTCGAAGGAGAAGTGGATTTTCAGACTTAACAGTGCCCCTCAGCCCTTTGCTGAAATTAGAATTCCTTGATTTCTGCTCATCTTTCCCAGTGTTGCTGCTTCTGCTTTACTGGTTACTTTCGCAATAGCAGCACTATTAATATTGCCATTGGATGCGTGGCTACTTTGCCATGTCCTCTGTGCAACTTCCTGTATAAGTGTTTTATGCTTTTTTACCATCATCTTTGGTATTTCAAAGATGCTCATTGCATTGGTAGCTGAATGCAGTAATACAAATTAATGCAGAGTAAGTTCTCTTCTCCTGTGTACTTAGCTGCATTTAAGCATTCGTATCATGTTTGTGCATGCATATTGTTGGTTAATGGTCTGTGAGAGAGACTTTCTCGAAAAGGAATATCTTGAGTTCAGATCGGTCAGCCTTGCCCACTGGCGAAAAGCTGTTCCTGTGCTTCATTGAGACTTCTCTGCAGCTGGATCTGCTCTAGCTTGGACTAAATCCGCTGGCCTGCTATAGCGTGGAGCTACTCTGAAGGCTGTGGTGTACTCCATGCAGGAGGAGAGCCATGCTTCAGGCCTTCAGGTTCTGCTTGAAATGAAGAGTTGGTGCATTTGAAGGCTTGCTGTTATATGCTGTATAAGCCCTCTTTAGATCAGGAAGGTTTAATTCTGGTACTTGGTAACTACTGAGTTTTCTCTTGGGCTGTCCAGGTGCTTTGCTCCCATTGCAAAGATGCAAGCTTTGCTTTGGCTGCCAAAGGTACCAAACACATCACCCAAGGAAGGAAGAGTTGAACTGATTTTCATTTGCTGCTGTGTAAAAGGAAGGTCAATGGGTAATCATGGCTTGCTGGTGGTCATCTTTGTCCTGCTGGTTCTGGCAATAAGTACATGGTTAAGTCATCAAATTGAGAATTAGGGAGTATTTAGATATTTAATGGCTTAATAGGCTGAGCTGGTTGTAGCCTGACTGATGTGGTAGTGCCCAAGAGGGAGGTGAGGCCTGCCCATAGGTGGGCATTCGGGTGTTTTTACAGGTTATGACTGAACAAGTTTTACAACATACAAGCTCCAGTCGTCTGCTTCCTTGCTTAATTTGGCAGGGGTTGCAGGAGAGCTGAGTGTGAGCGAAGGGCTAGTTTTGGCTTTGCTCTGCTCAGTGGCTGCTTTTAGTGGTGGTCTAGCTCACCTGAGATACCACATTGTCACCATAACTCTGAGATAGTGAGGAGGACCCCATCTCCTTTTAAAGCCTTCATTCAGCATTAGTCAAGAAAGAAACAGGGCATCAGGAAGTCAGGAAAGGTGTTACTTCTAGGCAGGCTTCCCATCATCGTGGACTCGTGTGACCACTTTTGCTTCCCTGTAGTGTTTGTGCTCTTCTGCCAAGGCTCTTGGAAGGTGAGTCCTAAAAAAAGACCTTGTGGCCCTAAGGAATGAAGGGAGGAAGTGGGATTGGTGTGAGGAATTGCTCTCCTTCACTGACAGGCCAGTGTTGGCTTCATCCTGCAGTGGCTGACCTGTTTAAGTAGCTCCTTGCCATATATATTGTCCTTTGTGGAAGGAGACAGTGCTCTTGTCCCCATTGGGGTGCCTGTCTGGAGCATCATCACTGTCCCCCTGCTCTTGGAGCACCTCAGCTTGAAGGTGCTAGAGGAATTTGAGTTAAACCGTTGGATTTCAGGGACACGATCCAGAATTTGTCAAGTTTTGATGATGATAAGTTGTGAATTGCTTCACAGTGCCCTGCAAGGTCCCTCCTTCCCAGGCGGCTCTGCAGAAGCGGCTGCTTGGGTGTTTCTTCTTGGTTCATGGACACAGGCGAAGGCACATTCTCCCAGGGCAACCTGAGGTCAAGGCATGGATGCAGTGGGCAGGAACAGCCCCTTGTCTCTGCTGTGCTTGTCACATGCAGAGTCCGACATCAGGAAATCCCTTTGGCTGTTGGTTGTAGGTCGCTGTGTGGAACAGTAGCAGGTCCAGACAGTGGGATCCCGCAGGTTGGGAACATGGGGGAGGCAGGTGGGCTGAGGATGACTGGAGAGTTCCTTGGGGAGCTGGTGTTCATTAACCCTCTGTTGCTGCAGGTCGTCAGGCACCCCTTTGGGGTTGGTAAGCTGGTGCATTAACAGGTCAAGTTTATCTGCTGATGTGTGGACATGGCTGATGCTCAGGAGGTGGAGGGTTCCACACTGAGCAGAGTCTGCAAATGGGCTGCTTTCCCTGTTACTTTGCTGAGATGTCTTGAACTGTCCTCTGCAGTGAAGGAATACATGTTAGTCTCTTTGTCTGGTGGCTTGGTAAACCCACCGTTATTCATGGTGATTCCCAAGTGTCCCCATCGCCACTGTTAGGTCCTTGTTACTTCCCTTCTTCACAGCTATCAAACCTCTTACAGCTTTCTGAGATTAGCCCTTCTCATCTCATGCTTTTCTGCACTTTATCATGGCCTCCTTTGAGATAAAAAGGCATGAAATAGTCTCTTCTGGTGGAGTTTCCCTTGATTGAACTAGACAGCACTTC
Source organism: Amazona ochrocephala (assembly GCA_039720435.1). Classification (NCBI taxonomy): domain Eukaryota; kingdom Metazoa; phylum Chordata; class Aves; order Psittaciformes; family Psittacidae; genus Amazona; species Amazona ochrocephala. Next base: position 83,151,641 of record CM077879.1, read on the forward strand.
AGTAGTCCTCAGCTGTCTGACTTCTTGCATAAGACACTTTCTCTGAGAGATATTTTTAAAGACATCTCTTTGTTAAAAATACCTCAGGTAGGAGGGAGAGCTCTCAGCACACTCACCTTCTCCAGCATGATGGGGTTACGCCCTTTGCTTTATATAGATCGAGAAAATAGGGAATTTGCAATTCTGCAGATAATGGAGGGTTGCTGAATAACGCTGTAGAGACTTGTGTTCAACGCGGTGCCTTTTGAAAGGAAACTGTTATAAAGCCCTGTCTGAAGCCTCTGTGGAGCAGCCTCTCCCAGAGCGTGACGCAGTGTCCTTAATGGGAAAATAAAATGATTGCTGCCTGTTCACCTGGTACCCTGGGTGAATAATTTCCCAGCCGCAGCCTACGTACTCTGGCAGATCATGATGAAGTCCATAGATAGGCAATTGCCCATCTACCACGAGGGCATAGACCTGCAGCAGGAGCTCATGGTCTTAACTCGCTCTTGCAGCTCCCATCACCATTCCAGCAGCTGGTTCTCTGGCCACAGAGCTGATTTATTTGTGGGTTGTTTTTTTCTGTTCTGGGTTGCCAGAGCTGCTCTGCTGTGTTGGGTTTATTACATGCACATGGCAGATAGCTGCTGCTCTCTGTCTTGTTTGCAGACACCCCTCTGCTGTTCCCTGGTGCTGCTGTTGGCAGTGCCATGCGTACACCCACTGAGCAATGGCGCGGAGCTGCTCAGTGCTTGTGTGGATGATGGTGCTGGCAGCATCACTGCTTCGAAAGCACTGATGCTTCTCTGAAAAAGAGTCATCTCAGCGGTGAGCTGCTGAGCTGCAGAACATGGCTGCTGCTTTTCCCCCTGTATGATTTTAAACGTAATATTCCTTTTTTTTTGGAGGAGAGCAAAATGAAAGTTCATTGGGAGAAGGATATTTAATGCTGCCAAAAGAAGTTCTTGATTGTGGTTGATCCTGAAACTGGTGATGAATGTGTGCTACCAGGGCCGGGGGATTTGGCGTATGAATTTCCCAGGGTTTAATCATCTCATAAGGCTGCTGAGTGTGACTCCTTCCCCAGTAATCTGCTTAACTCAGTCATTTACCCCTCCTTCTGCCTTGCCTGGAGAATGAATCTCACAGGTTGTTTGCATGACAAGTAGCTTGGGATTGTCTGAGTCTTTAGCAGTTTGAGTTAATGGTTTGCCATGTTCACTGGCAGGCTGGTTGAGGAGCAGAGCTGGAGAACAGGTTTATGGGCAGTACTATTCTAGGCTGCATGGTGTCTTTTGAGAGCTAAAGTGTTTTGGCTGTTTTTTGCCTTTCAGAGGATGTTTTTCTCCACCAAAACTAATCTTGGGGGAAAATGATGTTTGGTAGTTCTAGGATTATTGGATTTGCAGATAAAAACTGCTCTGCTAATGGCAGCTACTGACTGATGACCAAAGCGGCTAACTGGGAGATGTTTCTTGGCAGCTGATCATGCTAAAAATCTCCCCTCAAAGCCATGAAAACCACAGGGGACAATGTTTAAAAAAAGAGTTGTTAACAAGCAAATCCCTGCATCCACTTCTTTGTGTTAACAGAAAGTGAGGATGCTCCATCAGGAGCGTGACTTCTAAACTGTATTATCCCCTCACACCAGACCCTCGCTGTGCTAAGCATAAAAGGATAAGCATCCCTTCATCCCTTCACCTCTATTTTTAGTTTGCCTCCTCCTAAAGCTAAACCTTGTGAATAAAATTCCTGCTTCGATATAGGCTCCATGAGGTGCGGTCAGCTTGTGCGAGCTTGTAACTGGGACAGAGGACACAGAAAAGGTGGCTGAGGGATGGGAAGCTGTGGATAAACTGTATGGGTTTTGTTTAAATTGCTGTCATGTTCTGTGGCTTGCTTCAAATCAAATACTGCTGCAGTCCCAGTGGCTTGCACCTCATGTGCATTGTGTTAACCATTTGCAGATGACGTTCTTTCTGCTGTAAAGCCATGTGTGCAGACGGAAACTTTTGGAGGGGTTGAGGCAGGATTTGATGAAACCTTTAACCCCCCCAAACCATTATTTTGGAGTTGTTCGTGTGTGGGTCTACCTGGTGACATGATGCAGGGGTCGCGGCGTAGATTTTCCCCTCTATGACTGAGAGGTGAGATCATCTCGGAGAGCTTTGCGTGAATGCAGAGCAGCAAGCACAGCTACCACAGACTGGGGCGGATGTGGAGGTTCAGCTCCCTCCTCTTAACATTGCCCTAGCTTGTTTTTTATAGTTTCCAGCCAGGAAAACCTTCCTTTCTTGTGCTGGATAATTCATGGATCCCCCCAGCTGAACTCAGACCCCACTTGGAGCAGCCTCACTCATGGCCAGTGTCCTTGGGCTCCTTATAAGTAGCCGTGGACCACGGGTGGAAAGTGCCTGTTGGCTTCTCCTGCTGAAGGTGGTCTCATTCTCTACACAGATTCACAGGAGTTTGGGTCTTTGCCTTCACTTTGCACTGGGAATGACTGCATCCATGCAGAGTCCATCTGACCATGGGTGGACACTGCCTGTCTGTTTGCAGGATCAGGACCTGAAGAGGAAGGGGCTTCTCTCAGGTCTCCTGTACCTAGATAAGCCAAGCTTTTGTTAGCATAGCACCAAGGTGATCTGTGTTTTTCATGGGGAAAGATAAACATGAATAATAATTTATCTCATCTTTCTATAAGCCGGATGAGAATAAGACTGAAACACATGCTGCAATTGTGAAAGTGCATTGAAAAGCCTGTTTGTTTCTGATTCAGAAAGACGGGGTTGGTTGAAAAGTGTAATTTTAGCAGAATTGTGCCACTTGCTTTGAGTAAATGGTTTGCAGACAGCAAAGTCCTCAAAGCAATGTAAAATCTGGGGGATAAATGGGAACCTTCCTAATCATTTATGCGAAGCCGGGGACGCCGTGAACTTGGTTTGAAGCTTTCATACCTAATGTGTTCTCCTGCACTGCAGAGATGACTTTTCCTTCCCTCAAGGCCCATCTTTAGATGAGAAGATGGAGGCTGCCTACATGGGAAGAGAGCAGAAACTCCCAGCGGGACTGACTGGTCTGTGGTGTCAGCGAAAGCAAGTGCAGGGGAGCAGGGATGGGTCCAGTGGTCAGCCCAAGCAAACTCCATCTCCTGAGGCAGAGCCCTTGTGAAGCCTAGATGTGGATCTGGATTTCAGCACCGCTGCGGAATTCCCAAAGGACGCGCAGAGACTCTTTATAGGCCACCTACTCTTGGCCACATTTCCCTTTCCTGTGTTTGGTATTGTGAAGGGTTGCGTGTTACTGGCATGGGGAACACAAGATGCTTTGAAAACATTGCTTTTCTTTTGTCAACGAAGTGACTAGGACTTTCTTAATTGTGGATTCTTTTAGTTAATTAGAAATGTTTGGAAACGCCTCACACCTCAGCAGGGTTCAGTTCTACTGGGCGCCAAGTGCTTTGTTCTTCATCCAGCAAAGCACTTACGCATGTCTTTAAGAACACTTTACAGGCTGGAATAAGCTCATTGATTTCAAGGCACTGAAGGATTTAGCCAATACCAAATTGCTTCCAATGATTCTGACTCAAATAGTGACATCCAGGAAAGTGTTTCTTGAATGTTAATGCTACCTTAACTAGCAGTATCTCAGGCTTCAGAACTTGAGTTGGTTAGAGAAATGAGACAGAGTGTTTGTGGGGAAGTTTCTTCTGAGGCATAGAGGAAAATCCATAGTTAAAGGTGATTTCCCCCCTCTACTCCCTTTTTTCCCTTCCAGTTTTGTAGTAGCGTAGGCTAGCTGTAGCCATGGCCATCTTTAGCAAGCTTTGAATGAGTAAAGAGGAAACTGAAACAATTTGGAAAAGTACAGAATAAGCAAATACTCTGGAGAGACTTTTAGTGGCACCATGATTAATAAGGGACACTCCTGGTAATACTATCACAACAGAGCTATTGCAAAAGCATATGAGCATCCTTCACTGGGACAGGAGCAGGATTCAGACAAACGATCCAGGGCGATTTATGCCTCTTTGCAGTGTGGGTTTTTCTCCCCCAGGCAGTGTGAGGGGAATGGACTCTGTAGATTTAACTGTGGGATCAGACTTCAGGAAAAAAAATCATTTGTAAATCAGGCAACTTCTCTTTGCTCCCAAGTGTTTTCCTCTGGGTGTCTGTTTGATAACAGGCTACATTCCTCGTGCAGGCTGGTTTTATTCATTTGATTTTCTCCCCTCTGTGTCAACCCCCGGTAATAACCTCGTGGAGCTGAAGAAGGGAAACATTCTCCAGGAGGAGAATCCGAGACAAAATAGATGAGGATGGGTTTCCGACACGTCCTGCCGGCGCTGTTTTATTGCTGTTCTCCGTGACACACGCAGGTCCTGCTGGCGCGTGAGCACACGGAGGGGGGCCCACGGCCATGGCTCCCCCTGCGCTGAGCTCCTCCGTGCTCCTGTCCCCCCCCCCCCCGCTTTGTCCCCTGCACTTTGTTCTCGGAGCAGTTCTTTCTTTCATCCCTTTGAAGACGTTACCGTGCAGCTGCTGTGACAGCTTGTAGCTGTCATGTGCGAAGGCTGGGAGGGAAGAACTGGAGTTAAGAGCTTAGGAACTTCTCAGGCTTTAGGAAGGAACTGAGATGAAATGATCCTGTGGTTTTCCCTCCTCCTTTCTCTCTCTTTTTTTTACTACCAAAGGAGAGGGGACCTCTTGTGCTGCACGTGCATAAATTGTGCAGGTTTGGCTCTGCTCAAGTCAGGAGTGAAAAAATAAAGTAAAATAGCCATCCTGACACATGAGGCAGTGCAGTCTTCCAAACCCAAAATAGCTTCGTGTAATACATATAGGAGTCAAAGATCTGTGTGTGGGGGCTTTAAGAGATGCCTTGCCTTCTTTTTTTGGAGAAGAAACTTCTGTTAACATCTAAATGATTTTAGGAATTCAGCAAAGATTGAATTCCCTCCTTCATCACATCAAACTTTCACATTGCTACTGAACTGTGGTATTTTGTCGGCCTCCTGCTCTTCAGGCTCCATTTTCCAAAACCTTTAAAAAGTGATTATGCAAGTCAAACCTCATTTCTTATCACAGTTCTGTATTTATTGGCTCAGTTGTTTGGAAGGGATTGTTTCACCCACCCTGTTTCCCTTGGCATTTTTAGAAGGTTCTTCTAGTTGTTAGCAGCTGTAAATGGTATTAATAAGAAGTATTTGGTTGCTGGTTTCTGCAGTTTTGTATGTTGATTAGGTTGGATTGCCAAAGGTTGAGCAAGTTTCTAAAAGAAGGATTGTTCTTTGAGTTATGAAAACACTATTCTCAACAAAAAAACAACCCTGTTTGTATCAGGAATTTTGCACGCAGGCTGATACACTTCTGCAGAGACTGGGGCGAAACACTGACTTGTCCAAATTGGCATTGACTTTAAAGTCAATGAAGTCTCATCTAAAGATCTTCTGAAATATTGGAAGAGCCAGACTGAAAAGTGTCAAGGTGTTTTTCCTTTTTGTTAGTGTTGTGTTTGAGATGATAAGCACTTGCCAAATTTAGCATTACCTTTTTGGGTTGTCCACAGTGTGCTGGTCTTCCCAAAGTAGTTTTATAGTGGGTTAGTAAATACCTTTCTCAGCGCAGCTCTGTTTATTTGTGATTGTCTTGTTTGGTTTCGTTTGGGGAGAATCCAGTGTGTGTGCGCTGCCTGAGCGGTTGTGCATCTTTAAAGTTTACAAGACTCAAGTTGACAAAGCCCTGAGCAATCTGCTTTGAGTCTGGTCATAGAATCATAGAATGGTTTGAGTTAGAAGCGGCCTTAAAGCTCATCCAGTTCCAACCACCTGCCGTGGGCAGGGGCACCTTCCACTAGAGCAGCTTGCTCCAAGCCCTGTCCAACCTGGCCTTGAATGCAGCCAGGGATGGGGCAGGGATGGTCTTAGAATCATAAAATATCTCAGGCTGGAAGGGATCCATAAGGATCATTGAGTCCAGCTCCGTAAATTGACCCCGCTTGGAGCAGTAAGTTGCCCTAGAACCTTCCATGGTCCCTTTCCACCTGATTGTTTCATGAATTTTGACTCCAGTTGTCTTTCTTTAGAGCCAGAAGAGCATCTCCTTTCTGTGGTCATCGTTTCTTACTGCTGGAGTACTAGATTCACCCAGACTAAATTCATGGAATGACTCATCTGAAAAGACGTGCAGTTTCTTTATGCAGCCCCTCCTGTTTAAGCCCCGCTGCGGGTGGGGACGGGCTCTGTGAAGTGTGATTTACCCAAGAATGAGAAGCTGGTGCTGAACAAAGCCTGTTCCTAATTGTATCCCATGAAGCAGAGTGTTTACCAGCTGTGTAGCTGCAGTAGGCAGGTAATGACACTACCCAGGCACAAGCGAGTTTGCCACAAAGTTAGGTTCACTTCCCTCTGGGACATCAAAAATAGAAATAATAACCGTCTCCCCATTTATCTGTGTTCCTGTTCAAGTGAAGGCTGCAGTTTATATTTCATCCAATGCGTGGGGCATCAGCCTGTGGCTGTTGAGCTGCATGTAGCTTGTGGAGTGACTCGAGGGCAATTGCTGTAACAGAGTTAAGATGTGACCAGCAGCTTTGTTCGGTGAGGTCAGATTTCCCAGCAGACTCCCTTAATGCGGAAAGAAGTAATTGTGTCGTGGGCCGACGCCGCTGGGTTGGCTTAGGAGCTGCTTGGTCACCTCATCCAGCCAAACCTCCCAACAGACACATCGATACTGGGGAAACCCTCATCATCCGCTGCTGGACTCTGAAGCTTGCACCAGGGCTCTGAATTATGGCCCTTCTGGCTCTTAACTACATGGAGGCTTTGATGTTTAAGGCTGCACTTAGCTGGTCTTAGTTCTTGAGCGTGATTGCACAACCACTTTTACTGGAGAAGCTCCTCTCGACTCAGCCAAGAACACTAATGATAAACTCGTGGCTGAAGCGGTAGCCTTTTCTCGTATACCTGAAATTCTGTCTTTGCACTGTTCTTCAAGATCTGGAGCAGATGGAGGGAGACATAACGAGCAAAGCAGTGGGAGAACAGCTCAGACTTAAGTCCATATGGACTGGAAAAACAAAAGGAGTGTTAGAAGTGTGTAACCAGTTCAGACATAGTATGTAATTAATCTTCATCTGTGGCTTTTAAAATCAGCAACAGGCAGAGTATCTCAGATTGAAACCCAGGTTTGTGCAGATGTGATGGATGTGTACACAGTTTTTTCTGAGCTTTACCCCACCAAGCCTCCTCTCCCAGGTAGGTTTATGTCAAGTGCATTGAGTGGAACAGCGCAGCACAGAGTGGCTCTGACCATGCCAACAGCCTTGTTTATTGGCCTTATGTCAGTAGTTTCATGTTTGAAGTTGCCCAATGTTTAATTCTTATTTGTGCTCAGTTTTAATTTTTAAAGAGAAAAAAAAGAAAAAAAAATCCATGCTGCTTTTGAGCTGGAGTTTCTCATACTTAAATCTGCGTAAAGATGATTTATGGTGCTAGTAGGGCTCCACTGGAAATGCAGGATCTACTCTGAAGTGGATTGCACAGCCCATGCTGAAATGTTTATTGCCGTCTTCAAAATAGAATACATCAGGGTTGATGGGGCCTGTCCAGGAAAGAGAGAGAGTGGAGTGGAGTGGGGCTAGTGGGGTATTTTTAGTATTCCAATAAAAGACAAGGCTTTTAAAGGAAATCACTTATTGCCATTTTGCAATCAAGAATGCAGGAGTGTTCCAGGGACTGCAAGAAATATGCTTCAAGAATGTCAGAGCCATAAGGAACTAATCATAAATATTCTCTCATTTCCACCCCCGTTTCTTGCTCTGAGGAAGCCATTTAGCAGCTTTGCAATTTGTATGTAAATCTCAACCCTCCTGACCACACGGTCAAGTATCCAAGGGACTTAGGAGCCAGCATCCACTTTTCAAAAGTTCTTCCAATTCCTGTGCAAGCAGGGCACTTTTTCGAATAGAAGACACATGGTCCAACCTTCAGGAATGTTTAATTTGACCTTAAATGACTTCATATGAACCCTACAGGATTTTGTTTTCTGCTATAACTTTCCTTGATCAGTGTCTTGCTAGTGAGGTTCCTCTTGTGCGTTCAGGTAGACCAGTAGAACTGGAGTTCTGTTACTGCAGCTTATTCCCCTCCTTTGACTGAGTTGTGGTTATTTTATTTCTTTTTGGGTTTATTTTTTTTCCCATGTGTAACTTTGGTTGTTGATGTTTTAAACCTTTCGGAAGCTTTCTGGGAGCTTTTTCTGATACCCATCTAGCTAGGGAGCGAGTAATCCCAGCATTTGTTTGAGTGAAAAACAAAGGAAAAGGACAAAGATAATACTTTCTCAAGTGATTTAAGAGCTTACTGGGACAGTTTACTGATGCATCTGGGCAGAGCTAGTGGTTACCTGCTCCCTCTCCCCATGTTCCCATCTTTGTCCTTGTGCTGGTACTGGTGTCCTGGTGAGGCAGTTCAGGGAGCTATAATGGTAGCAAACTGACCCTACCCAAAACAAAGCCCAGGGTGTCAGGCTGGTGGCAGATGGATGCGGGCAGATGTCCCCTCCTGCACCAGGCCAGCAGAGCTGTGCTTTCATTTTATTATTTTTTCCCCATTTGTTTTTTACTGGAGAAAGTAGTGGAGGAACAACAGTCCCCTGCTGAGATCATCTGTCATGTCTTCTGCCTTTTCCCTGCTGGCCGCAGGTACTGGCTCTGGTGTACACTGCTGCCTGGCAGAGCCTTTCTTTCAGGAAAACCATTTGGAGCTCACCAGCTGGGCTGCAGCTTCTGCATCCCTCTCTGGAGTAGGGGCTGGTGTGTGAGGCCGAGCTGGAGAAGTGCGTGGATGTGAATGTGAGGAGGAACACCAGCGATGGGGGCACCGCGACCCGCAGCGAACCCCCATCGCTAGGATTTGACTCCCCTCGGCCCCAGGTTGGTCTCTCCTTGCCACCAGTCTGGGTCTGGCTGGTAAAGCTCTGGAGTTTCTAACGCAATGAGAAGTCTCTCTAGTGACCTGTGACTTGTGCTGCTGAAGGAGCACCTGATGGTAGCCGTTGGGTTTTCTCCGGTCACTGCCTTCTTGCAAGGACAGCTTCAGCTGCCTCTCCTTCACACCCTTTAGCTCCTGGCTGTTCCCTCCACCACCGTTTATGGAGCTGTGGACCATGCCAAATCCTTCTGTTCCTCACTGTTCATTGCACTCCATGACGTGGAGAGGATAATCTCTAGTAAGTCCAGAGATGTCCCAGTTAGACCTGCATTTTCTCACCCTTTTCCTGCTGATTTTTCTGAGCAGATGGCAGACCAAAAGACTTCAGGTGATGCCTCTGGCTTGGTTGGGCTCATTTGGGTGAACCTGCTCTGAAAGACAGGGATTCGTAGAACCTTTGTGATTTTGTTTGGGCTCAGTTTGGTTTCTTTCTTTTTGGAAACCTTTAGCGCGCATTGAGATTTGAAACTTCCACAAGTCCTGTTTCAAGCTCTAACGCAGTTGATCAGAGATGCAGCATGTTGCTGGACTGATATTCTTTCCTGGCATTGCTTATGTAAGGGAAAGGATGCTAGAGAGTTTGGAGAAGGGAGAACTGGAAAGTGTGTGTGCTTGTGTAATAAAAAAGGGGGGAGAGAGGGGAATAAACCACATACAATAATCTCCAGTCACCGTCTGCTGGTGACTTTGGGCTTTGAAGTAGTTTGATGATGCAGTGTGGGGACAAGCAGGGAAGGGCTGTGAGGTTGCTCTCACAGAAGGAAAGTTGAAAACATGAGACTGTTTCCAGTTCCTGGCTTGCTGGGAGGGGGGTGATCTCCTTCATGACTGGACATGTGCGCCCAGTGGCAGCAGACAGGGATGGGGAGAGGCTGCCGGGTTTTAGTGGGAGTAACAGAAATGACATGTGGGAAAACACCAAAAGGTGTCTTGGGGAGACATGAGGTCTGAAATTGTCAGCTTTGGCTGGGAAAGACAGGCCCGGGAGACGGGGAGGGGGAGTTGCTATTTATGTTGGGGATAGGCTGGAGAGTATGGAACTCTGTCTGGGGACAGGTGAGCAGTCGACAGAGAGTTTGTGGGTCAGGGTTAAAGGGAGAACAGCGATGGGTGATATTATTGTGGGGATCTGTTACAGACCGCCTGACCAAGGGGACTTGCTGGACGAAGCGCTCCATAGGCAGATAGGAGCAGCCTCACGCTCGCAGGCCCTTGTTCTCATGGGAGACTTCAACCACCCTGATATCTGTTGGAGGGATGGTACGGCCCGGCACAAGCAATCCAGAAGGTTCCTTGATTGTGTGGAAGACAACTTCCTTCTGCAAGTAATAGAGGAGCCAACAAGGAGAGGTGCCATGCTTGACCTCGTCCTCACCAACAGGGAAGGGCTGGTTGGGAATGTGACGCTCCAGGGCAGCCTTGATTGCAGCGATCATGAGATGGTTGAGTTTGAGATCCTCAGGACAGTGAGAAGAGCGTGCAGCAAGCTCACTGCCCTGGACTTCAAGAGAGCAGACTTTGGCCTCTTCAGGAACCTGCTCAGTAAGGTTCCATGGGATACAGCCCTAGAGGGCAGGGGGGCCCAAGACTGTTGGTTGATATTCAAGGCTCACCTGCTGCAAGCTCAGGAGCGATGCATCCCAACTAGAAGGAAGTTCAGCAAGAGGGCCAGGAGACCTCCTTGGATGGATAAGGAGCTGCTGAGCAAAATTTGAAGGAAAAAAGAGGCTTATAAAAGGTGGAAGCAAGGTCAGGCGGCCTGGGAAGAATACAGGGATGTTGTCCGGGAAGCTAGGGACCAGGTTAGGAAAGCTAAGGCCCACTTAGAATTAAACTTGGCTAGGGATGTTAAGGATAACAGGAAGGGATTTTATAGGTACATTGCCAATAAGAGACAGGTTAGGGACACCGTGGGCCCTCTCCAGAAGCTATCGGGAGAACTGGCTACCCTGGATTTGGAGAAGGCTGAGGTTCTTAATGACTTCTTTGCCTCAGTCTTTACTGGCAAATGCTCTGACCACACCACCCAAGTCTGGGAAGGCAGACGCGGGGACGGTGAGGGTGGGGACCCTGGGCCCACTGTGGGGGAGGATCTTGTTCGGGACCACCTTAGGAACCTGAATGTATACAAGTCCATGGGACCGGATGAAATCCATCCGCGGGTCCTGAAGGAGCTGGCAAATGAAGTTGCTAAGCCACTGTCCATCATATTTGAAAAATCATGGCAGTCAGGTGAAGTTCCCGATGACTGGAAAAAGGGAAATATAACCCCCATTGTCAAGAAGGGGAAAATGGATGACCCAGGGAATTACAGACCAGTCAGTCTCACCTCTGTGCCTGGCAAAATCTTGGAGCGGATTCTCCTGGAAGGCATGCTGAGGCACATGAAAACCAACAAGGTGCTTGGTGACAGCCAGCATGGCTTCACTAAGGGGAAATCCTGCCTGACCAATCTGGTGACCTTCTATGAAGGGGCTACGGAACTGATGGACAGGGGCAGAGCGGTTGATGTCATCTACCTGGACTTGTGTAAAGCCTTTGACACTGTCTCCCATGACATCCTTCTCTCTAAGTTGGAGAGACATCAATTTGATAGGTGGACCACTCGGTGGATAAAGAACTGGCTGGATGGCCGCACGCAAAGAGTAGTGCTCAGTGGCTCAGTGTCCAGCTGGAGACCAGTAATGAGTGGTGTCCCCCAGGGATCGGTGTTGGGACCGGTCTTGTTCAACATCTTTGTGAGTGACATGGACAGTGAGATTGAGTGCGCCCTCAGCAAGTTTGCCGATGACACCAAGCTGTGTGGTTCGGTTGATACATTGGAGGGAAGGAATGCCATCCAGAGGGACCTTGACACGCTTGTGAGGTGGGCTGATGCCAACCTAATGAAGTTTAACCATGCTAAGTGCAAAGTCCTACACCTGGGTCAGAGCAATGCCAGGCACAGCTACAGATTGGGTGGGGAGGAGATTGAGAGCAGCCCTGCGGAGAAGGACTTGGGGGTGTGGGTTGATGAAAAAATGAACATGAGCCGGCAGTGTGCGCTTGCAGCCCAGAAAGCCAACCGTATTCTGGGCTGCATCAAAAGGAGTGTGACCAGCAGGTCGAGGGAGGTGCTCCTGCCCCTTTACTCTGCTCTCGTGAGACCTCACTTGGAGTATTGCGTGCAGTTGTGGTGTCCTCAACATAAAAAGGACATGGAACTGTTAGAACGAGTGCAGAGGAGGGCCACGAAGATGATCAGGGGACTGGAGCACCTCTCGTATGAAGATAGGCTACGAAAATTGGGGCTGTTCAGCCTGGAGAAGAGAAGGCTGCGTGGAGACCTCATAGCAGCTTTCCAATACCTGAAGGGGGCCTATAGGGATGCTGGGGAGGGACTCTTCATTAGGGACTGTGGTGAGAGGACAAGGGGTAATGGGTTTAAACTTAAACAGGGGAGGTTTAGATTGGATCTGAGGAAGAAATTCTTTACTGTGAGGGTGGTGGGGCCCTGGAATGGGTTGCCCAGGGAAGTTGTGAATGCTTCATCCCTGGCGGCGTTCAAGGTGGGGTTGGACATAGCCTTGGGTGGCATGGTTTAGGGGGAGGTGTCCCTGCCCATGGCGGGGGGGTTGGAACTCGATGATCTTGAGGTCCTTTCCAACCCTAACTATTCTATGATTCTATGATTCTATGGGTGCAGGGTCCTGCACCCATTTACCCCACAGGACCACGTGTGCTCTATGAGGGCTTCCTTTTCACCTGCCTGTAGCATTGTTAGAGATCTTTTCCTTGGTGTACCAGTGAGTATAAAGGGTTGAGTTAGTGGTTTTTTGGGGGTGGGAAGTAACTTGGACAAACTGTTGCCTCTTTCATTTGCTCTTTGTGTGAGATGAACCCAGTGAATGATTTTATTGTCGGGTTTTTTTGCAGAACAATGTTACTCAGGTATGTGTGTAAATCGCTTTAAGGCTCTTTGGTTCAGTAATTCTATCTCAGAGGTACATGGAACCATTTCTCCGAGGTTGTCTTCTGTGATCTACCTTCTGCTATTTAAAGTAATACAAATTTAGCTCAGAGTGTTCCCTTTCCTGCAGACTTCTCTGAAAGTTAAAACTTGTGTCACTTTAGTTCTTGCTATACTCTTGACTCGTCTTCACATCCAGACAAATGTCTGTCTCTGAGCTTCGCTTCTGGTGACTCAGAAAGTAGAATTATTTATATGTCTTAATTTCCTTAGGAAACCTTTGTGTCTTTCAACTGCCCCTCTTCTAGTCTGGTTCTCAGGTCAATGCAAGAGGTTAATGAATTGTGTAGATTTACAGATGTATGGCCAAATGTCTGTTTATGCGGCATCTTTAACTGTTGGATCCACACCTTCCAACCACTGCCAAAGGTGGGAGATTACCTCCACACAGACCAGTTAAGCTTCAGAGAAGTTGAAAGAGGCACAGTGGTTGAAGGCTGTGACCAAATTCATCTGAGCTGTTCCTCTGCCCATGGTGGTTCATGTGAGGTTGGGTTTGTTCAGTGTGTGTCCCTTCTTGAAGGAGTATGGGATTTCTTTGCAGTTGTGCTTGGAAATGGTTCAATGCACTATCTGGCACACATTTGTAATTCGAAAAATAGATTAAAAAAGAAGCAAGTTGAAGTAGAACAACAATGGATTAAGAGAAACACTTATCTCACTTCCTTTCATTCAGCTTTGCTGCGCATGTGGTTTGGGACCCAAATGCTCGGGATTATTTGATTGCTGAAGCAATAAATATTTTGGATGTAAACTCGCTCCATGCTGCTCCTGGGACTGAACCCGACATTTGTTTTTGGATGGTGGTGGGTTTTATCTTGCTGTTATTTAGCCATACTTTGTTTGCCAACAGGTCTTGATGTAATGTGTGGTATCTTCATGCCCTGATCAAAGGCTTGTGTTCACAGCAGACTCATATCTGTGCTTGAGGGGAAAGCACAGCTCCAAGCTCGTGTGACAAAAAAAAAGCACAAAAATGCAGTTTTTTAATATGTGACATAACGTTGACCAAGGAGTTAATCTGTATAAACTAAGTCTGTACCTTTGCCTCTGATAAATTGTTTCTTCAGGTTAATCTAATGTTGCATAAATAGCTCCAAATGGGGAATAACTCATAAGCGTTTTTTTTCATCTTACATAGCAATGACCTAGGTTTTTCTTTCTTCCAAATAAGGAATTAATAATGCAATAGCTGTTGTTTCCAAAGAGCTCAGCTTTTTTTGCAAAGTGTCTTGCTTTTTTCTCCTCCAGACCCAGCGAAACACATGGGCGTTTGGAGCCTTTAATAACCGCTCACAGAGCCTGCTCTTGATTTCTTTGAGAATTGCCAATGATTTTGATGTCAGAGTTGAGAGGTACAATTGTAGTGTTACATTTCTCGAGTCAGACCAGTTGAAAAGGGAGGTCAAAAGCAATAAGGTCCAGGTTCCTTGGGGCGGGTGGGGGCGTAGGATAATGTGCAACCACAGCGCGTTCTGCAGGCCTGTCGCCCAAGAAAAGGTTTGGCTGTCACAAAACTAATAAAGAACAAGCCTCTGGAGAGATTGTTTCAATGATGCAGGTGTAGGAATCAGGGAGTGTGTTTACATACAAGCCAGCTTAATAGCGTGGGATTTATGCTAAAGTGTTTCTTAATGCAATACAAATTGAATGCCCCATCTCGCTCAACACGAGGAAAATGTTAGAAGGAAGGACTTCTTTATAGCTTTTGGGGAGAAAGTGTTTGGCCTTTTTTAGGGAACAAAGGACCGCAAGATGGATTTCTTCTGGTGCTTGCCATGTTAAACTAGTGCTTTAGGTATGTGCCTCAGATTTGGAGCCAGCCTTCCAAGCTGGTTCTCTGCTGCCTTGAAAATCAGGGATGTGAAGAGGTTTGGGCAGGGTTTTTGCCATCTGTCCGGCAACATGGACTTTAAATGAGCTGACTGAAAGAGCAGATAAAATTTGTTGGTTTTGTTGTTAGGCTTTGTTTGTTTGTTTTTAAACTGTGCCATTACGAAGAAGTCCTCCATGAAAGCAGCTGTGACTCCACAGCCTCTTCTTGAAACCCCCATCTTTTCCCTGCTTCTGTCCTACCCTATAAAACAACTATTATGTGTTTATAAGGTAGCGCTCTGTGTCACTTATAAAAGAAGACTTATTAATAAACTTCTGGATACACCATTCTGTGGGAATATTAACTTTCTTGGCATAAAATAAGCCACTTTTTCCGGATAATGTAATGCTATACCAGGCTATTTAAAGTCATACCATGCTATTTAATATTATTTTATAATCTATAAAAGACACCAGTGCTGACCTTCAGCATTATTGCAAATGACAGTATACCAAATCAGCATACAAGATAGGGGAAACCCCAGGCAAGGCTCCTGTTACCAGAAATAGTCACCATCAGGGTGCTGAGGGATGCTCAGGGTAGCAGGGCTGCTTTCCCCAGGCCTCCTCTCTGCACACAGCAACTGCGCCGGTGATCACAGAGAGGCACGTCTCGTTTTCAAGGCCAGGTTGGATTGGGCTTGGAGCAAGCTGCTCTGGCGGAAGGTGTCCCTGCCTGTGGCAGGGGCTTGGAGGTGGATGAGCTTTGAGGTCCCTTCCAACACAAACCAGGCTGGGATTCTATGATTCTGTGATTTTTTGGATGGAATTTGCTGGCTGCAAGTTAGGCATTGTTGAAACGCTTTTGGACGTAACCGTTCAGCTTTTGAAGTCAGGGCAGGTGACTTGGACACACACATGCGTGTGCCTTAGAAATGTTTCTTAATGGGCTGGAAGCAGTATTTACTTCAATTATCCAGGAACCAGCAGGCAGCCAACACGTGATTGTCCTTGCTTTCTGAATACACTCAATATTCAGAAAGAGCACGGGGTCCACAAAACCTCAGTGCTCTCCGAAGGACAGTGGCTGCCTCAATCTCCAGATTTCCAGCTGACGTGGGTTTGGGGGTGACAGATGGGGATCGCATTGGTCAAGTCCATGTCCAAAAGATTCTTGCTGCTCCCTGGCCGGGAGGTGCTGCCCTGCTGCCGGAGCAGTCTGCTTGAAACCTGAGAGAAGCCGTGGCTACGCATCCTGTGGAAAGGAGACATCACCCCTTAGCATATGCTCCTGTTTACTTCTTCTATTTATAAAGAGCATCCAATACTCTATACACTGATTATAGCAGCAGGGACTGAAAGAGATTTCCTGGCTCATTGAGTCCAGACCTCAGCTATGACAGGCAAATTCTCTCCGCACTTGCTTTCATAAGCCCTCTAAAATACTTTGAGAGCATTTAGGCTATTTTTCCTAGGGAATGGATGTGTCCAGGGGCAGCCCAAGTTGGGCTGATGCTCAGAGAGATAGCAGTGGGCAAATATCTTGATGTGGTATCTTGTGTCCATTGCTGATGGGTTTGGGGTTGAACAAAGAGTAGTAGAGTGGACCAGTTTTCAACTGGAAGATGCCTCCAAGGCAGAAGGACAAACCATCCCTGTTCAAGGCCAGGTTGGACAGGGCTTTGAGCAACCTGGTTTAGTGGAAGGTGTCTTATAGCAGGGGGTCTGGAACTAGATGGTCTTTAAAGGTCCCTTTCAAGCCAAACAATACTGTGGTTCTATGATCAGCATTGCCACTGGAGACCTTTAACATGACCTGTGAAGCCCTGGGTGCATCAGCCACTACCTGCTCCTTCCACATCCCTACCTCCAGCTGAATGGGAGTACTGATGTGAGTCTAGGCATCGCTCTGGAATTTCAGGGTTCTGGCTGGAGCGCACTGGTGGTGACCTACCTGCTGCTCTAGCCTGGGATGTCAGGCAGGTGGATGAAGCTATGTAAAGAGCCTGTGTAGGGGTGTCTGGCTGCCAGGGGGCTGAAAGAGGAGCTGAAGCATTGCTGGCATTCCTGGTGCTATTAAACAAGAGTCTTCTTGGTCCCTGGAATATTCACTGCCGGTGTGCCCTTCTGAAAATGCAACCAGGATCTTATTAGTGGAGGGGGGGATGCTGAGGAGGAAGGTGCAACTGTGTCCTTTGCAGGGGCTGCCCGGTGAGAAGTTGTACTGCAGGGCACCTTGTAGGAACCTGCGGGCTCTAATTGATAACACATTAAATCTCAATGGCCAGCACTCTGTGGCCATGGGGCGATTGTAATGGTAAATCAATAGTCTGATAGAAGCAGACCAGAAATCTTTTGACACTTATTCAAGAGGGACTTGTCAAAACACGATGTATTTATGACCAAGTTCCTGCCTGCCTGTTCAAAGGCACTTGAACCCCTGCCAGATCCTAAACATTCTCAGATTCCCAGGAGTTATATTCAGCACAATAAGTGGATATTTCACAGTAAATATTGCCTTGTCAGAAAGCTGGCAGAAGCACCAGTTGACAAGCAACAATTGGCCGCTTTGTCTGGGTGCTGTGCGGGCTTGTCCCCTCCGGAGGCAGTGCTCATGAGTGGGAATTCCTGCCCCAACAGGCTCCAGCCTCATGGGCATGAGGAATTAAAAATGCCCTAAAGGAAACTGCGGCTCACTGAGCCTCAGCTGCCTCCATCTGAACAGTCCGCACGAGGAATTGGAAAGTCTCAGTGATTAATCTCAAGCACAGAAGCCGGCTGCTGGCGGGTGGTAGGTATCCGCTTTTCTCTGAGGAAGCCAATTCATCAGTGTTCTGTGGGATTCATAACAGTTATTTGAGGCAAAGAGGCTTATTTAGTGCGTGGCACCCTGTGCATCAGTGGAGTTAGTCTAGAAATGTTCATGATTCTCTGCCCTCTGTCAGATCTGCAGCACATCCAGGGTTTCAGCAGCACCATCTGGGCTGGAACATGCGCCCAGCACCTATAGTGCAGGCTCTGTACTGAGAGGAGAGGGATGCCCGAGAGGACAGAGATGCCCAAAAAGAGAGGGATGCTCTCGAGGGCAGGGATGTGACATGGGTTTGCACTGTGCTCAGTGTGGTGCTGCTCCAAGTCACATGGGGGGTCTCTGCGATGGGTAAACAGCAAAGGTTGGGATGAAGAGGGGGAAATGAAATGATTTACTGGGCTTGTTGTCTGTGTGACTGGTATTTGTCATCGCTGAGGAAGCCTGGCGTGCATCAGAGAGTGTGGGCTTTAAGTGAAGTCTTATTTCTAATAAGAACTTAAACCCTCGAGTTATGTGGTCCCGACAGGGCAGACGTAGTTACTAACTGGCAGAACAGGCACAAGGGACTAAGAGTCCTCAGCCATCACCTGTATTTACACAGATCATTAACCCCCTGGACATTCAGGTGCAAACTGGGGTGGAGAATCATCTTCTAACTTCTCACATGCCCAAACCCCTTTAGTCAGATTTAGATCTCAAGGAATAATTTCCATTTCCAAGTGAACCCCAGCTGGGAAGTTGTTCATGTAGGAATATGTCATGTACAGCAGGAGGGATATCCGTGATGAACCCCAAGGCAGGGATCCTTAAAGCTGATAAATCCCAGGGAGAGAGAATAGACTTGGGACTTGGGCTGCCCCAGGGAGATGGGGTTTGATGTGAACCCCAGATCCTCTGGTCTCATGGCTGGACAGACAGGTGCGACAGACTAAAAAGCGGTCTTAACCAAGAAATAAGTTACTTTTGTTGTAACCTTTCCCTCTTATCTCTGCAAATCTGATCTGAACTATCTTTTGGAGAAGGCTTTGCTTAGTTTGGAGTGAGAACCCCTGTGCTGCCCAGGGAGTGGGGGTGTCGCCATCAGGGTGATGAGCAGAGCTGTGGCTGATGCCAGGATTAAAACCTGGCAAAGCAGCATGAGTGCTGGTGCTCCCAGGAGCCTGAAACTTGGAGTAAGCCAAGAACATGCCCTCTGCATTTGTGTGCTGCTCCTCCAAGCTGGAACAGCAGCACCCGCGCAGGCCCTTTAGCAGATGGAGCTTCAAGGGTATTGCACTTCCTCCAACCTGCCTTAATTAATTGTTCTGTAATTGCACAGAGAGTTCATTTCTCACTTCCACCTTTCCCTGAGAAATGCATTTCAAATTTGTTTTCTTTGGCACAGGAATCCTTTATTTTTTTCTTCCCTGACTCCTGTTTACATTGTTGGTGGCTTTCGTTCCTCAACTTCTCTTTGAGGAGTCCTCATCGAGGGGGATATTTATATTTCATAGGACTTGAGCAGAAAAAGGCAAAGCAAGCAGGGAACCTAAATGCATAATTCCTGTCAGATCCTATCTCCAGCTTTTGTTAGGAAAACATGTTGTACTCTGTGAAACACTCAGGTTTAAAAGCTTCAGATCCTTCTAATCCGCTATTCTGTAGTATGGGGGGTGGAAAAATGTGCGTAACATCTGGTCTCTATCATGCAAGAGGTACTTTGAAATTCGTGTGCTATTGCCAATTTATATGATCCTATTCTTTTTGTGCACATCACATGGATCAGATAAGCCTTTAACACTGATTTATACTGCACTGACGTGTGCCATTGCTGCTTCTCTGTCCCTCACATGGGGAGGAAGCACTTGACCACTGCTTTTGGAAACTGAAAAGTGGCTCCAGGTTTTTAATACCAGTCTCTTTCCAGGAATAAAATGAAGTTTATTTCCTGTTGCTGTCCTGCTCTTGTTGCCCTGAATGTTCTCTCAAGTTTCCTGTTCATTCTGCTGTTGCCCATTAGCAGTACTTTACTAGTCCCCCACCTTCCCCTGTTCCTGCTGGGTAATAGTTCTGGATTTATGTGCCGTTTTTCTTGGGAGTTGTCAAAGAATAGTTACGCCCCATTAACTCTACTTTGTATCATTACTAATTCACACCTATAAACTATTTTCCAAGCAACTGATCTCAGTTGTCTCTTAATTGCTGAAGTCCATAAACTCTGTTAGACTGAAACTGTGCTAAGTATTTGCACCCTCTAAACCTTTTCCCTCCAGTGCAAAACATAACAGAGAATCTGAGTGCAGCAGCTTTATCAGATATTAATTCTTCCTAATTAAGCAGATTATTTGTTTCTGGCTCTTCTGAGGACTACAAAATGTGTATTATAATATAAAAAGCGTGAAACTAGAAAGCTGGTAAAAGTACGGATCATGCTCCCCATGTATTCATCTAACAGTTTGTGTTGCTGGGTGATGTTGAGTGGTTGGCTGAGATTGGAAACCAGACATCCGTCTCTCACCCGTTCCAGTGAGTTGGAGCAAGTAGCATATGGTCTGATATCCAGCTGGGTCAGATATGCTCCACAGATAGTGACCTGAGGTGAGGATCTGGAGCGAGGCTCTGCAGGAGCCCAGCGGTGGCACCATCCCCTGAGGTTCTTCCCAAAGGACTTCACCTGCGAGGGAGCTGGCACTGAGGAGTGCTGCTGGGACAAACCCAGCTCCTGGGTGCCCGGGCAGGGATCTTGGCTGTCCAGTGCCTGTTGTGTAGCGTGGCCCTGGGGGCTGCTGGCGTTGGGGCCAACCTCGAGCCCTGGCTTTGCGTGCAGAGAAGAGCAGGAACAGACAGGAGCATTTTTGCTGGTTTACTCCATCTTAATTGTGATTAATGAGCACTTATAACCAGGAGTAGCCTGAAGTTTAATGTCCTCTAACCAAAACTACCCCATATCATCCTACCCCAAAGGATGCACTAAGCCATTCAATTGAACTTGTCACTGCTTAGCGAAAGAGCTTGTCCCTGCAGTTCCAAATCCTGCTGTGATCCTTCAGCATCCCAAGTGGAGCATACAGAGCTGCTGCCTTCTTTGAAAGGAAAAGGCTCAATACCTGAGACCTATCGGAGCCAGTGGGGTGAAATGCTGCTCGAGCTCCCTTCAGATAGCAAATGGTTTTAACTGGGCAGAAAAGGAAAAAATACTGTTTGTGGCGACTTTTATTTCCCTGGAAAAAAATCCCGGAGCCCTGGCAGAGAAGTAGTTTCTGCACAGAAAACATGACACTATTTACAAAAAGCCAGGTCTAATATCCTTTTCCAGCTTGGAAAGAGGAGTTTATTTTAATACATCCTTTTTTAATTGCCATGAGCTGGACTCGTAAATATTGTAAGTGGTTGGGTAACAGTCATCTGTGAGCGGCCCAAATGAAGGGACATTTTTTCCGCTCTTGGAGCCCTAACATATTCCCACAGCCCAGACAGGGGAATAGCACAGAGCGGATACTAAAGGAAGACAAAAGCCTCCCAATTAAAAGGTGGTTTAACCCCAAGGGATGCCTGTGAGCATGTTGCCAGTGCCCGAAGAGTGCTGTGGTCCGGCCAAAGAGTTTACATGTTGGGGCTCCCTGGGGAGGTGATGGAGTGGACTGCAGAGATCCAGTCCATTTTCAGTAGAACAGTTCTTCCTCCATGCTAAGAAAGGGGAGAGAAAGGGAAGAGTTCCCCCAGAGGAAGGGGAACTAAGGAGAACTGGTTTCTTCTAGCAGTGTCTGACCCCTGGGTTGCCTTATCACTGTTGCTCAGTTGAGAGAGAGAAAATCTGCTTTGCTGGTTTTCTGGATCAGTCTTCCAAATGATCCATAACTCACATACTAAATACCATCCTCCAGAGCAGCATGGTGTGCCTGAGCTAGAAGGTAGTTGTGAAGGTTTTGAAGATGATATTGGTCATTAGCTTCTGCACAGGAACTGGTGTGGTTCTGGGTAAGGACGGAGCACACAGAGCCTGTGCAGAGCACTGTTACACTGCCTTTAGTGCTGATTGGTCTTAATTTTCCCAAGTTGGGTACAGGCCTGAAAGCCCCGCTTATGCTCTGCAAATAGCTCTGTGTGAAAGCAGGAGTAGTTTGTATTGGAAACAATTTCCTGATGCAGTTTGGATTTCCTTCTGGATAATCCTTTGCCCCAGTGGGATGTTACAGAGGGATTCTAGAACAGCTTAACTGGCCTTGCCATGAGTTACACGTATCCCCTAGTCTTTGCAAGGCAGATGTTTAAGTAGGAAGATCCCCTGCAGGCACTGTTGAAAAATCAATGTGACGGGTCAGGAGGAGAGGGAACTGCTCTGCCAATGTGGGGTTTGAGCCTGTGTCTCTGCTCAGGTCAGCAGCATGCAGGGATCTGTGATGGGGCTTGCACCGGGTGAGCAGGAGGGGAAATCAGTCTCATCTGGGAGGAGGAGCAGGGCTCAGAAGAAGAATTTAATTGCAGAAGACCAATTGTACAAGATGAAGGCAGCAACCTTGACGTCGTTTCATCTTTTCCAGGAATGCTGGTGGTGATTGTGTTGCTGCTGATTGCGATTGCTGTGGTTGCTGTCTGGCCAGCACACTAACGCGGGTGTGGGGCCCGCTGGAGCTGCTGCTCCACAGCTGAGCGCGGAGGACTCTGGAGAAGAGACCAACTTTGTGCAAAGACCTGTGATTCAAATAAAGTCAACGGTGTTGGAATGAGGCTGTGTCCGGCAGACATCCGCTCTCCCCTCGGTGCACAGCTGAGGAGCGCTGCGTGATTTGGAGGGATTCACTTCCCACCTTCATTTGGCATTGGGGAGGCTGCAGCTGGCTCCACAGGAGCTGCACTTCTCGGTGCGTCCGTGACTGAGCACATACTGGTGTCGGGGTGCTGCTGCCCGGGCCGTGGCTGTGGCTGCTGCTGCTGAGTGTCTTTAAGATACTAAAATGCAGGGGTGGGTTGGGGGTACAGCGGCTCCTCCACTTTCTCATACTTTCCCTAGGGATGAAGCCACATTTTTCAAGGAATAGGTGTTTTGGGGAATGGCTGCATCTGGATTCTCACAGGATGGGAAGCCCTGCGGAGAGACACGAGATCCTCACAAGATGCACAGAAACTGGTGATGAGTCAGTCCTTGGGGGAGAGTTATTGGTGTTGATCTCCATGGATAGATGTGAACAGCAGCAGGTTTCCAGCCAGGTGGGTCCGAATGGAGAGCCTTGCCCTGTATGTGCTCATGAGGACAGTGTGCTCTGCCATGCTCTGCACACAGGATGTGCTGCATTAATGTACTAACCTCAGCAATCGAGGGCTGCCTCTTTATGACTTTTCATTGTTAGACCTGAGAGGGAGGATTTCCCTATTTACAAACTAATGAAAAAGAAGGATTGAAGGTTCGCTTCTGGCCAAGAAAATCATTATTTTGTTACACTCCTCAGTTTGATTTCAGAATTGATAGGGCGAGCAATAAATATTGAATAAAAGCTGATCGATTTCTGTACAGTTTATCTGACTGGGTCTTTATTGTTTCCCACCATCTCAGGATGTGCATGGACGATTTCTCCGACACTTTCATTTCCTGAGAGCTGGTTTGGAGAAGGAAAAAAGCAATTCCTGTCAGACTTCGTGTGTATCATGACACACATTTCCTGGCAGGTCCATAAGACTTGCCAGCCCTGGGCTGGTCCTCACCTGTGCTGCTTTGCAGCTCTCAAATGGCTCTTGGCACTCATTTCCCATTCACTGCCTTCCACCTGCACAACTGGAGTGGTGGCGCATCTGGCACTGATCTGGGAGGTGGGAAACCAGGGTGTCCTGGTGCTGCATTACATCTTGAGGGACCTGCATCTAATGTGGTTTGCTGGAGAAAATCCTTCAAGCCTTTAAAAGTCCAATCCAGGTCATGCCTGCTTGCTTTTCCTTGGGGAGATGCTTCATCTTACAGCCTTCAAAGGAGAAGAGGGGAGAAAAGCAGGGAGTTTTATGTTCTCATGGCTTTCAGGAGGACACAACAGGTTTTTGACTTGTTTACTGCTTGATGTTAGATTAGAAACAGAGCTTTAAGCAAGGTGACTCCAGCTGGCAACAGGTAGCAGGAGCCTTGGAGCTGTGTTCAGAACTTGTGCCTTCCTGCAGCTCTGTGGAAGGACCAACACTGGAAACTCCCGTGCCAGAGCCCTGCAGCAGGATTTCACTCACGGCTCCAGTGCAGCCCTTGGATCTCTGGTGACAGGAGGAGAATGACACGTGGTTTGTTGA
The DNA here is from genome assembly GCA_039720435.1 of Amazona ochrocephala. Lineage (NCBI taxonomy): Eukaryota > Metazoa > Chordata > Aves > Psittaciformes > Psittacidae > Amazona > Amazona ochrocephala. The sequence goes on from CM077879.1 coordinate 83,175,497, forward strand.
GATGAGGCTACAGACTCGGGTTTCTAATTAAAGCTGCCGTTTATGGAGGGAATGAAGGTTTTGTTTGAATTCCCAGGACACGCAGGATGATGCATAATTCATCCTGATCAACGGGACACAGTGACTTTGTTCTGGCAGAGGCTTTAAATCGATGTTTCCTGACCTGTTGGGTCCTCAAACACATTTTTCCTGTTAGCGCTGGGGAAAGGTAGAAACGTGAGGCTTTGCTCTGCTGAAATGTCTCACCACAGGGGCCTCAGACTTGCCCTTTAGTAACATTTAATATGTCGCGTGGGTGAGGAGTCTTATTAAAAACCAGTGGATTTGGCAGCGTTCTGCTGTGCTGGGGGAAGCTTTTCTGTCTCTTGCCCCACCAAAAAAAAAGGAAGGTTAAAGCACCAGAGCCGTGGGGTTTTGGCTCAGAGCGAGCAGGCTTGGTGAGCCCAGCTCACCGGAGCCTGGCATGGAGGCACCGTGCTGCTGGCTGCCCTCGCTTCCAGGTGTGGAGCAAAGGGTGCTCAAGCTGCCCATTGAATCTGTGCCATAGGGCTGCTGGAGTCATGCACTTGTGGTGTCTTCTCCAAGCGAAGGTCCCCCCGTTCCCCTGGAACGTGCTCAGAGACATCCCAGCTTGGCCTTTCCTTGCAGCTCCTTCATTTCTGTCTCGGAGGATGTGCTCAGGGGTTTATCTGCCTCCAGTTGGTATTCCATCAGAAATACAAGTGCTGTGGGAAGGTCCGGTACCTATGAGAGGCACTTCCCTGTCCAAGTGCCCTTGAAAAGAACTCCCTCGCTCCTACTTGAGGGTAAAGATGGTCGTGGAAGGCTGCTGGGTATTTTCACATGCCCTTATGCCTAAAGGTTGGGTGTGAGCTCGGTGCTGAGCTTGGCTGAGCTCTCCCACGCTGCCCAGTGGGATGAGGCTGAGAGCAAACACTCCGGGTCCAGCCCTCAGTGGGAACAGGCTCTTTTCCCGTTTTCCAGAGCCACTGTTTCTTTGTCCAACAACCACCCAGAGGACACGGAGCCAGAGCAATCTGGGAAACCCATTTGCTTCTGTGAGGAGCCGCAGGTGACAGCCCTGGAGCAGAGGTGGTGCCACTTGTGACCCATTTGTCTCTGCAGTAAAGATCTGAGGTTTCGGACCTCCAAGATGTTTTCGGATTCATAAATTATGGGTGCTGCTGAGGCTGTGGGTCGGGCACGGTGACCCCAGAGCACTTTGCAGGACCTTTTGCCTGTATTTTCCTTATTGGAAGTGTTTTGCGGCCTCAGTTCCCCCCACCTCCAGCTTTCTAGCTTGTGTGTATGACCAGCCGTTGCCTTGTCCGTTGGGCTAGCTACTTCAGTAGCATCTGGCACCACTGATGTCCTGTTGGAGATGGGGTGATGGAGCCTGGACCCCCTTAAGTGGATGGGCAGAAAGGGACAGCGTTGGCAAGCCGGAGCAGAAAATGGGTCTGGACTGGTGTTGGCAGCACCCCTGAGCTCAGGCTTTGCTTGTCCCCTGTCCCCACACCTGTCCACCCGCTTCGTGCAGGGTTCCGCAGGGTTTGGTGTGTCCTGGCTCTGTCCACAGTCTCCTCTGGTGGGCAGAGGAAGAAATGGGAGCCCGGTGCGACGCTGGGACATACCTGGTCCAGAGATCCCAGAGAGCCCAAGTGGGATCCTTCCCACCCACCCACTGGGAGCCCGCAGTGACCCGGCTGTCCCCAGGGGCATGTGGCCACTTGGTGGGGAGCGATGGAGGATGCTGAAGGGACACACGAATGGGGCTGATGGTCAGAAGCAGCGGTGCACCACCCCGGGCCCTGCCAGGGGGACATTGGCAGAGAGCTGGGAAGGGGACACTGACTCTTCCCTGCACAAGTCCCTGTCCCTTGTGCTGGTGCAGTGGAAGGAAACAGAGACCCTTTTACAGTTTACGAGAGTTTATTCAACTGGTTTCTGACTTTAGTTCTACCAAGTGGGTGCTGAACAGTTACAAGCTCCTTCGGGTTCAATTACAGCCAATCTAATAAAACAAACGACCAAAAAGGGAAAACAAAAATAAAAGGAAAAAACAAAACAAAACAACTTGGAAAAACAATAAGAAAATCCACAACTTTTTCACGTGTCATTAAATATATTCATATATAATAACCATAATATATTAGTATGCATTGTAAAGAAACATCGCCCAAAGCAGTGTGCAATGGTCAGAACTAAACAACATTTACAGTTCAAGATATTAACAGAAATAACAAAAAAACAAACCAAAACAACAAACCAGGAAAGGGGCTCTGAGAGGGGAGAGGAGGCGGTGGAGGGGAGAGGGCACGGGCACGAAATGAACAGAAAGGACACGAAACCAGGTCTGTTGGGTGCTGCCGGTGAGGGATGGTTGGTTTGGCATTGCAGCTGCCCTCCAAAGCCGTGCTGAGGCACCACAGCCCCTCCCCGGCCACCCCTCCACCTCCAGCGGGCCTCGGGCAGTGGGTGGGCGCTGAGTTCTGTGCTGGTTGTGGTGTGGTTGGTACCCGGCAGAGCTGCGCCCCCGGGTGCAGAGGTGGGTGTTCAGGGATGACATCTGCTCCCCCTTTGGGAGACTGGACAGAGGTGTCTCTGCAGGATCAGGGGTGGCTGTGGGACATCCTGCATCCCTGGACACCGCGGAACAGGGGCTGCTCTGCCTCCCCCGGACGGGATGGGCTATGCACCAGTAACACCAGCAGCTCTGCAGGTCAGGGTTACTGGGAGTATGTGAGGGGCACTGGGGGACCGTGGATAGAGTTGAAGGAGCTTTTCTGTTCTGGTTGAAAAGCACAAAACTCCAGCAGGGGTCGAGGGATGGAGTCTTGGAGGGACAGGGGTGGGGACCTCGCTTCTGTGGGTGGCTCTGGCTGTGGTCCGGTCATGGGGGTGGGGGGTAATGGTTCTTCTGCGGCCTCCCAAACCAGTGGGATTGGGGAAGGGGCTGAGGCTTGTCCCTGGGTGGATTTGGGTGGTATCAAGGCTGTGCTGGGAAGGATGGCTGTGCTTGCTAAGGCTGGAAAATGGGAGTAAGCGTTAGATGTCCAGGCACGCTCAATGGGCATTTCCCAAGTCCGCATGTCCCATGGCATTGCCTTCCTTCTCTCCAGATGGGTTGGATCTGGTTGCTTTTAGGCCATTTGAAGATCTCCCATGGTTCAAAGGCACCCCAGCTGACCAAGGACAAGCTGTCTCCAGCTGGTGTGTGGTGTGCCTGGCATCAGTTGATGCTCGCCACAGCAAAGCATCCAAATCCCACTTTTGGGGGCTTAAAGCCTCCATTTGGACATTTTGGGTCAGATTTCATCTTTCAAAACTTGGCGGCTTGGGTTCCCTTGACTGAAAAACTTGATTCTCTTCGAGCTCTGCGGGAAGGAAAACTGAGTCTGCTCTGGGTAAGGGGATAGAACACGGATGTGGGGGGGGTCGCTTGATGCCCAGGGTGGGATTTCTCTGCTAATACCCAAACTGATTTCAGAGGGGCCCTGTGGCTGCAGGGGAAGGCTCAGCAGAGCTCACTCTCTCCGGGTGGTGTCTCCAGCAGCGCAGCATTGGCCAATGCTTCCCCAGGAGCCCTCCACTTTACACCTATTTACACGGCTGCCTCACTTTATGGTGGTTTATGTCATTATATAAATATTGTCAATTGCTATAAAACAAGGCAAAACCACTGGAAAATGTCATAAAATAGATGTTTCCAAGTTTCCTAAAAGGAGAAATATCCGGGAGGTTTTGCCTTTCGTAGCAACTGATGTTTGCTTCTCCTCTAGGTACCCGTCTTGCCCTCCCTGCCTTTCTGCCCTGGCCATTGCCCATCTCCATCGAGTAGGTGAACCCAGGCACCCCATTCCCCATGGGCTGGTGTGGCAGGGGAGCAGCCTGGCACAGGGACACAGCATCTGGGCGACAAACAGCAGCCAGTCCTGCCTGTAGAGTGCCCCAGGCAAAGATGCTCCAGCGCCTGGGGTGGGGCATGGGGTGTGAGGTGGAGGTGAGGCGTCCCCTGCCTTAGGGCGTCAGTGATGAGAGATGGGGAAATTTGCATCTGCTGGTTTCAACCCCCCGCAGAAAGAGGCAATGGGTAGCGTTGGGTGGGTCACACCCAGTGCCTGACGGAGACCCCTTCCCTTGGGGCAGGTCTCTGCTGTAACTTGGCCAAGCCATAGAGCTCTGCGCTCTATAGGGGCAATCCCTTGGCACTCATTGTCCCACTTCCTTGGTCTCCCCAGGGACTGGCCATGTTATGCAGGGATGCTGAGAAGCTGCAGCTCCAGAGGAAGTGAGGGCAGAGCTGGTGGGTTCAGGAGAGGTGGCTGAGTTTGTGAGTGGAACCTGTGACTCAGTGTCATCTGCACATCTGTGGATGTCATCTGAGGGTTCATGGGTCTGGTGACAGCAGCAAGAGAGGACCAAGCCTGAGAAGGAAGTCTTAGGGGTGGACGAGGACTTGGGCCATGAAGTGACTCAGGGACTGCAATGGGCAAGGTCTTCCAGAGCACCTATGGGAACAGGCAGACAGTGTATTCCTTCGCAAAGTCTGGTTGTGTCCGTGGGGATCCTGGTTATTAACTCCTCGACTGTGGATTGGTGGCTGGGAGGGTGCCAGGGCATTCTGTGGGCTCATGCTCCTTTGGCGTGGTGGGGACAGCGGCCCTCAGGGTGTGGAGCTGGGGCAAGGAGTTGCCCCCCAAGTTATGCCCATGTGGAAGCTGCCCACTAATGTGGTCTCCTCGCTGTGCCTAACCTGGGATTGGAGCATCGCCACAGCTGGAGACCTCAGCTGCTCCGAGGTTCTGCACAGCAAATGATTGTTACAGGTGTTGGATACCAAAGAGTGTTCCAATAACCCATCAGTCGATCCTCGGGTCTGTCCTCAGCGACAAGTCTCTGTTGAGTTTCCTCTATGACAACTGTCTTGTTCAACCTAAGCTGGGAATACATTTTGGGGGGGCAGGGAGTTAATTTCCAGCGTTGCTGTTGGTCAGTTTCTTACAGGTTTGATGTTCCCATGCGGAGCTCTGGAAGCAGCAGATGTTAGCAGCTGGAAGGCAGTTTGGTGTCTCTGATTTCTTCTGCCACCAGGGCAGACCGAGGCTGGGGGCGCTGGGTGCTGCACACCTGCAGCCACAGCCTCTTGTATATCCATGGGTGAGATTTGTTGTTGTTGTGGGTTTTGTATTGATTTCTCCCGGAATATGAGGTGCAAACCTGGCAGCCCCAGCCCTCTGCTCCCTCCCGTCCCCCCCAGCCCATCCCGATAGTGCGATGTTCCTCCCATCGCCCCATTGCCAGCCCCTGCCCGCCCCAGCTCTACACAAAGCAGCATGCACAGTCAGTCTCTCCCTCTCGCGCACTCCCGTCGCCTTCTCCTCCTTTAGGCTTTCTTACACTTCCCCTTCTTCTCCCGCTGCTGGAACTTCCTGAGCCGCCGAGCCCACGTATCCCGCCACTGTATCACCAGGCTGGTTTTGTCCGCAATGATGCCGCTCTGGTCAGGAGAGTCCTCGTTGTTGCCCAGCAGCAAATACTTCTTCATGGGCTTGATTTTGGGGCACTTGCACGCTATGTCCTTGGAGTGGATCCACAGGGTCTGGTCTCCTCGCCGTATCCGGTTGCTCCCTTGTTTGTAGACGGAGATGATGTTGACCGTGAACTTCCACCAGTCGGCATTTTTTTCCGCTTTCAGGATGTGGATCTGGACAGCTGGAAAAAAGAAAACACAACACGAGGCGAGAGGAAAAGATGTTCTAATTTGAGCTGGCAAGAAGTAAATGAATTTCAGGTCTAATAGGCTGTGTGAGGGAAAGGGATTTTGTCTCCTGAGCCCAGGCTGGGGACAGCAACCTAGGGAGATGCTCTCCAGCTTTGCTGCTATAAAGACTCTGGGTCCCCAGTGAGCATGGGCATGGTTACCCAAGGACCAGAAGAGCTGCAGGACCCCAGGAGGGAAGGTCAGGCTGGGAGCAGCTATACGCCAGGAACCATGGTTCTCTTTGTGCCAGGAGCACTGGGAATGACACAGGGATACCCAAAGTGGTAGTGGAGAGTGGATTGCCTCATTCTGTCTGGGTCTTGGGGAAGACCATCATCTCCCAGAGCATGGCTGTAAAGCAAGCACAGATGGAGCAGTTCCCCAGGGCTGTTGGTGCATCAACGTCCGCCCCAGCACCTGTGAACTCTTAAAGCAACAGGAAAAGTCTTCCACGATCAGTGGGTTTCTGTACACCGGACAGTGTAGGTTCTGTAGTACAGGTTTCTGTACACCCTGCCTCTTCTCTTGCAGCAGCAAGCAGAGAAAGTTAACAAACCCAGGGACAGCTCGTTCCTCCAGCCCACGCAGTGGCGCGGGGCTGACGCTCTGTGCACAAAGCATGTGGGCAGGGCAGGGAGGTTCCTGTGCCCATCAGCAGTGCCAAACCCCCAGGCTGTACCTGAGGACCTGGGATGAGCTTCTGTATCATTGGACCTGGGATGAGCTTTTTTCCAGACCCACGTGTCCAGAGCCCGTGCTGCTGAGGATGGGTTTCTGCATGGGCCAACCCTCCAGCCCCTCTGCTCACTCCTCCTCGCCGGATGGTGCATCTGCACCACGACCCTACGGCAGCCCCTGGTTTTAAGAGAAGACAAGCCCAGATCTGGAGCAAAACACTGGGACTGGCCCATGCCTCCAAGCACTTGGCATGTTTGTGTAGGAAAGACCTGTTAGGGCCTCCAGCACGTCTTCCTGGGGCCATGGCAGGAGAATGCTCCTGCGAATGCGCAGCAGTGGAGCAGGACACCAGATGGGTTCAGACCTATGAAAGGCTTTGGAAACAGAGAAGTTCACTGTTCATGTGTTTCTAGGAGATGTTCTTGAGTCAAGGTTGTTAATTGCTTGCTGTGGAAGAAGACATCACAGGTAAGAAGTACAGACAAAGGACCATGTGGGAAAGGGAGTGATTGGCCCTGCAGCATGGTGAGGAAGAAGAGATACAAGCCCGGAGGCAGGTCCTGCCATGCTGTTGGGCTTCTTCCCAATGGTGGTCCGTTGTGGTGCAGGGGTGGCAGAGGAGGATGGGAACAGCCATTGGCCGAGATCACATCCTCCAGGGAGGTTGAACACATTCCTCCTTGCTAACCGGCTCCCAGGAAAACATCTTCACCAGGAAGTGACCCCCAGCTCTCCTGGGTTTGTTCGCTGACTGTGGGATGAGGGGTCCCCGCCAGCAGAGGCAGAGGTGGTGGTGGGAGAGCAGGCAAGGGCTGGCTGCTGCGTGCAGTCTGCTGCCTTCTGGCCAAATGTTTGAGCTTTCCCCCTTCTCCCCCTTCCCTTCATGTCCTGTGAGCTATAACCTGTCCACCTCCTGCCCCAGCCCTGGGGGCAGCCCCCAGCGGGTCCAGTCTTGCTTCTAGAAATCAAGAGAGGGAGAAGAAACCTCCAAGAATCAGTTTGCCTGGTAACGACCCAGTGTTACCCCTCCGTGCAGGAGCATCACTCTCTCTTTAAACCACAGTGAGCAAACTGACTTTCGGCTCTGGCAGGAAGTGGGGCTCTGTGGCCCAGCAAAGCTTTTTAACACATTGCAAAATAGATGTTGGGTTTTCAGTGGGGTGTTTTCAGAGCCTGTCATGGGCGCCAGATGCTTTCATTACAAACACCAGCCCCGAGCTCTGAGCGGGTGCTTCCCGCCCCGGTGCGGAGGTAACAAAATGTGAGGATTTGCCAAGTTTGATTTTTTGGAAACAAATCTTTCCAAAAGAGCTTAAACCTTTGACCTGCGGGGTCCTGACAGCATGGAGAGAGTGAATGAGGGAACCGGGGAGGGCGGGCACAGGAAACGCTGCTCTCAAACACAGTCTGGAGGTTTTGATGTCAGGGCCCCCGTCTCTTATGTTTTTCCCCTTTTATTAATGAAGTGGAAGGAGTGAAGCCGCGGCGGAGCTTAGCTGGCACGGCCGCAGCTGCCTTCACTCACAGCCGCTTGCTGCCCACAGCTTGCATCCGGGGCATGCGGCTTCCCCTGAGCCTGGTTTCAGAGCCCAGGTTTAGCCTGGGGATTTTGGTGGTGAGGTGGAGAGGTGCCAGGGGGAGGTTTTGGAAAGCCGGATCTCTGGGTGAATCCCCAGGGATTCGGGCACTTGTTTCTTGCGAGAGGTTTCAGTTCTGCCATGGTTTCGGGGGTCAGGGGAGTCAGCTGTGCCCCACCACTCCAAAGCTGGCTTTGCTGTGTGGTGTACTCCTTCACCTGCTGCTTCCTAGGGCAAAGCTCGGCTTTGCCTGTCCCATGGTGAACTGCTCTCATGAGGCTGATGCACCCACTGAACCCCTGTACTGAGGCTGAGCCATGCTCAGGACTGACCCTGTCACTGCATCCCTGGAAAAACATCCCTGAATGTGTCTATGGGCAACCAGATGAAAGGATCTAACAGGGGAGGATGGTTGTTGAAGTGGGTGGCAGAGGTGGTGCTCCCCTGGCTGTGCCCCCCCCAGAGTGGATGGTGACCCAGAGGGGGGGAACAAAAGAAAACAGAAGCTGCAGCCCTGCTCTGCTCCTCACCACCCCTGAAGGAGCCCTCAGTCAACCAGTCATGGGGAGCTGGGGCAAAGGGGCTCAAGGGGCAAGGGGAAGGTGTTTGGTCCTGGTAAGTGCATGGGGCTGCCCCATTAAACCCCTCCCACCTGGCACCAAAGCTGCTGAACACAGATCCTGCCTGGATGTTGCCTCAAGAGTCACACCAGGCAGGTGATGCAAGGAAAAGCTGGACAAGTGGTCCCCAGGCTGCAAGGAGGGGATGCAGCTGGGGCCCACCCTGCTCCCCAGCTCCTTGAGGCTTGGCCAGGAGCCTCCAGCCACAAGAAAGACCTGAAGGTTTGGTGCTGCAGATGAAAGCAGAGGGGTGGATGATTTGATGTTAATAAAAACAAAAATCAGCCCTTTGAAATGACACATTTGAGGGCAGCAGTGTGAAGGCTTAAACAGAAGCAGCGCCTCAGAGCATTCAGAGACCGTGAGTCAGGGACCCAAAAAACCATGAGATTGCCATGAAAAGAGTGAGGCTGGAAAAAAAAAGTGTATTTCTTTTAAATTTACTTTTGGGGTTTGTGATAAATGTCCCTATTTCAAGATTCCCCCTGCCAACGCTGACCTGGGACTGGACAAACCCACCCGTCCTATGTTCTAACCTGCCTGTGGGAGCTGGAACTTTATGGAACTTCCAGTGATGGGGAAAGATCCCATGGGACCACCGGGGTGGCAGCAGCAGCTGGGAGAGACAAGAGGGTCTTTCAATATGGATAGATGGAAACGGGTGCTGGGGACAGGGGCTGCGGATGCAGGAGTCCCAGCCTGAGCGGGGCTTCCCCAAGGCTCGGGTCCCTTCTCACTGCACAACCAGAGCAGAGCCCGTGTAGGTTTTATTCCAACCAGCAGCAAGAGGTGACCCTGATGCCACTTGGGATTGGAAATAGAGAGGGTGGCTCATCTCTGGAGCAAAGAGTTAAAATGGGATTTCTCTCTTTCCCCCCTTCCCCCCCCCCCCCTTTTTATACTTGGAATTCATTTCCCGGTGCCTTCGTCTGCCTCCGGTCACCAGTTTCCTACTGGTTTAATATTGGAGATTTATGGCCCCTAATCCCAGCCGGCCTGGGCACGGTCCCTCCCTGCAGTGCCGGGGGAGGGTGCTCCCTTGGGATGCGGTTACAAGAGGGATTGCTCAGTGCTTCCCCGCTGCGGGAAAGGGATTTCTCCACGTTGCAGGATGGTGGAAGGGGCTGCAAGTGGGGATGAGACAGGGACGGTGCTTCCCCAGCTTGGGTTTTTCTGTGGATTCAGTGATTTTTCTCCCTCCCTCTCTTCAAGCTGCCTTTTGAAAACTCGTTTTGCCTTTTTCCAGCAGTCTCTGCCAAGCTCCTCTCAACAAAGGGGGTGACTAAGTGAAGTCTCCACTGAAGGAAGGATTTTTTTACTCCTTTTTCCAAGAAAGGGCAAAGTGAGCAGATGACCTCACCTTTCAGATGAGGATCCTGCTCCTCACCCCCATCCCTCCCTGGTGCTGCACTGGGGGCATGGGGGCAGTGACTGGGATCACAGTGCTGGCACCTAGCAAAACGCTCTGGCATCATCTGTGCAGGATCGGGCCCTGCTGCAGTGCGGGGAGCTCAAGATCGGGGGGAAGTCGAGGTTATAGAGTTCCAGGTTTACCTTTACCACTGCCGCCCATCTCACTCCACAGACAGTGGGAAAAGCCCCAAGGATCAGGCTGAAATGGCAGCGTCTGAGCAAGAGAGGGATGCTCCTGCATCACCTGCGGCAGCATCGCCTGCTCTGTTAAAATGATCCCTTCTCCTTCTGGGCTATGGGGGAATCTCCATCCTCATCCTCAGCAGGGAGCCCCGCTGCTGCCCTGGGCTAATTTGAACTGCCCCGAACCCAGCAAACCCCCTCTGTAACCCCTGGGTTTTGTGGGAGCTGAGCGACCCCTGCGCTGCACCAGGCAGCCAAAATAAACCGGGAGAGCCTTTTCTGCTTCTGTTCCTGCCCACCCCCCCCCCCCGGAACCTCCCAGCCTGCCCTCCCCGTGCCCTGCTCCACTCCAAATATTTGCACCAAAACCCATCCCGCAGGAAAGAGCCCAATTTAAAATAAAGGGAATAATAAAAAAGCCCCAAACCAAACCAGCACAAACCCGACCGAAACAAACAGATAAGAAAAATAAATAAGGGAAAATATCCCCTTTGAATCGCTGAATGAAACGGAGAGCTAAAAAGCCCCATTGAGAAGCGCGGGGCGGATGATAGCTTCCCGATTGAGCGGTGGGAGAAGTAACTCTGTTCAAGCTAATTAGGGTCTTTTAGGACATTCAGCCCAGCGATGCCAGTGTAACGGTGAGGAAAAGAGCCTCCTAATTGGCTTCCTGCTGCGGTGTCAGTCCCAAAGTCTTTATTATCCCTCCCTGCACCTTTTCAACCCTTTCTTCTCTCCCTGGCTCTGTCAAAGCCATGGGCTGCCCCGGCCCGGCCGGGCTCTGCTGCAGCATCCCTTCTCCTGCTGCCTCGCCGGGCAATTTGCCCTTGGAAAAGCAAATCCATGGTGGCTGCGGGGCTGGTTGGGGATCCTCCCGGGGCCAGGAGGGCTCGGGTGGAAGCCCCCCAGTTCCCGTGCTGGGACAGTCTGTGCCAGCTCACCCCAAACCAGCCCTGGCAAATGGCTTTGGCTCCCTTGGGCTTTTGCAGAGGAGAGTGATAAAAGAGGAAATAAAAGCGTTTTCCAGTACCAGTATCCACTGCTCTGGAGGAACCTCCTGCCCGAGACAGCTCTTGAGCTGCTCTCATCTCCCTAGCATCTGCTGAAGCGCCTGAGCCCACGTTACAGCCTCGAACAGAGCCAAGGGTGAGCTCTCACCTGAACCTCCAAGAAACATCCTCCTGGTGAGAGCCAGGAGCAAAACCAAACTGGGGCTGGGGCTGGGGCTGCCCCTTGAGCAAAGCCAAGGACTGCTTCTACCAAAACACTGCAGCCTTTGGCCCCAGAGCCACAGGGGCAGATAACACTGCTCAGCTGTAAGCATGCTTCCAGGGGGATGCATGGCCCTGCCAGCCTCTGAGCCCCCGGGACCAATTTGGATCCGGAGAGGTCTGAGTTTCCTGCAATCAGGTGGCTGCTTTCTCTCCTCGTCAGGGAGCAAATCCTTCAACATGAGTTCGGCCTTTAGGCGAAGCCAGGTGGGAAAGGAAGGGATGTACATATCTAGTGTGGGAAACATTCTCTGCTGGCTAATAAGGTACAAATGACCTTAGTAGCCAGCAGAGACTCAGCACATGAAAACCCCGTGGCTTTATTTCCTTGGTTCTCGGCCCCACTCCTGTCTTTAACAACCTCATGTTCTAGCAGTTGTTTTTTCTTGTGCAATTAAACCCTTTTCTCCAAGGAAAAAGGCATTCTTTGGACCTTCCCAACACCTGATGAACCTCTGGCGGCTCCTAACAGTGTGGCCAGACCTCTGTGCGGCCTCGCTGGATGGGGACAAGTGCACCCTGGCACCTTGTCCTTGCTGAGGGATGCTCTCCACAACCCTTTTGCCATGTGAGTAATGGAAGAATAAATGGGAATGCAAATGAAACATTTGCCTTCAGCCCCTCTCCCTTCCCCTGAGCCTGCGGGGAGGTGCCAGGGCACAAAGCCAGCGCGGAACATCCCTTGGCCGGCCCTGCCGGGAAGTGCCTTGTCCGGGGATGGGCTGTTAAATGGGAATTTGTTCTGCTCTTGCAAACACTTCCCAGACACACTGAGCCACTGCTGGGAGCGCGTTCAGGGGAGGGAGGAGGTGTCTCCGCTCAAAGATGCGTTGATGCAGATGGGATGGGAGGTTTTTTTCCTCGGTGTTCAGTGAAAATACAGATACATAAAAATATACACACAGAGAGATACACACAAATCCCGCCAGGGTCAGCGTGGACACCTCCTACATGGACCCACTGGTGGCCATATTGGGAGTGGGGCCACATTAAAAATATTCCCAGGAGCAGAGAAATGGGGCGGGAGGTCGGGATGTGCCTGTTCCAAGCTGCTGCTCCAAGCTGGAGCTGTGGAAGGATGCTTCTGTCCCTGAGTGCCAGCAAGGACAGGGATCCCACAGCCTCCTTAGCATGTCCCAAGGCTGCACCAGCCTCTGAATTTGCCTGGGAATTACAGGGGGAATGGATCCAGATGATGGGAACCGCCTGCTGCTTGTACCCATGGCAAAGCACAGTTGTTAAAAGCTGGTGCATGTAACAGCACAGTGAGAACAGAAAGGACGAGGTGTGATTGTGACCTAGAGGACACTGTGGGATGAGGACACTATGGACCCTGATTTGGGAGTCAGCATTTGCAGGGGGACTCATATTTCCCAAGTAACACATCGCATCATGGCTCCACTGAGCATCACTACCCAGGGCTGCCTCTCCAAACCCAGCAAAAGCCATATCCCAGATGCAGACACCCCAGCACAGGCAGGGGCCATGCAGCAGACTGGGGCTCCCTGCTCCCCCTGTGCTTGGGACCCGGCTGGCAGCCTGCGCCTGAGCTGGGCTTGGGGACACCCGGGAAGGAGATGCTCCTGCTCTGCATCCCTTTGGAATGCCTGGTCCCTGGGAAGCAGCAGCCGAGAAAGGCAACTCACCATAGTCTTTCTTACAGTACTTCTTCATGTTGATCTTCAGTTTCCCCTTGGAGGCTTTGCAGTATGAGTCACAATCTGCACAGGAGAGAGGGGGAGGGCAAGAAAACATTAACAAAACAAATTACCCTTAAAATGAATAAAAGGCTGGGGAGGGGGGGGGACAGCTCAAAGCTGCAGCCTGCCATGAATAAGCAGCGTGCCCGTGATATCCATCTGCCAGGCCCCGATTGGGTCGTCTAAGGGGGCATTCAGAAAAACCTTCCTTTCTAAAGAAAGCTGCTCACAAAAGAAACCATCCTCCCGCCCGCCTCCCCCAGCCCAGCTTCCCTGGGCCGCCTCTGTCTTCCTGGGAGACCCTGGGGGCCTCCCTTATTGTGCCACCCAGAGCTTTTGAGAGCCACACAAATTCCCCCTGTTCTTCAGCTCCCAACTGGAGACTGCCCGGAGCCCACAGAGGCCCCATTGTCACCCCTAACCCGGGCCGGTGTCAGCCTTTGGCATTCATTGCCGAGAGATTCGGGCTGGGGTCACCTTCCGACAATGCAGGTCAGAGAGGAAATTAGCAGCCCATGAAGCATTAGCAAAGCCTTTTGGTGTCCACTCTACTGAAGTGTGCAAATAAAATACCCCAGTAGGAACATTTCATTTCTAATGGGCCCCCACTGCTGGGAGACGTTGGCTGTGCCCCGGTGGTGCAGCGGCCGGTGCAGCGGGCAGGCGGGGATGCGGGAATGCTGGCACGGCAGCCTGGCAGTGCCGGCAAGGGGCTGGAGCTGGGCCACGGTCCCAAGCGGCTGCAGGGATGCTGAGCCCTGCTCCTATAGCTGCTGCTCCCGGGGACCTGCTCCCATGTGGGATGAAGCCGCATGGCATCACTCAGTGGCACCACAGGCAGGCAGTGCCACAGTGGCAGGAGGTGTGCCACCCTGTGCCAGCTCCCAGAACCAGGGCTGGCTCACAGACATGCTATCCATGCACATCCCATGTCTCCTTAGCATCCATGGGTGCTAAGGAGAAACCCCCAGCACCGCAGAAAACCCACACCTGGCTGCAGCAGGAGGCCTTGGTAGAGCAATAGTCCTTGAACACCTCCGTCTCTCCCCGTTGTTTCTCTACAGCCACCACTGGAGACCAGGACTGAAAACCTGCTGGAACACCCCAGCAGCGCTGAGGGCTCTGTGAGCAGGGAGGGATGCTGTGGAGACCTGGGATGCTGCTGATACCCGCAGCCAGCACACACAGGGTGCCCATATCCTGCCACAGGGCACATTGGCAGTGCCAGACCAAACCCACCCTGCCTGTGCAACACCCCGCGTTCTCCAGTGGACCATGAGCTGAAGCTCTGGGGGAGAAGCTGTGCAGTATCCCCTGTGTGTCCTCCTTTAGCACAGCTGTGGCACACACAGGAGTGGCATCTGCACAGCCTCAGCAGGGCTGGAGACCCCATTTCTTATGTGCTTCTTTCTTACGTATAAGAGCCCTTGTGAGAAGCAGTTCCTTCTGAGAGAAGCTGACACTAATCAGGCTGGGAAGGGAAAGTGAGGCAGGGCTGGGAAGTGGCTGCACAGCGACAGCAGCTGCAGCATTTCCTGACTATGGCTCTCTTTGCAGCTCTGCTGATGCACAGGGGCTGTGGTGTGAAGTCAGCTTTGGGACGGGGCCGTGTTGGACAAGGGGGTGTCCAGTGGTGGATGCTCAGAGCCAGCCCAGGCAAGGAGGGCACCAATGTATGGGTGCACTGGATGCTCTGTGCCCTCTCAGCTCACCAGCCTCAGTACAGGAGGTGTCCCTGGGATGGGAGGTGGGTTCAGAAGCATGGGGAGATGCTCCAGGAAGTCTAATGGACACCAAATCCAGCCCTCCCCATTAGCAGCAGAGCAAACCCAGTCTGAGCCAAGCAGCATCTTCTTTTTCATCTTGAGTGGGGAAACCAACAAGAAATGGAACCCCAGAGGCTGAACACCCCCATCCCAACATTATCAGGTACCACCTTACACCAACACCTTTGATCCACACGCGCCCCAGCCCGTCTCAACCTGGCCAGTGTCACCTCATCTCAGCACCATCCTTCTGCTCCATCCTCAGGAGAGAGCCCGCAGTAATACATGGCTTTACATTCTTACAGTGTGACCCAGCAAGGGCCAGAAGTGAAAACTGTGCTAGGAAGAGGAGCACCTTCCTCCTCTAAGAGTCCCAGCTAAGATCTCTGCCCAGCCAAAGCCCTTAGAAACCCAGGAGCTGAGCTGATGACCGAACAGCTGATGCCTCCCCTTTGGCTTTCTCCTCAAATACAACCCTAAACATGAACTAAAACTTGAAATGCCCTGAGAAAAGAGTGGCTGTTCCATAAAATCTATAGTTCAGATGATGGAGATTTGCTAGCAAAGTTCCAGCTACGCCTATGTGGCATGATACCACCATATCATGGGATGTGACTGCTTGGTGTCGCTGAGCCCAGGAAACAGAACTATTCCTGATTCAAACAGGTAAGATGTTCCTGGCCACAAACATTGAAGGAGCAGTCTGCAAGGGAGATAGATGTGCACGCAGGGACTTAACAGCCCCTTTCACTCACTCGCTTGGTGCACAGCCCATCTGTCCGCTCTGCCCTGCAGCTGGCACGACTCTGCTCAACCACAGAAGCTGATGCTTCCAGGACACTAACATGGATATGATAAACATGATGATGGCTGTCCTCCGGCACAAGAAGCCTGGAGCTCTGTAGGTATTTATCCCTGCTGTTGCATCTCAGCCCCTTGCAATAACTGATCTGCAGGAAAGGCTGGCGCAAGATGGGCAGGCAGGGAGCAACCAGCAGAGCAGGAACAGTGCTTGGGAGCTCTGGCTGGAGATCTCTGCTCCCCTGCCCAAACCTAAGTCAGGTGAACAGATGTGGGGAGCAGCTGGCTCTGAGCACTAGCGACGGGCATGGGTGGTCAGCAGCCCCAGCATCTGCAAGGGGGCCTCCACCAGCCCGGCTGCAGAGGCCACCAAGAGCAGATCATCCCCCAGCCCCACAGCACTGCTTGTGGGATCGAGTCCCCCAAATAGCAATCAGATAGAAGACACTGCTCAGGACTTCAGTGCAGACCACTCACAAGAGCAGCCCCGAGCCTCTTCTGCAGCCTCTCCTCACAGAAACATCCTTAACCACATCTGAGCTTCCCAACCTTTACACTACTGCCATGACATTTCCACTCTGCCCGCGATGACAGACCTAGAAACCCAGCTCTGTTTCCCAGCCAGGGAGGCTGTGGGGTGACGTGGCACCACCCATGATGATGGCTCTCCTCTGGTGTCCCTTCCCCACAGCCCCTGCCTGCCCCCAGGGGACAAGCCTGGAACCAGGTTTGCAGCCCAGGACACCCAGCTACAGCCCAGCCCTGACCCTGGCTCTGTGACACAAGCCTTGCTCTGCCTTCCCTTTCTCCTCTTTCTCCCAAGCCCACAGGCTGTGCCAGAGCCTCAGCTGGTTTAAATTGAACTTGATGTGGCCAGAGCCAGCTGGTGTAGATCAGTGTAAATCACCAGATGCCAGGGCTGATTTACATGGGTGGGGGATTTGCCTTGGTTCATTTCCTTTGTGTCCTATGGGGAGAGCTCTCCTGCCTCCTGGGTGACTTGGAGATCCTCCAGGGCCTCTTTGGGAGGGCAAAGGAAATTTCTAAGGGCAAAGCATTGATTGAGCTCGAGTTTGCTGCTGCACAGAGCTGTATCTGTGGGTGATGGTGCTGCAAGAGCGCTGCTGGCTTAGGGCAAGCACGTGGAGCGGCTTTCATGGAATATTATTTTAGTGCTGCCTAGAAAGGACTCTGCTCTCGTCCATCAATCCTGTTCAGCAGTTCAGGCTCTGGGGGAAGGCTTGCTGAGCTGCTGGTCCCTTGATGGAAGGTGAGAGCAGAGCCAAGCTTAAAGGCTGGGGAAGGGATGTGAAGGCAAGAGGATGAAATGGGAGGAGAGGATTGAGTTGCATCCTGGAGTCCTCTAAGTGCTGTTTCAGTGACTCTGAGTACAGGAGATGTATATGTGATGTGAGACTTGCAGAATTTGTCCTCAAATGCTTCTGCTACAAAACTGTGGAGTCCTAAGGCACGTGTTGTTTGTCCTGACTGCAGGAGCATCCCTGTCCTTGCCTCGTGCCCAGCTCTGGAAGGCTGCAGACGATCAGCCTGGAATAACCTGCTCTTGGAAGAACTGCCTGAGCCTGACCAAAAGGCCAAGCTGAGAACAAAAGGCAGCTGCCTGAGGAAGCGAAGGCTGCTCTTGGGCTGGGGAACAACCTGGTACCTGAAGCAAGGGGTGGTAAGTGTCTAGTGTCTGCCCAGGTCCTACAGGCGTAATGGGCTGGACGCCACGTGGCTCTGCCCTAAAGGACTGGTGGATGGGCTCAGCCCTAGCTGCTCTCTGCCCCATCCTGTGTTACACAGATGTCCCTTGCATGTGTGGGTGCAGAACAAGGATCAGTCCTCACCCCGGAGCTGTCCTGCCCTGCTCCTCTCAGCCTGGCTGGTCCCAGGCAGGGCTTGTCTGCTTTGAACAGACCCTGGAACCTCTCCAAGTCCCTCCTAGCCTGCATTTGGCCTGGTCATTCCCCTGTGAAGGGCTTAAACACCCCTGGCTACAGCACCATGGTACGGGAGGAATTGAGTGGTGATAACCAAACACCCTCCTCCCCTGCTCCCAGTGATTTCCTCCCTGCGTTTGCTCAGCTGCGCAAACGTTTCGGTGCAAATCCCCACTTCAGAGGCACAAACCCAAAGCCTGACCAGACCCTGATGCTTTTCTGTTTCACCACCACATCCTGAGGGGCCGTGGGCCACGGTGGGGACATCCCACACCTCCCTGCCGGGTCTCCGGGGTTGGGAGCGACCGGCCACTTCCAGGGGGGAAAGCACAAAGTCTGTGTCTATCCCAGATACTCGGAGTGGGAGGATCCGGGAAGAGGCAGTTGGAGCTACTTGTTCACAAGGGCTGGGAGCAGGTGGCGGGCGGCTGTTTCGTGTCCATTGCAGCTTAGTAAAACGTGTCAGCATAGCATTCAGCAGCTTTGCAGCTCAGCCCATCCCCTTGATATAACTAATTCTCTGGCTGAGCAGAGGGTTTTCACAGCTAAACACCTCCTCTGGTTTGCCTCTTTTTTGTCTTCTCCAAAAGTTGCGTTTTCAATCTTTTACGTTTCTCCATGTTGGGGGTGGTTTGGGCAGGATGGGGGCTGCTGGTGTGAGACTGAAACCTGCAGGATGCTGAGCCCTGCTCACCTCGCGCTTTGCTAAAGCACCCACTCCTGCTGCTGCTGTTGGTGTGGGGCAGGATGGAGGCAGCCGGAGCTGAGCAGCATTCCCAAGGAGCCGCTGCATGGGAACTGTGTCTTGCTGCGCTTGCAGTTCCAAATGAGCTCTAAGCCTCTGCAAAAGCCACATGTCGGTAACGGAAATTAAAGGCCCCTTGATTCTGACATGATAGAACGATTAAAGCCACATTTCTTGGCCTGGGTACCTAACTCAGAATGCAGATATAAGGCTTAGGTCCCCAAGGGGAATTGGATTTCTAATCCCAATTTATGCAGCTAAATTCCTATTGATTTCCCTCAGGTAGGGTCCTAAATGCCTTTGCGGGCTGAGATCCAAAGTGGAGGTGGTATGGCTTAGAAGGGGAGACCCAGCCTTGAATGTTTGGCCTCAGCATTTTGGGGGTGAATGGGGCTTGCCTGCTTTCTCTCTGTGTGCTTCTGAGGGGCTGTGCTGCCTGCTGGAACGCTGCGGGTGGAGGCCTGGGTGCTCCCATCTCCTGTTTGGGATGTGCAACCAGGCTGAGCCACTAAATGAAGGTCGAGGTCCAAATGTGCAATCCTAAATCCATGAGCATGTCACTGGTGAAGGCAGGACTGAGAAAATAAGAGTGGGGATTTGCTATAAAACCCATGCGAGTGCCCAAGGGGAGGAAGATGGATGCTTGCTGTGCTTTTGTGAGCTCTGGCATCACAGCAATTCTAAGGATGCACCCAAGTGAACCCTCCCTTCACTGGGAGTCCTGGAATCCCAGCCCTCAGCTGTGGTCCGTGCCCATACCTTGCAGCTGAGCCAGACCGAAGCCCTGATGTGCATCCTGCCTGCATCAAGATGTTTCCTGATCCCATCCAACAACCTCAAAGCTATTCCCGGTGCTCCAAAGACCTGCTGAAGCCTGTAGTCCTGTAAGATGCACAGAACAACATGTACAACAGTTCACAACTCCACAGATCTGCAGAGCTTCGTGCTGCCCTATCCCATGGGACTGAGTGTTCCCCCAAACTGTTGAGGCTGTGGGAATAAATTTCCCCCTCCTTTACAGGCAGGAACCCCATATCTTCAGCTTGTGGTTGGGAGCATGGAGGGAAAGTACATGGAGCAGAAGAGATGTGCCTTGGGATAGTCAGGCTGTGGGGAGGGCAGGGACAGAAACATCTTGTCCCTGCTCTGGGACTGAGCATATGCTCAACTTGTGCCCAAACTGGATATGAAAATGTTCCTGTAAGCCTTCTTGAAGCATCCCACAAGCAGTTGGAAGCCACACACTCAGGTGACATGGGATAAAATGAAATCACTGCCCAGTGTCAGGACAGGTTGGGCTGCAGCAGTTATGGTAGGGATGCCTTTGGCTCTTTTACTTCTGGATGTTTCCCCAGATGACCATGAAATGCTGTTTCATGTCCCACAGCACTAAAGCTGCCCATTGCTTCCATCCTAGAGAATTATTTTAACATCTCCATCAGCCTCAGGGAATGACGTTTTGGGGAGTGCTGGCTTTGCTGGCCAAACACGCTTGTTCCAAGCTTCTAGCTCTTGGCATTTGCATGCATCCCAAAGGAAAAGATGCTCTGGAGTAACCCTCTCCTTGTGTAGGGAGCATGGATGGGCTTGTCCCTGCAAGTTTAGTGGCAGAGGCTGAAATATATGTGGCTTGCAGAGCACGCATTGACTGTGGGGGATGGATGCTGTAATTTAATTTGGGCTGGACTCCAGTGGGAGTCTCTGTTTCTGAGCAGGCTTCTTTAATATGAAAGCAAACTTAAGGTAGAGAGTCCCTCCCACGTCATTTACTTTAGCAGCGGGATCGTTTCTCCTGTGAACTGCTGCAGCTCTCGGCAGCCCTCCCCCCGGTGCAGCCAATGATCAGAGCTGGGGTGTCTGTTATAACTAAATTGGCTCTTCTTCCCCCTAGCAGGCTATGACCCAGCTATTATGCATGATGCCCCTAGCAGGTATAATGTGCAAATTAGTGCTCTTCATTCTGGGGACAGCTGCAGGGCAGGGGTCCCTCTGGCTGGGTGGCCTTGGTGACACCCCCCCCCCAGCCAGGAACCAGTATGGGGAACCACATCATTTCCAAGCCTTGAACCTGGGATGAGCTGGAATGGGCTGCTCAAGTTATGCCTCTTTTGTGATCAGCAAACTGGTCCCCAGACTTGAAACTGTCCCTTCCTCAGCCTGTGGATGGGGATCCTGAGGGCCTGCGTAAGTGCAAAGCAAACCTCTTGCATGGGGCTGTATTTAACCCCACAGCTGTGTGACTTTGCTGTCTGTTCCTGGTGTCCTCCTGAGCTGGCCCAGGGCAGCCTCGGAGCCACAGTCCCCACAGTCCTGGGAAAAGGAGCTGGCAGAGATTTGTCCCATCAGCTCGTGGATCTGCCTAGGAAAGGGTCTGTGACCACGTCTGCTCTGTGTGTGAATGCAGAGGCACCTGTCCAGGCACCGGAGCGTCTTCTGGTCTCCAAAGCAGGCTCAGGAGCACTTTGCACCAGCACATGTGTGTGTGGGGCAATGAGGCCAGCCCTGTCCCATAAGGAGCGCAGCCGCTGCGGCAGGGACCTGTGCCAGCCCCCTCTGGGCAGCAGCAGTGTGGTGAGATGCTTTCACTTTTGAAAAGTGAAGTTATTTTCACGCTATTGACCCCCTGGCAATAGATACACAACATCTCTTCTGCAGGGCAGCACCAGGACTCCCTGGGACCACCTGGCAGGAGCACCCTCAGCCCTGCCTGCAGCCCTGCCTGCAGCCCTGCCTGCAGCCCTGCCTGCTCCCCATGCTGCACACTACGGTCTGCAAAGGATCCTTGCAAGACAGCGTGAGGACCTGTGCCTGAACTGGGGACTTGTGTGGTGCTGGGGTAAAAGATGGTTAAAACCTACCCTTGCACCAGGTCAGGCTGCCCACTGCAAAGGGAGAGCCAGGTCCACAGCCCTGCAGGCATCTCCAGTGAGGACAACTGCCATTAACCTCTCCCTTGGAACAAGAAGGTGCAAATAAGCCCACAGTAGCCTCCTTTCTTCTGGCTGAACAAGATTGATTGAAAAACAAATTGGCGCAAATAAAGCATGTAATTAGATTAAAGCCTCTTGCCTGGAGCGGGTGGAAAGTGGTGGCGGGTGCTTCGCCTGAGCCACAGCCCTCATCTCACCCTCACAGCATCCAGCATGGCTCTGGGGGCACCAGCAACCCACAGGGTGCAGGTGGGGCTGCCCACCACCTCCAGGATCTGCCTGTGCTGGGGCCAGTTGTGCTCAGCCACCTGGTTTCAAGCTGTGTCCTGTTGCAGCAGCTGGGTTCAGGCATGGTTTCGATGCTGCCAGGCACACGTATGGCTCTACCTGTTTGGTGCAGCCTTGGGAACCCTAGATGCTGCACTCAGGGAGGAAACCACCCCTAGGCACCACCCGATCCCCACTGTGGGTTGGGGTGGTTTGCTCCCCGCTTTGTCAGCTGCCTGCTGCCAGTTCTGGGATGGGAGGGAATGGGCCTGAGCAATTTTTGGTGCTTCTGGGCATGGGTGTCCATAGCAGCCATGTCCTCATTAGCATCCCAGTTTTTCCCAGATATAAAGGGAGCGGGTAGGCAGGCTACGGCCACTGGTGACACCATGGGGGAGCCCAGCTGTGCCAGACACTAACACATTGGGAAATACCACATGAATACGGGAGCTTTATGGCTCATCCGCCCCTGACTCTGCACTCTCCTTGTCTCTCTCCTGGGAACAGCCAGGGCTGGCAGCGCATTTCCTACCCTCCTCCCCACAGCAGCAAACCCAGTGCTGAGCCCCAGGACATGTGGGGATGTGGGGTGCTGGCCCCAATAGTGATTCGTCCCCTCCCAGTGCTTCCCCACTGCAAATGGGTCCCCTGCCACTGATGGGTGATGAACTCCAGGGCTGCTGCTCCCAGCACTCCTGGGGACACAGCCCTGCCAAGAGTTGCAGCCAACATGATTTAACAGGTTAATAGGAAACCATCTGTCTTCAGGAGTGCTGGTCACCCTATAAATTCCCAGCCTGACAGCAGTTCCTGGCCAAGCGGGTGCTGTGTGGGATGGGGGGGGCAGGATGCAACCAGAGCTGGGGCAAATCAGACTTTCTGCTCCCGGGGAAACATGGCAATGGAGAGCTGGGTCTGGGGACAAACACTTTGTGGTACCAAGGGGAATCTGCACTTGGAAACATCCCAGGATGGGGAGACAATCAGTTCATTTCACTTCAAAATCATCATCATTAGTTTTGTATTAGATGGGTTTGACAGTGATGCTGGGCTTGCAAGTCTGCTCTGAAGCCCATGGCTTGGCTTTGGTGCCCAGGGCTTGTGGTCCTGCCGGTGTCAGAAGAATGGTCCCCAAGGTGGCAGCATCCCAGGGCTGGGGACGTGAGAATGGAGGGATGCAGGGATAGAGAGGTATGGGCTGAAAGGTTGTAGGAATAAGGGGGATGAAGGGATGTGTGGATGCAGGAAGCCCTGCAATAGTATTTTAGGAGCACGATGCAGTTGTGCATGAAACTTATCTGCATTTGAGCAGAAGTTTTGTGGTGGTTTGTTTTGTTTTGGGGTGTGTGTGTGTGTGTGTGTGTTTTCACAGACTTTCTGACGTATTTTTAAGTGACCAGAAGTTTCCTCGCAGGAAGCCCCTCACCCCTATTGTGCTCACAGCCATTTAATGCGGGTCAGCATGAGAAACCTCTTTTCAGGAGGGAGCTGGATGCTTCAACCAATCAATCAGTCAATCAATCATGCAGTCAGTCCATCACCTTGCTTACAGCCTGAGACAAGTGAGAGAATACCCACGCAGGGCTGAATTAATTACTCATTTGGATGGGTACAAAGCTGGAGACCTTTGGACTGATCCCAGAGTTACACCAGGGTGACTGAAATGAGAATTTTGCCTTCCAATTGTACCACAGGCAGCTGTATAGAGCTTTCTCCCCCGCCTGTGGGATGCTCCCAGCTCTCTGCAGAGCTTGTGCTTACTCAGAGTGCTTCCTTGGAGTGAAGAGCTGTGATTTTTCTCCCTACCAGTGCAAAGTCCCATCTGGGCCATACCCCACCCCTGGCTCAGGGGGCCTATAGGGATGCTGAGGAGGGACTCTTCATTAGGGACTGTAGTGATATGACAATGGGTAATGGGTTCAAACTGAAGCAGGGGAAGTTTAGATTGGATATGAGCAAGAAATTCTTTACTGTAAGGGTGCTGAGGCACTGGAATGGGTTGCCCAGGGAAGTTGTGAATGCTCCATCGCTGGCGGTGCTCAAGGCCGGGTTGGACAGAGCCTTGGGTGGCATGGTTTAGTGGGAGGTGTCCCTGCCCATGGCAGTGGGGTTGGAACTCGATGATCTTGAGGTCCCTTCCAACCCTAACTATTCTATGATTCTACAATTCTAAGACAGCCTGGCTGCTCCTTCCCAGCCTGGCCAGCAACTGGGAGCCTTTATGCCAAGTCCTGTGCCTGGCATAAAGTGCAGAGGGGATCAGTGTGCTTTGCACTGCTGATCCC
This sequence comes from Amazona ochrocephala, assembly GCA_039720435.1. Classification (NCBI taxonomy): domain Eukaryota; kingdom Metazoa; phylum Chordata; class Aves; order Psittaciformes; family Psittacidae; genus Amazona; species Amazona ochrocephala. Next base: position 83,199,440 of record CM077879.1, read on the forward strand.
CTCCAGATGTGCCAGTGCTAACACAAGTGCATGCACACCTGCACATGCTCCTTTCCATTGAATATCAGTGCCAGGGGTTGACCAAGACAAGTTGCTGCTCCAAACCCAAGGAAAAACTAAGGCTAGCTGGTAGTCTGCATGCAGTTCTGCAGAGTTAAGACTGTGATCTCGTTTTTCGGTCTGGAGACATATTTAGTTTGAAATCAGACACCTCAAGCTTTTTCTTCTCAATACATAATGTTAATACAATGTCTTTCGATAGTCCCTTCCCTGTTAAATTTGCAAGGTGCTATGTAAGTTGTTTTTTTGGTCTATTTTTCCAGTTTGCCTTTGATAAAGGAGATGCCCCCAAGAACCAGCCTCCTACAGGAGCCTGCTCCATGGACAGCATTGCTTTCTTCATCGGGCAGGAGGCAGTGCAGGTTCCTTGGGAGCACAGCACTGAGCCGGGTCAACCACCCTGGTGCGGATGCTGGAGGAGACTCGGGGGCTGTGCTGTGCCCAACCAGCCCAGCCTGTGCACAGACCTGCTTTACACTGTCTGTCTGGGATGTTGGAGGGTTACAATGTTCAATGCACATTGGCAGGGTTGGTCTAGGGCCACCTCTGAGACAAAACCATGGCACAAGGAAGAGACTCCAAGCCAGCCATCACCCCGTGGGCACCCGAGGCTGTGGAAGGCAGGGGGAGATGGAGTTTCAAGGGACATTTCCCCAGCCCCTCGGGCACAGCCCCCAAGGCTATGGTGGTGAGATGCCATGGGAAAGTGCCACCATCCAAATGCAACAACTGTGGTGCAGCCCGGGCACAGAGCTGCCACCTTCCCTCCCGGCGTGCTCAGTGCTCTGGGACGGAGGGAAAATGGGAAATGCAGCATGGTGTGGGACTTACTTCCTCCAGCCCTCTGAGAGCTCGCCCAAGAGCTGTGCTCACATGCCCGTGCCAAACACCAAGTGATGAGCCAGGTCCTCTCTGGCCAAGCCAACAGCACCCATTGCGCTTGCCCCTGTGGGAATAACACTGGGGAGAGCTTTGAGCCTGACTTCACCTGGGGTTGGAGCTGGTTCAGCGGGTTAGATACGTGTTTGGGAAGGCGCTGGGGAGCAGCGGTTTGGCCCCATGTCCTGTCCTGACAGAAGGTGCTGCGTGGTCTCAGCGGCCTGTCCCCACACTGTCGTTTTCTGAGCAAGCCTTGCACCCCTTGCAGATGTGAGGCAGCTGGCGGCTGACATGGCACTGACTCCTTGTTTCCAGCTGCTGCAGCTCTTTAAAAGGAGCTACACTACATTTAATCCTTTCCTAACATCACTTTTCCCTTGAAGCTGTTGCTGCAGTGATGATCACAGTGTTTATGTGACCATGAGCAGGGGGGACAGTGGTCCACAGCCTCTGCTTGGCAGTGGAGCTGCTGGGCCAAAAGTGTCATGTTCTCATAGGGATATATGGGTACAAGCTGGCTGCGAGGCTGGAAATAAGGAGGTGGCTTCCCACTGCCCAAACTGTGAAATTCAATCACAGCTTCTGTACCTGTGGTGGGAGCAAGTGCTTTAACTCATCTTCTAACAGTGCTTGGTGAGGTTTTGCTGGGGTGATGCGAGTGCTGGTGGCAGCAGACCTGAGGGACCCCTTTCCCTCCATGTCCATCTGCAAGGTCAGCTTTAAGCCTGCGACCACCCTCTGAAATCTGCATTTTGCCATTTTGCTGTGGGACGAACAAGCCTTGCTCCTGCTGCTCACCCTGCTGACTGCCCTGGGGGTGATGGCGTGTACCTGGGAGCAGGATGCATGCAAGTGCAAGGCATCACCTTGATTTGTCTAGGCATGGGCAGGCAAAAAAGTAAAGCTTTCAACCTCTAGGTGAGAGAAAATCAACCCTTTTTTAGGGCAGGACTACTCTGAGTACCCGCAAATGATGCTGCCGCAGGAGTACCGGCTCATCAGAGGCCAGTTTTCACCATTCCTGGGTCTTGGTGGATGGATTCTGGCTAAAATTTGGAAATTTCACCCCAAAGCCTCTAAGTAGTGAAAAGCCACCTGCAGCCTGGGAAGGATGCACAGTCTCCAGCTCTGCCATAGGATAGGGCGGGAGGACATCAGGGGGGCTCCAAAAGAGGTCCAGAGAGCATCATAGAGGTTGCAGGCGGAGGGTCTGTGTGGGATATGACTGTGCACAGGGATGGAGTGGGCGGCATAAGGACAGTGGCTTGACCCAAAAGCTCCTAAGGATGTGGTGGGGTTTGGCATCTGGCGTGAGCTGGTGGAGAGTTCAAGGGAATATTTTCTACTATTTCCTACAGAGTTTCTATTTTGTGTGTGTTTTTCCTAAGCAGACACAGGAGCAGGAAGGGCTCCGGCAGCACCCGTGGGGCTGGGGATGGGTTTTGGTTGGGGTTTTTCTTGTTTTTTCCTTGAGACTATTCCAGATTATTCCAGAGCAGAGCCTGGAGACCTGACTGCCCATCTCCCTTTGGGAAGGTATTCATCATCCTCGCCTACCACTGCATGCACCCACCCCCCCCACCTCTGCTCTGCCTCTGCACTCTGGGAAAGCTGCACCCTGCAGCCAAGCTGCTTCAGGTCCATGCACATCCAGGGATTGCTAAGAGAAGGGTTTTCCCCTTTTCTGCTATTATATCCACCCTCTTCCTCCCCACCCGGGAACAAAAGCGCCCAACAACACCTTGAGCCCAAATGACTTCTGGAAAATCCAGACCTGGTTTTGAAACTGCAGAGATGGATTTCCAGGGGAAAACCACACAAAACTGCATCACGCCAATCACCTGGTTTTATTTAAGCCCACGAGCTGAAATCATCCACCTAAGATAATCATTTCCAAGCCGATCTGGATTCAGTTCAGATAAGACAACAACTGACTGGCAGTTAGTAAACTTTTTCCACCCACTGGTATGTTTTTCTTGTCCTTTCACTGTGGCCCCTTCTGCATCTCTGAATGGGACCAGAAAAGGATGGGGTGGTGGCAAGAGTTTTTCTCGCCTGGCCACAAAAATAAGAAGCACCCCATCCTCATCCTCCAATCCCCTGGCATGGGACAGCATGAATGCATTTCATCTAAACAACTCAGTTTTGGACCATTTCCCCAAAATTGATTTGGACCTCCAAGAGCTAAGCAGAAACAGGCAGGACCCCCCACACCAAAGCTGACATTGTTCCACCCCTTGTATCAAGGCCAGCTTTGGCCCGTGCTCTTCTGAAGGATACCCCTCATTGACTTGGAGTGGTGACAGCCGATGGTGCTAACTCGGCTCCTGGAGAGGAGAGCACTTCCTGTTCTGCACTGCTATGAGCAAAGGAAATAAAGCAGCATCTCTCCCAGCAATGGCTGCACCCAAAGTCTCTCCATCTCTAGGACCCTTTTGCTCCCATACTATGGGAGTTCTGCCTCCCAGACATGCTGATTTAAGGATTTGTCAAGAAAATACCACGAATTTCAGCAAGATGCTTCCGGGTGGTGGTGGGGGCTGAGCAAAGCCAAAAACCAAGACTGCCTGATGCTCCCCCCTGAGAGGAAGGGCTGAAATATGGAGGGTTCAAGCTCCCTGGACAAAGTGGAACTTAAAAAGTCCAATAAAAATCACTGCAAGAAGAATTATGATCAGATGCTAGGCCCATCAGATTGCTCAACTTGGCTCGGCCTCCTCTGGGCTTTCACAGGGAAGCAGCATGAGCAGCTCCTGGTGAGATGGATTGCTCCCTGGTCATGCCTTTGGGCAGGGATCAGGGGGTTCCAGCCCTCCAGCAACATGGGGATCCAAGAGACGCTGTCAAGTCGTGTCTCGCAGGCTGTCAGGACACCCAGCTCACTCCCAGCCCACAGATAACCCTCTCCCAGCGTCCAGTAAGAGGCTCCTCTGATGAAGGGAGGTCACTAAGCCTGCTGAAATGTTCTCAGCTACTGGCTTTATGCGGACTTGTTTGGGCTTGAGCAGGTCCCTAAATAACCCTTCTCTCCACAACAACGATGCAGAGCTATGGGACTTGCTCCTTCCCCAGTGGGGCTGTTCACTAGCAGGTTCTGCGAGGGCTCGGGGCTGGGGGCTGCAACCATGCCAGCAGCTCCAGTGTGAGATGTCCCTTTTGTAGCAAGGCTGGAAAGTGTTACAAACACCTATCCAAAGCTTCGGTCTAAGGTGAAGGGCACATCCTGATCAACGCACCTCCGATCCCTATAGCCATCCCTCTTGGCACTCATCCAGGGAGATGCATGGAATGCAGGGAGCACTGAGCTCTTCCCACCGGCTGCACCAGGGACCTGCTCTTCACCACAGTGTCTACATTCTGTGCCTGCAATAGGCTGTGCATCCCCTCGTCCTGCTCAAGGGTCCTGTTGCTGCAGGTTCTATGCTTTTGCCTTGCTCTCCCAGGCTGTGGAGGCACCAGCCCCAGCACCGGCCTCACCAGCACAGTGCCTGGCACCAGGCTGGCAGCCGTGACTCGCAGCCCAGGGCTGCTGCAGGTCACACTGCCACAGCACATCAGCTCAGGGCAGACACTGATGAGGGCTGTGGCCAATCGAGGTGGCACATGGAATCTGCAGAGGCCGAATGCAGCTGCCCCAGTTGGCATCTGCCCAGAACAGTGTGGAGAGGTCGCAGAAAGGAGCTGGTTTTGCAGCTGTGTTGGTACCCACATGGAGCGCACGAGTGAGAGACGTGTCACCCCCAAACCAATCTTGTCCCATGGGCACAGCAGGGCTGGGGATTCAGCAGCTCTTTCCTCTCGAGTCAGAATGCTGCCTGATGGATGTGGATAAGCGCTGCTTCCTCCCAGCCCTTGCCTGCATGCAGCCCATCTCGTGGTCACGCTCTGGAAAGATGCGAGGGGATATGAGGACTGGCATGGAAAGACTGAATAATAGAGAATGTCCTCAGAAAGGCCTCTTTGGACTCATGAAAAGCAGCATGGGCAGATAAATGAGCTCCTAACAGCAACAAAAAGACATTGAGAAATCCCTGTGGCCAATTCAAATTTGGGGACGCTGCTCAAGTGTTACCACCTGGTACCGGCTGGCTTAGCAGGGTGAGCTGCATGCAAAACTGACCTGAGGGATGGGCAAAGCAGTCTTTCACTCACTAAGAAATGTACCCCAGGCCATGCAACCTCATTTCGGACATGGGAGGGGATGGCACAAGCCAATTCTGCCTTAGGAAAGGGCTGGGGCAGCTATGCTGGGAGGGAAGTGCTCTGGCCCCTGGAAGGAAGGAGCCCGAGGTAAGGAAAGTCCACCAAGGATGAGGTTCTGGGTGGGAGGTCCCTGGTGTGAGTGCTGGGGCTGCTTCCGCTCCCTGGGTCAGTGAAGGTGCAAGCATGGAGGTGCTACAGCTCCACACACAGGTCTTCACCTCAGGAGCCAAGCTCCTTGCAGAAAGGGCTGTAAGAAGGCATCTCTGCATCTCCTCAGCTGCCAAACATCCACATTCATTGACAGAGACTGTGGCACTGTGGTACAAGAGGTCTGCTCTGCCACCCCTGCAGCAGGCTGGGAACAGAGTGGGTTTGGGAGGCTGTGGTGGGAGGAACAGAAGGATCCTGGTGTGGAGCACAAACCCTCAGTGTTCCCAGGCCATGAGACAGAATGTTTAGCCTGCGAGTCCCTGCTGAATAGCAGGAGCCTATAGGAAATCTGGTGACCCTGTCTGCCCCATGCATCCAACACGTTCAGGTGGCACTGCTGGGATGCACCTATAACGTTGCCCCAAACTGCAGTGTTGGGAGCACGAAGGAGCTGCAGAGGCTGCAGGAGCTGCCAGCCCTCATGTTGGTCATGAGAAGACTCGGGGTGTGCCTGCCCATGCCAGGGGCTTGGGTCTGCACACGGGGTCCCTTGCAGACAGGAAAAGACAAGTGGTGGAACAGGAACTCAGGGAAGGAGTTCTCTGTGAAGGAAAGGAGGCAGTGAGGTTCACTGTGGGCTGTAATTCAGCTCCTCAGGAGTCAGAGAAGATTTATCCTGATGGAGGCGGGTAAGTGAGGCTCACATTGCCGGGAATCAGTGCTGTAAGGAAGACAAGACCTTCCCCTGCTTGGCTTCAGGTTATAAGGTGGGACAGCCTCTTCTTAATTGCCCAGTACTCCATTGTGATGGATTCACCAAAACACACACCTCATGTTGGCACCTAATTTATAAATTAGGTATAAAGGGTTCTTTATAACCTTCCTTTATACCCCTTCCAGGGGCCAGAGCACATCCCTCCCAGTGTAGCTGCCCCAGCCCTTTCCTAAGGCAGGACTTGGCTTGTGCCATTTGTAAATTAGGCAAAGCAGCAAAAGGACTGGTCACCAGCACCTGAGCTCGCAGCATGGCTGAGGCAGGTTTTGGCTGTGTCTTTATGCTCCTTTCAGCCCTGCATGTCAATGGAGACTCTTTAGGAAGCATACACAAAGCAATAGGCACAAACCCAAGGCTGCAATTTGATTTTGCTCATACCAGCCTAAGACAAGACCCTGAAACAAAAGAGCTGCTGCTACTGTGTTTACAAGCGGCAGAATTTGTCCTGTGTATCAGCCCTACAGAAAACCCTGAGCTTTGCTTTCCCATGACACTGAGGACTGAAGACCTCCGTCCTTTCGCTCCCTGGGTTTCCCATCTGGAAGAGCTCCTGAGCACACAGCAACAGTCACAGCCGGCATGAAAAGCCCTGCCATAGGACAAGCCTTGGCTCAGAGTTCAATTCAAGGTGATGTCCATCACTTTTAGTACAAACTCCTTAATTTATGGCCCCTCCTGCGCTGGTGGGACAAAAGTAAACAGCCTTCAACCCCATGTCCTTCACAGCCCCGGCACTGCTCAAATAGTCTCAGAATCCGCCGCAGCGGGACAAGGTGAGTAACCCTTTCCAGAGGCCTCTGGCTCCTGCCATTATCCCCTACTCAGACCAATCTGACCCAAGGGAAATGGGGACAGGAAAGTCCCCGGTGACACGGTGGGGCAGGAGTCAGCCTCTCTAGGGGTGTAAATAAGGAGGGGATGGTAGTGGGGTGTTGGTGCAGTTGTGGTGGAGATGGGGTGTATGAAGAGACGTGTTGAGCTCCAGTTGCAAGGATGGTATTTGGTGCAAGGACAAGGGAGGGGAACAGGAGGGTACATACACTGTGATATGACAAAGCTTTCTCAGGACTATCCTCTGTATTGCAGCTTGCATATATATGGTGACCTAAGTCCATCAGGGCTGTGCTGCTGTCCCCAGGCTGCAGGACCTCCCACTCCAATCTAAGATGCTCCAAGCTTCTCCTGTTCTTACAGTTACTGGCCTTGAGACACTTCTGAGCACAACTGGCCCCAGCAATGCCACTAGCCACACCGTGTCCTACACAGAGGATGCACAAAGGCAAACATGAGACACACTGTTATAGCATACACAAGTCACATCAGCACCTGACGCTGCTTAACACGAGAAATAACAGGCAAATAAAGGCAATGCTTCCATGCAGCAGCAAGCAGTGCTTAGATGTTTTGTTCTCTTTTGGAGGATTTTTGTTTCTCCAGTCCTTCTCTACCAGAACTCAGTGAAGCTGATAGCTTCTTGAGAAGGTAACCCTTAAACTTCAGCAATCAACCAGTGGTGGTCTTGAGTCCTTACCTCTTTGCCATCAAACATTGCTTCCACACTGAGTAATAGATAGAGCTCCTCTGGGAAAACTTTTCTGCATCTTCTCTACGCTCCCATGTGTTCCTAGAAACACCCATTTCCCGGGATGCTGAACACACCATTCAAACACTTGGGCATTTAGGGCATAAAAGGAACCTGCAATTTCATCTCGGGCAGATGATGGCTCAAAAGACATTTACCATCAAGACACTTTGAAAGAACAGACGACATACCTGCAGGCTCCTCCGTGCTGCTGGCGGCCGTGGTGGGGGGAGCGGCGGGGATCTCTGCACAGGACAGCAAGAAGCAGATGGGAAAGGAGAGGAGATAAAAGTAGGAAGTGTTATTCCAGATCCCAAAGAGCCTGGCCCCTGCACACACCTCATTTTCCCTTCCCAGCCATGGGAGGTGTTTCCCAACTATGTCCTCTAACAATGAGCTTTGCAAGAGCCCCAGGAAGCAGCAACCAAGCCCGTACCTACTGGGGAACTGGGCCTCAAAAAGGGTGTGGGAAAACCAAAACTTTCCCTTTTGGGTGCAAATTAAAGAAGATAGAGCCAGCCAGCCAACTGGTATGGTCCCAGACACAACCTGCTGCAAGTGCTAGGTCCCAGTGTGTACCCCAGGGTAAGGGATGCTCTTGCAGGGGCTTGGAGGGCGCAGGGTGCCCAGCCCCAGCAGACAGTGAAGCACTGCTGCCTTTCCTTGTCCCTGGGTTGTCCCTTCCATCCATGCCGGAGGCAGTGCTACCCCTCCTCTTGCAGGAAGCAGCATGCAGGTAAAGCATGCATCCATATGCTGTGATGTGTTATTTAAAGGAAACAGAAACATATCTGGTGCCAATCCAACGGTCCCTGGTTTTGATTTGGGGCTGGCTTTGCGTAGCTGAAACCATATAATGTTCTGGATATTCATGCCCAAGTCTGACTGTGTTTGTTGATGCTAAAAAGGATGGACTGCAGATGGAGCACATTATATGGTCCCAACTTTGGCAAGATGACCTCCTTTCCCCAGTGCACATACACAGATCTCATTACTGACATCTTTTGTGCATTTAGGGCACAGTGATGCAAGTTCTGTGCATCCCTGGGAATCCTGGCAGGGGAGCACACCACCAGTCCATTTTGAAAGTGGAATTTCAGCATGATCTGGGGGTTGGCATCTGTCTTTTTCTGCTTTTGCTCTCAGGAACCTGCCTGGCCATAGAGGCAGGGATTGCTGGGGTCTGTCTGAATTACAACGACGGAAGCTCATAGGGATGCAGCTCAGTTAGCATTAGATGACTTTTTGAGCTGTTTAGCCCTCATGAAATTTAACACAGGCCCAAACTGATGTGAAACACATAGTGCATAGTCAGGCAGTACATGAGCAGCCAGCACAGCCATCCTGGAGCTGGCATCTGGATGGGTGCTCATACTTGCTGGCGTGGGCTGCAGTACAGACAGACCCCACTGGTGTCCAGTTCATTCCCCATGAGGTGGTTGTTGCATGACTATTAGTCTTTGGTACAAGGAAGATGTAAGCAGTGGTAAATCAGAGAGTAACAGCTCTTGCAGAGAAGGTAGACAGCCCCTTGCTAGCTGCAGTGTACATGTACCCTTCCAGTGCCAGACAGGAGAGCAGTGTGGGAAGGGATGGAGGGCAAGTGCCCTCTACTAAGCATGTACAAAAGTCTGTGAAGTGCACCCCCCACCACATAGGGTGCTCTGTCTGACATTCTTCAAGGATGAAAGCGTGCTGGTTGGGTTTTTCTGGGATGAAGGAATTGTGAGTTGCTCGTATCCTCATTTTAACTGCTTTAGCATTCTATGTGGAGATCAAACTCTCAACAACTGCACAGGGCTTCATAGCCAGGCCAGGGTGTTGCTTGAAACACATTTTGAACGCAAGTTTTGGCCCCTTGGAAAGGGCGTTTTGCAGAGACACAGCAGTCAGGGGCTCTTGTGGGTGCCAGGCTGGTGCCAGATTGAAGGGCCAGGGCAGGGCAGCCCTGCCAGGCTCACACCAGCGGGCATCCTGGAGCACGGGCTGTGTGAGCACAGCCCAGCTCCAAACGCCTGCTTGGACTGTGTTGAAATTCTGCGTCTGCCTTTATTTAGTGCGATGAATCCCAAGGGAGGTGATGCAAGGAACAATTTACTCTCTGATTTACCCTGGCTCTGGGGAATGATTAATGATAAACCTTTGCGCATACTTGCTGCAAAGCATACTGAAGCCGTGACTGTAGCATCTTGGGGAAACAAGCATCTGGTTTGAGCTCTTGCTGTCCCATTGCAACACAGGGAAGAATGACTCTCTAGTGACCGAAAACCACCCTGGAATGTATGTTTTCTTCAGCAGGAGAAGGTGGAGAAAGGGTATCTGCCCCATACCTTGGCAATGGACATCCCAAGAGGCAGATGCTGTGAGGGGACAGCACGGGAGCAGACTGTGGGTTCCCAACAAAGACTTGATTCTTTCAACATTCACTTTTCTTTTCCCATTGGGCCTTCTTTCCCCCTTTAGCAGCAGGGAGTCAGCCTTGAGGGGAGCAGCCCCTCCTTCCCAGCCCATCCCAGGCATTGTAATTCCAGTGCTTTGTTTCATCAGGGCAGGTGATGTCTCGCATGAGGTGCATGAGCTACTGAATGATCCAATAACAGCAAAACCAACAGGCAGCAGAGAGGAGCACTGAGCTGAAGCACACCTCGTCCCAGAAGTGAGTGCTCAGAGGGACTGGGTGGGGATGTGGATGTCTGCAGAACAAGTGCTGCAACAGAGGGACTTTGGGAGCTCTACCTGGTGCTTGATGCTGTTGTTGTGAGAGCAGAGGATGACAGTGGCCTTGGGAAGCCAAAGTAAAGAGCAAACCCAAGGAAGCAAACAGTAAAACAGCCTGTGTTTCTGGGTGGGTTGTGTGAGTGTAAGATCCCCTTTAGCAATCCAGGTGCTATTGGCTGTGTTACTGTGATGGCAGCCCCGGAAAACCAGCAGTTCCTCTGATTTGAGCTCTGTACCAGTGTTGCACACAGCCTGATTTTAGAGCAAAAAACCTGTTTGTAGTGACCTGCTGCAGCATCCAGACCTGATGCGGTACCCCAAAGCAAATGTGCTCTCTCTATGAAGCAAAATCAGATTACTGGCAAATTTGGCTGTAGATTCCCTCACACAACCCACCCAGAAGGCAGATGAGCTACTTGGAAGCCAGGGGTGAAGTTTGGATGGTATGCCCTATGGGCAGTAGAGCTGGTCAGGGGTCACAGGCCCATCATCCCCTGAGCACTGCCTGTTGGCACAGATGTGGTGGGGTTAGTAGCCACCCACCCCGGGCAGTGGCTCCTGTGGATTTGTACAGGTTAATATCTCTAATCTACAGACATGGAAAGAGCAATCCACCTACTTATGCAGGGGGCAATGGGAGACCGGCTTTGCTGGTAGCCTTTGGCGCATCGATTGCACGTGATGCCGGTGACACCGTCTTTACAGGGACATTGGCCTGTGGTTTGGTTACAGGTTTGGCCGGCGGCACCCACGGGATGGCAATCGCACTCTGTGGGGGGAACACACAACAAGACGGTCAGGGAGGAAGAGCGCGGGTGCAGGTGGTGTTGAAGGGAATGGGGCTGCTGCAGCGCTCCCCTCATGGCTCCACCTTCTCCTCAGTGGTGCAGAGCTCCAGCAAATGTCCCGTCCAGCCAGGACTGCGCTGACCTGAAACAGAGGTGGCGTTTGGCAGAGGGGTGTGCGTGGTCATCGCTTGATGCAGAGGGGACAGTGCCAGAGAGGGGGCAGCTGAGCCGCAGCTGATCCCACTGCAGACATGGAACCACATCAGAGACATCCTTCCCAGGGCAATGAGGACAATTGCCAGGGACACAGCACGGCGTGGACCCGCTCCAGGACCACCACCCCTGCACACTGCAATGGCCATGACCCATGGGTGCTGTGGTCAACAGCGTGCAGGACTTGAGGAAGAGGGGAGCAGGCAAGGCTTGGTGAGCCACTGCGCCTACTGCCCACACTCCAGCCAGCTTCAAACTCCCTGGGGCTCTCTGGAGCTGTGGCGGGGCTGTAAGGAAGAGGTACAAAATCAAGGAGATATCATCACCCCTCCACACACAAGACCTCAGGCAGAAAGCAACTGCTTTTAGAGATGTTGGGAATTCATTTCACGTGCGCTGCAGAAAAAAAACCCATAAAACCACCCTCCTTTCAGTGCTCTCGCTTGAGCCCTTCCCCGCTGAGCAGCATCCCTGGCAGCTGGCACTGTGGGTGCAGGAAGGAAATGCCCTTGTGGGATGCAGGCAGGCTGGAGGACCTGCTGTTCCCAGCCAGATGGATGGAGGCTTGACAGCAGAGCTGGGCAGATGTGAAGGGTTTGGCAGGGGATGTAAATACTGCACTTGAAAACATTCACCATCTCATTTCCCACAGTGGGACTTACCGGCGCAGCTGTTTGTTACAGGGAAAAAAAAGAAGCTAAAAAACCCCATCAGGGCTTGTTATCATCACTGCTCCAAAAGGATTATGGCCTCGCACATTTGTTAACAGCCCTGATTTCTAAGAGCTGTGAGCACCATGCCAGACTGTGGTCTGCCCCTGCTGAGCGGTGGCAGGGAAAGGCAGGAAAGCTTTCCTTTTCTTGTGCAGCATCCTCGGGAAAGAGCCAGCCAGAACCCTGCTGGGGAGCACTGCTCCTGCTCTCCTCTTGCCCCTCGGGGGAGCTCTGATTTGGGGTTTTTGAACACTTCTGATTTGGGGTTTTTGAGTAGAAGTCCTGCTCTTACCCCCTGCCTGGAGCTGGCTCTGGGACCAGGCACTTCAACCCTTCCTGTAGTGGAAAACTTTTCTATCAAACCCAGTTTTGATTGGAAAAGTTTCAACATTGAATCAGTGTGGCTGGTGATGGGCGCAGAAAGCAGAGGATGTTTAGGTGGGAAAACCTGCACGCTGCAGTCCCAGGGGGTGGCTTCAGTATTGCTGGGGGAGAGGAAATAAAAATACCTTAATCAAGAGCCTGAAGAAGGAACAGGACAGAAAAGGGTTAAAGAAGAGCAGAGAGGCAGGAGTTAACACAAAAATAAGCAGATCAGGGAAGGGTTACACAAGAAGAGGCAAAGGGCAGGAGGATGGGGAGGAACATGCCTCATGTTTCAGGCGTCCCCGCTGGGGCTGCGCGTGCTGGTTTCAGGCATCGCCTGCAAACCCCCATCCTGTGAGTAATCCTCCACCATGTGAACGGATTGCAGTGACTTCAGTGGGACCACATGGATGAGAGAGAGGGAAAAAAGAGGAGAAAAAGGAAAAAAAAAGCCTTCGTGATGAGTAAGATTTACAGAATCAGGCTCTTGGAGGATGGGCTGCAGAGCACAGAGTACTCTTTGGACACCACATAAATAAATAGCAATGCTGCTGCTTCCTTCCCTCATGAGGTAATGCCTCGGCACAGCTTGTCCAAAGCTGCCGTGGTTATTTTTACAGACGTATCTGTCTGAGGTTGTCTACTCTCTCCCTAAGCTGGGCTCCTGCAAGGGGTCTGCAGCACGGATGTTGGCCACGTCCCTGTGGGCACGTGTGATGTGGCCAAAAGCAGACAAGTGGCAGAGGAGCTGGGAGTCGCTGGCCCTTGGTCCAGGACCTCACCAAGAGAAACCCCGCTCAAAGGCGTCTGTCCCTCCAGCACACCGTGTGCTAAACCCTCTCTGGGTGGAGGGATGTGCTTTCTGATACTGATCGCCAGCTCTTCACTGCAGCACAGGACTCTGCGAGCCTGGGACAAGTGTTTTGGGCAGCGCCACTCCGGCCCCTTCAACGCCTGACCCCATTTGGACTTCTCTATGTTCCAGAAAACTCTGAAGCAGCAGCAGCTCAGCCCTCCTGGCATGGGGAGGCAGGAGGGGATCTAAGCAGTGTCTGCAGATGCACACTTGCGGTCTCTATCCTGGAGGAACTGAACCAGTGCCAGCAATTAGGAACAATTAAAGGCAGTTTGCAGTTCCCTGGCCAATGCAAATACTTGCAGCCAGCAGTTACAGGCTCTTCCTTCTCCTTCACCAGCCATGGGCTGCTGGTGGTTAATGCTGATTTTTCCAGAACAGTTCAAATTCCTTTGCGTTGTAACTCCAACCTAAGGAAAGACTGCCCTAGAGTCGCAAAGGTGGTACAAACACCCCTTTGGCATCCTCACTGCCTTTCTGATAGACACCTTTTGATTCACAAAACATGTTTTCATGCCTGGGCTTCCTGGGTGCAAGTGTTTGTTCATCACTCACCGCAGTGCAGAGTATCAGCAGTCCCCTGCACTAAGCAGAGTGGAGACTGTGAGGCAGAGCTGAGAAAAACCTCACTGATGACCAAAGGAGGGTGCCTGGGCCGTCCTTAGAGATAATAAGGGGGATATCAGCTGATTTGTCCTCTGTATCCTTGTGTTTTGCTTAAACGGATCACCCCATAGAGGACAATGCAATGGTGCAGGGAGTGAGATGTGAGAGGAGCAAACAGGAATGATGTTGTTGCAAGAAAATGGTGCATCTTTAGTTTGATAGTTCACACAGAATCAGGGGGAAGGGATATAACTGTCATGATTTAGTTCCTTCATTAAACTTTTAAGAAATAATCTGTGATGAGTGCCTGTGGCAGAGATGACCAGGAATTCTGGTGGAAAATGAAGTTATTTCCTGCTTAAAAACCTAGCTGTGGAGGAGAAAACAAGGAATGGGAATATATAGTGAGGCTTTAAGGGGGAATGAGGGCAGTGGTGGGGGTGCCTGTGTCCAGAAAATGTGATCTTTCTTATATAATAGTTATGACCTGGAAAGAAGGGAGTTAATATTATTTGTAGGTGATCACCTTCAACTTGGCTATTCCAAACGTGCGGAGACCATGTAGGTCTGCGAGGCTGACACAAACTGGCCGGATGGGTGAGAGGATAGCAGGAAAAAACAGTGTGCAGAAGGATGCATAATTGGAAGGAGGAAACAGGATGGCTTATGCATGCTGAAGGATCCCAATTAACTACAACCACTCCAGGAAAAGATCTAGGAGTCAATGAAACATCTGGCTGATTGCAACAGAGCTCAGAAGAGCAACAAGATGGTAGGTTGTATTATGAAAAGGGTAGAGAGTAACACTGAATGTAATATCATGACACTATAGAAATCAATAGGACGTCCTCAGCTGGGAAACCAGAGTAAAAGGCACAGAGAGGCACCCTTCTGAGGGCGATGGAAAAGATTAGGAATGCCTTGCCAAGAGACGATGGAGGGATGCCAAGTAATGCACAGCGCCGAGAAGGTCAGACAGGTGCTCCTCTTCACTGGTCCTTAAAACACAGGAACAAAGGGACATTCAATGCATTTAAAAGGCAACCTTTTTCAATGATAAAAGGAAATGCTTCTTTGCACTGCACGTAATTAACTCGTAGAACTCATGCTACGAGACACCATGGCAAAGGCCCAACAGGATTAGATAGGCCTATGAATGAGAACATCTGTAGTTACATTAGCTGGGATTAATATATATACGGATATAAGCACTCCAAGCCAGCTACTAACTGCCTGCAGTTAGGAAGAGATTTCCCCTGGGGGCATGCTATTGCAAAACTGTCTGTTGTGGAGTTTTATAGCTCTGTCTGAAGCTTCTAAGACAAGCCACTATTATATGTACAAATCTGCTGAGGCAGGCCATCGTCCTCTCGAGCAGAGGCAGTGGTGCATTTCTGTGCCTCAGCTGAGATTTAGCTGGTTTGAGACTGAAAACTACCTGAAAGCAAGTCTTAGGACCACGCATGGAAGGGTGCGGAATGCCGTGGTGTGTCTGGGCCACTGAAGGCTGACAAATAGCATGACAAAAACGCAAATATTTTTCCACCCCTGAGTTTTGGTCGGAGGTATTCCTGGCTGCTGATCTGCCCACACACACATGCACTGAAAGGTAAACAGCGGGCTAAATCTCCGGGCTTAGCTCTCTTCAAGTGTGACCTTTTCGGAGAAGGTACCTGAAAGGATCTGCATTTTTGCAGAATTAGCATCTTCCTGTTTTGGGGAAGCTGCTTCCTTGAGAGGCCTTCAGAATGATGAAAAACCCATTCGAACAAAAGAAAGACACTTGATAGCACGGAGTGTCCAGATTCCCTCTTGTCACACTGTATCTGCAATGATAACTCCAGGGCTTCCAGATTTAAAAGCCCAAAGCTTTATGCTTTATGTTGTGCCGTGCATGAAGCAGTAAAATAACAATGCATTAAACCAGACAAAAATACCTTAATTTGTAGCAGTCCCGGTGAAGGTTCCTCTTCTGAGAAGGAACCTTCTTCAGGAAATCACAGTCAGTTTCAAGTATGAAAATAAGTACCCTACAGCCAATGTGCCTTAGGTACATGTTTATATTTAACCATGCTTTTAAATGCTTTTCCAAAATCAAGGCCAAATTGCCTCCCTTTGGTTGCTTTCCTTCTTTCCTCCAAAGACTCCAATTCTGTACCAAACATGGTACAGAAGCTTTCTGCTGGAAAAGAAAAGCACCAAAATCAAGCTTCTGGTGTGGATGTTTTGATTCAGCAAAATGTCAAAACAACTGAACTTGAATTTTCCTGTTGCTTCCATAGCACAGCCCACATAACCCTGATGCAGTAAATATATTTCACTTGGTCTTATGGTTTAGTATTTAGAGGTATGGTTCAGACATTGTTACTTAAGTAAGCTTTTGTGTAGTTGTAGAATTGTTTTCTCCTGCTCCACTTTCTTTAGTGACTTGGATCCTTTAAATCCTGGTTCCAGTGAGCACCTCAGCCTGAGGAATGCAAGGTGTGTGGAACTGCTGGGGTGAGTTCAGTTGTCCTCCTGTAACTGTAATGCATGTCTAAGGTGACCACAGGTTTGAAGATGTCCCAAAGACCGGATCTGAGCAGGGTTTCTTTGGCAGATTTTGTTTGGCTCCTGTCTTTGTCAAAACAATTCAAAACAAGAGGTGTTCCTCCCTTTGAGACCTACCCTGGTTATCTGTCCACGGGCGAGAAGGGTTATGGTCTGATATCTGTGCACGTGAGTGGTATGGAGAGGTTTATGCTGCCTCTGGAGATAGAATCCTGCAGGGATGGGCAAAACCATATTAAATAACAGAGCTCCCCACCACAGGTGGCACATCCCACAAATCCCACAGGTCTATGTCATGGGAAGAGAAACGGTGGTATTCAGTGTGTACCCACCCAGCCTGGCCCCAGATAGTTTGCTAACCAAAAGCAGAGGTTGAAATGTCTGCGTGTTAACTCTGAATACTAATAATGGCTTAAAATATTAACCGTTAACTGCTTTGCAATGAGATCGTCAGCTTGTCTGTGATGTTGTGAACTGTATTTAGTTCTCCAGAGGATCATGTTCACGCACAATGTCCCTCGGCACATTCTCTTGGAGATTTAAAGGTTTCTTTGCCAGCAGAAAATGAATTCCCCCTTTTATCAGGCGAAGCCAAATAATCTCTTGGTGTTTCACAGTGTCCCTCCTCCTGCGCCGCTTCTCAGGGCTCTCCCATTTCTTCCTCCTGAACTGGCACTCAGGGAAGCCAAGGGCTTTGGCGCCCTGTAGTTTGGGCCAAATTTCACAGATTAGACCTTGCCTTTGTCTTCTCCGTAACAAGTAACAGACAGGGCCCACAATGCCTCCAGTGAGCAAGAGTCGCCACTAATCCGGAGGGGGCTTTGAACCACAATAAATCCGCTTTTTGGGCAGGCGCACTATGGGCAAGCATTAGTGATACAGACTCAGACAATTATGACAGTGCTTTCCAAAAGGCTTGAATATTCTCTTGTCGAGAAAGTGCTTAAGTTTCTCCTGTCGTCTCAGAGCTCCACCTTTCAGGTGATTGCAGGAGACACTGGTGGGGATGCTGAGACACCCAGGGGTGAAGTACTGGAGCTTCCTTCTCCCTGCTCTGCTGTAGGACTTGGCTTTTGATGTGGAGGATGTCATTGCTTTTGTTTTTCCACCAAAAAAAGTCAAAAAACCCCAGGGCAGCTCTGGCCAAGCAGGGAGGAGCTTAGTGAGGCACATTCCCTGAGCACGGTGTTCTTGTGGCTCTAAAGCAAAATAAGGCTCACCTTGCCCTCATGGGAGACATTGCATGAGAAAGAGTGGGTTGGAAAATACTCTTATTGAGGGGGTGGGGAAGGGGAAATGTTTTCTCCTCCTGATGCATTTTTAGGCTGGCTCCTGAGGAATGAGGTTCTTATGGGCATATTCTGCTGCTAAAAATATTTCAATCAAATCTGTCAGCAGAGCAAAAGTCTCAGAGATAATGAGGTTGCCAAAGCCTTGCAAAATGAGACCACTGGGTAGGTGAGAGAGAAGGTCTAGAAAAAGCTCAGCAGCGGGGATCCCTCTAGCGCGCACTGCCCTTAGACACTAGAGCATCCACAGTGGAGAAAGCCACTCACGACACCCCACGTGCCCATGAAAGATTGCAGTGGGAGCTCCTGGGGCACTGGATTGTGATGATCTGGGAAGTGTGCGTTCAACTGGAAAAGATCCCTTTTTCTATCAGAAAAAAATCCTTTTTGTTTTTAGGAGGCTTAAAATCAGAAGAGGGTGTGTGGATGAGCAGGACTGAACTTCGGTTTAATGTTCAGGAGGGAGCCTGGAGAACTTTTCACTGTCAAGAACTGATCTGAGACAGGAAATTATCTCAACAGATTGAAAACATTTAGGGGAAGGCAAATTATTCCTTTTCTCTCCTCTGTCTTGGAGATATGTGAAGGTTTGGCTGCGCAAATGAATTTAGCGACTTTTGTTCTTAGTCTGAGACTTGTGATGAAGAACTGCTCTGTATCTGTTTGTTGTCTGGGGTTTTTTTAATAGGGTGCAAATTCTCCTCTGCTGTGTCACACCCTGACACTTCTGAGAAACCACTGTCCAAACCTGCCCCTCAGGATTGCTTATGGAGTCTTTCTCCTGAAAAACCAGACCCAAACCACAGTTTTGAAGGTGATCAGCCCCAGATTGAGCCAGTAAATCTCCTCCAAGGCACCATCATTGCAAGGACAGTGCAGAGCTGATGTCACAGAATCAACACTGCTACATTTCCCTAATGAGCTGGATCATCCACATGACTAACCTGGGTTTGGGACTCAGATGTGAGCTCCATCTCCCCTCTAAAGTGCTGGGGGGAACTTTCCCAGGCTGCAATGGAGAGCTCAAGGTCCTTCAGAGGGTCTCTGGCTGAACCTTCTTGATCACGTCTCAGGTCCCTGAAGTCAACAGAGTGTCTCGTCCTAACCTCTCCACACAGTGCTGGTGGTTTCTGCCACGGCTTTTACCCTTTCTATGTGCTTTTTCAGCTCAACCATTTGTAGGTCTGTTCCTCCCTCTCTTGCTAAAAGTGATGAAGGTTTCCCACTACAATGGAGATGCATCTCTAAACTAGATCACCCACTGTTGTCCTTCTGCGAGGTGGGTCAGAGTCTTGGTCTTACTCATTTGTGTGGAAGAAGCGACTGGTGGGTGTCTTTGAGGAAGAGCATATGCAGGAGCGCCACACATGGGACATCGCTGGGGCCCTGGGTGCATCTCTCATGGGAGTGAGTGCTCCTGTCTGCCCTGGGAGTGCTGAGCAGACACATTAGAGCTGTGCTCTGGGGTTTGTGCTGCAGGTCATAAAATCCCAGAATGGTTTGGGTTGAAGGGACCTTAAAGCTCCTCCAGTTCCAACCCCTGCCACGGGCAGGGACACCTTCCACTAGAGCAGGTTGCTCCAAGCCCCTGTGTCCAACCTGGCCTTGAACACTGCCAGGGATGGGGCAGCCACAGCTTCCCTGGGCACCCTGTGCCAGCACCTCAGCACCCTCACAGGGAAAAGCTTCTGCCTCAGAGCTCATCTCAGTCTCCCTTCTGGCAGGTTAAAGCCATTCCTCTTGTCCAAAGCCCCTCTCCACTTTTCCTGCAGCCCCTTAGGCGCTGGAGCTGCTCTCAGGTCTCCCCTTAAGGAACCCTCTCTTCTCCAGGCTGAACCAGCACAGCGCTCTCAGCCTGGCTCCAGAGCAGAGGTCAGGCCCCTGCCTGGTGAGGTGCTGTCTCGTTTGCATCCAGATGTCTTCCCAGCCCCTTTGAAGGTTTCTCAGAAGCCCTTCCTCACCTCCTCTTCGCTGGTCCAAATTTGCCTGTAATTGCAAGTTCATCTCTCCTGGTTCGGCGCTGCCCAAAGAACGCTCCTCGGGCAGAGGGAGCTTTGCTGAGAAGGGCCCTGCAAGTGCCCCTGTGGCTTTTCGGAGGAGAACGGGGTGCCCAGGCCAAGCAGCACCCACTGCCTCAGCGCTGCTGCAGGGCTGGGGTCACAGCATCTGCCCAGTGCCCTGGGGGTCTGCGCTCCCAGGGGAGTAAAGGCGTGCGGCAGAAAGCGCCTGGGTGGGAGCAGCATTGGAATGATTGACTCTGCTGGAGCCCGGAGGCAGCTGCAGCTGGAGGAGACTTTTGGCATGGAGGTGATATTGCTCTGATCTTATCACTGGGCACAGGCAAACCTCTCTCCACAGCAATGTCCCTTGGTGCTCCGCCAGTCCCCAGGGCAGGGTCAGTGCACCAGCCCCCTGTGCTTCCTTTGAGCATCCAGGCTTCAATCCCAGACTGCCTGAATATATTATACTGAAACACACTGTCTGTTTAAATGCTGCTGTACTGAGGGAGGTGGCCCTGATTTGTAAAACCAGAGCAAGGAGGAACTCAGTGGTAAGTTTCTGGGAAGACCGGACATCAGGATTTTAGCCTTATCCCAGTTAATTTGCACCAAAATGGAGACCAGCCCCAAAACTGGATCACTTCCAGGGGCAGATACACAAAGGAGCAGAAAGTCTGACTGCTTCAGGTCACCAGTGGCTACAAACATGAAGCTGGAACGAGATATCTGTGGTCCCTAAATGTGCTCCCCAGTGCATGGTATCATCCCTGTGTGCTGCGTGGAGGTTGGTGGAGCTCCCCTGGGCTGGGGGAAAAGCTTGTGCATGGCTCTGACTTTTGGTTGGCTCCTCACTGATGGCTCACATAGATCAGACTTAATTAGAAAGCCACTGGAACGGGAAGGCATGTGTGCAAAGAAGAGCATGATGAAGGCTAGCACATGGACCCTCATCTGGACTGAAACTGTTAGGAAGTGTCTCAGTAGCTGGGTTTGCCACAGGAATATTCCACTGCTGGGACACTGCAAATTCTTCCCACTCCAGCTCCTGCAGAAGCGGCTGCTTAATTTGATATTGCTGCTCATATGTCACTAAAATCATGGATTTTTAAAAGCTGGCACGGGCAGTAGATGTCTCGTGGTGAGCTCCAGTCTTCAGTTTAAAAACCCCAAACCACTCCTTTTCCATGTTTTCACACTACAAGCTCTAAACAGTTCAAGAGTTTCTGTAATAACCATGTCCCTTCTTTGCTTTGGGACTCTTCCAGCCCAAGTGGGTGAATGGTGCAGTTCTGCCCTAGGTCCTGAAGGTGCCGTGGAGGTGGTGGCACTTGGTGGCAGTGACATTCAAGCTTCTTGTGCTGCCTGAGGACACTTCCACCAGCAACTTGCATGCACGGGACAGTGTAAAGCTGCGGTTCTAGAAACATTCTTCAACCAGTTTGTGTGCCCGGGGTTGCTGATGACAAGTTTCAGGTGTATAAACCATAAATCAGTGCTTAGCACTTGTAATAATATCAATACAAAGAATTATGGGGCCTTGGGGAAGGGGGTAACTAAGGCATAGCCACTAACAAATGCGGTATGGAAATACAGCTAGAAAACTGTTCTCACAGCAGTGGAAGAGCCATGTCCTATGGAGAAAAGAAAGTCTGTGTCTGACAGGTCAATGCCTTGAAAGTCTGAACTTTCTTCAGAGGCAACCAAGCCTTGACACAAGAACTGGCTACAAGCCCTACCAGCACTGCAAGTTGGCTTATCTCTCATCTAAACAGTAGCTTTGTCTGGTCTTCAAGAGGAAGAAAAGGAGAAGAGGAAGGGAAAGAAGCTTGATAAGTAAGGACAACTCCCTGGGATGCATTAATAGAAAGTATTGCCTCGTGAAACCACAAACGAGCTGGACTAGAGATGGGCACCAGAATGACGTTGCTTTGGGGGGAGGACATCTCTCTTAGGATGCACTTGACCTCCTCCCAAGGTGGACACCAAAGGGTAGATCTCCTGCAATGATGCCCAGCAGTGATGGGGTCCCTGTAGTGATGGGAGGGAGTCTGTGGGAACCGGCACTTGTTGCAGACAAGGAAAGACTGAGGACAGGAGTCCTACCAGGAGCCACCACTGGTGGCCCTGCCGGCCCAGGGACCCCTGGTTTAGGGGTTTCAGCCAGGCCACCCTATGTCTTTGGGATGTAAGGTTACCTACCTGTCAGCTAGCTGTGGATTGGGGACTTTGGTGACAGGGAACACCTCTGAGGCTGGAGGGATGCTGACTACAACTGAAACCTGCAGAGGTGCATCACGGACAGGCTCACCTTCCTGTTACACACTGGGACATGGCCTGTGGGACACCAGCAGTGGGACACCAGTATGCTGATGGCAGCGAGTCTGTCCTCAGACTCTGCTGTCTAATGTGGGATTTCCCCTGGCTGCTTCCTGCACCCCAACTTCTCAGCGGGGCTCCAGGCAGCGGAAGAAATCACATCTCCCCTGGCTTCAGCCTCGTGGAAATGAGAGCTCCGCTTAAGCTGGTCATGCAGCTCCCTCTATAGTCAGTGGAGAGAGACGGGGGACTCGTCCCACTGTCCCTGTCACCAGGGCTCTGCTCTCCTCTCCAGGCAGCACAAGCAGCCAAAGGGGTTCAGCTGCACCAGTTCCACCCGCCACCTCCCAGATGCCTGCAGAAAACCTACATCTGCGCCCTTGAAATCAAGGACCGGAGGCTGAGCCCATGCAGACAGCACTCAACTGTCTCTGCTTGAACCCAAACTGTCTCAAAAAGCAAATGTCAAATCTTAATCCTTTCTGGGATATGACAAACAGGCAGGTAGGCTGGGAGTGCTTTTCTTTTTTCTTTGCACAAGCCATTAAGTAATCCTCCAACGCTGATGGAAAGGTGCCAGGCTCAGCACCCGGGAGACAGGAGACCCCATTCTCTACCGAAACACTGAGCCCTAATGAATGTGACCTCTCCAGGTTCCAAATCCTGCCCCTCCACAAGGCATTTGCTCTGGCAGCCTCAGCACAAGTGAATTCATAACACATATCATTTGTCATCTTTTCATCAAAAAGTGTGTAAATCCTTTCCCCCAAGTGCAGAGCTGTTTCACAGCCAGGCTATAAAATCCTGTAGAGTCTCTGTTCCAATGGAATGACATTAGTGCCAATAATCTGGCAAATATCAGGGTGAATTTAACCAAAAGAACTAACACTGGGGCCCTGATTCACAGCGGCCCACAACAGAGCTGAGCAGACAGGGGTTTGCAGGACCCAGATGTGGAATTTCACTCGCAACATCGTTTGGAGCAGAGGGAAAGCAGAAGGAATGGAAAGCAAGGCTTCGGCATTCTGGGAACTCTTCACATTCCCACAAAAATCAGCAAGAAAAGAGGAATTCACCCTTGTTATGAGTTTCAGAAGGTGAACAAGCAAAGTTTCATCTAGCTGGGGTTTGGATTTGATGGCTCTGCCAGGGGAGAGGGCATCCTGTTGGGATGAGCCCATCCATCCCCCTCGGTGGAGGAGTGGCACCACTATTTGAGTCTTCCAGCCCCAGTGTCCCCGTCCAGGGCCGCGCAGACATCAGTTGTGCGGTCTGGCCACAAAACCCCTGAGCCTTTGCTTGAGTAACTGGTGTCCCTGGGCTCGCCTGACCACCCACCCGCACCAGGCACAGTCCTCCCTCAGCTCGCAGTTCCAGCCTGGCAGGCGCTGGCTCATTCGCAGTGTTGCCACTTCATGCAATATCTCCGCTCCATCTGTCATCAATTCCTTTGCATGTGGTTTGCAGACTCCATGCCCTGCTCTGCCTGTTGCTTGCTCTGCAACAGGGCATCGCTGGGGACTGTCAACGGTTTATCAGGCTTGCAAGGAAATAAATGGAACAGGGGAGGAACATGGCACGGCCCCAGTGCTTATAACCATCAGGGTGACAGTAATCCGTAAATCCTTCACCTGTGCTGCTGAGACAACCCTTGATCATAAAAAACCCTTTTAATTAAAAATCATTATATTTTTGGCCATTAGAAAAGCACTCATCCCTCTGCCAGGGCAGGAGGACACTGCCCAGCTCCAATTTCTGCTCCCCCTTTGCTGCCTGAGCCTCACACCGGGCCCTGTGACACACACAGAGTTCTGTGGCATTTTCTCCAAGTTAAAAGAAAAAGAAAAAAGTTGACCTTGTGCAAACATTTCTGCTATTTTTGCACAAATAACAAACCCAACCATTGGAAATAATGCAAGTCATGCCTCCGTGATTGTCTGATGTTGGATGCTTTACGAATTGAGGTACATAACCCAGAGCACAGGATGGAATGAGAGATGGGAAGCGCAGATGCAAGGAAAGGCAGTTTAGCTGGATGTGTCTGTTAGACTGAATTAATACCAAAATCTCTTTGGCAGTTCTTTCATGGACCATTTGCAATGAGTTCACCCGAGCTCATGCACGCTTGCCGGCGGGGTAAGTGTGCTGCATGCTTCCTTGGCAGCTCCCGACCGGCTCGTGAGGCACCAGGGCTCTAGGAGAGGCATTTGTTTAAACGTGTTACATGTGGGACATGAACGGAGCAATGCGATGGTTGAAAGAATCAAGTCTTACAGAGAAAACACAGTCTGCTGGGTGAGATGAGACATGAGGCAACTGTGAGGGAGGTGGCAGATGCTACAGGATGGTTAATTCCTTAATTCTAAACACATTTGGTCAAGATGAGACTCTGGGAGAGGTTTGCCCATCGGCAGATGGCTCAGTGCAATGATGAATTAATACTGTTATCAACAGGGAAATGGTGAGGTTGTTACATGGCAGGGTTTGGGTTTAAAAATGTTTTTTAGAAATGCCTTTAAAAACAACTTTTGAAAGATTGTTTCCAACATTTATTTCAGAAGAGCCCCTGAATCCGGGAAGCAAAACGGAACATGAAATCCCCTGTGTCAGACCAGAGCTCGGGAAAACGAAGTTTCAAAGGAATGCCTTTGCTGCAGGAAACTTCATTTCGCTCTCTTTTGTATAGGACGATGGATTACGCCAACAATAAACCATTCCAGCTACTGTGAAATTGTGCTAATAGGCTGTGGGTCGGGGAGCTGCTCATGCATCAGCATATTTATTACATACCTTTGTATCTGTTAGCTCCAATAGCCACATTTTTGTTAGAAACCATGGGGGGCTGGAGAGCTATTTAAATTTGGCTGTCTCAGATTTCAAGAGCAGGAGGCAGGAGATGGGAAAAAGACAATTGCAAAGAGCATTTAATGGAGTGAATGACCCAGGAACTGGGAAATTCACCCTTCCAGCAGTGCCGAGTGCCTCCTGAAGGCCTGTGCACACCTTCCTGCATGCTTGCTTGGGGAAACTGAGGCACAATATGGCTCAGAGGTCTCCCACCCATAGGTACCACCTGCACCTGGCTGTGGATTTTGGATACAACCACTGTGCTGCCAGCTACGGAACTGCAAGGATAAATAGGCAGGAAATGGGGAGCAGGCTGCCTAGCTGAAGAGGAGAGCTGGAAAAAGCAGGAGCAAGGAAGGTCCTAGGAAATGCTGGAGTCAATGGGACAGAGATGGGTACGTGTGATCATCTGCCAACACAGGGCAGGGACTGCCTTTCCCAGGGCAGAAAAGCTGGGGATGGACAGGAGATGGGACCTGCCCTACCCTCCAGCTAAGCATCCCCTACCTGGACTGTGCCCCTGTGCAGATCCCTGCTGATGCACAGGGATCTGGTGGCTAGGAAAAAGCACGTATCTCCCCAAAGTCCCACCACGAGCTCCCATGCTGAGGAGGCAGCCAGGATAAACCAGAGCCCTGGGAAGAAGTGAGCTGTGCTTTTGGAGAAGAGGGAATTCCCACCACCATCCCAAAACCCTTTCTGGGAAGCAGGAAGGACAATGAGAATCAAGCTCTGGACATCAGCAAGCACCAGTGCGAGCATGCTGCTGTCCGGGGTGAGGGGTGCCCGCCTGCAGCACTGCCCCCACTCCAGGGAAGCCTTCACAGTCTCCCTTTGTTTGTCTCAACCTAATGCACTGTTCCTTCAGCTGCAGCCTGGCCGGGAGAGCACAAACATGAACGTTATTAGGACACAAATCCACTCGTGAGTGTCTGGCAGTTTGCTCCGGAGGGGGGTCCGGATGGGATATGGGTGTTTGGGCTGACCTGGAAAGTGGCTGTGCCCAAAAGGGCAGCTCCTGTCCTCCTCCAGAGCCATAGGTTGGGTTTACGTCCCACCAGCCCTTGTTGGCTGGAGCTGGAGCTGTCAGTAGCCTCCGGGCAGGGCAGGTCTAACAGGGCTCACTAAGATAGTCTTTACAAGGTGGAAAGGGGGAAGTTGGGCCATCTAAAGCTGTGATTTCTTTTTCTGCTTTGGCACAGAGTGTGTTTGCTCTCAGTGGAAAAAAAACCAACCCAAAATAAAACAAAAAATACCCCAAAGCTAAACGAAAACATGAAGAAGTGTTCTCATTAAAAATTGGGAATGCTGAAGACCCAAATCTTTCCAGCCAAAAATACCCAGCTCAGGCCAAAAAGCTTTCCATTTCTCATTGAAACGAGTCTGCAGAGAGAAAAGAGATGAAGCTTTCTGCAGGAAGCCCCCGCATCTTCTAATCTGGCTTTTGAATATTTGCTTGATGCTTCTAGCTGCGTCTCAGGTTCAGGATTTCAATCTCTTCCAGCAGACATCTGAGAGTTAAAAGAGTTCACTTGCAGAACTTGCTCTTATTGCTGCTCCAGCCCCAGCTGAAGCCCCAGTCACCCTGATGGCCATGGCAGGAAAAGAGGAAGCACCAAAAATCTCCATTTGTGGAGCTCAAAGTGAAATTGATTCCTGTTTTACTGCTTTCACCTTTCCACCATTCACTGTGGGATGTTGCGTGTTTGGGTTAAGTGCTGCCTGTCCCTGAGCAGCGCTGGGGTGAGGGCAGAGGATGGGAGCAGGAGATGGGCTGATTTACAGGCACTACATCTAACCCCATACCTTGGAATTTATGGAACTCTGCCCTTACACGGGTGATGAGCAAGTTATCTGCGGTTATTGGAGTGGATGTAGCACAAGTTTTAAGTGATAAAACCTGAAATAATTTGAAGTCATCCTCAGCAGTGAGGACTTCTTGTATATTGGTAGCCTTGTCCTCCCTAGGAGGATGGGAACACCAGAGAGAGGTGATGGCAAGGAATATGGTGTCGAGAAAAGTCCTTCCAAGGGGGTGGTTTGAGAGAGGGAGGAGCAGGAGCTGAGGAAGCAGTAGCAGCAGGAAGTGGCTGAAGAAGGAGCTGTGTGGTCCCAGCCATCCCACCCTTAACCCAGTACCTTTGCAGGCCTTGCGGTGGGAGATGGGCTTGCTGAGGTCCCGGTAGAAGCCCTCCTTGCAGTAGTGGCAGTGCCGCCCAGCAGTGTTGTGCCGGCAGTTGAGGCACACGCCGCCGCTCTTGCGCCCGGACAGCTTGTAGAGCTCCATGTTGAAGCGGCACCGCCGGGCGTGCAGGTTGCAGTTGCAGGCTGAGAGAGGTGAAGAGATGAGACCATCAGCATCTGCACCGGCCATGGAGGTGCCAACCCCAGGAGAGCCCGTGTGTGTGGGGCTGGGCACACTCAGAGTCTTACAGGGATGTCAAAGGATGGGATGCGCTGGTGACACCTCTGGCTATGGAAGCCAACTGCTGACCCACATCCCTCCTCCAGCAGTTCTGTGTGATGAGTCCAGCTCTTTGGAGGGGAAGATGAGGTTGCTGAGACCTCATTTCACCACCGTGACTTGCGACAAATATGCCTTTTGCCTCTCCCCATTCTTACTGTGGATTAAAAGCTGGGTACAGGCAGAGCTGTGAGGGCAGAGAGCCAATCTGTGATTAGGAAATGGCAATGCACAAGCCCCCAGCTGCTCCTCCAGCTCTGTGGCAAGCGCTTTGTCCCATGCAAGCGCTGCTCATCTCCCTTCTCATCTGCTCGTGTACTTTGGTGCTTCATAGAATCAGAGACACATGGAATGGTTTGGGTTGGAATGGACCTTAAAACTCATTCAGTTCCAACCCCCTGCCACATGCAGGGACACCTTCCACTAGAGCAGGTTGCTCCAAGCCCCATCCAACCTGGCCTTGCACACTTCCATCATGTTACTGTTGGTACAATCCCCTCCAAACAGCTGTGAAAACCCCTTGTCCCAGATGTTCCCAGTATTCCCACTCTCACCAGTCCTGACACATATGTGTCTGAACCCCAGATATAATTTCAAGCCCTTCCTAGGTAACTTCTTCCCTGTCTTTCCTTCCCGTGCTCGGTACACAGAGCACAGGTTTCTGTTACATGTCTACATCCCTGAACAGGCCAATAAAGCCTCACCTCTGGCTCTGCATCTTTCACCCCACCACTGGACAGGGCCAGCCTGACACCCAGTTTGTCAAACACCAGAAAGTCCCTGTCTGCATTGATTGCATGTGCTGTGACTGAACCTGCCTGGAGAGTCCCCACCATATGCAACCTAATGTCAACACAAGGACTATTTTAACAGGGGGCCTTTGCAAAGGACAGGACTTCAAAAGCTCGACCCCTCGCCTGCCTCTCCCCAGAGCTGTCACTGGAACATCAAGAGGCAGAGGCAGCGGCTCTGTGCTTTGCTGAGAATTTTATAGCTTGTTTTCTTTTCCCTTTGCTTTTATTTGCTCTTCACCCCTGAACAATGCATCTGTGCAATGCCAACCCACAGCTGGGCCTCTTCAGCTCAGCACGAAGGTGTCATGGCTCTGGGCTTGTCACCTTCCTTTAGAGTACAGACATCTTAATCCCTCATTCCTTCCTGTTTACCTTATGGTGCTTGCCCAAGACAAAGACACTTTATATTTGCTTAATTATCAAATTTCAGACCAGAAAATTACAGTGCAGTTCCGGATTATTTATCAGGAACAATCCCCAGCTAACTCACGACATGAAAGCAAAAGGGAGAGCAAAATCCCCTGGGCGCATCCGACCAGCAGGATGGAGACTGTTCCCTCCGTGCTTTGCTACCTGAATTCCTCTGGCTCACACAGTGAGGCCCAACTCATGTCCCCACCAAATGCTGGCAGAGCAGGAGAAGCAGCCACCAACGTGCTAATGGTGAGGAGAGAGGCCTGGGAGCTGAGAAGGTGAGATTCCTGACAGTGAGCAGGGTCAGGACTTTGGCTGTGCTTTGCCTTGCCTTAGATGAGCCCACCAGCCTGTGGGTGCACTTGCCATCTCCCAGAACAGGAGTGAACCATCAAGGAGACCGGAGGCACAGCTCCTGTGTGCAGAGGGAATCACTGCAGTTTAGACCTGGACACATTTGCTGATGCTGCAAATGCACTTAAATACCCTGTTTGCAGCTAAAAGAAGTGCAGGAGCCTGCACAAGGTGCTTTCTGCATCCCCTTTTGTAGGTTCTTCCCCTTCCATCTCCCTCTCAGGAAAAGCACTTTGTGCTTTGTCAGGACTGCTCAGCTATGCTCTCCTTTTCTCATGGCATGGCAAGCAGCCCCTGTCACCACGGTGGCTGTGCCGCAGACAGCACTGTACAGAACATAGAACCCCAGCCTGGTTTGGGTTGAAGGGACCTTAAAGCTCATCCAGTTCCAATCCCTGCCACAGGCAGGGACACCTTCCACTAGAGCAGCTTGCTCCAAGCCCCTGTGTCCAACCTGACCTTGACCACTGCCAGAGATGGGGCAGCCACAGCTTCTCTGGGCACCCTGTGCCAGCACCTCAGCACCCTCACAGGGAAGAGCTTCTGCCTAAGACCTCATCTCAGTTTCCCCTCTGTCAGTTTAATAGGGGATTGGAGGTGATTCTTGCCCTACAGAACACAAGAGCTGAGCTTTTGGAAACGAGGTGGCATTTTTGGAGTCCCAATCTTTGTTTTATAGAAAGGCCTCAGGGCTGAGTGATGGTTCCCTACAGAGCCTTCCCTCAGGCATGGACAGCTGAGGGGTGCATCAGGCCTGCAACATAAAGGATGTTCTCTTGGATGCAGCTGACCACCAAGGCAACACCTGGCTCAGCCTCAGGGCTCAGCTCAAGCAGAGGAAAGGAAGATTAAGTCCCACAGCCTGAGGGTCTGTCATCCCTGCTGTAGCCTGTGACCACATCTCCATCATTCAAAACCTC
The DNA here is from genome assembly GCA_039720435.1 of Amazona ochrocephala. Lineage (NCBI taxonomy): Eukaryota > Metazoa > Chordata > Aves > Psittaciformes > Psittacidae > Amazona > Amazona ochrocephala. The sequence goes on from CM077879.1 coordinate 83,229,297, forward strand.
AAGGCTCACCAGCAGCTCTGCCTTTGGTGCTGCAAACCACAGGATTTAGTCCCTGTTGACCATCATGAGAAGGCATTTCTCCAGGGGGTGGCATGGCCTCACAGAAGACCTCATTCTTCCTTAAATTGGGTAGAAATGCATGTTTTCCAGAAAGCATGAAAACACTTCCTCCTAAAACTCCTTTTTTAGGAGCGCTGGACTTGATACTTGAGTGTTTTGCAAGAATGCATTGGCAAATCCCTTTTCAACATTCAAAGCTGAGCCCACCCGAAGAGCGAGTGAAAATCTTCACATTTCCCTGGGCTGCTTGATAAGCAGAAATGCTTTTGCAAAGCCAGGAAAGCAAAACTCCTGGGGTTTTCTCAAGATCTTTGCAAATACTTCCACTGGTCCCATCAGGCCGAAGCTGCGCAGGAATGTGGAGGAGTAAGTGGAGTGTGCAGAGCTGCCTGCAGCCCTGCTCCCTGGATCCATTTTACATTGATCTTCCAGGGATGGGAAAATTCAGTGTCTGGAGGAGGGAAGAAGCTGAACCTCACAAGAAGCTGCACGTTGCTCCCCAAAACAGCTGTCCCTGTCCTCACCCAGAGAAGAGGACCTCATTTGTGCAGCTTCAGGGGCAAGTGAGTGAGCTGGGGGAAGGCACAGGCCAGTAGAGCCTCTCTCCATAGCCAGCATCCCTGCACTTGGCCTCCCTGTGAGCTCCCCACAAGCACCCCGAGCAACCACACAGTGACGGCCACTTCTCCACTGTAACTGCTCAGATTTGTTTGGCTCTGTTAGCTTAGCCTGGGCTCTGTCCCCTCCTTCCAGCTGCACTCCCAGGGCTCTGAGGACATCCGCTGGGCAGCAACCGCCTCCTAACCCCATCACATGGTGTTTTTCCATCTTTCCCCCCCTCCTAATCCACCTGTTTGTGTATTCAGAAGGTACCAAATCAGCCAAAAGAGAGTGGTTTTAGTTGAAATTACTGTCTCCTGGGCTCACTCTGAGTGCCTGGGTGCTGGCTACCAGCCAGGGCTAGCTGGCAGTTCAGTCTGTAGCCTGATGTGTTTGCAGATGCCCAGTGGGAGAGGCTTGGTCCAAGCGAAGGAAAATAGCTATCCTATTTTTTCCTAACAATAGGACATAGGAACAAAAGAATTAGGGCAATGAATTTAATGTCCCATCTTGGCGTCAGAAAGTCCTTGCTGGGGACGATGATGGTATACGTCATGATGGGATCCATCATGCTGGTCCTGCCCCCTCAGAGGAAACCCAGCAGTGGGGGCCCAAGGATGCCCATGCGGGCAATGCCTGGTCACAGCACTGCTGCCCAGAGCTGGCCATTAGGACCGACTGGGACCCATCAGCAGGTCGTGATGCTTACGGATCCCAGATCCAGATCTGCATGCAGTGCTGGTGCCGCAGGCAGGGTGTGTGGCTCTCCCAGCCACGTTTCCCTGGACAGAGGAGCTCAGGAAATGCAGCTCCCGCCCACCCTCTGCCTTGCCCAGCGGTTAATCCCCTGCTGTGCTAAAGCATTTTGCCTCCTTCCTAACATGAATTTGCCTGGCTTTAATTTCCAGCCATTGCTTCTTGGTTTGAATTTCTCTGCCACAGTAAGTGGCTCTTTAGCAACCCATCTTTTCTTTCTACGAACGCCTTCGCCAGCTGCAACAAAAATCACCCCCCAGTACTGGCATCACCTACGCTCCCCGCTCCCCACGCTTTGCTATTCAGCCGGTGGAGAGGACACCCCTGCATGGCTGCAGCCCCAGCTATGGGAAGAACATGTGCCAGGTGCTGAGACCTCTCCAATAAAAGGTTTTGGCTTCAAATGCTCAGATAAGCCCGGTGCTGCTGTCTCCTGCTCTCTTCTTTCTCTTACTTTGCCAAGGACCTCACAAGCCTTTTGTTCACTAACTTTATTGCACACAGATGTACAGAGCTTCATCAAACAATCTCTACCTAGGCCACCAGGCTATGATATAAATAACCAGATATCACTTAAATGCAGATGTTTAGGAACCTGGAGAAGGTTGGGGGTGAAAAGAGGAAAGCTGTGGATTCAAGATGGTTCAAGAAACCACAGCAGAAGCATCTCCACGTTAAAAACTGTGACTTGGTCAAATGAATCCATTGAAGAAGGTCCAGGCAGGCAGGATTTTCCATCTGGGAGAACTAATGGAGATATGTGAATGGGAGGTGCTGGAGCTGTGCGGTGGGAACTGTAGTTGTGGTCTTTTGCGCTGCTGTCATGTCCCCCAGGCCTCACGTCCCAGTGCCCTGCGTCTCCCAGGACACATTCCTCTCGCTGGTTTTCATTCAGCAATGACAATGCTGCCTTTTCAAAAGACCCCACCCTTCCAAAACTTATATTTTGGCAATTTTCAAAATGCAAATTGCTTTTTAAAGAAACAAAAACCCCAAAACATTCTGTTTTAATTTTTGCGAACAATAATTCGGGGGAGGGGGGAAGGCAAAGGGGAGGATAGAAAAAGCCAGGGGCTGAAAGAGATCTCTAAATTTGACTTGAATTTAAGAGGAATCTCAGTCTCTTTAAAACTGTCCTTTTCTCAGATAAGTTTTTTTTGTCAGGGAATTGCTAGTTCAGCCTGAGCCATTATTTCCCTTCTGCCTGAGCAAGCCTCAAGTGCATCTTCCCAGCTGCTGAGAGGAGCACCCTGCCTGTGCCCATCTGGGGAAAGGCTTTGCTCCCAGGGGAGCAACATATCCTCAGTGATGGTATTTGTGAGGGCCGTATTGATTAAGGAAACAGCTACTCTTAAATCACAGAGAGAGGGTAACGGAGATGAGCAGCCGGAGCCAGCGGAGACCTGTCTTCTTGCTGGACTGAGAGGTGAAGAGAAAGCCCCAAAGGAGACAGCAGGAGGGTGTCCCAGGTCCCCCTCAGGATCACGTTCCTTTACACTGGCTGGTTTGAGGTTTGGGATCAGCTGGTGGATGAGTCCCACATGGCTGCATGCTGCCGGACCCCTTGGGTCCTGCATGGGCTGCCAGGACTATGCCCGGTGAGTGATCCTGGGCAGTGCAGCCCTGCAGGGATGTCCCCTGGGGGGCATGGACACTGCCCGAGCTGGGGAGATTCCTTTGTGTGCACTGACGGGTAAGGAGCAGAGTTGAAATGGGTTTGGTTTGCTCAAGCTAACCCACTGAAGGGGAAAGGCACCTGGGTGCTGTGGCTGCGAGGGGGATGTGCAGGGTCTGTGCCAGGGCCCAGGTGTTCCTGACAGTCAGAGCAAAAAGATGGAGGAAAATGTGCGGACACAGCACAAGATAGGTGGCTGCGGCTGGCATTGTCCACGAAACCAGAGCCACAAACCTGGCTGCAACAAAAGGCACATGTACACTGGGAGGGCAGGAAAGGAAAGCCCCATTCTTGCTGATGCATCCCAGAGACCTCCCACTGCTGGAGCTGAAGGCTTCCTGGGCAGCCCCTCTCACTCTGACCTGCTTCCCATGAGGCCAAATAGTTCTCACCCCTCTCCACACACAAGAAACTCCCCTGAAAGCAAGGAAAGGCCAAACTGCAAATGGAGGTGAAGAGAGAAAGAGGGATCCTGAGGAGAAACACTTGGAAAATCCTCCTGGTGGCACAAAAAAGGGGTTGGGAAAAGGAGGCTTTTCCATGTATGAAAAACCTGAGGAATGGCAATTCTGCAGAAAAGCTCTGGACAAGGTGTTCAGAGTGACACAGGACATCCCCGTGGATACTGCACACCTCAAGTGCCCTTCATGTCCCACTTTGCTCAGTTCCCAAACCCCTGCATGCCCCAGGGACTGGAGATGTCCTCATGTCAACACTGGTCCAGCGAAGTATAACAACACTGCAATGCTGAAGCCCGAGTTGGTAATGGCAATGTTTACACCTGCCTGAGATTTCCAATGGTAAGATCCTTGCTTTCTTTCACATCAAAAAATACCAAACTGCCTGTTTGGGCTGAAATGTCTGGGAGCGAGTGTCCGTGTCAGGCTGAATGCTTCTAGAAAAGTTCCTGCTCAAATGGTTCAGCTGTTAATGAGAAACAAGGCTTGTGAAAAATAGGTCTGTGCCAATGCTAACAAATCTGGGGATTACTTCCCTTAAAGAAAATCTATTGCTCTTGCATCTGGAGCCAAGGCTTAAAAAGAAAAACATTGCTCCCTGGTAGGGATGTGTCTTTTTGTCTCCCTTAAGAACTGCTCAAGTTTGGCCAAGTTTCTAAGTTATTGAAAATCGGGGACATGTTTGGTTGCAGCTGGTGAAGTTCTGCAGCTAAATTCCCCAAAGATCTGATTTTCACCGACCAAACCTAGCTCAACACCACAGCTGTGGAGACAGGACAGTTGATGCCTGGCCTGATGTGGTTTCTCAGGTGCTGAGTGTGGCAGTGCCGACCGCCAGTGCTCTTTCTGGCCTTCAGTAGGAGATTCAGCTCTGTACATCAGATCTTCCCAGTGGGCCCTTTCCCTGCCATGGTCTTCAGCAGACCATCAGCAGGAAGGGTGAACTTGCAGCACATGCAAGGAGCGGGTAGGAGAAGCAAATGCTGAACAGCAGAGCTTGATGGATACATCCCATTCCACACTTATTAATTCCATACTGGACTGGAGCACCAAAATCTCACTAGGTATTCCCTGCCTGTCCACATGGGATTTCTGACCCTGCAGGAAGCATCAGAGGAGCAAGAGCAAGACTTACTCCTGGGAGATTTACAGCTCTGAGATGTTCATTACGAGCCAGATTTTAACAGCCTCTGAGCAGTGACGATCTCTCCATTACTCACAGGAACACGTGGCAAACAGCTGCTTGGGTCCCACTGATTTCTGTATTCCTGCCTTGAGCCCTCGAAGGCATCTCCAGTGACCTGTGATGGCTCCTTGGAAGCCACCAGGCAGCTGACTGGCAATGAGGATAGATGGGAAACCTGTGGGCCTGTTTGCATTGAAATGATGAGATATGTGACAGCCTCTCATCCAAGGCATTTTATCCCAAGACAAAAGCAGTCTTACTCAACACAGGATGAAAATCACAAAGCAAGCCTAGCCCCTGGTGCAGCACACGTGGTTGTACTCAAAGTGCCTGGAGATGTGCTGTAAATCATCCTTGTTTTCTCCAGCGGGTGTGCTGGGAAGGGACATGGGCTGCTCTTTGGCACAGACTCAAGTCTTCTTCCATTTGGAGTCCATCTGAAAGCTTTCTGGAGATGAGGGCTTCAGCCTCATAGTCTACATCATGAGCCTGCCTCAAGGACTCTGAGGGTGAGGTGGGAGCGCCTGGTGGACCTCACCTGGGGGTTGATCAGTGGCTGGAAAGAGCACAGGCAGAGCATGTACCAGGCTCCCCTGCTGAGGCCCCAGTGCAGCCCATGGAGCGGTGGTGCTCACAGGCAAATCCTGGGTGATGTAAGAAGAGCTCCCTTTTCTTTGGGAGCTGTGGGATTTGATCAGATTTCCTTTGCAAACCAGGTTGTGCAGGAAGTTCACAGTTAAGCCGCAACCTGGGAAGAGCTAAATGCTTCATTTCTTTGAGACAGAAAAAGTTGGGAAGTGAACTCTTTATTTCAGCCCTGGAGATTATACCAGGCTGTCATCAGCTTGCTTTATTCAATTGCACCATCCAAATCCAGCCTCCTAAAGTTGTAAATACTATGAAATGTGTTGTTTGTATCCGGTAATTCATCCAGATGCCATCCGAAGGCAGGAGCTAAGGGCAGAGCTCACCCGACAGCCAGAGGCCCCCTCTGACCACCCTGCCAAGCTCCGAGGTGTGAGTTAAGTGTCGATGTTTGTTTAGAGTCTGAGGGGAATCCACTTGGGAACAATTTATCCACTTAGGCTCTGGCCTTGTGGTTTCCCTCTTATCTGGTACAGATCTCAGCAGCAGCTTTCCCCCAACTGCTGCAGGGCTTGTACTTCAAGACCTTTCTCCTTTCTATCCCACGCCATGGTGCTTGCCTCCTACCTGCCCAGTATGCTAACCTCAGTGAGTTATGAACTGCAGCACATTGAACAGACGCTTTTCAAGATGCCAAAAGCAGCATCCCAGACCCAGGTGTTTGGTCTCATCAATACTTTTGGGCCTCTGTAAAACAAGAACTCTGCAGCTCAATAGGAGGGCACATGGTGATGGGGATCTGAGCACTGCAAACCTCAAAGTGATGCTCCAACATCAGCCCAGGACAGAAGCCAGCACACCCAGTGCACACCCACTGCACAAGCCATCACTGCCCCGGCCTGGCACATATTCCTATATGTTTTCCTGTATTTCTGATACAGGAGTCTATCAGCCACTTGAGGGTTAATGCCAGAGCAGAAACAGACATTGGAAGAACTTTCACATTCAGAGCAAAGGTTGCTCACAATGCAAAAGGCCTGATAATGCAACGAACCAGCAAAGAGTCATGAGGTTTTAAATTCTGTATTGAAACTGCTCAGCCTAAAAGGACAGGGGTACAAACAGCCTGAACTCTGCTTCCACCACTGCCCCAAGGAACCAGGAAACTTGGCCATGGTGCCCTGACACCCAAGGGGTGCAAGCAATGTAAAACAGTTTCAAACTCGCTCAGGCTGTGATTCCTCCAGGGCAGACCCAGCTTAAAACGACTGGATACTCGTGTGTCAGTGCCTCTCTGGTTGTGCTAATTCAAGCTGTGAGGTCGGGCTGTCTAAAACAAACAAAGCGTGTTCAGGAACAAGTTGTGTTTTTAACCCTCGATCATTTCCCAATCTTGTCTGGAGAAGGGCCAGGGGAATTGTTAAACTGGCCCCAGCCAGACCCGCTATGGGCTGCCACCGGAGCCCATCATGAAACTGTGCATAACCCATGGACACTCATCTCCCCACAAACCCAGCAGCATCTGCTCCAAGGTGACACGGAGTCCAGGTCCCTGTGCTGCTGCACCGTAAACACCACTCTGAAGACCAGCTCCCACAAGATTTCCCTTTGGAAGCCGTGAGCACTGCTTTCTCCTACTGCTTTCTTCTTTAATGATCCTTTTGTCCTTTCCTGGCCATTGGTTTGATGCTGCCTTCCCTCCTCTCTGCCAGGATCACATTGCATATCTCCCCAGGCAGTGCCAGTGGCCTCACCTGTGTATTGACAACGTCAGACCCCTCCAGCTCTGTGCCAGCAAGGAAAAAGGGGCCCTTACCCAGAAGACAACATCATTCCTGGAGCCAGGAAAGGATGCTGCCACTAGTGACCCACAGAGCTGCTGTGTTACAGCGTGGACAAAAGCCCTAGGGAGAAGGCCTCTCCAAGGGGATGGTCCTGCCCGTGCCTGCAGATGCTGCTCCAGCCCTGGGAGATGGAGCATAGGGGGGCTTCGGAAGAGGTTGCTGTGGCCTCCTCCCCTTGCCCATGAATTACAAACCTCAGCCTGGCCACTTGACATGCCAGACAGTAACACAAGCTTGACAGATGATGGCTCTTGGGAAGGGTTTTGGTTTCTCTCTGAGGCCGAGCTGGCTCAGGGGAACAGTTGGCAGCTCAGCACATTTGTTTCCACCCAGCAGAGTGAGGCCGAGCATCCCTACTGCTGCGGAGCGGCTGGCCATGAGGGCAATAGCCTGTGCTGAGCCTCTTCTGCTCTGCGGCTCCTTCCCTGGTGAGGACATGCTCCCCAGCACAGTGCTCCTGCCCAGCCTGCACGTCAGACCAGGAGGGCAGAAAACTTGCCTCTGCCCTTGCTGTCCCCAACTGCAAAGCCCTGGCTGTGTCAAAAAGGACACACAGGCAAGAGACCAGAGCCATGAGCCACACTCCACACTGCTGGAGCTGAGACTGAGAGTCATCCATTTCTTGACATTATTTTCCAACCTTGATGTATGAACTAATGCATTTCAAAATTGATCCGAAAGAAGTGCAAGCAGCAGGTTGAAGGAGGTGATCCTGCCCCTCTACTCTGCTTTCACGAGATCCCACTTGCAGCACTGAGCGCAGTGCTGGTGTCCTCAGCATAAGAAGGACATAGAGCTGTTGGAGCAAGTCCAGAGGAGGCCACGAGGATGCTCAGGGGCTGGAGCACCTCCTGTATGGAGCCAGGCTGAGAACACTGGGGCTGTTCGGGCTGGAGAAGAGAAAGCTGCATGGAGACCTCATAGCAACTTCCAGTGTCTGAAGGGGACCTACAAGGATGCTGGAGAGTGACTCTTCATCAGCGACTGATAAGACAAGGGGGAATGGGTTCAAACTGAAACAGGAAGTTCAAGTTGGAGATAAGGAGGAAGCTCTTCTTTGTGAGGGTGCTGAGGCGCTGGCACAGGGTGCCCAGAGAAGCTGTGGCTGCCCCATCCCTGGCAGTGTTCAAGGCCAGGTTGGACACAGTGGCTTGGATCAAGCTGCTCCAGTGGAAGGTGTTCCTGCCCATGGCAGGGGTTTGGAACTGGATGAGCTTTAAGGTCCCTTCCAACACAAACCATTCTATGATTCTATGTTTCTAAAAGAGGAGAGTGCTTTATATGACTGGTTTCTTGCATCAGATGCTTTGCACTGAAGAACCAGTGTCTTCAAGCACCACTGGTCCAAAATAATGGCGGGTCTCTGTTTTTCTGGCAATGAGGCTCCCTAATCACTTGGGGCTGGCTTGGTTCATCAGCAAACAGTCCTGGCAAGGGCCTGAGCCCCTGGAAACCTGCAAAGTGCCTTGGTGAGGCAGCTGTGTACACGGGAAACACAATTCCAGGAGCCTGGGGCTAGGCACCAACACAACGCCCCGTTATGCTAATAAAATGCAGTAGATGATTGCTGCAAATTGATTCCAATTCAATCAGTCCTACAATGACTATGAAACCAGGGGCCATCCATCCCTAGGCTGGAGGAAGGTGTGAAGCTGATCACTGGCACATGTATTTGTTCCCTCTCTTCTGCCCTTGTTCCTGCTCCACAAACACCCCAAAATTCAGTAGCTGTCAATGCTAAGGCAACCAGCAGAGTCAGCACTACCTTTTTCAAGCCCACCCCTGCCACCACCACGTCTTCCAGTGCAGCATGTTCCGCCAGCACATGGGCACACTCTTCCCATGTGACAAACACAGCAGCACCATCCCCTTCCCTGCACTGTGGCACACAGATTGACTCCATCAGATACAGAGAAGGTCCTGCCATGGTCCTGAGACTGAGTCCAGGATAATCCTGGCCAAGCCACCTAACACTGCTGTGCCTTGATTTCCCTTTCTGGAAGCAGGAATGTGCTTGGAGGGGTTTTATTGTGGGAAAGGCTGAGAGCTCTTGGTAACAAAAGTCAGAATTGTCTATGGGGCTGCAGAAAAGATGTCAGAAGAGTTACAAGAATTCAGCTCTACCTGGGAAACCTCAACAGAGGTTTTAATTCTGCTTCCAAGTCTCCCAAACCCTGAGCGAACCCTGCAGCCACACAGCCCTGAGCAGGAGTCCCAGCAGCTGATGGGGTGAGCATCCACCACTCATCCCACATGAACCTGGACCCTGCACCGGCTCTGGGCTTGGCCCCAGATGCCATGCAGGTGTGAAGGGCTGGGGGAGTCTGTGTTTGCTCAGCCAGACTTGCACCTCCAGGGCTGTGGACAGAGCTGTGCTTTGTGCCCAGGGCTGCGCCATGGTAAACAGAGCTATCTTACCCCTGGGATGTTATCGGGGATCTGAAAACTCCAGTTCATGTGCCTGACCTCCCAATCAGCGTTATCATCCACAAGGACATGGAAGTGTTTCACAGAGGTGTTGGGACAAGCTTGTCTGTCCTGCTGCCCCCACCACTGCGGGATGGCAGATTCCTGCTGCTGCTCCCGGCCAGGCTGGGCAGCCCCCGGGCTCCCCTGCAAGGTGATTTGTTTTCCTGGAGATGGGGGTTAATCAAAAGCTGACAGGCTCATCCTGCCTTATCAGGGCAGCAGTGCTACTGGTAATGGTTTTCTGTAACAGTCTCTGGGCAGAAGTGTTGATTGCTGTCTGGGCTCCTGGGTCAGGGGGATGAGCACAGCATCCTCTGCCTGTTGTGGGGGTCCCTGCAGAAGGCAGCACTGCGGTCCCGTGTGTGAATGGGACCGTCCTGCCTTGTCCTGCACTGTTTAACATCAAGACCTCAGCACCTGTGAGCACCGAAAGGTCATATCCCACCCTCTGCAAAGGAAGGACTGTCAGCTCGGGTGTCACACACACATATCCATCTGGAACATGGTATTTCACCTTCTCACTTTTCCTCTGATTGCCATGGGATGTGTTATTTTTCCTTTCGCCTGCTTCACAGCTGACTAGTGATAGTCTGCACAGGCCGAAAGCTCGCCCCAGAGATGGGTCTGTGCTGCTGTAAGTGATGGGCTGTTACCTGATTGTTCAACAGCCCTTGTGCTCCTGAGATGCCAACATCTCAAGGACCTCCATGGTCTGCATGTGCCTGTCCTCACAAGCAGCCTCTATCCACTTTATAAATGGCAAAATCAAGGCAAGGAAGGGTTAGAGTGTGGGATTGCAGAGATGTTAGGCTCCTTATAGAAAGAATACTGGAAATACAAGTGTCTGTGCTCACGCGACCTATTGGGCAATGTGCCTGAAAAGGGTGCACAAGAAACCTGGAGTGGGGCTTTGGAAAAGGGCCTGTAAGGACAGGACAGGGGAATGGCTTTAACCTGCCAGAGGGGAGACTGAGATGAGCTCTTAGGCAGAAGCTCTTCCCTGTGAGGGTGCTGAGGCGCTGGCACAGGGTGCCCAGAGAAGCTGTGGCTGCCCCATCTCTGGCAGTGGTCAAGGCCAGGTTGGACACAGGGGCTTGGAGCAAGCTGCTCCAGTGGAAGGTGTCCCTGCCTTTGGCAGGGGTTTGGAACTGGATGAGCTTTAAGGTCCCTTTCAACACAAACCATCCTATGATTCTATGATTCTATGAATGTAAAGCAGGGACTTCAAGTCAAATCTTCTCTTCCTTAAGTCAGTGCTTGAGCATAGTCCTGAGGGCTTGGATGGCAAAAATGCTTGGTGGTACAGGACAAAGGAAATGGGTGGGTATGAACATGGATGCACTGCCAGCAGCAGAGAACACCCCATGCTCAGCTCCTGGCTCAGCACAGCTCAGCCCACCCAGAGATGGTGTGGGGCTGGGGGTAATCTCACTGTCCCAGGATCACCAAAGATGAAGCAGGCAGACATCTACTCAATCGTGAAGCAAAGACACCAGACCTGGCCCTACAACCCCCCTCGGGCAAGGATGATGCACCTGGAAATGCACCAGTGCTTCACTGCCCAGCCCAGAGCCTGTGGCTACCTGCACACTTTTAAGGGTCACTTAGGGCAAACTTTGATGGTGTAAAATCAAAACACACAGCCCCGGCCTTCCGGGAGCTGTTCTTCTGTTTCTTTCTGAGGGATTTAATCCAGATCAAAGCTAGTCAAACACAGGGATTTCCCAGCTTTTCTGCTGGGGTGAACCTCCCATGCATGTCATGGTCCTGAGACATGGCCTCGGCCAGCCTGGCTGCTCCTTTCACCCAGGCAGGGGGCCCAGGAAAGGCCAGAGCTGTTTGAAGAGGATGATTAATCCCCAAACATGACAGCATTCATGGCAACTGGACAAGTCTTTGGAGGGGAGCTTGATGTGAACGCCTGAACACGTGAAGCCGCATGTGCTTCAGGGCAGCAAAAGCTGTTTTCAGCTGTGGAAACTTTGCTTTTCATTTCAGCCGCGACTTGAGGAATGGATGTGTCCAGCAGTGGGTTCCCTGGGGGTGGGAGGAGGATACTGGGGTCTCCCCTTTCCTAACACCTCAACACCCGCTCCTGCTCTCCACTGGGCTGTTGCCGCAAGGCTCCTGCCACATTCAGCACTGGCACCCTTAACCCCAGGGTCACTGCCAAAAACCACACCGGGGCAGAGAAGGGACTGAGCAATGACAATGAGACAGCCCATGTCTAAGCAAAGGTGTTGACAACCTTTGGAGGGCAGGGGAGGAGGCGATGGGGGCCAGTGCAGGGGGGTGATGGAGCCCAGGATGTCCCAGGAGCCGCTTTCCCCCTTATCCCGGGGAAGGCTGGGGCCACCACACACTTCTGCACCCACCAGGCAGATTTTATCAGAGCTCTTTAATTAGCTTATCAGGGGCAATTAGCTCCACACTCAGACTGCCCCTGGCATGGGCTACACATCTGGATCCCTTCAGATGGGAGCTGCAGACGTGTAGACATCCCCAGGCTGCCACAGGGCAGTGGCGGAGCTGGTGATGGTGGAGAGGATGTGCTGAAACTATGTTATGGTTTAAACAGGCGTCCTCGTGCCACTCGAGGCAAGGGATGGGCCACTTTAGCCCTAAAATTGCCCATCCCACCACCTTGATGGTTTCATTCTGTCCTGGATAACAGCCTGGTCCTTGACCACCCCTGCAGTGACAGCAAGGAGGTGGCATGACTGGGTGCTTTACATGGAGATGGAATAGCCTGGGCATGGACAGGAATTGAGCCAAGTCTCCACAAATCCTAAAGTCATCCATGAACATAAAACACCCTAAAGTTATGCCCATAGCTTAATTCTAACCTGCCAGGGACACTTGTCAGCTCATGTCCAGACTGTCCTCCCTCCTGTCCATCACAAGACCCCATGGGAGGATCTCTCATGGCTGAAAACTCAAGGAAAACTGGTCCAGGCCAACCCCGTGCCAGGGGCCATGTCATGCTAATGCTGTGGAGAGCCAGACTTGGCTCTCATGGTGTGAGGATGGCTGTAACCTCCTCAGGCCACAGAAGTGTGGGTGCTTTTTAGGTCACACTTGGGTGACATCTGATGTGGGATGGGGTTGGCAAAGCTGCTTGCCCGAGGCTGGAACATGAATGCTGTGGAGGGTGAAGGGCCTAATCCTGTCATCCTGAGGGAGCTTTCCTCTCTTTGTTGAAGCTATCCCCACATTCTTGCAGCCCCAGTGGCCGTGCAAGACTCAGACCAAGTCTGTCTTGGTGGGAGACCTGCTTGGGGCCTCAGGTGAAGCGTGAGTTTTGCCCAAGTGTTGCAGAGAGTAGACTGCATTTCCTTTAAGGAAACTGCATTTCCTCCAGTCACAGCAACCAGCTGGAGCAAGGAGGCCTGTGCTTTAATCTGGGCTCTGCTTGGATCTTGGATGCTGCTCTGAGCCAAACCTCTGATCCTGCTGTGGTTCATTCTCAGGCGCGTGTGCCCCAGAAACTCTTTTTTTTAGGTTAATTTTTCATACGGAATTCTTCTGCCTGATGGATGCAGTGAGGAACTCTTTCCCAAACAGGAAAGAGACCTCCCCCCCTCCTCTCTCTCATGGATGTTTTTAATAACAACATCAATTGTCTGCAAAAGACTTATTCCTTTCTGACCTCAAAACAACTCCTGGTTAGTGCATTCCAGCGTGGTCACAAAATGAGCCTGAATGACTTCACAGGGCCCAGCAACAGGCTTTCCATAAGAATACAGTTAGTGAAGGGCCTGATTCTGGCAGGTGGGAACCACCTTGGTTTTGCTGGGGGCTGGGGACCCTGAGCACCTCGGGAGCTGGGGCTGTGTCACTGCTGTGCCAGTGTTTCTAACTTCAGCTGCTCTATTTCCCCCAAAGTCTCCATCCTTGAGGACATTCCTGCTTGTCCTTTGTCCTGAAGCCCCTGTGAGCAGTTTAGACTGAGGAGTGTTTCTGGTGTGGGCTATAGGCTCCTCGTGGCCCATGCCAGCTGTAAGTGGCATAAGCAGGAGGAGAGAGCTCCCAGATGTCTTCCTGATGAACCATGCAGCTCAAGGAGAGTTTATGGTGAGGCAATCAGCGGAAGGGGAGGCTGAAGCCTCCCATGCCACCCTCGAGGGGAGATCTGTCCTCCACTCTGCAGCAAGCTCTGCCACCCGCAGCCCAAGGCTACACAATGACAGAGGTTTAATGTACTAGTGCAGACCCAGACCAGTGTTTAAACCCAGGTCTGACTTGGGAAGTAGAAATTTTGGGGTCACCTTCCATTTCCATCCCTGAGTTCAGCAGAAAGCACTGTGTAGTGCTGGTGTGGTCGGCTGGGCAGGAGTCAGATGATGCATCTCACAGCCACCTCCTATAGTGGCACATCTGGTCCTGCCCTTGCCTAGGTAAAAACTCTGCTTTCCCCTGAAGCAGCCTGACTTGCTGAGCCCCAGCAACCTCACGAGTGCCCCTGGTGAGCCGGCTCCTCAGTGGGCACCGCGCATTCATAGCTGCTACAGACCAGTGTTCCGATTCGCAGTGCTGCCCGGCTGGACCGCAGCGGTGGGCACAGCATCTGGACCCACATCCTAACCCAGACCCAGATCCCAACCCAGACCCCAATCCCAACCCAGCCATGGGCATTTCCCAGCCAAACAAATTATCAATTGATTAAAGCAGCTTGGGACCAGCTGAAGCTGCTCATAGAGTCACAGTGATTGAGCTGTAAAGAGATGCTCATTTTCCTGTTAGGTCATTGGAAATACCCATCTTGGCATTTGGGAAATGCAGCGTTTTGGTTTTCCACTGTGAATGGACACAGCAAATCCAAGGTCACCGCAAGGCAACCAGAGGATGGAAATCAAGCCACAGACAATCAAACGAAAGGGAGTTTTGGGGTGGGGGATCAGATAAAACATTCCTATAGCCTGAAAGCCAGGAGGGGAGGGGGAGGGGAAGTGCAGGACAGCAGATGCTCTGGCAAGGAAAAGCAAACAAGTTTGAGCTCAAGCCCACCTCCGGACAGAGAAGCTTTTGCAGTTGCCAGCTTGGCCGGAGCTGCAGGCGCTCTCCCACTCTCCCTTCCCCAGGGGTGCTGGGCTGCACAGTTATACCCTGGATGGGGGATCCCTCCAGAGCAGAGATGACCAGCCAAAACCCACCCTTCCCACCGCAGCCAGAGCTGCCTGAAGCAAACCCCTGCCTCTGCCTTTGCTCACCCCTAAGCAAATGTTGAGGTGTCAGGCAGACCCAGACACACATTAGCACCAGAAGCCTGACTGCCGCAGGGACTGACGTGCAAAATGCCTCTGATGGAAGTTTTTGGCTGCATTTCTGGGCCAGCTATAATGGGGACCACCAGTCATGTCTATGGGAAAGCCCAGCCATGTTCCCAGGGGTGATGGGTAGCACTGTCCCACCTGGACCAGGTACTACCCCACCAACTACAGACTCAGAGCCAAGCAGGATGACCATTCTCCACACACCCCCAACCCTAGAGCAGCCCAGGGCTCTCATGTGTATGTTAATTCTCCTGCCTTCCTTTGAGCAACCTGTTTCCCAAGCCAAACCTCCGAAGTGTCTGTGGTTTGCCCATTTCTGAGCACAAGGCTTTTAAATACTTGTTTGCCACGGTTTGTATCTCTGGCACAAAGCTTGCTGCAGCCCTGGAAATAACCCTGAGCTGAAGCCTGATCCCTATGGCAGGAAACACACATAACTTTATAAGCATTACCAGACAGCAGAGCATGGGCAGGAGCACGCGGCTTTCCCTCGGAACCCAGATGTTTGTAAACCGACGGCTGCGCTGCGCTCGTGCTGATGTCAGGGAATGCTCAGGGCCTAAAGGGATGTTCCTACACTAGGAAACAATGTCTTTGGAAACCACAGAACTGGGGACTCTGGGGTTGAGATGAGGAAAATGAACCCGTGACACCCACCAAGCATCACCTTGCTGTCAGAGACAGAGGAACAGGTGCAATAAGGAGCAAATCCAACTAGCAAGAGTGATGCAGCAAGGAGAGGCTGAGAGGTAAAGGGGACGTGGCTCTCAGCCCTGTGTTAGTGATTGAAGCTCTTTTAAGTTCTTATGGACTTGAATTTGGCCATTAGCATTTCCTGGCTGCCATGCGCAGCATTGGACTGAGGTTCTGGCAGCCAGCAGTGCTGACTCCACTTGGAAAGCAGATGTGTTTTCACCTGAAAGACCTGGGAACCTCCAATCACGAGCACAGAAACCAACTTATCTTCACCAGGTCAAACACCGATGCTTTTAAAACCAGGCTTGGACAATCAGCCCAAAGCTCTCTCTGATGTCCCCCAGCGAGTTTAAGTCTTCTTCACCTATGGCCCAGCACGTTCCCTCAGAGGGAGAACACCCTTCTCCTCCCTTTGAAAGCAGCAAGGCAGATTCATTCCAGCTGCACCATTTCGGGAGTGCAAGTGCGAGGGATTTATTTATTGCTTTTGTTGACAAGCTAAACTAAACTGACACTTGTAATCTGAAATGGGAGTCTCTCCTGCAGCCTGGCACTGAGACGCCTGTGGGTGAGAGCTGCACTGGTGCCATGCGCTGGGCTCTGGGTACAGCTCAGTGTGCCCAGCTCTTCCCAGGGCACGTCCCTCCCTTCGCCTGGTGAGCGGTGCCGGGGCTGGCAGCACGCACGAGGTCCTTTGGGCTGCGTTTGCCAGAGAAGGGGAGGTGTAAATATTGAGGGGTTTTCAAATGACGTTTGAGATGCAACTTCAGAGCCTTTCCCAAGGATGGGATAGGGAGGTTTCTGCCTGGAGAGCAGCCGTGGGTGTGCTGCAGCACGGCTACTCACTGCTGGCTGCTGCTTGGGCAGGCTTCCAAACTGCTGGTCTCTGGGGCACGATTTTCCCTGGATTGAAACTGGTGGGAGACAGCAGACCTCTCCAGCCACACAGCTCACCCCAGGAGCTGCTCCTGTAGATGGACCAGGCCGCTGTGGGTGCAGCACAGTGCTGGCACTGTAGGCAGAGGGGCTGGAGTACCTGTAGTGTCTGTTCTGGGGACAGGGCACCCCCAGGGCATGCTGGAGACCAGGCAGAAGTCCTACCCATGCTCCTGATGCCTTCCTAGGTGATGGAAGTTATTTCTTCAGCAGCAGCATGGACACAGGCAGGTCCCTTTCTGCCTGCACAGCTGCATGGAGAACATCCCAGCTCAGAAACAAGATTTGGGTCTCTTTTCTCTCTTTTTTTTTTTAACCTCTTCTGGGTCATTTATCACTGGCTCCACTTCTGGACGAACTCTCTGTGGCTGCGTCTAGCATTGTGTGGGCAGGAGAAATTCCAGCAGTGTGGAATCGCAGCCTGCACAGCCCTGGCTGAGGACGGGAACAGGAGCCTCCCTCCTGTGAGCAGGCTGCCCAGCACCAGACTCAAACAGTAGGATGTCCAATCCAGGCCATTTCCTTCGGGAGCCCTTCATGGGATTGAGGACTATGGAGCAGCAGCCCTGGAGGGTAAGTGTTTCTTCTGCTTCCTCTGCTTCCTGTCCCATTTGCCCTCTGCACAGAGCTGTGAAGACGTTGCAAGTACATCTCCTTAAGGACATAGGGCTCATGCTTCTAGCGAAGCTTCATCAGCAATAAGCCCTTAGAACAGCCTTCATATTCACTGACACTCAGCTCATGTTTTTAATAAACCAAAAAGCTTACTCTTTCAGGCAAACCAGCCCCAAATAAACCAGATTCAAACATCAGCTCAGTGACTCCACCTGGATGGACAAAACACTGCTTCCAGAATGGCTGGATGTGGAAAGATTGCCATGGGTCTGCTGGAATATGAGAGAGGGGGCTTTTAGTTTCCCCGTGACAGCCCTTTGTGGTGCTCCCTATTGTTTCCAGCAACACCAGGAATGCAGGAGCACCGCCTGCTCCCTTCACCCCAGTGAGGAGGTTCGATTCCATTCTTCCTTCTAGCACACAGTGATACTGTATCTGGAGACGCATCAGCACAGGGAAGAGACATGGTCCATAATACCTGCTCCTATGTCCTGATACTTATCAGCATTTACTCCTTCAGCCATAATTATACCTACATCAGGGAACAGGGATGCAGAGGGCTTTTTCATAGAATCCCAGACTGGTTTGTATTGGAAGGGACATTAAAGCTCTTCCAGCTCCACCCCCTGTCATGGGCAGGGACACCTTCCACTAGAGCAGGTTGCTCCAAGCCCCTTACCCTGACCATACAGGTCTTTAACTCAGTGCCATCAACCTTCAACCCTACTCCTCTGGCAAGCCACTTTTCCTTAAAAATGCAAGAGAGAGTTCGCTTGAGAGGGATCTGAAGCTCAGTTTCATGCCCACATCCCACCCTGGACCCTGAGCTGCCCCTTCGGCTGCCTCCGACCCCTTTGCTAACAGGCCCGGGCAGCGCTGGCTGGCGTCCCTGTGCTCCCAACATGTCCTTCTGCTCCGGGCGATTGTTCAGCCTGGATCCTGCCCGGATCATTTTTAACCTTGTGCAGCTCCGGCTCTGGGAGAAGGAAGGCTGCTCGGTGGGTAGCCTATTCCAACCAGCGCTCCCTTGTATTTGTCTCTCCAGGTGGTAACGGTCTGAAAAGCGCCTGTAATCCCTCTGAATGAACCGCACAGCACAGGAACAAAGTTGAACTCTATTGTATGATGTTCATCCCCTTTTAACACGGGCTGGTTCAGCCACCCAAGATAAAGAAGGCAAAGAGCTCACAGCTCTATGTGCCAGGACCCCAAAGGAAGAGGTAGGAGAGGTCCAGCAGAGACCCCCATGGCCTTGGGGGGTTTGTCTGCAAAGCTGTCAGTGCTCTTGCCACCCTTTTACAATTACATCAAGAAAAATGTCTCCTGCCCCATCCCCTCTCACAACTGGGGCCTTTCACCACTCTTTTTGGCAAAGTTCAATCTGGTCTTTTTTTCCATCCTTAGTTACATTCCCCATTGAACTATAAACGCTCCTTTTAGGAGAGTAGTGCATCCCCATGGCTATACATTGGAGACATCTTGTAGGCTTCGTCTGAAAGACATTGGCACATGGCTCTGAGCTCGACCAACCTCTTTGCATGTCTCTTTGCAATTTGAAAGTAAATGGTAAGCCTTTTGAAACAAGAAGTGCAATGCATTCACTGCACCAAGCATTGCACTTAGGCCTTGTTTCGCCAGGTTTTCTACTAATATGTTAGCAAGTGAGCTCTCTATAATCTTTCATTGGTTGATCTGGTTTGTGGATCTGCTGCTCCAAACCCTCCTAAGACCCCAAACATGACTGAAAGCCTCTTGGCAGATGAGATGCTGCCTGAGGCCAAGAGGCTTCACTCTCCCAACACAGCAGAGGATGCAGAGGCAAAACAGGCAGAGCTAAGCCCCAGGCCCAAGAGCTGCCTCACACATGGTCACTGCTGACTATGGAGATGGCCACTCACACCACCAAACCCAGCAGCATGCAGCTGCCCTGCTTGTATAGAAACTCCTCAGAGTGGCAGCCAAAAAGGATCTATAAGCACCCTTCTACTGTGGATCTGTGTTACGGGTAATCCCTTCCTGCTGCCCACAGCGTGTGTGCACAAAGACTCATGGTGCTGAGCAGCCAAGACAGGAATGCTCTGCCACCTCCATGTCCAGCTCCTACTCATTTCCAACACCTTCCGCTGGTGAAAGCCCTGATGTAGTAAAATTGGCTCCATTGCATCCTCTCTGTGCTGGAGCTCGAACTCATCTCAAACTTACACCAGGCCAGTGCTGGGAATGCTCCAGCTTGGCTTGCCTGCAAGGGATCCTTAGAGCTACCAAGCTGGGAGTGACTGGGATCAGGAGGGAGAAGATCAGGGCAGCCCTTGGACTCAGCCCTGCACTGTCCCTGGCAGGACCCTGCCTTGGCAGCTCAGGAGCCTGCTCGTGCCAGGGGAGTTCCCAGCTCCAGCAATGTGGGCTGCTCTATCCTGCCCTTTGCATCTCTCCCCTTGCCCTGCCTCCCCCGTGGATGGGCCACAGCTTTGCCTCCCTGACCTAGAGCTGCTTAGGCCAAAATGAACAAGACCTCACTGAAGAAGCAGCCATGAGCTATGTTCTGTGCCTAGCTCTGTTCAAGCGAAAACAACTGCCCCGTGCCAGTTTAAATACAACTCTCCTTTTCTTACTTATATAACATGGTAACCTTCTTTCAACAAATTCACTTTATGCCTGGCCTAACAAAGCATTACAGAGCCCTTATATTTCTTGGCCATAATGGCCAAGACCCTCTGAGGAAAAGCCAAGCTGTTCAGAGTCAGGGCCAGCTGCACCTCGCTGGTACATGTCAAGGTTTATGTGAAACACTCCTTGCACTAAGCACTGGGTGTTTGCTAAGGGCAGGGGAAGCTGGCAGGATGCAAGAGCTTTCTTCTGACAGCTTTCTGCCTTGTGTCACTGTGGAGCTGGGTCTAAGAGGGGAAATGTCAGCTCAGCTCAGGATGCTCAGCACCTCCTGAGTAGGATCTACCCTCCATCCAGCACACCTTGAGTAGTACCAGGCATGCCCTTGAGCCAGCCTGGGAGCATCCCTAGTTCTTCCTTTCTCCAGCTGGACAGGGATCTTGGTTTTCAATAGGATGGGACAGAGTATGATTTCAAGTTTGAGTTCCCATAACACTTACACTAGACTTGCATCTCACAACCTCCAGAAGAAGACAGATTTGGCTTGTAGGGAAAGTAATGGAAAGGAGTTTGGGGTAAAGGTAGGACTCCCCATTGCCAAACCCAGGCCGAGATGGAAGAGGGAATGACATGAGATCCAAGGAGATCCACCTTGCCCCCATTTGCTGGGGATCAATCAGTGCCTACTAAGCCAATGGCCAGCCAGTTCCTCAAGTCAGCTGTTGTTTTGGAAAGGTGTCTCGCTAGCCCGGCATTTTCCAAGAACATCCGCACTTTGGCAGGGGCCAAGCAGCAGTCTGAGGTTAACAAAACAACCTGGGGTAGACAGGCGCTCTGGTGCCTTGGAGAAGTCCTCAGTCAGCAGCTCAGTACGTGCCACGGGGATCTGTGCGGACGCCAGGGATGTCCATTCCTTGTCTTCCTGAGCCCTTCTGGAGGCTGGGAGGAGCCTGTGTCCACAGGAGGACAGTCTGTGAGATGCATCTGGAGAACAAAGTCTTCTTGGCCTGCCAGAGAGACAGCAATTGCCTGGCTCCTGCAGGCATTTCTCCACTACAAATGAATGCTGCAGCCAAGAGCAACCTTTCCAGCGTCCAACATGCTGTCTCCTTCAGCGGTACTAGGCCTGCAATAGCAGCAGTTGTCTCAGGGGACGAGCCCGGCTGGAAATGTCATTAGCATGTGTCACCTCTGCCTGCTTGGAAGGATTAATCAGAATGAGGAGCTCACTTTTTAATGAGTCTTTTCATGGTGCGTAACTGGGGGAGAAGAAAAATACCACCCCCCCCCCAGGCAAAGCAGATTTTCCACTAAAGTTTATAGAGCATGAAAAGGGCTCCTGGTGCCTGGGTTCAGAGGTGCCTGGCCCCGTGTGTGTGGAGGCACCACCTTCCTCCTCCTCCTTGGAGGAAAACAAAGCAAACAAGCAGAAAAGTCCCGGGAGCAGATAAGTGAAGTCACGTCCTTTGCTGGAATGAGTGAGTTGCCTCTGTTGTCAAGTGACCCTTGGACAGATAAACTGAGCCTTCCAAGGCTTCTGTGCTCTGTGGGGTGGCCACAGGGGCTCAGCTCCTGCAGGGTCCCCCAGGACATCCCTGTACACTGGGAGCAGACCTACAGGCTTTCCTTGCATAGAAGTAGCAAGAAGCCTCAGGCCAGGCTGGGCTGCACTGTGCTAGGTACTGTGTGCATGGTTAGATGCTCGTCACAGAGAGCTTGCACTAAGTGCACTAAGTGGATAAGCCAACTGTGGATGTGGTGAAAGCCTTGCAGCCTGTGCTTTGCTACCTGCGTGGGTTACATCTGAGTGAGGCACACCAAATTCCCCTTCAGAGGTGCAGGAGTGAACCAGCAACCTCTAGGTGGCTGCATTGTGCCCTCGGGCAGGTGTCTAAGGGGGTGCAGTGAGCTGCTGCCTGCAGAAGCCATTCTCCACTGCTCTGGGTGAGATGCTGGGACTCAATATCCCCTTTTCAGCCCTGGCTGAGGGGCAGGAGTTTTCCCAAGTTATCATTCTCTGGGGCTGGCATTACAAGGGGAAGGGGTTCACCCTGGGTCAGGTGTTTCCCGACCCTGTGGCCGGAAGGGAGCAGAGGTGGCTCTGGCCAACCGTGGGGCAGAATTGTGGCATGCAGGACCTTGGGTGCCAACAACCCCTTGTAGGTGAGGGACAGGGGCAGAGGGATGGAGACCGGGGAAAGGGGAGCAGGTTTCCATGCCCAGTCAAGAGAACAAATTATTCTTGCATAGTCCACCCTTCCCTCCAGTAGCAAGTAATCCTTGAAACCATGACAGCCACTTCTCTTTGCCCCAGAGAACTGTATAAATCAGAGCAGAACAAAAGTCCTTTGCTAGGAGCTGGGCATGTGCACTGTGTTTCAAAGGGTAGGCACATTTCTCTATAGATCTGCGTTCTCTGGGGACTGCAACTCTGACAGCAGAGAGATTAAGCAAAACAACCCACTCAACCTATCCTTCTCCAAGATCTCTCCATGGGTGGAACAAACCCATCACAGTCAAACCACAGGGCAGAGCCATAATTCACACTTGTTACTTTGCTTCTTAGTTTTTTAATGGTCTATTTTTCCTACTTAACGTTTTCAAAGCTTTGAGTAATGATTACATAGCATACAGGCTCCTTTGGCGTTAGGGCTGGAAAACTTAGAAATAATGAGGAAAAGCAAACCAAATGTACCAATTATTGGAGTCCTTGGGGAACCTGCAGAGCTGTAGTGAGCTGTATCCAAACCTTCAGAGGAGCCATTCAAACTACATTCCTCGCTGGACTGGTAAACACACAGACACACATGAACCCTCGCCCACACACCCCGAGTGAAAAGCTTTAAATCAGCCCAACAATACCAGGCAAACTGCTTAAGTTAAAGCAACCACAGCTTCTTTTGTTATTAGCACTACCACACATTGCAGATGTCCTGCAGGACAGCGCTGCTGACAGTGTCCATCATTCACAGTAGTGAGGGCCAGATAACGGGAGACAGCAAGCACTGATTTCCTCTCATGCTCTGACCAACATGTGTTTTCTTGCAACTTTTCTAAGCAATCAGGGCAGCAAACTCATTTCTTTTCCAGTTGTATTTGCAGCAGCGGAGACCTGGGTTTATGCCAGCTGAGCAAGGTACTGAAAATAAGTCATGGGGAGTTTAAGCCCTTCAGCTCCTCAGGGATTTCTTGGGAATGGGCTGTTCTTCTGTGAGCTCCTAATTATACAGCCATTTGCATGGACAAATTCTGGCTTCTGGGTTGTGCCCTGTGTGCCTACTTCAAGGTCTGCGCATCAGTGAGCTGTGGAACCATGACCTCCATCAGCTGCTGTGTCTCACTGCCTGCCCCAGTGCAGTCTGTACCTGTTGCCCCATCCCTAATCTACCCCATATCTCCTGCAGAAAACTGTCCTGCAGCGGGGGTCCAGTCCCCACTTGGATGACACTGCTGGAGAGGAGATGATTAATAACTCCTGAGTGGCATGTCTCTGCAAAGAGAACATGGCATTGTGGGTGAGGGACCTTCCAAAGGTCCTTTAAGCCACTTTGGAGCCACCCAGCACCTCCATCACTCTCCAGGCACAGCAGAACCGGGGGCACTAACTGCTCTGCAGACAGATTCTTTCTCCATCTCAGACAAACATAACTGAAAACCTGGCCTGGAAATGTCTTTGAAAGAAAAGAAAGTATTAAAGAGTGAAGAATGACCAACAGCCATATGTGAACATCATTATTCATACAAAGAAGTGCCATCCCCAAAATCTGTGCCAGAAAACCTACTGCCGTGAAGTTCTTCTGCATAGTGAAAAACAGGGAATTGTGCAACTGCTGTTGTCAGAGCATACAACCAGAGCTGGGAAGTTGAGTTACGGCTTTTGCTAACCTACCTGGGTGTCAAACTGATGACACAGTGTATGTGCTTCAGACAGAAATCACATGGGTGACCCTTTTGTTTGAGATTTGTGGAGGAAGCATTTTCTTTTTTCCAATGCAAAACATCTAAATGTAGTAAAAACATTTTTGGGTTTATTTCAGGTTGAAATGGTTTCGTTTGGGGTTTTGAAAGCTAAGCCAAGCCAAAAGCTTGGACTTCAAACAAAAAAGGGAAATATTTCTGTGCTGTTTTGAATAGCTTTCTACCAGACAATCAAAGACTTCATGGAAAGGGAAGAGTTTCCTCCAAACATTCACATCCAATTTGAAACAGTAAATTAAAAGAAGTTGAATGCTTTTAAACAGCTCTGTTATTAGCCGCAATGTAACTTCCTTCCCACTAGCGTCGGGACACAACCAGCCCTGCTTTGCCTGCTTCCACTAATGGGTGGGTTATTTTTTGGGTGCCTGGTTTGAAGCTGAGTTGTCTCCAGCTGCTTTCCGGGAGGGATGATGACCCCCTTTCCCACCCTGCCTGCAGCCCCATCACTGCTGCGGCAGGGGCACCCAAGCTGGTGTTTTCCTGGCGGTGCTTTGCTTTCCTGCTCATGGCTGCATCCGACAATGTCTGCCACAGGCACAGGGTCTGGATCCCCCAAAACTTGGGAATGTACACAAAGAGTAAAAGAGACCCTGTTCCAAAGTGCCTCCAGCTTGCATAATGGGGTTAAACACTGTTTACTTGCTGCAAGCGCTGCATGAAAAATCATAAAGCGAGGCTAAATCTCTGCTTTCTCTTTTTTCCCTTTTTTTAATGTTGGAAGGTAAAATTCCCGTGCCCTGGGGATTGCCTTTATTTTCTCTTTTATGATATTTACTAAAGACTTAAAGATGGGAAGAGGCAGAAGCCTATGGAGTCTATGGGCTGAGATGAAAAGGTCCCGGATCCCCAGCGGGATAGGAAGGCTTCCAACAGGAGGCACAAGCTGCTTGGCTTTGTTTCTCAATTCAAACATGGTACCATGCACAAAAGGAGGTGAATAATATCGTTCTCCAG
Organism: Amazona ochrocephala; assembly: GCA_039720435.1. Taxonomy (NCBI): domain Eukaryota; kingdom Metazoa; phylum Chordata; class Aves; order Psittaciformes; family Psittacidae; genus Amazona; species Amazona ochrocephala. Next base: position 83,253,989 of record CM077879.1, read on the forward strand.
GCGGCGAGCCCACGCCTTGCTGCTGCCCGTAATAGTAATAATTCCAAAAAAAAAAAGGATGCCAGCAAGAAAAATTATTTGAGATTAAGGGCTCCCGTGTCCTGCCTGCTGGTTCGGGGCATTCTTCTGCTGAATAGACCTTCAGCTTCCCAAGACCTTGGGCATCCCAGGGCAAGGTCCATCCCTTTCCGGGCCACCATTGACATGCTGTGGGATCAAAATGCCTATGCAAAGATTCCTGGGGAGCTGACTGTGTGAATAAAAGGGCAACCTGTCAATGACTTCAAGCCGGCACAAACGCCAGGGTTACAGGGAAGGGGGCAGCTCAGGTTTTCCTGTGAGGCAGAGGTTGGAGAGAATGGGCAGCACAATGCATGCTAATGCCTGAGCTGACCAGCTCAATGCCACCCCAGGAGTTCCATGCAATCTAGCATTATATCCCCCCTGTGCTAGTGCTTTCCTGTGCTTAACGGTCCTCCTTGGGCTTTGCTCCAGAGGAACAAACGGAGGTGGCCAGCCCCTTCCCCAGCCCCAAGGTGTGTGGACAATGTTCAATTTTTCCCTAACAGCACAAATGCTATGAAAGAGTCAAACCACTCTCAGATGTCGATAGAGCATCTAAACCCACAGACTCCACAGTCTCAACTTCAGGCCACGATACCCGCTATCATCCACTGCATCCAAGGGTGAGGAGCTCCATAGATTGCCCACAGTGCTGTAGGAATTATCTCTTTCTGTTTGACTTGGATCAAGCTCCAGTCATCCCCTCCTGCATGAAGTCCTGCGTGTCCCCACAGAGCGTCATGCTCAATCAGCATCCACCCATCCCTGTGTCCCACTCCCAGTGGTTGTAGGGGACATGGCTCAAAGGTTCAGAAGTGAGCTCCCTGCCTCCCCAACCAGACAGACTCTTCCTGCCCCATTCTCTGTATGGCTCAGGCTTTGATGTGTGGGTTCAGGGGCTGCAAAGCTCTCCCACCCAAGTCAGGTTCAACTCCTGCTGCAAGGGTAGGATAAGCAGCTTATCCCAAGCCACCAAAGGAGCATCGCCACCTGCCTTGGTTGGGCTGGAGAAGCATAGCAGCTCTCCTTGGCTGGCCCCAGAGCATATTGGCAGGCTCTGAATGAAGGCCCTTGCTGGCCTCACTGCGCCAGAAGGTCAGTGGTGCTGATAAGGCACCACGGCAGTATGGAGAGTGAAGCTTTAGCTGTTACTGAAGCTGAAGAGAACTGAGGTCTGGCTAAAGCTTCCTTGCAAAATAAAACCACTCTGTCAAGTCTTTTACCCAGCTTGGAAACTTCTGCAGCCACCTGGAGAGCAGTGCCCTTTGTGGTCTGTACAGGCCCTGCTCAGACACATGGCTCTGTTTGTGCTTGGTCCAGCAGGAGCAGCGCAGGTAACCCGGGGTTGGCATTTCCCCTTCAGGGCTCTGCCCTGCTCCTGCTGCGATCAATGGGGACTCGTCAATTAACTCCAGAGAAGAGCCTGCCGTCAGCACTGTCATCAGCTTTACCCAGCACACAACAAGCCCTTAGAGCCCATAAATAAATAATGGCAGTTTAACATTGTTTTGCATCAAAGCTGGTAGGTTTTTTAACTCATTAACAACAGATGCCCTTCATTTGCCCAGCATATTGCATGGGTATCTAGCGCTCAAAGGCAAACAACTAAACTGATCCCCCCCAAAACTCTACATAGTGAGATGCCACTTTGCATATGGGAAGCTGTGGGTGACTCTCGCAATGAGACCACACAATGGGGACTCCAGTTTTGACCTTTCAGAGGTGAGCCACCATTCACAGGGAAGCTTCAGCCCTGCCCAGGGCACAGGGTTTTGAGGCACCTATAGAAACATTTGCTCTGAGGCAGCTTCAATGCCCAGCTTGGTCCTTGTGGCTCAGGTGCTGGGGACTCACATCCCCAGGCCGCTCTTGGATCCAAGGCTGGCCAGGTTAAGAACTGGTATAGGGAGGAGTTGGGAGAGCCAAGATCCAGGGATAGGCGTCTATCTACAGGACCAGAAATATCTCTTCAGGGAGCTGTGGGGCTCACAAGGCCACACCAAGAGATACAGAGCAGTAAAGGGAAAGGCTGAGGAAATGCCCTGTGGGAGGAACAGTGCTGAGAACAGGAGAGCCACAAAACCAGGGGAGATAAGGAGAGAGGGAGACATTGAACAAGGTTTGCTCCTGGCCTCTGCCCAGCATCTTTGGCAAGGATGGAGCTGACAGACACATGGACAGATGTTGCACTGAGATGCTTTCTGCTGGGCTGAGGTTTGGTTCGCTTGGAAGGATGCATCCAAGGGGCTCACCTGTGCAGGCAGGGGTGGAAAACGCCACAGCTATGTCACCCTGGTAACACACTGACATGCAACGATGCCAACGAGATTGCCTCCTCCTGCCCTTGCCACCACTGCTTTCCTCTGACTCCAAATACCCAAGCAGAGGCTGGAGGGAGCAAAGACCCCCAAAAGCCACTGGGAGCTGTCAAACACTGTCGGTAGCTCCCTGACCACACCACACTGGATGAGAGTCCATGCTTCTGCGATTGACAATTCAGTGTGTGCTTTCAGCTTTCTGTGGGAACTACACGTTGTGTGCTTTGTGCAGGTATTCAGCATGCAGAATATTTCCCATTTCAAAGACATTTGCTCCTTCTGTAGCTGTTTCCGGGTGAATACAGAGTCAGAGTGTACCACTACACTAACCCTGCTAAGTCTTGTCCTTTCCATCTGCTGAGGCCTTGTTCACAGATTCACAGGCTGATGTTAAACACCAAAAAGAACTCTGGGACTAAATCAAAAGGAGGAGTCCCCACCACAGCATCTACATCGGCAGCATGAGGTCTAATGGAGTCAAAGCAAAAATCAGTATCAGTCAAAACACATCACCTGCTTCAGTTTAAAGACTTAGGATGAAGGAGAATAAGCCTTAAAACCAGAGGTACTTTTCTCATATTTACTGGTCACTGCTTCATATGGGAAAGGGCAGGATTTTCCTCACTTCTTTGAAGAAGCACATCAAAAGGCATTGCCAAAGAAGACAATCTGGGGGCATTACAGTTGCAATACACCATTGCATCATTCATCAATTGCGTGTCAAAGCCCAGCTGAAACTAAGCTTTCAGTACGAGGCTGTGATGAAGTGACAATCTCATCCACATCTATGGAAAGGTCTGCACCACATTCATCTCAGTGAGAACTGGAAGCCTCCAGATATTTTGCTTAATCTTTCATATGAGGTTCTGAATTTACAAGAGATTCAGTCTGGGTATCTGGCTAGAAAGGGAAACCCTGGCATCACTTGGGTCCTTATGCTCTGTGGTGTTGTGCCAATCTCTACTGCTTCTCCTTGGACTGGTAATTTTATGCCCAACAGGGTGTTGAATTTGGAGCTGTCTAAGAGGTTTCAGTTCTCTGTCTAGCGTTATTCCCTCCTGCAGGGATGTGAATTGCTGTGGATTTTATTTTGTTTTGAAACAGGGGGGTTCTTGACTCCTGTTTGCTTCAGCCTCTGCTGCTGCGCTCATGGCTCACAGCATATGACTCCTACAGGCTTGTGGCACCAAACCCAGGACCTGCTGAGCCCAACCTGCCCAAATCCATCCTTGGAAGGAGAGACCCAAAGCAGGGAGAGGGGCAGGATGGCCTCTTGCAGTGCACTCCCTGTCCCTTTTCTCCCAGTGTTTCTCCTCTAACAGGGCGCCTGCACTTGAGGTTCTGCACTTCATCTTGTTCATAAAACTGATGCTAGGCAGAATACTTGGCTCAGCTTGAGCATGACCCACAGCTATAAATCTGTGCTGCCCCCCCTGCTTACACCCCCACGGAGCTGCTGTCACTGCCCATTTTGAGTTGAAAAACCAAACATGACATCTCCCAGGTGCAGATGTGTTTGTCTCCCCTCCCCTCCAGACTTTCTTGGCTTCTCTCTCTTTCCAAAGAGAAAGAGATTTAGCAGGCTGTCTTCCTGGATGGAAACGTTGAGGCAACACTGGGCCGGGCCAGAGGGATGTCTCTGGCACCTGGGGGAAATGGACGGATGTGCCACTCCAGCCACCCCATCAACCATCCCGGCTGAGGAGCGGGGCCGGAGTCCCGCCTTGCCTCAGGAAGACTCCAGAGGAAAGGAGTTTTCCCCATCCTACCACAGAGGCAGTGAGGAGGATGGGAAATGTTTTCTGGTGCTCACTGGCTGCAAGAAGAGCTTCATGGAGCAGAGACATGGTTTGTGAAAGGACAGTGCAGAGAAGATCAGACACTAAGCTGAGTTCTAGTGATTCTACCCTTCCTGCTTGCACCCCATACAGCCCCTGATCCAGTCCCTGATGCACATCCCTATAGGCAGTTGCTCTTAAGGGATGTAATGTGTTGGGGCCCTAGCATAAATACAGTCTAGGGGACCTTACAGCCTCCGACTTTTAAGAAGGGGTAGAAAAAATGGAGCACAACTGAGGACCAAGTGTTTGGACTTGAAATGATCCCAATCACTTTTAAGCCCCTATCCCATACTAGTTAATTCATACAAAAAACTTGAAATCATGTCCCAGGTGTGTGATCCACAGAAACAAAAGAAGCCATTAAACTACTGTTACTGCTAATATGCTGCTAAAACTAATTACAAGGATGGTTGCCTCATACTCAAATACCTCCAAGAGACTCTGATACTCCTCAGGTTGGAAACAGGGTCCTTTCTTCTGACCAGTATGGCCAGTCTAAAGGCCAGTTACAGAGCCTGAGGCTGGGGGTTCATCCCCACTTATTCTTGGCATTTTAACTGATGTCCATTTTATGCACCTGATTGCTCTGTTGTTCATTAGCAGCCATGAGGGAAGAAGAATTTCCAAGAAGGAAATTCAGAGTGCAAGAAGAAATATCTTCCCACTTCCCAACCAACATGTCCAAATGACTCTGCATCAACATCACCATAAGCACAGGTCAAGGATGGCAATAGTCACGGAAGTGTTACCAAGCACTTAGCTGGAGATGGTAAGCCCTGACAGCACATCCCTATGAGCTTTCTAGAAGAGCATAAGCCATGTAATCTGAGGACTGCAGGGATCTGGGTGAAGGCAGCAGTACTAAGCAACCACGTCCTGGAGTAATGTCCATCCAAGGTACTCTGGCTGGCCACTTTACCCCTAATCAACTAACGGGGACAAGAGTATTCCCAAAGCCTGCTCCTGTGGCAGAGCTGTGTAACTTTTATAGCTCATTGCCTGCTCAAGTGGCAGATTTTCTTCTATCTCAGTACTATGTGGAGGTGGATCTTATTTCTGCAGCTGGTGCTAGAAGACTCCCCTCCAGATTGCACAGTGATAAGAGGTGACTGGGGCTCTTTATGACATTGCTTAACAAGCTGATGACATTTTTACAGATGAAGAAAGTCCCAAGATGATCAGACTTGCTGATTTTCCAGAGCTGCCAGGACCCTCCCCTCACTAACAAACCCCATTCGCATTCTTCTCTGTAGATGAAATCTGTGCAATAGACTTTCTCTTCCTGCCCTCCACCAGGATTGTCCTCTCCATGTGTTCAGCTTGGAGTCAGATGTGGGAAGAACCTTGCTTTCTTTTTGCTGGGAAACTTTGGTTTCTCTCACATAGGACAAGAGGCTTCCAAATTGGAAGTGTCCATGGCCCTGTGGATTGGAGCCTCCCAGGCTGGGATGAGAGAGCAAATTTGGATGTTGGCTGATGTCTGATTAAAGTCAGGAGAGGATAAGGAATGAGGTGTGCACAAAGGCACTGCTGTGTGTGGCTTCACAAGAGCAAATCATGCCACCTTAGTGGATAAGATGGCTGTGAAAGAGTGAGTTAAGCGTGCCAGGGTATAGGAAGACTGTGAGGGGCTTTTCTAAAACCCCACACAAGAGGCTGTTAAGGGAACCTGGTAACCAGAGGATACGAGGCAAATCCCCATCTTAAAACCAGCCTTGGGTAGCAGAGACAAAGTGCGAACCCTGTGAGACTTGGCAGGCAGGGAGGTGAACAGGGCCCGGGGCGCAGTCATAATTAAAAATAATAACAGTGAGCACTTTCAAAGCCCTCGGTAAACACGATTAACTAATTAGTCAACTCTTTACTAATTAACCAGTCACAGGACTGGTGTTGCTCAATATGTGTAATGATCCGGAGAGCAGTTGAATAGCTGGGGGCGACGTCTGCGGAGGACGCGGTAGCTGCGTAGGGGATTAACGGGGAGGCTGAGATGAGCTCAGAGCAGGAATAGGGCTTGGACAGGAGGGGATACTCACCCTGGACCCTGGATCATGCTCCTCTTCCCCTCTCAATCCCATCCTCACCTCCTGCCTTCCTCTTGGGATAGAGGACTCACTACGCACCTCCCATTGATGCCTGTGGTTAATGTTATAGCTGTTAAGGCACAGCAAGATGCAGGCAGAAATTTTCAGCTATACCTGAAAACCAGCTCAGTCTGAGATCAGGCTGAGGTAAATGTGACTCCCCTGAAGTGCCATGCACCTCAAGCTTCAATTTAATGATCCCCAGCACAGTGAGGATGAGACTACTCTCCTATCAAACTCCAGTAAGTGGAGTAACACCAGCGCAGGGCTGGGAAAGAGAGTAGGACTAGGAGACTCTCTGGTTGCCACTCCAGCACCTCATTGATCAGTTTGGGTCCCTCCCCTCCTGCCTCAGTTTCCCCAGGACAGGCACTGCCACTAAATCACAGCTACAGTTGGAAAGGTCTCCACAATTTAAGTGCAAAACACCTCCCCAAAAGAGACATGGGGCTGTTTTTAACCCTACTGCTCATGATTGCCCCCACACATTTCTCCCTCTGCTTGAGCCTCTGCCTTCTGTCTGCAAGCACTTCTCCCAGCAGGTTCTCAGGGATGCTTCTGGAATCTCCAGGCTGTCTCCATGGCTTTCGACAGATACCACAGGATACTGTATCACAGACAAAGGACTGAGGCAGGACCTGGCATATCTGCATGAAGTGATGGTATTGGGCGCTCTGCTCGTGGTGGTAGAACATCCCACCTTGCTGGAGTCATCACAAACTGCCTGAAAAAACATCCTCTCCATTTTCTCCTAGCTGGTCCCTGGACTTTAAAGATGAAGGCCCACCACTGGTCAAGGGCTCCTGGCTGAATCACCAGCTTGCATTGTGGTGATGGAAGCTTCGAACTGCAAACGTTTGATTCTGCAGTTGCCAAAAGAGAAAGAAAGTAAATCCTCCAATGCAGAACAGGCTAATAGAGAAAAAACCCTGTGGCCTGAATACCCAATTTGGGGAGACACGGGAGCCTGGCAGGGAGGCTTGGGGTCTGGGTGTCTGTGCTGTCACACTTGTAGCCAGTTACCATGGCTCATCCGCAGTGCATCCACACTTCAGGGGGCTGCTGCTTGCCTGCATTCAATGGGCTCTGCTCTTCCACCAATGAGGACAGTTGATTTGCAGAAGAAAAGCAAATCCTTAGTGGTCCTGTCATGTCATCACCCAAGGGATCACAAAGGAGCGTGGGTACAGCCCTGCATGGGGCTGCCTGCACTGCCTGCAGCTCCCGGCATGGTCCAGGGACCAGCCGCCAGTGGACATGGTGCAGGGGCACCCACCTCACCCAGCTCATCAGGGCTTGGACTCAGCACAGCCCATTGGGTTCCCTGTGTGTCCTATAAAAGGGACCTGAAGTGTAGTGGTGAATGATGAAGGCACAGAAATATCCACATTGCCTTAAATCCACGGGCTCAGTTAGCATCGCCCTGTGGATGTTTGGAGTTTTTGGGCACCTGGTGCCCTGGCAAAAGGAGCACTGGAACTTTGGTGCCTTCGGAGACATAGGTAAAAAGCCACCAAAGCAGATAGGAAGGACATGAGGACACCGGTTAGGGGGTTTCTTCACAAATGCTTGAGCTGAGACCAAGAGTAGGGTACCCAGTGGGGAAGCTCAGGCCACAGATGCTGCTCAGGGTCCGCAGGGCACCCCAGCTGTCCATCCCATGGCCAGGGACCCTTGCTCAGCTCTCTTTAGGGGTGCCCCATCACCAAGCCCTGCTGGCCTGCAGGTCTGGGGCTGGGGGAGGGGAGTTGGGTGCTTCTGCCATGCCTGTCCCCCCTCCATCCCCTCTAACGGGTAATGAGAACTGAAAGAAAAGGTCCATTTCTTTAGAAAGCCAGGCCTGACTATGGGAAGGGTCTCTGTATCCATGCGGCTCTCCCGGCCTCCTGCGCCCCTGTTTAGTAATCTCACTCCTGGGCCTGAATTCATTCAGACACTGTGAAGGATTAGCTGACCTTTCTTTCAGCGTTTGCTAAGCTGGGATGTTAAAGCTTCCCAAAAATTAAACTCTGAGGGGGCTGTCTCAGGGGCTGGGAGCCGAGGGAGATGTTCAGAGCCTGCGGCTACTTCCCCAGCAGCAAGCCCCACGGCATGGACAGACCTCAGACTGTGCTTTCATTCCCCCCGAGAGCACTCAGACCCATGCACAGCATTTGCACCCATCTGCACAGCCCTGGTGTGGGGTGAAACCAGCTTTTTTCCCTCTTATGAGGTGGTTTGGTCATTCTTCTGTTTGCCTTATGTGGGCTCCAGCCCCTGTTTTCCCTGCCTTCTCACTGCTGCCATGAGAGAGAGGAGTAAAGGAAAATGCAAGCCCATGAGCCTTGGGGATGAGGTTTGGGGAGGTGGGTGAAAGCTGTCTGAGAACAGATGATGCTGTCACAGCTAGCAAGTGGCACTAACAGGGACAAGCTGCTCTCAGCTTTGCAAGGGAGCGTTCACTCTGAAACCTAACAACGACTTGTGGTTTGGGGAGTGTTTTGCTCTCTGGAATCTCAACCTGGGATGGAGCTTATTTTAAGCTCCCAAGCACAGACATGACGGAGTGACATACAAAATACTTTGCACAGAGGTGGGAACACGCACACGATGAGGCTGCACTCCCCTGATGACGTGAATCTGATTCTCAGAACAGCTTTTTGCTGCATACATGGGAGATGCAGAAAAAATCCCCTCTTTTTCCATGCTTCACATATTAATTTCCCCTTTCTGCCTGGCAGGAGCAGAAAGGGCACCACAACCAAAGCGCATTTTGTCTCCCTGCAGCCTGGGATGCAGAGCTGGACCCAGGCACTGGCAAGAGAAATGAAATTGCTGCTTCTCCCATTTAAAGACCCTGAGCAAGTGGCTGGAGCTGTGGAGACCTGGTGGCTGCATGGCCTGTGCACCCCCTCGCAAAATGCTGGGGGATGACTCTGGGGAGAACTCCCTCTGCAGAGGAGGGGTTGCAAGGGTGACCCTGCATCCCCCAAACTGCTGGAGGCTGCACCTTCCCTGCCCAGTCCCAGGCTCTCCTGTTCCAGGTTATGTCACTGCATCTGGCAGAGCAAACTCATCGATGCGCCCAAAGCCCACGTGCAGCCAAGCCCGACCTTCTGCACAACCCCGGGCGGGGAGAACAAATTGCACTGAGGGGGAGCAGGGCTTCACCCAGAGCTCACGGAAACAGCGGTGAAACGAGGAACAATTTCTCCTTCTCCCACTTGGTCTCTCTCCACCTCCTTGGAACTGGAGCCATTCGCAGGCAGAAAGTAGCAAACAAACCCAAACACCACAGCAACAGCGTCTGAGCCAGGCAGAAGCCTGACTCAAGCAAATCCATTGCTGTTCTCCTTTCCCTCTAGTTAAACTCAACTTCTTTAAGGAAGCTGGGGGGGGATGACTTTGTTATCCATTTAAATTGCTTATTTAAATGGGCAGCCAGCTTCTAGCAGGGCTAATTTTATAGGCACCATAACCCGATGCGAGAGGTTCCTTTTACGACTCTCTACTCCCTCTGTCTCAAGCAGGAGAAGGGCTGCGGCTGAAGCCCCAGGGAGGCTGCACAGCTCTGCCCGTTCTCTGGCAGGGAAAAGGCATGGGTAATTCAGATAAATAAAACTGTCTTATGAGATATAAATTAGATTGTTGCTGCGGGGAGAGGAGCTGCTCTGCTCGCCCGCGGGGCTGCGTCCTTGGACAGCATCTCGCAATTACAGGTTTTCCTCAGCAGAACTGACCTCCCAGCAGCGGCTGGACCCTGTGCAAACACTCCATGTTCTTTCTACGCCTGAACAGCCATGCTCGGTCTGTGCTAAATTATAGCTGGTGGCCCCGTCTCCTCCCAGGACTGGGAGGGAGGCGTCCAGCATCCCCTCACTGAGGGTAACAGGGTCCAGATTGTCACCTTGCAGCAGGCACTGGAGCCTGAGCTTGTCCCTTTTCATGGGTTTGCGCAGTACAAAGTGCACCCTTGGCACTAGATCAGCAATATTAATTGCCCATGAGAGGAAGCATATAATCAGCCTTCAATGCCGTATAATTACACAGAAATTACCAGAAGAAATTAATTCCAAAAGGTGAACATATGGGCTGTAACGCTGAAGCTGGATTTTGCCTCTAGTTACTGCCACTCATAACTGAGGGCAGAATCTAGGCCAGAAGTGTGTTTTCTAGTTTGTGATTTATTGTACCAAAATGGAGCTGGTAATGAAAACCGTGCTCCATTTAAACCACAGTCGACTTCCAACAAAAATGCCAGCAGGAACTCTTTCTTCTCCTTCTTGCATTACAACTGCTCGTCAGCAGAGGATCTGTGGGCTTGGCTTTCCTGCCATGGCCGTGGGGACAGGAACCACCACGCCATTGGCACCAGGCTCAGGTCACAGGCACCCCACCATGCCCCAGCCAGCCCCGACCCTCCTCTGCCTCTCCCCATCAGCCCACCCTTTCACACCTTCCCCCACCTGAGCAGGGCTGAGCCTGGATTTCACATTAATTCAACCAGAGCATGAAAATCCAGCTCTATGGCTATGGATTTAGGCACAACGGTCTCCACGGGCTGGCTCTGTCCTGCAAAACCTGCCCCAATTTGCTGCAGCATTGGACTATTCAACCTAAAGCATGTGGATGCTGAGCACGCTCCATAGCACCCTAAGTCGATGGTGCCATGAGTTAAGAGCTTTACTCTTTCCTGGCTCAACCTGATGCTTCCCAGCCTTAGAAGTGTGAGTATTTCCTGCATGCATGAAGCAGCAGAACACCTCCCCTCTCCTTCCTGAGTGCAGCAGGTGGAGAAAACCCTGAGAAAACCAAATGGCATTGATGGGACACTACAGCCCCTCCATCCCCCCCTTGCAAACATGGGGCAACCTGTGGGAAACCGCTGGGAGATGGCCGAGTGCCACGGCTGAGCCCCTTCGCTGCAAAGGGGAATTCATTTGCATGCCGAAGTTGTAGTCGGGCGCATTACAACACGGTGCGAGCATATCAATGTATCTGGATGTTCCATATCACCCAGGCACTGCTCAGCAGCGCACTCCCCTTGGAGCAAATCCCTCCAGGGAGGTTGGAGGAAGAGGGTCCCAAGTGAAAGATGCCCAAATGAAACCTCGGGTCCCAAGGGCAGCAAAATTATGGAGAGCTGCAACACACCAAATTCAGGCACACGGCGTATCTGCAGTGGGGTTTTCTCAGCCAAAACCATGCGTGCCAGCAACAACAGGAAGCTCGTGGGCTGTGTGACAAGTGTTGCGGCCTCTCCTTAGCTCTCTTACTGCCTCAATGGGTCCTGGGTGACTCTGCAATCAAGGTCCCATTCAAGTCAGGAAGAGTTGAATCCTGGGGATGTGTCAGGCCAGCACTTTCCACTATTCTTTCAGCTCATGGACACCTATAAATTTTCCAGGGACAGTGATACAGTACATGCCTCTGCTGCAACCACTTCCACAGACTCCTTAAAGTAGTCCAGGACCCTGAGAAATTCATTATAGCCAGCAATTAACAGTGATGTGTGTGAATTCATGGACCTTCTCACTGCCAAGGACAGGCGTACAAACACTACATCAGCCCTCCTTGAGGCAAACGAGACAAATTATTGGCAATAAATACATTTATTGCAAACGTCGACCCACTTTACATTCGTTTATCTATCACAGCTGCTTTAAAGGGGTGCTGCAATAAGGGGAGAATAAGGTCTGTGAGTCTTCATGATGCCCTGGTTCTCTCAGCAGAGCTGGTTAAATTCTTGCTGCTATTATTAGTCTTACGACTGTTATTATTATTATGATGATGATTATATGCATTTCATTCTCTTTTGGGTAATGAATAATTTATGACTTTGTCTCGATCCCCTTTCAATGGATTCACTATCCAGGGAGACTTGCTGAATAATTTGGATCATTCGTTTTCAAGTGCATGGGCTGCCGACAAATTGTTTGCTTTTCATCACTGGGGACATTCATTGGTCACCCAAATCAGGGGATTTCTTTGGTCGCCCCAAGCACGTGATGAGACGTCTGGGGTTTTGTTGGGTTTGTTTGGTTTTGTTTTTGACTGGGGGGCACTTTGTGAAGTGGAGACTCACAAACAGCTCCTCTGGGGCTGCATTTCCGAGGAGCCACTTTGCCAGATTTTGGTGAACCCTTGGTGGGTTTGCAGAGACTTGTGAAAGGGGAATCCTCTGGAGCATGTTAAACATGATTTATTGTTGCGAAGGCATTGCCATTTTTGCTGTTTGAGTTAATCAAAATTATTATGCAGCTGATTATTAAGCTTTTGCCTACTCAGTGCTAACTAGAGAAATACTGCGACATTGAATGTGTATTAGACCTGCTTTTTTTGTCTAAAATCCTGGAGAAAAGTGTATTTTCAAGAGGCTTTCATTTGGGGGTCTTTTTGCTTTAAGATTGTGTGCTGTATTGACCTGGCTATGTCCACTGGAGCTGTTTTGTGCCCCTGCAGTGCCCTGGTGCTGCACAGATGATCCATTCATGGTCCAGACTCACCCGCACACGTTCCTGTGTAAGCTGCTCTAAATGGCCCTGCCTTGGCAGGGTGTTGGACCAGATGTCCCTTCCAACCCTGACGATTCTGTGATCTCCCAAAAGCAACATCCCCCTCACCCCGGGCAGGTTCTGAGCTCAACAGAGGCACATCCCTGGGCGTGCACAGGGTGCCGGGAGGATGAGCACTGCTCCTTGCTCTGCTGCTGGACCACAGACTGGAGGTGGTTGACACATCAGTGCCTGGACCACAGACTGGAGGTGGTTGACACATCAGTGCCTGTACCACAGTTTGTCTGGGAGCACTTGAGCACATCTTAGCAGATTTGCTGCCAGCTCCATGGAAATCGTTAGGACATGCCATGCTCAGCTGCAGAATGAACTGATGGCAAAGCTGTGCTAGTCCACAGGTCCCCTTGATACTCCCTCTGCTAGGCAAGACAATGCACGGTGCTCAGCAATACCCTGGGCTAAATCCCGGTTCACCTGGGAATTAACAGGGCCATGCATCACCTTTCAGGTTCAGACATTCCTGGCACAGCTCCGTGTAATTGCAACCCCGTAGATGCAAAGCATCTGACTCCCTGCCCCACAATGACAGCAGAGGGCAACCTCATGGTCCCCAGGGCCCTGAGCCTGAGGAGCTCTGCCTGTCCCTGCCCCACACTGCCTGCTGCCTGCGCTGCCTGCTCAGTCCCAATTTACAAGCAGCGTGTGAAGGACAGACATGGGCCACTGGGCTGAACAATGCAGGAATATTAGCTGAGTTACAAAAACAAACAAACCAAACCCCGCTGGGAGACCGTTTCATTTATCTTCTTTTGTCCAGTTTTGCTTCAGCGTGAAAGTTGCCCTTTCAAGTCCAGCAGTTGTGTTCCAGCCCCGGTGGGCAGCAGATCCAAAGCATTACACTGAGAACTTCCCAATGGCATGTTTGCACAGTTCAATTCATTTCTAAATATTCAGGGGAGTTTCCCTCCCTCCTACCCTCCCAGGACTTTTTGCCCAAGAGCCAAGGGTGTAAAGTACAGGGCTGGGGATACTGGTGCACAGAGCCTTTGTGTGCAAACACAAGCTGCTGTTTGTATTTGCCTTCACACTGTCAGAGCTCAATTGTGTGCAGTGCAATACTGGCTACCAGTCTGCTTTCAATATCCGCTCGGCCATCCCTGCTGCCAGAGGCACTCTCCCCCTCCCCAGCCGCTTTGAAGCAAAGTGATTTAATTTCATGAGACTTTCGGTAATCACATTACAATCTCCAACATTAACCAGAACTGACTCCCTATTGCAAAAGGGCGGGCAGACGATGGAGTAAACAGCCTGGCTCAGGACAGCCTGCAACACCAGAGGAAGGCAAGACGCACGACAGCTGCCTGGCTCGTTCTGCACCGCTTATCAGATGAGGCTGGAATACAGCGGCCTCTCGCCAGCATCAGGAGGGAACAGCCGGCTTTGGCATCCTGAGGATGCTCATCCCCTCTGCTCATCTCCTGTACCACAACGGCAGATTTTTTGAACCGTACATTTTTCTATCTGCAGTCCTACCAGCCATTACCTTCCTTCTTCCCTGTTCCATTTACAGTGTCCTGACACCTAAGTCACACCCCCCAGGACTGAATTTGCTTCTGGGACAGGCTCCTTTTTTTTTCCACGAAGGCCTGTAGGGACAGGACAAGGGCAATGGCTTTAACCTGCCAGAGGGGAGACTGAGATGAGCTCTTAGGCAGAAGCTCTTCCCTGTGAGGGTGCTGAGGTGCTGGCACAGGGTGCCCAGAGAAGCTGTGGCTGCCCCATCCCTGGCAGTGTTCAAGGCCAGGTTGGACACAGGGGCTTGGAGCAAGCTGCTCCAGTGGAAGGTGTCCCTGCCCATGGCAGGGTTTGAAACTGGATGAGCTTTAAGGTCCTTTCCCACACAAACCAGTCTGGGATTCTATTATTCTGTTCAGGTGGAGCAGGCTCTGTGCCACAACCTCCTCTCTGCTTGGGCTCTTCACACAAGCTTTAAAGGCTGGGTTCAGTTTTGGGAAGGTCAACCTGACCTTTCCCATCCCTTCTGCCTCATTCCCATCTCCTGGTGGATTCTGTGCTCTACAACATGCTGCGGGGCCAGTGGTTCGCAAAGGGCCGGAGCCTCTCTGCATGAGGAGAAGGGTGCAGGGAAGAGCTGCCATGAAGAGGAGACCGACAGCAGGAGGTTCAGATCTGGCCTGCCCGTGCTGTCTCTCCTTCACCCCTCCTCACCTTCCTGCATGCGTGTCTCAGCACTTCCCAGAGCATCTCCTGAACAGCCAGAAATACCAAGCTACAGCCGGCAGGGAAGCACTTCTAGGGCTGTGAGAGCAAACCAAAGTGCTGCACTGGTGTCATGGTTTAAAACTCTATAAACTCACACAGTCGCTCTCTCACTCACTCCCCACTCTTTCTTCCCCCAGTCCCGGGGGGATGGGGAGGAGAATCAAAAGAATGCAACTCCCATAAATTGAGATAAGAACAGTTTAGTAACTAAGGTATAACACAAACCACTACTGCTACCACCAATAATAATAATGACAAGGCAAATACAAGGAAAGAATACAATAGGTCACCATCAATCCCAACCCAACCAAGCCGTGCACCCCCACAGTCCACACCCACCCTTCTGGGTCTCTGCTCTCTGTTCTCTACATCCCGGACATGATGTGCTGTGGTGTGGAATAACCTCTTTGGTCAGTTTGGGTCAGATGTCCTGTCTCTGCTTCCTCCCGGCTTCCTTTCCTCCCTAGCAGAGCATGAGACTCAGAGAGTCCTTGGACAGACCAAAACGTTCTAAGCAGTAACTGAAAACACTGGTGTTATCAGCACTGTTCCCAGGCCCAAAATCAAAAACACAGCGCTGCACCAGCTACCAAGAAGGAGAAAAATGACTGCTGCTGCTGAGCCCAGGACAACTGGGCACTGGGAAATCCCCAGTGGGTGTACAAAAATCCCTGCTTCTGATCAGACGCACTGTCCTTGATCTTTCCTTCCACTGTGGTCTGACTGCCTAAGACTGGTACCTAAGCAGCCAGATAACTGACATTAAGGGACATTAATTTGCCCCATGGAGCTGGCATCAAAATAGTCATACTCAGTTTAAGAGGAAGCACAGATCACAATGATTCATACCAAGCTGCAGAGTGCAGCCTCGTAGGAATCTGTGTGATGGATGGGCTCTGAAATACACTGGGGAAGATGGCATGGACTGCTATCCGTCTCCCCACCCAAACCTGTGACCCTGGAGTATGCAGGCATGTGTAAGGGTGGTGACTGGGGACAGAACAGCTGGGATCTCACAGACCCAACGTGGACAAGGCACACAGCCTGGAGAGCAGGCATGTGAAGTGGGGACCACTGAGTCAGCAGCATCCTCCTGCATTTCCTTCTTTACTTCCCACCTGGAACAAGGGGGAAAGAAATCCCCCCACTCCTTAGTGTCCTGACAAACTGGGGAGTGCTCTTCCCATTCCATCATGCACCGCTGCTGGATCTGTGTCTAGCACTCCACCACCAGAAAGCATTTCACATCCCAGCAGCTCCCCATAGCAGGTCAAAAAGAACAAATTAGCCATGAAACAAGCTTGCACCATCCCCATGGAGCTACGAGATGAAGCAGTCTCTGTGTCATCAGTTTTTAAACTCCAGTTTCAACTAAAACTAGTGCTGTTCAAAATGAATCCCTAAACCAGGCTCGCAGCTGAGTTGTGTGCTCCTGCCCCTGCCTCCCTGCCAGTACGGGGGCCAGTGATCTCCTGGGGCAGAACCTCTTTCTTTAGTATCTACCCAAAAAAAAGGCAGGATTTTCTCCTCTGCGCCAGTTAATCCCCTGCCTTCAGCTGAGCGTAACACAAACTGCACTGGCGTGTGGCTCAGCCCCTTCATGCTGCGGATCAAGGCTGCCAGCATGGGCTGCTCCTGCCTGGGATGGAGCAGGAGCAGCCGAGACCCCCAACAGCCTCCGCTACTGCATGGGCTCAGAGCAGGAAAAGCTTCCCTCTCTCCTTATCAGTCCCCAGGGCATCCTAATCCCTGTAAATGAAAGCTATTACACAGACATCTTTCTAAAAGCCTGCCTGTCACTTCATCCAGGCAGCCCAGTCCTGGCCAAGGGACTTTTTGGAGCATGGTTTTTGGAGGAGGTGCTGCCACTGGACAGAGCCAGGTTTGTGCCCACTGGGTGAGGATCTGGCCTGTTCCATTAGGAACTCTGCTTTGATTCCCGCTGGGCTGCAGAGCTGTGTCCCCACACCGCCAGGCTGCAGAGCCAAGGCTGAGCCCCACGCTGGTGCCAGGCTCCCCAGCTCTGCCATGCTGCCTTGCGGGAAGCAGCAGGGATCTGGCAGGGATGCTCAGGATGGGAGCTCGGGTTATGCGAAGGAAATGTCCCCTGCTGATTGCAGCAGCAAAGGCCACACAGCAGCTACCACTCTGGAGACACCCTGGGGACTGAGCAGATGTGACTGCTGGGCTCTGCCACCGCAGAACCCTTTCCCCAGCTCTCTGCTGCCTGCACGGGCTGGTCCTGGCAGCAAAACCTCAACCTCCCCTGCTGCTGCCTGGAAAACTGGGCAATCTGCTCGGTGCAATCAGGAACATGCTGCAAATAAATCACAGAATCACAGATTGGTTTGGGTTGGAAGGGACCTTCACAGCTCATCCAGTCCACCCCCCCTGCAATGAGGAGGGACACCTTCAACTAGACCAGGTTGCCCAGAACCATATCCATCCTGGCCTTGAACTTCCCCAGGGATGGCATATCCACCACCTCTCTGGGCAACCTGTGCCAGTGTTTTAGTACCCTTATTGTAAAGAATTTCTTCCTCACATCCAGCCTGAATCTCCCTCTTTCAGTTTAAACCCATCATCCATCTTCCTGTCACACGGACTAGAAGGTCTCTCCCCATCTTTCTTATAGGCCCCTTTTAAGTACTGAAAAGGGTGAGGATGAGTCTGGGGGCTGCGAAGCACTCTGCCATGGTGAGGGCTGGTGTGTCCTGCATGCAGGCAATCTGTTGGTGCTTTCTAATAAAGGCTGGATGTTCTCAGTGGGTCCTGGGGCTCATTTGGGTTTATTTCTGCTGTTAGACAGCAGCACGGGGTGAAATGATGTACAACCTCTGCAGTGCTGTGAAGGGTAACGGTTTAGCTCCAGTCATCCTGACCCAGGCTGGGAAACAAACTCATCACAACATCCCAAAATCCTCCAGAAGGTCTCCAGGAAAAGCCTGCTTGCACAGCCCAGCCCTCGCATGCAATAGCTCCTAATAAGCACAGAAGCCTCCAAAGGAGGGAGCTGCGCCTAAAAGCAGAGCTTCCCAAAAGGGAGACCAGAGAGACCTGAGGCCGAAGAAGGCAGCGACCTTCAGAAAGTCCATCCCCCATCCCCAAGGATGAAAGGGAGATACATTAAGAATACTGAGATAGGCTCTTGCATCCCAGCTGCCCCCCCTTCAAAACCAAAACCCCGGTGTTCTACAAGCTCTATCCCCGCAGGCAGCAGAGATTCAAGAGTCCTCACATGGTTCTCACTCTGTTCTGGGAGCGGCAGCATGTCCCCCCGGGCAGTCACAGGGAATTTGCAGGAAGACAGCATAGGCTGAATAAGGATGACATGCTTTGGCCCAGAAAGAGGAGGGCAGAGATTAGCCGTGGACAAGCTCAAGGGAAGGCAAGTGTCCAACCCAGAGTGCCAAGCCTGGTTTTGTTTTAGCCTTAACTGTGCTTTTTTGTTTGTTTGTTTGTTGGTGTAAAAACCTTTCTGTTGGAAATCAGTTTAACTTCAAGCTTCCTGAGAATAAAAGCCTGTGAGAAAGCTCTGGTCATGCAAGGCCCCCTTGGGAGGCTACAATGGGAGTCTCAGCAGCTTATGGGCCCATATTTCTATGGCTACAGCACCCATCTGCTCAGCAACAGAGCGTTATCCACAGCTCATGCAATTCCCCATGCAGAGCGACCACCAGGAGCTGCACTGGGGAGCAGAGGACCTGCACCTCCGAGGATGGCACATGGTGCTATGAGAAGTCCCCCTGCACAGGGTGGACTGGTGCCACACCACTGGTGAAGCTGCCCCTGTTGCAGTGTTTCCCTCAACACAAGGACGTTACAATACTACTTCACACCTTCCTTACCCCAAATCCAAAGCATTCTGCACAGCTCCCCTTTACTGTCAATAAATGGTGAAACTGAGGCACAAGGCAAACCTGGAGATCAGAAATTATGAATACCCCTAATGTCATCAGAGGTAATGGGTGGTATCACCACACAGCGCCTCCAAAATCCACCTAGCAGCTGGCTGGCTCAATCTAGAGACATTGTCATGCTGTGCTGCCCAGCCCCGGCAGCAGCATTCATCCCACGGGCAGAGGATGCTACACCCTGGGGATCCTTCACTGGCACACTGGGAATCCTGCAGGGACACTTTGAGAATCCTACTCAGAGCCTCTTTGCTCAGATAAGAACTGTTGCTGCTTTGCAATACTTGCATCCTTCCACCTCCCTCTGGAAGAGAGTAAGCACTGGGGACACTCACACACCCCACACAGCTGGATGTTCAAAGCCACCTAAGTCTCTGTCTGACACCAGGAAGCCCCTGAGATGAAATCCTACAGTCCTTACATCCCTCTGCAGGACCAGAATGAGAAGAGCTGGCAGCTGGGGAAGGATTTGATCTCGCTGGTTATGATGAGGATGGAAAGGAGCCCACAAGCTGTTTTTGTAAGCTCTGCCCTTCAAATACCCTGGGCCACCACTGAGATGAGAAATCCCCAGGTTTGTCTGGAAGTCTTTCATTGGAAGTGTTTGGCACACTCTTCTTTAGCAGTTCCTGGTCCCCTCCTTGTCTGAGATAAGTTTCCTCTAAGCTGGAGGAGACACTTGGCTTACAGGTTGCTCTGATGTGAGATACATCCCAGCCTGGGAACCCAACTGCAGCACACACTGCGGAGCAGAGCCTAACACCAGGCTTCACGCGTGGCTTGTGCCAAATCCCATATGTGAACACACAGTGTTGCCTTTCTCTCACTGCAGTTGCACTTGTGATCATTAAACACTCTCTGGGCATCACACAGGGGCCAAGATCCGAGCGGAACCCAACACCTGCAGACGTGGCTGATGTCAGGCACATGTGCAGGTGCTGGGTGCATCTCCCAGCCCCATGGGGAAAAGGGCTGCGGAGCCCCAGAGCTGCCAGCACTGGGAACAGAGTCTGGAGGTAGTTCCCAATGTGCCTCAGTGGACTGCATCCTGGGTTTGTCTCACAGCGCTTTTTCCAGCTAAGGCAAATGCAAAGGTACTTTGTGCAAGCCAAAGGGAGTGTTCAAAAGCAGCACTCTAAATAGCACCGCAGCTCATGAGGGACTGGAATGATGTCGATCAGTTTTATTGATGTCTCTAAAACTGGCCAAAGCCCTGCCTGTGTTTTCATGTGTCCACACCAGCTCACCAGAAGTTGAGTTCTGACAGCATCTTAGTTCAGGCCTTTTCCAGCTGCAATCTCCTCTCACAGGGGAGCTGGAAACTTCATCAGGACAAACCGGGTTGGAGACACGGGGCTTGGGTTGGACCAACACTGAGCAAATGAAGCCAGCCCGCCAGCACTGGGGAGAGGAAGGATGGAGAACAGACCTCCAAGTTTGTCTCCAAGCTGTGTCCTCCCTGGAGCATGTTAGCTCCCAGGCGCCTGGCCAAAGCCGGACTCTAAGGCCAAGCTCTACGTGGATGAGTGATTTGCCAGGTAAAGTTGATGGGAATGTGCATCTGTGCAAAGCTCCGCTGGCTGGGCTCCTGCAGGAGCAGGTCCTTGGAGAACATCTCCTCAGACCAGCCCTGTCCCCTCTGTGTGTGGTGCCCGGGTTCTTGCAGGCAACAAGAAGTGATAAAGAAAAATTAGATCTGGCTGCTGAAAAACGTTCCCGTGGGAAATTTTGACTTTTTGTCAGAAACCCCAGTGCATCCCTTTCCCAGCCCCAAATAAGCATGAATAGGAACAAAGATTCGGGTTTGGCAGTGGGAAGGGGCTTACCAAAGAAAACACCCAAATTTTTAAGCAAAGCAGACACATTCTGTCATTTTTCTCCCTCTCTGAAAAAACCCAAAGTCCAATTTTCCAGAAAAAAAAAAAAAGGTGCAAATTCAGTGGAAAAAAAAAAAAATCAGTTCTCACAGCACTTCTTGGGGCAAATTCAGCTCATTTGGATAATTCACTGCCCCCCTGGCCACAGCTGTTCAGGAGGTTCTGGCCTTCTACATCTAGTTGAAGATGTCCCTGCTCATCGCAAGGGAGTTGGACTCCATGAGCCTTGAAGGTCCCTTCCACACAAACTATTCTACGATACTGTGATCCTCTGGCTTTCCTTTGACGAGGTTGAAGATCCCTCCAACATGTGGCTGGCAGCATTCCCCCCTACCCACGGTTCATCCCCTGCCTCTGCCCACCGGAGGCTGTGTCCTGAGCCCTTGGGTGGCTGCAAAGCCCGACCTTGTCTCTGGATTTCGGAGAGAAATCGGGGTGGGCCGATAGTCGTGAGCAAGTGGGTGGGAGCTGAATAGGGTTATTGTGATCTTTATCTAGGGGGATTATTCTAGGCTGTGTGGGCTTGGCAGGGCCACGCAGTTGTTTGGCCGTGGTTGCTTTCGCAGACTGACAGGTACGGCCCTGGGGAGAGGGCTGGGGAGAATTATTTTACCGTAGCTTCATCTTCACAAAACGTTCACTTCCCAGCAAAGTCAGAGGGAAAGGGAAAAATAACCCAAGGAGTGATTTTGGTTTGCAAAGTCTGCTGCAGCCAGGACTGTGCATGGTCTGAGCTGTGAAGCCTGACACAAAAGTGACACATTTTACTGGAAACTGGGAACTTGTTCCCTTTTTATTGGAAGTCAATTGAAAGAGAGAAGGACAGTAATTGCGAGGGGCCAGCCTAAGAGCTGAACAGAAGCATTCTGAGGAGCGCTTCAGGACCCTGTAGAGTGGACCGAGGATGCAAGAGCACCCCGGGATCCTACCAAATGTATACAACATCGGCGATAGCGGGAACTCTGCATACAGGGAGCGATGGACCGAGCCGTGGGGGAGCTGAGCCCTTCCTGCTCCCGGACCTGCTGCTGAGGAAGAGGCAGCGCCGCACCCGACGTGCAGCCCCATCCCGGCAGCAGGACCCCGCCGGCGCGGAGTAAAAGACAACATGGGGATAAATCGCGGCTCGGCACTATCGACCCACCCAAGAGGCACTCACCAAGAAACGGCTTCGCCCCGGGGCCCCGAAAGTAGCCGCAGCCCGGCGGGGAGCCGAAGCTCCGAACCGTGAGCCCGCATCTTTCCGTCCCCCGGGATCGGGTCCCCCTCTCCTGCCAGATAACCCAGGTTTGGCCGTGCCTCACTGCTGAGGGCGCCGGCGAAGACATTGCTCCCTTTGCAAGGGACACATCTGATTGTGATTTGGGGAAAGGAGAAAACAAAACAAAAGAAAAAAACAACAAAGAAAAGACAAAGAAAAGGAAAAAAAAAAAAGAAAAGAAAAGAAAAGCTCAGCGCGAGCCTCTCGGTGGTGTTTTTTTTTGTTTGTTTGTTTTTTTGGTGTGGTTTTTTTTTTTTCCTATCGTCGGAGCTGCAAATATTTTGGAAGACGGGGACGTGTTTTCCGTGTAAACAAGGTGGCGGCGGAGGGTGCCGGGACCGTGCTCCGCTGCTCGATTCTGGGTCAGCCCCGGCCACCGGCACACGGCTGGTCCCGAGGGCTGGCACCGGCCCCCTAAACTGCGGCGAGGAGGGGACCGGCGGCGCAAGGGGTTCCCGCTGGGGAGCGAGGGGTGGAAGACGGCGGAGAAGCCTTCGGCGGGTTGTGCGGGAGCTCGAGGGGAAGAGCACCCCAAAGTCATCACCTTTGGCCACTGCGGGCAGAGGCGAGAGACCCTCGTCTCCATTCTGGTACAGCCCGGAGGCTGCGGCTCGCCTACAGTCAGGACAACGCGAGGTTCTCTCCCGAGAAGGAGCGAAAGGGCTGTTCCCCGGTTCTCAGTTGTTCCTGGGGCTCTTTCAGATCCCCTGGGCCGCCCGCACGCCCTGAGGATGCAGATATGGGAGAGTTCCCGAGGCCGGCAGCCTTTCCTTGCCGGGGAAGACCGGAGCCCCAGCCTGTCCCGTCCGGGCAGGGAGCCCTTAGGGAGAGCTGGAGACTTAGCGGCGGGCTCTGATCCGGTGTCACCGGAAAGCCGGTTGCCGGAGAGCTCCGGGATCCCGGACCTGACCCCGCTCCGTGCACCTCGGGATCACCGGCCGGGAGCTGCCCGGGACGGGAGGGAGACCCTATCCAATGCTTCCCAAACCATGAGCGGTGTTTTCCCGGGCTCCTGAGTGTCCCTTCTCCTCTCTCCTGAGCTCCTTGGTGTCCTCTGCCCCGCGCTTGAGTCTCCCGTTGTCCCCTGCTCTGCGCTGCAGAGTCCCCCGGTGCTCCCGTACTGCGTTCCCGGGTGCCTCCGGTGCTCCCTCTCCTACGCCTCGGGGACTCTCGGTATCCCTTGTCCCAAATTCCAGTGCCTTGCCGTTCCCTGCCCGATGGTTTTCAGTTCCTCGTGACGCCAGCTCTGCACCTCGGGGTCCTTCGATGTTATAACTAGTGCGATCCCGGGTACCTCGGTATTCCCTGCTCTACGCTGCCGAGCGCCTGTGCCCCGTCCGCTGAGCTTCCGAGCACATTCATGTCCCCTACTCCGCGCTTCAGCTTTCCTCGCTGTCCCTTCCTTCGCCCTAAGATCCCGAGTACCTCAGCGTCTTCGCCCTGTCCTACCTTTCATGCCCCTTCTTGTCCGTGTCCTGCTCCCCGTCTCTGGATGTCCTCCCACTGCTCTCTCCATTTCCCTGGATGTCCCCATGCCTTTACCATCCCGTTGCCTGCCGGGTCCCTGAATGTCCCCGTGCCTTTCTCTGCCGGTATCTGACGGGTCCTGCATGTCCCCATGCCTTTTCCTCACCACCCCTGACGTGTTCTGGATGCCTCCATGCCTTTTCCTCTCCTTTTCCTGCCGGCTCGCCGTTCCCTGAAGGTCCCTTGCAGGGTCCCTGGATGTCCTCATGCCCTTCGCTCACCGTCCCTTGTCAGGTCCTTCCTTCTCCCCTCTCTCTCCCTGCCCCTCCGGGGACCTCGGCGCCCTCTCCCCATCCCTGTCCCGCGTCTACTGCCGTGTTCGCGTTCGCGGCGTTGGACTCACCCACACACTCGTTGGCTTCCCGGGCCGTCGCTCGCTGCCAGGGCCGATCGTAGTGGAAGGGCTTACAGCGGTCGCACTCGGGGCCGGCCGTGTTGTGCTTGCAGTCGCACACCAAGCTGTCGTCGCGGTCACGGACACAGCGCGACGCGTGGCCGTTGCACTTGCATCGCCCGCCGACCTGCAAGTCGGAGACAGCGTAGAAGTAGGAGTCGCGGGCCAGCTCGGAGTCATCCTCGCTCTCGTCGCCGAAGGTGTGGAGGCGGCTGAAGGTCACCCTGATGTCGGTGGCCGTCACCCAGTCCTGCAGCACTGGCGAGTTGTCGAAGTCGTGGGCCGTGGGGCGGCCGTCCAGGGTGCTGAAGGCGATGAGGCCGCCGGAGAGGGGACGCACGTCGGTGTGCGAGTCGGTGCAAACCGCCTCCTGCTCGTTCTGCTTCGTGATGGCGGCGCGGCTCGGCTTGTTGTACATCTTGCGGCACTGCGTGGAGTAGAACTGGAAGGGCACCCAGGTCTTACCGTAGTCCATGGACTTATGGATGGCCATGGACTCGGGGCGCGGTGAGCAGAACTGCAAGCTGACGTAGGTCACCTCGAATTTCTTGCCCAGGGAAAGGGTGAGGGTGACGTTGTGGGGGTACTGGACGTAGCTGTCGGACTGCCAGCAGGTCAGGTTGTGCGGGTTGTTGAGGTCGGTGAGGAAGGAGGGCGGGTGGGCGCGCTTGGGGTCGGAGGCGTTGCAGAGGTGGCAGGAGCGGACCTTTTCCTCGCCCTTCTCCGTCACCACACAGTAGCGCGACGGCGGCTTCCCGCAGGTGCTCGACACCTTCACCTCCTTCCCAAAAGCCGAGTTGACGAAGTCGGGGATGCACCGGCGGGGCAGCCCGTGCTCGTCGTAGCAGGGGTCGGGCTGGCCCGTCTGCACGGCGAACATGCTCCCGCCGTGGTAGCCGCCGCGCAGGGGCTGCGCCAGCCACACCGCCGCCAGAAGCAGGGCCAGCGCCGCCTCCGCGCCCCTCCGCGGCATCCTGCGCGGCCTCCGCGGGGATGGACGACGGACGCGGTGCGGCGGCTCAGAGAGCGGGAAGCATCTCCCGCCCCGCGGCCAGCCCCGCCGAGAAAGGGGAGCCCGCGGCGGCGGCGGCACCACAAAAGTGCGGCGGGCGGCGGGGCTGGGTCCCGCCCGCGCCCGCCCCGGCCCTCGCACGGAGGATGACTGGCGGTCCCAGCCCCCGCCGCGTTTGAGGTCATGCTAAAGGAGTGACATCGCGCTCAAGGAACAGAACAACGACATCCACTGGCGGCTCAGCCAGAGACACGCACAGGCCTCGGGGAGGGCGGAGGGGGGGGAGGTGGGGAGGATGGGAGCGGGACGGAGCCTGGCCCGATACAGCGATGGTGGGTGCCAGCGCCGCCGCAGGAATCCTGAGCCGCCCCGAGGAGCCGGGGAAGGGCCCTCCCTCTCCCCCCCGCGGGAGCTGGGGACGGGGGCAGCGCCGGGAGGAGCTCCCTTCCTACCTTCGGGGACTCCGAGAGGGACAGGATCGGGCCCGATCACACCTGGTTGCTGTGGCCTCGCCTTTACCAGGCCAGCTGGGGCTGGGCCGGCAGGGGCTCGCGCAGAGCCCCAGTCCCGTGCTGAGCCCAGAGCCGCCTGGGCACCGTCCCGCTCCGTGGGCGCTGCCGGCGATTCTGGGCCGGGACCCCCTACCCCGGGAACAGCAACAGGATGCCGTGGAAGTTCAGCTGTGGGAAATCTGGAGTCGTGGGCATGACACGGGACTGAGGATCCTGGCGAGCCCCGGCAGGTTATTTTAGCAGTCTGATCTCCGTGAAGCGCCGGCTTCCCCCTGGGGGTAGACCGGGCACGGGGGCTGCGCGGCGCCTCTCGCCGCTCCCCGTTGGCTTGCAGCTTTTCCCGTTAAAGCGAGAAAGGGGTTAAAGGGCAGCACTTGTCCCCCACCGGGCCGTGCCCCAGCCCCGGGCTCCCCTTCCCGCCAGCACCAGCGGACCCCGGTGCCCGACGGCTGCTTCCATCCGGCTCCGTTTCGGCTCGGCTCTTCCCTGGCGATCCCCGCTGCCCCGACATGCCGGCTGCGGGGGACGGTAGCCGAATTCGGAGCGACGGTGCCGGGAGCGAGCGGAGGAGTTTCCCGCCCGCTGCTCCCGGCCGCCCTGCTCGCCCCCCTTCCCTCCTCCTTCATTAAAAGGGCACTTTTATTTTTCCAACGGAGGTGCCCTCGCTCGGAGCGCTGCCCGCGCCGTGTCACTCAATCCGCCGGGCCCTGGCACGACGGCGCGGTCCCCTCCACGACGAGTCCCTGCGGGGCGGCCTGAGGGGACGGGGATGGCCCGGGCAGCGGCGAGCCCCAGGCCGGCCTCCGCCCCCTCTCCTCCGCCCGTCTCTCTCCCCGCTTTGAATTCTTTGCCACCGAGCTGAATAAAAGTGGTTGTTGTAAATTGAATTAGTGCCTGATTAATCTGCTCCCGGGCCTGCTAGCCCAGCGGGGCGTCTTTGGCAATGCAACCGCCTTCCCTGCAGGGCAGCGGGGCTCCGCAGCCTCCCTGCCCCCATCGCCCCCTCCCGGCCCTCCTCCCCAGCCCCTCCGCTGACGGGATTTGTTAACTCTTCCCCGGGAAACAGCCCCTCTGTCCTACTCCCGACGCCCTTTCCGCTCCTTCGCCCATGGAGGGGTGTATGAGGATGCGGCCGCTCGGAGACTGGGGGTATCCCGTTCCCGCTAGTCCCACCCGAGCCGTCCAGGGGCTCAGCCGCACCCGGGACACACACACGCATAGTGCCGGCGTATCCCAGCCCAGGAGAACTCCCCCGAGCCTGTGCCCGGGCGACTCCGCTGGAGGTGGCAGATCCCCTAGGATATCCCAGCCCCGGAGCCGCCCGCTTTGCCCAGGCGGGAGCCCCACATCCGAAACCATAGACATCTTCCCACGCACTTCGGGGGCCTGCTATGAATGGCACCTCTCGTTGCTTCTGAGCCCCGCTCTACTCTCCCGGCTCTTCTCCTGCAGCCGCGCGTATCCGTGCTGCGACGGGACCAGCGATTTCTCAGGGGAAAGAGGCGGTTCTCCTCGGGGGAAGAAGACCCCCGGGACCCTCTCGCAGGCCCCGGAACGACCCCGGGAGCAGGGCTGAAATTTCAGCGTTTCTTTAAAATCCGGGAGGGTTTCTTTAAAATCCGGGAGGGTTTTTAAAGATCCCTCAGCCCCTCACAACAAAACAATGGGGCGGGGGGAATTAAGTAAACCTGACCCACGCGAGACTGCCAGGCGAACCCGAGGTGCTGCTTAATCCCATTAGCAGGGTGTTAATTTAACAACCGCCCGGCGCTGCCGAGCCTGGGGCCGGTGCTGCCGGGACTCGGGCTGCGGGTCTCGCTTCGCTCCTGCCCTTCTCGCCGGGTTTGTTCGGTATTTCACAGCCCCCGGGGTTTGTAATGGCTCTTGCGGTCATTAACGTGATTTACTGAGGTTTTCCTCTAATTACCTCGCCCTCGAGCTATTAAATGCATGTGAGCAGCTCCGCGGGGACCGGTCCCGTGCCTGTCCGCCCCAGCCGGTCAGAGGGGCCTGGGGCCGTTCCAGGAGGATGGAGTAGGGGACGCTCTGTCACCGGGCCGTGGCCCCCACCCAGGCTTACTTCCCATTTCAGGTTTGATTTTCCTGACGTTAAGCGCCTGCTCACCCCGGCCCTGCGCTTGCTGAGGGGGTCGGAGCTCCCTGCGCTTCCACCTCCCGCTGGGGCCGGGGCACCTCTGGTATCCGCGCTGGGAGCAGAGCATCTCCCGTATCTCCGGTACCAGCATCTCCGGTACCTCCGCTACCAGCACTGGGGCTGGACCATCTTTTGTACCCTCACTGGAAGTGGAGCATGTCCGATACTTTTGGTACCAGCATCTCCGGTACCTACGGTACCAGCGTCGCCGTTATCTACAGTACCAGCACAGAGGCCGGAGTACCTCCAGTACATGCACTGGGAGGAGAGCATCTTTAGTATCTCTGGTACCTGCAACGGAGCCGGGGCATCACCGGTACCATCAAAGAGACCGGAGCATCTCCGCTAGCTACACTGCGAGCGGAGCGTCTAAGGTGTCGCCAGTGCCTGCCCCGGAGTCGGGCCGGCCGCAGCGCGGTGGCGAGGGATGAACGGCCACGGGGCACGGCCGGGGAGAAGCGAAGCTGCCCTTTCTCCCGCGCTCGGCCGGGAGAAGCCTCGGTGAAGGCACGAGGCGGAGGGAAAGGCGTCCCCGGCCCTCGGAGCCTGTTTTAAAAGTCAAATCGCTTCGGGTGCCGGAGCTCGTCTGCCTCCCCGGGAACAATGCGCTGCCCCCGGCCCACCTCCCCCTGCCACCGCCCGGCCTTGGGTTTTGGAGGAGGGAGGGGGAAAACCCCACTAGATCTTCGCCTCCTCAAGTATCTGGGGGCCTTTCCCCCAGAGGGGAACGGGAGCGGCTGGAAAAGCAGAGAAGACCCGGGTTGAAATAATCAGGAGCGATTTATTCCCCTGGAGTGACAGTTCTTTTGAGCAGTTGCCGAATGGCAGTTTCTGTCTTTCTGAAAGCTTTTCTTCCAGATTCTGTTCAGATTAGGCTGGGGAGATGAATGAGGCCATTATCCAGCCCAGTAGCTATTCTGAAATGCCAAATTAATTACCAAGGGCTAAATCAAGGCGATGGGGACGGGAGGGAGGCGGGGGGGGGGGGGGGGGGGGGGGCGGTGATTTGAGGTGTGAAAGTATCTCCGGGATCTTTCAAACCCGGGCATCGTGGCCAGCCCGGGGTGTCCTGTCCCCCCCCCCCCAGCTTCATCCTGCAGGTGCAGGGGGCAGCGGCAGGGCCCCTGCGGGGTCCCGCTCCAGTTTCCCTTTCCCCGGCCCCGTATCTCTGACCTCCGCCCGGGCGAGGGGCTCCGGGCAGGGCTGAGTCGGTGGCGGTGCCTCTCGTCTTGGCTCGGCTGCCCCCGGGGCCGGAGGAACAGCCCGTTCTCGGCCCCGGGGCGGAGGAGGGAGCAGCGCCGCTGCACCCGGCCGGGCTCTCCCGCTCCCCGGATATTCCCTGCTCCTGAGTTCCAAAGGGAAGAAAGCGATCAACTGGAGGCAAGGCGGCAGCGCTGGCTCTTCCAGGCCCGATGTCCCTCTGCCAGCACAGACCACATTTGCACATGACATTTAATCGTCAACCCTAAAGATCTTTGGCTCTCGGCAGGCAGTTATTGTAATTATTGCTGCTCTAGTATTTACGCTTTGCTCCCAAGCAAGTGGAATGTGCGCATAAGCACCCGATTGCTTTGTAGATTCTCAGCTAGTAATCCAGTTTTCCCCTCAGTTCCCGGGAGAGCACAGAGAGAGCACATCTCTGCCTCCTCCCATGCAGGGGAAAAAAAAAACCCAAACCAAAATATCTCCCCCCCAAAAAAAACAAAAAACAAAAAACAAACAAAACCAAAAAACAACAACAAAAAAAAAAACCCCAACCAACCAACCAAACGAAAAACTCAACCAAAACCAAACCCAAAATACACAAAAGGCAAATTTTATGAAATTAAAAAAATAATCGTTTAGGGAATGGTGGGTGAGCGCGACTATTAATTTTTGGTGGGGGGAGACGTGAGCATGTGGGTAATGCTGAAACTCCTGCAGCAAACACATGCAGACAGTGAGATCCCGGTTCAGCCTCCTGAAAGCCTGGGCAGAAGTGCCAGCAGCGGGGCGAGCAGAGCCGGGCAGGACTTCTCCTTATTCTAGACAGTCCTTGCAAAGCAGGAATAAGCAACGAGGAGATTTCCCAGGGGCTGAGAAGTGGGCTGTAGGAGGAATCAAGCCTTTAATGTAAATTGGCCATGGCTGGCGGAGACCACTGAACACTGGGCTATTCAGCATCCCTGTGAACCTCTAATGATCAACTCGGTTTTCAATTATACACCCAGAATTGCCACCAAGTGAGATAAGCCTCTGGAATACTATATTTTCTCTCGCAAAATGTTTTCTTTAGGGCAGGCAGACTAGAAAGCTCTGTGTGTAATATCTGATTCATTTTCAGCAGACCACCCTGCCACCCATCAGCCCGGAGAGCTCCTGAGTACCAAACAGGTCCCCAGAGGGTTCACTCACTCCTGGGGACTCACAGGTGGATTCAGCCACTGCAGCGAACCACAGCAGTGAGGGGGACAAGGATACCCACGAAAGCAGAGACTTCTGATGGTGAACTTGTTAAAGTCTGTAATTTATTTGTGTGTTTTTCTGCCGAAGCAATGGTTTAGTTTGGATGGGGACAGATGTAGCAGAGCAAAAATAATGCAGCTTTGTCTGAATAATGCTGCCATATTCTGTACGCTGGACATGCACTGAGATGTCAGCAGGGGGGATAAGTGAAATGTTACATGGCATAGCCCAGAAATGCACAGGGACCCTCCAGGCTTCAGTTGCTCATCATCTCAAAGAAGGCTACCCTACATTTTCAAGCTCTTTCCAAAGTCATATTAATTCTCAAAGCAATGTATTCTAGGGAGAGAGACAAGAGGAGCACAATGACCTTACAGCAACATTCTGAGCTCAAAAAGAAGATGTACCAGAAGTGAATTGGAACCTCAGTCTGCTGGCAATGCCCCGGCACAACTAAAGAAACCTCACTGTAATGAACTGATGGAGGCACGGCAGCACCTGCAGTGGGCCTGGAGGAGAGAGATTCTTGTACAAAATTTATTGGGGAGCAGCACGGGGATGGGGACATCCCATTTATTCAGTAAAATGTTCCATCCAGAGGAAACTCTGCTGAGTTTGTGGGGCTTTGGGAAGGCACCAGTGGGTAAACTGTAGGACAGAAGTGATCAGGGTTTGTCCTGCACATCCTCAGCACTGGAGCAAAAGCCATTCTGCAGATCTTATTTGTAGATGATCACAGAATAATAGAATCAAAGAATCATAGAATAGTTTGGGTGGAAGGGACCTTCAAAGCTCATCCAGTCCAACCCCCTGCAATGAGAACAGACATCTTCAACTAGATCAGGTTGCCCAGAACCACATCCAGTCTGGCCTTGAATGTCTCCAGGGATGGAGCAACCACCAGCTCTCTGGGCAACCTGTGCCAGTGTTTTACCACCCTCATTGTAAAGAATTTCTTCCTCATGTCCAGCCTGACTCTGAATGATCAAAACATCCCCCTGGATCTCAAGAAACCTGGGAGCAAATCCATGCTTTGCAAAGGACTTTCTACTCCCCACAATAAGAGGCTTCATGGCTTCCAGACATTCCCATCTGTGCTGTTTGGAGACAGCCCAGGCTTGCTGGACTCCTGAGCTTTCTGAGCAGCTGCTGACCCTGGCTGTCCCTTGGGTTCAGGGATGTCACCACCCCAGCACTGCTGTCTTCCAGCGCCAAGGAAGAGCCTGGCAGGAATCCCTGCTCTCATTTATGGGCAATAGGCAGCAGACGAAGCAGTGGGAAAGGCAGCAGTGTGGGCTTCTTGGGTGCAGCCTGACCTCCACAGCCATCAATCATTCCCAACAGCTCTTCTTTTATTATTTCTACTTTTCCTTGCAAGTGCTGTGGCTCTGCAGGGAGCAAAGCAAAGTTTCTTTGCTTCCTGCAGGGAAGGAGCAAAGCCAAGGCAAGAGTGAGCAGCGCTTCCCTGCCTGACGTGGCAGCTCCAAGGAGCGCTGGGCAGCATGAGCTGCTCCTTTGGGAGAAAAACAACAAGGTCTCTTCTTTTTGAGTTCAGACCAGAATTACTCAAAGAAATTTGATCCTTTCCTCATTGCTTTGATTTGCTTTAGCAGAATCTGAGCAGCAACACAAACACAAGAGTTATGTCCAGGGGCAGAAGGAGCCTGGTCACGGTTAGGGCCAAATGGTACCAAGAGGAAAGACAAAGCAGCCAAGACAGTACAACCACAGCCTTGCTCAGGGCAGGAACATTGCAGTGAGCCATGTTCCTTTCAAATAACTAATGTTACCTTCAAATAATTAATTGGAGCAGAGACCTCAGTCTCTGCTCTCTAATTTTAGTAGTTCCTCACCTACATTAGAGAAATTATTTCCTGGGCACAAGGAATGCCATTGGTACCAGTCCGGTGTGGGGGTTTCTTTGGGTCTGGCATAAGAAGATGGCTCATGTAGAGACTTTCTGCCTCTGCAGAGACCATTCCGGAGAACCCAAGATCATCATTTTGTAAGGACCTGTGACAGGGGAGCTGAAACACTGATCTTCTTGCGGGGAATTTTCCTCCTCATTGATTCAGAATAGAGCTGTGAAAAGGAATTTGATCTTCTTAAGTTGGTGTAAGGTAAAGGCAGAACCTGGGCAGAGCTTTGGCAGGAGGGGAGGGTGCATGGCCAAGGCTGGGGCAGGCAGGACTGGGTGTACCTCAGCTACGCAAGGAGCAGGATTATTGAAATGTGGGTCCCTAGAGCTTCTGGAGCCCCAGCACCTAGTGACTCCCTTTGCCAGACAAGTAACGCTTCTCCAGCATTTGCTGTGCAGTGATGCGTGGGCCCATGGGGCTCACCTCCATTTTGCCATTGCTGCTGTCCTGGGACAGGGTCTGGTTTAGCACTGTCTATGAAGAGGGTGTCTAGCTGTTTGGTTTCCTTTTGCTTAAAAATAAATCAGAAATAGATATGCCAGAAGCCAGCCTGTTTCCTTAGGGAAGAGGTGGGGGATTTGTGGGGACGGAGCCATCAAGGCTGGGTTTAACCATGGGGCTGGGCAAAGAGGGTTCTGCAAACACCCATTCAGGGTTTGGGTTTATACCTTCCTTAAGCAGAGTGTCCCCTCTACTTGAGATGGGGCATGGTGAGAGCTGAGTGGCTTCCTGGCACCCCCTGCTTGCCTCTGCAAAGGGAGTGAGCCCTGTGAGGAGAGGTCACCCTGGCAGGACAGCGGGAAACATGGTTTTAGGAGCCTTATCCAGAGCGCTTTGCAGCATTGGGTCTCCTTTTGGCAGCCATCCTAACCTAATTATAAGTAAGTATGTATTAAGCTGGGATGAAGTGGCCTTCGAGTGGCTATAACATTTTAATAGGGGAACTTGTGGTAAGGCAGCAGGAGCACAGCTCAGGCTGGGCAGCAAGGCATCGTGTGAGCCCCAGCCATGGGGATGAGGCCAGCAGCACCATCAGAGGAACCTGCCTGTGTCTCCCTCCCGAGGACACAGAGCCCTGGGCACCACTCCATTCCGGGGCTGGGTTCATGACTACACAGGGCTGCCCATCCCAGTGCCTGCGGAGCCTTATCTAGGGGCTATGTACACACTTCCAGCTATTATCAGTGTAATTAACTGTTGTTGTATCCATACAAGGCTTGGCCATTGGGGATGGATGCATCAAACTCAGATAGGAGAGATTTAAGTTAGATCATTGGCAGAAGCTCTTCCCTGTGAAGGTGGTTTGGTGCTGGCACAGGTTGCCCAGAGAACCTGTGTCTGCCCCATCCCTGACAGTGTTCAAGGCCAGGTTGAACACAGGGGCATGGAGCAAGCTGCCCTAGTGGAAGGTGTCCCTGCCCATGGCAGGGATGAGCTTTAAGGTCCCTTCCAATCCAGATCATTCTGGGGTTCTGTGAATCTATGATTGGAGCAAGCACAACGTCCCCACGTCTGGGGGGTCTGCACCACCCCAAGCCCACCCGGGAGCCCCCCGGTCCCAGCATGGTGGTGCCAGTGCCTGTCGGTGGCCACCGCCCTGTCTCATCCTCCTCCTCTGCAAGGGCAAAGCATCTGGGAGCGCTTGTTTCTGAGCTGAATTCCACGCTGTCGACTGCTGCTCAGCGGCACCGGCGCCTGCCTGCAAGCTGATCCCCACCGTGCACACCCCTTCGTGCCCTAGCACCGGCAGTGCTGGAGGGGAGAGAGGCTGAGGAACATGAAGGAGGGGACTGAGGCAATGGTGAGAGAAGGCAAGTGAGTGACTCTGGGTCAGCCTCAGTTTCCCCAGCATTCAGCAGAGAAATGGCACTAGTGTCCTTTATAAAGCTCTTTGCTGTCAGCAGCAGAAAAGGCTGCTCTAAACTTGTGCCAGGTGATGGTGGCAGTTCTCATCCCTGTTCCAAGATGCCTTAGTAACAAGGGGTAGGAGGAGGTAAAAGCTGCTTTTTCTGTCCTGGCATGCTAATGCTCCATCCCTACCCTCTATGGCTTCAATAATCCCCTATTGTTTTTCAGTGTCTGTCATGTGCTACAGAATAGCAAAACAATTCTCCCAGCACACTGCCTGGTTTTGATTCTGCTGGAAAACAGCCTTATCTCCAGGGTCCTGCCTGTCCCTGTCGCCTCGACCGATGCACACAGATGCTGCCCATGAGAGGATGAATTCCAGCTGTGACCACCTCACATCCATCAAACACTGCACAGGGACCTCACTGCCCGTATCACTGCTCCCTCCTGCTGTCCCTGACGGAGGTCTCTTGATCACTTGGTGGCATTGATAGGTGTTTGGTGACAGATGCAGTACAACGTTACTGCTGTGAGAGTTTATGTGTGGTGTAAGCTGTCCCCGTGCCACCCCAAAATGTGTAGATGAAGGTGCACAACTGTACTGCTGAGACTTGAGACCTGGAAAGCGTGGAGGTATCTGTAACACGTACACCCTTGCTGGCCTCTGGTAGAGCAGTGGGTTTGCTTTTATGATCATCTCATTTAACGTCTAAGTTTGCAAATCTGAGCCTAGAAACACTGATGGGACTGTGGAGGATTTCCTGAGCATGGAGTGGCTTTACTGTAAATGTGAATTAGAGCATCAGGATGAAACTAGCTACTGAGAGGGATGCCAAGTTGATTGAAGTGTAAGAATTTAAGGACAGCAGTGTCCGACAGGGCCTCCTGCCTGGAAAGAACTTGCACTTGCTTTGGTTCTCTCCTTGCCCTGCACCTTCTCCCCTGTTGCCCCCAAAGGAGGATCATTGAGGGTCTGCCTGAGTCACGTGGCAGAGCCAACATCCTTTATACCTTGTTATGAAGCTCCCCAAAGCTGTGTGTTCCCTTGGTGAGCACGGTGCGGTTTTGCAGCCCAAGAGAAATGTCACATGGGGTTTCCAGCAGAGCTCAGGAAACGCTGTGGCTTGGGCTGCTTACTGCGGGCAGGGAGGTCTCCCTGGGACAGCCTCACTGTGTCACTGCCCGCTTGCAGGCAGCTCCCCACTCCGGTGGCTGGCTTGCTGAACCCAGACTGGCCATGGCAACTCTCAGGCATCCTCCGCTACCAGCTGCCCAGTCAGCACATCCATCATTTCACACCCCGTGACATGCAAATCACTATCCCCAAGGACATGGCTTCCTGTCACATCCTGCCCTTCAGTACCTCCCTGGGAATTATTCCAGTTTGGGATCTGAAGGCAAGCAGGCTGGTGGGAATCTCCAAAACGGTTGTGAGGTGCTGTTATGATCACAGTTTGCTTTTCCCAAAGCTCCTAGCATCCTTTCACCTGCACTGCTCCAGAAAAGACCTTGGAGCACATGCTTAACATCAAATACATGGTTGAATCAAACACACCATAGTTTGGGTTGGAAGGGATATTAAAGATCACCTTGTTCCAAATCCCAAGTGGAAGTCAGTGGAATTCCAGCAGTGACTCGTGCTGGAGTTGGAGCTCAACTCCTGGCATGGAAAGAGCTCATTCCCTGTGGGAGGTTTCTCCTGGGGATTTTGCATGCCAAGGGCCTGTGCTGGGTGTTGCTCAGGAGATGGGCACTGGCATTTCCCTG
Source organism: Amazona ochrocephala (assembly GCA_039720435.1). Classification (NCBI taxonomy): domain Eukaryota; kingdom Metazoa; phylum Chordata; class Aves; order Psittaciformes; family Psittacidae; genus Amazona; species Amazona ochrocephala. Next base: position 83,289,703 of record CM077879.1, read on the forward strand.
TCGGCTGCAGCCCCTGCATATTCCCAGCTGCTGCCATGACAGACCTTTGCTGGCATTAGGATGAAGTGGGATGGCCCCAAACCTTTCCCGTCAAAGACAGCAGTGACCTCAAATGGCACTGATGCTGCCTTGATGTCTGCTTTACGTCTGTCACCTGGCTCTGGGCAGCCAATTCATCCCTGAAGGCAGCCAGAGCTGCCTCTGCACAGCAGAGGCTGGCTCCGTCTTGCTTTGAGCCTCTTTTGGCTGCATTGGATGGGATCGTCTGTCCGGAGGTGAGATCTTGATCCTATCTACCCCGTGGTGAGATAAACCCTGTCCACAAACACCACCCTCTCCTCTCTGCTGATCTGGGCATGTGATTAGGACGCCTGCAGAGGACGTTGAGCTTGTCACCTGGATAGGTGACTGACCCTGCGGATCCAGGCAATGCTCTCCGAGTTCAGCTTATCCCGAGATGTAGCTGCAGTGGCTCTACTTGCATTTAAAACAGGGAAAGCAACGCTGTGGAACCCACCCTGAGGCCCTGCTGCCATCTACCGGGGTCTGAGCACGGAGCCGCCCCGGCAGCTCCGGCACTGGGATGGGTCCTGCCTGGGCCGGAGAGACCCCCCCAGGGCCCTGGGAACGGGGTGAAGCCCCTGTCCTTGCTGTCCTGGCTCTGGCCTTCTCCTGCTGCAGGCGCATTTGGGAGCAAAGCAGCTGGAAAGCCCCAACAGCCCCAAGCACCCCAAGCTCCTCTGGGCTGGGATTGCAGAAGTGTTCTGGCAGCTATATTTGGGGAAGCAAAGCGCAGACCTGAGAGGCACAGGAACCTCTGGTTTCTACTCACTGATCTAATTTTCAGATCTACACCTCATGCCTCACTTGTCCATCATCAAATATGCCTCCAATGTGCCTCTCCTGCTGGGCCACAGGGGTGACAGTTGGAAGGGACCCTGAAGCTCATCCAGTTCCAACCCCCTGCAACTGGCAGGGACACCTTCCACTAGAGCAGGTTGCTTCAAGCCCTGTCCAGCCTGGCCTGGAGCACCCCCCTTTCCATCTCTGAAGTCACTGCGATGTTGCCTCCTTTGTTTTTCTTTTAACCTATAGAGAATTCCAGTGCCACAAGCCCGGCTTTAATCGCTGCTGAGGAGCTCACCAGGGGCTGTGATGGTCAGGGGAGTGGAAGGTGGTGGTGGCTCCGGCGGCGGCTGGGACCGAGGATGCTGGGCTGAGAGTCCCCGCGGTCACGGCTGTTGCGGTGCCCACCAGCCCCGTCCATCTCTGCAGTACTCCGGCAGGACACAGGGTGGAGACCTCAGCCCATGGGTCACCCGGCTCCCTCCTAGGGCTCTACCCTTCCCGATGCTCCTTGCTCGCATCCAGGCTGGGACTTGCCCTGAGGAGAAGCCCCGGGGAAACTGAGGCAGAGAAGGAAGCTCTGAAATGTGAGGAAAGGCGTATCCCAGCTTCGGGAAAGAGGATTTCCCTCAGGCAAGGCTGGGGCAGGGCCAGCTCCCTGCGTGTGAGGGGACTTTTTGTAGGGCGCCTTGCCTCAAGGGCTCATGGAGTAAAGGCTGGATGTAGCTCCGGCAACAGGCAAAAAGGCAGCAGCTGAGCAGCTTTGCCTGCTAAAGTGTGCTCTTGTGCAAGGGGCAATGAGGAGGGATTGTGCCAACCAACCCTCAGCTCCAAAGCATCTGCATGGTGCAGCATCCCGCCTGGGTCTTGGGCCGAGATGGGTGAGCAAAGGGCTGGGAAACCCAGAGCACAGGGGCCAGGTCTCACAGGAGGACTGAGCCAAGGTAGATGTCGTGACACAAAGAGAAGGTTGTCACGGGGCAAGATGAAACGGTTTCCTCCATGAGCTACCGGCAATAGGTGAAGTCATGGGCTCTATTAGCACCAGGGAGGTTAGGACTGGCACTAGGAAAGGCTTTTCAGTGGTAAGGACAGGGCCATGCTGGCGTTGCTGGGGTGCTGGGGGTGCTCCTGCCTCAGCAGGCTCCAGACAAATACCTGCCAGGGATGGCTAATAGCAGTTCTGCGTTGGTGCAGTTGGAGGGTCCCTTGCAGTCCTCTGTTTCTATCCCACCTCAGATTTCTGCACCACTCTCTTGTCCTCTGATTCTCCTGTAGGAAGAGTACCGCATCCTCTTCCACAGCTCTGCTTCACCTGCTGCAGGCTACAAACTAGGTCCTGGGAATACGTCGGCCACTTGCACAGCAATGTGCAGCTCACTTGGAAAACCAAGCCACAGCGTGATGTGCCATGGGGCACAAGGAGTCTGAGGCTCCTTCTCTTACAGTCACCACTATAATTGTCAATATTACCGTGGGGAATATGTTTGGTTTTACTGTATCAGAATTTTACACCAACTTCTTGTCTTGCTTCTCCCTGTGACAAGCGTGGATGGCTTCCAGCAAGCATCCATGTGGTTTTAAGCATGCAGAAGTCAGAGGCTAAAATAGAAATGGTCCTGAGGGCTGCAGGATGGACCAGACAGAGCAAGAGCTGCTGCATTACAGGTGGGAAACTGAGGCCTGGAGGGCTGAGTGAGCTGCTCATGTGCCCCAGGGCATCAGTGACAGTGCAGAGAGCTGAGCCATGATCTCCCAAGACCAGGACCAGACTTTCTGTGGAAGAAGGCACCTGAAAGAGGAGGTGGAAGAGAGCTGGGAGCTAACGTGGCTTTGATCCAGGCACCTGAAGCCCTTGCACAGGACAGAGGAGAAGTGTTCGCCTGCCCAAAGTGTGACAGCTCTGGAGCCTTCCCTCCCCAGAGCTGGCCAGGAAACCTTCAGCACTTGGCCTAATCAGGTCATTTAAGGTTATATTTTCACCCCTGCATGGGAGGTGGAAGGGGAACATCTGGGGTCAGATCTGCTGTGGCTGCACCCAAGGCTATGGCTTGTTTTCATTTCTCAAGGGCTGGACTCAGGTGCTGTTGAGCAATCTTTCAGTATCCTTCGAGTTGCACCAGAGAAATGAAAAGCACAAGTCATGGGGGGAACCGGGTTCCCTTTTCAGTGGATCCTGCTTCCCCTTCCCTCTGAAGCTGTGTGGGCAGCAGGGAAATGCCACAAAGTCCCTTTACCAGGGCTGTGATGCTTGGTTATTGCATGAACATAGGGAGAAGGAAGTAATGAGCACACCTAGAGCTGTGGCAGCCGAGCCCTGGCAGCCACAGGCCCAGCAGCATGCAATGGCCTTGATATCTGTGTAAGGACAGAGTCAGACATCCCAGATCCGGTGGAAATCTGCAGTCTGGACAGCAGCGAACACATCCTATGGGGACATGCTGCCTGTGGTCTGCAGTTGCTGCCCATGCCTAGAACTGGTGAATTCATGGCGTTTTTTGGGAGCTGAGTTATTAGATTTCCAGTGTGTTGCTTGGTCTGAGCCCAGCAAGGACACCCCAGCCCCTCTCTGGCTGAGAGGGCAGCCTGTACCTGGCCTGTTTTGTTCCTTCTTTCTGCTTGTGTCCTGGATGATGTGTATCCAAGTCCTGCATCCCACTGCCTGCTGCATCCCAGGATGCTGGCAGGCTCTTGCATCGTTTCTGTGCCTCCTGCAGAATCATAGAATCATAGAATCATAGAATAGTAAGGGTTGGAAAGGACCTCAAGATCATCGAGTTCCAACCCCCCCGCCATGGGCAGGGACACCTCCCACTAAACCATGCCATCCAAGGCTATGTCCAACCCCACCTTGAATGCCGCCAGGGATGAAGCATTCACAACCTCCCTGGGCAACCCATTCCAGGGCCCCACCACCCTCACAGTAAAGAATTTCTTTCTCAGATCCAATCTAAACCTCCCCTGTTTCAGTTTGAACCCATTACCCCTTGTCCTCTCACCACAGTCCCTAATGAAGAGTCCCTCCCCAGCATCCCTATAGGCCCCCTTCAGGCATTGGAAGGCTGCTATGAGGTCTCCACGCAGCCTTCTCTTCTCCAGGCTGAACAGCCCCAATTTTCTCAGCCTATCTTCATACGAGAGGTGCTCCAGTCCCCTGATCATCAGTGGGAGGGCAGCAGCTGGGCTGGGTTTGGGGTGGGAGAAGCTTCAGGGCAGAGGTGGATCTGGCGAGGGGAACTGAGCTGGGCCAATGGAGCTCACAGCCACGCACAAGGAGACTTAGAGAAACCAACGTTTCTATGTGTGCAGAGGGGACCTTCATGTGAAGGGTCAGCAGGGCAGAGGCTCAGCTCCTGCCTGCAGGAACCCATTTGAAACCTGCTGCAGGGGAGGAGCATGCCCACCCCTGCTGTCCTGAGCCTCTGTCCCACAGATGGGAACCGCTGCGGGAAGGGGTGAGGAAAACCCCCATCTTTGACAAGAAGCCTTTGCAGGAAGCGGTAGTTGCTGGGTTTGTAACCTCACAACACCGAAGCCTTTCCTGGTTTTGCTGTGGAGGATGCAGAGATGGGGAGCAGGAGGCGGTGAGCCTCCAGCCAGGAGCTGGGGGTGAGCCTCTACCCACAGACTTGCTTTTCTGACTGAATTTGGAGCATTTTTGACACCAGGACATTCCCAAATGAACCAAGTCGTGTGACTGATGGCCTCACACCCTCAGCAACGCACTTGTGTTTGGCCTATAAGTACTGTGCTGTGCGCAGAAATCTGTGTTGCAAGATCTGAGACAGAACAGCCATTTTCCAGGTATTTAGCACAGAAACATGGAGATGTTCCCCTCTGCCAGGCCTGACTCAGCAACGTGTTGATTCAGGAAGCGTGTGTGTGTGTGATACAAATACAGGGTTTAGAGATGTGTTGAGTAGAGAGGAATAGGAACTGTGATGAATTTCTGAGCATGTCTGTGAGTTAGGGGTAAGTCCCAATTTCAACAACCACCTAAGAGGTGCTTTTGTGCTCATTTGGAGGATGAGGAACCAAAATAGAAGCTGGGCTAAGGAGATTTGGGTTTGTGAGTTCACATTTCGGAGATGAAAAAGGATTTGGTCAAAGCAGAATGACTGCAATGTTTAACCTCACCGGCCCTCCTGCCCCCCAGTCCTTTTGCATATGCCAGAAGCCTGATTTGCTTAGGAATGTTCTCTGTGGAAGTCACTTGCTATCGCCAAAAGGACTTTCAGTGGTAATTACTTTGATATTCTCCCAGAAAAATGTTTCCACGAGTCCTTCTGGAGCTGCCTGTGGAAAAACTACGTTTATATTTATACACTTTGTCTCCAGACCTGTACTGGCCTTTGAGCATCCTCTGGAGCATAGGAGGTGTCCCATGAGCTTCTGGAAGCAGTGATGGGACCAACACCCTGCCCTCTGAATCTGCACTGGGGCTTTTCTGCCAACTCAACTGGAACTCGTGGTTTGCTCTTTGAGTCTTTTTGTCTTGCATCAGCTGTGGAAGGACAAACAGGACCAGGTGAGGACAGCGGTGAAGCAGTGGTGCCAGCCTGTGCCTATCGGGCACAAAGCTTCCCATTGGAGCTGCCTGGCGGCATGCTTCTCTGGCAGAGGGGACTTACCCAGGTTGGTGTTTTGCATCTGGCATGTTTACTCCAGTACCAAGAACCCCAAAGTTGTCACCAGAGCACAGCCGGGGCTTCCTCCTTCCTGCCCTTGTGCAGCTTGTGGGGTAGGAACTGAGCCCTGGAGATGTGCTGGGACTGCAGCTCGCTTCAAGCATTGCTGTTGGTGTCACCTCAGTCACCCTGAACGCAGCTCTGCTGCATGGGTGGGAGCAGCTTGGGCTGCCCCCCCTGCTCTCCACGTGGCCCCTCTAAAAGCCCTGAGATCCCTGCTGACTAACACCCTGTCACCATGAAGCGTGGCCCCGCTGCCCCCAGGATCTCCTGAACTGAAATAAGAAACTGAGTTCTATGGAGGAGCCCAGTGCCCTGCTCCCAGGAGCTCCCTCAGAGGTGCCCCCACTCGGGACCCCTTTCCTGAGGTGGCTGCTACACTGATGTTTGTCACTCTTCTCCCTGCAAGCTGCAGCAGCCTCCTTGGCAGTGGCCAGGGCTCGGCACCTCCCTGAGCTCTTCCTCTTCCTTCTGCCCCTGAAGCACCATTTTTGGTGACTTCCTCAGGCTGCAGCATGCCCCAGGAGCAAAAGAAGTTGCTCACAGAACCTCATGTGGAGAGGGCAGGGGATGGAAGGAACGTCCTGCAGAGAAGTTTGGTTTCTGCAGGTTAAGACTCTCGGGCACATCCTGGTTCCTCTGGTTCAGGGATATGTCTGAAAAGCTGGATCTGGAACCAGAAGGTGGGGATAGGGCAGAAGGGATGGGAAAGGTCAGGTTGGCATCCCAAAAACTGAACCCAGCCTTGAAAGCTTGTGTGAAGAGCCCAAGCAGAGAGAGGGCTGCAGCACAGAGCCTGCTGCACCTGAACAGAATCACAGAATTCCAGACTGGTTTGGGTTGGAAGGGACCTTAAAGCTCATCCAGTTCTAGCCCCCGCCACGGGCAGGGACACCTTCCATAGAGCAGCTTGCTTCAAGCCCCTGTGTCCAACCTGGCCTTGAACACTGCCAGCCATGGGGCAGCCACAGCTTCTCTGGGCACCCTGTGCCAGTGCCTCAGCACCCTCACAGGGAACAGCTTCTGCCTAAGAGCTCATCTCAGTCTCCCCTCTGGCAGGTTAAAGCCATTCCCTTGTCCTGTCCCTACAGGCCCTTGTCCAAAGCCCCTCTCCAGGTTTCCTGTAGCCCCTTTAGGCACTGAAGCTGCTCTAAGGTCTCCCCTTCAGGAGCCTTCTCTTCTTCTGGCTGAATAAGCCCAACTTTCTGGCTATTTTGGAATATTTGGCTATATTGCAGGGCTCTGCAGGTGGCACCATGACACAGACATGAGACTTCCCCTTCCTGCTCTTTCTGCTGCCTGAGGGTTTCTTCTGAATTGCTGGTGGCTGCTCAGCTGGAGAAGGTCGAGCCCTCGTCTCCCTGCTGTGGGGGTTGCACATGGGGCAGAGCAATTCCTTGGCACCACACCTGGAGCAGGGGCACCAGCACCCGGGGCACCCAGGGTGGTTTGCTTGGTGGGTGGTTCCTCAGTGGGTCCTCAGTTAAAGGCGAGTTTTGCTCTGACCAGGTTTGCTTATCTTAAACTTCACTGGGATCTCACTGCAAACCCCATCTGTTCACCCCCTGAGCAGCTCCTCAGTGTTGGAGCATCCCCAGCAGCAGTCACTCCCTTTTAAGAAGCCAAAACCCACCAAGGAACCCAAAGCCAGGCTCTTGCCCCTGCCCCAGAGACTCGCTGGGCTGGATTTGGCCACAGGCCCCATGCAAGGGGAAGGCAGGAGGGTGAGCACTGCCAGAGACAAGGCTCTTTGTAAGGAGCAGCCTTGAAAGCAGCAGGAAAAGGCCATTCTCAGGTGCCACCAGAGCAGAAACCAGCAGCATGTCCCCACCCTGGTGTCACTCAGCCTGGCTGCAGCGGCTTTGCACTGACAGAGAAGGCTGCGTGGAGACCTCATAGCAGCTTTCCAGTATCTGAAAGCGGCCTATAGGGATGCTGGGGAGGGACTCTTTGTTAGGGACTGTAGTGATAGGACAAGGGGTAATGGGTTCAAACTGAAACAAGGGAAGTTTAGATTGGATTTAAGGAAGAAGTTCTTTACTGTAAGGGTGGTGAGGCACTGGAATGGGTTGCACAGGGAAGCTGTGAATGCTTCATCGCTGGCGGTGTTCAAGGCCAGGTTGGACAGAGGCTTGGGTGGCATGGTTTAGCGGGAGGTGTCCCTGCCCATGGCAGGGGGGTTGGAGCTGAATGATCTGAAGGTCCTTTCCAACCCCAACTATTCTATGATTCTATGACAGGGAGGTGATGAGGAGTTTTGCAGCAGAGGTGGGGTAGGGGGCTGAGGGGATGGGAGGTAAACAAGCTCATGTAATACATAGGAAGAGAGAGTGAATGGAGGGGTGCATGGCTGGAAGGGTGGGCAGGTGGATGGATGGAGGGAAGGATGGAGTGGCAGGTGGAGAGTTGGAAAGGTGCATGGACAGAGGGAGAGATTCATAGAGGCAAGGGTAGATGAATGAATAGCAGGATGGTGGGATAGATGAGAGGTGGATGGATTGAAGAATGGATAGATGGATGGACAGCTGGATGGATGGAGGGGATGGATGGATGGAAGACTGAAGGGTGGAAGGGAGAGTAGTGGCAGAACAGATAAGTGTCAGGGTAGGTGGGTGAGTGGCTGAGGGGATGGCTAGCTGGATGAACAGCGGGGAGTGGGATGATGGACGAATGAATGGATGGATGGATGGAGGGGTGGATGAATGGAGGGGTGGATGGATGGAGGGGTGGATGGATGGAGGGATGGAGGGATGGATGGAGGGATGGATGGATGGAGGGATGGATGGAGGGATGGATGGATGGATGGATGGAGGGATGGATGGACGGATGGATGATGGAGGGATGGGTGGATGGATGGATGATGGAGGGATGGATGGATGGGTGGGTGGGAGGGATGGAGGGGTGGGTGGGTGGGAGGGATGGAGGGGTGGGTGGAGGGCAGGGCAGGGCAGGTGCAGGGGCGGATGTCGCTGGTACGGATGGGGCGGGGCGGGGCGGGGCGGGGCGGGGCGGGCGGTGCCGGGGCCGGGCGGTGCACACGTGTGGGGCGGGTCCTGCTGCAGCCCCGCCCCGGTGCTGCCCGCCTGGAGCGGAGCGGGCTGAGAGCGGAGCGGACCCCGGCGGCCGCGGCGAGGATGGGCTGGGAGCGCCGGCGGCGGCCGCCCTGCAGGTGGGGGCCGGGGGGTCAGTGCACCTCCGATGCGGGGTAACCGGGGACTTCGTTTTACCGGGGTGGCCGAGGGAGCGGGAGGGTGTTTGTACACCTGGTGTCAGTGGGGGGAGCGGCGAGCAGGGGTTCCTTGTAACCGGGGTGTCCTTATAATGGGGTGTCCGTGCACCCGAGGAGTGCCCGGGGGGGCTGTGTAGCTTTTGGAGGTTACTTATAAACGGGGTGTCAAAGTAACAGGAGCGGGGATAACCCTGCTGTGGTGGGGGGCCCATGTGGCTGTGGGCTTCCACTTCAACCCAGCAGTGGGGTATCCCCAGCCCCGGGGGAAGGGGCGCCCTGCACCATGTGCCCCCGGGTCCCCACACAGCCTGTGGCTGTGCCTCTGCCCGGGAGGAGCCGAGGTCACCCCTTGGGGGGTGCACCTTACTGCCCGGGCTCGTTTCTAGACCACACACTTGTTTTGCTCTGTGCTGCTCCATGGAGCTGCTGTGGGCCCAGGTGTGGGCTCAGCCTGGTCCCTGGGGACCACCCGGCCGTGCCCGGGTCCCTGGGAAATCCCGGGGGCTCTCCAGCACCCGGCTGGAGTTTCGGCAGCGAGTCACTGCAGCACGCGCTCTCCTGGCTGGGCTGGCGGCAGCACCAGTGGCCCGTTGCTCCTGCCACCCTCTGCCGGGTCCCCACAGCCCGAGCGGGTGCAGGTGTCACCCTCGGGAGGGCTCTGCTTTGGCAACAGGATGTGGTTTGGGATGTGACAAGCCCAGCAGCGTGTCATCCCTCTGGCATCAGAGCCTGAGCATGCAGCGGCCCTGAGGTGTCCCTGTGCTGCTCCATCGCCAGCCTGTGCTAGGAGCTGTGCTTGTAGAGGAGCATCTTCCATCAGGTGCTTCTGTGGCCTTATGGGTGTCACCAGTGATGGAGGGTGCCTGAAGGCAGCCTGGCCTCCTGCCACACTCGCTGCTGCAACCACCGCCCCAAAGGATGTTTAGCTGCTTTGCAGGTTGTAAGCCCTGAGGGAGGAAAAGGCTTAGGCTGATTCAAATCATTAACGAAAGTGGGAGAAAAGAGATTGCAGACCTTTGTTTTCATGTTTATTAGAACCTCGCTTCTGTTACCCAAGCACCCGTTAACTCCGCTAATGGCTTGGGTTTGGTGCTGCTGCTCTCAATGAAGCAAAACCATGCTTGGGCAGTTGCTGGTGCTGCTCCTCACCCTGCTGTTGAAGGGGCTGATGCTCAACAGCTGCAGTTTATTTCTTTTTTTCCCATTTAGGTTAATTTCATAACTCTTGGTTTGATGCAGAACCTGCAAACTGCAGGGACGTGCAGAATGTCAATGCTTTAATTCTGTGTGTGTCAGAGGGCGAAAACTTGGGTGGAATTGGAAACTGTTTCCGAAACATGATTGCAAAGTGTTTTGGAGCTCTGGGTGTTGCTCAGATGAGAGCTTAAACCTAGACAGATAAGAAGACAAAGAGTGAGAGCCCAGTGGTGGTGGCTGTGGTGGTTACCTCCCCCCGTTACAATCAGAAGGCTCAGGCAGTGGCTGGGCACATCCTTTGGAGCTGGGCTGGGGGATGCTCCACAGGTTTCTGCAGGGATACAGCTGATGCAGAGCCCGAGCTGCTGCACCAGGGGTCTGCCAGCTCCAGCCTTGTAGTGCTGTCCTGTGCAATCGAAAAGGGGGGAGCTCAGAGTCTGCCTTTCCTGGTAAGATGTGGCCATCACCCCTCTGCTCCCTGCAGCTCTGCAGCCCAGTTGTGGCAAGAAGGGGTTGAAAAGTGTTGGAGATGCCTGTGCAGAGGGAGAAGCTGTAATGGCAGCGTGCATTGATTTGGGGTAGGGGTTGGGGCTCCTCACCATGGCCCTGCACCTCTGGTACAGTAGGATGTTGCGGTCGAATGGCCCAGCTGGACAGTCTCTCCTCCCCCGTGCAGATCAGGGCACCGCAGTTTGGAGCAAACCAAACCAAAACTGTCACATTGTGCTTTTCTCAGTGCAAAATTCACATCTTCATTTTGACATTCAGCAAAAGAGGAACTGAATCCAGACAAAAGCATTGGCAGAGAGGGACTGTGCACTACTCCCTGCGCTGCAGCAGCCCTCGGGGCTCTGGGATGCCCAATGTGGCAGCCGCTTTGCCGTCAGCGTGATGCTCAAGACCAGGCTGTGATACCTGCTCGGTGGCACGGGGAACCACTGCAGCCTCGCTGTGCTGCAGCTCACCTGGGGTAGTTTCAGCTTCTCTGTTTTGGGTGACCGCTGAGTTGTTCCTGGCGTGATGGGGCTGCCCAGTTTTTGCATTGTTATTTTGCAAGTGGGGAATTGTGCAGTGGGTTGCTGGGGGGAGCTGCTCAGGTGAGTGCCCCGAGGCTGGTTGTGAGTGACAGGAGGTTTCTCCTGTTACTTCTGAACTCGGCAGCCCTGCTCAGCCAGGGAGGTGTTTTGGGCTGGAAATGTCACTGCTGGTTGCACTGGAGGAAAATGTGACCTGTGAATGCAATCCAGGCTCTCTAGATCCAGCTCATGTTCTCTCCCTCCTCTCTACAAGGCTTCCCTTCTGCTTCCCTAAGAGGTCCAGTATTGCAGGAATCCCCATCCTTATCTGTCATGGCTGGAGGTGGTGTGGGGACATTTTTGTCACTGCTAGTGCTTTCTTTGCAAGTGTCCCACCCATCCAAAGCCATTGTTGGGGGTCTCCAGGCAAACCACCCAAGGTTGTGTCCACCTTGCTCTGCATGTGTTGGGTTGGGCTTGTTTGCCTTCCCAAAGCTCACCTGGTAACAGGGGTGTGACACACATGAGGACACGGTGAGTACCACCTTGTGCTGCAGCCAGAGGGGTGGTCAGGCCCTGCTGGCCCTGAGCCCTCTTCATTGGCCTCCCGGGTGGGAGCCTGGGGAGCGGCTGCAGCTCCTGAGAGCCTTTCCCAGCATGGAGACCAAAACCCAACGTTCCCGTTGTTCTTTCGTCTCTGGCCACCAATTAGCGCAACATGAGAACTTGTCTCCCTGATGACACGTCTGTGTGACTCCTCGGATGCTGTAATTGCAGGGTTTTCAGCAGCCAGGGTGTGATGAAATGGTAATTGTGACTGTGTGTGCCGTGAAAGACGTGGCTCTTTGGCGAAGCTTAATTAGGAAATAGGGACACTGTTGGGAATGGCTCTGTGATGCGATTTTCCTAATGAAAGCTACTGAATAGGCAGCCTTGTAATGAAGAACAGACTCGAAAGGGGCACTGCCAATTGCTCTTCTCTAGTGTTAATTTTGTATTTCCTCTCCATTGTTTCTAATACCCTCTTGGAAAAGCTTGAAGATAAAATGCTTTATTTTCTTACGCCTCGTATCCTGTTTGGCAAGCCGCGATTATAGCATGTGCATCTGGAATACATGAGTGGCCAGGCATGAGCTCCTTCAGACTTGTTAATCTCTGATTTCAAGCTCTGCCTCTGAAAAAGAAAAAAGGCAATTTCAGCTTGCGGTGAGACGATCCGTCTCTTGTCAGCGTGGTGCAATGGGAGGTGCTCGGCTGAGTTTGCAGATGCAGCTGGAGAAGAGCTGGCTCCATTGGGTGTGAAGAGCAGGATGTTGCGGGAAGCATGGTGTGGTTGGGAGCAGCGTGGTGGGGTTCATGGTCCAGCCTTGGCTGTGTTTGTCTCGTGTCCTCTCCTTGCACACGCAATTGCTGTACTTAACTGTGACCTGCCCCGTGTGAGAGGTCACCCGGGTTCCAGTCTTCTGCTGGTAAGAGGGAGCCCTGGGGCTGCTGTGTGGTTCAGCACCTGCACCGCACCATTCCCGTAATGCGGGCTCCAGGCAGGCAGGGGAAAGCTCTGCAGATGGGTTCAGCCAACAGATGTGAGCGTGACCCTGCTGCTGAGTTAAAAGGGGAAATAGGAAAACACAACCTGGGTGACGCTGTCCTGTGGCACTGACAAGTCAGAGAGGGCGGATTTAGATTGCAGATGACATGAGCTCTTAGGCAGAAGCTCTTCCCTATGAGGATGCTGAGGTGCTGGCACAGGGTACCCAGAGAAGCTGTGGCTGCCCCATCCCTGGCAATGTTCAAGGCCAGGTTGGACACAGGGGCTTGGAGCAAGCTGCTCTAGTGGAAGGTATCCTTGCCCGTGGCAGGGGTTGGAACTGGATGAGCTTTAAGGTCTTTTCCAACATAAACCATCCTATGATTATGGTTTCTTGGTGCTGCAGGGGGATCATCTGCATTTGTAAGATAGATGGGGATGGGGCTTGGCTTTCCCTCAAATGCTTTGACAAAATTCTGTCAGTGCGTGGGGTGGGAGCACCTTGGGTGCTCCTAAAAATGCTGCTGGTTCTTACTTTTGGGGTGAGTTTAAGCAGAAGTGGGCAGAGCCTGCCATGAGCAGCTCATGTGACAATGGTGCCTGGGAATGGAGGTGCTGGAGCATCAATTCCCGGGTCACACTGCACTGGCTGCCTGGTGCTGCCCCAGCTGAGCAGGAAGAGCTCAGCTTCAATCCTATCCTGTGACTGTCCTTAGCAGCTGCTGCAGTAGGGAATTCATTATCTTTTTTATCCTGCATTGGAGGGGTTTGTGCTCTAACGTAAAGTTATTTTCAATACTGTGTTGATGCTTGTTCAGTGCCATGCTGCTTAAAAATATGTGTATGGCTGCTGTGTGCACGCTTTAGGAAGGATGGTGTAGTCTTGAGCTTGCAGAAGTGTTTTTCATCCCTTCCACAAAGGCCATTCTTTGTTGTCTCAAATTAGGATGAAACGCTTCCCCTTTCAGCTGCTTCCCCCATCGCTCTATGTCTATTTAAACCCACAGCTCGGAGGCTTCTCTGCACACAAGCTCTCATCCTTTCAGGTGGCATTTCCCTTTTCTCATTGTTTCTGGCAACCTGTACATGTGAAACTCCACAAATGGTTCTTCATTCTCGGAGTGTTTGTGTTAATAAACCTTGCAAGTCAGTACCCACACTGTGCACCCTCCATGTGATGGAGTTACAGCAGCTCTTGGGTGCAAAGGCTTTGCCGTCTGGCCAAGCAAACTCCAGCCTTGCAGGCCGGGGCTGGACAGCATCCCTGCTGCTTCTCATCCTTATGCATGAATCTTGCTTATCTGAGATGTCTTCTGCCTGAGGCTTCCCTCCCTGGATAAATTAGCTGCATTGCAATCAAAGCCAACGAGCCTAATGTCCCCTAAGGACTGCTCATTAGATGCAAATTGTTCCCAGTTTGGTCTGGTCTGAGTGATGCTGGGTGCTAATCCTTCAGGGAACTTGGTGATGTGCAGGAATGGCTTCATGAGTCTAAATCCACATATGCAAAGTGGATTAAGCACACACAGAGACTGGGGATCTCCTTTGTGGTGGGCTCAGCTGACAGAGCATGGTGTTGGGTTCAAAAGTGATGGCAGGATAGCAAGTATTTAATCACATCCTGCCTATTCCCTGTGGTCTCCAATTGGAACACCAGCGTGAGTGTGATGCTTTAAGATGAAGGGAGTAGCCTTTGGCTCTGGAAACCAGGCACTTGCCACTTCTTAGGAGCTTGGTTTCTAGTGAAGAGCTGAGATGAAGGACTGTCCCTGCAGGGACAAGGGCCCTGTGTGCTGTGATGCTCCTCCCTGTCATGGGAGGACACGTGGGATGGAAAGGGTTCAGGCTGCATTTGCCACGTGGGCTTTTGCCCTTCTTGGTCCTGTGATGTGTGACCGGGGGGGTTTGGGGGCTTGGTCTGCATGTGAGACCCCCGCTGGTTGGGGCTGTGCCAGTCTGGCTGGAGGCACCTCAGAGAAGGGCTGCTCTCAGTGCCCCTCACAGCTGCCAGGGCACCTTCTAATGCAGTCACCAAGCTAGGAGAAGGGATGGAGAGTGGTGGGATAGGGCCTTTATGTGAAGAAGAGGACACCTCTTGGCTTACCTTCTCCGTGGTGTTTTGGGCTGATATGGATGTAGCTCTGATGGCTGTACGAGGCCAGAGGATGGTCTAGCTCAGGGTGGGTCCAGGGACTGGACCTCACTTGCTGTGATGGGACTGCCCTGAGCTCTCCTGTCCCACCATTTTCCCTCTGTGCAGCTTGCCCTTCTTCACATCTGCAGGGTCTGGCACATCTGGGGTGCAGCAGTGGCCTCCAGCCCAACTTGAGCTGCTTCTTCCTGGAGGTTAACGGAGAGTTTCGAAAGGTTTCATGTTGTAGGCTCATCATTCCCCTCTCAAGTGGCAAGTGTGGATGCTGCTGTGATATTTCAGTGCTGTGGGTTGTTAAGATGCTCGGAGACTGCAAAGCCTGGTGGGGTTGGCCATTGCTGCGTGTCCCACTGTTGGATGGATGCACACCTCTCCTTGATCTGTCTTCTTGTCTGGAGACTTCCTTTCTTCGCGTCAATTGTAATGATGGTGCTGCGGTTGTACTGACTCCTCTGGTCAAAGTAGGGCTCGCATCCTTCTGTGAATCACAGTCCATTTGCCCTTGGCCTGAGGGGGATAGGGAGCAGCCAAAACAGCCCTTGCCATCATCTGTCTGCTGTGGTGCTGCAGCCAGCGGTGCTGGAAGTAAATGGAAGGTTTTGGGCAACCAAGCCAGGGACTGAAAAGGCTCCCGAGTTCCCAGCAGGGCCTCCACAATGGCAGGAAGCAACTTCTAAAGCTTCCTTTGGATACACAGGGCCTTGGGGGAAAGATTTACTTGCTTGTTTATGCTGTAAGTTAATCTATTTAGTGGGTTTGGCATTAAAGCTCACAAAAAGCCTTCTGAAATGGTCACGCTGCTTGTTTGTAATGCTTTGTCTCTCACTCACTTTGTTTCACAGCTGGAGGAGTTAAGCAGAGACAGAGCCAATTGACATCTCCCGTGTAAACTTGTTTTTCCAAACAGGCTGAAGGAATTAGCATCAGCTCTTACTGTCCTTCACTGCAAGGGAGCTGCAGGGGCAAAAGACAGCATGGGGCAGAGGTTGGGGTCCCCTCCGGGAGGGACCCTTCATTGTGCGTGCTCTGTGCCACTTTGCTCGGTTGCAGGTTGCTCCCTGGACTTAACTGGAGCTAACAGATGATTTTGCAATAGCAAACTCCACAAACCAAACCCAAACTCCCCAGACCTCAGCACCCGTCCACATGAGCCAGTGAAGCAGGATAGGGAGCAACATGATGTGTTTTTTTAGGGGGAAGAAGTCCTGGGAAGTGTTTGGAGAGGCATAGGGAAGTGCTGGGTCCGTGGAACAGAGAATGGCTGATGA
This sequence comes from Amazona ochrocephala, assembly GCA_039720435.1. NCBI lineage: Eukaryota > Metazoa > Chordata > Aves > Psittaciformes > Psittacidae > Amazona > Amazona ochrocephala. The sequence goes on from CM077879.1 coordinate 83,305,627, forward strand.
GAGCTTTTCATGGTATCGCGGTATCATTATCTCCCTTTGTGTCTGGTGCTACCCTAAATGTGATAATGCCACCCACGTGTAACCTGACAGTAAAAATGGATTCTTCCCAAGAAGAATCTCCAAAAAAACCGCATGTACACAGCAACTGCTGTAGAAAGCATGTGGGACAGCTGGAGTGGAGATCTATGCCTAGAGGTAGCAGGTGCTGGGCTCCCTCCCAAGCTGAAGGCTCCGCTGCAGCATCTTCAGCACGGGAGGGAACCCATCGTCTTCAGCCTCAGTGATGTCTTTAGCTTGGGAGGGGGCTTAGTGCCTGCCATGTCTGGGCGTGGACCTCAGCCCCAGGTGTCCCATATGCTTTTGGGAGACTGTCTCCTGCTGAGCTTGGAAATACCTGGAGTCTTCTCACCTTTGCCTCCTCTGAGTGGCAACCCCTGCAACAGGGATGTCTCCTTTTGGCCTTGTCCCATCAGGTTGAATGGTCACCCTAGGGAGTGTTGGGAGGAACCATCTAATGCTCTGTCGTGTCCTGCACTTCCCTCTTGGTGCGGGGGCACTTCGAGCTTCTGCCTTTAGTTGGGAAACACCTTCCCCTCTCCCCTCTAAATGATACATTTGATGAGTGTTTTCATGGTTTCCCCTGGTCCTCCCCTGTGACACAGCCACTTCTCTGCTGAACTTCCACCTTCCCTGAAGAGCAGCCCTGGAGTTTCCATTACAGCCAGGCTGTGCCGAACACCAGCGCTGTCTCCAGCCTAAATCTTCTTGGGGCTTGACTGTGATGTTGGGTGAAACTTTAACCCTCACTGTTGTGATAAAGACTGATACAAGCTAAAATTAACTCTTGCATCATGTGGCAAGGGTTTTTTGTAATTGCTGCCAGGAACAAGTATGTTTCCTGTCTGAAAAGTGAGTATAAATAACTGTTCTTTTACCCTGACAGGTATGTGCCATTTATGCTGGTTTTTTGAAGAGAAAAAGAGGCATTTCTGACCCTAGCTGAGCTTTGCCAAACACCCAGAGCCCATTGGGCGGATGGTGTTTGGGTTGCTGGTGTCCTGTGTCATGTCTCTGCTCCCATTGCAGGCTGGCTGAGGGCAGCGTGCGGGTGCCAGGGAGGTGCCGCAGTGCTGCCGGCTGCGCGGCACTTGAGGCAGCGCTGCTCCTGCCAGTGGGAGCAGGACAGGGGATGGGTTTGGCTCTGCTCCTGCCCAGCCCTGGTTTCATGTGTCGGAAGGTGAGCAAAGCCTTGATGAAAGGGAGGTAAAAAGAAGCACAGGGTAGGGCTGGAATTTCTTCCCTTTGCCCCCACTTTTATCCCCCTTTGCCCCCCCTTTTCCCCAGTGAAAAAAAAAAGAAAGCTTTTTCCCCTTTTTCCCTTTTTTTTCCCCTTTTCCCCTTCCCCCCCTTTTTTTTTTCCATTTTTTTCCATTTTTTTTTTTCATTCCCCCCCCCCCCCCCTTTTTTTTTTCCTTTTTTCCTTTTCTAGAAGTTACTGTTCCATTTCAGGATGTACTTTACAATGGTGAAATCCAAGAAATTCCCAGAGACCTCTGTAGCTGCTCATCTGCCTTGAGACAGGAGGATTGAAAAGGTAATGGGGACCGAGGAATGCAGACCGAAAGGGCCATCAGGACAGGAGGGGCTGCTGAGGGTCTCTCTCTGGCCTTAGGGCAGGGACCTCTCCCATTAAATTTGGGTCTCTTGCTGCTTTTTCTGCCTTTAAGGACATGGGCACAGGTAACTCTCTTCCCTTTTACAGCAGCATCATTGCTGTGATTGAGTTTATCCTGTTTCCCACCCCAGCAGAGCAGGGCTTATTTACTCCCTGTCCTTCAGTTTGAAGCTTGTCCATCAGCATCTGCAGGAATGGGATTTCTGAAGTTTCCTTCAAAACCCCAAAAGTAATAGACCTTATTCTAACAGCATCAGGGAGACACGTTCCTCCCTGTTTCAGTTCCCAAAGCTCAACTCTTGGACAGTTCAAGAGTGCTGTGTTATAGGAGCTAAAAATAATGGAGGTGAAGGGTACAGCGTGGGGTTTTGTAGCTGGAAACGGAGATGAAGGCAGCGTCTTGCCAATGGTAAGGGCATCTCTGGTTGAAAGGACCTGCAGTGAGTCACTGGGGTTGCATACAGAGAAGTGTTTTTTGAAGAGAGAGCGTACCATTGCAACTGTGCTGCTCAGTGATGGCTTGGTGGGACTAATGCAGAGATTTGCATTTCCCAGCATCAGAATACACCAGGGCTTTAAAGGGGGGGTGAGTGGAATTCCCCCACTGTCTGTCAAGAAAACTCTAACTCCTGTCCTGAAAAATGGTAATCATACTAAAGGACATGTTAAAAACAAGTCGAGAGGAAGGCTCAGTGTGCAGGATGGGTGCTGGGGGGATTGCAGACAGTTCTGCCCTGGACATTATCACCCTGGTGTGGTTTCAGTCTCCCTTCAGCATTGCTGCCAGGGTCTAACAGTGGTCATGGTCTCCACGTAGCTGCCCCATTGACACTGCAACCTCACAGCAAAGCCCCAGAATAGTTTGCAAGTGCCTTTAGCTCATGTGAGTCTGCCATGGGTCCCAGGCTGCTGCTGTTCAGGAAGCACAGAGTTAGTTCATTCAGGCCTGAATGTGGAAGCCACAAACCTCCAAATGACCGGTTTGAGCTCAGGTCAGGCGTGATGCAAAATGCTTTAATCCCCACCCAATTGCTGCTGAGTATCTGTCTCTGAGAGGTCCCTTGGCTTCATCTACTACTGGTCTGCTCAGTGTTAATGATGATGGTGCTGTGTCCCCTCTGCAAATTAGGTACCTGAAAGGCTGAACGTGGCACCTACCACTGATGAGCTGCTGCTGTTCTCATGCTCTCCCACCAGTTCCAATGAGGCCCCAGAACTGGAAAAGGGGTCTCCTTTGTTTTCATCCCACACCTTCACTTGCTGCCAGTGCTGCTGGTGAGGAAGATGGTAGAGATGCTGCAAAACCAACACCTACTTTAATAGACTACTAGTCTTCAATCCACTGCTGGTTGAACTTGACTGGATTGCAGTTTCCAGAATGCCCTTACTACACATTGCTGAGACTCCCTTTCTGTTACTTTATGCAGCTGCAGCTATTGCTGCACAGGGACAGGCTCTGGAAGGGTCAGAAAGGTTTTGTTGAGTGCTAAGAGTATCACAAGCAGCACGTGTTCTCCATGAAGTTGATGCCATGGTATCCTCTGCAAATGAAGGGGTCAGTGGTTCACACGCATCATGCCTGAGCAGCTCCAGTGCCTAAAGGGGCTACAGGAAACCTGGAGAGGGGCTTTGGACAAGGGCCTGTAGGGACAGGACAAGGGCAATGGCTTTAACCTGCCAGAGGGGAGACTGAGATGAGCTCTTAGGCAGAAGCTCTTCCCTGTGAGGGTGCTGAGGCGCTGTCAGGGGGTGCCCCGAGAAGCTGTGGCTGCCCCATCCCTGGCAGTGTTCAAGGCCAGGTTGGACAGAGGGGCTTGGAGCAAGCTGCTCTAGTGGAAGGTGTCCCTGCCCGTGGCAGGGGTTGGAACTGGATGAGCTTTAAGGTCCCTTTGAACACAAACCAGGCTGGGATTCCATGAACAGTTATTGTGTGTATGAATAAGCCCCTTCTTGGACATAAGTATGGTGCACCTTGCCTAGCCGTTTGCTAGCTCTGGATGGCTTAGTTTCATCTGAATCCTTGTCATGATAAAGCATTTTGCAGGCAGGTAATGGCACATTCTTTAGATGGTGGTGAATAGTGACTTGCTATCAGTCTGGTATCCCCCAGTGGTTCTCTCTCCCTCTCTGATCAGCTGGAGGGGAACCAAGTTATCCTGCTTAATCCACTTATCCAGCAGGGATGTCCTGCTCAGCAGTGCTGAAACCTGAGTGGTAACTTCTCTTGGTCCACTGCTTTGAGGTTGCAGCAGGTTACTGCTATCAATGCTGTCTGTGCATGCAGTGGGAAGGGTGAGAAGTCCTGTCACAGCCTGACAGACTGATGCTTCCTTACCAATAGCTTTTACTCTCTGGAGGAAGCTCTGGGAGAGGAGAGGCTGGTTATGGTGGGGTCAGGTGATGAATTAGTGAAGGAATGATCTAGATGGCTCAGGAAAGTGAATCTGCCCACAACTGACACAACCTGCCAGAATCTGGCACATCAACTCACAACTTTCCCTTGTCTTAACCAGCCGTTGAAAAAGGCAGCTCCATCTTTCAGATTCAAGCTACCCCTGTTATCTGAAAGGCTGAGGCTGCGTATGTCTGTTGAGGAGCACGAATGACCACTGGTACCAAATGCAGACAAATTTCCTCAGTAGTTTATCTCACAGGAGCAAATATTGACCAGCTCTGATTTTTTGTTTCCCCCATAACCCATTAGACAACAGCCTTGCAAACCTATAAGTGTCCTTCTAGGGACTGACTCAACATGCCATAGAGCTCCCTCTGCTCCAAGTTTTACTGTCTGTGAGGATTTGGTCCATCTGAGAAGGTAAATTCTCCCTTTTTGCTATGGGGAGATGCAAGCATCTGTGCTCAGAGCTCTCGAAGCTGGCAGATCTTGTGATGGCTCTTGTATGTTCTGTTGTCTCAATAACTCCCAGTGAGGTGTGAATTATGGATGTTGTCTTTTGACCTTGGCACTGTCAGTATGTGTCTGCTAATTAATGCACTGTCATTCCTGTACTAGCAGATATAACCTCTAAAAATATTTAGAGGTGCCTCTCTGATGATAAGGATATGGCAGTAAGTTTAAAGCAGGGAGAAGGTTAAGACCTGATCCACGCTTTAGTTGTGCCATGAAACCTTCCAGCAATGGGACTTCTCAAACTCTTTGGGGAAGACAGGCAGGAGATTTTGCCCTCTAAATGGGGATGACATTTCAGTTGGTGTCAGCAGAAACCCAAGCTATTGTGGCTATAAGGAAAGCTGCCTAGGTATGGAGTGATGCTTGAATTGGCCATCCAAACTGGAAGACAGACCCAAGCTGCTTGGGAAGGGTGTAAGTCCTGTACCCCATGACCATGCTGAGCAAATGGGGAGAAACTGGTGATAAATGGTGGAAAGAGTCTTTCCTTCAGAACTTGGCTGTGGTTGATTGGTTTGTAGTTGTTCCTTTAGCATCAAGGTGAGAAGAGCCCAGTTCCATGAATGTGTGGGGAGGAGCAGGTCTCTTGTCTGCTCTCAATCTACTCATCCCCGTCACAAGATGGTGGTACATGGCTGTGGGAAGGGGCTGAGGGAACTGACCCTTATGGACCCTATAAGAAAGATGGGGAGAGACTTTTTAGCAGGGCCTGTTGTGACAGGATGAGGGGTGGTGGTTTTAAACTTAAAGAGGGAGGTTCAGGCTGGATGTGAGAAAGGGATTCTTTACAATGAAGGTGGTAAAACACTGGCACAGGTCACCCAGAGAGGTGGTGGATGCTCCATCCCCAGAGACATTCAAAGGCCAGGCTGGATGTGGTTCTGGGCCACCTGATCTAGTTAAGATGCCCATGCTCAATGCAGGGGGTTGGACTGGATGAGTTGTGAAGGTCCCTTCCAACACAAACTATTCTATGATTCTATGACCCCCTTCAAAGAAGAGAGGGTTCCAGGATTGCTTGAGCCCAGCCTAGCCATGTGTGTTGCCATTTAGGGGAGTGCAGAAGGTCATTGCTTGAACCTGGACTGCAACTTTCATGTGTCTTTCCTGTGTCAGCCTCTATTGCTGAGCCACATGCCCTGCTCCGGTGTCTTGCAGCCCTGCGTGCAGGGACAGCCTGGTTATTTCTGACCAGACCATTTGTGTGTGGTCTTTTTGTAGTTTCTTGAACCCGACCGTTGAGTTTCCTGGAACTGCTGGGCCCAAAGCAGAGCCCTTTGCATGTTAACAGCCTCACAGCTCACTTGCGCAGCATGGCGGGAGCCACGTGTGGTTCTCGGATGTGGCAGGAGAGTGAAATCATCGTCCAGAATAGGAAACGGTGGCACAACTTCCCCCCAGCTCCAGAGCACTTCTCCTTTTGGCACCAGCACGCGGGAAGCTGAAGTAAGATCTCTCACAAATGCAGAAGCGTGGGTAGCTCTTGGAAACCATCTCAATGGATGATCCCGTGGTGCAGCCCTCGGCTCTGCCCGGTGGGGAGGAGTATGTGTTTGTGTGAATGGATCAGAGCATGGTTTGTGGCTTCCCCTTCAGAAAGGAAGTCTACTTGGTGCGTCACAAGAGGCAGAGGATGGGTGGGCTGCAGGCTCTGCAGTATTTGTTCCAATGAGTTGCCTTCTCTAGTTCTCCTGCCCTTGGGAACTAGCAGTCCATGTCATTACTTGCCCCTGTGTTTTCTTAGGTTGCAGCCCTGCTTGTGGCACATTGCTTAATCCCACAGGATTATTCCCACTTTCTATGATTATTTGTCCTGTGCTGTTGGAAAGGGAGAGCCATCGTGCGAGTCCCGGCTGTGCTTGCTTGGATGCTGCTTGCCACTCCTACGGCTGCTTCTGGGAAAGGTGCCGGGGCTTTTGCTGGAATTTTCTTCGACCTCATTTGATTACCAAATCCTGCGTGCTTGGTGGGAGGGCAGAAACACCACAGGGAAAGCAGCACATGCAAAAATACCTGGAGCCAATGCATTTCCAAATGCACAAATGACTTCCCAAGGTCACGTGGCTGATCCTGCCGTAGACCCCCAGCCTCACTCACAGAATCCCAGAGAACAACTCAGCCCTGGGCTCTCTGAGGGCATGTGGACATGTGGGGTTAAGTAGATGTGGTTAAGGGCATGTTATGGACGAAGATGACTGCGGGTCAGTCACTTTGCCCCCGTGAACTCCTGGGTCCCACATACAGCTATAGCAGAGCTTTCCTCCTCCAGACTGTGCTGCTGCTGCAGCTCCAGGAGCTTTGGAGTGTCTGGTGGAAGAAAGAACATGCAGGCCCACTGAGGAGAGCAGCTTCTGCATCTTGACCCTGTCCTGGTGTCTGCTGGAGCATGGTGGGCTCTGTCTATTTAGAGAGGGAGTGAGGTTGAAGGGGCTGTTAGAAAAGGTCTCGTTGGGAGTGTTGTCTAGAGAGGAGGTGCTGTCATCAGTGTGGGCAGTGAGAACAGGCAGCGTGGAACAGTTGTGAGTCCAGCAGTAGAGCTAATCCTTTCTGTAAGAGAAGGACTAGATATAAGATTACTGAATACAGTTATAGATAGATGAAAGGTTATGGAATATATACACACAGAGATGTAGGAAGTTTGTAGGCCTGGTTAGAAGTGTCTGGCCAGTCCTGTGGGTATCACTGACATCTTTCAACAATGCAGAAGGCCCTGGTCTAGATCATCTGCTGCTGGAGGACTGAACTTCCACAAGTAGGGCTGTTCTGCTCTACTCCAGGCTGAAATGGGATCAGGGTATGGGCTAAAACATGTTCAATTTGGGCAGATAAGAAGAGTATTTTCATGTTTTGCCTGTCTTGGGGTTGCTAATAAGAGAAGCTGAGATTCAGCTACTGTCACCTGCCTGGTTGGGTCCTGAATCTCGAACCAAGATAAATGGCTGCAGCTTTTTGTCTAAGAGAGTGAGGGTCAGCTCCAGCAAGGAGAGCATCTCCCTGGCGATATTTCACCTTGAACTGGAGCTTTTTGTCTTTGAAAGACAAAGAAAAGCCAGAAGAGCCACCTTCATCTGGGTGTGATAGTGAAGCCCAGCACGAGTGCTGCGAGGCCACATTTCCAGCTCTCGGTGCAGTCTGTGTTTGTGTTGTGTGGCTTGATTGCAAACAGGCAGAGCGGCTCTGCCATGATGTGAACACAGTTATTTGGCCTATACAGACACTCTCTTAGTATCCAGATTACTGCTGAATAAGGGGATGTCTTCATTTCTGATGGTACGAGGGAGATTATGATCTGTTGGATCACTCTGACAGTAGATTTAACCCCAAATTTCAGATCTCAGCAGGCAGCCTTGTCTGGAAAGCCATTCTGTCCTTGCTGGGGATGCTGCCGTGCTTTAGGAGTGGTCACAGGAGGTGGATACATCAGATAGATGAAGCAAAGGCTTTGTTTGACACTGGAACTGTAACTGGGGCAGGTTTTGTGTCTACAGGACTGCACTTTCTTCCTAAAGCCAAGGGGTCAGGAGGTTGATGCACGCACACGGTGTGCCTGCCTCCGAGCCCCATTCAGTGAAGGTGCATGCAGGGCAGGCAGCACCCTGGCGCTGGTTGTCTTGGGTCTCTTTCGGGGCGAGCTCCTTGTCTGCCAGGTGATGCGTTGTGCTGGGAGTGAGAAACTCCTGCAGCCTGTGGGTTCTTCTTTTCGCTCTGATTTTAACAGCCGTGCTTGGGGTGAGTTCTTTGAAGCCTTAATTGCAATTATGGATCTTCCTCTGTTCCCAGGTCTGCCCTAATTGGCTTCCTGTGAGACTTTACAAAGCGGCTAAAAACAAAACCGCGGGGTTTGCGAGGGACTTGGTGGCGTGAGATTCCTGAGCCCAAATAAAACTCGGCTCAGCGAGGCTTCTCGTGCTGCTGCCATCAGACCCATGACCAGACGCGCACAAGGGTGGCATTATACCAAGCGTAAGCTGATTTACATGCTTGCATTCTCAAAGCGCTAATCTATTTTGATTTTTTTCTTTCCTCTCCCCTCTCTGTTTCTTTTCAGCCCTCTAATCTCCTGCGATCCCTGCCAGGTTCCCAGCTCCTTTGGCTGGAATAGGCCCCAGCTAAATCCTTTATCTGTCTATTTGGCAACCCTGGGCGAAGTAGTTAGCAAACGAATGACACTTTTTCCTGGCTCATTAATTAGATTTACTGAGCTGAGTGGTTGCTGCTGCAATAGTCTGGACAAGGCAGTTCTGTATTTGGCTTCTTAGGAATTTGGAGTTTAAAAAAGCAGAGCTCCAAGGCAGTTCTGGTACTCGTGGTCGGATCCACAGTTCCCGTGTGTGTGCTGCTGTTGGGAACACGTGTTTTTCTCATGCATAGCTGTATTGCTGCAGTTTGCTGCTCCCTGAGCAATTCTGATTGTGTGTCATTGGTTTACTGCTTGAAAAGTTTGAGGATGGGTATCTGGGTGCGCTGCTCTTGAGGAGCCCGAGGCAGGATGTCATGGTTAAGGCAAGTGGTTCTTGTGGGTTAGAAAGAACCTTCTGAAATACTGGTATGCTTTTATGTGTTATAGCTATGCTATTTGACATGTCCTGCTCTGTCAGCCTTTCCTGCCATGGTTATAAAGGGGACTATGAAGGTTATTTTGGGAAATAAACATGACAGGATGAAAGAAAATTTGGGATCTATGAGAAACCTGGAGAGGGGCTTTGGACAAGGGCCTGTAGGGACAGAACAAGGGGAATGGTTTTAACCTGCCAGAGGGGAGACTGAGATGAGCTCTTAGGCAGAAGCTCTTCCCTGGGAGGGTGCTGAGGCGCTGGCACAGAGTGCCCAGAGAAGCTGTGGCTGCCCCATCCCTGGCAGTGTTCAAGGCCAGGTTGGACACAGGGGCTTGGAGCAACCTGTTCTAGTGGAAGGTATCCCTGCCCGTGGCAGGGGTTGGAGCTGGAGGAGCTTTGAGGTCCCTTCCAACACAAACCAGTCCAGATTTTGATTTTTGTGCTGCTGCTTTGGAGCCAGTGGCCAATGGAGCTGCAGCAGGGGCCCCGGCCCCTCCTGTGGGAGGGGGAAACTGAGGCACAGAGAGGTCACTCACCACGCCATGGCACCGGAGCTCCTGGTTTCTATTGCAGACTTTCGGTTCCCTTTGTAACCACCAGACAACACGGTCTTCTTCTCAGCTCGAGGTATGAGTGCTCTGGGGGGGAGGCAAGTGCTGAGATCTTGTCATCTGCTGCAGCCTGGGGACCCAGTGCCAGGGCGCTGGGGCACCCTGCGGAGGCTGATGGTGGTCGTCATATTGTGTGCTGCTGTTGCTGTCATCCCATTCAGAAGTGGGCAACTCTAACATGGAGACACCAAAGTGGGGGTCTCTCAGCCTGCCTGGTGACACAGCGAGGGGGGTGTCCCCAGAGAAGGAGCAGCAGTGCTATACAGGGCACTATTTAAGCTCCTTTGCAGAGGGCACTTTGTTGATATAAACATCTAAACCAAAAATTAATTACTTGCCCATGGTTGGATGGGGTGATGCATGTGTCTTGTCCTCCTGCAGATCTTTCAGGACGTGGCTCTGCTTTGGTCTCCTATTTGTCAAGATCGCCAAGGCTTTCCTTATAGAAGGGGGCACAGAAGATGACTGAGTCCCTTTGCCTGTGTTCAGCTGAACATCTGACCCAGTGGCTGGTTCTGTGTGCTGTGAAATGACATCTCAGGAAGGTGACCCTGCTCCTCTCCTGAGCATATTGCAGTGACGGATGCTCTGTGCAGACTTGTGGCTACTTCAGCCCATGACTTGTGCAGTCTGCCCCATCAGCCGATGCCACTGGATGTGAGAGGGTCTGGTCCTCCTTTTCTGGTCCTTGCATCCCCTGTCACTGTTGGGAGCAGGGTGTAAAGTGAAAAACTAATGCTCATGGAGAGGAGTCAGTGCTTTTAGCATAGGCTTCCTGAAGTCCATGTTAACTTCTATTGTACTGTGTCCAACAGGAGACAACTGTTTAAAGGACTGAAGGGCAGCTGCAGGCAAAACCAGACATGGATGCTACACATGCTGTCTAATCTCAATACCCTGCCTGCTAAAAGACAACGGAGCTGGTGCAGGGCCTGGAGCACAGTGTGATGGGGAATGGCTGAGGGACCTGGGGGTTCAGTCTGGAGAAGAGAAGGCTCAGGGGGGGACCTGATTGCTCCCTTCAACTGCCTGAGAGGAGAATGAAGCCAGGAGGGGGCTGGGCTCTGCTCCCAAGGAACAAGGGATGGGATAAGAAGAAACGGCCTCAAGCTGCACCAGGGGAGGTTTAGATGGAGCTGAGGAACAATTCCTTCCCTAGAGGGTGCTCAGCATTGGAACTGCCCAGGGCAGTGCTGCAGTCACCATCCCTGCAAGTGTTCACACACTGTGAACAGAGACGAGGCCCTCAGTGCCATGGGTTAGTGGTGGCCTTGGCAGTGCTGGGCAACGGTTGGACTTGAATCATCAAGGTCTTTTCCAGCCCCATTGGTTCTCTGATTTAAATTGGGCTGGGTTGTGCCGTGGCTGATAAAAAGAGCCAAACACCCCGGTGATCTGTAATAGCGATCACAGAGGCAGACCTGCAGCAGTTACTGCAAGGAGTTTTGTAGTCAAAGAGCTGGGGGAGGAGAGCAGAATTAGCTGTGAGATGTCAGGAAGCTGAGACCCGAAGCAATTCGCACTTAACCCACTTGAGAGCTGCCCTCCCAGAGAGTGGCAGTTGTTTATCTGCCAGGGACCCACCGCTGCCAGAAGCAAATTGTCGCCTCATTCTGCTAAAGGCGGAGGGGTCAGGCTCGCTAATGAGACAGGTCCTTGCACCTCCCCATTTAATTTGGAGAGCAAAGCATACTCCCAAAGGGAGGTAAGCTTCCCAGGAAGGTGTGCCCATCAGGTCTCCGGGTCTTTGATCCCCCCCGGGGGTGGCAGATGTGAGGCACAAGCTTGAACTGTCAAAATAACCTCACAGCGATGTTGAATTCACGTTTTGAAGTTAAAAGCAGAGGAACAACTTGAGAGCTCCCTGGAGGCAGGAAAGGAGGGGGATAGGAGCTGCCAGCTGGGGGTGCTGGGGCGGGAAGCCCATAGGTCTGCTCTGAGCATCCTAAGGCTGTGTGCGAGCGGAGCAGAGCCGCCTCACTTTGCTGAGTTTTCCCAAAGGCACCCTCGGAACCGACACGCAGTCCCCAGTGACCATCTGAGCTCAGGTGTGACCCGAGCTGTGAGGGTTGTGGGTGAAATGGAAAGGGTGCAAAGCGCAGAATGAATGTGGGGACTGGATTTTGCAGCAGCTCTAAGGGTGAAATGCTCTGAGTTCAAGGGGCTACCGGGACACTGGAGTGCTCCCATCTTCCTGGGTGAAGTCACTTAGCCTTTCCCCATCAGCCTCGTTTCCCCATCACTGCATGGGAATAGCATGCTTTTCTGTCTCAGGAGAGTGATTTGAGGATAAAGGACGTTAAATAATGTCCAAGTGTGGCACAGAGGGAATGGGGGGGGTGAATAATTCCCAAAGATCACAGCTCTTGGGGGGAGCTGGTGCTAATCCGGGCTTTGGGCATCAAGTGTTTCAGCCTTAGGGCTGTCACGTGGTTTCTCAAGCGCAGCCTGGAAACTACGTTTTTTAATGTCTAACAGCTATGCAAGCACTGGGGCTGCTTCCATAGAAGGGCCTTTCATTGGAAGGGACCTTAAAGTTGGGACCCAGTCTCAACTCCCTGCCACAGGCAGGGACACCTTCCACTAGAGCAGCTTGTTCCAAGCCCTGTCCAACCTGGCCTTGAACACTGCCAGGGATGGGGCAGCCACAGCTTCTCTGGGCACCCTGTGCCAGCGCCTCAACACCCTCACAGGGAAGAACTTCTGCCTTAGATCTAACCTGAACTTGCCCTGTTTCAGTTTGAACCCATCACCCCTTGTCCTATCACTACAGTCCCTGACGAAGAGTCCCTCTCCAGGTTTCTTGGCAGCCCCTTTAGGCTCTGGGAGCTGCTCTCAGGTCTCCGTGGAGCCCCTCCTGCAGGCTGAACCAGCCCAGCTCTTTTTTCCCCCCTCTCTTTATTTAGCTCCCTGATAAAGCAGCATGTGTCCAGTGATCCATGGGAGGGGCTCTGCCAAACATGTGCTGCTCTCAGGGCTCTAATGCATCACCCTGTTCTGCAGCTGATCCAGGCCATGGCTGTGGTGAGCATGATTATGGGTACTGCTGGGCACAGAGTTGGGAATGGCGGAAAAGATGATGGGAATGGAGAAGTGTGAGGCTGGCACATCTATTGTGAGGGTGCAGGACGGAAGAGGGGGACCCATAGGCTTGAAACCAGGGTCAGCATCTTCAGTGCGAGGCATGAAGAGGAGGATGATTGGGCCAGCGACAGTTCTGGGGGCTCAGTCCTGGTTTGCTAAAAACACAGCTTGTCGTAGCCTGGTGTTCCTCAGTGAGCTGCAGCTGGGCTGTAACTTGCTCCCATCTGTGCCTGTGGCCTGGGGCTGGGCAGGCTCATGCTTTCAGTAGCTGCTGTCACAGGGTGCTGTCACCCTCAGCCCCACACCAGCCCAGCCCAAAACACTCCTGTTCCCCACTGCAGGGGGGATGTGGCTGGGCTCAAGGGTGTCAGTGCTGCCATGGGCTCAGTGTCCCCATGTCCTTTGTGGTGCTGCTGTGTCCGGGGTCTAAAGGGCTTTATCTGGCCTGTTGGGACCTAAGCCCAAGGAACATCAGATGCCCAAGCTGCCATGAGCCACAGTGGCTCTTTGGCCACTGTTTGTCCCTCTGTATTGGTAAGAGAAGGACCCTGGTGATGAGCCCATGAAGAATGTGACCAAGAGGTCTTCACTAGCAGCATCCTTCTGATGAAACCCAGTCACATCCGCCTCGCGTTTGAGACTCAGAGGAAACTTTGTCCAGTGGTACCATAGGAGGATTTCAGTCCTATCAGCAGCAGACCCTGCGTCAGCTCCAGCAACACCCCTGTAGTTACCTTTTGCAATGAGGACACTCTTGGATGAGTTTGGTCATGGGCTCCCCACCTCCAAACAGATGCTGGTGATGATCCCATCATCACTTGAACTGGTATTCTAAAGTGGAGAGCTGATGGCAGGCCTGCTTTGTCCCAGCTAACATCTCTGCTAACAGCCCCAGATGTGTGAGGACTGTACGTGCACAGGGTGTGCCTTCATACAAGGGGTGTTAACCTCTGCTCCAATTCAACTTAAAACCAAAGGGTGTAGGGGTTAATCATGGTTTGCTTTGGGGTTGGAGCCTCCATTTTTCATTAGACAAGAAAATTCAATGGCATGAAGCATTGGGCTGGTTCTTCCTTCAGAGCAATCCTCATGTCAGTCAGAGCAGGTATTGCCATTGCAACACCACTTCAGAAGAAAGGAAGAAAACAGAGACAAAACTGAAAACAGGAACCATCAGATAAACAATGCTGCTGGCACTGAGCTGAGCTCCTTCCTGCTCTCAGCCATCTGGAGGGTCAGCTCCAGGGAGCCCAGCTCTGCCAGTCGGCTCCTCCCAGCAGGGAAACCCGCTGGGAAACCACTGAAAAGCCTTTCCATTCATAAAACCCCTTGTCAGGAGGTGGGTTGAGCACCTGGGTCTCCTCCTCCTCCAAGCATGCGCAGCCAAGGTGCCCCAAGTTCACCCAAGATGTTTCACCTGCCTGTGCTGTGGGGTTAATGTCTTGCTTCAGCTCCAAGGATGACACAAGCATTTCCACAGGGGTGAAGGACTGATAGGCAATGGCTGGTGAGCTCTCAAGTGCTGTTAGTGCACAGGGTTACAGCTGCCTCAGGTGTGGTGATGGGTGAACCGGCGGGGAAGCATCCTTGGTGGCAGGAACCTGCCTGGGTACTGGTTTTCTCAGCCAGTGTCATTGGGAATTGGTGTGATGCTTGTCCCAGGGAGAGCTGGCTTGGTGGGGTCTTGCTCATTGTACCGCAAACCTGAACACTGGGGTGTGCGGAAAATGTTTCATTTGATCAGAAATGAGAAGTTTCATTTTTTTTCTGGGTTGATTTTTACTTTTTGAATCGCAGTCAGATGAGCGCAAACGCTGTTTCAAAATGAGGAGGTGAAAGGTTTTGGTCTGAGTCCTTGAGGCTCAGTGTGAGGGTCATTTCTCCCCTTGTGTACCCTCTGAGCAGATGCATTTGGCTGAAATCCAGTCCAATTCCCTGAGGAATTTGTTTCTCCAGTTATTTTGCTCTTTTTGCTGAGTTTCTTTGCACCCAGTTTTTGCTGCTACTCCCAGTTAATCTGTTACTTTTGTTGCATGCCCTTCTGAAAACATGACCCTCAAGCAGCATCTCCATTATCATTGGACTGGTCCTAAGGCCACCCCATGTGCTGACCTGCATGTTGGGACATGGCAAAGCTGTATGCTGGTATCTGGTCCTGATGCCTGAAGCACGTGGGCTTGCTTATAGCTGCCTGCCAGTGAGTGGTGCAAGTCCTGATGCTGTAAAACAGGTCTGAGACTTCATCAGCTCAAGGATAGCAGATCCCTGAGCTAAAGACAGTGGAGGGGTGCAGCATCAGGACAGGGCTTCTGGTATTTGTCATTCCTTTATTTCTTTCTTTGAAACCTCTGTCTCTGCATCGCTGAAGCAAAGAGAGGTTGCTATTTGGAGTTGGTGTTCGTACCTCTCGGTTTTATTGCTCTGGAGTTTGCAGTGTCTGCATCCCATGAGCCTTGAGCTCAGGCTGCTAATGCAGGTAATCTTGGGGGTGAAATTTGGGAAATCACATTAAAATTCCCATTTGCAGCAACGTAGGAGCTTGGGTGGAGGTGTTTGTGTGGAGCTGACGTGTCTTAGGCATTTCTCAGCTTCCTGTTGGCTTTCTCTTCTGATCCGCTGAGCGCGGTACTTAGTACTCAACAGAGCAAAGCTGTGCCAGGGGCTGGTTGTGTGATTACCACTGAAAGGTGCCCGTGCTCTGGGATCTACAGCCCGAACCCACTTGCCCTACTTCACTGAAGGCTCAAGCTGTTTATCCCCAGCCGCTCCAGAAGCCTCTCCTCCTCCTGTGGCTCTCAGAGAGCAGCTGCAGACCTGCACCCTGGGTAACCGGCTTCCCGTGACCGCAGCAGCTCTGCTTTCTATGCATGGGGATCGCAATGCTGGTTTTGGCGGTGTCATTCAGGGCTATGTGATGCTGAGCGCTGCTGCAGTGGCGTCGTGTGTGGAGCTTGGTGGTTGTTCCGTTCTCTGCTCCACTTCTCACCCTCCCCCAGGTCTTGCAGCACAGCTTCTCAGCTCAGTCCATTGCCCCCTCCGGTGCCTTCGTCCCTGCCCTGGGAGCGGAGCATCTGTGGTGCCAGGCTGGGAAAGTCACGCTGAGCAGTAAAAAGTCAATCCTGCCCTGTGTTAGGAGAGTCATAGAATCACAGAATGGTTTGGGTTGGGAGGGACCTTAAAGCCCATCCAGTTCCATCCCCCTGCCATGGGCAGGGACACCTTCCACTAGAGCAGGTTGCTCCACTTGACCAGGGCTTTGGACAAGGGCCTGTAGGGACAGGACAAGAGGAATGGCTTTAACCTGCAGAGGGGAGATAGAGATGAGCTCTTAGGCAGAAGCTCTTCCCTGGGAGGGTGCTGAGGCGCTGGCACAGGGTGCCCAGAGAAGCTGTGGCTGCCCCATCTGTGACAGTGTTCAAGGCCAGGTTGGACACAGGGGCTTGGAGCAACTTGCTCTAGTGGAAGGACCCAAAGTCTCTTCCAACCCAAACCATTCTGTGATTCTCATCATGTTGCATTCAGTGGGGAGGGACAGGCGTGTCCTGGCAGGACACCGGTGACCATCCTCCATACCCTTCGGCACAAGCTGAGCAGCCCCAGGTAAGCTGTTCACAAAGAGGTGTCTGAGTTCAGCTGTTGGCAGTTTGGTGAGATGAATCACATCTTGTGTTTTGATTTCTTGGGCTGGGCTGAGCCCCCCTTCCTGCCCTGCTGCAAAGAGCCCTATGGGCCCCCCCAGCCCCTCTGTGCCTGATGTGGGATAGCCTGGCCGGCGCCCGAGGGGAGCAGGCAGGCAAACCTGGACAGAAACCTGGGTGCCGCTTTGCCCCTTTTGTGTTACCTTTGTAGGTGCTGTTTGATGTTGAAAGGACTCCGAAACTGCTTTTGCACGTTAGGTGTTTTCCCTGCTCTGTGGTGGGAGTCTCTTATTCAGCCCGGTTCTCAGACACAGTGAGAACAAGGAGCGATCTCTGAGTCTTAGTAAGCTTTCCAGTTCTCACATTCTCTGTTGTAAATGAGGCT
This sequence comes from Amazona ochrocephala, assembly GCA_039720435.1. Taxonomy (NCBI): domain Eukaryota; kingdom Metazoa; phylum Chordata; class Aves; order Psittaciformes; family Psittacidae; genus Amazona; species Amazona ochrocephala. The sequence goes on from CM077879.1 coordinate 83,322,487, forward strand.
TTGTAGTTTAGCAAGACAACACTGCTGGGGGCGTACTCAAGTCCCATAGTGCTGCTGTGCCCTGAAGTTCTTTATCCCAAGGGACCTGCCAGGCTGGTACTCTTCTTTTCCCAAGGCAGCATTTACCACTAGAAAACCACAGAATAGTTTGGGTTGGAAGGGACCTTAAAGCTCCTCCAGTTCCAACCCCCTGCCATGGCCAGGGACACCTTCCACTGAAGCAGGTTGCTTAAATCAGATCTTAGTTTCCTACTGTTAGCATACAGGGATGACCTGTGCCATTCCTGTAGTGAAGTCGTCTCCCTTATTGTGGTTATCCTGTAGGCACAAATGCTGTTTTTATTCCAGAAGCTGGTTTTCTTGTGCCATGAGTTTCGTCTTCTACTTTAAGATGAAATTACTGCTGAAACCTCTTTCCCATTTCACTTTCAAATACTGCAGTTTGCTGGGAATCCCGCATTATGTGCAAGTCCCACAGCAATTTTAAGGTTGCTGGTTCATAGGATGGCTTGTTGCTCATCTGTTACATTAAGACTTTCTGTGTGTGCTGCTCCAGCTCTCCCAGAGTAGGGGGCTGATCTTCCAGAGCAGTTCAAGAAATGGGTTGCATCTGTTGCTGGTGGGACCTTGCAGCAGACAAACCCATCCTTCCCAGCAGAGATGCATCCTGGATACCCTGAATGCGGAATTTGTCAGTGATGAGCAGCACAGCTCATTCCTGGCTGTCGTTTTGCATAGTGACGGGATTGCTGAACTGCCCAGACAAACTTGTGCGTCCAGGAGGCCAAATGCTTTCCTGTGTTGCTTGTTCAAACCAGTCGACCTTTTGGGGGTTTTGATCTTCTGAAAAGCCACCTTGATCTTGGTGTCTTTATCACAAGTGTGCCAATCAGTGCCTTTCTGTCTGGATGACTTCTTGGCATGTGCTTTCTGCATACTGGTACTGTGGGTCCTCTCCACCAAACTTCTGAGTCTGCACTGCTCCTTGGAGCTGTTTCTGCTCTGGATCATTCGTTGGTACCCTGATGGCAACAAATATTCACATCATTTGCCCGTGTTGCATTTTTCCACCCCTTAGCCTGCCTTTCCAGCCCTATGCTGGATGATCCTGTCCTGCTGCCCCTTCGCAACAACATTTAGGTCATGTTTACCACCTAAATCCTGCTGTTTGGATTTGTCTTGTTCAGAGACCCATCACTGAGGTCTTCATGACCCCCCCTTGAGTAGAACATGAATGAGACGTCCATATTCTCTTCTGCCTCTCCTGTATCCACTGTCAAGCTAGATGGTACAAGGTGATTGACCTGGCCTTGGTGCTTACAGCATTAAATTAACACTTTTTTGTTTCAGATTCTCCTTTCTGTCCTGAAATAAGGTGCTTAATTTCTGGTGTCCTCTTCCTTTCCTCCCTCCAAAAGATAGCAGAGGGGATAACATCTTTTTCCCTGGTTTTGTTTGCCTGTAAGTTGTATTTTGCTATGTGAGTAACAGCAGATAGCATCATGAGGATCTCGCTGTGGTTCACGTTTCTAATCTCTCCTGTTCCAAGTAATTTTGCTCCTCGCTTTATAGATGAGAGAATGGGGCAGTCCCACAGGGTGCCCAGGCACTGCTATGACTGGCTTCTCAAGAAATTCAACCCAATGACAAATTTTTACTCCTATCCCTTGCTCTCAAGGCTGTGACACTACATGGCAGTGGTGTGGTGATGATCTCTGCAAGCCAACATGGCTTGGGTGGGTCAGTAGGCGTATGGGTGGATTCGCGGAGATGTAAGAGCTGATTTGTCTTCTGCTTGCCCTCCATGCCCACACTGGTGGTTGGTTATGGTCAGTTCTGCCATGGACAGGGTTTGGTAAGAGCTTGATCTGGTTTTTGCCAGATGGTGTTTTGAAGGGATTATCCATGTTGCTGCTCTGCTGCCTGTTGCTCTGTTGGCTCAGGGAGTGGAGACTCCCTAGAGCGGAGGTTTTGCAGTCCAAGGACCGAAGGTCACTCATGGTCCCTGCCATGGCGTGATGTGCTCTTAGTGCTCAGGGTAAGAGCAACTTTCATCCTTGCTCAGTGAGACAGGAACCTGAGGCCCTATAAGGCAGTTGTGTAGTGCTGGGCTGGTTGGATGGTGCCACTGTCCTTCGTGAGCACCCTGAAAGGATGTTTGTCAAACCAGTCACCTCCTGGATCTTTTGATACACTGCCTTTGTGTGGTTTGAACGAGCATCTTATCACCTTCATCTCCCTGCTCTTTGCAGAACACTCAAGTAGTAAACACACAAAGGCTGAAGCTTGAATCTTAAAAATTGCAGGTTCCTCCCCTCATTGCCCTGATTTCTACAAAGACTTCCTCCAGATGCTCTGTCTCTCAGCTCTGGGTTTCTATCTTTGGCTTCTGTATGGGCGTAGAGGCAGTAAAATCTTGCAAGCTAAGGGTAGCTAAACCCCAGGATTTCTTCTTTAATATAAGAAAAACAGGCACTTTCATTGGAGGAGCAGCAGGTACCATGCACGGTGCAGCCACATATCCATCTCCTCCACTGCAATGGGGATGCATCTCCAAAAGCTTCCATCCTACCTGTTGCTCACTGACCATTTTGAGGATGCAGTGGGGGAGGCAGAAAGCTCAAGTGCTCCTCAAGAGAGATGATGACCTTGCTGAGGTGCTCATATGAGTTTCTTGCCCTGAAAAAAAGCTCTGGGTAGGATCGATTTGCTTTACTTTCCAGTGAAGTGGTTTTCCTTCTATTGCAGCATCAGCCCGAGCTCCTTTTTTGTTTAGCCTTACCAGGCTCCTTGCCATTTTCTTCCCAGTGCCCTAAGCTCTACCACAGCAGTGAGCCAAGTGCTGAGCCACCTCCTCACACTAACCCATGAGTTAGCATCTCCACAAGGCAACCATTGTGGCTGTCAGCAAACCTGGGCAGTGTATCCATGAGCTGATCCTGTGGGTGAAGAGGCTTGTTTTTCCTCTCCTGTTTCCTGCCTGGGATGCTCAGCCAGCAGTCTCGGAACAATCAGTGCAGGAAATGGCATTATCCTGCTGTGTGGGTACCCAGAAGCTTTCTCTGGTGCTGGTGGAGTGGTGCCTTGCTTCCCTGCTGCAGGGTCCCTTCAGAGGAGGCAAAGGACTTTCAGCTAGGTCCTTTCCTGCGTGTGTGTGTCTCAGGGAGATCCTGCTGGATTTGCTATCATGGAAGGGAAAATCTTGATCTTTGAGCTCTTTCCCTCTGTCCCCATCTAATGGTGGTTGTCCTGGACTCCACCACAGATCAAAGCAGTACTTTGGATGTTGAAGCAAGGACATGTGGGCTTTACTGCAAGAAAAGTGCTTCTCCCTGCAGAAAAGCCCTTGTGACCCCCAATTTGGCTTCTCATGTTCCCTGTCCTGACCATGTTGGAACTGCTAATGGCCTCAGTCATCTCCTTGAATTGGCTGCTGCGTGCAGAGGGACCTTCTTCTCCTGGGGCAGCATCATCCTGGGCATGAAGGAGTTACAGTGTTCTCCTTTGCTCTGATACTGAGCAGAAGCAAAGCTGTGAAGGAGAAAGGTCCCAGGGCTGTGAAGGCAAGGGGGGACACCAGGTTCTGTCTTAGCTGAGTGGAAAGCCCCTGTCATGGAGCTGTGACACCCTGAGGGATTTCTGTAGCTTTTGGCTTCACAGCCTGGTAAGAAAAGATTCTTTTTTGGTGGTGGGGGGGGTTTTTTCATACTCCTTGAAAACTGAGATTTTTAGCAAACCTTGTTCCTCAAAGCAGGCAAGTAGAAAAACTGCTTAACTTTTCCACACGTTGGCTTCCCTACCCCTTAAATGGTGACTGTATGGTTTGCGTGGTGTTTGAGCGCTGCTTTTAAGGCACAGAGTTACTGCAGAAGGGAAACCAGTCTCTTCTTAGAGAACAGCCAGGGCTTGAAGTCCCGTAGCTTGATTTTGTAAGGCTGGGGCTCAACATGTAAGTGAGGTGTGGTGGGATAAATCCCTTCTTGCTTTGCTCAGCTCTTACTAAGGCTGTGCAGAGCAGGAGTGGCAGTAGATCTTGCCACACTTTTCTGTACACAGTATGTACGCACCTCTAAAGAGAGGTGGTTAATGCCTTGTCCAAGGGTGATACTCAGATGCTGCCTGAGGATGTTTCCCTCAAGTGCTGTGGTGTCTTCTCTGTTCCTGCTTCCTAGGAACAATATCTGTAGGTGCTTCACAGTGGGGCTGTACAGATGTGAGGGCACTGTCTTGCGTTGCCTGTCAGGAGAGCTGTGATGATCCAGTGTTGGAAGGTCTCTTGTCACCTTCCCTGCTGTCTTGTCTCAGTTGGTCCATCAAACCTCTTCTCTCTTCCCTGGGTGGTAGTTGTGCTTTATTTGAGTTGTTGATGCCCGGGAGGAAGGCAGGGAAACCCACATCTTTTGCAACACGTTGTGTTCTGCTTGGAAGTGTGCAGAGCAGCAGCCAGCCTTGACGATGAGGGTGTCCCCAAAGGGTGCCTCAGCACAACTGCTTGCAGCGTTCACCCTGGCCTATTGTGAAACATGACCACAGGCAGTTCACTGCGTGGAGCCTCCCTTCCACTGGCTCCCAATACCTCTGGTTTTGCTCTTGGTTTAACACTTCTGCTACTGAGAGTCCAGCAGGAGGGAGATGATGAAGGGACCGATTCAAGGAGCTGCTCAACACCATCATAAACCATTGCAAAGCACTCATTATGAACCTTGACCTCAACACTCCTCTGTCTTGGTGTTCTTGAGGTGCTTAATGAAGCTCTTTGGCAAGGCTGATTATGTCCTTCAGAACTATCCCCTGCCACATTTTGCTCAGTGTGGGTGGGAAAGAAGGGAGAGTTTGGGGAATAAACAGAAGAGATTGCAAACTTCCTGCTTCTTGGTTGTGGTGAGCAGAGTCCTCTCCCATGAAAAAATGCTTCCATAATCACTGCCTTGGGAGGAGAGGTTTAACTTTGTGTGTGGTCCATAGCATGCCAGGAAACAAAACCAACAAACCCAAAGACTGTGTTTTGTGGTTTGAAAGTTTTGGTGGTATCTTTCTCCTGAAATGTTCAATATTTTGTCCTTAAATTTCATTGCTTTTCTGTGCTGGGATCCTAGAGGCATCAGGAAGGGATGACTGGGCTGGTGTGGTGTGAGGAGCATGTTCCCCTCCAAGGACCTGGAACAAGCTGACGTGCAGGGAGGTGTATTTTTGTGAGCTGGGTGTTGTAAAGGCTGCTTGTGAGTCACACCGTGCTCTTAGTCACTGCTTTCCTCTTGCCACAAGTCATGACTAAGGTGCCGATTCCCCGCTCATTCAGTCCTCAGCACTGTGGCGGAGCAGTTCTTGAGCGTTCCTTGCACGCATGCTGCAGATGGATAGAACTTGGTGAAGACCATAATAACAGCCTGTGGTGGTGGGACACGGGGCGGGAGCCCATGAGGCTGTTTGAGGTAAAGGAGAGCGCTTGCATTTGCCAGGTCAGTGGTTGCTTGTTGTGCGTTTGCTTTCACCTCTTTGGTGACTTCTCTCCAGTGGCAGGGCTGGAGCCTCGCTGCTCCCTTGGCTCTCAGGGAGCCCCAGCAGCCAGGCATGGCTTTACTGAGCCCTTTGGTGGAACTTCCAGGAATTCATGTGGGTGGAGATGGCCATGCTGAGTGCACCGAGCAGGGGGAGCCACTGCTGAGATCACAGTGGCTTTTGCTCCTGCCTGGCTCGATGTGGAGAGCTGTGATGGGCACAGCCACCACGGAGTACCGAGTGTCAAAGACTGACCAAATAAGCTGAGATCTGAGTGCTTTAGGATCACTTTGGGAACCACATGAGTGTGTGGCTTAGGTACAGGAATGTGCTGTCTGGGATGAAAGCAAAGGCCTCCTTGGCAGGGAGTTTTTGTAGTATTGGCAGGTTTTATTTCTTGTCCCTGGATTATTTTGTGCATTTGTGTTGCCTTCAACCACGAGACAGTCTCTGGGATGGAGCCATCTCTGTGCTTTGGGAGAGGAGAGAGATGCCTGCCCCAGGGTCCCTCTGTATGCCAGGGTGGCACTGCAGAGGAAGAGGGAGTCTCTGCCTGGGCATCTGTCTGATTGCTCATGGTTGGGGCAGTTGTGACAGGTAAACCTTTGGACAAATTGCTTTTATTTTCATGGTGTCTCAGGTACGTATCAATTAGATGGGATAAAGTCTTCCTGCCACCAGCACAGTCTGTGCTACCCCAAAGTTTAGGTTGCACCCTGAGCTGTGGTGGAGAGGTGAGATGCCCAGGGCTGTGTTGTGAAAGGGGTGCAGCCAGGCATGCAATCCGCAGTTTCACAATGACCTGGGATGTTGGGGCTGAGGCCCCCTCTGTATTTTCCTGCATTGCTGCAGGGACACATGGACCTTTTCTTCATATTGGCTGTCTGGCAGCAAGATGACAGCTGAAAGCTGGAGGCTTTCCTGGCTCGTACAAGGTTGGCACTTGGGGGTGGGTTTGTGACCATCGCCAGTGGACGCTAGAGCTGCCAAGGATGATCCATGGCTCATGTAAGGAGGAGTTTGGGCTCTGTTGTCACTTTTCCCACACTGGACTACATCATCTTTTGAGATCCCTTCCAGCCTGGGCTGTTGTATGTTTCCTGTCCAGCCCATTGCAAGGTGCTGCAGCTGTAATCTCTTGCTGTGTTATCTTCGATGGAGGCTAACCCACTGTTACCACCTTGCCACAGACACGTGAGCGAGACTCGATCCCTTCCACAGATGGAAGTGATCTTGTGAAAAGGCAAATGTGCCTGCAGCAGATCTGCAGAAGGTGCCTTGGCCCCACAGCCTCTCATGATGGGGTTGTGGATGTGTGTACCTCCTTTTCTTTGCCATGGTTGGGATGCATTAGGGGAGCAGAGGAGAAGATGACAGACTAGCAAACTGGGGTGCATGGTTGGCTTTGGGGTTGGCAGGAGGCAGTAACCGGATGGTGCTTCACCAGGAGCATCTTGTCTTCACTACAGTAGAAGTGTTGTAGTGCTCTCTTCCTTGCCCTTAAGCAGGGGCCTGGTATGCTAACTTTCTTCCTTCTTTCTCTGTAGGAGATGAATTAAAATGCAGCACACCACGTGCACGGAGGACAGGATCTACCACGCACTGGAAAGATGTTTACATGGGCTTAGCAGAGATGCTGTCTCCAGCAGATGGGCTGGTAAGTGACCTGTTAACCATGAGCTTGTTCTTCAGCCTCTGCACGATCTGCTGACCTACCTGGACACCTGTGTAAGAGAGAGCTGCTGGTGCTGCTGGAGGCTGGGAGGCCTTTTCTCCCTTCCAGCGTTCAACGTTGGAGGTAGGATCCAAGCTAGTCAGTTTTCCTGAGCCTCTTGCTGCAATAGGAAGATGTGAACAAGTTATGTTAGGTCTTACATGTATAAAGACTCATCAGAGAAGCCATGCATCTTGCCAGTTGCCCATGCCTTAGCTGGAGAAGATTAGGCACTCTATGCTGCTCACTGTGAGGAAAGACTCCTTTGTGTAATCAGCCAGCCTTGCCTTGCTTTGATGTGTGCAGCCCTCAAAACCTATGGGTGTAATCTATTCTACATTGTCAGAAGCAACTGTGGAGATATTGTTATCAACTTTATTTAAATCAAGACCAGATACCATGGTGACCATAAAGATCTGAGCCGTGTTCAGAGCAATTTGGGATGGCCGTGGTGAGGCCAGAGCAGCAGTGAGCAGAAGTCATTTTTGAATGTCATTTTGAATCTGCCTTCCTCATCCTGGCATTTGTAGGCTGCAGTTACATCACTCCCAAATCCTCTTGTGAATGGAAGAGATGAAGTGAATTTGGGGGGCTGTCAAATTCAGATTTCCTCTTGTCTGTTCTTTCACCCCCTTCTGCTCTTTTGTTTACCTGTAAGTCAGCAAAGGGATGCAGGCAGTGTCCTACCTGCTGCCAAATACCGCAGTGATCCCTTTGGCCGTGCCCATTTCCTCAGCCACTGGAGTGATGCCAGCTCCCTGTGCTGGAGCATCACTCTGTGTCTTATTTATGACCAAGACTCCTGGGTCCTCATGGGCTCCCCATGTTCTGGGAAAACAGGCCCTGAAGTGTGACCTATATTCCTGGTTCTCGGAAGCACGAGCTCTTGCTTACAGCCATTGCAGGGCATGTCCAAAGGAGTCCATCCTGCCAAGCCATTCATTGTGCACTGCATAACTTGCCTCTTCCTGTAATTATAATTAATCAATTCCCGTGTCACTCATAATCTCTGCCTTGCTCTAATCCCAGCCCTTCAGCGCTGCTGGTGATGTTAGGGCAGCCTTTAAAAATGGCTTCATAACTTTTCTGGCTCATTATCAAAGACCAGACTGTGCTGGGCAGGGTCGGGGGGTGGTGGGCTCTGCTGGGAGCAGCTCTGCTGCCCACTGATCCCTCAGTAATAATGATTTCCCCCCATCTCTCTGCCTGCTGCTTTCGGTCCTCTTCATGTGGGTTTTGAGGGGTTTGGCAGAATGAACTGGCATTCCAAGGAGAATCTCGGGCGCTTTACACATCAGAAAGTTCCCTTTCATCAAAAACAGTTGTGCTATTGCCAAAAGCATTCAGCGTGACCGGTGAGCCCTGCTCCCGCAGTGGTTGGTGGATGTGATGTTAATGGCTTTGCTGTGCCATGGCCCCAGGTACCACAGCGGGACAGCTCCGAGAGCAGCGCTGCGTGGCCAAAGCCGCCTCCAGGTGCTTTGCCCCATGGCATGTCCATGTTGGCTTTGAAGAGCTGCTGTTCCACATCCTACCCCCTTGCAGCCGGAGTAGGAAGTGTTTCATTAGTGCAGTAACACATGTGATTCGAGGAAAGCAGAGCATAATGCACAGATGTACCCACACCCATAGCAGTGCATCCTATTTCTTTTCAAAGTCAGAGCAGAAATGTTTTCATATTCTTCTGCCTTCCCCCTATTACAAGCAACAGTTTAATTACTGCTGTGTCAGGTCCAGGCTATTTATGGCAGGGCTCTGTTCCTCATATGGTCAGTGAATCTCTCCAGCTTGCTCTAAACTCTGCCCTAGCCTTCTCCTTTCTTGTTTTGAACTTCTTACGTCACTTCTATTTCCCAGTTTATTTGCTTTACCTCCTTTTTACCATTTCTGCACACCAAAATAACACCCACGATGCTGCAGCTTTTGGGATGAGACCTTCTGAGGAGATTGTGTTTATTTTTAAGTTATTTAATGCCTTATTTTAACATGATAATTTGACAGGAGGTGGCTCCAGAGAGGGTGAGTAATCGCTTGCCAATGCGTTGTTTCCCCCGCTGTGTGAGTGAAGAGCTGTGGTCGGTGAAGTCAGCAAAGAGAAGTGCAAGTGCTTTGGCCATCACAGGTTTATACCCTGGATGAGCCCGTGGTCAGCTCTGGGGTCTAAACAGAGAATATTTCCTGAATGGCGGCATTTATTGGAGGGACCAAAGAAAAACAAATTGTTTCTGAATCACAAGAAAAAGTGTGTTAGAAAAGTGCTAGAAAAGACAACTTCCTCTGGAGACCCTCTTCAGAGAGTTTCCCTTCCTCCACGTCGCTGCAGAGAGGTGATAGTCAAATCACAGTGTGCTAAAGGAAGAAAAATAGTTCATTTCTTGCTGGTGAGCAGTGAAATGGGGGGAGCCTTTGGTGAAGGAGGGTGCTAGGCTTGGGTCTAGCTGCTGGCTGTGCTGGGGTGCTGTAGTGCTGAGTTTGAGGGGGGCTGGAGGGTCGTGGCGAATGGTGAGCTGCTGGAGAGGCTGCACAGCGCCTGGGAGCTGCAGGAATGGGAGGGAGCTGGTGTGTCACTGCCATGGGGCTGCACACAGGTCAGAAGGGATGAAGGATGCCAGTGAGGGAGGATGGATGAAGGTCACTGGTGAGCTGGAGAAGTGTTCAATGATACTTCCCGTGTGGTGCCCAGGGAGTTCAGTCTACTCAGCCCTAATAAAGAGAAGCTGAAAGTCCTGCTCAGTTGCAGTCATCTGGATACCTTCATGGGGAATTGTTCAGCCTGGAAAAGAGAAAGCTCCGGAGAGACCTTGTGACAGTCTTCCAATAACTAAAGGGGCCACAAGAAACCTGGAGAGGGGATTTTGGTGAGGGCCTGTAGGGACAGGGAAGGGGAATGCCTTTAACCTGCCAGAGGGGAGATTGAGATGAGCTCTTAGGCAGAAGCTCTTCCCTGTGAGGGTGCTGAGGCACTGGCACAGGGTGCCCAGAGAAGCTGTGGCTGCCCCATCCGTGGCAGTGTTCAAGGCCAGGTTGGACACAGGGGCTTGGAGCAAGCTGCTCTAGTGGAAGGTGTCCCTGCCCGTGGGAGGGGTTGGAACTGGATGAGCTTTAAGGTCCCTTCCAACCCAAACCAGTCTGGGATTCTGTGAATGAACAGTTATCTGGTGTGGAGATCCTCCAGCTTAATCACCAAGCAGTGCAATGCAGTGCTTGAAATCTTCCAGCTCTAAGTGCAGGATCAGGGTGCGCTGGTTACTAAACCTTGCAAATTTTAACCTTTGAACTGATTTCTCCGGGCTTGTGGGTTTTCTTGCTGAACTCACTGGCAGGCTTGGTGGAAGCGCTTGGGGTGGCCCCAGCCACTATGCCCTGCTCAGGGGGCTCTGGAAGCTGCAGGTTGGGGTGCTGCACAGTGCAGAAGGCGTCATGCAAGGGGCTGCTGTGACTGTGGGCTTTTGCTGTCTCCTGTCCTCACCTCCAATCCGCTGACTTAGAAACTGCTGTGAGTCGTCCCTTCCCTGGGCAGCCCCTTGGAGAAAAGCACCTTGTTCTGGTGAGGACGTAGTGGAAATGGTGGGAGTGGGTCTGGGGGAGGGAGGAAACGGAGGCATTTGCTTTTCACCCCTCCAGCTGTGTCACTTGTGCCGGCAGCTGGAGCCGATGCCAGCCCAGCGTGGTGGGCGCCGGCAGCTCGGGCATGTGCGGCTGCTGCTTGATTTCTGGTTTTCTGTGTTGTGTTTTTTCCACTTTGGCAGTTGCCCCGTGAGGAGCAGCCGAGGGGAAATGCCATCGCTGCGGTCTGAGGGGTGCTGCGGGAGCGGGGCAGCGTGCTGTGCTTCTTAGAAAAGAGGTCACAAAGCCGCATCCTTCCGAGGCCGCTGCTGCTGGCTCCTGCCGTGCTGCAGGCGTCCCGAGCGGCGCAGTTGCACCCGGAGCAACACCCAGTGTCAGTGCAGGCTTGAGAGCAGCCCTCAAGAGAAGGGGTTGGGGGTGCTGGTGGATGCTCAGGAGAAGGGGTTGGGGGTGCTGGTGGATGGAAGCCTGGACCTGAGTGGGCAGTGTGTGTTAGCGCAGCACCCAGCTGTGTCCCAGGTGGATGCAGGACGTCTGCAGAAGGATGGAGAGGGTGCTTGCTGGTGGGTGGCTCCTTTCTGCTTTTAATGTCATCTGGGACTTTTGTTCCAGACCTGTGCGCATTAGGAGCATCACTCACCATGCCCAAATATCCCTTTTAGTCTGGATGAAGAGGATATGGCTGCAGGGACTGACTCTGCTCCCAGTGGTTGGGAAGTGGATGCTCTTGACCTGGACTGTGCATGGAGGAAAGGGAATTCCCACCCAGGTCTGGATTCCCTGCTCTGACTGATGCCTGGCAGTGCCAGACACTTTGCTTTGCTGCGTGGTCTTTGTTTCTTGTGTCCAGGATTTCTGAGCGACATTTCATGCTTGACATTATTTTTAGCAAGGATGCAGCTGTTTTGGTTTGGTTTTGGTTAATTTAGGAGCTCAGACCCCGGCAGCCTGCTGCTTCCCAGCACTGTTTATCTCAATCCCAGTGCCTTGCCATGGCCATGACTTAAACAGAAATTCTGCTCGTAGTGACGTTATTCGAATATACCTGCCTGCATCATAGAATCATAGAAAAGTTAGGGTTGGAAGGGACCTTAAGATCATCCAGTTCCAACCCCCATGCCATGGACAGGGCCACCTCACACTAAACCATGTCACTCAAGGCTCTCTCCAATCTGGCCTTGAACACCGCCAGGGATGGAGCATTCACAACTTCCTTGGGCAACCCATCCTTGTGTTTCAGCAAAGAGTTCCTGTAGAAGACCCCAAAATGGGTCAGGAGGCCTCAGGTCTGAGTTACTGTAGAATCATAGAGTCACAGAATGGTTTGGGTTCAAAGGTAACTTAACACTCATCCAGTTCCAACCCCTGCCACGGGCAGGGACACCTTCCACTGGAGCAGCTTGCTCCAAGCCCCTGTGTCCAACCTGGCCTTGAGCACTGCCAGGGATGGGGCAGCCACAGCTTCTCTGGGCACCCTGTGCCAGTGCCTCAGCACCCTCCCAGGGAAGAGCTTCTGCCTAAGAGCTCATCTCAGTCTCCCCTCTGGCAGGTTGAAGCCATTGCCCTTGTCCTGTCCCTACATCCCTTGTCCAAAGCCCTTCTCCAGGTTTCCTGTAGCCCCTTTAGACACTGGAGCTGCTCTAAGGTCTGCCCTTAAGGAGCCTTCTCTAGGCTGACCCAGCCCAGCTCTCTCAGCTTCCCTCCAGCCCTGCCCTTGTCTCACAGTGGCTTTGTCCCAGCTCCTCCCTGGGGCAGCAGCTCACACCTCTCCCTCTGCCCCATTCAGTGCAGAATAAAGCAGCAAGCTGCTGCCGCTGCAGTTTCCTCCTCCCTTGCTCGAGTGAGAGGAAGGAAGGAGCCCTGTTCTTGCTGGGCTATTTGTGTATGTGGTTACGCTCGTGCAGGAAGCGGTGTTCTCGGTACCTGGCAATGCGCCCGGCACAGCTCAGCTCTGCTGCTCCTGTGACTCTTGCTCTGCGGGGCCACGGCAGGGATGGGCTCTCACAGGTGGAACATCCCTCTTGGCCGAAGCAGGACAGGAGGCTTAATGCACACATGAGCTGCTTCTTGCAGAGGACAGCAAAGCCCTGGCAGCTTGGAGCACCTCTTGGCTATCCCACAGATGCTGCGGCTTTTGCTGGAGGATGCCACACTCTGGGATAACAGTGATTGTTTCAAGCAATCTGTTGGAGTCATCCTCGGCAGGGCCATGGCTTTGTGCTGTTGTGCTGGCTTATGAGAGGGGCTCAAAAGGGAAGAGGAGCATCACTGAGTTACTGACTCACTGTGGCCACGGCCTCGCTGGCGGGGTATCAGAACCTGGGGTTGTGCTCTGGACGTCAGCAGGCACACCAAGATGCCAGGAGAACTGGAGGCAAATTAAAGATTGGGGCTGTAACCACCAGCGAGTGCATCTGAACTCCTTAGGGACTTCATAGCGGGAAAATATTAATTCATTGACCGTGAAAAGTTGTGTAGCAGCAGGGAAACGTTCCCATGGGGGAACGCTCCTGCCCTCTTAATTCAGCGACAGACTGAATAGGCATGAAGCCACAGGAACAGTGTGCATCCTCCTAAGCAAATGCCTGTCCATGGAGGGCACATGAAATCTCTCTCTGCAACCTGAATGCTAGTTTTGCTTGTCTTGGCATTGGCCTTCTCCCGCCTGGGTCACCACAGCAGACCTCTCCCCTGGTTTAACCTCATCTTGTTTAGCACCTAGAAGGTGTGTAAAGGTGTTTTTGTGGCATCTTTGCATGGCTGATGAATTTATAGCCTCTACATCTGGGAATAATGTTTGAGGGATGGGACTGACAGTGTGCCCTGTGGCTTTGTGGTGAAGGCACTGTCCTTTTGTCTGCTCATGGCATCGCTTCTTCCTTGGTAGCTCCAGTGTGACAGGCAATGCACATAGGTTGGTGCTCATGTTTCGTACTAAGCTCATGCGGCTTAAAAGGCTGTGTGAGTGAAAAGCAGCTGGATTTGTGTTTATTTTTCCTCTGTGATCACTGGCCCCAATCCCTGCAGTGGGAGATGCTCTATTTCTCTTGGGTTTGCGTTTGGACTGAGACTGGAAGAGCCCCCGTGCCAGCACTTCTAAACCTTATGGTGGGCTGTGGCTGAGCTGTGTGGACTGGATCCACTCCTGGTGAAAAAATCCATGGCAGTGTGGAATGGAGAAGATACAGATGCTTGTTAGGCTGTTTGCTTGACATTTCCCCATAACTTCTCTCTATGGGGCTGTGTGCGGTGCTGGGGCCCTGGAAGGAGGAGGAGGTGCTGCTCTGGTCTTGGCTTGCAGGTCCTGGTCTGCAGGAGCTGGTGAGCACCGCCTCCTCCCTTGGGAAGCGAGGCCAGGATGAATGGAGGCACCTGGCAGCCTTCACACTGATCATTTCCTCTAGGACCATCTGGGAGGTGGCCCTGACCTCCAAGGAGAGTGACAGCTTCGGGAAACACCTTGGGCCATTGTCACCAGTTGGGTCCCAGCAGCAAGAAGCAGATGTCTGGGGCTGGAGGCCGGGAGGGTTTCAGTCAGCTAGAGTGAAGGACTCTCCATCCCTTCCCACGGCAATTGACCCTTCTCAATATGGCTTAAATTCTGGTGGGGTTTAATATATTTAATGGAAATCTAAAGGCACTAAGAGATGGAATAAATGCTGGGCAGGCTTAATGATGCTGATGTGATGGTGCTTCGCCAGGGTGCGAGGAAGCTGGTAGAGGGGATGGAGCATCTTCCCTCAGGTGTGATGCAGCTGGGGGGGGTTGGATGTGTGCCTGATGGGAACTGAATCTTGAGGGGTTTGAGTGAGTTCATAGTTGGGGCATCTGGGGTGTTTGTGACGGGGCGGCAGGGCAAGTGCTCACACCAATGGGTTTTCTGTGCTCAGGCACAATGAAGGTGAGCATCCACCCATTCCATGTGCATCCTTCTGGCCTCTGCAGCATGCACGTGGCAGTGCAGTCATGTCAGCTACCCAGCTTCTCTGAGGAAGAGGCATCCAACTGAGCTTAGGCTCATTGGGCTGTGTGAGCGAGAGTGCTTGGGCATGAAGCCGTGTTGCTGAGATAAGCACCATTTGGTGAGATTGGATCCGTCCAGAACGAGGGCACAAGGTTTTCTCCTCCACCGTGATGTGACACAGACAGCAAACACCTTCACCCTGACCCCCTCCCCGTGTTCATCCCTCCTGTGACCTCCCTGAACTGGCCGTGGGTGACAGCAGCTCTGTCTCCCTGCAGCTGGGCTGTGCCTGAACTGCTGGAGCCTGCAGGAGCTGGTGAGCCGGGACGCCAGCAACTACGTCATCCTTGTGGAGAAGATCCTCGGCAAGGCCAAGGAGGTGAGTTGGGGGGTGGGTGAGGGTGGGGCAACTCCGGGGCTTGCCAGAAATGGGGTTTTGCAGAGCTTCAGAGTCACAGACTGGTTTGGGTTGGAGGGACCGTAAAGCTCATCCAGCTCCAACTCCTGCCATGGGCAGGGACACCTTCCACTAGAGCAGCTTGCTCCAACCCCCATCCAACCTGGCCTTGAGCACTGCCAGGGATGGGGCAGCCACAGCTTCTCTGGGCACCCTGTGCCAGCGCCTCAGCACCCTCACAGGGAAGAGCTTCTGCCCAAGAGCTCATCTCAGTCTCCCCTGTGGCAGGTTAAAGCCACTCCCCATGGAATGATGGGTGATTCTGGGTTGCGGTAAGGTGCTGCTGGAGCACTGGAGCTTGGGGTGATGGTGGGTCTGCAGGTCCAAAATCCTCATGGGAGCAACTCTGTGTGTCCCACCAGCTTTCAGCACATGAGGAGCTACAAGAGAAAAACCCATCACCAGTGTCCGCTCTTTGGCAGCACTGTAGATCCACGGGGAAGGGCTTTGATTTCCCGAAGCGCTGCTTGGCATCATGCAGGGGCTGCATGCATGGAACCAGACTTCCCTGCACCTTCCCCTGGTGTACACTGGGAGCTCTTAGTCCAAATTGAAGCAAATGGGAAGTTTCCTGTTGGTTTTGATGGAATCTTTGCTGTAGCTCTGCTGGGCTTCCTGCAGAGCAGGCACGGAGCTGGGATGCTGGATGCAGGCAGGTTTGCACTGTGCAGCATTGGGCCAAGCACAGCAGGGAGGTGAAGCTGCAGCAGGGCCGATCCTATCAGCCTACAGGGTCCCATCATGTGCTGCAGAGGCTCGAGGCACCATCGCTTGAGCAGGGTCACCCCAGGCTGCTGCTGGGAAGACCTTGGAGGAATCCTTTGATGTGGCAGGAAATGGTGATGTGTTTCCTAAATCCTCAGCACTGGGATTCATGTGATGGGGTAAATGTTGCGTTTCATTTCTACGGAAAGAAAGGCTGCCAAGCTGTATTTTCATCCATTTATGTTTTTTTAATAGCTGGAATGTGTTTAGTTGCAGATAGTGTTTGCAGATAGTGTTTTATTATATTAGGGCTTATTCCTGTGCTCAGGAAGGAGACAAGTGTATCCTCGAGCCGTGTGTCTCCCGGTGAAACAATCCTGCTGGCTATTCTGCGGCAGAGTCTGGGACAAGAATACATGGTGTGCACCATACTGCTGAGCTTTGCAGGGCTGGGCTAATCTTAGAGCAGCTCCAGTCCTTAAAGGGGCCACAAGAAACCTGGAGAGGGGATTTCGATGTGGGCCTGTAGGGACAGGGAAGGGGAATGCCTTTAACCTGCCAGAGGGGAGATTGAGATGAGCTCTTAGGCAGAAGCTCTTCCCTGTGAGGCTGCTGAGGTGCTGACACACGGTGCCCAGAGAAGCTGTGGCTGCCCCATCCCTGGCAGTGCTCAAGGCCAGGTTGGACGCAGGGGCTGCCATAGTGGAAGGTGTCCCACAGGGGTTGGACCTGGATGAGCTTTAAGGTCCTTTCCCACACAAACCAGTCTGGGATTCTGTGATTCTGTTCAGGTGCAGCAGGGTTTGTGCTGCAGACCCCTCTCTGCTTGGGCTCTTCACACAAGCTTTAAAGGCTGGGTTCAGTTTTTGGGACGCCAACCTATGATTCTATGATTAGAGGGCTGGGGGCTTGGCCAAGTCCAGCTTCTTGAGGGTGAAGGCAGAGCAGCAGTCTGTGCTGACCTGTCGGTCCCATGAGTGTGGGTTACTGGGGCTTCAAGGGTTATTTTCCCATGGAGGCAAGGGAAGTTCTGGGGAGGGTGATGTGCTGGGTTGGGTGCTCGGCTGCACTGTCGGGAAGTCTCTTTGGCACCTCCAAGGATGCTTTGAGCCGGGGAATTACAGACCAGTCAGTCTCACCTCTGTGCCTGGCAAAATCTTGGAGCGGATTATCCTGGAAGCCATGCTAAGGCACATGAAAACCAACAAGGTTGTTGGTGACAGCCAGCATGGCTTCACTAAGGGGAAATCCTGCCTAACCAATCTGGTGACCTTTTATGAAGGGGCTACGGAACTGATGGACAGGGGCAGAGCAGTTGATGTCATCTACCTGGACTTGTGTAAAGCCTTTGACACTGTCTCCCATGACATCCTTCTCTCTAAGTTGGAGAGACATCAATTTGATAGGTGGACCACTCGGTGGATAAAGAGCTGGCTGGATGGCCGCACGCAAAGAGTAGTGCTCAGTGGCTCAGTGTCCAGCTGGAGACCAGTAACGAGTGGTGTCCCCCAGGGATCGGTGTTGGGACCGGTCTTGTTCAACATCTTTGTGGGTGACATGGACAGTGGGATTGAGTGCGCCCTCAGCAAGTTTGCCGATGACACCAAGCTGTGTGGTTCGGTTGATACATTGGAGGGAAGGAATGCCATCCAGAGGGACCTTGACACGCTTGTGAGGTGGGCTGATGCCAACCTGATGAAGTTCAACCATGCTAAGTGCAAAGTCCTCCACCTGGGTCGGAGCAATGCCAGGCACAGCTACAGGTTGGGCGGGGAGGAGATTGAGAGCAGCCCTGCGGAGAAGGACTTGGGGGTGTGGGTTGATGAAAAAATGAACATGAGCCGGCAGTGTGCGCTTGCAGCCCAGAAGGCCAACCGTATCCTGGGCTGCATCAAAAGGAGTGTGACCAGCAGGTCGAGGGAGGTGATCCTGCCCCTCTACTCTGCTCTCGTGAGACCTCACTTGGAGTATTGTGTGCAGTTCTGGTGTCCTCAACATAAAAAGGACATGGAACTGTTAGAACAAGTCCAGAGGAGGGCCACGAAGATGATCAGGGGACTGGAGCACCTCTCGTATGAAGATAGGCTGAGAAAATTGGGGTTGTTCAGCCTGGAGAAGAGAAGGCTGCGTGGAGACCTCATAGCAGCCTTCCAATACCTCAAGGGGGCCTATAGGGATGCTGGGGAGGGACTCTTCCTTAGGGACTGTGGTGAGAGGACAAGGGGTAATGGGTTTAAACTTAAACAGGGGAGGTTTAGATTGGATCTGAGGAAGAAGTTCTATACTGTGAGGGTGGTGGGGCCCTGGAATGGGTTGCCCAGGGAAGTTGTGAATGCTTCATCCCTGGCGGCGTTCAAGGTGGGGTTGGACATAGCGTTGGATGGCATGGTTTAGTGGGAGGTGTCCCTGCCCATGGCAGGGGGGTTGGAACTCGATGATCTTGAGGTCCTTTTCAGCCCTTACTATTCTGTGATTCTGTGATTCTGTGACGCTCATGGTGAGCACCCCAGCTCATCCTTCTGCCCTGGGCTGTTTCCTACAGGTGCAGGAGAAGTGTGACTACGACCTCGTAATGCCCCTGGCTCTGCTCTTCTACTACGCGGTCCTGTATGTAAGTCCTGAGGCTGCTGCTCATAGCTTGATCCCATCCCCTGGGGATGCATGGGGTGCGGAGCCATTCCCTGCGGAGCCCATCGGAGTGGCTTTTGTCTGAAGCATCATGGTCTGCTCTGATCAGTTAATCTCAGAAAATGATGCTAGAAGACTCTACAGGGCTCAAGACCAGGAACCATTGCATGAGCTGAGAGATGTAAAAAATGAGCTTCAGTGGGTTTTAAGCTTTTTATTTGAAGATGGGCTAATCAGAAAGGGAGGTGGATGATAACTCTGTGCAGAGAAGCCAAAGTTTTTTCATTACCCTTTACTTGTGCAAAATGTAAAGGCAGCGCTGCTACAAAGGAGCGGAGCCTTTACAGGAAACCCTTTTTTATTATTATTATTAGCACAATGCATCATTATCCCGAGGAAATCATTGCTGCCAGATCTTGCAAAAGCACAGGCTGTGATGCCATTCATCTGTATGGATCTCTGGTTGTAAAGAAGAAGTGTATATATAGGCTTTGGCATGTGAGCCATAGCCGGGAGGTTGGGAAGGTGCAGAGCGGATGGAGCTTTCTCAGAGCTGTGCCTGGGGGGGAGGTACTTTGACCCTTCTCTGTGAGAGGACTGGGTGTCGCAGGATGAACCTCTGCTCTGATCCTCTTCTCCTCCTCCCACTTCCAGCCTAAGCCCTTAAGTTTTGACGCAGTGCTCGAGCCCGTATCTTTGCCCCCTTCCTAACAGTGTCTCCCCATCCCCTGCAGGCTCCCCATTTCCCATCGGGCTCCGACCTGCTCCTGAGAGCTGCTGGTGTGTACCACAGCTTCCTGACCTGGCCCATGCCCTACTGTGACATCTTCCGCAAGCTGCTCACCTTCATCAGCAATGAGCTTAAGGCCCCTGGTAAGCACTCCTGCCCCTCTGCTCCCCTAGGCCACCCGCTGCCGTGACCACCCAGGTTTGATCCTGAGGCTCTTCTGGTGCTGCTTTCTTCCGCCCCACTTACTTCATGCATCCCTTGTGTGTGGTGTCCACATCTACCTGATGCCTCCCATCCCTCACCTTTTCCAGGACATGAGGAGCTCTGCCCTCCATACTCTGGATGATTTTCCCAGCATAGGGTGACACCAGATTCCTCTGGAGGAGCGGAGGAGGGTTGTGTTTTGGGTGGCTGCCTTGCATGCAAGGTGGTGGGTGCATCCTTGGAACGCTCGGCTCTGGACCAGTGTGTATTAGCAGAACGTGTAACTGTTTCCTGGCTGTCTTTCGGTCTGGTGGGTCTTTTCCATGGCAAAGCACATATAGCTGCTCCTGCCCAGCGCTGGCCTTTGTCCGACATGCTCAGTGGTGTAACTGGGGTGATAACAGTGGGGCCATTCATCAGCATCAAGGTGGCTGGAGCCTTCGAGCCTGCCCTTGCGTGGAGATTTCCATAGGGCTGAGGGGCTCCCTGGCTCTTTCTTTACAGCTGAGACACCTTGTGATACAGCTTTGGGCACATCTATGAGCAGCAGCAGCGCTACTCCTAATTAAGGCCTCCTTGTAGATGTCCTGTTGTTCCCAATGGAGCAGCTCTTCCAATTATTTCTAAAAGGCCCTTTCTCCTAATCTCCCTGTCTTTTGGTGGCTTATGGAGAGCTGTTATCACACAGAGCACATTTCAGGCCTTGTTTACTCCTGTGCAGGGTTGTGGCAGCAAGACCGGCTCTGAGCAGGACCTGGGAGGCCTTGGATGGGTACATGAGCTGGGACTGGGGTCCTTACCCCCATCCCTAATCTAGGCAGCTGCTTTGGAGTACTGGAAAGGGGATGTGAAACGCAGGGTCTCTGTGGAGGTGGGAGCTTGTAGGTGCGGATGGGATGAAAGGTGCTTTCAAAGGAACAGAAAGATTGAAATAAACCCCATACCCTCTGCAGTGCTGCACTGGACTGGTTCTTCTATCCCCAGCTCAAGGCTCCACCAGCATAAATGGCTATGGGCACCAGTCAGGGTCTGGCTGGGCTGTTGTGCTGTATTCAGCCTCCAGCTCAGAGCTGCAGGGCCAGCACAGACATGGAGATGCTCACCCCACGCTGGTGCAGCCACGGACTTCCCCAGCTCCTTCCTGGTCATTTATTGCTATGGCACCAGTTGGGACCGTGTTTGCAGATGGCTGGAAAAGCCCCAGTGCTGGGGGGAAATTGCTACCATCTGCTCTTGTCCCATCACCACCATTGCTGGTGCCTGAGGCTGTGTGAGCTGGGGACTTTGGTCCAAAAGCTTTTCCCTTCCTACAAGCAGATGAGATTTTCCCTCCCCTGCCAAAAGATGCTGTGTGGGAGTTGTTGGCCTGATGGGGCTGGGGAGCCCAGTGCTGCCCCTCACCGTGGCCTCCCCCCGCAACTGGAGCCAGGAACAGCAGAAAACATGTCCTCAGCTGGTAAGCTGACCAGGACCTTATAAGCTTTTTGTGTGGCCTCTGTGGCCTGCTGCAAGGCTGAAGCAAAAGCTTTTTATTGAGAGGAGGGTGAATATTAACTGAGAACAAGCTGCTGTCACTATTTGCCAAGAATGTGATAGCTTTTATGTGCCGGCTGGGGCTGATGCCTCTGCAAGAGGAGTGAGTGCTGCTGTAATCAGGGGCCTGCATGAGCAGCATGTGCTGCCCTTAGGTGCTGGAGCAGGGCTGCCAAGCAGCAGCTGGTGTTGGGATGTGGCTGCCTGTAGCAATGGAGGTGATGGATCTCATTAACACCATGTTTCCCAAGATGTGCCCCAGTCCTGCTGTGTGGGGGTGACATGGGCTGTGCTGTTGCCACACGGTCTAGGTCCACCCAGTGTCACCTGGTTGGAGGTCCCCATGGCATCCCAGGGATGGGGACGGGGACTATCCATGCCAGCCTCAATTCTGCTGGGGCCAGCCTGAGCTCGGTGTCTGTAGGAGGGAAAGTGGCAGTGACCTGCTGTCCGTAAGTGAGATCCAGGGCCTGGGGAGCTAAAGCAATGGGCAGAAGCTGCTAAATATCATCCACGCAATTCTCATTCCACATCAGCAGTGCGGCAGAAGGGACTGGGTGGAGCAGCTCTCTCATCCCATTCTTTGGTTGCTTTACCATCGCTCTGGGCTTTTACCCTTTACATTCCTTGCTCCTGGGCTTGCATGGTGGCTGAGTCTTGTCCCCACAAGGACTTTTGGTGCTGCTGTGCCCACTCTGGACAGCGGCTCAGCCAGGTTAGCATCACATTAGGAAACAAAGTCAACGTGCCTCTGAGGCAGAGCAGTCTGCAGCAGTGCCGTGTCTCATGTCCTCTGCTCTCTCTCCAGGGATCTCCTTCCAGAGGCTGGTGAGGACAGAACAGGGGCTGCCCATGAAGAACTACCAGAGCTCCACTGTGTAAGTGTGGCCATTGGCACTGCTGGTGCCACGCTGCAGCATCCCCATTGTCTCCCACTGCTTAAGGAGCAGTGGGGCTGCAGTGAGGGCATCTTGGGGGTGTAGCAGTGGGCGCTGGGGAGAAGAACTGGGCTGAGCTGTGGGAAGGGATGTGGAGAGTGGCTTTCCAGCTGTGGGTCAGGGTCTGTGGGCTCCCTATGTCGGTTATCCTGCAGGGCTGCAGACCTGGGTGAACAGGGCCAGTCCCCGGGGGAGAGGGGGAGGCAGAGTCTCCTCCACAGGTAGCTGATCTCAGCACACACTGGAGAATAGGGAGGAGATGCTTTGATCTACCTGTTTGGGAGCCACCACCCCAAAGGGGGTCAGAAGCGAGTCCATCCCCATGCAATGATTACTGAAAGCCTTGCAGCACAGTCAGACTTTGCACCTTATCTGAGATTGAACCTTCCTCCTGCCAGGACACCTCCTGGACAGGGAAATGAGCCCGGGCAGTGTGTGCCCTTCCTGGCTGCAGTGCCTGCTGCAGGGGCAGTCCCTTGTGCACAGACACCACTCTGCAGGGGGGTCCTCCTGCTGTTCTGGCTTCTCGCTCATGCTGTGCACGCCTGGATCTGTGTCTGTATCCCTCCCAGCTGTGCTGGTGCTGCTGTGTTGCTTTCCCAGCACAGCTCTGCTGCACTACATTGCTCATACTGGTGCAGCCACTGGTGACTTACAGCACGGTGGGTGTATTTGCATAGAAAGCCCTGAAAACCTGGGGTACACTAGCTGAACCTGGTGCTTATTGAAAGCTTTTGCCCATTGCCTGAGCTCTGTAATACCAAGCACACCAGAGCACACCCTTAATTCAGAGTCATTTTTGCTTGGTGAGATGGGCTACTCTTATCTGTCAATGGAAGCATGTGCTCTCTGGCTGCAGGTACGGGAGTCTAAAGCCTGTGGATATTCATGTTATGGTCCAGAGCAAAATTGCAGCTGAAGGGTGCGGCTCTTCCTATAGCCCAGAAGTGATGTTCTGACCTGCATCTTGCAGGGGAGGATGTTTTGGGGGCCATTCTTATTTTCAATCCCCCCCTTCATTGTATGTGCAGGATGTCAGTTAGGACAACGGGCTGCTGGGCTGGAGCCCTGCCTGGGGTTGACTGGGCAGGTGATACTGCACGTGTGGCAGGAGACGTGGTGCCAAGGAGCAGGATAGAGGATTCTCATCCATTTCCTGCTCCCTGGCACTGCAGCTGCACCTGGCACCCCTGAGACCCTCCGGTTGTGCCTATCGTGAGAGGACACTGCCATCTAGAGTGCATTGGTCCAAGTTTCATGTGCCACCGGTGTCCAGGCCTGGCTCATGGCCTAAGCCCATTTCCTTGTGCCCACCAGGACGGTGCTGCTGCTCAACCCCTCTGAGGTGCAGAGTGAGTTCCTCTCCATCGCTGAGAGGCTGAGCACCAGTGAACACCCGCAGTGCCAAACACTCATCCTGTTGCTCGAGCACCTCTACCAGGCCAACTTCGGCACCTGCTGTGACCTGGACAGCCTGCACCATGTCCTGAAGGTAGGCTTGGGGAGCTCAGCCATGCCACAGCACTGCTGGGGTGGGTTCTTGCACTTGGCTGCTGGGTTTTCTGACCAAAAAGTACTTGGTTGACAAAAGAAAAGAAGTTTTGGTAACACTTCTTGTAGGAGGAGTGCGCATCTTCCCCTCCTCGGTTAGAGCTGAGGTCTGCACTTCTGGTTTGTGGAATGTCCCACTTGCCTTTTACCCTTTTACTCCTTTCCCCATCCCTACAAGGAGAGAGGAAGTGCCCCAGTTTTGAAATGCGGTAGAAGTGCTTGACCAGAGAAACACTTTGCTTTGGTGGAGAGAGGGGAGAGGCAAAACATTGTCAAGAAAACCTTAGAGCTTTTCAAACACTTCTTTTGGTTTTTTTCTTTGCAAAACTTCCAGGGCGCATCCCAGGTGATGGGCATCCTGGCAGTGTTCAAGGCCAGGTTGGACGGGGTTGGAGCAAGCTGCTCTAGTGGAAGGTGTCCCTGCCCATGGCAGGGGTTGGAACTGGATGAGCTTTACGGTCCCTTCCAGCCCAAACCAGTCTGGGATTCCATGAAGGGGGGTGGGAGGCAGTGGGGAGAATTCCCCAGTGGCAGTTAGTGGTCCTGCCCAAAGACCTGTGTGTTGCTCCTGTGGAGGTACCCCCTTGATCTCTCACCCGGGCTCTGCTTCCCCAGTCCAAGACCCTGGAAGAGCTCTCGGAGATCTACGCCACCGCCACGGATGCTCAGGAGGCAGCAGCTGCCAGCAGTGACCCTGCCCTGGCGCGGGAGCGGCTGCAGTCCGTGCTGCGGGACATCGCTGGAGCCGCCTCCTTTCCTGCCATCACGGGTGAGAACCCCCTCCCCACGCTCCTCTTGTCTGCGGGGCTTGCTGCCAGCTCAGCCCCTGCAGCAGCGAGGAGCAGTTCTGCGCAGTTTCAACCTAGCACAACTACAACAGAAGCCCCGCCAGCCCAGGCCATATCTCATAACCAAGCCATGAGCCACAAAGGGTTTGTCATCTTCATAACACCAACAGCCAAAAATGTGTCCAGCCTTTGTGAACGAGATGAAAACCCACATGATTAGATTAGAAACCCATGGTAGCAGTGATGTCTGATGGCTCTTAGAGCTGTGAAATGCTCCCTTGTCCCAGTCGTGTGCGATTTCATGGGGATAACAGCATCATCCTCTGTGTTCTGCGTGACCTGTGCTGCCCAAAGTGTGCCACTGGAGTGGATGTCACCTCCTCCTGGCCAGGAGAGCTGTCAGGAGCAGTACTGGGGGGCCCTGCACACTTACCTCCTCTCTCTCCTCTCTTCCCAGGTGAGGGTCAGCCCTGCAAGCTCCGCACCATCCGCATCCCTGCCGCTCGCTGCTACACTTACAGCTGGGATCAGGATAACTTTGGTAAGCAGAGCGGGGGTCCTCTGACCCTGCTGGTGAGACCTCAGCCCCCCACTGCCCATCAGAGGGGTGGCTGAGCAGCATTTCAGCATGGCCGGGGCTGCCACTTGAAGCCATGTGCACAACACAAGCTGTGGCCAGAGCCTGAAAGAGCTGATAACAAGTTGTTGGTGTTGGAGGGAGAGGTAACACTGTCGGTGCTGGTGTCCCCAAGACGGGAGAGGATGTGGGTGTCAGCTTGGGCAAAATCCCATCTGAGTGGTGGGCACAAGATACTGGTGGCTGCAAAATGTGTTGCCAGAGAGATCATGCAGGGCTCGATCTGCTGGGAAATTTGTGCCTTGCATTAAGCTGGAAGGGGTTGTTGAAATTGGGTTGCTCTTCCTGGAGAAGAGAAGCTGTAGTGATAGGACAAGGGGTGATGGGTTCAAACTGAAACAGGGGAAGTTCAGGTCAGATATAAGGAAGAAGCTCTTCTCTGTGAGGGTGCTGAGGCGCTGGCACAAGGTGCCCAGAGAAGCTGTGGCTGCCCCATCCCTGGCAGTGTTCAAGGCCAGGCTGGATGGGGCTTGGAGCAACCTGCTCTAGTGGAAGGTGGGGTTGGAACTGAATGATCTTTGAGGTCTCTTCCAGTACAAACCAGTCCGGGATTTTTATGAGCCCATGGGGATATTGATAAGATGGAGACCTTGTTTGGTAGAAAGCTCCTCTGCAAGGAGTAGACTTTGTCTGTGCCCTGGAAGTAGTTGTTGCTAGGAAAACCTGAACACACTGAGATGTCAGGGCTTTGTAGGGCTGAGACCCTTCAGACATTGCTGCGCTTCCTCTCCTCGCAGCAGGCGCAGCCGAGGAGTGGGTGCCTTTGCCGTGCTCCCAGCCCAGCCACAGCAGTTTTGCAGGGGAAGCAGTGGCTTCCCCTCTGCTGAGCTGGTCTTTCCAGCTTCCCCATTCCTGGAAGACCTTTTATGTCCCCAGGAAGGTTTAGTGTTCATTGTGTGCCAGCCCCAGCAAGCTGGACCAGAGCTGTGGCTTGGGCTTTGCAGTGAGTCCAGCCTTGCCAAGAGGCCACCTTCAGTGGGGTGATTTGGGGTTTGATTAGCCAAACACCCTGCTTTCCTCTTGCCCTCCAGTTAAACCTGGACTGGATGCAAGCACACTGTGAGATCTGTGTAGAAAGGAAGAAAAGCCTAACTGGTGTTTGCCTTGTGAGAACCCAAACAGAAATGTGACCTCAAGGAGAGGAACATGGTTTGGTTTGCATTGCATCTGAGCGCCTTATGGAAATCTAAATATGTCAGGAGGAGGTTTTCAACTCCTTGTTTGAAACTATGTGGGATCTAAGAGAGTGTTGGCCTAGCTGCGGTATTGTTATGGTCTGGGGTCACCACATTTCCTGTGGTTGTGCTGGAGCCTGTGCCAGGCACAATCCCCCTCTGGTTGCCTTTCAGATATCCTCAATGATGTCCTCAGCAAAGAGTGCAGCTTTGTTGAGCCCATGGCCTCGGAGAATGAGGAGGAGGATGAAGAGGAGGTGGAAATTGATGGTGGCTCCCCTGAGCGTGACTCGCTGCTTTCCCCCATCTGCAGCATTTCCAAAGACTCGGTGTACTCGGTGTTGTCAGAGGAGGGATCGAAGCCCTCGCGAGTGTCCCTCTTCACCACCTCCAAGGAGTCCATCTCGGAGCTGACTGTGGTCTCCAAGAAGTCCCTCAAGTCATTTGTGTCTAGTCTGAAGGACTGCATGGACAGTGGGTATGCAGAGGACAGTGATGAGAGCTCCCTGGATACGGTGGGGCGGCCGGAGCTGAAGGCAGAGAAGACCCACCACAAACACAGACACACGCTGACCGCCAAGATCTACAAACTGTTCAAGAGCAAAAGCCAGCTGGTCCTGCGGAGGGACCTGCGGGACTGCCCGGACACGGGCTCGCTCTCGCTGCGCCGTGCCGAGAGCCTGTGCACATCCCACGCCAAGCACCGCGTCCCGGCGCGCTCCCGGCGTGCTCACTCGCTGCCGCAGCATGTCCTGAGCCCGCGGCTGCCGGCCCCGCTCGCCCCGTGGCACCTCAGCCTCCAGCGACGGCCGTTCCTCAGCTGCGAGGACGACACCAAGGTGGCCACGCTGCGCGTCGTGGTCTTTGGCTCCGACCGCATCTCGGGGAAAGTGGCCCGAGCCTACAGCAACCTCAGGTGAGGCGAGCGGCGCGGGGGCTCTGGCTGCAGGGACATGCTGGAGGCTTGGCTCACCCAGCCCTCTCCCACCTTCTCCTAGGCTTAAGGAGAGCACCTGCCCCTTACTGACAAGGTACTTCAAGCTGCAGTTTTTCTACGTCCCTGTGAAGAGGAGCTGCTTGGCTCCATCAACCCCTCTTATGCATCCTTCCCCATCCCTGGGGGACCCACAGCTCCGAGCCTCAGTTCAGGTGGTAGGTGTCCTGCTCACCACAGGGCTTGTGGTGACACCCGTGCTCTGCGTGGCCCTGAGAGCAGTGAAGGAGGTCATGGTGTGGGCTGAGTGGAGCATTTATGTCTCTTCTACCAGCCCCAAGCATGGGTTGAGGAGCTGGGGTTCCCTAGAGTGACCCCAGTGTGTCTGGTTTCAGGATCCCACCTTGGCTGGGATGGAGGGCAGCACCAATGACATCTCCCACTACATTGGCATGTTGGACCCATGGTACGAGCGTAATATTCTTGGGCTGATGAACCTGCCCATGGACGTCCTGTGTCAGGTACAAGTACGCCAGCTGGTAGGGCTGGCATCCCCCTTCCCTAAGGTACAGGGGAGTTGAGGAGAGCTTCTGCTTACCCTGGGCCACAGTGATCCTGTGCAGGAGGCTGTGCTACATGGACACAGGATGGAGATGGTCGGTTCCTGGTGGTCAGGAGAAGGGTTTCGGTCCCTGGTGGGGTGGGATGGGCAGTTCGTGGCACTGGGCTGTGGGTACCATGCACCACATCAGGAGTGTGACTTATTCCTTCACCACAGTCTGCCAAGCCAGAGGCTGAGCCCCAGGAGGACTCCCAGGAGCAGTTACCCATCCTGGCAGATATGATCCTCTACTACTGCCGCTTCGCCACGCGCCCTGTCCTGCTGCAGCTCTACCAGACAGAGGTAGGCAAAGAGGCTCAGCCCCTTCTTGGTAAGGGGGAAAGAGGAGGTCTTCTGCCTGTGCCACCAGCTTGGGAGCTGCTTGTGAAGTGATGGGGACATTGCACAGCCACCGTGTGCTGATTTGGATTGGAAGGAGCCTTAAAGCTCCTCCAGCTCCAGCTCCTGCCACGGGCAGGGACACCTTCCACTAGAGCAGATTGCTCCAACCCCCATCCAACCTGGCCTTGAGCACTGCCAGGGATGGGGCAGCCACAGCTTCTCTGGGCACCCTGTGCCAGCGCCTCAGCACCCTCACAGGGAAGAGCTTCTTCCTTATATCTAACCTGAACTTCCCCTGTTTCAGTTTGAACCCATTCCCCTTTGTCTTATCACTGCAGTCCCCGATGAAGAGTCCTCTCCAGCATCCTTGTAGGGCTGCCTTCAGATACTGGAAGGCTGCTATGAGATGTCCATGCAGCTTCTTTTCTCCAGGCTTGTCACCCAAGGCAGTAGTTGGAAGCTGTGCTTTGAAAATAAGGGATTTTCCCAAATGTACCTGTTGTGTCCTCACCATCACATTTTCCCTCTCCTCCCCCTGCAGCTCACCTTCATTGGGGGAGAGAAGAGGACAGAAGTCTTCATTCACTCCCTTGAGCTGGGCCACTCAGCAGCCACACGGGCCATCAAGGCATCAGGTCTGTAGCTGCTTCTGCACCCATAGCCTCAGGGCAGAGCTCTGCTGGAACGAGAGATGAATGGGAAGTGGGGTGTAAGGGACTGTGGGCTGCTGGTGTGCCTGAGCCCCTGCTGCAGTGAGTGCATTGTGAGCAAAGGTCCACGTGGCTTTTCCCAGCTTTGGAAGTGAAGCACCACAGTTCTTGCATTCCTCTTCAGGACTGAAGCTGTGGCAATGCCTTTTTGTTTTTACTGCTGTTACCTCTAAATCATCTTTGCAATAAAGCATCTTCAAGCCCATTTCTTTCCTCACCACCTGGCCAAATGCAGCTCTTCATCTTTTCTTTCTGCTGCTTTCTGTTGTTTGTGCTTTGCCCAGGAGTTATAAATCCCTCTTCCCATTTCCTTCACTTCCTGGGCAAAGCAAGGCTTGTGCCTCTGCTCGGAGCCTTCCTGCAAGGGAGATCCCTGAGCTTTTACACTAGGAATTTATAACATTAGAGAGAAGCAGCAATGGCAGAAGCATCCGGGGTGCCCAGGACAAGATGCTGCCTGGTGCGGTGCAGCTGCAGAGACACCTCATGGCCAACCAATAACACTGCATTTAAAAGTGGTGCTTAATTGTGTTAACCAAATGCTGTTCTGTGATCTCACCTTGTCCTTGTAAACAGAGCTCATAAAATCCCCTCCCTATGAAGTGTCACCCATGCCGCTCCCCAGAGCACAGGCTCAGCCAAGGCCTCTTCCCAACAACTCGTGAAACCACCAATCCTTCTGCCTTTGAGTCCTTTTTTTCCTTGGGTTCTCTGGCAACACTGAACATCTGCTAAAAATTATCCAGGGAAAAAAAGAGTGAGTGTCGGGCACAGGATTTCAAGGCTAATTTAATGTGGGCAGAAATACGCCTGGAAAAACAGGAGCTGGGTTAGCAACGAGGCCTTTTATTGCTTCGTGTTTTCCCTGGAGCACTGACCCCTCTGCACTGGCCTCGCCAGCGCTGCTTTCAGTTTTACAGAGCTGTTTGTTGCGCTTTGTGTTGAAATCTCTGCACTGGATTAATTGCTTTCTGGCAGCTTTTAAGCCACCTTTTCCTTCTGTCCTTCTGCTCCACAGCTGTGTTCAGCAAACCACTCTTTTGTTGCCCTCTTTCTGAAGGTACTGAGTGTGCTGCTGTATCAGTGGTCAGTGGAAGAATGGGGATAAAAGGCCATCGTGTGACATTTGCTCCTTGTTTCTTTCAGGACCAGGCAGCAAAAGGCTGGGTATAGATGGAGATAGAGAAGCAATCCCACTAACACTACAGATTGCCTACAGCAAGGTGAGTGCTCGGGAGCGGGACACAAAGCCAAATGGGTCAGAAAACCACATCAATGCTGGGCAAACCTGCCTCACCTGGGGGCTGAGGGAGGCAAATGCTGCCAGGCTGCTGGAAGAGCCCAGATCCAAGCCCATATGAGCCAAAGTCCAGCTGACTGTCTTCTTATGGGCTAATGGGGGTGGCTTTCTGCTCCTGTTCAGCCCAGTGAGATAGGGAATGTGCAACCAGTTTCCGGAGACTGGATGCGTGCTTGGTGCCACTTTATGTGGTGGCTTTTGCTTCCAGAGAGCAGTCTTCTGCTAGCCACAGCAGTTCCTCCTATTTGGTTGGCTCCTCTGCAGTTATTTACTGTTAACCCCAGTTATTTACTGTATATCCAAGGTCAAATGAATTTTAATGTGAACTCAAACTTTGGCTTTACCTGGAACTGCACAGACAGACCTCAGACAGCTCAGGGTTGGAGGGAGGGTAACAGCAGCCTGGAGTGTGGCATCTGCAACAGGGAGAGTGGTTGGAAAGCTTAGCAGAAAAGGACCCAGGGGTGGTGGTCAATGGCTGACCATGAGCAGCTTGTGCCCAGGCAGCCAAGAAGCTACCAGCATCCTGGCCTCTATCAGCACCAGTGTGGCAGCAGGGCCAGGGCAGGGATTGTGCCCCTGCACTGCACACTGGTGAGGCTGCAGCTCGAGTCCTGTGTTCATTTCTGGGCCCCTCACTGCAAGAGAGACATTGAGGTGCTGGAGCGGGGCCAGAGAAGGGCACCGAAGCTGGTGCAGGGCCTGGAGCACAGTGTGATGGGGAACGGCTGAGGGACCTGGGGGGTTCAGATGGAGAAGAGAAGGCTCAGGGGGGACCTGATTGCTGCCTACAACTGCCTGAGAGGAGGATGGAGCCAGGAGGGGTCTGGGCTCTGCTCCCAAGGAACAAGGGATGGGACAAGAGGAAATGGCCTCAAGCTGCACCAGGGGAGGTTTAGATGGAGCTGAGGAACAATTCCTTGCCCAAAGGGTGCTCAGGCATTGGAACAGGCTGCCCAGGGCAGTACTGCAGTCACCATCCCTGGGGGTATTTAAACATATGTTGATGCGTTGCTTAGGGATGTAGTTTAGTATTGGGGTTGGTGGTGTTAGGTTTAGGGTTGGACTCGATCATCTTGAAGGTGTTTTGCGACCTAAGTGATTCTGTGATACTCTCTCCTGGGCTTTGGTTGGTCCTTGCAGACAGCTGTCAGTGGAAGAAGTCACTGGAATGATGTTGAGAAGGTCTGCACATCTGTCAACCTCAGCAAAGCCTGCAAGAACTATGAAGAACTAGGTGGGTAGAGGTGGTTTGTACAGCTTTGCACAGGGAACAATGGGAAGGACTGGTAAAACGAGGACAGTGTGGGTCTTCTAGCTGGAGCAAGTGAGGGATGTGTGAATGCAGAAATGCATGGGAGGTGCCTGGTGTTCCCTGGGGAATGCTGTAGTCCTTGGCTGTCCTTAATGCCACATCAGGGATGAAGGGCAGTTGATGTCCAACTGTCCTAAAGCTTCCAGCCAGGGATGGCCATTAGGGATGGTGCTGGGACGGTTCAAAGAGCAGGATGATCACTGGAGAGTGGTGCTTTCCAGAACCACACTTGTTTAGTAAGGAGAAGGAGGGACAGGGAAAACTGGGATTCAGTGGAGCAGGAGCATGGGCCATTGTCCTGTGCAGCACAGCAGCTGTGCCTTGCAGCCAGCTTTCAGCTGGTTCTCCAGCCTGGTTCCCTTCCTGCAGCTCAGAGCCTGCTGCATGGCTTTGCTTCAGCCTTTGTTTTAAACCAGGTTTCTGATGGGTGTTAATAAGGCTTTAAGCCCTCTAAGAGCAGCAGACTTTTAGTCTCCATGTGTATTTAGAAGCAATACCTGTTCAGTCTTGTGAAGAACTGCTGTTCTGGCAATTAGGCACTGTTCTGAGTAAACTGAGGTGGTTTTAGTTCTTTCCTTATGTGCTTTGTGCCTGGTGGGTGTGTGGGTTGTGAGTGGAGTAGCTGGAGCAAACAAGATCCACCAAATAGGAGATATCTCCTGCATTGCCCCATGGAGGTCAACTGAAACCTCTGTCCCTCCTGCTGCTGCCCCAGCCATGAAGCCCTACAGAGAACCCTGGGGAAAGCCCAGCAGGAACCGATTTCTCATCTCCTCTAGGCTTTGAGTTGGACGTTTCTGCAGTAGTTCAGCAGCATTGCTTGTGCTGCCTGAGCTTGGGTTGGCTTTGAGGGATGTCAGAAACTCCACTTGTGAAACAATCTCTTTCCTTCCAAGAGAAATCCGGTCCCCTCAGTTCTGCCCGTTGGTTTTTGCATTGCGAGTTTGACCACAGGATGTCACTGTAATTCCAGACATGAACGAGCATCTCTGGTGGTCTGCAGAAATTTCCTTGGGACGCTGGGTCAGTGTTTTTTGGGGGGTTTTGGTGGTTGCTTTTTTAATTCCTCTTTAGGTCCTAAGATGGTTAAATAGCCATAAATGTCCTTTTAAGCTACGTTTGGAAAGCAGTTGGGAATTAGAGAGGACATTTACCTGTCTCTGCTTGCTTTCTGTGTGGGTCAGCATGAGAGAAGGAGTGCTAGAGCTGTAATTCATTTCCCCCAGCAGTGTGGTCTTGCTGGAGCCACTGGCTCTGGGTTGCTTTGGGAGGTGGAGAGAGCACTTGGATTCCCAAGTAGCCCTGAAGCCTCAAGTGATAACAGTTTCTTGTGTTACAGGCTCAAAGACAGAGTGTCTCAACTTAACCATGACGGAGGTGGTCAAAAGGCAAAACTCCAAATCCAAGAAGAGTTTCAATCAGGTAACTCGAGTCATGGTGCTGTCACATTTGGTAACAGGAGGTCAGCCTGACGTGGCTGGGGAGAAGCACGGTGAGGGAGAGGGGCTCTTCGGGGGATCCGTCTGCTGTTGGCCACTAGGCCTGCGTCAGAGGTACCTGGCCCCCCTTCCCTGCACAGGGAGATGCGCTGCGCCTGGCAGCTCCTCACTCAGGCTCTTTTTCTCTCAGCAGATCAGTGTGTCCCAGATAAAAGTGGACAAGGTCCAGATCATCGGTGTCCAGTCCTCCTTTGCCGTGTGCCTGGACCAGGATGAGCAGAAGATCCTGCAGAGTGTAACCAGGTAGAAACTGCCCACTGCAATCAGAGCTCCTGGGATGGTGCATCCTGTGTGTAAGGACTTGCCCGTGAAGCATGGGTGGCCACAGAATGGTTAGAGTTGGAAGGGACACTGAATATCATCTAGTGATCGTCTAAGGGCAGGGACATGCAGCGGGGAACCACGGTCCTGAGCTCCATGGTGGATCTGTGCCAGATGCCCAAGCTGGGTGATGCAGCTCCAAGCTCTGGAGTGCAGCTGAGCTCAGGTTGGATGGATAGTCCTGCTCAGATCTCCGTTTACCTTTATGACTGCCACGGTCTAAAAGGTGGTTCCCAGTCAACTGTTAAACTCTGTACAGATATGTCTTTCAGAATAACAGTCATAATATGGAGGAAAGTTATGCTATAAAGGTGTTTGAAGAGCACTGGGCATATGAGCAAAGCCTTCAACTTCTATACCTCATTTGAGTTCTTCACCACCTTTGGCATACCCATTGCAGAAGGAACCCATGATCTTCATGGGAGAGACTGGGGTAGAGCAGGAATTGTTCATGTGACTATTCATCCATCAGTCGTGTCCCCAAGTGCTGGAATTTGAAAACTCAGTGCAGAGAATGTACTTCCATGAGCGCAGAGAGGTCAACCCAGTTGAATGGAAAGAGATTTGGGATCTTATTTCTTAAATAACAGTGAAGAGAAGTGTTTTACTCAGCTTGGGGAGCTTGTGGGAGAGCTCTATGCATGACATGGAAAAGGAGCTACATTCCTGCCCCCAGAGCTTGGGGGATGCAAAAGGTCTTGTTTTCCCTTTATGTGTGCTCCTGCCCTAGGTCCCGATCTGACCTGAACTCTCAGCACTCCAGCTCCAGTCCTGTTGAGAGTGCACTGGTTCCCATCTGCAGATATTTCTGCTGCATCTGAGGCTGTTGATTATCAGCCACACACCTTACTTATATCCTGTTCTCTTTTGTTCCTCTGCAGGTGTGAGATCTCGGTGTGCTACAAACCCAGGGACAGTGAACTCTTTGCACTAAGAAGATCCCCTTTGCTCCATCAGGACCCCTCTGAGTTTCATTCTCTCCTGTGTTTACCCATTGCCACCTTCAGTGGAGCATTGCCATAAAAGAACCCTGTGTCATGTCAAACCAGATCCCATCCAACGCCAGTGTTGGCTCAGGAGAAGGAAGTTGCCTTTCCTCCTTTGGGCTGGAGACCCAGCATTCTTGTTCAAGCCATCCTGCAGCCAAGCATTAGCGTAGTGCCTGAGCTGCTCTGCTCTGGGCTCAGCCTGTCCTTGGGAAGTGGGAACGTTGGTGTTGTGCTCTGGTATCTCTCAGGGTTCCTCAGTAATGGGAGGAAAGTGGTTTCCTTGAGATCTCCACCTGGTTCAGCAGATGACAACAGCTGGATTGAGAGGGTGAGGCAAGGACAGGGGTGTTTCCCTTCAGCACATGGTGCTGTGGCTGTCTCTGACAGTGGCTGCCAGGCCAGTGTGAGCTTGGGGGAGCCCATGATGGGGCATTTTGGACAGCTGCTGTCCTTGGCTGAGTGGTGGTAGGTGGCCTTCGAAGCATGTGGAGCTGCAGGTCACCCAACCAGTGTCCTGATGGCATTTCATCTGTATCAGGTTGAGGGAGCTCAGGACAGTCCTTTGGGGATGGGGACAGGCTTTCCCAAGGGTTCCTTTCAATTATGAGGGCTGGATGTCTCATAGAGGAACAATGCAGAGCAGAGCAACCCAGCTGAGGCTCAGAAAGACCCCAGCATGGGTTGTAGACTGCTTGTGTTGCGGTGAATGGAATGCAATAGGCTATACCGGGGTGTGAACAGCTTGTCACTTATACATGTCCTTACTGTAAACCCAGGACCTGCAGGAGATGAACTTCACATTTCTGCAGAATGTCAGAGCTCACATGAGATGTGCTCCCTGTTCAGCCCATGTCCTTGCATCCCACTCTGCAGCACTGGGTACTAAAGACATCCCAGAGGCTGAGTCCTCAGTAGTTGCTTGAAATACGGCAGGAACCATGCTCACACTCATAAGAGTGGGGGAAAGTACCAGGGAAACCACCAGGATTGTTTAAGCTCACCTGAAGAGCCAGCTCTGCTAGAGAAGGGCCCAGCACCAAACCCGCTAGTGACACTTGTAAGCGACGGTAGGATTTGAGATCCCCTCCTTCCCCTCAAAAGAGGCTTTCTTACCCTTCCTTCTTCTGCAAGGCTGTAGGTACAGAAAGGTGCAATATTTGGAGGTATTTAGAGGTATTCTGACCCAATGAGCAAAGAAATGAGACTAGAAAATTCTTGCCTGGTTTCATATCCCTCAAGCTGTTTTGCGGTGGGTTTTGGTGATTGCAGTAGTGAGAATAGGCAGAAAAGCGTCATGCCTGCTGCAGGCTAAAAGGATCATAATGCTGAGGATGTGCTCCATACAAGTGTCTAGAAGGGATCCGCAGTACTGCTGGGGGGCTGCTGGGCTCAGCCATGGTGAGGCCACTACCTCTGGAGACCGTTTGGTCTGGGTGCAGCGGTGAACATCTTGGTTTAAGAAGGTGGTTTTCTGGTGTCCTCAGCAGCTCTGGATTCAGCTTCTGCCAATGGCCAGAGATGAGCAAAAATGAGACGTGAGCACGCTCCCAAGGCCTCTGTGCTCCATCCTTCTACTTGAATAAACCATCCCAAGGATGGTGTTTCCTTGTGGACTCCAAGAGAATACCCTTGTGCAGGGTGAAGCATCACTTGGACATAAGCAGATGCTCTGGCTCCACCATGATGCAAAGCTGGCTTGGACTTCTGGCAGGGACCCACCTTCCTCAGCCACACGCCGACTTCAGAAGCACCTCTCCTATGTGCATGGAGCAGTGTCCATCCCTTGCTCACAGCACAGTCTTGGCGGGGACACCAAGGCACTGCCATGTCGTGGTGGGCTGTCTCCTCTCACTGGCTACCTATGGGGTGGTGTGGGAGCACGCACTGAGGTCGCTGGTGTGCACTTCTGTACATCAGTGGTTTAAGTCCAATAGGCTCAAGAGATCAGAAATGGATTTTAACACCTTTTTCTGTGCTCTTGGAAGAAGTTTTCTCGCTGACTTCATTTCCCCAATGGGTTCGTGTGCGTCTTCTCAACCAGGGCTGAGATTTGACAGCTGGGGTTTTATTGGTCAGTACTTTAAAATAGCACCTTATCCTGTTGAAACCTTGCTATTTGTGATCTCGAGACCCGTGGTTAAATATATCGCTGCCACTGTTAATTATGTGAACCTCTGGGGCTTCAGCTCACCCCACAGAAATGCCAGAGGAGAGAATTTCCATCTCGGAGAGCAAAACAAACACAAACTCTGGGGACTTGTAATCCCGGTTCAAGTTTTGACCCCTGATGCTTTCTGGAAATGAAAGAAGTCTGTGGTTCTTTCAGGTCAAATTTGTACTCACGTGCAGCCTCAGCAAATCTCTGTGACGTCTGTGCTGAGCTGTAAAATACTGTTCAAAGGACTTTTAAAGCCATTGTAAAATATTAAATGTCAATTTATTTCGGGTACAAGGGCAGCATCCGAGTCCAGTAATTCCCGAGCAGGCAGGAGGCATGTGAGAAGAACACCCAGGTCCTTTGCAGAGTAGCTGATCTTAGAGCAGGAAAAGGCTCATAAAGTCATTATGTTCATGAGCTTGGTCCCAGAGGGCATGACACAGAGACCTGCAGAGGTTAATTGAGCTGCTTCTCTGGGTGTAAAAACTGGTTTTGATGTTGTACATCCACAATTGGTTTCATGCTGGATGAAGTGGAAAAGAAATGAGCAGAGCTTGTGGGCATGAGGTGATATGCGTGCAGACCCTTCCATTCTACAAGGCTCCTCAGCCCTTACTGTGTTGCTTTGCTGGGTGCCCAGCAGCTCCTGGGGCTATGGGCAAGGTGCAGCCCTGGGTGTCAGAGCCCTGCAATGGAATGTCATTGGTCCAGCCCTGGGTGGCAGAGCCCTGCAATGGGAGGTGACTGGTCCAGCCCTGGGTGGCAGAGCCCTGCAGTGGAAGGTGACTGGTCCAGCCCTGAGTGGCAGAGCCCTGCAGTGGAGGGTGAGTGGTTTTGCCCAGCACCCAGGGACCAGGATGTTTCTGACTGGGAAATCTCTTGTGCAATTTGGGGGTGAAGACTTTGCGGATGGAGCTGTTGCTGCTGAAAGTGCTCTCAAAGATGAATGACAACTGCAAATGTTTAACTGGCTCAAGTGACGCCTTCTCTTCCTGGGGGGTGTTCCAGGAAAGAGGCTTAGCTGGGAGGTGTGAGGGCCAATGTGTGTTGAATAAACAACATGGGAAAAGTCATTTCAGCTCAGACAAGCCAAAACCCAGATGAGAATAACTTGTGTTCATCAGCACTTTGTTATGTATTAGCTGTTGATATTTTTTTCATTAGAGTATAACAAAAGGTGGGTTTTACATACAAAGAAAAGGAACTTTGGAAAAGGCAAATAAGGGAAGTACATTATTTTCCAAGACGGGATGAGAATGTGCTTTTGTTTGTTCTCAACAGCTACAGAAAAACCCAAACCCGAAACCCCTTTCCCTGTTCTTTTGGAAAGAGGAGCACACGTGCTGAAATCCAAAGCAGAAAAAGCTTTGTTCTTAAGACATGCATGACCAAAAGTTGAGGATCAGGGCTCAAGTCTGGTCCCCGAAGTGCTGCAGAGCTGAGTGTTCTGTTGCACACCCAGTGTTTTGTTGCACAAAACTTGTTCTGCCTCTTGGAGACGTGGTCAGAGCAACTCAGTGGAGCTTTTTGCAGCTCTTGCAGCATCAGAGCTGAGCTGGTGTGTGGCCTGGCTGTGTCGGAGGGTTGGGAAGGCTGTGGGTGAGGTGTGTTTGGTGTTTCAGGCTTGGAACATCAGCTTACACTGGCTCCCCACGTGTGATGGGTTTTAGCAGAACTAAGCACGCTGGTCTGGTGTGCTTTGGTCTGTGTTAATGAATCAAGGTGCAGAAGCTGTTTCAGGTGTCCCCTCCTCTGTCAGGGATTGTCACCCCACAGACACCTCAGCCGAGGCTGCTGGACTCGGCATAGCTGGAGCTGGGTGTGCTGGCGAGGTGGGACATGGAGACGCGATGTGGGAACAGCACGCTGTGGGACGATGTCTCAGCTCCCACCATCAGTGATGACCCTGCATCCTCTGCTCTTCTCTTGCTGCACTTTGTGCATAGGTGCTCCTCAGCTTTACTGGTGTGACCCCCACAGCTTTTCCATGCTGGCTTCATGAGGAGCAGTGTTGGTGGGGACGTTGTCAGGTACCAGCGTGCCACAGGAGTTGGTTGAGAGCCCAGTCTGAGCTTCATGGCTCAGTGCTGGCAGGAAGCAAAGAGCTTCTTGCATGCAACACCAATCAGGCTGCTCAAGGTCCAGACGGTGTCTGAATAGCTTCAGGGATGGGGATGTTTTAGTGCATGAGGTGAAGAACAACCAGAGCCAACGCTCACCCAGGTCCTTGAGTGGCCATGTCTGATCTGCTGGCTAATTAGAAATACAGACTGAATTAGCATCAATAGGAATGAGATTGCCTGTCCTGGATCCACTGTTGCAGGGGTTAAGATACTCCCCTGACAGTTGGAAAGCACAGACATCCTCCTCTGCTGTCAAGTGAGGCACTCAAACCCATCTTCGACGGTCTGTGTAGGACATCATCAGGTTGTCTGAATGGAGACATTGCTGCGGGACATGACAAATGCTCCCAAACAATGATAGCTCTATCTTGAAGCATGTTGGGTGACGGGAGAAAAACCACATTCACTGCTCAATGTGGTGTTTGTTCAGCCTGGTTTTTCTTTAGCTTTACTGTCGTGTTGGGGAAGAAGTTTGTTTGCCAAGTTCACATGGTCAGACAGAGGTGAGCAGAGGTCTGCCAGGACCTGGGAATCGGGAGAGCTGGAACCAGCACCCTGGCTGGGTGTGCTGGGACAGAAAGAGCCCAAGTGTCTGGCTGTGATGGGACCTGGGTTTAGAGAGCTGCCCACAGGCTTGTCCAGCTCAGCACCTCTGATGCCATCCTTGTGCCCAACTCGCTGTTTGTCAGCAGTGCCAGGGCAAACCTTCCTCTTGTGCTTCTGCTTCCTTGTAGACAAACATGTAGTTTGGTGGGTGTCATTTCTAGGTGCCTCACAGCAAGAGACCAGCCAGATGGGGGACAACATGGGGTGTGGAAGGCCACAGGGACCTTGGGATTTGGGTTATAGGACCTGAATTGGGCTGTTTCCAAGAGCTATCTTACAAGGTGGTGTTTCAGAGGTGCTCATTTGCTCTCTCAGCTGTAGCAAGAAACAGCAGAGAGCACTGGGCATTCCTGGCAGCTCAATCCCCGCATGCCATGACAGGATTAGGGTGCCATGACGTGCCCAGGGTGTCTCCTCAGTTAGAGGTCACAGCCCCACAGACGCCGTCCCCTCCTTTGTGCCTGTTCCCATCCCCGCAGCTCGAGTTTCCTTTGGCAGGAGCAGAGGTACCTGGGCATGGGTCAGGTCCTGCTGGCAGCGAGCCCCGAGCTTGGCTCCCCGCCTGCTCGCTGGCCACGTGCTGATGGAGCCACGGCACAGAGGACACGTTCACCCCTCTGCCCCCGAGGGGTTTGCTGGGAAACCCACCAATAACCCAGCTCTGCAGAGGAAAAAGGAGAAGCGGAAGAGAACCCAGGGGCCATCATCCCCTGCCACATTCCCTGCCCCAGCTCCCTCCTGCAGCTGCAGGTGTCCGGGCTGTTCCCCGTGTGCATGTTTTAACTGCCCTTACAGGGAGCTGTTAAGAGCAAAAGATGGGAGATTTCTGTGGATGTTGCTAGTTTCTGGCTTTAGCCAGCACCTGCGACCGAACACGGGCCTCTGGCTCCCTGCGTGTTGGGACAGACACTCAGCACTAATGAGTGAAGCTGTTCAAGTGAACCACTTCTGGGCTGCAGGAGCCTTTTATCTCTCCTGGCACTGCCGCTGCTCCACTGCCCTTATCTGCTTTGTGTTCAACAACGAGCAATTAAAAGTTAAAGGCTCCCAGTGCCTGCATGAGGAGCAGTTTTCCTTGCAGGGAAAATTCACTTGAGAACAGGAGTGGTTTGCTAATGGTGCAAAGCTGCATAACTACCTGTATGTTCAGCTGCAGCACACGTCCTGGAGCCTGTGCACCCGTGCCAGTCAGTGCTCTGACTGCGTGATCAACACGGTGGGCTTTTCCCTACCAATCCCAATCTCACCTTCTTCTAAACATGCACCTCTGTGCCCCTGTAATCCCCAAATGCCTCTTGTAGGAACCTCCCCTGAAGCACTCACAGAAAGAGATGCAAAGGCCGAGGGGTTGCAGCCAGAGCAAACGCATCCAAACCTGAAATCCAAATCACAGCATACATGGAAAGTATTTTATGGCATTTATCCATCTCTAGGATAACCTAGACTTGGCTTTGACTGCATAAAACCTTCTGGACAGCCACAGGCCAGTGGAACACAGTGTATTTAGCTTGTGCTT
Source organism: Amazona ochrocephala (assembly GCA_039720435.1). Taxonomy (NCBI): domain Eukaryota; kingdom Metazoa; phylum Chordata; class Aves; order Psittaciformes; family Psittacidae; genus Amazona; species Amazona ochrocephala. The sequence goes on from CM077879.1 coordinate 83,362,991, forward strand.
CCAGCCACCGAGAGGACCTCAAGCAGGGTAGCTCAGCCTCTGTCCTCTCAAGGGCTAGTCCTGATTGTGGCCATGCCCCCCCTTGTATCTTTTTTCCTCTCTGATCACCCTGAAGCCAAAGCAATTCACTTGTTGCTGACCCAGTCTCCCACTGGCTTAGGAAACTGAATGGCTCACGCAGAGGTCCAGACCTGGTGTGGCTGGAATCAGGGAGAATATGTAACATCATCTTCAATGGTGAAGAGATGCATGTTGGTTGAGCCTGCCCTGCCTGGGCAAGGGATGAAAGAAGAGACCAAGTGCAGGCAAAGCCTCATATCTCTGTGTGCTCCAGATCATCATCTGAACCCCTTCCTGCCATAGGCTGGTGACTGAGAGACATGTGATTCCTCTGAGATGTGACACACTGGAACCAGCACAGTCTGAATATTGGTGAGACTGAGCGAGGTTCCTCCTCTGCTCAACTTCAAAGCCATCACAAAAGGATATATGAGTTAACCTTTAGTTAGAAGCCAACTTACCATCACAGAATCAACTCAGTTAGAAAAGACCTTTGACATTATCAAGTCCAACCTTTCCCAGCACTGCCAAGGCCACCACTAACCCATGGCACTGATGGCCTTGCCTACGAGCTTTTAACTTCTTCCCATCCTAAGAAGCCATCTGTACTTTAACATGACTCAAGCCTGTGTGTAACCAAGACCATTGGGGTAACTGTGCTAGTCCTGCAGGCCAAAGACTGCCCAGGGCAGGGAGGAAAACTGAAGCCTTAAAAAACTGGGGGGATGCTGTGCTCATGATGCTTTCTCTGCTTACTCGCTGAAGGATAAGCAGAAGAGGCATCTATCCTGATTGGAGATGGCCCAAGGAAAGATGCTTTGGTGAGTGCCCCTAGCCTGGGCTTGATGCAACCAAAGGTGGAGACGTCTGGCTTCTAACTCCTCTCTACCCTTATGTTTCCTGTGAAGCCATCAGTAAAGAGCAACGTGCCTCATGCACCTCTGGCAGTTTTTGTGGGACCAAGCTGAGATGCTCCAGCCTTCCCAAGCTGTCCTCTGCCCTGGGGTGCTCAAGATCAATTCTCCCCATAGCAGGGAGTGAGTAGTTTGGAGGCTGTACTGAGGACTATATATGTGGACCTATATATATGTGGACCCATATATATGAGGACTATATGTGTGGACCTATATATATGTGGACCTATAGCACATTGCTGTGGCTGGGCTATAGGTCTCTTTGTCCACTCGAACCCTTGCCCTGCTTGGCTGTGGTGGCGGGGTTGAGCAGTGAGGCTCCTTCCCCTGTGACATGGGCATGCCCAGTGCAGGATGGAGGAACAGGCTGATCACACATTGCACTCCATCCCTCTGTTCTCAGGTACAGCTCTCAGCAATCGTGAATATTCAGCTTCAGCCTGGAGGTCCCTCAGTGGAGATGGGCCCCCACTGTGTGGATGCAGCCTGTAAGTCGTGCTCTTCACTGACAGCAGAGTGGGTGTAGATAAGGGCTGTTGATCCATGATTGCCAAATCATGATGTCTGAGGTTGTGATAACTCCATGGTCTCACTTTCGATTAGGTGGTGTATACAAATAGCTGAAGATAGTGAGATGTTTTCTGAGCCCTCCCACTATGACTGGCGTGTCTAAATATGCAAGGTGTGAGACTTGGGGTTGCATGAACTGAGTCGTCTCTTAGTCGTTTTAAAGCCTTTGAATACCCCTTGTGCACACAACCATGCCAGGAAATACACATAACTGTATTCATCCATCTACCTGCTTAATCTCTGTGTATCTATCAATCATAGAATCATAGAATGGTCAGGGTTGGAAGGGACCTTAAAGATCAATGAATCACTTGTATAATGTGCATATTCAGCATGTGTGTATGTATATGCACATATGTGCTGTAATATAAATGATATGCTAATATAGACGACATGCACATTTCTTTTTAGCATATAAAATAGTGTATATATATAGTACATAGCATACTTCCTACGATAGTTCCATGTGTGGGTCTGTGTAAATCCCTGTTACTTAAGCAACAACACTGCTGCCAGGTGTATCATTAAGTAGAGTTTGCAATGTGATATAATAGGAGCGTTGTGGTTATTACCACATGGTGGCCAGGCAGAGCAGGTAGATGCACGGGTGCATGAGCGCTCCTCATGTGAAGTTTCTCTTTCAAAAGGCACATGAAAACAAAGAAGAGAAACCTGAGCAGCTGCAGTCGGGTGAAAACCCCCTAAACCCTGTGGGTTTGCTTGAGCACACACTGAGCCCTCCCAGCATGGGACATGGGCTGGGCCCACATCAGCCCTGTGGGCGCTCGGGGTCCAAGGCACCGGCAGCCCCACACAATGGGGGCTCCGCACTTCCCCAGCCTGCAGAAATGCCCTGGAGGAGCTGCCTCGTCTCCCCTCCCCAGCACTGCCCGGGTGCTCCCTCACCTGAGGGGGGGTGAGTTTTGGCTGCCAGCCGATGGAGTGGACTGAAAACCCCAGGGAAACACGGAGGCGTCACAGATCAGGCTTCCCCAGCACCAAGAGGAAAACCAGCGGGTGAAGCAGCCAGGTCCACCTCCTGTCCTCTGCAAACTGCCACAGGATGGACAGTGTGGCCCCTGGAAGGAGATGGGATGTGTAGACCCAACTGGAGAAGGATGATGATAGGGGAGGCTGTCAGACAGATTCAGGTTTGGCAGGGTGAATGGTCAGGGATGGCCATGCATGGGGAGCAGAGGTGGTCCTTGTGCCTTGGGCTGGGTTCTGAGCCCAGCCCCATCCTGGGATTCTCCAAAGCAGCAAGTGTTGGGATTAAGCAGCAACCTGCCCTGTCTCTGCCTTACACAGCAGGTTGGGAGCTTAAGCAGCTCTTCAAAAGCCCTGCTAATCCGTCCTGAAAAACAACTGTAGAAACAGCTTCTCCACTCAGCTTATCAGCACAACGGGGAGTACTGTGATTGAAAAGAGCTGTTTCCTGTTGGCCGTTATTACTGCCAGCACCGACAAGCTCGAGGATTTGGTCTCATTCCAAAACTGTCACCTCAGTTTCCACAGGGAGAAGCTCCTGGGAGGGGTAGGCAGCAGGCAGTGGGAGCCTGCGGCCCTTGGCACGCGTGCAGGCAGCACTGCAGATGTTGGATAAAAGCAATCTCTGTTTCAAGCGGCTCAAGATCTCTCCCTTGGCACGGGAGAGTCACTGACAACCCATGTGAGCACTGGCGTGCCCAGGGGTGCTGCAGCCCCCACCAGCAGTGCTGGGCAGGTTTCCTACAGGTTCCTCCAAGGTTCCTGCTCAGCAGTGGGTAACCTCGACTCACAGCAGGTTTCCCATCACCTGCACTCCTGGGCAGTTGTGTGACACCAGGCGTGTAATTGAAGCCCTGGGGATGGTGGGAGCTGGGCTCTGGATGGGATGGGAAGACAGAGCTTGCTTGTTTGTTAGAACTGTCTTCTCATGCTTATCTCAGTGAATCTGCTTGGATTTTCAAATCTGTTGTTAACTGTAGGTGAGCAGCCACGTCTCCTGGTGCTGTACAGTCTTTATCAAGTAAGATGCGATTTTCTACCCTTGCAGGGCATACTAAGTTGCTACTCAGACTTGAAAAGTCCGTGAATTATTATCTTCTGCTGCTGCTATCTCCTTGTTGCAATTCTTTTTCAAGACAAAAACAAGCCCCAAAATATTGAAGATGGGTTAATTTGGAGAAATGAAAAAGGCAACTTAACGGCCATCAATCTGGCTGTTTGCTTGGCTTTGCCTCTCACCAGATCCCCCATCTTTAGGACATTAGGAAGTGGCCTCAGGCTGCACCAGGGCAGGTTTAGATGGAGCTGAGGAACACTTCCTTCCCCAAAGGGTGCTCAGGCATTGGAACTGCCCAGGGCAGTGCTGGAGTCACTGTCCCTGCAAGTGTTCACACACTGTGTAGACGAGGTCCTCAGTGCCATGGGTTAGTGGTGGCCTTGGCAGTGCTGGGGTAAGGGTTGGACTGGATGAGCTTAGAGGTCTTTTCCTGTCTAGCTAATTCTATGATTCCATCTTCTGCATTTGCTACAGCTGGAGTAAAACTAGAATTGGGCTGAGTGCCACAGTGGAAAATAGAGATACGACATCAAAACATTGCTTGGTTTGTGATCTGTTCCCTTATAAACTGTAAGGAAATCATCCATTGACTAAAACGCTGGGGATATGGACATCTGTTAGGAGGAGGTTTCCCTGCAGGATGGGTGGTTTTGAAGAAGTGGAGCATTGTTTTCTTTGCACAGATACCTTTGCTTCCCTCAGAAACTCAGTTAACTAGCCAGGTATGTTATTAAAGCAGGCACGTAATGATGGAAAATTAAAGCATGGAAAACTGAAGCATCCATGAATAGAAACCAGGGAGGAGGGGAGGTGTCCAGAGCTCCCCTTCAACAGGAACCTTTGTGTCTCTGTGGGTGTGGAGCAGTGGAGCATGGCCACCGGGAGGGAGTAGCCCTGGCCCAGTGGATGTGCAGTGGGGAGCTGCTGGCACTGGTGCAGGTACCAGAGGCTGCAGCATCTCCAGGGGAGAGCAGGCTTCGGGCTGCTCCCACGCAGGAAAGCCCCTTTCTGGGCAGTAAGTTCCTTTCCCAGCTGGAAAGCCCCTCCTGAATTACTGCTTCAGGTGAGCTCTTTCTGTTTGTTCTGGGAGACAGACTTCATGGTGTGAGGGAGATTCAGACAGGTTCAAACTGCTGTGTATCACATCCATGCAAGGAAGCATACAGGCGTGGTGCTTTATGTTGCTCCTGTGATACCTGTAAATCACAGATAACTGCAGGAACAATGAGCTGCTCTGTACCTGCTCCGTGCTGCTTGCCACGCAAGAGGTTCTCTCTCTATTTTGGTTATTTCTTATTTGGTTTCTTTGGTCTTCTGACTGAAGCCTTTGTTCACATGGGGTCATACCAGCCCTTTCTCTCCCTACTGCCAGCACAGGGTGGCAGAGGCATGGTGTTATCTGGGGTGAGCTAACAGTGCCCTTCCCTGTTCTCGGGGTGATGGTCAGCTATGTTTCAGTGTCTAATGGTATCAGCTGCTAACTGGCAGCTCATGACAGAAAACATGGAGAAGCCACCTTTTCCTCCCAGTTACACGTGTTGCCACGAGAGAAGATGACCTTACACTTGGAGGAGGGCTGGCGCTGCAATCTGGCTGCCCCTATGATGAGATGGCATGTACAGAAAAGACAGGAAGGAAAGACCTCCAGAAGGGCTCTTTGGCTGAATGAATTTGGGGTTGGGATCACAAAGCTGATGGCAATGTAGGGGGTGTTGTGTGTGTGCTGCAGGAGCTGTTCAAGGGCTGGGGTCCACCGGTGCTGCTGCGCTCCGCAGTGACTCTATAGCGGGATGAGGACATGCGTGTGTGCTCTTCATGAATGGGAGCAAATGTGAATAAAAACAAGACAGGGGAAATGATGCTGTTCACATCTGCTGCTGTGCGCTGCTGCAGTTTCCCCGGAGCCTTCCTGCCTGCAGGACGGCGGCTCGGAGCGGAGAGCCTGCCAGGGGAAGGGGATGCTGCTCAGCGCAGCCACTTGGCACCAGTGAAATGAGTGGGAATTGGATGCAAGCAACACTGACAGCCAGTTAAACTGCCTCCTCCTGCCTCTTTCTCCCAGTCAGGAAGGAAGTAGTTATTTTTAACTCTGAGGCCCAGGTATGTAACTGTACCTAATGGTTTTTCTCATGTAAAAAGAAGATGGGAAGTGATGCACTATCAGCTGCAGTTCCCATGCTCCCTCTATAAGTACTTTTTCCCCCAACCCACTTACTTCAGCAAAGCTCAGCACCTCAGGCACTTGGGGTGACGAGCTGATCTGCAGGGCCCTGACCATAATCAAGGTGGCACTGGCTGGAAGAGTTGGCCAATGCTATTGAGCTGTCTTGAGCACACTGCCTAGTAAAGTGTGGGGGTAAGCACTCATGTTCCATCAGTGGGCTGGACTGCTGGAGCTGGTGGGTTTGTCCCAGCCGTGCACCCGCATTCCATAGGGATGAACATTTATCTCCTGATTTGGCCAGGTCTACGCATCATTCCCATGTGCCCCCCTGGGCTTCTGCCAACGTGCAAACGGACCTCATCCTTAACTGAGCGTCAGGGCACTGACAGACCTCAGCAGTCCTGAGCAGCCTCACCTGGGCCCCGTTTGGGCTCATCCTAGGAGCTGCACTCCTGACACTGAGTCACGAGTGATGACAGCTTGACGCCCTGCTGAGCACAGCCAGATCTGCTCCATCCAATGTGCAGCAACACCTCTGTCAACACAACTTCAAACATCTCCACAAACGCATTCCAGAAGGGGTTGGGCATCCTCTGCCCAGGCTGTGTCCCTGCGCTGGCAGCAGGCAGGGGCTGGCACTGAGCAAAAGCAGATGTGTGCAAGATGCTCCGGGCAGAGGCAAAATGCAGCACTTGGAACGGGGAGCTGGAAAAGTGTCTCCTTGGACAGACTCCTCCTTGTCTCTCGTAGCAACACTGTTTGTTTCGAGGTGCTGGGTGTGCAGCATCAGGCGCGCTCTGCCTCGGCTCAGCGGCGGCCGCACCAGAGGAGTTGCCCAGCAGTGGGGTGCTCACGGCAGAGGCTGTGCCAGCGCCAGGGGTCACCACATCCTCGGGACAGGCTCGTCCCGGAGCAGCCCGACCTGCAGGGCTGGTTTTGGGGATCAGAGGCCGGGCTGAGCCCTGCGCGGCCGGAGCACCGGGCGGGCTTGGGGACAGCTTTCTCCTTGAGAGACTCCCCTGCGAAAGAGGAAGTTGTCTCGAAATAACTCCTGCGCTTCCCTTCTCGCTTCGCAGACTTTGAAGTGCGCTCAGAGCGCGGCACCACCCGGGGCGCCCGGCACTCACCGCGATGCCTCCTGCGGGACCCCGCGCTGCCGCCCGCCGCCGGACGGGACCTCGCGTCCACGCGTGACCCACCAGGCTCCCGGGTCTGCCCTGAGACGCAGGTAGAGTCCTGGAGGGAGCGTTGCTGCCAGGTCCCCGCATGGGGAATCGCAGCGCTCTCCCTCCGCCTCGTCTTCTCTCGGCTCCTGCGAGGGGGAGCTCCGCTGCTGGTCCCCAGCCCTGCGCTGGGGAGTGCTTTATGCCCGAGGGGTTGGCAGGAGGTGCGTGAGTGCTGCTTCTCTGTGGATGAAAGACCCTGGGAAGCCCCTGATCGGGGTCAGTTTGGTGTCTTTTCTCACGAAGAATTAGGGGAGGGGGCACTGGTGGTGCTGGGGAGAGGAATGTGCTGCTGCTCTGTAGAAAGGGAATATCCGTGCAAGTTTCCCCTGCTGCACCCTGCCAGTGAGCGGGATGCTGGTGGGAAACCGGGTTTGCCCTGGAGCCGGTCCCAGGGAGGAGTGTGAGGACTTTGCTGCCTGCACCCCTGGAGAAGACGGGTGGTTTTGATGTTGTTGGTGCTCTGGGGCTTGCTCAAGGCGCCCGGCCGCTCGCTGCACGCCCCACAAACAGACCCTGCCTGCAGCTCAGCCCACATGGGGCAAGTGAGTTACATCACTGACTTGGGGCTGCTGCAGCACTACCTCATGCTTATTCATTTTGCTCTAAGCGAAACAACTCCCAGTGGCAAGGAACGGAGCCACCTGCCCAGCGCCGCCTCTGCACTTCCCGCTCGTCGCTGAGGCTCCCCTCTGCCAGCCCCATGCCGCGCACGGCACGCAGTGCCCATGCACCCAGCACCAGCGCAGGCTGTGCAGTCTGTGTGCAGAGGGAGCCTGGGGTGGTGCACGCTCCGGCGCTGGCGGCTGTGCAGTCGTGTGGCTGCCCAGCTTCCCCTCCCCTTGGCCGAGCGCCTCATCTGTCCCATGGGGGCCCTAAGCAGTGACATGGCAATAAACAGTGATGGCAGTGGCGATAGGGAGGAGAGTTCAGCAGCCCCATCCAGAAAGGAAATGAAAATGGAGCACTTGGGGCCTGAGCTTCAAAATAATGTAGATGAGCCAACTCTGTGCAAGGGGCAGGTTTGAGCCCTCCTCCCTCTGTGCCTGATGAGTGTTTGCATCCTCTGGCCGCACCAAAGGCACCGAGCCTGAGCCATTGCACCCTGACCACTCACCTCCGTGCGTGCTCTTGCCCTTCCTTGGGAGCAATCTAAGCATCTGTGCAACCTAGCAGCAGGTTTTATTTCTGTTTCTTGACTAAGCCTGAACACAAACACAAATTCCTCTGGGCTTCAAGGGCTTATTTATCACATCTGAGCACTACACAAACAGTTAGGTGTGTACTTGTTTGGTATTTGGGTTGTGGAGTACATGACGCCCAAGCCTTCCTCAACCAGCTCCTAAATTCTTCTGTGGATGGCCTAAATCCACAAGACATTAGCTCAGCCTTACAGCTCTGGGTCCCGCTGAACTGAGCATAGGTCCTACGTCTGCAGTGGAAAAGAACATGGGTCAGCCTGGTGAAATAGCTTTTGCTCTTTCACATGCAGCTCTGACAGAGCCTCTGCTCAGTCACATGAACCTGTTTAATCTGCGCAGCTTTCTCTCAAGCATTAATTTGATCTGAGGAAATAGCTCGAGTCCTCAGAGGCTCAAGCTGTTCTGGCAAGACCTGGGCCTGCTGCTCGCCGCTGGTGCTGGCCGCAGCACAGCTCTGCCCTGCAGCCTCTCCACTCAGCCGTGAGCTGCTGGCGCTGCAGCACAGGCACTGGGCTGTCCTGCCATGAAGATCAGCTCTGATGGTGTTCCTGTATTTTGGTTCTTTGAGTCCTGTTTCATAGGACAGAGCTGTGAGACTTCACTGTCTGTTGCCTGTTCATCACACTGGTATAGCCCGTATTCCTGGCTGGATAGCCCCAGATCAGACAGAGGCAAATAATTCTTTGCTCTGGGTGCAGTGGCACAAGGCACCTAGCGTTATTTTGATGGAGTTTTCTGGACCATATGGGACACTACGTTCAGATTGTTGTACGACAGAAACATTGCTTTCCTTTTTGCTGTGAAAGTAAAACAAGCTGTTCTTCATGGAAGGGCTGTGTGGGAAGTGGTCACTGCTCCTCATTGCCAGGCACAGCGTGCACATCCCCATTGGAGCAGCTTCCATTTTCGGTTTTGTGTTCCGGTGGTTCCCCTCTGGGTGTCCTGTGAATGCCCTCTCAGGGCAGTCCTGCTTGTGCTGGACACGGTCTCACCCCACTGGTGACGGGGACCTTGATGTAAAAACTGTCTGTGGCCCCTTTGGCAGCGGTTGCTCTGTGTGCCCTCACTAGGACATAATGAATTCCCACCTCCCTATACATGGGCTGGGCATGGATGCTGCTGTGGCAGAGGCACAACAACCTTCCATGGGTCACTTTCCTTGGCTTTGCAACTGGCTGTTGGGATGTGGGCACAGCAGCAGCCCCCCCTCCCCCCAGCATCCCTGTGTACCCACAGAGGGGAGCTCTGATTCGCACAAGAAATGAGAGCTCCCCTACTCTAAGTGTTTGGGAAAGACTCTCGTTCTAATTGTGTCCAGCCCTCCTAACACTGATCCCATCCCCTACCCAGACGTGGGAGCTCTCAGGAGTTGCTTTCCCAGTTGCTTTCTTGCTTTCGTGAGCTTTGCTGGTGTTAATGGCTGTTCTGAAGGCAGATGCCGTGTTGGCTGAGTCACGTCTTTCTATTTTGAGGTGTGACATGCCTTGAAGACAGCACCGTCCATCAAATGTGGTTTGGGCAGGAGCTTTCCAAGGGAGATGCTGTTGTGAGTGATGGCTTTTGCCTGTGAACCTGTAGTGGGATTCTTCAGTCCAGACTGGTGTTACTGGGAGGTGTTATGGTCCTATAGAAAGCAGTGGTTTCTGTTGTTGCCTGTACCATGTAATTAAATCTCGTCATTGACCTTCTCCTCTTGGTCAAGCATGATATACTCACCCCTTTCTTGCTAATCTGCTGTTTGTGCTCCGTGTTAACCCTGTCAGCACTTGTCACCTTGTTCATTCCCTGCTGCCAAAGCAATGCCAGAAGGTACCACTACCGTGCTGATTGCTGGCAGTGGGGAAGGTGCAGCCAGCTTCCTGCCTGGCCGCCTCCAGGCTGCCCACATTTGGGATCCTGACCTCTTCCTGCTTTTCTTTCCCCCTCAGGTGGACAGCACTTGCCTGGGTTGTTTGTGCAAGCAAACCTGGCCCCGGCTTTCAAAACATACTTATTTTTTCCTCTGGGTGTTTTTTCCAAAGTCAGCACTGGGAATGGAAGGAGATGCCCAAATCTGAGCGCTGATGCTTCCGGAAAACCCGTGTCTTTCATAGAAAGAATGCACTGTGACGCTGGTGAGGAAGTCTCCAAAGAGTCATTAGTGTCCAGGAAGCCACTCAACTTCCACGCCAGCTATAGCAAAGGGCTCTGGGGCTCATATAGTCCTGACAGACAGATGAACATGCACTGCAGTGCAAGCTTCAAAGGGGTTTCATTAGTGATGTGGCTGTAAGAGGCGTCCTCTCCTTCTCCTTCCATGGGCATCAGTCTGCAGGCAGGGACGTGCCTTGCCAGAGCAGCTGCCAGGCAAGTGGTGAGCAAAGTGCTGCTGGAAAGCAGGATCTGAGCCTGAGATGTGTTTCCTTGGCAGAGAGAGCTTGAGGGGGAGCATCTGGTTTCATACCAGAGCTGTCTGAAACCACACGCACTGCCAGGTTTTGAGCTGAAACTGAGTCAGTTCAGAAAGGGGGCTCCAGGCTGGTCCGCAGCATGCGTGTACCCCCTCTCTGCAAATCCCCTCTGCCCCAGCAGCCTGTCTGAATGGGGCCAGAAATGAGACAGGTGATGTACATGTGGGCGTGGAGTTCCATAATGAAGGTTTTGCTTAGTGTTCATTTACACGGAGGCACCTTGCTCTGGGATGGACCATGTGAGGTGAGATGGGCCCAGACCCTGTCCTTGGTGTTTCAATCTGCCTATGATTATTGTCTTCTGGGGAGCCCGAAACTGCTCTTGCTGGACCATGAGGAGAGCTGGAAGCTGGAAAGCTGCTTTTGTCCTGGTGTCTCACCTGTGCTACTGGGCTGGAGGTCAGGATCAGGGCCAAAACCAGTGGCTGCTTCATGGGCAGATGGACCTGGCTTAAGAGGAGGGTGCAAACAGGATCATAGAATGACAGAATGGTTTGTGTTGGAAGGGACCTTAAAGCTCACACAATTACAACCCCTGCCATGGGCAGGGACACCTTCCACTAGAGCAGCTTGCTCCAAGCCCCTGTGTCCAACCTGGCCTTGAACACTGCCAGGGATGGGGCAGCCACAGCTTCTCTGGGCACCCTGGGCCAGCGCCTCAGCACCCTCACAGGGAGCAGCTTCTGCCTAAGAGCTCATCTCAATCTCCCCTCTGGCAGGTTAAAGCCATTCCCCTTGTCCTGTCCCTATAGGCCCTTGTCCAAAGCCCCTCTCCAGGTTTCCTGCAGCCCCTTTAGGCACTGGAGCTGCTCTAAGGTCTCCCCTTAAGGAGCCTTCTCTTCTCCAGGCTGAACCAGCCCAGCTCTCTCAGCCTGGCTCCAGAACAGAGCTGCTCCAGCCCTCGCAGCCTCTCTGTGTCCTCCTCTGGACTCACTCAACAGCTTCACATCCCTCTTGTGCTGCTGCCCCAGGGCTGGATCAGGACTGCAGGAAGGTTCTGCCCAGAGCGCAGCAGAGGGGCAGGATCCCCCCCCTGAGCTGCTGCTCACGCTCTGGGGGTGCAGCCCAACACACAGGGGGGTTCTGATACAAAACCTGCCTCTGATGGACTCCCCCGTGCGATTCTGCACCAGTGTCTCCTGGTGTAAGTGACAGTGCTGGTCCAGAGGAGCAGTGGCACAGCACTTTGGGAGCTGCCAGCCCTGGGGATGCAGTGTCAGATCCTCAGGTTGGCTGGGGGGAAGCGGCCCCTCAAGTCCTGCAGTCAGAAACCCTCCTCTTTACACCTGAACCCTGTGCTCTGGCCGCTGTCCCCAGAGCCAAGGAGCCGCGGGCTGGGCTGTAACGTTAGACAGAGCCTCTGATGCACCACTGTCATAACCAATCTCACTCGAAGGCAACTGCAGGCAGCAGGGGAGGGCAGTGCGAGGGATGGTGAGTCCTGGTCTGCTCCACAGGACCTCCGTCATGTCCTGACAGAATGCTGTGAGCATTTGTGCTCCTGTGTCTGCCCTGCAGCCGAGCACTCGCCCCATCTCCCTTCAGGACCCTTCAGCTCAGAACAGCTCGCTCGCCGCTCCAATGGTACTGGTACAATCCTTCCTTATGCCAGGAGCAACCCAGGGTGTCCACTGCGGGGAGGGGAAGCGTTGGGATCAAGGCAGTAACTGGTGGTGGGATGGGGAGAGGGCAGAGGAGGAGCGTGGCCAGGGGACAGCTCTCCGTGCTTCGTGCCTGTGCAATGTACTAGCTTTAGTTTGTGAGCGCCTGTGCTCAAGCTGATAAACAGCCACAGGAAACCTCAGAAGTACCCGAGGAGTGAATTTGTAACTAAATACAGAGCTGCACAAGGCACGGGGAGACTGGCGCTGGAACGGGACTAAATATAACTTGGAGAAAGCACACATATGCCCTGCTGTGTCAGTGCTGTCCTTGGGCACACGGGAGGTGGGAGTGGGGACACCCCCCAGGGCTGGTAATGGTCAGAGAGAGCCCGTTCGCTGTGAGCCCAGCTCCCACCGCCAAAGGTTTGGGTTTAGGTTTTCTTTCACAGCCTCTTTCTGCATCCCCTGCTCTGTGTTACACGTGTTCCCCTGCTCCAGGGGTGTTGGGCTTTAGTGGTTTCCACTGGGTTTTGATAATCCACGAGGCAGAGCAGCAGGTCTGTTGGGGAGGCTGTGCATCCCCATGGGGAGTGTCTCCAGAGGACAGCCTGAGTCACTTCGCTGAGTGTGATGGGGTTGCCATGACTCATGTGGATGGACACATCTCCACCCTTATACTAGATTTTCATCTCACCACAGTGTCCTCACATACTGAGACTTAAAAAAGAGGGTTTGGGTGTTTGCTGGCAGTGTGTTGGCAGCACTTCTGAGAATGCCACAGCTCTTTTTGGCTGTGTGGTGCCTTGCTCTGACTGTCTCTGCTTGCGTGTGCTGGAAGGCTGGTGGCCCTCCGCTGGGGGGGGACCATAGTGCTGAGCCTGACCTATGGTCCTTCTGAACTGCAGGTGATTGTAGCCTAACCCCTATAAGGATGCTAACCCATGTTATAATTAAAAGAACCTAACATCTGAGTGAGCATGGATCCTCCTTCATGAAGGACAAGAACGGCTGATGCAGCCCAGCCTGGTCTCTGCATACAGTCGGGACCAATGACTATACAGCCTGGTGGTGTCCACCCAGCCGTAGCTTGAACCCTCCAGACACATCCAAAGTGCAAACAGGGTGATGTGTGATCTGCTGAAACTTGCCTTGTCACAGTGTCTTTGGCGCCTGTCCTAATGGCCAGTCCTCAGCAGAAGGCGAGGGCATCGGTGTGGTCCCCACCGTGCTTCCCTGGATGTAAGCACTGGGGAGAGGACAACCCCGGGGGAAGGTGGCTATATCCTTGTGCAGGCCTGCGACAGAGCATGATGCAAGTGGGGAATCCCTACTTAGGAGGAAGGTGGTTCAACAGGGGAGGATGGAGAGGTAAGCAGAGAGGCAGGCGGCTGGAAGATGCCAGCCCCTGTGGCCTCATCTTTAAATGGGACTGTGCTTCTTCTTGTATTAGCTCAGTGAAAACAGAGCAGCCATCACAACCTGTTCCCAAGCTCTGGGTCCTCATTACTGCTGCCCTGCAGAGGAGGGACACTGAGGGTGGCTTTATGGGATTTATGGAATGATCATCCAGGTCCTGCTCATGCAGCCTCCAGCATGCTGGTAGTTTCGGATAGGAGGATGAGGCTGCGAAGCCCTTTCGCCCTGCTCTTTTTCTGCCAGTTTCCAGGGTGAACGGTACTTCCAGTGCAAAGTTCTTCATTTTCAAGAACATAGCCAGCTGGTTCCCATAATACCCCAAACTCCCAGGAAAGGTGGCTTTGGGGTCACTCAGGGTTTGCCACTGAAAGCCTCCAGCTACTGCAAACTGAAGGGAGGAATGTGCTTCCCTCCTCGCCTTTGCCTTTTCTTTTTTTCCTGCAAATGAAGTAAAATACAGCTGATGCCATGGGTATTTTAAGGCTTGCAGAGAGGAAGTGGGGATTTGCAGCTCTGCAAAGCAATGGGATGAATGCAGAGAAGACTCTGGTCTTGCTGAGCTGGCAGACAGCAAAATAACCAGTTACAGGATGAAATGTGTCTCGTGTCTGCTGCAGGGAAGGGAAGAGATCCAAGGGGGAGGAGGGGGACAGAAAGCAGAAATCACTGGTGTGGATCAGGGAACTGAGCAGCTTCTACCTTTCGCTGGCACTTTTGCAGGGCTTGCACTGTCATATTTCCCCTCGACTCATCTATCGTCTCCCCGTGGCCGTGTGTGTTGGCCGGGGCCCGTGAGCCCTTCCTGTCTGGGTAGGAAGCCTGCGGTCACTGGTGAGCTCAGGCACATGCACACGGAGCAGAAGCAAGCCCTGACCGTGCTCAGCAGCGCTGTGCAGGCTCCGGTGCTGATGCCGTAGGGATCACTGCTTTGCTGCCTACCTTCCACCTCGGCTGAGGAGCTGGTGCCCTTCAGCTGCACCTGATTCACTGCTGCCGCTGCCCTCCTCCTCCTCACGATGTGCCTGCTGGGATGGTCCTGTGCCCGGAAGGGAGCTGTGATCCTGGGAGCTGGAAGGATGCAAGGAAAGGTGAGTGCAGCCCGGAACAGAGCCGGTTTAGGACAGGGTCCTTCCTTGTGTGGTCTCTCTGCTGCCATTCGCAGTGGGGACGGTGCAAGGCCAGGCTGTGATGGGGGATACTGTCCCCTGACTTCCAGGGAGCAGGGCATTGTTGCCAGGAGGAAGGTCTGAGTTCTTCCGCCAGGCACTAGGAGCAGAGTGGAGTCCATCCCTAGAAATGGGGACAATATCCCCCTACTTGCACCAGGGATCAGTCATTTCGGGAGAGATGAGGCAGGGAGGCTGGCTGTAGCAGGGGGCTCTGATGTGTTGTGCTCCCCTTCCTCTGGGGACTGTGCTGATGTGACACTTGCTGTCCCCAGCATCCCCAGTCTACTGTGCTGGGATGTGGGGATGTGGCAGAGTTAATGCTGAGGGTCTGGTTCTAGAGGTGAAGTCCCCTGGTTGCAAGTGTCCCTGGATGAGACACCAGTGCAAACCTGGCTCTCCTGGATGCCTGCAGGAGAAGTGGGATTGCAGTGCAGCTCAGACATCTCTGCGCCTACCATTCCCATGCAGAGCCTGAGCAAGCCGTGGGCATGTGGATCCCACTGGCTGCTCACAGCATGTGGTGGGTCAGGGCTCGATGGACACAAAGTGGCTGTAACCAGGATCTTTAGCCCCATGGTCTGTGACCAGAAGGGGTGGCAATGGCAAAGGAGGCAGCAGGAGGATACTTGCCCCTTCATGCAGAGGATGTAGGGACACCCCTCTCCATCTTCTCCAGGAAAGAAGTGTTTCCAGTATCACAGCATCACATCCCTGGTGTCACATCTTGTCTCCTATGGCTGCTGTATCCTGGGAACAGCCTGGCAAAAAGGGTGTTGGGACTGATCCTGTTTTAGCAGGCCAAGAAACAGCCTGAGGCAGTGATAGCGATCCTGCTACAGCCCAGGTTTCTTGTGCTGGTGGGTGACATTCCCCACTTCTGTGACACCAGCACTGGAGTCTCCATGGTGCGTACCTGCAGTTCCACACAGCCTTGGCTAAAATGCCTTTCACCCAGAGCAGCAGCTCTGAGTGAGTGAACTGAGCTTCAGATGGTTGTTTCCCTGCAGTGACACATGGCATCTAGATAATGTCCAAGGAATCCCTTCTGCCAGGGGATGGGCATCATCCTTTATGGTCAGCCTCTGCCCAGAGAAGCATCACTACCCAGGGGAGCATAGGCTGGGTCTTTGCTCCCTGCTATACTCCGCTCAGCCAAAGGGGTGCCCAGGTCGGATAATTAGGCATAAATTAGCCTGGCTTCATTAATGCACTCAAAAGGTACCCATGCACCTTGGCTGGGGCACAGCCTTTGTCTGCTCAGGCAAGGGACTGAGGGAAAATGCTCTGTGCAAAGGCTCTTGCATCTTCAGAGCCTCCCTTGCTGTGCTACTGGGTTTGGATTTGTGTTGGGGTGGTTGCAGGGTCACATCTGCTGCAGGGAAAGCCCTGATGAAGCCCATGAGGGAAGGGCCGGCCAGTCTGTTGTGGCCAGGGAGGGCAAATGTGGTCCTGCTGTCTGAACTGGGCTGATGCTGTCCAGCTCTCCCCATCCTCAGCCCTGCATCCATCCTCCTCCTCCTCCTCCTTTGGTGGCCCTGGTTCCCTCACTCATGGGAGCAAAGTGGTCAGAAAGCATCCCCAGTGCAAATGGGCAATTTTCTGCACATTTATGTCCTTGTGCTGGTTATAGCTGGTGAGAACCAGTAGTTGGTTCCTGGCAGGAGCAAGGCTGACCCCAGAGCTAGAGCCCTCTCCAGCCTGTTTCCATCTGTGTCCTTTCATGCCTCTTCTCACACAGCATTTAACCTGTCCTCCTGCAGACCATGACTGGACTCTGAATGAGCTGGGGACTAGTTCTGGACATTTTACATTGCATTATCTTGGGAGACCCAAGCACTCGGAGCAGAGAGGTTGACCGCGGATCCGACCTCAGCTCCTCTTTGCTGACAGTGAGGAAAGCGAGCACTGTTTCAGTGGACAAGTGAAACCTGAAGTGTCTCTGGCAGGAGAAGCTCAGGTCCCTTTGGCACTGCTGAGTCCTTTTCTAAGTGGGGAAGCTGAGCACTGGTGAGTGGGCTCCATGCTGGGTCACCAGCTCCCCTCCCACGTGCGGTCAGGTAGGATGCGGATGTGGAAAACCACTGACAGAATTAGCACCGGGCTGTGTTTCACTTCATCAGGAAGGCTCCGTGGGGCAGGGTGCAGCCCCATCACTGCTGCTCGGCACCCATGATGTGAGTCTCCCACAGCACTGGGAATCCCAGTGCTCTTCCCAGCAGGAAATATTTTGTGGACCACAGTGTCAAGCAGCTCACTGTTTGTGTGATGCTGCTCTTGTGCATGCGAGGGCTTAGAGGAGTCATTCTCTTTCCTCCTGTAACCAGTGAACCCAGGGCGTGATCTGTGATTTTTGAAACTAGGAGGATGAGTTGATGCAGCAAAACAGGAGGCACATCTAATTCCAGAGAATCATAGAATGGTTTGCATTGGAAAGGACCTTCAAGGTCATGCAGTGACAAGACAAAGGGAATGGCTTTAACCTGCCAGAGGGGAGACTGAGATGAGCTCTTAGACAGAAGCTCTTCCCTGGGAGGGTGCTGAGGCGCTGGCACAGGGTGCCCGGAGGAGCTGTGGCTGCCCCATCCCTGGCAGTGTCCAAGGCCAGGTTTGACACAGGGGCTTGGAGCAAGCTGCTCTAGTGGAAGGTGTCCCTGCCCATGGCAGGGATTGGAACTGGATGGGCTTTGAGGTCATTTCCTACACAAACCAGTCTGGGATTCTATGAGCAAGCTGAGCTGGAGGAGAGCTGGAATCTCCTCCCTGCTTCTGGCCCTGAACCAAGCTGCCCATCAGCTGTGCAAGCAGAGGCAGTTGTTTTGCTCTAGTAAGCCTCTGGCCTGCAGAAGGACCGTGTCCTCACCTCCCTTGTCCTCTCTGCCATCAGCCAAGACTGGGAGCTGCTCCCATGGCGCTGCTACAGGGCTGGTGGTGGAAACCCGCCTTGGTGGCTTGGTGCCAGGATTGTTATCCAGCCCAGAAATAAAGGCTCCATGGACCTGGGGTGGGTTTGAACACTTGGCATGCTGCAGGAAACCTTTAATGAGCTTCTGAGAGCTGCTGAGAGCAGGATGCGCCCGAGGCTCGAGTGGTGCATTCCCGCACGTGTCCGTCCATCTCCTCCTGCAGCCGCAGAGCTGTTGGCTGTTCAGATGGATATTTACAAGTTTAGGACCAGCCTGGGTAGTGTTAGGTCCTAAATCTACAAATACCCTAAAGAGAGCGAAGACCTGAGCACAAGTGTGGGCTGAAGGTCTGATTGTGCTTGGAGGGATGCAGGGAACTGATGGGACTGTGATGTTATTGCTGCCTGTGCTGCTTTGGGGACCGCTGGAGGCGGGCTCCCTGTCTTCAGCCATAAATGTGGGTGTTTCAGGGAAATGCAGAATTCAGAGCTTTGGGCTGGTACTTTTTTATCCTCCCTAAAGGCAAGAAGAGAGGAAAACCTGCAGGCTGGGATGCTGAAAGCAGTTTTGCAGCTCACTCGGGCTGTGAACACAGGTAGCACAGTCCTGAGATTGCTGCTGTGTCCATGGATGGGAAGACAGGAGAGGGCAACACTCTACAGAGATGTTGCCTTCTGGTAGGCACTGGGGGTGCAGGACCCAGGTGCTGGGTCCATGGGCTGGAAGGGACCTGGCTGTGGGGTAGACGGCTACAGCTGAGCATCTCAGCCAGGGTATCTTGCACAGAAGATGCTGCATCTCCTCTGCTCCCCTGCAGCTGCCCTGTGCTGGCTCCCCCCTGCCTGTGGTCATGTCATAGGCAAATCTGCCTTCCTTCCTCCTCAGCTCGCAGGGTTTATATTTGTTTTCCTTTCTTTGAGAGAACAATGCTTGAGGGCAAGGGAAGCTGTCCAGCTCCGGGCTGGCTTCCCTCTGCAGTGTAACCGGCTCCCGAGCTTTCCCTGGGGTTCGTGTCCCTGGGATGCTGGCTCAGGATGGCAGCAGCTCAGCACACACCAAGCATGGAATCCTCTTGGCAATTTGGGCTCTTTTTCTATATTTTCTTGGTTGGGCTTTGCATTTCACATTCAGTTTGACTGAACCTGAGCATTTCTTCTCAAATCCCAGGGAGGATGAGGGTCCCTCTCCTGCCCTGCTCAGTGATGCTCACCCCGGGGTCCTCTTTGCTGTGGGAGGCTTTGGAGGCCAAGTGTTCAGAGGGCTTCAGCTTTGAGCTGCAGCTTTCTCCAGTGAAACACAGCCCGTGAGCCGTGCTGTGCTCACCTGCAGGGCTCTGCCTCCCTCCCTGCTGCACATCCTCCATGCTGGGGTCCCATGCCCACTGCGTCCCAGTACCTCTGCGCTCCCCACCAAGGTCCAGGCTGATCCTGGTCTCCACTCCAGCCTCAGCCAAGTGTGCCCTGTCTTTTTGCAGGTGAGACACAGGACCCAAGGCCATGCCCGTGTGGAGTGAGGAGCAGCTCTGCACCCACCCGTCACTGCAGACACACTGCGGCCTCCAAGCCCCCCCCGAGCTGCAGCCTCAGCCCAGCCATGGACAGCGCAGGTGGGTGATGCTGAGACCCCAATGCAGGGGGATCCCAACCCAATGAGCCCCCTTCATCCGTCTTCTTGTGCCTTGGTTACCCTCTGATAAAGTATGTGGGTATCTAAGGAGGCCTCATTGCCTCTGGGCAGACCTTGATCTTGGCAAGGTGTCGGCAGACCCTGCTGGATAGATGGGAAATGGGGCACGAAGCCACTGCAATGCATCCAGAAGGTTTGCTGCAGGGCACTTTGAAACCACCAGGTCTGGCAACAACTCACAGTTGAATTTTAAAGCAGTTTTGTGTTTAATTGTGTTTTTTGGTGTCCATTCCCACCCACTCCCCATGTGTGTTTTGTTTCCACACTGGTTCACAAGGTGCTTCTGCTCTTCCGGCACCCCGAGGTCGGGATATTGGTGCTGAAACGTTTTATTTCATTTCTAAGCTGCTACCGTTTGTTACTGGTGGGTTGAGACTGTTTTTAGATCAAAGTGCTTCTTGTTTGTGTTGGAGCAGAAGTTCTGCTCCCCATGAAGGAACCTCAGTGTATAGGGGCTGTAATCGCTTTGATTTAGAAAAGAGGAGAGTATTTATATCAGCGCTCAGGAAAAGCTTCCCTGGTAATTAAAAACATACACAAATGGAAAGAATAGGAAATTCCAACTAGTCCATTATTGCAGAATTCCCTAGTGCAAACCCAATGAACGTAACAGTGAAACCGAGGAGCTACACAGCCACCGGCGAGAAAACAGGCAGAGAAAACACAAATGTTCAGGACGCTTCCCCAAATGACACTCCCAAAATGAGAAAGATCCCATTTCCAAGGCCATTTCTGCACTGCCATTTCCCCCCGGGTTGGCACGATGGCACAGACTGTGCTGGCAGAGAGGGGAGCTCCCCTCTACACACACAGAGCTTCACCAGTGCTTGGGAATAACCATGAGCCCCCTGTGTGGTTGTTTTCTGATGCAGCTTCCGCTGAAGTTCTCTTCTGCAGAAGAAGCCTGAACTGAATGAATGCTCTGTACAAGCATCCTTAAGGAGATGACCAGTTTTGGGGTGTACTCAGGAATAGGCCATCCCATCCCAATACTTTACACCTTGCATTTCCCAGTTGTCTTTAATGCAGGGCTCATGTCTGCTGCCCCTGTACCCTGGTCACCACCTCACTGAACCCATGGCACTGTAGTCTGAGGCTTGGAGAGGGCAAAAGGGGCTTGTCATGTCTAGCCATGCCGCCTGCCCTGTGGGCTGATGATGAGGAGGCAGCAAGGATGCTGTGAGGGGCATTTGCTCCTGCTCTCTGTAGTGTATCGCCAGTGGGAATGGTGGCAAATTGGCATGCCTCATCCGCTCCCATATATGAGAACCCTGGGCAACCACTAAAAAACATGGTATAAGAGGGAAAAATCATCTCTGTTTTTCACTTCAAACCCATCCTGGGATAGTGCATGGGTCTCCATGGGATGAGGAGCCAGGTGCTCAAAGCTGCTCCATCTCCTACGTGGTCAACACCGCCTGCTCCACCAACCATTCACAGCCCAGTTGGCTTTGTTTCCTTCCAGAGCCAAAGAAGGAGGTTTGGAGTCTGTGGTCCCTGAGCACCCTCTTTAGTGTCACCCTGGCTGCCTCCTCTGTCACGTGTAGGAAAAGATGAGTGCCTACCCCTGCCCTCCTGCATCTCTCTGGTATTAGGGAAGATGGAGCTGTGGCAGAAGAGAGGGAATGAAAAAATTCAGGAGCAAAACCGGGCAGGAAATGTGGCGGCAATGACACTGATCCCAAAGGCAATCCCATGTGGATGAGACAGCTCAGACAGGGCCGTATGTGTCTGGAGCTTCCTTAGGATCTGGATAAATTGCTCCTTGCTTGCACCCTTGCCATGAAGGTGAGAGGCACTCAGCCACTACTGGCAATGGTCTGGGCCCCACCAGTGGACACAGGGACAGGAACATGCCTTGGGAAAGGGCCCTGGGTTATTATTAGTACAAACATCTGAGATGCTTCCCTGGGTCAGAGCGTGTCCTGTCTGCTCCAGCCCACAGCTTCATACAGAAGGAGAACATCACCTGGTGAACACCCAACCTTATAAAATGCTCTTGTTTTTATTACAAAGGAGGATGAATCATTTTGCTGGTAGAGAAGGAGTGGCCCAGGGTAAGAAGGGACACAAAGACAGGCCGTGGTGGAGTAAAGGGACCTTGGACTTGCCTGGCCGATGCCCCACATGCTCTCAGGGCTGACTCTAGTTTCACACGTGCTCCGTGTTGGCATGCATGGCCAGCCAGCTGCACACGAGCTCACTTGTCATCACGAGTCCTTGCTCCAGCCCGGCTCTGAGGTTGTCAGGTTATATTTGGCTGAAGCAGGATGCTGGTTTTGGCGGGTACGAGGGTGTGTGTGGTGGTTGCCACGGAGCAGCACCAACATCGGGTCCCTGCCTGGGGAGCTGAAGGTGCTCAGTGCCCAAGGGCGGCTGTTTGCACCCAGGGCGGCTGTGAGGGGCACTGGTGGAAGGCAGGAGGTGATGTGGTGGCTCTGCCTGCGTTTCCCGTGCAGGGTGAGGTGCTGGTGTGGGCAGCTGGCCTTGTGGCAAGAGTGCTCCTTGCAACGGGTGTGAAATTGAGACTGAATCCGTGCAGTGCCAAAGCACAGTGCTCTTTCCTTCATTACCAAGGAACAAGGGATGGGACAAGAGGAAACGGCCTCAAGCTGCACCAGGGCAGGTTTAGATGGAGCTGGGGAACAATTCCTTCCCAAAGGGTGCTCAGGCATTGGAACAGGCTGCCCAGGGCAGTGCTGCAGTCACTGTCCCTGCAAGTGTTCACACACCGTGGAGACGAGGCCTCAGTGCCATGGGTTAGTGGTGGCCTTGACAGTGCTGGAGAGCAGTTGGACTGGATGAGCTTAAAGGGCTTTTCCAGCCTGGTTGGTTCTGTGATTCATGGTGCTGCACTGTGGTTTATTTTTGTTAGTTTCTATATTTAATGTGTCATTTCTTCATCAAACAAGGGGAGAGCTCATGTGTGAGCAATGCTCTGCAGAGCTTTGCCACCATATCCCTGCAGGAGCACTTTGCTCTCCAGTACGGCTGCAGGGGCTACCAATATATGGGGTGGAACTTGCTCCACGCTCCTATTCCATGGAGGCTCATCCAGGCTCGAAACCTGCTGCAGCCACCATCCTGAGGGATTCGGTGAGGGTGCAGTCCCTGTACCCACCCAAACCCGGCCTCCTCCTCCAGGGCTGTCCCTGGGTGCAGCCTCACGTCCTCTTTGTCCCCGCAGAGGTGGAGTCGGACATCCTGCGCCGTGTCCGCACGCTGCTGCGAGAGCTGGATGGGCACCACCCCGCCTGCCAGTGCGACCGAGGTACGATGGATGGGGGCACGGTCCCGGGGTCAGCACCCGCCTCGATGAGGCACTGCTTGGCCCCAAACCCACATCACTCCCTGGGGTGGGAGGACACAGCGCAGCCTCACCTCCATGGTGCGGGTCTGCCCTTTCCAACCTGCTCTTGGAGCTGTCTGCCCCTCAGCAGCCTCCATCCCTCCTCTACGCAGCTCTTACCGCCTTGATACCCTTCACTTGCCCAGCAGGTCCAGCACTGAGGTGGGATGACCTCCAGTGCCAGAGTTTGTGATGCTGTTCCCACACAGACCTGTCCAACTCATTTAACACCTCTGAGCTGGGAGTCTCCCTGTCTCTCCTTGCAAGATTTTGCTTTGCCACATGCTGCTCAGCTCCTCCTAAAGCATCAATTGAAATGCCCGTGTTATGGTTTTGGAGAAGAAAACCCTTGCTGACCTGTCAGCTGGACTGCTGCAGCCTCAGGCAATTAATTCGTTTTGAAGAACTGATTTTACTTGGAGTGCATGGCATATTTTACAGTTCATTAAATTCAGTTTTGTCTGGAATGAGCCTTGACATCCTCAGGACTGAGGTGCTTTGTGGTCCTTGCTCTGAGTCTGACCTATTGGCAGCCAGCATTCAAGCGCTGCGTGCTGGGGCCAGAGGAACCCAAATTCTTTGTGGCAGGCGGTGAAAGCAGGCAGAGCAACATAAGGAACAGCAAACAAAACCTCACGTCCATTGCCCTGCCTTGTTTTTACAGCCATCTCCCCCCCAGTCCTAGGATCTCTGGGTCATTTTTCCAGATGTTTCTCAGTGTTAGAGGCGTGGTGCATCAATGCTGCATCCAGAATCAGGGCAGCAGCATGACTTGTGCCTTGCAGAGGGTCAGTGACTGAAGCAGAGGGCAGCAAAGCCTTGTTTAGCTCTGATGGTGGTGTCAGTGTAGCATCCCAGTGGGTGATTTCAGCAGCAGCAGTGCCCAGGTCTCCTAGTTCCTCCGTGAAACACTGCCCCTGACCCATCACTGCTCTGCATCTGACACCTTCCTTGGCTTTCACTCCTCAGGGATGCTGCGATGGACCCTGCATAAGAAAATCGACCAGAACCCTGGTAACAGCTCTGTCCTGGTCAGGATCCTGGTGAAGGAGCTGGAAAGGGTGAGTGCTGCCTCACAGACACCCCTGGAGCGCCGCTGCAGTGCCCTGGGGAGAAGAGGATGCGGCCTCAACTCCACCTCAAACAGATACTTTTAAGGGCCTTGAGTGTGGCTGGGAACTGGGGTTCGTGGCACAGAGTGAAACCCACCATGGGACAACAGGGCAGAGCTGGAGCTTGGCCCCAGCTGATGGCTGCAGGGACCAGAGATTGCCCCAGCAGTGACAGTGAGCTGTGGGCAGAGCAGGGAACCTCCGCAGGCTCCTCAGTGCTGCAGAGGCAGACAAAGCCTTTGAGTTTGTAAAGAGCAGAGTGAGAAACCCTTCCGACCGCCCCAGATCTCCCTCGCCCTGCCCCTGCCAGCTGCAGGACAAGCAGAGTGGAAGTTTCTGCTCTGCTCCACTCATTTCCACCCCAGAGTGTGTCCCTGCAGGTCCTGTCCTGAGAGCAGCTGCTGGAAAACTTGTGGTGGGTTCTTTGTTTCATTGATTTCTCTTGTCATGTTCTGGCCTCATGGAAACCTGCAGCGCCCGCAGCATCCTGATGGGGCCTGATGTGTGGTTTGGGGGGGTGTCATGTGTAGAAGTAACACCTTTTCTTTCTGACGAGCCTGTTTCACTTTACCCAGCGCCTTCTCATTCCGATGCAGGGAGGAATATCCCTTGTCCCCACTCCTCCTCCTCCCCATGCTGGTGGTGAGCCTCTGCCACCCATCCTGTGCGCAGGAACCTCCCAGTACCATCTGCTCCACATCTTTGTTCATTCTCCCTTTGAGCTGGAAGGATGGAGCTGCCCTGCTCAGCATTGCTCAGCTCCCATGCATCTGGGTGCTGCTCAGTGCCCCTGCAGACCCTGTCACCTCCCTCCATCAACACCCATATCACACGCTTGAGCCAAGGTGCCAGCACAGCACAGATCCTTGGGCACACATTGAAGCATTGGGGACATCCTGCAGTTATTCCTCATGCTTGAGGTTCTAAAGCTTTGCTGCCATCAGTTCCATTGAACTCAGATCCATCAGCACAGCAGCCCTGAAAGAAGGTGCTGGAAATATCTCTGAGGTGAAAATATCTTCCCCAGTTTTATCCAGGGGTATTCCTGTTGTTGGAGCTGCTGTTAGAGCCAGATCAGGCTGCAGGAAGGGGCTGGATGCGTGTCAGCTTGAGCATCCATCTGGCTTCCCATGGGCCAAGATGGGGATGCAAGAGCATCTCTCCTCCCTGTTTACTCTGGTCCCACACCCACCAAATGCAAAACAGGCTTTTCCCTGAGGTTTTGTATTTCCACATGAGTTTTTGCAGCAGAAAGGAGCTCCTCGGTGAGCTCAACTAGAAACTTCTGCTGGTTCTCTCCCCCCGTGGCTGCTGCATGTGCAAACCACACCCTGGCAGCAGCTCCTGGGGCTCCACATCCCTACAGCAACCTCCAGCCCTGTGGTCCATCCCCCTACACCCCTCCCCAGGGCTTGGCTGTATGGGATGCCCACCATGCAGGACCTACTGCCCCAGGGACATCCTGCCCACTCGTGGCCTGTCAGGGATCCCAAACCCCATCTTGACACAGGGAGCATCGCCCCTAAGCCAGGGCATCAGAGTGGCTGCACAGACAGAACACAGCACATGCTGGGGTCCCCAGTAGCTCCTCTGGCTCTGGTGTCTCCCATCCCAGCACCCTGCGTGGTGCTGATGGTTCCTTTTGGTCCCACAGGCAGAGCGAGGTGACTTCAGGCATTACATCATCCCCCTGCTGCACACGCTGATGTACGCCTTGATAAAGGTGAGTTACCTGTGGGGCTTCACTGATGCAAGATCCAGGGAAATCAGAGCCCACAGGAGGGACCACCCGAGGTCACTCAGCACCTATTCCTGTGCTGAGATAGCCCAGTACTCATCCAGCAAAGCCCTGGGACTACCACAGGTGGACTCAAATGTGCATTTTGCAGTGTGCTGTTTGATGGCTGAGGCACTGTGAGCTCTGATGCCTGTGGAAGTGACAGGTCCTTCCAGCTCATCCCCTCCTCTGGAGCTCTTCAGGTGCCTGATGGTGCAGGAAGCCACAACCTGGCAAAAACGTGCCCACTGCGCTTCAGTGGGTATTGCTGGAGGTTTCCAAACCATTGTCGGGCCTGATTCTGCTTCTTACATTGCATTTAAACCCATGCTGAGCTTGGTGTAGCTCTGTGCCTTCCCACCCTGGGGTGTGCTGTGGGAAGAGCGCCCTGAGGGATCGCTGCCTGTGGCATCTCCTTATCTGCCCCTTTCTCACTCCAGGCCCCCTGCATCTCCGACGAGCTCTGTGGCAGAGTGTATGATTTCTGCAAGAAGCTGCTCACCCTGCCCAAGCCTTTCTGCACCATTGGCCTGGACTATGCCATCAGGCTGAAGATGGAAAGGACAGCACCAGGTACGAGGGCGCTCTCTTCTGCCCATGCATGGCACAGTGAATGGCTTGGGTCCTGGAGGCAATGGTAGTGAGATCTTGGGGGGATTTCCGTACCTCGGTTGGCCTTTGCCTAATGCAGGAAGCCATGGCAGGGATTTCTGCAGGGAGCGGGCAAATGCTTGCGAGTGTTAAAGGTGCATTTGGATTGAGGGTTCCCCTCTCCTGATTTCAGGCTGTTGAGCCTTAGTTACTAGCAGAACACATTGGGGTCCTCCTGCTGTTGGTGTAGGCACCACCAGAGTCAAGTTCAGCCTGTCTAATGCCAGGTATACATACACCATGTGTCTATGTGAGGAGAGGTTGCTTATGCTCCAGCATGGACATCTCAGCACACTTTGTGGAGGTCTCCTTTTCCAAAGTGAAATCTCCGAGACTTAGTTGCAGGCAGAGGGGCATGGCCTCTCCCTCCGGTACCTGTGCATCAGGTTTGAGACACTGAAACACCATTAGTTTCTGCAGAAAGCAACCTCTCTTAGGAAGCAAGCCAGAGGACAACTCTGGTTTCATTTTTCTCTGTGTTGCTCGTTAAAATGCTTCTCATTAAAGTTTTCTTTAATAAGAGTCTTTAAAAGCAATCCTGTAAAACAGTGCAAGGTGCAGATAACTTGTGAGGTGGAGGTAGAATATGAGAGACCTGGTGGGACATTAGAGGGAAAGTGCCATTCTTGGTAGTCTCAGCTCATCAGCATCACTGCAACCATTCTTCCCCAGTACTATGTTGTCTGGAGGTCCTGGTCCACCTTTATCTCACCCGACTCCTGGTGAAAGAAGGATTCAGTGTGGGGAGATGGGGATGTCCAGCGGGGTTCACAACAAGGTTCATGAGATGGTTGCAGTGTGGGGTGGATGTATCTTCCCCACCCCAGAGCTGGGTGAGGGCAAAGCACATCTCCTGATTCAGAAGCATGTTGTGCTCTTCATATCCACCAAACGCTGTCTCCTGACATGGCCCTGCACAGGGAGGCTGGGAGCAGGGCTCTTCCTCCTGCTTCCGACTCTGCTCCCAAGCTCATAATCCACTAAACAAAGGAAGGGAAATACAGGAAATGGTCCCTGAATAGGAGGAGTTTTCATTTTCTGTAATGTGGTCTATCTTTGTCCTTGACTATTTTTAACTCTGGGCCTGATTCCTGGCTCTTTTACATCTGTCTCACTGCAGTGAGTGTTCACCAACTTGGCAGACCCACAACCTGGAGTAGTGCTGAGCAGCTCCAGTGAGTTGTGGTGTTGTTTCTCGTGCTCTGACTCCTGTGTGTTTATCTTCTTGCATTTCCTAGGAATGTTGTACCAGAGAATGGTCATTTCCGAGCAAAGCCTCAAAAGTGACCCATACCCTTATCAGGAAAAGTGAGTAGAGCCCTTCCAACGTGTTGTTACTTTAATTTCTTTTATAGTCTCACAGTGAAATCTGGCCTCTTCCTGCCCTGAATTAATGTTGATTGGAACAGGAAATTTGGACATAACCCACATGGCAGTTTGTGCTCCTGAAGGACACAATTTGGTGGCATCAAGTGCCTCACTAAAATGAGCTTTGCATTCCTCCCATGCGCTCCAATTTATTTCTGTGGCCCTGAGAGGCAAGGAGCTTCCTTCGGTGGGAAGACAGGGCAGAGAAGGGGAATATTAGCAGCAACCCTTTTTCTTTGCATGGGATAATGGATATGCCCTGATATCAGTAATGTGAAGTCCTCATCTTAGAACCACAGGATCCCAGCCTGGTTTGTGTTGGAAATGACCTTAAAGCCCATCCAGCTCCAACCCTTGCCACGGGCAGGGACACCTTCCACTAGAGCAGGTTGCTCCAAGCCCCTGTGTCCAACCTGGCCTTGAACACTGCCAGGGATGGGGCAGCCACAGCTTCTCTGGGCACCCTGTGCCAGCGCCTCAGCACCCTCACAGGGAAGAGCTTCTGCCTAAGAGCTCATCTCAGTCTCCCCTCTGGCAGGTTAAAACCATTCCCCTTGTCCTGTCCCTACAGGCCCTTGTCCAAAGCCCCTCTCCAGGTTTCTCGTAGCTCTTTAGGTATTAGAAGCCTGCTCTGAGGTCTCCCTGAGCCTTCTCTTCTCCCTTGTTCCCTCACTCCTGCCCCACGCAGGATTTTCATCTTTGCTGATCCAGAGCTGCTCTCTGAAGCCATCTGCAACGCGCTGGTCACCGACACGGAGGCAGCTCAGGTCTCGCAGAGCCCACGGGCATGCATGTGCTACGTGATCATCCACGCCATGCAGGCGGCCCTGGGAGAGGGCTGCGATGTCAGCGGCTTGAAGGCGAGCCTCCAGGTGAGGAGCAGCGCTGCTGCAGCACCACGTGTGTTTTCCCAATGGTCCTGCTCTTGCTGGGTGCCTCTGAGCAGGGGAAGATGTTATGGCAAGCGGAGAAGCCCTGCTGGGCCCTCACTGCTGGTCTGCAGCCCCGGTAGCCCCAGTGTTATTTGCAAGGTACAGCAAGAACAAGCAGAGCTGGGGGCACACTAAAAACTTCTTCGAATATAAAAGGCTTTCTGCAGGAGGAGCCAAAGGTTCTGAATCTTCAGTTTGAGTCTTCGGTTTTGCACAGCCAAACAGAGCTGGGCTCTGCTGTGAAATACACGCTCCTCCTTGAGCCGCTGGGCATTGCAGGGCCTCGCAGTGGACCTGTTTCAACCAGTTTCCTCCAAAACCTCCTTCAAGGAGCTGTGGGGTCACAGTAAGACAAATGTCTGGTTGAAAAAGGCAGCTCTGAGGGGCTCTCAGTGATTTCCACTCCAAGGATCCCTTGGTGTGCCTGCTGTCCCCTTCTCCTGAGGGTGGTGTGAGCTGCCAGCTCTGCTGCAGCTCATGCCCATCAGATGAAAACCCGCCAGAAATAGCTCTAAGTAGATAGCACAGCCAGCACCTCTCCTCCTCCAGCCTTCCCTGTGGACAGGAGGACATCTGTGTCCTCTGCTGTGAAACACTGATTTGGCAGGACTCATTTACCCGCTTTCTGCCCCATCCTGTGGCCCTGCCTGTGCAGCATCACCTCTTTTCATGCCTCCGGGTGTTAACAGCCGCTCCTCATAACAGGATATGCCCAGCAGCAATGTGGAGCACTGGTTCCAACAAGTGGTGATTGCAGTGGAGTGTGCAGGAAGCGAGGCTGGCACCGACCGCGGCCAGCACGCAGCGAGGCTGGAGAAGATCCACCACAGCATCCTTGGCTCCTCACAAGCAGGTGAGCTCCAGCAGCCAGTCCGGGGAACCGAGCAAACTGGCAGGACCTTGCCTCTGTGCCCTCCTAGGCTGTCCATCTCCACCTCCCTTTTGCCTCCACTTCAGCAGCACCCATCACTGGGATCAGGTCCTTGCAGCCTGGCTCCTTGCAGTGACCTGATGTCCAGGATGGCAAACTGCACATGGCAGTGAAAGGCAGACTTGTCACTTGAGGAAAGGGACCGTGGCAATTGCTGCTGCTAATTCAGGTGCCCTGAGGCCCAGAGGCATGTGTCTGTCATTTGCAAAGGGTGGACAGACTTTCTAGTGCTCTGCTGGTGCAAGACACATCTTGCTGTGGCCCTGACTGGGGAGGCACTGTGCATCACTCCTTGAGACCTCCTCGTACTGCTGTGGTGGGCAGTGGTGCTGCCATCTCCTTCCATCCCTGGCAGTGCTCTATTCCAGCCTGGTGCCAAAGGGGCTGCACAGACTATAACAAACATCCCAGTCCATCACAGCTCCTCATGCAAATCTTTGTGTGAGGGGGAGGAGGAGGAACATCTCCTTTGGTGGCAGTGAGCTATTGAATTATCTCCCTGCTTCTCACAGAGCCATAATGGGATAAAAATCACCAGCAATAGTGGGGGTCAGAAGGCTCCCTTGCATCTCAGCTGAGATTGCCAAGAGAGAGCATGGGCTATATCAGTGTAGGTCTGAAGCACAGCACCAGTGGGATTCATGCACCTCTGTGGTAAAGCTGCTTCTGTGTGTTACAATATCCTTGTCTCCCCCAGGCAATGCTCCCCTGGGAGGGACGCAAGGTACCCCTCTCCCCAACCCCAACATCAGTTTTCACCTCTGGACTCAAGACGACCAGCTCTGTGAGTGCCTGGTGGGCTGTAGGGGGTTTGGGTGGTGCCTGAGGCTGGGAAGCCTGTGCAGAACATTTCATTTAGTCCTGGTTCTTGAGCAGCGAGTTTCATAACCTTTGCTGACGGGCCAAACCCATGGAGGCTCCTGCTGACTGTGGGCTGACCTGTGGGCTGTTGGGGTCAGATCAGGGGATCAGGGGGGAAAAGGAATGAAGGAGATGAGGAAAGAGCCCTCATGGGACGGTCTGCAGCAGGATGTGCCCGGAGTCCCCAGTTTGAGTGGTACTGAGCTCTCTTCATGGTGCAGTGTGAGGCAGGACTGGAAGAGTGACTCCTCTTGGAGGAGGTACTGGCATAAGAAGAAGGGGGCTGGGGCAGGACTAGAGCTCAGCCTGCTCTCGGCTGTATTTCGCTCCTCAAGCTCGGTTCTGCCCGCAGGGAAGGAGTTGGTGCTGTTCATCCGCCCGCTGTCGCAGAGCTGCGAGCCCGACTGCCTCAGCCAGGACCTGGACGGCTTCGAGATCCAGGACATCATTTCGGACTGCGAGTGCTGTGAGCAGAGCCGCTTCTCGGTGCTCTCCACGGACAGCGGCATCGAGCGGGACCTGCCCGCGGCGGGCGAGGAGCCCCTCGCGCCCTGCAGCGCCGAAGCGGAGCACTCCCGGCTCCACAGGAAGGGCGGCATCAAGAAGAAGCCGTCGCCGCTGGAGAGCGTGGCCTTCCTGCAGGCTGGCGCCAACGGCCCCGGGGCAAAGCCCCCCGCGAAGCTGCAGAGGAGACCAGGCACCCCCCCCGAGCCCGCAGCCCCGCTCCAGAGGCTGCACACTGCCCGCATCCTGCTGCTGGGTGACGACCGCATCCTGGGGCGCCTGGCCCAAGCCTACCACTCCTTGAGGTAAGCAGCGGCCGCAGCCTCTGGGGGCGTAGGGAAGGGAGGACAGAGCAGGGGCTTTGCTCTTCAGATGGTTAAAGGAGCCAAGAAGGCTGGGGAGGGGGGTGGGCTCCAGCGTTACCTGGGACAGGATGGGACCTTGGTTTTTTGCATTTAAGCATGAATCTCTTCTCCAGGCTGAGAGAGCTGGGCTGGTTCAGCCTGGAGAAGAGAAGGCTCCTTAAGGGGAGACCTTAGAGCAGCTCCAGTGCCTAAAGGGGCTGCAGGAAACCTGGAGAGGGGCTTTGGACAAGGGCCTGTAGGGACAGGACAAGGGGAATGGCTTTAACCTGCCAGAGGGGAAACTGAGATGAGTTCTTAGGCAGAAGCTGTTCCCTGTGAGGGTGCTGAGGCGCTGGCACAGGGTGCCCAGAGAAGCTGTGGCTGCCCCATTGCTGGCAGTGTTCAAGGCCAGGTTGGACACAGGGGCTTGGAGCAAGCTGCTCTAGTGGAAGGTGTCCCTGCCTGTGGCAAGGGTTGGAAGTGGATGGGCTTTAAGGTCATTTCCAACACAAGCCATTCTATGATTCTATGATTCAAATGCATCTGATTTCACTGGCTGAATGGCACATTTGGCTCTGTTCCTCCAAATAATGCACACAGTGGGTTCTTCCCTTCTGTCCATGGAAGGAGTTAAATGAACAATAAATGAGGCAAGACATTTCCTATGCAAAAGCGGAAGATCCTAAAGAAAAGCTGTTTTCCAGCTGGCTTTTTCCAGCTGGTTCACCTGGTCCAGGAGAGCAGCATGGGGTGGATCTGGGTCACGGTGCAGGCAGCAGAGCTGATTGCAGAGTGTTCCATGGGTCCCAGCTGAGAGCCTGTGTGCAGGACACCCCTTTCCCCCATCATCTCCCCATGCCTGCTTTAGGAACCCGGGGACACTGCTGCCATCCTGTGCCACTGGGCAAAGGAGGTGTGTGAGGAGGGCATGTGCTCCTATAACCAGAGCCGCTGCGGTCCCCTGGCACTGCCCAGCCTTGGCAAAAGCCAAGTTCTTCCTTCCACTTCCCCCTGTGACAAGGCTGCTTATTTTCCATTCCAAGGAAGCGGGAGACACGGCGAGTTTTCCTGACTTCCAGGCTGAACCTGCAGTTCTACTACATCCCGGTGGTGACGGGGCAGCCAAACACCTTGGATGTTACGGTGGGTCCGGGCTTTGCTGCTGGTTGCCAACACCCAATAGTGGTTTGGGAGGAAGATTTACTGGAAATTCATATGTTAATGCCTTGTTTCCAGATCAAAGGATGGGAGCCAAGACAGGGTGGCTGGGCTCAGTTTGCACACCGGCTTCAGGAATCCGTCAGCCTGAGACATTCAGGTTGTTCCAATCACCCTGATGGGTGATAATGCACCACCTAGAAGTGGTATTCAGTTTTGCTTCTATTGCCCAGTTATAGGAGGATTGAGGGAGCTTTAGCAAAGGAGTGATACTTTTCTCACCTCCCAGACACCTAGGGGAAGTGGTCATCCTTACTGAGAGCTTTGCCTGCTTGGTCATGGCCCATTTTAGTTCTACAAGTCATTACCTTCCCGTCTATCTTGGGCACATCTCTTCCCCTCTGGCAGCCTCACGACAGCAATAAATAAACAGTTGCACTTTACACCATATTTTAAGCTGGCCCAGAAGGGGCTGTGGGTTCTGACAAACACCCATTATAAAAGTGAGTATTTCTCTTTTCATTCTTCACTTAGGTTTTGTTCTTGAGCATCTGCCAAGTGTGTGCTGCAAGCAATGCTTTGCTGTCTTCTCTGGACCAAGCAGGGAAGGGGGAGGGATGTGGGAGTTGCTCATGCCCAGCTCCCTCTGCCTTCTCTGCGTCTCCTGGTGTTCTGAGCCATGCTCATACTCTGAGCTGTGTGTTTCTCCCACAGGACCATGCTGCTTCCAGCCAAGAGGAGCTCTGCGAAGTGGCTGGGTACCTGGGCAGAGCCGACCCGTGGTACGAGAGCAATATCAACACTCTGTGCCACATGATTCCCAAGCTGGCCACCATGGTACGAGGGAAACCTGTCCACCTCCCCAGCCCAGCCTGTTCCCCAAGCACATCTGCCATCCCTGAGGATGAGCTTGTGCCCTGAGGCTCCTCCATGCCCCAAGACAAGGGCTTGCTCCCTGCCCCAGGGCCCCGCAATAGAAGTGTATGCGGCTGCACTGCCCCAGCCCATAAGACCTGCTGGTGGGGGTTTTTGGCCAAGGGACAGGAAATGGCAGACTTCAAGAAAGAAAATGTAAATGAGGCATTTGCTGAAATCCCCCAGTTCTCATTTCCCAGCAGTTTGAACCACCACCGATAACCTCCAGAACGGGCTGGTAGGTGGGTTCAAGACTTTGCTGCCCCCATTCGCTTTGACTACTTGAGCACGGCAGCTCCTCGCTCATCATTTACCAAAGCAGGTGTGAGGGTTTGTGGCAGTGTTTTTGAGAAGTGACTGCGGCTGATCCATGATGTGATTTGTCCCCCACAGCCTTCCTCACCGAGCAAACATCTTGTGACTGATCTGTTCATCACTGATGTGATTGCTTACTACGTTCGCATGGGCATCCAGCCCGTCTGCTTCCAGGTGTACGCTGTGAAGGTGGGTACCATGTCTCTTGTGCCTTCAGGTGGCCCTGCAGGGCTTGTAGAGCCCCACTGCTAGCAGAGCTGTGACAAGGTAGCGGGGTCTGGTGGCTTAGAGCACATCTGAGCCTGGATCTCCTGCTCCTTAACCTGTCCCCTCCTTGCCTGGCTCCCAGATCTAGTGACATATAGCTCATGTACATCACATACAGAATCAATGTATAAACTCAGACAGAATCAATGATCGTTTCAGAATCACACAGGTCAGCAAAGTGAGCCCTGAAATGTAAGGGCCCAAATTTCCTGCTCTGGTGGATTGGGGATTGCTCGGCTCTGGCTTCTCCTGCTGCTTTGGATGCTGGGAGCAAAGGGTTTTCTCAGTGCCTTTGCCAAAACCTTCCTGTGCCTTGCAGGGCCCTTGCAGGGCTTTCCGAAACACCAGTTTATTTCTTTCCTGCCAGCTTGCCTGTGAAATGGCATCAGAGTGAGACCTGGCCCTTGATATGGGAGCAAAGAACTACTGCGTTCGGTCATGTAACAGCGACTCCCTCCGCTCCCCCAGCAGTTCTCCCCCTTCAAAGCTCAGGGTGGCACTAATGCACATACCCCCTTTTAGTCTACACGTAGCCGATGTGGTAATCTATGCAGCAAAGGAGCAGCCATTACATGAGCAAATTGGCATGTGGCTTGCAAAGAGCTGGAAGGGCTTTGGTAACTACTAGGAGAGCATTACCAGGACTTGAGCTAATAACATGGAGCTTGTAAACCTTGGAACAGCAGGTCCGCAGCTCGTGTGTTTGGGGACTTGGGTTTTTTTGGTGAAGTTTTCTTTCACTCATTTCTCCTCCAAGACAAAAATCAAAAGCAAGCGAGAGGGTGGGTGACTCAAGCAGGGGAAGAGGAACTGACTCCAGATGTGGTTTTCAGATACAGGTGCCCAACCTACCCTGTCGTCATACATGATGTGACGCGGCTTTATCTGGACTCACTGGGCCTACTCTGCCTTTTTTGGTTAAGACCGCACTGTTCCTCTTTAACTGAAGAGAGTTTTCATGGAAGTCCCGGTCAAGTCCCACAGGAGCTGGATGTAGGCTTAAGAGAGGTTCTTCAGTACCTTATAGGATCATGGAATCATGGAACAGTTTGAGTTAGAAAGGACCTTAGGATCATCCAGTCACAACCCCCTGCCATGGGTAGGGATTCCTCACACTAAACCATGTCACCCAAGGCTCTCTCCAGCCTGACCTTGACCACTGACAGGGATGGGGCAGCCACAGCAACCCTGTGCCAGCACCTCAGCACCCTCACAGGGAAGAGCTTCTGCCTTATCTCCAACCTGAACTTCCCCTGTTTCAGTTTGAACCCGTTACCCCTTGTCCTATCACTACAGTCCCTCATGAAGAGTTACTCTCCAGCATCCTTCAGATATTGGAAGGCTGCTATGAGGTCTCCATGCAGCCTTCTCTTCTCCAGGCTGAACAGCCCCAACTTTCTCATCCTATCTTCACATGGGAGGTGCTCCAGTCCCCTGATCATCCTCGTGGCCTCCTCTGGACTTGTTCCAACAGTTCCACGTCCTTTTTATGTTGAGGACACCAGAACTGCACACAATGCTCCAAGTGAGGTCTCACAAGGGCAGAGTAGAGGGGCAGGATCACCTCCTTTGACCTGCTGGTCATGCTCCTTTTGATGCAGCCCAGGATATGGTTGGCTTTCTGGGCTCAAGCACACACTGAAGCCGGCTTATGTTCATTTTCTCATTGACCAACACCCCCAAGTCCTTCTCTGCAGGGCTGCTCTGAATCTCTTCTCTGCCCAGCCTGTAGCTGTGCCTGGGATTGCTCTGACCCAGGTGTAGGACCTTACACTTGGCTTGGTTGCACCTCATGAGGTTGGCATTGTCCCATCTCTCAAGTGTGTCCAGGTCCCTCTGGATCCCATTCCTTCCCTCCGTGTATCAACCAAACCACACAGCTTGGTGTCATCATCAAACTTGGGGAGGGTGCATCAGTCCCTCTGTCCATCTTCACGTTTCGCTCAAAACAAGCCTGTGAAAAGGAGATAACGAATAGCTCTGAAGTGACCCGTTGGTTTTAAGTGCATCAGCTAGAAATTACGTGCCTCGAAGCTCAGCCAGCGCCTGCAGGCAGGCCTGGAAGCGACTCCCCGTGCCCTGTGGAGGGGTGGCTGGGAAGGGACTCGTGTGTATGCAGTGACACCCAGTGGAGGGGCCGCTGCCCGCGGTGCCCAGGGCCGAGCTGCTCATGGAGGCTGTCTCTCTTCCAGGTTTTCTTCAACGACCCGGCGCAGGAGCCAGCCGAGGATGTGTTCCTCACGGAGCTGCGCACCCAGGGCCAGGACAGCATCTCCCACAGAGGTGCGTGTGTCCCCTGAGCTGAGCTCTGAGGCCGCCACCCTGTGCAGGGTCCTGCCCAGCTCCAGCTTGCTCTGTCCCTCAGCCTGCAGCAGTCGAGCTGTGCCTTTGGCTGGCTCCAGGACCCTCTAAAGTTGGACCAGCACCATGTTTCTGTTGAGAAAACAGCGCTTTACAGCCATCCCTTTTGCCAGATGCTTTTCCTATTAGACATGCAGCTTCCTTGAGTTGCCAGTGATGAGACAAGGGTGCTTGAAGACTGGACCATTACAGAGGTCGCATCCAGGCCGCCTGTCCGTGCACCCTGCTTTCTGATCCAATGGATGTTTGCCATTGCTAATGGGCATAGACCCTTGAGTGAGTCCATCTGGCTGGACTTGAGTGCGCAGAGCCTCATTCCATGGGCAAGGAGAGAAGGGCCACTGTGCCAGAGCACAACTGCTGTGTGACAGAGGGGGTGACTTGTTCCATGGGAGGACCCCTTTGCTGACCACAGACAGATGGGATGAGCGAAATCTCAATCCTACCCAATTCCTTCCTTGCAGAGTTAAGCATGACCAAGAAGAAAACGACCCTGGATGGCCCTGGCTTAGATCTCACAGTAACCTACAAAAAGGTAAGTGGGGCTCTCAGCAGCCCAAAATGTCCCTGCTCACAGGGGTACCCAGCATGGCACAGATCTCCTGGAAGGAGTGCTCTGTCCCTCCTTTCCTCTGAATTGCACTCCATGGAGGACAGATTGCTCATGGTGAACTTTAAAAGCCTGTTGCTTTACCTTGCATGTGGGGAAACCTGCACCCTCTCTGCCAGGGTGAGCTAACAGAGCCTTGCCTGCAGGTTGTGCTGAGTGATCGGGTGAAGGAGCTCGCTATGTCCCTGCGGTCCACAGGTCTGGTGATGAAAGCCATCCCTGCTGAAGAGGCTGAAGGTGGGTTCTTCCTGCTTGGAACCACGTGAAGAGAGTTTGCTGAGTTTTCTGGTGCTTGACAGAGTCAATCTGACCGTGGTACTTAGTGCCAATTGTGCCTGGGCTGTGGCGGGTGAATCAGGGATGGGAACGTGTCAATGTCACCACAGTCTGTGGTTGCGCGATTCCTCATGAATGATGTGCCTGGGGCTCCCTGTAGTGTGGGGTTCAGTTCATCAGAACCATAATCTAGGCTTGGCAGCATCTCCCCTTGCTGCAGCCTTCCTCTTTCACCTTGCCCTTAGCATAGCCTCTGAGGTTTCCACCCGGAGCATGATCCCATGCAAACCTTTAGCCTATGAAGCTTGCTATAATCCTCCTTTTCTGATTTCCTGTGTATCCCATGGATACACATGAGTGCGCTCTGGCCGTGTACTCAAATGTGGGATCTGGCAACAGCCCCACTCAAAGCTGAGCTGAGATCATGCCATGTCTGAGGCTAACACACTGCTTCTGTTGCAGACCTGGTGTGTCTGAATGTGAACATCACTGAAATTGTCCGGATCAACAACTTGTCAGGACGATCGTTCTCAGTAAGTAGCTGTGGATGCTCATGGCCCTTGAGGAGACAGAAAGCACATGGGAATCCCTTACAAGGGTGAAAGGGGAAACAGTCTCTGGGGAGGAGAAGGCTTTGGGGTCACCCGACTCAGAGAGTGTTTTGCCATTATTTTCCATGGAAAAGTCTAGATTTTTGAGCCAACACTCCAAATGCCATCCCTGCTGGTCAGCAGTGCACTGAATCCTGCCTCAGGGCACCCAGAAGGACTGAGCTGCTGCTGGGTTTATGTGACCCCAGGGACAAAGTGGAGAAATAAAGCCCTGGTCACCATGGTTCTATCTGGGTACAAGAGAGGGTCTGTAGTTTTGTGATCACTCCGTTAGCTCCTTACCTGCAGCGGCAGTGCCCCCCCCCCAGACTCCATGTGTCCATCCTCACAGAGCTCACCGGAACAGAGGCTGTTGGATAAATATTTGAACAAAGCACAGACCAGAAGCAGGGACTCCAAAGAATCTGATTCAAACCAACTCAGAAAGCTGGATGTGCCAGAGATGGGACTGAAAGCTGAAGCTCCCATCCTTTGTGTTTTACATGAGAGGTCAAATAGACCCCAGAGGACTTGCTGCCCAATGGGAATGTGTTGCTGCAGTTTAGGTGGCATTAAATGCTATTGTACCTTGGTCATTTGGGCCTTGGAGCCCACAGTCTCTCAGCTGGTCTTTTGAGCTTGCCAGCACCTGCTTGTGCTTATTTTCACCTGGCTTTTGGAAACACCAAGGTACTTCAGTTCATGCTGCTTGCAAAGATACACCACAGGCCTGGAGAACAGACCATGCCCCCATCAGACATCCCAAACCTTGCAACTTGTGCAAGCATTGCCAGTTTGGAAAGTTTGCCCTGGCAATGTTTGACTGGGCTGTAGTTACAGCAGAAGAATTCACCTTGTGTCACATCTGAGGTTAAAAAAGAGAAATGTCATTATTTGTCCCTTCCAAACCCGTTGTGCATACACCACCCATCCAAGAGAAGGGAAGTGAGAAACTCACTGGGCTCTTCCCCCATTCTCAACCCAGGCTGTGGCAAACAGGTTGAAAACACGCAATATCAAAATCAGGAGCACAGAGCAGAGGTCCTTCACCGTGTGTCTGGACAAGGACAGCAGAAGAACCTACCGGAATGTGATCAGGTGAGAATGCCACACGTGCCAGGCTCTGCGCATCTTGCTGTGACCCTGGACCGGCTGCCAGGGTGGCAGAGCTGTTTTCCATCTAGTCCTAGTCCTGATCCTCCTACACAACAAAAGACCCATGGGCAAATAACATTGCTTCTCCAGGGGAAAATGGTGCTTTCCTTTGTATTTTGGGGGGTGCTGTGAGAACTGAAATGGTTCTTCCATTATAAGTAAGGTGCTGCCATTCAGACAGTAGAAAGATAGGTACCTCAGGGACAAAGTGAGATCTTAGGTCTTCCTAATTATATCATGGAGCTGATGCTGTCTCCACTGACTGCGTTCCTTACCAGGGTGTCTCAAGCATATGAAGGTAGAGGGAGAGAATTCAGTCTTGTGAAAATAGCAGGAAGCAATGTGCCTGTAGTAGTTGCAGTGACATATGATGTCTTGGGAGCACACAGCCTGGTGGTTCAAGGTCCACAGGCCACGTGGAACATTCTGTAAAGTGAATTTCTGAGATGGGAACTGAGCCAGGCTAAGGACACTGGTTTTCTGGTCAAACACTAATACACATCAGCTCATCTCTCCAGTCAAACCAGTTGACAAAGCATAAAAGCAGCTGCACATCTTCCCTCAGCAGTCAGTGGAGAGACCTGATGTTCAGTCTGAGATCAAGCTCTGGCCCTAGAGGGCAATTTGCACATGCAGTAAATATGTTCTTGTGCTTGTTGCAGCGTGGAAGTGTCTCCTTGCCTAGAGCCCAGCTACTGCTTGCAAAAGACAAGGACAATGAAATTCAACCTGCACGAAACAGAAGATGTGGGGCTTGTGAAATACATGCCCAAATCTCTGCTGCTGCCTATCAACACATTTGCAGGTGTCATCCAATGAAGAAGCTGGTGTGAGAGATGTGACGTTGGCTCATCACAGAGGAGATGGAAGAGGACAACACACTAAAAGCCACCAGCAGTGATTTCACAGTGGTCATGGTGGGAAACGCTGCAACAGCAGAGGTGGATGGGGCTGTGCGCTGCTGAATGGCAGCGACGACCAGAGCTGACACCCCCTGCCAAGGGGCAGGGTGAGGCTGGAGAACTGAGCTTTAACCTTTTGCACAAGACAGGGAAAACCTTTGAGCTGCTTCATGTCAGGGAGCCTGGGGCAGACGCAGCTGGGGGCAGGGTGCTGCCTGTGCTCTGGGTCACAGTCCCTGTCAGTGACATCTGCGATGGTGATGTCTCACAGCCCGGCAGGGGATCAGGGCCCATTGTGCAGGGTTCTGCACAGCACACTCCTCATTCTGGCACAGGGTGATGTATTTGGGCAAATCAGCAATTATTGTCCTGACTGATTTGGGAAAGCTCATTGTAAGCCTGACAACAACTGGGAGAGCCTGTGTTTAATGCAGCTTCTATGGGAACCAGTGGAAAACCTGCTTTTGGTTCAAAGGGGCCATAAAACCATGAAACTGGGAAATGGGAAATCTGGTGCAATATTTGGCAGTGATGAACAGGGCACGAAGAGCTTGGGCTCCCTGGGCAGTGCTGTGGGAGATGCTGTCAATCGTATAGATCTGCTTGAAGAAGAAGCCATCACTGAGCAGACAGTGAAGCAGCGCAACAGCTCTGCGATGTCTGAGCTGAACCTGGGAGTCCACCTGGGATTTCACTGTGGCTTCTCTACAGAACCTCTCCACATCCGGTCTGGAGCCTCATGAGCTCTGGTTACATCCCTCCAGTTGTACATCTCAGCAACAACCGCCTACAACCCCAGCAGCAGCAGCAGACCTCCTCTGTGAGGTCAGCCAGCAATACCTCTGCATCCCAGTCTGCCATGCCGTCCCAGTCTGGTCCATGTCTGCTGCATGGATAAGGGACGTAGAAGAGTGCTTCTGGGATTGATAGCTGGGCAGGATGCCTGCAAGACTTCTCTGCTCCTTTCCTTTGCTGCTGCCACAGTGTACAAACACTCCCCTGGTTTGCAGATGGGCAGTGACAGGCTCAGACTAAGCCACTGTGAAGGATGATCGTGCAGGAGGACCCTGACTCCATTCCGCTCTGTGGCTGACTGAAAGAATGGAAGAGACACAGCATGTATTTATTGACTTTCTGAATGTGACCTGTGGTTTCTGGAGTGTCTCCAGGGAGTCTTCCCTAAATCCACATTGGAGGGGATTTGGGGGGGTCCTTCTATGGCACTATCATTTGTTTATTCTCCCAGCTCCCAGATAACTCATTACCTGGGTTGCTTTCACTCAGGGGTCCTTGTTTGGATCAGCAGCCTAATAAAAACATCCTTTGCCTATGTCTATGTGCAGAGCAGCTATTCCCTGTCACATCTGGCTGTCACTGATGGGGAGTCCCTGTGCTACAGGGTCATGCTGACCCAGTGCGGTGGCCCTGGCACACCCCTGTGTTAGCCCTGATGGTTGGGGACAAATCCACCTCCTGTCCTGTCTGTGCTGGGTCTGCCCAGCCCTGGGGAGCTGCACCTCTGCAAAGTCACTCCAGTCTGTGGAGTCACACCAAGAATGAGGAGCTCCCCTGCGGGTATCGCAGCCTGGGGCACCAGAGAGCAGCTTCCCTTGTGCAGAGCTGCTCTGAGCCTCTGGGCTCTCCTGGCTGGTTGGGTCCATGGAAATCCTCCAGTTCTTCCATCTCTTGCCATCTGCACAAGGCTTTAAAGGGCTCAGCCCTCAGATTTCCCTGTTCCCTCTCTTTGCCAACAGGCGCAGGGCTGCCGTGTTCCTGCTCCTGTCCCACATTACCACCTGGCACAGCAGGCATCATCGCTTCGCGTTCCCAAGCTAAAGGCTTATCCACTCTCACTTTGAACATACCATGCAGTCCAAAACAGCCACTGAAACACACTCGTGGGGGCATAGCAGCTCTAGAGCTGGCAGCATGTGATGGGGTATTCAGCACTGTGAAAAGCCTCCATGTCCCAAGAGCTATTTAATCATAAACCAGCACCAACAGCTGAAAGATCATGTTGGGCAACAGCAATGTGACTGTTTCCTAAGGAAGCTGCCTTGAAATGCTGCAGATGTAGCCCCTTGCTCCCAGCTGAGCCCAGCACAGTCCTCAAGCCTTAATGTTCTTCCCCAGGAGTCACAAGGCTGCAAGATCTCAGCAGCAGCATTTGGTTTTTCAGCACTGTTCTTCACCTCACAAGTCAGACATGGGTGATCCTCACCGACACCACACCTGAGCAGTGAACACCTTGGTCCTGGAGGAAGCTGAAGTTCAACAGGAGGCTCGGGAACAAGTCAGGAAACCCCTGCTTGTCCTCCTGCGCTGCTGCATAGGGTAACACAGAGCTCAAGGGAGGGCCAGTGGCTTTTCACACCTCTGCCTCCTCGGGGCTTCACTGGTGAGGTTCATGTACCCTGGCACACAAGGCAATTGCTTGCAAAGCCAAGAGACTGTTCTGGGTTGGAGAGCGGTCTGTGGTGTCCAGAGTTTACTCTGTACCGCTGTAAATGATGTGGATGGATTATAAGTTATTTGTATAGTGTCAGAGGTGATCTGTGTAAGGAGGTGCAATCCTTTGAAAGCTAATTTTTTAAAAAACATATTTAAAAAAGCCAACAGAAACTGTCAGTTTGGTTGGGGTTTATGTTTGTGTGTGACCTGGGGTGGGTGGGGAATAAACTGGTAGGAATAAAAAGACACCAGTGTCACTTGGCCCTCTATGGCTAATGTCTTCCCACCTTGGGGCTCCACACTGTGTTACACAGACAGAGACTTCATGGCCAAAGAGCTCTTTACAGGGGCCTGTAGGGACAGGACAAGGGGAACAGCTTTAACCTGCCAGAGGGGAGATTAAGATGAGCTCTGAGGCAGAAGCTGTTCCCTGTGAGGGTGCTGAGGCGCTGGCCCAGGGTGTCCAGAGAAGCTGTGGCTGCCCCATCCCTGGCAGTGCTCAAGGCCAGGTTGGACACAGGGGCTTGGAGCAAGCTGCTCTAGTGGAACCCAACCCGAAC
Organism: Amazona ochrocephala; assembly: GCA_039720435.1. Classification (NCBI taxonomy): domain Eukaryota; kingdom Metazoa; phylum Chordata; class Aves; order Psittaciformes; family Psittacidae; genus Amazona; species Amazona ochrocephala. The sequence goes on from CM077879.1 coordinate 83,405,785, forward strand.
CAGTCTGGGATTCCATGCTTCTATGAAAAAGGAAAGTGTTTCCTGTCTCTTTGTGACCAGCGTGGGAGGTTTCGGCTCTCCAAGTCCCTCCTGGCTCTGAACTGAAGAGTTCAGCTTTTCCTTTTCCCTGCACATGGGGAACTGCAGCAAACGTCACCTCCGTTTGGGACCCGCACAGAGCCGGATCAGTCCTGCACCCCCCGCCCGCAACGCCTCTGTGTCTCCTGCTGGGCGCTGTTTTCCCTGCGGCTGCCAGGCGGCGCTGCCCCCCCGCCTGTATCATGGCAACGGGGCGGGCCCGGGGCGCGGCCCTGCGGGCGGCGACAGGTGAGACAGGGCCGGGCCGGGCCCGGGGGTGGTAGCGGAGGCCGGGGCCGCGCCGTGCAGGTACTGTCCCTGCGGGCCGGAGGGGTGGGGGATGCCCGCGGGAGGAGCATGCGGCAGCGCCATGAGCGAGCAGTGGGACGTCGGCCGAGCCCTGGCGCTCTCCGGCCTATTCCGTGCGCTGCAGGGCGCGGGCCGGGCCTGCGCAGCCCCGTTCCTGCCGCTGTACCTGCGGCACCTGGGGCTGCCGGCGCCGCTGGTGGGGCTGGTGGCCGGGGCGCAGCGCCTGGCGGCAGCGCTGTGCGCCCCGCTCTGCGCCTGCTGCCCCCGCGCGGCCGGGCGCCGGCGGCTGCTGGTGGCCGGCGCCGCGCTGGGCTCGGTGGGGGCCGGGCTGCTGCTGACGCTCGTCCCGCCCGCCGCCGCCGGCGCCCTCTGTAACGACACCCGGCAGCCGGGGCACCGAGCGGCCGGCACGGGGCCGCGCCTGGACCCCGGCAGCTCCGGTGTGCTGAGCGCGAGTGCTGCTCCGAACGCGAAAGCTGTGTCGAGAGAAGCGACGGAAACGGCTGCTGGCGGTTTATCGGAGAGCGGGAAGGCAGCGCGGAGCAGCCCAGCCTTGCAGGGGGTGCTTGGCCTGGCAGGTGTGCTTGAGAACCGAGGCAGAGGGGGCGGTGAAGGTGGCACAGGGACAAACGGGCCCTTGGGTGGTGCCCGTGGCTGGACACCGCCCGTGGAAGCAGTTACCTGGGAGACGCACGAACCAGAAACGCCGGATTCCAGCGGACCTCCCCAGCGTGGACTCGAGAAGGAAACAAGCATTCTGGGTTCTGCTGCAAGAGGTCTGGCTGGTGATGCTGAGGAAAGGCTTTCTGCTACCGAGAGTAACAAGCTCGCTGTGTTTAAAACAACTCTCCCAACTGTTGGAGATGTGTCTGGGGACCTTTCAGACCACCAGAAAGATTCTCAAGATAACAGCTTTGAAGCGGTGCAAAACATCTTTCAGGACAGAGAGCACCAGATTTTCCTCATGGTGCTGGGTGCTGTGGTGCTTTGGGAGGTGTTGGCTACTTCTCTCGAATGGACGGTGGATGAGAGTCTCTATGAGTTCCTTGACTTCGTGGATGCGACTGGTGGTTATGGGAAGCTCTGGATTTGGAGTTACTTGGGTGCCTCTGTAGGTGCCTGCAGCATTGCCGTAGTCGTGGATCATCTGAATTGCTTCCTCAGCAGTTCCGTCACCCGCCTTGCTGTCCATTTCTATGGCTATGCTCTCCTGGTAACGCTCTCGCTGCTTGTCACCATCTTCCTTCCCTTCCACCTTCCCAAGGAAACCAAGGGCATTAACAGAATGGGCAAAGCACTGGCGCTGCTGCGGGGCGATGGCCGGGCGATGCTGTACGCCAGCACCGTGCTCCTCACCGGTGTGGCTGGTGCTGCGGTGCACAACTTCCTCTTCTGGCAGCTGGAGGACCGAGGCAGCAGTGAGCTGTACATGGGGCTCTCTGTGGCCGTGGGGCTGCTTGCCGAAATGTTGCTTTATTTCTTCAAAGGGAAGCTGCTGAGGACTTTCTCAAGCAGCACAATTGTCTCAATCAGCCTCAGCCTCCTGGCAGCGCAGCTTCTGTGCTACTCCTTCCTGTGGACTGCGTGGTCAGTTCTCCTCATCCAGATCTTATCCGCCTTCAGCAGCGGTGCTTTGTGGTGGGTGGTCAGCATGACAGTGGATGACATAGCCACGCCGGGCACAGCGAGGTCCCTGGACGCTGCTCTCCAGGGCCTCTGCAATGGTGGAGGAGCAAGCTTGGGTAGTTTTGCAGGAGGATTTGTGGTGGAGCGCTTTGGCCTGGCCGTTCTGTACCGGGCGTGCTGCGTGTGCCTGGTGCTGTGGCTCTTCCTGTTCTTGATGGTCCAATCTAAACTGCCACAGCAGAGGAAAATTAATTACTCTCGTCTCCTGGCTGCTGATTACAGTGATGGGAGTGACTCTGACAAGGAGAACGAGAGGGACTGGCTGGTGAAGGCCATGAAGGATGAAAGCTTCGATAGGAATTGGTCACACCAGCATAGGATCTACTAACCTGTACTTGAATGCAGGGGGTGGAGTGGTGACATGGGGTGAGGATGATGCCCGGAAATGACCTTTAATTCTAAAGTGCTAAATACATAAATAAAATGGTAATTTTGCCTTTTTAACTGAATGATTTTGCTTCCAAAGTCATACTGAGGTATTCCAGGTATACATTTGCTGAAATGAATGTAGCTAAGTTTGTAGTCAAAACCCAAACTTGAACTGAATTCCTGCTTCCCAGAGCTGGTGCTGTGGAAACTGAGCAAAGCTGTGACCTGCACTGACACAGCTGAGTGAAAAATGCTGTCGTGCTGACAGCACACTGAACTCGTTCAAGGTGCTGAGTCTGAACTCCTTCTGCTAAGTAAGGGATGTGAATAAAAGCATGGTTCATTTGCTCTCGTTTGATTTCTAAAATCAGGTTTTGCCACAGACTGTCCTCTCGTGTTTTGGGATTCGAGTATGCTGCGTTGGCATCTGTTGGTAACAGTGCACCGTGTGTGCTCACAGTCAGGGCCTGCTGGCTGGCCAAATGGAGCATAACAGCCTCTGCACTTCCTGGTGGTGAATAGGTTGTATGATTCTATTTACCTAAGGTGGCAGCCAGCGTCAGGGGTGACCGGGAAGCAGGCCGCCCTCCCGATCCGAGTAACGGGTGTGGGCTGGGAATTACCGGAGGGCAGTATTGGTTCCAAGGGAACTGGGCACTGGCTGAGTCGACCTAGTCGAAGCTGGAGATTCCCCCCTGGGTCAGTTTGGCCTGAGGGCAGCCCTCTTCTCATGTTTCCTTTTTAAAACTAAATCTGTGTCCTGAACGAGGCCTGCTATGGGTGATCCTCAAGCTGCCTTGCCTGCCTTGCCTTTGCTTCAAAGGCACATAGATTTCAACACCTCTTCAATAGGTAAGATTTGCTTAAAGATTGAGAAGTTGGTGGTCTGATCTCATTAAAAGACTAGCAGAGAAGCTTTGAGCATTATGGTCCATTCAGTTACATCAAAAGCTGCTGTCAGTTTGTTATGTACTTCCTTGGTCAAGGAGCAGCCTCTGTCTATTCCTTTGCAGAGGGATAGATCTTAATAACACCTTCCTCATGTTTTACAAGCCATGAGATAAGCAGCTGCAGAAAGCAGAATATTGAAATGCGTATTTAATCTGTAATAGGCAAATGGCATTGCAGTCTGTCACCCTGCTGCATTCCGGACTCAGTAGAATGTGGTTGCAGACAAAAGCACTGCCACTGAAGATAATCTTTCTCTGTATGCATCAGTCCCAGATTATCTGTGTATCAGATGCTTTCAGGGTAATTAGCTCTGTCTTTTCCTGACACAATCCACTCTGCTGCACAGAATACTAGAATGACTATAGATAGAACTGTCCTCGTGCCAAGAATAGCTGGAACTCTTCATTAAGATGTTACTTTCTCCCAGGAATTCAAACTCAAGTTGAGAGCAATTTTAGTGTCAAGTATTTATCACAGCCTTATTATCATGTAATACCTCAGAAACTCTATTTACTTGTTAATAGAGCATCTGACTTCAGTCTTGAGTAACATATGCACACTGCACATCATGGAGCCATCAGCGCTTTTGTGAGAAGAAAATGATGCAGGAATAGCTGGAATGTTTTAAAATGCAGTCCCTTCTTCAGCTGGAAGTGCCTGCTCTCATTTGAAGCCCATTAAATGGGTGATAAATTCTCCTTTTACCTGCTTTGGCACAGCAAACAGCTGCTGTAATTCCAGCTTTGCAAAAAGAAACCTTGAAATGAAAAGTGCTTGTGCAATCCATCCGGTGGCCGGAGCGGAGGGGTGGTGACAGCGTCGTGCTCTTCTCGGCCATGGATGTTTAGATGTGCTGAGCAACTGCCCTTAAGAACAGGGAGGATCTAACGTATGGCCCAAAGCTTAACTCTAGTATAATAAACTTGCATCATACGATTTATTATGATCTTTTACAAATTATTAATACAACAAACACATTTGGTGCTGATTCAGGGGAGAATCCTTTATCCAGTTTGATGCATTCTGAATTACAAACTACTGTGGAAGTGAACATGGCAGAGGGCTCATTCCCTGAAGAAATTGCACCAATTTGATGAAATCATTTTCCACTGAGGTTTGTACAGTTTCTGTCTTTGAGCTCTACATCAGTGACTCAATTTCTTCCTCTCTGATGATCACAGACCCTTCAAGGCAAACGGGGATGGAAGGAAGAGACTTAAATTAATCTGTGTGAGACTTCTTTGCTCTGAGCGTGGCTTTTAAGAACACGCCAAGGAATTTAATGCTGTTGAGAATAAGTTGTAACTGAGAAGAACTGAACTGCCTCTGGAGAAGATAGGTTCTCATGATGTATTTCCAACCACATCAGCAGTTATTTTTGCACTACTTTGCAACTATTTGCCAAAAAAAAATGATGTTGCAACTTCAGGGTTTTTAAGTTTTTATCCTTAATCAGCACTGTAATGTTAAAAGTGACTATAAAATCACATAACGTTTTACTGTTTGCCTACTTCATGGTGAACTTAAAGCAAATTTCAGAGGCTTATGTGTACACATACTTCTTCTTGTTGCCCCTTTGTGTCAGTCCAGGGTCTAAGTTGAGCTGTCCTTCTCTGAATACAGTTCTATTTAATTGAGCTCAGGAGGCAAACCATAGTTAGGGCTGAGGAGCAAGTTCAGCACAATGCTGGTCTTTGTAGCTCTGAGATTTGAAGTGCAACATAACCCGGTGTGTGTGTACTTTGTGAGAGGTTTCAAGGGATCTGGGAACATCAATTTTGTTAGATAAGGCCAAGAACTGACAAAGGGCTCTTTGCTCATCATGAAACGCTGCCGGTGGTTTCAGTGCACCACTGATGCAGAGGAACCCGAGTAACCCATTGGATCAGGCACCTTCTCCTGCTGTCTAAAATTCTGTTCCTAAGTTAGAAGGAAACTAAAATAGCAGAACGCGTCTTTCTGGTGGGGATATTGCAGATGTTTCCTTCAGCTCTTCTCTGTGTGCACCTCACATCTGCCATTGACTTCACAAGTGTGGCACTCTCAGCATAAGAAATCAGGTAAAACTCGGTGGGCAATGGTCTCTGAGTGTTCGCTTTCCCTGTGGATCTGATCAGCATAGTAAGATCCTTTCCAGTATTCTCTGATGATTTCTGTAATCCAGCAAACAGCCGCAGCCTGTGCCCTTGTGGTCTGCAGTGAAACCTGCCCAGATGCACTCACACAGAGCTTTTGTGGGTTTGCAGTGAGTTATTTCCCAGCATCGTAGATACGAACCACTGAAAGCAGGTCCATTCAGCTGTAGTTTCACAAGACGGGGAGAGCAATGTTGTTGAGAGCTGTGGAGTTATTCTGCATGTTCTGAATCTTAAAAGCAAGAGCTTCTGAACTGTCTTTTATTCCAGGATGGGTGTGACATCCCTAAGGCATGGTCTGTGCTCTTTGGTGCTGCTCGTGGAAGCATTTCTCCCTTTGTTCATCTTTAAGGTCCAGACAAGACATTCCCATGCTGATTTGAACTCTGAGGGGAATTATGGTTACAGATGATACCAAAATTCTGTGTCTATAATATGGGTCCTGTATAGAGTCCTTGAAAGTATTGGGCAGCTCTTGAGTGTTGCTGGCATCAGCACTGAGTGGTACTAATGCAGGAAGGGGTGGGGGGGAAGAATCTGTCTTGAAATAGCTTGACACTCTCGGCTTGGCATCCCTATTGTTGTATTTATCAAGAGGGAGCCAACGTAAAGGAATCTGCTCATTTAGACTGTACATTTCTCAGGGAACTGATACGCGGGAGGGGTTTCGGCATGGTTTCCCCCTGGGCCCTGGTTTTACTCTAATATAAACGACATTTCTGTCTGAGGGCAATTTCTCACTTCAGGTTGGGTGTGTTGAGACCATAAAGCTGTGAACCCAAATGTGGAGGTGAGGATGAAGCAACTCTGAAATTAACCTTTGCTTCACCTCTGATATGTAGAAATCTTGCCGAAAGACATCAAGGAGCAGAGCCCGGAGTTACCTTCCCTTGGCCTCGCTGTACAGCAGGCAGGGAAGCTGCAGTTTTGAAACCTTGAGAACATTTCTGCCTCTCATGAGGTTGAAAGGTCAGAGCTAGGGAGGTAGTTACAACACCAGAAATAGCAGGCTTGTGTTAACACAGGCTTTTATTGTTAGGAAAAGGCATTTTGGGCCAGAAAACAGTCACGTGCTGAAATAACTTGAATATTCAACGTGTGGCTTTGAGAAACTTTTTGACAACTCCTAAGGGAAATACGCTAACTAAATAATTCCAGTTATTCTGACGTGTACACGCATTCAGGTCCTTGGGACCTCACTCCTTTCTCAACAGTGGCAAATTAAATACTCAGCTTCTTTCTGTCCTCAAGATGCCCCTGATTGAGTTGGCAAAGAAGGGCCCTATGAGCATCACCTGGGATGTGTTTTCTAAGGCTTGGAATCAGTTCAATGTGCCTTAGTGATTCCTATTGTCTGCTGTTGCCTGCTCAGGTTGTTTCTTTGAAGTGCTTCAAATGACTGTGTCCATTCTCATGGTCTCCAAGCTGTGTTTTGAATCTCTTTGTGTTTGTTGGCAGCTCTCTGGTACCTGGGAGATTGTGTCAGTCTTGCTTGGCACAGTTATAAGCTTACCATGTACGTGTAGCTGCTTCATTCCTACAGAAGTGACTGTGTACAGGGGGATATTAGTGCAGGGATATATTCTGCTCATGCCCTGAAGGTCTTGCTGCTGGTGACTCAATTCACACACAGACCCATGGGAAAGTCACCTCAGGACCCACTAAAACTCCTCAGCTGAGGACGCAGAGTGTACCTGGGTGAAGGAAGAGCTGCGGGGTTCGCCTGCCAGGCAGCATAGAATCATAGAATCATAGAATAGTAAGGGTTGGAAAGGACCTCAAGATCATCGAGTTCCAACCCCCCTGCCATGGGCAGGGACACCTCCCACTAAACCATGCCATCCAAGGCTATGTCCAACCCCACCTTGAACGCCGCCAGGGATGAAGCCTTCACAACCTCCCTGGGCAACCCATTCCAGGGCCCCACCACCCACACAGTAAAGAATTTCTTCCTCATATCCAATCTAAACCTCCCCTGTTTTTTTATAGCCCTTTGTGTGACTCTGGGCTGTTTGGTTGAATCCCATGTTTTTACTGAGTCAGTGCACAGAATGGGGTGAATTCCCATTGCAGCCCATAGCAGATCTGCCTGCTCATGGCACAAGGAAGCTGTCCAGTCCTGGACTGAAGAAGTGACGACAATATTTGCACATCCGTTTTCTCTGCGTGTGGAGCAATCAGAACAAGGTGAGTCACTTCAGACCTGAGTTTATGATCACAGTGCTGATGGATGCTCATCATTTAATGAACAGCATTTAATGGCTGTTCTTGCCTTTCCTATTAAGACAGCCAAACCACTATATCCTGAGGTGGCTGTGTCCCTCAGCGGGGCTTTGCCTGTCTAACTGGGGCACCATCTCCCTTGCTCATGTTCTGGTTTAAAACAATGGGCTGCATCAAAAGTCGGCAGCTCCTCTCTGGGTTTTGGAGATGGGAATTCCAAGATGTTACTCAGATTTCTGTCAGTTCCAGTGAGGATGTTTCACGCAGATTAGCTTGGCTGCCTGTTACACTGGGGAGGGGAGCAGCTAGAGACAATGCTGAAGAGGTATTGAAAGCAGGTCCCACACTCTGGTGTCTCTCTGCAGGGGCTGATCCTCCAGACCCATCCCTTACGGTGCCTCCCCTCTGTTCTGCTCACTGAGAGCTTATGGCTTTGCACCGACTATTAACTTCCATCAGCCTCTGCCAGCCGGATGGGAGGGGAGAACCCCCCCCATCTGGCCTTCACCTCCCCACAGCCATCACTCGTGTTGCTCTCCAGCCCAGGGGCTTCCTGTGGCCACCCTGGTTTCAGCTGGGATGGAGTTAGTTTTGTTCCCAGTAGCTGCTACAGTGCTGTGCTGTGCTTTGGCTTCGGGACAATACTGATAACACGGGTGGTTTTGTTACTGCTGAGCAGTGCTTGCAGAGCATCAAGGCCTTTCCTGCTTCCCACCCTACCCCACCAGTGAGGAGGCTGGGGGAGCACAAGGAATTGGGGGGACAAGGCTGGGACAGCTGACCCCAACTGACCCCACACATATTCCATACTAAATGATGCCATACTCAGCATGTAACACTGGGTTAAGAAGGAAGTGAGGGATCACTGGGAGGGATGGCATTTGTGTTTGTAAGTCACTGTTAACTTGTGATGGAGCCCTGCTCTCCTAGAGATGGCTGAACACCTGCCTGTCATGGGAAGTGGTGAATGAATTCCTTGTGTTGATGCAGTGTGGTTTTTGCTTTACTCATTGAACTGCCTTTATCTCGGCCCACAAATCTACTCATCCTTTCCCTCCCAGTTCTCTCCCCCGTCCCACCTGGGCAGTGTGCGAGCAGCTGCGTGTGCCTTGGCTGCTGGTTGGGGTTAAACCACAGCAGCAGCACTTCCCAAGATGTGCTGGAGGGTCCCTGAGCCCCTGCACAAAGCCGGTGGGCCCCTGAGACAGCCCTGCCCTTGCCTTGAACCTGCGCCCTAGCAGGAAGCCAGCATGGAGGTATCAGGCACGACCTGCGGAGAAACACGCTATAGAATCGTATCATAGAACCCCAGCCTGGTTTGGGTTGAAGGGACCTTAAAGCTCCTCCAGTTCCAACCCTTGCCACCAGCAGGGACACCTTCCACTAGAGCAGCTTGCTCCAAGCCCCTGTGTCCAACCGGGCCTTGAACACTGCCACGGATGGGGCAGCCACAGCTTCTCTGGGCACCCTGTGCCAGCGCCTCAGCACCCTCCCAGGGAAGAGCTTCTGCCTAAGAGCTCATCTCAATCTCCCCTCTGGCAGGTTAAAGCCATTCCCCTGTCCTGTCCCTACAGGCCCTTGTCCAAAGCCCCTCTCCAGGTTTCCTGCAGCCCCTTTAGGCACTGGAGCTGCTCTAAGGTCTCCCCTTCAGGAGCCTTCTCTTCTCCAGGCTGCCCCAGCCCAGCTCTCTCAGCCTGGCTCCAGAGCAGAGCTGCTCCAGCCCTCGCAGCATCCCCATGGCCTCCTCTGCCCTCGCTCCAGTAGCTCCACATCCCTCTTGTGCTGTTGCCCCAGAGCTGGATCAGGACTGCAGGGGGGGTCTGCCCAGCACACAGCAGAGAAGAATTCCCCCCCTGAGCTGCTGCTCACGCTCTGGGGTGCAGCCCAGCATTAGTGCCCTGTCAAAGGATGTGCGTCCCATCCATGTGTTTTGGGAAAAGTGGTGCTGAGACAACTGTTACCAGTGAGTGAGAAGTGTGAAACCCCGTGAGCAGGAGGGTTTCCAACCAACTCCCCATCCTGCTTCCCCATGGGACAGGCCTTCAGGATGGTGGGACCAGTTGCTGCAGGAGATCCCAGCCAGAGATCCCTGTTGAGCGTGCTGCCAGCATCCCACCAACCGACGTTTGGATTTCCAACCAACACGAACCTTCGGGTGTATTTTAAACACCTGCTGTTGCGTTTGTCCCTAGGGAAAAGCGACTTCTGCTGGGAAGGAGCTGCTCGGTGCCGTGTCCCACGGGGCTCGGCAGCTCCCGTTCGGGACGGGAGCGACCCGGGCGCGTTTCCCGCCCGCCCCGTGCTCCTGCTGCGGGTTCCGGGATCCCGCGGTGCGAAGCCTCCGCGCTGGGCTCAGCGGCAGCCCGAGCCCCGGGGGGGGGGGGCGGGGGGTGTCGCGGGGGGCGCGGCCGGCAGAGGGCGCGGCGCGGCGGGCGCGGGCAGGGCTGCGGCATGGAGCGGAGCCGGAGCCCGCCCCGGTACGGGTCGCTGGAGCCCGCCCGGTGGCCGCCAGGTGAGAGTGCGGGGGGGGCACTGCCGGAACCAAACCGGACCCGGGACAACCCGAGCACCCCCGAGCTTCGGGACCGGCGGCTTCATCCGCCCAGCGGAGCCCCGCGCTGATCCCCGGAGCGGTACCGGCGCCGGTACCGGAGCGGCCGGAGCCCCGGCAGCGGGAGTGGGGCTGGAGGGAGGGGTGCGGGGGGAGTAGGGGAGGGAGGGAAGGGGTGGAAGAAGGGGCAGAGGACGGAGGGAAGGGACTGGGAGGGAGGAGGGAGAAGGATGGAGGGCAGGGGGATGGCTGGAGGGAACGGAGCGCTGGAAGGAGGGATGCAGCCCAGGCGCGGCTGGTGCTGCCCGGGTGTGACCAGGAGAGCGGGGTCCCACCGCCCTTCGCCGCCTTTTCCCGTCTCTGACCGCTGCCTCCTGTACGGAATGGGATGGACACAGGGGAGACACGGACCAGGGGGATTGTCCTGGGCAGTCCCCGACCTTGGAGTGGGAGCAAAGAGGTGCCCAAGCTGTGCTGCGGGCAGCATCCTGGGGAGGGGAGGCTGCTGCAGTCCTTTTGCCATGACATCCCTCTGAGGTCTTCCCTTCCTGGTCACTTAGCCCCTTGCACCCAGCGGGATAGGGACAGGCAGCTGGAAAGGCAGGGAAGGAGTGATGGAGGAAACTCCAGCATCCTGCTTAGTATGACTGTGGGGGGGTAAAGCTGCTCAGCTCCTTGATGAGATGCCTGAAGTTTCAGTCCTTCTCCATTGTGCCTTTTAGCATGGCAATGGCTCTCCCTTCACCTCCCCTGCCTGGGAAGTGTCCCTGTGGAGACTTTGCCCTCATGGGATCCGAGCCTCTGCTCCCAGCAGCTGGGTGGCATCAGGGTGCTCCAGGGAAGGGTCCAACACTTCTGGACTCAGGGTGCTGGGTATGGCCTGGGCATCGCTCCTCAGGTGCCTGTGAGCAGGGTTGTGGTGGCTTTTTATGGTGGTTCGGTGCAGTTCTGTAAATCCCAGCTGCTTGGGGGACCTTCATGATAGGCAGGAACATGGCAACAGTCAGTGTCTGGTCTCTGAATGCTGCTCTGCTCCTTGCTATCACCCCAAGAAACCTCGGACCGACCCTGTGAAGCCCCGAGCAGCTTCTTGTGCTCAGGAGGTGATGCAGGGCAGCGTGCACACCGGGGGGCTAAGCCCTGGTGATACCCCTGTAAGTCCCCCAGGTACCCCACCTTGTACTCTGCCTGTTGTTATGGCTGCCTCTCAGGGCCCCGGCAGCGCTGGCTGTGCCAGGGGCTGCGCAGACATAGCCAGAGGGATGCCCCTGCCTTCATGAAGACAAGGATGCACATTTGTCCCTGGGGCACTGGGAACTCCTGTGGTTTGCAGCGGGGATCCCTCCCAGCAGAGCAGGAACCTGTCCTCTGGGACCGCTGTGCTTGGCCAGGCATTGGTGGTCCTGGAGGGCGGTGGGGACACAGCCCCTTTGACAGGGCAGCCCCAGCACCCGGGGCATGTGTCACCATCGAGCTTGTGGAGCAGGGGCTGGTTCTGACAGGCTGGGTGCCCCTGCCCTGCTGCTTCCTGCGGCACAGACAGCGCACGGCTGGGTTAAAGGCCCCTGGGATGGAGCTCAAGGGAAGAGCTTTGACCCCTCCTCAGCACAATGTCACTCAATCGCCCAACTTTAATCACGAAGCAAATTGCTTGAAACTCAGCCCTGCGCTGGTGCTGCTGTGACTCACGCCAGGCTTGCTGCTGCCTGTCTAAATATTTTCACCAAAGCCATATGGGGTGGAAGACTCCGGCTATTACACTCCTCATTAATGATACTTGCTCCCCCTGGGCCGTGTGTGATGATAAGAGCATCTCCAAGTTTCGGTTGAAGCTTCCTTCCCTTCCCTGGGTTGCCAGGTTGAGATGGTGCCAGTCGGAGGTGCTTTAGGCAGCATGGGGATGGTTTCTGTGTCTGGCTGTGCTGTTGCGTGTGCAGCTGTGGGAGCAAAGGGAGCCCTGGGCATTGCAGCTGCACATGGGCCTCATCCCTCCATCCCCAAAGGGAAACTCAAGACCGTGAGCTTGATCCCAGCTGTAAAACTTGCCTTAATCCCTTGCTGGTGCCACTCGGGGAGGGTGTAAGAAACCCATTTGCCGCTTTGGAAGAGCCATCTCCAGCAAGATCTCTTGCCCAGCTCTCTGCTGCAGGATGTGCTGTACTCCCAGTGTCCTTACTTGCTGTTCGTGGGTGCTGGATGGTGTTACTGGCACCGCACAGGTCCATGGGCACGCAGTGCCCTCTGGTCTCACCACTGCCTCAGGAGAGCTCTCACCTGGCCCATGCTGTGGCTACTGAGGTTCAGGAGCTCGGCATCACCCCGTTATCTGCCTGGAGAAAGCATCTCCTGAGCTAGGAGGGGAGGTCAAAGGAGAATGGCTTTAACCTGCCAGAGGGGAGACTGAGATGAGCTCTTAGGCAGAAGCTCTTCCCTGGGAGGGTGCTGAGGCGCTGGCACAGGGTGCCCAGAGAGGCTGTGGCTGCCCCATCCGTGGCAGTGTTCAAGGCCAGGTTGGACACAGGGGCTTGGAGCAAGTTGCTGTAGTGGAAGGTGTCCCTGCCTATGGCCGGGGTTGGAAGTGGATGGGCTTTAAGGTCCCTTCCAACACAAACCAGTCTGGGATTCTGTGATCCCAATCTGTTGTCACTGACTGATCACATTACATGGAATCACTGAGGAATTTAGATCACAGTATCCCCAGAGGTCCCTCCTGTCTGATCCCTTGCTCAAAGCAGGCTCAGTAGATCAGGTTGCTCACAGCCTTCTCCAGGAGGGATCCTGGACCAAATATGAAGATGCCCCAACTTCTCTGTTCCTTGTTCCAGTGTCTGAACAACCCTTCAAGCTGCTTCTCAGCCTCTCCTTGTCCATCCCATGCTCCGCTCCCTGGCCTCACTCAGATGTTCAGGTCTTGGCATGATGACCTGTGGTCCCAGGCAGATGCCTATTCGTCACCTGTACGGATTCATTGGTTTCTCTTGAGGATGAGTGGATGGCTTTGATGCAGAGGCCTCTGTGTCCCCATACCCCAGCCTCCTGCCCCAGCACCACCACCTCCACCCTTTGCATACACAGGTGAGGAATCACCTCTCCCACCTGGTATGGCTTCTGCTAATGAGGATGATAAGGGAGAAGTGATACTTCACTTGTCACAAACCCCTGCACTCACCCAGTGGGAAGCAGCTGCCTGAGAGCCCCAGCCAAATTGTCTGCCACCAGTGATCAAAGATGTTCTGGGTTATTCATCCTCCCACCCTGGCCAGGAGTGACAGTCCTCCTCCTCCAGAGCCGCCCCTGTGCTCCTGGGGGGGTTAGATCTGTCCTTGGCTAATGAAGGCTGCAGCAAGCTCATATTTATTGGCACATCTCTCAAATAATCAGCCCTGTTGGTTTACCCTGCTCACAGCAGCATCACTTGGAACAAGGCAGCATTTTCCTGACAGGTCTGGAGCTGCACTGAAGTACGGCCGGACCTCAGGGAGTGGCTGCCTACAGGCACACGCCGGCTGTACCATCCACACCTTCACCTGTAGTGTCACCTGGGTGCTGGCCACCACCCGCAGGGACTTCCTGCCCCGAGGCACTGAGTTTGGGTGCAGCAAAATCGTACAGTTACAGAGTGATCCTGGGTGATGATGTGCCCAGGAATGATGCCCTGGGCAAGAGGAGCTCTGAGGTGGCAGAGCAACAGGATGCTTGGGATGAGTGACCTCAGCATCCCTGTCCCCTAGCAACTGCACTCTGGTCCCCTAGCAACTGCAGCCTGGTCCTGTAGCAACCACAGTCCAGTCCCCTTAGCAACCCTGTTCAGGCCCATAGAGATGAGGCTAAGGGAGGGTTTCTGTGCAGATCTGCAGCAGAGCCAGTGAGCAAGAGCTGAGGGGGGGCAGCACATCCTGCCCTGGACTTTGTCCAACCTGTGTGTCCACCAGGCTGTCTTGAGCCTGTCCTGTGCTGGCTCCTGAGAGCATCCCGACAGCTCAGCATGGGGAGTGATCGCGGATTCAGCATGCTGGCATGAGCTGAATGGAGCCTTCATGGCTCAGAGGAGAGGGAGGGAATCTCCAAGTAGTCCTCATGAGTTTCTAAGCCAGAAACAGCAGAAAACTGTTCTCCAAACCAGTGACACTAACCCAAACCACTTGTATTTCCACTATAAACCCTCTCTGCTGGCAGCCTTGGAAACATGCCTCACTTTCTCAAGCAGTTTCACATGATGGGTAGAGGACCAGTGGATACAGAGTATTTTTCCTTGTGCCTTAATGCTGTCCTGTAACCCCAGCGCTGGCATTAGTCCCATTTGGGATCCCCAGACCAGATGCTCCGTCTCTGACATCTCCATTTCCCAGACCTGGATAATCCTGCTCCTGCAGTCAGTGCTCCATCTGTGCTTTTCAGTGAAGATCTAAAGGAAGCAGAATTTGCCCCTTGTGTTTGTGATCTGGCTTTGCTGTAGCTGCTGAGCCCCCTCTCCCAGCCTGTGCTGTGTGTGTACCACAGCAGAACCAGATTAACCTGCCTGTGATGAATGTGCTGCTGCTCGTCAGTGATAACAAGCTCAATGATATGTCTCCCAGAGCCAGAACTGGCTGGGAGGTGGGCTGGCCTGGGAGTCAAACCTCCTCTATCCCTAGAGAAGGGGTCAGGAGCTCCTGTGGGACGTGCCAGCACTGTGGGAATCAGTGTGAGCATCTTGTGCAAAGCAGGAGGACATCAGAGGGACATCTGTGTGTGAATCAGTGGAGATGGGGGAGGCAGAGCAATGGATGGAGGATGCTGGGCTCTCATCCTGTCTGACCCTGAGCTTGCCACTCTGCTCCTCTTAAACAGAAATCACTGCTCCTTTTACCCACATTTTGCTGTGAGGCTGTTGCCTCCTGCCGTGAACAAGTGACACCCCTTTCCCTGCCTCAGTTTCCTCTAGTGGGTTTTGGAGGTGATGCTCAGTGCTCCAGAGGATGATGAGGCCAAGCTGGCCTGCTGGGTACCTTGGGGGCTTTTTCCCCCTGTGAGTTCGGAAGGATGGGGGGGGGGCTTCATCCATCCTGTGGTGGAAGGAGAGCAGCTGTAGGAACTTCACCTCCATGACTCCTCAGCCTGTGCTCTATGGGCACAGCATTTGTTCCTGGCACGCTCTGGAGCAGGGTGCACACAGAGGCTCATGGCTCTGTGCTGGAAATGCCTGAGGCTTGAAAGAAATGTTCCTGCCCTTCTCTCCAGCAGCTTTTAGCCCTTGTCCTCCTGCCCAGCACTGCTGTGAGCACGGTGTGCTGCAAAGCAGCACCAGCAGCTGAAACGCTGCTTGTTTCTAAGGCTCAGAGAGCTGCTGGTCTCTGGGGTCCTCTTTCGTGCAGGCACTTCATGCACATTGCATGTGTGTATGGAGCTGTGCTCAGCGGGATGAGCTGGCTGTGACCTAACACAGCAGTGAGCAGAGCTGTGCCAGTGCCCAGCTCACACAAAGCACAATTAAACCAAACCCAGTCCCAGCAGCTCAATGCCTTTGCTTACGTTGGTGACCTTCCATGTGCTTGTTGGGCTGTCTCCTCTTGCAGCACCCACAGAGTATCAAGAAGCCTGCTTAGTGCACGTGCTTAGTGGATTTGCTGGCCTGGGGTTTGCAGGGGGGTCCCTGTGGTCCCTCTGTGTCCTCAGCACCCATCTGAGCTCTCCTGCTCTCTGACACGGCTCCTGTTCCGTTTGCAGAGGATGAGATTGTCTCCATGGCTGACTCAACCACCACCATCGATGACATCGAAGGGGAGCTCTTCAAAATCGAGAGGATCAGGGAGATCCTGGTGAGGAGGGAGTCAGAGCTGCGATACATGTGGGTACCTGACCCCTTCCCAGGGTCCTCCCAGCAACTTCTGCCTGCCCCATCAAACGTGGAGCATCCCAGGGATGGGCAGAGCTGAGGCTGCTTTCCACCTCGTTTCCACCTGGAAGTGCAACCTCTCCCACTTCTCTGGCCTTGCTCTTGGAAGGGGCTTCAATAGCTCCCGTTACAAAGCTGCTGCTGATGCTGTGGTGATTTCAGCCAGCCTATTTCTGTGCAAACAGAGTTTATGGCGCAGGCTAAACTACACTAAATGTTCCCATATTCAACCACAAGCACCCCATCTTCCTAGTGGCTCCATACTCTGCCTCAGTGCATGTCTCTTGGGCTGGGCTTGGGGTGGACCTGAGGTTTGGGGGCAGCAGGCAGATCTGTGCTGCTGAACAGCCACACAGACACAGTTTTCTCTCCCCATATTGAAGTATTACACATCCTCCCAGATCCTTCGTTCCTCCTCCATCCCCTGAGTGCTGGAGTCAGCAGCGCACAGTGGGGCTGGACCAGCATTGGTGCCTGATGCTGTCTCCATGCTGCATCCTGCTCTCTGCTCCCAGCACAGCCTTTTGCAGCCAAGGAAGGATTTTCTCCAGGGTCCATTTCAATAATCAAAGCAGATAAAGAACATTTTCCCTGGGTATATTGGGAAATGTTACGGTTTGGGAGGAAAAGGACAGCATTCCATAGTCTGGGTTGATTAAGCTTTTTAATACCACTACATTGCTATAGTCGGCCCATTCCTGAGATCCCGTGCTGTCAGCTCAACGAAAAGCCGGGGATTTTTGCTGGTAATGGCAAAGATCTGGGCTGCAGCACTTGCTTTGTGCTTTGTTAACGTGCCTGGGTCCCCCCCGGTACCTGCACTAAGGGGTCACCAAAGCCTGGAAGTGCCTGTGTAAATCCACTGTCTGGGGCAGCTGAGAGCTGGTTTAGAGGCTCAGGTCTGGAGCGATGATGTCTTGGAGGCACAGTTCCTCCCAAATGTATTGTTGAAAAGGACTTTTGGAAATCATAGAATGTGTTATCCTCAAATGCTTTCCAAGGCAAAGGGTGCCGAACCCTCACAGGTGCTGTCCCACCTCAACATCCCCCACTTTTCCTATACCTTTATTTGTTTTCTTTCTTGGCCAGCACCTGGAAAACAAGAGGAAATCGCCCACAGCGACCACACACTGGGGTGGGCATGCAGAAAGACATCACTGGGAAGTCTGGGAATGCCGGGATGATGTCGGGGTGGTTTGGAGACGCTGTGGGGAGCTTGAGCATCGGCTCTGCAGAGCACAGCAGTGGGGAGGAGTGTGGGAAGAGCCGAGGGCTTCCCTGGGCATCACTGCTGGAGGAGAGGGATCCCAGACCTGGCTCTGCAGGACAGGGATTAAAAGGATGGGAGCTGGGGCTGCGAGGGCTTTATTTTTATCTAATGGGGGAAAAATGTGATATTTGGGATGTTTGGACTGTGGAGAGATGGACATCTCTTTTGATTGCTGTGAAGCAGAGGAGTGATCCATCTGGTCAGCCAATCATGATCGTGATCAGTGTTTTCTTCTTGATGGAAACATCGGACTAAAGCTTCCCAGTGTTTCTGGGATGTCTGTGCTCTGGGAAGCAGCAGAGCTCCGAGCAGTTCCCCTTCCATAGGGCAAAGAGAAGGGTCTGATTCCTGTGGCAGACTCAGCTCCACACCTCACCCGCTCAGTGCTCTGATCAGCTCCCTGGGACATGCAGAGCTGCCATGGCTATGGCTGAGCCTGCAGTGAGTTTTATCCCCAGCAGTAGAAGGAATCTCAGCTCCAGCAGCAGCCTCCTGGGTTCTGCTCTTTGCAGCTTTATTGAACTGAGAGTGTTCACGATTGCCCATTTATTGTTCTCATGATCAGTTTTCGCAGCATTAAATTCCAATTTAATGTTAATAATATTTCAGTTATCATTTGACTGGTTTCATTTTAGCATCACCAGCAATCAGCCTGTTGCCCATGTATCCTGTGCAGACCTGGTTGGTGCTCCTTGTACAAGCTCAGGGCTTGGCCATCGTGGCACTATGAACAGGCAGCTAAAGGCCAAACACACCTCTCCTTCTCCATGTGCAGCTCACAAACATTGGCTTAGTGTGGTCGGCAAACAAAGGAAGACACTGTCAGATGGAGCAGAAATCTGACAGAGCTCTGAAGTCTTCTCCTCCGCCTGAGCAATATCACACAGGGTCCCTCTTTGGGGACCTAAAGTCTCTTTATTTTCCCCTCCCTTATTGATACCTCTGGTTCCTCTGCTCAGCTGGTAAAGCTGCAGCTTCAAGTAGCTTCAGCAAATGACTCATCCCAGAAGGGGGGGATGCTGTGACTCAGTGGAAGGACCAGCAGGATTACTGAAGATGCAGACAGGGCTTTTACTAACATGTGCTTCAAAAGGCAGCAGAGGCACATCTGTTCGAGGTGGCGCCAGCTCATAAGTCAGCTATCACAGCAGCAGCTTTTCCAAATCTTCCCAGAGAGGGATAATGTGTAAGGAGCCCCAGGAGGGCTCAGAGCAGAAGAAGTGTCAGATGGTTGGTCTTGTCATACTTCGGTTGGAGATGTGGCTGGCCAAGGTTGGCCCCAGGCTGATGTGACCTCAGAGACCTCTGGAAGGGCAGATGGGGCCGGGCAGCCCCTGGTTTGTGCTGACATTTGTGCTGAGCCCGTCCTGACCAGTGTCTCACTGCTGTGTGTGGTTTGAGCTGGAGGTTGTTTCACTGCCCGCAGCCCCAGCAGGCTCATTTCTCCTGTTGACGACCTTGTTTCCCAGTGGGCGCTGCAGCGTTCACACCATTCCCTCCTCTGGTGTGGTTCCTTTTTCTACCTTTTTCTAGTTCTGCAGTACAGCAGCATGAAAATGACACATCTTTACTGTGGCAGCAGCTTCTCTCTGCTTTTGTGCTTTCCTGTTTGTGGATTATTGTTAAGGAGAAGGAGAAACACAGCTGCTGTTGTGTGGTGGATGTGCCGGGTTTCATCCGGGCAATGAAACCTTTTCTTTGCCAACAACCAGTGGCACAACCCATGTAGCTCTACCAGAAGCTCTGAGATGAAGTTCTGTTTCCCATGGGAAGGCAGGCAAATCTGTGTTCCGCACTGCATTGCCCTCCAGTGCTGCTTGGGTGCTCCTCTGGAGGCTCTGAACCTTCCCTCTCTCAGAGGTTCCCTTTGTGTCTCTGCAGGATGGATGACATTCAGCTTTGTAAGGAAATCAGCCGGCTGAAAAAGGAGCTCCAACAACTCATCACGCTTCCAGGTACAGCTCTGTAAGGCTCCGGAGAGCTGCACCCTGCCGCTGCTCTCAGCAGAAACCCTTCCATCAGACGCAAGCAGCTCTTGAAGGGCTCCCAGCTCAGGGTGCTCCAGAGGCGCTGCTGCTGCGGGCAGGGTGTGAGCCTCAAGGGACACGGGTGTCTGAAACAAGAAAGGAGAAAAACCGCGAGTCCATTGAGGGTGAGCGTAGGTCTGGTGCAGGAGGAGGACAGGAGGTGAGGGAGGTGGCAGTGAATGCCGGCACAGTGGGAACTGCCATGCACACTGAGGAGGATTAAGATCAGGAGACACTGTCAGAGCTCACCGTGGAGAGGCCTCTCTGGAGGTAGCAGGAGGAGATGCCTTCAAAGGCCTGAAGTGCGTGAAAAGCCGCGGATTCTTGCTGTGGCCATGTCAGAAGTGCATGTCAGTGATGGGGCAGGGGAGGATTCCTGGGTGCAGCAGTAGGATGGGTGCTAGGGGGATGTCACAGCTAAAGGGCTTGGTGATGTCCCTGGTGTAGGTGAATTCATCATTGACATTGAAAAGAGGCAAACAGTCCAGGACAACCCCTGTGAAACCTGCAGCTGAGAGGAAATGCTGCTTTGTCACCCCCTTTATCATGACCAGTGACCTCAGTGTTCCTGTCAGAGCAACCCTTGCCCCTTCACAGCCCAGGAAAGGTCAAACCTCATTTTTCTAAAGGGTCCCACTCAGCCAAAGTCTTCAGAGGAAAGCACGTCTGAACAGCTCAGGGTTCGAATGAGGAGTAGCAAGGAAGGCTTGCCTCCAAGCTATGTCCGTCAGCTATGCCTCCTCCTAGGACATCCTCATTCATCCCCCAGTAAGGACTCTGGGTTCATTTTCAGAACTAGGTGGGAGACATATCCCTCCTTATTTGTACCCATCCAAGCATTAACATTTGACCCTCAGTTATCTCCACCACAAGCCTCTCTCTGAAGATGCTGCACTTGCTGAGACCAGTGAGTGTGTAGCTGGGAGCATTGCCTGGATGCAGACAAGGGACCAGCTGTGCACATCTGCTCCCCAGAGCAGCAGCTCAGCTCATAGGCTCTGTACCCAAGGTTATCCCAAAGCCAGGAGTGGCAAGAAACCTTGGCTCTTTCTAATGCCATAGTGTTGCTATGATGCGTGTGCTTGTGAGTCTTCAGCATGCACTTAGAGCCCAACTGCTGCTTAATATGCAGGTCTTGATTCATTTAATACAACCTGCCTGCATCCAGAGGGAGGTTCAGACAGGGGAGGAGAGGATTCTGCCATAAAAATGGCAGCTGCTTGCAAAATGTAGACCCCAATCTCATGTGGGCTTTTAATCAAAGACCTTCTAGTTCATGGAACAAGACTTGACCTAAATGCTGGCTCAGGACCAGAGATAAACTTGCCCCTTTCTGAAGCTGGAGAAACGTGGCTTCCCCTCATCTGATTCTGTCTTTCATTTCTATCCTTTTTAGCACTCCCAGATTCATATGAGAGCAGAAACACTGCTTGCATCAGGGATGCTTTTTTTGTCTTCTTTACAACTTGGCTCAGCTCAGACTGTGCTGGAAAAATCCTGCACGTCACTGATCTGGTGGGACTATGGCAGCAGATCGTCTGTAACAATGGGCACTGAACCTTGGTTCAGATACAGACTCAAACACGTCAGAGCTTACTCAGAGCTCAGCCAGACCTGTGGCTTGAAACCTCACCAGACCAAGGTGCCTTTCCTGGTTCAGAGTGATACCGTGGTCACGATGGGCTCTGACATCAGCAAGTCAGGAAAAGAGGTGTGCTATTTATGCAGTGGGTGTGTGAACACTGACATGCTCTAACTCAGGGCTGCAGACTGGTAATGAACCCCATGGAGCTGGTGTGTTTGTGTGCAGCCCCAAGTTGCTGATTCGTATGGCATCCAAACACCACTGTAAAGTGCTCCTATTCCTGCCAGGCAGGTGGAGCACAGAGGCAGTGCCCATAGTCAGGAGACTCTGGATTAACTCTTCATGGCAGAGGATCATCAGCCCAGACCTCAGTCCAGATTTCTCTGCCTGGAAGCTTGAGCTCACTCCCTGCATAAGACCACAACTGTAGGAGAAACCTTTGTTTGCTGGGGATGTTCCTAACAACATGATGATAATGAGAAGTTTCTCCTACTCAGAACCCTGCAGCAGCACCTCTGATCAATACACAGCAGACTTTAAACTACAAATCAATACACAGTTTAGGTAACTGCTGAGACCCAGCCTACAGGGTTTGCTCCGCGCTGTGAATTTCTCCATTATTATTTAGCTGAAGGAAGACCGGGGATGGATCCATCCTGTGCTGGATTGATTTTGGAGCTAGCTGCTGAGTTCAGAAACAGTATTAAATAGCAGCAGCACAGACGGTTATAGTTTCCACCTAAGGTAGCTTTCTATTTGTATTAACACTCCTTAGCCCTATCTCCATCATCTTCACGAACGCCACTTTACCATTATGTACCAATCTGTATAGGACATGACTTCATAGCGAGGTGAGAGTTTTCCAGATCCTTGCTAACTCACTGTCCAGAGATTTGTGGCACAAGTGGGTCCCACCGTGCCCAGGGTAGGTCAGTCTGAGGGTTCAAGTGACAACCAAGGCTAACACATTCAGAATAGCCAGGCAGGCACCTGTGGTCAGCCTTGGGGTGGGAATGGGGCTGACAGTGGTTTGAAAGGTCAGATGTAGAGGATGAGCTCATGGGACCATGTTCAGCCAAGGGAATAAGGCTCAAAGCCAGTGGATCATATTGATTTTCATGTCTCTGTAGGTGTGGGCTAAGGGGTGGGATGGGTTGTTCATGAAGCATCTGTGCACTGTTGATAATTCCCCATAGACCTGAGGCCCCGGCTGGATTTTCAGCCACATGGAAGATGTGGCTCAGAGGTCTCTGGACCCCTGCCCAGCTCAGGGCCAAGGGTTGTGCTGGCATGGGAAAGGTGGGGTGAGCATGTCCCGGGTGAAGGATGACATCCGAGTCTGGCATTGCTGAGCTCCTTCAGAGTGGTACGCAGCCTTTCCCGCAGCACAGGGTGAAGGCCCCAGGGGAGCTGTGGCTGTCTCCCACCAGAGCACACGTTGAGGGGCTCCTCTGCAGAGCTCGGCTGCATCTTGCTGTGCAGTGAAAATCCAGGGGAGAAGCAAAAGCTTCCCAGTGTGATGGCACCAAACCTGAAGCCTCCCAGCCAGGGCAGTTTGGGGTGAGGTGGCTGCTTATTTAGCAGCTTCGTCCAAGTGCTTACCTTGGGTTGGCTTTTACCCCTGCACTTGTATCTGTTCCTGGGTTAAGCAGGAGCAGAGCAAGCTTTGCCTTGGCATGGGCGGGATGGCCCCTGTAGGTGTGTTAAATGTGTTCCCTGTGCTGCAGAGAACGAAAAGTCCAACGAGGAGAGGCAGAAGGAAGAGGAGCTGGTGCAGCAGATACACAAGCTGGTGGAAACACGGGATTTCCTGGTGGATGATGTGGAGTTTGAGAGGCTCAGGTAGCTGGATGCAATGGGTTCCTTTGTGCTGAGGACAGTGCGGTCTGTCCTCTGCTCTGCACCGTGCCATGCTCCTGGTGCCTTCCTGGCTCTTCCTGAGTGGTAACCAACCTGTTTGTGACAGGGAAAGGGAAGAAGACAAGGAAATGGCAGAGTTCTTGCAAAGTAAGCTGTCCAAAAGCTACCTCCAGAAAACAAGTAGGTGTTTGATGAGTTTCGTTCCTTTTGTTGAACGTCCCTGGCAGTCTCTCCCCTTCCCTAAGCACTCTGGCTCCAAGATTTCATTGCTCTTCATGGGGCTAGCTTACCTGGAGGCCATCTGTTTGCTAGAGGAGGGTGTGGGGAAGTGGTATCTGAGGGGGGCTGGTGCCTGAGATCCCATTGTGGCAACATCCTGAATCAGTTCAAAGGTTATGCTTCCATTTCCCTCCTGGCATTTCCCAGCCATCATGTCCTATGAGAATGGGAATAGGTTCTTTTCCGCCTGATAAACTTCATCTGACACTTTCTAAAAAGCTCCTTACATTTCATCGGACTATTACCTAAGGTCGCAAGTTGTGGTATCCATCCAGTCCTCCCCTCTTCATGGCCTCTGATGGCAGGCCACCTTCTTCCCTGTGCCTCCATCATCACTGCAGGAACACCTTCCCAGCACGCTGGGAGGCATTTCCGGTCCAGGGTCCCAGTGACTGTGTTCTACCTGTGGATACCTACGAAGCATGGATGATGATGTGCCTCCTGGATGCAGGAGCTCATGTCCGGCTGTGGGGCTGAGGAGGGTCAGCATCTTAGCCCTGGGAAGAGCTCTAGGAAGCAGTGATGGGGCTGTGCCCTTACCATCAGGCACACATTGATTCCTCTTTCCACAGCTCCTGCCAAAGAGAAGAAGATGACTTCCCGGGGGCAGCAAACCTCTGCACCGTACATGACCAAAACGGGCCTCACCCTGCTCAAGGAGTGCTGTGGCTTCACCTGCTCCATCATGTAGGCCACCCACAGCTCCTCTGCACAGGACAGGACCATGGTAACATACACATCCTTGCAGTGCTGACATGGCCACTTGCCTGTGCAGGGCCAGTGACCCACACATGTGCCATGGGGGACCATCCCCACAGAGGGGCTGCCATCACATCACAACTGTAACACAGGTGAAGTGAAATTACAGCACCATGAATCTGAGTCCAGACCTTAGAGCTCATCACAGGGCAGCTGGCAAGGAGGTCTCGCCTTCCTCCAAGTCTGGGCTTCACCCAGTGGGTGATGAGCATGTCCAAGCTGAGTGCTAGGTCCTGGCTGTGTGACAAGCACGGTGTAAGAGGAAGATGACGGGAAGGGGGTCCAGTGGGTTGTAGTCACTGTGGGAGGATACATCTCATCCTTCATATTGCTGGAGACTCCCACAGCTGGCCTGACACCCAAGAGCTGGTCTCATTGGCATTAGATGCTCTATAAAGCAGGGTTGTCTCTCTAGCCACTAGAGAAGGGAGGCACCAGCGGGATCCCATGCTTGCAGCCCATGGTTTCCTGCCTCTCACCTTTTCTCCCCAGGTCTCCAGCCAGAGTCCACAACCTGCTCTCCTTGGAGGGTTTCAACTTCCCGTCATTGTTCATGCTTCCCACTGCAGCACCACCACTGAAGAGACTTCCCAAGTAGGCTGGTGCAAGCTTGAATGATGGCATGTGTCCTTGGTGCCATGTCTGTGGTTGTGTCCTCCATGACTTCACACAAACACTGAATTCCACCCGAGATCAGCTTGGAAGAGGTGTGTGTAGCAGCGGCAAGTGAGGCCATGACAAAGAGGACCAGTACAGTCCTGCACATGGACAGAGTGATAGAGAAAGCATTGGAGAACATTGTGCTCCACCATCCAAGACAAGCTGTGGCCACAGATGATGTCTCATCCTTGGCCTTGTGCCACTTTGTGAGTCTATGGGTGGTTCCTGAGGACGCTTGGTGGGGAATGTCTCTGGTCTGGGTTTCATTGTGTTTGCATCAGTTTTATTGCAAGGTGCTCTATGGCTCTGGGTAGAGCTGAGCAAGGCGTGAAGGACGTTCCCCAGAGCTGGCTGAATGAAGGGCTAATTCTGGTGAAGTTCCCACCTGAGCACAGCCCTGGTGTGTTGAACTTTGGGCAGGTGAGTTGCTTTCCCCACTTCACTACAATGGATTCAGTTTTCAGCTCTAAGAAAAAGGAGGAAATCAGAGCAAAAGAGAAAGGGAGAAAGATAAAGAACAGGGCAGGAGGAAAGGAAAACCAAAGGGAAGCCTGGAAACGTGCCAGGGGAAGGTGGAGGCAGCAGGTGAGAGACACTCTCACTGCCAAGAGGGCGTTCAGTCCTGCCCTCCGGTGCCTCACCCAGCGCCTCTGGGCTTGGGACCACGAGCTGGACATAAAGCTCTGTGCAGAAGTCTCATGGCACCCTGAAGCCACCCAGTGTCTCGCTTCCCGTTGTCCTTCTGAGCATCCTCCTCTGTTGAGGTGGCACAGCCAGAGCTGCTAATGCCCGTCATGGCAGGACAGGGGCTCTCTTTCTCCCTGGGTGTGAAAGCCTCTCACTCCTCCCCCCATACCTTCCCTTCTGCTCCATAGGCTGCTATGGCTTCACTGGGTGTTCTGGGGTGGGCTCCCATTGGGGTGGCTGCCCAAGAGCTCTGGCTGTCCTCTGGCCAAAACGCTCCAGCTGAGTCTTTCTGCAACTTGCTGTAGGGTGTTGAGATGGTGCTCAACACTGCCGATCATGTCCATGCCAGTGAGACGGCCACAACTTGTTTGGCCCTTTCCCTTGCACCTGATAGCACATTCGTCCTTCTAAAACATAGTGCAGGTGGGATCCTTCCTAGTGCAGTGCCATGAGCAGGTTCAAGTCCTTCCTTAATGTCTTCATCAGCACTGCTAGGAAATGCAGTGTGTGGGAACGTGTTCTCCAGCCTGTGCAGGGGGGTTTCCACTCACTTGTCCTTCTTGAGCAATCTCCTCATATGGCTCTTACCAGCAGACAGAATAGTCCACAAACTAAACCAGTCCTGCACATATTGTCCTGCTGGTCTCTTGCATACAGACCAGGCTGTGAGGTCCAAATGGGCCAACACAACACCTGGTCACCTCCAGCAAACTTGACCCCACTTTGGTTTGCGTCACCTCTGAGTCACTTCAATGTTCTCAGTCTGAACCTGCTGACTTTGTGCTGCTCATTGTTTATGTCCTACAGCATCCTGCGAGCACCACCTGCCAGTTCCTGGTGCTCTCCTTGCTCGGGGGAGGCTTCAGTGTGGACTGGAGGGAGCATCCTCTACATCACAGGGGCAAATTAAGTCACAGGGAACTCCTCTCTGCTTTTCCAACCCTGTGTAACTGAATGAGCTGCAGTACACGGGGCTGTTGTCCAACCAGGGATGCTAGGACATCACTGGTAGCATCCACCCTGGAGGTGGTGGGGCAGATGAGGCCACTCACACCCTGCTCTTACAGAAACTGCCCAGTGATTGCATTGCTTGGTCATTCAACAGTCATGTGTGTGGTGCAGTATAAGTGTTCGCTTGGATCCACACAGCCCAAAGGCTCAGGACCTAGAAGCCCTCCCCTCACTGTCCTTGCCTTCCCCAGGAAGGGGGGGTAACTAAGGCAGTTTGGTTGGTTGGACCGAGAGGGAGCTAAAGAAGAAGAGCCCTTGATTCAGAGCTTGCTCCTCTAATTCACCCCTACCTCCAGCCCACAAGACCCCAAGACCCAGACTTCAGCTGAGCAGTGCTTGGCCAGGCAGGAGGATGGCTGGGGGCACATGGGCAAGGTCCTCACCTGGTTTGTTCTGTGTTTGTGTGGCTGGTCATGGAGAAGGAGGCAGGCTTCTCTCCTGGTCATACAATACCATCTGGCCTGTACTTGAACCCATGGCAAAGGTGTGCAGCGCACGGGAGCGGCGCTGTTTCATGTGCATTGATTTCAACCCAAACAAATAAATGTCTGTTGGAAGCTTGGTTTGAGGTATTTTCCCTGCCTGGGACCTCTGCAGAGGCTGTGTCACACCAGGGTGGTTGAAGTGGAACAGAAGTGAGATCCTAAAGAGCCAGGTTGACTTTGGAGCTCCCTGGTATTGCGGTGGTACAGAGCAGCTCCTGCTGCTGCAGCAGGATTCCCAGCCCTCCATCACTGGTTCTTGACCTAACATTCACTTTTGGGCCAGGCTGAAAAATCTCTGGAACGTTAGAAAGAGCCTCCCTGGGTTGGTTTCCTTTATTTGTCTATATGGTGATACATTGGTTCACTGATAACAGCCTTCTGTCCTCACCAAGCCTCAATGGTACCATTTGTAGAGGGGCTGTGGAACATCAAATGTCTTTAAGCACTTCGCTTAATGGAGCACTGAAGGGTGTCTGGCTGCATCACCTCTTCTCTTGGTCTCCCAGATCCTCCTCTCCAGTATCCTACCATCCAGGAGCTCCAGAGCAGGGCAGGCAGGCCTGCACGCTGTAGGGCCTTGTGGTTTTTGGTGGTGGCTAAAGAACACCTCATGGTGGACATGCTGGAGAAGACAAGGAGGTGGGAGATGGGCTGAGGAGGAGCAGAGAGGCAGGACAGAGTCTGGGCTTTGATGGGTCTTGTCATCATGTCGGACCAGGGAAGCTTTCATTCACCCACAGGTACGATGCTCTCATATGCCAGTGACTGCTGAGAGGGGAGCAGGAAGCTCTGGCACCCGCATCTTCTCTTGGATCAGGTGTCTGGAAACTGCATGTGCTCTAATTCGGGTTTAACGACTTCTATGTCTTTGCCATCTGGCAGCCAGTGGTGCTTGGCATTGCATGTTCTGGATATGTCCTGGATAAGTGCTAATTGTGGGGATAACAAGCCAGCAATATCGTCTAAAGTCATGCTGAAGACGTTGATCAGTGTTAGCACAGGCTGTCCCCATGCCCCCTTGCAGAGTGCCCCAGAGGGGAGGTAGCAGGCGCCCAAGAGAGAGCATCCTAAGGGACCTTTCCATACAGCTGTGCTCTGTGTCAGAGCATGTTCCTGTCACTGGGGCTGTGCAGTGGCCTCTCTGTATGTGGCCACTCGGGGCACAAGCCCCTGAAGTGGGACCCCCCAACAGGTGCTGGGGCAGAGCTGCCCCGTGGAGCAGGGAGCAGCAGGGAGGACCAGGGTTGGCTGCTCATGCCCACACGGGTGGGATTGCAGGCTGCTCTAGAGGACATGTTGACAGAGTCCACATGAAACCAATAACAACATCTCCATGTGCTGGGAACTTGCTGTTGCCTCTGCGAGGCGCGGTGGCCTGGTTCAGGGACGGCACAGGCAATCACCTACTCGCGATCGCGGGGTCCATCAGCACGTAGACACCAATATGGTGGACGGCAAATGGCGTTTATTGCAGAGTGACACCGCATTATATAGCTTTGGTTTACAACGTCACTTCCGTCTGCTTACGTCACAAAGCTAAGACCTGGGGAGAGGCTCTGTCTTTCCGTTACAGCGCGACATCTTCCGACCGCCAAGCCCTGGCTGCCTACATTTCCCCCCCTCTCTATGCTTAAGTGAATTAGTTAAGATATATTAATCTAAGAATAAATTTTGTTATTCTTAATGTATACCATATAACAATCTTAAAAAATATGTATGACAAACTGGAATACACTTTGTAACAGTCTTAGAAAACATATGTAAGAAACCTTGAATAGAAAACATAAGGCACTATCAGTGAGATGCTATAACAAGGTTCCCCACAACCTATAAAACACAAAAAGGAGGTATGATGACCCTGTAAAATCAAAAACCAGGAGTTACCCCTGCTACATGGCCAGCTGCACATGCTTGGCTTTCATTCAGAGCAGGCATATGTCCATTCTCTAACAAGAAATCATCCACATCTCCCCCTTTTCTTTTCTTGAATAAGCCAAAGCTGTTTTACCGGGTTTTCAATTATATCGTGAATACATTGCAAAATACAAGGTACAATCGTAACTATGGTCAAGATTACTACCAAAATCATTACAATACCTTTAATCAGAGAAGTGAGCCAACCATCAAAGCCCCAAGATGTAAGAAGGGCATCTAACAAAGAAATTTTATCGTTCTGATAGACATCATGAAGTACTTTCGCATGCTTCCAAATTTCTTTAACATCTTTCAAGGTCTTTCCAGACTGATCAAGATAACTACAACAAGATTCATTAATTAAAGTACATACTCTGTCTACTTGAGCTGTTAATATATCTAAAGCCTTACAATTCTGCAAAACTATCTTTTTTAAAGAATTTACTTCTACTTGTGTTAACTTTGTCACATACGTATTACCATTGAAAACAGCATAACAAACTTCCACTGGAATCATTTTGCACACTTTGCTGTAGTCTTGCAGTCACATTACATCCTTTGTTATATTCTATAACTTGATATGGTTCTGGTCCTTTCCACTCGTTATCATGTAGGTCTTTATATAGAACTGGTGGTTTGGGCAAGGGATCATCTGTTAGATGTCACAAATGCTGTATTGCAGAAAAAGAATCAAAACTAGACAAATTCAAAAGCTTTTGTACAAATTACGCTTTGCAAACTGTTTGAAGAAAATCCTTACATTTCCCTTGG
Source organism: Amazona ochrocephala (assembly GCA_039720435.1). NCBI lineage: Eukaryota > Metazoa > Chordata > Aves > Psittaciformes > Psittacidae > Amazona > Amazona ochrocephala. Next base: position 83,435,270 of record CM077879.1, read on the forward strand.
GTGTTTTTATATATAATACCTGCTTTAGACGACCCTATTTGAGCAGAGGATTTGGACTAGATCATATCTCCAACATATGCCAACCACAGGCTGCTTGGCCTGCCTTTCTCTCCTGTATAGTTCTCTGATAACAGGAGAGGCCATCCCTCACATCAAGGTCTGGCATGGCATGTGTCCCCACCACTCAACGCCTGCTGGGTTGCAGCCAGCAGCGGAGCTAAAGGTTCTTCTTGGTGGCAAACACAGAGGCCAACCCAGTCTTGCCCTTGACTGCAGTAGGAGGTATTTGGCCAACGTCAGTTGTGGCACCTTGTTGTCAGCGCAGAGGTTCACCTGCTTCATTCAGTAACAAGTCACTACTATGGCAAAGTACATACAGATTTACGTTAGCAGTATATATACTACAGGGCACAGCAGCATGTTGAAGATGCTTGTGGCAGTGAGGGATCAGCCAAAGAAATTTCTTACCAGTGGAGTTCTCTCATTCAAAGGCTGGATTGCTCACATGTCCGTTAACTGAAAGGAATGCTTCCACAATACCCTCTTTTTGTTTTTGAGCAATCCAGATATCAATTCTGCTGAGCAATTTGCAACATTTGTCGACTTACTGCAATTGTTGGTTGAAAATGCCCTAAAGCTGTTCTCATTATACCCAGGTGTTCCTATTAAACATGTTTGAAATGATCTGTGGCTGATGCCACAGCAAGACAAAATTCCGACACCCCATTCTCATTGGCCCATGTTACCCACGAATTTTTTCTAGGATTAATTTCGTGTAACAGAGATACAGAATTATATACAAAGAGCAAAATTAACAGCTTAACCACTATCAGGTTCTTAATCATCACTGACATCTTCTGCTGTAGAGGAGAGCCAGGGCTGTATCCAATGAGCCGGTATCCACCGAATGCCTTGATCTGTAAGCAAACATATAACCTCTTCCTGTTAGCTTAACTTCTGCGGGTTTTGCCTTATCATCTTCTAGCAGCTGCTGCAAATTTGCATGCGCTAACATCTCTTTTACAAGTGACAAATCCATACAATACAAGGTGTAGTTTCTTATTAGCAACTGGCTAGTAAGTACAGGTGGTGTTATACACAAAATCACAGCCTCTAATAAGAGCTACTTTACATGCACACACATTCAAGCTCCTGTAGCTAAGGCATTGGGTTTTTCTGCTCGTCCATCCAGCTCATGACAAGGCTTGAGAAACTTTGCAGGCAGCCTCCATGGACCTGTAGGTAGAACACAAATATATCCCTTCCCCCATGCCATCAGTTCTCGAGAAGTAAGTCAAGCTAAAAATGATTCCTTAAAGCAAAGGCATTCTGATGAAACAGGAATGTGAAGCAGGTGCAGAAGCAAACTGCGCCGTATCTCTGCCACCCTGGTGCTGTTTGGGTGGAGGTTGGTAAAGCTTGGATTCTCCCCTAGGTTACCTTAAACACACTAAGCAGTACTGCTCGGCAGGAGCTACAAATGCCTGCCTGCCCAGCAGCAGCTACAGCTGCCAGCCTGCTGAGCAGCAGCCATAAATTCCTGCTGGCAGTAGCACCTCTGCATTAACCCTTTCTTGCCCAAAATGTTAATCTGCTACCCATTAAAAACTTTTACATTAACCCAATAACAAAAAATACACAGAACACTGTCTGCCCTCAACAGACACACACATACACACACATTCATGGGATCCCACAAACACATTCCACACAACTACAACATGTGAAACACAAAATGCAGACAATCATTACTCCCACTACATGGTCACACGTACGAAATGTAGTTGCAATGATCCTGTGAAGACAATCAGGAAACCAGCTCCAAACAGCGTCATCGCAATGTAAGGAGGCAGGCCCGGGCTCTGCTTCCCTCACGTTGCATGAGGCTTGGGCTTCTAAACTGGCAGAAATGCACACTCGTTCCAATGCAGGTGGCCAGCCTGCCTTGGAAGGAATGGCCTGCGTCTATGAAAGGTTTACAAGGGCCAGTCAAAAACATAAACATACTTATATGTATTTAGCTTTTAGTATATAAATATCACAACAAGACTATAAAAACACAATATACTTGCCTTATTTTGTCTTTACAATAAATACTAAACGGTGACACTAAATGGGTACATTCTCAAAGCCACTTTTCAATGATTGAAACAAGCTCACCCAAATTTGACTAAGCACTATTGGCTTTGTTATAGTGTTATGCCACCCTATTACGAAGCAATTGTGGTTGATAGTCTGCCTGACCATACTATAAGGAACAATCCGACGGAATGTAATTGGCAATACTCAAGGGATTTCCCTCGGTCAAGTGACAGGGAAAGGGAGATGCATAGGACAGATCCCAGAAGGGAAAAAACATCTTTGTGCAAACAAAACAATACCACAAACAAGTGGTTGGTTAGTTCCTGCTAAGAACGCCAAGTGGGTATGTTCCAAAACAGGATTAACACTCTGTGTTTTCACAGAATACTTACACTTAATCAATGAATTTTGTGTACAAATCATCCTACTCCCCAGAATAAGAATCACACAAAGGCATTACCGCCCCCTCCCACGGATGCTAATTTGCCGCTGTCTGGATTCTGCTGGTGTAGAATTCTCAGGCTTGGATGCTTGGTATCGGAGTGTACAGGTTGTGGGGATGTCCGATGATGTGGTCCTATGGACAAAAACTTACAATTTTCATTAGTTTTATTCTGAAGATCTGGTTTAATAGACTTCTACAAATTGCGTAAAGCTCTCACTTCCATTTTGTCTTATCGTGGACCATGGTGATGGTTTGACAATAGTTCTAGTAGTTGTGTGAATAGCATCCCTAGCTGCACGAGTTGTTGCCCTGACTTCCTCAGCCTGTAGGCCTTGAGCTTGTTCCTGGAGGGTAAGCATTGTTGGATCCGTACCCATTAGGCGCGGTAAACTGGAGCCACGTAACGGGTGGCGCTTTCCAGGTATTCGGGCCAATTGTTTCACACAGTTATCTTCCCATTCTTGTTTGAAAACAATTATCCCTGCTCCATCAAAAATAATTTTGCAAATATGTCTTATGTCAAACGGGAGCATGTCATCTCCTCCGAAAACCCTATCTATAAGAGTAGAAACCATGGCAGAATTAAGCCCCTTGTCTGCAATTGCTTTAACAATTGCTTGTATGTCTTTAGGATTTACTGGTGAAAAAACACTTTGGCCTCCATCCGTCACTCGGACCGGGAACGCTAACGTGGTCAGTGGGACCCATTCAGCACATGCTGTCTTTATTTGTTTCCAGTCCGTAAAAGAGGTGTTTTTCTTTTTAGGTATCTTGTTAGTATGGGTAGGAATGACTTGGCTATTAAGTCTGTATATGCATGTTTCGCATGTATCAGTCTCCTCTGAGTCTAGGCCGGGTGTGACCCACCCCTCCCAGCCAGTGTCTGATTCACAGTCGGAACTTGACTGACTGGCTGCTTCCGGGCTCCGCAACGTTTTCGCTGGGCTCCGGCCCCGCCCGCTTCTCGGGCTCTGGCTCTGCCCACATTCCTTGCCGGCTCCGCAAGGGGACCGCGCTCTTTCTTTACTCCGGCCCCGCCCGCTTCCCTTGCAGGCGGGCTGTTCCCCCCCCATCTCTGCTCCCCCCGCCTGTTACTCGGGCTCCGGCCCCGCCCACTTCCCTTGCAGGCGGACCGTTCCCCCCCTCTCTGCTCGCCCCGCCTGTCAGTGGGGGGGGCGTGTGCCTTATAAGGGCATATTTCCGGACAGTCGTTCTGATTGGCTGTCCGCCCCGTACTCGCACTTCCCTCCCCTCCCTGTTTATCCGTGCTTGTTAGTGCTAGCGCTTCCTCCTTGTTCCCGCACGGGGCATCTTTGCCCCGCCCTTCCCCTTGCCGCTCGGCGCCATCTTGGGGCGCACAGGGCGGTGGTCTAGCCCAGGCGTCTTTGGACTCTCATTTCTCCGCGGCACTCTTGGCCTCTTCAACAAGCCCGCCCCAGAAGCATTTTGCGCGGTTTTGTCCCACCGCAAGCGGGTCGGGGTTCTGGGAATCGGGGGGCATAGCGCCCTCCCGCGAGTTTTTAGACTCAGTAAAAGTGCCATCATCTGGTGGTCGCGGAGTCTGCGTGGCTGCCCCGACTCCCAATTTGGGGGTAACCAACAAACAGTCCCTCGCCGCCTTCCAGGTGTCCTGCTCCTGCATGGCCTTTTGCAGAGCTTGTTTAACTTTCCCCCCCGACTTTGCCCCAAATCCATCCTTCCTCTGCATTCCAAACATGCAGCCAGCACCAGCTCTGGGGGCATCCGTTCTCCTTGTCACTAGTGAAAGCACAGGTTTGGGGAAGGGAGGGGGATAATCTGTGCCTTCCTGAGGCTCCATTTGAGGGGGAAGCTGAGTTTTAGTATGCAGCACGTGGCTGTGCAGAGAAATCCACATCCACGGACGTGCTGGCTGTAATCCTCCCAAAGCGCAGTCCCGCTGCCCCATTGTGCCACCCTCCAGGCGTCTCAGAGCTGAGTGGGGTGTCCGGACGTGAGCACTAGCACTGACCCCTATTTGAGAATATATTCCTGTCCCAGCCTGCTCCCCCTGTATTGCATGATCTGCATGAACCCATCTGCCAAAGAAGGCACCCCAGTGGCATCTGGGATGAAGCTGTGGGAGGGAGCTGCTCTGATGTTTCCAGTCCTCCCAGGAAATGAAGAGACACCATCAAGTATTTGGTTATTTTCAATAGAATTACAGATGCCAGCAACTGTACAGGACAAAGAGCCAAAAGGGATGAAGCTTCACTGGTGAAGCTACAGTGGAGTCTACAATCTCTCTGGGGCCCTCTGTCCTGCTCTTCTCACCCTTGCTGAGCCCCTGACGTTGCCATGTGCTGTAGGTATAGCTGCTCGCTGGCAGTTCTGTATGTCCTCTTTCCCCTTCATGGAGATGTCTGCAAGGTCTTGGATGAGCTGCTGAATCTAGGGTGGGGAAGGGAGATGGCAGAGCTCAGAGCAGGGATGGGAACAGGAGGCAGAGGGGAGCTTGTTGGCCCTGCACCACCAGAATGGGCTTTTGTGGGCAACTCTGAGTTCAGGGCAAGGGCGAGTAAAACCAAACCTTGGTCACGGGTTGATCTGCATCCCCTGCATCCACTGCCCCAGCCTGGCTCCCCCCACTCCTTCCCCACAGAGACCTCCTCAGATGAGACAGGTTTGCCTGGTGTCCCCTGCCCATTTCCCATGCCCAAGAGTGAAAAGGAAGGTGTCTGTCGGGCACAAGGATTTCTCTCCCTTCCCTTTGGGCAGCTGAGAGTTATTCCTGCTCCTCCTTCTGAGGGGAAGGGGTCTGACTTGGCCCTACCCTGTTCAGTTGTCCATGGCTGTCATCCACTGGCACGATCAGTTTGGCTTTCATCTGTGCGTTGGCACTCTGGAAGAGGTTGAGGATGGCCGTCCTGATGGTGCACAGCTCCAGGGTTTTCTTGGTACTTGTTTTCTGGATGTCAGCCCAGCAAGTCTCCTGAGAGGAGAGGAGACATGCAACATGGGGACACGCTCCAGCAAAGATGCTGCTTCAGCACTGAAGACCCTGGCTTGGAGACCCTTACTCATCTGTTCTGCTAGGAAGAACCTGTCCTTGCCTGGGGCTGTGGTGGTTCAGCTTGGTGTGGTGGAAGCAGATCCAGGAACCACCCCAGAAACCTCCCCGTGTCTGTGCCAGCTCCTGCAGTCCTCACCCTGGCAGGTCAGGTCCTCACTGCACAGCAGGGCTGGCTGATACCCTGGGAGCAGCACATCCTGCTGCTGGCCTCCCAGACCGGCTGCTTTCCAGCTTTGCCTGATGGGACTCAACTCCTGGAGCCTGCAGTGTCCACTAGTGAATTTGGCTGGGCCTCCTGAGAGCAGTGCAAAAGAAACAGGGGTCGGCAGAGCTGGGGGCAGTCCTATACACTGAGCAGTGGCTGCACACTGCTGTGCCTCATTACAGGCCAGTTCAGCACCGGTCTGATCACTGCTGGACTGGTGAGGAGGGAGGAGAAGGGGTAAGCCTTGGTGAGCAGATAATAAAAATGAACAAAGCCAACTTCACCCTGAGGCCTGAACCACGAGCAGTGAGGACCACGAGATGTGCCACACTGAAACCCACTGACAGGGAGGATGCTGCGAGGAATGGTGAATGGAAATGACTATGAGCAGGCCAGACAAACCCAATGGGCATGTGGTGGAGGAGGCTTGAGTTTTGTGCCAAGGCAGATCTCCCCAGAGCATGGTTGGCTCATCTCTTGACTGTGAGCTCAAACAAGGAGCTTTGGCTTTGTGAGGAGGGCCTTGTTCCGACCCCTGCTGTAACCTGCTCCAGACCTGCTCTGTCATTCTTCATTCTACAGCCCCTTGGGAGGACAAAATTACACATCTCCAATCACAAAGGCTGCTACTGGGCCTTGCCATGACCCCAAGGCTTAGGGGTGAGCCATCAGCTGGTCTTAGCACAGCCACGGCCTGGAAATCTTGCCCTGCCTGCCCCTCATTTCCTCACCCAGAAACGGGCATCATCCTTAGCCTGGTCAAAACACTGCTGGAGCTCCACCAGCTTGTGTTGGTACTGCAGGATCTCAGCTTCTTTCTCTGCTGTGTACTGGTCCAGGAACACCGTGGCTTGCTCGAACATTTCCTTGTGCCTCTCTTGCGACTGCTCCAGGTCTCTGTTCACCCTCAGCAGTGTCTTGTAGCATGAAATGACTTCTTGGATGTCCTCCAACTGCAACACAGGGCTCCTGGTGTTAGTGATCCCCTGCCCTCCCCTCGTGATTGCATGTCTTGTGCTGCTCAGCTCCCTGCCCTGGCCAGGGGCAACATCTCCCCCCGCCAAAAGATCTTCCCTTCTTGGCAAGACCATTGCCCCCATTGCTTTATGGACCTGGTCCCGTTCCCTGTATGATGACATCCCACTGTGCCAGTCCCAGAGCTGTCACTGCTGGAAGCAAGGGGAGATCTTGCACCTCTTCCTCGAGGAGCAGTGGTCTGATGGAGCGCACAGCACAACTGCAACTGCTGAGTCAGCTGAACACAGGAGGGGGCAGCTGGGACTGCAGGAGCGATGCATGAAGTGATGCCCAGGCACAGCTCTTGTGCCAACTCCCTGTGTTCCCATTCCCAGGCAGCTCTTCACTAGTCCCAGACCATCAGTGTGACATGAAAGTGACACCAAGGGGTCCCCATCCCCCTCAGCCCTTTGCTTCTCCCCTTTCTAAGAGATTTTCTTTAGTGTTCTTAAGCTTTCATCTCCCTTCTGGTTCTCCTCCCCTGACTCTGGTCCCCTTGGCTCACTTTGGTTGCAAGGAACTATGTCCCTTGCCATCCGAGGTCTCTGGGTTTGACCAAGTGTCATGATTTCCCTGGACTTGCTCCATCTCCTCTAGGTTTAACACCCACATAGGGCCCTCCTCGAGGCCATAATCTGTCTCTCTCATGTGCAGACTCACTTGTGAGATCTTCACCACATCCTCCAGGTATTTTTTGAAGACGGAGTATTGCTGCCCTTTGCTGCAGACTTTCTTGTGCTTATTGCTCACGACTTCCAGGTCCCTCTTAGCTCTCAAGAGCTCAGACTCCTTCTGTACCTTATTCTCCCTATTTTCGATTGCTTCCTTCTGAGCTTGGACTTGAATTTTGTCATCTTCCTGGTGATGTTTTCCCAGCCAGCACACACGCAGAGGGAAAGGGAGGCATGGAAAGATGGAGCCGGGTCACTCAACAGCACTGGGAGGAGATACCTTCCCAGGGGAGAGACCATTCCTGGAGCTCCCCTGGCTGCATTTTCACTCCCTCTTTAAGTGCCAGTGCTGCTCCTCTCAGCCCCGGGCTCCAGGGGGCTCGGGCAGACGTGGCGGCCCCAGGCTGTCTCCCCGGGCAGGAGGTGCGTGGCTCAGGTTGGTGCTGACCTTTATGATCCTCAGGGATTCCTCCGTGTGGGTTTTGAGCTCAGCCTCCCGGGCGTGCAGGTCCCGCCACTGGCACGCCACGGCTTCCATCCTCCGCTTGAACCCCTGGCAGCGCAGAGCGAGTGTGACTTGGCTGCTCGCACCCACAGCCAGACCCTGCCTTCTGCTGCCCTCTGCTGCCCTCCAACAAACCCTCCCAACCGTGCCCCAGCGCCCTCCCAGCTTCCTCACCTCCTTCTTCCCCTTCAGAGCCTTTCGCACCCGTTTGGCTTCCTTCTTCTCCTGGAGGCAGATAAATGGGGACAGGGAGTCCTCCTCTGCCTGTCGCACTTTCCTGCACGCAAGGTTTCCCCGAGGTTACATGGTGCTCCAGTGCCTTGGCGGGGCACAGGGTTGCTCTGCCCTCACGGTCCTGAGTGGGGTCATGGGGCGCAGCAACCCAGGACTGGTTTAGATCCCAGCTGTCAGCATCCCCACCCTCCCCAGCAGGGATCGCACTGATCGAGCCGGGGGGTGTTACAGGGAGGAACAGGGCTGGGGAAGGGAGCTGCAAGAGGAGACTGAAGTGGTGGAGAAAAGGGATGTGTTTGCCATGGTGGGGGAAGGAGGTTGGAGGAGACAGGAGGACGGGATGGGAGCGGGTGCAGGAGCCCTCTCACCTCAGCAGGTGCAGGAGGTTCTGCCTGTATTCAGTGAGGAAATAGTCCAGCAAGTCCTCATAGTCCATGGTGCCCATTGCTGCAGCCGCGGGTCCAGGTCGCCCCTGCACTGCTCCTCTCACAGGTCAGAGCTGCCCTGGCAGTGTGTGTGCAGGCGGCTGGACAGGGCGTGAGCCGCTGCTTGCCCCTGGCCTCTGCCTGGCCCCTATTGTGCCCGAGGTGTTGACGTCCACCAGCTGCGGGTGGCAGTTGCCAGGCACAGTTGGAAGATGCTATTGTGGTTGCCTGGACACGGCAGCGGGAACAAACCACTCTGTCCAGGGCCTGGGCTCTGGGAAGCTGAACCAAGGCAAAGGCCTTTCCTCTCCTCTCTGTTACTCATCCCCTGTGTCCTGCGGCCTCTGCTGTCCTGAGCAGGCATTGCAGTGCCCCTGATATCTGCACCCCACTGCTCCCGAGCCCAGGGCAGGAGTTTGCTCCCTCTCTCCCAGCGTACCAGATGGAAAGACAGTGAAACTGAGGCGCATGCACAGGGGTGCTGTGTCACTGCCCACGGTTCCCTCTCTGTGTGGGACTGAGCTCTACCATGAGCTAAAAATCAACTGGTTGGTTGGTTGGATGTTTTACCCCAGAACAAGGTATGTGAACAGGGTCCATTGCCCGGTACAAAGGGCGATATTCATGGGCCAGGTGGAGGAAAACCTACAGATAGTGGTGACCTTTGGGTCTGCTCCTTCAACGGGAGATTCCACCCTCTGATGTTTTGCTCCTGTGATTCTCTGATCCCTCATTGGCTCTACCTGCAGGAGCATTTCTGTGAGCTACTGAACCTGAACACTCGCTGTAAAGGTTGTGGCTCTCTGGGGCGGGGGGAAGAAGCCTTCATGTTACAGCCCTGACACACATCAGGGCAATTGCTTTCAGGCAAATGTCACCCCTTGGCTCACTGTCAACCAGTCGGAGGTGGAGCAAGACTGCCCAATCCGTCTGGCACTGAACAGCAAGATCAGCCCTTTCCGGCCCATTGCTGAGGTAACTGTCTCGCGAGGGGAGGCCTGCAGCGCCTGATCAGGGCGGGGAAGGCTCGGCGACTACGAGCTTCACCTCGGAGCAGCAGCTTGCCCCGAGGGAGCTTCAAGTCCTCGACAAGGCCTGCCCGGGAGCCTGCAGCTCCGCGGAGGCGAGTGGCTGACTCAGGGGGCAGCGTCAGGAGGACTGGCGGCAGATTCCACCCGGGCATCATCAGCCCTTTCCGGCCCATTGCTGAGGTGACTGTCTCGCGAGGGGAGGCCTGCAGCGCCTGATCGTGGCGGGGGAGGCTCGGCGACTACGAGCTTCACCTCGGAGCAGCAGCTTGCCCCGAGGGAGCTTCAAGTCCTCGACAAGGCCTGCCCGGGAGCCTGCAGCTCCGCGGAGGCGAGCGGCTGACTCAGAGGGGGCGGCGTCAGGAGGACCGGCGGCAGACCTGACTGGTTAAAAACCTGCCCCAGGGAGCGCGAGCGACCCAGAGCGCGGCGAACAGGGCGGGCAAACAGGGCGGGCTCGAAGCAGTTTGCGCGGCAGTTCGCGCGGGCAGGCGAGCGGGGTGGTGAGCGGGATGGTGAACACTCGCCGTACGGGCAAGGCTCGGTCTGGGAGCTCTGCTCTGGCTGCGCCGGTGGTGGCCAGCGTAGGCACCCAGACGGAGCCGATGGGAAGGGAGGCTGTAGTGCAGAGCTCGGGGTATCCTAAGGGAAGGGTGAGCAATGGGCAGGGCTGCACTCTGCGCTCCCTGGTGGAGGTCCTCCTGCAGCAGGTGGCTGAACTGCAGGAAGCTGTTACCAGGCTGAAAGGTATTAGGGAAGCTGAGGGGGAGCAGCACTGCTTGCTCAGGGACCAAACTGTTCCGGGGCCTCGAGTGTCTACTGTTGCCCATGCAGGAAAGGAGGCTACTAACCCAGGAAAGGAGGCTGCTAACCCAGGAAGCTGGGAAAAGGTAACAGAAAAAAACAACAAAAAAAGGAGGAAGAGGGTAATTAAAAGCAAGGGGCTTCCTCCTACGTCTGTTGTCCCCACCCACAACCGCTTTGCTGTCCTGCAGGGGGCTGATGAGCAACAGCGCTCTGCTATCCTGCAGGGGGCTGATGAGCAACAGCGCTCCCACCAGGCGCAACCAGCTAGTGCACTGGTAAAGAAGGTCACTACTGGTGCTGCCAGGAAAAAGCGGCGGGTCGTAGTAGTCGGGGACTCTAATCTGAAAGGCACAGAGGCACCCATCTGCTGGCCTGACCCAGGCTCAAGGGAGGTGTGTTGCCTACCAGGGGCTCGGATCAGGGATGTGGCCGAGAAGCTGCCTGCTCTAGTCGGTCCCACTGACTATTACCCACTCCTGGTAATACATGTGGGTGCTACTGATATAGATAGCAGTAGCCCGGAGACTATAAAGAAGGACTAGAGAGCTCTGGGAGAGGTGGTTAGGGGCTCTGGAGCTCAGATTGTCTTTTCGTCAATTCTCCAGGATACAGGGCAGGATCTTGAAAAGGCTAGGAGGATTGGGCAGGTTAATAAATGGTTAGAAGGGTGGTGCTATAGTCAGAGGTTTGGGTACCTTGACCATGGGACTCAATATAGTAGGCCAGGTCTACTGGGGGCTGGTGGAGCTGGTCTGACAAAGAAGGGGAAGAGTGGATTTGGTAGCAGGCTTGCCAGGCTGGTCAAGGATGCTTTAAACTAGATGTGTTGGGGGAGGGGGGCATCATTCCATCCCAACACACCCAGTCGGTTGGTAGCACCTATAGTAAACGTTCGGAGCAATGTAGGGATATTCCAGCTGCTCCAGCCAATGAGCCGGCTTCAATTGGATCTCGGCTCAAATGCCTCTACACAAATGCCCGCAGCATGGGGAACAAACAAGAGGAATTAGAGATGTGTGCACATCTACGGGGGTATGATATAATAGGCATCACAGAAACATGGTGGGATGGCTCCTATGACTGGTGTGTTGGAATGGAAGGTTACCAGCTCTTTAGGAAAGACAGGCCCGGCAGACGGGGAGGGGGAGTTGCTATTTATGTTAGGGATAGGCTAGAGAGTATGGAACTCTGTCTGGGGACAGGTGAGCAGTCGACAGAGAGTTTGTGGGTCAGGGTTAAAGGGAGAACAGCGATGGGTGACATTATTGTGGGGATCTGTTACAGACCGCCTGACCAAGGGGACTTGCTGGACGAAGCGCTCCATAGGCAGATAGGAGCAGCCTCACGCTCGCAGGCCCTTGTTCTCATGGGGGAATTCAACCACCCTGATATCTTTTGGAGGGATGGTACGGCCCGGCACAAGCAATCCAGAAGGTTCCTCGATTGTGTGGAAGACAACTTCCTTCTGCAAGTAATAGAGGAGCCGACAAGGAGAGGTGCCATGCTTGACCTCGTCCTCACCAACAGGGAAGGGCTGGTTGGGAATGTGACGCTCCAGGGCAGCCTTGATTGCAGCGATCATGAGATGGTTGAGTTTGAGATCCTCAGGACAGTGAGAAGAGCGTGCAGCAAGCTCACTGCCCTGGACTTCAAGAGAGCAGACTTTGGCCTCTTCAGGAGCCTGCTCAGTAAGGTTCCATGGGATACAGCCCTAGAGGGCAGGGGGGCCCAAGACTGTTGGTTGATATTCAAGGCTCACCTGCTGCAAGCTCAGGAGCGATGCATCCCAACTAGAAGGAAGTTCAGCAGGAGGGCCAGGAGACCTCCTTGGATGGATAAGGAGCTGCTGAGCAAAATTTGAAGGAAAAAAGAGGCTTATAAAAGGTGGAAGCAAGGTCAGGCGGCCTGGGAAGAATACAGGGATGTTGTCCGGGAAGCTAGGGACCAGGTTAGGAAAGCTAAGGCCCACTTAGAATTAAACTTGGCTAGGGATGTTAAGGATAACAGGAAGGGATTTTATAGGTACATTGCCAATAAGAGACAGGTTAGGGACACCGTGGGCCTTCTCCAGAAGCTATCGGGAGAACTGGCTACCCTGGATTTGGAGAAGGCTGAGGTTCTTAATGACTTCTTTGCCTCAGTCTTTACGGGCAAATGCTCTGACCACACCACCCAAGTCTTGGAAGGCAGACGCGGGGACGGTGAGGGTGGGGACCCTGGGCCCACTGTGGGGGAGGATCTTGTTCGGGACCACCTTAGGAACCTGAATGTATACAAGTCAGTGGGACCGGATGAAATCCATCCACGGGTCCTGAAGGAGCTGGCAAATGAAGTTGCTAAGCCACTGTCCATCATATTTGAAAAATCATGGCAGTCAGGTGACGTTCCCAATGACTGGAAAAAGGGAAATATAACCCCCATTTTTAAGAAGGGAAAAATGGATGACCCAGGGAATTACAGACCAGTCAGTCTCACCTCTGTGCCTGGCAAAATCTTGGAGCGGATTATCCTGGAAGGCATGCTAAGGCACATGAAAACCAACAAGGTGCTTGGTGACACCCAGCATGGCTTCACTAAGGGGAAATCCTGCCCGACCAATCTGGTGACCTTCTATGAAGGGGCTACGGAACTGATGGACAGGGGCAGAGCGGTTGATGTCATCTACCTGGACTTGTGTAAAGCCTTTGACACTGTCTCACGTGACATCCTTCTCTCTAAGTTGGAGAGACATCAATTTGATAGGTGGACCACTCGGTGGATAAAGAACTGGCTGGATGGCCGCACGCAAAGAGTAGTGCTCAGTGGCTCAGTGTCCAGCTGGAGACCAGTAACGAGTGGTGTCCCCCAGGGATCGGTGTTGGGACCGGTCTTGTTCAACATCTTTGTGGGTGACATGGACAGTGGGATTGAGTGCGCCCTCAGCAAGTTTGCCGATGACACCAAGCTGTGTGGTTCGGTTGATACATTGGAGGGAAGGAATGCCATCCAGAGGGACCTTGACACGCTTGTGAGGTGGGCTGATGCCAACCTGATGAAGTTTAACCATGCTAAATGCAAAGTCCTCCACCTGGGTCGGAGCAATGCCAGGCACAGCTACAGATTGGGCGGGGAGGAGATTGAGAGCAGCCCTGCGGAGAAGGACTTGGGGGTGTGGGTTGATGAAAAAATGAACATGAGCCGGCAGTGTGCGCTTGCAGCCCAGAAGGCCAACCGTATCCTGGGCTGCATCAAAAGGAGCGTGACCAGCAGGTCGAGGGAGGTGCTCCTGCCCCTTTACTCTGCTCTCGTGAGACCTCACTTGGAGTATTGCGTGCAGTTCTGGTGTCCTCAACATAAAAAGGACATGGAACTGTTAGAACAAGTGCAGAGGAGGGCCACGAGGATGATCAGGGGACTGGAGCACCTCTCGTATGAAGATAGGCTGAGAAAATTGGGGCTGTTCAGCCTGGAGAAGAGACGGCTGCGTGGAGACCTCATAGCAGCCTTCCAGTACCTGAAGGGGGCCTATAGGGATGCTGGGGAGGGACTCTTCATTAGGGACTGTGGTGAGAGGACAAGGGGTAATGGGTTTAAACTTAAACAGGGGAGGTTTAGATTGGATCTGAGGAAGAAATTCTTTACTGTGAGGGTGGTGGGGCCCTGGAATGGGTTGCCCAGGGAAGTTGTGAATGCTTCATCCCTGGCGGCGTTCAAGGTGGGGTTGGACATAGCCTTGGATGGCATGGTTTAGTGGGAGGTGTCCCTGCCCATGGCGGGGGGGTTGGAACTCGATGATCTTGAGGTCCTTTCCAACCCTTACTATTCTATGATTCTATGATTCTAAGATGCTGTCCAGGAAAAGGGACCATTTGCTATATGAGAGATGCTTCATCTGGGACAAATGACCCAAGGTGAAGCAGTGAATACGCCTGGCTTTTATTGCTGAAGTTCAAAACGGTCCCACCAGTGGGAGGTGACTTCCCCTGAGTCTGTCCTGAGGTCATCATTGGGCTGTTCCCATCCCAGCAGGTCAGGCGGATTAACCCTGCCCTTCTGGAGCAGATTCTGGCCCTTGGCAGGGACAAGCCTTGCCTGGGAGCGGGGCTTGTGCCTGCCCATGAGCGAGGGGGCTCAGCTCCAATCCAGATAGGAAAAGTCCTGCCCAGCCCTGCACCCCTGGGCTGGAGGAGCTGCTCGTGCCCAGCAGAGCACAGGGGTGCACAGGACGAGCACCCAGGAAGGTCTCAGTGCATCTCAATGTCCAGTTCTTGTGCGGAGCTGGGAGCTGGGGCAGAGTCTGTCCGGGAAGTGACCGTGTCCTGCGCTTCTGCACAAGCAGAGCTGGGATCAGTCCTCTGCCCGGCTGGAGGGGAGCTGAGCAGGGTGGGATCAACTCCTGCATTCACAGCTGGGTGGAAGTGCTTGCAGGCAGCTTTCTTTAATGTTCCTCATCACCATTTCACCCTCACACCCAGGTTTTATCTTCGACAAACTCTCTCCTCCTCTATAGACTATGCATTTAAAAAGAGTTTCTTCCTATTATGCTCTCCATAGCAACTGCATCAGCTTGCCATGGATAAATTACCTCTGACTTGACATCTCAGTAGAATACAGAAAACGCCATTTCTGAGTCACAGCTCCCTAGGAGAACCCTTTTGTTTTCACCCCTTGGTACATCCCCCACCTTCCTGCTCTTTGAAGGAAACTGCTTTATTTATGCTTTTCTTTCAAATCCCCTCTGCTCTTGAAGTTCCTGGAATTGAAGGCTGATGGAAAGCTGACACAGACTTTCCCTCCCAGCCTTCAGAAGCTTCCACCGCAGTAGATAACAGCCTTGGTGATTGCTGGTCCCTCTAAATCAGAGAATCACAGGTTGGCTTGGGTTGAAAGGGACCTTAAAGCTCATTCAGTTCCAGCCCCTGCCATGGGCAGGGACACCTTCCACTAGAGCAGCTCGCTCCAAGCCCCTGTGTCCAACCTGGCCTTGAACACTGCCAGGGATGGGGCAGCCACAGCTTCTCTGGGCACCCTGTGCCAGCGCCTCAGCACCCTCACAGAGAAGTTTCTGTCTTAACGGCAAATCACATTGGGCTCTGTACTGATGTGATTTAGAGTGGCTGAATCTCTTCCCAGCATTTTCCCCAGTTCTTAGGTCCCCAAGATGGGCTTCTACCCCGGGAGAGCATGACGCTCTATCTTTGTGGGCACAGAGAGCATAGGGATGTTCAAACACGGCATCTTCATTGAGTGCCCAGGGCTTTCTGGATTGGGAAGCAGTTTCCACGTGGAACTGGGGCCGCCTGGAGCCGAGGGAAAGGCGCTGCCCTGCTTCAGGAGCCCCTCCGACCTGAGACACCTCCAGATTTGCCCGAGGTCTCCGTGGGGCAGTGCGGCCTCAGCCCAGGAGAGGGAGCGCTTACTGCACAAGTGCGCGGTCCCCATGCTGTCCCGGCGCTGCCCGCGCCCCTGGTCTGCCTCCGGGCAGCCCTCCTGGGACGGGCCCTTCCTCTGTGCGCGCCGGGCTCCACCATCGAGGCAGAATCTCGTCGAGTTCCTTTCTTGCCCTGCGTTATCTCTGTTCTCCCGTAGTTGGGTTGCGAAAGGAAAGAGGCTGATGAGCCCGCTAAGGAAATGGGCGTATGCGCTTTGTTGGGAAGGGTTATCCCACACCTCCCTGCCATCCCTGGCGCTTCAGCTGCTAGCTCCCGGGCTGGTGTGGCTCCTCTTGTTTCACTGCATGGAGCAGTGAAGCAAGGAGATGGTGAGTGTTTGCTGCCAGCTCTCAGTGCAGCAGAGCGGCAGCCTGGTTATGCGGGTGAATAAGAGAAAAAGGGAACGCTCTTTCCGATTGGAGAAGGTCAATTCAACACAGGCATCCAGAGAGGTTTCCATTTTAAGGCCTGATTTCTTGAGCAAATCATTATAGCAAGTATAAGAAATCAAAGAGGACAGTTTACACTTTAATGCACAGAGTGCTCCATGAATCAAATAAGGATGATGCAGCCTGAATAAGATGCAAACTGTGACTTAGTGTCCATATATCCCTGTGGCAGCAACAATCATCGGGCAGTGCTAAAATGGGCTCATTCATTTGCTGTGCAATGAGGAGGATGCAACAACAGTACGAGGTACGGATCTGCTTCCAGCCTTCAGACGTTGCCTGTTCCCAGCTTTGAGAGCTGCCCCAGGCCCACACATCTGGACACAGAAGCAAAGCAGCAGCAGACAATTCTTTTTCACAGGAATAGTTTTCTGACCCTTTTTACAGCCTAAACTGCTCAAAACATGCGTTTCCAGCAGAAAACGGTGAAGGCTCACAGGTCTGCCCCAAGGCAGGTGAGCTACCCCTTCCCAAGGGCTTCAGGGCAGCAAACTGCCCTTCCCCTATTTCAGTTCAAGCTGGGATGTGGATTTGGTCTGCTAACAGCGTGTTTAAGGATCATTATCCAGCTTAATGGTAGATGTCTTGCGTGGACACATCTCCATGGCTCAGGCCATCCCAAACTTCCACTGTAGCTGGTGGGAGGGATAAGCACTCCCAGGGCATAACACAACTTCTGAAAGCTCCTGCTCCTCTCCATGGACTATCCAGGCCACCTGCCCACACAGAAATATCTAATTTGGCCACCTTGATCACCCTTGCCAGGCCCTGCACCCCCCCCCCCCCATGGCAATCAGGATGTGGGGCTGAGGACATGGCAAAAGCCCAAGCAGTCAGTTTGTGCATCAATCACAGCAATGCAGCATTTGCTGTACACACACCTCTATGGAGGGTTTTCCTGGTGGGGTTTTAGGAATAGCTCAGGCATGGCTCTGGACTTTGATCTGATGGGGACACCCAGAGGTGCCATAAGCCCCAAACCACCTGAGTTCATCTTTTGCGGTGCAAACGATCTCAAGATCCGATGCATCAGATGAAGAGCTGTTTCCCAGGGAAGGTGCCTGCCTGTGATAGTGCCAGGAGGGCCCTGGAGGCATCGGGGTGAGCAGAAAGAGCCTCCTTGTACACCTCAGATTTTATTGGTTTTGCTGGATGAGGCACGCGCTGGGATGTGGCACCAATCGGAAGCTGTTCTTATACGGTTCAGCCCTGGGACAGAGATAGTGACCTGATCCCCAAGGTGTGCCTGGGAGGTGTCGTAGATCAGAGACCCCCTCCAGCACTCAACTGCTCTGCAGCACACCAGAGTCCTTTAGAGATCGTGAGATTTCTGCACTCTCATCTGTTGGCACTGCTCCAGCTGCCAGGGCTGCTGGCAAGGTCTTGCCCTCCCTTTCTTCCCTGTCAAAAGCTTAATTCCAGCTGCACAGGGGCTCAAATGCGCAGCAGGATAATTGCAGAGCTGGAGGTCCTAGGGATTCTTGGGCTTTGAAAACCATCCTGCCAGGCCTGGTGGCACCAAACCCCACGTGGGACTCCACTGAGCCCATCACAGAAGACCTGGGCAGAGGTGGCATCATGGTGGTGAACACAAGGCAGATGACAGAGCTGCTGGGCAGGAGGAGACACAGGATCCCGGTGTGGTGAGAGCCCAGGGACCAGAACAGAGGGATGTCTGGATATCCCAGTCACGATGGCACTGTGGCAATGACAAGGATCCAGGGTCACAAGGTGCTGTACAGATGGGGCACACAGAGATCTCCAATCCAAGCAGCAGTGCTGTCTGCCAAAACGGGGGTGGAGGCAGGAGCAGAAGAACCCATAAGATAACATTGTGCTGGCTGCTCTGTGGGATGCCACACGAGAAAAGGTTTTGAGGCACTGGCACAGAGTGCCCAGAGAAGCTGTGGCTGCCCCATCCCTGGCAGTGTTCAAGGCCAGGTTGGACACAGGGGCTTGGAGCAAGCTGCTCTAGTGGAAGGTGTCCCTACCCATGGCAGGGGCTGGAACTGAATGAACTTTAAGGTCCCTTCCAACCCAAACCAGTCTGGAGTTCTATGAAATCTATTCCAAGTGAATAACAGGAACCTGCTCTGGACGGTCCACTGCTCTCATGCAGTTTTCGTGCATCTGATGTCTCCTCCAGACCTGCATTTCACACCCTGAGTGCTCGCAACCCCATAAAGCCCAAACCCACTGATGTTACTTAGCCACACCATGAAAATGCCATCCAGAAATCCAGGAGAGAGGCCCAACAGCCTCCCTTGAACCACCCCTGCAGCCTGACAGTCCCTGGGGGGATGGATTCTGATGGATGTGTTAAGCTGCCATAATCCATCCATGCCTCCTGGAGACGCAGCCGGGTCCCTCATCCCCAGCTGCTCATTCCCAGCCCTTCACACCCCCTGTGCTGGCGCAAGTGTTTGGGAAGCTCTGCCCTGCCCCAGCTCAGGGACCAAGTGCCGGGAATACATGGCCAGCATCAAAGACCCCATCGAGAGCCTGCAGAGCACTTGTGGGGATGCAAACTTGTGCCCAGGAAAGGGAGGGTGTTGGAGATGCAGGGAATGGGAGGACATGGTTTGTCTCCTGCGGGCAATGCTTTACACTGATGCTCCCAGCCTGAACAAGATCTCCCCCTAGTAGGGCTGACACTGGGGCTGCAGTCCCCTCTGGACTATACACCTCATAGCATCACTTCTTCCTTTCCATCAGGCCATCAGTCCTGTAGAAGGAGGACATGAGGCATATTTGGTGTGAATTGTTCATATTAGTGCTTATAAATGATTTAAAATGCACCCTGATTTGGTCTGATACCACTCAAATGATGGGTTGATCATCACTCCCCTTTTCTGGCCAGGTTTCTTCCCCTCCACCCTATCTTCCTGTTCTCTCCACATTCACACAGGCTCTCCAGAATGCTCACCCTGAACACATCCCATGTATCTACATGCTCCTTTATCCCACCTCTCCTGCTCTGGCCTATTTCCTCACCTCCCCTTTCATTAACTGTCTGGTCACATCTGGATCGTTATGAAGATGAAGGCTAAAAAAAGAAAGCACCAAACTCCCCTGCATTCCCCGATCCCGCTCTGTTCTTCCCGCCCACTAAGCAGAGAGCTGAAGCTCTTCATTTTCCTCCCTGCAGATGTCCTTCATTCTGCTTACATGCAGCACCCTCTGCTTTCCCATCAGCATCCTGCTCACCCCTCCAGGTTCAGCCTCGCTCATGTGCTCTCCTCTTGGATGCTGCAGTGTTGGAGGGGTTACTCAGCCCTCCTGCTCCTCTCCCAGCAGGTCCTGTGTTTGTGATGTGAGCATTTCCCATGGAGCTGAGATAGTCCTGCTTGGGAGCTACCAGCGTTCCTGCTCTCCTTGCCCTCAAAGACCCCCTGCCAGCAGGGGCTGATGCCTGCTTTTTCCGTTGATGTCCATATCCCATGGTTTTTGCCTTTGTTTCAAGTCCTCATGTTCCAGCTGCAATATCCCTGCAATTTGCATTTGTACCTTCTTCCCGGTCAACCTTCCCTTGAAGCTGAAAATGAGTCAAGAGCTCAGATTTAAACGCGGCATCTCTCTGCTTTCCAGCAAAACAAGCCTCATCCAGGCACTCCTGCCCTCCGCAGGGCACAGCCCTGAGCCTCCTCCCCACAAAAACGGGGAGGTGATGCCATCCCCAGGCTCCGAGGAAAATAGCAGCGGGTTTGAGCCGTGAGGAGGGGATGTGCAGCCCGGCAGCACACCCGGGACAGCGGGTACCTGGGCTGAGGAACCAGCACTGGGTTCTGTGGCTGTCTTCTCCATTGCACAGCCTTGCTCTCAGCATCATGGGCCAGGTGTTCCGTGCTGAGGCCTTGGGAAGGAAAGACGACCAAAAAACTGAGAACACCCCAGAAGCCACGTGGCATGACTGATGCTGGCTGATGCCCTCAACCTCTGGGGCCTCCAAAATGAGCTCCTGGGCTGCCAGGGAAGGGTTGAAGGTGCCCGAGCCTGAATGCTGGGCACAGGAGGGCCAGGAAGGAGGGATGCTCAGGAAGGTGCCCATCCTGCTGAGCATCCCACAAGCAGACAGACAAGCTACAACGACCCTTTGGTGACTGGCAAACCCCTGCCTGTCGTGCCGGGACACTGGATAACTTTGCAGAGCCTGTCTGAGCTCTGCGGGATGTTTCATCTCAGCTTGATCAGGGGTTGGGGTCCCTTAGGACTGGAGCTGGGAGGGTGCAGAGCCTTCCCTGGCAGCTGCCTCTGCAGTTCTGATCCCTGTACACACAAATAATCAGGGCCACACGCAAAGCCCCTGCTCAGGGGTTCCACTCATCTCCCGGGCTCCTTCCCTCCTTGGCAGCTCTGCACTGGGAGGACGGATGTGTCTGTGAGATGCGAGCGCTTGAAACCCTGCCCAGCCCCAGAACATTCCCCATGTCTGGGAGCCAAAAGAGCCGAAATGGCCGATGCTGTCCTGGGACCTGAGCTCCCAGTGCATGCCCTGAGAAGAGACAGAGCTGGGGAGAAACAGGGCCTGCACGGCACAACTCCCCACCACCCACCCATTCCCTGTGTATTTACATACAGCTGCTCACTAATGGGCTTCCTGGGATGGAAACCTCATGCAGCTTTCTGGAGTGGAAGAGCATGGAAAACCTGCCACCATGGGCTGCCTGCAAGGCAGACGCCTGTTTCTCCAAGGATCACTTGCTCCCTGGCTTCCCACTGGCATCCACTGCAGCAGGAGAGAAGGGCTCTGCGTTGGCCTCAAGAGCTCAGTGCTGGATGGCTGCTGCTGCCCTTTCATTCCCTGTGGAGCAAAGCTGCTCCCAGGGCTCCTGCTTGGCCACTGGCACTCGAGCCTGGGGCAGTTTTGAGGCCAGAACTCAGCCTGAACGCATGATGGCCCATAGTGGAGCATGAGGACCAGCTCTGTGCATCCATGGCAACCGGGTCCCCTCCACCCTCCCATTAATGGCTGTGTCCCCTCTGAGGGATGAAGGCTCTAATGAGGAGTAAGAGGAGAAGAGAAGGCTTGGGGGGGGACCTTATCGCTCCCTACAACTGCCTGATAGGAGGATGGAGCCAGGAGGGGGCTGGGCTCTGCTCCCAAGGAACAAGGGATGGGACAAGAGGAAATGGCCTCAAGCTGCACCAGGGCAGGCTTAGACTGGAAAACGGGAGCAATCTATTCACCAAAAGGGCTGTCACTGGAACATGCTGCCCAGGGCAGCGGTGGGGTCACCATCCCTGGAGGTATCTGAAGAGACAAGTGGATGTGGCACCTGGGGACATGGTTTAATGGTGGCCTTGGCAGTGCGAGGCTAACGGATGGACTCGATCTTACAGGTCTTTTCCTACCTAAAGAATTCTACGATTCCATGGTTCAATTCCCAAGCTGAGGAGCAGGGATCAGCACCAGGGCTCAGCAGCCCAGCAGGAGATCCCCCAAATTCTTGGCCTGCAAAGCCAGCCAAGAAATGACCTGCCTATGGAACTAAGGGCAGATGAGTGCTGTTCATGCCTCACCCTGCCTTTCAATGGGGAAGCGAGACACAGTTCATACCCGGGGCTCGCAGGTCACTGCTGTGACATGTACCCTGTGCACATACCGGGGTAGGACCTCGCACATACGGAGGCTGCAGGGACTCCAGCCAACCCTTCCTGGAGCTCGAGGGCTGCCAGGGCCCATCTGGGAGCTCAGGAGCGGGAATAACCCTGGAATGCAGGAGAAGAACGTGTTTGTGGTGTGGTTTTCAGTAACAAGTCCTGGGTTGTGGCTAAAGCGCGTTTACAAGGAGCAGAGCCTGTCCCAAGAGTTGGGTGCACGGAGGGAGGCAGCGGAGAACCCATGGTACATTCCTACTGCTCGTGGACAGGCAGCAAGAAAGGGATTGCTCCAGAGATGTGCAGTGGGACTGGGATGGACCCAGGAGCCCCAGGGCATGCGGTCCTGCAGGTCGCCTTGCATGCTGGAGGAGCATGCGGCAGCGCCATGAGCGAGCAGTGGGACGTCGGCCGAGCCCTGGCGCTCTCCGGCCTATTCCGTGAGCTGCAGGGCGCGGGCCGGGCCTGCGCCGCCCCGTTCCTGCCGCTGTACCTGCGGCACCTGGGGCTGCCGGCGCCGCTGGTGGGGCTGGTGGCCGGGGCGCAGCGCCTGGCGGCAGCGCTGTGCGCCCCGCTCTGCGCCTGCTGCCCCCGCGCGGCCGGGCGCCGGCGGCTGCTGGTGGCCGGCGCCACGCTGGGCTCGGTGGGGGCCGGGCTGCTGCTGACGCTCGTCCCGCCCGCCGCCGCCGGCGCCCTCTGTAACGACACCCGGCAGCCGGGGCACCGAGCGGCCGCCACGGGGCCGCGCCTGGACCCCAGCAGCTCCGGTGTGCTGAGCGCGAGTGCTGCTCCGAACGCGAAAGCTGTGTCGAGAGAAGAGACGGAAACGACTGCTGGCGGTTTATCGGAGAGCGGGAAGGCAGCGCGGAGCAGCCCAGCCTTGCAGGGGGTGCTTGGCCTGGCAGGTGTGCTTGAGAACCGAGGCAGAGGGGGCGGTGAAGGTGGCACAGGGACAAACGGGCCCTTGGGTGGTGCCCGTGGCTGGACACCGCCCGTGCAAGCAGTTACCTGGGAGACGCACGAACCGGAAACGCCGGATTCCAGCGGACCTCCCCAGCGTGGACTCGAGAAGGAAACAAGCATTCTGGGTTCTGCTGCAAGTGGTCTGGCTGGTGATGCTGAGGAAAGGCTTTCTGCTACCGAGAGTAACAAGCTCGCTGTGTTTAAAACAACTCTCCCAACTGTTGGCGATGTGTCTGGGGACCTTTCAGACCACCAGAAAGATTCTCAAGATAACAGCTTTGAAGCGGTGCAAAACATCTTTCAGGACAGAGAGCACCAGATTTTCCTCATGGTGCTGGGTGCTGTGGTGCTTTGGGAGGTGTTGGCTACTTCTGTCGAATGGACGGTGGATGAGAGTCTCTATGAGTTCCTTGACTTCGTGGATGCGACTGGTGGTTATGGGAAGCTCTGGATTTGGAGTTACTTGGGTGCCTCTGTAGGTGCCTGCAGCATTGCCGTAGTCGTGGATCATCTGAATTGCTTCCTCAGCAGTTCCGTCACCCGCCTTGCTGTCCATTTCTATGGCTATGCTCTCCTGGTAACGCTCTCGCTGCTTGTCACCATCTTCCTTCCCTTCCACCTTCCCAAGGAAACCAAGGGCATTAACAGAATGGGCAAAGCACTGGCGCTGCTGCGGGGCGATGGCCGGGCGATGCTGTACGCCAGCACCGTGCTCCTCACCGGTGTGGCTGGTGCTGCGGTGCACAACTTCCTCTTCTGGCAGCTGGAGGACCGAGGCAGCAGTGAGCTGTACATGGGGCTCTCTGTGGCCGTGGGGCTGCTTGCCGAAATGTTGCTTTATTTCTTCAAAGGGAAGCTGCTGAGGACTTTCTCGAGCAGCACAATTGTCTCAATCAGCCTCAGCCTCCTGGCAGCGCAGCTTCTGTGCTACTCCTTCCTGTGGACTGCGTGGTCAGTTCTCCTCATCCAGATCTTATCCGCCTTCAGCAGCGGTGCTTTGTGGTGGGTGGTCAGCATGACAGTGGATGACATAGCCACGCCGGGCACAGCGAGGTCCCTGGACGCTGCTCTCCAGGGCCTCTGCAATGGTGGAGGAGCAAGCTTGGGTAGTTTTGCAGGAGGATTTGTGGTGGAGCGCTTTGGCCTGGCCGTTCTGTACCGGGCGTGCTGCGTGTGCCTGGTGCTGTGGCTCTTCCTGTTCTTGATGGTCCAATCTAAACTGCCACAGCAGAGGAAAATTAATTACTCTCGTCTCCTGGCTGCTGATTACAGTGATGGGAGTGACTCTGACAAGGAGAACGAGAGGGACTGGCTGGTGAAGGCCATGAAGGATGAAAGCTTCGATAGGAATTGGTCACACCAGCATAGGATCTACTAACCTGTACTTGAATGCAGGGGGTGGAGTGGTGACATGGGGTGAGGATGATGCCCGGAAATGACCTTTAATTCTAAAGTGCTAAATACATAAATAAAATGGTAATTTTGCCTTTTTAACTGAATGATTTTGCTTCCAAAGTCATACTGAGGTATTCCAGGTATACATTTGCTGAAATGAATGTAGCTAAGTTTGTAGTCAAAACCCAAACTTGAACTGAATTCCTGCTTCCCAGAGCTGGTGCTGTGGAAACTGAGCAAAGCTGTGACCTGCACTGACACAGCTGAGTGAAAAATGCTGTCGTGCTGACAGCACACTGAACTCGTTCAAGGTGCTGAGTCTGAACTCCTTCTGCTAAGTAAGGGATGTGAATAAAAGCATGG
The DNA here is from genome assembly GCA_039720435.1 of Amazona ochrocephala. Taxonomy (NCBI): domain Eukaryota; kingdom Metazoa; phylum Chordata; class Aves; order Psittaciformes; family Psittacidae; genus Amazona; species Amazona ochrocephala. Next base: position 83,459,899 of record CM077879.1, read on the forward strand.
TTCATTTGCTCTCGTTTGATTTCTAAAATCAGGTTTTGCCACAGACTGTCCTCTCGTGTTTTGGGATTCGAGTATGCTGCGTTGGCATCTGTTGGTAACAGTGCACCGTGTGTGCTCACAGTCAGGGCCTGCTGGCTGGCCAAATGGAGCATAACAGCCTCTGCACTTCCTGGTGGTGAATAGGTTGTATGATTCTATTTACCTAAGGTGGCAGCCAGCGTCAGGGGTGACCGGGAAGCAGGCCGCCCTCCCGATCCGAGTAACGGGTGTGGGCTGGGAATTACCGGAGGGCAGTATTGGTTCCAAGGGAACTGGGCACTGGCTGAGTCGACCTAGTCGAAGCTGGAGATTCCCCCCTGGGTCAGTTTGGCCTGAGGGCAGCCCTCTTCTCATGTTTCCTTTTTAAAACTAAATCTGTGTCCTGAACGAGGCCTGCTATGGGTGATCCTCAAGCTGCCTTGCCTGCCTTGCCTTTGCTTCAAAGGCACATAGATTTCAACACCTCTTCAATAGGTAAGATTTGCTTAAAGATTGAGAAGTTGGTGGTCTGATCTCATTAAAAGACTAGCAGAGAAGCTTTGAGCATTATGGTCCATTCAGTTACATCAAAAGCTGCTGTCAGTTTGTTATGTACTTCCTTGGTCAAGGAGCAGCCTCTGTCTATTCCTTTGCAGAGGGATAGATCTTAATAACACCTTCCTCATGTTTTACAAGCCATGAGATAAGCAGCTGCAGAAAGCAGAATATTGAAATGCGTATTTAATCTGTAATAGGCAAATGGCATTGCAGTCTGTCACCCTGCTGCATTCCGGACTCAGTAGAATGTGGTTGCAGACAAAAGCACTGCCACTGAAGATAATCTTTCTCTGTATGCATCAGTCCCAGATTATCTGTGTATCAGATGCTTTCAGGGTAATTAGCTCTGTCTTTTCCTGACACAATCCACTCTGCTGCACAGAATACTAGAATGACTATAGATAGAACTGTCCTCGTGCCAAGAATAGCTGGAACTCTTCATTAAGTGTTACTTTCTCCCAGGAATCCAAACTCAAGTTGAGAGCAATTTTAGTGTCAAGTATTTATCACAGCCTTATTATCATGTAATACCTCAGAAACTCTATTTACTTGTTAATAGAGCATCTGACTTCAGTCTTGAGTAACATAACTGCACACTGCACATCATGGAGCCATCAGCGCTTTTGTGAGAAGAAAATGATGCAGGAATAGCTGGAATGTTTTAAAATGCAGTCCCTTCTTCAGCTGGAAGTGCCTGCTCTCATTTGAAGCCCATTAAATGGGTGATAAATTCTCCTTTTACCTGCTTTGGCACAGCAAACAGCTGCTGTAATTCCAGCTTTGCAAAAAGAAACCTTGAAATGAAAAGTGCTTGTGCAATCCATCCGGTGGCCGGAGCGGAGGGGTGGTGACAGCGTCGTGCTCTTCTCGGCCATGGATGTTTAGATGTGCTGAGCAACTGCCCTTAAGAACAGGGAGGATCTAACGTATGGCCCAAAGCTTAACTCTAGTATAATAAACTTGCATCATACGATTTATTATGATCTTTTACAAATTATTAATACAACAAACACATTTGGTGCTGATTCAGGGGAGAATCCTTTATCCAGTTTGATGCATTCTGAATTACAAACTACTGTGGAAGTGAACGTGGCAGAGGGCTCATTCCCTGAAGAAATTGCACCAATTTGATGAAATCATTTTCCACTGAGGTTTGTACAGTTTCTGTCTTTGAGCTCTACATCAGTGACTCAATTTCTTCCTCTCTGATGATCACAGACCCTTCAAGGCAAACGGGGATGGAAGGAAGAGACTTAAATTAATCTGTGTGAGACTTCTTTGCTCTGAGCGTGGCTTTTAAGAACACGCCAAGGAATTTAATGCTGTTGAGAATAAGTTGTAACTGAGAAGAACTGAACTGCCTCTGGAGAAGATAGGTTCTCATGATGTATTTCCAACCACATCAGCAGTTATTTTTGCACTACTTTGCAACTATTTGCCAAAAAAAAATGATGTTGCAACTTCAGGGTTTTTAAGTTTTTATCCTTAATCAGCACTGTAATGTTAAAAGTGATTATAAAATCACATAACATTTTACTGTTTGCCTACTTCATGGTGAACTTAAAGCAAATTTCAGAGGCTTATGTGTACACATACTTCTTTTTCTTGCCCCTTTGTGTCAGTCCAGGGTCTAAGTTGAGCTGTCCTTCTCTGAATACAGTTCTATTTAATTGAGCTCAGGAGGCAAACCATAGTTAGGGCTGAGGAGCAAGTTCAGCACAATGCTGGTCTTTGTAGCTCTGAGATTTGAAGTGCAACATAACCCGGTGTGTGTGTACTTTGTGAGAGGTTTCAAGGGATCTGGGAACATCAATTTTGTTAGATAAGGCCAAGAACTGACAAAGGGCTCTTTGCTCATCATGAAACGCTGCCGGTAGTTTCAGTGCACCACTGATGCAGAGGAACCCGAGTAACCCATTGGATCAGGCACCTTCTCCTGCTGTCTAAAATTCTGTTCCTAAGTTAGAAGGAAACTAAAATAGCAGAACGCGTCTTTCTGGTGGGGATATTGCAGATGTTTCCTTCAGCTCTTCTCTGTGTGCACCTCACATCTGCCATTGACTTCACAAGTGTGGCACTCTCAGCATAAGAAATCAGGTAAAACTCGGTGGGCAATGGTCTCTGAGTGTTCGCTTTCCCTGTGGATCTGATCAGCATAGTAAGATCCTTTCCAGTATTCTCTGATGATTTCTGTAATCCAGCAAACAGCCGCAGCCTGTGCCCTTGTGGTCTGCAGTGAAACCTGCCCAGATGCACTCACACAGAGCTTTTGTGGGTTTGCAGTGAGTTATTTCCCAGCATCGTAGATACAAACCACTGAAAGCAGGTCCATTCAGCTGTAGTTTCACAAGACGGGGAGAGCAATGTTGTTGAGAGCTGTGGAGTTATTCTGCATGTTCTGAATCTTAAAAGCAAGAGCTTCTGAACTGTCTTTTATTCCAGGATGGGTGTGACATCCCTAAGGCATGGTCTGTGCTCTTTGGTGCTGCTCGTGGAAGCATTTCTCCCTTTGTTCATCTTTAAGGTCCAGACAAGACATTCCCATGCTGATTTGAACTCTGAGGAGAATTATGGTTACAGACGATACCAAAATTCTGTGTCTATAATATGGGTCCTGTATAGAGTCCTTGAAAGTATTGGGCAGCTCTTGAGTGTTGCTGGCATCAGCACTGAGTGGTACTAATGCAGGAAGGGGTGGGGGGAAAGAATCTGTCTTGAAATAGCTTGACACTCTCGGCTTGGCATCCCTATTGTTGTATTTATCAAGAGGGAGCCAACGTAAAGGAATCTGCTCATTTAGACTGTACATTTCTCAGGGAACTGATACGCGGGAGGGGTTTCGGCATGGTTTCCCCCTGGGCCCTGGTTTTACTCTAATACAAACGACATTTCTGTCTGAGGGCAATTTCTCACTTCAGGTTGGGTGTGTTGAGACCATAAAGCTGTGAACCCAAATGTGGAGGTGAGGATGAAGCAACTCTGAAATTAACCTTTGCTTCACCTCTGATATGTAGAAATCTTGCCGAAAGACATCAAGGAGCAGAGCCCGGAGTTACCTTCCCTTGGCCTCGCTGTACAGCAGGCAGGGAAGCTGCAGTTTTGAAGCCTTGAGAACATTTCTGCCTCTCATGAGGTTGAAAGGTCAGAGCTAGGGAGGTAGTTACAACACCAGAAATAGCAGGCTTGTGTTAACACAGGTTTTATTGCTAGGAAAAGGCATTTTGGGCCAGAAAACAGTCACGTGCTAAAATAACTTGAATATTCAACGTGTGGCTTTGAGAAACTTTTTGACAACTCCTAAGGGAAATACGCTAACTAAATAATTCCGGTTATTCTGACGTGTACACGCATTCAGGTCCTTGGGACCTCACTCCTTTCTCAACAGTGGCAAATTAAATACTCAGCTTCTTTCTGTCCTCAAGATGCGCCTGATTGAGTTGGCAAAGAAGGGCCCTATGAGCATCACCTGGGATGTGTTTTCTAAGGCTTGGAATCAGTTCAATGTGCCTTAGTGATTCCTATTGTCTGCTGTTGCCTGCTCAGGTTGTTTCTTTGAAGTGCTTCAAATGACTGTGTCCATTCTCATGGTCTCCAAGCTGTGTTTTGAATCTCTTTGTGTTTGTTGGCAGCTCTCTGGTACCTGGGAGATTGTGTCAGTCTTGCTTGGCACAGTTATAAGCTTACCATGTACGTGTAGCTGCTTCATTCCTACAGAAGTGACTGTGTACAGGGGGATATTAGTGCAGGGATATATTCTGCTCATGCCCTGAAGGTCTTGCTGCTGGTGACTCAATTCACACACAGACCCATGGGAAAGTCACCTCAGGACCCACTAAAACTCCTCAGCTGAGGATGCAGAGTGTACCTGGGTGAAGGAAGAGCTGCGCGGTTCGCCTGCCAGGCAGCATAGAATCATAGAATCATAGAATAGTAAGGGTTGGAAAGGACCTCAAGATCATCGAGTTCCAACCCCCCTGCCATGGGCAGGGACACCTCCCACTAAACCATGCCATCCAAGGCTATGTCCAACCCCACCTTGAACGCCGCCAGGGATGAAGCCTTCACAACCTCCCTGGGCAACCCATTCCAGGGCCCCACCACCCTCACAGTAAAGAATTTCTTTCTCATATCCAATCTAAACCTCCCCTGTTTTTTTATAGCCCTTTGTGTGACTCTGGGCTGTTTGGTTGAATCCCATGTTTTTACTGAGTCAGTGCACAGAATGGGGTGAATTCCCATTGCAGCCCATAGCAGATCTGCCTGCTCATGGCACAAGGAAGCTGTCCAGTCCTGGACTGAAGAAGTGACGACAATATTTGCACATCCGTTTTCTCTGCGTGTGGAGCAATCAGAACAAGGTGAGTCACTTCAGACCTGAGTTTATGATCACAGTGCTGATGGATGCTCATCATTTAATGAACAGCATTTAATGGCTGTTCTTGCCTTTCCTATTAAGACAGCCAAACCACTATATCCTGAGGTGGCTGTGTCCCTCAGCGGGGCTTTGCCTGTCTAACTGGGGCACCATCTCCCTTGCTCATGTTCTGGTTTAAAACAATGGGCTGCATCAAAAGTCGGCAGCTCCTCTCTGGGTTTTGGAGATGGGAATTCCAAGATGTTACTCAGATTTCTGTCAGTTCCAGTGAGGATGTTTCATGCAGATTAGCTTGGCTGCCTGTTACACTGGGGAGGGGAGCAGCTAGAGACAATGCTGAAGAGGTATTGAAAGCAGGTCCCACACTCTGGTGTCTCTCTGCAGGGGCTGATCCTCCAGACCCATCCCTTACGGTGCCTCCCCTCTGTTCTGCTCACTGAGAGCTTATGGCTTTGCACCGACTATTAACTTCCATCAGCCACTGCCAGCCGGATGGGAGGGGAGAACCCCCCCCATCTGGCCTTCACCTCCCCACAGCCATCACTCGTGTTGCTCTCCAGCCCAGGGGCTTCCTGTGGCCACCCTGGTTTCAGCTGGGATGGAGTTAGTTTTGTTCTCAGTAGCTGCTACAGTGCTGTGCTGTGCTTTGGCTTCGGGACAATACTGATAACACGGGTGGTTTTGTTACTGCTGAGCAGTGCTTGCAGAGCATCAAGGCCTTTCCTGCTTCCCACCCTACCCCACCAGTGAGGAGGCTGGGGGAGCACAAGGAACTGGGGGGACAAGGCTGGGACAGCTGACCCCAACTGACCCCACACATATTCCATACTAAATGATGCCATACTCAGCATGTAACACTGGGTTAAGAAGGAAGTGAGGGATCACTGGGAGGGATGGCATTTGTGTTTGTAAGTCACTGTTAACTTGTGATGGAGCCCTGCTCTCCTAGAGATGGCTGAACACCTGCCTGTCATGGGAAGTGGTGAATGAATTCCTTGTGTTGATGCAGTGTGGTTTTAGCTTTACTCATTGAACTGCCTTTATCTCGGCCCACAAATCTACTCATCCTTACCCTCCCAGTTCTCTCCCCCGTCCCACCTGGGCAGTGTGCGAGCAGTTGCGTGTGCCTTGGCTGCTGGTTGGGGTTAAACCACAGCAGCAGCACTTCCCAAGATGTGCTGGAGGGTCCCTGAGCCCCTGCACAAAGCTGGTGGGCCCCTGAGACAGCCCTGCCCTTGCCTTGAACCTGCTCCCTAGCAGGAAGCCAGCATGGAGATATCAGGCACGACCTGCGGAGAAACACGCTATAGAATCGTATCATAGAACCCCAGCCTGGTTTGGGTTGAAGGGACCTTAAAGCTCTTCCAGTTCCAACCCTTGCCACCAGCAGGGACACCTTCCACTAGAGCAGCTTGCTCCAAGCCCCTGTGTCCAACCGGGCCTTGAACACTGCCACGGATGGGGCAGCCACAGCTTCTCTGGGCACCCTGTGCCAGCGCCTCAGCACCCTCCCAGGGAAGAGCTTCTGCCTAAGAGCTCATCTCAGTCTCCCCTCTGGCAGGTTAAAGCCATTCCCCTGTCCTGTCCCTACAGGCCCTTGTCCAAAGCCCCTCTCCAGGTTTCCTGCAGCCCCTTTAGGCACTGGAGCTGCTCTAAGGTCTCCCCTTCAGGAGCCTTCTCTTCTCCAGGCTGCCCCAGCCCAGCTCTCTCAGCCTGGCTCCAGAGCAGAGCTGCTCCAGCCCTCGCAGCATCCCCATGGCCTCCTCTGCCCTCGCTCCAGTAGCTCCACATCCCTCTTGTGCTGTTGCCCCAGAGCTGGATCAGGACTGCAGGGGGGGGTCTGCCCAGCGCACAGCAGAGAAGAATTCCCCCCCTGAGCTGCTGCTCACGCTCTGGGGTGCAGCCCAGCATTAGTGCCCTGTCAAAGGATGTGCGTCCCATCCATGTGTTTTGGGAAAAGTGGTGCTGAGACAACTGTTACCAGTGAGTGAGAAGTGTGAAACCCCGTGAGCAGGAGGGTTTCCAACCAACTCCCCATCCTGCTTCCCCATGGGACAGGCCTTCAGGATGGTGGGACCAGTTGCTGCAGGAGATCCCAGCCAGAGATCCCTGTTGAGCGTGCTGCCAGCATCCCACCAACCGACGTTTGGATTTCCAACCAACACGAACCTTCGGGTGCATTTTAAACACCTGCTGTTGCGTTTGTCCCTAGGGAAAAGCGACTTCTGCTGGGAAGGAGCTGCTCGGTGCCGTGTCCCACGGGGCTCGGCAGCTCCCGTTCTGGACGGGAGCGACCCGGGCGCGTTTCCCGCCCGCCCCGTGCTCCTGCTGCGGGTTCCGGGATCCCGCGGTGCGAAGCCTCCGCGCTGGGCTCAGCGGCAGCCCGAGCCCCGGGGGGGGGGCGGGGGGTGTCGCGGGGGGCGCGGCCGGCAGAGGGCGCGGCGCGGCGGGCGCGGGCAGGGCTGCGGCATGGAGCGGAGCCGGAGCCCGCCGCGGTACGGGTCGCTGGAGCCCGCCCGGTGGCCGCCAGGTGAGAGTGCGGGGGGGGCACTGCCGGAACCAAACCGGACCCGGGACAACCCGAGCACCCCCGAGCTTCGGGACCGGCGGCTTCATCCGCCCAGCGGAGCCCCGCGCTGATCCCCGGAGCGGTACCGGCGCCGGTACCGGAGCGGCCGGAGCCCCGGCAGCGGGAGTGGGGCTGGAGGGAGGGGTGCGGGGGGAGTAGGGGAGGGAGGGAAGGGGTGGAAGAAGGGGCAGAGGACGGAGGGAAGGGACTGGGAGGGAGGAGGGAGAAGGATGGAGGGCAGGGGGATGGCTGGAGGGAACGGAGCGCTGGAAGGAGGGATGCAGCCCAGGCGCGGCTGGTGCTGCCCGGGTGTGACCAGGAGAGCGGGGTCCCACCGCCCTTCGCCGCCTTTTCCCGTCTCTGACCGCTGCCTCCTGTACGGAATGGGATGGACACAGGGGAGACACGGACCAGGGGGATTGTCCTGGGCAGTCCCCGACCTTGGAGTGGGAGCAAAGAGGTGCCCAAGCTGTGCTGCGGGCAGCATCCTGGGGAGGGGAGGCTGCTGCAGTCCTTTTGCCATGACATCCCTCTGAGGTCTTCCCTTCCTGGTCACTTAGCCCCTTGCACCCAGCGGGATAGGGACAGGCAGCTGGAAAGGCAGGGAAGGAGTGATGGAGGAAACTCCAGCATCCTGCTTAGTATGACTGTGGGGGGGTAAAGCTGCTCAGCTCCTTGATGAGATGCCTGAAGTTTCAGTCCTTCTCCATTGTGCCTTTTAGCATGGCAATGGCTCTCCCTTCAACTCCCCTGCCTGGGAAGTGTCCCTGTGGAGACTTTGCCCTCATGGGATCCGAGCCTCTGCTCCCAGCAGCTGGGTGGCATCAGGGTGCTCCAGGGAAGGGTCCAACACTTCTGGACTCAGGGTGCTGGGTATGGCCTGGGCATCGCTCCTCAGGTGCCTGTGAGCAGGGTTGTGGTGGCTTTTTATGGTGGTTCGGTGCAGTTCTGTAAATCCCAGCTGCTTGGGGGACCTTCATGATAGGCAGGAACATGGCAACAGTCAGTGTCTGGTCTCTGAATGCTGCTCTGCTCCTTGCTATCACCCCAAGAAACCTCGGACCGACCCTGTGAAGCCCCGAGCAGCTTCTTGTGCTCAGGAGGTGATGCAGGGCAGCGTGCACACCGGGGGGCTAAGCCCTGGTGATACCCCTGTAAGTCCCCCAGGTACCCCACCTTGTACTCTGCCTGTTGTTATGGCTGCCTCTCAGGGCCCCGGCAGCGCTGGCTGTGCCAGGGGCTGCGCAGACACAGCCAGAGGGATGCCCCTGCCTTCATGAAGACAAGGATGCACATTTGTCCCTGGGGCACTGGGAACTCCTGTGGTTTGCAGCGGGGATCCCTCCCAGCAGAGCAGGAACCTGTCCTCTGGGACCGCTGTGCTTGGCCAGGCATTGGTGGTCCTGGAGGGCGGTGGGAACACAGCCCCTTTGACAGGGCAGCCCCAGCACCCGGGGCATGTGTCACCATCGAGCTTGTGGAGCAGGGGCTGGTTCTGACAGGCTGGGTGCCCCTGCCCTGCTGCTTCCTGCGGCACAGACAGCGCACGGCTGGGTTAAAGGCCCCCTGGGATGGAGCTCAAGGGAAGAGCTTTGACCCCTCCTCAGCACAATGTCACTCAATCGCCCAACTTTAATCACGAAGCAAATTGCTTGAAACTCAGCCCCGCGCTGGTGCTGCTGTGACTCATGCCAGGCTTGCTGCTGCCTGTCTAAATATTTTCACCAAAGCCATATGGGGTGGAAGACTCCGGCTATTACACTCCTCATTAATGATACTTGCTCCCCCTGGGCCGTGTGTGATGATAAGAGCATCTCCAAGTTTCGGTTGAAGCTTCCTTCCCTTCCCTGGGTTGCCAGGTTGAGATGGTGCCAGTCGGAGGTGCTTTAGGCAGCATGGGGATGGTTTCTGTGTCTGGCTGTGCTGTTGCGTGTGCAGCTGTGGGAGCAAAGGGAGCCCTGGGCATTGCAGCTGCACATGGGCCTCATCCCTCCATCCCCAAAGGGAAACTCAAGACCGTGAGCTTGATCCCAGCTGTAAAACTTGCCTTAATCCCTTGCTGGTGCCACTCGGGGAGGGTGTAAGAAACCCATTTGCAGCTTTGGAAGAGCCATCTCCAGCAAGATCTCTTGCCCAGCTCTCTGCTGCAGGATGTGCTGTACTCCCAGTGTCCTTACTTGCTGTTCGTGGGTGCTGGATGGTGTTACTGGCACCGCACAGGTCCATGGGCACGCAGTGCCCTCTGGTCTCACCACTGCCTCAGGAGAGCTCTCACCTGGCCCATGCTGTGGCTACTGAGGTTCAGGAGCTCGGCATCACCCCGTATCTGCCTGGAGAAAGCATCTCCTGAGCTAGGAGGGGAGGTCAAAGGAGAATGGCTTTAACCTGCCAGAGGGGAGACTGAGATGAGCTCTTAGGCAGAAGCTCTTCCCTGGGAGGGTGCTGAGGCGCTGGCACAGGGTGCCCAGAGAGGCTGTGGCTGCCCCATCCGTGGCAGTGTTCAAGGCCAGGTTGGACACAGGGGCTTGGAGCAAGTTGCTGTAGTGGAAGGTGTCCCTGCCTATGGCCGGGGTTGGAAGTGGATGGGCTTTAAGGTCCCTTCCAACACAAACCAGTCTGGGATTCTGTGATCCCAATCTGTTGTCACTGACTGATCACATTACATGGAATCACTGAGGAATTTAGATCACAGTATCCCCAGAGGTCCCTCCTGTCTGATCCCTTGCTCAAAGCAGGCTCAGTAGATCAGGTTGCTCACAGCCTTCTCCAGGAGGGATCCTGGACCAAATATGAAGATGCCCCAACTTCTCTGTTCCTTGTTCCAGTGTCTGAACAACCCTTCAAGCTGCTTCTCAGCCTCTCCTTGTCCATCCCATGCTCCACTCCCTGGCCTCACTCAGATGTTCAGGTCTTGGCATGATGACCTGTGGTCCCAGGCAGATGCCTATTCGTCACCTGTACGGATTCATTGGTTTCTCTTGAGGATGAGTGGATGGCTTTGATGCAGAGGCCTCTGTGTCCCCATACCCCAGCCTCCTGCCCCAGCACCACCACCTCCACCCTTTGCATACACAGGTGAGGAATCACCTCTCCCACCTGGTATGGCTTCTGCTAATGAGGATGATAAGGGAGAAGTGATACTTCACTTGTCACAAACCCCTGCACTCACCCAGTGGGAAGCAGCTGCCTGAGAGCCCCAGCCAAATTGTCTGCCACCAGTGATCAAAGATGTTCTGGGTTATTCATCCTCCCACCCTGGCCAGGAGTGACAGTCCTCCTCCTCCAGAGCCGCCCCTGTGCTCCTGGGGGGGTTAGATCTGTCCTTGGCTAATGAAGGCTGCAGCAAGCTCATATTTATTGGCACATCTCTCAAATAATCAGCCCTGTTGGTTTACCCTGCTCACAGCAGCATCACTTGGAACAAGGCAGCATTTTCCTGACAGGTCTGGAGCTGCACTGAAGTACAGCCGGACCTCAGGGAGTGGCTGCCTACAGGCACACGCCGGCTGTACCATCCACACCTTCACCTGTAGTGTCACCTGGGTGCTGGCCACCACCCGCAGGGACTTCCTGCCCCGAGGCACTGAGTTTGGGTGCAGCAAAATCGTACAGTTACAGAGTGATCCTGGGTGATGATGTGCCCAGGAATGATGCCCTGGGCAAGAGGAGCTCTGAGGTGGCAGAGCAACAGGATGCTTGGGATGAGTGACCTCAGCATCCCTGTCCCCTAGCAACTGCACTCTGGTCCCCTAGCAACTGCAGCCTGGTCCTGTAGCAACCACAGTCCAGTCCCCTTAGCAACCCTGTTCAGGCCCATAGAGATGAGGCTAAGGGAGGGTTTCTGTGCAGATCTGCAGCAGAGCCAGTGAGCAAGAGCTGAGGGGGGGCAGCACATCCTGCCCTGGACTTTGTCCAACCTGTGTGTCCACCAGGCTGTCTTGAGCCTGTCCTGTGCTGGCTCCTGAGAGCATCCCGACAGCTCAGCATGGGGAGTGATCGCGGATTCAGCATGCTGGCATGAGCTGAATGGAGCCTTCATGGCTCAGAGGAGAGGGAGGGAATCTCCAAGTAGTCCTCATGAGTTTCTAAGCCAGAAACAGCAGAAAACTGTTCTCCAAACCAGTGACACTAACCCAAACCACTTGTATTTCCACTATAAACCCTCTCTGCTAGCAGCCTTGGAAACATGCCTCACTTTCTCAAGCAGTTTCACATGATGGGTAGAGGACCAGTGGATACAGAGTATTTTCCCTTGTGCCTTAATGCTGTCCTGTAACCCCAGCGCTGGCATTAGTCCCATTTGGGATCCCCAGACCAGATGCTCCATCTCCGACATCTCCATTTCCCAGACCTGGATAATCCTGCTCCTGCAGTCAGTGCTCCATCTGTGCTTTTCAGTGAAGATCTAAAGGAAGCAGAATTTGCCCCTTGTGTTTGTGATCTGGCTTTGCTGTAGCTGCTGAGCCCCCTCTCCCAGCCTGTGCCGTGTGTGTACCACAGCAGAACCAGATTAACCTGCCTGTGATGAATGTGCTGCTGCTCGTCAGTGATAACAAGCTCAATGATATGTCTCCCAGAGCCAGAACTGGCTGGGAGGTGGGCTGGCCTGGGAGTCAAACCTCCTCTATCCCCAGAGAAGGGGTCAGGAGCTCCTGTGGGACGTGCCAGCACTGTGGGAATCAGTGTGAGCATCTTGTGCAAAGCAAGAGGACATCAGAGGGACATCTGTGTGTGAATCAGTGGAGATGGGGGAGGCAGAGCAAAGGATGGAGGATGCTGGGCTCTCATCCTGTCTGACCCTGAGCTTGCCACTCTGCTCCTCTTAAACAGAAATCACTGCTCCTTTTACCCACATTTTGCTGTGAGGCTGTTGCCTCCTGCCGTGAACAAGTGACACCCCTTTCCCTGCCTCAGTTTCCTCTAGTGGGTTTTGGAGGTGATGCTCAGTGCTCCAGAGGATGATGAGGCCAAGCTGGCCTGCTGGGTACCTTGGGGGCTTTTTCCCCCTGTGAGTTCGGAAGGATGGGGGGGGGCTTCATCCATCCTGTGGTGGAAGGAGAGCAGCTGTAGGAACTTCACCTCCATGACTCCTCAGCCTGTGCTCTATGGGCACAGCATTTGTTCCTGGCACGCTCTGGAGCAGGGTGCACACAGAGGCTCATGGCTCTGTGCTGGAAATGCCTGAGGCTTGAAAGAAATGTTCCTGCCCTTCTCTCCAGCAGCTTTTAGCCCTTGTCCTCCTGCCCAGCACTGCTGTGAGCACGGTGTGCTGCAAAGCAGCACCAGCAGCTGAAACGCTGCTTGTTTCTAAGGCTCAGAGAGCTGCTGGTCTCTGGGGTCCTCTTTCGTGCAGGCACTTCATGCACATTGCATGTGTGTATGGAGCTGTGCTCAGCGGGATGAGCTGGCTGTGACCTAACACAGCAGTGAGCAGAGCTGTGCCAGTGCCCAGCTCACACAAAGCACAATTAAACCAAACCCAGTCCCAGCAGCTCAATGCCTTTGCTTACGTTGGTGACCTTCCATGTGCTTGTTGGGCTGTCTCCTCTTGCAGCACCCACAGAGTATCAAGAAGCCTGCTTAGTGCACGTGCTTAGTGGATTTGCTGGCCTGGGGTTTGCAGGGGGGTCCCTGTGGTCCCTCTGTGTCCTCAGCACCCATCTGAGCTCTCCTGCTCTCTGGCGCGGCTCCTGTTCCGTTTGCAGAGGATGAGATTGTCTCCATGGCTGACTCAACCACCACCATCGATGACATCGAAGGGGAGCTCTTCAAAATCGAGAGGATCAGGGAGATCCTGGTGAGGAGGGAGTCAGAGCTGCGATACATGTGAGTACCTGACCCCTTCCCAGGGTCCTTCCAGCAACTTCTGCCTGCCCCATCAAACATGGAGCATCCCAGGGATGGGCAGAGCTGAGGCTGCTTTCCACCTCGTTTCCACCTGGAAGTGCAACCTCTCCCACTTCTCTGGCCTTGCTCTTGGAAGGGGCTTCAATAGGTCCCGTTACAAAGCTGCTGCTGATGCTGTGGTGATTTCAGCCAGCCTATTTCTGTGCAAACAGAGTTTATGGCGCAGGCTAAACTACACTAAATGTTCCCATATTCAACCACAAGCACCCCATCTTCCTAGTGGCTCCATACTCTGCCTCAGTGCATGTCTCTTGGGCTGGGCTTGGGGTGGACCTGAGGTTTGGGGGCAGCAGGCAGATCTGTGCTGCTGAACAGCCACACAGACACAGTTTTCTCTCCCCATATTGAAGTATTACACATCCTCCCAGATCCTTCGTTCCTCCTCCATCCCCTGAGTGCTGGAGTCAGCAGCGCACAGTGGGGCTGGACCAGCATTGGTGCCTGATGCTGTCTCCATGCTGCATCCTGCTCTCTGCTCCCAGCACAGCCTTTTGCAGCCAAGGAAGGATTTTCTCCAGGGTCCATTTCAATAATCAAAGCAGATAAAGAACATTTTCCCTGGGTATATTGGGAAATGTTACGGTTTGGGAGGAAAAGGACAGCATTCCATAGTCTGGGTTGATTAAGCTTTTTAATACCACTACATTGCTATAGTCAGCCCATTCCTGAGATCCCGTGCTGTCAGCTCAACGAAAAGCCGGGGATTTTTGCTGGTAATGGCAAAGATCTGGGCTGCAGCACTTGCTTTGTGCTTTGTTAACGTGCCTGGGTCCCCCCCGGTACCTGCACTAAGGGGTCACCAAAGCCTGGAAGTGCCTGTGTAAATCCACTGTCTGGGGCAGCTGAGAGCTGGTTTAGAGGCTCAGGTCTGGAGCGATGATGTCTTGGAGGCACAGTTCCTCCCAAATGTATTGTTGAAAAGGACTTTTGGAAATCATAGAATGTGTTATCCTCAAATGCTTTCCAAGGCAAAGGGTGCCGAACCCTCACAGGTGCTGTCCCACCTCAACATCCCCCACTTTTCCTATACCTTTATTTGTTTTCTTTCTTGGCCAGCACCTGGAAAACAAGAGGAAATCGCCCACAGCGACCACACACTGGGGTGGGCATGCAGAAAGACATCACTGGGAAGTCTGGGAATGCCGGGATGATGTCGGGGTGGTTTGGAGACGCTGTGGGGAGCTTGAGCATCGGCTCTGCAGAGCACAGCAGTGGGGAGGAGTGTGGGAAGAGCCGAGGGCTTCCCTGGGCATCACTGCTGGAGGAGAGGGATCCCAGACCTGGCTCTGCAGGACAGGGATTAAAAGGATGGGAGCTGGGGCTGCGAGGGCTTTATTTTTATCTAATGGGGGAAAAATGTGATATTTGGATGTTTGGACTGTGGAGAGATGGACATCTCTTTTGATTGCTGTGAAGCAGAGGAGTGATCCATCTGGTCAGCCAATCATGATCATGATCAGTGTTTTCTTCTTGATGGAAACATCGGACTAAAGCTTCCCAGTGTTTCTGGGATGTCTGTGCTCTGGGAAGCAGCAGAGCTCCGAGCAGTTCCCCTTTCATAGGGCATAGAGAAGGGTCTGATTCCTGTGGCAGACTCAGCTCCACACCTCACCCGCTCAGTGCTCTGATCAGCTCCCTGGGACATGCAGAGCTGCCATGGCTATGGCTGAGCCTGCAGTGAGTTTTATCCCCAGCGGTAGAAGGAATCTCAGCTCCAGCAGCAGCCTCCTGGGCTCTGCTCTTTGCAGCTTTATTGAACTGAGAGTGTTCATGATTGCCCATTCATTGTTCTCATGATCAGTTTTCGCAGCATTAAATTCCAATTTAATGTTAATAATATTTCAGTTATCATTTGACTGGTTTCATTTTAGTATCACCAGCAATCAGCCTGTTGCCCATGTGTCCTGTGCAGACCTGGTTGGTGCTCCTTGTACAAGCTCAGGGCTTGGCCATCGTGGCACTATGAACAGGCAGCTAAAGGCCAAACACACCTCTCCTTCTCCACGTGCAGCTCACAAACATTGGCTTAGTGTGGTCGGCAAACAAAGGAAGACACTGTCAGATGGAGCAGAAATCTGACAGAGCTCTGAAGTCTTCTCCTCCGCCTGAGCAATATCACACAGGGTCCCTCTTTGGGGACCTAAAGTCTCTTTATTTTCCCCTCCCTTATTGATACCTCTGGTTCCTCTGCTCAGCTGGT
Source organism: Amazona ochrocephala (assembly GCA_039720435.1). Lineage (NCBI taxonomy): Eukaryota > Metazoa > Chordata > Aves > Psittaciformes > Psittacidae > Amazona > Amazona ochrocephala. The sequence continues at coordinate 83,475,526 of CM077879.1, forward strand.
AAAGCTGCAGCTTCAAGTAGCTCCAGCAAATGACTCATCCCAGAAGGGGGGGATGCTGTGACTCAGTGGAAGGACCAGCAGGATTACTGAAGATGCAGACAGGGCTTTTACTAACATGTAGTTCAAAAGGCAGCAGAGGCACATCTGTTCGAGGTGGCGCCAGCTCATAAGTCAGCTATCACAGCAGCAGCTTTTCCTAATCTTCCCGGAGTGGGATAATGTGTAAGGAGCCCCAGGAGGGCTCAGAGCAGAAGAAGTGTCAGATGGTTGGTCTTGTCATACTTTGGTTGGAGATGTGGCTGGCCAAGGTTGGCCCCAGGCTGATGTGACCTCAGAGACCTCTAGAAGAGCAGATGGGGCCGGGCAGCCCCTGGTTTGTGCTGACATTTGTGCTGAGCCCGTCCTGACCAGTGTCTCACTGCTGTGTGTGGTTTGAGCTGGAGGTTGTTTCACTGCCCGCAGCCCCAGCAGGCTCATTTCTCCTGTTGACGACCTTGTTCCCCAGTGGACGCTGCAGCGTTCACACCATTCCCTCCTCTGTTGTGGTTCCTTTTTCTACCTTTTTCTAGTTCTGCAGTACAGCAGCATGAAAATGACACATCTTTACTGTGGCAGCAGCTTCTCTTTGCTTTTGTGCTTTGCTGTTTGTGGATTATTGTTTAGGAGAAGGAGAAACACAGCTGCTGTTGCGTGGTGGATGTGCCAGGTTTCATCAGGGCAATGAAACCTTTTCTTTGCCAACAACCAGTGGCACAACCCATGTAGCTCTACCAGAAGCTCTGAGATGAAGTTCTGTTTCCCATGGGAAGGCAGGCAAATCTGTGCTCCGCACTGCATTGCCCTCCAGTGCTGCTTGGGTGCTCCTCTGGAGGCTCTGAACCTTCCCTCTCTCAGAGGTTCCCTTTGTGTCTCTGCAGGATGGATGACATTCAGCTTTGTAAGGAAATCAGCCGGCTGAAAAAGGAGCTCCAACAACTCATCACGCTTCCAGGTACGGCTCTGTAAGGCTCCGGAGAGCTGCACCCTGCCGCTGCTCTCAGCAGAAACCCTTCCATCAGACGCAAGCAGCTCTTGAAGGGCTCCCAGCTCAGGGTGCTCCAGAGGCGCTGCTGCTGCGGGCAGGGTGTGAGCCTCAAGGGACACGGGTGTCTGAAACAAGAAAGGAGAAAAACGGCGAGTCCATTGAGGGCGAGCGTAGGTCTGGTGCAGGAGGAGGACAGGAGGTGAGGGAGGTGGCAGTGAATGCCGGCACAGGGGAACTGCCATGCACACTGAGGAGGATTAAGATCAGGAGACACTGTCAGAGCTCACTGTGGAGAGGCCTCTCTGGAGGTAGCAGGAGGAGATGCCTTCAAAGGCCTGAAGTGCGTGAAAAGCCGCGGATTCTTGCTGTGGCCATGTCAGAAGTGCATGTCAGTGATGGGGCAGGGGAGGATTCCTGGGTGCAACAGTAGGATGGGTGCTAGGGGGATGTCACAGCTAAAGGGCTTGGTGATGTCCCTGGTGTAGGTGAATTCATCATTGACATTGAAAAGAGGCAAACAGTCCATGACAACCCCTGTGAAAACTGCAGCTGAGAGGAAATGCTGCTTTGTCACCCCCTTTATCATGACCAGTGACCTCAGTGTTCCTGCCAGAGCAACCCTTGCCCCTTCACAGCCCAGGAAAGGTCAAACCTCATTTTTCTAAAGGGTCCCACTCAGCCAAAGTCTTCAGAGGAAAGCACGTCTGAACAGCTCAGGGTTCGAATGAGGAGTAGCAAGGAAGGCTTGCCTCCAAGCTATGTCCATCAGCTATGCCTCCTCCTAGGACATCCTCATTCATCCCCCAGTAAGGACTCTGGGTTCATTTTCAGAACTAGGTGGGAGACATATCCCTCCTTATTTGTACCCATCCAAGCATTAACATTTAGCCCTCAGTTATCTCCACCACAAGCCTCTCTCTGAAGATGCTGCACTTGCTGAGACCAGTGAGTGTGTAGCTGGGAGCATTGCCTGGATGCAGACAAGGGACCAGCTGTGCACATCTGCTCCCCAGAGCAGCAGCTCAGCTCGTAGGTTCTGTACCCAAGGTTATCCCAAAGCCAGGAGTGGCAAGAAACCTTGGGTCTTTCTAATGCCATAGTGTTGCTATGATGCGTGTGCTTGTGAGTCTTCAGCATGCACTTAGAGCCCAACTGCTGCTTAATATGCAGGTCTTGATTCATTTAATACAACCTGCCTGCATCCAGAGGGAGGTTCAGACAGGGGAGGAGAGGATTCTGCCATAAAAATGGGAGCTGCTTGCAAAATGTAGACCCCAATCTCATGTGGGCTTTTAATCAAAGACCTTCTAGTTCATGGAACAAGACTTGACCTAAATGCTGGCTCAGGACCAGAGATAAACTTGCCCCTTTCTGAAGCTGGAGAAACGTGGCTTCCCCTCATCTGCTTCTGTCTTTCATTTCTATCCTTTTTAGCACTCCCAGATTCATATGAGAGCAGAAACACTGCTTGCATCAGGGATGCTTTTTTTGTCTTCTTTACAACTTGGCTCAGCTCAGACTGTGCTGGAAAAATCCTGCACATCACTGATCTGGTGGGACTATGGCAGCAGATCGTCTGTAACAATGGGCACTGAACCTTGGTTCAGATACAGACTCAAACACGTCAGAGCTTACTCAGAGCTCAGCCAGACCTGTGGCTTGAAACCTCACCAGACCAAGGTGCCTTTCCTGGTTCAGAGTGATACCGTGGTCACGATGGGCTCTGACATCAGCAAGTCAGGAAAAGAGGTGTGCTATTTATGCAGTGGGTGTGTGAACACTGACATGCTCTAACTCAGGGCTGCAGACTGGTAATGAACCCCATGGAGCTGGTGTGTTTGTGTGCAGCCCCAAGTTGCTGATTCGTATGGCATCCAAACACCACTGTAAAGTGCTCCTATTCCTGCCAGGCAGGTGGAGCACAGAGGCAGTGCCCATAGTCAGGAGACTCTGGATTAACTCTTCATGGCAGAGGATCATCAGCCCAGACCTCAGTCCAGATTTCTCTGCCTGGAAGCTTGAGCTCACTCCCTGCACAAGACCACAACTGTAGGAGAAACCTTTGTTTGCTGGGGATGTTCCTAACAACATGATGATAATGAGAAGTTTCTCCTACTCAGAACCCTGCAGCAGCACCTCTGATCAATACACAGCAGACTTTAAACTACAAATCAATACACAGTTTAGGTAACTGCTGAGACCCAGCCGACAGGGTTTGCTCCGCGCTGTGAATTTCTCCATTATTATTTAGCTGAAGGAAGAGCGGGGATGGATCCATCCTGTGCTGGATTGATTTTGGAGCTAGCTGCTGAGTTCAGAAACAGTATTAAATAGCAGCAGCACAGACGGTTATAGTTTCCACCTAAGGTAGCTTTCTATTTGTATTAACACTCCTTAGCCCTATCTCCATCATCTTCACAAATGCCACTTTACCATTATGTACCAATCTGTATAGGACATGACTTCATAGCGAGGTGAGAGTTTTCCAGATCCTTGCTAACTCACTGTCCAGAGATTTGTGGCACAAGTGGGTCTCACCGTGCCCAGGGTAGGTCAGTCTGAGGGTTCAAGTGACAACCAAGGCTAACACATTCAGAATAGCCAGGCAGGCACTTGTGGTCAGCCTTGGGGTGGGAATGGGGCTGACAGTGGTTTGAAAGGTCAGATGTAGAGGATGAGCTCATGGGACCATGTTCAGCCAAGGGAATAAGGCTCAAAGCCAGTGGATCAGATTGATTTTCATGTCTCTGTAGGTGTGGGCTAAGTGGTGGGATGGGTTGTTCATGAAGCATCTGTGCACTGTTGATAATTCCCCATAGACCTGAGGCCCTGGCTGGATTTTCAGCCACATGGAAGATGTGGCTCAGAGGTCTCTGGACCCCTGCCCAGCTCAGGGCCAAGGGTTGTGCTGGCATGGGAAAGGTGGGGTGAGCATGTCCCGGGGGAAGGATGACATCCGAGTCTGGCATTGCTGAGCTCCTTCAGAGTGGTACGCAGCCTTTCCCGCAGCACAGGGTGAAGGCCCCAGGGGAGCTGTGGCTGTCTCCCACCAGAGCACACGTTGAGGGGCTCCTCTGCAGAGCTCGGCTGCATCTTGCTGTGCAGTGAAAATCCAGGGGAGAAGCAAAAGCTTCCCAGTGTGATGGCACCAAACCTGAAGCCTCCCAGCCAGGGCAGTTTGGGGTGAGGTGGCTGCTTATTTAGCAGCTTCGTCCAAGTGCTTACCTTGGGTTGGCTTTTACCCCTGCACTCGTATCTGTTCCTGGGTTAAGCAGGAGCAGAGCAAGCTTTGCCTTGGCATGGGCGGGATGGCCCCTGTAGGTGTGTTAAATGTGTTCCCTGTGCTGCAGAGAACGAAAAGTCCAACGAGGAGAGGCAGAAGGAAGAGGAGCTGGTGCAGCAGATACACAAGCTGGTGGAAACACGGGATTTCCTGGTGGATGATGTGGAGTTTGAGAGGCTCAGGTAGCTGGATGCAATGGGTTCCTTTGTGCTGAGGACAGTGCGGTCTGTCCTCTGCTCTGCACCGTGCCATGCTCCTGGTGCCTTCCTGGCTCTTCCTGAGTGGTAACCAATCTGTTTGTGACAGGGAAAGGGAAGAAGACAAGGAAATGGCAGAGTTCTTGCAAAGTAAGCTGTCCAAAAGCTACCTCCAGAAAACAAGTAGGTGTTTGATGAGTTTCGTTCCTTTTGTTGAACGTCCCTGGCAGTCTCTCCCCTTCCCTAAGCACTCTGGCTCCAAGATTTCATTGCTCTTCATGGGGCTAGCTTACCTGGAGGCCATCTGTTTGCTAGAGGAGGGTGTGGGGAAGTGGTATCTGAGGGGGGCTGGTGCCTGAGATCCCATTGTGGCAACATCCTGAATCAGTTCAAAGGTTATGCTTCCATTTCCCTCCTGGCATTTCCCAGCCATCATGTCCTATGAGAATGGGAATAGGTTCTTTTCTGGCTGATAAACTTCATTTGACACTTTCTAAAAAGCTCCTTACATTTCATCGGACTATTACCTAAGGTCGCAAGTTGTGGTATCCATCCAGTCCTCCCCTCTTCATGGCCTCTGATGGCAGGCCACCTTCTTCCCTGTGCCTCCATCATCACTGCAGGAACACCTTCCCAGCATGTTGGGAGGCATTTCCGGTCCAGGGTCCCGGTGACTGTGTTCTACCTGTGGATACCTACGAAGCATGGATGATGATGTGCCTCCTGGATGCAGGAGCTCATGTCCAGCTGTGGGGCTGAGGAGGGTCAGCATCTTAGCCCTGGAAAGAGCTCTAGGAAGCAGTGATGGGGCTGTGCCCTTACCATCAGGCACACATTGATTCCTCTTTCCACAGCTCCTGCCAAAGAGAAGAAGATGACTTCCCGGGGGCAGCAAACCTCTGCACCGTACATGACCAAAACAGGCCTCACCCTGCTCAAGGAGTGCTGTGGCTTCACCTGCTCCATCATGTAGGCCACCCACAGCTCCTCTGCACAGGACAGGACCATGGTAACGTACACATCCTTGCAGTGCTGACATGGCCACTTGCCTGTGTAGGGCCAGTGACCCACACATGGGGGACCATCCCCACAGAGGGGCTGCCATCACATCACAACTGTAACACAGGTGAAGTGAAATTACAGCACCATGAATCTGAGTCCAGACCTTAGAGCTCATCACAGGGCAGCTGGCAAGGAGGTCTCACCTTCCTCCAAGTCTGGGCTTCACCCAGTGGGTGATGAGCATGTCCAAGCTGAGTGCTAGGTCCTGGCTGTGTGACAAGCACGGTGTAAGAGGAAGATGACGGGAAGGGGGTCCAGTGGGTTGTAGTCACTGTGGGAGGATACATCTCATCCTTCATATTGCTGGAGACTCCCACAGCTGGCCTGACACCCAAGAGCTGGTCTCATTGGCATTAGATGCTCTATAAAGCAGGGTTGTCTCTCTAGCCACTAGAGAAGGGAGGCACCAGCGGGATCCCATGCTTGCAGCCCATGGTTTCCTGCCTCTCACCTTTTCTCCCCAGGTCTCCAGCCAGAGTCCACAACCTGCTCTCCTTGGAGGGTTTCAACTTCCCGTCATTGTTCATGCTTCCCACTGCAGCACCACCACCGAAGAGACTTCCCAAGCAGGCTGGTGCAAGCTTGAATGATGGCATGTGTCCTTGGTGCCATGTCTGTGGTTGTGTCCTCCATGACTTCACACAAACACTGAATTCCACCCGAGATCAGCTTGGAAGAGGTGTGTGTAGCAGCGGCAAGTGAGGCCATGACAAAGAGGACCAGTACAGTCCTGCACATGGACAGAGTGATAGAGAAAGCATTGGAGAACATTGTGCTCCACCATCCAAGACAAGCTGTGGCCACAGATGATGTCTCATCCTTGGCCTTGTGCCACTTTGTGAGTCTATGGGTGGTTCCTGAGGACGCTTGGTGGGGAATGTCTCTGGTCTGGGTTTCATTGTGTTTGCATCAGTTTTATTGCAAGGTGCTCTATGGCTCTGGGTAGAGCTGAGCAAGGTGTGAAGGACGTTCCCCAGAGCTGGCTGAATGAAGGGCTAATTCTGGTGAAGTTCCCACCTGAGCACAGCCCTGGTGTGTTGAACTTTGGGCAGGTGAGTTGCTTTCCCCACTTCACTACAATGGATTCAGTTTTCAGCTCTAAGAAAAAGGAGGAAATCAGAGCAAAAGAGAAAGGGAGAAAGATAAAGAACAGGGCAGGAGGAAAGGAAAACCAAAGGGAAGCCTGGAAACGTGCCAGGGGAAGGTGGAGGCAGCAGGCGAGAGACACTCTCACTGCCAAGAGGGCGTTCAGTCCTGCCCTCCGGTGCCTCACCCAGCGCCTCTGGGCTTGGGACCACGAGCTGGACATAAAGCTCTGTGCAGAAGTCTCATGGCACCCTGAAGCCACCCAGTGTCTCGCTTCCCGTTGTCCTTCTGAGCATCCTCCTCTGTTGAGGTGGCACAGCCAGAGCTGCTAATGCCCGTCATGGCAGGACAGGGGCTCTCTTTCTCCCTGGGTGTGAAAGCCTCTCACTCCTCCCCCCATACCTTCCCTTCTGCTCCATAGGCTGCTATGGCTTCACTGGGTGTTCTGGGGTGGGCTCCCATTGGGGTGGCTGCCCAAGAGCTCTGGCTGTCCTCTGGCCAAAACGCTCCAGCTGAGTCTTTCTGCAACTTGCTGTAGGGTGTTGAGATGGTGCTCAACACTGCCGATCATGTCCATGCCAGTGAGACGGCCACAACTTGTTTGGCCCTTTCCCTTGCACCTGATAGCACATTCGTCCTTCTAAAACATAGTGCAGGTGGGATCCTTCCTAGTGCAGTGCCATGAGCAGGTTCAAGTCCTTCCTTAATGTCTTCATCAGCACTGCTAGGAAACGCAGTGTGTGAGAACGTGTTCTCCAGCCTGTGCAGGGGGGTTTCCACTCACTTGTCCTTCTTGAGCAATCTCCTCATATGGCTCTTACCAGCAGACAGAATAGTCCACAAACTAAACCAGTCCTGCACATATTGTCCTGCTGGTCTCTTGCATACAGACCAGGCTGTGAGGTCCAAATGGGCCAACACAACACCTGGTCACCTCCAGCAAACTTGACCCCACTTTGGTTTGCGTCACCTCTGAGTCACTTCAATGTTCTCAGTCTGAACCTGCTGACTTTGTGCTGCTCATTGTTTATGTCCTACAGCATCCTGCGAGCACCACCTGCCAGTTCCTGGTGCTCTCCTTGCTCGGGGGAGGCTTCAGTGTGGACTGGAGGGAGCATCCTCTACATCACAGGGGCAAATTAAGTCACAGGGAACTCCTCTCTGCTTTTCCAACCCTGTGTAACTGAATGAGCTGCAGTACACGGGGCTGTTGTCCAACCAGGGATGCTAGGACATCACTGGTAGCATCCACCCTGGAGGTGGTGGGGCAGATGAGGCCACTCACACCCTGCTCTTACAGAAACTGCCCAGTGATTGCATTGCTTGGTCATTCAACAGTCATGTGTGTGGTGCAGTATAAGTGTTCGCTTGGATCCACACAGCCCAAAGGCTCAGGACCTAGAAGCCCTCCCCTCACTGTCCTTGCCTTCCCCAGGAAGGGGGGGTAACTAAGGCAGTTTGGTTGGTTGGACCGAGAGGGAGCTAAAGAAGAAGAGCCCTTGATTCAGAGCTTGCTCCTCTAATTCACCCCTACCTCCAGCCCACAAGACCCCAAGACCCAGACTTCAGCTGAGCAGTGCTTGGCCAGGCAGGAGGATGGCTGGGGGCACATGGGCAAGGTCCTCGCCTGGTTTGTTCTGTGTTTGTGTGGCTGGTCATGGAGAAGGAGGCAGGCTTCTCTCCTGGTCATACAATACCATCTGGCCTGTACTTGAACCCATGGCAAAGGTGTGCAGCACACGGGAGCGGCGCTGTTTCATGTGCATTGATTTCAACCCAAACAAATAAATGTCTGTTGGAAGCTTGGTTTGAGGTATTTTCCCTGCCTGGGACCTCTGCAGAGGCTGTGTCACACCAGGGTGGTTGAAGTGGAACAGAAGTGAGATCCTAAAGAGCCAGGTTGACTTTGGAGCTCCCTGGTATTGCGGTGGTACAGAGCAGCTCCTGCTGCTGCAGCAGGATTCCCAGCCCTCCATCACTGGTTCTTGACCTAACATTCACTTTTGGGCCAGGCTGAAAAATCTCTGGAACGTTAGAAAGAGCCTCCCTGGGTTGGTTTCCTTTATTTGTCTATATGGTGATACATTGGTTCACTGATAACAGCCTTCTGTCCTCACCAAGCCTCAATGGTACCATTTGTAGAGGGGCTGTGGAACATCAAATGTCTTTAAGCACTTCGCTTAATGGAGCACTGAAGGGTGTCTGGCTGCATCACCTCTTCTCTTGGTTTCCCAGATCCTCCTCTCCAGTATCCTACCATCCAGGAGCTCCAGAGCAGGGCAGGCAGGCCTGCACGCTGTAGGGCCTTGTGGTTTTTGGTGGTGGCTAAAGAACACCTCATGGTGGACATGCTGGAGAAGACAAGGAGGTGGGAGATGGGCTGAGGAGGAGCAGAGAGGCAGGACAGTCTGGGCTTTGATGGGTCTTGTCATCATGTCGGACCAGGGAAGCTTTCATTCACCCACAGGTACGATGCTCTCATATGCCAGTGACTGCTGAGAGGGGAGCAGGAAGCTCTGGCACCCGCATCTTCTCTTGGATCAGGTGTCTGGAAACTGCATGTGCTCTAATTCGGGTTTAACGACTTCTATGTCTTTGCCATCTGGCAGCCAGTGGTGCTTGGCATTGCATGTTCTGGATATGTCCTGGATAAGTGCTAATTGTGGGGATAACAAGCCAGCAATATCGTCTAAAGTCATGCTGAAGACGTTGATCAGTGTTAGCACAGGCTGTCCCCATGCCCCCTTGCAGAGTGCCCCAGAGGGGAGGTAGCAGGCGCCCAAGAGAGAGCATCCTAAGGGACCTTTCCATACAGCTGTGCTCTGTGTCAGAGCATGTTCCTGTCACTGGGGCTGTGCAGTGGCCTCTCTGTATGTGGCCACTCGGGGCACAAGCCCCTGAAGTGGGACCCCCCAACAGGTGCTGGGGCAGAGCTGCCCCGTGGAGCAGGGAGCAGCAGGGAGGACCAGGGTTGGCTGCTCATGCCCACACGGGTGGGATTGCAGGCTGCTCTAGAGGACATGTTGACAGAGTCCACATGAAACCAATAACAACATCTCCATGTGCTGGGAACTTGCTGTTGCCTCTGCGAGGCGCGGTGGCCTGGTTCAGGGACGGCACAGGCAATCACCTACTCGCGATCGCGGGGTCCATCAGCACGTAGACACCAATATGGTGGACGGCAAATGGCGTTTATTGCAGAGTGACACCGCATTATATAGCTTTGGTTTACAACGTCACTTCCGTCTGCTTACGTCACAAAGCTAAGACCTGGGGAGAGGCTCTGTCTTTCCGTTACAGCGCGACATCTTCCGACCGCCAAGCCCTGGCTGCCTACATTTCCCCCCCTCTCTATGCTTAAGTGAATTAGTTAAGATATATTAATCTAAGAATAAATTTTGTTATTCTTAATGTATACCGTATAACAATCTTAAAAAATATGTATGACAAACTGGAATACACTTTGTAACAGTCTTAGAAAACATATGTAAGAAACCTTGAATAGAAAACATAAGGCACTATCAGTGAGATGCTATAACAAGGTTCCCCACAACCTATAAAACACAAAAAGGAGGTATGATGACCCTGTAAAATCAAAAACCAGGAGTTACCCCTGCTACATGGCCAGCTGCACATGCTTGGCTTTCATTCAGAGCAGGCATATGTCCATTCTCTAACAAGAAATCATCCACATCTCCCCCTTTTCTTTTCTTGAATAAGCCAAAGCTGTTTTACCGGGTTTTCAATTATATCGTGAATACATTGCAAAATACAAGGTACAATCGTAACTATGGTCAAGATTACTACCAAAATCATTACAATACCTTTAATCAGAGAAGTGAGCCAACCATCAAAGCCCCAAGATGTAAGAAGGGCATCTAACAAAGAAATTTTATCGTTCTGATAGACATCATGAAGTACTTTCGCATGCTTCCAAATTTCTTTAACATCTTTCAAGGTCTTTCCAGACTGATCAAGATAACTACAACAAGATTCATTAATTAAAGTACATACTCTGTCTACTTGAGCTGTTAATATATCTAAAGCCTTACAATTCTGCAAAACTATCTTTTTTAAAGAATTTACTTCTACTTGTGTTAACTTTGTCACATACGTATTACCATTGAAAACAGCATAACAAACTTCCACTGGAATCATTTTGCACACTTTGCTGTAGTCTTGCAGTCACATTACATCCTTTGTTATATTCTATAACTTGATATGGTTCTGGTCCTTTCCACTCGTTATCATGTAGGTCTTTATATAGAACTGGTGGTTTGGGCAAGGGATCATCTGTTAGATGTCACAAATGCTGTATTGCAGAAAAAGAATCAAAACTAGACAAATTCAAAAGCTTTTGTACAAATTACGCTTTGCAAACTGTTTGAAGAAAATCCTTACATTTCCCTTGGGTGTTTTTATATATAATACCTGCTTTAGACGACCCTATTTGAGCAGAGGATTTGGACTAGATCATATCTCCAACATATGCCAACCACAGGCTGCTTGGCCTGCCTTTCTCTCCTGTATAGTTCTCTGATAACAGGAGAGGCCATCCCTCACATCAAGGTCTGGCATGGCATGTGTCCCCACCACTCAACGCCTGCTGGGTTGCAGCCAGCAGCGGAGCTAAAGGTTCTTCTTGGTGGCAAACACAGAGGCCAACCCAGTCTTGCCCTTGACTGCGGTAGGAGGTATTTGGCCAACGTCAGTTGTGGCACCTTGTTGTCAGCGCAGAGGTTCACCTGCTTCATTCAGTAACAAGTCACTACTATGGCAAAGTACATACAGATTTACGTTAGCAGTATATATACTACAGGGCACAGCAGCATGTTGAAGATGCTTGTGGCAGTGAGGGATCAGCCAAAGAAATTTCTTACCAGTGGAGTTCTCTCATTCAAAGGCTGGATTGCTCACATGTCCGTTAACTGAAAGGAATGCTTCCACAATACCCTCTTTTTGTTTTTGAGCAATCCAGATATCAATTCTGCTGAGCAATTTGCAACATTTGTCGACTTACTGCAATTGTTGGTTGAAAATGCCCTAAAGCTGTTCTCATTATACCCAGGTGTTCCTATTAAACATGTTTGAAATGATCTGTGGCTGATGCCACAGCAAGACAAAATTCCGACACCCCATTCTCATTGGCCCATGTTACCCACGAATTTTTTCTAGGATTAATTTCGTGTAACAGAGATACAGAATTATATACAAAGAGCAAAATTAACAGCTTAACCACTATCAGGTTCTTAATCATCACTGACATCTTCTGCTGTAGAGGAGAGCCAGGGCTGTATCCAATGAGCCGGTATCCACCGAATGCCTTGATCTGTAAGCAAACATATAACCTCTTCCTGTTAGCTTAACTTCTGCGGGTTTTGCCTTATCATCTTCTAGCAGCTGCTGCAAATTTGCATGCGCTAACATCTCTTTTACAAGTGACAAATCCATACAATACAAGGTGTAGTTTCTTATTAGCAACTGGCTAGTAAGTACAGGTGGTGTTATACACAAAATCACAGCCTCTAATAAGAGCTACTTTACATGCACACACATTCAAGCTCCTGTAGCTAAGGCATTGGGTTTTTCTGCTCGTCCATCCAGCTCATGACAAGGCTTGAGAAACTTTGCAGGCAGCCTCCATGGACCTGTAGGTAGAACACAAATATATCCCTTCCCCCATGCCATCAGTTCTCGAGAAGTAAGTCAAGCTAAAAATGATTCCTTAAAGCAAAGGCATTCTGATGAAACAGGAATGTGAAGCAGGTGCAGAAGCAAACTGCGCCGTATCTCTGCCACCCTGGTGCTGTTTGGGTGGAGGTTGGTAAAGCTTGGATTCTCCCCTAGGTTACCTTAAACACACTAAGCAGTACTGCTCGGCAGGAGCTACAAATGCCTGCCTGCCCAGCAGCAGCTACAGCTGCCAGCCTGCTGAGCAGCAGCCATAAATTCCTGCTGGCAGTAGCACCTCTGCATTAACCCTTTCTTGCCCAAAATGTTAATCTGCTACCCATTAAAAACTTTTACATTAACCCAATAACAAAAAATACACAGAACACTGTCTGCCCTCAACAGACACACACATACACACACATTCATGGGATCCCACAAACACATTCCACACAACTACAACATGTGAAACACAAAATGCAGACAATCATTACTCCCACTACATGGTCACACGTACGAAATGTAGTTGCAATGATCCTGTGAAGACAATCAGGAAACCAGCTCCAAACAGCGTCATCGCAATGTAAGGAGGCAGGCCCGGGCTCTGCTTCCCTCACGTTGCATGAGGCTTGGGCTTCTAAACTGGCAGAAATGCACACTCGTTCCAATGCAGGTGGCCAGCCTGCCTTGGAAGGAATGGCCTGCGTCTATGAAAGGTTTACAAGGGCCAGTCAAAAACATAAACATACTTATATGTATTTAGCTTTTAGTATATAAATATCACAACAAGACTATAAAAACACAATATACTTGCCTTATTTTGTCTTTACAATAAATACTAAACGGTGACACTAAATGGGTACATTCTCAAAGCCACTTTTCAATGATTGAAACAAGCTCACCCAAATTTGACTAAGCACTATTGGCTTTGTTATAGTGTTATGCCACCCTATTACGAAGCAATTGTGGTTGATAGTCTGCCTGACCATACTATAAGGAACAATCCGACGGAATGTAATTGGCAATACTCAAGGGATTTCCCTCGGTCAAGTGACAGGGAAAGGGAGATGCATAGGACAGATCCCAGAAGGGAAAAAACATCTTTGTGCAAACAAAACAATACCACAAACAAGTGGTTGGTTAGTTCCTGCTAAGAACGCCAAGTGGGTATGTTCCAAAACAGGATTAACACTCTGTGTTTTCACAGAATACTTACACTTAATCAATGAATTTTGTGTACAACTCATCCTACTCCCCAGAATAAGAATCACACAAAGGCATTACCGCCCCCTCCCACGGATGCTAATTTGCCGCTGTCTGGATTCTGCTGGTGTAGAATTCTCAGGCTTGGATGCTTGGTATCGGAGTGTACAGGTTGTGGGGATGTCCGATGATGTGGTCCTATGGACAAAAACTTACAATTTTCATTAGTTTTATTCTGAAGATCTGGTTTAATAGACTTCTACAAATTGCGTAAAGCTCTCACTTCCATTTTGTCTTATCGTGGACCATGGTGATGGTTTGACAATAGTTCTAGTAGTTGTGTGAATAGCATCCCTAGCTGCACGAGTTGTTGCCCTGACTTCCTCAGCCTGTAGGCCTTGAGCTTGTTCCTGGAGGGTAAGCATTGTTGGATCCGTACCCATTAGGCGCGGTAAACTGGAGCCACGTAACGGGTGGCGCTTTCCAGGTATTCGGGCCAATTGTTTCACACAGTTATCTTCCCATTCTTGTTTGAAAACAATTATCCCTGCTCCATCAAAAATAATTTTGCAAATATGTCTTATGTCAAACGGGAGCATGTCATCTCCTCCGAAAACCCTATCTATAAGAGTAGAAACCATGGCAGAATTAAGCCCCTTGTCTGCAATTGCTTTAACAATTGCTTGTATGTCTTTAGGATTTACTGGTGAAAAAACACTTTGGCCTCCATCCGTCACTCGGACCGGGAACGCTAACGTGGTCAGTGGGACCCATTCAGCACATGCTGTCTTTATTTGTTTCCAGTCCGTAAAAGAGGTGTTTTTCTTTTTAGGTATCTTGTTAGTATGGGTAGGAATGACTTGGCTATTAAGTCTGTATATGCATGTTTCGCATGTATCAGTCTCCTCTGAGTCTAGGCCGGGTGTGACCCACCCCTCCCAGCCAGTGTCTGATTCACAGTCGGAACTTGACTGACTGGCTGCTTCCGGGCTCCGCAACGTTTTCGCTGGGCTCCGGCCCCGCCCGCTTCTCGGGCTCTGGCTCTGCCCACATTCCTTGCCGGCTCCGCAAGGGGACCGCGCTCTTTCTTTACTCCGGCCCCGCCCGCTTCCCTTGCAGGCGGGCTGTTCCCCCCCCATCTCTGCTCCCCCCGCCTGTTACTCGGGCTCCGGCCCCGCCCACTTCCCTTGCAGGCGGACCGTTCCCCCCCTCTCTGCTCGCCCCGCCTGTCAGTGGGGGGGGCGTGTGCCTTATAAGGGCATATTTCCGGACAGTCGTTCTGATTGGCTGTCCGCCCCGTACTCGCACTTCCCTCCCCTCCCTGTTTATCCGTGCTTGTTAGTGCTAGCGCTTCCTCCTTGTTCCCGCACGGGGCATCTTTGCCCCGCCCTTCCCCTTGCCGCTCGGCGCCATCTTGGGGCGCACAGGGCGGTGGTCTAGCCCAGGCGTCTTTGGACTCTCATTTCTCCGCGGCACTCTTGGCCTCTTCAACAAGCCCGCCCCAGAAGCATTTTGCGCGGTTTTGTCCCACCGCAAGCGGGTCGGGGTTCTGGGAATCGGGGGGCATAGCGCCCTCCCGCGAGTTTTTAGACTCAGTAAAAGTGCCATCATCTGGTGGTCGCGGAGTCTGCGTGGCTGCCCCGACTCCCAATTTGGGGGTAACCAACAAACAGTCCCTCGCCGCCTTCCAGGTGTCCTGCTCCTGCATGGCCTTTTGCAGAGCTTGTTTAACTTTCCCCCCCGACTTTGCCCCAAATCCATCCTTCCTCTGCATTCCAAACATGCAGCCAGCACCAGCTCTGGGGGCATCCGTTCTCCTTGTCACTAGTGAAAGCACAGGTTTGGGGAAGGGAGGGGGATAATCTGTGCCTTCCTGAGGCTCCATTTGAGGGGGAAGCTGAGTTTTAGTATGCAGCACGTGGCTGTGCAGAGAAATCCACATCCACGGACGTGCTGGCTGTAATCCTCCCAAAGCGCAGTCCCGCTGCCCCATTGTGCCACCCTCCAGGCGTCTCAGAGCTGAGTGGGGTGTCCGGACGTGAGCACTAGCACTGACCCCTATTTGAGAATATATTCCTGTCCCAGCCTGCTCCCCCTGTATTGCATGATCTGCATGAACCCATCTGCCAAAGAAGGCACCCCAGTGGCATCTGGGATGAAGCTGTGGGAGGGAGCTGCTCTGATGTTTCCAGTCCTCCCAGGAAATGAAGAGACACCATCAAGTATTTGGTTATTTTCAATAGAATTACAGATGCCAGCAACTGTACAGGACAAAGAGCCAAAAGGGATGAAGCTTCACTGGTGAAGCTACAGTGGAGTCTACAATCTCTCTGGGGCCCTCTGTCCTGCTCTTCTCACCCTTGCTGAGCCCCTGACGTTGCCATGTGCTGTAGGTATAGCTGCTCGCTGGCAGTTCTGTATGTCCTCTTTCCCCTTCATGGAGATGTCTGCAAGGTCTTGGATGAGCTGCTGAATCTAGGGTGGGGAAGGGAGATGGCAGAGCTCAGAGCAGGGATGGGAACAGGAGGCAGAGGGGAGCTTGTTGGCCCTGCACCACCAGAATGGGCTTTTGTGGGCAACTCTGAGTTCAGGGCAAGGGCGAGTAAAACCAAACCTTGGTCACGGGTTGATCTGCATCCCCTGCATCCACTGCCCCAGCCTGGCTCCCCCCACTCCTTCCCCACAGAGACCTCCTCAGATGAGACAGGTTTGCCTGGTGTCCCCTGCCCATTTCCCATGCCCAAGAGTGAAAAGGAAGGTGTCTGTCGGGCACAAGGATTTCTCTCCCTTCCCTTTGGGCAGCTGAGAGTTATTCCTGCTCCTCCTTCTGAGGGGAAGGGGTCTGACTTGGCCCTACCCTGTTCAGTTGTCCATGGCTGTCATCCACTGGCACGATCAGTTTGGCTTTCATCTGTGTGTTGGCACTCTGGAAGAGGTTGAGGATGGCCGTCCTGATGGTGCACAGCTCCAGGGTTTTCTTGGTACTTGTTTTCTGGATGTCAGCCCAGCAAGTCTCCTGAGAGGAGAGGAGACATGCAACATGGGGACACGCTCCAGCAAAGATGCTGCTTCAGCACTGAAGACCCTGGCTTGGAGACCCTTACTCATCTGTTCTGCTAGGAAGAACCTGTCCTTGCCTGGGGCTGTGGTGGTTCAGCTTGGTGTGGTGGAAGCAGATCCAGGAACCACCCCAGAAACCTCCCCGTGTCTGTGCCAGCTCCTGCAGTCCTCACCCTGGCAGGTCAGGTCCTCACTGCACAGCAGGGCTGGCTGATACCCTGGGAGCAGCACATCCTGCTGCTGGCCTCCCAGACCGGCTGCTTTCCAGCTTTGCCTGATGGGACTCAACTCCTGGAGCCTGCAGTGTCCACTAGTGAATTTGGCTGGGCCTCCTGAGAGCAGTGCAAAAGAAACAGGGGTCGGCAGAGCTGGGGGCAGTCCTGTACACTGAGCAGAGGCTGCACACTGCTGTGCCTCATTACAGGCCAGTTCAGCACCGGTCTGATCACTGCTGGACTGGTGAGGAGGGAGGAGAAGGGGTAAGCCTTGGTGAGCAGATAATAAAAATGAACAAAGCCAACTTCACCCTGAGGCCTGAACCACGAGCAGTGAGGACCACGAGATGTGCCACACTGAAACCCACTGACAGGGAGGATGCTGCGAGGAATGGTGAATGGAAATGACTATGAGCAGGCCAGACAAACCCAATGGGCATGTGGTGGAGGAGGCTTGAGTTTTGTGCCAAGGCAGATCTCCCCAGAGCATGGTTGGCTCATCTCTTGACTGTGAGCTCAAACAAGGAGCTTTGGCTTTGTGAGGAGGGCCTTGTTTCAACCCCTGGTGTAACCTGCTCCAGACCTGCTCTGTCATTCTTCATTCTACAGCCCCTTGGGAGGACAAAATTACACATCTCCAATCACAAAGGCTGCTACTGGGCCTTGCCATGACCCCAAGGCTTAGGGGTGAGCCATCAGCTGGTCTTAGCACAGCCACGGCCTGGAAATCTTGCCCTGCCTGCCCCTCATTTCCTCACCCAGAAACGGGCATCATCCTTAGCCTGGTCAAAACACTGCTGGAGCTCCATCAGCTTGTGTTGGTACTGCAGGATCTCAGCTTCTTTCTCTGCTGTGTACTGGTCCAGGAACACCGTGGCTTGCTCGAACATTTCCTTGTGCCTCTCTTGCAACTGCTCCAGGTCTCTGTTCACCCTCAGCAGTGTCTTGTAGCATGAAATGACTTCTTGGATGTCCTCCAACTGCAACACAGGGCTCCTGGTGTTAGTGATCCCCTGCCCTCCCCTCGTGATTGCATGTCTTGTGCTGCTCAGCTCCCTGCCCTGGCCAGGGGCAACATCTCCCCCCGCCAAAAGATCATCCCTTCTTGGCAAGACCATTGCCCCCATTGCTTTATGGGCCTGGTCCCGTTCCCTGTATGATGACATCCCACTGTGCCAGTCCCAGAGCTGTCACTGCTGGAAGCAAGGGGAGATCTTGCACCTCTTCCTCGAGGAGCAGTGCTCTGATGGAGCGCACAGCACAACTGCAACTGCTGAGTCAGCTGAACACAGGAGGGGGCAGCTGGGACTGCAGGAGCGATGCATGAAGTGATGCCCAGGCACAGCTCTTGTGCCAACTCCCTGTGTTCCCATTCCCAGGCAGCTCTTCACTAGTCCCAGACCATCAGTGTGACATGAAAGTGACACCAAGGGGTCCCCATCCCCCTCAGCCCTTTGCTTCTCCCCTTTCTAAGAGATTTTCTTTAGTGTTCTTAAGCTTTCATCTCCCTTCTGGTTCTCCTCCCCTGACTCTGGTCCCCTTGGCTCACTTTGGTTGCAAGGAACTATGTCCCTTGCCATCCGAGGTCTCTGGGTTTGACCAAGTGTCATGATTTCCCTGGACTTGCTCCATCTCCTCTAGGTTTAACACCCACATAGGGCCCTCCTCGAGGCCATAATCTGTCTCTCTCATGTGCAAACTCACCTGTGAGATCTTCACCACATCCTCCAGGTATTTTTTGAAGACGGAGTATTGCTGCCCTTTGCTGCAGACTTTCTTGTGCTTATTGCTCA
The DNA here is from genome assembly GCA_039720435.1 of Amazona ochrocephala. Classification (NCBI taxonomy): domain Eukaryota; kingdom Metazoa; phylum Chordata; class Aves; order Psittaciformes; family Psittacidae; genus Amazona; species Amazona ochrocephala. Next base: position 83,494,119 of record CM077879.1, read on the forward strand.
CGACTTCCAGGTCCCTCTTAGCTCTCAAGAGCTCAGACTCCTTCTGTACCTTATTCTCCCTATTTTCGATTGCTTCCTTCTGAGCTTGGACTTGAATTTTGTCATCTTCCTGGTGATGTTTTCCCAGCCAGCACACACGCAGAGGGAAAGGGAGGCATGGAAAGATGGAGCCGGGTCACTCAACAGCACTGGGAGGAGATACCTTCCCAGGGGAGAGACCATTCCTGGAGCTCCCCTGGCTGCATTTTCACTCCCTGTTTAAGTGCCAGTGCTGCTCCTCTCAGCCCCGGGCTCCAGGGGGCTCGGGCAGACGTGGCGGCCCCAGGCTGTCTCCCCGGGCAGGAGGTGCGTGGCTCAGGTTGGTGCTGACCTTTATGATCCTCAGGGATTCCTCCGTGTGGGTTTTGAGCTCAGCCTCCCGGGCGTGCAGGTCCCGCCACTGGCACGCCACGGCTTCCATCCTCCGCTTGAACCCCTGGCAGCGCAGAGCGAGTGTGACTTGGCTGCTCGCACCCACAGCCAGACCCTGCCTTCTGCTGCGCTCTGCTGCCCTCCAACAAACCCTCCCAACCGTGCCCCAGGGCCCTCCCAGCTTCCTCACCTCCTTCTTCCCCTCCAGAGCCTTTCGCACCCGTTTGGCTTCCTTCTTCTCCTGGAGGCAGATAAATGGGGACAGGGAGTCCTCCTCTGCCTGTCGCACTTTCCTGCACGCAAGGTTTCCCCGAGGTTACATGGTGCTCCAGTGCCTTGGCGGGGCACAGGGTTGCTCTGCCCTCACGGTCCTGAGTGGGGTCATGGGGCGCAGCAACCCAGGACTGGTTTAGATCCCAGCTGTCAGCATCCCCACCCTCCCCAGCAGGGATCGCACTGATCGAGCCGGGGGGTGTTACAGGGAGGAACAGGGCTGGGGAAGGGAGCTGCAAGAGGAGACTGAAGTGGTGGAGAAAAGGGATGTGTTTGCCATGGTGGGGGAAGGAGGTTGGAGGAGACAGGAGGACGGGATGGGAGCGGGTGCAGGAGCCCTCTCACCTCAGCAGGTGCAGGAGGTTCTGCCTGTATTCAGTGAGGAAATAGTCCAGCAAGTCCTCATAGTCCATGGTGCCCATTGCTGCAGCCGCGGGTCCAGGTCGCCCCTGCACTGCTCCTCTCACAGGTCAGAGCTGCCCTGGCAGTGTGTGTGCAGGCGGCTGGACAGGGCGTGAGCCGCTGCTTGCCCCTGGCCTCTGCCTGGCCCCTATTGTGCCCGAGGTGTTGACGTCCACCAGCTGCGGGTGGCAGTTGCCAGGCACAGTTGGAAGATGCTATTGTGGTTGCCTGGACACGGCAGCGGGAACAAACCACTCTGTCCAGGGCCTGGGCTCTGGGAAGCTGAACCAAGGCAAAGGCCTTTCCTCTCCTCTCTGTTACTCATCCCCTGTGTCCTGCGGCCTCTGCTGTCCTGAGCAGGCATTGCAGTGCCCCTGATATCTGCACCCCACTGCTCCCGAGCCCAGGGCAGGAGTTTGCTCCCTCTCTCCCAGCGTACCAGATGGAAAGACAGTGAAACTGAGGCGCATGCGCAGGGGTGCTGTGTCACTGCCCACGGTTCCCTCTCTGTGTGGGACTGAGCTCTACCATGAGCTAAAAATCAACTGGTTGGTTGGTTGGATGTTTTACCCCAGAACAAGGTATGTGAACAGGGTCCATTGCCCGGTACAAAGGGCGATATTCATGGGCCAGGTGGAGGAAAACCTACAGATAGTGGTGACCTTTGGGTCTGCTCCTTCAAAGGGAGATTCCACCCTCTGATGTTTTGCTCCTGTGATTCTCTGATCCCTCATTGGCTCTACCTGCAGGAGCATTTCTGTGAGCTACTGAACCTGAACACTCGTTGTAAAGGTTGTGGCTCTCTGGGGCGGGGGGAAGAAGCCTTCATGTTACAGCCCTGGCACACATCAGGGCAATTGCTTTCAGGCAAATGTCACCCCTTGGCTCACTGTCAACCAGTCGGAGGTGGAGCAAGACTGCCCAATCCATCTGGCACTGAACAGCAAGAAGATGCTGTCCAGGAAAAGGGACCATTTGCTATATGAGAGATGCTTCATCTGGGACAAATGACCCAAGGTGAAGCAGTGAATACGCCTGGCTTTTATTGCTGAAGTTCAAAACGGTCCCACCAGTGGGAGGTGACTTCCCCTGAGTCTGTCCTGAGGTCATCATTGGGCTGTTCCCATCCCAGCAGGTCAGGCGGATTAACCCTGCCCTTCTGGAGCAGATTCTGGCCCTTGGCAGGGACAAGCCTTGCCTGGGAGCGGGGCTTGTGCCTGCCCATGAGCGAGGGGGCTCAGCTCCAATCCAGATAGGAAAAGTCCTGCCCAGCCCTGCACCCCTGGGCTGGAGGAGCTGCTCGTGCCCAGCAGAGCACAGGGGTGCACAGGACGAGCACCCAGGAAGGTCTCAGTGCATCTCAATGTCCAGTTCTTGTGCGGAGCTGGGGCAGAGTCTGTCCGGGAAGTGACCGTGTCCTGCGCTTCTGCACAAGCAGAGCTGGGATCAGTCCTCTGCCCGGATGGAGGGGAGCTGAGCAGGGTGGGATCAACTCCTGCATTCACAGCTGGGTGGAAGTGCTTGCAGGCAGCTTTCTTTAATGTTCCTCATCACCATTTCACCCTCACACCCAGGTTTTATCTTCGACAAACTCTCTCCTCCTCTATAGACTATGCATTTAAAAAGAGTTTCTTCCTATTATGCTCTCCATAGCAACTGCATCAGCTTGCCATGGATAAATTACCTCTGACTTGACATCTCAGTAGAATATAGAAAACGCCATTTCTGAGTCACAGCTCCCTAGGAGAACCCTTTTGTTTTCACCCCTTGGTACATCCCCCACCTTCCTGCTCTTTGAAGGAAACTGCTTTATTTATGCTTTTCTTTCAAATCCCCTCTGCTCTTGAAGTTCCTGGAATTGAAGGCTGATGGAAAGCTGACACAGACTTTCCCTCCCAGCCTTCAGAAGCTTCCACCGCAGTAGATAACAGCCTTGGTGATTGCTGGTCCCTCTAAATCAGAGAATCACAGGTTGGCTTGGGTTGAAAGGGACCTTAAAGCTCATTCAGCTCCAGCCCCTGCCATGGGCAGGGACACCTTCCACTAGAGCAGCTCGCTCCAAGCCCCTGTGTCCAACCTGGCCTTGAACACTGCCAGGGATGGGGCAGCCACAGCTTCTCTGGGCACCCTGTGCCAGCGCCTCAGCACCCTCACAGAGAAGTTTCTGTCTTAACGGCAAATCACATTGGGCTCTGTACTGATGTGATTTAGAGTGGCTGAATCTCTTCCCAGCATTTTCTCCAGTTCTTAGGTCCCCAAGATGGGCTTCTACCCTGGGAGAGCATGACGCTCTATCTTTGTGGGCACAGAGAGCATAGGGATGTTCAAACACGGCATCTTCATTGAGTGCCCAGGGCTTTCTGGATTGGGAAGCAGTTCCCACGTGGAACTGGGGCCGCCTGGAGCCGAGGGAAAGGCGCTGCCCTGCTTCAGGAGCCCCTCCGACCTGAGACACCTCCAGATTTGCCCGAGGTCTCCGTGGGGCAGTGCGGCCTCAGCCCAGGAGAGGGAGCGCTTACTGCACAAGTGCGCGGTCCCCATGCTGTCCCGGCGCTGCCCGCGCCCCTGCCCTGCCTCCGGGCAGCCCTCCTGGGGCTGGCCCTTCCTCTGTGCGCGCCGGGCTCCACCATCGAGGCAGAATCTCGTCGAGTTCCTTTCTTGCCCTGCGTTATCTCTGTTCTCCCGTAGTTGGGTCGCGAAAGGAAAGAGGCTGATGAGCCCGCTGAGGAAATGGGCATATGCGCTTTGTTGGGAAGGGTTATCCCACACCTCCCTGCCATCCCTGGCGCTTCAGCTGCTAGCTCCCGGGCTGGTGTGGCTCCTCTTGTTTCACTGCATGGAGCAGTGAAGCAAGGAGATGGTGAGTGTTTGCTGCCAGCTCTCAGTGCAGCAGAGCGGCAGCCTGGTTATGCGGGTGAATAAGAGAAAAAGGGAACGCTCTTTCCGATTGGAGAAGGTCAATTCAACACAGGCATCCAGAGAGGTTTCCATTTTAAGGCCTGATTTTTTGAGCAAATCATTATAGCAAGTACAAGAAATCAAAGAGGACAGTTTACACTTTAATGCACAGAGTGCTCCATGAATCAAATAAGGATGATGCAGCCTGAATAAGATGCAAACTGTGACTTAGTGTCCATATATCCCTGTGGCAGCAACAATCATCGGGCAGTGCTAAAATGGGCTCATTCATTTGCTGTGCAATGAGGAGGATGCAACAACAGTACGAGGTACAGATCTGCTTCCAGCCTTCAGACGTTGCCTGTTCCCAGCTTTGAGAGCTGCCCCAGGCCCACACATCTGGACACAGAAGCAAAGCAGCAGCAGACAATTCTTTTTCACAGGAATAGTTTTCTGACCCTTTTTACAGCCTAAACTGCTCAAAACATGCGTTTCCAGCAGAAAACGGTGAAGGCTCACAGGTCTGCCCCAAGGCAGGTGAGCTACCCCTTCCCAAGGGCTTCAGGGCAGCAAACTGCCCTTCCCCTATTTCAGTTCAAGCTGGGATGTGGATTTGGTCTGCTAACAGCGTGTTTAAGGATCATTATCCAGCTTAATGGTAGATGTCTTGCATGGACACATCTCCATGGCTCAGGCCATCCCAAATTTCCACTGTAGCTGGTGGGGGGGGATAAGCACTCCCAGGGCATAACACAACTTCTGAAAGCTCCTGCTCCTCTCCATGGACTATCCAGGCCACCTGCCCACACAGAAATATCTAATTTGGCCACCTTGATCACCCTTGCCAGGCCCTGCACACCCCCCCCCCCCCATGGCAATCAGGATGTGGGGCTGAGGACATGGCAAAAGCCCAAGCAGTCAGTTTGTGCATCAATCACAGCAATGCAGCATTTGCTGTACACACACCTCTATGGAGGGTTTTCCTGGTGGGGTTTTAGGAATAGCTCAGGCATGGCTCTGGACTTTGATCTGATGGGGACACCCAGAGGTGCCATAAGCCCCAAACCACCTGAGTTCATCTTTTGCGGTGCAAACGATCTCAAGATCCGATGCATCAGATGAAGAGCTGTTTCCCAGGGAAGGTGCCTGCCTGTGATAGTGCCAGGAGGGCCCTGGAGGCATCGGGGTGAGCAGAAAGAGCCTCCTTGTACACCTCAGATTTTATTGGTTTTGCTGGATGAGGCACGCGCTGGGATGTGGCACCAATCGGAAGCTGTTCTTATACGGTTCAGCCCTGGGACAGAGATAGTGACCTGATCCCCAAGGTGTGCCTGGGAGGTGTTGTAGATCAGAGACCCCCTCCAGCACTCAACTGCTCTGCAGCACACCAGAGTCCTTTAGAGGCTGTGAGTTTTCTGCACTCTCATCTGTTGGCACTGCTCCACGTGCCAGGGCTGCTGGCAAGGTCTTGCCCTCCCTTTCTTCCCTGTCAAAAGCTTAATTCCAGCTGCACAGGGGCTCAAATGCGCAGCAGGATAATTGCAGAGCTGGAGGTCCTAGGGTTTCTTGGGCTTTGAAAACCATCCTGCCAGGCCTGGTGGCACCAAACCCCACGTGGGACTCCACTGAGCCCATCACAGAAGACCTGGGCAGAGGTGGCATCATGGTGGTGAACACAAGGCAGATGACAGAGCTGCTGGGCAGGAGGAGACACAGGATCCTGGTGTGGTGAGAGCCCAGGGACCAGAACAGAGGGATGTCTGGATATCCCAGTCACGATGGCACTGTGGCAATGACAAGGATCCAGGGTCACAAGGTGCTGTACAGATGGGGCACACAGAGATCTCCAATCCAAGCAGCAGTGCTGTCTGCCAAAACGGGGGTGGAGGCAGGAGCAGAAGAACCCATAAGATAACATTGTGCTGGCTGCTCTGTGGGATGCCACACGAGAAAAGGTTTTGAGGCACTGGCACAGAGTGCCCAGAGAAGCTGTGGCTGCCCCATCCCTGGCAGTGTTCAAGGCCAGGTTGGACACAGGGGCTTGGAGCAAGCTGCTCTAGTGGAAGGTGTCCCTGCCCGTGGCAGGGGTTGGAGCTGAATGAGCTTTAAGGTCCCTTCCAACCCAAACCAGTCTGGAGTTCTACGAAATATATTCCAAATGCATAACAGGAACCTGCTCTGGACATTCCACTGCTCTCATGCAGTTTTCATGCATCTGATGTCTCCTCCAGACCTGCATTTCACACCCTGAGTGCTCGTAACCCCATAAAGCCCAGACCCACTGATGTTACTCAGCCACACCATGAAAATGCCATCCAGAAATCCAGGAGAGAGGCCCAACAGCCTCCCTTGAACCACCCCTGCAGCCTGACAGTCCCTGGGGGGATGGATTCTGACGGATGTGTTAAGCTGCCATAATCCATCCATGCCTCCTGGAGACGCAGCCGGGTCCCTCATCCCCAGATGCTCATTCCCAGCCCTTCACACCCCCTGCACCGGTGCAAGTGTTTGGGAAGCTCTGCCCTGCCCCAGCTCAGGGACCAAGTGCCTGGAAAACACGGCCAGCATCAAAGACCCCATCGAGAGCCTGCAGAGCGTTTGTGGGGACGCAAACTTGTGCCCAGGAAAGGGAGGGTGTTGGAGATGCAGGGAATGGGAGGACATGGTTTATCTCCTGCGGGCAATGCTTTACACTGATGCTCCCAGCCTGAACAAGATCTCCCCCTAGTAGGGCTGACACTGGGGCTGCAGTCCCCTCTGGACTATACACCTCATAGCATCACTTCTTCCTTTCCATCAGGCCATCAGTCCTGTAGAAGGAGGACATGAGGCATATTTGGTGTGAATTGTTCATATTAGTGCTTATAAATGATTTAAAATGCACCCTGATTTGGTCTGATACCACTCAAATGATGGGTTGATCATCACTCCCCTTTTCTGGCCAGGTTTCTTCCCCTCCACCCTATCTTCCTGTTCTCCACATTCACACAGGCTCTCCAGAATGCTCACCCTGAACACATCCCATGTATCTACATGCTCCTGTATCCCACCTCTCCTGCTCTGGCCTATTTCCTCACCTCCCCTTTCATTAACTGTCTGGTCACATCTGGATTGTTATGAAGATGAAGGCTAAAAAAAGAAAGCACCAAACTCCTCTGCATTCCCCGATCCCGCTCTGTTCTTCCCGCCCACTAAGCAGAGAGCTGAAGCTCTTCATTTTCCTCCCTGCAGATGTCCTTCATTCTGCTTACATGCAGCACCCTCTGCTTTCCCATCATCATCCTGCTCACCCCTCCAGGTTCAGCCTCGCTCATGTGCTCTCCTCTTGGATGCTGCAGTGTTGGAGGGGTTACGCAGCCCTCCTGCTCCTCTCCCAGCAGGTCCTGTGTTTGTGATGTGAGCATTTCCCATGGAGCTGAGATAGTCCTGCTTGGGAGCTACCAGCGTTCCTGCTCTCCTTGTCCTCAAAGACCCCCTGCCAGCAAGGTCATTGGGGGCTGATGCCTGCTTTTTCCGTTGATGTCCATATCCCATGGTTTTTGCCTTTGTTTCGAGTCCTCATGTTCCAGCTGCAATATCCCTGCAATTTGCATTTGTACCTTCTTCCCGGTCAACCTTCCCTTGAAGCTGAAAATGAGTCAAGAGCTCAGATTTAAACGCGGCATCTCTCTGCTTTCCAGCAAAACAAGCCTCATCCAGGCACTCCTGCCCTCCGCAGGGCACAGCCCTGAGCCTCCTCCCCACAAAAACGGGGAGGTGATGCCATCCCCAGGCTCCGAGGAAAATAGCAGCGGGTTTGAGCCGTGAGGAGGGGATGTGCAGCCAGGGAGCGCACCCGGGACAGCGGGTACCTGGGCTGAGGAACCAGCACTGGGTTCTGTGGCTGTCTTCTCCATTGCACAGCCTTGCTCTCAGCATCATGGGCCAGGTGTTTCGTGCTGCGGCCTTGGGAAGGAAAGACGACCAAAAAGCTGAGAACACCCCAGAAGCCACGTGGCATGACTGATGCTGGCTGATGCCCTCAACCTCTGGGGCCTCCAAAATGAGCTCCTGGGCTGCCAGGGAAGGGTTGAAGGTGCCCGAGCCTGAATGCTGGGCACAGGAGGGCCAGGAAGGAGGGATGCTCAGGAAGGTGCCCATCCTGCTGAGCATCCCACAAGCAGACAGACAATCTACAACAAGCCCTTGGTGACTGGCAAACCCCTGCCTGTCGTGCCGGGACACTGGATAACTTTGCAGAGCCTGTCTGAGCTCTGCGGGATGTTTCATCTCAGCTTGATCAGGGGTTGGGGTCCCTTAGGACTGGAGCTGGGAGGGTGCAGAGCCTTCCCTGGCAGCTGCCTCTGCAGTTCTGATCCCTGCACACACAAATAATCAGGGCCACACGCAAAGCCCCTGCTCAGGGGTTCCACTCATCTCCCGGGCTCCTTCCCTCCTTGGCAGCTCTGCACTGGGAGGACGGATGTGTCTGTGAGATGCGAGCGCTTGAAACCCTGCCCAGCCCCAGAACATTCCCCGTGTCTGGGAGCCAAAAGAGCCGAAATGGCCGATGCTGTCCTGGGACCTGAGCTCCCAGTGCATGCCCTGAGAAGAGACAGAGCTGGGGGAGAAACAGGGCCTGCACAGCACAACAGGGCCATGTGAGTGCAAATGGGCTGGGGAGGGGGAACAGGTCCATACCTCGGGTCTGCCCCACGCACATCTTCTCCATCACAGCCGCTTTGTACAGGAGCTGCTCTGATCTGAGCTGGCCTGGGGACAGGGGAGATTGGGGTGTCTGTGACTCCCACCCATGAAAAGCAAGGGATGAGGTGTTATCCTGAGTGCTGCCTCTGCTGGGGAATGCCAATAGGCCCAGGGGAAGCCCTCCAGCACCCATGGAGGTGGCTGTGCTGCGCAGGGAAGCAAGGAGACCAAGGAGGTTCTGTATCCCAGCTTCCACAGAGTCCATTCAGCATGTGTCCTGAATCACAGCGAGGAAAGTCCAGCTATGCACAGGGCACTCGAGTTCAGAACAAGCCCAAGTCCCCAGCTGGCCATAAAGGCCTGGCCAAGATGAGACAACACAAAAACACTCAGGCCAGGGATGGGTCTCAAGGAGAGGAGCAGCTCTTGGGGATGGTGTCAGCTCCCTTCTGCTTCCCTGAGGAGCTGCAGTCTGGGGGCAGCCCATGATGGATCTCTGTATGGTCCTGCATGGGAGCTGCATCTCCTGGGGTGGTGCAGGCAGCCGAGGTCCCTCTGCACCCCACAGCACCGCCTGGGCAAGGCTGGGATAGAGCCAGGGGAAGGGCAGGGCTCTGACCTTCATCTGCTGAGCTATGGAAGAGCCTGATACTGAGATAAAAGCCAGCATTTTCCTCTTCAGCCTTTACCAAGACCAGGACACATGGAGAGCCCTCAGCTGATGCTGCCCATATACCCCTTTGGCTTTCAGTCCACAGGGTTGCTGGAGGGGATATAGGGATAGAGGGTGCCCAGGGTAAGTGTCCAGGAGAGCACAAGCAGGGGAGCTGGTCCCAGCTCAGGCAGAGAACAGGCAGCACAAGGTACCCTTGCTCCTGCCGTGCAGGTTTGCTCCCCTCCTGCCTCTCTCCAATGCCTCTCTTCCCACCTTCCTCACAACTGAGATCCCTTCTGACTTCTCGGGATGGCTCCAGGCTTCGGGAATCTCCCTTCTCCAGCAGTGCAGTGGGTGCAGCGGTGCTGGCAGGGCCCCAGCACCACGTCAGACCCTGCCCTGGGGCCATGATCCTGATCCTCGTGGGAACTCCCCACCACCCACCCATTCCCTGTGTATTTACATACAGCTGCTCACTAATGGGCTTCCTGGGATGGAAACCTCATGCAGCTTTCTGGAGTGGAAGAGCATGGAAAACCTGCCACCATGGGCTGCCTGCGAGGCAGACGCCTGTTTCTCCAAGGATCACTTGCTCCCTGGCTTCCCACTGGCATCCACTGCAGCAGCAGAGAAGGGCTCTGCGTTGGCCTCAAGAGCTCAGTGCTGGATGGCTGCTGCTGCCCTTTCATTCCCTGTGGAGCAAAGCTGCTCCCAGGGCTCCTGCTTGGCCACTGGCACTCGAGCCTGCGGCAGTTTTGAGGCCAGAACTCAGCCTGAACGCATGATGGCCCATAGTGGAGCATGAGGACCAGCTCTGTGCATCCATGGCAACCGGGTCCCCTCCACCCTCCCATTAATGGCTGTGTCCCCTCTGAGGGATGAAGGCTCTAATGAGGAGTAAGAGGAGAAGAGAAGGCTTGGGGGGGGGACCTTATCACTCCCTACAACTGCCTGATAGGAGGATGGAGCCAGGAGGGGGCTGGGCTCTGCTCCCAAGGAACAAGGGATGGGACAAGAGGAAATGGGCTCAAGCTGCACCAGGGCAGGCTTAGACTGGAAAACAGGAGCAATCTATTCACCAAAAGGGCTGTCACTGGAACATGCTGCCCAGGGCAGCGGTGGGGTCACCATCCCTGGAGGTATCTGAAGAGACAAGTGGATGTGGCACCTGGGGACATGGTTTAATGGTGGCCTTGGCAGTGGGAGGCTAACGGATGGACTCGATCTTACAGGTCTTTTCCTACCTAAAGAATTCTACGATTCCATGGTTCAATTCCCAAGCTGAGGAGCAGGGATCAGCACCAGGGCTCAGCAGCCCAGCAGGAGATCCCCCAAATTCTTGGCCTGCAAAGCCAGCCAAGAAATGACCTGCCTATGGAACTAAGGGCAGATGAGTGCTGTTCATGCCTCACCCTGCCTTTCAATGGGGAAGCGAGACACAGTTCATACCCGGGGCTCGCAGGTCACTGCTGTGACACGTACCCTGTGCACATACCGGGGTAGGACCTCGCACACACGGAGGCTGCAGGGACTCCAGCCAACCCTTCCTGGAGCCCGAGGGCTGCCAGGGCCCATCTGGGAGCTCAGGAGCAGGAAGAGCCCTGGAATGCAGGAGAAGAACGTGTTTGTGGTGTGGTTTTCAGTAACAAGTCCTGGGTTGTGGCTAAAGCGCGTTTACAAGGAGCAGAGCCTGTCCCAAGAGTTGGGTGCACGGAGGGAGGCAGCGGAGAACCCATGGTACATTCCTACTGCTCGTGGACAGGCAGCAAGAAAGGGATTGCTCCAGAGATGTGCAGTGGGACTGGGATGGACCCAGGAGCCCCAGGGTATGCGGTCCTGCAGGTCCCCTTGCATGCTGGAGAACAGACCCACAGCTTGAGCAGAGCCCATCCCTACCCAGGACATCTGCCCAGCATCGCCCCTGCAATGGGGTGAAGCAGGCTGGAGCCCGAGCTCTGGGATCACACTTCCAGCAAACTCCCACTGGTTCTGGGTGCCTATCTGGAGGCTCGGGAACTCCCTCCCTGTTCTTCAGAGGGTGCTGAGCCAAAACACCTGCAAAACCAGCCCTGCTGGGGCTGGGATCCTGCACCCAGAGCCCTGCTGCTCCCAGGAGAGCAGGAGCAGGAGGAGCCAGAAGGTTCATACATTTAAAGCAGGGATATCACTTGCAAGCCTAAATCAACACTTGCATTTCCCTGGGGACACCAGTAGTGACATTTTCCTGCGTGCCTTTTGGAAGGGGTCCAAGCAGCCTGGAGGATGGAAGCCAGCACAAGGCCAGGCTGCTGGGCTGGGCTGTTATGTGCCACAGGGCACAGGCAGGAGGACAGCACTGCCCATGACTGCCTTTTCCCACAGCCGCGGGCACAGGGCACCACTGTCCCATTGCTGGTGTCCTGCAGGGACAGCCGGGGTGAACCACCTCTCTTGGCTGCCCAGAGGCACCCTGCAGGGCCACGGAGCAGTCCTCACATGGCCGTGGCTTCATCACAGCACATCTCAGCCTCAACAGGGCTGTACAACCACAACATGATGGAGTGGGGAGGAGGCGGCCCAGGTTCTGGCAAAGGGGCTGTCCAAGGAGCTCTGGGAGATGGAGGGGGCAGGAGCTTCTCAGGAATAGGGATGGAGCATTTGTCCGAAGGAGTCTGCAGGGTCACTCCTTATTGCACAAGAGCCAAGCCACCCTGAATATGGACACCAAGAGGCCAGGACACCCACCTCTGCTGGGACACTCAGCAGCATACAGCCCATGCTCCCCAGCCTGGATAACCAGGTACAGTCAGGGCACACTGGCTGCCGCAGCCCCAGCAAACCAAGGAACAGCACCGTCACTGTCCTGCCTGCCCGCCTCTGACATTACCCACTGCAAATGGCCAGGGTTGCTTTTCCAGCTGGCTTTTCCCAAAGGACACCCATCACAGGGTGCTGATCCCTGCTCCCTGAGCAGGGCAGCCCCAAGGCTCCTGCTCCATATGTCCCCACAGCTCCTCTGCCCCATCACACAGATCTCCTGCGGAAAAGGCCCTGCTTAGAAACCCTGTTCAGGGCCCTGTTCCCCTCTTTCCTCCATCTTCCAGACCTCTTTCAATGAATCAGGATATTCCCAGCACAGCATTCCCGCCGCCAGACCACAGTGCTCCGCTTGCACTTTTGTCTCATTTCTGATTGCTTCCCTCCTGCTTGCTCGCTGCAGCCTTTGCTCTGCAGTTAACCCCGCTTGCTGCCAGGGATGCGTCAGCAGTGCTGCCTCAGAGCCCTGCTCCCCACATCTCCCATCGCTGTGTGTGGGTTTGCATGGCTGAGGTTGGGAAATGCAGGCGGGAGCCAAAGTCGTGCCCACCAGCACAGAGGCCTGGCTCCAAGTATGCATTTCCAGGAACAGTGGCTAAGTTGTCCAGTTTTGGCTTCAATCCCCAGGAGTTTTTCACCTCCTCTGGTATTCAGGCACTTGGAGCATCCTCCATGTCCAGCCCCGCGTGTCTGACAGCACCGGGCAGGATTCCGGGGCTCAGCTCTCACTGCCAAGCAGAGCTCTTGCAAGAAGGGAAGGCTGGAGGTCACTGCCACTGCTTGACAGGCAAATCATAGAACCCCAGAGTGGTTTGTGTTGGAAGGGACCTTTAAGCTCCTCCTGTTCCAACCCCTGCCATGGGCAGGGACACCTTCCACTAGAGCAGCTTGCTCCGAGCCCCTGTGTCCAACCTGGCCTTGAACACTGCCAGCAATGGGGCAGCCACAGCTTCTCTGGGCACCCTGGGCCAGCACCTCAGCACCCTCCCAGGGAAGAGCCTAAGAGCTCATCTCAGTCTCCCCTCTGGCAGGTTAAAGCCATTCCCCTTGTCTTGTCCCTACATCCCTTGTCCAAAGCCCCTCTCCAGGTTTCCTGCAGCCCCTTTAGGCACTGGAGCTGCTCTGAGGTCTCCCCTTCAGGAGCCTTCTCTTCTCCAGGCTGACCCAGCCCAGCTCTCTCACCCTGGCTCCAGAGCAGAGCTGCTCCAGCTCTCGCAGCATCCCCATGGCCTCCGTTGGACTCGCTCCAACAGCTTCACATCCCTCTTGTGCTGTTGCCCCAGAGCTGGATGATTTGGGGTACAATCTCTGCCCCCTCCATCCTTACCCAAGGAGCATCCAAACAGAGCCCGCAGCTCCACAGCTCAGAGGCACAGCTCAGCTGTCCTGGACCTTGGAATTGTCCACCAGGTACCCAATGTGCCTCCTCTGGGACTGCTGGGGAGGATTCATGGTGCCCTGACCCCTGCTCCTCCTATGTCTAGGGAACCCAGGCATGGAAAGGTGAGGGTCTGTCCCCGATGGACATAGGGCTCACCAGTGACAAGACACAAATCCCCTGAGCAGCCTGGCAAGGCTGAGAAAACATTCCTGCTCCATGCAGGCTTGGGCAGTCTGCGGGGAGGGAATTTACCTCATTCTTCCCATGCTGGTTGGAAGTGGGTTCATCTGAAACAGTGCAGGTTGGAATTCTCACTGAGGGTGGCATCCTTACTCAGAGCCTGCTCCAGCACTGCGGTGCATGAGACATCACAGGAAGTATTTGCTCCTGGTGCATTGCATTAGGGAAAATGCACAGGTCAGCCCAGGTGAGGACTTGGTCCAGCCCAGACACTTCCCGCTCTGGAGGTTTGGCACTGCAGAGAACAGCCAGAGTCAGGAAGGAGATCGCTGTAGCTCAGACGGCACAAGAGGAAAACTTGGAACTCGAAGGCCCCATCAGCTCAGAGCCCACCGTGCCCCTCCAAAACCCATCTCTGTTACACGGAACCAGTGCAGATAAGAGGTGGTTGGTCCCAGCAGTGTCTCTGGAGGACAGCAGCTCTGCAAAGCAAAGGTTGGCTGTGAGGGCCCCACCAGCCACGCTCTGCTCCCACCGGGAGCCCTTCCCAGTATCTGCCTGTTTATGATAAAAGGAGACAAAGCAACCATGACAGAAGCAAGCCAACTTGCTGTGCAGGGTTCCTCCCATGTGAGGGGTGGGAGAGAGCTGTCTCTTAACACTGCACTTCATTTCCATCCCTTGGGAAGGGCTCTGACATGGCGCAATGGAAACCAGAGCAGTCCTGGGTCCTGCTCTCTCTGCCCCAGCCTCACGTCAGCAGATGGACATCTCCTGGTCAAGGGGAGGCTTTGGCTCTCCCGTCACTGGGGTGTTCATATCCCATGTGTGGAGGTGGCTCACAGTGCCCAGGGCTTTCACGCCTTCTCCTCTCACGGTGGGTCTGACCCCCCCCCACTGCACCACTAATGTGCCCATGCGTGGCTCCAGTGCCCCCTTCCTTTCCCCTGGGGCTACACATCGAGGGAGACACAGCACAAGGGCCCTGTGCACTGAGCTGGTGGTGAGCCCGGAGAGGGCAAAACCCACCATGGGCTCCAAAACTGCTATTCTTGGAAACCGGGCAAGACGAGAATGCAGGCGCAGAGAGTGGGCAGGGGTTTCTGCTATTAAATAGCATAGCAAAGCAAAGCAAAGCAAAGCAAAGCAAAGCAAAGCAAAGCAAAGGAAAGGAAAGGAAAGGAAAGCAAAGCAGTCAGTGTTTCCATTCCACTCAGCGCCCTGCTCATTTGGCCTGGCTTTTCATTGTGAACTGGGATGAGAAGAAGACTTCTCACACTTTTCCACTTAGTGTTGAGACTCATTGATGATGAACTGGTTGAAAGCAAATCATCCCTGATGTCCTGCCTCTGAGAAGGCGACTTCTGAGTGGTGTGTGCCATGCTGCCATCATGGTGCTCTGCACACTTGTGGTTCCCAAAAGCCTCCACATACGAAATTGAGGAAGGCTGGGGTGCATCAAGAAGGGAAGTGACTCTCTATGGCCCTCTATATGGTGTTTGTGGGGCCACCTCTGAATTAACTTTGGGACCCCCCAGTATAAGAACAACGCTGTCAATCTGGAAAGAGACCAGTGGTGAGGCTCTGGGATGGTTAGTGACCTGGAGCACAGGGCATATCAGGAGAGGTTGAGAAAGCTGGTTTACTTCAGCCTGGGGAAGGTGAAGGGGGTTCTGGCAGCCAGGTGTCTTCAAATCCCCCATGGGAAGGTGTAGAGATAGGGTCTCTCCTCAGAGGTGCACAGCAAAAGGACAAGAGGCAACAGCCACAAGTCACAAACGGGAATTCTGATGGGGTTTAACCAAAAACCCCCTTCAGCATGAGGGTGGCAGGGCCCAGTGGAGTGAAGGAACCTGCATCCTTGCAGGTGCCCTGACCACAGCCCTCAGCTAACTCTGTCAGCCCCACTCAGAGCAGGGGTTGGACCAGAGACCTCCAGAGGTGCCTCTGAACCTCAGATCTTGTGTTCTGAGAACATCAGCGTTGCTTAGGTGGGTCCTTGAGGACTTGAGGATTTGCCTCTCCTATTGATGTCCACAGCCCACGAACCTCCCAAAGGACTGGCACAGCAGGGAGTCCCCTCCGGGGGATTCCCACCAACAGAGTGGGGATTCCCACTCTGCCTTTGGGTGGCAGAGGCCAGACTGATGGCACCCCACTGGAGGATGCGGGTGTGTGTCTGGGCAGTCAGAGTCATGGCCCCAGACCCTGCTCTTGAGACCAGAGGAGCAGGTGAATTTGTTCACGACTCATCCCATAGAGCAGGGACCAGCACCCAGGAGTCCCTTACAAAGCATCCTTCATGCCGGGCTGCATCCGAGCCCTTCCTCAGCTTCCCAACAGCTGTACCTTGTGTGTTTGCAGCTGCTCTTTGGTGTCTTTGCTGCACAGTGGTTTCTTCAGGCAAAGAAAGGGAGAGGGTTTCCACCAGCCTTGCCAGGGGGTTGTACTTGAGACAGAAAAGGGTTGAACCTGGTTTTTACCAGATTCCTAATTGCAGAATGGATGCAACACTCGATGCCGGGGTCCAGGTTGAGGTGGGCAGAGGCTGTCAGGCAGACAAGGAAAGCACAGAGACTCAACAAAGGTGGGCAGTAAATACGGTCACATCCTCCCATCCTGCTCACACGTGGGCTCTTCCTGCCTACCTGCTGAGCACCACATCCTGCATGGGCCACACTCTGCCCGGCCCTGTCCCTCCGCAGGGGGGCTCGTGTCATGCCGCAGGGCAGCCAAGCCTGCCCCAGCCTTTGAGCTGGGCTTGCCTCCCTGGAGGTGCAGAGCCAGGCTGGCAGCAGATGGGCACTGGCCCTGGAGGGGTGTGATGGTCCCTGCCTGGGCACGTCTCACCCGCTGGAGGCTGGTTGTGGCAGTTTCATGGTAGGAGCCACTCTCAGGCAGCAAATGGATGTTTGCAGATGTGGGGAGACAGGAAACATCTGCATTGTCATAGCTGGCGGCTCCTCTCTAAACACAGGATGCATTCATTAAACAGCCCTTTCCCTTCCCCGCCGGACACTGGGAGCCAAGTTCTCTTTGCTCAGGTGGGACAAGTAAAGCTCCGGTGCTGCATGCTGGGGCCATGCACGTTGTGGCCAAGGGTGTCTGGCAGGGGGGCAGCCCCACATCAGGACCAGAGCCCCACTGTGCTGCTGTGGGCCGTGGGGATGCTGGGGCTCACCCCAAATGGGGCAAGGTTGTTCCCTGAAGCTGATTCCTTCCCTGGTTTGTTGCACAGTGAGCAGACAGATAGGAAGTGTTCCCCGCTGCTCTTTGGTGTCCCACAGCACCCCTACACAGGCTGGTTTGTGTGGTCATTCACAAAGGAGGCAGCAAATACTGGTACAGACTCCCATAGCTGGACCTGAAACGCCATTCCAGAAACTGGCATTGCGTTTGCTGTCTTCCTTGGTCTTGCTTTTAATCTGCAAGGTAGCAGAAAATGATTCCACCACCAAGCACCATCACCATTCCATCAAATGTCTCTTTTCCCTCCAAAGACACTGACACCTTTAATACCATCTGGGAGCCCAGCAGACGTGGAAATCTGCTTATGGAAACTCCATGGTGAAGAGGAAATGCGATAAGGGAGGTGAACAGGAAAGTTCCACTGGACGCATCCATTTCAGACCCTGCTTTCCCCAGTACTCCGGCAAGCTCAGGTAAATGGTTAAAAGGCCTTTCAAAGGAGTTCATAGAATCATGAAGATTGTCAGGGGCCTCTGGAGGTCATCCCGTCCAACCCCCGTGCAAAGGCAGGGCCACCTTGAGCAGGTTACACAGGGATTGCACATCTCAGGACAAAATAGAACTGATGTCTGCATCAAGCACAGACCGAGCTGGTGCATTGATCACCCTGACACCATGGTACCTACACTTTGCATCCTTCGGGCTGGGTTTCCCCATCACAGCTCAGTGTGTTCCCCCTGAGCGGTCCCTGAGGGTGCTCCACATGTGAGCTCCCCATCCTGGTCAGTCTGTCCCCTGCGGAGCAGTGCAGCAGAGGGGTGGATGTGCGGTATGTGCGGTGCACCCTCTTTGGAGATAAATGGAAGCCTTTCAGTGATAAACTAAATTAACCTTGAGAAATTCATGTCACAGTTGACTGCAGCAATTAGCTGCTTTTAATGAGCTGCTTCGCACAGGCTGATGTGTGAAGGTCCTGGAGGAAATCAGTATCTACCACACATGCCCCTGACAACTGATGGCGGATAGGAACTGCCAACCCCTTCTCACCCCTCTCCAGTAAGGGATTCCCACATTGGCAGCTCCAGTTTTCTGCACACAGGTTTATCCCCTCAAGTGCTCAGATGGAGCCCAGTTTGATGGCGTGCCACTGCTTTTCAGGAGAAAGGGGAAGACTCGTTCTTCAGCAGATGCTGGGGAAGGACACAGCATAACAGTGTTTCTGTGTCAAATCCCTGGGGAAAGAGCAAAGAAATGGTGCTGGAGCTGCAGCCTGATGCAAGGCTGTGCGCCAGCTTTCCAGCTCTGCTGCAGTGATTGACCACACCTGAAGGGGACCCGGGGTGAAGCCCGGAGCCAGCCCTGCAGGAACCGGTGCTGTGATTTTGTGGGGAAGGAGAATGCAGCCTCCTGGTCCTGCTGGGATCTGGCTCCAAGCAGGGTCCCTGCCCACACTGCACCGTCCTGGGGCCTCTACCCCACTGGGAACTCCCTCTCCACCATCCAGCCAAGCCTGTGATGCTGAAATAAAGCAGCAGCCTTGATCCTGGAGGTGCGGGGAGGTACCAGCCATTGCTGGCTCTGCATGGAGAGCCCTGCAGAAGGCATGTGCTTAACTCATTGTCCTTGTTCCCATCCCCATGCCTCTGCTGTGCCTCAGCAAGAGGGTTGCAAAGCACATGCATTGATTAGGGACTTGTAATGGTTGGGGACTGGGAGGGGATGCTGGGCTGCCCTGCCACCCCCCCAGGTGGGACATCACATCAGGCAGCTGCAAGAGCCATTTTCTTTCCTGGGAGGAGGCATTGCCACCACATCACCTGGTGCTGTGGGATTCATGAGCCCATGCAGCCCCTGGCGCTGCTTTGTGGTAAGTCTGAATCCACTTGCAGGCTGCAGAGCAGCTTAAACGGATGCTGGACCAGATGTTTGGCTCATCTTCCCCTGCTTGGGTCTGCAGCTCCTTGCTCCCACGCTCCACTTCCCCACCTGCTCTATCTCTGCCTCCCATCAGGGGCCCCATGCCGCTCTGCTGAAGGTAGTCGCTATTTCCTGCTGCGTCCCTTGAAGCCAGAGCTCTTCCGAATCAAATCCTACCCCAGACATGCCTCAGCTCTGGAGGGCTCCTGGCCCTGCCCCTCATCCTGGTGCTCTGTGCTGGGCCCCAACATGCAGCAGCACCGTTGTTCAGGTGCCAGTGCGGCTCCATGTGTGACCTGTAGCCGCAGGATTGACTTTCATCAAACTGATGGAAGATCCCAGACCCTGCATTTGCTGTTTGCAGGCCCAGGTTAGAACAAAGGGATTCCAGGAGATGCCTTCGACTCCTTCCCAGCTCTCCCTTCTCGCTGTGGCTTAAAGCAAATACTAATAAATCTGATGCGATTTCTTTCAAGTGGAGCCTCCTCCCGTGCACAACCTCGGTTTAGTGCAGAGCTTCTCCATTTCCTGTTTTAAAAGTTATAACCCCGAAAACATCTCCTGCACTGAAAATGTGAAACAATTCAGTATTTATTCACTCACCACTGGAAGAACACAAATGCTTTGTTTTCCTTTCCCTAGTGCAGTCGGTCCACAGAGCTCTGAGTACTCCCTGCTCAGCGCTTACACCTCCCAGTACTCAAACCCCAACTATTTCTATATAAACAGTGGGTCCCACATGCTCATAAGGTGTTCAGACCAAGCTTTTCACAGCGAAAATGGCCTCATCCTACAACTTTCTGGCAGCTCCCATCCACAGGTACCAGGAGATCAGGCAGAAGCACCAAGTGTCAGGGGTGCTTCTTTCTAAAGTCACCATGTGGCTGCTATCTCTAAACCTGAAAGCGGTGCCATCAAAACCAGATTCCTCTGGTGCGGGCCCAGCCTGGGTGTAATTGAGCCTTGGAATCTGCTGCAGCGTCCAATTCTCATGCCAGAAGTGTCAGAGGAACACGGAAAGCCGTGGCAGGACGCTGTGTGGTTTTGCTGCGATTCAGCAAGCTGCAGCAACGAAATCTCTGTGACAGTCTGAAAGGGACCAAACCAGGATCCAGCCCAGCTGTTTTTTCAAAGCTTTGTCATTTCCTGAGGAGCATCCTTAAAAAGGGATTGAAGTGTGTGAAACCTGCTCCAAACGCGGCAGATTTTGCAATACCCCCCAGAGCTCTTTCTAAGTGTGCATGTGCTTTGCAAGCAGAGTGCTCTGAAGGACAGATCCTGCTGGGCTCGGCACTGTTTGCTCAGATCTACTTTCCAAGAGTTGCTTGCCCACATTATCACTTGCCCATCCCATTCCTGTTTGTTTGGTGCTACCTCAGGTGCTCACAGTGGCAGCCGTGGCTACCCCATCCCTGGCAGTGTTCAAGGCCAGGTTGGACACAGAAGCTTGGAGCAAGCCGCTCTAGTGGAAGGTGTCCCTGCCCGTGGCAGGGGCTGGAACTGGAGGAGCTTTAAGCTCCCTTTCACCCAAACCAGGCTGGAATTCTGTGATGCCTCTTGGCCCGTTTCTCCCAGGGGTGCCCTTCCTCATGTCTCTGCTGCGCCATGACCTGTGGATGAGACCTGTCCCACGCCCGCTCTGTGGGCTCTTCATTAATGATGTGGAGTTCGGCATCAGCTGTGCTGCCTCTGGTACTGCCCCCAGACCTTCACCCTCCTCTGGCCACCACGGTGCAGCGCAGCCAGAGGTTTGAGGAGCATCCAGCTGGGCCAAGGGCATCCCATGGAGGTGGATGCCTGCGGCTCAGGAGCCTCTGACACCTCACTGGTAGGACGGCAGCAGATTTGCGCTGTGCTGGCTCCTTCCATCTAGTGTGAATCGCTCCTGCACAGGCTCTCTCTTACATTGCCCCAGGCTCTCCCAACTGGATTCCAGGCTGGGATGGCCCCGCACCCACACTGAGACACCCTGCTCTAGGGCAGACAGCTCGCCCATAAATACAAGTGAGTTTGCCCCGATGAATTACCCAGTCACCGAGCCCGAGCCCCCGGCAGCCCCAATGCCCATGGCTCCCGCGGCGCTCCCTATGCTCTCCCAGGGCAGCATCACAACGTGCTGCTCCGTGTCCGCAGGTCCCAAGCTGCCTTGCCGAAGGTCACCCGTGCCTGGCCCTGGCAGGGTGACAGCTCCAACAGCCGCTGCTGGCACAGGGAAAGTCACTCCAGAAGAGCAGCAGCAGGCTGCAGGGCTGTGGTGACCCATTAATCCATCCCTGGGGAGCGCCGAGTGGCACAGCTGGAAGAAGGGAAAGCTCAGACATGAGCTACCGCAACATCTGGCTCTGCAGAGGCTGCAGGCAAAGAGGCTGGGGAGGGATGGGATGATATTGGCTCTGCCTGGACACAGGAACAAGCCAAGAGGCTCTGGTCCTGCCTGGGTTACACAGCCTGGAGACGAGCCCCCTCTGGCATGCTGGCTCTGCTGAGCTCGCACACCATGTGCGCCTCATCACCCGCTCCCTGTGCCTGCAGAGCCCCGCACATTCTTCAGGGTTTAATCATCCTCATGGGGGGTGGGCAGGTTCCCAGGGCAGTGAGGGAGCCTGGGGGAAGGGAAGGGAAGGGAAGGGAAGGGAAGGGAAGGGAAGGGAAGGGAAGGGAAGGGAAGGGAAGGGAAGGGAAGGGAAGGGGCTGCTCTGGAGCAGAGGAGCCAAAGTCCACATGGCCCCAGTTGGGTTATTTATAAGGGCTGAGGTCAGGGTCTCTGGATCGAACGCACTCATTTTGGCTGCATGTGCTAACGGATCTAGAGATCCAGAGCCCTGAGATCAGCTTCCAAATGCAGCCTGGTCCCCAAGGCACTGAGCCACCGCACCAGCTCGGGCCCACAGCCTCCTGCTCACCAGAACTCGTACACAAAGGAGCCTTAGAGACAGCGCTGGATTAGAGCCGCTCACAGGGCCGTGGGACAGGAGCCAGGACCTCAGCCCCAGCTGCCCTGCTCTCAGCACTGGCACAGTCCTGTCCACAGGGGTGGAAATCCCATAGCCCAGCATGGCTTTCTCGGTGGTTCCTTGCCTGGAGGAGGGGAAGGGAGAGCTGCCATCCCTCTGGCCCAGCTGGGACCTGCCATTCCCAAGGAGCAGCTATTTGTCACCTCCTCCAGGTCTGAACCAGCCTCTCCAGCACTGCTTCTGCTCCAGGAGCATCCCCTTGATGAATCCCGAACATGCCGGGCACAGAGACTCCCTGCTCCCACTGTCCCAGCCACTTCTCTGCCTGGGTGTGGGGTGAGATGAAGCAGGGCACAAACACAGTTAGTGCCAGCACTAATGGGAAGCTGATGTTGCCCAGTCTGGCCAACAAACACTGCTGGGGATCTGTGGGAAAAGCAGGATCCACACTGCAGCTCACGCTCCAGCTGCTGCCTTATCGCTGGCAGCGTTATCTCCTGCAAACTTGAGCTGGAGCTGCTTTGTTTGCAGCTGAGTACGAATGTGTCAGGTTTATATTTATAGATTAGGCCACAATCCCATGGGAAATTAATTTGCCCAACAGCAGAAATTCTCTCATCGCACGCATCAGTCAGTCTGGGAACGGGAACCTCCAGACCAGGGCCTGCAATCAGGGGAACAGCTTAAAATAATAACCACAGGAGGATGCGGGGACTGAGCAAACGATGAGAGCTCCTTCCCAACAGCAAATGTATTGAGTGAGGGGCATTCTGTGGTTCATCCATACATGAGGGGCCGGAGGCTTGGCATGACTCCTTTCTCAACAGGTTCCCCCCGGGGCAGGAGTTGGCTCAGCACGCACATGCCATGGAGAGCCCGAGCAGGGAACTGTGGGTCCTGGACATCACCACATTCCCACCACCTGTGGCATGGCAGCTCTGGGTGCCTGCAGTGAACCAGGTTGTGCCTCAGGTGGGATACATCCGTTGGTGCTCCTGGGGGTGCAAGGCAGAAGACAGCCAATCCCTTGCCTCCATGGTGTGCTCTGGTGG
Source organism: Amazona ochrocephala (assembly GCA_039720435.1). Lineage (NCBI taxonomy): Eukaryota > Metazoa > Chordata > Aves > Psittaciformes > Psittacidae > Amazona > Amazona ochrocephala. Next base: position 83,516,913 of record CM077879.1, read on the forward strand.
ACACCCTGCCTGGCAGCCATTCACTGGGCCTGGGGGGATCCTGCCCTAAAAGCTTCCTTCCCCTTGTAGATGTGGTGCAGATGAGGGTGAGAGCATCTCCCAGCCCACCAGAACCACACCAGATCCACAGTCAGCCCCAGACTGGGGCTGGAAAGTGGTCCAGGGGCTGACAGGACTGTGAAGGGGGAGGAGAAGAGAAGGAGGAGAATGAGGAGCATGGTCTGGAGGGCACTGGTCTCCCAGGCAGCACACACAGCATCAGAGTTCAGGTTCTTTGTGGCTTAGATGGTGATTCAGTGACTGGACCCTGCTTGAACCTCAACTCATGCAGCCAGCACCAGCCACAAAAAGGAAAGGTTCAGTATCCACCATGCCCCAGGTCCATCTCCCTGTGCCACAGCTTCCCCAGCAGAGCCCCCACCACGGAGCCAGGCCTGCTTCCCCCGAGCTAAGCCCTGAGGGCTTTTTCCCAATAAGCCACCTCCAAGCTCAGGACCTCCCTCAGTCACCAGTGCAACCTCATTTGCTCTCTCCATCCTGCTCTTCCCTTTTTACCCGTCCTTAAGCCCGAAGTCCCTTCCAAAGTGAGACTGACTCATCCCACCCCTCTCCATGGAATCCCAGCCGCAGTCCAGCTGGGTCTGAGAGCCAGAGGGGTCCTCATCCCCCATCTGGTGGAAGGGGATGGAGACCCCTTCCCTTTGGAGGCAGCTCTCCTGCAGCTCCATCGCTGCTTTCCCAGCTTTGCAGATAAATTGCACTTCTTTCTCCAAACCCACGGATTCCTGCGAGCCTCAAAATGCTCCTGAGAGCTTCCATCCTGCCTTCCTCCTTGGTCTGCAGGACAAGGGCTGGGCTCGGGTGCTGTTATCGAGCTGGTTAATAAGGCAGGCGAATCCCCTCGGGTTTAATGACTGAATCCAGCCTGTTTTCCCAGGGAGACACTCCCACCGCTGAAAGCACCGCCGGAGCTGGCGGCAGCCCCACTTATCGCCGCAACCACCAAGGCCACGCCAGCCGCTGCTTTTCCCCTCCTTGTCCTCCGGTCTTTTACAGCAAAGCCGTTCCGGGGGCTGAGGGGTGGATGCGGAGGGAGGCTGGGGCGATGCTCCCGCAGCGATGGGGCTCCAGTTTCACACGGAGCCCGGCAGAGGCACGGGGCCGGAGAGGGGCTGGGAAGCAGGATCCCGAGCACTCCGGGCTGGCTCGCTCGCCACATACCTCATTTTCCCATATAAGGCCAAGGAGAGCAATAACTCTTCTGGCAAGCGGATCAATAAAAACAGATGGTGGGCTCACAATTAGAGATTAAGCACATACCAATCCCGAACAAACAGGCCATAAATCATATGTGAGGAGGGTATTTATAGTTTAGATCACATTCCTTCAGTCATTCAAAATGGCCCAGAAAAGGAAAAGAACACAAAACTGCTCTTTTCTGCTCTGTTCCCACCTTGCTTTTGCAAAGCTGCGTTCTCTTCTGGTGGGGGATGCTCCCAGGCCGTGAGCAGGGATCTCCTGGAGGACACTGCCATTGACCATCTATGAGCACAAATCTTGTTAAACGGGCATTTGCCCTTTACAGTAATGGGCAAACACATTTTTAATGCAGAAATTACTGCGTTAAATTAACTTGTTCTAGAAAATGGTAACAAACTCCTTGCTCCTGGGGGGCCAAGCTGGAGGCAAATGCAACACGACAGACAGAAAACACCAGCCAAAACTGATTAGCTCTGAAGATATACTGAGGCCTGAAGAGCAGATGAAGGGTCCCAGGCTTTCCAAAGCACCTCCGTGTCTCCAATCCGGGCCTCTAGGACAGTTAGGAATTACTGATTTTAATGGGAACAAGGGCCTGGGCACTCCAGACTTCAGGAAGACCCATCCCATTGCAAGTCATGCTCTGAACTCCCAGAACTGTGTCAGGAGGATGGAGAGGTTTCCTCTTTGTGAACGCAAAGGACTTCTCCACCTGGCTGTGGGGAGAGAAGTGCTGAGCATCTCGAGATAGCGATCCTGTGGCATTCACTGACAAGCAAGCCTAATCAGCATGTGAAATAGCTGTTAGCTGCCCGCTATCATAACCAGTCTGTTGACAGCACAGCCCGCGTAGTAAATCAGGACTTCAGATCATGAGGCTATCACTGCCCTCTGCAAACTGCTGCTGTGATGTTCTACAGCAGCTCGGCCACCATAGGGCAGCGACATCCCCAACTGCGGGTCAGGGCAGGCTGTGCCTGTGCATTGGGCACCATCGCAGCCATTTCCTCTCAGAAACACGTTTCATGTCAAAGGGCTGCAGGGTGAAGAGAATCCACTGCAGGGGATCCCTGAAGTACTGCTGGGGCTATTTCATGTCAGCCAAGACGCGGGGGCCAGGATCCTTCCCAGAACTGTTTGACCTACCAGCAAGGCTGTAACCCATGTCCCAGTTATTCCATGTGCTTATTATCTCATTCTGGGGCTTTCTTCCAGCAGAGATAAGGCCCATAACTGTCACAGTTTCCTGATACAGACACCATTTGCTGCTTGCAGGACAGTAAACCCGTGACTGACTCCAGCTCCCCCATCAGTGAGCCACCACTGCACTCACCTCACACACACAACTGCTCCAGCCTTTGCCTTTGAGCATGAAATGCACTAAAAGATGCCTCTGTGTGTTTGCTGGAGCAAGGTGGAAGCAGATTTCCCCTGAAGAGAACTCTTTGAGGGAAAAGGTTTGACTTCTTTTTTATTACCAAAACTTCCACATTTTTGCCACCAGCATCTCTCCCTCCCCCGAACCATCTTCAGTAACTCCCGTTCTTTAATTCAAAGCAAAATGCACAGTGAAATCTTTGATGTAAGGCATTCACAAATGGTTAAACTATCAGAGGAGCTTGAAAGTTAGACAGTTCTTGTAGCCTTGAAGCAAAAGCCATCCCTAGTTGTGCTTGCTGCTGTGCTCTGCCCCAAAGAGCCTCCATCAGAGGAAATAAGGAAGATCACACTGCATTTCAACTGGAAAGCGATGCAACAGAAGGCATCCGCAGCTTTGCAGGGTGTCACACTGCTGAGACCAAGCAGGAGCATCCGGGACGCAACTGGGTAGCAGGTGGATGATGCCTGCCCTGGTTTTAGTAAGCCTGCTGCCACCCCAGCTCCATCCCTACTGCCTGTGGAGGTGGCAAACTGCAGTGAGGAGCTGTCAGCAATCCCCTCCAGGCCGTATTTAGCAATCCCCAGCACTGGGGATGCAGATGAGGTGTGAATACTGATTGTGGTTGCGTTCCTCCCACACCCCTGGAGCCATTCCTGGTGATGCCTCAGCTCTGGACCTGCTCCCTGGAAGCAGGGGAACACGTCTCGCTTTCAGCCTCATCCACCTCCACAGCAGCACTGGCTTTCACCCAGGCAGACGTTGCTGATGGAAATGCCACCCGTCCCATCCCCATGAGTCACTTCATTTCTCCACCCCTTTGGGCACCTGCTCTTTGCAGGCTCAGCTGAACCTTCCCTGGGGACTTGTGGACATCCTCTGCAGTGATGGTGGCCGTGGAGGGCTCGCGCTGGGACAGGTCCAGACCACGGCAGAGCCATCTCCCCATGGGACAGTTGCACTGGTGTGAACCACGCTGCAAAGCCCATCTGCCCCTGACGCAGGGTTATTTACAGGCTGTGTTGATGCGATGGACACAGAGCCAGCCACAGGCATTGAATCAGAGCCCTTCAATGAACCATGAGAACCACTGCGCAGGCAGGAGGGAGCCAGCCCAGGCTGCCCGCAGAGCTGGACATGCTCTGAGTACACCTTGTGCTGCCCCGTGCTCTGTGTCAGCTCAAGCAGGGGGACGGGAATGGCAAATATTGCTCAATCAAACAGGAATCGTAAGCTTGTCCATCCATGTTCAACGCACTCACTGGTGGTGGAGGTCCACTTGCTCCTGGGGAACAGCAGCTTCTATCTCATTGCTTTCATCTGGTATGAAACCACCCCAGGAATCCTCTCGCAGTTACTCAGCCTCCTCCGCCCTTGTCAGTGAATGTGATAAAAATCTGCCCTTCCTCAGATTCAAGGAGAAGTTAATCAAAATATTTACACAGTCCTCAGGATCCTGCGCTCATCAGGGTTCTGCGGTGTGCTCATTGCAGCAGGGCCCTTGCGAGCATCGCCCCAGCTCGGAGGAGGAAGTCTCCGGCTGGCCACTGCAGCCCTGTTGCCCATGGGCATCTCCCATTGCCCCCATGGCCATTCCCCTGGGCTCACTCCCCATCCCACCCTGTGGCACTGGCTGCAAGACGTTGTCTGTCAAGCAGCAGAAAGCCTTTCACACCAGCAGAAGCAGGCTGGGGCTCTACTCACTTGCTCATCTGTCTGGGCTGCAGCAATGAAAAGCACAGCACATTAAACCCTGCAGTTCTGCACAGCACGGGACAGGGACAGCGCCTCGGGTGAACCCTGCCCATGGTCTGTCCAGCACAGGGCTAAGCTGCCTATTGTCTGCAGATGATGCACATCCCAAAGCCTGAGGGACCCTTGTCCTGCTGAGCCCCTGCCCATCACCTGAGGGCACCCGGCTGGTGGATGTTGGAATTCAGTGCTGCCGGACGGTGCCGGACCACTGCTCACATGGAGAGATCAGAGCAATGAGCGGAGCTGCACTGCAGCTGGGGATGCTGACAGGCAGTGCTCCACAGGACCCTGCTCAGGAACATTGCTCACATAACAGCAAACACAGTCATGCCAACCCTGAGCTATGCCAGAGAGGATGTGGCTGCCCCATCCCTGGCAGTGTTCAAGGCCAGGTTGGACACAGGGGCTTGGAGCAAGCTGCTCTAGTGGAAGGTGTCCCTGCCCATGGCAGGGGGGTTGGAATTGTATGAGCTTTAAGGTCCCTGCCAACCCAAACCAGTCTGGGATTCTATGATGCTATCAGGTAGTACCCAATGGGACCTGCTTGTCCCCCCCAGGCCACCAGCCCTCCTGTGGTCCCGCAACTCTGTTCACTCAGCTCATCCCACCATACCCAATGGCTGTCTGTCTACCCCACCTTGTCCTACCCAAGCATTCAGCTTTTCCCACTGGTTGTGTTTATTGCCAAAGACCTTCCTAGATGTGACGCCTCATCTGGTGGCCCTTTCCTCTCAGATTTGCAGAAGGACTTGTCATTCTCTGGGCCATCCATCTAGAGAAGCGCACGCAGGCTGCCTCACGCAGCACACTTCAGACAGACATCACGGTCCACAGGTAGATGTGACAAGAGATGTTTTCATGAAGAAGTGCCAAATCCTGTCTGAGAGGACCAAGGTCTTGGTTTGCTTTCATTGACAGTCCCCACACCTCCATTGCACTCAGGCAACATTCAGCAGACAGGAGCTGCCTTCACTGCTGCCTGTGTGTGATTTCATGGCGTGGCCTGCAGCCTGGCTCCTCAGTTTGCATCCCTTTATGAAGCTGTGGTAACGAAGATTAGATGCTATGTTTTATTTCCACCTTTCTCTGCAATTTCCTTACCTGTATGAGCACTGACATGTGGGCCAGCCCCTGCTCAGCCAGGTGAGCCACATCCGCAATGCATTTCATTTGCATCCTGAGTAGCTGTGGTGGATTTCGGAAGTCTGTTTTAGACATCTAAGAACAAGGATCTGGGACAAGGTCACCTTTTTGTTTAGGTTTGGTTTGCTTTCTTTTCCAGGCAGTATAAAGCGGCCTCTGCCGCTTTGCTCCTGCAGATAAGCTTTTCCTGCACCATTGTTGCAGGTTATTTTCCTTGATGTACTCTATTTCTGGCACATGCAGCAAGCCCTCACATCCTTCCCTATCTCTGTGGTCACTGGAGTTCAGTTAAAAATATTTCTGGCCTTATCTTACATTTCCCGTGCTAAATATATCCTTTAGACCTTATTTCTGCCTTATGAATCACCAATCTTTAAACAAGACCCCACTGGGTATCAAGAGCCCCCGCTAAACAAGAAACAGCGCTGGGGTAATACCACAGCAACTCCTGCAGCCTCCTCTCCTGCAGTAGCTCTGGCACTCAGTCTGCGTCCTGCTGGAGTCCAGACGAGCACTTTTCATCCAGCAGAGAAGCATTAGCTCAGCTCTGGACTTTGCTCCCACACATTTTTATCACAGTGCATTTGAAACCACTAAATCTTCTCCTATTAACAGCCCATTTACAGACGGGAAAGGTATTTCTGCAGTCCTGTGGGGGCAGTTTGTCAAGCAGGTTTCACAAATATCAGCTTCCTGTAAATAAAGGCATGAAATATTGGTGGTGGCTCTTCCTGCGCTGGGGGGTTTGGAGCTCCAGCAACAGGTTGCTCTCTGGGTTCAACGATGCTGTTGATATCGGTGGGCATTGGTGTCCTCCTGGGCTCTCACTGGTCCTGAAGGCATTTGCCTGTCCCCCCTTTTGCAAGAGGATTCAAGGCTATGTAATGACCGTGGAGAAGTTCCCACTGGGAAGTTCAGTGGGGCCCCAGCCTTCGGGTCTGTCACACACAGCCCAGGTCTTCACCTCCCAGGAGCACCCCGGACTTGCTTTCCTGCGCAGTTTTCAGCTTGCCTCATGCCTCCTGAGGAACCAGACGGTCCCTGGGCACTTCACGCGGGCCTCACGCCTGACCCAGCAGTGATTGAAGCTGCTAGAGCAGGGTCCGGCTCCCAGCACCACTCACACCAGAAGGTCTCTTGCATTCTGCCATTGGAGGGGGCTGCTGCCATACCCTCGCCCTTCCCCTTCACACCTTTTAACTTCCCGCTCAGGCACCTCATTATAGATGGTTCATCCCGTTGTCCTGCTTTTTGGCTGAATCCAGCAGCTCTGGCTGTTCAGGACTGGCTCAGACCCATGGACTGTGTTCCTCTGCTCTTTCCAACTCCAAACACCACCCGTATAAAATGAAATGCCCCAAACACCATTATAAATGGCTTTATTTTGTTTTGCTACCCCCCAGTGCTGCCTACCACCCAACCAGCAGTGAGGTCAGTGTATCCTAAAGGAGAGCTCAGTGCACATGGGATTGTGCCTGTTTTTCCAAGCCTACCTGCCAGAGCTAATGCACACAGTGTAAAAATACTTGGCATGAGTCACCTTCCAGATTTTTTCCCCTTGGAAGCAGTGGAAATATTCCTCCTACATGCACAGTACGCTGGGTCCGGGTGTGAGTGGAGGGCTATGCCTGCTGCTGTGCCGTGGTGATCACTGCACACCTCCACCCTCACCAGGGTGTCCACAGCAATGTGCTGCTGGCTCTTCTCTTAGCCCTTCCTATGGGGATGCACTGGGGCACCACTGGGCTCTTCCAGCTCTTTGCACAGAGCTGGGTGTTCTGCAGGTCAAGGGAAGATGTCCTCATCTTCCTCTACATGTCCTCTACAGCTCTGGTCCTGAAGCCACCAAGCGTGCAGCTATGGAGTCTTTGCTCCAGGCACTCGCTGGGACAGGAACTTGGTCACATCTACAGAGCTCTCAACTGTGCGTTTTTTGGTTTGTACCTTTGTGCTTCAACCGCTCAACTCCTCAGTGGGGATGAGCACGGCGTGGCAGGCCCAGCATCTCCCTCATGTACCCCTGTGTGCCTTTCAGCTCACTCTGGACTGGGCAGACCAGGTCTGTGTGCTTGCCCAAGGCTGGCTCTGTGGCTCTGGGGTTTTTGCCCAGGTCTTTGCCACAGTTTGGTTTCGTGCTGGGGACGTGGTTTGCCTCCTTGCCAAGCTGCATGACTGGTTCTCAGCTCCCGCCTGGGCTTCACCTTCTTGCATCTTCCACTATAAAAGCATCTCTCCCAGTCCCATTTGCCTGCTGGATGCAGGATATCAGAGACTCCTCCAGTACTTCTATTGTTGGCTTTCACTGAGCTGCACAAAAGCCATTACTAAGAGCATCGAGTGCTGAAATCAGGCTGCCTCCACCCCTCCCTTCCTGTTGGCCTCCATAACCTGCACACACAGCGGTTTAACCACTGCATTGTTTAAGCCCTCTCTCCACACTGTGGGAGTTCCTCCTCTGGAGCTTTCACTGCTCTGTCCTTCCACTCCATGTATTTTCTTGGCTCATTTTCTCCCAGTCCTATGGAAGATCCGACTGCTTTAGAGCCTGGGGCTGTGGCAGAGACACACTTTGGTCTGACGGCTCTGCTCTGGTACAGCAGAATGATGTAGGGAGCCTCTGCAGCAGCCCCCGGCACCTTTCCTCCACTGTGCAGTCCTGTGTTGAGGAGGGAGGCATCGAACATGGGCACCTCCCCTGGGTGCTGGCCTGGGGCTGGATGAGAGCCAGAGCTGTGGGGAGCTGCCCTTGCCTGAAGATGATGGTCACTAACGTGGGTGTTCTTACAGCACATCAGCGCCAAGCTGGCTCAAACAGACCCTCCTGAATACCCACCCCATCCTGTCCTCTGGAGCCCCCAACACAAGAGGGACATGGAGCTGTTGGAGTGAGTCCAGGGGAGGCCATGGAGATGCTGCGAGGGCTGGAGCAGCTCTGCTGTGGAGCCAGGCTGAGAGAGCTGGGCTGGGGCAGCCTGGACAAGAGAAGGCTCCTGAAGGGGAGACCTTAGAGCAGCTCCAGTGCCTGAAGGGGCTGCAGGAAACCTGGAGAGGGGATGTAGGGACAGGACAAGGGGAATGGTTTTAACCTGCCAGAGGAGAGATTGAGATGAGCTCTTAGGCAGAAGCTGTTCCCTGTGAGGGTGCTGAGGCGCTGGCACAGGGTGCCCAGAGAAGCTGTGGCTGCCCCATCCCTGGCAGTGTTCAAGGCCAGGTTGGACACAGGGGCTTGGAGCAAGCTGCTCTAGTGGAAGGTGTCCCTGCCCGTGGCAGGGGTTGGAGCTGGAGGAGCTTTAAGACCCCTTCAACACAAATCACTCTGGGATTCTCTGATCCACTCTCCTGGCTCACACCCAACACCTCCGTGTCCTGTGGCCATCATCACCGTGCAGAGGGTCTCAGTGGCACAATCAGACCATTCTCTGCAGCTCTCAGAAGCACGGTGGCTTGGCTGGACCTTCCCCAGCAGCGCTCTGTCCCTTGGCAGCAGCACAGCCCCAGCAGAGCTGCCCCTGCAGCAGCTCTTGCTCCCAGAACTGGCCCACGCTGGGATCTGGGACTCGACAGATTCCAGACCAAACCCTTCTCGCCCTGTGCTGGGATAGCCCATCAGGAGGTGACCCAGCGGGGTTCCCGTTGTCAGCCCAACGTCTGCCGTGGGATGCAGAGGAAGGAGCTGGGAACACAAACACATCTTCCTGTGCAAATCCCGGCTGCTGGGAGGCTGCAGTCACTGGAACCAGCCCTTTCTCACTGCCTGGCTCTGAGCAGGGCCAGCTCTGCTCCTGCACCATCAGGTGAGCACGTGGCCCGGAGAGCAGGTACCAGGTTCACTCCCTAAGCAGAGACCTTGGGTGCCACAGGAAGAACCTGCTTTGTCTAATTCTGAACACACCTGAAACAGCAGGTTGTGAAGGGATGGGGAGGGAGACAAGAATTCCAGGTAAATCACTGGTGAGGATGGCTGGAGAATCACAGCCCACAGGAAACGGACTGGAGAAAGAGCAAATGAGGGCAAGGGAGGTATAAGCTTTGGTCCATCACTATGTGGACTTCCTGTCCTGGCAAGGCTCAGGGCAAGGCAGCCCCTTCCTTGGTACTGCTGCCAGCAGCATGTCACCCCTGGGGTCACTCACCCTGGAGCCAATGTCACAGGAGCATCAGGGGGACACTGGCGTTGACCAACAAAGGTTCAGGCCCACTGTCTATCTCCAGGAAGCTGGCTGGGATGCTCTCTGCAGGAGATGTGAGAGGGGCTGAGAGCAGAGGGACAGAGAGAACACTGAGCAAACCCCAGAGAAAAGAGGAAAACAATTCCAGGAACCCATGTCCACCACCAAATTAGGGTTGCTAATCTCATCCTGGCATACACTTGAGACTCCAGCTCTGCCCAAGGGCCACCAGCTCCTAGCTCCCAGGAAGGCCCATCGCATCCCACAATGTGTCTTAGAATCATAGAAACAGAATGGTTTGGGTTATAAAGGAGCTTAAAGCCCATCCAGCTCCAATCCCTGCCACGGGCAGGGACACCTTCCACTAGAGCAGCTTGCTCCAAGCCCCTGTGTCCAACCTGGCCTTGAACACTGCCAGGGATGGGGCAGCCACAGCTTCTCTGGGCACCCTGTGCCAGCGCCTCAGCACCCTCACAAGGAAGAGCTTCTGCCTTATCTCCAACCTGAACTTCCCGTTTCAGTTTGAACCCATCACCCCTTGTCCTATCGCTACAGACCCTGATGAAGAGTCCCTCTCCAGCATCCCTATAGGCCCCCTTTAGACACTGGAAGCTGCTCTGAGGTCGCCACGCAGCCTTCCCTTCTCCAGGCTGAACAGCCCCAACTTTCTCAGCCTGCCTCCATATGGGAGGTGCTCCAGTTCCTGAGCATCCTTGTGGCCTCCTCTGGACTTGCTCCAACAGCTCCATGTCCTTCTTATGCTGAGGACACCAGCACTGCACACAGTGCTGCGAGTGGGGACTCACAAGAGCAGAGCAGAGGGGCAGAAGGAGGCTCAAAGAAGAGTTTCAGCTCCTGAAGACACGAGTTGCCTCCTTGTTTAATGTATTACAACTTAACAAGCTTGGACAAAGCAGCTTCAAGTTTCCCCTGGGGGGATTCAGCGAAAGCTGTGATTTATCACGTTCTGCATGGAGCACTTCCCCAGGCTGACTCTCATCAAGTGCTGGCCCAGAACCAAGCTGGGAATGCTCCCCATGGTCACTGACCTGAGCTTGACTCAGAGCAGGGGGAGCACCACAGCATTTCACTGGGATTTCATCCCTCCATCCATGAATACCAAAGCTCTGTGCAAATATTCATCACCCCTCCAAGGCACGGGAACACTGCTGCCATTTTAGAGAAGGAGAAAATGAGGCACGGGATGAAGTGGCTCGTCCATGCTCATACTGGGATGGTCCAGCCAGCCCTGTGACTCGGGGGCTATGGGGGTCCTCACTTCTGAGGTGGGAGATGGAATTTGAGGATTTTGCCTCAATTCCCAAAGACTTCCCAGTAACGGAGTGGTTCTAACGAGGCAGACAGCAATAATCCAGAGAGTTCTCTCAAATCCCTGCTATCGCTTCCAGATATTTTTCTTGCTGATCCTGTACTTGTTTCAGCGCTCCCAGGATGCACCTGCAATGCACACTGCAAGGCACTAATTACTAACCTGGAACTGGTTGTGTTCAGGATCATGAATTTATGCTGCAGGGTCCTTTCAAGTTAACTGTAACAGCCTTGCTGAATCCTGTCTTTATGGAGAGCCAGCCCGGGTGGAGACAAATGGAGGGGAGGAGCAATTGGGATGCTTGGGTTTGGTTCCTTTTAGCTCTGTCACTGACCCTCGGCATGCCTTGGCAGAAGAAGGAAGGTCTAGTGGTGAAGATATGGGCACAGATGCCCTTTGGTTGAGCATCCCGTGCCCAGCCATGGGAAGCAGAGCAGTATTGTTGCCCTGGGGATTTTCCAGAGCCACCACACATAGGGAGCAATGTGGATATATGGCTGCCTAGACTGGGATGTTCCCAGTGCACAAGCAGTGGTTGTTACTGGTGAAAAGGTAACTCTCTCTGCACAGCCACAGGTCCATGTGTCCATGGAAGCTTCCCCAGTCCCAGCCTGTGTTGGAGCTACGATGTACAAGCAGATCAGCCAACAGGCTCATCCCACATGAAAGCTGCTGCAAGTAAAACCAGAAAATATAGTTGTCTCGCCAGCAAGACAACAGCCAAACCAGCCAAGCTGGATGGGAACCGGTCAGGTAGCACCGCTCGCCCTGGCTAGGCTGGGCTGGGAGCAAGGCAACGGGCAGGTTCAGGAAGCACTCCTCAAGCTCTGTCTGGTTGCCTCTGTGTGCAGGCCCAAAAGCCACTTTAGAAGGCATTGGCTACAGCAAGAGGATGATGTGTGATGACCCTTGGTCCCAGCCCCAGATCTGGTTCAGCTCCTGCTGACATGAAAAGTTGAGGTTTCTCCATCTGAGAGATGCCACTCCTTGAGGTGGTGGTTACTTGAGGGGCCCAAAGGTGCTGAAAGAGTGAGTTTGGCTTGCAGGGCTGCAGGATGAGCAGCATGGACATGGTGCAAAAGGGCTGAGGGACACATGCAGACCCCGTCTTACAGGACTGTTGGTGTAGATGGCATTACTCACGGGGCCTGTTCAAGCACCACTTGGCTACAAGACCTCCTCCCATTTTGATGCACGATGACTTGGCTTTAGCTATTTGCTCCTTCAGCTATTGCAAAGAAATGTACGTCTAGGATAATCGGCTCCATGTCATGCCTGGGATGTGGGACCTGGGCAGGACAGCAGGAGGGGGTTTGGAATAGGGATGATTCTCAACCCATGAGTTTGCAGAGCTCCCCCTGTACTGTCTCCAGCCACAAGACAAGCGAATGCAGCCACAAACTCAAGTTTGAATCTGTTATTTCTCATTCAGCAGAAAACAAGGGTAAATCCACCAGGTTTCAGCAAACAAACCCCCCTCCTGTCTTTCCCAGGTGACTATTTCTCTTGCAGCTGATACCCCGCGGAGATGCAGGAGCTCAGCCTCCTTTGCAGCTCTAACCTGTCCCTCCTATGCTGATGGCAATAGATGCTCTTCCAGCTCTTTGCAGGGTCCCCCCACCTGGCATCTGGTGTCCCTGGGGTTAGCGGGAGGGTGCAGGAGGCCAGCAGCACCCTGAGACCTCGTGATGCTGAGCCAGGAGGCTCCCAAAGTGCGCTGCAGGATGCACGCGCTGCAGGATGCACACAGAGCACACAGGCCTGGGAGGGTTTCTGTGCAGGGATTATTTAATTTCTTGGTAAGGTGTTTTTTTTACAGAAATCCGAATCCCAGAACATTTTCTGTAAAAGGAACAAAAGGGGAAACATTCCAGGACAAAACCATTTCGAGTGGAAAAGCTTTTGCTCTGCTTTGGAAATTGGAGACATGGTACAAGCGGAGGGAACACGCCTGCTGGGGGGTCACAGGGCAAAGAGGGGAAGGTGAAAATGTCCACATCCAGATTAAAATAGCCACATCCAGGTACGTCAGCATCACCTCTGTGGCTGTGTCACCAAAGCATCTTCCAGGCCAGTAAATGTGGGCAGCTGCAGATGTTGGACTGAACAGGCGCTGAAGTGGACCACGCTCCTCAGCAGTGTCTGCGCGTCTTCGGGATGGATCTGGCGCAGGACCACTGTGTCTGCGCTTCCTCACTCCTCCTGCAGCCCTGCAGCACATCCCAGCAGGACAGGAAGCTGAGCTGAGCCAGGGCTGCTCTGCCGCAGCACCGGGGAGGCTGCTCAGACCTGCTGAGCATCACTGATCTCCAGCAGCTCCCTCAGAGGCGAAGTGATGCTGGGGTTGATAGGGAACCGCTGAGCGAGCAGGAGCAGGGCTGCACCCATCCTGACTCAGCCCTGGCCTCCACCCAGCTGAAGGCAGGGTGGGTACCCTTGATCTGGGATAAGGGCAGGACTAGGCCATGTGCTGCATTGCTCACACCGCCTGCATCCTCCATCCCCCTGGGCATGGAGCCAGTGAGGAGCCACTGGCCCCTCTCATGCCCAGACCAACATCAGACCTAAACCGCACTGTGAAACACACACACAGGTATTTGCCTTCAAGGGCCTTCCAGGTTTCTACCCTTTACCCAGTTGCCCTGCAGTTATTATCAGGAAACAGTGACAGGATGATAGAAAACAGCCTCAGGCTGCTCCAGGGGATGTTTAGATGGAGATGAGGAACAATTCCTTCCCCAGAGGGTGCTCAGGCATTGGAACAGGCTGCCCAGGGCAGTGCTGGAGTCACCGTTACTGGAGGTGTTCATACACCGTGGAGGTGAGGTCCTCAGTGCCATGGGTTAGCGGTGGCCTTGGCAGTGCTGGGAGCGGTTGGACTGGATGAGCTTGAAGGTCTTTCCCAACCCGGTTGATTCCATGGTTCTATGGAACACAACTTGTTCAAGCAGCACAGGCCATATTTTCAGCTGGTGCAAAGTGACATCCCCAGAGCAGCCCTGGGAGCCGAGCTGCGTTTCCCTGCTCACCATGTTCCCCATCTCTTGTGAGCAGCAGAGCCCTGCACCACGGCCCAGCAGCTTAGAAGTGTTTGTGACTTCTTCAGTGCTGGGGAGGAAAGAGCTGGTGGCTGGGAGCGGGCCTGGCAGGCACTAGGGAAAGGCACAAGTGATGGAGAACCATCCTCCTGCCATAGGTGTTCCCAGCAGGCACAGGCTGCCGATGCGGGAGAGGCCGTGGCCACGGGACAAGAGGCTGGAGCTCTGCATGGGGAGCTGGAGCATCACAGAATCAACCGGGTTGGAAAAGCCCTTTAAGCTCATCCAGTCCAACTGCTCCAGCACTGCCGAGGCCACCACTGACCCATGGCACTGAGTGCCTCAGCCCCACGGGGTGTGAACACTTGCAGGGACGTTGACTGCAGCACTGCCCTGGGCAGCCTGATGCTCTGATTTACTTCAGGTCTGAATCCCACCGAGCTGCAGAGTATGTCTGTGTGAGAGGGAGAGGTCGCTGATTAAAGCCAGTCTCATTCACACTCCCTCAGCCCAGGATATCAGATGAATTTGAATAGAAACAGCTGAAACTCATATGTACATTACATGCAGAAAACGGTGTTAAACTGGAGTCAAGGGGGAGCTCAGATACCAGTAGTTTGGGGTGAATAATATTACAAGGTCATTGTTATGAACCTAAACCTTAATGTTATAAATCCAGGAAATTCAGAGCTGAGGTTAATCGTCAGGGAATTTCAGGCATGCCAGGAATGCAGAGATCAGGCTCCAATCACCTGTAGTGCAAAGGGAGAAATGAAACACATCTTTAAAAGCGGATTACATCTAATCCAACCACAACGGATGTGTCTTCCTCTGCGGAGCAGAGCAGCACCCCCAGCAAAGGAGAGAAAAGGGGGGCAGAGTGTGGTAGTGAATTAGCAAGCACAGTAGCAGCCAGCTCCCGTGCAGGGATCTGTGTGGTCCAGCCCTGCGCAGGCAGGGCTTGTTATTCGCAAGCAGGAGTGAGGATGTTTTAGAGACCCAGGGGACATAAAAACAGGGAGGAAATGTAATTCATGCGTGTCTGAAGGGAAGACTGCAATTGAATGGTTGAGCTGGCAGAGCTGATGATGGGTGTGCTGGGCCATGGAGTGCCTGTGGGCATCCAGGGCCATGCCCCTTCCCATCTGCTTTGCAGCCAGGGCTGCTGCCCACCACAAGTGTTTCTGCTGCAGGGACACATCCAGTCACAGCAGCACTGGCAAAGTAAAGGCCAGTGGGAACTGGGGCCAAGCAGCCCATGTTGGAGAGACTGGAGCTGTAGCATGGGGCAGGCGGGCACAGGAGCTGCAGCCCCTGTGCCGATGGGCAGAGGGAGGATGTGCCTGTTTACAGCAAGGTTCCTGTGCAGCGTTCAGGGATGGGGGGCAAGCAGAGAGGTTGGGGTGAGTACATGGGAAAGCCGGACTCTGCTGTGGGCTGTTTACTGGGAAGCATTGCCCACACACGGGTACCCCCAGCAGTGACACCACGAGTGAAGGGCTCAGTCCAGACCGAAGATGCCACATCAGCGCCTCGGCACAGCCAGCACCCTGCCTGCAAGGGGGCTTTGCTCAAGGACCCTCTTCCAGCCGTCACCTACTGTTTGCATCCAGTCCTTGGTACCAGTGGCGCACCCCACTGCGCCCTTGGACTCGCAGTTAATCCCTGGTGGCAGTTTGCTCCTTGGACGTACCAGAATTCACCCCTTTGGTGCTGGGAGCCCCACGCTGGCTCAGCAGGTGGGCGGCACAGAAGGGTTAAGTCAGCAGCACAGCAGTTAATCAGATTGGAATCCAGTTCAGTTGCAGGTTCCTGTGATCCTTGATGCCTGCTCCTACAAAGTGATGGAAAATGACAAATATTTATCCCCTCTCTGTCAGCGGCCCTTTATCTTCCCACACTGTCATCAGGCTTTTCCAGCCTGGCTTTTGGGAGGGGAGAGTGTAAGCAGATACTATATAAGGGTAAAAGCTGGTTTGGGCAGCTCTCAGCTTTTGCATTCGCAGCATTCCTGGGAGGAGAGGCTGGGGCAGGAGGTGTGAGACACCAAGGTAGATCCAGAGGACCCAGATGCTTCCTGTGGCTCCCAGTGCCCCAGGTGAGGAGGTGCCTGGTCCAGGGGGCACAGCACTGCAGGTACCTTTGGTGGGGCACAATAAAGGGGGAGTTGGTGCTCCCCTGTTTAGGGAGGGATGTGTAAGCCCTGTGTTAGCTATGGGATAACCTGCAGGTATCCTGGAGCTGAGGAAGGCTTTTCTCGCTGCTGTGCAGGGGTGACAAGGTGACTTGTGCTGCTGCATTGCTCTCACACCCCCTGCACCCGGCCTGCTGGGAGCACATGGGCAGGCACAGATCAGCGCCTTTGGGAAGGCAGGGGCAGGGCAGCCAAGTGGCTACAGCAGCCACATGAGTCTGCGCTGCTACACATGCGGTGACACTGTGCCCTGGCACCGGCCATGGGCTGTAAGGGAGGGCTGAGCCCTTACCAGATAAACCAGGGGTTTTCCCAGAGAAGCAGTGCTGTGAAGAGATGCAGCTGCAGCCTGAGCTCCACCGGGCTTCTCCGGGGATCACCAGCGCATCCTAGTCCCCTGGTGTTGAGGCAGGAGGCCAAGCAGGAGCTCAGGCTGCGGCCATTGCCCATCTCTCCTAAAATCCTACCTGCTTTCTCCCCAGCTGCCCAAAGCTCGGGGGGTTGAGAGGCCATGCCCTGACCCTCTGAACACAGCCACCCTCCTCCTGGCCCTGGCTGCTGGGCACACAGTTGGGTGCCGGTGAGCTGTGGTGCTGCCGAACATGGTGCTTGCTGGCTACACCAGCCCCACGCACACAGCCCAGGCAGGGACTCTGCATGTGGACCTGGCCAAGGGCGATGCTGAAAACCCTCTTCTGCAGCACTTTTAGCTGCTTCCGTTGGAAAACCTGAGCTGGGAACAGGGAGTTGTGAAAGCATCTCCCAGTGAACAGGACATGCCTGGCCACAACCAGTTTGCAGCTACACAGAATCCCAGCCTGGTTTGTGTTGAAGGGAACTTAAAGCTCCTCCAGTTCCAATCCCAGCCATGGGCAGGGACAACTTCCACTAGAGCAGCTTGCTCCAAGCCCCTGTGTCCAACCTGGCCTTGAACACTGCCAGCAATGGGGCAGCCACAGCTTCTCTGGGCACCCTGTGCCAGTGCCTCAGCACCCTCCCAGGGAAGAGCTTCTGCCTAAGAGCTCATCTCAGTCTCCCCTCTGGCAGGTTAAAGCCATTGCCCTTGTCCTGTCCCTGCAAGCAAGCCCTTGTGCAAAGCCCCTCTCCAGGTTTCCTGTAGGCCCCCTACAATCATGGGCTGATGCTGTTGAAAACAGCTCCGGTAATAATGCAGGTATGTGGGTGACATGGCTATCACATGAGTGCTCAAGCTGGGGATAGTGATGGCTTTGCACAGCCTGAACCAGTGGCTTTGCTTTTCCCTCGGGTAGCTCAATCCCCAGCTAATGCACCAGAGCTGAGAGTGTGCCCATGGAGCATGGCCCCAGTATTTGTCACTAGTGGCCCCTCATCTCCCTCCTGAGGGCTGAAATTAGGGGATTTCCTTCAATTTGTAGCTCTGCTCATCTCTTCTGTGCTGTTTCATCTCTTTCTGTGCTCTCTACACCACTCAGAACCATTACTGCTCAGTGCCATAGGAATGGTGCTAGGCTGAAAAGGGGGAGATTCAAATTAGACATTAGGGAGATGTGCTGAGGCGCTGGCACAGGGTGCCCAGAGAAGCTGTGGCTGCCCCATCCGTGGCAGTGCTCAAGGCCAGGTTGGACACAGGGGCTTGGATCAACTGCTCTAGTGGAAGGTGTCCCTGCCCGTGGCAGGGGTTGGAACTGGAGTAGCTTTAAGGTCCCTTCAACCCAAACCAGTCTGGGATTCTGTGATTCTATTTAAACATAATCACTGTACGAGCTCTCCCCTCTGTGCTTATTTCCCCATGATTTTACATTGAAAAATCCCTTGCCTCTGCCCTGGAGCCTCAGCAGCGCCTGCAGGGGTTGTTCAAGCAGAAAACAATACATAAAAAAGATGTTTTCTTTTTCTCAGCAGCAGGTTCAGTTTCCACACTGTGGAGACCTGGTGTGGATTGAACACCAACAGAGAGATAAAGTTACAGCTAAGAAATAACAAACTAATAAAGTCATGACAAACATTTGAGCTACTAAAAAAGACATTCACTGCAGCCTCTTGAACCCCAGGTGTAAACACATGGCGGCAAGGAAGCCCCTTTTCAATGTACAGAACCGAGACCCTTCAGCACAGGGGGGGGAAGCTGCAGCGGCTTTGTCCTCAGGTTCCCTTGAAGTCATCTGCTGGATGGGTTCATTACACTGATGTAACTGGGCTGTGTGGGCTCTTCAGCCAGGCTGTGGAAGGTTAAGTGAAGGTGGCTGCAACCACTCCTATGTGATAACGCAATGCCTGGTGAGCTGAACCCAACAGAGGTCTGCCCTCAGTGAGAGCAGAGCATCCTCCAGTGCCTTCCTGCAAAGTCAAAGACCAAGGTTAACATCCAGGGTGATTAATACCCTGTTTGTTTGTTTTGCAAACATCTCTTCAGATGCTCAGCCCAATCTCATCCATCTTAAGCAGATGAGAAAAGGCACAAGTCCAATTAAAACCAAAATCATTGAATGGTTTGCAAATCATCTTTATCTTCATCCTAAAGCTCTACCAAGCACCGGTTCTCCTCTGTGTCTGGGAGCAGTTATGGAGGAGTCAGTCCCTGGTTTCTCCATGCCCCTGACGTGGGCTGCACCCACACCCTGGTGGGAAGCGGGAACGCTGCCTGTGTGGGAGCAGGGAGGTGACCTTGGGACCAGCAACGGTCACAGAATGGGGAGATGATCATAGGAACAGGGAGATGACTGTGAAAATGGAGTGATGATCAGAAGAACAGAAAGACAACTGTGGGAACTGGGTTATGCTCATGAGAGTGGAGAGGTGACCATGCTGGAAGCATCCTGCTTGCCATGGTGTCTGCCCCTTCAGACCCTGGTGTCTCATTGTAGGAATGGTATTTCTGCACTTCTTGACAGCCATTTCTGTGGTATCCAGCAGGTTCAAGCTCTGGGCTGTGGCTGTCTCCCTCCTGTCCCATGCAGTGCCTGGATTTTCCACACAGAGAGCTCAGGATAGCACCATTCACTGGTGGGAACAAGCAAACATCCCATGGCTGAGTCATGTCTACCACGATTGGTGACTGCCTTCAGGTGCCCGGGTGGGACTGGACACTGCTGGCAGGATCCCAGTGCTCAGGCCAGCACCAGTGCCACAAGGGGATGAGCACAGCGGGATATTCGAGCTCACTTTCCCTTTGGCATCTGGTGAAGCACTGGTGCACATCTGCCGATGGAGCTGTGCCATGTGGGCTCTGCCGGGGTTAACTGCTCCTCACCCTGCTCATCCTCACCGGCCCCAGGGAGTTCATTAGCTGGGACCAAGGCCAGATTGATCCCCCTCTGTCCCCTCCCATCCCTCCTCCCCAGCCCAGAGGAGGGGCTGGTACATGAGCTATGCACACAATGACCAGCTGACAGCTGAGTATCGGCTTGCTAATTACACCAGCAGGGTTCAGTCAGTCATTAAACTGGATCCAATGAAATTGAATTAGATGGTGGCCGTGGGCTACATCCCAGGGTGAGCCTGGCTGCCAGGGCCTGATGGAACTCTATGGAGGAGGCTGGTAAAGACCAACTGACTCCTTTGAATGTAACATGCTAAAGCAAACTGCATGTGATAACTGATAATGGGAGGAGACCACCACCCCCCCATTCAGGAGTACTATCGTGCCAGTTGCACAGAGGTGAGCTGGACCAGGACAGAGATCCTTCATGCCTGTGAGAGCATTAAGTGAAGTATCAACATATGAATGGAAGGGGTGAGCTGCAGCAGATGTACCCTACAGCCACTGGGTTTGTCACAGTCTCTGCTAGACACAGGACATGCTCTTCTGCCCCAGCCTCAGAGATCTCCTGCGCTGGGGAGTGACAGAGATGTGCCCAAGGCAGGCAACAAGCCCAGCAAAGCTGCATTTTGCACTCTGGGAGCAGCACTTGCACATGCTTGGTGTGGGCACAAATGGCGAGGCCAACCTTACAGGGCAGGAAAGCCACCAAGGAGCCCCAGAGCAGTGGCCGTGCTGCTGGAGCTGCCGAGCAGGACGAGCCCCTGACCTGCTGGGCTCAGACCCAGCCTTTGGGCCCATGGATGGACAACTGGAAGGGTTCCTGTTGGCTCTGAGAGGTATTCACTAAGAGACCAGAGAGGAGCTGTGGTGCCAGGCTGCTCCTGAGCAGGCGGCAGCTATAAAAAGCCCTGCAATTGCCTTCCAAGCTGGTGATTCAACACCAAAATGCACAAGCAATATTAAAGCTGCCTGCCATGCCAACTGCTGGCTGTCTCCAGCAATAAAAATGCCGTAAATCAGCACCGATTAAAGGCTGTGCAGAGCCTGACAGGAGGCTCCAGCTGAGGCTGGGAAAATCCCTGGCACACCGAGATTGCTGGGGCAGGACCTGCGTGCCGGTGCTTGCCACCCGCAGGGGCCTGGAGATGGTTGCAGGGTGCAGGGCTGTGTGAGGGTTGTGCAGGGTTAGGAGAGCTCGCAGCACCTGTGCCCGTGTCCGGACACGAGGCCCGGCTTGGGAATGGTTTTCTGTGGTTTTCCAAGCAGACACAAGCTCTTGGGGTCAGGTCTGAAGCTGCTGCTGGCCCTGGAGACTGCTGCGAGCCTGGTGGGACCTGCTGTATGCTTGGGCATGTCCAGGGCTCCTGGGGTGGACCCCAAGGAGCTCACAGCTTCTTGCAAGGCAGGGAGGCATCCCAGGTGCATGGTCTTCAGATATGGGCCCTGGGCACCCCGGATCTCTGCTCCTCAGGGAAGGTTCCTCCTGGGGTCTGCCAGGTGCCATCCTCAGCTCAGCTTTTGATCATTTGCTCCCAGAGGGGGCTCTAATGGTTTTTTCTCCTCTAGGGCACATTAGGGCATTCAAAGAGCCACTGAGGGGGCTCTGGAAGCTGGGATCTGCAGAGCTGGGATGCTTCCAGGCTTGGTTTCCAGCATGGTTCCCATTCTGTTGCAGCAGCACAGATCATGGGCTGGGGGACACCTGGGGCAGCCCTGGCCAAAATGTCCCCTCTATTCTCAGTATCCCACCCCAGCCCTGCTGAGAACAGCTCTGCTGTGCCTTTGCTCCTCATCTAGTGGCCACCAAGGTTATGCCCTGATGGGAACTTGTCAGCACTGTTTCTTCTTTGCTGAACCATTTAATTGGGTAAAAAATGATGGGTTTAGTTAAGTCGCTCCCAGAATGGTGTGGCTGGTCCCAAATGGAGGTTCTGGCCCAAGAGGAATGGTTTGGTCTCTTCAGCCCAGCCATGGGCTACTGCAGGTCAGCCAGTAAATGAGCCCTGGGCAGCTGCCCCTGCCTGCTCCCCGCCACTAAAAGAGCTTTGGTGCAGTGACCTCTTCCAGGGCATCCCCCCAGTTTCTGCCCAGCCCCTCCAGCACAAGGCCAGCCCAAACCCTGGGCCATGCAGGGCACTCGTGTTCTTTGGCTTCTCTTTTGTCTCCAAAACCGCCTGCTGGGTTTGCCCAGCTGTAAATGGGGCATTTAGTTCAAACTGGGGATCATTCTGTGAGCCCGGGCAGCATGGCCAGAGAGACAGTGGCAGGAAAGCGAGGGGATAAAGAGGGTTTCCAGTCAGGGTAGCCAAGGTGGGTCCTGTACAAGTGCTGATGCACAAGCCCTGCTGAAGGGAAATGGAGGTGGGGCATGAGAGAGCAGGCTACAAATAAACCTCATGTCCAGAATGCGAGGAGGGGAATCTTTCCCATTGGGAGAGGTATGTGTGATGTGCTCGTCCTGCTGGCATCCAGGCACCTAATCTTGCAGTTGTGCTGAGTAAAGGCCACTTCTGGACAGGGCAGTGGAATGTGCCCTTTGAGAGTGGCTCCATGAGAACCCTCCACTGTATTCTTCTGAAGTCTGCAAAATCCTGTCTAGGTTCAAGTTGATGATCTCCTGAGGCCCATCCCAGCTGGAATTAGATATGCTGATCCTACAGTGACCGAGAATATTTATTTCCAACCTTTCTGCTGTATAATAGCTCAATCCCTTTCCTTGATAAACACTCCTGCAAGCAAGGAGTGCTTCTGCAGCGCGAGCTGGTGTCACTGAGGTGGGAATCCAGCCTGGTGAACTGCGAGCTCCCAGCCAGAGAGAAGCAAAAGGGCAGCTCCCAAACCTGCCGCATGCGGTTTTCCTGGGGATACTTCCCCATCCTGGGGTGTGGTGAGTGAGGCGGGGGAGGACAGATCCTGCTGCGAGGGGAAAAGGGAGGTTCAGCTTTCTGGCTGGTTTTAAGCACAGGCTTGTGAATGAGCCCTCCTTTTCCTCGAGGGCAGAGAAACACATGCCAAACCCTTGAGCGGAGGGCGGAAAAGTCCTGCTCTGCCTTCCCAGCTCTGCTCCTTCCCAGTGTGACGGATGGCGGAGAGGGAAAGAAAGAGAGGAAACCAATAGTGGGGAGCAGAGGTCCTCTGTGTGTGTCCAGGTCTCGCTCCTACATGATGGCAGCAGCGTGTTCAGAGGTGGATCTCATCCCGCATTTGCTGCTTCAGCTCTTCCTGTTCAAAGAAGCTTGAGATGTTCCATGGAGTGTCTTGGTTTCCAGCACCACGTAATAGAAAACAGCCACATGGATGTTGGAGGCTTGCTTGGGGGATGCAAAGCTCCCACCCTCTGCTCAGATCTCGACTCATTTGCTGCAGAGGTGGTTATTTTTGCTGATCTGACATCAGGTTCACAGCAGCCTGTCCAACCAACCCCTGTGCAATCCCCTTTTGTGAGTAAGGAGCAGACTTTCCATTCCTGATTTAGCTAACTTTTTAAACTATCCAGGACTAAAATACATGATGGGTGAGATGATGAATCTCATATTTGGTGCTGATCCCTGTGCGGTGCCCTGGAGAACACCTCCTGTCTCAGAACGTCTCCTATTGCCATATGAGATAAAACAAATGGCGCGGCCCTGGAGAGCAGCATGCTTCAAGAAATAAGTGTAACCTCATCTTACTGTGATTTATTACATCTTGGAAAGCTTTGAAACTCCAGCATTAAGCATGAGGCATGAATTTCCAATTCCTTTCAAGCTTCTACCATAGAAATATTTACTATAAAGCAATTTTATTGTGGAATAATTTTTCTTTTATTCCTACCCTTCTCTGTGTTTTGATCCCATGCAACAAAGCAGGCAGTTATTACATGAGCCATCCTACCTTTTCCTCACACCTTCCTTCTGAAGGTGTCAAAGGACATTATACATCAAAAGTGATCTCATCCCTGACATGGCAAATGGGCATAATGAAGCCTTTTCCCTTTGCAGGGTGAGTAAGGGCAGGGAAGGTACCATGGCCACCCAAAGCCCCAGCAGGTCAGGATTTGAACTGGAAACTGAAGCCACGTAGATTTTATTCATGTGTCCCCTCGTTACCTCTAAACACAGACCATGTCTGCACATACGCAACTGCTGCATTTAAATATTTAACTCTAACCCCTGGCTCAGTACGGTTCAGTACTTGAAGCTATGGAGAAAAAACATGACCCAGAAAGATGCCAAGATGTCCTGATTTGCAGAGACGTGGGCTCCTGGGGGAGGCCAGAGCTGGGCCTGGAAGTGTTGGAGCTGTGCCCAAAGCCTGCCGCAGTCGGGGAGCAGGGCAGGGAGAAGGACTCCAGTCTCTGCAGGAAGCAAAGGTGCCAAATAATCAAGGAATGAGGGTTGTTTGGCTTCTTTGTGGGTGCTGGTAGGGACATGGGACAGAACAAACAGCAGTTGGATGTCGGTTGCGTGTTCTCCCTGTGCAGAAGTTTGTTCTGCTCAGCAATGTCCAAACCAGACTGCGGATGGAGGCACACAGCACCTGGCACAGAGATGAGCTTTCCAATACATGCTACCAGTAGTAAGGAAGGCCTCTAAATTAGAAACAAATGGAGCATTTCTTCCTAAATTGTCCACATTGTTTTAAAAATCTCAAGCATTGCTCTAAGCTCAAGCTGTTCTTATTTACCTGCTTGAGTTCCAGCTCTGGAAACACCCATGGGACATGGTTTGCTTTAAGCACATGTATGCCCTAGTAGCAATGGTATTGTTAACCTTCTGTTTAAAGGCAGGGAAACAATTTTAGGATTAGGGTCCAGCTGAGTTTCTATTTCAAATAAAAATCCTTTATAAAAGACTTTTCTTTCAGCTCTTTCCAGTCTCTGCTCTTTCTGCTTCCCCTGGGGAAGAGGGAAATATCATCTTTCCTTCTATGGGTTAAAGCCATTGAGTGGATTTGGGGAATACCTTCCTATAACAGCAGCCTGGATAAAAATAATTGTGCGATAAAAATACTAACTCAGTACTATAACCCTGACACACTCCCCATGGCATCCGCAGGATCCTCAAAGATTTTCCATGGAAATCATTTTCTAAAAGAAACTAAACTCCCGAACAGCTCCTATCTAGGATAACGTTTTCTGTGCAGTGTTTCTCTTTCTATTTTGAAGGATGCTGTGTGCCTAAAAGTGGAATTTTTGTGTCTGCAGCCTGAAGGTTGTGGAGGTGCTGCCCCGAAGCATGAGGCCATCCAGGTGAGGGTGCTGAACCACCTCGAGTGCTCACTGCCCCATGGGTGACTGCAACTGGCCCATGATGCTGATCCCAATGTGCTCCTCAGGCTGCTCCGACAGAGCCCTGGCATCACTCTGTGAGTGCTGGTGGAGACCTCGTGTCTGAGCAAGGGAAACTGCACACCCCGGGAATGAGGCACGCCGGGTGCCTGCGCCCTGAAGCCTCGGTGCTGGCCTTGCTCTGCTCCCCGGGAGTGGCCGTCCTTGCAAAGCAAAAACCAGGCGGGAGTAACCAGTTCAGCCTCTGGCTTTCATCTCCCTCTGCCCGCCAACACCCTGGGTTTTCGGTGAAACAGGATGTGCGAGGCCTCCCACTGACATGGTAATTGAGACTTTCATAGAAATCCAAGCGGCAGGAGTTGCGCATGAGCTGATGGGAGATGAGCATGAGCTGGGTGCGGAGAAGAGCAGAGGTGACCGAAGGGTTTCCAGCTCCGTGTCGGGAGCCTGGTTCCCCACTTCATCACCTCCCTTTTTGAACCAAGCAAAGTGGTATTGGAATGGCAGGTGCTGCTTTGAAACACTTCCTTGTGCAGGTAGTCCACAAAAGCAGAGGGGAAATGGGAGGAGACATCCTTATTCCCATCCCCGGCCCTTCCTGGGATCCCCCACTGCAGCCGCACCCCTTGCCATGCTTGATGCTCCTCCTGTCACTTCTCCCTGCTCCTCACCCCGCTCTCAGTCCTGTTCAGAAGGATCTGTCGCAAATTCCTTCCACTGTAATAACTCTCTGAGCCCCTCGCACTTGGTCTGGGTGGAGGAATGAAACCCACAGCAATGGGAACCCTTGATGCTCTCAGCTACTGCTCACGTGCGGGGCTGGAGTGAGCAGGTTGTGCCCATTCCCTGGAGGCTGGATGCACCGTTGTTCCTTGTCCTGTCTCTGGGCACCACTGAAGAGCCTGGCCCCATCCTCTTGGCACTCGCCTTTGAGATACTGCTCTGCATTGGTGATGTCCCATCTCAGTCTGCTTTTCTCCAGACAAACCGGGCCCAGCTCCTGCAACCTCTCCTCATAGGAGAGATGCTCCAGACCCCTGAGCATCTTTGTGGCCTCCTCTGGACCCTCTCCAGCAGCTCCTTGTCTTTCTTGTCCTGAGAAGCCCAGCACTGGACACAGTGCTCCAGATGTGGCCTCACCAGGGTCAGTAGAGGGGGAGCATCACTCCTGTGGTGCTGTGGGGGCTGTGGGAAGTGTGGGTGCTGTGGGAGCTGTGGTTGCTGAGGGGACTGTGGGGGCTGTGGGTGCTGCGAGAGGTGTGGGTGCTATGGGTGCTATGGGAGCTGTGGGGGCTGTGGGTGCTGTGGGGGCTGAGGGGGATGTGGGCGCTGTGGGCGCTGAGGGGCGGCTCTCGGGCAGCAGCAGGCGGTGCCGGGTCCCGCTTGTGCTGCCGGTGCGGGTCGGCTGTCATTGACCAACCGCGCAATGACAGCTGCGAGCGGCCCCCGCGGCCGCGGCGGAGCTCCCAGGAGTGCGGAGCCGGGTCCGGGCGCTGCGCCGCCATCCTTCCGGGGCCCCCACCTCAGCCGAGCGTGAGCGACCCGCACCGCGGCCCGGCAGCGGGGCCCGGGGCTGGGCAGTGCCCGCCTCCTGCGGCCGAGATTCCCGTTACCGCTCACGTCGGCGGAGGCCCGAAAATCTCCTTTATTGCCCCAAAACCCCGCCGGGCGGGGGGGCGGCTGTGGGTGGGTGAGGGGACGCGCGCGCCCGCCGCCCGCTGCACCACCGCGCGCGCCGCCCGCTGCAGAGCCGGGGCCGCGCCGCGCCCCCCGCCAGGCGTGCTGCAGCGCGGGGCGGGGCCCGCCCTGACGGGCGTTGGGGCTAACCAATGAGAGCGGCGCACTGGGCCGCTGGGCGGGCGGATCCCACCAATGAGCGCCGAGGGGGGCGGGGCGCGGGTGAGGGGCGGGGTTTGGAGGGTAGCGTGTGGAGGTTGCTATGGCCGTGGCTGCAGAGCGGCCGCACCACGGACCAATGGGCGAGCGCGCCGGGGAGAACGGACGTGGCCGCAGTCCAATGGGAGAGCGGCTGGCGACGGGGGCGGTGCCGGCGGCGGCGGCGCGCGGGGGGCGGAGGGCTCGGTGTGGCGCTAAAGGCGCGCGGCGGCGGGAGCTGCGGGATACGGCGGTGGCGGCCGGGCGCGACCCAGGTGAGGCGGCGGCGGAGGAGAGCGCCGGGCTCCGGGCCGCCCGTGGCGGCTGCAGCGGGGCAGGGGGAGCTGCGGGAGGGGGGCGCTCACCGGGGGCGTTCGGCCGGGCCCGCCCGCGGTGGGGGTGGGGCGGGGGCGGCGGCGGGCCCGGCACACAAAGGCTCCGTTGTGCGGGCCGTGCCGCCGCATCGTCCCCCGCCGCATCCCGGCGCTCCCGGCCGCCGCGGTGCGGGGCGGTGCGGTGGCCATTTTCTGCCTCTCCCGCAGCCTCCTGCGCGGGGGGGGGGGGGTGGGGCTGGGAGGGGGGCGCGCGCGGCGGGGGTATGGGGTTGGGGGGTTCGGGTCGGGCGCACCGCTCCCGGTGCCCCCCGGGCCGAGCCGCTCCGGCCGCCTCCTTTGTCCTGCGGGGGCAGCGCGGTGGCGGTAGCGGCCCCTCCGTCCTTGGGAGCGGTCGGGAGGGCCGCGGGGATCCGCTCCCGTCCCCGCCCCGCGCCCCTTTGTGTGCAGGAGCCGAACATCTGTAGGTTTCCCCCCTTTGCAGCCACCGTGTCTCGGGAGCGCAGGATTCCTGCATGAGCAATGTGCTCGTTTGGGTGCTGGATTTGAATGCCATTGTTGGCAGCGCAGCCCTGCGTTCGGGTGAGCTGCGCCTCGCTTCACTGCTGCAGAGGGTCTTTTGTCATGGGCTCTGTGCGGTTAAAAGCCGAAGTGGAAGAACGGCCCCGCAGTGTGTGTGACCCCCGGTGCCCGGTGTGTGCTCGGGAGCGGCCTGGAGCCGTTCGTTCTGGTCCTCACCTCTGATTCTGCCGGGGAAGAGTGGTTAATTTAGTGGTGTGCGCTGTGCTTGACCTCCCGGTCTCACTGCATCTCACTGTGCAAGGCTGGGGCCGAGCTCTGTGATACGTGTGTCGGGAGCTTCCCCAGGCTTGGCACCGAGGGCGGCGGTGGTGCGTCGGGTCTTTGTTGGAATCTCAGCTGTAGTCTCGCACTGTGGAGGCAAACGGCTTTCTGCACTGGGGTGGGAGGCTCGGCTGTTCACTTTGGGGGCTTCTTGAGCCCAATGTAGCATTCCTTGACTGATATGTTCATTATCCTGGCTGAGGAGCCCAGCTGCTGCCTCAGGTGTCCCCTCATCGATTCCCTCTTTCTTTGGTAAATTGCTCTCTCCGAGGCTCCTCTGAAATACTTTAACTGTTGAGTCATCACCTCTTGGTTTGAATGAAGCCGGCTGTAGGAAACGGTCTGCTGCTCCTCAAACCTCTGGAGCCTTCAGTGACTTATGCTTACTTTACATTCAAGTTGGACAGTGGATCCAGTGTCCCTGTGTAGATGGAGACCCAACTATTGTGTGTAATTACACATCCTCCTGAGCATGGGTGTGTTTCCGAGCTGCCATCAGGTCACATACCATACTGTGAGAGATGGCAAGCCTTGTTTGCGAAACCTTCCTCACTTTTGAAGCTCACCTCCAGGTTACCTGCAGGAGGAGGCTGCCATTAGCCATTGGAACGTGCTTCAGGAGAAAACATCTGGTGTGTAAAACCCAGCGTGTTTAATAACCTGAGTACTGAGTGTCAGGCTTGACCTTGCTGCTCCTCAGGCGGTTACAGGTGAAACTGCTCGCTCCAGGGATCCTGGATGTGACCGGAGCGCTAACTCAAGGTGCAGTGGTGTCTCTTAGATAGAGGCGAGTAGGTACAATGGGTGCGCAGGAGCAGTTGTCAGCAGTTTTTCTTTCTCCTTCAAATTGCCTGTGAAGCTATTGGATAAACTCTAATGTCCGTCCTTGCTGTGTCTTGAGCCTCATGGTACACTTGGGAGATGTTCTTTGGGAATGTGGTGATGTTTGTGCTCAGGACTGAGAGCAGGAGCAGGGTGTAGAAATGCAAAGTGAAGTTGTTCAGGAGGACCATGAGCAAGGTGTTGCTACCTTGGTGGCTTGTGGGAAACCCCAAGTGGCTCAAGTTCTTGTCTGTAGTTGAAAACCCACATTTTCAAATGTAGTCTTGTGGCCTTCTTGCTCCTGTAGCTCTCCACTCAACATCTTTAATGGTTTTATAGCTATATTTGGTTTTTTTAAGTGTTTAGTTGAAGTTGAGCTTACGAACAAGCTATTGTTAGATTTGCTTTCTTCCTATGGCACAGAAGACACGTGTGTGTTTTTCCTGCTTGTAGCTCTTGCATTCGTTGTAGTGTCTCTCCCAGGTTGGTGCATGATTAGAACCAGTTTATAACTGTACTGGGTCTGGGGTTATACTTGACAGATCATGTTATCTTTTGTGTGGCAGTTGCTTTATTAAGAGGGCTGCTGTGTGAATAGGGGTTCTCAGTTGTATAGCAACTTCTTTAGGCTGTGCAAGAAATGAACGATGCTTGGGAATAGATCATTTATTGATGTGCCATAGCTTCAGTCATGTCCTCAATAACCGTATGGTCAGTAACACATCCTTTGCTTTTTCCCTTTCCAATTTACAGGGTAACTGGTAGTGTACACCTTCCCTTCCGACCATGGCGCAGAGGTCTGGACAGGAAGATCCAGAGAGATACCTCTTTGTGGACAGGGCTGTGATCTACAACCCTGCCACCCAGGCTGACTGGACTGCTAAAAAGTTGGTGTGGATCCCTTCCGAGCGCCATGGGTTTGAGGCAGCCAGCATCAAGGAGGAGAAAGGGGATGAAGTGTTGGTTGAACTGGCAGAGAATGGCAAGAAAGCACTAGTCAATAAAGACGATATTCAGAAGATGAATCCTCCCAAGTTCTCTAAAGTGGAAGACATGGCAGAATTAACCTGTTTAAATGAAGCCTCTGTATTGCATAATTTAAAGGATCGGTATTACTCTGGGCTCATCTATGTAAGTACTAATTATTAGATTCACTATGGTGTTAATTCAGCTGAACTGGAATGATTCCCATTCCCTTACCTACTTGGAACAGAGGAAGTGGGTCTTGTCACTCATTTTGATGGCCTAAATACTCATGCCCCTGGTGTTTAGATTAGTCCAGGGTCTTTCTCCGTGCTGTGTACAGGTCAAGAGCTCTGTTGTCAGAAAACAAATAATAAAAAATTCCTCTATGGAAATAATTCTGCAAGCATCTTTCAAAAATAGAATGTGAAATGGCAACTCTGGGTGCTGAGCTCATGCTGCTTGTTAGAGTGCTTGCCTCAGACATGTTCAACTGATACAGTGAATAGTATCAAATGGCTTGTTTGAGCTGAGGAGAGATTACAAAACGCATCTTTGCTGAATGACTGTTGTTTAATTGCTTGTATGAATAAGCATATGTCTTGTTTTAACTTGCTGCATATTAAAAATGATAATAAGAGGCTCTGCTGTTATTTAAAAGCTGAAGCTCAAGAGTGCTAGGAATGCAAAATGTCTTTTTGGAATCTAATATCAACCTAGCGGGCCAGGAAAGAATGTGTTCAAACGCTTAAAATAAACCAATAAGATAAAGCTTGCTTTTTTTCCGGTGGTTTTGAAGTACTAATTGCAACATCTGCTTTATCACCATCTTTCTATGGAGTCAGGGATGGCAACACCGTTGATGCTGCCTTTGACCCTGTCTGTTTCTTGGCCAATGTTAAATGAGTGTCTGTGCTGAACAGTCCAGAGTTGCTCCTTGGCTCTTGGCAAAGCAGCTGCATAGTGACTCGTTGAGTCAGAGCATCAGTGAGAGCTACAAGCAGACTTTCTATCTTAACAGAAACGGGCACATCTGCTTAAGTGCTTGGCTCATTTTAATAAACATTTGTTCTAAGGCTTAAACTCATTTGATTTAGTCCCACTAGTTAGTTGGCTCTGTTCCCCTCTGTCTATCCCTGGGGTACCGGCTTTGCTTGGCCCTGGGTAATATTTAGACTTTTATCAATTATGTGCAGCTTCAGAACATTCTTGGTATTTGTGATTTTTATTTTTTGGTCTGTTCGCTTTATGGGTTTGGGGTTTTTGCCCTTCCAAAGCCTTAACCCCAAGACCCTTAAAGCAGAGTTCAGTGAAGAAACACTTCTGAAACGCTTCCTGCAGCTTATCAGTAAACTAATGGGGTGATTAGTAAGGATTGGATTGAAAATTAAAAGTAAACAAGTCGATAGGTCAGAAGTGTTCAGTATATGTATCCATCATAATGCTAGTTATGAAATTCATTACAACTGTTACAACTGTGGTTCATGATGAAGGTTAAAAGCTGAAGGCTGTAAATGTCAAAGCAAGCTGGAGTTGAAGGACTCTGTGCAGTAAACATTGCCACAAGTGCTTCTGGAGGGGGGTGCTGAGAACTGTCCCCCTTCTACATACCCGGGTTTGCAGCACTATGTCACTCTGGGTGACTGAGAAATGAAACCGCTCCCCTGTGTGCAAGACTGGCTTATCGTATACCTGGTGTTCAGGTGGCACCTGTTTTATTCCTGCCCCACTTCCCAAAAGGCGCTTTCTGCTTTCCTTCTTTAACTGTTGAGGCAGACTCTAAAACTTGGTGCCTTGATGTCACTGTACAGCTGTCACAGCGGAGGATACTGCCCCAGTGTATTACTGGTGACCTCCCCTGCCCCAGGGCTGGAAAAAGTTGGTTGGGATCAAGAAGCTAATGGATTTGTTGGCCTTAACTGGGGGTCTGAGTTACAGGAACATTGCTGGAGGATGCTGCTGTTACCAAGAATAATGTTTCTGTGCAGCTGTAATAATGGCTTCTTGTTTGCAATTAAAAGCTGATTTTTTGTGAAGGGGCAGGAAGCACTTACCAGTGCTGTTAGATTGGAGGCGGATGCTGGCAAAGATCAAGAGGCCACTGGGAGAAGCTTCATGGAGAACTCGAGCTAGTGGGGTTTTAGTGCAGCTCTGCTAGGGATCTTTGTTGGGGATCCCTAAACTTGAACGTGGCACTGCCTGTGCAGCCCAAAACGGTGCTGCTGCCTGTGGATCCTGCTGATGTTCTCTTGGCTAAGGAAAAGACCCAGAGTTCACTGAGCTGGTGAAGTGAACTTGCGTTGGTCTAAAGGTGTTATCAGAGAAGGGCACCGGAGCTGGTGCAGGGCCTGGGGCACAGTGTGATGGGGAATGGCTGAGGGACCTGGGGGTTCAGATCGAGAAGAGAAGGCTCAAGGGGGGGACCTGATTGCTCCCTACAACTGCCTGAGAGGAGGATGGAACCAGGAGGGGGCTGGGCTCTGCTCCAAGGAACAAGGGATGGGACAAGAGGAAACGGCCTCAAGCTGCGCCAGGACAGGTGTAGATGGAGCTGATGAGCAATTCCTTCCCCAAAGGGTGCTCAGGCATTGGGACAGGGCAGGGCTGGAGTCACCGTTCCTGCGAGTCTTCACAGACCGTGTAGATGATGCCCTCAGTGCCATGGGTTAGTGGTGGCCTTGGCAGTGCTGTGGAATGGTTGGACCTGATAAGCTTAAAGGTCTTTTCCAACCCAGTTGATTCTATGGCTTGGTTTCCAAATAGTATTCCCAAAATAACCCATCTGAAATGCTGTAGTTTGGTGTTGGTGTCAAGTAGTTAAGATGGAGATGGTGAATCGGAGTTGGTTTCCTTTCATTCACAGCAGGCAGCACACAGTGTTGCCTTTCTAGGAAGAGGAAAGGCTGGCAACTGAGGTAGATACATGTTTCCTTTCAATCCCTAGAAAGGAAACAAGTTGAGGGATTTGGCCGGTGGCTCTTGTCATCTCTCTATAATCTACCTCTCTGAGATGACAGTACTGGAGGAACAGGGAGGGCTGACTAAAGCTGGCCAGTGCCGTCGGCATGACCAATGCGGTGATGCTCACTTCATCCAGAGTTTCGTGTAACATCCAAGTAGGGATGGCGAGGAGTTCCTGGAACTTCCAGCATTTCCAACGTCTGCCAGGTGGCATGATCCTGCGCGCCGAGTTGTGTTATAGCTGTGCTGGGGTGATGAATGCGCATGGAGAGTGGGGAAGAGCAGTGGCTTGTGTAAAAAGCATGATGTCCATGCTGGGGCTGGTGTAAAAAGCATGATGTCTGTGCTGGGACTTGTCTTTTTCTGGTCTCTTCATGTCAGCACAGGAGGTCAGGACTTGGACAAGAACTGCCGGGAAGAATGGCTGGAGTGTAGACTATAGTGAACCTGGTTTTGCTTTGGAGGTGAAATAACTTCCTTTCTTCTTCCGCTTTAACATCACCCATTCCGTGTCTTGCCACAAGCTTTATTTAGAGTGTAACTGCAGAATGTGTTAAAAAGGAATTCTTTCCTAGAGGAACTGCAATATCATTGCAAATTCTTTTGAAGTATAGATCCATACATAGATATTTATCCCTGAGAATGGTAAATCTGTGGTAGATCATGGATCTTGGAATAGTTAGGGTTGGGAAGGACCTTAAGATCATCTTGCACTCAGGCTTTTCTCCTTAACCTGTCAATTACTAAACATGATACTGCAGAACCTGAGTCTCTGCTCATGCCTGTGGCTTGGTTTTTGTCAAGGGCAAGTGCTGGTTCTGTGAAGGTGCAGCCCTCTACAGCAGTTTGTTCTCATTACTTTTCTCATCACTCCTACCTTCATTTCACTCCTCGTTTTCACTCCTCCTTGTGTTTCATGGCTGGATTTTTCCAAGTGCTGTGCTTTTCTGGGAATGCCAGTGTTTCTCATGGCAGGGATGTATCATTTGAGTCACTTTAAGTTGATGTCTCATGTCTTGCTCTAGTGGCAGCTTCTCATGGGTTTATTACTTTAAATGCTTGTGAACTGTCAATTCTTCAGCTTCTTCTAGAACTTCACTCTTCCCTGCTCTGCTTTAGAGTGGTTAACAATACAGCACGAACAGTACTTCAGTGTATTTAGTGATATCTTTCATAGCTGTAGATCAGAAAGTGGAGGTAGTTCATTGTGAGGGTTCCCAGGAGGACTGCCCAAGGGCTTAGGAGGTCCTTTGAAGACATGGAATAAACATGACTTTGCTCAGACTGGTTTTGTGGTGGTTCTGTTATATCCTTATGCTACGATGAACTGGGTTCCAGCTCTCTTTCTGGGACACTGCTTTAAGAAGGGAGTCTGGTGGTTAGAGGTTTTGGGTCACCACCAAGGTCTGCAGCCTGAGTGAGGAAACATCTTTGCTGTTAAAAGCCCTGCATGTAAAATGCCATTGTGAGAGCTTCTGGCTATCAGCCCTGGATGCTGGTTTCTGCTTAAGTCATGTCAGCAAAATATGATTTCCTGGGGAGGAAGTAAGTAATCTTTGAGTCAGACAGTGAATGGAGACATCCACTGGAAAGAGTGGATGTCAAGGGCCCATCTGCCTTGAATGCTGTGAAGTTCTCAACACTGCTGTTGCCTTAATGCTTTGTGACAAGCTGTGATAGGCAAGGTTACTGCTCCAGTAATTCTCCCTCTCACCACTTCATGAGGTTTGGGGTTTCTCACCTACCCGCTTTCAAATCTTCCCTGGTCCAATATAGCATTTGAATGTAGGAGAGCCCTGACTTTGGTTTTTAAGCCACTGTGCTGTGAGCTGTAGGGGTTCTGTTCATAGTGCAGAGGTTTGTGGGGAGCGTGAAGCCCAGCTGAAGAGGTGCCTTTGGCTGGCTGAGCTCCATCTGTCTCCTTCAGTTGGAGCCCTGGGAAAAGGGAGCCACTTGAAATGGGTCTGTGGTGTTGGTGGGCAGGGGTGGGAGTGAGGGGAGGTGATAAACTAGGAGGAGGATTTAGTCTGAAAATGAAGTGCTAGGAGAGCAGATGCTGCTCTTGACAATCTGGAGGGGAGAAGTGCTGAAGTGCTGTGATGGAGAGCTGCAAAAAGGCTGGAAGCTGCAAGGGAGTTTCTGGTGTAGGAGGAAGCGTTTTCTCCATCTTGATCTCTCCGCACTTCAATATCAACAATATATTAGTGTCTGTTCAGAAAGCTTATATATAGGCATGTCAGTTATGTTCAAAATCAGGCTTCTACTCCCAAGTTTATTGCCCAATTTGACTCCTGTAGCTGATGGGAAGGGAAGAACTGTCAGTATTTTGAAGTATTTAAGTTGGGTTTTACCATTTAGGTTTCTCTGCACTTGGAAGAGAGCATGGCCAATTAGAATGTGGTTTGAGCCCTTTTCTTTCACCAGAGCAAGGTGATTCTCTCTGAGGTGCTCTAGCAAATACTGATGTGTGCTGTACCACTGCTAGGGCTGCAAAAAGCCAAGTGGTCAGGAGGGTTCCTGAGCGCTCCATGTAGTGCTTCAGTGCTTTATTGGGTAGCAGTCTGGATAGAAATTTCTTGGTATTTTCAATTCTGAAGTCTGTTAGAAGCATTTCAGTTAATCAAAGTGCAACTGGTTGTCTGGATCAGGAATGTGCATGTCTCATTTCTACTTAAATGGAAAGCAACTTGTTCTTGGTATCCCAGTTACTGGCTGAAATTGCAGTGAATAAGCTAATGACTGTTAATACTTTGAAGTCAGGGCTAGGTAACACTTTTCCCATCAATTTAAAGCTCTGCTTTTGTGTCAGTAACTCTTTGGATGGCAAGGACTCTCCCATTTCCCTTGGAAAGCATGTTTCAAATGTTGGTGTGTTCCTGTATGCTATGTACAAACACGGCCTTATGCTCAACTTGTTAGCAGAAGTATTCTGTTAATCCAGGCTGGGTTTCTGGCTCAGGGCACTTGCAGACGCTGACAGTATGGATCCTGCAGAGCTTTGACTCACCTTACTGCTTCTCCAGAGAAGTGGGACACTTCGCTTACAGATAGCTGTGCTTTAATGGTGTGACTGGCGAGTGCAGGGTAGAATGTGAAAAGCTCCTGGGTAAATGGCATGTTTCTGCTCAATGGGTCTATAAATGTTTGAGTCTTCTTTCAGCTTGAGCAGGTAATCGGATGTCACGGACCCAAAAGTCTGTCTTGTGCCATCAGCAGTTCCCTTCCTGTGCCCAGTGCAGTAGGAAGGGATAGAACAATTGCTCCCTCAGACATCGGGTGTAATTAAGCCACAGTAAAACCAAAGATATTAAAAATCCAATGGGCTTTATAAAAATCATGTGAAAAAATGTGGCTGCTGCTATGTTGTTCCCATCCCAGCTCTCCTGGAGGAAGTCCATTGCCCACAGTTGATTGCACATCACTTACTGATACTCCATAAATCACTGCAGTTATACTTAACTGCTTCCTGACCTCCCTCAGTCAAAAGGATTAAAATTAATAGAATTTCTCACCCACTTGGATTCTATTAACCCCTGTCAGTATCCACATGGCCTCTTGCCTTGTTGTGGCTCTACATGGGATGATCCCTGGGTGCTCTCTGGCTCCTGAGCTAGGAAGTGCCAAGTGGGGATGTGTGCAGTAAGAGGGGTGTGTGTAGCTAAAGTCAAGCTGGAGATGGCTGGTTCTGCTCTTCCCTCAGGAAGGACAAAAAGGTGGGGAAGCTCTTGAGGAAAGGGCTAGATTCAACCTCCAGCTCCTCCAAACCCCTTGGGCTCTGCAGTATCTTCTCTGCCCACTCCTCTGCTTGCTTTTTGGCACAGACCTTGTCAAAGGAAGGCTGAGCACTCCTGGAGCCTTGCTGCTCGTGGTTGTGCTCCATGTATCTGCCTGCTGGGTTTTCTTTCTACCAGTCAAGTAGAAAACATGCTTACTGTTGTGCAGTTAAAGATCCTTCTGCGGGTACCTGTTGATAATTACAAGTGTCACCCTGTAATTCATCTGCAGCACTGCGCTGCTTGCATTTTTTGGTGTACTTTCCCTTTTATTGGGGCAGAAGAAGGAAAGAATGAGGGAGACGCTGTAGCTCTCAGTTCCAGAGCCTGCTGTGGGTGGAAGCTCTTATAAAACTGTGCTCGAGGAGCTGTTTCTTCTCTTGAGCTGCTGCCTCCTGTGAGGCCAGAGCATAACCTGGAACAATCTGTGTTATTATCTAAGCTCCTGTAGTCTAATTGCTTTAATTTTCCCTCTGGTCCTGTTGGGAATGTTTCCCATTACTGAGTATCAAAGACTGGCATTGAAAGAACGTGTAGGAAACAGAGTTTGTTGCTTAGTTTTATGTTTTCCTTAACACAAACCAGTCTCCAGATCTGGTACCTGCTATGGCAGAAGAAGAGCTGGGTTCTCATTGTAAGGGCTGCTTTGACACAAATGTATCTAAATGAGCTGATTTTTGGAAGGCTCATAAGTGTGAGCAGGTTCGGAGACCTGGGTAGGGCTCTGCTTCGTCAGGAATGTCTGAGGGGTTTCAGGGAAGTGACTCAATGTCCTCCTTGCCCTCAGGCAGGGGATGGAGAAGTGCATGTTCTTGTCAGACACTCCATTTCTGTGGAAAATGGTCGCTTGGCAGCCCCAGAAGGTGCAATAATTTGGGTTATGGGCTCCTGCTTGAGTGCGCAGCAGGGTGCTCTGCTGCAGACACCCCCTGACACTCTGCCTGTGGCCCAGGCTGGGATAGCCGCTATAAGGCGTGCAGCTATCCTTGTGGAAGGATATTAATACTCTTCTGGCTCTGGTGCAACCTCAGATCATGTTTTACCTCTCGGCACTTGCTGCAGCAGTGCTGGTGTCTGGGGGCTGCAGCACTGAGCCTGGCTGTCAGGGTTGGAGCAGCCTGAGCAGGAGTATACCCCCCACTGCTGGTCCAGGGTTGGGTTTTCTCTCTTTAAACGCATAACCTGAAGGTTATAAATGTGACAATACATCACTGGTGAGCTTGTGCTCAGTGCTAGCTGCAGAGAACATCCATGGGCAGGTGTTGTAACTCTTGGGCTGTGCTCTTTCTGTAATAGCATGCGTATGTGTTGTGCTCCTTCTCTTTCTTGTTCTTTTCATGCACAGATTTTATTCCTCAGTGGTCCTGAGTAATGGTTGGTGGCTTTTGATCCCAGGCTCTGGCAGAGCTGAGACTCCCAGTACTCTGCAGGGGCTTTTTTGCCCTAGTTGGCAAGGTGGGCCATAGCTGCTGTGGGGTGTAGCTGCCCTGCAGAGCAGAGGATGTGTTCTACCCCAGCCGCAGCACCACTGTCTTCCCCTCTGACACTGAAGAGCTGCTTGCCCTTCGTTAAGGCTTGAGGTTATGATTGGAGAACTGCCTCTTTTAGAGGGAAAAGGTGGTACATGAGAAAACCAGGTCAAGCTGGGTCCATAAGCACAGGAAGTGACAGGGAAAGGCTATGATGATGCAAGTTACCCATCTGGAGAGCGTGGTTTACCCCAGCAGGATAGGAGATACTGCTTAAAACACATACTGCTTTCTAGCTGGAAACTGCTGGGGTGTATTTCAGGTGGTAATGGGAGGTGTCTTGGTGCTTACTTCAGCTTAATTGTTGATGTGGTAATAGAGGAAATCTGTCACTTTGTATTTCAAGGACTGGAGAGGACTGTTGAGCCCGGGTGCTACAGATACCCCAAGTTTACCTGCATCTTGCTCATATGCTCTGAAGTGATGATTTAAATGGGCCTTTTGCTGCTGCAGTGGGAGGAACTGACCCAACAGTCACAATAGCATCTTCCTTGATGCAAGAACTGTGAAGCTGAGCTGTTAAGTCTAAGGAATCATTACAAGGTTTTTTATACTACCACCATAGGTGTACATGCAGTGCAGGGTTTAAGGGAAGACAGGCCATGAAAGCCCTTCTTGCTCTGGAGCCTGTGCTCCAAATTTAGAACCTAAATTCCTGTGGGCTTCCACCTGGAAGTAATGCTCTCCCCATGTGCCAGTAGCTCACGTAGGTGTATCTCTATTGCTTGCATGTATCTCAAGCAGCTTATTGCTGGGAGCATAATGTTGTTTGCAAAGGCCAGCGTCAGGAGCCTGAACTCTACAGCCTGGGATAGCTTACCAAAATCCAAATTACTAAATAACATACTACTAGATAAAGGCTTGTAAGCATCTGGAAACATGAAAAGTCCACAACTAGTGACCTGAAGGAGGGTTTGTACAACAAACTTCTGTCAGTGCAGTCCTATTTCTGTCTGGAGCTTTGCCTAGAGAGTGTGCATTCCAATGTGCCTTGTTGCTGGTTGAGGTTGCCTATGTCCTGTTCCTCAGTAAAGCAGACATGGGTGTTTCAAGCAACTGGCTTGTTTGCAGCTGAAGGTGAATAAGCATCTTTAAGTTCTTAATGTAAGTATCTGCCTCTGTTAGCTGAAAGATTAATGAAGTCTGGTTCTTCATCCAGACTGGCTGGTTACTGTGGCTCCTCAGGGCTTGATCCTTCAGCAGAGTCCATGTACTGCAGAACAGGGGGCATGGGGCAGTGTTCAAGGCCAGGTTGGACGAGGCTTGGAGCAACCTGCCCTTGTGGAAGGTGTTCCTGCCCATGGCAGGGGGTTGGAACTGCATGAGCTTTAAGGTCCCTTCAACCCAAACCAGTCTGAAATAAAAGATGCCGAAGCACTGGCGGAGGAGGGAAGTATGGTCCTCAAGGAGCTGGTCTTATCCTGGCATTTACACTTTATTAGCGGGTGGTTTTTACTTACCAGATCAGTTTGTTCATGTCTGGGGAAGGACAGTGATTCTGAGGGGAAGCCCAACAACTTTTGTGACCCAAAAGGATCAAAGCAACTGGTAAAAGCTGTAGATGAGTTTACAGACAAACAGAGGCATTGCCCTTGGGAGAGGGTGGCTGTCGTGCAGCCGGTACATGCTGTGGTACTGCACGGCTCGGCCATCAGGCACTGCTGCAGGAAGATGTGGACCAGCAGCCACAGAGGTGAGTGGCAAGTCTCTAAAGCTGGTGGATGAAAACCAGACCAGGGCTCAGAAGTGCTGCTGGGTGGGAGTGCAGAGCCATGCTGGAGGTCTGCTGCATCACCAAATGGTTGTGCCATTACTGTGTGCTGGGGCTGGCTGTGTGAATCCTTCTGCTCGTGTCCAGATCTCAGCTGCAGGCAGCAATATGCAAGCCCTTTCATTTGTCTGGGGGGGATGCTTCATAGATGGGCTGGTCTGGAGAATACAGCAGAGGGGCTGGTCAGTGATTTCTGAGCTGGGATCACACTGCAGGCTTAGTGAACATGTGCCTTCTGGTTATCCTTAATTTGCAGACTAGAATGGAAATCAGGCTGGTGGTAATTCTCGATGCCTTCATGTCTTGGGCAGGAATAACACTTGAGCATGGCTGACCTCTGATGAGTGCAGGGGGAAGATGCTGGCTGGGAATGGGGATCCAGTATTTACCAGTTAATAGGCTCCTTGGTTGATTGTACCACACAAAGTAACTGTCCTGCCTTCCCTCCCCCTTTTGGTATCACTAGAGACCATGGGTGAGCTTGGTTGGTAACAGCTTCAGTTCCCTGACCAATTCTCTCTGAAGTTCATCCTCAGTGCTGTCCAGCTTGGTGGGTTACTCAAAGGGCGCTGAGGTGGGCAAGAGAACTGTGGTATGTGCCTGGAAGGGAGGCAGAGGAGGAAGCGCCACTGCCAACAGAGCACTCCTTACCTTGAGTTAATGACCGAGTTGTTCTTTGTGCTTGGGTCAGTTGCTCTGATAACATCGGTTTCCTTTCTCTTGAGAAATAAATACCTTATTGCCAGGGTGCTTGGCTGGGTGAGGCTCTGCAGCGCTTATCACCCAGCAGATCCGACCAAAGCAGAGTGATTATTTTCCTGTGAGGACATAAGATGTCCTCATGTCAGGAGATCTGGCGTAAACCCAAGTTCCTTTTCCTTACCAGTGGTGCACCTGACTCAGTTCGGATATCACCTTCTGTCTGTCCTTCCAGAACTCCTTGTTGGTATGGAAAGAACAGGGCACCTTTTCATAGAATGGTTTGGGTTGGAAGGGACCTTAAAGCTCCTCCAGCTCCAACCCCTGCCACGGGCAGGGACACCTTCCACTAGAGCAGCTTGCTCCAAGCCCCTGTGTCCAACCTGGCCTTGAGCACTGCCAGGGATGGGGCAGCCACAGCTTCTCTGGGCACCCTGTGCCAGCGCCTCAGCACCCTCCCAGGGAAGAGCTTCTGCCCAAGAGCTCATCTCAGTCTGCCCTCTGGCAGGTTAAAGCCATTGCCCTTGTCCTGTCCCTACAGGCCCTTGTCCAAAGCCCCTCTCCAGGTTTCCTGTAGCCCCTTTAGGTGTTGGAAGATAAGTTAATGCATCAGTAAGAGTCAATAGGATGAGGAATGTAAAGCGTTCTGGAGTTTCTAGATATTATAGTAGACCTGGGCCCCCAGTTGAGGATCAGCTCTAGAAGCCGATCGTGGAACGTGTGCAGTGGGGAGTGACATCTCCATGAGATGACTGCTTTAGGGTTGAGAGGCTGATGAGTAGGAGAGACACGCAGGTAGGAAAAAACAGTAGGATAGCAGGAATAGTGGTGGTTGGAAATAGGCGTTTTCCTTGTCCAGATTATTTACTGAAGTAATGGAGGTTGTTAGTTTTTCATTTTTGAAGGAACCAACTTTGCATTCTTTACTGGAGGAATTGAGCATCGAAAGATGTCCCTAAATCCTGTAACTTGGCAAACAAGGGAGACTTAAATGCCTGTGGGAAAGAGACCAGATGCTTCACTTCGTATTTACTCACACTTATTGTCTTTAAATGACTTTTTATGCAGGTAATTAAAGTGTTTTAAGAGAACTAGAAAGCAGTGATTTGAACGTAGCCTGTTCTTTGAGTCACTCCACAGCAAGGGCTCAATTTTGTGTTAGGAGAAATGTTATAGAACCTGGGAAAAAGTTTTCTGCTCTTTCTGGCTTTATTTCAGCACCGTTTACTGAGAGACCTCTTTGTGTGTGTTTTTCTTCAGACCTATTCCGGGCTGTTCTGTGTAGTGATAAATCCTTACAAGAACCTCCCGATCTATTCAGAGAACATCATCGAGATGTACAGAGGGAAGAAGCGCCATGAAATGCCACCCCACATTTATGCAATATCGGAGTCTGCATATAGGTGCATGCTGCAAGGTAAGACCTACTTGAATGGTACTGAATAGTTAGATGCCAACTGTCTGGGATGAGCCTAAAACTCAACAGCTTTGTTACCCAGCTGCAGAGGGAGTTTGAACACAACCAGAATCTTTTCTAGTTCTTAAAGGATGGGGAAGATTCCTGATTTAGAGCCTTGAGCTGTCAGAATAGTAGGTAGGAAGTGCACTGTGCCAAGTGGTGGCACGTAAAGGTGCAGTGGAGATGCTTCCTCCTTAAGGAAATAAAACCCATGTCAAAAGATGTTAGTGCACTGGCTATGAATGATGTTAGGAATGAAACCGTGTTGTTGGAAACGGAAAGCTAAAGTATGTGCATGGCTTGTCTCTAATTCGATCAAAATGTTGGTGTTTTGGCAGCTGATGACTAATCTGAAGTGACAGTGACACAACTGGGGTTTGGGTTCAAGAGGAGGCCAGGGTAATGCTGAACCTCAAAGGTTTGTTTAGCTGTTTCCTCTGAGCTGGCGTAGGTTGTGTCTGTGATAGAACACAGGGTGAGCTTATGGTGGGCACGTGCTTTGAGTTCTGGCTTCAAGGCTGCGCTGGCAAATCTGCAGACTCTGAATCTGCCATCGTGTAAATGTGGTGAACTAAAACACATGGTGCTGAGTTTGTACAGCAGCTCTGCTGGCACGGTGGGTTGGGAACCCTGTTCCTGCTCTCCTGTGTTGGTTCCTGTCCCGATGCCTGTTGGACTGATGGGGGAACTCCAGCAGGTTGTATCCAGAAAAGCATGGCTAGGGAGGGGCATTTTCTGCCATAAACCTGCTGCACATGTCTGCAGAAGTAGGTTAAAAGCTGTTTGACCTCCTTCACTAAGCAAACTCTTTCTGCTACCAGGTAAACCAACCATTTAAATGTAAATGTCTTTAAAAAGGCATTTCCTGGCTTT
Source organism: Amazona ochrocephala (assembly GCA_039720435.1). Taxonomy (NCBI): domain Eukaryota; kingdom Metazoa; phylum Chordata; class Aves; order Psittaciformes; family Psittacidae; genus Amazona; species Amazona ochrocephala. The sequence continues at coordinate 83,559,593 of CM077879.1, forward strand.
AAGTAAATTGCTGCAAGCCTTTGTTTCTTCAGTTGTGCCTTTGTCTTTAGGGCTGCTTAATTACAAACTAGAGGTTACTGAGTGCTCTTTCACCCCAGAAAGAAACCCATCACCATCACCTTTGAGCAGGGTGAGGTAGGAGCAAGCAATGGGAGGGCAGTAGATCTGGGCCACTGAGATTCAGGCTTCACAGTGGGCTTTTGGGGCTCTGTTTTAATGTGGTTTTAGGGAAGAAAAACTAGGTCCTCTGGACTAGAACAGCAGCTTCTAACAGCTGGGATGAGAGGATCCCTAATAACAAGTGTACGTGAAAAAATGGAGCAAACCTTGAGATTATTTCAAGGAGTCTGTTCCTGGCAGTCTCAAGAGGTTTGCGGATAAGGGCTTCCCACTCCATAGGCACAATAGCTTTGGGAGTTGTGCCCAGTGTCCTCTGATGCAGTCAGTCAATGTCAGGAGCTTTGTGCTGCAGGTGCTCAGTGTGTGTTCACACACAAGCTCCTGCTGATTTCCATTTCTGGAGATCCCGCTCCATGCACAAATGTTGCTATTTTTGGACGATGAAATGAAGAACATTTTCACATGATGGTGTATGTTTGGTTACAGTTGTTTTCTTGTCACACTCCTATATGGAGGTTTGTATTTTGTGTCAAATCCGTCTTTTTGTGATGAATTCTTTTAATTTGAAAGAATAAAGCCATAGGCTGGAATAGGAATAGGTGATAGCAATGCAACAGGATCCATTCATTAGGGAATAACTTCTTCAAGGTTAACTAAACCTGTGTTTCTGGTGCCCTTCACCTGTATAGAGCTACTCACTGTCTATTGTAGCGACTGCAGTGCCCTCAGCTAGTGCCCTCTCCCCTGATGTTCTGCCTTCAACTGCACAGGCAAGGATGAGTAAAAACACAGAAGAGGCATTAGCAGATCTGTGCTTGGCAACTACTTTACTAAGCAAACTCTTTTTGCCTCATTGGGCTGGAGCAGAGGAAGAGACCTCCAGAGGAAGGGGAAAACAGTGCTGCTTGTAATGGACTGGTGATGCTCTTCGCAGACATTGCTTCCTTTAGGAGGAAGGTGGTGTGCAAATGGCTTCTGGAGATAGGCTTGCATGAAGTATAGGACTCCCTGCTACTTGTATTGGTGATTCTATACAGTCACCCAGGCTTTGCAGAGTCTTGTGAAACAGCGATGGGTGGTGATGATGACTGGTGATTGGAGAGCTCTGGCACTAGCACTGCTCAGTGCGGGTCCCTCTGCTTACAGAGCCTTTAGATGGTCCCTGCTGTAGGGACAGGTACACTTTAGAGAGCAGAAGTGAAGTTTATTTATAAATAAAACCTGCAGTTACAACTTGAGCTTTGTAGTCCCGTAGGCAACGAATAACACTTGTCTTAACTGTAAGAGATTATCACAACATTCAGCTTCTTTTCTGGCTATCAGTGGTCAACTGAGTGTGCCTAGAATTTGGTAGGGAGAGCTAGGATCTCCCTGCCAGCTGAGGATTTAACATAATGCAGAAAATGTCCTTACTCTTACAGCTGTGCCCTGTGCTTTGCTGGACTCAGTCTTTAACTGGTGGAACAGAAAATGTTGATCAGAAACTTTTGGCTAGTAGCACTAGGTCTCTAATCAAGAACCAGCTGTATGAGAATCACAGTTGGGTTGAAGGGACCTTAAAGCTCCTCCAGCTCCAACCCCTGCCATGGGCAGGGACACCTTCCACTAGAGCAGCTTGCTCCAAGCCCCTGTGTCCAACCTGGCCTTGAACACTGCCACGGATGGGGCAGCCACAGCTTCTCTGGGCACCCTGTGCCAGCGCCTCAGCACCCTCCCAGGGAAGGGTTTCTGCCTAAGAGCTCATCTCAGTCTCCCCTCTGGCAGGTTAAAGCCATTCCCCTTGTCCTGTCCCTGCAGGCCCTTGTCCAAAGCCCTCTCCAGGTTTCCTGCAGCCCCTTTAGGCACTGGAGCTGCTCTGAGGTCTCCCCTTCAGGAGCCTTCTCTTGTCCAGGCTGCCCCAGCCCAGCTCTCTCAGCCTGGCTCTAGAGCAGAGCTGCTCCAGCCCTCGCAGCATCTCCATGTCCTCCTCTGGACTCCGGCAGTTCCACGTCTCCCTTGTGTTGAGGGCTCCAGAGATTAATCACAGTGTTTCGGATCCAGGTGTCAGAGGTCTCTGCTGGCATTTATGTGCAGCATAATCCTTGTCCGATATGGTTTTACTCATGAGTTACTAAATCGAAGTTGTACAACTGTTCTTCTTCAGTTCATGTCCATCTTTGTGCATGTAGTTGCTTTGGGAGGTGGGGTGGTAGGAGAGTGGGATAGGGAAGGTGAGGTTTTCCAGTATCATTGCAAGTCATGCTATTGCTATTACATCATGTTTACCGGTTTCTTTTGATAGGAATGACTCTGTGTTCCCAGTATTTGACATCTAAAGTTTAATTATTAGGATTCATACATGAAATTGAAACCATGGGAATGCAATTCCTTTGGATAGCATGACCATAGCCTTATAGAAATATCTTGGCCACCAATTCAGGTCAGTGAAGTGGCTCTTTCCTGGGCCTGTGCAGTGGTACCTTGTTCAGTATTAACATATTTACTTGCCTTGGAGCTAATCACAAACCAGTGATTTTTCTGGGTGTTTGCCAGGGATGTTCCCAGGATTTAACAGGATACCTGGACCGGAGCTGTCACTGAGCACCCTGATGTCTTAAAACACAGGTTTCCTGTGCTGGTAATCAGGCACAGTGTGTAAATTTACACAGTATATTAGTGTTTTCATACCTTTACTTCAGAGCATGGATGGTCAGAGATCAGCTTCAAGCTTCTGCTAATCTGAAGTTGTGTATGTTTAATGTTAGTGCTTGCACAACAAAACGCAGGTTGTGAGTGTAGGTTGAAAGCTAAACATGTTTTGGTCTACAACTACTTGTTTTCTGCTGCTTGAAACGGGGTTAACTACAAGGAGATGGTTATTCCTTGTCTTGAATGTTGCAGGAAATGCTCCATGTTATTGCAGCAGCGATACAAGCGGAGCGCTGCGCTTCACGGCGCCCTGCTGGGGAAAGGTTGGGTGGAAGCAGTGCTGGCTTCAGGCATCCAACTGCTGCTTGAGGAATTTCCTGGATAGGAGCTCCAGGAGCAGTTTGTGGTGGTTTGGCTGCGGCGCACCAGGGATCGGAGGCAAGTTGTGCAAGGAAAGGCAAACCTGGGCTGCTTGACCTCGGGGGTGTTGCCTTTCCTGCAGGACTTGTTGTAAAGCGGGAGTGTGAACCCAGTCGGAGTGAGCAGCAGTGAGGCTCCGGGGTGCTCCGGCCGTGGCACTCAGGATGTCTTGGCAGGCAAAGATTCATTCGCCGGTGCCTTGATCTCGGCAGGGGATGAGGTGCAGTTCAGCTGCACACACTGCAGTTCCTGCCCTCCCTCAAAGCAGGGTGGTGGCAGAGGGGCTGTTAGCGCAGGGGTTAGTGGATTTCTCCCGTGCTTCCTCTTCATTTTCTCTTTGTGGTGAAGCAGGGAGCACTATGCATAACCCAGGGGCTTTTAGGCGTGGTGGAATAGTTCATCCCTGGACAGAAGGCACATGCAGAGCTGGGGAGGTTGGAGCTGCACAGAGGAGCACTAGACTGAGCTTTCCACTGCTGCTGGGCACTTGACATGGCCGTAAGGACCTGGTCTCCTAATCCCTGTGACAACGGTGACCTTAATTCTGTTTGGTAATACAATTTGCAAGACTTGCTGGTGTTCTTCTGCGCTGCTGAAAGTTAGAGGCAGTAGGAAGGGAGAGGTGTGAGAGGGGCTAGGATTTTCTGTAAGGAAAGAGCTTCTGCAGGTCTGATAGCTCAGCCAGGGCTGCTTTACCAGCAAGGGAGAGGTGATTTGGGTGAACGCAGCAAGTGCTGTTCCCATACTTGGCTTTCCCTTCTCCCTCCTCCCTCCCCATTCTGCCACTGCACTCCTAGAGGAAGCATGGTATTGTTTTATTACGCCTCTTTATTCATTGACCTTTAAAACTGCTTTGGAAGAAATATTAAGGAAAACTGGTTGGCTTTTTGTTGCAAAGACCAGCTTGTGCTAATATTCCTCTTGTATACTTATGCTGAGTCTCTCCTTTTTATCCTGTTTCCCTGAAGACACCTTGATGAGCACTGAATTAGCACTGGTATTTTAGGACTGCCTTTAATCCTGTTGCAGAGAAGGTTTATCGGAAACAGTGTAATACGTGAATGCTTGGTGTTGGAGGAGCCAGTGTGTCCTGCAGATGGAATCCTTCTCTCCCAAAAACATTGTATTGATCTATGTGTTTAGTTCATCTTGACTTAAGCCCTCCCTTTGGGGATGTGGTGTCCTCCTGAAGATCTGGAAGCAAAGAATTGTCACTAAAATGTGACAACTCCTTTCTGTAAAGGTCTCTTGAATCTTCAAATGGAAGAGGAAAAATGGCTCTGAGACTTCAGAAGCCTGGGAGTGATGAGCAGTGTCCTTTAGGTGGGGTGTATGTGGAACCCCTCACATGTGCAGTTCATAGCCTCGATATTTTCATTGCATCTTGACTTACCAGGAGACGCCCTGAAGCTTTTTAACCAGTTGCAAAGGGCAGGGTGGGAATCTGAGCAGAGCCAGCTGCTTGGTACACCTGATGGGAAGGGTTTATAGACCTCATTAGTACACTGCGATTGCTGGGTGTTCACTTTGTCCACTCAGACTGGAGTGGAATGTAAATCCTTGGGTGACAGTACACAAACCATCCTGATGCTAATGTTCCTAATAGGAATGGGATATATGGTGGTCTTAACGGCTGAGTGGAGGGAAAGAGATTCTTGAAGCAAGACATGGAGTAGCAAAGCTCTGAAATCCATCCTGCTGAAGCAGTTTTCTGCCTCATTGTGTTTGAATTTGAAGTTCAATGTTAAGTGCTTCTGTCAGCTGAACCTTTCATGCAATACTTGAATTCCTTCCCCTCACCCTTCCCTTCTGTCTCTTGGTACCAAGTCTGTGCTGCAGTGGCTGTGAAGTTTCTTACTTCAGTCATTGCCCCTTACTAGACCATCTCTGACTGACTTTGGGGCGGTTACTTATTGAACATGCTTGAACTTAGTTTCTAGAGCTCAAGTGGACTATGGTGTCTTAACTCTTTTGTTGCTGTTGGGGAAGTTCTGGTACTTCATGCTACTTGTGACAAGAGTTCCTCACCGTTGGTTTTCTCTGTGTCAGAATGTGGTTGGAACCCTGCTCTTCACTGGTGTCCAGCCTCAAGGTTACAGCTGAGTTAGGCATGATGATACTTACAGTGAACACCCTTTGCTAAGGCTCAGTTGCTTCCAAGTGTAACTTGAAGTGGCTGACTCAAATTTTGTTTGCCTAACTTTCTGGTGTTTAAAAACGAGGCAGGAGTGGCAGTTCCATCAACGGTTCTTGGGTTCTTCAGTGCCTTTTCTCCCCACTTCTGAAGGGCTGCAGCAGATTAGCCAGTTCCGTGGTGTTTTCTGTTGGTATTCCGACCAACCAATGGTGATCTTCAGTTTAAAAGGTGCTCTGCTGGCCTCGGAATTGAGCTGTGGCTGTGCTAGCCTGCAGCCAGGAATTCAAGACTAAGTGTATCCCACTTATGGAATCACTCATGAGATGAATCACTTTGTGCTTGTTGCTCAGCCAGCACTTGCTTCTACTCTGAAGCTTCAGTTTAAATTAAACTCCATTTATTTTGAGGTAGTTGTGAAATGGATAATGCCTTTCTGTTTGGCTTTAGCCTTCAGATGACATACATCAAGACATTATTGCTTGTGCAACACAAACTGGAGCGTGTTCTGTTCTTGCCAGCACGTTGCCTTGCACTAGCACTGCCAGCACTGCAGTGTTTGCACAGTGCCTGGTTTCTATCATTGTGTCTGTGAATGAGGAGTTCGGTTACACTATAGCTGCTACTGCAATTGCAGTAGCTCCTTTTTCCTCCCCCTTCCTCTTCTTTGTTATAGTCTCACAAGGAAGCAACATGGAGCAATTTCTATCACGTAGCAAGTGGAGCAGAAGTGGGGAGGGGCTGGTGGTGTTCTGCTCTTTGTCTTCAATAATCCAAGGCTCACACAGAATCACAGAAGAGTTTGTGTTCAGAGCTCATCCAGTCCAACCCCCCTGCAATGAGCAGGGACATCTTCAACTGGGTCAGGTTGCCCAGAACCACATCCAGCCTGGCCTGGAATGTCTCCAAGGATGGTGCATTCGCCACCCCATTGCCAGTTTATGTCTCCATGTATTTCTAGCTTCCTGTCACTTCTCCATACTTAATTCTTTCAGGTGTTTGGCTGCCTGTGTCCTCCTGACAGACTTGGTGCACCTTGCTCAGTGGTGAGAAGCTGTGCACCTCTGGTGTGCCGCTTCACAAAGCTCGTGGCTTTCTCAGCACTCAGGGGCATTAAAATTCTATTTATTCTCAGGCTTTTTCAGAGTGATGGCAAAGCCATCAGGTGGTGTGGAGAAGGAAAATCCAGAAGCAGCAGGGAAAAACTGTGACTGCCTCTTTATGGGCATCTGCTCAGGGAAGCTCTCAGGCAGGGAATGTTCCTCAGGGGAAAACATCACGGAGTCGCTCTCAAACTGGGGGGTTAGTAAATAGAAGAATGATGGTGGCAAACTGTGCAAGAGCCGAGTTCTTCATGTCAGTGGTGGAGTAGCTGCACGGCAGCATCTGGCTCAGACATTGGGCACCAAAGCACGGGGCGTCAGCTGCTGGGTGCTATCTCTTTGTGATTCCTCTTCAGATCTGGGCACCTGAAGGTCAGTCTGCTCACGGTGGCGTCAAACACGTTGGTAGAAACTGCTCAAAGTGTAAAATCAGCCTTTGGAGGATCGTACATACACATGTAATCATATCTAAAGACTGAATGTGTTTTCTAAAGCGAGCTCATGCCTTGCAGATGTGTTGGTCTGTGGATGGATCTGTATGGATGAGGACTGGCTGGTATGGCCTGTGTGGCTTTCCAAAAGTAGTCTGATAACCATCCTAACCAGAGGCTCTCCAGTAACTGCAATGAGAGGAAAGGCCTTCAGGCACATACAGAACTGGTTAAAGACTCACCAGTCTTGTCCACTGTTTTCTGCTCTGTGTGCTTTGGTAGGATTACTGTTGAAAACCCCATGGAACCTGCGCTTACCGTGTTCATCCTTCTTGTTCATAAATGTCTTGCCTGGAAAAGGGAAAGGGTTCTGAGGAAACACTAGGCTTATATCAAGGATTACTGACTGGAAATAGTGTAAGGAATATATGCTGCTTGTGTTTAGAAAAATGGCAATTTGGAGAAGAAAATGCTTATGTTGGGTGCATGAGCGAATGGGAGTAGAAACTCTCATGGCCTTAAAGAAATGAAGGTCAATGTCTTTCCTCCCAGGGAGAGAAGATCATAGAGTCACAGACTGGTTTGTGTTGGAAGGGACCTCAAAGCTCTTCCAGTTCCAACCCCTGCCACAGGCAGGGACACCTTCCACTAGAGCAGCTTGCTCCAAGCCCCTGTGTCCAACCTGGCCTTGAACACTGCCAGGGATGGGGCAGCCACAGCTTCTCTGGGCACCCTGTGCCAGTGTTTCTCTTTAAGGACTATTCAGAATCAAACCAAACAGAAATCTGTTTGAAATATAAGGAGGAAGCATTAACTTGGGGCCTTTGAGCAAAGGATTTCGATGTTTGACCTGTCTCAGTTCACTGGAGATACCCATTCTTCCCAGATCTTAATTGTAGACAAATGTTTGTCCTGATCATTGCCGGTGCGAAGACTTGGCTGTGCTCTAGCTGTCCGTGCTCACCAGATGCCCAGCCTGACACTTGGGCTTGTGAAGTGGTGGAAACTCATGAGCTTTTGTCTCCTGAAATGTCTCCTGAGACTAACAGCAGCTGTTACCTGTTCTTGGGCAAGTGCTTTACAACTTCCAGTGGTGTTCAGTGGCTGGAAGAAGTAATCATGTCCACTGCTGAAGAGCAGAGGTATAAGAAGTCTGTACAGCAAATGTGGGACTTGAAATCTTTGCAGATAAACATACTCATCAAAGGACTTTTATGGGTCTTCGAAAAAACCCATCAGGAAGTTGCTTACTTGAACGACTTATTGCTGGGTTCTGGGTTAAAATCACTGCTGTGGCTGACCCTGCTGGGGTAAGGGCTTGTGCTGGATTCAGTCTTTAACCTACCGTCAGCATCACTGCCGTTCTCCCAAGCTTGAGGAGTTTGGGGGTAATGGAACAGCTTAGGAAGGAAGAGCCCACTAGAGCAGTTTGCAGCTGGTTTTGTTCAGTGCTTTGCGCTTGCTTGTTTGTTTGGCAAGAAGAGCTCAAGTTAAATGAGTGAGCTTACATTGCACATCTTCCAGTTAAAGGACCTCCTGGAGTCGTGGTTTCAGTTGACAGTATGATCTTTGTGGAGACAAAGCTGTCCTACATGGGAAACGGAACAACTTGAACAGGGGTGCAGAATTGAAACCGCTCCTATGACAGTGCAAATAAACCTGTTCCAGGCTGTGCTTTGCCAACTGCTGCTAATCTGAGGTTCCTTCTAAGCAGCATTCAAATAAAAACTGAAAAGTGAGTGTAGGGACAGCCTGTGTAAGGGCTTGTTTTGCTCATTTCTGCTAGGAAAACATGAACTGGGAAGGCTGAGCATCATAGGATCACCTTGGTTGGAAAAGCCCTTTAAGCTCATCCAGTCCAACCATTGCCCAGCACTGCCAAGGCCACCACTAACCCATGGCACTGAGGCCTCATCTCCACGATGTGTGAACACTTGCAGGGACGGTGACTCCAGCACTGCCCTGGGCAGCCTGTTCCATACCTGAGGAGCAAGAAGCATGAGCAAGACCCTGCAGCTCTGGCTGGAGCAGGTTAAGAAGTTGCTGCCTTGGGGACTGACCCCCCCCTTCAGCAAAGCTGCACTGAACCTGTGTGTGAGAGCCGAGTGCTGCCTTTGACGTTGGGTCAGTCACATATGCTGTAGCTGCCCCGTGGGCTGGAGGGGCAGGAGCGCCCCTGGCCACGTGGGTTTCCGCAGCATGGGTCAGTCCTGGGGACTGTGCAGCTCTCTCTGGGCCCTCTCCAAGCTGAAGCCTGGCTTGTGTCCTCTGCTTATCTCCGCAACCACAGCGCTTGCCTGTTCCCAAAAGCTAAATAAATTTGTGTTGCGTAATAGATGAGGGGTGTTTGCACATCCTGTTAGAGATCTGTGCCCGTTTGAATGGGTTTGCTGGGGAAGGAATGCGTTACCTGTTAAATTCTGCTCACAAACATAGTAACTCTGGGTTAATTCCGAAGTGAGACTTTCTAAAGCTTCCCTGAATGGCAGTTAATTAAGGTAGTGGAAGGTGGCCAGTGAAAACATAACCCATGTCTGAGCTTATGCAAACCTCATGAGGACTTTTGACAAGGGCAGGTAGTGACAGAGGGAATGGCTTTAACCTGCCAGAGGGCAGACTGAGATGAGCTCTTAGGCAGGAGCTCTTCCCTGGGAGGGTGCTGAGGCGCTGGCACAGGGTGCCCAGAGAAGCTGTGGCTGCCCCATCCGTGGCAGTGTTCAAGGCCAGGTTGGACACAGGGGCTTGGAGCAAGCTGCTCTAGTGGAAGGTGTCCCTGCTGGTGGCAGGGGTTGGAACTGGAGGAGCTTTAAGGTCCCTTCATCCCAAACAAGGCTGGGATTCCATGACTGAAAGAAAGCAAATTCCAGCTCTGTGGTGTGCAGTGAGAAGCTGCCCCCAGTTCCCGTCAGTGGGCAGGACACAGTCTAACAGCTATTTGTTTTCTGGTCATGCTGACTCCGCCGGGCTTGCACCTCTGGAGCAAATGTCATGCTGGTTTCTTTAGGAATGTGGGTGATTTCAAGCCAGTGTTGCTCATGCCCCCGTCGTGGCTGTCCAGCACCCATGGGTCAGGACCGTGCTGGGGATGCTGCTCTGTGCGGGGCATGGAGCTGCTGCAGCCCTGCAGAGGACACTTGCACTGGGTGCTGCAGGGCCAACCATGGCTGGGGCTTGCCTGACCCCTTCTATGCTTCCCCTGGTAATTATTAACATCCTTTGCAGCTGGGCAGCAAGTGCAGCTGAACTCTGGCTCTTGTCGTTTTAGCTCCCGTCTGCCAGAGTGAGGGATAGAGCCACTTTACAGAAAGAGCCCAAACCAAGCAACCCTTTCTTTGGTTTCTTTAACTTCACAAGTAGCAGGAACGGCTCTGGAGTGTCTGCATCGACACCTCTGCTTCACACAGGAAAGGTGCTTTCTCAGCCCTTCACTAAAGGGCTGTGATAGGACGAGGGGTGATGGGTTTAAACTGAAAGAGTTCAGGCTGGATGTGAGGAAGGAATTCTTTACGCTGAGGGTACTAAAACCCTGGCACAAGTTGCCCAGAGAGGTGGTGGATGCCCCATCCCTGTAGGCATTCCAGGCCAGGCTGGATGTGGTTCTGGCGCAACCTGATCTAATTGAAGATGTCTCTGCTCATTGCAGGGGGTTGGATGGGATGAGCTTTGAAGGTCCCTTCCAACCCAAACTATTCCATGAGTTTAAGAAGACCTGGAGGTATCCTGGGGTAACGAGACAAAGTACACAAGAGAGGCAGGAGGGAAATCCTGGTCTGTCCGCAGTGGTTTGTGGCAGTTCAACGTGACAGGCTTTCTGAGGCTGCTTTCCAGGTAGAGGAAATGGAGTAGACACCATCTGTGTCTTGTATTGTGCTCTATGAGGAATTCCAGATAAACAGAGAGCTGGGAACTGGAAGTTGATTTAAACCAGCACTGCTGTTGGCATTGGGCTGAAGGGAGAGTCCTGATGTAATTCTTCATGGACCGGTGTCTGAGTAGCTCTGGGGGCTTGCAGTGGGTTGTGGAAACAGCGTCTGAGCACTGATGCAACAAAACCGCTGGATCCCCCTGAGGAGTGGAGTGCACCTCGATTGAATCTTGCTTCTAGGGTGAATTAGTGTCACACAGGGTAAGACAGAGAGAGCTTCTGCAAGGTTATTGTTTCAAGACAAGAAGACTTGGATGTAAAAACTGACTGAAGATGAATAGGCTGATGATAAAGCAAGGAGAAAAAGATAAAGTCAGCATCAAGCTACACTGAGGGATGGTTTTCCCCTAAAGTGTCCTTGAGCATTTCTGACCTCCAGAGGCTCATTCCTGCTTTTAGAAGCATAGTGCAATGATCTTTCTCATCTTTCTTGAAGATACCTGTGAAGTCTTTGTACTTCTAGTCACCTGAGACCTCCCAAAGAGATGAACCTGACAATGATATTGTCCAGCTCCTTTAGCATTAGCGAATGTAGTGCATAGAATCCCAGACTGGTTTGTGTTGGAAGGGACCTTAAAGCCCATCCAGTTCCAACCCCTGCCATGGGCAGGGACACCTTCCACTAGAGCAGCTTGCTCCAAGCCCCTGTGTCCAACCTGGCCTTGAACACTGCCAGGGATGGGGCAGCCACAGCTTCTCTGGGCACCCTGGGCCAGCGCCTCAGCACCCTCACAGGGAAGAGCTTCTGCCTAAGAGCTCATCTCAGTCCCCCCTCTGGCAGGTTAAAGCCATTCCCCTTGGCCTGCCCCTACAGGCCCTTGTCCAAAGCCCCTCTCCAGGTTTCCTGCAGCCCCTTTAGGCACTGGAGCTGCTCTCAGGTCTCCCCTTCAGGAGCCTTCTCTTGTCCAGGCTGCCCCAGCCCAGCTCTCTCAGCCTGGCTCCAGAGCAGAGCTGCTCCAGCCCTCGCAGCATCTCCATGGCCTCCGTTGGACTCGCTCCAACAGCTCCACATCCCTCTTGTGCTGTTGCCCCAGAGCTGGATCAGGACTGCAGGTGAAGCATCAGATTCCATGGGCCTGTGCAGGTTCCTTAAGCAGTCAGTCTTGGTTTGATTGACTGCAGGTATTGTAATTTGGAATGTCAGCTCTGTAGTGCTGGCAAGTGACAATGCTGTTTCAGAAGTTGCCTGGAATGTTTAATGGGTTCCCGTTGGCAAGATACTGACCATGCTTCTTTTGGCTGCCCTTGTCTGTTGGTGAAGTTGCAGAATGTGCATTGAGGAGAGAATGACTAAGCTGCACACAGCAGAGACTGTTGCACAACTGGAGGTAGAGGTGAAGTGTAGGATAAACAGCGCTATTGCAGCAGTCCCTTGGTTTGTGTGTGTCAGGATGCACTGGTTCTTCAGTGGGGTGGGTGCCCAGCGAACAAACTTGTGCCTGTCACTCTCGCTGTTACGTTGGTTAGAGGTGTTTGTTGCATGTCACTTCGTAGTGTTAAGTGTTTGATGATGGTTTATGGGGTAACCAGGCAACATTTTAGAGACAAACACACAATCTAAAGGCATGCTTGGTCTCTGTAACCAGATCCCTTCCTGTGCTTATCAGTCCAGTAGGACTGAGCTTGGCGTTGGGGAATGGCAGGTTGTGAGACAAGCTGCGAGCTCTGCAATGCTGTGTAGCCTTTATGCCCCAGTGCTGTGAGTGCTCTCACAGCAGCAGAACCTGTGCTGATGGGCACGTCTCTTTGCTCCAGGCATTGACCCATTTTCACTGAACTTGTCAAGAGTTCAGTTTGTAATGTCCTTGAATAGCTGGATATTTGAGCTTGTTCACCTGCAGCAGAGGGCAAATACACAGCAGATCTTCCAAGCCTGGCATCCACAACAAACAAGGCTGTTGAGCGGGGAACCAAACTGTTCTTGGTTTATGCTCCATGGCACCTGAGTGTTTAGTACTGTCTAAAAATACACAAGAACCCTCCAATCCCACTGCGCTGCTGCCTCTTTTTAGAAGGACAATTCCTCCCATTTGAGAAATAGCAAAGAAGTTGCTGCTTCCACCCTAACAAAAGCAGCAACCTTGGCTCTGTCTGCTGCAGAAATGGGGTCGGTGTTCTATTGCTGCCAAATGGGTGCTTCGTGCTCTGGAGAGAGAACAGCAAAGCTGTGTCAGATAGAATGATCCACAAGAGCCTTGTCCTTGGCTTTCGGGCAGGGCAGCCCTTGATGTACCTGCAGACAAGAACCACTTTCCTCTCCATCGCTACCTGAGGCTGGATGTGCAGCAGCCCATGGCTTGCTCTTCAGCTGGAGTTGGAGAAGCAGGGCAAGACGTGCACATTAACCTTTTTATCTCAGCACACTTACTTCGTGTTGTTACCTAGATAATGGCTGGATGCAAAAGGGAAGGTGCTTAAGGAGTGGTGGGGTTGTGAGAGGGGCAGTGTTTGTATAGAAGCTACTGTGTTTGATAAGAATCGTAGGTGCTGTTGAAGCAGTGGCAAATGGGTTAAACCTGACAGGAGGTAATACAGTTGTGGAGTTGTTTTCATACATTTGTGTGTTTCGTTTAAGCTCAAAAAGTGGCTTTCCAGTTGGGATAGCTCCAGTTGGCTTCTTCCATTCATTCTGAGTCAAACTGTGAGGGATAAAGGCAGATCTGGGCATTTGCTGTACGTAGAATATCAGTATAGTAAAAGGGCAAGTGGAGCAGTGACAGTTGTAGAGGGTGGGCAGCCCTGTACTTGTCAGCTCTGTTTTCTGCTTGCAGTGCCACTCACTGCCTTACAGTTTCGGTCGGAACCTTGAAGACAGATTCTTCCTCTTCTGTTTGATTATCCTATATCAATCTATGAATGACTCCAGTGTGACCACAGCAGAAGCAAGTCAGGCTTTGAGAAGAGCTGCCTTGTTAAATACAGTAACTCTTTTGTAGGCAGACTCTATAGCTTTGAGCTAGGACTTTACAGAACATCCTGCCTGAACCAATTACCCAGCAGTGCACTGAATGTACGTCTGGAACCTGCCCTGGAGTTAACAGGGGGTTTGTTAGGTCTAGTCTGTTAGGAGGGGAAAAAAGCTTCTGTAGTTTGGTAAGGGAAGGGATGTGGGGTGATGCTTTGTGTTCTGACAGTCAAAACTTCATGGATTTTATTATATATGCGTAGGAAGGGGAACATTGGGGTCTGTTGGCCCTGGATTTTCAAGCCAGAAGACATGGCAGCTCTCCTGCAGCCAGGCAGCAGGGTGGTTTGCAGAGCCCGTTGCTTCTCCCAGAGTACATCCCTCAGAGCAGGTTTAAGGGAGCATCAAGAAAACCAGCTTTTGGAGCTACCTTCTTTCTTGACCTCCTTGCATTCTGGTCGTTCTCCTTGGCTTCTCTTCAAAGCCTTTGGGAAGATCTGTGCTGTACATGTGGGCTTCCCTGATGTGGCTGCTGCTGCTGCATCAGCAAGATGTCTTTGGCTCTACAGCAGGAGGTGTTCCACACTGGCGGGTCTGGCCTTGGGGTGCAGGGGTCTGCTATTGGGTGTGAGCAGGAGGAGAGCAGGAGTGAAAGAAATGCTTTGATGTCTGATGCTCAACCATAAACAGGGGAGATTTAGGTTGGATATAAGGAAAGAGCTCTTCCCTGTGAGAGTGCTGGGGCACTGGCACAGGGTGCCCAGAGAAGCTGTGGCTGCCCCATCCCTGGCAGTGTTTAAGGCCAGGTTGGATGGGACTTGTAGCAAGCTGCTCTAGTGGAAGGAAGCAGCCTGTGGCAGGGGTTGGGACTGGATGGGCTTTAAGGTCCCTTCAACCCATTCTGTGATATGCACCACGGAGTTGTTTCACGCATATGAATCAGGTGGGGAAGCTGTCTGTTAATGCTGCTTGAACTGAACTCTGTGTCCTAGAAGTAATACTGATCCTCACATCACCCATTGCTCCCTTTCCATTGTCAGTCAGTGTTGCGATCAAGCAGAAGGGTGGCAGAGTCCAACATGTAGTCCTGAGCTTCACACCTGAGCAATGTAAAGCTTGGTTTCATTTATTATAATGTAATCCCTTACAAATTACCCATTGGAGTGGAAAACCTGTTTGAAGTTCTGAGCTTCAGGAGGTTGTTGTTTGTGCTTGGAGCCAGTGGCCAACAGCTGAAGTGTGAAAGCAACATCTGCCTGATGCACGCTTCAGAACAAGCTGTTGACCTCATTGAAAGCCCTGGCTAAAACAGGGGGTGGAGATCACCTTTACCTGCACCCTTTGACTTTCTGCAGGTGTCTTTGAATGTTTTATTACAGAGATTTTAATAGAGAGCGTAGATTTTAATGCAGCGTATGATGTTGAAACACTCTGTAAGACCCTGTCATTATGGAGCACCTCTGGCAGGGTACCACTGACCTGCAGGCATTCCTTCCAAAGGTCAGGAGCGTGGCAGTGGGTGGCACAGAAGTGCTGAGTCTGCCTCTGCTCAGTGTTTCCCTGGGTGTCCTTTGACAAGGCTTTAATGACTCAGCTAAGTGATGGGAGCACTGCAGGCCTGCAGCTTCATTTGAAAAAGAAAACAGAAACCTGTAAAGCCCTTGTTTGGGGCTGTCAGTGCTGCTGCCAAGCGTCTGCTCATTGCCGTTGTGTACTCGAAACTCTGTTCTTACTTAATACTTACAGATTTAAATGATTAATCTGGGAAAGGTTCATACAGAGTTAAAACCATTGGGGCAGCTTTATCTGAAAATCCCAGCCTGGTTTGGGTTGAAGGGACCTTAAAGCTCCTCCAGTTCCAACCCCTGCCATAGGCAGGGACACCTTCCACTAGAGCGGCTTGCTCCGAGCCCCTGCATCCAACCTGGCCTTGAACACTGCTAGGGATGGGGCAGCCACAGCTTCTCTGGGCACCCTGGGCCAGCGCCTCAGCACCCTCACAGGAAATAGTATAAAAAGTTTATTGTGGATGACTGTTAAATTCAACCCAAATTTTGGCTTTGTTTTATGAAATGGTGGAACTTTTAGGAATGTCTCAGCTGTTGTTTGGGGGTGTGAGCATGTATGAACTGGGACTTTAAGGGATATTATTAATATTGTTTGAGAGAATCCTTACAGTCGTTAAGCTAAGTTTTAAAATATTCCTTAAAGGAAAGTGTTTTGCAAATTCCAGGAGAGTGCAAGCAACCGTCCCGTAACCACGTTTGTTCTTGTTTTTCAGACCGTGAGGACCAATCCATTCTCTGCACGTAAGTGAACGCTTTTCCTATGGGCATTTCTGGGCATCTGAGCTGTGGAAGGGGTCTTCGATACAGCTCTGGGAGTCCACCCTTGGCCTTTAACCCTGACTAACGGTGCCTGGTGGTTAAAGCTGTGGCGTGAAGCGATATTTAATGTGGGGATGTATATTCTAATACAGTCATTCACCTTATTGAAAGTTTTATGGGCATGTTCTTTAAGAAATGCAGTTGAGAAATGTCAGATCCAGTCAGAAACAAAAAGCTCTAAGAGGGAACATCTGCCTGAAATGCTGGGCTGTAACTACTCACCATGTAGCACCCCGGGGGGTGCAGTCAGAAGTTGGTCTGGAAACCCCACTGAGCAGCAGCTTATCGATGGATCTGCTTCACACGGAGAGCTCTGAAGCAGCTGACACCAGGGTTTTGCTGTGTGCTCCTGCAGTGGTCCCACGCAGGACCAAACTTCTGGCTTCAGCTTAACTTGCCCTGTGCATTGGTGGGTACTCAGAGCACGAGTGCTTCCAGCCGTACGACGCTGCTGAGCTGATCTGTCTTTGGCCTGCTCTTACATGGGTTCCAGTCTCCTGTCCTGCACAGGCTGTGTCTCTGCAGCCTCTCGTACTGCACTGGGGGTTGGCAGCCAACATAAGCTCGTTCAGGGCATGAAGCTGGCAGAGACCTGACCCTGCCACAGAATGATGCTTTTCAGCAGTTCCACACTCTGGGCTCAGAGGGGTAAGCGCTAGCCTGGAGCAGGAGGGGTGACAATGCAGGAGGGTGACGTCCTGTTGGCAAAGTCTGCACTTAGGATGGTTCATCTGTGCTGTGAAGCCGCACTTGGGTCTGTTCTGAAGCTGCTTGCTGCAGTGGTGGGTATAACCTGACGTCTAACGGGGATAGAGGGGGGATTGGCACCTCCCTGACTCCACCTGGGGTATGTGGCTGAGGAGCACGCTGTGTGGCAGGCAGTGTGCGCCGGCTGCACTGAGGACATGGCTGGTGAGGATGCCTGCTTCCCAGAATAGCTCCACTGTCAGAGTTACTGCTGAAAGAGACCCGGGGTCAGTTTCCTGCTCGACTTGAAGGGATTCTGTCTCCTGCTTCCTACAAAACTGCCTTAACTCTCAGACTCTACCCAAGGCTGAAGGTGGATCCTTTCAAGCCATGCTTTTTTGAACTATGGATACTGTGAATGCAAGATTCACGGGGCCTGAGGACACAGGAGCAAATACAGTTCTGTAGCCAAGATAAAAGTTAATCCAGTTAACACAGGCTTGACTACATCTGTGGTTCCTGCTCTTGGTAGGACTGCTGTTTTCATGTGATGACTACTTCATGTGCAATGTACAAAACAGTCCTCAAAGCAGGGATGGGATCCCAGGGTGAAAAGAAGTGCTTTGTTCTTGTGTGTTTGTGGGTATTTCGACAGTCTGTGCTTGCTCCAGGGGAATTTTTCTGAAGTAGCTTCATGTTTGGTGCCTATACATGAACCATGCCCTCCTTTACATGGTCAGCAGAGACCACAGAGGTTGGAGTGGCAGCACTGCAGGATTTAGGGAACGTCTGATCTGTTCATTTGCAAATGGGGATGCCTTTAAGTTCTCCTGCCTTCAGTTTTATTGTTACCTCACCTATCAGGTCACCTTTTGATCCTTCTGTACTGAATAGACAACTGCACCCTATTTTATATCTGGTACCACACGCTTCAGCACGAAGTATCTGCATGTGGGGGTAGGTTCCACACCTTGGCTGGGCAGCTGAGATGCTGCTCACTGTACAGCCTTTACAGGGAGAAGATTGCGTCCACAAAGCAAGGGGTGGGGAATGGACACGTGTCCTTACAGCCAGACCTCAGAATGGGACCACATCCAATGCTGAGGTCTGCGGCTGCTGGGGACTGAGTGCAGGCTCAGATGATGAGCCTGGGCACATCTCTTCTGCTGGCCGTGTAGATGTCTGGTGAGAGATCTCCACTCCGTGCAAGGTTTCAGCAGCAGTGGATGATGCAGCTCTGAAGGATTTCAACACTGGCCTGGAATCTTGTCACAAAACTGAGTACTGAAACTGTCAGCACCGTGACCCTGGGCAGGTTTTGTTACCTTGGAATTCGGTGTCTTTGTTTCACCCGTGGTAAAGGCTACATGTGACAGAAGAGTGACAGAACCTTTATAAAGCTGTGTGTGAGCAGCAGATTCCTGTCTCTGTTAGCTGCCTTGCTGCTTTGACTGGGGTTTCCTGCTGAAGCAAGGTTAAAAGGATCAATGTCACTGGACACTGTTCACAAGGAGATAGAAGTTTCCTCAATAATGTGGACAGATGCGGAGCCTCAGAATTATCAAGGGTGAGACATCAAATCTCCAGACTGGATGTACAGGACCAAAGAACATCCAGTCTAGGTGTTAGCTTTTTGAGACTCTGACAACACATGATGTGATGGATGCTGGGATCCATGATGGTTTTGCTTTCATGAAGCTGAACGCTGAAGTTCCACCATAGCCCAGGAGACCTTGCTAGTGCCGCCTAACCATCAGCACCATTTAGATGCTGACTGTAAAAAGGATAGTAAAAAGGGCTTAACCAGACTGCTGCTCACGTTAATAAACACTTGCCTCTTAAAACAGGTTTGTCTTAAGCATTGTTACAACTGAGTCCAGTTCCGAAGGAAGAGCCGTCAAACCCACGTGTATTCCCCTTTTGAACAAGTAGGCTCTGAAGGCAGCTGTGGTGCTGCCCCTGCTGTGGCTTCCTCCAGGGGAGAGCTGTATCCTTGTGTCAGGTTTGTGTTGCACGCTCAGTGCTTGACATCTGGCTGGGATGTTAAATCCTCTTCATGAATGGGACAAGGCTGCAGCAAACTCCCTTGTGCAGCAGAATAAAGGGAGGTCTCATGTTTTGATCGGGAGCAGGCCAGTGTCCAGGACTTGTATTGCATTGGTGTTTCTGTGGTGAGGAGGTAAGTTCTGCATGTGTCTCTTCTGTGCCACTGGAAGTACAGGTCTTAGACTGAGGCAGGAATAAATAAAGTGGAATGAATGTTGTTTTAACCGCACCATTGGTGGTTTCAGAGCCTCCTTTGGCAGTTCATAAAAAGCTTGAGACATCTTCTCACCCTAAACTTGGCTCGGGACCCGCATCACCCGATTGACCCTCATCTTTAGTAGAGCTGTAAGTCCTCATTTTCTGTTCTGCGTAGGATGGTTCAAGCTAGCTAGTGAGAAAGCAAACATCCCCTGACGTGTGGGGTGCACTGTTGTGGTGTGCCTGTCATTCTTTCTCTGACTGCCTTGACTGTAATGGTCTCCAAGATGTCCATAGAGACCTGCTTGATGAAGGTCCATCTGGATAGCATCTTCACCTATCTCCCTATCTTTAACTGGTAAAGTGTCCTGGATTTTTGCCTCCCATGGCCAGATCAGCGCTCAGGTAATAATATGTGAACAACACTTTACCAGGTCTTTGGACTCATCCCCTTTTTCCTCTCGACAACCAGGAGTGCTGCTCTCAAGGGTATTCTTGGATTGGTGCTGGGGTGAGCCTTCAGGTTTGGTTTTGGCTCTTCCTCTTCAGGCGCCATCTCTGCACTGTTTCCAGGTGCTTTCCTTTGGTTCTACCTTAGTGGATGCCTGATCCATTCATACTTAACCTGGAAAACCTTAAAGACTCTTGGTTTTACCTCATTTGCAAGATGAACTGAAGCTTTTGATCCTTCTGGACTCCGTAGACAATTGAATCCTGATTTTTGTCTGGTACACATGGTGGTTGTGTACCCTAGGCCCGAAAATGCGTGGCTGAAATCTGAGATTGAGGCTGTTCATCGTCCTCCCCTGTCCAGATCTTTAGGGAATATCACTCTTTCTGGGACAGGCTGCAGTTCCCTTCCTGCAGCCACTGTTGTAGGAAACAGGGAGCTGTGCTTGGACATGGCATGAAACTGCAGTGTGGTCAGTGTGTTCTCTAACATCACACTGTATGCAGTGCGCTAGCCCTCATGGATGACTCCAAGCATGCTTCTTGTCGTGTCTCAGTCCTGAGGGTGTTACTTGGAGGTTTCCTGTCTCAGCTTCATCACCTGCTGATGTTCCATGAGGAGTCCTGCATGAACTGGTGATCTGGAAGTTTGGAATATGTTCTCAAAGTCAAATTTAACACCAGGAGAGGAGAAATCCCCTGCCTCCTGCATTCCCTGGGTGCTTGTCTCAGCAGAACATCTTGTCCTTCACTGAACATGGGAGCTGGTTCTCCAGGAGGGTATTACATTGCCAGCTGATGGGGCTGTCATTCAGTTCAGTCCAGATCCGGTGACTGACACAGATGAATTCCTTTCTTGCTGTAGAGATGAGAGTTGTCCCTGAACACAAAATGCTGTGCTGCCGCCTTCTTCTTTTGCCTCCTTCTGTTCTCTTCCCTTTCCACCCTCGATCCTTTAGGGAACCAAATATAGACACCTGCATTGCCACGGAGACTGCTGAACAGGGCTTCATTCTGAGCTAGTGGCAGATAATATGCAGTGATTTCCTTGCTTCTGCTCTTCGTTTCACTGTGCCCCCCACCTTTCACCCAACCACACCTCTGCTTGTCCATGGTTAGTGCCTGAGCCCCAGGGACAGACTTTGATGGCATTTCTTATTATGGACAGGGTTTTCTTGGGTGAACCAAGAGTCATTGTTCCATGTTCATTCTGCTCTGGTGAGCCCCCACCTGGAGCACTGCGTCCAGCTCTGGAGTCCTCAGTACGGGAAAGACATGGACCTTGGAAAGGGTCCAGAGAAGGGCCACAGAAATAATGTCAGGGATGGAGCATCTCTCCTGTGAGGAAAGGCTGAGAGAGCTGAGGTTGTTCAGCCTGGGGAAGGCTCTGTGGAGACCTTGTTGTGGCCTTTCAGTTCTTAACAGGGGCCTATAAGAAAGATAGGGAGAGACTTTTCAGCAGGGCCTGTTGGGACATGATGAGGGGTGATGGGTTTAAACTGAAAGAGGAGATTCAGGCTGTACCTGGGGGAGAAACTTTGTCCAAGGAGGGTGGTGGAACACTGGCACAGGTTGCTCAGAGAGGTGATGAGTGCTCCATCCCTGGAGCCATTCCAGAGCAGTCTGGATGTGGTTCTGGGCAGCCTGATCTGCTCGAAGATGTCCCTGCTCATTGCAGGGGAGTTGGACTGCATGAGCTTTGAAGGTCCCTTCCAACCCAAACCATTCTGTAATTCTGTGTCCAGAAGGACTCGTATCTGCTCCATGGATCAATCCTGCTTTGTTCAGGTTAGCAGTGATGTAATTTTGTATGTGCCCTTGGCCTTCCACCTGAGGAACGCTCAGTTGCTGGCACAAACACCTGCAGTTCCAAACCCAGGGTGCAGGGGATCAGACATGGGTTATTGCCTGGTTAACAGCGAGATGGAGGGAGCTGAGCGAACATTGATGGTGGTGATTCCTTTTTCTCTTGGCAGTTGGCTGCTTGGCTCTTGGGCTGCCAACCATGGACAGTCAGTCAGGTGCTGCAGCTCCCGTGGCTTTGTGAGTTAGTTCATCAAGCTTCCCAATAAAAAACAAGCCCCAAACCCTGCAGCTCTCTGGGGAAGCTGGGCTGAAACCTCATCACCCCCCCGTTGGCTGGAGAGCAAGTGAGAACTTATTTAGGATCTTTCCTTTGTAAATCAGTAGTTTGCTGAAAAGGAAGGAACATACGTCATTGCAGCAGCTTCCTGGGAGCAGCCTCCATTAACCCAGGATCCATTGAAATCAGTCCCAGAAGAGTGGTGCTGGCTTTGCCACGTGCACCCACCTCATGGGACCCTTGACTCCTGTAAGATGAGGAGTTGCAATGGATGGGTTTGCAGGCTGTTTCCTTGGGAAGATGCTGCTGCTGACGCTTTCCTGCAGGTTGTTGCTTCTCTTCAGTTACTCCTGTTTGCCATCGTTAGCCAGGGCTGCTCTCCAATAGGATGGTTCCTGCTGCTGGGGGCTGTTGACCAAGAGGAAGACATTTCTGTTGTGGGATCGGAGAAACATTCTAAGAACATTGGGGCTGTTCAGCCTGGAGAAGAGAACCTCAGAGCAGCTTCCAGTGTGTGAAGGGGGCTACAAGGATGCTGGGGAGGGACTCTTCATCAGGGACTGCAGTGATAGGACAAGGGGTGATGGGTTCAACCTGAAACAGGGGAAGTTCAGATTGGAGATAAGGCAGAAGCTGTTCCCTGTGAGGGTGCTGAGGCGCTGGCACAGGGTGCCCAGAGAAGCTGTGGCTGCCCCATCCGTGGCAGTGTTCAAGGCCAGGTTGGACACAGGGGCTTGGAGCAAGCTGCTCTAGTGGAAGGTGTCCCTGCCCATGGCAGCGGTTGGAGCTGGATGAGCTTTAAGGCCCCTTCAACCCAAACCATTCTATGATTCAAGCCTTCCCTGGCTCTGTTGTTCAGCTGCAAGGCAACTGCTGGGAAGTCAGATATGAGAATGTGCTGCCTGGCACTTTTTTGAGCTGTTACATTCTAGATTGGAGAATCTTACCACAGGCTTCTGGTATTCTCAAAACTGAGACTGGGTTTGATAAACAGTCATTTGGCAGCCGCTTGCAGCCCCACATGGGTCTCTAATCTGCACTGGCTGCAGTAGGAGTGGCAGGGTGTGGAGGGAATAGAGGCTGCTTAGTAAAGGACAACAGCAGCAAATACCAGGCATTTTTGTATACAACCTCTGGCTGGAATCCAGCTTGTAACATTCCCTGGACAGCTGTGCTGAGATGATGGGAAGCATCTAGAGAGAAATAAAGGGGCTATAAAGCAGCCGTGTGAATAGTAAAGCTGATTAGTGACTCCTCTGCGCTAGCTCAGACTCTCAGTTATACCTCTTTGTTTTAGCATGTTAGGCAGGTGATTAAGGCAGCCTGGAATGACAGGTCTGGACTGTGGATATCTGTTAACGTGTAACTGGAAGATCTGCTCAGTTGTGTCTGAGAATAAGTGTTTCTTCTGTTCTTTGCAACTGCTGTTGTGAGAAGAACAAAAGACCCTTGTTGGGGCTCTTACTTTCGCAGTTACTTGCTCCTACAACCCATGGGAGCCCTCACTGCATGTGCTGGTGTGGTAAGTGGCTGCTCCGCAGGGATGGAGGCATTGCTGACTGAGGAGCTGAAGTGGCAGGCTGGGACCTCTGTGTGTGGGCAGTGGGTGCTGAGGAGAACTCACCCGGGCATTGAGGTGATGCCACCGCTTCACTTCTCTGCAAAAGGACCTTCTGCTTCCGGATGAACGGCTCATCCCAGAGCTTGGTGCTGAGCAGGGATGAGAGAAATAGACCGAAACTCGAGGTGTTAGGGGAGAAATCTTCCCTGTGAGGGTGCTGAGGTGCTGGCACAGGGTGCCCAGAGAAGCTGTGGCTGCCCCATCCGTGGCAGTGTTCAAGGCCAGGTTGGACGCAGGGGCTTGGAGCAAGCTGCTCCAGTGGAAGGTGTCCCTGCCCGTGGCAGGGGTTGGAAGTGTATGAGCTTTAAGGTCCCTTCCAACCCAAACCAGGCTGGGATTCTGTGAAGCTCCTGCGGCAGAGGAAAGGTTCGGGTGATCCAGGCACCCAGCATGGAAAATCCCAGCTTGTTTGGTTAGTTTCCAGTAGTGTAAATCCCAGAGGCGGTCTGCAGTAGGCTGGATGGCACTAGCAGCACCTGACCATCCTGAATACTGCTTGTCTTCACAAATAATGTTCGTTTGCAGTGGGCTTTGTGCACAGGTAGCAAGATGAAGAGAAGTCTTTGAATTTCAGAGCTTCCTTTGTACGTGTGGGTTTGTGTCCATCTGTCCTGTGTGGCTCTTGACACTACGCATTGTCTGTCCTGCATAGCCCTGGTCTGCCGGGGGGGATTAATGGCCAGGTGGGTGGTGGTGGAAGGGTGCCAGTCCTTGCAGTGGGACTTCAGGAAGTGCCTTTAATCCGACTTCCCTCAAATCCTTTGCCAGTTCAGGAAGAGGCTGTGGTGTTGCCCTGTCCTGCCATGCTGTGTGCTCTGCCTGTCACAGCATGTGTAGACGCTTCAAACGGGGCAATAAGGAAAGCAAACCCTTTCACGAGTTTTCCTGTAGAACAGTATCTTTCCTTAGAATAGGTCTTTCCCAGGCAGGCATTTGGCCTGTTCCTGGAACAACAGTAGCACCGTGATTTGGCTGTATGGAGCAAGAGTGCTGCTCTCCTGGCAGTTGGTGGACCGGCTTCCTGACCCACGAGTCCTTTCCTGCTGTGTTTGCTGTGCCTGTTCTCTAGAAGGCAATCTCTTCAGACAGGGTATTCCTGTGTTCCTTTTACTTCTGTGCAAGAGCTGGGTGCAGGTTGCTCAGGAAAAGAAATTGCAGCTGGTTGAGAAGATGGTCACTAATATTTATGAACCAAATCACATCCAAGATGAGTTTGCCCCAAGCAAACTCTCCTGTATCGAAGGTGATGCTGCAGCTTCACAGGCAACAGATTGAAACCCATGGCAAAACTCAAAAGTGCTCACACCAGCTAAGCTTTTCCTATTTAAAATGTGCTTGAAGCTGCTTCAAAGGAGAAGCTTTGCTCCAGGGAAAAGCACTTCAACTCCATATACTGGGTGAATTTACCTGTGAGTGTTGGACTTCTTGTCCTTTTGTCCTTTGTCTCTGTTCTTGTCTTTGTTTGGAAGGGAGAGATCCTTCAGTTAGTTGATGGAATAACCTCATGCCTCCAACATGAGACTGTTGCTGAAGGTGGTTTACTGAAGTGGATGTGCTCTTTGACATAGCCCAAGTCTGGAGTTGATGGAGCCTTTCAGTTCAGTCTCATGACGTTTTATCTCTGCTCATAGTGGAACTGAGACTGAAGCAGAGGAGGTGAAATGACCCTGCTGAAGCCATTAGCCAAGCTGCTGTTGGCTGAAGCTGGGCAAGGATCTCAGCAGAGGGGTTTAGTTGTTTAATTCATGGTAACACACTGAGTGTATTAAAACAAGGGCTTGAAAAAGTTAATCCTTACCTTCATGATGCTGTCTCATTCCATCAGTCATGCGCTGGGTGATAGTCAGAGTTTACCTTTTTTGGGCAGGTTGGTGGAGGTAGAAGGCTTTAATTTATTTTTCTAGTCTGTGTGTTTGCACTCCTGGGAAAGAGCTGAAGTCCGTAGGAACCGTTATTCCTATAAATGAAAAGGGCTTTATCCCAAATCTTCTTAATTCTTTTGCAGTCTATGGCGGCTGAGCTATCTACCGCCGCATCCTGCAGAAAATACTTGGCATACTTGTAAGCTCCAGGGAGAGGAGAACTGGGATGATAACATCCATTAGTGCTGCTTTTGACTGAGGACTTGCATAAAGGCTTTATCTAAAAAAAGCCCCAACCCACTATGATATTTAAAGGCTTTTTAGCAAGAGGAATGTGTTGGGAGCTTTCGACCTTCCTGTCTGTGTGCAGCTTCACTGCGGCGTCCGCCAGAAGAGCTGTTGGTTCAGAGACTCCTAAAACTGAGTGTGCTGCCCTGTTAGAAAGCCAGCCTCTGGTCTGTGTTTGTTGTGCTGCTTTCTCTTCACTGATGTGTCCGAGTAGATTTTCCTTCCTTAGAACTTAATCAACTTCCTATAATTTGACAGAGATAATGTCTCTAGTTTGAAGGGCGCAGCCAATGTGTTCCCCAGCCCTGCTGACAATAAGAACAAATTGTGGTGTTTTAAAATGTAAATGTTTATTTTGCTGTACTCCTTTTCTTACTCTTCATACCTGCTGGAATAGTTTTAGCATTAAGCATATTTTAATACCCATCTAGAAACAGGCAAGACTGCTTTTGCTGTTGCTTGTAGTCATGAGTTATGTTAATATAAACACTAGTAAAAGGGAGACTAGAAATAAAGGCTTGAGAAGGAGGATTTGGCATCAGGTCTTGTTTTCTGCATATCAGTCTTCACATTTGTCTTGTATGTGGTGACTCCGGGCTGGGGAGAGGTGGGATTTTTCATTGACAGCTGTAGCGGTCCCAAAGTACACCCAGTTTCGGTGTTGCATATTGATGGTATCTTGGCACAAAGGTATCCATTAGCTCATTCTCCCAGTAATCTTCTCTGGAACCAGCTCTTCAGGTAATACCCTCCAAGTTTCTCCATGCAATGGGCAGAGCTGGTGTAATGAGCGTGTTTCAAGGGAATGACTCTCTCCATCTCCAGAAGTCTTCCGGAACTGAGTGCAGTGATTTCTGCTCTTTCATATTCTCTACCATTTCCCCCTTGATGCTTGGCTTGTGAGGAAAAATGGAACAAAAATGGTTTTAGGTTGATGCAGCTGCTCCTGAGAGGTAGATGCCATCGGCACAGCTTGGTTGCTTGGTCAACCCTCTGAGCTGTGATAAACACCGCAGAGCCTGACTGCAGAATCACCTTGTCCAGGGTTTTCAGTTCAGAGGTTTCTCTTGCAGAACCTCAGGGCTGATCAGCTCCATCAGTCAAATGGACAAGCTGCTGCACCCTAAGCTTGTACCCAGCTCTTGGGGGCTGCTCTTCATGGTGGATTGGTGAAGCTGCTGTGAGTGAGCATCTGTCCTTCCTTGCTCTTGTCTGGGAAAGGGCACATAGTGCTGTCCCTTAGCAAGAGCTCACCTCTGCTAGTGCTGTCATGCAGGGGCTTTCCCATGATTTAAAAGGATTGGAAGCTAAAAAGAAACAAGATTGTTTTAGAGTCCAGTCTGGGTGATATCCTTTCTGTATGTGCAAAGTTGAAAATTTAAGTGCTGTATTGTCTCATTTTTCATTGCCACAGAGATGCTGCGAGGGCTGGAGCAGCTCTGCTCTGGAGCCAGGCTGAGAGAGCTGGGCTGGGGCAGCCTGGAGAAGAGAAGGCTCCTGAAGGGGAGACCTTAGAGCAGCTCCAGTGCCTAAAGGGGCTACAGGAAACCTGGAGAGGGGCTTTGGACAAGGGCCTGTAGGGACAGGCCAAGGGGAATGGCTTTAACCTGCCAGAGGGGAGACTGAGATGAGCTTTTAGGCAGAAGCTGTTCCCTGTGAGGGTGCTGAGGCGCTGGCCCAGGGTGCCCAGAGAAGCTGTGGCTGCCCCATCCGTGGCAGTGTTCAAGGCCAGGTTGGACACAGGGGCTTGGAGCAAGCTGCTCTAGTGGAAGGTGTCCCTGCCCATGGCAGGGGTTGGAAGTGGATGGGCTTTAAGGTCCCTTCCAACCCAAACCATTTCCATGATTCTGTGATTTTTGCTGACAGTAAGATGAGGATGGGAATGCTTCTGAGCTTCCTTTCTGATCAAGAAGCGCAGGTCTGAAGGTAGTAGATACAGAAGTATGTGCAGACTGGCTGAACACTCTGGTGTGCAGCATGGTGAGGGACTGTAGTGATAAGACACAGGGTAACGGGTTCAAACTTAAACAGGGGAAGTTTAGATTGGATATGAGGAAGAAATTCTTTACTGTAAGGGTGGTGAGGCACTGGAATGGGTTGCCCAGGGAAGTTGTGAATGCTCCATCGCTGGCCGTGTTTGAGGGCGGGTTGGACATAGCCTTGGGTCGCATGGTTTAGTGTGAGGTGTCCCTGCCCATGGCAGGGGGGTTGGAACTGGATGATCTTAAGGCCCTTTCCAACCCTAACTATTCTATGATTCTGTGATTCTATGGTGGAGGGAGGTATTTATGAAAACTACAGAAAATGTGCTCAGGTCCCTGCTGGGCAATGGACATTCCATTGTAAGTATCTTTGCTGAGAAATACACATGTGCATAAAATGTGCACTTTTCCTTCTTACAGAGTAGTTGGCTTCCAAACTGCTGTTTGTGCACAGCTCTGCAAGGGCAGAAGCGCTTTCCCTCTTCACATGCAAATCCCCAAGAGCAAATCCTTCATAGTGTTGCCAGTGGCAGTCATCTCACCTGAGATGGGATCTTCCTGCTGTAGTTTGCTGCCATTGATCATGGCAAAGCCAGACCTGGTAATCCCTTTGGCACTTGGAGTTACCCAAAGATCAGAGCCAGGTTTTATAGCTGTAGTAACCTCCTTTGTGGCTGCAGCGATGTGAACGTGCTCTGATTTCCTGCCTGGGCTACCCCATATGTAAAGCTCACAATAAATTCTGTCTAAACATGTTCTGTCTCTGTGTCACAAATGCAGTGTGTGTTTGCTGTCTCTATTGATCTGTGGGCTGTACCACCCTGCACTAACGCATTCAGTTCTTAATGAATTCATGTAGCCCTGTGGCCCAAAATCTCTTTGTAAAGTAGGTGAGAGCCTGCAATGAGCAGCAGAAAGAACCTGTTGAAAATGGGTTTTCCTGGGGTTTGGAGCTGGCTGCTACAGGTTCGGAGTGTCCCCATCCGCTCGGTAATTCCCATAACCAATTCCTGGTATGTGAAATATGTAAAAATGATCATAAATATCAAAGTATGTCTGTATAGGTGTAATGAATTAAAAATCAATGTATGTATTTTCACTCTGAAAAATACAGTCTCTGGCAGGGGCTGAGCCTGTTTCTTGTTCCTTAAGATAACAAAGGAATTCAGGAATAGAATCCAAAGCTTTTAGTCAAGTTAATGTTACGTATTGGTTCACCATCTCAATGCTAAGGAGATCTTCAGGGTGAAGGAAGTCATTTAAACAAATACCTTGTAGTCCCTGCTGCATGAGTGCTGTTGGGTTCAGGTGAGTAGGGAAGGTTTGTTGCATGGTGATAGCCATAAGTGGAACAAAATGAAGTTGCTGCAAACAAAGGATTGATCCGTTGTTAGAAATGAATGTTGAGGAAACTGTCTGACATGTTTTGCAGAGGTGAATCTGGTGCCGGGAAGACTGAAAACACTAAGAAGGTTATTCAGTACCTTGCTCATGTTGCTTCCTCCCATAAAGGAAGAAAGGACCATAATATTCCTGTAAGTTGGGCTATTTTCTCACTTGTTTCTCACTCTTTTTAAAGCTCTCATCTTTGCATTAAACCCACAACTGTTTGTTAAAGATAACATGTAATATAATCCATGTAACTATGTCTCAACCATTATTTTCTCTTTAGTAGTAGCTAAAACAAGCAGTTACATCCAAGCTTCCAGTCAGTGTTGACTGTTTAACTTGTGCTGGGAAATGAAAGGCTTTGTGCAGCATTATACCTCGGAGCAGGACCAAAGCTTTCTGCTGCAGTAACCCCAGCGTTCAAAACATAGAATCACCTTGGGTAACTGTTAGTGGCTTTAGGTCCCACGAGATGCACTTTTCAGTGCTGTATTTGTGAACAAGCTTTCTGTTCTTCCACAGATTAACCTGTAGATGGAAAAAATCCTCAAGCTCCAAAGCTGCTGTAGACCTGCTGTATCTAGAGGTCAGCAGCTAATCTGGAGCTCACATTTTATAACATTAAACCCAAGAGTGTATGCTTTTGTGTCAGAGAATCTTGGGGGTTTTGGTAACGTGTCACTTGCTCTGATTTATCTAAACCTTCCTTCACGTTTCCAGCCAGACTTCAACATCTGCATTGATGTTTTAGCAATTCTTTGCTTTAAAATACATGGCTGGTTTTGAATATCTGTTGCTATGAACAGCTGGGTCTTGTTGTGGGGAAATATTAATTCAACCTCAATTACACCGTTCCTGGAAGTGCTCACAAACCATGTAGGTGAGGCCCTCAGTGGCACGGATTAGTGGTGGCCTTGGCAGTGCTGGGGTACAGTTGGACTGGATGCTCTTAAAGGGCTTTCCCAGCCCGGCTGTTTCAAGGCCAGGTTGGACGGGGCTTGGAGCAAGCTGCTCTAGTGGAAGGGGTCCCTGCCTGTGGCAGGGGTTGGGACTGGAGGAGCTTTAAAGGTCCCTTCCAACCCAAACCAGTCTGGGATTCTGTGATTCTGAGTTTCCTCTGTTGTTTATTGTGTGGCTGCATCACTGAGATGAAGTGAAGGCACAAACTAGAAAGGGGAAAGCTGGGCTGGAAAATGTCAGTGAAGGGAAGGATGAGTTGCTGTTTTTAATGCAGCGTTGGCTTAAATCCCTGGTTGACCTGCAGCTGCGTTCCCTACTCACCAATTTGGTTGAATGGGATGGGGGTGTTCATCCCAAAAGAGTTTTGAAGATGTTTGTTGTAATCAGCTGCTTTATGAGTGGTTGATGACTGTTGTGATAAGGATTGGAAAAGGTTTTATTCATTGTAAAACATAGTTTGGGCACAGTAGAGAGAGCAGGGTCCTGTCCTGAATAAAGGTCCAATACTTTGATCCTGAACTTCACCCATGCAGTACCTTAGTGAGCTCTGGATTAAACATATGTTTACCAAAAATGCAGGTTTATGTAACCAAAACAGTTTTGAAACACAAATGACCCTCCCTTATTCTGTAACAATTCATTTTCACTTATACATTGCACACAAAGCGTGTCTGACCCACACACCTAATGCTTAGGAGTCAGGAAGTGTCAGGACTGGGGCTGTAGCACAGTCAGGTTTGTCCCTGTTGGCATATTCAGTAGAAGGCAGCTGAGGGCTGGTGGGCTCCACAGGGCCCATCTGTATGAACTTTGTGCTCAGAGAAGATGCTAAATAGGCTTCTTAAATCCACTGCTAATGATGGATTTATTTTCATCCGTCCTGTTACAATGACCAGTGTCTGCTGAGGCTGTTCTGAGCCCTGCATGGGGTGTTTCTAGGTAGCAGTTTGCATGCTGATGGATGAATACACATCTCCCCAAGACTGTTCTGAAGTCTGGAGTTACCTTTGCTTTAGCCTGGCAGAGTGCTGTAAAAGCATTACAAGCAAATGTGACCCCTCCAACCCCACTGGCACCTCAGGCTATGGCCAGCATAACGCTGGTGTTCTGCCCTGCCATGGGTGCTCGCCCAGCATGTTCTCCAGCAGTACTGGTGGTGAAATATTCAGCTTATGTGAGGAGCATCACGTAGGAGCTCTGCCCATCCCTTGGACAGCCTCTGCATGTTTGGTGTTCAGCTGCTTGTCCATGAGACTTTTCTTTCCCAATGGCCTCTTTCCTAATAGTTCTTTTCCCTAGAGCAGCTTCCAGTATCTGAAGGGGACTACAAGGATGCCAGAGAGGGACTGTTCATCAGGGCCTGTAGGGACAGGACAAGGGCAATGGCTTTAACCTGCCAGAGGGGAGACTGAGATGAGCTCTTAGGCAGAAGCTGTTCCCTGTGAGGGTGCTGAGGCACTGGCCCAGGGTGCCCAGAGAAGCTGTGGCTGCCCCATCCCTGGCAGTGTTCAAGGCCAGGTTGGACACAGGGGCTTGGAGCACCCTGCTCCAGTGGGAGATGTCCCTGCCTATGGCAGGGGTTGGAACTGGGTGGGCTTTAAGGTCCCTTCCAACACAAACCATTCCATGATTCTATGACAGTTCACCTGCATGTCAGTTCACACATGAGCCTATGACAGTTCACAGCCCTGCATGTCATCTGCAGTTGGGGTCCTGTGGGAAACAGAGCCAGTGACACATGGTAACCACAGAGGGTAGAATCACAGCACTGAGCAACCTTAACACCATTTCCTAATTCTGGTGTGTTTGAATCTGCAGCCTCACAGTCTCATTTCCTGTTTAATCCCAAGGAACGTTAAAGGTGTTGTCTTGGGCACTGTGCTAGGAGATGTGGGTAGTGGTGGTGGTAAACATGCAGAAGAGAAGCTTTAGTAGTTGTGGGGCTTGGCAGAGCCGGGTGAGACGGGGGTAATTCCGGACATCGGAAATAGAGGTTTTCCAGAGCTAAGTCAGGGGGAAGGGAGAAAGCCTTGGTGGTGAGTTATAAACACCAGCTCTTCTGAAGATGGGCGGTGGAGGACCATGAGCCTGAGCTCTTGCCTGCAGCGTACTTGGTTGAGGGTCAGGACTGGTACAGGTACAATCCCAGCAGGAGGTAGCAAGGGCGAGAAGGCAGAAGATACCTGTTGTAACTGAAAGGTTTAGCTTCACGTCCAACAAACCGAGCTCTAAGGAATGTGGGGGGATGAGGTGGTAGGGCTAAAGACTTCCCAGTAAATCTGTGTATTTGCCTGCACCAAGCATACTGTGTCTTACTCAGTTGTTAACTATGCCACGTGTGACACTGACAGCAATGAGGCTTTAGCTTGGATACCTTGGACCAAAGCTGACCCACACTGATGTCTGCTGCTCTGGGCAGGTATCCCCTGTCCCAAGGCCATAGAGGAGCCTCTCACCTCTGCTCTCAATGATTCTTCTGAAGGCTCAGGAGGTGAAGAGAAATGGGTATTTAGAATGAGAGGAGGAAAACAAGAACAGGTAATTGGTGAGGCTGATGTGTCTAGAGAGGGTTTTGGACAGGCCGGGCAAGGAGAGTAGGGGGGACAAGGAGACTTGTCAGCTGCTTCCCTTTGGCTTGCCATTCCCATACACACTGAGATAGGAATGAGGGAAAAGACTGAGGTAGTGGTGTTAATGCATGTGTTAGAGTTGCTTTAATATGGTTAAGAAGTGAGTCTGAATTCTGATTCTTGGGTTCTGCTTTAGTTTACATACTTTGTGGTTTGGATGAGAGGGAAGTCAGTGCAGCATACAGCAATAGTTAAAAGCGGCATCCCTGGCTTTCCACAAGAAGTGCTGGTTGTCACTCACTGCCTGGGCACTGCCAGGGACTCGCATGTTCTGCAGGCTGTGAGGCTGGGGATGCTCCTGGCCATGCCTGGACCCTGTTCATGGGCAAGTATGTGGCATCAGCAGATGGTTTCAATCATGGCAGTACAGACGTAGGTGAGTTTTATACATAAGGGCATCCTTCTGCCGCTGCTGCCTGCACGTCCAGTCATCCTGGTACAGTGCACCGCTGGTTCAGATGAGTGGAACGGCACTTCTGTTCCTTCTCCCTCTACCCAGAGCCTTACGCCCAAACCCTCTCTATTATCACCAGCTAATGACTGGTGCTGTCAGGTTGGCGGTTGCTTTCAGGGACTGCATTGGCCTTTGTACCTGAAATGCTGAATTGTTTCCTTTGGCTTAGTCATTTCAAAAGAACCAGTTGGTTTTGAAGCAGGATCTGGGGTAGGTTCGCTGAGGCTGAAGCTTCCCTTAGTGAGCATTTCCCAGGGGGGCTTTAGCTGCCCTCATTTAGCCAGAGGGAAGGGAAATGGGTCTGAGTGTCCTCAGTTCTGTTTCCAGTGAGGGCAGAAAGGGGCACCCTGAGGGAGCAGTCCTTGTGCCCATCCTTCTCCAGTGGTAGCTCCCTGCTGAAGCATCTCATCTTTGTTTAGATGCCTGAGTTGTTTTCTGACCAGGTATGATGCAGCTCTGCAGGCTTCACATCCATCAGCTGAATGAGCCAAGCCTTTGCCAGCTGCTGTACAGGCAAAATCTGTTCTGCACTAAACCAGTGGTGGTTCTTTAAAACAAGGCATGGCTGGAGGAAGCGTGCATCTGCCTAGGCATGGCAGCGGCACAGGGTGTGTGGTTCTACACAGGGTTTTCCCCCAGGCTCTCCAATGGGAAGCTCAAGATTTTTACCCTTGCAGACTGAGCCAAGGAAATAATAATGGAATCAAGTATTCCTGCAGAAATGGTGCAGGCCTGAACTCGGAGGGGTTTGTTTTCCTTTAGTACATTCAAGTTCCCATTCCCCTTCTGCCTGGCAGCGTTCGAAGCTTTTCTTAAGACTGTGCTGCTTCTCTTGTGGACAGTCAGTGCTGGAAGCTTTGCTCCCACGTATAGGTTTGCATCCATAAACACCTGGAGTGCAGTGCACAGCCCAACCCCCAGGCTCCTCAGGAACTGCTTTGCCCTGCTCCTTTCACAGCCTTTCTGATGGTTGAGGAATAATGATCGTCTCGTCCATACAGCATCACCTTGCAGGGACTGAGGGTGTAGAGGAGGTTACATGGTGGTGGTGGGGAGTTATTTACTGTTGTGGTTTGGCAGAGCTTACAAAGCCGTGCACAAAGAATGGAGCTGCTGCCCTTTCCCTGCTGCTCCAGGTCCTCTGAATCTTGTACCTGGAATTGCTCCTTTGCACAAACACAGGTTTTAGCATTTTGTGCATGTGAAAGATTTCATTTCCTAAACCGAATGTGAACAGTTGCTTTGAAGTGAGTCTCTGATTAAACCTACTGCCATTGCTAACTCGGGATGTAACCTGCAGCTGGAATGCTTCCTTGCTAACATGTGCGTTTGTTTGTTTGCAACGAGCAGCCCGAATCACCCAAACCCGTGAAACACCAGGCAAGTGGCTTTCTTTCTCCTTTTACAGTTACGGAGGTGAACAGAGATCTGTGCTTCTGTTTCCTGTCAGCTGTATTTGTAGCACGGGGAGGGGCACGGCCAGGAGAGAGCTTTGCAGATCCTCAAGTGGCTTCCAGAGAAAGAGCAGGCCCCGGGTCCCTCAGCGCAGCAAAGCTCATGCTTTAATGGAAGCTACAAAATGCTTTTGATTAACATGCTCTTTTGTCTAAATGTTTTGATAGCTTCTCGGATAACCTGGTAAAGACTTTGACATCAAGGCTGAGGCTCCTTAACGGGAGACTTTAGAGCAGCTCCAGTGCCTAAAGGGGCTGCAGGAAACCTGGAGAGGGGCTTTGGACAAGGGCCTGTAGGGACAGGACAAGGAGAATGGCTTTAACCTGCCAGAGGGAGACTGAGATGAGCTCTTAGGCAGAAGCTGTTCCCTGTGAGGGTGCTGAGGCGCTGGCACAGGGTGCCCAGAGAAGCTGTGGCTGCCCCATCCGTGGCAGTGTTCAAGGCCAGGTTGGACACAGGGGCTTGGAGCAAGCTGCTCTAGTGGAAGGCGTCCCTGCCCATGGCAGGGGTTGGGACTGGAGGAGCTTTAAGGTTCCTCTCAACCCAAACCATTCCATGATGATGAAGTATAAAAGGCTTGGCAGAACCAATCATCATCCGAAATGAAGTGTTTCCCTCACTCTTCAGGGTAAGTTGTGTGAGCAATGTGGTATCTGTTCAGCGCTGCCACATCAGTTAACGTTCCCTCAGTTGAGCTCCAGCTGCTCTTACTGCCCTGCAGATAACTCTGCCCCTTCCTCCTCTGATGTCCCTGCCTCCTGTGGGCAGCAGCAGTTGGTCTTTCCTGGACCACCCCGTTGTGCAGGACAGGAGCTGCAGGGGGGCATGGAGAGGAGGTTGAGTGGAAGTTGAGGGTAAAGCTGTTGGCAGGAGCACTTGCTGCCATGCGTTCTGAAGGCTAAATGCTCCGCTCCCTGCCCCGAGATGGTGAGCAATGCCTTTGTCATGGCCACGAGATGTTAAATCAAGAAGCAGCTTTGCAGCAGCTCCGTATGGTATAAAACCAAGGCTTGGGAACTCAAGAAGCCACCATGAGTTAGTTCAGGTGGTTGTATCCTTCCCCTTCCATTTCTCTGGAAGCTGACTGTGGAGCCACCTAAGCTGTACCAGGAAGGAAAGTAGTAAAAGGCACTTCAAGTTGGGTCTAGTGCATTGGAAGCCAAAGCCACGACATGGACAGCTGTGATGCCTCTGCTGGTGTGTGGTAACGTGCTGGACCTCTCTAACCCAGCCCTGCGTCTCACTTTCAGAAGTTACAGAAAATTCAGCCCTCCCTCCGTCAAACCTCAGTCAATTCTAAGGGGTTTTTACTACACTGTTTCTCTGCTCCAAAAGCAGAGGGAGCAGGGTTTAGTTCAAGCCTCCTGCTCAGAGCTCCCATGTCAGGGTGGAAACAAGGCGTTTGTTGGCACTTTCAGTGTATCAGTGGAAACGTGCTAATCCAGAAGTGCTGGTTCTGTGTAAACCATGACCATTAACATTTCTGTTTCAATGTCGTTTTGGACTCCAGCGTGGATCCCTGTTGTATGTGAGTAGCATGTGGCTTTCCTGGCCTCACAACTCCAGCCCCAGGGTGCTGGCTGTTCTGAAACTGAGACAAGAGCCTGTCCTTACCTTAATGTTGCCCTGCATGAAACGTTGCATGACTTGACTTTATCCACATTACTGTGACACTGCTTTTTCCAAGTTCTGGTTAGCTGCCTGTGCAGGAGATGCACCAACAGGCAAAACACCCTCTTTCCAAGCACCGAACAGTTCTGAGAGCCAGGGTTGGTTTTGGGCTGTGAAACAGTGCATCTAACAACGAAAACTATGCAATCAGAAGATGTTGAACACAGTGGAGAGGTTTGATGTTTCTTTGTGATGGCTGTGACACTTCTGCTTGTGAGCAGGGCAGAGTGTGTGGCTGGGCTCTGAATGCCTGGGTTGTTCTCATGGTTTTCACCCACATCTGAGGACCCACCAGAGGGATGTGGAGCTGTTGGAGCAAGTCCAGAGGAGGCCACGGAGATGCTGCGAGGGCTGGAGCAGCTCTGCTCTGGAGCCAGGCTGAGAGAGCTGGGCTGGGTCAGCCTGGAGAAGAGAAGGCTCCTGAAGGGGAGACCTGAGAGCAGCTCCAGTGCCTAAAGGGGCTGCAGGAAACCTGGAGAGGGGCTTTGGACAAGGGCCTGTAGGGACAGGACAATGGGAATGGCTTTAACCTGCCAGAGGGGAGACTGAGATGAGCTCTTAGGCAGAAGCTGTTCCCTGTGAGGGTGCTGAGGCGCTGGCACAGGGTGCCCAGAGAAGCTGTGGCTGCCCCATCCGTGGCAGTGTTCAAGGCCAGGTTGGACACAGGGGCTTGGAGCAAGCTGCTCTAGTGGAAGGTGTCCCTGCCCGTGGCAGGGGTTGGAGCTGGATGAGCTTTAAGGTCCCTTCCAACACAAAGCATTCAGTGATGACCCAACTGAATGTTTCCATCAGATCCTCGGGGATGATCATCAAATGGCTTATAAGAACTTTTTGTGGTCAGCTGGAGGATTTGAGTGAAATCATTTCACGCTGCCCTGGCCAAGGGCCTCTGCACGGATCCCAGGGAAGGCTGGGGCACATGGA
The DNA here is from genome assembly GCA_039720435.1 of Amazona ochrocephala. Taxonomy (NCBI): domain Eukaryota; kingdom Metazoa; phylum Chordata; class Aves; order Psittaciformes; family Psittacidae; genus Amazona; species Amazona ochrocephala. Next base: position 83,596,346 of record CM077879.1, read on the forward strand.
AGCACATTCAAGCCCAGGTACAGCCTGTGGTGCCGTGATTCCCAGTGGCACAGTGAAGGTCCATGGAGGAGCCCAGTTTGAAGGCAGGGTGCTTGCTTTGCCAGGATAGCCAGGATCTGACGTGTAAGCTGTGGTGAATGCAGGCCATGGGGTTGATTTTGAGCTGTGCACTGTGCTGTGAGCCAGCTTCTTGGCTTTACACTTGGGTGCCCTTGCAGAGGCTGACTGCATGATTGGGATAGGGGAATGATGGAATGGTGAGAGAGAATGTTTCCCTGGTCTGATGCTTTTGCATGGGGAACTTTTAGACTGTAAATGCTGTGCATACAGTGCTTTGAACAGAGCTGGGTTTTCTTCAGTTGTGGGGCTTTTTTGTCAATCTAAAGCACTCCTGAGAACTGTATTGTTGGCAAACCCAATGTACAGTGTGTAGGCTCTGAGCCCCCAGTGGTGGTTGCTGTGCTCTGGGCTAAGGCTCACACGTTTGTTTCTTCTCCAGTTACTTCAGAATCCAGAGAATATGTAGTCCCAAAGGGAATATATTTGGAAGTCAACGTTTTGAGCCAATAGCTTGAGGTCACGTTAAAGAAGCAGCAGCCCGTTGTTTCCAGGGGGACTTGGAATATAGTTCAATGTATAAATAAAATCCTCTTCTAGGTGTTAAACAGTGAAGTTTAAAAATTCCTGTTAGAATTGACCTTGTGGAGTCCTTAAGAGACTTCAGTTTCCTGTGCTCTGATGCTCAGCCTGGGTCCTCTATTCATCTGTGCTATAAGTAATTGGAAAAAGCAGGTTTATGCACACAATCCCCAGTCTTTGAGACGACATTCCAGACAGCTTTGCTTTCCTTTTAGTCATTTAAAACCCATCCTTCAGAGCAGGAAGACAGTCTCGTGTTTTCCTATGTTTATCCATGCCTCCTGGGCTCATGGAAGCAGCACAGACTTTTTGTGTTACTAGATCTCTTCATGGATAGCAAACCTAAAAGCCATTGGGCAGTTTCCGTCAGAGAAATGCAGTGATTCCTACATCCATAGGCTTGAATGTTAAAAAATGTTTGAAGAACTGCGTTAAGCCCCCTGAATGGAGCAATCTGAATGTGATCTTTGTACCTGGTGTTGCTCCATCTCCGTTCTGGCACATTCTGGGGTTCATTCAAGGTGTTGCAATGATCCCGTGTGTGACTGACTGGAAGCGAGGATGTCACTGATTCGAAAGTACGTTTGAAGAAGGGTATTCCATTGTAGCCATACTGTAAAAATCACTAAGTGGCAAGTTTAGGAATGACCTTACGCTTAAACCAGATAAATTAGTTTTTCCCCTGAAGCACTCCAAGTCTGTGCCTAATTTCATTAGCCCTAAATGTGAGTTTTCTTTTCCATGTTCAATGATTTCCAGCATCCATCAAGTCCTATTCGGTCGCTGCTCTGTGTGTGTGTGATTTAAAACCAAACCCACCACCAAAACCCCCACAAAACACAAAAAGTAGCCCCAAACCCGCATCACTTACTGGATGGAGGAGGCTAGCAGCAGATTTAGAAGTGAGGGGAGCAGTGAAAGGCCCTTGTGAAGGCGGTGTCCCTGGGTCATGGCTCTCAGGAGGCAGCAGGACGTGGGAATGTCATGTGTGCACTGTGCTGATGTCTGTCTGTTTTCTCTTTGTGTGGCTTTCAGGGGGAGCTGGAGCGGCAGCTTCTTCAGGCGAATCCCATTCTGGAATCCTTTGGGAATGCCAAGACAGTGAAAAATGACAACTCCTCCCGCTTTGTGAGTGACTCCTTCTCTCCTTAGTCTGGAAATGTGGGTTACTGTTAATGGAGAAAATCCTTGTTCAGGATTTATCCTGTATCGGAAGCTGTCTTTGTTCTCCTCATGAGATGAATCCAGGTTCTCTCACATCTCTTTCTGCTGTGTTCAGGGTCCACAGAAGACTCCCCCTCACTGGCTTTTGTCAAAACTTGCTTTAATTTTATCCAGCTTCTAATTTTAACCGTCTTTGAGCTGACAGTGGTGCTCATGCCACAGCAAATACACTGTGCCATAGAGCTGACCTGGGGCTTGCGTGCACAAACTGCTGCTGAGCTACTGTTGAGTATGAGTAAGGAGGATGGCATCAATGCGGAGTTCAGCTAAATATGGAGCCTTCTTGTCGATAGCTGCCACTTTATCAATTGATTGGTTTAGAGGGAACATCCTTCACTTTTGGAAAGCACAGAAGTTTCCCTTAAAACCCTCTTTCAAGTCCTATGTCCTTCTGTCCAGCTGAGTTCCTGGAGGGAAGTCTAAAAGGCAGTGTTGGGCTCCTGTAGCTGGGTGATGTCTTTGCTGGGTTGGTGCCTTCTCTTCACGGACTGCTCTGGTGGCCAATAACCACTTCTGATGGGTTCCATTGTTGTAAAAGCGGTGGTGGAGATCTATTTGCCACTTGTGAACACTTCCTTTCCTTTGAAGCAGGGGGAAAAAGCCATGCTGTCTTTTCAACTTCCCTGCAGTACATCCCGATTGAGGGGAAAGCTGGATTTAGTACAACTGTGAAAGGAGATATGAAATAGTTTTTCTTGTGAGAACAGAAGTGAAACGTACAGAACAAATGGAATGTTTCTTGGCTGCCTGGATGTTTCAGCGGTTGCTTGGGTTTGTAATGTATGAACTCGGCTCCAGTGATAAGGACTCTGGAAAACTGTATAACTAAATCCCTCTGCCTTTTCAGTCGAGAAGGGAGAGCAGAGCACTAAAGAAATTCAATGTTGATCATTTTATAGCCACATTATTTACAATATTGCTTGATGCTTATACATGTTGGGTGTAGGATTTGTAATATCAACAGGTTTCACTGCACAGGGATTCTTCTTTGTTAGACAGCTTGAATCCACCAAAGGCCATGCTAATTTAATGGGGATACTTTATTGCTCAGAGATGCTAGCATCTGTTTTGTGTTACCCTGGCGTCCACATCGCCATCATGAGCACGATCACTCGGCTGTTCCAGCTCTGGCTTTCTAAAGGAGCAGGTTTAATGCGCTCCAGATGGTGGCATCTCCTGCAGGAAAAATAATCTTTAGTAACAACCGCTTTAAAACCTGACTTAAAGAATAGAGCTGTCCTCCCCCAGGGGAGAAGGGCTGTTGTGTACAGGCCTGACAGCTTCACTGCGCCTGAGGAGGATGCTGGCCTCTGCCCTGTGTGCTGATAGCACCAGACAGGGCTGAAATATGGCCAGCATCAAAGCAGGGTTCACTCGTTTTTCCCTCCACCAAAGGCAGTGTTCTCTTGTGGTTCAGGAAAGAAACTCTCTCATAGTGGATAGGGAGGGGGAGCCTTGCTGGCTTCGTGGTGCAGCTCTAACTGCTTCCTTCTAATGTGGTTTTTCCAAAGCCATGTACTGAGTGCTGCAGTGGTAATCTAAATAGAATTCAGTTCTTAAATGACCACCACTGCAGTCCCTAACTGATCAGTTAAAGATTGCAGAAGCAGAATTGCTTGTGTCAGCTTTAAGGGTGTATTAATATTCTGCTTATAAGAAGATGAAGTAGGTAAGTGACTTCTCCAGTACAAACTTCAGTGCTGATGGTCCTTTGAGTCAGGGAGCATGTGGGTTCCCATTGCTGGTGCATCAGCTCATCCAAGGACTGCATTTCCTCTCCATGATTTCTGTCCAAGGAACTGTTGACTTGCCAGCAGACAGTAGATAACTTGTGAGAGTGAAGCAGAGTGAAGTGAGTCTGAATTCCATCAGAAAAAGCCCCTGACTAGACCTTACATAGTGCTTCATGTCTGTTCCTCCATGTAATGTGGCAAATGGAAGCCATGTCACTCTGAGAAGGCTCTATGGTACCTGGTTCAGGGAGGAAGCTGTCAGCCACCATCCTTGAGATGCTGGTGCTGACACACACGTTGCATGTCACGTCTGTTGGCTGAATTTCAGTGCCACTTCTCTCTTTGCAGCAGTTATAAACACAGTTCTCTGGAACGTCTACTGAGAAAAAAGTACAAATCCTTCAGTCTCAAGCTGAGCTTGGAGCATTCTGTTTCTGCACCTCATAAACTCAAGTTCAGGTGCTGGTCCCTGATGGGGCGTGCGTGAAAACAAGCCTTGTTCCTCAGCGCGCTCACTTCAGTGCCGTGGTGTTCAACCTGAGCTGCAGGCTCAGCAGTGGGGAGGAACCACTGAAGCTAATTTAAAGTATTCCAGCAGGTTTCTTGAAACTTGCAGAAGTCCCTTTGGGTTGCAGATGCACATCTGCAGTCACAGAGCAGCTGCTTCAAACTCAGCAAGGGCTGGAACTTCCCCTGGGCTCACTGGTGTGGTTGGGGAGGAACCTGGTCCTTGGTACACACAAATCTTCCAGATGTGAATGGGCTTTACCAGGGCAGCCGGAAGGTTCTGGTGTTCTGGGGACGAGATGCACTAGCTGAAATGATCGCAGCAACTTGCTCAAGTGGCAGTCTGTAGCACAGCAGCACACAGAACCACAGACTGGTTTGGGTTGGAAGGGTCCCTGCCCATGGCAGGGGGCTGGAACTGGAAGAGCTTGAAGGTCCCTTCCAACACAAACCAGGCTGGGATTCTAGGAATATATCCACTTGCAAACAGTTTCTTTCCAAGAGCTCTACGTGTGGGCAATGTGCTCTTTACTTGGTCCTCTGTGGAGCAAAGGAGATGTATGTGGAAGGAATACGTTTACTGTCCCCTGGTCTGTTCTTTACCAACTGCTGGAGAAGAGAGGCTGTGCAGGTGGGGCCATCCTGGTTGTGGAACAGGAAGTGGAAGGGTGATGGGCCGGGCTGGCAGCACATGTGATTTGGGATTGCTGCAGATAAAATGCCTTTAGCCACCAGTGAGTTTGCTATAGAAATATGTGCACTGAAACATCTCAGCCATGCTTCCAAGCTCAGGCAGCCTCACTTGGAGAAAAGCTTTTTCTAAGTCAGGAGCACCGGTTCTTTAATCTTTAGGAAGTGTGGGTGTGCAGCCTAACATGTTCCATTGGGATGATGGCTGAGCACATGGAAGGGAAGAGATGGATTTGAAGTTGTGTGACATGCTCATACAGGTGCCAGCAGGGTTATGTTTGTGTGGAGGCAGCGTTGGTGTCTTAAAACATCCGTCATCACCAAAATAATCTCTTTTCTTTCCAGGGCAAGTTCATTAGGATTAACTTTGATGTTACTGGTTATATCGTTGGGGCCAACATTGAGACGTGTATCCTGCTTCGTGCCACGCCACTGCACAGTGCAAGTTTCCCCATTGTTTTGCTTTTAACCCTGGAAGCGGTTGGAATGCAGTGAGGGGTGACCACATTCCTACATTCCTTTGTCTCTTCCTGTATTTCAAAATAGCTGATCAAATATCCCAAAGTCAGCGTGCGTCCTCATGCTCGGACATTGGATATTCCAACATGTAGCACTCTGAGACCTGCTGGGTTTTCAGACCAGCCTTAAACCTAGGGAATCTTAAATAGGGAAACCATTCCAAATGTGCTTGCTCTACCAGCAGTTCTAGAGGAGAACTCCCTTCCTAAAGCTGCTGAGCCACTGCCTTGTGCCAGGAGCTGGGGTTTGCTCTTGTCAGTGCTGCAGTGCTCTGCGCCTGGAAGGAGCTAATGCTTCTTATGAAGTGACAGAGCTGGAAGTGCAGGGACATGTTCCCCTTTCTTAGGTCTCCTAGAGATCAGCATAGGCCCAATAATGCAAGGCCTACCAGCAATTAATACTGAAGCCTCATTCAGTTTTAGCTGTAAGGTTTGATTTTATTTATCATAGAATGGTTTGTGTTGGAAGGGAGCTTAAAGCTCCTCCAGTTCCAATCCCTGGCACAGGCAGGGACACCTTCCACTGGAGCAGCTTGCTCCAAGCCCCTGTGTCCAACCTGGCCTTGAACACTGCCACGGATGGGGCAGCCACAGCTTCTCTGGGCAGCCTCTGACAGTGTCCCACTGCCCTCACAGTGGGTGAAAAGCTGCCCCCTCACTCAACCTTCGGCTGGTCCGAACAGACACTTGTCCCTCGGTGTAGCAGGGAAATGTGGTCAGCATCCAACAAAGGAGTCTGCTGAAATTGAAAGTGGGCTTCTACCGGTCGGAAATTGAAACCTCTTATTTAAAGTTACTGAAGGTTCGCATTGGACACGGTCCTGTCATTGCTATTAAAGTTCTTTTTGCTCTTAAAGTGATATTATAGCTTGCTTTGAACTTCTGTTTTGCATTGGATGTTTTTACCCCTAAACTGTAGAAGGTCCTTGACTAGGTATTATCAGACTTGTTGGAAAAGTCTCGCGCTGTTCGTCAGGCTAAGGATGAGCGGACGTTTCATATCTTCTATCAACTACTCGCTGGAGCAGGAGAACACTTGAAGTGTAAGTTGGGAATCTCATTTTGTAAACCTATTGCTTCTGTGTGCTGGGCTTGTCTGCTCAGTGTTACACAGCGGTGCTGGAGCTCCTCTTTGGTCTTCAAACAGGGAGTGTTAACTGAAGGCTGAGGAGCAGGGTGGCTCTGGTTTGGGATGGCTGGGCTTTATCCCGTTTGCTGTCACACACATTGAGAGCAAACGGCTCCTGCCTGACCCCATCCAGTTCAGCGTGTCCCTGCCTGGGGGTCACTGGATTGAAATCTTCTTCTCTCTCCTTCTTTTCTCCCCCTCTTTGGTAACTGGGAATTTCTGTTAGCTTATGATAAGTGAAACCATAGAACAGTGCAGACTTAGAGAAGTGGTCCACTCTTTCTCATCTGTATTAGACAAATGGGTATTTACACCCTCGCTGTGGTAACCATCGATACCCAGCACCGTGTCGGTACCTCCCAGTAGAGGCATTTGGTTTAGGATATTCCAAATAGGGTTTTGAGATGATGCTAGATCTGAGTCAGGTAAGGTTCTGTTTGCAGGCTTAATGCATTAAAGAGCTGATGTAGGTTGCAACAGATAGAGATTCTGGAAGCTGGCTTCAGCTTCTCAGGTGCCCTGGTACTGTAGAGTTTCCAAAGCAGGTGAAACACCTCGTAGCCTTATTTGAGGAGCTAGTTTTGGAAAGCATCGTTCGTGCATTAATGACACCACAGTGGGGGTGGCTGTGAAGAGCTTCACTGTCTTCAGCTTATTTTCACGTCTCTTCCCCTTCCCCACACAGCTGACCTGCTGCTTGAAGGATTTAACAACTACAGATTTTTATCTAATGGCTACATCCCCATTCCCGGGCAGCAAGACAAGGATAACTTTCAGGAGACTATGGAAGCAATGCATATCATGGGATTCTCACACGATGAGATCTTGTGTAAGTTGCTGAGCCTTTTGGATGTTTGGAGCTGCTTTTCTCTCACGCACATGCACCCACACTTGCTGATTTCACATTGCTTCAGTGTCCTGACAGCCTGCAGCAAACGTTTGCTTAACACAAGTAGGATTGAATTAAAGCTTTTTGCCCCAAAAGTACAGCCCGAACATTATTTCCTTGCTGAACTTATGCTTTGAATTTGGAAGGGCACAAGTAGCAGAAGGAAAGTGTAAGCTGAGCCCTCTCCAGTTAACTGTTGCGCATGTCCTTTGTTAACACAGCGATGCTGAAAGTGGTGTCTTCAGTGCTGCAATTTGGAAACATTTCCTTTAAGAAGGAGAGAAATACGGATCAAGCTTCTATGCCAGAGAACACGGGTAAGCTGATCACGTTTGTGCGGCTTCATGCACTGTGGTTTCCTTCCCACCGCTCCAGCGCATGTCCTCAACAAGTACAGAGCAGGCTTGTGAGCTCCTGTGGGAGCGTCCTGTGCCCAAGAGGCAGTACCCAACAGGCACGTGTTAAAACTGTCCTCTTCCATCCTTGTCATTCAGACAAATTTAAGTATCCATACACAGAATTGATGCTGTTTGCATTGCTTCTCCACTTGGAACAGTATTCTGGTTGGAGTCTTGTTTATTGCTGTCTGCAAAGACAAGCACTAAGAAAAAGTGCACGCTCAAATCCCTCTGTTTTCTTTGGTTCTTGACAGCAGTTTTCTTGCCAATGGTAAGAGCCCTGGAGCCAAACACAACTTCATAGTGAAATGGCTGAACATAGGAATGTTGTGTTTAGAAAGCTCTTACTTCTGAAGTGGCACGTGGCAGGGATGGGCAGTGGGACTGGGATGGAATTGTATCAGTTGGTACCCGCCATGCGGGCAGGATTTCTTCACACAAAAAGACTGCTGCAGGAGCAAATCTCAGGTTTTCAATGTAGTGCTTCAGTGCCAGCCTTTTGAATGCTCTCATGGGAGTTAGCTTTGAGAACTGGCCTTGGTGGAAAGAGCAGTAACAACCATCACCCCCAGGACCTGCTGGACGTGCACAGCTCCAGTTCATGCGTGTCTCTTATTTTGGGATTATCCCAAATGGCTGTGCCAATGTAGGGTGCTTGCAGTGTCCAAAATCTTGGGGGGTGGTTTGCTGCTCTGAGTGCTCCAGCAAGCAGGAGCGGACTCAAGGCCAATAGTGTTGACTTTGTATTTGGCAGAGGGTTGGCACTTTGAGTTTGGCAGTGAGGAAGAAAGATGGGGTGAGAGATCAGGTTTTTGGCTCTTAGCCCCAGCTCAACTGTCCTAAGTCCTTGTAGTTTGGTGGTTTGTTTCCCTTTTGCTTGGTTGGTTGGTTGAAGATCCTGACAGCTTTTGCTACTGCCACCAAAGGTTGCAAGTTCTGTCTGATGTGCTGGTGTGTGTTGTCATACTCAAAGCACAGAAGTACTCCTTCATGTAGGTGTAGGGAAATGAGTGCTCAGTTTGTGTCACTTGCCTCATTTCCCTTGGTTCAGTTGTGTGTTGATTCATGAGCCCTTCCACTGAATACAGCCTGAAAGTCTCAACATAAAGAGTAAGTAATAGTGTTGTTATACCAGGAAAACAAAACAGAGGCAGCAGAGGAAGCTGTTCTATATTGGCATTAGAATCTATTTTCCAATGCTGATTTGTAAAAGGAGCTTTTTTCACTTTGACAGTAAACCCAGGAGCTGTCAGATGAACAGAGATCAGGGTGTAAGTTCCTGCAGGGTAGTGTGAAGAGCTTCCAGCAGTTTGGAATCCCAAGCACCTCACCTGCTGGGCAGTGGATGTAGGGAAAGGGATTGATGCAGCAAGAATGTGTAATGCTGGGGTGGGCAGCACATCATTTCAGATACAGAATGTCACACCAGGAGAGCTCATGCTGTGTAAGTGGTGTGGAGCCAGGGAAGGCCATGGGGTGCTCCAGCCTCAAGACAGTGGGCATTGCCCCGGCTCTGCCGCCAACAGCAAGTCAGGTTTTAAGCTGACGCTTGCCAGTAGTTGGTTTTACAGCTGTTGCTGCTGCTGTGGAGGATTTTAAGTGTTTCCATTGGTTCTTTGCTCTCCAGTCGCACAGAAGCTCTGCCATCTGCTGGGAATGAATGTCATGGAGTTCACCCGGGCCATCCTGACCCCGCGTATCAAAGTGGGCAGAGACTACGTCCAGAAAGCCCAGACCAAAGAACAAGTAAGTCTGGGTGCTTTAGAAGCGAAACTGCACCTCATCCTGATTAGCTCTTACTGGTAATCTCAGAATCCCAGCCTGGTTTGGGTTGGAAGGGACCTGAAAGCTCCTTCAGTTCCATCCCCCTTCCATGGGCAGGGACACCTTCCACTAGAGCAGGTTGCTCCAAGCCCCCTTCCCCCCCTCACGCCCCCCCCCCCCAATTTGGATTAAATGTGTACTTCCACTGACCTTGCTTAAGCTTTACTGCCTTTATTTGGTGTTCTTATGTGGTAAAAATCAGTAGTAGAATAGAAGGAACCTTTCCCTTTCCTTGACCTTCTGCTGATTTCATCCTTTACTGTCAGTGTTGTCTGTATGAAGCACACGGAGAGCTTTTGGTGTTGTATGGAACAATTTAAAAACATATTTTTCATAACATTAATCAAACTTCATTGGGTTTTACTCCTTGTTTTCATTCCTCAGTGGTATTAACGCCATTAAACTTCTTGTGTTCCTTTGGGTTTTGGGATAACATCTGTGTCTGAGTTCTTTTGATCACTTCTCCAGGGTAAATAAATGTTCCTGTTTGGATTTCCAGGCAGACTTTGCAGTGGAAGCTTTGGCAAAGGCCACCTACGAGCGCCTCTTCCGCTGGCTTGTTCACCGCATTAACAAAGCTTTGGACAGGACCAAACGACAGGGAGCGTCTTTCATTGGAATTCTGGATATTGCTGGATTTGAAATCTTCGAGGTACTTCAGTGCTGCTGCTGAGACCTTTTTCTTTACCCTGTTAATGTGCATTCAGGACTAACTGTAGAGCCCCTGAATGCATCGCACGCCGAGGCTGCCTCAGGGTTTGATGTTGTAGCATTCAGATGCTTTGGCAACCCTAAATCAGAGTGCGGAAAAGTTGTACTTGAGTCTAAATTGTTCTTTTCCATGTATTTTCTTTGCTACTATTAGTTTAATTGTATGTAACAGGGGGGACATAAGAGATTTGCATCACACCTTTCCCAATTTTCTTGACGCTACATTTGAATGTTGCAGAGTTTGGGGGTATTTCCTTGTAAGGTCAAGTTTTTGACTTCCAGCTACGTGATAAATCCTGTCATTGCATTATTCTTGCTTACTAATGTTATTCTTGCAGTTGAACTCCTTTGAGCAGCTCTGCATTAACTACACCAATGAGAAGCTTCAGCAGTTATTTAACCACACGATGTTTATCCTGGAGCAAGAGGAATACCAACGAGAGGGTATAGAGTGGAATTTCATCGACTTTGGACTGGATCTGCAGCCTTGCATTGACTTAATCGAAAGACCTGTAAGTTTGTGCATTAAGGATGCTCTGAGGACAAGGGGTTAGACTTCAGAGTTTGTCTTTTACTGTGTCGAAGTGTAGGACTGTACAGGTGTTTCTTGTGGAGCTGTCACAAAAAGGGAATGATCCTGAATGCCAGAGTCTGCAATTCTATGTGTTAGTGGAAGGATTTGTCCTCATGGGATTTGCCCATTTGCCATGGGCAGAACATGGAGCTAAAGATGCTATTTACATACTTTTTTGCCATGGTACTAATGAAGTCTTTAATCCGTTGGGCTATAGGAGCCTTATGGCGGCTGAGTTGGAAGCTTTACAAGGCTTACAGTGAACTTTTTCAATTGAGATCAATAGGAACATTCCTGAAGCTTCCTTTAGGGTAGAGTTTTCCCCATAAATTTACCTAGCAAATGGGAAACCAGCATGATAAAGGTGATTTTAATTACTATGCTTTTTAACGTGCTCTGTTTGCTCAATATGTGGAAGCTGAAGAGGGGTTCAAAAAGCAAGAGGACTGGTTGGGGGAGAACAAAAATCATCGTTGCCAAAAGTCATCATTCCTCACACCTTGAAACTGTGCTTAGAATTATTGGATGCCCTTTGAAATTAAACCATTGCATTTCTTGCTCTCTGCGTTCCTGTGTGTGTATTCTCGAATACACATAAGCGACCAGTGATGCTGTGCAGTGATGCTGTGCATCCTGAGGAGCAGCAAAGCCCACAGACTATGTCCTTGTTTCTCTCTGGAGCAGGAAAAGGGCAGTCTTGTTTCAGTTACCAAAGGTTTGTGTGTTCTGTGCGGAGCTTCAGAAGGTTCTGACTCTTTGGAAGGTAAAAGCTCTGCCAGAAAGCCTCAGGGGTAGGTGTCGATGCTTTCAGTAGGCAGCAGGTGTTCAGGAGAGCATGCAAAAGTGCATCAAGTTAATAGAGTTTTGTTCTATTTTGTTTGAAAGGCAAATGTCAACACTTCAGAATTGTTCTGTACCTGTGTAGCCATGGAGTAGCACACAGAAACATATCTTCGCATGTGCAAACTTTGCATTCCCTAAAAGCTTCTAAAGCTTAAACCATTTTATAAACCCTTTACTTTTTTATCATCACTTTCCTGTGTACAGCTCTAGAATACAGACGTTGGTTGTTCCCTACTTCATTCTAATTGCAAACAAAGCTTCAAATGGAGAGCTTACATGATGTAGAAAGGGAGGGATTATATGAAAGGCAAGGCTCTGGGCAGCTGTAGATGGGGTCTCCATATCCATTGGAATGAATTTGTTTGAAGCAGTCACAATGTCCTACACTGGGCCGAGTTCCCCCAAAGCTTGTTTTAGTTTAAATCAAATCCAAATCAGTTCAGACAACTTCTTATTGTGGTATTGAATGGTGTGTTCTAAATACTGACATTGAAGTATATGTAGAGAAGATGCTAACACAGATAAAATCCAACTGCATTTCAGGCAAATCCTCCTGGTGTGTTAGCATTGCTGGATGAGGAATGCTGGTTCCCTAAAGCTACTGACAAGACATTTGTGGAAAAACTGGTCCAAGAGCAAGGAACCCACTCCAAGTTCCAAAAGCCAAGACAGCTGAAGGACAAAGCAGACTTCTGCATTATTCACTATGCAGGGAAGGTAAGGGCTAAATGTGAAATACTTGCTTTGGAGAAAGCACTAAGCACTGGAGCTGCCTGGTGTAGGAATACTTGTGCAGGATGTGGCCTTGTTCAGTTTTCTTGGGCACATTCAGGAGAGCCCGGATGGAGCTCTTGTTACCAAATAAAACTGAAAACTAGAAGTTCCTATGAAATTAAGCACATATTTCAGTTTCCTTTAACTTTGTCCTTGGGTTGTACAGGTGAGGGTTTTTTTCAGGACTTCATAGAAATGAATCTCTTCTGACTACCTGTGTGAGAAGTTGATGGTATTGCTTGACGCAGACTGTGTCAAGCACCATCTGCACTCTATATCCTCAATTCCCATAAGACTTTCTATAAATCCCCTCACGCAGGTAAGCTGATGCCTTTTAATTTTTACTGTTACTTCAGTCTTCAGTTTCCTGCTGAGGGGGACAGAGCTCAGGTGCATTGTGACCAGGTCCATGAAATAACAGCAGTTCTTCAGTTTGGTGGATCCTTCACGATCACCAGCTCTGTTCTTGTAGGGCTGTGCTGTGTAATTCTTTTCCTAAAGAGTTACACCTTAATCGTAGCACCAGTTTTTGCCCTGATCCTGTAGGAGAAACAGCTTGTGTGAATTGAGTGAGACCTATCGTTTCATTGTCATTCAAGGACTAATGGCTTCTTGTTACCTATTGGATGGTGTCAGTGGTGCTGAGTGAATACCTGTGGCAAAAGTTAAGATAAAGAAATGATCAGCTCTGGAGCTCCCAACACAAGAGGGACGTGGAGCTGTTGGGGCGAGTCCAGAGGAGGCCACAGAGATGCTGCGAGGGCTGGAGCAGCTCTGCTCTGGGGCCAGGCTGAGAGCTGGGCTGGGGCAGCCTGGAGAAGAGAAGGCTCCTGAAGGGGAGACCTTAGAGCAGCTCCAGTGCCTAAAGGGGCTGCAGGAAACCTGGAGAGGGGCTTTTGGACAAGGGATGTAGGGACAGGCCAAGGGGAATGGCTTTAACCTGCCAGAGGGGAGACTGAGATGAGCTCTTAGGCAGAAGCTGTTCCCTGTGAGGGTGCTGAGGCGCTGGCCCAGGGTGCCCAGAGAAGCTGTGGCTGCCCCATGGCTGGCAGTGTTCAAGGCCAGGTTGGACACAGGGGCTTGGAGCACCCTGCTCCAGTGGAAGGTGTCCCTGCCCATGGCTGGGATTGGAGCTGGATGAGCTTTAAGGTCCCTTCCAAGCAAACCAGTCTGGGATTCTGTGATCCATTTTGTTGTATCAATACTTAAAACAGGTGCTTAGCAATAATGAAATCGTCCCTGTTACTGCACTCAGTACTCAGTTACCTTTAGGTTATCAAAATGAAGTAAAGCAGCTTGTGCCTGGCTGCTGGGAGTGGCTGTTCTGAGGAAGGGTTGACTCTGCCACCTGAGTGTGGGTGTTTCTGGAATACCAGCACCTCATGTCATCCTCTGACAGAGGCATTGATTATTTCTGCAGGAATGTGTATTGCTTCAAACCTGGAATCGTTTGTAAAACAGCTTTTCCTGCAAGAAGAGCTAAGATAATGATCCAATTTGGTTTTGGATGTTGGAAGTATTTAAATGTTTTCCTTGCAAAGCTCTTATTTAAAAATAGAAACCTCTGGGTTCAGTTGAAGCAAAACCATGCTTGTCTATACAGAGGATTTGTCGGACTTGGGGATTTTTAGGACTCTCTTTTGGGTTGGGATGAAACCCACGTGGGTATCATTGAGTTCTCAACTGCTGAGCTATGGCTTAATTGCAAACCACAGAATTGGTTCTTTCAAGATAAGAGCTTTGTTTGCTTTCTTTATAGAACAAAGTATGGAAGTACAACTGCTACAGTGAGATTAAACTGATTCATGCTGTAGCACATCCGTCCTTTACTCTCTAGTCATTTAAAGGAATTAGGATCTGTACTAGAGTTCTTTTTACACCATCGTACTGGCTGGGGAAGCCTTGTTTTGCAATGGCACTAGAATGTAACAGCAATTGGTAAGCAAAAATCCAGACTGCTGAATTTTTACGAAACCACAAGGATGATAAAGGGCTGGAGCACCTCCCATACAAAGACAGGCTGAGAACATTGGGCCTCTTCAGCCTGGAGAAGAGAAGCTGTGTGAAGACCTCAGAGCAGCTTCCAGTGTCTGAAGGGGCTACAAGGATACTGGAGAGGGCCTCTTTATTAGGGGCTGTAGCGATAGGACAAGGGGTGATGGGTTCAAACTGAAACAGGGGAAGTTCAGGTTGGAGATAAGGCAGAAGTTCTTCCCTGTGAGGGTGCTGAGGCGCTGGCACAGGGTGCCCGGAGAAGCTGTGGCTGCCCCATCCCTGGCAGTGTTCAAGGCCAGGTTGGACACAGGGCTGGGAGCAAGCTGCTCTAGTGGAAGGTGTCCCTGGCTGTGGTAGGGGGTTGGAACCAGATCATTAAGGTCCTTTCCAGCCCAAATCACTCTGAGATTCTATGATTCTAAAACACCCGTTTGCTCTTTGAAGGGAATAATAAATTTCCGTGGTTCTTTGAGCTGTTCTGAGGAGGCACAACTCACAGGAAGTGAGCATCAGGAAGAGACTAGGCGGAAAACATCAGTGTAGTATTCTGAAAGCTCTCTTTTTGCTGCTATTGAATCGAAGCCTGCAGCTGATGTGATACCTCTGCTCACATGCCCCTTGGCTGCTCCACAGGTAGACTACAAGGCAGATGAGTGGCTGATGAAGAACATGGACCCCCTGAATGACAACGTGGCTACACTTTTGCACCAGTCTTCCGACAAGTTTGTTGCAGAGCTTTGGAAGGATGGTAAGGGCTCATGCTCTGAGCACACACGTGTTGTCAGCCAGTTTTACCTTGCTTGATGAGGTTGTTGTGTTGGGGTTTTTTTGCCTGTTCCCTTCTCACCCTCCACCTCTACACTGTAAATACCTACAGCGTTTTCTGTATTGTTCAGCACCAAAAGTACAACAAGGAAGCTGGATTGCACCTACAGTCCCTTGCACATGTACCATTTCTGAGTAGCTGCTTTTCATGGTCATTATTTGAACTGACACTCACTTACTACTTGTTACCCTGTGTCAAACTTCATGTAGAATCTTGTCCACAACTTGTAGCTGGACTTGCTGCAGTGGTGTCCTGAGTGTAGGCAGCTCTGGTGCTTCTTGCTGCTACTCAAATGTTGCCTTCTGTCAGCAGTTGTTCCATGTGCAGTGGTGGGTGATATCCTGGGAATGTGCATCTCCTAAGTTAAAACTCATTAACTGCCATGCTAGTGCTTAGATATTGTGCAGTAAAACCAAATGCCATGTATTCCTGTCTACACTGGGAGCTGATGGTTAACTGGTCTTCCTGCACACCAGCTTAAAAGTACCAAAATGCTCCAAGAAGGAGAAATAGCCAAGTATTTAGTGGGGATGTTTCTAGTTTTAACATCGCAGGATATTGAGTATATTTCCTTGTCGCAGTATATAAATCCTGGAGTTTCCTATTTGAGGAGGGAAATTAAGCTTGTGATATAGATGATGCTGTAGGTTAATACTGAGTTTGCCTCTTAGTTGGTTCAGCTACAGAGAGCAGCTTTAAGGAATATATAAAGAACTTTCTGGTTGTGGATCTGCTCCATTCCTTTTGAGTACACACAGAGAAGCAAAATGTTTTGGTCCAGATATTCCAAACCTGCTTCACAGACAATTGTAATGTGCATGGGATATGTTGTGGCTTTTGTAGCACAGTTAAGTCTGTTTGTAATTGATAAACCTGTTGTGTATACTAACTGAAGTGTCTTGTGTATCTGCTCTTCTGTCTTTCTGTTTTTGCTGTTTCTCTGCCTTAGAGATTCAGAATATTCAGAGAGCCTGTTTCTATGACAGTATTACTGGTCTTCATGAGCCACCAGGTGAATGGATGTAAAAACAGTAGGCCGACCAAAGGCAGGGCTGTCGTACCTACAGGAAACCCATTTTTGCTCGTAGGCTTGCATGAACTTCTCATTTCATGCTGAATTTAGGTATACCTCCACCAGGCAGGTGGTCTTCGAGTGCATACCTATTGCTGCTGCATACATATAGCATCTGTATTTTATGCATTGCATTGAAGCATTGCAGATAAAAAGGTTTGTTGCTTCCAAGTTCCATGTTGAGATGTAGAATTGCATCTTAAGTGACAATTCTGGTAGCTCCAAGCATTTGAGAGAATGTGTAAGCTTTGTGACACTATCAAGCTTCTTTCTGCAGTCCAACATTGACAAAACACTGGAACATTGTAGAATGTGGATGGGGGGAGGAGAGCTGAAGGATGTATTGAAGTATGAGTTCTGCAGTTGCAGTGGGAGTAATAAGCGAAATAAGCTTCTTCCAGACTTGTCGCAATGGTTATTTTACTTAAAAACCCCTCCTGATTTTGCTGTTTCCCTCTGTAGAAGCTGAACACGTTTTCTGAGGCATCAAGGAACCAACAAATGCACTTACTTGGATGTCTGTTTGAAGACGCTTTGAGTATTTTACCCAACCTCTTCCTCATCCTTCTTGTATTCCTGTCCCCAGGTTTAGAAATGTGTGTGTGGGAAAGTTATGCCTTCAGACTTTCCATCTTTACTGAAGTTCATCTTGACTACTCAGTGTTCATCACGTACTTAAGGAAGCTAGTGGGGTTTCCTAAAGGAAGTAGTAGAGGCTTTGGCCAAGGGAGGGTTGTACAGTCACACTGTTTAGTGACTACTGTACTTCCCCTGTGAGGAAAACTTGCATTGAACTTTAATAATCCTCTTTGAAATATAAGTAACCATCTTAGAGTTGGAGGCCAGAGGGGAGCAAAACTGAATATGTGCAGTTATCAGATACTCTTAAAAAGCAGGTGGCCACACGAGCTGGATAGTGTCCAGTCGCTGGTGGTGTTCATCCTCTGTACAACTGATTCCCAGTTATCTCTGTCCCATTTCTGGTTTAGAATGGAGTCTGCTTCGAAGTATGTAGTTGGGATATGATCTTATGAGCAACTTAGCACCTGCTTAGTGTCTTAACTTCGATAAGCTGCTCAGATTCTTGTGTTAAAAGCCATGTGGAGGATCTGGACTTTGCTCTGTGCTATCTTCAAGACTTCCAAGTGATTATTCAAACTAAGTGCCCTTATTTTTCTGCTTTGACAATTCCCTTTTTTAATTGACCTTTGAAAACCACTTGAGCACAAGTGTGAAAGAAAATATTGTCACTTCTTTGTCATATGCAGAACTAATTCTGGTAGCAAAGCAGAATTCCCTCTACTTTGGTTTGAATGAGTTTGAAGATCACAGAGATTGTAGCACACATACAGCTGCTGGTTTCTGGCTGGCCAGCTTGCGTTTCCTGGAGAGCCAATGTATGTTGTATACTTGCTCAATACTAAGAAGTGCCAACTATAACTATTAAGGTGTCCAACCACCTGTGAGTTTTCTTCTTTATTGAGCTGTTTAAGTGCTGTTGACATGCACATGGAGTCACGTTCATGGGTTTGGCCTATGGGTTAGTGAAGGCAGTCAGATTTCTAACCTGTGCTTCTGAAGAAGAAATCAGAGAGGTCCTTACCCAAAATGTTCCAAAAAATCAAAGAAAAACCTTTCTTCGGATGCTTTACCACAGCTTTACAGTAGATTTTCTGATTTGAATCTTTTCTTCTAGCTAGAGAGGTCTTTGCAGTTGTATATGAAGCTTGGAGGGATTCTTCCAAAGAGCAGATTAGCTGAAGTCTGGCAGATGGTTTTTCCCCCTCTTGTCACTGAAATAACGCTATTTCCAACACCTCGTTATGTATTTATGCTTTCAAACCAGTTTTGAATGTTCAGTGAAACTCAGATTTAATCTCTCTGATTCCTGTGACTCTTTATTTTAATGTGCACAGATGTCTAATTCCAAATGTCCCACCCAGAAATACTTTGCATTGCAAGAATGCAAAGAATTGCCAGTTTCCAGGCAGCTTTCAATCCCTTCAAAGTTCCCCTACAATAAAGAACAAGGCTTTACTGGTCATGTAGAACTGCAAGTAAAGAGCTGGATATTTTACTCTGTACCTACTAAAGCTACACTACTCCGCTGTGTAAGTTTGTGGCTTTGGTTCCCCTGCTTCCGCACAGCGTTCCCGGTGCGTGCTGACTGCTTTGCCTTCCGACGGCACCTTCCGCCGTGTGTTCCGCAAAGCTTCTGCTGCTGCACTATTGCTCCTCTTTCGGCCCCTCTTTATATATGACAAACGTTAAAGTCCGCTTAATTCTCTTCTCCTTCCCAGTGGATCGTATTGTGGGTCTGGATCAGGTCACTGGAATAACAGAGACCGCTTTTGGCTCTGCGTACAAGACCAAGAAGGGCATGTTCCGCACTGTTGGCCAACTGTACAAAGAATCTCTCACCAAGCTGATGGCAACCCTCCGAAACACTAATCCCAATTTTGTTCGCTGCATCATTCCAAATCATGAGAAGAGGGTATGTACTACAGACCCCTCCTCTAATTCTTTATTCCAGGCTTCACACCCAGTTTATGTTATGCATGCTGTCCGTGTCTCCCCTTGCAATCAGAAGCCAGGCTTCATAAGGTTTTCACACTGATCAGATATCCCAGTATTCCCTTCATATCCCCGTGTTTAAACAGCTGACTCTGTAGAGGGAAGCCTGAAAAACTTCAACCACACGTTTTCATTTGTACAAATTTAAAGGCTAAAAGTCGTGCTTGTTTTGTTGGTCCAGGCTGGAAAATTGGATCCTCATCTGGTTCTAGATCAGCTTCGTTGCAACGGTGTTTTGGAAGGAATAAGGATTTGCCGGCAAGGATTTCCGAACAGGATAGTGTTCCAGGAGTTCAGACAGAGGTAACAGCAGGAGCAGACTGTTGATTTTTTTTATGAGATGAAGTTCCTTGATAAGCAATTGAAGACAACCCCTGCCCCTTCCCCAGCCCAACTGGAGGCAAATCCTGTAGGTTGCCCGGAGAGGTGGTGGATGCTCCATCCCTGGGGATATTCCAGGCCAGGCTGAGTGTGGTTCTGAGCAACCTGATCTAATTGTAGATGTCCCTGCTCATTGCAGTGAGTTTGGACTGGATGAGCTTTGAAGGTCCCTTCCAACCCAAACCATTCTGTGATTCTATGACCCTGTGTGTCTTGAAGAAGTTAACTTGAAGCAATCAAGTACTACAAGTTTATTCTAAAGACAGTAGGGAAAGGAAACAATCTCACATGGATTGCTGGAAAAACTCTCTGGAGAAATTCCTCATCTGTGGCTGTGGGGACTGTAGCTTTATGGGTTTATGATCATGTAGCTTATTGTTGAATGTAAAGGTGTTTTTTTCATTTGACTTAAAGGTATGAGATCCTTACTCCTAATGCAATTCCGAAGGGGTTTATGGATGGTAAACAAGCCTGTGAGCGTATGGTGAGTGTTTATACCTAAATATTGTTGAAATGTTGAAAGTTTGAAAGAAAAATTGTCCTTTTCTTGATGTAAAATCACTGTGCTTGCCTCTCCTCTTAGATCAGAGCCTTAGAGCTGGACCCCAACTTATACAGAATTGGACAGAGCAAGATCTTTTTCCGAGCTGGTGTCTTGGCACACTTAGAAGAAGAACGAGATCTGAAGATCACAGACATCATCATCTTCTTCCAAGCAGTCTGTAGAGGATACCTGGCTAGGAAGTGCGTGTGCTCTTATGACTTGATCTTCTTTTGGTCTTCTGAAGTCTCTCTGATAGGGAGCTATGCATTGAAACTTCCATTTCAGGAGAACTTTTCTTCAAGTGCGTTGCCTGGTGTTGTATCCAGGGTGTTAGAGGAATTTTTCCCTAGTAAGAATTTGCATCTTCCTTCCTTAATGATATCTTCTCCTTTCCTTGATCCTGCCTTTGACTCGTGCAGGTGTTTACAGTATAGCTGCTGGTTGTAGAAAAGTCTCTCCTCTGCTCCACTGGACGTTCTTAGAGGCATTCAGGAAAGCTGCTGCTTTGAAGTTAAAGGACACTCCAGTGTCCAGTCCAGCCTGATTTTACCTTTGGAGGAAAAAAGTTTCTTAAGAATAAATCGCATTAGTACTTTCTGCTTTGAAGCTTGTGACTCCAGCTCTTGCTCTGCCTCTTCATGTGGGGAATGAGTACTCATAAATCAGTGTAGTCACTCAAAGTTAAAAAGACGCCTGTTTATGGTCCGCAAGTGTTCCAGGGTTGGGCAACCTGAAAAGTAACAGCACAGATCCGCTGTCTTTAACACAAAATGTTTTGCTCTTTCTGTCTGCAGAGCCTTTGCAAAGAAACAGCAGCAGCTGAGTGCACTGAAAATCCTGCAGAGGAATTGCGCTGCGTATTTAAAGCTCAGGCACTGGCAGTGGTGGAGAGTCTTCACAAAGGTTTGTTACATTCTAGGACTTCCTTGGACTTTTGAAAATAGGTGAATGCAGGTTCTCACTTCTTTTCAAATCTTTACAGGTGAAACCTCTTCTTCAAGTCACTCGTCAAGAAGAAGAGCTTCAAGCCAAGGACGAGGAGCTAATGAAGGTGAAAGAAAAGCAGACAAAAGTAGAGGCAGAACTTGAGGAAATGGAAAGGAAACACCAACAGGTTTGTGTCCAAGATCAGCTTTTTGATGTCTAGAATGTGAATTGCACTGTGTCCCATGTGAGGGAGGCATGTTGGGGAGACACTTGTGAGCACAAGCACTGAGAGTCAGGCAAGTTAAATCCTTTCACACTCAGCTAAAATCTGGAAAAGGAAGATACAGCAGGAGCCATTCCTTAAGGAATGCAGGAACATCCTGTTAACAAAACTAGATCTAGGTGACATATTAGGCAGAAGCTCTTCCCTGTGAGGGTGCTGAGGCGCTGGCACAGGGTGCCCGGAGAAGCTGTGGCTGCCCCATCCGTGGCAGTGTTCAAGGCCAGGTTGGACACAGGGGCTTGGAGCAAGCTGCTCTAGTGGAAGGTGTCCCTGCCCGTGGCAGGGGTTGGAACTGGAGGAGCTTTAATGGCCCTTCCAACACAAACGAGATTATTGGAGAAAATTGAAAATGGATTTGTGGTGGTAATTAACATTGACATCAGTATAAAGAAGAGATGAGTGTCATAGATATAGACGTGTGTATCACTGTGGTGATTTTGAGACCTGATAGAACTGGAATGTATATCTAAAGGAAGAGCATTAGTTCCTGTTGGTCTGGCTTGAAGGCATGGCCTGTCAGGACTGCCTAAGGACACTGGGTTTGTCTTAGCTTGAGGAGGCTGAGGGGTGACCTCATTGTTCTCTACAGCTTCCTGAGGAGGGGAAGTGGAGAGGGAAATGTTGATCTCTTCTCCTGGGGATCCAAAGACAGGACATGTAGGAATGGTTCAAAGCTGCACTGAGGGAAGTTCACACCATTAGGAAACATTTCTTTATCCAAGAAGTTGAGCAAACACTGGTACAGGCTTCCTAGAGAGGTGTTCGATGCCCTGAGCCTGTGTTTGAGGC
Source organism: Amazona ochrocephala (assembly GCA_039720435.1). Classification (NCBI taxonomy): domain Eukaryota; kingdom Metazoa; phylum Chordata; class Aves; order Psittaciformes; family Psittacidae; genus Amazona; species Amazona ochrocephala. Next base: position 83,618,190 of record CM077879.1, read on the forward strand.
ATTTGAGCAATGTCCTTAATAACGTGCTTTAACTTTTGGGTCAGCCTTCAAGTGGTCAGGCAATTGGACTAGATGATTGTTGTAGGTCCCTTCCAACTGGAACTGTTCTAGTCTATTGTCAAGTTTATACAGCAAGTAGTGATGTGGTCCAGTTCTGTTCCAGTGACTCCAAGTGCTAGCGTCAGCCCAGGTTCCCACATCACTGCTCTGCCACCATAGAGGGATGAGTGTGAGGAACAGGCCAGGAAACAGGCACTTCCTCATCTTTTTGTTGCTGGCAGTGCAGGCAGGTGGAGTAGGTGCAGTGGGATTTGTTCCTTAACTGGGGAACAAGTGAGTGAATGCTGCTGTAGTGCTACTGCAAAAGCTGGTGTCTTCTAAAGCCCTCTGCTAGAAGCCTTTCACTTTGGATGTTGACCAGGGAGTCAAGAATTGGATCAGAACTTGGCCTTTAAGTAACTTTATAGTTGTCATATATACTATGAGAGACTTTGAAATGTTGTTTCTTACTGCTTTACTACCTTTTGTATCTATTTGCAGCTTCTAGAAGAGAAGAACATTCTTGCAGAGCAGCTACAGGCTGAGACCGAGCTCTTTGCGGAAGCTGAGGAGATGAGGGCTCGCTTGGCTGCCAAAAAACAAGAGCTGGAAGAAATTCTCCATGATTTGGAGTCCAGGGTTGAGGAGGAAGAGGAAAGAAACCAAATATTGCAGAATGAGAAAAAGAAAATGCAGGGCCATATCCAGGTATGGTGTGCGTGGATCGAGCACTAAAGGTAGCAAGCACTTAGAGTGGGGAGGAACTGGAAATGACTGCCTGGGGCTTCCCTATAGAAACAAAGATTGATGGGATGATGACACTTATGAGACAAATGTCCCTTTTTGACTGAAACGCAGTGAATATCCTAAAGAATATTCCTTCCTTGACTTTTATGGAACTAAGACAGTTCTGTCTTCTCTGAGTTACTTGCTTTTGCTCTGAGGTTTTGGGTTGGGGTTTTTTTGAGTGAAAATCAGTTGATTTAGGTGCTTCCTTTTAAATTATGGGGACTTTGGAAAAGAATATCAGAACTTCTCTGTCTTTCAAGGTATTCAAGGTCCTTGAAGGGGAAATAAACCTCACATCACAGCTCTTGATGCCTTTTAATAAGTGACCATTAATGTATGACTGAGAATCTTATTTAAAACCACAAATGGATAGAAGCAATGCTTACTGCTTTTCTAGTCTTATCTAGGTACCTGTGTCAATATCTGAACCATTTCAGCTGTAACACTGAGATCTAGTTTCATACTGAAATCAAGTCATCTGTTTCCTGGACACTTGCACTTTTACACCAGATTCCCCATTCAGACGCAGGATGCTACAAAGTCTGTGACATAAAGCCTGAACTGATTTGGTTGTCATTAAGTGGAATGTTCTGAACTAGGAAGGTGAAAGACTGGTGAAGTGACTGTATGTTTCCTAGAGAGCATATTTCAGCTTTGGCTGGAATTCAGAGCATAAGAAATTCCGTGTGTATCACATGGCCCTTAATTTCATTACCATTTCAATGCTACTATAAAGGAATCTAACAAAGCAGTTGCATTTTCAGCGCTGGTTTGGGCAGGTGGCTTTTGAAAATAATACATCTTTGCACTGAGTTGGAAACAAAACTAATACAAGTAAAAAACTAACCCAGATGCAATTGCCTTCCTTCCCAGGACCTGGAGGAGCAGCTCGATGAGGAGGAGGGAGCTCGGCAGAAGTTGCAGCTTGAGAAAGTGACAGCTGAAGCAAAGATCAAGAAGATGGAGGAAGAGATCCTGCTGCTGGAGGACCAAAATTCCAAGTTTGTGAAGGTGAGAGCAGTGCATGGTGGGGATCCTGCGCAGAAGTGCTAGGAGGGCCAAGTGACGGCTCTCAAAGTATTAGAGGCTGCTGCTACATTATCTGTCGAGTTTGTGCCTGAAGACTTGTGGGGTTTGAAGAGGTTGAATCTGAGACACTTACTAGGTTCCTTTGAACTGACCTTCAAAAGGGAGGTGTTTGTCCTGTATTCTTTCCAGTTTCATGAGTCTTAAAATGGAAGAACAGGAACCAGTGTCTGTCACAGCTACAGTTGTTCTCTGCAAACAGGTATCCAAAGCTGTAGAGGAGATGCTGTCCTAACCCAGGCCCCTGTGTGTTAAATCCCAAGTCTCCCTTTCTGGGAAAACAAAAGCTTGTGTTTCTGTACTATGCCAGTTGATCCTTACTATTGACAGGCCAGTCATTTGAAATAAAACCTGTATGACGTGCTGTGTGGGACCTCTCTATGTATTTTTGTGTATTGAGGTATTTTGTGCTGCTTCTAGAGACTCTGCAGACTGTTTCAGAGTTGCCCTTTCTCCTTTTCTCCTAACTAGGAAAAGAAGCTGATGGAGGATCGCATTGCTGAATGTACTTCTCAGCTGGCTGAAGAAGAAGAAAAGGCCAAAAACTTGGCCAAACTCAAGAACAAGCAGGAAATGATGATCACTGATTTGGAAGGTTTGTTCTTATATTTGCCTATTAACAGCTTGGACACGGTGCTAGAGAGAAGTGGAGTACGATGTATGCAGCATCTGATCCAGTCTGCTTAGTGTAACCTTAATAGCTGTTATTTTTATCTAAAGCTCGAAAGAAATTTGTGTCACTTGCAAGCCTTGTTGTGTCTGGCTGCTCAGTCCTTCCCATCTTTAACTTTTTAGGGTTTTATTTCTCAGCATCCATTTTATTTTAGAGGCACTGAAAAGTTCATGTAGGTGCAGGTATCCCTTGTACCATGGTAAAACATCCCTCTTTTGGGAACCCCACTTGGTGTCCCAAACATAAGAAAGACATGGAGCTGTTGGAGCAAGTCCAGAGGAGGTCGCGAGGATGATCAGGGTCTGGAGCACCTCCTATACAAAGACAGGCTGAAAACATTGGGCCTGTTCAGCCTGGAAAAGAGAAGTTGTGAATGCTCCATCCCTGGCAGTGTTCAAGGCCAGGTTGGACGAGGCCTAGAGCAAGCTACTCTAGTGGAAGGTGTCCCTGCCCATGGCAGGGGGTTAGAACTGGATGAGCTTCAGGTCCTTTCCAACCCAAACCATTCCATGATCCTAAGTTGCTGCATTTTCCTATAATAACACATCAGAGCAACCTATTTCTGGAAGAATGTTCCTAGGCTCTCATTAGGCTTCCAAGATTTTCTGAATGAGCCAACCTGAATTGATTTGTTTTTTGTTTAAATGCTTTGCTTTTCTGAAATGGCTTCATTTCTCTGGCAATTGTTTCCAGCCCTATATGTAACCTTTCTTGATTCGATGCTTTCTTAAATTACTTATGGCTGTAAATAGCTATTGTGCAACATTAAACTGCCAAATCAGACTTGCAAAATATAAGGCAAAGTTGCTCTCTGTGCCCTAATTTGGAAATGGTGTTTTCTTTGTTGTATTATGGCCGGTCCTGCTGCATATTTTAAAACTGATGTGCTTATGGAAGAATACCAAACTTTAATCTTATCTGTGTAGGAAGGTATTGAACTAACAGGGAAAGCAGGAGATTGATGTACCTTTTCTTTATAAGTCGTATTCAGAGGCCTTAAAATGGTCATAAGTCAGCTTTACTCACTGGAAAATAACGCTTGAGTAGGTGGATGCTTAAAGCAAGGCTAGTGTTTCTCTGCAGATACTTGACAGATGTGTTTGGTTATGGTACCATGCCAAGCCTGATGACCTTAGAAATGGAAATTAAAGCTTAAATCTAAAGCATGCAATTTCTTGGCCAGTAAAGCACAGTAAAATGATATTTACTCTTGAGCATGATTCAAAGAAGCCATTAAGGTCTCTCTGCAAGGGTCTTGGCACTACTAGGCACTGACACTTGAAGAAAAGAATCTAATTCAATTTAGTGTGAACTTTCTCAATTACAAAACCAGGTCTTACGACACTGTCCTCTCACTGCCCAGGGGTATCATGGAAAAACAGAGGGGAAAGTGCTGGGTTTTATTTTTGAATGAGGAACTGTTCAGAGAAAACCAGTGTTACTTTAGATTGGAAAATCCCAAATAGTCCTGAGTGGCTCAAAGAGATGGTTCTGGAACATGGCTCCCTTTCTATGTAGAAGATGTCCTGATCCAGTAGCAGGTTCAAGAAGGGTAAATCTCTGCACTGAGGACTCACAAAGTATTGAACAAGTCTAATAACAGGTTTATGCTAACATACTTAGAATTGTGCTAATGCTGTGCTAAGCAAAACCTCCCTGTGCCTTAACTACATTCCATACCTGGTCATTAGCTGACTGCAAACTGCAGCCAGGAGCTGTCTCCAGTCAACAGCAGGCAGAGCAGCCAGATGTGTCTTTTTGCTGTGGCCCTGATAACAGGATGGTTTTCACAAAGCAGTACCTCAGGGCAGGAGTATCTCAGCTGCACAAGTACGTTCCTGAAGGCTGTCAGGGTTGTAAAGTCTTGCTTAAGTGTTGATGGGATGTGTGTTAGTGGCACAGATACTTGCAAAAGGGGTTTATCCAAGTTTTCTTTCAGCTACACTGTTTTCCAATAGACCTGTTGGAGTCTGGCCTTGCCCTTCCAAAACTGTGCAAGCCATCACTTTTTCCAGTCTGTAGCTGGTCTTCATATTTGAACAGTGATGTCTGTGATTCTCTGGCCTAGCAGCTCAAACTGTCTGTTAGATCCCACTCCTTATTTTCTGTCAGGGTGAGGTTATGCTTTAGTCCCTTATTTCAAACTTGTTTCTCCAGTCACTGACTTTCTTTCTAAACCATGCAGTTCTACTTTGTTTTTTCATCTTCTGTCAGCCTTCCAGCTGCAGCCTGCAGAAGGAATTGACACAGTAGAAATGAAACTTCCCGCCTTACCTGCCAGCCCATGGCCATGTCCCCAAACCTTCTGAAGATGACAAGATTAAAAATGTCATCCAACCATCGTTCTTTGTTTCCTTAGAGCGCTTAAAAAAGGAGGAGAAGACCCGTCAGGAGTTAGAAAAAGCTAAAAGAAAACTTGATGGTGAAACAACAGACCTACAGGACCAAATAGCTGAGCTGCAAGCCCAGATTGAAGAGCTGAAGATCCAGCTGGCCAAGAAAGAGGAAGAGCTGCAGGCTGCTCTTGCGAGGTCAGAGCTCGATGGTACTTAGGGCTGCAGAAGTGTGGTAGAAACCTGCCTTCCCAGACAGAGTTCCAGTTAATACAGACATCCAGAACTGGGGATGTTAAAGCAGAAACCAGTTCATGTTAAGCCAGACCAAGTTCCAGTTAATACAGACATCCAGAGCAGGGGATGTTAAAGCAGAAGCCAGTTCATGTTAACCCAGACAGAGTTCCAGTTAATACAGACATCCAGAGCGGGGGATGTTAAAGCAGAAGCCAGTTCATGTTTAGCATCTCTAGACACCTGTGCTGTGTATAGACATGGTAAAAACCCCTAATTCAATGTTTTATTGGCATCCTTGGGCTGCCAAGCTGCCAAAAAGTGAAGTTTCACCAGGGTATGATAGTGTTTGCGTTCTGGAAGCTGTTCTTGGTCTCCAGGGGTTCAGCCTTAGGAGGGAAAAACATGGAATTGTCAGTGAGCCTTCTTAGTAGAGTGTGTTCAGTGATTGGGTGGGATAGACGCTGTCAAGATAATGCCTGCCAGGTCTGTCAGCATCAAGATGATCAAGGTTAGGTGGGGATTGGAGCAACCTGCTCTAGTGGAAGGTGTCCCTGCCCATGCAGGGGGTTGGAACTGGATGTGCTTTAAGGTCCCTTCCAGCCCAAATCACTCTGTGGTACTCTGAAGATCAGCATGGCAACCTTGTAGTCCCATGTTAGGATGCAAGCTCAACACCTCTTATATTTTGGAGCACTCTGCTTGTTGGGATCTTGACTATAACAGAAGTGGTTTTCTACTTACAGAGTTTTAGAAGGTCTGTTTTATTCTAATGGAAAAGTTAAGGTATCATTTCTGTACGTAACCTACATAATGTCAGACTGTTATGAGGACAGATTTGAAGCTATGAGATACTGACTGTTGTGCCTCTGGCCAACAGAGGGGATGAAGAAGCAGTTCAGAAAAACAATGCACTGAAGGTGATAAGAGAGCTGCAGGCGCAGATCGCAGAGCTGCAGGAGGATCTGGAATCAGAGAAGGCATCACGCAACAAGGCAGAAAAGCAGAAAAGAGATTTAAGTGAGGAGCTGGAGGCTTTAAAAACTGAACTGGAAGATACGTTGGATACCACTGCAGCCCAGCAGGAGCTGAGGTAGGACCATGTCTGTGTAAAAAGGCACCGTTAAAATTCATCCTTAATTCACTAAACACTAAAATGCTGATTCTGATAACCTGTGATGCTTCCTCTAGGACAAAGCGCGAGCAGGAGGTGGCTGAACTCAAGAAGGCAATTGAAGAGGAAACCAAAAACCATGAAGCACAGATCCAGGAAATCAGGCAGAGGCACGCTACTGCCCTGGAAGAGCTCTCGGAGCAACTTGAGCAGGCCAAAAGGGTGAGCAGAAAATGAATTGTAGAAGCACACTTTTCTGCCTCGGGGCTTCTTATAAATACCATAAGTGTTGCGGTCCCTTCTGCTGAGATCTGCAGAGCTACGTTGTCCTCTCTGCTACATACATAACAATTGCAATTGAGTCAGATACATCACGTTGGTTTGAATATATCGCAACTGTTTGGCAGACTTGGCATCTGTCTGAAGTGTTCATTAGAACGTGTGGAGATAAATCATGCAGCACTTGTCTAGGAATTCTCCAGCAGTCCACATGCTTACTTGGTGAAAAGCAGCTCTCCGCACAGTTCATATGCTGTAGTAATGGTTTTATATAGGGAATACCTCACAAGCTTCCTTAGTATTTTAAACCAAGGGAGAAATAGTAATTGAAGCTGGTAGAAATCATGGTTTATTCACTTGAAGGTCTTGTGCATGTCTTCTGCTCCTTATTCATTAAGTATTTTCAATAAGAGCATAAAAAGCTGCCTGCAATCTGAAACAGAGGCCCTGTGCTGGTGTCAGTTCTGTGGTAAGAGTGGTGCTTAATCATCCCTTGTGCCATTTGTTACTTCTTTTCTAAAAAGGGTTTTGACAAATGTCAGTGCAGTGGGGAGAAGTGCTTCGTTTGCGCTTCCTGCCTGCTAAAATCAGGGCAGCTTCAGCTGATATCTTGCTTTTATTTGTGTGAGATGAGCCATGCTGATCTCTTAATGGGCACATTCCTTCCTACTTACAGCACTACCCAAACCAGTCATTTTACAGCACTGACATCCCAGGGCTTGTGGAATTCATAGAAGTATCTGTTGCCTCCTCACCATTACCTGTGATATCAGAGGGGGATAACTTGCATTAACTTAGTCATTGGCTAACACACAACGTTCCATGGCAGCATTTTAACACTCCCTGCTTACAACTTGCTGATTACTTGTTTTAGCTTTGAACTTGACCTGATTTGTTAGGCTGGATATTGTTCAGCAGAAAACTATTGCTGTGTAAAAGTGTTGGAATTTCTTTTCTTTTGTTTTTCCCAGTTCAAAGCAAACCTTGAAAAAAACAAGCAAGGCCTAGAGTCTGACAACAAGGAGTTGGCCTGTGAGGTGAAGGTGCTGCAGCAGGTCAAGGCAGAGTCTGAGCATAAGAGGAAGAAGCTTGATGCTCAGGTCCAAGAGCTGACTGCTAAGGTCACTGAAGGTGAAAGACTGAGGGTGGAGCTGGCGGAGAAAGCTAACAAGCTGCAGGTAAGGTGGGATGGAATCAGAGAATCACAGAGTGGTTTGGCTCGGAAAAGACTTTAACATCATCCAGCTCCAACCCTTGCCATGGGCAAGGACACCTTCCACTAGAGCAGCTTGCTCCAAGCCCCTGTGTCCAACCTGACCTTGAGCACTGCCAGGGATGGGGCAGCCACAGCTTCTCTGGGCACCCTGCGCCAGCGCCTCAGCACCCTCACAGGGAGGAGCTTCTGCGTTGTATCTAACCTGAATCTCCCCTGTTTCAGTTTGAACCCATTTTAAACTGCAGCAGCGGGTGCTTTAGGTAAATCAAGTTGAAGTACTTCAGAAAGAGAATGGCCCAGTTCTCTTTGGAGGAAGCTTTTGGGTAGTCCACTGTAAGAGTAGTATAGCCTAAAACAGTGGGAGTTGGCTCTTGGCTGTAACGTTTTCTCTTGCTTTGATGCTTTAAACCCAGCTGCCGCCCTGATAATCCCTGAATCAATGCTCTCATAAAATATATGGTCTTATAATTAAAAATAGCATTTAGGTATGAATGCAGATATTGGAATGATGTGCTCTGTTACACAGCGTGCTTGACTCTTGTTATGTTATATGGCTGAGGTTCAGTTTCCAGCCAAACTGAAGTATTTTTAGCTTGTTGTGTCTCTCTGTGGGGATCTGTTGTTGTCTTCCCATACCTGGAATTCGCTGAGGTTTTGTGTTCTGCAGTTCCAGCTCCCAGTGGGACTGGGCTGTGCCCTGGGTCAGCTGCATGCTGCTAACCTTCAGGCTGCTTGCTTTGCAGAACGAGTTGGATAATGTCTCAAGCCTCCTGGAGGAAGCCGAGAAGAAAGGCATTAAGTTTGCCAAGGATGCGGCCAGTTTGGAATCGCAGCTTCAGGATACACAGGTGTGTGTGCAGTAGAGCTTCAACTTTGCGCTGAAGCTTTGTTCCTCTTTCAAATGTGAACTGCACAACAGAAAATACAGATTTTCATTCATGGTTTGGAAAGTCCCTTGGGTAGAAGCTGTATTTCCTATTGAAGCCTAGCGAAATGTGGTGTATGGTGATTGCTCAGCTACCTGTGGAGCCTGTTTTTCGTTACCTAAGATCCACTGTTTGATAGACTCTAGCCTTTCAGTTTCTCTGGGAGAGAAGAATTGAGGCAAAAACCTCTTTCCAAGTAGAATATTAATAAGACCTGTGGGGTATATGAAAGGCATAAGGGACAATGCCCTGTCTTTTACTGGCAGCTGAAGTTCTTACAGCTTAAATTCAAACTGCCAGGTTTTGGGTTTGAGTTAAATAATGCAGCTTTATGCATGTGTTCATCAGCTAAATATACTCCTTTTTTCCCTGTATAAAAATGCCGATGATAACTACCTGAATAATGTTCATGACAATTGGAGAGGTCTGTGGTGGTTGGAGGATGGAGATGGGGGAGGGTGCTTACACCTTTCATGAGTTTCCCTTATGACAGAAGTTTCCCCTGTCAGATTACAGCCATCTTTAAACTGACCTTTAGATTAAAGCAATGCAGCAAAAGTTGGAAGCAGGCTGTCATTGCAGGATTTGCTGCTATGTGTTCACAGAGTGGTTTGGGTTGAAGGGACCTTAAAGCTCACCCAGTTCCAACCCCTGCCACGGGCAGGGACACCTTCCACTAGAGCAGCTTGCTCCAAGTCCTGTCCAACCTGGCCTTGAACACTGCCAGGGATGGGGCAGCCACAGCTTCTCTGGGCACCCTGTGCCAGCGCCTCAGCACCCTCCCAGGGAAGAGCTTCTGCCTAAGAGCTCATCTCAGTCTCCCCTCTGGCAGGTTAAAGCCATTGCCCTTGTCCTGTCCAAAGCCCGTCTTCCAGGACATCCCAATTCTTCCAAAGTGTTTTCAAATAGGTGCTTTATATGCTTGCCTGAAAGAAGAGAAATAAATTTTGAAGGTGACTTCTGTGCTGGTTGCTTTAAAGATGGAAAGTATCATCCACTGACTTCTAGACAGTGGTGTGGATTCCCTGATCAGAAACGTGCTTTGTAAAGGCATAAGTGTGCCCAAATCAAATGATCAGTGCAAACCCAAATAACAGATGTCTTTCTAAGCATGTCCTTGTACAAAAATGCTGTGAGAGTAATAATCGAACCTGACGTTCCATGGAGAGTAATGGAGGGTGGTCAGCCAACGCTGCAGTTCACTCACTGTGAACCAGACTGACCTGGGAACGTGCCTCTTTGTGTAACAGGAGCTGCTTCAGGAAGAAACCCGCCAGAAACTCAACCTGAGCAGTCGGATTAGGCAGCTGGAAGAGGAGAAGAACAACCTGCAGGAGCAGCAGGAAGAGGAGGAGGAGGCCAGAAAGAACTTGGAGAAGCAGATGCTCGCCTTGCAGTTGCAGGTAACTGTTGTAAAAGGCAGGACTTCCCTAAGGCCCACACATTTCTGGTGAGAGGAATCAGGTCCCAGATTTTATGGAAGAATGTCATTTGCACATGTGTTAGAACAGATTTCAGACTAAAACGTCCTGTGGTCTTTCTCCATTGCACTAATGAGCAGTGCAGTTGAGTGCAAGGGGCAGGACTCTCCCCTACTTAGCATCCTGCTTGCTCACAGGTTTTGTGTTACTGTAGCAGTAACATCTGCTTCTGGTTTGCATTTTGGGCTTACTGTGTTTCTTCCCTTCTCATGATGCTCTAAAGAGCTTTATTTTCTTTTATGAAATTTCAGTTGGCTGATGCTAAGAAAAAGGTAGATGATGATTTGGGAACCATTGAAGGCTTGGAGGAAAATAAGAAGAAATTATTGAAGGACATGGAGTCCTTGAGCCAGCGCCTAGAGGAGAAGGCAATGGCTTATGACAAACTGGAAAAGACAAAGAATCGCCTGCAGCAGGAGCTGGATGACTTGATGGTGGATCTGGATCATCAGCGCCAGATTGTTTCTAACTTGGAGAAAAAGCAGAAGAAGTTTGATCAGGTAGTCGATTTCCATCATCTTCCTGCTTTCTATGCTTTGAAAGTGGCATCTTCTTTACGTTGTTACTGCATAGATGGGCCTTGGGTAGAGAAGGGTCTGGTGGTGTGGTCAGCGATAGAACTTCTGTGAGCAGCTTGGCTTTGTTAAGAGTCCCTTGTGACAACTTCAGTGAGCTGAATGCCAGCTTTGAGTCTTGTTTCAGAGCAAGTGGTTGATACACAACAGGAAAATGATATTGGAACAAAACTTTGGAGTGTTATTTGCAATCAGTAAAATAGATTAAAATGATTTAATCTTGGTTAGTAGCTTGCTTTCCTCATCTCATCCCAGAGTAGCTGTGGCTGTTTTCTTACAGCACTCTGATCAAGATTGAGAGATGGCTTCTGAAGGCCAGTTAAACTTGGAGCACCAACCACTTCATTGACTAAAACACCTCAGGCAGGAAGTAGCTGGTTATAGAATGTTTGAGATGGATGGATTGTTTCTTATATTCAGATGCTAGCAGAAGAAAAGAACATTTCTGCCAGATATGCAGAGGAAAGAGATCGTGCTGAAGCAGAAGCAAGGGAGAAGGAAACCAAAGCACTGTCTCTGGCTCGGGCTTTGGAAGAAGCCCTGGAAGCTAAGGAGGAATTTGAACGACAGAACAAGCAGTTGCGCACAGATATGGAAGATTTAATGAGCTCTAAAGATGATGTGGGCAAAAATGTAAGTACGTTTCCTCACCCAATTTTGTTATATCCCATATAGGGAGTAACATAGGGAACCTCCCTGCCTGGAGAAGCATAAGTGACACTCAAGCTGAACTCGTTGAAGCTGATTTATAGCCCCAAATTCTGGAGGCATTAATGGGCAGAGTGAGGGGCTGGTCTTCATTAACATCAGGCCTTTTCAAAAGATGTAGTGAGATGGTGAGCCCATGGGGCTCAGAATGGCTGGTGGCACCTGTGCTACAGTTGAGAGCTTGGCTTACTGCTGCTTTTTCTGTGTGACATTGCACAGCTCGTCATTCCCAGACTGTTTTGGGTTGGAAGGGACCTTAAAGCTCATCCAGTTCCAACCTCTGCCACAGCCAGGGACACCTTCCACTAGAGCAGCTTGCTCCAAGCCCCTGTGTCCAACCTGGCCTTGACCACTGCCAGGGATGGGGCAGCCACAGCTTCTCTGGGCACCCTGTGCCAGCGCCTCAGCACCCTCCCAGGGAAGAGCTTCTGCCTAAGAGCTCATCTCAGTCTCCCCTCTGGCAGGTTAAAGCCATCGCCCTTGGCCTGTCCCTACAGACCCTTTTTTGTTGCCCTTCTCTAGGGTATTGAAAGTTGCTCTAAGGTCTCCCCTTAAGGAGCCTTCTCCAGGCGAACAAGAAATCTGCACAGTCGTATGCACGGGCTCTCTAGTACAGACTTAGAGATGCTGCTGTGCCTGTTCTGATTCATTGTCCAATTCAGAGCATCATAAGAATGTAGTGTATTGAGTTCCTACAATGCCTTATTTTGCTGTTAATAACTGCTGATGTTGAGAGACCTGAAGGAGAGGGTCTGATTCATGTTTGTGGCTTAGGTCCATGAACTGGAGAAGTCAAAAAGAACTCTAGAGCAACAGGTTGAAGAGATGAGGACTCAACTTGAGGAACTGGAAGATGAGCTGCAGGCCACAGAAGATGCTAAGCTTCGTTTGGAGGTGAACATGCAAGCTATGAAAGCTCAGTTTGAGAGAGATCTGCAAGCCAGAGATGAACAGAATGAAGAGAAAAAGAGGATGCTGGTCAAACAGGTATAATTGTTTTACTGTACTTCACACTGAAAAGGGTGTGAGGATCTTTTGTCAAAGCTCAGTGGCTTCACTGATAACTTGCTACCAGAAAAATTAATCTCTTTGCTTAAAGATCCTGTTCTATAGAAATCCCAGGCATTGGTCTTCACGACCACCAGAACAGGTCTTGTTGAGCAGCGGCCGCTCTCAGTGCTGGTGGTAGACTGATACTGACAGGCCTCCAAAAGCACTCAGCATGCAAGCAGAGGTTTGGTTACTGCTGCGTGGCTGTATTTCAAGGACAGGGGTACGTTATGTGGACTTTCAGGCTCATCCTGTTCAATCTGCGGGAATAAATCCATGGATGCCAAGATGGGCTGACCGGCTGTCATGAAGTGAACAGTTCCCTAAATGCAGATTGTGGCAATGATTCCAGATTTGCCAGGCTTGAGAATTCCAATAACACAAAGCAGATGAGGAGAGGCTTAAGAAATATGAAAGTATTTCATGCTTGTAAAAGAAGCTGGTGCTAAATTAACATGAAGTTTTGAGGAGAAAACACCCAATATCTCTCCAAAGGAATGATTTTTTAATTCTCTTGAGAAAATGAGGTGATTCCACTTCTTATGTTCCTCCTGGTGGTTCAGTCAGAATTAGTGAGATCTGCCCTCCATACCTGAATCTGGGTAGGTGTGCTGGGCAAGATGCTGACCACTGTGGAGCTGAACAGCTGAAATGGCAATGCTTCAGGTGCTGAGTTATTGCCTTTGGTTTCTTTTTTGTCGGTGCAGAGATCTCTGCTTCCCATTTATGGTTTCATTTTTGCCATCTGCAGTGTCCTCCCATGCAGCTTGCATTCTGGTGGCTTTCCCAATGGAGCGACAGCTGTTCTGCTCTGCCAAGGCTTTTTGAGTCACCAACCACTCTGTTGGGGATCTGTGTGTGCTCCGTTGAGCCTGTTCCATGCCTCTGTGTCATAGGTACGAGAGCTGGAGGCTGAGCTGGAAGATGAGCGCAAGCAGAGGGCTCTGGCTGTGGCAGCCAAGAAGAAGATGGAGATGGATCTGAAAGACCTGGAAGGGCAGATAGAGGCTGCAAACAAGGCTCGGGATGAGGCAATCAAGCAGCTACGTAAGCTCCAGGTGAGCACAGCTCATCCACAGAGCTGCTTTCTCTCCTGATGGCCATCTGTCAGGAGTGTCACTTCTCATCACATGCATTTGTAGCTTGAAGGCAAAAGGAGTCTCAGACTCGATTGCTGATGTATGTCAGAGTATCCTGAACTTAGCACTTGCTCAAAACTCCTCTCATCCTACTTTTGCTAAGGGGTTGGGGTTCTCCTCAGCAGTCCCCTTCATTTCAGCATTATCCCAAGGTCCTGCTGAGGGCTGCTCTCTAAGCTGCATTGTTTAAATTGAAATCACCTTTCTGCCCTGTCCTTGGGTCTTTGGCAATCCTGCTTCAAAGCCTCCCTCAGCCTGGGGGCAGGTCTGGGATTGAGCCCTCGCTGAAGAGGGAGTGTAGGTTAAAGCCAGGCCTGCTGGTACCCAAAGGGGAAGTGTGACTGTCTGCTTCGGGGAGTGCACAGTGAATGTCACAGGTGAGTGGATGCTGCACTGAGAACACTTGTAAGAAGTTTGGGTGGTTTTAGTTAATTTAAGTAAATTGTTTATGTCAACCCAACAGCTTTACCTCTCCATCAGTTCCGTGACAAATGTGCAGCTCTGTGTTAAGAGTTCTTTTTCTACAAGAGATACACCAGTAAATGAGACAAAGTCTTATAATGTGATATCTCTGACAAGGAATTGAGTGATGGGAAGATGCGAAAACAAAGCTTTACTTTTAAATAAGAACTGAAAATGCACTGAAATGAAATAAAGCCACTTTGGGAGGAAGGTCTTACCTCTTAATCATAGAATCACAGAGTGGTTTAGCCTGGAAGGGACCTTAAAGCTCCTCCAGCTCCAACCTCTGCCACAGGCAGGGACACCTTCCACTAGAGCAGCTTGCTCCAAGCCCCTCTGTCCAACCTGGCCTTGAACACTGCCAGGGACGGGGCAGCCACAGCTTCTCTGGGCACCCTCACAGGGGCGAAACCAAAAGGTCAAAACACTTCAGAGCTGCCAACAGATCTCGTGCTTGTCCTAATGCAATGTGGCTTTTCCCTTCCTGCCTTCCAAACTGCAGGCTCAAATGAAAGACTATCAGCGGGAGCTGGAAGAAGCCCGTGCGTCCAGGGATGAGATCTTTGCACAATCCAAAGAGAGTGAAAAGAAGCTCAAAGGTCTTGAAGCAGAAATACTTCAGCTCCAAGAGGTGAGATTGAAATCCAAGAAACTTGGTTTTCTTGCTCGAGCAAAGTGAAGATCAGAGTCAAACAAGTAAAAGCCATCTGTGAGTTGAACAGGGGAAGAGGAGCAGAACTGGGTGAGCCCCTGCCCCAGGGCGTTAGTGAACTTCTTATGGCTTTGTAGGCATCATTCCGATAGTCTGGGCTCCATTCCTCTGCCTGGGCAGCTGGGAAGCTTGGCCGTTGCTTGAGAGGTTTGAGAGCTCACTGACTCTTGTTCAGGGGTCTCTGAAAGGTGCACGGCCCTGTGCCAGCACTGAAACTGAGTGTTGGAGATGTGCAAACACTGAACAGCAGCTCCAGAACCTCAGTGGAGCACTTCAGTCTCTGGAGGTTTGTGACTGCCCTCTGGCGTCTTCATCCCTTTCTCTTAGGGGAAGGGTTAATGTGCTCCATTGCTGGCCATTCGTGTGCGAGCTGTACACATGCCACCCATCTCCTGTCACCTCCTTGGTCTGCCTCAAGGTCAGACAGCGGAATTGCCTGGTGTGAGAGCCAGCCTCTCTTGCCCTGTTGTAGCTGCAGAGCAAAGCTGGGGCAGTCACTCATAAAGTTATCCATAAAGGAGTCTTTGTGGATAACCTGGACCCTGGCGCTTCTCCACCTCATTCTTTTGTGGACTTCAGACTTGTCAATCATGCACTTGCAGTGCATTTAACTGCCCTCCTTAGCAAACACTTGGGTGCTTCTGCCATTTGATATGGTTTATAGTGCGAGATTCAGTGCTGTTGATTCTGTGGTGCTAAAGCTTTGATTTCTACCCTCTGCTTTCAGTCATGGCAAGTGCTCTGTATGAACCTCAGCAGTTTATTTCAGTTAGTGCCCACTTTACACTGGAAGTGTCTGTTCACATGTGGCAGTGGTTTAATCCTGCGGTTTAGGGCTTGAATGTTACTGATCTTCACAGATACTTGTCCTTAGCTTCGTGCAGGAGCACTTCAGAGACCAGAAGTAAACCCAGCATAGTGGTGGCAGTTACAGGGGGAAACATCAAGACGATGTGTCCTGCTCCTACAGCTGTTGCTTCTGCTTATCCATGAAGAGACCCCCTGGATATTTACACTTCACAGCATCTCCCGGAGGCTGAGGTGCTTGGAGAAGTTTTGAGATTCCTAATGCTGTAATGAATCTTTTCCTGATCCTCCACAGGAATTCGCTGCCTCTGAACGGGCCCGTCGCCACGCTGAGCAGGAAAGGGATGAGCTGGCTGATGAGATTGCGAACAGTGCTTCAGGAAAGTGAGTCTGCCAATCCGTGCATCTGAGGAGCTCGGGGCAGCAGCAGCTGCAGGAGCCTGCTTGCAGGTTCTGCACTGCCCTGTCTTCGTCATAGCAGTCCCTTGTTATGAAGAGCGTTGCTGACACAGGGGCTGCTCGTGGCAGTTTGCGGTGCCTCGCGCAGCAGAAGCAAAGGGGCCGATGGCTTTGGGTCACATCTGAACACGTCTTGACCCAGATACTTCCTTTCTAGGTCAGTGCTGCTGGACGAGAAGCGCCGGCTGGAGGCTCGGATTGCCCAGCTGGAGGAGGAGCTCGAGGAAGAGCAGAGCAACATGGAGCTCCTCAACGAGCGCTTCCGAAAGACCACGCTGCAGGTGAACCCTCGCGGGTGGCGCTGTGGGTGCCGGTGGTGCCTGCGGGCAGCACCGGGTGATGCTGTGTTGTTCCCTGGGCAAGGTGGACACGCTCAACTCGGAGCTGGCCGGGGAGCGGAGCGCAGCCCAGAAGAGCGAGAACGCGCGGCAGCAGCTGGAGCGGCAGAACAAGGAGCTGAAAGCCAAGCTGCAGGAGCTGGAGGGCTCCGTCAAGTCCAAGTTCAAGGCAACCATTTCTACCCTGGAAGCCAAGATCGTGCAGCTCGAGGAGCAGCTTGAGCAGGAAGCCAAGTAAGGGGGAAGTCTCTTTGCCCGAGTCCTGTCAGTTGAGTGTCTGAGCCCTCGGTGGTGGGGTTTGCGTAGGGCTGAGCAGGGAGCCTGGAGCGCAGGCACGGGGTTGGTTACCTGCGGACCTGCTGCCCAGGGCACACGCTGCAACAGGAGAGCTGCAAAGCGGCCGGGGTTGCAAATGTCAGGATCTGTTTGCTCCGTAACGCGTGCTGCTGCATGGCCCAGGGGAGCGGGGCCCAGGGGCCACGCGGTGCTGCAGAAGTACCTTGAGCCACAATGAAACGTCCCCGTGAGCCGCCTGCTCTCTCTGGTGAAGGAAGGAGGTTGGGCAGCCCGGGGTGACAGTTGAGATGAATCCTGTGCTCCGCGGTGTCCTTGCCATCTTGGGCCTCTGAATCCTGCTTTTCATAGCTAGTTCCTCCCAGAACGTGATGGGCTGTCACGTCAGCTCCGTGCCTCTTGTGCCTTTGGCTCTGTGGGAGGACCATGTTGCTGGTGAGCAGTAACTTTGAAGCTGCTCTGTTCGATCTCATTGTGAAGGAGCACTTTCGTATCCCTCTCTTCAGCCTGCAGACCACACTCACACTGCTCCAGCGCTGAGTTCATGCTTTCAAAGCTGAGCCCCAGCCGAGCACCAGCTCACTAAGTCAGTTCTGTTGGTGGTGGCAGGAGTGTTAAGGGGACTCGAGCATCAGCCACATGAGGAGGCGAGAGCCCTGCAGGAAGGGCAGTGCTGGTGGCCCCGGCTCTCAAGCGCTGGGACCAATCCTGGCTTTTGGTTATTGCAGGGAGAGAGCGGCTGCGAACAAACTGGTCCGTCGTACAGAGAAGAAACTGAAAGAAGTCTTCATGCAGGTGGAGGACGAGCGTCGCCACGCGGACCAGTACAAGGAGCAGGTGGGTGGAAGGGCTGGGCTTCTGAGGCCTGCTTCTCCGAAAAGGCAAATCAACCCATCCCGGGAGCAGAAAGGGCTCAGAAAGAAGCATTTTAGGTTCTAGAGGAATCTGCCTGGATGATCATGGAATCCCAGCCTGGTTTGGGTTGGAAGGGACCTTAAAGCTCATCCAGCTCCAACCGCTGCCATGGGCAGGGACACCTTCCACTAGAGCAGCTTGCTCCAAGCCCCTGTGTCCAACCGGGCCTTGAACACTGCCAGGGATGGGGCAGCCACAGTTTCTCTGGGCACCCTGTGCCAGCGCCTCAGCACCCTCACAGGGAAGAGCTTCTGCCTAAGAGCTCATCTCAGTCTCCCCTCTGGCAGGTTAAAGCCATTCCCTTGTCCTGTCCCTACATCCCTTGTCCAAAGCCCCTCTCCAGGTTTCCTGCAGCCCCTTTAGGCACTGGAGCTGCTTTAAGGTCTTCCCTTAAGGAGCCTTCTCTTGCCCAGGCTGACCCAGTCCAGCTCTCTCAGCCTGTCATTAAACCCCTGGAGCAGTTCCCAGCAGCCCAGCCCTCCCCATGTGGCCCCTGTGTGATGGGCTCTTTGGCTCCCTGCAGCTCTGCAGTGTGCCCAGGAGCCTGCAGTGGGGCCCATTGTCCATCTCCAGCCAGGGGGGCAGGTGCTGGTTCCCTCCCAGTTGTGGGGCTGCAGATTGCAGCCTGATCCCGAGCGCGTGGGTTTGTTTCAGATGGAGAAGGCCAATGCCCGAATGAAGCAGCTCAAGCGGCAGCTGGAGGAGGCTGAGGAAGAGGCCACACGTGCGAACGCTTCCCGGCGTAAACTTCAGCGTGAGCTGGACGATGCCACAGAGGCCAACGAGGGCCTGAGCCGGGAGGTCAGCACCCTGAAGAACCGGCTACGGTAGGTGCTTGGTGA
This sequence comes from Amazona ochrocephala, assembly GCA_039720435.1. Taxonomy (NCBI): domain Eukaryota; kingdom Metazoa; phylum Chordata; class Aves; order Psittaciformes; family Psittacidae; genus Amazona; species Amazona ochrocephala. Next base: position 83,636,661 of record CM077879.1, read on the forward strand.
GGCTCTCGGGTGCCCACAGACCCTCTGTCCTTGGGGAGCTTTTGGCTGTTGAGCTGGGGATGGACACAGGGCAAACTGGAGCCTGCTGGGAGCTGCTGCCCAAGCCCAGTGGTGGGAACAAGGGAGCTGCCAGACCATGGGCATATTCCTGTGCTGGAGCTCTTCAGGGCTCTCACTGGCAGGTTCCCTGGGGCTGGCAGTTCAGTACAGCCCTAGGTAACCATGACAGAGGAGGCGGCTCAGCCATGCTTTGCCAGCGGCTGGTTCCCATCCCTGTCCTGAGCCACCTTGATGGGAGCGTTTCAGCATCTTTGGGATCAGGGCTGTACCAGGGACAGATGGGAGGCGGCAGCGGCGACGCTGCTGCTGGACAAAGACCATGTCAGGAGGCAGAGCAGGGCACAGGGAGCAGCTGATGTTCACTGAGAGCCCCTGCTCTGTCCTGCTTGGCCTGGGCTCGGTGCTCGTGCGCAGAAAACACTCGAAGCTACTTGGGCCTTGCACAACTGAGGTGATGACAGGAGCGGAGCGGGAGGGTTGGAGCGTGGAGCACGGTGCGAGCCCGCGGCCAGGGGGAGGTTTCAGGGCCCGGAGCGGGGCCGGTGGGCGCTCACCGGGTGCTGCCTGTTTGCAGGAGGGGGGGGCCCATCACCTTCTCCTCGAGTCGATCCGGGCGGCGGCAGCTCCACATCGAAGGGGCCTCTCTGGAGCTCTCGGATGATGACGCAGAGAGCAAAGGCAGCGACGTGAACGAGGCGCAGGCGGCCCCGGCCGAGTAGAGCCCGACCCTGGGCATGCAGAGACCTTCCCGCAGCGGGCGCAGGAGCACGAGGACTCTCCTGAGCACCAGGGCTGCCGCGTGGCCCTCAACCTGCCTTACGGAACGCCGGCATGCTACTACAAGGTTACGTATCGTAGGTCAACTATGTCTTAAGGCTCTCCAGCCTCACCATACTGTACCCTGCTTCAGATATAGGTACAACTGCTTTTTTATATATAGCAAACAAAATGGGATTGTCTCTGTTCAGTGCATCTCTTTTCCAGATACTCATTGTAAAGCCATTTTATAAAGCATCATGTGAAGGATGAAACTCTTCTTTTGTTTTTTAATCACCACAGAAACGTCATTCCCGGCGGGTGGGGGGTTGGGACAGACCCGGTGTCACGACGATGCATGCTTTGTACAGACAACATCCCCCCTTCCTCCCGTGCTCGGGCAGCCCTTGGGCACGCTGAGCCTGTCGGATCGTTGAAGACCAAACCTCACCCGTGTCTTTCTTTCCCTCCTAATTGTGATCGGTCGCACACAATCAGCGCGTGAACTGTGAAAAGGCCTTGGGAAGCGTTAGGGGAAGCGTAGGGATGACCCAGTAGTGTCCAGATTCACCCTGCAGCGTCACTGGGCGGTGTTCTCCGCGCTCCTCCAGTAGCACAGCCCCGGGTCCCGCATGGGACCGCTCAATGTGAACACCAGGAGGGCCCCGGGCCAGCGCGGGCACCGCTATTTATTAACTCATGGCCCAGAGCGGGGGTCCGGGGCCGCGGGTGCCCCCACCTGCAGGTAACAAGCCAGTGGATGTGAATCCTCCTCCGTTGTTGTTTTGTTTGTTTGGAGCAGTATTACAGCGGTAGTTTAGCCTTCTTTTGTTTAAATAGCTGGAAACTGACATTACAGAAAGTGCCTTAGACACTACAGTACTAAGACAATGTTACATATATAATTTGCCTCTATAACAATGATTTAATGTATTAATTTTGACTGTGCTTCATATCATGTACCTCTCTAGTCCAAGTGGTATTATGGATATTAGTGACAATGAATCAGTGTTAACTAGGAACCTTCCTCTGCCACACGCTCAAACAACGTGGATTTCCTTTTTGGTTCAAAGCTTTAACATCCGTCGCCAAGGTTTTGTTGTGTGTTTGGATATTTTTAATCAAACTGGCTGTTGACCACCAGGCATCTGACTGCAAAGATCTCGTTTTCTTGTATACCCATATTTCTAGACAATGATTTTTGTAAGACAATAAATTTATTCATTATAGATGCGGCCGCCTGCTCTGTTTACTTACCGGAAGAGCCCTCTCCTGAGGCTGGCGTAGACCTTAATAAATGAGACTATGACTGGAAGCTGCTTTTCCCTTCTTCCTCTTTTGTTTTCCTCTCGTTTTGTCCTGATCAGGATAAGGGAGCTGCGGTGGGGACGCGCGGCTGGAGCACACCGAGCTCTGAGCCCTGCTGCCGGCCCAGGGCACTCGGGCAGGGTTGAGCCTCCTTCCCCAGCAGTTGAAGTCGGGGTGTCCGGGGAGCAGCGCAGGTCCTGGGGCAGGAGGGAGCTGGGCTGGGGAGGGGTGAGGCTGCAGCTGGTGCCAGCGCTGGATGCTGGGCCATGAGGGGAGGGGGCAGTGATGGGTCCAAGTGTGCTGAGGGGACGGGGAGGGGAGGGGAGGAGGGCGGCGGCAGGGGCAGGGGCTCTGCTCCTCAGGCAGGAGCAGGGATTTGGCGCTGTTGGCACAGGCCGGGGCTGGCCCCATCCCTGCACTGGGCCCAGGCTCTGCGCAGGAAGAGCTCAGTCCTGCGGGGGGGTTCCAAAGGGGAGGAGGAGGCGACCGCAGAGAGAGGGCCCCGCTCCCCCCGGTACTGCTGCTGCACCCACCAGCAGGGACCGGGCCAGGCTGTGGGGGCCACCCCGCAGCACCCACAGCCCTGCCCGGGGCCATCCCCCGCTGCTGTTCTCTGCAAACCACCCCGGGGGTGCAGCTCTGCCCCAAATCAACCCCCAGGGCTCAGCCTGGCAGTGGCTGCCTCTGTGCTGAGCGCCCGCTGTGCCCCAGGGGGACCCCAGCACCACGGCCCTGCACAGGCTCTGCCCCCAGCCCCAGCCCCGGTTCTGCACAACCCAGAGCCCACATTAAAAGAACTTTATTGTTGGAAGCTGACTCTCACCGGTTTGTGTTAAACCAACATCATGACCCGTGTCACCCCGGTGGGCTGCTACACTGTCCTATGGGAACATGCCATATAGAGCTCGAATAAATAAAGCTACAAAGCCCAAGTTATGTACAAAGACCTCAGGCAAAGGTATGTTTACAAACCTATGTACAATAAAACAAATGTAAACAGTCAGTCGCAGCAGGGGACGCAGGAAGGAGCACACAGACCCTAACAAGGGGTGGGGGGGCCCCGTCACCCTCCGGGTTTCTCCATGCCTGTAACTAAACCACGATGATGGCTCTGACCGGGACCGATGAGTTCTCCACCCCCAGCCCCAGCCGGGGTTGCTGGGACAGTTAAAAATCCACCCCCTCTGAGGCACATGGACAGAGATCACAAACACACTGCTTGAAGGACCCACACGGAGCAGCCACCCAACACTGGCACCGGAGCCCATGGCTGATGCCATAACCATCAGGCGCATGTTACAGATGGGGCTGCGATGGGCACAGGGCAGGGAAAGGGGAGTGCGTGGCCATGGGGAGCAGTGGCTTCCTAAGGCTGTCCTGGGATCCCCGTGGTGGAGGTGTGGGGAAGGCCATAACCAGGGCAGGAGACAGTGGGGCCAGGAGGATGTGCTGCACATCCCTGGGCACCATGCACCGAGGGAGAACGGCCAGGCTGCCCTGCTCACACCAAGGCATCTGCTGGAACACGGGTGCCCCTGCGCCTCCATTCTCCATCCCTCCGGCCCAGTGGAGCCCCGTGATGTGCACAGCGCAGGGGCAGGGCTGGGGCCCACGCTCAGCACCCGGAGCTGTGCCTGTGAGCACCGGGGGGCAGCAGCCGCACGGCCCCAGCAGCAGAACGCCGGCGCCGGTGGGGACGGGAGCGGCCAACCCTCGGCGGTGCCAAACCCATGGGAGAGAAGCGAGAACGCGAGCGCCGCGGCTGCCGGGCCGAGGGCTGGTGGGCAGAGTCCCGCCCCCCCTGCGGCGGAGCTCTGCAGGGCACGGGGCCCAGGCACGGCACGTCCGCTACAGCGAGAGAACAGGAACTGTATTAACATGACATGGAGGCCGGGTCGTGGTCCAGCGGGGCGGCAGCGGGGGGCGAGCTGGAGCGCTTCTTCTCGGGTGGGCTGAGAAAAGCACCCGCAAGTCCGAACACGGCCTCCCGCGGGCTCATACGCTCAGGGGCAGCATTCCGGGCGCTGAGGAGGGGCGGGAGGCTCCCAGGCCGGCGGGACCTTGATCAAAGCCGTTCACTGCCCTGAGAAGCAACAGGAGAAAGCATTGAGCGAGGGGCACCGCGAGCCTCTCCCCAGCCCCAGCAGGCACAGACGGATCTCACCCCTGCCTGTGCAGCAGGGCACAGGGCTCCCACCTCCGGCTGCGAGGATGGGCGCTGATCCCACTGCCTGCAGCAGGCACGTGCTGCCCGAGAGCACCAGGAGAACCCAGTAATGTGATAGGCACAACCCGGCCATGGTGCCTCCGACCTAAGCTACCCCCGCCTGGGCTGCAGCAGGATCTGTGGGCTGCCCCTGCCCCAGGGTGCTGCGGAAGGTGAAGGTGTGGAGAACCTGGGCTCCTGGTGGGCTGGGAGGGCAGCGCGGGGCTCTGACAGCTCCTCCATCTCTACCCTGATGGCTTTGACAGAGCTCCTGCAAACAGGCTCAACACACAGCGCCCGCCAGGCTCACTCTCTGATCGCCACTGCAGCCCTCACAGTCAGAAGCCATTACATCCCTGGACCAGGGCAGCACCCACTGGTCAGGTTTGCAGTACTGAAGGGAGGGAAGAACCCCCATCCCCTGCCAGCAGGGCAGGTCCCCCTTGATGTCTGTCTGCTCCCAAGAAGCACCACTGAAGCACTGCAGCTCTGCCTGAACCACCAGCACCCCACAAGAAGCCACTTGGATCCCTCCTGGCAGAGCTACGCCTGTGAGAGTCACAGACTGGTTTGTGTTGAGAGCGACCTTAAAGCTCTTCCAGCTCCAACCCCTTCCACTGGCAGGGACACCTTCCACTAGAGCAGCTTGCTCCAAGCCCCTGTGTCCAACCTGGCCTTGAACACTGCCAGGGATGGGGCAGCCACAGCTTCTCGGGGCACCCTGTGCCAGCGCCTCAGCACCCTCCCAGGGAAGAGCTTCTGCTTAAGAGCTCATCTCAATCTCCCCTCTGGCAGGTTAAAGCCATCGCCCTTGGCCTGTCCCCACAGACCCTTATCCAAAGTGAGCTTCAGAACATCTTTGCTGCTCAGATCAGGTGCAGTGAGTGAAAGCAGGAAGGAATAGAAGGGCAAGGGCTCCATCATGAGGAAAAAGGCAAATGCGCCAGTGCTCACGGAGCACATCCTGCTTGCTGCCAGTGCTCCACAGGGACCATGTGCCAGCAGCTCTGGGCAGCATCCCCAGGACACAGCAGCGCTGTTCTCGGCTCCCTTTCACAATTACACCCTTGCCCTGCAGCTCACCTATGGGTGACCTCTCACCTCCTGCATCCGGGGTGCAAAAACCCTGGCAGCAACCCCCAGAGGCTGCTGGTGCTGCACTGGGCAGTGTCAGAATCCCGCCAGCTGAAGAGGCAACATCTCAACACCCATCGGTGATGACAGATTCCCATGGTAACAGCTCCCCCAGCTGCTCCCACTCCCTCTTCTTGTTCAACATCCACACCACACAGCCTGAAGCATATCCTGGCACCAGGGCAGAGCAGGGAGAAAGCACCTTTCCTGCCTCCTCCTCGCTCAGCCTGAAGCTTCAGCTCCCATTTGAGTGTTGCTCCAATGCATTCCCTTCCCAAGTGCCTCTTTGCTGCACACAGTAAACGCTGCCGGACAACACTGCTGAGCAGACGTATTTTGCTATCTGCAGTGGGATAAAGGGCATGAAGCCAACCCGGTCACAGCATGACTCTGCAAACGAGTTACCAGCCAGAAGGCACCTCTGCCAAGTGGGACAGGGGAGAGAAAAGCCACCACCAAAACACCAACACCAACAGGATTAAAGCTGCTGCCCTTCGGAAGGGATGGAGGGAAGGGACAGTCAACAGCAGCAGCCTGGAAGTGCTTGTGCTCACGTTCAAGCCCAACACATGGCTGGCTCCCAGCACATCTGTGTCCATGTTTGCTCTCCCATTAGGCACAACCGAGCTCTGGCAATCAGACACTGGAGGGAAAACAGGACCAAAGGGCAAACTAACTTTCAAAACTACATGGAGAGCAGTGATACTTCACCCTGCGGCTCTGCTGCGACCAATCCAAGCAGAAACATGCATGGACTTGAAGAAAGAATTAGATCAGGAAAGCAGCAACACTCCATCTTACTATTGCAACAGGTCACAGCACCAGGGGAGTTCATCTGAAGTAAGGAGAGAGATTATAGCCTCAGGCTTTGATCACGGACCATTAGTTTGTAATGCTCAGAGAGCTACCTCATGCAGTTAGATAAGCACCAGCTCTGCCCCCTCAAGCCCCAGGTTAAAAAGCATGCAGCTTATCATTGCAAATGAATTCATTTACCCATGACCAAGGTGGGGAATGTGACCTTTTCACGCCTAGTGGAGAAAAAGTGGAACAGTTTATGCACACCACAAAGACATTCGTGGGCATCCCTGGATGCAAGAGCTGGAGCAGAGCAGAAGTGTTTAACTAAACCTCACCAGACCTCTCTTCCTGCACCTCTGCATGGCCAGGCAAGGGGACAACCAGCACTGCCACCACACTCTGCACCTTGCAGGGGCTTGCACACAGCCAGATAAAAGCTTGGAGTACTGCAAAGCACATTCCAGAACAGGGAACCTGAATCCCAGCTCCCTCTTTTCTAGGGAAGCTTTTCTCTAAGGTGGAGCAGGGAACAGGAAGAGGACTCTGATTTCCCAGCCTGATGTATGATGAGCAGGGTGGTGGGTGACAGTGTTCACAGTGCATGCTCCATGGCACTGCAGAGGCACCTCTCACGTTCAAACTTGAGCTTGGCTCATTAAAACGAAGCCCAACAGGTTCACAAAGGTAACTTCGGAATAAACATTAACTACAGGGACTCGGACATTAACAGTGCAGGAAGGGGGGCAGTGAACAAGGAGCTGATGCCCCAGGGAACAGACACCATGTTGGCTCACATGCTGCCTCAGCTCTGCTGGTCAAGCGCCTCTGCAGAGCCCTGCAAGGTCAGAGGCATTCTGCTCCCTGACTGGATCCAAGCTTATATCCAATTAAGAATAATTACAGCAGCAAAAATGATGTCTCTGTCTGAGAACACGCTCAGGTGCTGCCCTGCCATGCCCTGGCATCCGCACAGAAGCGGCATGTTCCTGAAGGAACAAGCCTGCAGACACCGGCAGGATTTTCTTAAGCAGCCAAGCCCTGACTCTTCCAATGCAACAGCCACGCTCCAGAGCGAGCCCAGAGCCATCCAGGCCTCCCCTGCCTTCAGCGCCTGCTCAGCTCCACCGGGCAAGCTGATGGGAGACGGAGACTCAAACATTTTAACCAACCAAACAGCAGCGGAAGGAAAGGCCACAGGGATGCTCAGGGGTTTGGAGCAGCTCTCTGACAAGGAGAGATGCAGGAGCTGGGCCTGGTTAGTCTGGAGATGAGCTGAGAAGGGATCTCATCAATGCAGATCAGTACCTCAAAGGTGGTGCCAGGAGGATGAGGCCAGACTCTCTTCAGTGGTGCCCAGCGACATGATGAGGAGCAATGGCCATAAACTATAACACAGCAAGTTTCACCTCAACATGAGGAAGAACTTCTTTACACTGAGGGTGGCAGAGCCCTGGCACAGTCTGCCCAGGGCGGTTGTGGAGGCATCCAAACCCACCTGGACACGTTCCTGTGTGCCCTGCTCAGGCTGGCCCTGCCTTGGCAGGGGCTTGGATTGGGTGATCTCCAGAGGGCCCTTCCAACCCTAACGATTCTGGGATTCTGTAAATGGAACCGTAGTGATGTGGCTGTGCCACCACTGTCCCACTACCACCGCCAGACAACTGACTGTTCTTTAGGCAGTGGCTGCAGATTGGATTTCATCTATGATCACATGTGGCTGTTTCAGACTCCAGCAACAATTAGAGGCAAGGAGAAGAGTACAGAGGCTGGAGAGAGAGGAGAGGGAAGCAGAAAGGGCATGGGCATGCCTTGACTCAGCCCCTCATGCCCAGTCACCACTGCGCACCCTGGATGCAATGGCTGCCAGGGACACGTGCCAGCATGGCTGGGAGCTCGGCTGCTGCAGCGTGTGGGCACAACGGGCTGACCTCCTGCAGGTAACTGCTCTGTTCAGCTTACATGTGCAGACAAAACCATACGGGTTTGACACAGCACAGCCGCTGCCACCCTGCAACACACACAGACCTCAACCGGGGCAGCAAGGCAGGGCAGGAGCAGATGTAAGGGGAGAAGTGTGGGCCACCGACCCTGCTGCGAAGAGCATGTGGGGGTGCAGCGGAGAAGGAGAGGACAGCAGGGCCATGCAGGGATCTTTAGCACTTGGCAAATAAGCACATCAGTCATTTCCACCCCCTTTTTCAGCCCACTAACACCCCCTAGCTCTGCTGTAGAAGTTATCTTGCAGGCGGCTGAGTTTCTAAGCTTTTCCCAGCTACAACCTGCTCCTAACTCCAGGCAGCCAGCCCAGATAACAAGCGTGATGACAATCTGGATAATTAAAAGTAACCCCCACCCCACATAGCAATCAGCTTATTTGTCACACCACAACTCAATATAGCCATGCTGCCTCTTAAGAACAGCTATAATCTCTCCCTAGCAACTCCCCTGACAGCTTGCACCTGAGACACAGCCTGTGCACTGCAAGCGTGAGCGCTGCGGAGGTGATGCACAGCCCCAGTCAGCCCTGCAGCACACAGACAACTTAAGGTCTGATTTGCACATGACACTGTTAAATCTCCAAACTCTTCCTTTCCCAAAGCAACAGCGACTCTAAAAACTCTGAATGCCAGTTTCTTAGATGCAACCTGCCCTGCTACCCACGTAGCAACGCGATTCAGCTCAAACCAGGAGGACCGTAGGAAGCTCAGCTTGTCTGCTGTGTGGAAAGCACTCCTCAGCTTGGTAACAGCTCATTTAATTCTCTAAACTATTAGCAGTAAATTGCCCTGACCTGAGGTTTAGTGTGGAAGACAACTATGCAGGGAACACAGGGGTGTTTTGCCCAGTGACACCAGCACATCTCATAGTGCCACCGCGCTAACACTGGAGTTGTGCTGTGCCTCATCCTGCTCCTCAGGGCTCCGTGGGAAAATCCTCCTGCTGAACCACTTCCCAGTATCTCAGAGGAAGTTCTGACCATGAGCGAGTCACGGGAGACACGTGGGGCAGTTCTTCCTGTGAAGGCAGTTTGTGGCTCTACAGCGGCTGCATAGCACCATCAGCACGGAGGCAGCTTCCTCCTCCATCAGCCAGAATTACACCATTGATGACGTTCTCTTTTCCCCTAATAGAAGGGAAAATAGAGCAAACAGGGCACCACACTCCTGTGAGGATCTGCTGCCTGCACTTGGCTGTTCTCACCAAGGGAATCCCCAGCTCAGTGCTTAATGTGCTTTACCATGCACCAGCAGCTATGGCGACACCACCACTACTTACTTGAGAACCTGTCCAAGGCCATGTTTATTACCCGAGATGTAGCCACCAAGAGATAAGGCAGCAGAGGGACAGAACAGGCCCTGACACACTACCAGCTAAGGGACAGCCATGCTTGCTTTCTCTTTGCTTCACAGAAATCTGTCACTGTCCCCATCCCCTTGAGACTTTGGCTCCACAAATTATCTGTCCTATAGGATGAAAGCTGTGGTGGGCTAAAGACAAGCCAAGAAAAACTTCTGCTCCAAGCAGCATCCTGGAATGCACTCTCAGGTACAAAGAAATCCTTCCTTACCCTTTGTCAAAGAAGGAAGTGTGCCCCGGGTGAGGGTACTTTGTGCTGTTGCTATTCATCACGCTGCTGTTAATGTTCCCCGACACATAGGATTTCCGGGATGCCTGGTCCTTTGCAAAGTTCCTGCAAGCAGCTAATTTGGATTCTAAGGCCTGTGAAAGAGGAAAACCAAGATTATGTCAAGAAAACAACACTAATTTAATACTAATTTAATAAGTGGAAGCATTTTGCTGCTCAAGTTCAGGCTTTGTCATGACCCCGAGGTCACCAGAAGCAGAACCCCAATTTTCACCTTTGGCAAAAACGGAACTAAATGGGAACAAAGCTGCCATGTTCTCTGTCACCAACCCCAGAGGAAACTCGATGCAGAGGCAGACCCCAGGCATGACTCAGTTCCATCAGGGCTCAGACTTCAGAACTCTCAATTACCTAAAAGAAGGAAGCCACCTCCCAGCAGAAGTTACCAAGCCTCCTTGCCTCAGCAGCTGCGCTAAGGCTGACGTGAGCTAACCAGAAGTCTTAACAGCCTGAGGCAGAATCCTCAGGTCTGGGGGGGACTGTGTGTTTGTGAAGCTGAGTTTTCTCCCCAGTACAGTGCCTTTTAGCATGTCTTTCTTAATTTCTGCCTACAAAACAAAGCCACTTTCTTAAGCTCCACTGATATGCTTCAGAACAAGAGGTGCTACGGCAACAACATCAGAAGGAGCAATCAACTGCATTAGCTAAGCCCATCTCTGTGGTCTGTACCTCATCTCTACTACTCCCAAGCAAGCCTGGTGAGATCTTTTTTTTTTCCCCTATACAAAGTAACAGTCTCTGCCTCATCCACTGACTCCTGGCAGCAGGGAGACCAAAATCCTGGTTCTCTCCTTTACTTCAGAACATCACCTGCCCCTTCTGCCAGCTGTAACAAACTGAGGCAAAATGTGACCATCCTTCTGGACTAGCAGAACGTCCTCCCAGCTGTCTGTTATATCCACCCTGTGCATGGGTACATTCAGACACTCGCAAATGCATGCACTGGGGACAAAAACATCTCCCCAAGTATGGGGTTTGGTCTGGTTCCATGTAGAACAATACTCCATCAATAGGGCACTGACATGCTACTACAAGTAAGCAAACGCTATAGGTCTTCTTCTAGAAATCGATGTTAGCTCAGCGAGCACACAGGAAGATATGTAGGTACCTACTTCATACAGGTACCTACCTCTTGGTCCCAAAACACCCAAGAGCTGGAAGGAGCCAGCCTGATCTGTGCCAAATGACTCCCTGCCTCAGCTGCAGGCGGGAAAGCCTAAGGGAAACCTCTGGCAGAGAAAGCAAGTCTAAGGTTTGGGATGAGGCATCCTATGAGTAGCCAAACCCAAAGAAATCCTGAGCAGCCTATAATTGCTGCTAAACAAATGTGTGAGCTGGAATTCCGAGCGGGTGTCTAAGGGCAGGCCCGGAAAGCAGGATGCTTATTTGGCATTTCCTGTCCTTGCAGAGTAATCACATGGGATTGTGATTAAGCTCCCTAAATCCCCTGCAGACTCTTACTCACAATGATCCTCTTTTAGCCATGTCACTCTGTAACCACAAGTGGTCCTGCTGCCCTTTCAACCCAACCCCCAGCTCACTGGCTCCAAATGTGAGCTACGAGGTCACTGTTCATTCCAAACTTGGCTACAGCAACTGTCTCTCCTGCAGCTATCGCCCCATCAGTGGTACCCACAGGAGACAGAGGACAGCCAGCACCGAGGCTACCCACGCTTCCACTCACAGCTACCCACTGAGGCACAACAAGGAGCTTCGCCTAACTCCAAGCTCAGCTGGAAACCTGGCATCCTAAACAGCACACTGACAGAATTTTAAGCACTTCTTCCCCTCTTACAGTGGTAATCCCTTTAAAGGCTCACACATTTCACTGCCTCCTCAACTACAGGTGGGAACATTTGGCTTTCTCCTCATTTCTTTTCTCACTTTCTTAGCCAAGGTCTCTCTTTTTCCCCACTGTCAGCACCTGCTGCAGATGTCCCCAGGCACATGAGGGGACACTGGCAGCGTGATCTCAGCTCCTGATCTCAGCTCCTCATTTGTGCGCAGCAGGCAGCCAGGCTCTGTGGCCCAGCTTTGCATCTTGGTCTCATTACAGAGGAAGCTGCAGGCCCTGTTCAAAGTCAGAACAAGCAGCTAATGGTGTCTACCCCCCACATACCAAAGTGCTTGAGAAACTTCTTACCTCAAATATGAATTTCATCATCCAAACCTGGCCTCAGAACCCCAGCAACATGCTTTACAGATCAAAATAATTAACCCCCCCCAAACATTACCACAGTGTAAACACTGCATGTACTCAGCGTGGGTCCAGGCCTTGCTGTCACTGCACACCAGGAAGAAAGCTCAGTGCCAGCACTACAGAGTGAGGAACACTTCAGGTCAGAGCACTCACCCCCACTTTCCGTAGCAGATCCCCCACAATGTTGAGTGCAGATATTCGAGCTGAAGGAGTAAGGGGGCTGGTACCAAACCCATTTGGTATAGCTGCAAACACAGACACACTTCATTACATGCTCCACTCCTCCACAGTTCATTTATTGCTTTAAATTTAAATAAACTTTTACATGAAAAGATGAATCTAAAATCCTACTACAGAGTCTTCACACAGACACCCCACAATAACACAGACTACATGATCACTGGCCAGGGAAAATGAAACACCCAATTCCTGTTCACTGCCCTCTTTGCATAGACCTACATGTGGAGATAGTGCACTATCCATCTGCAAGGCTATTGCCTGCAGTCCATCTAATCCAGCCACAGCCTTCTCTGAAATCTACATATTCTTCAAATTAGAAGGAGTAATAATCCCTGTGATTTTCCAGAGCCTTCCACATGGGGAAAGGGACTGCACCAACATCCTGCTGCCTCACGGAGAAAACAGGACCCCAGAGGAGTATGTGTGATAACAGCCTCCAGAGCATCAGGACTACTGACCACTTTTTACCCACCACTGCTACTACACAGCTGAGCAGCAGTATCAGTTACACTTTCCTGCAATCCCAAATGTCTTCAGTGCTTCACTGCAGGCATCTATTGCAGAGTGCAAACCCCCATCCCCCCCACCTCAAGCAATAGGTAAGCTTCAGTATCTTTCTTTTCCATGCTATTTACTCATTATACTCCTTAAACACACTTATGCTGCCCCAGGATTTAAACACACCTTATGCAACATGCGTGGAAGCTACACATACCTACACTCCAAGCCCACTGACAAGCACCTTGTCTGAAATTGTTAGCGATCTGAGCATGCTGCCAACCAACCAGACACAGTTTCTAGGGGTGATACCTTTTGGAGAAGGAAAACTATTTTCTGATCCTTTTCCAACAGGCGTGGCTGGCAGGGACAGGGACGCCTGCACAGCCGAATCCATCTTCTCACAGTCCAGAGTCGGGGAACTGGGTGCTGACTTGCGCGTGACTTCTTGCTGCCTTTCCCGTACTGCCAGCTCCTGCCTCAGGTCTGAGGGTTGAGAGAAGAACACACCCCCCAAACACCGATTAGTAACTGGTTTCTCTAACAGTCTATTCATCTGGGAGGGAGGGGGAGATGCTTTGCAACAAGCCTCTAATAACTGTCAGTGGCCGGAGGACCCCATCTCAGAGCAGTCACTGCCCATCACCGTCACTTTCCATTCCAGCTCGGAGGAGAGGAGCCCTGCCTGGGCCCGGCAGCCCACTTCTCAGCATTCTTCCCCATCTGTAGTGCAAGTCCTATGGGAAGTGTGTCACATCTGTTGAACTATGCTCAGCTCCAGCTCTGACAGAGGTTGGAAAAAGGGAGGAATGACCTATTCTTGTGTGTCTGATTGCCCACATTATCCTTCCAGTCTATAATCCACCCAGGATTCCACCCTAACCAAAGACAGTCAAAGGCTGTACCCAGTTTCTTGATACCTCAAGAAGAAAAGAGCAGATAGGAGAGGCTGGGTATTCCAAATGACAGGGAAAAAGCCTGGAACCTATGTTTCATTCTCACCTCCCCTCCAGCCTGCTGCTTACCCCTGCCTTGTCCCCTCCCATTCCCACACGTGTTTGCTACAAAGAGCATCCAGCACAGCTCAGCAAAGAATCCATAAAATCCTTAGAAGGAACTAGATGCAAATAAGCAATATATTACAGATGGGTTGATCTTTTTTGGATAGAACAACTTAAATCATTCACAGAATCCCAGACTGGTTTGGGCTTAAGGGACCTTAAAGCTCATCCAGTTCCAACCTCTGCCACGGGCAGGGACACCTTCCACTAGAGCAGCTTGCTCCAAGCCCCTGTGTCCAACCTGGCCTTGAGCACTGCCAGGGGTGGGGCAGCCACAGCTTCTCTGGGTACCCTGTGCCAGCACCTCACCTTTCACAGACCTCTTATTCCTTGCCTCAGCTCTGGTACAATATGCAAGAACAGAATCAGTTGTACATAACAACTTTTAAATTATCATAAATATTTGGAACTGATTTTAAGTAAAACAGCTCGGCTGAAATGAAAATCAATCTGGGCTCCTCTAAGAGGTTTTGAGGCTCTTGAATCAGAAATGTTGTATTTGAGTTTGACACTGTAGCAGTTCTTTTAGTGGCTCCTACTTGCTGCCAAGGGAACACGCAGCTTTGCTACCCTAACTAATGCTAAACATTTCCAGATGACTCATCCAAGAAACAGCATGTCCTTTTGGGCCAATTATTCCAGTGTTGTAGGAAACAGTTCCCTAGGTTTTACTAGCTTTTCCAGTATTATTGCCCTAACCCCAAATTACAACACATATATTTCCTCAGAAAATACTTCATCTCCCTTTTTATATTTATTACAAACCCCTGTACTTCCAGCAGAGGCTTTCCATTTGCGGGGCACAAACTTGGTTCAGAAAGCCTCACAAAGGTGAGCAACTGTTGAAGTGTTTGTTGTTGTCTCACACTCAGGTCTAGGCCTTAACTGAGGAATTATCTTAGGAAGCTTCCTTTGGGAAAGCAAGTTGGAAGCCACTGGTCTCTGCATGACAGTAACAGCAGGCACCGGCTGCAGAGCAGATCATCACCACTAGTAGAGAAATCAGTTTCCACCAAGCATTACAGAAGGCTTCCCCAGCACTCTCCATGTGAAATCCACTGGGGAATCCCCACCTCCTGCTTGTATCCCAGAACACTCTCTCAAAAAAGTCTAACCACAGTCTTTACTGGAATATCTTAAATAAAGCAGGCAATTTCCATGGGGATTAGACAGAACACACGAGACAGGACTGAAAAACTAATTTAGTTACCCACTTACGTATTTCCCTGACATTTCCTGTGCTTTCTCTTCCTACACAGGCACAAAACCACAGCAAGTGGGAACTTCTGAAGCACACTTCCTCAATTCTCTCACATCTGTGGAATGCAGTATTTTTCTACCCACCTCTGCTAAAAATCCTGAATGAATCTGGTATTAATTTTGCCCTACACGAGGAAATTTCTCCTCTTAGCTACACAGGACATACAAAGAATAGAGAACATACTGTTAGTAATCCTAACGTGTGAAGTATCCAGTTCAAGTCTCATTATGCAAGGCTTTCTATAAACATGAGCTTTGGTTGCTGCATAACTCTTAGGAAGCCAACACCATATCAGGACACAGAACTCATCAAGCCATACCTCTTGCTTCATCCTTTAATCTCTGTACAGAAACCAGCAGTGACTCCTTGTCATCCAGTTCGCTTTCTAGAAAGGCATTTCTCTCAATAGCTTGGTTCAGCCTTTGTTCAAAGTCTTCCAATGAAACTATTGTTGCCCTAAAAACAAAATCCAGAATATTGTGTTCTTCAGCTCAACAGCATAAAAGCATACTCAAAAACATAATAGAAGAAAAATGTTAGCAGGGCCTACATTCAAGTCAGTCATTTGAAAGCTACAGAAATGCTTCCTGGAAAGGACTAATAAACTTCAAAGAAGCAGGGGAATAGGATGAAAAGAACATGATAGCATCTGGCTCTCAGAGATGTACCAAAGAGCTGGGAAAGAGCCAGGCCAGCATGCCCATCCCATGTTTCCCAAGCCATGCTCCAAAGCCCCACATTTAATCAAGTGCAGTAGCTTAGGTGGTGCTGCACTCTCCAGAGCTCTGGACAGTGAATGCAGAAGGCAGGGCACTGAGGTATTGCCTATGACCCAATTTGTTCAGAAGTTAGTCATGAGGTTAAGAGCCTTGTGGAAACATGGCCTCAGCTCTCAGATCTTCCTGCCAGATAGCCAGAGGCTCATTCCTGGTCCCATTGAATCAGTGGCAGAATTCCCATTCTGCAGAACGGAAGCATGACCTACTCCCAAACTGGCGTTTCTAACAGCAGCCTCTTCATTTCATGCATTTATAAAGGACACATTTGCTCCCTACAGTCATTAAGCTGTTGTGCAGGGAAGAGAAGACTCCTTTGGCCTGCTTTATTTGAAAGGGACTACGTAAAGCAACAGCTTCTTATTTCAAAGGGGCTTTGAGCTACAAAGATCACAAATACAAGTCACCTAGCTGGTACTATCAAAAGCAGTGCAGCAGCCTGACTTGCTCTGAGCCTGCTTGTTTCTCACAGGGACACAAAGAGCTTTCAGGCCCCTGCCCTTCTTGTTGTAACGCAAAGCTACCAGCTGATGAGGTGACTCCAAGGGTAAACTGCACTGTTCAAAGAATCACATCTTGGGATTCGTTTTGGGTTTTTTTGAATGTTTGTTCATTTCCGTCTTAAGGAATAGTAAAATGATCAATCTGGGAAGCAAAGAAAAGACCTAGAGAAAACTTTCAGGAAGGAAGAGGTTTGCAGTCTTCACCTCTTGGCACGTTCCAAGTCATCGTTGGCCTGCTCCAGCTCCCTCACATACTTATGCAGCTGATCTTTAATAGCCCGTGTCTGGCTCAGGTCATGCTCCAAACACGACACTTGCTTGTAACTCTGTGTGTACTGGTGTTCCAGTTTCTCCTGAAAGAAAGGAGTAGTGAGATAAACATACACAAACATTCCACGTCAGCAACAGTGAAATAGGACAAAGAAATGAACATCCTCCCTGCAGCATGCTGATCTGCGATTGCTGGCGATCCAGAGCAGAAACTGGAGAGGTAGAGGGAACGTGCTCGGAGCACGTCAGCTGGGCACAGTGCAAAGCCACAAACACTGCGTTGTGCACAGACATCTCACCACGACAGAGATGCAGCCCTGCATCTGCTCCCAGCAGCCTGCACTGACAGCTGCTCTGAAGCCTTAAACATGCAGGAAGCCAGAGAGAAATCCAACTGCACAGCCTCCCCTCCCCTGACAATAGCCACACTGTCACCAGAAACTGAGAAACTGACTGACATCTCCATTAGCAAAACTGAGAGCCACTGAAATGTGTTACAAAACCTGCAGGTGCACAAGCTCATATGTGAAAGACTGTAAGAATTCACTCCCAAACACACTCTCACCAGCTCTGAGGGTACAGAGAGGGGCTTATGGAAATAGGAGTGACCTTAATCAAACGCATCCTGACCTTCAGCTATAGCTGGGACTGGATACACAAACAAGTAATCCTATAAACTTCACTACTACTGGGTAAGTCGCCAAGCTTTGCCTTCACTAGAATAAACCAAGACTACAAAACATGATGCTTCTCCAGGATTCCAAAATAGGCAAGAGCTTGCTAATGAAGAGGCACCAATTACAAGTTCCCTTCTGCACATGCAGATCCTTATGCAATTCCTGTCTCCACAGCTACGGCTGTTCAGAATGAATGAGGAGCACAAATGAATGATGTGCACAAATCACTAATCTTCAGCTTTCTTCAAGGCCTCACCAAACCAAGGAGACCTTCTGGGTAAAAAAGCCAGTTTGCAAAGAAAGACAATGCAGTGGTCTGACAAAATCTGCTTGTGTTGCCCCCCCTGTTGCTGCATTGATGTTGCTTGTGTAACAATAGAACTACTCTTTGGCACGGCCCTGAGAATTCAAGCAAGCTCCATGACGAGAGCTTCATAATGTGAACAAGAAAAAATCCACCAGAAAATTCCCTGGGGAGCTGCTGGCCTAATTTGGAGCACCTGCCATGCTGAAGTGTGGACCTTAGACAACCCCTCCACTTCAGCTGGACATCCAGTGACCAAGAACAGAGCAGACAGCCTACAAAGAGATCCAAGACATATCTGTAAGAAGCAGCAGTGCTGTCACAGGAAAGACCTACCTTTAATGTTTCCACTTCATACTTCAGTCTTTGGTTATCTGCTTGCAAATCTCTGTTCCTCTGCTCAGCCTGCACTAGCTGTGCCTCCAACTCAGCTTCTAATTCCCTGCTTCCCTCCTGAAATTCAGCCAGTTCTTCCCGAGCTTCCTGGAAGCTGGAAGGAGAGGATTTCATCAGTTGAAAAGCATCTCCCAAGTTAAAATAACATCTATAGCTTTCCCAAAATAATAAACTGAAAGAAAGGGGAGTTTTAAAGTAGCTAAATATCATCCACAGACCTCCAAGGGGAAAAAGAAAGACTGGGAAATGAAGAAATTACATTAAGCTTAGCAATAAAAGGAAATTAATTCTCCTACATCAAACCAAACAGCCACATTAAATGCATGTGTGAATAGGAACTTGTCTCAAGGCTATTTACAGAATTCATGGGAGTCTGAAAACCACTTTGTACTACATTAGCTTCCACTGCTAAAGCCCTGAGACAGTCAATGAATTCAGCAAACATTGAACCTGATTTTGATCAAGACCTGTAAGAGAGACCATCAGTTCCTGGGGCTCTGCACTACCTGGAAACTGAAGGTTCTTGCAAAGTGTGGAGGTTTCAATCTGGGGTTGCTAAGTCCATCAGGAGCAAGCCAGCACCCACCTACCTTACACCACTGCCAGTTATTAAGGGCTAGAAGGAGCCACTCCACATACTTTCCTTATTAAATACACATCTTTACCATATGTAATAGCTCAGCTCTTAGCAAACAGCAGGGAAAATGAACAAGGCTTTAGGAATCAGCATACCCACTGGTGTATGAGACAGAATGCTCTGACACCCAAGAACAGGTTGGGGTTCTCTACACGGACACATGCCCAACACCTCCCCCCCAAAACCCAGCAAAGTAACAACTTGCACCTTGGGCTGGAGAAAGGGGCCCAACTGGCTTCAACTGCACATGAGTAACACTGCATGCAAGGCAAGCTTTCCAAAGAAAATGAACTGGGAGCCCCCACTGCAAAATCAACCCCCAAATAACCTCCTCCCCAGCAGCAGCACAGCACTACACAAGACAGCAGCCTCCCTGGTTGTTTTCCATTGCCAAAAAGCCCTGTGCCCCCAAACAGGTACAGAGCCCTGGTACAAGCTGGACTATGAGCTACAACACACTTCAGCAAAGTGCAGCAGACACCAAATCAGGCACTTCTCATACCAGTAATTCCACTACAAGAAGCTCAAGGGAACAGTAACCATACACAGCCAGCCCAAAGGCACCTTCCATGATAAAACATCAAGATACTATTTAAGGCAGCACTTCCATTACATAAAGATGCACATGATGGCAAAAGAGCTCTGCTCTTGCTCAGACACGCTCAAAACATAGCCTGGAGTTCATGGCATGGTAACACTGTGCCAGAAACGCCCGGCTCCCACCAGGCTGGAAATGTAGAGATTCTTCCCAAATTATCTACTACCCATTTTGGTGTGGTCTTGGAGAGGAACAGATTAAACAATGCTCTGGTCACTAAGAACCAAATCCAGCCTGCAAATATCCAACAGTACCTTTGCTTGTACTTCAAGGAAAGCTCTTTCCAATACACAGTTTCCTCCTTTGGACTCGAGAAAGTCGGGATTTCTTCACTGTCCATGATCAATACGACCTGCAGGATACAAACATAAGGATACACTCAGGATAAAGAGACAGGCTGATTGTCCCCCCAAAACTGCTTCTAAACACTGGGCTTCATCACCACAGCCTTCCTGCCTACAGCATCTAGGTCTGGCAGTGCCAGCAGGATGGCAGTGGTCCCCAAGAGGCAGTATTCTGCACAGAGACCTGCCCCAACAGGCACCATGATCACATCCAGCTCTGGGAACCGCGCCTGCAGCACCCTCCGACCACAGCACAAGTGTTGGCTGTATTTTGTACCTGCCACTGGACCAGCAGTTCACGCCAGAGGCCCACCCAGGCCAACAGCAGGTAAGGACATTAAAGCATACACCTATCACAGCTTCCATTTTCATTCCTAAAATGCTCTTAAAGGGATTTAGCCTCCTGATGCCAGCCCAGCAATGCACACCACAGCTCCTCTCAGAGTTGCAAAGACAGGTAAAGGAGGAAGACAAACACTCCGAGGTCGCTCAATAATACACTCTGCTGCAGAGATCAAATTCAATTTGCTTGTCCCACATTCAGGCCCTGCTCATTCCTGCTCCTGCGTAAAGCGGGCAGGTAACAAAAGTTACCCGCATAGTTTTGCTCTCTCTATCCTCCCAGATACAAGAAAGATCAGCCCCTCTCATAAAATTACCCCTTCTCTTCTCCAGACTGAACCCCCAGGTCCCTCAGCCGTTCCCCATCACACTGTGCTCCAGGCCCTGCACCAGCACCGTTGCCCTTCTCTGGCCCCGCTCCAGCACCTCAATGTCTCTCTTGCAGTGAAGGGCCCATATAACAGTGCTTCCAGCCTGGAGCTGTCTAGAGCTTCCCATGCTGAGGCAGGGGGACCCCACTCTCTGCATGAAGACCTCCTTTCTTCAGCTGTCTGAGCCACTGGGTGCCACTGCAGCCCTGCTCGGTTGTGTGCCAGTGTAAGCAACACAACCCATCATGGACCTCCCTACTGCTGCTCAGTAATGGAGCAAGACACAGTCCAGGGGACACAAGGCATCTGAGGCCTCGACACCCACCAGCTCTCAGAAGCTGATGAAGATGATGAAGTGAGAGTCACGGTCATGGCATGAACAGCAGGACCAAAACAAGTGTTGAGATGGACACAGCTCCCAGCCAGAGCCAGGAGATGCACCACACAGTGTACCACTTCTGAGCTCTCCCCAAGCAATCCCATAGCTCTTTTACAAGCAGGCATCTCTTTCTCCCAGCAGAAGCCAAGACTCAAATTCTCTTATTAACACCCAGAACAGACTAAGCTGAAACCAATCATTTCTCTGTTTAAAGCAGAGGCTCTAAACAAAGCTTGCATCAAGCTCTTCAATAACAGCTGACCTACAAGTCCTGACTTTCACACTCTGACAGGCATCAGTAGCCAATGCTGTCCCTTCAGGCCTGAAGTTGTCACACTAATATGTCCTGCATCTCAGTGACCCACATTTTAGCCACCTAAAAGTGGGACAAATCAATCCCCTGCTTTCATCAGAGGGCAGACACGCTCATTTCAGAGCCTGGCACTCAGCTCACAAACAAAGCAGAGCAGAAGTGGTGCATTTGTTCTTCAGCTGAGCCTCCAGCTGCCACTCTCCAAGGACACCACATCAAATCTGTCCAGAGGGTGCTGAGCACCTCAGAAACTCCCCTCCTCTTGCAGTGTGTTTAACTCTACAGCATTACTGCAGAATCACAGAATGGTTTGGGTTGGAAGGGACCTTCAAAGCTCAGCAAGTCCAACCCCCCCACAATGAGCAGGGACACGTGCAACTAGACCAGGTTGCCCAGAACCACATCCAGCCTGGCCTTGAATGTCTCCAGGGATGGAGCACCCATCACCTCTCTGGGCAACCCGTGCCAGGGTTTTACCACCCTCAGTGTAAAGAATTCCTTCCTCACATCCAGCCTGAATCTACCTCTTGGTTTAAAACCATCGCCCCTCGTCCTGTCCCAACAGGCCCTGCTGAAAAGTCTCTCCCTATCTTTCTTATAGGCCCCTGTTAAGAACTGAAAGGCCACAACAAGGTCTCCACAGAGCCTTCTCCAGGCTGAACAGCCCCAGCTCTCTCAGCCTTTCCTCACAGGAGAGATGCAGAAGCAAGTTTGCCATGAATGGGCCTCAGTGGTGCCTAAGGGAACCAATGGTGCTCCCTGTCCTGCACTGCCCTGTACCCAGAGAATAACCCATGGCCATGGAGCTGTTTGAGCTCCAGCAGCACGTGCCCTGCC
This sequence comes from Amazona ochrocephala, assembly GCA_039720435.1. Taxonomy (NCBI): domain Eukaryota; kingdom Metazoa; phylum Chordata; class Aves; order Psittaciformes; family Psittacidae; genus Amazona; species Amazona ochrocephala. Next base: position 83,658,579 of record CM077879.1, read on the forward strand.
AGCCCTGCTGCACCTCCTTGGGTAAAGACATCTTTGGGTGCCCTTGTGCTCCAGGAGTCACACCTATTACCAAGGCAGCTGAATCCCAGCACAGGGCAGATGCCAAGTCCTACACCGAAGCCTTTTGCAGTGGAGGCAGAGCCCATGAATCGCCTCCCAGGCTGTCTTGGGTTCACAGGCAGGTGCGCTCAGGCAAGCAGAGACCTGCCGCAGCTCAGACACATGCTGGGCAGCTCTGAACCACCATTCGGATGGCCAGAAAGAGGTGAACAGCTCAGCTGCTGCTGCACGCTGCCCACAGCATCAGTCCTGCGCTGACCTATCTGAAAGCCCTGCATCAAAACCCTGCTCACCTTGCCCTCCAAGGCGTCCAGCTCTCACCCAGCACAAGAGGCTTAGATCACCAAGAGGCACATTCTTCCCACAATAAATGACACACAACAGAGTCAGCTCTCACCGCTCCAGAGTAGCTGATCTCAAATGGTAAACAGCCAGGAAGTCACCCATCAGCAAAGCCCAGGATGTGCTTACAAAAACATCTGTATGAGGAAGCATCTTACATCATTTCCTAGAAGTAGCAGAGCTAAGGCACGGATAGGTCCAGGGCTCCTTCCTGCCTGCTCACACCCCTGGCAATGCACCCCCAAGGCCTTCCTGCACCCAGGGCAGCAGGGGAGCCACAGGAAGGGCTGCCTGGGACTCACAGACTCACCAACTGCCCACAGAGGAGATTCATGTCTTGTTTCCCCAATGCCCTTGTCAAAGATCCTCTCCTTTTAGACACTGAAGGGAGAAGATCCAGCCCTGGGGTACTCCAGGCCCCTCAGAACAGCTCCCCTTTTCCAACCCTACCATCCGCTGTCCACCTTGGTGAAGTGGGTGATGGTTCAGGGTCACCTAGGCCCTGTGTCCACCATCAGGCCCAACACCATCAGCACTGATGTTTGACCTGCTCACTGCCCTGCAGAAGCACCCCCATTGGATGCTGATGCCAGGATGCAATGCTACACTCCAACATCCATATCATGCTTTGGTACACAGTTACATCACTTGTAACTCATATGGGTGAGAGACAAGTGAAAGAGTTAAGAGCACAAACACACTCTGCAAACAAGGTGGTTCATGGCCACACCACCAGCCTGAGAGTTGGGAGATGCAGACAGCTCCCAAACCTGCCACGAGCACACACGTGGCTCTATGGGATCCCTGCACTTCTGCCAGCCTTCGCCCATTTTCACTATTTGAGGCACAGAAACACAGGCCCAGTGTGCATGTCTGGCAGAACACGACTCCTGGGCATGGTCAGAACATCACCAGGCAGTTTAAACCCCTCATGTGTGGGAGAGTGGATGCCCACAGAATATCGGAGTTCAACAAAAACTGCTTTGCTTCAGCCCGTTGCCCCAGCTCTGGGCATTATGTGGGGAGCTGAGAACCAGCACAGCGAGCCCTTCCTATTCACGGGCTTCTTTGCATACGTGGCACTTGCAGAATTCAGCCTTTGACAAACAACACTGAGGCTTTCAGGATACAGACATGACAATGCAGCAGCGTCTTCCAGGGAAAATGAGAGCAGGCTTATGCTGCTGCCCACTTGAATTCATTACAAGACAGCTCAGCATTCACACAGCGCCCTGGGAAAACTCAGCTACACGGGCACAACTCCAGGATCCAAAGCAGCTCTCAGACAGGAACTATGTTCAGAACACGGTGGTTCCTTTCAAGCCCCCCCCCCTCCCCCCAGTCAGTGGGACAGAGTAATTCTCTACTGTTAAAATGGAACAGCTTTTCCACATTGCCATCACTCCAAAAGAATGCAGTGAGTAGGTTAAGAACTTCTCTAAATCCACCGGGGTCTGTAAAGGACAAATATGGTTTCCCACCTCCAAAAGCATCCTCACAAGTGAGATGCTCAGTATCCTCTGGGTATGACAACAGCCAAAGGCTGAATCCAATAGGTAGTAGAATTAACTACCATGTGCACAGTAGTTTTCAAGTAGCTGAAGGAATCTTGCATTCATTCATTCATCGGCCAAACTGAAATCTTCATGGAGCCACCTTTCAGCTAAGTCGTGAAAACACAAACACAGTCTGAAGTGTAACACAGGACCTCAAAAAAGCTTCCCAAGCTCTCCACGGGGCTGGAGGCTGCTGCTGCTGGATCAAGTGTCAGAGAAAAACACTAAGCGTGAAATATAACACGATGTTTTCACTTCTACCCACCCCTTCCCACAGTCAGGAATCCACTCCTCCCCACTCACAGCCCCAACGCAACTCACTGATGAAGGGTGAGCTACAGAAGCACGTCCAAAATTATTGCGGAGGCAGCTGCACTTCACCCAGGCTGTACCTGCAGCATCTCAAGTGGCTGGACAAACCATTCTTCCCCAGCTTAGTCATCCCACAACCTCCCATTTAAATCTACCTTATAAATATTTGCTATATAAAGTGAGTATCATTTAATGGTCACAAACAGGTCATTTTTCTCCATGCAGGCCACCTCTTCCTCACAATCCTGCTCACCCAGTGTTTATGGACATCAACCAGGAAGAATTAAGCAGAGGCAAGGCAAGGCCACTCAAACACAACAAACTACCCTGCTAAGACTCCCCCATGTCTGCTTTGCTGTTCCACCACTGAGGGCAATGCAAACGTCCACTGACCTTTGGAATTAACCAAATAACAACCTAAACCAGGACTTGATAAAGAAATGCTGCCAAGCTCCCATCTGGCCTTCAGCTCTGGAGATAACCACTCAGTCTGGCTATCGGAATTCCCCAAGCTGCCAAGTGCCATGTTTGCAGGGCATGACTCTAAGCAAATGCAGTGCGTAGGCTAAAAACTTCTCAAAGTCCAGGGAGTTTCGTAAAGGCCAAATGTGGTTTCCCACCTCCAAAAGCATCCTCACAATTGAGATGTGACTCTGCTGTTGAGTGCTGCCACTGTCCTGAGCTGCCATGGAGAGCAGGAAGGACTGTCAGCAATCAGATCTTCTTCCTCTTCCCTTTTCATGCTGATTCATAGACAGAAAAGCAGAAGAAACCTTGTTTCCACCACTCTTCACCTTCTCAAGCTCTGAGAACCAACACAGTAACCCCCAAATCCCATAAGCTCTGTATTTTTTCTCCAAGCCCCATCAGGACTCAGAGCAAAGGGACCTGAGCACTCCAGCCAAACACCAAGCTTACCTTGTCTTTCACTTGTGATAATACGGAAAACAAACAGGCAAAAGCCATGGATTAGGTTTCACTGATCAATTTGTGCTTGTTTCTCTCATCCTGAAATAGGAGCTGGAAGCATTTTCCCCACGGTTTGGAAGGCTGCCTGCACCCATCACTGCTTCAGAAAGTGAACCTCTGTCTGTTCCTGCAGGATTGGTTTGGAACTGAATGTTCTCAGGAGAACCACAACAAATACCTGCTCACCTCTTACAGCAGCAGCACAGCTTTCAGGGGAAACAAGAAACTCGGAATACAGCGTCAGCACAACACTCCTGCTCTCCTGTAATAATATATCCTGCAGTTCCAATTTGGACAGCACAGGAGGCGGAACATAGCCAAATCCTACCTGCAGGAACTTTGTCCAGGCGCAGACTAACAGCCTTGAAGGTGAGCAAACACCACACAGCAAAGCCTTGTACCTCCACAACCTCTCATGGAACTGGCTTTATTAATTACATAAAGCAGGAATCGTTTATACACACAGCCAATGCTCGCATGTCTGGTGAATATGTGATATCCAGTGGGGCAACAAACCTCTGGGAGGTAGCCAGCACTGCGGTGCAAGCCTGGAAACCAGAAGAAGGGTCCTGATGCAAGAAATCCCTTTTCAAAAATCAAGCTACAGCCACTAAAGGCATCAGAATTTAGTATTCGAAGCATTTATCCCTGTCACAAACATGGGAACTTTAAAACATCCGACCTCTGTGTGTTCCCAAGTACCACCACTGAAGCACCTTAAAAAGGAAAATCAGGAGAGGCTCGAGCTCCCGATGCAGGTTCAGTGTCTGCAGGGATGAAGGAAAAGCTGCTGAAGATGTGTATGTCCCAGAACAACCTGGGCCTGACCATGAGAATGATTTGCTCCCAGCTCCATAGCTGGGAAGCCCAGAGGGATGAAACCACACAGAGCAGAAGGGTACAGAGCAAACCCAGAAGAAAAGGAAGGTTGTGAGAAGGACACGCTTCTCCCTACTCAGTCTCTGCTCCTGATGAGCATCAGCAGCACTGACCCTGACTCTACACCAGAGGCTGACCATGGGCAGAAGCTGCCAGGCCCCTGCACCCCCCACCTCCAGGGCTTTGCCACCCAACTGGCTTCTTCCCCAACTCACAGTTGCCTGGCTTCCCTTTAAGCCTTGAAAATTACACAGCATCCTGCCCAGAAGCAATGAATTCATCCAAGAGTTTATGACAAACATAGCAGAGAGCTTGTGACAAATGACAGCACACAGGCCCTCTGCGCCTCCCTGTTAGCTCAGCAATTAACAGCAACCTGAGGATGACATTCCCTAAGAAGGCGGTGGCCAGAGGGCTCAGATGCTTCTGGACATCGAGGAATGACAAGTGACCAAGAAATTTAAAGGGAAAAAGCACTTTGCACGTGTTTCTTCCAAGGGGAGTGAATTCCCTTGCTTTTACATCTCTGAAGTCCTATCAGTGCCAGGGAGGAAAAAATGGTTCTGAAGAACCCTACCCCAAAGGGAGTCCCAGGCCAGACAGCAGCAGCAAGGGCCTTGGCTGCTCCTGTAAGCACTTAACAAGATAAGACTTAAAAATAACTCCCCCAACTAGCTGCTGATCAGGAGAAGGAAGCAGCACAGCCTGGTGCTGAGCTGTGCAGACAGGAGAGGCCTCCAGGGACGCAATCCTATGAAGATATACATATCCTGATGGGTACATCTCACTTTGCTCCCAAACAAGTGCCGTATAGAGCTGAAAAGACAGTTTGCTTGAACACAGCCCCTGGTTTATCTTGGTTATGTTTGCAAGGTCACAAATGTCAAAAAGACTGTAAAAAGGCTGTTTCCTTTCTGTAGGTGGACATTCCCAGCTTCTCAAGAAACAAATGTGATAGGATGAGGGAATAAATTACACTTTAATGCTGTACTTTTTGGTAGCTTACTCCCAGACATGTCTCTAAAGACAAGAGTCAGCATGGCACCAAGCTCACAAACATCATATCAGCCTTATGCTTTCTCTGTACTTCTTTTTCTTCCACTTCTCCACCAAAGAATTACCACGCATGCCCGCAACCTCTGAAGAGTCAGGGAAAAGCAAATAAAACAAGGGGGCTTTACCCTGAAGAGGGGGAAAGGAAATCATATTCTGCCTCTGAACACATCCCTTCACCTCTACTTCCCAATAACACGCAGGAACAAATCTCCACATGTGTGAATGTGTGGGCTCTGCCTCCACACACACACTGCAAACACACAGCCCAGGCAGGTCTGGGGCTGCAAGCAATGCAGAGGATCTCTTCCAGGGCAGATCTAACCCTAGTAATGAAGCCCCAAACTGCCACCCCACCTGACACAGTCTGTACAAGCACAGGTAACCAGCACCATCAGCCTGGGCAGTCACACTGCTGACACATCAGATTTCAATATAAATACACAGAAAAGCCTCTCAGTCACTCTTCTGCTGTGGGACAGCTCCTTCCTCTTACAGTTATTAATATTTCTAACAAAACACTAACCTTGACAAGGCCCTCAGCCCTCGGCTGTGTCCAGGCACTGACTGGGGGGGAGGAGAAAAGAAAATCTCTTCAGTATCCAAGGAGCTCTTCTATCATGGCTGCACAGATTTAACCACATCTCAGAGCAACAAATGCCATCCAAAAGTGCCCTTCTCCTCCCCATGCTCGTCACCAAGTCAGGATGGTTTCAGAGAACACAGAAACCCTGAGTCACCAAACAGTCCCAACCCAATCTGGTGTAGGGTGATGAGGCTGCATGCGGGCGAGGACAGCTCTCCTCTGCCCTCAGAAGGGGAGGGATGTGTTAATGGGAAGTCGCCTGACTGAAATGTAGCTGAAGTAATGCATCCCCTCCTGCGTCAGATGTGTTCATCCTCCTCAGCATGTCTGCTGGGATTGAGGTCCAACTCAAGGGGGTGTTCAAGTTTCATCATGTTTATACCAAATACAACAGGGCTCTCTAGGCTGAGAGGGAGGTGATAACAACCTCAGAGAAAAAAACCCACAGACTTACTGAAGATATTCGATAGGGATGCACCCTGGGCACCTGATCTACTGAGTATTTTATGAGAACGGAGGCAAACCCGATGCCCATCACTGACCTGGGATGGAAAAACAAACCCCTTCTGGGACAAAGCCACCTACGAAGGAGGCCCAGGGACAGCAAAGGGAGCAGCGTGCTCCTGACGGCAGCCACGAAAGTCACCGTAGTGCCCCTGCAGCACACGGGTGAGCCCCTTGATTAGGGACTCGCCCCAAGGAAGGCGTGAAACCAACACCAGCTGCTCAGCACCACCGCGGCCGCGCTGCCCGCCCTCCTCCCGGCCACCGCACTGGAACGGAGGGCAAGGAACGAGTGTCCTCCCGGCGCATGGCACCTGAGGGACGGGCGGCTCGGCCCGAGGTAGGGAGGCGGGGGGGGGGTGGTGTGTTTTACCTCACCCGCCTGCAGGCCGCAGGAGCTGCTGGGGCTTCGCAGCTCCGGCACTTGCGACAGCCGCGCTCTGCCCCTTCCCCAGCACAGGGCTGCGGGAGCCGCCCTTGCCCCACCCCCGCCCCGGGTCGGGTCGGGCCAAAGAACCCAGAAAAGAGACCGAGAGCATCCTTCCCTCTGCCGCGGCCCGGGCCCCGACCCCGCGGCTCTGAGGCGAGCCCGCACTCCGCCGCAGGAAGGCGGCTCCACGCCAAGCTCGCTCCCGCTCTGCTCCAATACCTTTGGACGGGTGATCCCAGGCCCCCGCCGGCAGGACCGGCCCCGCGGAGCCGCCGCCGCGCACCGGCGCTTAGAGCAGGGCGGTGGCCGGGCGGGCAGGACCAAGCCGCGCCGGCCACTGACAGCCACTCGCTTTCACCAATGGGAGGCGCCGGCACTGCACCACCAGCCAATGAAGCGCGGGGGAGGGCGGGACCTGCCCCGTTGTCACTTGGCAGCCAATCGGCTGAGGGGCGCGGGGCCTGCAGCCCCCGGCACCGCCACGGGCGCCTCGGGCCCCGCACACCGCCGCCCCCTCCCAGTGTCCGCCCCGCTTCCGGGTCCGGGTCCCGGTCCCGGCCCCGGCCCCGGCCCCGGCCCCGGCCCCGGTCCCAGTCCCAGCCGCCCGCGGCCGCCACTCCTCACCAGGGCGCATCCCCCGTCACAGCTGCAGCATCGCCCGCCGGCCTCGGATCTGCCTCATCCGGGTGCTCCGGGGCGGGGCCGTGCCAGTGACGCACCGGGGGGGGGACACCTCCACGGTGGGGCGGGTCGGGGGGACGGGGTGGGGCCTGGCATCTGGTGCCGGGACCTGGAGGTCCGGTGTGACACTGGAGCGTCCGCGGTGTTGTCCCGGTGTGACCCTGGAGCGACCCCGGTGTTGTCCCTATGTGATCCCGCAGCAGTCCCGGCCTCCGGCCTTCCCCCTCTGCCCGGCTCCTGCTCAGCGTCTTGGCTCACTTTGACCCCTCCCAAGCCCCCTCCTCTCCCAAAACAGGCCGAGGGTCGCCCAAAGCCTCGGAGCCCTGTATCCTCTTGTCCCATCCCTTGTTCCTTGGAGCAGAGCCCAGCCCCCTCCTGGCTCCATCCTCCTCTCAGGCAGTTGTAGGCAGCGATCAGGTGCCCCCTGAGCCTTCTCTTCTCCATCTGAACCCCGCAGGTCCCTCAGCCATTCCCCATCACACTGTGCTCCAGCCCCTGCACCAGCTTCGGTGCCCTTCTCTGACCCCGCTCCACCACCTCAATGTCTCTCTTGCAGTGAGGGGCCCAGAACTGAACACAGGATTCGAGCTGCAGCCTCACCCATGTGCAGTGCAGGGGCACAATCCCTGCCCTGGCCCTGCTGCCACACTGGTGCTGACAGAGGCCAGGATGCTGATGGCTTCTTGGCTGCCTGGGCACAGGCTGCTCATGTTCAGCAGCCATCAGTGGGGTGCTTTCCCTGTCCTTTCCCACCAGGCTGTCTCCAGCCACTCTTCCCTATGTCCACCCCTTTGTTTTACCCGTTGTCTGCACAGGCCTATATCGCTGCCCTTATGCCCCTGTGGGCCAGGGACTGCTGGTTGCCTCCTCAGACAGGTCCTGCCAATGGCCAACCTCCAGCTCCCTCACACTCACCTAATACTTAAGCTTTGTTTGCGTGTTTAGTTTCTGACCTCTGTAATTAGCAGCCTCTCATTAGTGGCAGCTGGTGCCATGGGGATGCCTCGTGCTCCCATCAGTCTGATGCTGCCGGCAGTGTGGCATACTGGTGGCTGGAACCACAGCCATGCCAGCTACCCTCGTCGGGACAGCCTGTATCCTTCATGTACATGGTGCCACCACAGCCGTGTCTGCCCCACATCTGTCCTCACAGCCTCTGCTCTGCCACATCCACCCGTACATAGGGTTACCCAAGGCTGATGCTCCAGTGCTTTTCCACTCTCCCTGCAGTGGATGGGATGGGTGGTTGCTGACAGCCTAAGGATGAAGATCAGGCCCCGCTCCCTCCCCAGCCAGCACCACCGGTGTCCCCTGATGCTTGCGCAGGACTTTCCGGGTCACCCAGTGTGACCTGGGGATTGCACAAGGCCACAGAGCTGCTGGGCAGCATCAGCACTGAGCCCAGGACGTGCGGCAGAGCACAGCTCCCAGGCGAATGCTGCACCTTGATTACAGGTGGGGAAGCCACAGCGTCCTCTGAGAAGTCATCCCAGTGACGAGCTGCCCTTGGAGCTGTCTCATCCCTCCTGGAGATAGAGCCCTATTCCCAAGGTGCGTTTGTGCACCCTCGGCTGTATCCCCTGTGCCCAGCCACATCTGGCTGATGCTGGTGATGCTCACACAGCCCTGGTCTACCCCATCCACTTCCCACCTTCCCATTTCAACTGACGCTCCTCTTGGCTCTCTAAAACCCCATTTGGGGGCAGACAGGGAGATGGAGGTGGCTGTGCAGAAGGAGGAGGCCTGGCTGGGAGAACATCTGCTTTCCCAGCATTGAGCCCTGTGCTGCTCTGAGCCGGGAGCAGCCAGATCAGCAGTGCTGAGTGTTCTCTGCACACATGTCCTGGGGGATGCAGGGATCAGGGCTGCTCCAGGCTGCACATCAACCCCTGGGCTACTCGGCGTACCTCACCACAGTGGATAAGCCACCCATGCTGGATGTGTGTGGATCAACCTCACTGAAACCATCACAGAGATCACCCCTTGTGAGGCAGCTGGATACGAGTTGGGGCGTGTGGGGGTTCTTCTTTATGAAAGTGCCAAGGGTGTATCTGTGCAACCTAAAGGAATGTCTCAAGCAGTACCCATGCAATGGCACACCCCTCTCTGGTGGGATCCTTTAAATCCCAGCCTGAGCACCTCAGTCCCTCTTTCCCACACTGCGTGCTAAGGTTAATGAAATCCCCTTTGCCACTCTGTGTGCTCAGTAACACCACTGTCCCAGCCAACTGCCAGCACAGCATCTCCAGGACCAGGGCTGGATGCCATCATCACCATCAAAGCTGCCTTTGCCAGCTGCCTGTGTCCCAGCCCAGCAGGGCTTTGCCTCCTGTGATAAAGGCACAACGCTGGGGGGAGGCTGGATTTCCCGAGGGCTCTGCCTGGTTAACACTGAGTTTTAACTCAATGTTTGCCTTGAGGTCGCCCCCCGGCTGCTCCCCATTGTCAGCTGGAGCTGTTCCCATGCGTTCACGGGGCTCGGTGCTTTCAGGCGCACAAAGGAGCAGTCACTTAGCATTAGTGGTGGCACAATGCAGCCGTGTCTGCCACCAGCACACACAGGTCTGTGTTTCTCCAGCAAAAGCCCCTCTGCTGAAAGGCCGCTAGAGATGAGGCAGCCGTGATGGATGGGAGTGAAGGGGGATCTCTCACAGGGCAGCATGGGCAGGACCTGGGGCTGTCCCACACCTGGACTGAGGGGCTGCAGGAGGTTATTCCCATGTGGGGGACATGGAGGCAGGATGGGTTATGTATTCAAGTGCTGTGGCTGGGCTCAGGGAGACCTGTGGAGCAGCCAGCCCCAAAGGGTGGGATATGGCGTGGGTGTGCATTCCATGGGGATTGGTTATAGGCTGGGAATTATTGGTCCAGACATGGAGCCTGCAGTGTGTACATAATCCCGAGCATCACCTCAGAGGGAGGCTGGTGAAGGTTCAAGTGGGAAGAATAGCTGCCAGGAGTGAGTTTTAGAGAAGGGCAGGGATGCCCCATCCCTGGCAGTACTCAAGGCCAGGTTGGACACAGGGGCTTGGAGCAAGCTGCTCTAGTGGAAGGTGTTTTTGCCCATGGCAGGGGCTTGGAACTGGATGTGCTTCGATGGTTTGGGTTGGAAGGGACCTCGGTGTGGGGACCACGCAGCCTGGGCACAGGGATGGCTGGATCCTGACCAGGGGAAGAGCTGGCACTTAACAGGACATTTCTCCAAGCACAAACGCAGCAAAACATCTTGTACTCAACAACAGGGTCACTTCATTTCTCCTTCCTTCATCCTGCACCAAGTTGCTGCTCTGAGCTGGCTGTATCCATCCATCCCGAGATGGGGTTTGGTAAATGTTGCTATTTTTATTGACTAATCTGAGCGCTGCTTTGGTGCCTGGGCAATATCTGCCAAATCACTTCCTTCAGCAGGCTTTGCCAGCCATTCCTAAAAATACTGATCTGCAGATCTGCTTGCCTCTCAAAAGCAGAGCTGCCCTCAAAAGAGGATTTCTTGATCATTACCCAGCTCCTCACAGGGTGCAGGGGTGAACCCTTGGGCACCCCATTTCTGCTTGTGCCCGTTTTCTTGGGGGTCCCTAACGATGGGTGTGGAGGGCACAGGAGATGCGGGAAATGGCTGAGGCAGTGGCCACAGCCCCAGTGCTGTCTCGGGTGCATGTCTCTGTGCTGGACCCATCATCTCCTCAGGCTGCAGAGGGGACACTGAGGCACCCCATGCCCTGTCCTCATGGTACACTCTGGCTAGGGGCATTGTCAGGACCCCTGTGTGTTTTCCACAGGGAGGGCTGGGGTTTTCCTTCCCTTATTTTGACTACAGGGAGCACAGACCCCTCAGGATGGTGGGATGGGAGCGCAGCCCTTGTCCCTCCTGCCATCGTGTCTGGGCAGATGCTCATTCTTCTCTCAGTAACCCATCTGGGTTTCTGATTTGCCACCCACTGAGTGATCCCAGGTTCTACCTGCAAGTCCTCCACTCACAGCATCACACTGGCTGCGTAGTCATAAGACCCTGGAAAAATCATTAAATGAACCCAATTTGTTTATTTAGTGCTCCTTTTATTCAGCCTTTTCTTTCCACGCTGCTCCAGGATGCGTACTGTTGCAGGGCTAGGAGCTGACCTGCCCTTGTTCCTGTTAAAGACAGCAACCCCTCTGCAATCTCAGCCCTCCAGGAGCCAGGCTTGGAATTAAAACCACAACACAACCTGGCAGCCAAAACCACAGGGAACATCCCGTTTTGGTAGAAGGCCCCAGACCCCCAACCCCAGCAGCCTTTTCTTCTGACATTGCAGGGTTTCTGTGCCATGTGCCCCTGGATAAGGCTGGAGGAAGATACCTGGTAAAAAGGCAGTGAGAACGGATGGCGTAGAAGAGTCAGGTCACATCCTCTGCTGCAGGGGATACTGGTGGTGAAACATTCGCAGGGTGGCATGGCTCATGGCATGGCAGAGGTCGGTCACAGGGGCTGTGCTAGGTCTACATGGAATGATAGAATCCCAGAGTGGTTTGTGTTGGAAGAGACTTCAATGCTCATCCAGTCCCAGCCCTCTGCCACGGGCAGGGACACCTTCCATTAGAGCAGCTTGCTCCAAGCCCCTGTGTCCAACCTGGCCTTGAACACTGCCAGGGATGGGGCAGCCACTGCTTCTGGTTTGTGTGCTTCCCAAAGGGGCTGGTGCGTGCACTGGTGCGGGAAGAAAAGCAAGGGGACAACCTGCCATTGTTTGGCCATGTTTGATGGCAGGGTTTGACAGTGGGTTCCTCCTGGGGTTCAGTAGCTGCTCCCAGCCTGTCCCTGTCCCCAGGACCCCAGAGCGAGCCCGGGTGAGCTCAGCCCCGGCAGTGGAGAGTTCTGCAGGGCAGCTGCTGCCCTGGCTGAGCTGCTCAATAGGTGCTTTTTCTCCCTCGAGCATCTGCCAGCTCCCCTCAAAGCCGGATTGTTCCTCCATACACACACAGTGCCATGGCTTAGCACTGCAGCAACTTCCTCCTGCACTGAACCAACATCCTGGAGGGGCCAGGGTGGGATGGGAGATAGGACCAGGCCTAGGGAGGTGGGGAGGCATGTGGGAGGCAGCTCCAAGCCAAGGGATCAGAGGGTAGCTCTTTGCCACCAGATCTAGGAGGGTTTGTGCAGCACTGGTCTTGCTTATCGTCTGAGGTGACTGCTTTTTGGCTGCACCCAGATTCACGGGGGGAGCTGACCCCCTGCTTCGTGAACGGCACGTTTGGGGGGATAAATAAGTGTTGAAGGAGACCATGGACGCTGCAGCTGCCCTCCCAGGCATGCGAAAACCCCACGCATCATGGGGCTGGGTAGCTCTGCATGGGCTGGGTGGGACAAATCCCAATGTCTGGTGTCAGAATACAGCTCCAAGGGCTCACGCCAGGCTCAGGGTCACTCCTGGAAGTGTGTCAGACAGGTTGGAGCCATGATGACCGGGGACTGTGCAGGTCCCTTCACAAAGCCTGCACCATCCGGCAGGAAAACAGAGCTCGCAGAAGGAGCTGGGGACATGGGCACAAACCCAGCTGGTGCCTGAGGAGCATTCAGCTTGTTATAAATTGAGACCACAACGGACTAGAATCCAATTAGAATTTATTAATTATAGCAAGTAGAATATGAGCAAAAACAGCGCTGGACGGCAGGGGAGTCTACGCTCCGCCAACTGCCGTACTAAGCAGTTCAGACAGTCCCCTTTTATACATCTTTTCTTCCGTGTTCTTGAAGTAGTGGGGATACTCTGCACATTCTTCAGTTGCTCCTAGGGGGTCGTTTGTCATGTTTCTGTCGATTGGTTCCTGGAACATCTGACGGTTATCTTATCTTACACAAACGGTGTTTTATGGTTGTTTTAGTTTGCATCTAACCTTTACATTGGACTTAACATAAATACTAGCCATGTCTACAAGCTTCTGACAATTATTTAAAATTTAGAACAGTGTGGTTGTCAAACAATTGATAAGTAAACCAGACGTGCGAATGAGGAGTACACAGGGTTATCAGATTTACAAGAGACGCTTTTTAGGGGAACTACTAAATCTCATTAGCTACTAAATCTTTAGCACATCAATGAAGCAATTAACAAGCCCGCGGGATGAGGAGTACACCAAGTTTGTAAAGAGGGCCATTATCACTTCACAGACTTGTAACATTGTAAAAGGGGCTATTTCTATTTCAAAGACTTCTTTTGTTCTCTAAGTTAAACTAGAAATACTTTGATCTCATGTTTTTAAACACTTGCTTATACTCAAAGGAGTTACAAATAGTTACTTCCATCAACGTTGCCCTAACAATATGAACACAGTAACTCAGGGTTTCTTATAGTTAATTGTCAACGGTTTCTTACTTCATAATTTTTCTCACCATGTTTATAACGAACTATTGCTCTTAACATGAGTCATAGTCTTGTTATAGCATAATGCTAATCAAACTTAACTTACACACGCCTTGCTTAATTACCAAATTAATAATTCAAGTTTATTACAATTTACCATTATTGCAATTTATCAGCAAATTAACTGTTTACATTTATCACAAGCTCATCAAATGGCTGGACCTAAATATCTGATCAGCATGAGGACGAGCAGATCCCATCCATCCCAGCGGATGGGCATCGCCAGCTCCAACCCAGGCACCCTGGACAGGCAGGATCAGGGCTCTTTTTCAGCGCGCCTCGGTCTGAGGGTGACCAGAACGCATCCGAGAGCACCACCTCCTGGGCACGGCAAAGAGCACCTCGGAGGAAGCTGAAGGGAGAGGGTTTGCTGCTCGTTTTGGGCTGCCTTGGCTCCCCTGCGCCGCGATGGTGGGTCTGCATCCTGCCGGGTGCCTGACGGGTAGTATGGAGGCACCACGGAGGAAGGGACAGTGATTTCTCCACGAGGAATTCAAGCAAAAAGTCTGGGAAAAGATGGATGAACTCAGGGGCACCCAAGATCCTTTAGGAAGCGCTGGTGTCCTGGAGCTTGTCCTGTTTTGTACCTATGTGAGTTTATTTTGATAGCACGGGACTGGATATGAGTCAGACATAACCTGGACCCTCCATCAGCAACATGCAGCACTGGGAAAGTAATTTTGCTTCACTAAGCTTCTTCTCCAGCTGGGAATATATCCCTGGGCTGGGGTCAAATATGGGTTTACTCTTTTCCTGCCTTCCCTTCACCTCATTCCCACCAATACCAACAACTCAGTGTTTGAGCTGGGGTTGGGAAGAGGTGGGAAGAGAAGGAAAAGAGCTGGAGGAGAGGCAGGAGGGGCAACATCCTCACAACACTGCAACAGGAGCTGCCTGGCAGCTTCACCATGGACAAGCCACTGGGCAGGGAAACCGACCATCGCAGCCATCATCTCTTGGACATGGCACTGAGGGACAATACAGATATGGGCACAGCGAACCCTCCTGCAGCATTTGGCCATCATTTCCTTACACACCTCCCAGGCCAGAGGTTTCCCCCTCCCAGCCTTTCCAGCAGCCCCCAGCCACACGGGTGGATTGTGATGCACAGCAAAGCTCCCTGTGTGCATCCTGGCACCAAGAATAAATCTGGGACTCTCTCACCAGGATCCTGGCCCCAGTTGAGCAAAGGGATGTGGGACATATCATTGGAAATGTCCTTGTTTCATCAGTTAGGATCTGGAGAAGTGCAGCATGGATTTGGTATGGACATAGGCTGAGAGAGCTGGGCTGAGTCAGCCTGGATAAGAGAAGATTCCTTAAGGGGAGACCTTAGAGCAGCTCCAGTGCCTAAAGGGGCTGCAGGAAACCTGGAGAGGGGCTTTGGGCAAGGGCCTGTAGGGACAGGACAGGGGGAATGGCTTTAACCTGCCACAGGGGAGACTGAGATGAGCTCTTAGGCAAAGCTCTTCCCTGTGAGGGTGCTGAGGCGCTGGCACAGGGTGCCCAGAGAAGCTGTGGCTGCCCCATCCCTGGCAGTGTTCAAGGCCAGGTTGGACACAGGGGCTTGGAGCAAGCTGCTCTAGTGGAAGGTGTCCCTGCCCATGGCAGGGGTTGGAGCTGGATGAGTTTTAAGGTCCCTTCCAACACAAACCACTCCATGATTCTATGATATTGAGACCTATAGTGATTATTTGCCTGGCTCATGCATTGATCAATCTTCTGGCTTCAAATGTGCTTTGAAAATAAGCACTTTCACATAGTTATATATAATATTATTTGCCTCCTTCACACCTGGTCACTGAGAGTGGAAAGTTTGGGTGATGGCAAGACAAGGCCTGTCTCTGCAGCATCCTCTTCTCCTTGCAAAAGACTGCAAAGCTCTGCCTTAATACCAATGTGGGCACAGGTAAAGGACCCTGCAGTGAGGTCTGCATCCTCTTCTGGGTCAGAAATGTCCTTTGTTCCCTGGAAGCCACAAAGCAGAGCAGAAAAGGTCTCAGCTGTGGTCTCTGGAGAGCAGCTGAGCCTGGTGCCACCTTCTTGCTTGGACAAAAGCATCCTGGAGCCCTTGACTCTGCCTTGGGTTTGAGAAGGTTGAAACAGTGGCTGTGAGCTGCACTTCTTAAAGCCCAAGAAAGAGATACAGGCAGGATTAGGGCAAAGCAAGGCCCAAGTTTAGTGACAAGTCCCAAGCTTAGGGACTTGCTTTGCCCCTGAGCTTGATTTCCTGTCCTCCAGGCTCCTGCAGACTCAGTCCTCTCACTCAGGAATGATGCTGCTGCATGTGAAAGTGGTGCAAAGGCCCCGAGAACAGCAATGCCTGGGAAAGAGTGAAACTGCTGACAAAGCCCGGCCTGTGATGTGCCAAAATCCCTTTAATTTTGGCGTGGTCAAAGCAGCAAAGGGAGACAGACCCGTTCTTCCAGTGCCTATGTATAGACCCATGAGCTCATAGTTTCCTACAGTGGAGAGCATTCAAAGTATGGGAAACAGGAATTTCCAGCCTGCCTCGGTGCCAGCAGAGAGCAAACTGAAGTTGGGAGCTCCTCGGCTGCCCCAGATCTGGTCTCGTTGGCCCAGATCCCTTGCTCAGCACTGGAGATCTCGGTGGATGCAAACAGCCCTGGCACCTCCAGTGGCATCAGGAAGGGACCAAGGATGGGGATGCTGACCCCAGGGGTGACTGCTCAACCTCAGCCCTGGCCCAATCCACCTGGAGAGGTTTCAGCCTCCATTTCGGACCATCCCATGAAAACTGGGACAACAAGTGGAGTGATTTAGTCCCTGATCCTCACAGAGATGTGGAATGTGCTGATGTGCTCCAGGGCTCCCTTCAGCAAGGGACAGGCTTCCTGGCTGCACAGGTCCCCCCTGCGACACAAGCCTCCCAGCCCGGGTGCTCTCTGTGAGGGTGGATGCTGTTTGCAGCTGCCCCAGTGCATGGGGTGTCCCAGTGGGGCTGCACCCACCTTACGCTCCCAGAAACCAGCCCCGTGTTGTAACCAACCGCTGTGCCCATGAGCAACTGATACTGCTGCCCACGCTGCACCCTGCGCCCTGCCCGGCTCCCAGCCACGTGGAAACACCTCTCCTGCCCACGGGGGAACCCAGGAGCCATCTCAGGAGGTGGAAGATGCATCTCCTCTTCTGCCTGTTACATAGACCCTGCAGAGCCCTGGGCATCTTTGTGAAGCTGAAGGAGCTCAGGGCTGGGAATGGCTCTGCAGAGCAGCTCTGCCCCAAGGCAAGACGTCTCTGTATGTCCAGGTTTTTCCTGGAGGCTCTCCATGATGGAGATGGGGCATTCAGGCTCCTTAATGGTGCAAATCCAGGCCCCGAGGGTGCACAGAGCCAGGGAAACCATGCAGGCAGGAGCCTTGGGGTCACTGTGCTTGTCCCGAGGACCTTCTCTGTATGTGACAAGCGGCACCAAGAGCCACTTGGCCTGGCTGACATGGCCTGGCAGCCCTGTGGTCACTGGCCAGGCTGAGGGGTGGCTGGAAAGAGTTGAAATTAAGGCAGGAGCAATCCACCGTGTAAGGCTCTACCGGGAAGGTGCTTCTCAGCTTCTTGCTTGGGGGTCGGGTGAGGGATGGGCAGCACCCTAGAATATGGGTAAAGCCACGGGGAGCCTTCTCTGTGTGGGTTTCCAGCCAGCACATGGCCAAACAGTGACTCAGGAGCCAAGGAGCCACGCATAGCAGCTGAGATGGCCAAGCATGGGGCTCCTGCCTGCCCTGAGCCCCGAGCTCCTGCTGCTGCCTGGACCACAGCACCCAGAGATGCTGGAACCCCTCAGGGCGGGTGCAAGGCAGTGGTGGCCCCACTCCTGCCTGGGCCATGAACCCCCACAGCAGGGCTCTGGTGAATGTCTGACAGTGTAGGGGGTGCAGGGATGAGCAGGGGGGAGGAGGAGGGAAGGGGATGAGGGGATGTGGCCGAGGTGTGGGATGGGAGTTATGATGAGTGGAGGCAAGAAGCGCTTGTCAGGAGTCCAGCCCGTGTGCAGGGTGCTGCAGCTCACGTGCTTTGCGGTCCCGCATCCCTTTTAGTGCCTGTTTCACTGCGGTTTGACCCCAGGGACGAGCCGAGTTACACCTTTCCATGAGGGAAAGCAGCCTCCTGTCCCTGCCCTCCGACGCCAGATGCCGGCTCCTCGCCCACTCCCTGGCCAACCAGGCCAGCATTGGGCCTTTAAAACCCGAACGGGTTCCTCCGCATTCACTCCCCGGGAGCTGTCCCTGTCCCTGCTCCAGGCTTTGCGCAACGCCGCCGCATGGAGCGCGCAGACAACACCTCTGCGCTGTGAGTCCCTGTCCCCTGCCCAGCGGGTGCCCTGCTGCTGGGGACAGCGCATGGAGGAGCCCCTGCCCCGGTGCCCTGCAGCAGGTAAGGGGGCTTTGGGGCACAGGGGAGCAGGTGCATGGGGGTAGGGTCTCCTTCTGCAGTGCTTTTGGTGGGCATCAAGTCCTTCTTCACTCCTAAACCAGAGCAGGAACCTGGATCTTCCTTCTTTTGCATGGGGGGGTGGAAATGGTTCATTGTCTTTCCCGTGGCCATCCCGGTGCAGGGGGTGGCTCCTGTGCAAGAAAAGGGCAGCCAAGGAAGGGATGGCAAACCCTCCAGAACTGGGTTTGAGGGTGTCCATGGGCATGGCCGTGTGGAACAAGAGGGGTGAAGATTTGGTTTGGGCTTGAAAATGCTACAAGGTCTGGAAAAACCTGCAGGTTTAGTGGAGCTGCGGTGCCTGAACCGGTCTAAGAGCAGGGAGCTGAGCGGAGAACCCCCCCTCCCCGCTCCTTTCTCTCCTCTCCCTTTCCCCTTTCTCCTCTCCCTTCTCCCCTCTGCCTCCCCTGGAGCCGCTTCTCTCCCTCGGCCGTGTCCGGGCACGCACAGAGCAGGATGCAGACCTGGGGCTCGCAGCGTCCCCCGCGCCGCGGGGCAGGGCGGGTCCGGGTGAGCGTTACCCTGCCCGCTCTGAGTAACCGGGACGCGGGAGCCGTGCGTCGGCAGGAGCGAGGGGACGGTGGTGGCCCCGAGCCTGGGACACCCCCCACAGCCTGGGGCGGGTGCTTGCTGCCGGCCCCTCCATCCCTATGGGGGCCCGGCCTCCCCCTGCTCCTTTCTGCATTCACTGAATGGGAGCATCTCCCTTCCCTTGGCAGGTTTATTTGTGGGATGGGAGCTCCCACACTCTGCACGGGGTCGCTCGTGGCACGACCTGAACCTGGTTTATCTGTACAGGATGCAGGTCCTTCCAGGGGCTTATACCTTTTTCCATGTGATTTTGCAGCCATGGATTATTGCCCCCAATGGCTCTGGAGCTGAGGGGCTCCCATCATCTCTCTCTTGCCCCAAGGTCACAATGAGAGGCTTAATTCCCCTGAGAATGCCCTGCCTTGCTGAGACCATGCCTGGTAGCCATTCACTGCAACTGTTAGGGACTAGAGGGCAAAGGCATGAGAGCAAGGAGGAGAGATGAAGAGATGGATCGTAGAATCATAGAATAGTTCGGGTTGGAAAGGAACTTAAGCTCACCCAGATCCAGCTCCTGCTGCAGGCAGGGACACCTTCCACTAGAGCAGCTTGCTCCAAGCCCCTGTGTCCAACCTGGCCTTGAACACTGCCAGGGATGGGGCAGCCACAGCTTCTCTGGGCACCCTGGGCCAGCGCCTCAGCACCCTCACAGGGAACAGCTTCTGCCTTACACCTAACCTGAATCTCTTGTGTTTCAGTTTGAACCCATTCCCCCTTGTCCTACCGCTACAGCCTCTGACGAAAAGTCCCTCTCCAGCATCCCTGTAGCCCCCTTCAGATACCAATCTGATGGTCATTGCAACACAGACCCGTATTGACCCATCGCACCTCTTCCTCGCAGCTGGGGAGCGCCTGTGGCTGGCCCAGGGATGTCTGAGACCTCCTCCAGCAAGGAGGGTGCCCCGGCCGAGTGCCCCGTGTGCTATGAGAAGTTCCAGGCACTGGAGGCCGCGCACCGCAGGCTGAGCTGCGGGCACACCTTCTGCCACGACTGCCTGGTGAAGTGCCTGCTCTGCGCCAAGCTCGGCGGCCAGCTCCAGAGCAGCATCATCTGCCCCGTCTGCCGCTACGTCACCTTCCTCAGCAAGAAGAAGGCTCTGTGGCCGCCTAAAGCAGGCACCAGCCCCTGGACACTGGAGATGCCTCTGTCACCTTCCTCCTTGTCCCATCTGACCAAAACGGAGGCCAGCAACACCTTGGTGGTGCCCAGCCATTTTGTGAAGCCAGTGCAGAGCTTCGACCAGTGCGGCAGCACAGGGAACAGCGCCCTGGATGCGCAGGGGGTCCCGGGAGAGCTGGCACGGGAAGCCCACATCTTTGTCATCAGCGACCATGGGATGCCGCTGGTGGATGCAGACTGTGGCTCCCTGGGGAGGAGGAGCAGGGTGGAAACATGGAGCTCGGTGTCATCCAGCTCTGCCCTGGGGGTGAAATGCTGCCAGTCACCCATCGCCCTCGCCGTCCTCCTCATCCTCACCGTGGCCATGCTGGCGGCTGTGCTCCCCTGGCTACTGCTGGTGAAGAGGGACTCGTAGCGGGGATGGGATCAGCCTCGAGACTAGAAGGGTGTCACTGTTACTGGGACCGGGCTAGGGCTGGAACCTGTCTTGAAAAATCCCTGGAGAAAGCCCAGAAGCAGCTTTAGGTGAAGCTCTCTCCTCTGGCCGGGGACTGAATGGACTTGCAGACCTTTATGCAGAGCTTTGGGCACTCGCAGTGTCACTGCTGGTGTTTTATGCCTCTTTTGGTTAAAATACGGCAGGTCGAACCCTGCTAGTGGGGTCCTCCAGTGTCAGAGAAGGTGGTGGCTCCTCCTGCACCGTGTGACAGCATCTGCAGGCAGTGAGTGGGCTGTGCCGGTCCCTCCCCTCCATCCCAGCTGCTGGGGGCTGTGACCATAGCATCCAAGCACCCAGTGCCCAAGGATAACCTCCGAGCAGCAGATCAGGGCTGCCTGCCTGTGGGGCTTTTGGAGGTGCCCATGCTCCCCCGGCTGTGGGATCATGGGGTACATGATGCAGCCACCCTGGAGCAGAATCTCATGGATGCGAAGCTCTGTCAGAGCCTCTAGTTACTGGGCAACAAGGACAGTGAAACCCGAGGATGGAGAGAGGGTCCCTGACCCCCTGTTCTCACTGTCCCTTCCACCAGACACTTGCTCACCTCCATGGCAATGGGAAGGGACGCCAGCTCATCCCACAGGCAGTCCCAGCCTTGCTCTCCCTCATCTTCCTCCCTAGCTCCCCAGGATCCTGGACACCCTCCCGGTGTCATGGGCATCCCTCCTGCCTTGGGGATCCAGGGACAGGTGGCAAGGTGTATGGCAGGGAGCTAAACCAAAGGTCTGGACCGTGTAAGGGGCAGATTTGGGATCTCATCCTGCTCTCCTCCATGTGCCTTGGCAGAGGGATGTTTCCTTGTCTCCATATCCAGCTCCTGAGGGTTAACACTGGGTGGCTCATTTTCACCTGTGCTGAGCAGCTCAGGCACTGTGTCCTCTCTGGGACTGGTTCCCCCCAGGGGAGTCTCAGCCTCTCACCCCAGGGGCCCTGGTTTGGGAGGGGAGCGGACGTCTGAGATGTTCAGTTGAGGTTTGGGATGCTCTGTGCTTGCTCTCAGGGGAGGGAGCTTGCTCTCAGTGGGAGCTGCTGGTCCCGCCACGCTGGAGCTGCCCAGTGGTGCTGGGCCCCCTCATCACCTTCTTCCCCACCTCAACACAGTATTTGCACCCTCATCTCCACCTTTGTCCTCCTGACCCAGAAGCTGGCCCTGTGGGTGCTGCTCTTGGCCCTGTCATTCAGGAATGTGCCCTGACGTCCACAGTGTTCTCATGGGCACCCCAAACTGACCAGGAGCAGGATGTCCCTCACCATCACCCATGGGTGGCACACTGTTCCCATGCTCCCAGAGAGAGGTTCCTGCTTCATGGCTGAGCATCAGATAGGACAAACACAGCCATTGGTGCCAGCGAGACAGCCTGGGGTCAGCCAGAGCATTGCAGGGGGACAAATGGAACCACTTGGGGCTGGGAAGGGTGATCACGTTGGTGCAGAGAGGGTGATGGAATCCCACCCCTTCCCCTGGGTTACAGCCAGGGCATGGTGCCTGGGCCGCCACTGCCTGCTCTCGGTGCACTCCCCACCCCGTGCCTCAGTTTCCCCACCCACACCCGGGATGCAATGACACTGACCCCTGCGCTGGGACAAGTGCTTGAGACACCGCACTGGAATGGGAATCCTGTTTCTTAAGAACTGATTATCTGATAATGACACCTCCGTGCCTTGTATTTAATAATAAACATGATTATTGCTGTGTCTGGGGAATTAATGCAGGGTTCCAGGGAGCCAGAGCTGCTGGAGGTGGGAGTGGGGCTCCCAGGGGTTGGGCTGGAGGAGCCCACTTTTGGCTGCTGTTGCTGGAGCCCTGGAGATACCTGGGCAAAGCACTTGTGATGGGGAAGAGCTTCATTGGCAGCACTGGGCTGAGAGGGGATGGTTTATGGTTTGTGCTGTGCTGGGGTCAAGCGCAGTGCCAAGGGAGCGGGGACCGGGACTGGGGGGGGTGTTGTCAGCAGGGGCTGCCGGTGCCATGGACACGGGGCGCCGGGGGGGCTCCAGGGCATCCCCCCCTCCGGAGACGAGGAGGGCGCTTGCCACAGGGTGGCACTGCGCGGCCAGGGATGCTGGCGGGGGGAGTCCGGGGCTGAGCATCCGCTGCCTCTGCTGGGGCTGACATGGGCCAGTGCCCGTTCACACCAGCACCAGCTGCATCAGCCCAGGTCCGTCTGCTGCTCAGGGCCAGCTCATCACCCACCATCCCCACGTCCTCAGCTCATCACCCACCATCCCCACGTCCTCAGCTCATCACCCACCATCCCCACGTCCTCAGCTCATCACCCACCATCCCCACGTCCTCAGCTCATCACCCACCATCCCCACGTCCTCAGCTCATCACCCACCATCCCCACATCCTCAGCTCATCACCCACCATCCCCACATCCTCAGCTCATCACCCACCATCCCCACGCCCTCAGCTCATCACCCACCATCCCCACATCCTCAGCTCATCACCCACCATCCCCACATCCTCAGCTCATCACCCACCATCCCCACGTCCTCAGCTCATCACCCACCATCCCCATGTCCTCTCCAAATCCTCCTCACCCCCAAGCAGCAGGACAGGATCCATGTTTGGTGTTCCCAGAATTGTGGGTGTCTGATTTTTAGGTCCGAGTCTGCCTGCCTCTGGGAAAAATGCTGCAGCCCCTTCCTGTGCAGAGGGAAAAGCTGCCATCATCCTATTTTCTTGTTATTAGAACTGATGGCTGGAGCCAGACCTTTCTGAGCCCTTTTCTGCTGATGGTCCCGGGGGGCCATGTTTAGATCTCCAGCCATCCAGAGCCCCTAGATGCTGTGTAGCTTATCCTCCCACAGGGCATGTGCCCATTAGAGGATATTGGGGCCATTTCCAGCTCAGTGCTTTGGTTTATCATGGTGACCTTATGTCTCAGGGGTAGCTCATGCCGGCAGCTCTCTTGAGCTGTGCATACACCAGGGTCATGTTTCCAGTTGATGTGGGACATCCACATGGGCAGGAGAGGATCGCAGGAAGCCCTGTCCAGTGCTGCAAAGGAACAGAGCTGGGAGGCCGTCAGGCGTTCCTGATGCAGCATATAACAGGTTCTCCTGCGCAACAGCCACCCATTAACCCTGAGAGGTCTTCCACCACTGCCTCCGCCCATCACCCAGCATTTGGCTGCAGGTGATGTCCTGCAAGCAATCAGAACATCCTGCTAACGGCTCTACAGCACCTGTGGTGCCAGCTCATGTGGCATCAAGTGTCCTCTGTCATCTCCTTCCCTTCCCCTGCCACAAAGAACTGGGATGCCTGCAGGCCCCACTATTTTCTAGCTATTGACCTCAGAGCAGCTTCCAGTGTCTGAAGGGGGCTACAAGGATGCTGGAGAGGGACCTTCATCAGGGACTGTAGTGATATGACAAGGGGTGATGGGTTCAAACTGAAAGAGGCAATGTTCAGGTTAGGTGTAAGTCAGAAGCTCTTCCCTGTGAGGGTGGTGAGTCTGGGATTCAATGATTCTCTTGCCTGTTGGTACCCCACCGCTGCTGCGCCCCTTCTCCCTGTGCAAGCTGATCTCCAATGGACTGTCACCCCTCCATCAACCTCCAGCATGGGCAGCACTGCCAGCACATCCCAGCAGATTCCCTGGCTGGAGAGCACACACCGCCCTTCGCACACTAACAGCTCAGGATCTTTGCATGATGGCAGCAGGGCTGTGAACCCTGAGTAATGGCTTCATAATGCATCATTAGCAAGAGAGGGTGGCATTCTTATGGCACGGAGATGGGAGAAGTGGGAATTGCATGGGGCCCAGGAGTGCTTACTGTCCAGACACGTCAGCAGGCTCCATTAGGAACCAGCCTCTGAAAGCCCCAGCTCCATCAGCTGAGATCTCACCATGAATAATTGAGAAGGAGCCTCCTCCAAGCTCCCTCCCCTCCCCTGTGCCCAGCCAGGGCTCCTGGAGAGCCATGGTCCATCGGCGGCAGCCCAGTTAGTCCAGTGTGGCCACTGTGGGACATGGACAAGAGATGGCACTGACCTAGCTGGCTGTCCGTTAAGCCTGTGTCTCTCCAGCCAAGATCTTTTGAGCTCCATCTCCAGTGCATGGCATCCACCTCTTTACATTGTCCTCCTATGCCAGCATATGGGGCATGGGCATGGGCTGAACTCTTCTTGGGCTTTGCACAAGAGTGGGGTGTTCTGAGCCTACAATAGGAGGTGTGGCAGTGCATGAGGGGCTCAAGTGTCCTGCTGTGAGGTCAGTGCTCATGGCATGGGTATATCACCAGGACAGGTACTCCACTGAGGGATCATGGGGACAGGAGCCAGCCCCTTGGCGAGGGTCTGGTTTAGAGCAGAGCTGTGCCACAGAGCCATGTGTGCCTGGTGCTGTGCTGCTCTGCACTGCCTGGCAGCAGCGCCCCGGGACACATCCTGCCCAGCTGGCTTGGGAGGTTTTACACTTCCCTCTGTCATTCTTACAGATCCTTTTGTCAAAACCTCACCAACCTCCCATGGAAACAGCCCAACCCTGGAACACCATCATAGGTCTGCTCTTCCCTACCAGCAATGGCTGGCAAAGACACGGAGATGTATGTGCCAGGAAGAGCTTCTTTTCCACAGGTTTCGTTTTAAACGATGTCCCATTTTGCAACAGCAAACTGAGCTGGGAAAAGCACTTCCCTTGTCTCAAGTGTGACTTCTCTGCTGTCTATGGCCAGGGCTCCCCATGGTCACTTGCAGCCAACTCATGGCTGGTGCTCCCGTTGCTGGGTGCAGCAGGGCTCAGTGATGCTGAGGTGGGATGTGCCGAGGGGTGCTGCAGGGCCGGTACTGGGCACCCAATTCACTGTGCATGGACAGATCCTGGCACACACGTGCAGCAGCTATTGCAAGTCCTTCCCACAGCAGAGCTGAAGACAAGCAGGGTTTGTTGCCTACCACCATCAGGGCTGCCTGAGTGAGGGAAAGTCAGGGCTTGAATAAGAAACTGTGCTGAGAAGCATCTGTGCATGATAGGAAAGCCTAAGGTTACTTTACTGTCAGGTGTGGAGCCTCGTGGAAAACCCACCCTGTCCCATCAGGTGCCTCAAGGGTCAGAGCTGCCAGACACTGGTACAACCCAGCATTGCCAGCAGCTGCTGTGGGATCTGGGATCTCCAGGGAGACATGTGGGAGCACATCCCTGGGGAGGCTGATGACTGCACCTGCTGGAGTGAGCTCCTGTCCTCATGGGAATGTTTGGGCCTGAGGTTTTCATTCACTGGAACTGGTACTGAGAGCAGCCATGGAGCACTGCTGAGCACCAGGGAGCACCTGGGTCAGAGCAGCCATGGAGCACTGCTGAGCACCAGGGAGCACCTGGGTCAGAGCAGCCATGGAGCACTGCTGAGCACCAGGGAGCACCTGGGTCAGAGCAGGCATGGAGCACTGCTGAGCACCAGGGAGCACTTGGGTCAGAGCAGGTATGGAGCACTGCTGAGCACCAATGGGCACTTGGGTCAGAGCAGGTATGGAGCACTGCTGAGCACCAGGGAGCACTTGGGTCAGAGCAGGCATGGAGCACTGCTGAGCACCAGGGAGCACTTGGGTCAGAGCAGGCATGGAGCACTGCTGAGCACCAGGGAGCACTTGGGTCAGAGCAGGCATGGAGCACTGCTGAGCACCAGGGAGCACTTGGGTCAGAGCAGCCATGGAGCACTGCTGAGCACCAGGGAGCACCTGGGTCAGAGCAGGCATGGAGCACTGCTGAGCACCAGGGTCAGAGCAGCCATGGAGCACTGCTGAGCACCAGGGTCAGAGCAGCCATGGAGCACTGGTGGGCACCAGGGACCGCTTTGCCCATTGGCCGCCCAGGGGAAGCAGGCAGCGCCTCCAGCGGCCCCTGGTGCTGGTTCCCTGCAGCCAGGCTCCAGAGCATCAGTGGGCACAAGGCCCGTGTGGGGGCTGCTCTGCAGCATCGCTCCCGAGCGCTGCAGCGGAGCCCCTGGCCCACTGCTTTCAGCTGCTGGTGACACCCGCACGTCCTCCCATCCCTCTTGCTGATGGCTGCAGGGCTCACAGGTGCCTTCCAGATGGGCATCAATCGGCTGCTGGCGTCCCCTCCTGCGCTGAAACCCAGCCAGGGCTGGGGCCGGTGTTAGCACAGCCCGGTGCGTTAGGGGAGGCTGGGCTCCGGGAGGGGTGAAAGGGACCTGCTCATCCCTCCCCTTCCCCGGCTGCAGGGATGGGTGCTGCTGGAGGCTGGCCCTTCCCTTCCGCATGCAAAACAAGCGGGATCACGCTTGTTTTGATGCAGCTCCGCGGCATCAAGAGCAGCTGCTGGGTGTGATGTTGGGTGAGACGGTCAGGGACAAGGTTCAGCCTCTGCCTGGGAAAGAAGAGGTTTGGGCTCAGCTTGGTCACACTGTTCCTGTCTTCTGCTGAGGGTATGGAGGCAGTTGGATACAGGGGAAGATGCACACATTTGTCTTCCCTCTGGCCCCACAGCTGGGAGGTCCACATGGTCTCAGCTGAAGCCTTAAATCTGAGCTGGAAACTCTTCAGCGCGTCAGCCTTTGTCAGAAACCCTGCATGGGACATGGTGGGGTCTCTCTCACCCCAACAGTCCTGGAGGTCTATGGAGTTTCAGTCACTTGGAGGAAGGCTGTGAGAGGATATGGATGAGGTCTCCATCCATGCTGTGGGTAGGAGGGTCAGCAGGCAGACGAGTTACTAAGAGTGAGGAGGAACAGGAGGTAGAACACTTCTCGGACCAGCTTCCTGGTGTGATTACTGCTAGTCCAGGATGCTCTGCACCTTTTCCTCTGTCCTGAGCCTCTTCCAAGCTGTTCTTTGTGCTGAGGACATCTTACACCAGCAGGACATGGGACTGGGCCTGACATTGAGGATGCTGGAGGACTTGGGGGTTTGGGTGAGAGGTCTCCACTGTGGCTGGTGTTCTGCAGACATTCCTGCATTTACATGGTTTTCAAAAGCATTGCACCTATCATACAGCCGAACTGATTGCTGTCAGTGCAGTTCACGTCCTTCATGTCATCTTTCAGCTGCACATCTCCACAGTCTCTCTCCATGAGCACTGGGGATGCAAGGAGAGGCACAAAAGGTCTGAACTGCTCTAAGGGGCTCTCTGTTGTGTCCGGGGCTCCTCAGCTCAGACCCAGCAGTGGCTGTTTCTGCCCAGCCAAAATATGCCCATGACCAAGCTCCCCAGCAAAGCCAGACCTTGGTTTGTCTCAGCCCAGGCAGACCGCGGGTCTGTCTCCCCGGATTCCCTACATGGGATCTCATTTCACCCCAGACTGATTCCCTGGCTGGTGCAGGCTTGGCCACGTCGTCACTGCTCGAATGGTCATTGCTTTGCTGGAAGAGCAGGGGGACGGGGCAGGCAACAGCATCCTCTGACTGCGCTGCGTCTGAAGGTGCTGCATGCCCCGAGCGTGACTGATACCAGCAGTAGTGCTGGGTGGAGGCAGAACAAACAAGTAGCAAAGCAGTGCCTGGCTCTGAGCAAGGAACTGGCCCGAGGGTGAAGTCAGCACTGGCCCAGTGGGCAGTGCTGGTGGGGGAGCTGCTCATATAGCTGCATCCCACCCCATCGATCAGCCCTGGGCACCTCCATGACTGGACAGCTGCAGTGGTGAGGGCTGGAGAGAGATAAATCCCAGCTGTGGGAGCACAGCTCACCAGTGGTGCTGGAACCAGCTGGGAACTGGGCTCCATGGCCATGGCAGCACTGCCTGCAGGACCAGGCATCCCGCTCCCTCCACACAGATGTGCAGGGAGAGGCAAGGATTGCTGCAGAAGGATTGTGCAGGATGTACAAACCCTGCTTGTTATCCCCCCAGAACTGGGTACAAGGTGCTGTGCAGGGCCAAACGTGCAGGAGGAGTCTGCGCTCTCTGGCCTGGATCCACTGTAAGGTCAAGGAGTGCTGGTTCCTTTTCAAATGCTGCCTCTTGCTCTGAGCAAGGCTGGCTCTGCCCGCGACTCTGTGGGCAGTGGGGTCAGCTCAGAATTCCCTCAGACCCTTCATGTGATAACATTCCTGGCTGCAGGCTGGCTCCTTCCTTGATCAGCTGTGGATGGATACCTGGCTTCATGCTGGCAGGATGCCCTGGAGATGGCTGGGCACATTTCCCATCTCTCACTCTCCCTTGTGTAAGAGCTACACTTCCACAGAGGTGCTGCAACCAGAGGTTCCCACCACCTACTATCAGTAGACAAACAGCTTTGAAAAGGAAGGTGGTAGCTTTAATAAAAGTGACACTGAAATGGTTGAACAGAACATTATGCTACAAAATACCCTGGCATAGACTCTGCTCTGCTCCACATCCCTCTGCTCCACATCCCTCGTACCCTGAGCTACGTGCTTGATGGCATCCCTTAGTGTTATGGCTCTCTGACTGATGTCCTGGGGAGTTAGGAGGTGGTCCCTGTTCCACCCAGGATAGGATTAGGGCCCAAATATGCTGAGGTTTCAAATGTAAGTCATTTCAGTACTTGGAGGCTCAGGGTCCTGCACAGCACAGCTGTGAGCAGGGGGCCTCTGTCCTGGGAAGACAGGATGGTTAGATGGTTGGAGGAGACACCAGTTGCTTCCTCATGGCAGGGGCTGAGATGCCACCAGTCTCATGCCCTAGGAACTAAGGGCAATGAAGAGCTTCTGGTTTTGCCCCAGACCAGTAGTTCCCACACTGAACAACTTGCCCCCAAACCCCAGCGCCATGAGTGCAAGGTGCTAAATTCAAGGACAGCGAAAGACACCAGAGTCCTGATATCACCCATAAAGTGTACGTGGTCCGTGCTGTTGTGTAGGCAGCAGTGAAGGTGGACTTAGCCCTCCCTTTGGAGACCGCGTGTTCTCTCTGGGGCCTCTTTAACTTGTCATGAAATGGGTGGTGGAGCTGGACTGAATACAAGCATCGCGCACATGTTGGGCCCAAAATGCACCTCCATCGCCGCAGGAAGGTTTGTGGAGGTCTTTCTGGTACGGTGGGGAGATGTCTCCTGCATCAGGTCACTGCATCTCCATATGGAGCCCATTTAGCAGAGCATGTCTTGGCTAACATTGGAGTCCCTGAGTGCCAGCAGTGTCGTGTCATCCCGTCTGCAGACAGAAGGACGAGGGAAGCACCAAACTTTGCCTCGGAGGCAGATTCTCCAGGGTGGGAAATCACAAAGAAAGAAATTCTGGGACAGTTTCAAGCAACTGAAGTGTCTGTAATGGGAAGTGCTGAATAACCTATTGGATAGGTATTGTATGTGCTTCTGTCCTACACAAATGTCTTTATGGTCGGCTGAATGATGCATCAGGAGCACAGGAGGATGGAGACAGGCGTCTCAGTCTCCTGAGGTGGATGTTAGGTAAAATATCCCTGAACCCTCTCTTCAGCCAGCAGCTGGATTTGCTTAGGAAGTTCTCTGTCCTGCCTGGTTTTGTTGTCTCCCTCTCCCGTCAGTGCATCAATGTGCAGACAAGGGAATCAGCTGCACCTTAGGAGGTGTCTCCAGCTCTGAACCCGTATGGACCAGTTCTTCACATCCATCTGGTGGGGTTTGCGGAACAGGTCCCACCAGCTGGACCCTGCCCATCTGCACTGGCCTGCAGTGAGGACAGCCTGCAGCAGCTCTGCTGCTGCCGGGTTGCTTGTATTGGGCCCTCTGAGACAACAGCAATGGGTAGGAGTGAGTGTGATGTGCTCAGAGAGGATGCCACAAGCGTATCCACTGGTAAAGGGGTGCCTGGAGTGCTTGTGCCCAGAGTGATAACAACGTGCCCAGCAGATCAGCGTGGCACATCCCTCTGCATCTTCAGTGACGGGTTTGCAAGAGCAGCGCAACAGAGTCTTTTTTCGGTGCTATTCCGCTTCATCTTGATCCTTACATTCACACTCTGGTCCTTTGTCTGTTTCCCTATAAATACACAGGGAAAAGAGATGTGAATGCTTTAACAGATCCTGATGCTACCTAAGAAATTCAAGATCTTTCTAATAGAGACATCTAAAAGCAAACCTCTGGGACTCAGGGGACCATTGACCACCATGTGTGCAGCCGTGTCAGCTCCTGAGTTGGGCACTGTGGACTGCCCAGTGATATTCATGATCATGCCAGGTCACAGTATGAGTAAGGCCGCTAACACTTGGCTACAAAAAGAGGATTTTTTCCCACTGAGACACATCTGCAAGCACTGCATGCACTGCCACAGCATTCCTGGGTTAAAGATCCAGGCCGGAGGAGCTAGAGGGTGCTGTCTTGGCTGTTTAGGTCAGTGTGTGACTTGGGGAGCAAGGACTGGTCAGGGAGTAGAGGAAGGCTGCGGCTCCCAGTGCCTTGCATGCATGGGCACTGCGCCACAGCCCCTGTGCTATGCCATGCCCCTGGCTGTAGAACACCCCCAGCAGCCTGGAGCAAACAGAACAAATGCAAAACCACAAGAACCCAGCAGGGAAAGATAAGCTCTTGGTCAACAGTGTGCTGGGCTTGGGCCAGCTCTCCCAGTGCTGTGCAGGACTGAGCCTCCAAGGGACAGGGTCTCTCAGATGCTTCACGTGTGCTTATCCTGCCGTTGGTGAGGCTGGATGTGGCAGGGATGAGTTCTGCTCCAGCCAGTGTGGTTTGGGAGCAGCAGGAGAAGGAAGGACCTATGCTGCTGGGATGGAAAAGCGCACTGGAGATCATCAGAGCTGGCCTTCTGTAGGTGTTGGGGTGTGCTTGTGGGTGCCCACCATGGGAGAAGGTGGGACAGGGAGGCAAGAGAAATCCCATGGTCCCTTCCCATGTGTTCTCCTCGGAGTGGGCACACACTCCAAACCAGAGGTTTTCCCCCTGGTAGCTGGGCCTGGCTGATCACTTCTGCCTGTGCATGGGCAATTGAAGCCACTGTGTCTTGCCTGTGCCCATGTCCCTCCTTGCCAGCTGCCTTGAGGAGGTGAAGGATGCTGAAGGCACCTTGCACACACACACAGATACAGAGATGTGTTTGGGTTTAACCTGTTCAGCCCCTCCCCATGTGCATCCTGCTGGGGAGCGGTGCTTGCCCTGCCTGGAGCCACGTGAACTGGGCGACCATCAGAGATCACAGATGAACCAGAGAGGGGAAAATGTGCCAGCAGGAATTCCCAGGGGGAATGCAGGATCCCCGGTCTGCAGGACCCTGTCCATGCAGTGCTTGGGTTGAGCCGGTGTGTGGTGGGGTGCACTGAAGGAGCTGAACACGGCCTCATCAGCGCATGCCAGAAGGTCTGGGACGAGTGGTGGCAGGGACCTTGCACCCACTTCCGGCTGGGTTCCCTGGGTGATGCCACCGGCTCCCTGGGTGCTGTCCTGAGCGGCGCACCCAGGGTGCTGGTGGGGACAGACATTGAATGGTGACAAAGCCCTGAGCCAGGCTTTATAGGCTGGAGTGAGCAGGCATTAGCAATTAAAAATCCCAGAGCAAATACAGGAGGGTGTGGTTGCTGCTGCCCTTCCTTACACATCGCTGCAGTATCCGACTAATGCTTGTTACAGGCTCTTATCTGGAGGCACATCAAGAAAATTCTTGAAGCAGAAGCCCCAGGGGCACATGGGTGGAAAAGCGCCCTTAGACCCGGTGGTGGAGGGTAAAGCTGAACTTACCAGACCTGGGCATCCTGGTAAGTGTAGGGCTGTAAACCACCATGACTCACACTGCAGCTTCCACACTGCAGGGAGAGTCAAGAAAACTTCGTGTCTGCCCCTTATGGTTACTGCAACAAGACAAGGAGGAAAATCAGTCAGTAAAAAAGCAAAAATAAGAAGTAAAGGAAAACCAGCAAATAATAACAGCATCAACAATAATAATCATAATATCGGCTTCTCACTGGTTGTGAGACGCTTTAGAAGGAAACTGGAAGGAAATCTCTCTGGAGCACTTGAGGTGGGGATCATGTAGCTTGGCAATCTTCCTGCCTACACAGCGGGAGGTATATGCCTGGGGGCACTGGCCTGGCTGAGATACCAGCACTGAAGAGAGGTGAGGCTGGTCTCAGAGCTGGTACTCGCCTGCATGTCAGTGGGGGAACCTCTTTGTCTCATGTGCTGCTTTAAAACCATTGGCTCTCTGGTGCGAGGGTCTTGGTACATGGTTTCACTGTCGGCTCCTGGCATCCTCCTACTGCCATCATCCTTCTGTCAGTACACACAGCTCTGAGCACTGTGGAGCTGCTCCTTAATTACCTTGGGCTAATTGACTCCACCAGCTTTGCCATCATGCTGATGGGGAAGAACATCCCCTTGGGATGCTGGGAAGGAGGCAGGGTGCTGTCCATGCAGTGGTGCTCTCCTGACACATGGACATGTCTACCTCCTTTAAGCTTTGCAGTGGTGTTGCTGCTCATAAGTGAGGCCAAACCTGAGCCCTTTGCAGCAGCTCTAGGCTGACTTGGATGTTTGCATGTCACCACCGGCCCCGCCATGCAACACAGGGACTGATGCTCAATGTGTGGGTCTCTCCTGCTCTAGGATCAGGCTTTGGAATCTAGGTAAGGTCCACATTGCCTGATCTTTCTGTCACTGGGTGATTGCCAAACAAACCCGGCATGTTCTAGACCAGCCTGAGATTAAAAATGCATAGTGTCAAAGCCAGTGTTCAAACGTGGAACTTTGTACCTCATTTCCATGCATTCAGCGTTTGTCATGGGGCTGTATACAGGGCATCATGCCAGTGCCCTTGTGACACAGCCTCTGCTTGGTTTTTCCCCATTACTTTGCTGGAAATACATTCCCTGCTGGCAAAACATTCCCAACCTGGGCAGCCCAGTAGGGCACACTGGTTTGATGGGCTTATGTCAATGAGCAGCCACGTTTGCTCACTCACACAGTAGTTTTACACCTCATCTACATGGAGGTTTTGGTGTTAAGCAACAGCCTGGATCTGGTTTATTATGATCCACTTTCTCTATTTGTCTAGGTTGTATCACTGGGAGACAGCTCATGCTCCCTGTCCCTCTGCCACCAAAAGCTGTCAGAAGAGAGCAGCAGCTCTCCAGGACCCTCAACTCACAATGCTGTTGGATGGAAAGAACCATGGAAATAAGCCCCAGATGAAAACCACCTCAATTTCCCCCAAACCCTCCCTCCTCAGATTCATCCACACAGGCTCATCTCATCACAGCCACATTCCTGACCATCATTAATCTATTTCAGAGCATTTTAAAATGTAATGCTATTTCTGAAGAGTGGCTGTCACCATCAGGAAGGTCTCAAGACCTCTGCATTTCCCAACACCAGCAAAGCATCCCTGTGCATGCTGAGCTGTAGGTACCTTTCCCCTGAGGGTCCATCTGGCTGTTCGGTGCTGCAGTGACCACCAGGCCCTTCCCTTTGGTCCTTTTTGGTGCTCTTCCCCAGCTGGATGATGCTTTGGAGCTTTTGAGCATGTGGCGCTGCCCCTCCGAGTGCAAGTTTCCATTTCAGCTTTGCCGGATCCGTGGATTAGTTAAAACCAAGCTCCCTGAAGGGGACCTCAATGTTGAATGTGTACCAGAAGGACCAGAAGACGAGGCTGAAGGCCAGCAGCAGAGCTCCCAAGTAAATGAAGAAGTCCCAGGAGCTTAACGGAGCAAAAATTCCCAGGAAGAGGGTGATGAGCCCGACCACATCACACAGCACAGCCAGGAGCAGTATCACAGCACAGCGGCCCACGAGCTTGGAGACGGTCATGGTGGAGCCAGGGGGCCCAGCAGCATCCCGCAGTCCCTCCCTGCCTGCCTCTGCTCTGCTGTGCTGCAGGCTGCCAGGAGGAAGTACAAATGTACAAATGTGACAACACACCTCGCAGAACAATCAGGAGGGAGCACACGACACCGCTTTAACCGTTTCATGGCCCTGACATCACCTTGTCCTGGAGCCATCCCAGGGGTGCTGGGGAAGGGACCTGCCACTGGGGTACCCCGAGAGGGGCCGGCTGTGAGCACATCACACCCACTCTGCCTAAAGCTGCAAGTCTGGTCCTGACCCAGCCACGGATGGGCTGGCTCCTTCGGTTTGAGAGCCGGGGCATCTGCAGGGCAGCATCAGCCATGCCAGGATCCCAGCAAAGCCTGCGGGACGCCAGTTCTGACATCCCGGGGGCAGCCTGGAAGCATCCTGCTGCTCCCTCTCTTTATAGGTAAACTGAGGCACAGGAATTTGCCCCCATTGTCAAAAATGCATCGCCCTTGCAACACCTCCAAAAAGCAGGTCCTGCCAGGAAGCTGTAAATCAGAGAACCTGTGTCACTGCCCATCCCCAAAATGAGAACCAAGCAAGTTGGTGATGAATCACCAAATAAGGTGAAATTTCCCAGAGCTCCTGGCTGGTCTCTGAGCAGCCAGGATCGCTCTGTGAGATCCTGGATGTCGCTTCCTCCTCTCTGAGTGATCCTGGGCACACCTTTCCTCTCCTGCCCCTCTGGTCTGCGTGTGCTTGGCAAACAGGGGAAGTCTGAGGGAGGTGGAGCATCCTTTGGCTTGGAGAAAGCCATCCCAAGACATGAGCACTGCATGGCCTGTGCACTAACAGCTGACTGCCTCATCTCTTGGCCATGCAGAGGATGCCAAAGCTTGAGACAGGACCAGTGGTTATAAGGTCAGCATCATGGACTGGAGCAGTGCCCAGTGGCAGATACCTACGGGAGTTGGCCTTAGCTCCAGGGGATGCCAGGGACCGTACCAGGAGTGTGCTCTCAATCCTCTTGTCAAACCCAAGGCACTCAGGGCCCATTCGTGACCTGAGTCCTGCCACCACCCTGCCATGAGTGAGATGATGGCTGGAGGGAATGGGGGATGCTATCTACCTTGCCTGAGTGTTTCCTATGCTGCTCAGAGAATGCCATGAGCTCCTCCTTGCCACCTACAGTGTGCTTCTCACCAAGCACATGGCAGAGGATGCCTAGCACAGCCCCTGTGGTCCTCTCTCCTGCTCTTTTCCATCCTGCTGCTTGCAAACATGCAGCACCCAGGGGCTGTGAAACCCTCTATTCCAGTGCATGCTGCTCTCCCCCTATGGCAAGGATCTGCCTGTTCCAGGAGATATTTTCCCCCTTGTCTGAACAATGAAGACTTCTAAATACCCAAATGAAAACCTAATCTCTTCTTTGCACATTATCACCCTCTGGGGCCTGGGGGGTGAATCTGCTCTTTGCCAACCCAGCATTAGCCCTGCGTTACTCACCGAAGGGCTGGAGGGAAGTGCTGGGGCACAGCATCTGACTGCCTGGTTTGCAGGAAACACATTGTGAAATCTGCTCCATGGGTGCTCAGCCCAAACACCCCCCTCTTGCTCTCAACCCCAGCCTTCAGTGAGTTCTCAGTGGTCCTCCCAGCTCAGGGGTCACCCAGAGCTCAGCAGCCAGAGCTTCCCTGGACCCTGAACCCCAGGTTCAGGCTGATCTTGCCTGTACACGGGTGCTCTTCACTTAGCTAGCAGTGACACAAGACTGAGCAGTGCCCAGTGCCTGCATTGCTGTTGGTGGATGCCCTTTTCAGTCCTCTTTCAATGGGCTGAAGCGATAATGGAGGTGGACAGAGGGTGGAGGAGGAGTTTAGCAGCTCTTTGCTCCTCAATTCAGCCACAGTTTGATGAATGCACCCGAGGTTTAGCATTGACAATGATGGAGGTGCTCTGGCCAGGTTTACAATGAGCACAAGCACTGCCACCCTCTGAAAGGAAGGACCTTTTCTGCATCCCCTCTTTTCCCCAAGCTGTCTCCAGTTCCTGTCTCCTTTGGTTTTACTTATTCTTTATCTTCTGCTCACTGAATTCCAGGAGTTCTTCCAGGTGATTTATTGTGATGGGGGAGCCCCATAAGATGCCTCAAGACTTTTCTGTTCTTTCTGGACCGGTCTCTGAACCTGACAGGCGTTATCCACATGGGCAGAGTGAACATCACCCCAGGAACCCCCCTCAGACCAGTGGTACCCTCCAGAAGCAACCAGCTGGAAGGAAGATGAGTCTGATGCAAGGCCCTCAGGTGAAACCAGCCTGTCCAGCCCCACAATGCAATAGGCTTGTGGCACCTTGATCTCACCAGAACAGATCAAGATGCCCTCGCGAACAAGACAAAAGAGAGCAAGAAAACTCATGGAGGTTGTCACAAGACAGAAACAGGGCATTGCTGACCCCATTCCAGAGGGTGGGATAGCTGTGGCAGCTCCTGTCCCTCTAGAGGAGACACTGTGTGGTGGGATGGCCTCTCCCATACATCTGCTGTCCCTCCAGGAGAGCTCTAGGGCCGGGGCAGTATTTATCACTGCAGGCAAGGATTCCTTCTACTGCAGCCTCAGGCTTTCAGGATCCAGATGTTGAAAGGTGAGGACCCTGCATTGCCTTTCAGAGGGTATCAGAGGCCTCATTTGGATTTGCTCTGGAGGAGGCAGCGTTTTCATCTGGATGCATTTCAGCAATACTGAGCCCTGCCAAGCTGTGCACAGCAGCAATGATCTGCCCATGATAGCACAGAAGGAAACGTGATGCACTCCATACAGTCGCTCCCTGAACACAAAGGTTTCCAGATGTTCATTCACCTCCGATAAATGGTTTAGAAAGCTGCAAAAAGTTGCATTTTAGTCCAGAGAAACTTAAAAAAGAGCAAAAAATGCTGTGTGCCTTTTCCTAGCCCATTTCTGCCATAGCTGGAAAGATGATGCTAGCGGAAAACACTTGTTGCTGGAGCTGGCCCAGAACAGGTTTGCAGAAGTATGTGGCGAGAGTAAACCAGTTCTTCACCGGGAACAATGAATGTTGGTTCCCTGAGTTACGCATTAGTCTGGAGCAGCAGGAATCTAAGGAGGTGAATGGCAGTGGTCTGACACAATCTCTGCCTGGTGGGAGTCAATAGTTTTTTAGCTGCACATGGAGACAAAGCCGAGAAGGACCCTTCGGAAAGTTCATCCTCCAGTGAAGGCCGGTGAGCTCCCTGCAGCATGGGCTGAGGTTGGATGAGATACCTGAGGGTGAGGAGGAGATGGACGGAAAGCACGATGTTGTTTGGCTGAGCAGCCCAGGCACAGTTCATGCCATGGGGATCTCCAGGCACAGCTCCACAGCCCGATGCTGGTTGTGCCTGGGGTGGTCACTGGCTCACCCGCCCCGACTGCAGGAGCTCAGATGAGCTCCGCTTTGGCAGGGGTGAGCAGATCCTGCAGCACAAGGTGCTGGTTTCCCCAAGCACCAGCAGCTCCATGCAGGGTCGGAGCACTTTGGGATCAGGTCTCAGCTGCAGGACCATGATGGTTGCAGGAGCAAAGCTGCTCCCTGAGTGCTCTCCTCCCAAGTCTCATGTAGGGAAACCTTTCCTAACCGAATAACAGCTCAGAGAGATTGGCATTGAACTCTCAGGAGGAACAGTAAAACCAACACTGTCCCACAACCGAAGCTATCGACTGATAGACACAGAATGATTGTACCTCTTCATACATCTGGGACAGGAGCCCATACATCTTGGCTGGACAGGAATAGCACTGAATTAGGAAAACCTCCTTTCCCAGTGCACCTTCCTTGCTAAGCCTCCGCTGGCGATGCTGACCCCTGGAAAGCATCCCACTGAGGACAACACTTCAAAGCATCCTGACATGTGGAGGTTTAACACATACTCCCCTCTACTAAAAGAAACTCCCACACTTTGCAGGGACCCTTCACATCCCTGACCAAGGATAGTTGAGACCACTCGGATCACGGCACAGAGGGGGTCCAGCTCCCCCAGCCCAACTCTGTGCTATGAATATCACCAGGCTCTGGCTGGCACATGGGTTCTTCTGTGGGTACACAGCAGATGAAAGCTTTTCTGCGAGATCTGCTTATGCTTCCGGAAGCTGGAGATCATAGAATCATAGGCTCATGGAATGGTTTGTGTTGGAAGGGACCTTAAAGCTCATCCAGTTCCAACCCCTGCCTTGGGCAGGGACACCTTCCACTAGAGCAGGGTGCAGTTCCCTGCTGGAACACGGAGTGTGGAGCACAGGGTCTGGTCTGCACTCCACTTGCCCCCCTGCCTGGACCACCCCTGAAGGTCCCACTTTGGGCTGTTGTGCCTATGGATTGTGCCACGTTTTGCACAGTGGTTGGGGTAGGAATAAACCAGCAGCTCTCCTTCCAGTTCTGCTTGCCTTCCAGCCCTGAATTCAGCCTAAACCTGTGTCTTTGAACTCCAGCATAGGGAAGGGGTGGCTGGAAACTGCAGGGCAGTGTAAGCAGCACTGCCAGCGTGTTCCTGAGCTGTACCAGCCTCAGCTCCACATGTCTCTGTGTCAGTCACTGGTGCTGGAGCTGCTGCAAAGGCTGATTGCATCAGGCACTGGAGGAGCAGATGAGCTGTCCCAGGGGCACTGCTGGTGGGAGCGCTCATGAGCCCTACGGCTGCTCAGGGTGAGAGCACTGGCCTGAGCCAGCTCTCGCTTGTTGGATGCACTGAGATGGGTTTAGAGCAGAGCCTGCAGCAGCCACACTGCTCCTGAGGCCCCCACAGAAGGGACTGAGCCAGGATGGGATTCTCCCCCTCTAATCAACTGCATGGCCCGAGGCATTCCTGCCCTGGAGACACCCCGGTCACAGCAGCACCGCTCCCGACTGGGAAGTAACCAGATTCATCACCCCTGGTGTGGTTTGGGCGGAAGCCGCACTCCAGCATTCCCTCCCCTCCCTTAGCAAGCTTAAGGGGCAAAGCTGGGGCATGTTTGCTCACATCTGCCTCTTGCAGCTTCCCTGTGCTCCTCTCAGCAGTGTCATGGTGTAAAGCTGAGCTGGTTCGATAGCTCCCATAAGCCTAACAACTGGTGTCAAAATAGGAAGGGCTGGGGTCTTTTGTAGGGTTTAAAACTCCCTGTGAGCACTGGGAGTCCTCTGGAATTTATTACTCTTGTTACTGCTCACTAAGGACAGGGAAGAACTGCTGCTGGATCTGAGTGAGAGATGAGCCCCCCTGTGTGCTGGGCTGCACCCCCAGAGAGTGAGCAGCAGGGTCATGGAGGGGATCCTGCCCCTCTGCTGTGCTCTGGGCAGACCCCCCCTGCAGTCCTGGTCCAGCTCTGGGGCGACAGCACAAGAGGGACATGGAGCTGTTGGAGTGAGTCCAGAGGAGGCCACAGAGATGCTGCGAGGGCTGGAGCAGCTCTGCTCTGGAGCCAGGCTGAGAGAGCTGGGCTGGGGCAGCCTGGAGAAGAGAAGGCTCCTGAAGGGGAGACCTTAGAGCAGCTCCAGTGCCTAAAGGGGCTGCAGGAAACCTGGAGAGGGGCTTTGGACAAGGGCCTGTAGGGACAGGACAAGGGGAATGGCTTTAACCTGCCAGAGGGGGGACTGAGATGAGTTCTTAGGCAGAAGCTGTTCCCTGTGAGGGTGCTGAGGCACTGGCACAGGGTGCCCAGAGAAGCTGTGGCTGCCCCATCCGTGGCAGTGTTCAAGGCCAGGTTGGACACAGGGGCTTGGAGCAAACTGCTCTAGTGGAAGGTGTCCCTGCCTATAACAGGGGCTGGATCTGGATGAGCTTTAAGTTCCCTTCCAACCCAATCCAGTCTGTGGGTGATTGCTGTTAATCCCAGTGGGATGTCATTTGCTCTTTATGGAGCAAGGAAACACCAGCAGCCCTTCTAGGTGCACACTGAACTGGGGCCTGGCTCATGCCCAGATGCAGGCATGAAGATGATATCGCAGTGGGAATCCAGGATATCAGCCCCCATGACCCCAGGAGCCCTTTGCCATGTTTCCAGGAAGGAGAGGTGGAATATTGTAGAGTCATAAGGTCACAGAATATGTGCACTTACAGACACTGGTGGTCACCTGCCTCCTTCCACAGTAGGATCATTTATACTGCAGAGGAGGGGGGTCAGCATTAGTGCTATCCCCATGTGCAGCTGCAGAGATCTGCAGGTTACACCCAGGATGGATCCAGTTAATGTGAAGTGAGGTAAAACCACACTAGAACATCCTCTGAGAGCGGGGTGTAACAGGGGTGGGCAGTGCCTTAGGGCTGGTTTAATGGCTGCTAAAGCCCAGGAATGGTGAGAGGGCTG
This sequence comes from Amazona ochrocephala, assembly GCA_039720435.1. Classification (NCBI taxonomy): domain Eukaryota; kingdom Metazoa; phylum Chordata; class Aves; order Psittaciformes; family Psittacidae; genus Amazona; species Amazona ochrocephala. Next base: position 83,698,976 of record CM077879.1, read on the forward strand.
CAGACAGGCGCCCTGCAGCAGGGTGTCATCGCAACAGAGCCTGCTGACCTTTGAGATGCAGGAGGAACGCTTCCTCTTTGAACTGCTCTGCAGAGATAATGAATTTTGTAATGGATTTCCTGTTCTTTTTATAGCGCAGGGAGCTGCAGATCACTTCTGAGCTGCTTCAGTCTGGGCTGGGCTGTAATTGCGTTTGCTGCATAACCTGATATTTTCTTAAAACATGGTTTTCTTTGGCTTGATGGAAGGCATCGCCCCGGGATTCAAACAGGCGTCAGTGGGAGCAGAGAGGAATACCTGGGAGCAGTCAAACAGTGCTTTGGGGGTGCACAGGAACGACACAAAGACATGAACTGTGTCCTGTGATAAGATCAAAGGTCCCTCTCACCCAGAGCTGACACCAGCTGTGGCAGGAGGAGGCAGCACGTGTGCCCAGCCCTTTCTGCCATCTCCCAATGGACTTCTCCAGCATCCACCAGTGTTATGTTATAGAAGTTAAAGGGCGCATCCCTCTGTTGCTTCTGCTGTCTCTTGTTTGATTTGTCATCCATAAACCCATCTTGAACCCATGCTCCAGCTCATCCTCTCACTTCAAGAGAACAATTTCATTGCCCAGTGCTGGGAGCTCTTTGCATTGGATGCACAAATGCAAAGTCCACCCAGTGTCCCAGTTGTAAACAGGCATTTATAACCCATACAACAAAGTGGAGAGTGCCCACTCTGCTGCTGGACTTCCATTTGCATGTTGATCTTGAAGCTGTTAATCTGGCTTTCCCTTCAGGTAACATTTCTTTCCCCGTCCCCCTGCAAATCTGGGCAGCAAATGGGAGGATCCATCTGACCAATTGTCTTGCATCTTTCTCTTTGTTTTTTGCTGATTCCTGGGCTATCACCTTCCCCTCACCTGTGCAGGCTCCATCCTCTCACCAGGCCCTGTCCTGTGACCCCCACATGCTCCTCATCCACTGAGCACATCCACCTGCATGAGACCCTTACCCAGGGCACATGGCAGTGCCCTGCAGAGCCAGCCCCACTCTGCCTCCTCCTGATGTCCTGAGTGAGCCCCTTGTGCCGTGTCCCCTGCACACCACAACCATCCTCTGCCCCAAACACCCCATGGTGCAGCCTCCCCTCTCTACCAGCAGGCACAAACCAACAGACATCAGATCAGAGCACAGCATGAACGTCCTTTGGGAAATCTTTGCTTTAATTTAACCTCATATTCTTGTTACAAATGACCAGCCTGGAATCCCATTAAATACTTGGTCTCAGTGACTTCTTATCATTAACATTGCACTGACTGTCTCCTTATCCTTGGCTGTGAGACATGGAAAGCAGGACCCCTGCTCCCTCTCTCCAAGCCGTTTGGTACTCCTGGTCCTATTGCACCCTTTAGGGCACCATTTATGACCAGACCTTCAGGCTGCAGCCAGCCACGACCTGGTGATGCTCTTCATGTTGCTCTATGGTTTCCTGCTCCTGAGTCCTGACATTGGTCTGATTTCTTCCTTCAGCTGCCCCCAGAGCAGGAGTTTTGGGTGAGTGTCCTCTGCCCATTGCAGCTAAATCAACAGAGTCCTGCCTAGAGCCAAGGCAGGATTGCACAACCGAGGAGAGCGTTGCGTGGCATGATGGATGGCTGAGGAGCAAACAGAGGTTTAGTGGGTCCAGCGCCAGATCACACACTTTGTACACCCCATTCACAAACCTGGCACTGGCTGGCAGGGGATGCACACACGTCTGCACCACCCGGGAAACCCAGCTCAGGGCCAGGCTGAGCTGGGGCAAAGGGATGTGTGTTACTGCAATACTCATAATCCGGCTGTGTTGGCTTCCTGGATGGGAGCTGTATCCTTGACGTCTTCACACTGGCGGAGGGGATCTCCCAGTGTGTGGCACTGGCCAGCCTTGGTCACTTACTGGTGGGAGCCTGGCGGCAGTGTCGAGGTGAGCCCAAGCTCCCTGGTTAATCGTGTGAGCAGGACTGTGGTAGCACAAATGCTTCCACTTGAAGGCCATGAGTACCTTGGACCGTATTTGCAGGCAGAAAAGCTGATGTGGCACCAGTTTCAGAAATAAGGGAGTTTAGCCGGGGATGGCCAGAAGGAGGTTAAATATTGTCCCACAGGGAATCAGCTCTTGGTCCTGAGCACAATCCCTACAGCCACGCCTTCATGATCCTTGCCTACAGTGAGCACATCTCCCTTTTAACCAGCCTGCTGGGTGTCTGTTGGCCTGGAGCAGCAGGATCTGTTACCCGCTGCTTTTGCAGTGTCTCCTGATGCTGTGCAGAGCTTCCAGCATGTCTGGCATATTAGAGAGCTTGACAGGATTGTGGCACCAGGATGTTGCGGAGACTGAAAGTGCAAATGATTTGGAGAAGTGGGCAATGCGGGAAGAGGTGGGCATGCTGCCTGTACAGTGGCCATTAAACAGTGCTCTGGAGCAACCTCTGTCTTGACTGAGCTGCTGTTAGCTGGGGTGTGGGCATTAACCAGGACAAACAAGAGGGGAGATTCGGGTTGGAGATAAGGCAGAAGCTCTTCCCTGTGAGGGTGCTGAGGTGCTGGCACAGGGTGCCCAGAGAAGCTGTGGCTGCCCCATCCGTGGCAGTGTTCAAGGCCAGGTTGGACACAGGGGCTTGGAGCAAACTGCTCTAGTGGAAGGTGTCCCTGCCCGTGGCAGGGGTTGGGACAGGATGAGCTTTAAGGTCCCTTCAACCGAAACCACTCCATGATTCTATGAGAAGGGCTGATGTCAGCATACTCCATTCCTTGTGCTTTTCTCCAGAGTTCCTTGGGAGCTGCTACTAAACGTGGGATACAAACATGTTGATAAATGTGGGATACAAACATGTTGATAAATGTGGGTTAGAGAAAGCTGAAGGCTTGCACGAGAGGCTTGCAGTCTCTCAGCTGATGGAGGTTATCGCACCCTGTACATCCAAAACCAAAGAGCAAACACAATGCATATTGTCTCAGCACACCCCTCTGCTTCCCACTTGGAAGAGCCAATGGGGCTGCCTCAGATTCCCCATGTATGTGCAGCCTATGAAGAGGACCTTGGTGAGGCCTCCTTTCTGTGTTTCCCTTCTGCTTCTGATCAGCACCAGCTACCTCCTCACGCTGCAGAGCGTGCTGTGCTGGGGAGCCTGGCTGGGCTGACCAAGGGCTGCAGTGGGATCCAGGCTGGAACAGCACTGCTGGAAATCCTGAGTCACATCAGTGCCTGAAAGCAGAGTTGGGACCAGGGTGTTATGCGCATGTTTGTATCAACCCAGATCTCTGTCCAGGCTGAGATCAGTTCTTCAGACTGAGAACTTGCGTTTCAAATTTGCCTTCTAAAGTAAATCAGGCCTGCTGAAAATATAAAATGAAAGCAGAGACCACGTGGAAAGGAGCCATGCTTTCCCTGGTGAATTGCCTCAGGGCACATGTTTATTAAAGGCAGAAATAGAGTGGTGGAGATAAGGAACCTGTCTTTCTGCCTGTGGTCCAGTTCCAGTTGCATGAATAGGACGATGGTTATGGTTTATGGGTGGCTCTGCAGACAGCATCAGTGCAAACAGAACAGCTTTGTTGCTGCAGGCCTTTTTGGAACACCCTCTGCCAGCAGGAGCAAAGAGTGCTGCTTGTGATGCTGCTCCTCGCCTTGACCCTTTGGAGCAATAAATAAAGCTCCTGAATGCTCCACGCTGGGCAAGGAGTGAGCTCCAGTTTGCAGCCATGTCTCAGCCTGCAGCTATAACGCATCAATGACAGGACATTGTCCATAGGCATCACCTCTGGCCCTCCTGAGCTTTGGTGCTGCCTGTTCTGGCAGCCTCCTCCGACACAAAGTGCTCTGGAACTACATTGTCCTGCTTCTCCTCTGTGCTGACGCTGGATGAACCATCTCTGGCCCCCCAGCTCCTACAAATGAGCTACAGTTTGCAGCCAGCAATGTTCACACCAGGCTTCACTCACGCTCTGTAGTCAGTTGATTCCTCTCTGCTGATGCATCTTGCAGAAGCTGCTGGATGAAAGCAGGTTACTTGGGAGCTTTGCTTTTCCCAGGATGTGATGTTGGGTTGATCATTGGACAGGAAGGTGATGCAGAGAGCTTGGAACTGCCGTGCGGGGCTCAGCTGCAAAATCCTGGTCTCTTTTTCCCCAGGATTACTTGGAAGAAAGACGAAGTTCATTTTCCCACTGGAGACTGATAGAGTGCGTTTCACCTGTAGGGAAGAGACTTACTGGGATGAAATCCTCTAGGAGAGTACAGGGACATGGTTCTTACTACAGCTAACCAAAAGAGGTGGGTAGAAAGGAGAGGAGCCTTCCTGGGAAGGTCCTGGGCTGTCCTCAGCGGTTAAAGAAAAAGGACCTGAGGGTCTGCAGACACTTTGACTTCTGTCTCTGCTTCTGTTTCTTCCGGATAATGGGGATCCAGACCAGGCCACAGACAAGGAGCATCAGTCCCAAGGACAGGAAAGCCGGGCCACACATTTTGTAGAACTTTTTGTTGTTGCTTTGGATGCAAGTCAGGCTGGTGATGACCACCCCGAAGAGGAAGACGCCTGCTCCAACAGACATGACAATGACCGGCTTGTGGTATATGTTCCACTTGCTTCTGGATGTGTTGGTCCACACAGACTCGCTCCGGGAGCTGATGCAGAGGCTGCTGGCTGTGTTACTGGTCAGCAACTCCTTGGACTGAGGAGACTTCTGACTCCCATCAGGGCTCTTGGGGGGAATTTCCATGGTGACAGGATCTGGAGAGGAGACCTGAGATGGACAAAAGAGAAAAAGCAGAGCAGGGCTAGTGGTGGAGGATGGATTGGGTGCTTTCCATTTGGTCATTAATCAGTGTCAAGTCAAATGAAGGTGGAGAAGTCTTTGTGGGTCACTGTAGGAAGAGAAGAACATCACACCTATGAAAGCAGTGAGATATAGAAATAGGCAACAGGGTTCTGCAGGTAGGCTGGGATGGATGCCCGCAGTGTCCCACTGCCTGCCCATGAACAGTAGGAATCCTGCAGTCCTTGTCCCTGTCCTTAGATCTTCCAGTTCCCCAGCTTCCAGCTCCCACAGGGATTCAGTGGTGGGATCCCACAGATGTCCATTGGAACCCACTACCCTGAGCCTCCTAGGGCTCTTGACTGCTTTCAGGGCAGTAGCAGGGTACTGCTAGCAGGGCTGGTGATGCTGCTTGTATCCCTGGACCCGCTTTCCCTCTCAGATCCCAATTACACCTCAGCACCCTGTGGCATGGTCATGTCTCCCTCTTGCAAGTGGGGAAACTGAGCCATAGGTGTGCTGTGTGGGAGAGCAGAAAGCACCCTCCTATGGACGGGGCACTTCCTTCAGGCCCTGGGGTTTGCTGCTCCTCACTGCCACATCCAGCCTCTGCCTGTCAGCCTTCGGGTCTACACAGGAGCTTCTCATTTCCTATTTGGATGCACAGATGGGAGATGGGGAAATGCTCGCCATACAGGGAAAGTTTCTGCAGCTGGAAGCTGGGCAGGATGCTGAGGGAGGGCTCTTGAGCTCAGTAGCAGGAGCACACCGACAAGCTGTGCCTGCGATGGCGGGGTCAGCAGGGTGGCTTTTCAGCACATTAGTTTTTCACCAACTCAAGGGGGAAATGCATTTTCCCAGAAACAAAGTGCCTTTAGCACGGAGAAAACATTCTGGTAAATGGGAAGGGCTGAGCATTACATTAACCACTATTTCCTTAGGACTCTGCTGAGGAGACAAAGGCAGGAGACTGGATCTAGGAGTGCTCCTGATGCACAGTCAGCCCTGCTGCTGGGAAGCCCAGCAGACGTGAACCCATGAAGGTACCAGGGCTGGGGCTGGGGCTGATTCACACCCAGGAATCATCATTTCTACAAAGCAAACTCCTGCCTGAGCTGCTGGGTTTTTGCCCAGGGGCTCAGTGGTGTCAGCAGGGCTGTGACTGCCCTGTCCACTGATGGACACAGCTGTCCCCACATGGGGATGCTCTGCACCACGCGAGCTTCGAGCCTAAGTGGGCTTGGATCTGAAGCACTTGATCTAAAACTCTGCTTCAGCCCTAGGCATTGTCTTAAGGAAACCTGCTTGTATTTGGCCCATACGGGGCCCAGTGCCTATCTAGGGAAGCTGACGGCTGCGTACCAGCCAGCTCCTCTCTTATTATTCACCCTGTGTCCCCTGCCACCTATTTATTCTGAGAAGAAACATGCAGTTTTCCAGTTGAGCCCCCCCAGCACAGACATTGGTGCAGAAATGCAGATCTGGTGGCATACACGTGTTTTGTGATGTTTCAGGTTTGCCAGATTGGACCAACAAGCAAAAATTGAAAGGTGAGAGTAATGGACATGGTTTGCTTCCTTCCTATCTTTAGCTTTCACCCCTCTCTGTTGAACCAGAAAAGATGGAGCAGAAGAGGAGACACATTTCTGCCATCCTGATATGTCTTCTATAGCACTTGATCAGGAGTGATCAAGCCCTTGACAAGGCAGGTGAGTTTTGTCATAGTAACAAGCTGTGGTTTCCGTTTGCTCTTCCCTTTTGAGCTGCAAGCTGGACTGATGGCAGTGAAGGATGCTGACCCCTTGGTGTTGGAGAAGCAGGAGCTGCCATGAGATGTTACTTTGATGGCTACAGCTGTGCTGGACATTGAGGGGACTGGGCACAACTTCCTCTGCTCACCTCATTGCTCCTGTAAGTTGTGGCTCCAGGCAGCCACAGGCTCCTCAGACAAAACCAGACACTGACAGTGATGTCCAGTCCTGAAGAGACACCGAGGCTGGATTGGCCTCCACCAACCCATTTGCTTTGCTTCCACCTATGCATCTATGCAACCTGCACTGGAGTCAGCCCAGTCCTCCAGAAAACCCATCAGCTCCGCAGAGATGTGCCCAGATCCTGGATAACTTCTTGCTTGTCTGGTGCGTGCAGCCTGTTTGCCATCTGACTTGCTCACAGCATCTCTGGGTTGTGATCCCCCTGTTCCAGCTCAGACCTTTCATGGAATCACAGAATCCCAGACTGGTTTGTGTTGGAAGAGACATTAAAGCCCATCCAGTCCCAACCCCTGCCATGGCAAAGCCCCTCACCAGGTTTCTTGTAGCCCGTTTAGGCACTGGAGCTGCTCTAGGGTCTTCCTGAAGCCTGAAATGTCATGCCAGGTAAGTCAGTGGCGTTTCTTGGCTTTATCCTTGTAACATCCATTGTGAAGTTATTTATGATCAAGCCACTGTATAATTGTAATTTGGCTTTGTGATTGGAAATCTGCTTTGTGCTCTGGAGAAGCGCCCAGATCTCATCTCTCAGCAGGCTAATGCAGCCTGTGCTGCCCCATCTCAGACACCCTGCTCCCTGTCTTGCCCGTGTGCTGCTGCCCTGCCTCCACGCTCAGGGGTACTCTGAGCTCTGCAGAGCATTAACGTCTGGCTCTTGCAGAAACCATCATCTTCCACTCAAGTTTGCTTACACCGGAGTGGACGTTTCCTCCCCTTTTGTTTTCTGACAGTCGCACCCCTCTCACCACAATTCTCAGACATTGACCATTTCTGTAACGCGTCCCGGCAGAGCATGGCTCTGGTCAGACGTTTTCTCACTGTTGGCTAGGGAAGGATTTCACTCCCTGCAAGTGCCTGGGACGTTGTCTGTGAGCACTGCGCGTATCTGCAGTGCTAGGGAGAGCTCATGCAATTTCAGTTCCTGCTCTGCCCATGCTCCATCCCTAATTCATCACATACGCGCTCATACTTGAAGATGTCCGGAGCAGCCTGGCAGGATAATGCTATCAGATTCCTCCCAGGTTTTTAAACCATTATCAGTGTAAGGAGCATGTCAGCAGATGAATGTTCGCTGCCTTGAAAATGCCTCCAGAGCACATCTTGGATTTCATGTCTGGTGTTTGTGCTGCTGCTGCCTCTGAAATCCTGGGCAGCTGCTGGCACTGGAGCCAACGCTGGGGTTTTCTTCCTCCCCTCTCTATAAGGAAGAGCCTTATGGGATTCTGTTTCTCCTCCCTTTGCTCTTCCAGAGCTTTGTGTGCTGATGTTTGGTTTCTGACTCAGAGACCCACTGGGGCACACTTGCTGGTGCTATGGGGACCGCAGTGTCAAGGCAGCAGAGCACGCAGTCAGGTACCTCCTAGACCCTGGGGGCCTTACATGGTGGTGTTGAGGAGAGAGCTTTGGACTGAGAAGTGCCTAAGGGGTCTGTCCTGGGTCCTTCAGCCCATCCCACCCCAGGTTCTGGGATGCTGCAGTTGTGGTCAGAGCTGCACTAAAAGTGGAACAACAACCCGATCTGAAGGGTCTGGTCCTGTGCAGAGACCTGCGTCCTCCTGACCATGCAAGAGCTGGATTTGTTCTCCCAGTCCCGTTAGCCTGACCATCTCATTTTCATTTGGGTGGCAGCCCCGATTCTATGAGCCCTGACTCTTTGTACTATGGACTATGGAGGACTGCATCCAGCTCTGGGGGCAACAGCACAAGAGGGATGTGGAGCTGCTGGAACGAGTCCAGAGGAGGCCACAGAGATGCTGCAAGGGCTGAAGCAGCTCTGCTCTGGAGCCAGGCTGAGAGAGCTGGGCTGGGTCAGCCTGGACAAGAGAAGGCTCCTGAAGGGGAGACCTTAGAGCAGCTCCAGTGCCTAAAGGGGCTGCAGGAAACCTGGAGAGGGGCTTTGGACAAAGGCCTGTAGGGACAGGAGAGGGGAATGGCTTTAACCTGCCAGAGGGGAGACTGAGATGAGCTCTTACGCAGAAGCTGTTCCCTGTGAGGGTGCTGAGGCGCTGGCCCAGGGTGCCCAGAGAAGCTGTGGCTGCCCCATCCCTGGCAGTGTTCAAGGCCAGGTTGGACACAGGGGCTTGGAGCAAGCTGCTCTAGTGGAAGGTGTCCCTGCCTGTCGCAGGGGTTGGGACTGGAAGACCTTTACGGTTCCTTCCAACACAAAACATTCCATGGTTCTATTAAGCTGAGCGTGCTGGGGCTGGAGACTGTTCCTGGTGGGGGTGGGTTCTGCCCTGCTCATGGGGAGGTGGGATGTGGGACAGAGCCCTGCTCCCTGTGAGCTGCGAGGGCAGGACCCAGCGCTGGGAGCTCACTCACCATTCCGAGCCTCTGCTGTCCCGGCTGTCCCTGGTGCGTAGCTGCTCACTGCAGGACGTGGGGCGGGCAGCAGCACTGAACATCCCCTGAGCTCCTCACGGAGGAACCCAGCCACTGGCTCCTGCAGGCACCTCAGGGGCTGCTCAGAGCATCCAGCTTCCTGCTGCTGTGTCAGCCCCAGGGCTGGATCCTGAGTGGGCTCTGCTCTGGGAGGAGACAGGGAGAGTTGTGCGGTGCCAGGCATCAGTGCTCACACCCATCCTCTCTCCTCCCATCCCCATGTCCCTGCTGCTCGCAGTGTGGAGCGCACTGGCAGTGGCTCTGTAAGCTGTCCCAGCACACTGGCTGCCCTGCTCCAAGACCGGGGGTGGAGGAACAATGAGTCGGGAGGTCTCATATCACCCACAAACCCCACCAGATCATGGGTATAAACTGAGATGCAGCCAGTGTCCATTTGCTGGTGCAGCAGAGCTGGGTTGGGCCCAGCCAGGCATCCCTTAGAGCAGCTTTCCAGCATCGCCTGGAGTTTAGGCAGTCCCAGCAACGCGCACAGGGTCATGCTGAGCAAAAAACCTCTGCAAGTTACTTCTTGAGGCGCAGCAAGGGGATGACCCCGGCCTTGCTGTGCTGTAGCCCCTCTCCTTTCCCACCACCCTAGACCCAAACCCATGGAAACCCATCCTACTTACGTTGAGTGGTGAGGGATAGCTGCCACTGCACCGGCAGTGGGACGGGCTGCAGCAGAAAGTCCCACTCTCCTAAGCCAGGCTCACCCCAAACCTCACATCCCTCTGGATGCTGTCTAAAGTGCTCTGTTGAGTCTAATAAACAATGGAGCACATCCCAGCTCTGATGATCTCACCAGACTATCAGTATATTGTTTAACTCTTTGTTTCCCTGCCTCGGGCCCCTGCAAAGCTGTCTTCCAGGCAGCTTGAATGGGAGGGTGCTATAGGAGCCTGCAGTCTGGGAGGCAGTGCAGTGGTGTGCCAGGGTGGGTTGGTGCTTGGAGCAGGGATCTAGGATTGGGGCTGTCGCTGATCCACACTTGGATCATCAGCAAGTTCCTGACTCACATCTGGACTGCAAATTCTGCACTGTCCAAGCAAGGGTCGTAGTGACTGCAAATTGCTCTGAGGCTCCTCCGTGAGACATTACAGGAATGCAAGATATGAGCAATCAGCTATTAATTAGCATCCTGACTCCATTACAAGGAGAGGGATGGAAGAGGAAGGTGGTTCTGGCATGCTGCCTTCTTTCATGGACCCACAGCCAAACTTTAATACCCTCTGACATCAGTGTGAATCCACTTGCTGCAGGGAAGAGATCCAGCCCAACACAGACATTACTGGCATCCAGGGCCAGGTTCAAGCATCCATGGGGCTGCCTCCATCCCCAAGGGATCTTTGTTGGGTTGATGCAGTAAGTAATGGTACGTAAGCTGCACCATGGACCTGGCCAAGGAGAGAGATGGAATGGGATGGGATGGGATGGGATGGGATGGGATGGGATGCGATGGGATGAGCAAGCAATTGTGGAGCTCTCATGGGGATGGACATGACCCACAGGGGTAGTGAGCTGGGTGCAGAGCATCCCGTTTGGCTGGAAGGGGAGGAGGAGGGTCCAAAGGGACTGTGGGTCAGGATGGGGGGAAACCAGGTCCTACAGGTGTGGGGAGCTGAAGCAGGAGCACCAGAGGCTGCCAACATGGGGTCCTTCAGCTCAGCTCTGTATAAACCTCTGGCCAGTGTTTGGTGGACATGGGACAGGCTGTGGAACGCTTCAATAAGAGGCAGCCAGGGCAGCAGGCACACAGGCAGAGAGGTGGGATGAGTTTAGCATCCTCGCCTGTGATCTGTCCTCCCCTCTTGATGGGAGCTGGATGAGCACAACAACCAAGCCCTGGGTAATGGGGTGAGCTCCATTCCCACTGATCTGGGAACAGCAGCCGAAGGAGCCACATGCTTTTGGGGGTGTTCAGGGAGTATTTATTTGAACACATGAAAAGATTCTTTAGAACTGGGAGAGTTGTGTGGATTTGAGCTCCCTCGTGGAGGTCCAAGGGGTAAATTCTTCAGCCTAAAGGAGCAGTTGAGGTAAAATAAGTAAAAACAGAGGTGGAAAGGCTTCATTTCATCACCTGCAGCAGGATGCGTTTCACACGCTGGTTCTGCACCATCTCCAGGCTGAACAGAACTTCTGCAGTGCTGGGGAGTATGCGGCCCTGTGCTTCACCAGCTACCCCATCACACGGTCCGATTCAGTTCATCCCAACCCAAACTTGCCCCATGATCCTTGCGGTGCCCCTGGCACCTCCTTGCTGCCTCAGGACCAAGCTCTGGAGGCAGAGAGCAGGCAGCGGCCAGGTCATGGGCAGGAGCGGCTTTTGATCACTGAATGGGTTCGGTGGGGCGGGACCTTAAAGCTCCTCCAGTTCCAACCCCTCCCGCGGGCGGGAACACCTTCCACTGGAGCAGCTTGCTCCAAGCCCCGTCTCACCCCGCTCCTCCCGCCCCGGCACCGCCGCTCCGCGGGCTCTTGCTGCCACCTCCTGGGGACGGGGCTGTGGATGCGCTGGGACCGCGGGGCAAGGAGCAGCCCCCGAGCCCGAGGGGGCAGAGCATCACCCGCAGCGTGTCACTGACCCGCGCAGGCGGACAGAGCTCCAGGCACCTCCAGGCTCAGGAAGTGGAAACCTCCCCGTGGTCCGGCTTGCAGAGGTGCCTGGACACGGTGTCGGGGTGATGCGGCTCCCAGTGTGTCATGGAGGGCTGTGTCAGCTGCAGCACATCCCTCTCTGGGGACCCCTATTGCCCTCCACTGCTCACCACGGCCTGGCCACAGCTCCACGGCAAGCACAAAAGGTGAAAAGGGATCTCGTTCACCTGCCAGACCCTTTGGACAGTGAGATCTGGTTAAGACACAGTGACAGCAAATGATAAGAAGGACATGGAGCTGTGGGAACAAGTCCAGAGGAGGCCATGAGGATGATGAGGGACTGGAGCGCCTCCCATATAAAGACAGGCTGAGAACATTGGGGCTGTTTAGCTTGGAGAGGAGAAGCTGCGTGGAGACCTCAGAGCAGCTTCCAGTGTCTGAAGGGAGTTACAAGGATGCTGGAGAGGGACTCTTCATCAGGGACTGTGGCGATAGGACAAGGGGTGATGGGTTCAACCTGAAACAGGGGAAGTTCAGGTTGGATCTAAGGCAGAAATTCTTCCCTGTGAGGGTGCTGAGGCGCTGGCACAGGGTGCCCAGAGAAGCTGTGGCTGCCCCATCCCTGGCAGTGTTCAAGGCCAGGTTGGATGGGGCTTGGAGCAAGCTGCTCTAGTGGAAGGTGTCCCTGCCCGTGGCAGGGATTGGAGCTGGATGAGCTTTAAGGTTCCTTTCCAACAGAAACCACTGTGTGGTTCTATTAAATTGAGTGTTCTGGGGCTGCAGGGCTGGGTAGGGGAGGCAAGGAGCACGTTGCTTTTGGTTTTGGCTGCAGAAGTGTCACAGAGCTCCCCTGGGCAGTTGGAACCTCAGCCCCTGGGAGGCTTCAAGAATACGGGAGAATCAGCTGCAGGCACCCAATGCAGGCAGTGAAAGCAGATTGTGAATAAAGCTGATCCCTTCGTCTTCTACAGGGCCGAGTGTGGCGGGAGAGACAGACAACCAGAACTGAGCTCAGGGGTGTGCGAGCATGCAGGGTCTGTCCGCAGGCACCACTGACTCACACAGTGATTGGCTGCTCTAAGCAATGCCCCTGGCTTCCATGGGCCCCAGCAAGCCCACCCTGGGGTCTGTAAGACTGACAAAGAGACAGTCAGGAGGGACTTGTGGTCAGAGCAGGGCACGTTTCTGTTCAGACCCCAGCTCTGCCTGAAATGACATGAGGAGGTCCCTTAATCTGGGTAAATGCATAAACCCAAGGGTTTTCCTTCATTTTGCTCCATGGAAGAGGGCAGGGACCTGCTCAGCAAGTAGCTGGGCAGGGAGGAAAGCAAAGCTGCTCTGCTCCTGGCTGTCTGCTGTGCATTGTATCCAGAGTGGGAGATAGGATGCACCCACCACCCTCCCCATACCTCTGTCTTCAATGGGAGACTCTTTATGCTGCTACAAAAGCATCTGCCCTGCCACAGCCCCTGCTGGTGGGAGAGGAGACCATCTTCCCAGGCGTATGGAGCTGTCACAGGGGATGGCCCGGACAAGGAAGCGGTCACATGCTGGATGGAGCTGTGCTCAGCAGAACGATGCTGCTGGGGACGAGCACAGCGCGATCTGGGCCCATCGCTGGCTCTTGCGGCAGTAGATGGTGCTGTTGCCCAGTCCAGGACGCTCCTGGTGCTTGTAGCCGCACAGAGGCAGGTGAAATACAATCAGGCATCTTCCAGAGTGCTGGGTCTATCCCCGGCCTCTACCACATCAACCTGCACCCCAACAAGCGTTTTACAGGCACTCTTATCCTCTCAAACCCGACGATGCACCTGCAGGGCACTGCTTTTACGGGGCTGGCAGGATGCAGGGCTCTGCTGTGTGGTCCTGTGCTAGACCAGCATCCCCAGCCCAAGTGTCCCAGGCAGAGCATCCTTCTCCCAGTTGTTTGTCTCATGGCAAACAGAGCTTGCATGGTCCAAAGAGTCGCCAGGGAGCCTTGAGCAGGCTCGGTGGCAGTCACACATCACCTTCCTCCCCTGGGATGCCACTGAAAGCTCACCTCCATGAGCATGTGCGGAAGCTCTGAAGTGTGTGGTCAGCATGGCTGGGGCATTGCTTTTCCTGAGCAATATCATGGCAGGTCTTGATTCCTGGCTGGAGCAGCTCTACATTGGCACCTATAGCACACCCAGGCCCTGTGGCTTCAGCACCTCTGAGTGAGAGACCTGGCGCTGCAGGGCTTGTGAGGCTGGGTGCAGGAGTAAGCCCCTGGGCAGGTCTTTGGTCATGGCACAGCTTGACCCAGAGGTGGATGGAGGGTTTTGACATGTTTTTTCCTTGGCTGTAGCAATGAGCAATGAAGGGATCTGATGCATCCTCCAGCATTTTCCACAGCCCACAGCTTTCCTAGGCCTTCAGGACAAAGTCAACTCCAGCTGACCACACAGGAGCCATGCAGAAGGATGGGGAGAGCTGTGTCAAGCCGAGCTGTTCATGGTGTGGAGGAACCCAGCCAGAAAACCTGGCATGGGGATGGGGCTGGAGAAAAGCATGGCAGGAACAGCCCATCATTGTTGCAGGAAGGGTTTGGAGGACCATGGGATGAGTCTACCAACAGTGCCAGGTTGTGCCTGTCTTCATGGCACCAAATGCAGTAGAGGGGCTGCAAGGAGAGGGAAGACAAAGGTGTCACCAGCCAGCAAGTGATGGAAGGAGACACTTGCCAGGAAGGGGATATAAGCCCCAACCTTCTTCTTAAGGGGCAACCGAGGGCAGGTCAAGGCAGTGTCCTTGCTGTAGCTGAGCAGAGTGTGTGTTTGAGGGTGAGCTGATGCACGACGCTGCATTTTCCCGGTTCAGCAGCTCAGATGTGCACTCTGGACCCTCACCAGCCCATGGGGAAGTGTTCGTTCAGTTTGAATTACTACGGGGGGATAGATAACAACACTGTAATTAGGTTTGCACCTTTGGAATCTCGTATTTCGTTTGCAGCTTGAATATTTATGCAATCACAGAGCTCAGCACGCCCCAGATCTCCACATTAGTTATTTATTGCTGTTCAGCAGTGCCTGCAGTTGTTAAATCACTGCTGTTTTGACAAAAAAATAGGTATAAAAATCCCACCTCAAGCCCAGAAATTATTTTTCCTCCTCTCCCCCACGCTTCGAGCCCTTACCTTGGCTCCTTTCTAGTTAGAAGCCCTGGGGATCTGTTAGCTCCAAATTCATGATGTGTTGTACAAACCCACACCATTTGTTTCTCTGAAGGAAAAAAAGCCATGGGCAGAATGGGAACTGGGGATTTCCTGCTGAGCAGCTTTGAACCCAGGTTACTGCAGTGGTAGATTTCAGGCCTGGACAGACAAAGTGTCCCTGTTGGTACAGGGTTGGGTCCCTGGGAAATTGGGCCCCTGAGCATTGTTGGGAAAGCTCTGCCAGAGGGAAAAGTCTCATCTCCCATGGAGGCACCAGTAACCTCAGTGTGATAACAAATTCCAGCAGCACCAGTTCCTGTCGTGGAGCTGGGTACCAGGTGTTGGGCTCTGGAGGAGTGAAGATGATTGCCTTGATCCACTTCTACTACTTCAGTGGTTTATGCTACTTCGGTAGCATAAATGCAGCCGGGTGGCAGTGGTGAGAACTGAGACAGTCTCACTGGGGAGGACAGGAGGTTTCCCTGCCTCCTCCTTGCTGCTGTGTGATGTGGCTCCCCCAAGAACAGGAGGCACAACAGGCTGCAGGGCTCCCTTCCAGGCTCCAGTGGGTGCTCAGTGCAGGGATGCTGTGTTCAAGAAGAAGCAAAGCTGGAGGAGGATCAGCCACGCTGAGACCAAGATGGATATAGTCAGGGATGAGGAACGAGCTTGCTTGGTCCTCCAGCTCCAGCCGATGTTCTGAACTGGGCTACTCCATGTCCTACTCTGCACCTCACTCCATGCCCACGGAGTAGGATGCAGCTGCCTTTTTGCAATGAGGAATCTTCAGTCCCAGTGTTGTGATGTTTGTGTAGCTTCCCAAGCAGAATTATCCTCCGGGATTCCTTGGTCCCTATCCTCTCCCAAGGGCAAGGAGGCTCATATGGTCTCACTTGTTGGCCACAACCCCTCTTACCCTGCTCATCCATTACTATTATTTGTGCAGGGTACGGAGCAAGCAGCCTGTGCAAATAGAGAGCGTTTGTGTCCGGGATGATTTCTATTTGGAAAAACTTTGTACATGGATTAGGGATTAAAAGAAATTTATATGACTATTGCCCACTTCAATTAGATGAGGGCACTAGAGCCCATTGCTTGCTCTTGGCTAAGTGGGCTGCGGAAGGACGTGGCTCCTTCAAAATGTCTCATGTATTTATCTTTTTAATCGCCTCTTTAAGCATACCTGGTTTATTGCTCTATCGATTGACCAGAGCTTTGAATAATCAATATGGCTCTAGGAATTCAGTGGGAATGACAGAATTGCAATTAAGTGGACTACGTGGAGAGAGTTTTAACCCATCTCCTTCATTAATGAGGTCACTTTTTCAAGTGGTTCCCAGGAGCCTTTGGGAACAAGGTTGCAATCCATTGTAATCCCTGGAGATGTTTTTTCTCTCTCCTCCTGCAAACTTGTCTCAGTCTCCCTGCCCTGTGCTGGTGACCTTCCTGTGTCCTCTTATGCCTTCCTTGTGCAATGCAGAACAGGACCAGAGCTCCTGTGCAGGTGTCAGGGACTCTTCTTTTGTGCGGGCCACATCCCTGGCCCTGGGTACACACCACATGGGGCAGCACTGATGGAGTCAGCCCTTTGTCCTCCTCCTGGGGAGATGCTTTCTTAGGCCCTGGAGAGGCAGTGGCTGCTGGCACATCTGCAAGGTGTACGTGAGCTGTGATTTCAAAAGGGCTCAGATCTCTCTGGTTATGCAAGTTTATTCACATGCTTGTTTGAAAACAGGATGTGCCTGGCCAGCTCTGGATCCCATAGACCAAGGCACAAACTGTGTCGGGCGAATTCTGGTCTGGGAGCAGAAAAGAGGCTGCTTTACCTGCTGGGTGTGCTGATGGGTCGTGCTGCACTTTGTCAGGACTTGACGCCCAGCTCAGGGCTGGGTCAGACCCAAGCTCTGGAGGAGCATTTCTCACAGACTGCTCAGAGCAACACGCTGCCGCTGCTCACAGATCCTCCGCAGATGAAAACCCAGGCACCAGCACATCCCATGGCTCCTTGGGCCAGTTGAGCATTTAGGGAAGAGTGATTCATGCTTGTATTTGCAAATAAACACATGATGTCTTCGCTTGCACTTCGCAATATGTGCATTGCTCAGGTAGGAAGAAAACTGCTGATGGCTCACAGAAAGATTTCCAGAGCATGAGCATTTTACCTACGCTCTGTGCTCGCTTGTCCAAAAATCCTCACCAAGGACCATTATTCATCCTTCCCTTATATAAAACTTTGCTCCCCTCTTTCTAACAAGGACCAAAAAATACTGTTTTAGGCTTTCTCAGTGAATTGCTCATGATTGAAGAAATTGGTTGGGAACACTCTAAGATGCTGAGAAGTCTCTGTATGAAATATTGAGTAGTACTTAAGAAAGTCAACTGCACTGAGGTATTTGTGCTGCAGAAGTGGGACTGGTCGAAGAATGACAATTAAAAGGAGACAGAAGGAGGAAGTGACTGATGACTCATGAAGAGCAAATGGTTTCAGCTGGGCCAAGCTGAGATGAGTTGAGTGTCTGGGTCAAGCTGGGCAATTGCCTTCACCTGCTTTGTGATGGCGCAGTGCTGTGGATAGTCATGCGCTTCACTGGTAAGACAGAAGTAACAATATACTTTATTGATATAAAGTAGTGAATTAAGAAAGTTCAGTGGTAGATGTAGCAGTGGTTTAGCAAGATCCGATGTCAAGGCCCACCTGATTATTTACTGCAGAGAGGACAGGGTCAGGCAAAGCTCAGGGAGATCTTCCTGTGGATAATGAGGTTCAGAAAGGATCCCCTTGCTTTCTAAACTCCTCAGAGTGGAGTTCAGGTGTGTCTGGATCCACTCCTACTCATAGACTTGGTCAACAGTTCATGACTAAAGGATTCTATATGCACAGCCCTTTATATCACTAAGGTAAGATTCCAAAGTTTATCATGCTATTAATCACTTCTGGAGGGTCTGGTGTGGGAAGGAATCTCAGCCTCAAGGAGTAACCCTGAGCAACATCCTTGCTCAAGGGGAGATCCTGGTGTGCAGTCCGCAGCCATGCAGGAGCACTCAGCGGGCCCTGGGCTGTCAGATGACTGACTTAGGACAAGGGGTAATGGGTTCAAACTTAAACAGGGGAAGTTTAGATTGGATATGAGGAAGAAATTCTTTACTGTAAGGGTGATGAGGCACTGGAATGGGTTGCCCAGGGAAGTTGTGAATGCTTCATCCCTGGCGGCGCTCAAGGTGGGGTTGAACATAGCCTTGGATGGCATGGTTTAGTGGGAGGTGTCCCTGCCCATGGCAGGGGGGCTGGAACCGGATGATCTTGAGGTCCTTTCCAGCCCTAACTATTCTATGATTCTATAATTCTATGTTTGCATAGCAGCAAGATGTCTGGGTCACCGTTCCAGACAGCCCTGGGCTCACAACACCACTGCTGGTTATGGCTTTAGTATGGGGAATGAGTGGAAGCGCACCACCATGGGCCATTCTGAAGTGGTGGTTTCTGTAAGCAAGGGCTCGAGAGGTGTCAGTAGACATGCGGTGACAAGAATCTTTAGATTTGATGTACTGATTTTGCCCTTCTAGCATTGTTGGGCCAAGAACATTGTGCCATACAAGAACACCGAGCTGATGGAGACCCACACTTCATCTGTAGTCCTGGAAAGGATGGTTTTGCGCATAGAGCAGCCTTTGGTCTGTACTCAGGGACCTACTTTATGCCAAGGTCTTGTACTGGAAAAACTCATCCCCATAAGTGCTGCACCCTTCTTAAACTTAATGTCTGATTTGGCTTCAGCAGAAGTGGGATCTCTTGAGTCCTGGCCCAGCTGCTATCCAAGCATCCTGCAGTCCCTGCACAAGGTTCGAGGTGCTTTTCTGGAGAAGCCAAACCATGCATTGCAGTGTTGGTGGCCTTGCTTCCTGCCTGGCATAGAAGACCCTGCCCAGGTCCTGCTTTGAAGGGACACAGCTTGTAGGACACAGTTACATCAGAGTGATGATAACTGCTTTGCCTCTGATACATTATTCCCTTCCCCGGACAGTGAGAACTGATGTAATCATCACAGTTCCTACTGCTCTGGCAGACTGACATAATTAAACCAAGAGAGCTGCTGCGTGCTGACACAATTTTGAATGGGAAGAGCTGGTGAGAATCTGAGCAGCAATAACAACAAATATTCATGTAAATACTTCATTTATTAAAATTCTTCCTGAGTGACTTCCAAGTCCCTGGTGCTCACTGATGGCCATCAGAGGATTAACTAAAGGCAATGGAGATGTTTGCATATATATTGTGCAGGCACACACTCCCTCCATTTGAATGACAACATGGGTGATAAATGGCACGTATTTAAATCCATAGTGGTTGTGGAGAACCAATCCACCTCTCCAGCTCCTTTCGGAAATTAACTGTGTCAAGGAAGGCAGCTCTGAGGGAAAGGCAAGCACAGGCATGGCTGGGGAAGGACAAGGGCTCCAGCCCCAAGGATCTGTCTGCGGCCAGGGGAGGTGCAGCCTGGCCCAAAGCAGGACTTGGCTGGGGCGGTGATTCCCAAGTGGGAGCACTATGAACATCCTCTGCTGGGAAGTGCTGCTGAGTCAGGATAACTCAGGGTAGGAGGGAGTGCTGGTGGCTGGTTGGCAATTCTCTGGCTTCCCCTTTCTGATGCTGACCCTGTCTTTACCCTTTCCTGCTTTTTTAGAACATCATAGAATCATAGAATAGTTAGGGTTGGAAAGGACCTTAAGATCATACAGTTCCAACTCTGCTGCCATGGGCTGGGACACCTCACACTGCACCATGTCACCCAAGGCTATGTCCAACCCGGCCTTGAACACTGCCAGGGATATAGCATTCGCAACTTCCCTGGGCAACCCATTCCAGTGCCTCACCACCCTTACAGTAAAGAATTTCTTCCTCATATCCAATCTAAACTTCCCCTGTTTCAGTTTGAGCCTGTTACCCCTTGTCCTCTCACTACAGTCCCTCATGAAGAGTCCCTCCCCAGCATCCCTATAGGCCCCCTTCAGATATTGGAAGGCTGCTATGAGGTCTCCACGCAGCCTTCTTTTCTGCAAGCTGAACAGCCCCAATTTTCTCATCCTATCTTCATACAGGAGGTGCTCCAGTCCCCTGATCATCCTCGTGGCCCTCCTCTGCACTTGTTCCTGCAGTTCCACGTCCTTTTTATGTTGAGGACACCAGAACTGCACATAGTCCTCCAAGTGAGGTCTCACGAGAGCAGAGTAGAGGGGCAGGATCACCTCCCTCGACCTGCTGGTCACACTCCTTTTGATGCAGCCCAGGATATGGTTGGCTTTCTGGGCTGCAAGCGCACACTGCAGCCGGCTTATGTTCATCAAGGCTTATGTTTTCCATGTGTTTACAGTTTTGTCATCTCAGATTTCCACTTCTCCCTCTTCATTTCCTCTATTTCTAACATGCAACAGTGAGAACCATGTGGAAACCAAAAGCAGGTCAGTGGGACAAATTAATTCTCTCTGTCCTCTGTGCTAAGACTTTGTGACAAGTGGCTAATCATCTTTGATTCCTCTGGTACTGCTGCTAATAACATTAGCCACGATCAGCTCATTTAGCTCATCTATGGATTCAATATCTAATTCAACAGCACACGAGAAGAGAACAGGCAGAACGGGGAGCAGTAACTCTTTTTTCACGTGCTTGCACTTTTCTGAAGCTTTTCACAATGACCTTCTGAAATGAATTTATCAGTTGTAGGAATATGTGACAGGTTTTTGCCTCGGGGTCCCTGCTGATGAGTAATAACAGCTCTTGCTTTCCAGTAAAGGGCAAGGCAAAGCAACCTTTCTTGCTGCCCTAGGAATGTCTGGCTGCGTGCAAGCAACCTCTTCTCCCTTTTCATCTTGTGTGGAGCAGGATGAAACTTGTTATTTGCCCATCTCTACCCAGGTACCTCACCTCCCATGGATTGCAAAACTTCTAATTCCCCTTCGTGTTGGTCCGCAACCAACACCTTCCAGAGCAAGCTGTGTCCTGGGGCTGTGCCCACCTTCACTTTGCCAGAGCAGCTACATGGTGGGTCTGAGATCCGCAGTCTGCACCAGGCATCCTGTGATGAGGATAACACTAAGCCTATTTCAGCTCCAAATGGATCCATTGTGTCTGCTCTACAGAAGCAGCTATAAATACACAGCCCTGCTCGCATGCTGTTTCCCTTGTTTGCATTTTTAATTGTTGTGGCAGCTGTGGCATTTCTAAATACCATAGTGGGATCTGTGTGACGGGGACGTGCTGGGACGATGTCTGACTCCAGTCCCTTCATGCCAGGGAGACAGCTCCCAGCGTGCTCAGGTCATGGCCACTGCCCTTGGGCTTCAAGAGGAGGAGGATTTGAAACAACAGAAAGAATGGGATCATTTGGCAGATGCAACTGTCCCTGTCCAGTCAGACCTCAGCTGTGGCATCTTTTTATCCATTTGGATATAAAGACCAGCCTGATACATCTTTCCTGCTTGCTTCAGACCCAGGGGCCTTTTCATGCTGGTCTACATAGAATCATAGAACCCAGCCTGGTTTAGGTTGGAAGGGGCCTTTAAGCTCACCCAGTTCCAACCCCTGCCATGGGCAGGGACACCTTCCACTAGAGCAGCTTGCTCCAAGCCCCGTCCAACCCGGCCTTGAAAAGGTCCTTCAAAGGAATTTTCTTTGCCAGCCACAGCCTGTGCTGTGACTGTGATGGGTTGTTTCTGTGGTGCTGAGGTCTTGAAGCACACCTGAGACCCC
This sequence comes from Amazona ochrocephala, assembly GCA_039720435.1. NCBI lineage: Eukaryota > Metazoa > Chordata > Aves > Psittaciformes > Psittacidae > Amazona > Amazona ochrocephala. Next base: position 83,720,645 of record CM077879.1, read on the forward strand.
TGATCTCCCAGCCCCACCTCATAGCTTGTGAGTGGGGTTTGCATGGGTGTTTTTACTCTTCCAAGGGGACAGGTTACCTATTCCAGGGAGGACCATAGCCCAGACAGCCTAGCTCAGACCTCTCCTATGGGCACGACCTACCAAGCCAAGGGTCTGTCCATGGGGCAATGGGCTGCAAATGTGAAGGGATAGTGGGGCCAAGTTGTCCTTCCTTTCCCTGGAAGTGTTCACACACCATGCAGACGAGGCCCTCAGTGCCATGGGTTAGTGGTGGCCTTGCCAGTGCTGGGAACAGTTGGACTGGATGAGCTTAAATATCTTTTCCAGCTGAGTTGATTCTGTGACTCTATGATTCTACGCCTCCAGCCTAGAAGAGGAGCAATGTCTAATGCGCTGTTCCTGGCTCTGCTTAATGGTTTAGCGAAGTTTTCTGTTTTCCCAGTGCAACTGCTCAAGGCAGAAGAATCATTGTGGGGATTTAGTCCTGCAGCAAAGCCTCATGTCTCCGCAGGGGTTCCAATGCACTGGGAACTGTGCTCGCCTCCCTGATCATGCATGTGGAAACAGAGCCATTCCAGTTAAACAGAACCAAATCATTTTAGCCCAGCTGCCATTTGGGGGCAGTTAATGAATCATACTCCAGCCCAAATGAATGCTCTGCTCCCACATGGTAAACAGGAGCACACATTAACCTTGAAGTGATGAGTCCTCGGCAGACCACTGCAGAATTGGTTTTTCTTGAGCCAAGCTTCCCGTGCAGTAAGGAAAGTTCCGGTACATAGATCCTGCTATTGGCAAAGCGGGCACCAACATTAGGCTCTTTGATTTGTGATATCTCACGGGCATCACAAAGCAAAGTCTGAAGCAGGTTGGAGGAGCCTGGCAGAGTTGTTGTCAATGCGGATGGACCACTGTGAGAGCACAGCAGCTTTACTGGATAAGGACCAATTGTACGGATGTTGTTGGCTCTCTAAGAAAACAATTTTATGTCTTCGCCCTGATTTGGCGATTCACACGTCAGGTCACGTTCTTACTCCGACCTCTTTATCTCAATCTAGTTACCCATCCTTGTGTAATGAGAACTGGTTAAGAATGTATTTCAAAATGTGGGCAATGCCTTCAGTTCCAGGCTCGGCAGCAACTTCACATCAATTTCTCTCTATCAGTGTTCATCATAGAAAAGATAAAATGTAGCATGAAGTAAGGCACTGACCTACATTAATGAGTACTCTGAAAACACAATCCATGAGCTCTCCCCGCTGGGGGCACTGAAGAGAATCAGAATCTCTTTTATTCTGTAACCAAATTTAACAGCCAAAGTTCAGAGCTGATGATAAGGCAGAGCTTTTAACCAAAGTCCTGCAAATGTGTGGGAACGGTGATAGAAATATAATTAATACTTATTCTTTATGAAATGAACGAAAAGTGTTTTCTGAAATTCAAAGTAAGCAAAGGCGCACTGTCATGGTGGAAGACATAACAGGTTGGATGAATCTTAATTGTGGTCAATTCCATTGAACTGACTGGCCAAGCTATTACATTTGGGAGAAAATTGTACCTACGTCTCAGACATACTTTTGAGAAGCATCTCCCAAGAAAATTTGTTCTTTAGATCCTCTTCTTTGCATGCAGGAAAACCATAGCAATGAGTGCAGTTTGCACTACTGCTCCTAGTAGTAGTGGTCACTGCAAGAGACTATGGAGTCACACCATGTAGACCTGCAGTCAAGTATGTTTTAGCTGCCCAGCTGCATATCCTGCATCCCAGGCTGATGTGAAAGTCCTGTGCTGAAATGTAGACATTGCCCACTGACAGCCTTGTTCCTCATACCTACTGGATTGATGCTAAGTCAGTGTGGAGTTTTCATACCTCCTGATTACAGGTGTACTATCTATACCTCCATTATTTTGAAGGTGGAGATCTGCTACCCTACATCGATTCATGCTGCTCGCACAGTGAGCACCGCTATGCGAACAGAGTGGGATGGAAAGAGTGGCAAAACTGCTGGGTTATGATTAAGTTTGTCCCTTAAACTTGAGCATCAAGCAGGGAAGCAAAAGGAGCAGCTCGTTTTAAAGAGATTGGGCATTGCTTGTCTTGGGAGTTACATCTGAGGAGGGAAAACAAAACATCAGTTCTCCTCTTGGGAGAAGAAAAAAACTTCAGGCCTGTAAGGGAGCCTACAAAGGAGAATCAGCAGTGTTATCCTTCAGACAAAGCATCTCAGCCTGGACCAGGTCGGGATCTACCTGACAGGACCTGCATCAGCCCAAGTCTAAACATGAGGATATGTTTGTAGCATTGGAGATACATAACCTCTCTGGAGGTACCTCTCTGGAGGTCTGTGTCCCCCTGCTACAAGCTCTTTCATCACCTTTTTGTTTTCAGCTTTCTTTGCTAATCACATAGGAGCATGTTGCTCATGGCTGGGTGCAGAGAGAAATGGGCAGAGCTGGGGAGCCTGGTGGCACAGTCCTGTGAGCCCAGCAGGACATAGTAAGAAACAACCCCTGAGTGGTTGGAAGGAAGGGATGATGCTTTTAATAAAGTGCACATCCCCAGTGTTGGATGAAACAGAAAGGCCCCCATGGGATTTAATTGTAGGCAAACCTCAAAAGAATGGCCGTTAATTTTCTCCGATCTCATGACATACAATTTTCCACTAAAATGAAAGCTTTAATAATGCTACCCATAAACTTTATGTGTTCTGTAGCAGCCCAGGAAATTACAATTATCTTGTACTTGCAACAGAATGGGTAATCCCATCCACAGGAAAAATGTCATCTTGTGAAAAGGTTCCCAGCCAAAAGCCATCATTACTGTATCGTGTAATTTATTAGCTTGTAGTTAACACAGGGCCATGATCACTTTGGTAAGGGTTAGGGCTTTGAGAGGGGAATTTTAATGCTCTCCTAATGGAGCCTTGCCTGTGCATTAACCCTTTTTGTACGGGTTGTGGCTCTCGCCGTGGCAGTGGCGAGGCTCCATGTGGAAGGGGGATGCTCCTGGGATGAAAGTCCTGCATCCCCATTGTGAGCCGCAGAGGTGGCTGCTTTTCTTGGCATCAATACGATAAGGAGCTTGGTGTCAGGACAGGCATTCTGACAGCACCGACGTGAAACCTGCTCTATAATTGAAGACCGTTTTCCTCTCCTTCTCGCTGCCTTTCCTGGGAAGACTGCACCCCTGCAAGCTGTCCTGTTCCTCCGTGTCGCTAGGTGGAGATCTTTAGTTGTCCACTAGCTCCGGGCTCAGTCTGCGCGGTCCAGATTTGCACAGAAACTCAACGGATGCATTTTCAGATGCTCCTTCAGATCTTTAATTTTCCTCCGGGATATACAGCTCTCTGTGCCGAGAACATATGGGCTGACAGGAAATAGGTCTTTTTGTGGTTCCACTTTCAGAACATTCCGTGTCTGATTTTTATCATTTATTGACTGATGAGAATGAAAACACTTGAAGGAAGATTTGCCGTAACAAACTAATGAAAAGTAAACGAGAGCATAAACAACGAGTGTGAGCAGCTCTCTACTACCAACACAGTGCAGTGGAGAGGTCCCCATGTCAGCATCCCTGCCAGAACGCCCTTCCCATAGACGTGCTCCAAATACACCCTGATCTAAGCAGAACTAAAACTCAGCCCAGACCCTCTGGAGCTGAGCTGTTGCAGAGTTTTATTGTGTCATCGTGAGCAGTAATTTTGTTATGAAAGATACAGCTTTCTCTGAGCAGCGCTCAGCAAGCAAAGCAGTCCAGGCGCTCGTGTTTCTTCAGAGAGAGATGGGGAGCTAAGATTGGCAGGGCCAGCAGGATTAAGCATCACACTGTTCCAAATTTGTAGCTAGCAATAGCAAAGAAAAATGAGATCCCATGGGGAGGAGGTCACTGTTTCTCGACAGTATTTCTCTCCACTGCAGCCAGTAACTAATTAGGAGACAAGCTGAACCTTGAGAGTTGTCAGAAGATGAATATTAAATGGGCAAAACTTGGATGCACACAAGAGGTGCCTTAAATCTGATGATACAATTCTGGTAAAACAGAAGAGTAAGACATAAAAAGGTCAGGAGTATGGGGCAGGTGCACAGGATGCGTTCCTGGACTTCTGTTTAGGGCTCCCCGAGGAAATTGGGGTGAAAAAATGAAGAGGCATTGAGAAGGAATGTTGTTTAAATGTTTGCCAAGAGGGAGCATGGGAAAGTTTCGAGATCTTCGCTTGAAAGCAGATTTGTTCAGCTGGAATTGGTATTTTGTCAGGAATACTCTAAGTTCAGGGGCAGAGCTGTTCAGCTGATTGCTGGAAGCTCTTCAAGCTGCTCTTTCAGAGAAACACTGGAGATTGTCTTGCAGAGGGATCTTTGTCAGCTATGCCTTAGCAGAATGTTTTGGCGTGGATCATTATGACCTGCTTTCACTTAGCAACTCGCACTGTGAGTTTCTGTTTCATCTGCTCACACACACCTGAAGTCCACGCATGGAGTTGGCTGCAGGTTTTGTATTTGGGAAGGCTAAAATACCAGTAGGTAAAAAAGAAAAGCAAAAGCGTTGCTGTGAGCTGGAGGCAGTGGGGAGGGTGGCAGGTTGTGCTGGGATGAAGTGGTTGGTCTTCAGTTGTCCTGGCAGCTGAAGGAGGGGAATTAGGATGCAGAATTGCTGCAAGACAGGAATGCAGAGAAAACGGGATGAAGGGAAGAACAGCGTTAGAGCAGAAAGAAAATGAGATGAAGGAACCGGAAGAGAGTGGCAGGGAGCTGGGTCTGAGCACAGCTGTGATCTGTGATAGGGCTGCCTGTTGAATCTCAGGATGGCAAACCTTGCTTTGAATACTTCTCAGCACGGGAGAAAGTGTGTGCCTTTCAAAGAACATAGCATTTGCCTACCAATATTTTCTTCTTTGTAGGAAATCACTGCAAGCTACAAAAAAGTTCTTAGTTTTTCTTTTTCTTCTTCCTTTGCCTTTGCAATTGCCTTTTTGCCTTTTCCTTTGAATTTCTTTCATCCTGTTCCTTCATTGCTTGCTGCCTTCTTCCCTGTCGTGGTTTAAGCTTCTCAGCCATAAACAGTTTTGCTCACTCACTCACTTCCCTCTCTTTCTTCCCTCCGCTCCTGGAGGGATGGGAAGGAGAATCGAAAGAATGCAACTCCCACAGGTTGAGATAAGAACAGTCCAGCAACTAAGGTGTAACACAAACCACCACTGCTACCACCAATAATAATAATGACAAGAGAAAAATACAAGGGAAGAGTTTTTTCTTCCCCCCCACTCCGGGGCGGGAGGGGGGGGGAGGAAAGAAGAATCGAAAGAACGCAACTCCCACGGGTCGGGACAAGAACAGCCCAGCAACCAAGGTACAACACAAACCACCGCTACCACCACCAATAATCATAGAATCATAGAATCATAGAATAGTAAGGGTTGGAAAGGACCTCAAGATCATCGAGTTCCAACCCCCCCGCCATGGGCACGCAAAGAGTAGTGCTCAGTGGCTCAGTGTCCAGCTGGAGACCAGTAACGAGTGGTGTCCCCCAGGCATCGGTGTTGGGACCGGTCTTGTTCAACATCTTTGTGGGTGACATGGACAGTGGGATTGAGTGCGCCTTCAGCAAGTTTGCCGATGACACCAAGCTGTGTGGTTCGGTTGATACATTGGAGGGAAGGAATGCCATCCAGAGGGACCTTGACATGCTTGTGAGGTGGGCTGATGCCAACCTGATGAAGTTTAACCATGCTAAATGCAAAGTCCTCCACCTGGGTCGGAGCAATGCCAGGCACAGCTACAGATTGGGCGGGGAGGAGATTGAGAGCAGCCCTGCGGAGAAGGACTTGGGGGTGTGGGTTGATGAAAAAATGAACATGAGCCGGCAGTGTGCGCTTGCAGCCCATAATAATAACGAGAGAAATACAAGGGAAGAGGACAGAACTGCTCACCACTCGATGACTGAGCTGTGAACTCAACCCACCCCTCTTCCGGCTTCTGGCCCCCCAGTTCTTTTTTCCTCCTGGACATGACGTGGTGTGGTATGGAATAACCTCTTTGGTCAGTTTGGATCAGGTGTCCTGTTTCTGCATCCCCCCGGCTTCCACCCTTCCCTGGCAGAGCATGAGACTCAGCAAGTCCTTGGCCAGCCTAAACATCACCAAGCAGTAACTGAAAACACTGGTGTTATCAGCACTGTTCCCAGGCTCAAAATCAAAAACACAGCACTGCAGCAGCTACCAAGAAGGGAAAAAAGAAAAAATAACTGCTACTGCTGAACCCAGGACATTCCCTTGCGTGTTCTCTCCTGGAATCAGCTGTGATGGTTGCATTGAAATACTCAGACAAGGCAAAGGCATCTGTGCTCTTTGCAATCATTTCTGTCAGAAAGACTGATGGACATGTGCAAATGAGGGAAGTCTGAGAAATTACTTTGACTCTGTGCCACAGCTGTCCTAATGAACTGAGCTGCAAAGACTTTGGCCTCTAGAAATAGAGGGTAGACTATGGATGGGAGGGTGATGGACTTGGTTATTTAATTCAAAGCAATAAGAGGAAAATAGCAAGAATTAGTACCTCATTATGGGAACAAAACCAACGAGAGTTTTCCATTCTCTTGTGCTGCGTTTTATTCATGCAGCTAAACGTGAGGAGTTGGTTAGACTGCCCAGAAATTACACTTCCATCTACAGTTATGTGTCTGGACTGCCATATGCCCTCTGGGGAGAGACTCGGCTCCTTCTGCAGGGTCATTCCTCTGTATAAAACCTTTGTATGGCCAGATTTGGTCCCTCTAAGTGCCCACCTTTCTCCAGTGACTGCAGGGGGAGCCTTGACACCAAGATTAGGCTGGTCAGCTGGCTTTCAGGCTGGGTAAAAGAAATCACCTATTCTGTTGCAGATTATGTGAATCAAGCCCCAAATGGGGGACTTTTAAGTCCAAGAGTATAGTCATTAGCCAACTGCCTAGTCTTTGCTACTCATAGCAGAGCTTCTACCAAGCCAATGCAGGTGGAATAGTTTGCTCTGACAGCAAATTAACAGCTGTCTCAGAACACGCTCATTAAAGTTCAGCAGAAGTTATCAGGCCTTAGGGGAGGGAAAAAGAGCAAGAGGTCACCTGGTATTCAGCTTCAAACTGCCCCCAGCCAAAGCTGGGGTAGGAGGAACATCTGATGGGAGACACAGAAGCCGACTGATTTCCAAAGTTACTGATATATAAGCAGCATCTGCCACCTTGTATCTGCATCTTGTGCTACTCTGTGAAGATGACATTTCTTTGTGCCTCTTGCCTTGGCTTCCTGCTTCTGGTACAATCTCTGGAGATACGTCCTAATAGATGAGACTCTGGACCAAAGGTCCAAGAAGGCACAAACTCAGTTGGTTTCCACCAGCAGAGAGTAGTTTATTCATTGTGGGTTGAACAGAAGGAAGCATGAAAAGCTGCAGAATGACTCTCAGTCAGTTTGGTTTCAGAATAAAGCTGTACTTTAATGAAGAAATGAATTCTGTGCTGAGGAGCACAAAGGGAGAAAATAATTTCTTTTAAAAGCCTCCATGTGGAGGCTTTTCAGACCACTTCTTTCTTGTGGAGAAAAGTAATTAGAAATCAGGCATCAGCTTTAGCATGGTTTTAAGCACTGGATTAGTTACCCAATGGAAGTGGTGCAGTCCTTGCCTTCTCCTCTTCAAACCTGACTGTGTACTTCTTCGGTAATGGCAATTTAGTCAAGACAAAGTTGGTCAACTCAGTCCTGGATAACTGGGAGAGGTTCTGCTGCCTAAGGCACAAACAAGGCCAGAGAAGGAGAACTGAAGTTTCTTGCTGATCTTCGGATACCTGCTTGGCTATTGCAGCTTTGGGCTTCCTGAAGAAAGGCATTGGCATCCTGTGCAAGTCCAGTAGAGGAATCAAGATGAGTAGAGAGCTGGAGCATATGTTGTATGGAGAAAGGTTGCAAGAATGGTGCTTGTTTAGTCTTGGGAAGAGAAGGCTAAAGGGGGAGATACATGTTATTGCTGTCTTCAGCTCCAATGGGAAGATGTAGGGGAGATAGACCCTGAGTCTCCTTGGAGGTGCATGGAGTTTGGCTACAAGGCAACAGAACATAGTTACAGTGCAGGAAACACTGATTAGACATTACAAAGAGTATTTTAAGTCTGAGGATGCTCAGACACTGCAATAGGAGCCCAGTATGGCTGTGAGGCCTTCATTGCAAAGATATTCAAGGCTGTGAGCAGTTTGCTTTAATGGAGAAATCTGCTCAATCTACATAATCTTGTTTAATGATGATTTTCATCTTGCAAGCACCCATCAGAAAGCAAACTTGAGAAGGAACAAGAGAAGAAATTTATGCCTGGATGCAAGAACAGGGCATTTATCCATCAGGCTGGTGCATCTTATCTCTCAGAAGCTCCACAGAGATGCCATTCAAAGTAGATACATTTAGTGGAACTTGCAGAGAAGAAGATGGACCTGGCACACCAAGGTGAGCCTGTGAATGACTGATGGTCACAGGCTGGCAGATGCAAAACAGGGTGAGCAGCGCCTCTTCAAGGCAATATATTTTACCTGAAAATGGTTCCGAGGAAGAACAGCTCTTAATCACGAGAGCTTCAATCAGAAGTTGTGTTTTTCTGGAGAGAAAATGCCTTCAGAAATCCCTGCTCTGAAATCCCTGACCCTCATCTCCTGGAAATGCAGCAAATCCCAATGTCCACCATTCTCTGTGTTCTCAGCTGGTCTCAGTATGGGCTGCAGGGAGGTTAAAGAGGTTTTTGTGCTGCTCCCCGCAGCAGGACAGGATGTCTGCTGGAAGGACGTAAAGCCCAGTTTCTGATAGGAATGTTGCTTAAGGAGCTGAAAAAAATGCTGATCTGTCTCTTACTGAGTTTTTGCCCTTCTTTTGTCCTCAAACCCAGCAGGCTGCACTCCTATGGTGGGCCAAGCCCTGAAGTCCTTCTTCAGCAGCTCTAGAAGAGGTCTGCAGGAATTCCTTTGCTCTGTCCTTCATCTTTAGATCCCCCTCTCTCCTCTTTTATCTCCCTAGTCCACTGGGGGCCAGGGCTTTGGGCTGAGATGTCTCCATTGTGCTGCATGCAGGCAGCTCTCAGAGCACACCGGATGGTACTGTATACAAAAGGGTGTTTTCATTAGGTGCTGGGCTGCAAGGCAGCAGCAGGACAGTGTGGGAGCAAGTTGGATATTCAGGCCCAGAGTATGATGCCCTTCATGCAAGGAAGGATGCAGGGGGAGGCAGCTCCTCTGCTTGCATGGGGACACCGCAGACCACTTAGAATCAGTGTTTGTCAACTTTCTCAGTAAAAGCCATGTCCCTGTGACTCACGTGCAGCCACAACTGTGCATTAATCCACGATCAGTCTTTAACCATGTCTGAGAACTGAATACTCCAGTCATGGAGCTGGTCCATTTGTACTGGAGACTTCTCCAGGCTGCTTCCCTGGCTCTCCCAAGGAGATGTCTTTGAGACTGACTTGGAAATGCCCCTCCATTGTGCTCTGCATGAGCACAACCTCCCAGAGCTGCAGAAGAGCAGCCCCTCACCTCCCTGCTGCCAGTTACTGGGTTCCAAAGGTTTACCCAGCCCAGAAACAGCCAGGATCACAGAATAGGAAAAAAAGAGCTGGGCTCCTGGCGGCAGAACTTACAGAAGTGGGTATTTTCCCTTCCCACCTCCAGTACATCCATGAGCATCAGCACAGGGCTGGGTGTCAGTCGGACCAGCTCCTTCAGAGTCAGGATGGGAACCTTGGCCCAGACCTGCACTCTACAGTGAAGAAAATGTCTTAACCTTTAGCATCTTGCAGATGTAGGACAAGCACCTCTCACCTCTCTGACACCATTTGAGAGGTACCAGAGTACAAGGGGCCCGGAAGTTTGGGATGAAGGGATGTTATCCTCTTCCCTGTGTTGCCTCTCAGACTTGGGACCCACATCTCAATTTTACCTCGGTTGTTGAGGTTAAGGAGAGTCACCTTAGTACTGCAGCACTGGGGCAGCAGCAGACTGATGGCTGAAGTGCACTTTCCTTTCTTTGTATGTCACTATGAGGTGATGCAACTGCTTCTGCTACTCTTTATACCAGAAAGATCCTATCTGAATGACACTGCTGGCTTCCCTCAGGGACAAAGAGTGTGGGGCAGTGTGACTGTCGTTTGGAATGTGGAAGTTCAGCCCTGGGATGGGGCACTGGTTGTTGAAACCCACCACCATCAGCACCTGTCTTGGCTGGAACCCACTGCTACAAGGTTCAGTGAGCAACCTGACCTGCCACAGCCCTGTAGAGACCATGCGAACACCACCAAGGAGGTGCCAATGAGCTGGGTCCACTTCTCCAAATTGCCCATCCCTGCCAAAAATCCGTCATTGAGGAATAACCTGATGTCCTCAGACACTGAGGTTCCTGCCAGGATTCATTTTCTGCTTGGCAGAGAAGGCCAACGACAAAATATTTTGGCAAGCTGAGCAATTCCTTGGTTGGTCGATCTACTCTTTAAGTCAGCACCATTGTCACAGGTGGAGAAAGCAATTACACTGCAAACACAACAAGGTAGGCTAGGGACTGAGATCCTAACAACCAGACCAGGAACGGACAGAGCTGGCTTGAATTGCCATGATGACTACATCTTGGTTCTTAACCCTTCAGCGCAATAAAACTCAGCCCAAAATAACACTCAGCCCAAGCTGGTGTAGGCTCCCTTGTGTGCTGGGGACTCAGCAGCTCCCATGGCCTATAGGAGCTTGCAAGTATGCACAGAACTGGGTCTGGAAGGACTGGGGCTTTCTCCATGCACAATCCTTTTGCTTCCTAGTGCTTTGTAGATTACTGCTGCTGTCAAAGATTGCACAGTGTAGCTGGAGGTCTCTGCAAGCAGATAGCTCCACTGAGGCTCTTCCCAGCAGGAGCGGAGCAGGTTTGTGCTGGATATTGTGTAGGGGAGGAGAGATCACACTTCAGTCTGCAGCACTGAGATGCAGTCTGCAGGCAGGGCTCTTTCACAAAAGCCCCATGTTCTTGCCATTACTACATGTACATGCCCATGAACTCTGGCCTATATATACCAAAACACATCCTTGGGACAGATGTCAGTGGATCCTGCAGTGGGCGACAACTTTGTTCACAACAGGGAGCCCTGAAGGGACTAGATCACCACAGGAGGGAAGAGGAACTTTCCTTCCTGACTCCATAGTTTATCTTTGCTGGGAGCTAACTACTTAGAAATCTTCCGGGCATGAAGCAATACCCAACCAAGCAATCATTATCTCTCCTGATCAAGGTCCCACATGCAAAGCTTGCTATAAATCTGATCCAGGACTGATCCTGTGAGCCATCTGTAGCATAGGTGGAGCAGCCCTTGTCCTGTTCAATGCATCACCTTGGTCCTTCATCTTCTCCCATCCCCTGTCCCTTCCATTCAATAGCCTGCTTAGGCTCCCTGTGGTCTTGAGGCTTAAATGCTGAGGCCACTGATCTTTTCCCTTCTTCCTGCTGTCTAGTTAGATATTGGGTTCTGGCCAAGGAAACAGAGCAGCTTCCTTGGCTAATGTCAGAGTGTAAGACAACTGTACAGAAGAGGACACCAAAAACCTCCAGGAAAAAGGATGAGATCAAGGAAGGAACGAGATCAAGGAAAAAGATGATCAAGTGAGGCTGAGACAGCCTAGCATTTGACCTGGTCTCCTACCTGTTCTCTCCCTTTCTGCCATCAATACATTTCTGCCCATTTTTTTCTTCTTCCCCTTCATTCATGAGAAAACCAGAGTCTTAAATAATTTTGCATTTGGGACAGCATGACCAGTGTTAGCTCTGGGTGGACAACAAGGTCAGCATGAGTCTGCAGCATGTCTTGCATCTATGAAGGCCAACTGCCTACTGGGCTGTGTAAGCAAGACTCTAGTTAGCAGGTTGAGGGAGGTGATTATTCCCTCGTAATTAGCTCTTATGTGGTTGTATCAGTAGTGCTGTATCTATCTATCTAGTTTAGGGACTAGAGCACATGATGGTTGAGAGTGCTGAAACTGTTTGGTGTCAAGAAGAGAAGGCTGAGAGAGATGTTACTACTGCTGCCAACTGCTTAAGGGAGGCTGTAGAAGAGGTGGAGCTTCTGAATCTTGATGGAGATGTGTTACGAAAGGACAAGGGGCAACAGACACAGCAAAAGGGAGTTGCGGTGAATATAAGGGAAGCAAACATTTCAAAACAAGTGACACCCATCCCTGCAGCAAGGGCATAGGAGAAGGTATGATCTCCATCCTTGGATGGTGAAGCTTGACTGCATGAGGCCCTGAGAAACCTCCTCTGTGTTTGATGCTATCCCTTCTCTGAGAAGCAGTTGGAGCCCTCTGGCAGCCCATCCTGACTTGAATTATTCCATGAATATGTGATTTTCAGGCTGTCTGGGGAGAAGAATGATGCTGGAGACCTGATCCCAGCAGGGGTGAATTTGCTGAGGCACTAACCAGAGAGGAATTGCTTTCATGGTGTACTATCCCAGCTTTACACTTAATCTGCATCTTTGCTGCAGGAGATGGAAGAATAACTGATTCATTCCTAGAAGAAACTCAATTAGGCAGCAGACCTGACTTCGTGAATATTCAAAGGACTGGAGATGTGCTGTGAAGGGCACTGGTTGGCCAGCTGTGTAGAAAAACCCTTGTAAGACTCTAATACAACTTGATGAGGCAAGGAGCAACACGGCACTGAGGAGTTAGACCTGTTTTCCTCCAGGAGCAGAGCAGAGCCTGTGACCACTCTCAGACTGGGATTGTGATAACACAGGGTCCCAGCCCAGTCACCAGCTGAGCTGGGCCATGGCTTTAACCTGCCAGAGGGGAGACTGAGATGAGCTTTTAGGCAGAAGTTCTTCCCTGTGAGGGTGCTGAGGCACTGGCACAGGGTGCCCAGAGAAGCTGTGGCTGCCCCATCCCTGGCAGTGTTTAAGGTCTGGCTGGAGAAAGGGGGCTGGGGCAAGCTGCTCTAGTGGAAGGTGTCCCTGCCCATGGCAGGGGTTAGAGCTGGATGAGCTTTAAGGTTCCTTCCAACCCAGAGCATTCTATGGTTCTATGATTCTATGTTGTCCTGGGTTCAGCAGCAGCAGTCATTTTTCTCCTTCTTGGTAGCTGGTGCAAGCAGTGTGTTTTTGACTTTCGGCCTGGGAACAGCGTTGATAACACCGATGTTTTCAGTTACTGCTTAGAATGTTTGGTCTGACCAAGGACTTTCTGAGCCTCATGCTCTGCCAGGGAGGAGGGGAAGCTGGGAGGAAGCAGAGACAGGACACCTGACCCAAACTGACCAAAGAGGTATTCCATACCACAGCACGTCATGGCCAGGATGTAAAAATGGAGGGCAGAGACCTGGAAGGGTTGGGATTCACTGCTCGGTTGGGCTGGGTATTGGTGGTGAGAGGTTGTATTCTCTTCCCTTGTTGTTTCCTTTATCATTATTATTATTGGTGGTAGCAGCAGTGATTTGTGTTATATCTTAATTACTGCACTGTTTTTATCTCAACCTGTGGGAGTTGCATTCTTTCGATTCTCTTCCACATCCCCCCTGGAGTGGGGGGGAAGAAAGAGGGGGGAGTGAGTGAGCGAACAGTGTGAGAGGCTTAAACCATGACATATGTGCTTAGCATGACCATGGGTGTTAGAGCAGGACTTCCAGATGGAAAATCTCCCTGCAATGGCTTTATCTGCAGTGGCAGCTTGACTGCATACTGCCTGTTGAGAGCAATGCTCACGCAGTTCCTGGCTGCTGCCCTCCAGTCAGGCCTGGATTGCATATATATTCATGCTATAGCAGATGCAAGACCCTGCAGCATGTAGGATGAGGGAACAGGAGAGAGTCCAGATTTGGGGAGGGTGGTACTTGAGCTCCTCAGCTAGCCCACATTAGCAGAGCCATAGAAAACACTTCACCCAATAGATGGACTTCAGCCCCTATCTCTCTGTTAAGTAGGGCTGTACAGAGGTAGGCAGTGCATGGGATGATTTGACCTGTGTAGGGATGCAGCCAGCAAGAGGGCTCTCCTGCCTCTGCAGACCTGTCAGCCCCATTGGATCAAAGTGCCTGGTGCACACCATAGGGCAGCCCCCCGGCAGGGCAGAGCCTCGTGGCATCTGCCCCTCACCTCTCCTCTACCTTCTCTTTGGAAATTTCCACTTAGGGTTTCCCTGGGCTTCTCTCTCTGTCCTGCAAGCTCAGGAGAGCGGAAACTCCCCTGCAAAGGAAGAAGTGGCAGCTCTCCAAGGACAATGCAGCAGGATCCTCAGTGTGCTCCTGCCAGCTCCAGCTCCTCTGTCCTACCCATGCCATGAGCACAGTGACACAGTGAAAAACTACCCCTGCTAAGCAGAGACTCTCATTGCTGGTACAGCACGGCTGGGACACATCCGGAGCTTGGAGAGCTGTTCTGCCAGAGCCAACGGGAAGCTTGTTTAGGCAGGAAGGATTTGAGAGCAGAAAGTCCCTGCTTTAATATTTCTTATCAGACATGCAGAAGCATCATCCTCACACGGCTGTGATCAGTCCAGGATTGTGGCTTCCTCAAGTGACAATCACCATGGTGGCACCACCGTGTGCAGCAGGTTACTCCGTGTGTTCCTGTGGACTCACAACCCTCAGCACTAACCAGGCATACTTTAAATCTTGTCCCTTTGAGAAAACATCAATGAAGTTGCTGGGGTGGCTTCACTTGTGGCTAAGCATGGTTTAAAGGTCAGAAAGGTCTGCTTCATGGCAGACAGCAGCTAGCAAAGCATTACCTTCTGCTCCTGATTGGGCATCCGGGGTGCAGGTACAAGAGATACTATAGGTACTACAGTACTCAAATGCTGTCTCCAATGTCTCTGCCCTTTCCCTGTCCTCTGTTCGCAGCAGTTTCCAGCCCTGCCATACTTCTGATTCCAGAGGAGGTGTTTGCACCAGTTCCTGGGACTAGCACTTGTGCTTGAGGGTTTTTCGTTTCATTTTGTTGCTGTTGTTCATGCTTTTCCCAAGGAAACAATCTGCAAAGCAGTATTTGTGCTCAAAGCTATGTCCACACTGATCCATATCTGTGTATGTTGGAAATACAAGCAGGTATTAATGTCAGAGGAGACCAGCGATCCAGTATGTTGGCCCTGAGAGGCCTCTGCAGCAAGTGTCTAGGACATAAGGACAGGACCAGTACATGGTCATACTTTCCCAGAGCACTTTCCCAGGCTCCTGAGCCAGAGTTCAGGGTTTGTTCCAGTCAGGACTTCCAGGACACCTGCATTTCTCGCACAAATGAGATTTGTTCTCCCATCATGCTTAACGAGCAGCGTTGTCTGTTTGAATCCTCACCCAGCAATCTGGGTGAGAGCTAGGATTTGATGTGACAAAGTTCAAATGAACTGTCATGTTCCTCCCCAGAAATGCCACAGTGCATGAAGTCCTGCCAATGTTGTTCCTCCAGCTTCACCTGTAGAGCTGTCTGCCAAAGCTTAGCTTTTGAGAAGAATCCTTTGGGATGAAGGTGCTGGAGAAGATCATTATTGTGTATTTGCTGCTGAAATTATGAGCAGGAGCTCCAGTGCTTTGGAGAATTTTGATGTACTCTTTGAAGAATCATCTCCAGGGTAAATACTTCTACAATTAAAACCCAGGATGAATACGCAAACACTGTCCTTAGCTGGAGAAGGGAATGTCGAGGAAATGGACCTTGAAGAAACAGAAGTAAATGCAGCAGTTTCTCCTGGTGTGCAGCTGCTGAAGCAAAGACAGAGAAATATGAAGGACAAGCTACTGTAACATATGATCTCTGTCAACAAAAGGAATGTCATGTCAGCCTTGGATGAACACACTCAAATCAACAACGGACATTGGATTGACTCAGCTGGTGTCAGGATGTCCTATTAGGAGATGGATGACTTCAGAGGGAGAATTTCTCAATCCATTTATATGAAGGATTTGCTTCGAAATTTAAAAGGAGGTTCACAGCAGAATTGCTTTAAAATTTATAACCCAGTATCTCTGTCTCTCTTGTTTCCCCAGTGAAGCAGGCGGCAGGAAGGTGAAATATTCCCAGAGCGTGTCTGGACCTCACACGATTGCTCAGACCCTCCACACTCAGCAGCCCTCCTACTGTTGGGACCCATAATTCTTGTCTCTTCCTGTCCCTGGTGCTTAGTCTGGTTGAGCCAGTATAATCCAGGGCTAGATCATCATTTCTGTTATAGGCTTGGACACCAGAGAACTATGCCAGGGTCATAGGCTTTGAGAGCTGAAGGTGTCTTTTGTCTAGGGTGGCTTTTCTTGTCCTGAAAGCTAAAGCCAGAGAAAACCATTTGCATTGTCAGGCTGGGGAAGGAGGAGGGGAAACTGCCGCACTTTGGTGTGCTGGGTTTTTACCTGTGCTCGCTCTTCTTTTCCAAGCTCCCAGGACACCAGACTTTGTTTTCCACTTCTCCACTGATATAAGTCAACATTGATATGCTAAAGGCAACTGGCTGAGTTCACATGGCATTTAGACACCGAAACTAAAGCATCACTCATGTTCCTCCATCTTCATTTAAGCCTCTTGAGAGTTGGTCTTGGCACAATCCCAAGGATGCTCTGGTCCCTGCTGCAATATGTGTACGTGGTGGGAAAAGCCCTGGACACTGTTGTTTGAAGCCTCATTGCTGCCTTACCCCACTGCTCCTTAGAACATTTTTCACTTGAGCAGGACAGTCACTAAAGGTGACCACAGCACTGATGGCAGCCATGAGAGTTTTCATCTGAAGTGAAACCTTGGCTCATGTCCTTGTTACTGTCGAATCTTGAGGTGGCCTGGGATAGTAGCATTCTCCAACCATCCCTTTCCAAGAATAATTAGTAGTTACTGGGCATCCATGTGTGAGCTGAATGCAGTTGAGAGTGGTGGGGAGGAGAGGCGAGGGGCACCTGGGCTTTTGACCTTGCCCAGTGAATACACTAAGGGCTTGCAAACGGAACTGCTCCAAAGGACCAGCCCACCCTCTTGTCTGAGTGAGCTGCTTTGCTAGGAGGCAATCCTGGACCATTCATTTCCAGTCCCTTATTTATCAGCTGCGATCTCAGCACAACCTGGCATGGCATCAGCAGACCCTTGTCCTCTGGCCACATCCAGTTTTCCTGACTTGACGAGTTTTGTGAGCAATCACATGGCATGGACTGCGCTGGACTTTTATGGCCTTGGGAAACCTACAGCACAGGTCTTTTTCCAGCAAATGCTCCATGCCATTTCTGCTGGTTTTGATTTGTGTGTTAACCTAAACCCTGGTACTTCTGACCTCAGTGGGACAGCCCCTGGTGTCTCCACCAGGATGAGGTTTTCATCCAAGGATGGCTTTAAATAGGACTGGCTAATCACCCTCAGAATTCTTTGTGAATGTCAGACTTTCAGGTTCGTAAAATCTGCTTAGGGTCTCAGTTAAACCAGTTTTAAGTCAGATCCAAAAGGTGTGAACATAGCTCACTCATGTGGCTTGGTATTATACGCTGAGAAATATGCCTCTGTTGTCAGTACTGTCAGAGCTGTTTGTTTCCTTCTGAATGAAGACTATTGTGAAGAAGTTACAGAGCACTGTAGTCATCATCAGTGGCATCCTAATAGGAATAGAAGGAAATAGTAAATGGAGATCTTCATGGATTTGGTTATCCAGTATTTGTGTTCCAGATGTGGATGATGGAGCAGAGAGGATACAGTATATTTGCAGGTGAAATGAGGTGAGCAGGACTGCGGGACTGACCAAGAATGGGCTGCTTTTCTGTGGAACAAGATCTGAGGTGCCAGAACCAGCACGAGCACAAGTCAGGAAGGTCACATTGCTGAGGAAAGAGCACAGCGGGGCTCTATCCTGTCCTACAACCTACACCTGAGCAGTATGAACCATTTCTGTGGGTGAAAGATGGCATCTTCAAGTTGTGCCTGGCCTCCAACCATGGGCATTGTTTTGACCCTCATTTGGCTTTTCGTCAGGCACATTCACTTTAGGTCTCTGTTGATGTTACCCTGGTGCTGATGTTACCCTGAAGCTGCACAACACTGTCACTTCTCCCTGGGCAATGGTGACACCTTCATCACAAAGAGTGACAGGGCAGCCGCAGGCAGAGGTGATTACCTGTGCGACATGGGACCTGGCTGTGTGCAGAAGAGCAGCTTCCTCACCAGTGAGTCTCCAGAAATGGTACCTCCTAAAGCTCTTCCCAATCTGGGATGTTCACAGTGGCTGCAAACCAGGACCTTTATGTTTCATTTTCAGGAAATGAAGTCCTGCTTCATAAACCATCCTGTTTTAAATGCTTGTGTGGAAAACACTTGTCCTTCCCTCTGCTCCTTGGGCTCCACTTGATCTCTCACTGGTATCTCATATCAAGATCACAGGAAGACTAAAGTTGTTCTTTTCACAACCACATAAGCCAAGCTGCACTCTGGGCTGAGACTAGGTGCTTGTGTGACTAGGTCTGCCCCAGGAAATAACTTGCATCCTCAGCCAGATCTGTGCACAATCTGGCATTTCTTAGTCTTGTTTTGCTGCTCAGAATGAAGGCAGCCCGTCCAGGAGCCGGCAAGTCTGAAAACAATTGTGTGCATGGTTCTTCGTCCCACTCTGCCTCACTGTAGAGTACGTGAGGCTTTACAGGCAGTCTAAGGGCAAGTTGTTATTCTCTGTCAGGAAGGCATCTGGAAGGGTCAGCTGGATCTTTAGCTTCTTTCCCACTGCCTGGGACAGTGGCTGTATTGTCACTTCATCTGCACCCTAACAAGATGTTAATGATGACTCGGTCCTCCCCACAGCTCACTGCCTGTTGCTGCTGTCCTTTGATGTGTGCACAGGTCATGCACAGGTCATACACAGTCATCCCCTCTTGCCCTGTGCTGGTGGCACATGCTGGAGGGGTCCCAGCTTCAAGTCTGGGCATGGAGCCTGCCCAGACTGGGGACCATCTGGCTATGACCACAGAGACCTGTCACACAGCGCATCAGCTACCCCCAAAATGCACATCTATGGGCTCGTAAGCTGTTCTGTGGTTATAAGCCCTATGGGGAAATGTGTGTGTGGAGTCTGTGCTGACCTAGACATGCAGAGGAATGGGGTCCCTGAGCACATGTTATCACCAGATACCTGCTGCTCCCCAGTGCATTGCCTTTGCTTGGTGATTCCTCTCCTGCACCAGCCGTGTTCTTGGGGTGTGTGCCCACGTGGCAGTAAAAAACCAGAGCTGACCCGCTCCAGGTCAGAGGATGGGGTTTTATTACTGGACGGTTGCTACTTATGTTGGTGGAGAAATATCCAGGGAGTGCCAGGAGACCCCTGAGCAGAAGCTGTATCGTGGAGACCAACCCCTCTCTTGTTTTGACCTTTCTTTCCCAGAAGGAAGTGCAGAAAGAGACCACAGACAGCAGCTACACAAGTGAGAAATAAACAGGAAAATAAAGCCATAGGAATGCTGACGGCAATTAATGTATGTTGGAAGTTGTGAACCAAAGAAAACTGTCAGGCTGAAGCACCTGCGAAAATCTGTGTCTGGCACAACAAAGGGATAATAAAGCATAAATTTTGACATACATAAGGAAATAAATCTGTTCTGAATTTGGGAAGGAGCGGGGTGAATAGTACATGAGCGCCAAGAACTGTTTTCTGGTTCTTTGACAGGTAAGGATGATGTTAAACAGTGTTTGTCGTCAGTGAAAATGTTTCTATCAGTAAGCATAGACAACCTGTGCTGAAGAGTCCTGAAGGAGCAGGGGGTCCTTTGGCCAAGAGCACACAGTGCTGAGGCCTGGGCATGCTGGGGAGATCATTAAAGGTCAGAAGATGGCTAATGGTCTGCCAGATGGCAGCTGTGCAAATGCCTGCAGGTTGGAGATGTTGACCCCAATCATAAAACTGCTATGAAAACTGAGATTCTGTCAAGAAACAGTGGGAATATATTTAACCCCAGTCAACAGCCTTAGAGAAGGCAGCTCCCATCTGACTTACCTGGTCCCAGTTTTTTTAATGATACACAGGATAGACTGAGAGTGATTTCTACAGAGGCGTGTTTAGGGCATTTCACAACACTGAGAAGGAACACCAGCTCTCTCCAGCAGTAATAAAGCCCCGGCTGAGGGAATGGTGGATCCAGCACCTTCTGAAGTAGGATGTTGAGGGAAGAGTCATAGGGTTCCGAAGGAGACAGGATTTACTGGGTATTCTAAGGACTTTATTCCAAATTATAAAGCGGAAAATAGCTGTAAGAGTTAAAAGACTGAACAAGGAAACAGGTCTCTGGTTCCCTTCTCATCTTGGCCACGGGTTTTCCTGAAACACTGGACAAATAATGTCAATTTGCTGTTCTTTAGTTCTGCTGGTTCTATGCTAGAGATATGTCAGAACAGGAAAGATTGACGTCCGTGTATCCCTGACCTGGGGCAGGATATGCTTCACAGCCGGGAAAATGAAAGTAGGGTCACCCATATTCCTCCCTGCTGAATGGAAATGCACCCCAGCCCAGCCTGCAAGCAGCAGGGATGTTCAGTCCCACTTCTCCATGAACTAGAGCTGCTGGGGATTAGTGCACATGTGGTGGGTCTACCAGGAATTGTTTGATTGCCCTGGAAATCAGGAGCCAGGCCTTGCCTTGAGGGTCTGCAGACAGTGGTGATAGCCCAAGGCTGTTTCAACAAGGTTCATTCCATCTGTGGTCATCTTCCTTAGCTGTTGGTCTGCAGAGGGGACTCTCTGCGTGAGAGCTTCAATTTAATCATTGTGTATCCCATGCAATGTTTTTTACCCATTTCTTCTGCTGAAAATTTGAAATATGGCGCGTGTATGTATGCCATCCAGAGGGACCTTGACACGCTTGTGAGGTGGGTTGATGCCAACTTGATGAAGTTTAACCATGACAAGTGCAAGGTCCTGCACCTGGGTCGGAGCAATGCCAGGCACAGCTACCGGTTGGGCAGAGAAGAGATTCAGAGCAGCCCTGCGGAGAAAGACTTGGGGGTGTTGGTCAATGAGAAAATGAACATGAGCCGGCTGCAGTGTGCGCTTGCAGCCCAGAAAGCCAACCATATCCTGGGCTGCATCAAAAGGAGCGTGACCAGCAGGTCGAGGGAAGTCATCCTGCCCCTCTACTCTGCTCTCGTGAGACCTCACTTGGAGTACTGTGTGCAGTTCTGGTGTCCTCAACATAAAAAGGACATGGAACTGCTGGAAAAAGTGCAGAGGAGGGCCACAAGGATGATCAGGGGACTGGAGCACCTCCTGTATGAAGATAGGATGAGAAAGTTGGGGCTGTTCAGCCTGGAGAAGAGAAGGCTGCATGGAGACCCCAGGGCAGCCTTCCAGTATCTGAAGGGGGCCTATAGGGATGCTGGGGAGGGACTCTTCATTAGGGACTGTAGTGAGAGGACAAGGGGTAATGGGTTCAAACTGAAACAGGGGAAGTTTAGATTGGATATGAGGAAGAAATTCTTTACTGTAAGGGTGGTGAGGCACTGGAATGGGTTGCCCAGGGAAGCTGTGAATGCTCCATTGCTGGCAGTGTTCAAGGCCGGGTTGGACAGAGCCTTGGATGGCATGGTTTAGTGTGAGGTGTCCCTGGCCATGGCAGGGGGGTTGGAACCGGATGATCTTAAGGTCCTTTCCAGCCGTAACTATTCTATGATTCAATGCTCTGCTTTAGGATCCAGGGAAGGACTGATTTCCTGTAGGTAGGAGCATGCAGTAACTTTATGCAAGTGCCTTTTCTCCTTCCACTTTGACACTTCATTTGTCACTGTCTGAGGGCTGCAAAAGCTTCAGCTCAAGAAACCTGTTAGCACAGAATACTTTCTCCTCTGTTTTTTCTTAGAACTCACAAGAGCACCCCACACCGCTCTTTGCCATCAGCCTTTGTATAACCTGCCAGGTTTAGTTCAAGTGTAAGATATTTTAGTAGGTTGTCAGTCCTACTTTCAAGATGCTGTCCCATAATCTAGTAATGCCAAACTAGACTCTACAAACCACATTGCCCTGAGCTTGGTGCAGGAAGCTTCACAACAGATTTCTGTAGATCATGTGTTGATGTGGCAGCCCAGTGCTGCCTGCTGCCTGTTATTGCTGCCTCTAGCATTGGCTGTCCCACAGATACTCCATGCATGCACTCAGTGACATATTGAGCAATCCTGTTCCCTAAAAATTCCAGTTCTCACTACAGCAACAGCACTCTGATTTTTCTTCGCATAACCAATCTGGGCTAACCACAAGGCTGATTTTTTCAGAGCCTATTTACCTGTGTAACATCGCAGTTAGGAGCTAGTTCTACCTTTTCTTTCCACCTGGTTTGCATCAGTATGAAAAATTGTTTTGTGTTTCCGTTGTAGTATTTATCTCCTTCCCAGGAACTCAACTTCTCCATTGCCATGATAATATTTTTCCTTAGTTCTGCTTTCTCTTCATCTCCTTGTTTTCTTTCTTGCTTTGTGATGTTATGTCCTTAGCAGCACAATTTCTGTCTGGGAGACCCAGGGCAGGACTCATCCAACAGACATAGATGTCTTCAATGCAAATATTTACTTCTGAGCTAGTCCAGATTCCCTTTATAGTTGACAGAAGCTCTAGGTACTTTAATGTACATTCGTCTCATCCTTAGGCAGGCGTCTATGCTGGGGCAGATGAATCATGCTCCAGAAGTGTCTGTTCTTTCCTCTGGTTGTCAAGGCACTTGATGGTGGCTAGCTCAGATGTTGTTTTCTACAACGAGGTGACACGAATCCCACTCACTGTACAGGAAACATTTTCAGCCCTGAAATGAGTATTCTGCTTCCCCAAACAATTACCAAATTATCCTCACAAGATTTTATTTTACCTGTAACTCAGCTCATAGGATCCCACAATAGAAATGATTTTCTCATTGTCTGATCTGAATTTTATATCTCTTCAGTCTGACTACACTTCCTCATCCATGGCTTTTGCATTTTGAGATGCAGTGGGAAGTCCTACACCACCAGTCAGTGCTAAAATCAAGATTTAATGCCTGTTCAGCACGATGACCTGATCACTGAGTGCAGTTAGAGCTTGAAATGTTTCTGCATATAAATTTTTCCTTCCTTGATCCTTTGTGGTTTCTTTCTGCTTTGGTATTTTCATTCATAGGGTCCCAGACTGGTTTGAGTTGGAAGGGACCTTAAAGCTCATCCAGTTCCAACTGCCTGCTATGGGCAGGGACACTGCCCACAAGACCAGGTTGCTCCAAGGCCTGTCCAACTTGAGAGGCTTTTGTAAGTTCCTTTAAGCTTTTGTCAAACACCTGTGAGGTTTTGCAGGTGTTATGCAGGTTTTTGCAGGTGTTATATGTGTTTTGCAGATGTTATGTGGGTTTTGCAGGTGTTATGTGTGTTTTGCAGGTGTTGTGTGGGTTTTGCAGGTGTTATGTGTGTTTTGCAGGTGTTATGTAGGTTTTGCAGATGTTATGTGTGTTTTGCAGGTGTTATGTGGGTTTTGCAGGTGTTGTGTGTGTTTTGCAGGTGTTGTGTGGGTTTTGCAGGTGTTATGTGGGTTTTGCAGGTGTTGTGTGGGTTTTGCAGGTGTTGTGTGTGTTTTGCAGGTGTTATGTGGGTTTTGCAGGTGTTATGTGGGTTTTGCAGGTGTTGTGTGGGTTTTGCAGATGTTGTGTGGGTTTTGCAGGTGTTATATGTGTTTTGCAGGTGTTATGTGTGTTTTGCAGGTGTTGTGTGTGTTCTGCAGGTGTTATGTAGGTTTTGCAGGTGTTGTGTGTGTTCTGCAGGTGTTATGTGTGTTTTGCAGGTGTTGTGTGTGTTTTGCAGGTGTTGTGTGTGTTTTGCAGGTGTTGTGTGGGTTTTGCAGGTGTTGTGTGGGTTTTGCAGGTGTTATATGTGTTTTGCAGATGTTATGTGTGTTTTGCAGGTGTTGTGTGTGTTCTGCAGGTGTTATGTAGGTTTTGCAGGTGTTGTGTGTGTTCTGCAGGTGTTATGTGTGTTTTGCAGGTGTTGTGTGTGTTTTGCAGGTGTTGTGTGGGTTTTGCAGGTGTTGTGTGGGTTTTGCAGGTGTTATATGTGTTTTGCAGATGTTATGTGTGTTTTGCAGGTGTTGTGTGTGTTCTGCAGGTGTTATGTAGGTTTTGCAGGTGTTGTGTGTGTTCTGCAGGTGTTATGTGTGTTTTGCAGGTGTTGTGTGTGTTTTGCAGGTGTTGTGTGGGTTTTGCAGGTGTTGTGTGGGTTTTGCAGGTGTTATATGTGTTTTGCAGGTGTTGTGTGGGTTTTGCAGGTGTTGTGTGGGTTTTGCAGGTGTTATGTGTGTTTTGCAGGTGTTGTGTGGGTTTTGCAGGTGTTATGTAGGTTTTGCAGGTGTTGTGTGGGTTTTGAAGGTGTTCTGTAGGTTTTGCAGATGTTATGTGTGCTTTGCAGGTGTTGTGTGTGTTTTGCAGGTGTTGTGTGTGTTTTGCAGGTGTTATGTGTGTTTTGCAGGTGTTGTGTGGGTTTTGCAGGTGTTATGTGTGTTTTGCAGGTGTTGTGTGGGTTTTGCGGGTGTTGTGTGTGTTTTGCAGGTGTTGTGTAGGTTTTGCAGGTGTTATGTGGGTTTTGCAGGTATTGTGTGGGTTTTGCAGGTGTTATGTGTGTTCTGCAGGTGTTATGTGGGTTTTGCAGGTGTTGTGTGGGTTTTGCAGGTGTTATGTGGGTTTTGCAGGTGTTGTGTGGGTTTTTCAGGTGTTATGTGGGTTTTGCAGGTGTTATGTAGGTTTTGCAGGTGTTGTGTGGGTTTTGCAGGTGTTGTGTGGGTTTTTCAGGTGTTATGTGGGTTTTGCAGGTGTTATGTAGGTTTTGCAGGTGTTGTGTGGGTTTTGCAGGTGTTGTGTGGGTTTCGCAGGTGTTATGTGTGTTTTGCAGGTGTTATGTGTGTTTTGCAGATGTTATATGGGTTTTGCAGGTGTTATGTGGGTTTTGCAGGCATGCCTGCAAAAGCTGGCATTGTCTATGTTGTTCTTAAAATAAATACCCAAACCCAGTCCTTTCTTCAGTTTCCCACAGACTTCTCTAGTTGTCTGTTGTCCTGTCCTTGGAATATGCTCTTTTGATTTTCCTCTGCACAGTTCTTGCATTTTCATAACTCAGTCACTTGCATCTTCATCATCTTCCCTTCACATAGTCCTTAAGATGATTTAACAGTCTTGCAATCAGGAAACTGATACAGTTTCACTAAATTTAAGTGAGGATCCAGTTTTCCAGGATTGGATCCTCATTGTAACTGTCTCAAACACAGAACTTCACAAAAGCGGGACTCACTCTAGAGTCTTGCAGTCCTTACAGTTACTCACATGACACTTGTCTTTCATACTGCTCTTTTTCAACCAACCTAATTGTATTCTGTTCTTTTTCCAAGTATCGGTCTTCATTTTCTCATCAATCTTCATGAAAAGGCAAACTCTTACTTGAATTTCCTGGAGTTATCTGCCACATTCCTGGAGAGCATCAGCTGCATTTGTACCCTCGGCTTCTCCACTGTGCTCTTCTCTCATCATCCTTCCATCTGTCATGTTTTCTGGGTGCACTTTTCCTGTTTTGATCTCCTTCTCGTGCCACACTGGGGTCTGAGGTGAGGGTTAAAAGATGAGTCAAACAGGAGGAAGAAGAATGGGTGAGGGAAGGAGAAATTTCTCATGAATTAAAGATGTTCAGATGAAGCAGTGTGTCTCAGCGTATGAGTGAGCCAGTTACCTCTATGCTGCAGGGAGAAAGGAAATCATTTGCAGTGAAAAGAACCGGAGGGCATGTCTTCAAGGAAAGGAATTGTTTTCTTCCTCTTCAAATTCAGGAACTTTTAGGGTATGTTAAGAAACACCATGATGCAGCCTTGCACTTCACACCACTACCAAGACTGAAATAGTTTCTTTATGTGTATTTATTTCAGCAATTATACAGCTTAACAAACATTTCCTCGGATTTTTAGTTGGTAAATTTAATTCATATTAAATTATGCATCTCTAATTGATGATTTGTGTCAAGCTTACTTAAATCCAAATTAAAATCCTATCCAAATACATTAAACTAGTATTGTTAAATAGACATTACATTCACCAGATACAGGAAAAAAATCTTCCTAAACTTAAAATGAATCTATCAAAAAATTGCACAAAGATGTGGAACCGCACAGTTCCTGGTTACCGTGTTCTTCAAAACTGGAGAATTAGTAGAAGTCGTCCTTAGGCATTTACACTCCTCTGCAGAGAAACTTGCTTTCTTGAGAAACAACCCTGTCTTTGCTTGCTCTATGGAAACTTTCCTCCCCTGCTCTAAGAGAGCTCTCAGTGACTCTGCAAGGATTTATTGTTAATTTTATAAATATTTTAAATTTATTAAAGTATAATCTGATTAGACCATGTTAGATTTTTGTTTTAATATCTGAACTTTATTCTTTTTTTAATGTTTCATACATGCAACATACAAAGTGTCATGTTCATCCAAATTTAGCGCTTGGAAAGATATTGGTCAAAGTCCAAGTCTACTGTTCCAAAGTCCCCTGTGGTCACTGGAAGGAGACTGACTCCTCTTGGGATGATGTGTTCCATCCTTTGGCAAATGTGGGAGGTAGGCAAGATGGGTCATAAACGAACAGCAGTTGTCAGCCTGCAGACTGGGGGATACTTGATCAAACAAGTATCTGGCCAGCATCATCTCACCTATACACAGGCCACAGCAACCTGGTACAAAACATCTGCTGAAGTGGAACAGATTCTGACGCACACGACAGACCCTGAAAATGTTAGGCTTTAGAAAATACCCTCAATTGCAAGGCATGGGAGGAAATGAAGAACATGGTTTAGAATTCCGGAGCTCTGTAAGCAGAGTGTCCTTTGCGCAAAAATCCCACTGCTTTCCTGAAGGACTGCAGATTGTGTCCTAAGAGGATTTATTTCTCAGGAACACCTTGCACCCCCATTTTTCATGTTCTTTGGGAATTCAAAGGAAGAAAATGGTTTGAAGGAGATACCAAGTAATTCTATAGGATAATTTTGGTTCTTAATTGGATGATAATGTCTTTTCCTCAGGGTGGCAACCTATGTTCTTTATCAAGTGAGAGGTCTCTTGAAAGAGGTAAATTGAGAGCATTTTGTAATAAAGATGAATATTTGTATAATAACATCAGTGTATCTGTGTCCTGTGAGAGATGTACTTAATCTAGGAGTTTAGCAAGGTCACTTAATGCTGCAATTGCTTCCTAAAATAAGGAGTCATCTGTGTGTAAACATTAGTTATATTAGTTGGGGAATTACTTAGTTATCTGACAATGCTTAGGTAATTTTCTTACCAAACTCAGAAAGACCAGAGGAACCTCTGCGAAGATAATTACGATGAGACAGTGCCTCCTTTAATGGCCATTCACAATTCAGATGTTCCTTAATAATTAATTATGCTCAGAAAGATTATTTTGAGAGCTGATGGACTTTGCACAATAACACAAGGGCCTAATTACACACAGAATGTCGATTGTCTCTTAAGATCTGATGGAAGTGAAGGCAGACTTCAGGAACAGCAGGAACATGGGAAAAGCCTCATTTTAAAGATATTCCAAGAATGTATTGTCAAAAAATCTCAAGAGATATCCCCAGAAATTGTGCTGGGGCAATGAGAACAGTGGCAGGAGGCATTTCTATCATAGAAACACAGGCTGGTTTGAGCTGGAAAGGACCTTAAAGCTCATCCAGTCCCAACCCCCTGTCACGAGCAGGGCCGCCTTCCACTAGAGCAGCTTGCTCCAAGCCCCTGCGTCCAACCTGGCCTTGAACACTGCGAGGGATGGGGCAGTCACAGCATCTCTGGGCACCCTGTGCCAGTGGAGATGTGTCCTTGGTGAGCTTATAAAGAAGAAGCATAAACCTCTCTGAAGACACAAGTCCAACAACCTTATGGCAATCACTTAATGAAGTCAATAAAAATGCAGCCTGGGCTCAAAGGTCCCAGAGTATGCACAGTGGCTCTACATTCTCCTTCACCATGCTGTGAAGCTCCTGGATGTTAGAAAGGCAGTGAACATCCTGGATCCCAAAGGAATGTTTCCAAGCAATGAATAAGAAAGGGTTCCACAAGGAAGCGTAGTCTTGGCTGGGAGCTGCTGGCCGTGGATGTTGCAGCTCTTGTCTTCTCTCTGGGGACGAATCCACTTTGAGTCCTTGTAGTAGTTCCAGCTGAGGCCACTGGGTGAAGAGCATAATGGTGTAAGCCTGTTCTCTAATGAGGAGGCAGCTTTCAGTGTGCGACAAGAACTACTTTACAACAGAACATAATCTACTCTAACACTTTATTATGCCTAATGCAATGGGAGAGTAAACAGGGCTGATGAGAATTAGACTCAATTGCATTCTCTTCTCCATAGTGTTATCAGTTTGTCGGTAATTACTTGTTTGTTGTCTTCATTGTGAATCCAAACACTTCCAAGGTTGTTAATGCTCCGAGAGAGAAAATGAAATTACATATTCAATTTATTGTGCGCAGAAACAAATTACCAAGAAGAAAAGAGGGGATTTATTTGCATTCCTGCTGTGGAGTTGGTGCCATCCTCTCTGAAGGAGCTGCGTCCCCACTGGGTCCTCAGGGACACAGCCGCCTGCCAGCCCCAAGGGCTCCTGCTTGGGCAGGGGAGCCAACCTGGAGCTCTGATGGAGCCCAACTTGTTGGAGCTGTCTGGGGCTGGGGTCTGTGTTCCTTGCCCCTTTTCTCCAAGGGGGAGAGGCTGCTCAGGGATCCCTGCAAGCACGGTGATGGTTTATGACACAGGACAATGAAACCAGATTATAAGGAAGCCATCAATATCCAAAGGGATGTGGCTGGGATTTTGATCCAATGTGCTTTGTGATGTCCAGAGCAGCCCATACGTGATCCCTCTACAATGGTACCTAACTTCAGAAGCACTGTTTTCCAATGAGAATAAAATGTGGGGATACAAGGATAAGGGAGAGTGTTTCTGCAGTAAAGTATCTCAATTAGTTTAAGCCCTTTATTGCAGGAAATAGTTAACTTTATCCAGTTAATTTCTACAATGCTTAATTTTATCTTTCTGCAAATCTGACTAAAATATTAATGATGCTTTGCATTTCTAGTGCCTTTCTTCTGATGATCTCAACTATGCCTCTGGAAGAAAGAGTAGTTGGGGGTGTGAAGATTTCTTTTAACATCTCAGAGATGCCAAAATGTAACAAACCATTAGATGAACCTGCTTCCACTCAAAAGCATGGAGGATACATTTCACCTTCTTGGTGCCAAGGTCCAGCCTCAGCGAGCCTGTGTTATGGTCTGATGAGCAATGCAGAACAGGACATCTCAGCTGAGAAATGCTTTAATAGCACCTCTTATAATTAAATATGGATGTTACTCAAGCTGAGAAGTCATTGAAGAGAAAAAATGTCTGTTCCAGAGAGAAGGTCATTTGTTTGGTGGCCAGGAGCAGAGTTGGTCAGTAATAGGACTCAGGATGGCTCTGAACCTTTTTGGCACGGAAGTCAGTGGTCAGAGCAGTAAAAGGCAATTGAAGAGGGCTGTACATTCCCCTGGGAAGGAGAAAAGGTGTAAATGTGTCATACAGCTGCAGGAAGGAGCTGGACACAGCACAGCATGGGGCAGAGGGAAGGAGAGTACGTTCCTTAGGGGCAGTGCCAAGTAATGAACTCCTACCTCTTACCATCTATGGATGGGATGGGAGGAAGGTGGCATGGTGCATTACTAAGAAAGGAGATGTCCTTTCCATGCTGGCAGAAAGACTGTTCCTTTGGCTAAGGCCCATCAGAGCTGAAGGGATGTGTGTATATAGAGGAATAATGCTAAGACTTGGAGACTTTGCATCTCCCCAGATGCTGTAGCTGAGGTTGGACTGGGAGTTGGCAACAGCAAAGTGGTGCCAATAGCTAGCTGTGCCAGCCATACTGCTCCCAGCATAGAGACAAGCTTAGCCTGGCCCCTACACTGATGACAGTTATGTGCCCAATCACTGCTAAATCACGCCCTCAGTCCCTTTTGCAATGGTCTAGCCCCTGGACCTGTACATGCCCTTGGGAATTCTCTATGGGTGTAGTTGTCATTCGTGCCTTCTCAGGTTGCGATTACTTGTGGTGGCTGACGATCCATTGTGAGGAGACCGAACTGAAATCAGATTCCACTGTCCATTGTCTCAAAGATTGGTGTGAGGAGCTGAGGTCCATTGTCTCGAAGACTGCTGTCCATTATCACAAGGACTGCTGCTGAAAGAAGTGCAGTTGAAGAGCTGGCTGCAAGACCAGTGAAACGGGGTGCTAATCAACCAGGAACATGCAGTACGTAACATTACGAACAGGGGTATCTCCCCCTAATACATTATAAAAGGGGAAAAAGGTAGTTGCTGGTGCGGCCACCCACCACTGAAGATTACGGACCTTTGGGACTCTGCTATATCCACAGTAGTGACTCTCTCTGCACTCCGAATTCCTGCTTCATTTCTATACTGTTTTCTGCTCTGTCTTATTGTCATCTTTTTTTTACTAATCATCTTCTTTATTGCAATCATCTTCTTATAACAACCAAACTGAGCCATTGCGGTACCTGGCCTCGCTTGTGTCTGAATCTCACTCTGAGCATCACGAACTAAATATTCTGATGCTGGGTTTTATCCAGTCAGACCTTGACATCCATCCACTAGCAGGGAGCCACTGAAGGCCTGAGCCTCATCAGGTGCTTGCTTTGCTTCAAGAGCAGCAAGCAGCACAGCCCTGAGGTTCAAGTGGCTGTTAAAGCAAAGCAGCTGCAACATGAGTCTGCTCCAGGCCCAGGGAAAATGACAAAAAGGGAATGTTTGCCAGGAAAGAATGCAGAACTAAGTGGGGAAAATACATTTTAATGAAATGCAAATATGTTTCCCAGCATCCAGGAGAGAATTAAAAGCATAAATAAATACATGAAAATTGGGAGCAAACATTTGGCACTAGACTTGAAACTCTGCTTAAAGGGCCAGTCCCAGCTCATGCTGCCTGAGCAGTCCCCGGCCTGTCCTCCTGCCACCACACTCCACAGGGCATCAGAGAAAAGCAGCAAAGGCTGCTCCTGACTTTGCACTTTGTTATATCTGCTGCCAGCACCACATTTCTGAGGGCTCTTTCTGTCCTGATTGAGCTTAGATGACTCTAATCTTTGACTTTAAAATCTGTCTCAAGTAAATCTTGCAGACTAGAGCAGGCAGAGGAAAACCCAACGCACATCCTCCCTCCCTGAGTTCACCGAGACATAGATCCTTCAACACTGTTTGCTGCAGGTTTGACATGAGCCCTGCTCTGGGTTTTGTGGTGTGCCATCAACAGGACTTTGTGTGATTCCCCACCTCCATGCCATTCCCAGAAGAGCTTGGCAGGCACTGCTGGAGAGCCCATTTGTCCCCTTCTCCTCTTTACGCATATTTAGCCTCCTTCTTTCCCTGGACAAAGACTGGCTCATGCTCTGACTGTGCCTCTGGGTGAGCCATAGCTCAGCCCCATGCAGCGGGGGAAGTAGGATGCTCCTGTCCCCGCCAGTCTCTCCCTGCTCTGCTCACCAGCCTGTGGCAGGGGCTGGCAGAGGAGAAATCCCCTCCTGCAGCCTGGCAGGTGCTGAAGTGCAAGCCTGAAGTGCTTATTTCTCTGCGTAGCTCCTGTGCAAATGTTTTGCCTCTTCTGCCCTGATTCAGCACTACAGCAAACCCCATGAGACGCCTATTTGGAACTTTAGGCCCAAATAACTTTGCAAGTGTTATTTTCCTGAGTAACATTATTCTCATTTAAGACTACCCTGTGAGCACAAAAATCTCTCATAATGATTTCTCCATCAGCTGTTCCTTTTCAAGACCTTTTTCTCCTTCCTAGAAATGCATGACACACTACGGAAATTATGTAAAGCTCCTGCTCTCTGTGCCTATGAATAGTGGTTTCTATTCTGTGTTGGTTTATATTTGGGTTTTATAATCACACTCATATTTTAAGTTTAACCAAGGCACAATTTCTCGAACAAGGGCAGCAAACAAAGGGAAGGAGTTTAAGCTGAGCAAACGAGTGCCGTAGTGTATCCTTCACTTTCTTAATGCTTTCCTCCTTCAAATTATTCCCTGCGCGTTCCATTTCGACAACATATAGAAATGATTTGTAGGAGTTATTCACCCTCCAAATACAATAACACAGCAGGGCTGTGCTGCTCGGAGCTCCGCTCCCTCTCAGTTCAGAGCAGCTCTGTGCTTTTGTGTGGAACTCCTGCCCATTTGTTCTTTATTAAAAAGAAAATTAGCATGAAACCCAACTCTCCGCTTTATAGTCCCCAAAGCTGCTGTGGTTCTGCTTTCCTAAATGGGAGAGGTGCAGGGAGTAAATGTGAATGTTGACTGCGACCAGGGAGGAAACAAACGCAGCCCGGGCTGGGTGTCTCCGGTGTTAGTGCAGAGCAAGGTGCTCTGAGCTAATGAGAGCTGGAAGCGAGGGCTGGGGATAGAAAACGGCATCTTCCAGAGCGTGCGCTTTCTATTGCTGGGATTTTCTGTGTGGCAGTGAGCATTCTGTGGCACCTCACTAGTGTTTTGCTTGACCATTCTCCATCAAATCAGCCTTCATAATGGTGAAGCCCATCTGTGGATACCTATAAGCATGGGCACAGTCCATTGCACTGTGCATCACCAGGACAGCAAAACTTCAAGCAGTCTTTCTGCAAAGGCAAAAACTGCCCAGGGAGAACAGGGCATTGGTCTTTGAGTAAAGCTACTCAGCGGCACCAAGGATGCCAAATTACCTTGGGTTATTTGATGTGAATGAAGCTTCTGATGCTCCAGAAAGCCAGTGGGCTGCTTTGTCTTTCATGTCTATGAGAGCTCGAAGTCTCAGGTTCACCACTGAAGGAATAGAAATGCTCTTTAATTTAGGAATCCTAAATTAATGTCTTCTACCCAAAGCTGATAGGACAGAGAAAAGGTGTTCTCTTCAAACAGTTAAGACATTTCTGATGGGCATGTCAGTTCTAGAAGGATCTGGTTTGTGAAAGAACAATTTAATGGAAACCTACTTTCCTCAAGGTTCTTTTTCTTTCTATTCTTGCCATAAGGAAATTCGAAATCAGAAAAAGAACTTTGTTTTCTTGGCCATAGTTTAAAGCCAAATGTGATTTTGTTGTTCTTTTTCTGATGGGTTTGGTCAGGAAGTGCAAGCTACCTGCTTCATTAAAAGTTAATTTTTCAGATGGGCCTTGGGAGGACTCATTCATTTTAATGGTGCTTGTACAAGGATACATCTCTCAGGACCTAATTCTGCATTTTAATGCTGACAGAAGACAAAGCACTTTGGAGCATTTAACCTGCATCTGCTGCTTTACGTTTGGATTTTCTGCTCTAGCATGGTCAGATAAATCTGTTTATAAGTCAGTGCCCAGACAGGTTGTCTGTCTCCCTTTTGCTTTGACACAAAGTTGACAGTGGAGCTTTGAAAACCCATTTTGGGAGGCCTGATGAAGCTATTCCTCATTTCTCTTCCCTGGTGTAAGGGCAACCCTTGCCCTGAGATGAGATCTTGGAGGTCAAGCATTGTCCTGAACTCATCTGCCCCTGCCATCTCCTGGGCTCAGGATGTTGACCTTGCCTCTGCCAAGTGTTAAGAACTGAAAATGCCACTAAATGTAGAGGATGCACCAGCCGTATTTGGAGCAGGAATGTGGAAGTTCATAGAGGGAGGGCAAAGGCCAAGGTGCTTAACTAAGGAGGATTGACTAAGAGAAGGAGCTGCTCCTCCTCATGTGTGGCTCGCACTGAGCTCAGCTTCTTCCTCTTCACTGGAGACTTGTCCCACTGGCAGATTCTGACATGCAGAAAAGACCAGCTGCTCTGTGAAGTTGCTGTGGTGAGGATGAGAAACGGGTAGGTAGTGACACGTCATCTCATCTCCCTGCTGCCAGCATGCAACGGGCTGAGATTCCCTCCCTGCTGGTCCTACAGTTGTTCCTTGGCCCTGAGATGCAGCTGTGGAGAGGTCCTGAATGTGAATGGAGAATGGAGCAGAGGGCGTCTTTATTTTGAGAGCCACAGAGCATGTTTTGTCTGGAGGCATGTTGTAACTCACCAGAGAAAACCGCAGTTTCCTTAATGGTTGTGTTAATTACAGGAGTGTCACTGCTCCCTGTCAAAGGCACCTTATCAGGGGAGAATGTTGAATGTATGTTTTTAGATGCCTCATTATGGGGTCTGCAGAGAGCTGGGTGCACTTTAATGAACAGATGTGTTAGATGGGGAGATCGAGCACTCCTGCAATCTCTAGGTCTTCACAGGACAGGAGGTATCTAGAATCTGAGCAGCCCCAAGCTGTGGTATGGCAACTTCTCTATTCCAGACCTTCCTCTGTAGTGCAGCTCAGCTACTGCAGATGTGGCAGGAGTATGGAGAGATGAGGATGGTTATGGTGATGGCAAGTGGCAGGTTGTTTCATTTCCCACTGGGACTGCAGCTCTTCCAGTTGGTTCTTTCTGTCTGAACAGCTGAAATCCCCGCTGCACTGGCTGAGCCTGAGTGCTGCCTCTGATGTATCAGGCAAGAAGGTCCCGTTTGGGACCATGGAAATGTTGAGCATTGAGGATGTGTCAGGCAAAGCAAGTTGTGTGGTGGGGGGAAGGCTCTGTCCCAGGAAATACAGGAACATGAGCATTCATTGTCACCGTTACTCTGCCGGCTCTGAGCACTGCAGAGGTTCCTGAACCCACATCAGGAAAAGCCTCTGCTTGAGTTTCAGCCACTTCCCACTTGTCCGGTATGTCCCACAAAGCTTCTGAGGGCAGCCCATCAGCATTGGAGAGATGGAGAGCTTTCTAATGCACACAAAGGCCTCACCTGCCCTAGTATTTGTGGCAGCTCTCAGGAGTGACTTGTGACTCCTCTTCAGCCCTGGCTGCTAACAGAACCTTAGGATGCGCAGACTGTCCATAGCCTGCTTCTCAGTATTTACTAACTCCAAGCTGCAAGGGCAGAAAATGCTCCTTATATTCCTTCGCAACAAGCAGGGGAGCTCCCAGTGACAGCTGCTAGCTGGGAGTGAAGAAAGTGATCACCAAACGCATTTCTGCTCATTATTTCTGTGCTTTCTGTACTGCAGCAGATGGATTTTCATGGATGTGAATGAAAGTCTGAGGGTGAAGCTGCTTTCATTGTGAAAAAGCTCTGGCTGTAACCCCGGTGTTTTAATGAGATTTACAGGAAAACGACTGAGATATATAATGGCAAAATAAAGATGCCTTTAGCCAGACAGTAGGAATGGATTTCCTTGCCCTTGAAGGGCCATGCACAGCAAGTGGGAAGCAGCTCCAAATAGCTCTGAGTTAGGTTGAGTAGCTGGATAGGGAGAGTAAATCACAGCTAAATAGTGAACCCTAGGATGAGCACAAAATCCTCCCCAGAAAATCACATCTACCGGGCTTAATCTTAGGATAGAAACCCCCAGGATGATAAACTCTTTGCTGAGGGTTACATTCTCCTGGGAGTTTTGTCATGTCACCAGCTTTATCATTTGCAGGAGCACAGGCTGAACTGATGCACTGCCCCTTGCAGGCGAGCAGATGCAGCCTGGCCACAGGAAAGGACCCAAATCCTGCCTCCTTGTTGATACAAGAGAGACCAGTAAGACAAGACATAGAATTGTAGAATCATAGAATCATAGAATAGTTTGGGTTGGAAGGGACCTTCAAAGCTCATCCAGTCCAAACCCCCTGCAATGAACAGGGACATCTTCAACTAGATCAGGTTGTTTAACCTGGTCCTGCATGTTTTCAGGATTGGGGTATCACTGGGCAACCTGGTCTGGTGTTCCATCACCCACATCATAAAAGGAATTCTTCCTTATCTCTAGTCTGTATCCACCCTCTTTCAGACATGAACCTTGTGTTCTACAGGAACACTGACTAGTAAAGACACTGAATGGTCCCCTGCTCCAAGCCATCAAGCTGCAGTCCCTGGCTGTCAGAGCAGAGACCCTCTCTCCTTCAGCAAGCAATGGGGTTGGCCGGTCCCTGGAGGATGGTGCTTTTGCAGCCCCAGTCACACCAACCATCCCAACTCTATGGCCTTCTGTTGTGTTTTGAGCCCACTCATGGGCTGCCTTGGGTTTTGCTTCCGTTTGGGACCCTTTGGCAGCCCTGTCATCTTGTGCTCTGCATGTGTCACTCTTTCTAAGCTGGAACTGCTCGGTGTTGAGATGGAGGCTGATAAATTCTGCATCTCCTGTGGCTGTCTGAGGAATGGGAGTTTGGAGCCACTTTTTTGTTTTTCCCCTTTTCTTTTCCCTGTGTCACATCTTGTACAGTTTTAGTTTTCCCTTCCACAGCCTTATTCCCTCTCTGAAAACATCTGCTGAGGCAAAGAGGAGGGGAAATGAGGATGATTTGCAAGTTGCACACAGCTCTGAGGACAGAGAACATGGCAGAGTAAATGCCTTTGCGATAAGCTGTTCCTGGAGTCAGGAAACCCTCACCCTGAAGGACATCCCCGAGGTTTGGAGACATGGGCCTCACAGGTACTTTCCATTAGCAGGTATTTCCCAGGGCAAGGCTGTGTTAGCAGTGGTGAATGTGTTGTTGTGCTCTGGACACGTCCACATGAGTGGCCTGTCAATTGCTCATCTCCCGAGCATGTTGGTCTCAGCTCCACATGGATTCATTCCAGGCAGAGCCTAGCTGTGATACAAACTTCTTCAAGCTCATGCCTACCTTGTTGAGAGGCTGAGCCAGAAACCTCCTGCCCAGTCCACTGACGTGTTGGCTGATTTGCTTCTGCTCATCAGTGCAGTCAAGTTCCCCACTGAAGCCATCGCCCAGAACAGTGATGAAGTCAGATGCTTAAGTGAAAAACAAAGTAGGGCATAGCATAGCAGAGGATTCTTAGTGGCCTTTTCAGATGCTTTTTCATCTCTACTCCCTGTGCTGGACCCAAATAGATCAGGTCATGTCCTCTCTCTATCGCTTCTACTTTTTCTTATGTGATATGGCTTGAGCCCTGTTCCATTTGTACCTCTTCTTGCCTGCCCTATTTCTCTTGAGGCACAGTGGTAAACCCTCGGAGAACATGAAAAACAATCATATGAAATCACCTTATTAGACATGTAATGTTCATTCTGGTCTGAGATGCACATGGAGCCTGTGTGTGACATACCCCAGTGGGGACACTGGGAAAAGATGCTTGGCGGGGAAGCACTTTGCAGCCAACAACCTTGGGATCTTCTCAGAGGTTTAACCGACCTTTTTAAGGTAGTTGTTCTCTCTATGCCTTTCTGTAATCCCAGTGAAGTTTCTCCACTGGAGGAAGGAAGAATTCTGGGAGCAGGCAATTTTTATTTCTTCTGCTGCAGAGAGAAATGGAGCTATTCATCGAGCTCAGCAGCTTTCTGCATCTGTAGGGAACCTCCCTGCTTTCCACCCATCCTTCAAATTCAGTTTTCACTCCTCTCTGGAATTTAAACCTCTTTAGCCTTCCACACTGATGGTGTCAAGTCAAGTGTAAGCACAGTGCTTGCTCCCATGATACAGTTGACTCTTTAGGATGTTTTCTTTCTTATTGTCTGCGTATTTTATTTGCTCATTTATCCCCAGCTCAGCAAGAAAGTAAAGCCTTTGAACAGGGTGCTGACTAAATACTACTGGATCTCGCATCTTTGCCTGCTTCGTTTTGATCCCATTGCATGGAAGGATCAAAAGGGAACAAGTTTAATCATGGAAGGTGACAGCAACAATGCTGAGGGTGCTGGGAATATTACCTCAGAAGCACAACCTCACTCAGGAAGCTGTAAACATCCCTTTCAACTCCTAAAATAACGAAGGTGTCTGCAACCTCCTTGTCCTCTTTGATCTTTGTCAGCAGTTTCAGCTCCGTGTGTGATGGTGCTGGGGAGGATGTGACTTGTCAGTAGAGTGAAATTGGGAGCATCATGGGAGGAGTCAAAGAGCCAGTGTCCAGTTCTGTGCTCCCCATCTCCTGACCACAGTGGGTAGGGACATCCCCACACAATGGGGACTTTCTGAGCAGACAAGCCTCAGACCATTGTTGTCCCAAAGATCCAGGCTCAATACAGATGATAACGCAGCCCAGCCACAGAACAAGAGCAATAAAGGAGATTGCCATGTCCTAAGTTACCTATTGTCAGGATTACCTGTGAGGCAAAAAGGACAGTGGAAAATGCTCATTCCCCCTTTGTAGGAGAAAGATGAGACATGCAAACAAGCCCCACAGCTCCTGCCAAGCTGCTCAACCCGGTGGCGTAGGGCTGAAAGGGGGCTGAGCTATTCCCACACCATGGTTGTGATAACACTGGCAGAGGGTGTAGGACACATCTGTCCGGGACACAGGAGAAGGAAACATTAGTTCATGGGGAAGGCAATGCTCAGAGCAAATCCACATTGCTCCCTGTAGCAAACCAAGCAGTGAACTGATTTCCACAAGCCCATAAACTACTTCTGGGTAAAGCCAGGACAGATGCAGCAGCAGTGGGAAGTGGGAGCTGTGGTGATGATTAACAACTGCCTGTTTATCTACAGGTAAAAAATGCCTTCTGCAGTGCACTGACAATAAAACACAGTGCTGATCTGAAGGCAAACTCTCCTCGGGGGTAATCAAGCCTGAGCATCCAGGCAAGGCCTGGCTCTGCTCATCCTTCCCTGCAAATCTCAGCAGTAGTCTGTGAGGGAGCTGGGGCTTCATCACTGCAGGCTCATCTGGACACTGACCACATGGGGAACAACTCTGATCCCCATCAAGCATGATGCAGCCCTGTGTGCGTCCAGGTGAGACATCTGTGAGCTCATTAGCACAGCCCTGAGCTCTAGCTAATAAGCGCTGCTTGCTGCTCCAGCATGGGAAATCGGGCTGCCTTTCCAGGAAGATCCCTTTATTCACTCAAGCTGTGACCTTTGGGACACTCAGACACCAGGTTCCACTCCCCGCACGCAGCAGAGATGGGTGTCTGCTGACTGCTTCCGCCACGGGTCCTCACACCAAGGGTTATCATTTTTCCCTCCACTTAACGGTAGTTAGAGAGGTGCTGAGCTGTGAGCTCCTGGGCTGCTGCTTTGCACCCTGCCTGGAGCACCACCAGCAAAACATCATCACTTGCTCTCTTGGATATCCCTGACAAACAACTGTGCTACACATGCAGTAGTGTCGGTGATCGCAGCAATGCTCGGGTGGGAGGTCATAGAATCGTAGAGCCACAGAGTGGTTTGTGCTGGAAGGGACCTTGAAGCTCACCCAGTTCCAACCCTACTACGGGCAGGGACCCCTTCCACTAGAGCAGTTTGCTCCAAGCTCCTGTGTCCAACCTGGCCTTGAACACTGCCAGGGATGGGGCAGCCACAGCTTCTCTGGGCACCCTGTGCCAGTGCCTCAGCACCCTCACAGGGAAGAGCTTCTGCCTAAGAGCTCATCTCAATCTCCCGTCTTTCAGCCAGGGCATGAAGCATCTCATGAGATTCCTCATCCTGGAACAAACCCTCCCTGGGATCCAGAGCGTTACGCGAATGTGGCTGAAGAGCTCAACTGGTACTTGAGGGTCTGGAGTTACCCAACATCTGTGATTAATAGGAATGTTTCGCCACTTCAGCCAATGTCTGTTTTGATAGAGAACAGTAACCCTTTAAACCATGCCTTCTCCCAGCTCTGTCTTTTGGACCGTGATGCATCATGGCTGCTGGGTGAGATATAGTGCCACTTCCCATTACTTCAGCCATCCACCTATAAATTACATTAGGCATGCCATGCATGGCTGCCTTTCTCTAGTCATCCTCCAATTTAGCAATGAAAGCTCTCCTTTACCTGCAGAGGACCCCGCGTTACTCTACACGTTGGTTCTAGTTTGAGCTTATCCCTGGTCCTTGCGACTCAGTTTTCCCATTGCTGATTATAGAAATCTGAACATGGTGAAAGAGAAACAACCTGTGCTCTTTTGTCACTCTGCCCCCACATACAGTGAGGATTTGGAAAAGGAAAAAGGAGGAAAACAATAGAGAAATACTCCCTACTGGTGAGGAAATGATACGCAAACTGCAGCTTCAAAGCAATGCAGAATGAAAGGTAAATCTACCAAATCACGCTCATGTTGCAGCAGTTGGGCATTAGCCAACCTCGGGAAGAAGGTTCTCCTGCAGATCGCAGCCCCCTGCAGCTCACACAAGGTCCTTTGCAGTTGGGTTCATTTGTGCTCTTCAAAGAAGCAAAAACATTGACTTGAGGAAGCTTCTTGTCTGGATGACTTGGTTTGCAAATGATGTCTGCATGTGACTGTCTGCAGGTGCAAACAGCATCCCCCAGAACAGCCCTGGCAGAAACAGCTCCCACTGCACTGAACAGCTTCGGGTTTTTCTTGTTCTTGTTGTCTGTTCTCTTCTTTCATTATGTCTTTCTGGAACTTTTCCTTTGGAGCTGAAAGCTCTATTTTAGGGGGAGTCATTCAGGAGATACGAGCAACATTGCTGCAAAGCGTTTCAGGACGTGCAGTGGGGGGTGTCTTTAAGGGGACAGCTCTGGGGAGAAAACACGCTGTTTGTTCCCACCACATCAGAGCTCTTCCTGCTGGGGGGCTCAGCCTTGGCCAGGTGACATTGTCCCTTTGTACAGGAACCCCTGTGTGCATTGCAGGCTGCAGTGGTTTGCAGATGACACATCTGGACCAGAGAAGCCTGAATTGTGTGTGAGGAGACATCATTCCCATCATGAGCATGTTGCCTGTGGAGCCTGTAGGAGTCATCAGCTCCCTTTGGCCATGGTTCACTGAAAAGAGCCCACTATAACACATACTGTACTAGCCAGGCTTCCTAGAGCGAGCTGAAGGTCATAGTGCCATCGAATGGTTTTGGGTTGGAAGAGACATTAAAGCTCCTCCAGCTCCAACCCCTGCCATGGGCAGGGACACCTTCCACTAGAGCAGCTTGCTTCAAGCCCCTGTGTCCAACCTGGCCTTGAGCACTGCCACGGATGGGGCAGCCACAGCTTCTCTGGGCACCCTGTGCCAGCGCCTCAGCACCCTCACAAGGAAGAGCTTCTGCCTCAAAGCTCATCTCAATCTCCCCTCTGGCAGGTTAAAGCCATTCCCCTTGGCCTGTCCCTACAGGCCCTTGTCCAAAGCTCTCTCCAGGTTTCCTGCAGCCCCTTTAGGCACTGGAGCTGCTCTGAGGTCTCCCCTTAAGGAGCCTTCTCTTGTCCAGACTGACCCAGCCCAGCTCTCTCAGCCTGGCTCCAGGGCAGAGCTGCATTGGAGATGTAGGAAGAGCATCACATCACAGCATTGCTCCAGCGCTTGTGGCACCTCCTCAGTGAAACACAGACATGAGGTCCCCTTCTTCCATGTCCCACAGGAACTATGTGTACAACTGCCAGTGTATCCCCCAGTACCCATGATGGCTAGTGTGCAGCATCACACACAAGCGAAAAGTCATCATCACATTAGTGACAGTCTCCTAACGCTGACTTTTGATGCTTCTCTCAACCCTCCCATTCCCAACACTGCTTTTCTTCAGTCCTCATGAAAACCATCATCATAATTTTAAGAGCATCTCACTCAGCCTCTGAGTGACCTTGAGGCAGGCAGGAGTCTTATGGGTGCATTCCCTACAGAAGCTGGTGGGTTTAAATCTAGTTCATACCGTACCCCAAACAGTCTTGTGGTAGAAATCTTGAACTCTAAAGCAGATAAAAATAGACCTCTGTGGGTTACAAATGCATTGAAGGCACCATCTCCAGCCGTTTTCTCTCTTTTTCTCCAGAGAAATGCCAAGTGAATGAGCAGCCTTCCTGGTAGGACATGAATAAACCAAGTTGCTGTCAGATTAGGGAGAGGAGCGAATGATGGACTGAAGCATGCCCTGGACTTTCATGCAGTGCCACAAGCTGTCTCCTGGCTGGGACCACAGAGATGCTCATGTGTCCATCGGGGTAATCTCAGCAGTGACATTCATAGTGGCACTTGGATCACTGCTCCAGGCATCTCCACTGTGTCCTTGAGCTCCATGCTGCTGGGATTGAGGCCTTCCCTATGCTTTCATACACACCTCCGACACTTCAGAGGCACCTCTGCACCTCCTGAATTGCTCTCCTTCCCCACCCAGACCAGCGCTGAACGCCCAGAGCAATTATGAAACCCCATGGCTCTTGCTGAACCTTGGCTGCTGCTTCTTGCAGTGGGAGATCTGTTTCTGGTCCCTTCAGTGGTGCCTCACCCACTTCCAGGTTTTCCCTGCTTGGCATCTGGCTTGCATCGCCAGCTTTCTAGGAGCTGCTGTCTTCAACAGCAACCACACCAGCTGCTTCTCCCTTCTCCTCCTGCTTCACCAGGAGTTCTGCCTGGCACTGTCTGTCTCTCTGCAGATACCCGGTGCCGCAGCTGATGCTGTCTGCAGTTACCTAAAGCTCCATGCATGCCCCTCACAAGGTATC
Organism: Amazona ochrocephala; assembly: GCA_039720435.1. Lineage (NCBI taxonomy): Eukaryota > Metazoa > Chordata > Aves > Psittaciformes > Psittacidae > Amazona > Amazona ochrocephala. The sequence continues at coordinate 83,763,033 of CM077879.1, forward strand.
TGCAGACACTAAAGAAGTACTGTTTCTGGTTTTTGGCAGAACCTCGGTTTCCATTAAGTAACCAAAGTACTGTGGCACCATGTGGCAGGCGAGCATTTCACAAATGGCAGGTAGCTGTGTGTGTCTCATGACTCGTTCCAAGCCTATTTACAGCCTCATCTTCCAAATGGATATGAGGAAAATTGCCTCATGACATCCTTCCCAGGAGTGGTCTCCATCATGCTAATGCTTTTCTAGTTGTTCCTTTTCCAGCATATGCCAGCAAACTGAAATATCCTGTTTACGGAAGCTTTCCCTTCAAGTCTATGGTCCTTTTTGCTCAGATTTGTTTTCCTCTTTAACTGATGCCCAGCAGGGTTTTTGTTGCCACCAGTGTGCTGAGGCTCTGCCCCTGCTCAGCCGAGGAGATTGGTGTGGGGCAGAGCCAGGCAGAGGCTCCAGGACAGCTGGAGACCTGCAGAATGGAGGGATGCAGCTGCAGCGTTCAAGGATAGGAGGAAGGATGCTGTTTAACTGCACGGTCGTCCCTGTTCTTGCTTCTCAGGAAGTGGAGAGCTTGGAGATCCACTGAGCACTGCTCTGTCAGAGTAGCCTCAAGAGAGAGCCTGCCACTCTTGATTCATGGTCACAGCTCAGCTGCACATCGGCTGGGACATACCACTGCTTTCTGACAACTCTCCCATCATTAGATCTCCACTAGCAACATTTAATTAAACTCCCAAACCTACCTGTATTATACAGCTTCACCTTGATTCACATGGTTTATCGTATATGCTCTCCAAGTGCCCAGTGGCAGCAGATGATCCATTGCAGAGAGCTGAACCCTTCAGTACTGGAACAGGGGGTCACACAGGAGGGCACACACCAGGGATGGGCTCCTGGGAAGAACAAGGCTGGTGTCTTGCAAGCAAGATGAGGTCCTCATGGCTTGTGAAACACCAAAGCCCCTCTGAGCACAAGCAAATGCACTCAGTGAGGGTGTTTATTCTCTGAAATACCCACAGCACTGATACCAGTGCCTTTACCAGGACAGGAGAGCTCTGGAGGTTCATCCATCACCATTGTCCTCCAGAGGGGTGACTGAGCCATGTCTTATCCTGCTCCCTGCTCCCTTGGTGCCATCCAAAACAGCTTTTCCCCTTGCCTCTCTCTGAGCAAGGGCTGCCTCAGCCGTAGCTCAGGGGCCCTGAAGAGCAGCCAATGCTGTGACCTCAGGTCTCCAGAAGACAGCCCATCCTCTGTGCTGCTCCACATGCCTGGTGGTGGGCATTTGCTATGGAGATCCTATGAATGCGTGTAGCTACTGCTGTTCATCACTCCCTGCCCTGCCTGCCATGTGGGTGCGACAGGTCTGACAAGGCTGTGAGATCCTTTCTGTGCCTCCCCCAGCTCCTCTGGCATTCAGAGGACGATTTACCCTTCCATGTTTTGCTCGGGTCTGCAGCCACCACTACCCAATAAACCGGTAATGCAGCACTCCAGCCCTGATCCTGCTGGCACAGCTCAGCTTGCTGCTTCTTTGGAGCTTTATTGATGTAAAACATCCCTCTGCTCACCCAGCCGCCTTGTGACCAGGCTGCAGGGAGAAATGAGAGCTGCATCTCCGAGGCGAGAGGAGCCTCTGTAGCAGCTCATGCTGCTTTCGCAGTGGGCTCTCTTCTATCTTATTTTAAACTAAAACAATACTTAACCTTGACAAATTGTGATTTAGGCAGATGAGAAAAGAGACTCAGGGATAAATCGCTTGCTCCAATGTGAAATTGAATAAATCCAAGTTGAATCAGAGTGTTACTTACAGAATAATAGTAAATGATGTGTGTGGCTTATTGTTGAACAAGAGCAGAGCTCTGGAAATGAGGTTAAAAGGGAAGCTGTCAAGGGTGCATTTTGCAGCTGTTTCCCAGGCGAAAAAAGAAAGTTGTTAAAGAGGAATTAGGAGGGAGCTTTTATCAGTTATTGACTGGAAATGAGCCTTAGCAAGGCTGAACTAGGAATATCAAGGAACAGACGGAGCAAGGGACAGGGTCGGGTTAAAAAATAAAGGCAAGTCTGCAGGGTCAGAGAAACTAAAGAAATTCCAGCTTCTTGGAATGTTTGCAATTCATAGGACCTCTCCCCATCCTTTCTGAGGCTTCAGGTCCCCATGAAGACCACATTTTCTGAAGCACTTAACACTAGGGAGCCACCAACATGGAGTGATGGGAACAAGAGCCTCTGGAGCTGAGCAGGTCTGAGAGTACAGAGAGACATTGGGGAAGGGTAACGGGGACTGCTGGCACAGTGTGCCTTTGAACACAGCCTCTGACACGCAGTGGGGCTGCTGAACCCTGCCCTCACACTGCTCCCTCCGTGCTGTGTGGGTAGGGACAAGAAAGCATCCCTGCTCTCTCCAGCAGCCTGCACGCTGGCTCTGAGCAGTGTCTGCTCAATAAATCAGCTCGGAAGTTTCTAGGCCATAGAGCACTGGGGATGTGAGTAGACTTTAACATCTTCTAGGAGTTTTCCAGTAGTATTTTGCAGGTTATCTTCCACCTCAGGCGCAGCTTAATGTCAGCCCTGCCACTCAATGGTATTGTAGTTAGGATCACAGTGTAAGTACTGCCAGACAGCAGCTACCACACATGGGGGAGCAGTTCCCTATAGGTAGCACCAGCAAGGTGCTGCAGACCTCGTTAACAGGAGACCAGACCAGAAAACTGTGGGTACATCCTCATGATAAAGATCATGGATACACTCAGAACTCCCATTGTGGAAACCTGCTGCATCCCTGCTCAGGAGCACAGGCAAGGAGAGGTCTGCTTTGGCATCAACACATCTGGGAGATCTGCCCCTCACCAGGTGAGTGCCAGGACAGGGTTTTGGAGACAGCACCACCAGCCATTGTGACAGTACTATCCACTGCAGTGTCAGTGTGCACACGAAGTTTGAACTTGGAGCAGGGAAAGAAGTGGGTACCACAGGTCTTGACTCTCAGTGCTAGAATGCTGTAACACAGCTTTAATTCCTGGAAAAGTAATTAAGGAGAGTAGTACCTGGAAAATATGTGGAGGTGAGTAATAGTCAGCCTTCATTGTCAAACACAAATCATACCAAACCCATCTACTTTCCTTCTGTAAGAAGGTAACTGATCATCTGGGCAATGAAAAGGCAATTGATCTTCTCTGTTCTGACACAGTGGCACTTTTAACTCACTTGTTCATTAAATGTCCATAAACAAGATAGAGAAAAATGTGTGAAAGAAAGAAAGAAAGAAAGAAAGAAAGAAAGAAAGAAAGAAAGAAAGAAAGAAAGAAAGAAAGAAAGAAAGAAAGAAAGAAAGAAAGAGAAGAGAAAGAAAGAAAGAAAGAAAGAAAGAAAGAAAGAAAGAAAGAAAGAAAGAAAGAAAGAAAGAAAGAAAGAAAGAAAGAAAGAAAGAAAATGTGTGAATCTACCACATGGAGGTACAGAACTGGGCATTAAAAAGCAGCTACCAATAGCTGGTTTTCAGTCTGGGACAGCTTATCCTAAGGCCTTCGCTGGACCTTGGGGCTACCCAACATCCCCATCCATGAGTTGTAATGCAGAACAGAAGATGTTTATGTTCCTTGCATTCCCAAAAAGCCTCAGATGGAAACAACTGAAAAGGACTTTAAATGTCCTTGAGACTAAGGAAAGAGCCAAAGCAAAACTCTAGTCCAGAGCTGAGTTAGGACGATGTAAAACTCTCCTTTTAGTGACATCCAACTGGGAATGAAAGAGATGATCTCACATGGGAGTGACACATACCAGTGTCCCACCAACACAGAGGGGGCGCACATCCTGCCTGTGTGCAAGCAGGACTCGGGATACCAGGACCTTTTACCAGGAAAAGGTCCAGTAGGGCCATCATGCCCAGTCTGGAGTGCTGCACAGTGTGACGACTGGAGTAAACCTGAAGGGGTGAACGCTGAGGACAATCAGTAACCTGAAACCCTGGAGTGATTTGGGGTTTTCAGTTCAGGGAATTCCATACTCCAACTTGGAAAACGCTGCTGTAAATACAGACCTCATGCCATGTCCTTGGTGGCCAAGAACATATATGTTCGTCTAATGGTATTATCATAATAACACCTGATAAATTACATAGGGAAGACCTGAATCCATCACTAAAGTCTTCAAGAAGAAGCTAGACAAGAGCTAGAGCTGATTTTATCTTGGAAAGGGTGCCTGAGGTCTATGGAATTCTTTGCAACCTTGTAGGTCTGTTCCCTCATATAAAATGCCAGTGTAATGGAGCTGACCCAGGACCTGTCCCAAGGTGGCCATTGCTCATCTACTGAGTCAACGAGCCATGTTTAACTGTTTATAGGTCCCCTGGGTTGTATCAAGTCCCTCAGCTGAATTCACTGAAAAACAAACGTACACTTCCAAATGAGGACAAGCTCAGCTCATACTCCATGTTAAGCTATTAAGAGAGGAAGTGACCCTACAGCTCAGGGTCTGCTATTGCTGGCAGCATCCCTTCTGGTTGGATACTAGGAGGAAAACGTAGGAAAAGTCATTGGTGTTGGTGCCTTTTGCCAGGCACTCTGCAAACAACACATGCTCTGAATGTGTTCTCTGTAGCAGCTCATGCTCCATGCCCCACACTCAATACTGTGGGATCACCTTCACAGCAGCAAAAGGGAACAAACGCTGGAGTGCCCCAGGGGGTCTTGTTGGGGCAGGATGGCCCAACAGTGAGTTAACTGACCCAGTTTATCCCTGTCACCTGATGGGGTCCTTCTGAAAGGCTGAATCCCCATGATCTGCTGGGGAAATGCTACCAAGCACTTTTGCCCTTGAGCTGCAGCTCTGGGAGGAGGCAATGATAAGGCTCATGGTATTTTCTACTCTTTCAGTGAGAACCCAGGCTGGACCCCTGCTATGCAGAGTCATCTCTAAGCTATTTGCAGTTACTTTGCTGTGCTGGGCATTGACCCATAAAACTAACAGTATTTATTTGCCCTGCAGACAAAGCTTGGCCACACACTACTTCAAATGTGACTGAAAACACTACTTTCCTGCCCATCCCCACTTGTGCTTTACGTGCCATTCACACTGTGAATGCTCACTGAGGTGTTGCCAATGGGTTTATTTAAAATCTGTGTAATTCCTGATTTCCTGTCCTGCCTAATCTCCCTTCAACAGCTGAGTGTTTCCTTCATGCCAGCTTTACTGTTTCAAGTGACATCCCAGGTAATTCCGCCCTTCTACTCCTTGGTTCCAAGTGTAATCACTTTGCCTGCTCACAATATGCTTTTAGGTTAAAACTACATTGCAGGCACTGGTGTAAGCACGGAAATTGTGTGAGGAGCCACAGATGTGGCTGTCCAGGTTGGCTTCCCTGAAATACAGCTGTCTGCAGGGGGGATAACCATTTTCTTACCACATTCCTTCCCAGCTGTGAACAAGCCTTGTGCTGAATGTTCTCTGAAAATTGCTCTTCCTTGGCGTGTCAAGGGCAGTGTTTCATAGGATCACAGAATTGTTCAGGTTGGAAGGAACCTTAAAGACCAGGTAGCTCCAACCTCCTGCCGTGGGCAGGGACACCTTCCACTAGACCATGTTGCTCAAAGCACTGTCCAGCCTGGCCTGGAAACTCCAGTTTGATTGACTCCAAGTCTTGCAACAACAGCTGGATGAGGGAATCAGCAACCTCAGCAAAACACAACTCACATCCAGGACTCCAGATGGACCTCCGCCTCCTTGGAAGGAAGTCAGTGACAGTCCCCCATTCCCCTGCAGCCCTCTCAGCTGCAGGTAGCATTCAGCCAGCTAAACGTGGACATCTAATGCCATTTGTGATGCCCCAGGGTGTCCTGCCTGTCTTCCAGCTGCCTTTCCAGAAGGACAGTCTCCTGAACATACTGGGTCTTATCTGCCAGCCTTGGGCAGATGTCGTGCTTACTGCAGGATTCCTGAAATGAGACTAGAGTCCTATGTTAATTAAGCACCTTAATGACTCAGTCACAGCACAGAAGAATCACTCCCAACCTGAGCAAAGCAGATGTCTTGCTTTAAATCACCTGCTGATTGCAACTGTTCATCATCTCTGTATTTGGCCCTTTTATACTGCAGTCGTATAACAGAGCTCCTCAGGGGTGCTCATTACTCCTTTTTTTCTCATTGAACATACTGGGAGCAGCTTGAAGGCAGCTGAGTGCTATGAAGTGGAAGCTGAAATCAGCTGAAATCAGCACACTTCCCTTTCTGTGGCCACCATGACCTTGGAGATCTTATTTAACCTCTCTGTACTCAGGGTCCTGACAAGGAGGATGGAGATAAAGAAATTCAGGACTTCCCTACTTGATGGGCTTGAGCTGTTACAAATCCCTTGGAGAAAGGGTTAGCTGTTGGAAACCTGCAAACTCAGTTGGCAAATGGAGGAGTTCACCCTCCCTCTGCTCCTCTGAGTAAGGGTTTAATTTCTTAGTTGACCTCATTGGCAATAATGGCCAGAAACGTCTCTGCTGCAGTATGAGAATCTCCTTCCCTTTAATGAGAGCAAGTGCAGGAGTACCTTTGTGCTCCATTTCCAGCATCAATAGCTGATATACCTGATGCTGACCAGAGACATGCAGGAACTTTTCCTCCCTCTAAGAAAGAAGACGCCAGTGTAGTCCAAAGCTGTGTGGAAATGACAGCTAGAAACTCTTTGAATTCTCATCTGGGAGCTGATTTACTTTCTGCTGAAGTTGCAGCAAAACCCACCTCCCGCTGGCAGAGGCGTCGTTTCTGTCAGGCTGTGAGTGACCTCTCATGTCTGAGAAACATAAATATTAGATAAAGCACTCCTCGGAGCCCACAGTTCTTGAGACACGCAGCACTCTCTACATGAACAAAGTGTGTGTGCACAGCTCACAGCAAGACATGGCATTCTGCATTGCAGGGTGGCTCAGGGCAGCGGCCGAGGCTCTGGTTTGGTGCCGCAGACAAAGTGGGAAATTCAAACCGAAAAGCTGGAGAACAGAGCAAATCATTTTGCAAAGGTTCGAAGTGTGAAGGAACAACTTCATGGAGATTTGCAGTGCACAGAAAGGAGGGGGATTGGCTGCGAGAGGTGCAGTGACAGCATTATCCGTATTTCACTGCCTTCTAGGAAATGCTATCATTTCACTAGTCAGCTCTTCTTAAAAGGAGAACTCACACATTTACTCTTTGCAGAGTTCTGCAGCTCTCCCTGCTCACAAAAGGATGAGCTGTTGCTGCCACATCCACCTAAGCTGCCACTGTTGTTGCTGCAAGTTTTTATATATGTGCCTTACCTTCAGTAGGGGAGCAAAGCCCAAAGTTAGGTCATGTCTGGGTAGACACCCCTGGATCCAATCTCCATATATTATCTTAGCCATTGACACAAGTAGCCCTGAAACACCTGGAAAGGTGGTGAGTTTGCATTCTGAGTGAATGGCAGCAGCCCTCACCAGCCTGGCACTATGGGCTCAGGTGCCTCACATCTGGTGCAGAACACCCACAACCAGATGTACTGTGTGAGCACAGCTGCATCACTCAAGCAACTTGGTTGGGCCTGACCCTGCTGAACACAACCTCACATTCAACCCTGACTGGGAGACTCACATTACTGAAACAGGAGCCTGCAATGATAACTTTCTACTTCAGTGATTGTAAATACCTAGGGATTTATCCTTGTCTGGTAAGTAATACCCCTCTAAACTGACCTTGACAGCTCACATGGAGTCAGTGTAATAGCGTGTCATAAACAGGGCAGTGTGCTGTATGTAGTGGAAATTGAGAGCTTCATTAAACGTGAGACAGTTGTTTAATTAAAGCCAGTCAGACATGCGATCTGGAGCTCAATCCTGCTCCACATCCTGACACCTCAGATAGCCATAAAGAGGGGGATTGAACCCTTCAATAGGAGTTTCTAACCAATGTTTGCTTCAGTTTGTACCATCCCACCCTACTATTGTATCTGTGAGCTTGATGCTGATATGCATGGACTTTGCCTGCAGCTTCCCCCTCTTCCTCTGGTCTTTCTTCATGGAGAACACAGCACACCCGCTTGCATCAAATTATGTTTGAGATGAGTTTAGTCCCTTGTTAGTCCCACTGTAATGCTAATCTACACGGAAGGTATGCACTAATAACGGGCAGTTAATGGGCTGTCTGAACTTGCTTAGGTCCCTTTCAAGGATGAAATTTGCAATAACAACAAAAGCTGAAGCAGTTCATTGGTTGGGGGCAGTGGCAGTTTAACAAATGACACTTTCCTCATTGAGAAACTGGGAATAGTGTGGCAAATGAATCTTTAAAAACCTCCTGGCTCTTACTGCTCAGCATCTTCGAACCTGGTCTGAGGACACTTCTGTGCCCTGATTTGATTTCATTACTCTTCCTTCCTGTTGTCTTGTCTGGAGGATTTGTTTGCTGGCATGTCAAGAAAAAATGTGGATGAACAGTATTGAGTTTGCTTCGTTGTTTGCACAGCTCAACACTCCACTTTTTGACACTTGCTTCCCCTGGATTCTTTTCTCTTGTTTTTCATAACCCTACCCAACTTCCTGAGAAGGTTAGCATCTGCTGAAGAGCTCTAGTTCTTGTGTCTTAAGAATGAATCAATACGCAAAATCCTTCTCAGCCCTCCAGTGTCCTGACCCTGGTAATCGGCTTGTCCTCTACCCTTTAGAGAACAAAGGAAATGGACAAGGTGAATGACTACGTTTGTAAGAGCATGTTCACACCATTCTCCTCACCGGCTCCCACTCAAGCATGGTTAAAGGGACCCTTTCCAAAGAATCTTCTCCAATGTTTGGTGTATTATCCAAAAAAGTATCAAACTGAAAATCCATGTCCTGACAGCAGTGACTGACATTGTCTGCACCTCCAAATTAAGAAACTCTATGAGAAAAATCAGCATTTAAGAGCTATGTCCCCTCGATAAAGCACAGAAAATCATGAACTTGCAGATGGAAAACCAAACACAAATAGACAAAGGGAGTGTTTGCTGGCAAATGAAATGAAGTCAGAAAGAACCCATTGTGGGAACTGCAGAAACATCAACTGCAGGATGAGCTGCACGATGTTGTGGCTGCAAACAGTGTGCTGTGCCTCAGTGGTGGGGTGGCTCTAAACACTGTCCCATGGGGTTGCTGACTCTATCCCCTGGGGTTCCCCATATCAGGCTGCCTGAGGTACCCCTGTGGCAACGAACAAGTTGTCCCCTCCATTGGCTAAACGCAGTGTCAAGCTCACTCTCAGACTGCTGCTGCTTGGAGAAGGGAAGAGTCCCTGTTCCTGAGCATCACTATTGACCCACAGAGCCCAGCCTGATATTTGGTGGTCGTGGCAGCACCCATGCTGGAGGGTGCTGGGACATTCAGCAGAGGAATTGCTCTTGTTCTGGCAGAGCTGCTTGTTCAGGGTTCACAATGACTCACTCTTTGGACTGATGAATTATGTCCTAAGAGGGGAAATTAAAGCCTCTTTGAACTGATACGGATAAAACGGCTGGGAAAGCATAGAGATCAGCTTGTCCCATGACTCTGTTGGCTGAGCAGGCAGTGGAGTCATTACCGGTCCTGGGCTGTGGGCAGGAGTGCCTTTCGTTTCCACAGTGGAGAGTGATGCTGGGAATACTGATGGAAGGAAATAAGAACTTTGGTGGGATGGCACTCATGGGGGGAACCAGTGCAGACAGGTCCTGAGCAAAACCCTAAAAAGGGAGCTTATAGAAGGACAGTGCGGGGGAAGCCAGGAGGAGGTGGACAGAAGGAGGTACTGCTCCTGACAGAGACTCAGCATCACGAACTGACCCTCACCCTGCTTGGAAGTCAAGTTTAAAATCCTCCTGACATATCACAGTGGGACAAGGGGAGAGAAGGTGAGACCAACCGGCACCAGGATATGGCAGACTTAGACATTTCAGTTAACAGTCGTCTGCATTTCCAGGAGAGTCAGCATGGCCTGGGTAGGGTTTGCGGCTGATGCTGACTTGAGAATCACAGCTAGTTGGGGTGAGTTGAAGGAGCTGCCACTATCTGTTTGCTTGTCACAATAGTTTATAGATTTACTGTGCCCGTAAGTTAGCAAGTAGTATGGGAGAGACATGGAGAAATGTTCCTCTGTAAAAAGGGAAAGGCAAGACAGCTTCTGTCTCACAGTTGTAAACTTCAACTGCTCTTTGCTGTCACATGCCTGCTGAAGAACTTATTAATTCCATTAAATGCCAAATAAAGGCAGTATCTGCCAAAGGATTTGAGCTGCTAATAAATTGCAATAACTAATTACAGTCACCTATGTATTTTCCCTTCACTTTAAATTAAGTGTCTTGACTATTTAATTGTGCACAGCACCGACAGGCAGAGCCCAGGTCTGATGCGGTGACCAGGATGTCCCGGGGTGCTGGGATGCCTCCAGTGATAATTGCCTGCAGAGGTTTCACCAAATTAGCTGCAAATGGGTCTTCAGGGCCCTTGACATTTTGTGTGTCTCAGTTCTGAACATCCATGGAAAACAGGATTTGGAAGTGTGAAGGAGGCTGGGAACAGCTTTGAGACGCATGCATGGGGGGATTGCTCGGTGCTTTAATGAAGGCCTTCCTAGCATCAACGGATGGAGCTGGGCTGCTTCTGGTTTGTCAGGATGATTCAAAGCCTATAAAGGAGAACTGAGTGTCCTTCCCTCCCTCATGGCTGAAGTGATGCTGGAGGAACTGTTCGCTTATGGTCTGGGGAACAGGACAGCCCCATCCAACGCTGCCCACCAGCCCTTCTGGAGTGGTTGTTTAACCACAAACTTCTGCAATTTCCCACCAAACATGAGAAGAGAAGATCTACCCTGCTGCCATGGCCTTCAATGCACCAACAGGTTGGAACTGTCCTGACCATCCTCAGAGGGGACCTCTTCCCAACATGCCCATTGACCCAGAAGAGCCATTGAATCTCAGTCTGGGCTATGCTGTGGGTTGTACCTGGTCTCGTTCTTATATTGTCCTGTATAGCTAATGGGGCCTCCTTCACTGACCCTGGAGGATTTCTTGTCACTCTGAACTCACCTGATGGACAGTTCATCATGCAGGGAGAAGTTCAGTGTGGAATGGAACCTCCTTTCCCTGTGCTCATGGCCCTGGGGCAGCAGCTGTGGCTCATAAGAGGGAATGAGATGCCGCCAGTCAGGACTTAGACCAACTCAGGTTCAGGAATGACCACAGCCTAAGCTGTGAAGCAAACAGTAAGATCAGGTACCAGGAATGCCAGCATGAACCTGCCCTTTACCCACTACTGAACGCAATGCCCGAATCATCCCAAACCTCCAGCATCCTGCATCAACACAGTGTTCAGCAGCTCCAACAGTCCCTGCAGCCTTTGGACAGCAGAGATATGTCATGCTCCAATTTTGATGGTGAAGTTCTCCTGAGTCCTTGGGATGGAAAGCTAGATGGGTAGCTTCCATGTTATATAGTTATACAGGAGGTGAGCAACAGTTATCGTCTATAGTTACCCTGCAGGTGAGCCATTCCTCAATGAAGACTGGGCTGATAGACATCGGCTGGAGGCAATGAGTGGAGATGAGAGGACATGGGCACACCGTTAAGGTGGAAAAGGATATGAGACAGCTTGGGCTGAAGCTGCAGAGAGCAGCAGCTTGGATGTGAAGTTCAGGAAGGGTCTCCAGAGCTGGGGTCATACCAGCTGGGGACCTGCACATTGCTTCTGCTTTCTGGTTACCTTGAAACCACCCTGAACTCATTGCAAAAAGTTAAGGGAGAAATAAAATGTAATTAGGAAGTCCAAATATAGATAACCCAGTTACACAATGTTAGCAGAGCCCTGAGAAGTCTCTTCCTCCATCAGGCAGCTTTCAGGCTGCCAGAACATTTGACCAGTATCGCTCTGGGGGATCAGGCTTTCATGCAAGAACTCTTCATCCTAAAATTTCCTCAACAAAAAAAGATACAGGTTTGGGAACATGTATCATATTCATACAGGCACACCCTTAAAGCTTCTATTTGAGTGAAAGCCCCCCTCCTGTCTTCCTGAAGGACTTCTGTTGATGATTTAGCCTAAAATACTCTCTGAGGTGCTCAGAAATCCACATTGGATGTGGAGCCATCCTTAGATTGAGGAGCAGGGGTCATCTCACATGGCATCAATGCATGTGATGCAGGTATCCTTGAGCATATTGCCTGCAACTCCCTTTGGAGTTGCACAAGAAACATGAGTATTTCAAGGTTGTGACTCATTTGACCTACAAAGGCAATTGATGGCTTTGTACCTCAAGGACTACAGTGTGGCTACATGAATTCCAGCCTTGCCATTCATAGAGGGCTGCATACTTTGACAAGTGCACTACTCACATCACACCAATGACATGATGATAACCAGGCTTTTGAGGGTGATGGCAGGTTTGGCATGTGTTACCTCTAATCTGGGTTTTGAGGGATGCCATGACAACATTTCTGTTCCAGAACAGTTGTGCTTTTCTTCCCACTGTAACTTATGTCACAAAGCATTTGCTTGCTGTGAGTCCTAAATTGTGTGTTCTGTCTAAATGGAGAAAATAGGCAAGAGCATAAGCTCTGGCAAGATAAATGTAAAATCATAATGAGGCAAGAAATGTTTCGAAGAACAACTTGCTAACAGTATAAAACATACTAACAAATCCTTTTGAAACACAGCAGCGGGAGGAACACTGCCAGAGAGTCTGCCAGGCCAGTAAATGAGTGAGGCATGAAAGGAACAGCTCAAGGAAGACAAGGGTAGAACAGAAAAGCTAAATGAGTTCTTCAAGTTGATGTTTGCTGTGCAGGAGCTCGGGGAAATTCTAGAAGTGGAACTTTGGGGATATAAATTTGAGGAACTGTCTCAAATTAGAAGAATCAATGGTCTGAAATCCCCACTAGGCTTTGGATGTAGCTGCCCCATGGATAGATATGATTAAAAGTAAAGGTATTGGCATAGCATTTATCAGGGGAAGTGATAGTGCTCTTTAGTGCTTTTTAAAGGAGGAAAGGGGCATGTATAGAAAGGTGACTTAATCAACGCAGAGTCCATGGATTATTCATAAACTTCTAAGCACATGAAGCAAGTAGGTGTAGAGCTAGGAAAATATAGGGATCAACAAGAAGGATGTTCAAAAGTATGCTATGATCTCCATAGAGAAAAGATAAAACTGAAGCGAACCCTTCTATCAGGAAAACAATGTCCTGGGAGACACAATAACAGCCCTCAAGACTTGAAGTGGCACGAAGCAGATGAATAATTAGTCTGTTTTTTATAGCCCAAGCCCAAGTAGGAATGATTTATGACACATATCAGCAAGTTAGGGGGAAAAGGTATATTTTCCATTCAACTTACAATTAAACTATGGAACTCGTTACTACAAGATACTGTGAAAACTGAAACGGTACATGAATTATGAAGCAATTAAAAACCTTTGAAGACCTATTAAATTGTAATTTGCTGCAGAAATCATCCACTAGAGTAAAACAGCAACAGGCAGGCAGTAATGGTTGTGATATCCACCATAGGTGTACCCTGCAAATTCTTCATATTGATGTTATTCCAAGGAGTAATGGAGACTTGGACAGTTTCATGTTCCACATGTTGGCCCCCATCAGTGGCAGCTTTCCTCATTCTGTGTATTAGGTAAGAGATACCTCCAATGCTCTGAATGTCTTCTGTACCAATCATTTCGATTTCAAAGCAAATATTGCTGATCCAGTCTGAACAACAGAGCAAAGTTTTATGTGATGAGTTCTCTGTACGACAATTCACATTACCCTGTGATATTGACTTTCTTTGGCACCATGATAAGGAAACTCCAAGTGTTTCCTTCTGCTTCCCATGGCAGATGAGGATCAGAAAACTCCTGTGGTGTTTGGGCTTCATGGATAAAAGTGAAGCTCTGGAGAAGTACTCAGATAATTGGAGATGGGCCCAGGTTATTTGCCAGGGAAAATTGGGACTTTTGATTCAGATCTGGGTTCTTCTGAGGAGATAAAATCATTATTCTTGTCATGTGTGTTGCTTTTACTGTGACTAAACCCCCTCCAGTTCAAGCCTCTTTTTTCGTCACTTTTACAGCCTAATCCACTGACAGGTGTCTTTGAAAATAAACAGCAAAATGATGAAAGCTAAAATTCGGCGTGACTAGAGCCTTCTGGTGGGTAGGTGCTGTGATAGGAGCGCTAACGTTCACTTCTACTCCAGGAGTGAAGGTCAGCGCTACTCTGCAGTGGCTGCAGAACAATTCTGTGCTTCGTTACTTCTCAAGAGACAGAAATGATTCTGTGGGGGTTTTCATTCGCTGTCATTATTTTTCTACAATCAGCTTCTCTTTCCACTGCCATAAGCTTTCAAGAGCCTCCACTGTAAGGTTTTTTCTGAAGCTGGCTCTTACCAGCTTAATCTATGACCCCCACCTCCTGTAATGTATATTGACATAGAAGTCAATTCTTGTCCATCCCCTCTAGGTAGCTCTTTCAGAGCCATCTACTGCAGTTGACCCTTTCACAATCTGGTAAGTCCCAGACTACTTGGATGTTACAGGTATGGAAGATCTTCCACCACCTGTGTTGCTCTTTGAACTTCTTCCAGTTGTACCGTAACATTTCTGACTTCCAGGATTGCACACTTTGACATAGAAACAGGAGCTCTCCCCCAGGCCACAGTGCTCAGACCTCACCTTTTTACATGTGAAATTAAGATCAGTGTTTCTCAAGCAGGTGACTCTACAATTATTTAAACAGCATTTCAGCAGCCATTTCCACTGACCTATAATAAAGTTTGTCTTTATTCTCCCCTTCAACCCTTGTTCATTACCTTAAACAAACCAGAATCTCCTGAAAGAGCAGTATCATCAGCAAATTTCACACCGATATTGAATAGTTTTTCCAGGTTGTGTAAAACTGTGCTTGTGGAAACCTGGGAGGATCAGGGATCAAACCTAGATTTCATGAAGCTTATGGGGAAGTGAGAACTTGGCACCTCGAAACAGCGTTACCTGGGAAAAAGTGGAATCATTTATCACCCATGTCATATTGCTAGGAAAGCCCTACAAAGTCAAAAGCAAGCATAATAATTGGCAGATTCAGTGATATGGGCAGCAAACATGATCCTGTGCTGGTCTTGAACCTTTTGCGAGAGACAGCAAGGTCCCTCTCCCCTTCCCATTCCCCTGCCTCTGTCTGACAGCCTTTGTTTGGCAGCATTTGACAGCAGTTATTTCACATTCAAAAACTTAATTGGATCTATTTTGAGTGTGTAAAAATGGAATGTTTCATTAAACTCAATCTCCGGTACAAAGAGTTGGAAGCAAACCGTCAGTGGAATGTTGCAGGAATCAGTTACTCTCCTTTGTCAATGAGGACAAAGCAGGGAGAGATTTGGTCTGTGGCAGTGAGAATTCACAGTCAGAATTATGAAACCCCCTCCACCTGCCTTCTGCCATGAAAAACCATTGTCAGTGGAGGTTTTAGTGAGAGGGAAGCTCAGAAAGTGAAGAGATTGAAAACCGGGATGTTTTCCCAGGGGAAAACTCCGAGTGAGACAAATGCTCAGATGCTCTGCATTGAAGTTTCCAGGCAACAGCTGGAAACCAAACCAGCATTTTCCTCCTGGAATAGGGTGGGTTTTAGGTCTGTTTCCAAATGGAAAAGTTTAGTGCTTGCATTGCCTCCTCCATGTTTCCCTTAGTGAGAGAGGCACAGAAACAGTAGCCAAGAAAGCAAGAACAAGAAGAAATAACAACTTCTTCACTCATAAAAAGAAATGTTCCCAATAACTCTTCAGTCCTTTTCAAGTGTTTCGTTTTGTTGCTTTCTCTCTGCAAGAAGTACTTCCTTCACATTGTCACAGTCACAAAAAGTAAAGGCAAATGCTCTCATTTTCTGGTAGAAAAAAGCAGCACTGAAGATTTGGGGAAAAAGAGAAAATCCAGGAACTGTTTTGTTTGGCTTCTCCCCACCCATCTGCATTTTCAAATTCAAACACCTAGAATGGAAATTTTAACTGGTCACAGTTTCTGGAGAAACTGCTTTCAACACATTCCCCAAACCTGAACAACAACAACAATAAACCCCCGTAAGTTACTTCACATGAATCAATTCTAGTCTGTACGAGGAGCTGGGTCTGTAAAACCAGAGGAGTGCCCAGCAGAGGATGCCTTAGGGAAAAACAACCATTAAGCCCTAATTCTACTGCTCAATTGCTGCTGCTTTACAACCGGAGGAAGCGCTGGCATTCCACCTTGCAACTCCTAATGCCAGGGAGTGGGTCTAGGCTGGGTCAGATGGGTTTCTTGACTCAGTTAACCAGAGTGGTCTTGTGACATCTACTGAGCTTGGAGCCCAGTGGAGGCTGTAAAGTGACATGGTTAACCAATCAAAGTGTTGTCATGCAGTTTGTCCCAGTCCCATTTGCTCATCCTTTCCTCTTGAGTGCCTTGCAGACCTGTTTTGACACCTCCCCTCTCCACCCTTCACATCTCCTGCTCCAGTCTGGTCTTCATGTGTGCCTCAGTTTCTCCCACCGAGCTGCCCTATCTGCCCCTGTCTCACACACAACACACCAGCTCCCCCAGGTTGTCCCCTGTCCTCCCCTGGCACTCTCTCCTACACTGCTAACCCTGCATACCATGTGCATTTATGGGTTTTTCCTCTCTCTGATGTGTGTGGGCTCTCTGGCTTTGCATGCTCTTTGCTGGTGATGACACAAGTAAAGGCATGTGTGCTTGCCCTGCTCTCATGACTTGTGGGACACATGTTGACCACAGCATGATGTCTTGACCAGCAGCTACTTTCCTGGGACATTTACTCTTGCAAGAGAAGGGTTTGATGTCTGGCTCAGAGGGAGTTCTGATGTTTTCTTCCTGGATTAAACAGTCAGTTCTAATAGCTGCAGAAAGATTACTAAGTCCAAGCTTGACAGTATCACCCTGGGACTGTAATTATGATGCTCAGAAACAAAGCAGTGAGCACTACAAACTGCTGTGATACTGAGCTTTGCTTTCCCCTATTCAGACATGGTGCTGCTGTCGCTCAGCCTGTGCTAACTGGACCACACTGGGGAGAACCCACCCCATGCCAAAGGACCACAGGAGCAAGGGCCCTCACAATTCCAAATCAGGGATTTGCAGCCTATGCCAGGGTGGAGCAAGAATCCTCTTACCACAGGTTTTGGTTTGGGATCTAAATACAGTTGTCCCTGAAGCATTTCTTAATGCATTGGGTGGAGAATGCAGTATCCACAGCCAGTGCTGGGAGAGTTTGAGACAACTTCTCAGACAGATACCTAGACCCTTCCCATGATGGTACATAGTGTTCAATACAGGACAAACAGCCTGGTTATACCTTGTGCCCTAGACATGAGTATATATATCTCTTTCACTTAAAGAAATGAACTGCAACAGCACCTCCTTGCTCAGTGCTGTTTGCACAATGGGCCACTTGCTGCCTATGAAAACACAGAGACCCAAAAGTCATTCATTTGACTCAGCTTTGAACACCCCTTTGGGACTGCAATTAGCTGCTTCTCTCTCCTTTGTGCTGATGCAGCACCCATTCTGACTGCTCTTCTGCCTAATGAAGATAAGTAACACTGCGCGGCCTCACAGGTATTTGCTGGGCACCATCAGAGGGGAATGACCAAGCACTGGCAGAGGTGGTTTGTATGGGATGGGAAAACAGGATGAGCAGATAAACAAAGCAAATTCTGTTTGTTCTGAGGGGGCACATTTCCTTCAAGCTGTTACACAGCAGGGCCATGTGCCAAGGGCCAGAAGTTATATGCTTTAAAAGGCTTATTTCCAAGCAGAGTTGTATGCCACAGTGGTTTCAGAAGCAGGAACGATGAGAAGTCCCCTCTGGTCCTATGTTCCTTCATCATCACAGTGCATGATGCTCTGTGCAGTGCTAATGAGCCTTCATTTAACCAAGTGATAGATGCTGCTTAATGTGTGAATGTTGTTACTCTCCCCTCCTCTACAGTCACTGGAAAATTGGGTTTTTATGTAAAACTGTGTGTCCTACAGCCAATGCAAATGGCACCAGGTCTCCCAGCACTCATGTTTCCATCTCTGGTCCCTGGGTTTCTTCAGGAGATGGAAACAAACATCCCAAATGCCATATAACAGACTGCATTTCAAAAGCTCTGCTCCTCAGGCTGGCTTCCCAGCTGCTGCATTTCCCTCTCCCTCTTTAATCCATTCCCAGACAACATGGTTTTGGCCCTTATAGCATCTTTCTCAGGAACTAGCTCAGACCTCTGGATTGTGCTGCCAGACCAAATAAAGATGATCTTTGCCTTCAAACAACAGGAAGAAACTTTCATCTTTATTTCTGCATAGCTCCTTGGTCAATTGTGTCGCGCTTCCACAGATGGAGCTGACAGCGCTCCCGCACATTGGAAAACAAAATAAAACCAGCAATAAAAATAATTGGCCTAATCCTGCTCCTGCCAGCAGTGCTGGCAAAGAGATCATTTTGTTGTTGTTCCTTGTGATAGATGCTCTGATCCTGTGGTGATTGCCGACTCCAGGATCCACGCACTGGGAAGTGTAATTTGACTGACACGGTCACAGGCAGCACTGGTCCTTACCTTGTTCTTGCTGCTGTGTGTGCTCCTGCTTCCAGTCTCCAAGTTCTTCATTGTCTTCAGGGAGATGGGATGGTTTGATGGTTTGACCCCGTGGGACAGTTCCGTGACCTCCCGAGTGGTGTTTTCAGGTCTGTGCTGTTTTATATCACCCTGACTCCTCATGGAAAACATGGAGCTGCATGTAATGAACGAACCCTTCAGAAATAATGAGTTCTTTTAATACCTGAATGATGAGAATGCAAGAGAAAAGCTTCTGAGCTGAGGGGTGAGCAGCAGCTCTGGGAGAGACCCTTTGCCATTCCCATCCCATGAGCCAGCACTGACTCCTGCTGTGACTCGCACTCAGCCATCAGCTGTGATTTCAGTGCCGCCCTCCTTGATGCCAACACAGCAAAAATGGAAAGAATAAATGTTTTCCACACATCCACCATGGCTTATTCATAAAGTCCATGGCCTGGAAATCAGGAAGGGATGAACAGGTTGCCCAGAGAAGCTGCTGCTGCCCCATCCCTGGCAGTGTTCAAGGCCAGGTTGGACACAGGGACTTGGAGCAAGCTGCTCTAGTGGAAGGTGTCCCTGCCTATGGCAGGGGCTGGATCTGGATGAGCTTTAAGGTGCCTCCCAACCCCAACCAATCTGGGATTCCATAATTCTATGAATTCTGTTCATTCCAGCATCCCCAGTGCTGCTCCTGGATGCCTCTGCATTCTCAGCTGTCCATCATGGAGGGCACTTTCTCTTCCCCATCCTCAAGCCCGAATGAAGTTCTGCTCATTTACAAGTTTTCGCATTACAACACTATTGTTACTGTTATCTATTGGAGTGTGGCATGTACAACTCAGGCCTTGTTTGGGACCTCACCCAGAATCAGCACAAGAACTTGTTAAAAGCTGCAGCATGTGTGAGGTTGTGTCCTCCCAGCCCCACACCACTGTGTCCTATGGTCACCACTGGCCAAGCCACTGCCCAAGGGCACCATGCAGCTTTACCTTGTGAACAATTCATGAAGCATGCACACTCCTCTGCAAAAGCAGAGCTATTGATGGGTGGAAAAGATCTATCTGCAGCTGGACCCCATGGTCCTTAGGCTGAGCCTGGGGAGAGGGATTTCCCCTCCTGGGACAGGTAAGGAAGGGAGTCAGCTACAGGGAACTCCAGGTGGGTCCAAGTCTGAGCTGTGGGTCAGATTCACCCATCTGAGCAAGAGTCTGAAGTCGGAGTGAGCCTGGGCCAGCCCAGTCCCCAGCAGTGGAGACCCACAGCACGGGTCATTGCAGAGGGCAGGGGATGCAGCCCCTGGAGCCCCTCACGCCTCATGCTGAAGGCACAGGGAGCTGAGGAGACTGGGTCTGGTGGGAGATGTTTCATTCTTAGGCAGCAGGAGCAGTGAGGTGAACACAGGGCGAGTTCCCAGGCAGTGAGCTTGTTCAATGGTATTTCAAAGAGTCTGATCATACCATGACATCAAGCTAAATAGCTTTAGTACTGGAACAACAGTGCCTCATACACTATGCTTATTCCAGTGAGTCAGAGTAATGCACTTGTGCTGAGATATGTTTACCTCATGGCAGCAGGTACTGAAGTTCTTGAGAATGGAGTGATTCATAGCCTTGAATGCACCTGAGGATAATGGTCTTCGGTGTCACAGAGCCCTCCTTGGAATTTTATGTGTTCTTTAATTGTCATTCTTGACAAAAGTGTTAACAGAAAAATGCAGCCACCTTTTGAGCTGAAAATGTTATGGGTCTTGTGATATCAATGAAGATGGGTAAGCAAGGCGGCTGCTTTTAGTGGGTTGTCCTCTGCATTTAGAACCAAGAATCCTGAGCCATGAAGGTTGGTAAATACTTTGCACCCTGCACAGACTGCAGAGGAATTGGGTCACCAGCCAGCTCGCTTTGCATCTGCAGAGCTGCAGGTGAGCTCCAGTGCTGATCCAGGCAGATCCTCAGCGCCAGCAGGCTCCTCAAGCACAGCCTTCTCCGTGGGTCTCTGTGCTTGGGCCATCTGGGCAAGCTGCCCTCATCAAGAAGGGCAGAAGAGCAAGCAGGAGAGCAGCTGAGAGCATTTTGGTGACATGCCAGGGGAAATGTCATAGCCCACGCTCTCCTGGTTAACAGAGCAGGGCCGGAAGCATCGGCCAGGGCTTGGGGCAGGGACCGAGCCTCCATCGAACAGCTTGGAGAATGCACCAGTGAGCCAGGGGGATCACAGAACCCCCTTCCTCTTCCATTAGAACAGGCTTGTAATATGCCAGAGTGACACCTTTCCCCTTGCCTCATCAGCGGGGTCTGGTTCAGTGAGGTGTGCCCATAAACCCTGATAGCTGCTGATCTTTACCATCTTTGCCTCCTTTCTTTCTATTCTATTTGCAACAAACAATGGAACAAACAACAAACAAACTCCTATCATCTCCTCTATATCTTCAGGCAGGCAGTAGTGCGCATTTAAGCCAGGAAAGCAAACTGCACGGATGGGGGCAGAGGCACAGGATGGCACTCGAGGCTTGGGAGACCCATCTCTTCCTCATCTCAGCACAAGGTAGACCTTCAGGATCCCACAACCCTTCCTGTGTGATTTCAGTCCTGCAGCCCTGAGGAGCTGAGCTTCAGTCCCTGCAACACTGCAGGGATAGCGGAGGGCTTAGGTACAAGGGAGCTTAAGGACATGTTGGTCCAATAGATCAGGACTCAATGCACTAAACAAGGAAGTAGTGAGTGCTAATTAAACCAGGAACTACGCAAATGCTTATTTTGCAAGGTCTGGCTCTCTCCCAATTAATTGAGCAGCTTAGGAATTGGCTGAGAGAACAAAATCCTGTTCTCTCAAGTGTATGGTGGATATAATTTTGGGCTTAGCAAAGGATACTCACAGGAAATATAGCTTCAGTGCATCACTTAGGTGAAGAAAACCTGGGCTCCTAGTAAAAAGAACCACAGTTCTTATGCCTGTGCAACAGGGACAGTTTGAAACATGATGTCTCTCTTATTTCTCAAGTCTTTAGGTCACTCTGCTCTATGACCTCCACAGGACTTCTCAGGACACACAACTGTGAAGAGAGAATTTTAACTACCCAAGTATAGAAAATCAACACTGCCAAAGAAAAACGAGCTGGCAATGATGGGGTGGAGTCAAGAGGAGAAGGCAGGCACCCATGTCTGTACTTGAACCTCAAAGCCTCTCATCTCTGAAGGATGGAGGGCAGAGCTGCAGAGCTCCAGTTGCGCAGGAAATGAAACTCAAGTTCCATCCTGTGACTTGTATTCAGACATTTCCACTTGCTCCTTCTCATTCCTGACTTCACGGAAGGCTCAGGTGGGGGGTGGCTGCTGCCTGCACCTTGGGGGTGAAGTGGGAATGAGAATTACACCTGGCAAGCTGGAATTTCCCTGCTCCCTGCTGCTGGAGGCAGCGGCTGCCGGGAACATCTCTTGCCACAGACAGAGCCAGTGGGAGGAACTGCAATTTCCCTGCAGGCTCAGCTCCGCAGAAAACCCTCCCTCCTCTTCCCCCCACCCCACCTCTCTCTGAAAGACACTGTGGGCTGTGAAAATGATGAGGACAATAAAACGTGTTGCTCAATTATCCTGTATAGGAGTTGATATAATTCCTGCCCACAAGCACAGAGTGCACAGCCTCCCGTGTCCCATAGATTAACACAGTGTGCATTACACTTGCTGCAGAGAAGATTAGGGAATCAAGGGAGATGAAGGGGCCAGCTTTTATTTAATCTAATGGTTGCTCTATCCGATTTCCTGCAGGCTGTTTTGATTTTCAGTAAGTGGCAATAGAGATCAGCTGGGTTTTAAAGGCTTGTTGACAAAACTGCTCATAAATAAAGATGAGCTTCTACAAGCAAGTATTCTCTATGAAACAAAGAAGATGGTACCTTGGGATCATTTGGTCAGGGGCACAAGAGCAGGCAGAGTATGACAGGGAAGAATTAACATGCAGAGCCTAGAGTCTAATATTTCCAACCATAATAAGCAACAGGAAGAATGTGAAGAGCTGGAGAAAATCAGCTTAAAATGCAAACCCAGAAAGGATGTGAGCGCTTCACTCCAGGGTAGGTGTGTTCAGTGTCTCTTAGGGGAGTAGCGCTGTTTAGTGACTTCTTATTCCTTCCTGTGTCACCAGTGCCAATGGCATTAGCACCCTCATGATGACCATAGTAGCATAAGGAGGGGCTTCCAGGAGCTCTTGGGATAGGATTCCATTTGAGAGTACTGCAGCCAAGAATATTAATGGCACTACACGCTATAGCGCTGTGCACCCAGACTGAGTCCTAACAGCAGTATGAAGGGCTGGTTTAGATGTCTGAATGTAGATTACTACAGCCCGCTGATAAGCTGCTATCCCAGAGATAGAGCTGCTGATGCTCAACAGGGGGCAATTCTGAACTGCAGTGTGATAAACCTCTTGCTGGTTCACACCTAAGCCAGGAGCTGTGGGAATGAGCCAGTGGGATGACAGGACCAAGCATTCATCTGCTCTAGGAGAGTCCATGGCTGAGCTTTTGCCTCTCCTTTAAGTGTCTATGTCCAGAGGGCACTTCTCCCAGAACTGCCCTTTGATGCTTCATTCCCACAGAGGGGTGGTGGGTCCTGAAGGGTGCTGGCAGGGCCATTTTCATGGAAAGGAGCTGGTCACTTGGAAAGCTCTCGGGCCAGGCAGGAAGGATCTGGCTGCTCATGGCTGGTCTCATGTCCATGTGATGTCTGTCATACAAGGAGTTGTACCTGTACCCCACCAGCTGTGCCTTTCCATGTCACAAACATGTAGGCCACTTCTCAACCCCATTTTTCCTGCAGTGCCAATGTCTTGCACAGCATTTGCTGCTGAT
Organism: Amazona ochrocephala; assembly: GCA_039720435.1. Classification (NCBI taxonomy): domain Eukaryota; kingdom Metazoa; phylum Chordata; class Aves; order Psittaciformes; family Psittacidae; genus Amazona; species Amazona ochrocephala. The sequence goes on from CM077879.1 coordinate 83,786,430, forward strand.
GTGATCATCCTCTCTATCTCCAGAAGATACCTCTTGCTGGGCTCTCATCTGTTAATGAGACTGACATTTCTCTGTCCTTTTCTTTTGTCCTGTGACTCTCCATCACTGGCTGCCTATCCCGTGCATCTCTAGGAGACTCCTCATTAAATCACAGTTGCTGAGGGGACTTGCATCTGTTCCCATGCTGGCAGAGCTCTAACAACAAAGAGTTATCCCAACCATCCCTGTCTGTCCCACAGCTCCCACTCTGCATCATTATCTCCATGAATGCCAAAAACCTGTATGATTGCTAGATCTGCCAGAGTCAAAGTGGGTTTGTGATGATGGAAGCTTGTAGGACTTACTTACCACTTTCAAGAGACTCCATAAATGAGTGTCCTTGACAGAGGACTCTTCCCTTTAGAGTTATCCTGACTACCTTGTGTCTCTCCCAGCCCACTGTGCTGAATGCAGTGCCTAGTCCTGAGTCGAGCCCAGAACTTGATGTGGACTACAATCAGGATCTCCCCTTATTCTAGGCAGTAACTTCCTGCCCCATCAATCATGCTGAGAGCTGGAGAAGACCTAATTATCCACCTGCTTTTCTCTGGGTATGTAGGATTGCATCCCATGAGTGAACCCTGGTCAGTGTGGCAAAGTCACTGCTCTCTTAAAGGGCATGTACTGAAGTGGAACTACCTGAGGAGTGATTTGGAAACAGCCTGGTGCAGAGAGAGACAAAGATTCCTCTTGCCCCTCATTAAGCATTTGCTCATGATAATGTTTGTTAACTATTTGCTGTATTGAAGTCTCATCTTTATAATAAACTCCAACTCAGAGATCATCTTGATGACTATCTGCAAGCACTGAAGTGTCCTTCAAGGGAGCAAAATTACTGAATTTCCTTGTTTTGTCACTACACTGGGAATTCTGGGTCCAGTGATCCCAGCAGGCTCTGATTTATCCTTCAGCTGCCTTTCCTCTTGAGTTAGTGGTGGCAGTGTCCCTTCAGTCCCTTCCTCATGTGGAGGGACACAGGAGCCCTCCACTAAGCATCTGCTCCTGCAGCACCAGCTCATGGTGGTGTCCCACTGGCAGGCAGCCCAGGTTGTTACTGAGACGATGCTTTCTAAAGTGTCAATGAAGCCATGTGACAGGACCTAGAAAAGTCCTGGGATAATGACAACTGCAGGATTTTGTCCAGAGTCGAGGCATGGGATGGCTGCAGGAAGCACCTGGGGAAGGGCTCTGTGCTGATGCGGAGCTCACCAGGATCCGAGGTGTTTCTGCCACAGGTCTGGGATGGGTTGGGAAGTCCAGATGCTGAGCAGGGTAGCATTAACTGATGGTTACACAGTTTGCCAAGGAGGTCTAGATCCCCATGTGATATTAATCAGCATCTTCCTTTGATCAGGGCAGGACAGGAATGAGTAGCTCCGTCATCCCCTTGCCTTAAACCAATCCCCATGAATACACCTCATGGAGAGGTCCAGAGGATTCTACAGTTAAGGCCCTATGGCAGGATATGCAAACAAAGGATCATCTAAAGATAGAAGGAGGGTAAATGTGCAGAGCATGAGAAAAAAGAAGCTACAGAGTGCATACTGGAGGAGACAAAGCTGAACAATGCTGAGGGAGAGAGATAGTCTCACACCTTGAACACACAAAAGAGACTGCTAATAACCCCAGCTGATCAAACACCACCTCTGTGCCACAGAATTCCTCTTCCAAAGGAATTTAGCCTTTCCACTGAACACTGTTGAAAAGCAGTGATAGAGATACGCACTGCAAGGCACAAATGAATGGCAATCAGGTATTCCCATCAATGGAAATCAGTCACTTTGTCACAGACAGAGTGCTGAGGTGGGAGTCCACAGTGATGGGTCAGCCTTGGATTCAGCTGGTTTGGCATTGAACAGTGTAATTACCGGGCTGCTTTTGAATTTCCTTTAAGGGCCATGGGACCAATTTCTTGATTTATGAAACAATATCTTTTCTTTTTCTAAAGTAAATATTTGGTGTCTGTGAAGGTTACCTCTAATTCATATCTTGCTGCAGGGTAAGTTCTGTAATAATGTCACTGTGTTTGTGATATCGGACAATAGCTTTGTTATAAACTATGGGAATTCGAGTACCAACCAGTGTTGTAGCAAAGAATGCCAAAGGAGAGGGATGAGGGAAATGGCTCCTGTTTATTACTGTTAGAACATTAGCAGCAGCTGGGTTAGGTCACCTAAAGACTTCTGTGCTAGATGCTTTCTAACAGCTCGTAACTTTTCAAAGCTTTGCAATTTTCTGCTTGTCATCATTTTCCCTTTATGTGTGATCCTGCCTGATTCAACCCCGGCTTCTGCTCAGAGAGAATATCTTATGAGAAAACAGAACTTCTGCAACCATCCTGATGAAACGTGGTTGATTGGCCTCCCCTGCTCAGCAGAGCTCTGCTGTGCCACATTGATGGAAGGGGTGATTTGCCTACTTATAGGAGCCCCTTCCATTCTCAAGCCTTTCTCTGGTGGGTCAAGGCAACAGAACTGGTCATTTTTCCTCTACTGCTATGCAAGAGGTGCACTTTGCAAAGCACACCCTTGCTGGGGCAGGCGCACTGTTGTGGAAGGATGTAGGAGCTGTAGGAAAACAGCATGATTGTGTCTTCCACGTGGACTAGGAGGTGTCCTGTGAAGGGTTTCATTTGAAGGAATGAAGGCAGCTATAGGCAGGAGAACAAATGTCCACATTTTCTCCTAGATCAAAAAGATGTTCAGGATTACTTTTGTGGAGTCTGTCACTGCACCCCTTTGCCGGAGGAGGTGAACAAGGCTTGCGTGAGGACTGAAGAGCAAGGGGGAGAGAAGGATATTGAAGTGCACTGTCACCTGGAAATAGAAATCCAGGATAAACTTGCTCAGTAATCTGTTTCAACTGTAAAGAGCCCTTCACTTCTGCTGCACTTGGTTTGTCTGGTAAGACTGAACAACCTGCTGTTTGACTTTGTTCATATATCCCAGTGCCTCCAGGTCCCCCCGAGCAGTTCAGCTCAGCGATGGGTTCCTGGCAGGCTTGAGAAGCAGTAACAGCTGATAGACAGGAATGACACCCTGGTCCCTGTGCGAATAATTGCCTGGGAGTCCCACAGAGTTCGGGTTCAGTCATGGAGACCCATGTGGCACAGCAAGCTGAGACGAGTCTCTGCTGCTGCTCAGACACTCCTTCTTTATATTTTTCTTTGAAAATTCCTCCATTTTCCCCCCCTCATCTGAAGTCTTTTTCCTTTTTGAGGTTATCACAGGAAAAGAAAAATGAATGGCTGAAGCAGAGTTAGATTGAAGGACACAGGAAGCCAGAGAGCTGCGCAACAGAGACAATTTCCTCCTGGCTTTCCCTGTGCTACAATAGTGCCCAGCTCTTCAGCAGTGTCTTTCACCAGGTGACCTCAAAGTACTTCACAGGCGTTATGGAGGCACTGTCATGCCTGTTGTCGAGGCTAGCAGAATCCACTGTAAGCTTAGTTGTAAATGCATTGTTCTTCTGACTTTCTGATAACAGCTCCAGCCTTCATCTTATTTTTCACGTTTAGGCTCAGTGCAGAGGAGAGTGCTTTTTCTGTATGAGTAAGCGTTGGATTGGATAAACTCTCTTTTAAGTTATGGGTATCTGAGGAAGCGTTATACTTTTCTGTTTCTTGGAAGGCTGCTGCAAAGCTTTTCTGTTGTTGCTCATATATCAGGAAAATGCCTCTAAGCAGAGACTTCCAACTTGTAGTCACTTATCTTCAGGAAGAGCTCACAGATGAGGTTATTTTTCCATGTTGAAATTAGCAGACTTTTTGCTAGTTTAGAGGATTTATGTCAAAATCAAGCCATGCAATATGAACATCTGGGCAAACTGTTCATTGTGACTGAGATAATGAACATATGCTGTCCCTCGCTCCTAATTAGTACTGTAGGAAAGCTCATGACTTGTTTAGATTTGCTTGGAGTTGAAGACTGCTACTGGCTCCTTCAGAAAATAGAAAAGCCGCTCACAGCATGGCGCTGGTGAATCCTACTCGTTGCAGCACTTTCCAGGACAGAGTGTATGGTTTTATTCGTTACAAAAGGCATCCATCCCTGTAGGAGCTATAACTTCAGTATTTACCAGACACCAGAGACCACCACTGATGTTCATGTAGCAGGACTGGTTGTGCGAAGTATTGCCAGCAAAGACAGAACTGTGCAGCTTGAGAAGCCTGGGTGCTTCCTCTGAAGTCTGTTTGTTATTTGGAGCGGCAGGAGAAGGTGGTATCAAAGGAAATTCAAAGAAGAAAAGACCTTTTGAAAATGCCCTGGCTGGGGTGGCAGGGAAGGCGAGCGTGGAAGGAGCAAACATGGGCATCCAGGATCCCAGTCCACTCCTTTCAGCAGCGTTTCACTGTTGTCTTCAGAGATCCCTGTGTACAAGTTGGAAATGATGTGAAAGAAAAAGACTCCACACACACCATGCCCTTTTCTGACGTTGAGCCTGCCCCAGCCAACAAGACGGGACTTTTCAGCCTCTGCTTTTGGACTAAGAGGTCCAGTGTGCAAATCCTACCCTGCCAATGGCTGTACACTGAGAAATGCCAGCAGGATCAGTGGTATTTGCCAGAGCTGCTGACGCTTGGATTAAAAGGAGCAGCAGGAGGCATTGGTTCCGGAATTGCTTATTTTGACAAATCATTTTGCAATGGCTGTACCATGCACGGAGCTATTAATAGTCTAATGACATCTCCACCTTCTGCTTCTCCCTCTTTGCAGTCATATAAGGTTGAATGTCAAAGTCTGTACTTTCCCAAGAGGTGATTGCCAGCTTGCACATGCCTTTGGCAGGATTCATGTTACACAATCACAATAGTCTCCTTCCAAAGGGTGACAGGATGTGGTTATGCATGTCAGGGTGCAGATAGATCATACCACAGAATACCTGCGCTCTCTGTCTGGACATTGTCTATGATGCTAAACCAACCCTGGGTAGCCCCTCTGCTGCCCCTGTGCTCCTCCTACTTTGGACCATAGGAGCAATGGCAGGAAGCACAGGGTGACAGAGGACATGCACATGCACCCAGGGTGCACCCAGCCTGTGCCCATACTATGGGATGTTCTGCACACGCACCTTGCAGTGTGAGCTGGATCCATGTGCAGTGGAGATTCACGTTTATCCATGCGCCAGTGGAAGAAAGAGGTCTTTTGCCATGCTTATGATACTGGCAGCCTGGTACAGTGCTCCTGTAAACCTTCTCAGTGGTCATTCAGTCCTTCATTGTGAGATGGCTCTGAAGGAATATGTAGAGCAGAGGCTCCTTTACACAGTTTGCTGCAGGACTAAGAAGTTCCTCAGCTCCTGGCATGGGTTGGTGCTGAGATCTGAGCCAGAGATATGCAGATATAAACAAAGTGCGCCTGTCACATAGCAGAGGCACTGGGATGGGCTCTGAGATGCTGTGATGGTTGCAATCAGAGCAGGTAATCCCCATTCTCCATGACCACGGCCTGCATATCCACTGCAGTGAAATTACCCTGTTATTCCATGGTATTTCGTAGGCTTTTGGGAACAGGCTGTCCTTCCTTTGGCCTTCCCCAGCAAGTGAAATATAGTATTGTCTCCTGATGATGGATTGTGTCTGGAAACATGAAAACACATACAAAACATTTCTGCATGCAAACAATTTTCTGTAGCATCTTCTTCTATAGTGTTGTACATGTGTTTGGGGAAGGGGGAAGCAGCCACAAAGATACAGTTTACCTCATGTTGGGAAGGTTTCTTTCCTATCTCTGTCAGGTCCAAGTTAGATGCATTTTGGGGGGATCAGACAGGGGAATCTGAGTCTAATTGCGTGTAGAATCATGGAATGGTTTGAGCTGGAAAGGACCTTAAGATCATCCAGTTCTCTCTCCCCTGCCACACTTGCCACTAGACCAGATTGCTCAAGGTCCTGCCTGACCTGATGTGCTTTTGTGTATCTTGGAGAAGTGAAGGGATAAAGACATCTTACTCTGTGAAAATGGTAGTAAAAGTGCAATGGTACATTGCTGTGTCCTACCTGGCACAGTTGGCTGAAGGACTATCATGCTGCCAAGGCAGGCCTTGTATTGGGCCTTGCACCGGCAAGGATGGGATGTCTGAACCTTGTGTCTGTGCCTGTGTTTGGTCCCGCATAGCCCAGTGGACATAGCGCTTTAGCCAAGCTGGTGCAGTGCTCAGCTTTATCCTGGTTGCACGCATGGGACTACTCAGAGCAGGGCAGAGCTGTGTGCACCTCCCCTCTCATCTCTGCACATTTATTGCTATGGAAACTGGAGGAAATCCTGGCTTGGAATGAAAGAGAAAAAAGGCTTACATGGGCAGAGGCTCTGCTCCCCAGGATCCCAATTAAATGTGTTGTGGACAGTGGAAACTGGAGGGCCTTTAATGCAGTGCTCACTGTTTGCAGTACCATGGTGAGAGGCCTGGCAAAGCACTGGCTGGCGTTACTCAGACACACTACGGGAACCTGAACCCCTTGGCAGGAGAATAGGCGGTCCCTCCCAGCACATAAAGGCTTTCAGCATACAATTCATCCTTTCTTTAGGTGTTAATGCAGGGGAGGAGGGTCACTGCATCTTTAGTCATCTGGAAAGAATAACTCCATTGATTCAGCTGACTGTTTAACTTGGTCTTGTGTGCCTCAAGGTCAGCTTGGTGTTGAAACAGCCTAAGGCTGGAACTGCATTTAGTTTTTCTTCAAGAGGCTGGATACACTGGGAAACCCAACCAGAATGTTTCAGGAAGAGCTTGGAAGGAAGCAGTGGGTTTCTTCTACATAGAAAGTATGTGAGATACCATTGCAAACAGCACATTAGCCCTCTATTTCTTGTACCAGTGCAGCGATGCTGATGTGCACCCTTATTTGCTACACAAAGCCTGGAGAATGTTAGTTTTTGGTCGCTGTCCATCATGTGCTTTCATCTTTTGTCCTGGATTCCTCACCCATGGAGCTTTTATCCTGCAAGATAGAGCAGCCCTGGATAATTTGAATCTCACTGGTTAAAGGTGAGTTCCGCTGCATAATCAAAGGAAAAGATGGATTCCCTCCACAAGGATGATTCATCCATGATTTGGCATCTTCTGCCTGGAAAGAGAAGGACATGGAAAATGTCATTCTTTGTCATCGAGGTGGAGGAAATTTCTGTCAGGATTTCTAACATGCTGCGTGCTGGATCTTCATTCTGACTTTATTTTTTAAAGTCTATTGGCAAATCCTGCTTTGTTTTCTACCTCTTTAATACATTCCAAGGAATTCATGAAAAGTAACTGTAAACAGGGGTCTCTGGTAGGGTGGGCTGGTGGAGAGCTCCTCCAGGTAGTGGCTTCTTGGACCTTCTTTGAGTTTACCCTGGAGATCAGGGTCCTTGCCCATGCAGGAAGACCAGGTGTGGCAGTAATAGACCAAGGCCTGAAGCAGTCACAGGAGGACAGTGAAGACACTGCCAGGTAAAACTGGTGGTTTATTTGCACCACAGGTCACAGGTGAATGTACCCAGCACTGCTTCCCTCGCAGAGACACCGAAGAAGTGAACACATCACACCACATCCAAGACACAGTGACTCCAGACCCTTGTAAGGACACATACCCTCACGCTGACTTGCACAACCAGCCTTTCCCTGCCCCTATCCCCACTGCAGATCCTTGGATCAATTTGTACTTTACCCCTGGGGTTGATCCCCAGAGACTCAACACATTCCAAGCCTCAGCACTTGCAAGTGTCTCTGTGCTGCCTTTTGATGTCGTCCCTGCAGATACCAAAATGACTGTGGCCAGAGGCTGAGGCTGACCTGGATCCATTCAGAGCAGAAACTGCTGAGCAAGCCCCAGGTGGGAGCAGTTTGGAATCTTTTGAGTGTCCCCTTGTCCTCGGATTCCAGCCTGCCCCATGCCACAGGCACTCACAGCAAGGGGCTTTGATTTAGTCTTCCCTTTCTTCTTTCTCTCCTGGAGGCAGCAGCTTTTCCCACTGCCTTGCTCTGTTTGAGGCCCATCTGGATCAGCATAAGTCAGAATTGTTCTGCCGAAGCCCCCTGAGATGATGCCACACTCACGGACCTGTTGAGGGGAGGCTAAGAGCAGTTTCCTGATGGATGAGAAGTACCTTTCTTCTGCACATTCCTGTATGCAGGCTACACATGCTTCTGTTCCTCAGACAGCAGCCTGGGTCCATTAGATGGACTGCACACACTTTAGTGCATCTTCAAAGAGCCATCCTACAGCCTGCTCCCTGCAGGGGTGGTGCTGCTGCCCCCTGATCGTTCAGCTCCATGTCCCTGTGCTCTGCACAGCCACAGAGGCACAGGATGGTTGTGGTTGGACATGAGGAATGTGATGGCCCTGTCCAGTCAGGTTGAAATACCCTCAAGTATCCGCGTAGTGTGAAGTGTAATTAGGAAGGAACAGTCTCAGGGGAAAACATGACAGGAAAAGTCAACAATTGCACCCAATGAAATACTGTAACACTGAGAGCTAATGTTACACTGAAATGGAATTCCAACTTGTTAAAGGGGCTCATTCCAAAGAGCCAAATGACTTCAACTCTGCATTCAGTGATCGTGATGGGGAAAAACACACTCCAAATATACATAAAAATAATTCCAATTTAATTACGGAGTACAGATTGCCTCAGAAATGATGCTCACTGCAAGGTGTTTCTGCAAAGGAGACACCAGACACGGTTGATCTGGGTGTCCTCTTTGGGCTGGGCAGGAGCAGGGAGCCTGCAGGTGTGGATGAGGCTCAGCACCTCTCAGCTGCCCTGGGAAGCATCCTTGTGCAGCTTACAGTGCTCTGATCTCATGTGAAATCTCTTAGAAGAGGTTTCCAGTTTTAGGACAGCTCTGGTTCCACCTCCACTGAATTCTCTTCCTCCTGTATATGTTATGCCCCTTCAATCTTCTGCTTCATTGTGGTGGTCAGCGTGTCCACCTTTGCATCCTCAGTCTCCTGGTCTTGGAAGCGGCCATGCAGCAGTACAGGGTGGGTTTTCTTCCTCCTCCAAATGCAGTCAGTGCTCCTGCTAACCCTGGGGAGTCCGGCGATCAGACCATGGCTCCCACTCTTTTGCCCAGTGTTTCAGCAGAGAGCTCAGCAGATGAGTAGCAGCAATGATAGAGCGGCTGCAATGCCAGCCAGAGGCAACATCCCATGGAAGCCCTCTGTGCAGGAGCAGCAAGGCAATGACGTATAGCTCTGATTACAGCCTTTGTTGGGCATCCTGCCAGTAAGGACCATGGCATGAGTTCAGGCCCCGAATTTCTCAGTCTCATCAACCACAGCATGTAATGACTGACAGCAGAGCTACAGTGCAGCCAGCTTTGGCCTTGGCACCATGCAACAGCAGCCAGAGGGACAGGCCTTTCCCAGACATGCTGGGAACTCGCTGGCATTATCCCCTAAGGGCTGGTGCAGAAGACAACCTGTACTGGGAACTCCAGCCAGGTTCCCAGCTGGTCCCATGGGAATCCCATGGGAGCTGGGTGACAGACATCTATCTGTCTGCTGCATGAATGACCAGTAGGATTCCAGCCCCTGCATTGGAAAATCACATTGTTCCAAGCTGGAACTTTGGACGCTGTTAATGCCCTGGCCCTGTTAATAGGTGCACAGTGTTCAGCGTCCCATGGCTGTGCCTACAGGAACAGCTCTCTGCTTTGAATGTCCTAAACACCATTAATTACTAATCCATGTGAATCATGGAATCCCAGAATGGTTTGGAATGGAAGGGACCTTAAAGCTCATCCAGTTCCACCCCCTGCCATGGGCGGGGACACCTTCCACTAGAGCAGCTTGCTCCAAGTCCCCGTGTCCAACCTGGCCTTGAACACTGCCAGGGATGGGGCAGCCACAGCTTCTTGATGTTTAGTCGAGTCCCGACTTCAGCAAATCCCAGAGCTGGGAGGGGTTGACAGAGTGGTAGCAACAATGGATGGCTCCTGTGACCCAAGGGGCCATCTACACTGTGTTTTGGCAGCACCCTTTGCACTGAGACAAAGCTGGCTGAGGCCATTTAGGACACACCGCCTCAACCCCTGTTTCATTAAGCACACACACACACACACACACACACGCACACACACACACACACACCCCGTAGTTATTACCATGGCTAAGAGGTTTTCCAAGCATTTCCTATATGACCCTGGGCCCAGAGCTGGGAGCTGGAGGGATCTGCTGATCCAGGCTGTGGTAGTGCTCATATATAAAGTCAAGGAAGGCAGCAAACAGTACTTGTAACCTGCCAAAAGAAGTTCCCACTGCTGCCTTCTGAGAAGAAGATGGAGAGGGCTGGAGCATGGAGACGAACGGTGCTCTTGGGAAAGAACACAGTCAGAAATGTGACCTTGACACAGAAAACCATGGAATTGCTTGAAAACAATGAAGCTGTTGTGGAGGGTTATTTTTCTCTTCTCTTCTCTTCACCATTCTGGATGCACATAAAGCTGAGCCTCAAACTGTCCCTGCCGCTGTGAGAGACACAAATGTCTGGTTTGTCCCCCCAGGGACTGCTGCGGTGCTCAGGCAGCTCTTCCCCAGCAGCTGCCAGCTTTGAGGATCGTCCTAAAAACCACTGGGCTCATGATAAAAGCTTTGCTTCAGATTGTATCATGTACCAGCGAGAGCTCTGCTTCCCGGCCTCTATCACGGTGACAGTCACAAGGGGTTATCAGCAGAAAGTGCCAGTGTTCGCTTCCTTGGAGAGGGGCATTGTAGTAATGAGAAAATCAGAGATTTCAGCTGCCTTGCCCAGCTGAGCTTGCAGCCTGTATTACCTCAGGCACAGAGAAGAATGTCTTTAATATCATCAGTAGAATATGAGTCAACGGGCGCCTTTTTTATCCTTTTTTCATCCTTTTTATGTTTTTAGGAAAAAAACCAGAAATTCTGCTTTGTATTTTATCATAGGGAAAGAAATGGGCTGAAAGGTAATTGGATCCTGTTGTTTCCTAAACAGCTAAATATTTACGTATAGGCTGGGTTATCAATCATGGCCCCATATGGCAGCAAAGCTTGCCATAGCACTCTGGGGAGAAGTGCTGTGCGCAACTGTGTTTGTCTCACGAATGTCTCCCTGACAGCTCCACTTTCATCACAATCAGCTCTGACACCATAATTACAGATTTGGGGAGGTTTGCAGCCTCCCAGTGATTGATTGTTTGATACACACAATTTAGAAGATAGATGTTCTTATTTAAATCAACTACTTAGCAAGGGAACTGACTACATGGAGAACAAAGTGGAAGCAGTGTGTGACTGTGCCAATGTCCAGGGCAAACCCCATGCTTGCGTTTTCAGTCCTCTCTCCTCCCTTGCAATCACACATAGGGGTGCTTGCTGCATATTCAGCCTCTTGCCTCCTGTCTCTTGCTTGCTGGTGACCCAGGGCTCCACCACACTGCTTCACCCTGCTGCTCATGGGAGTTCCCAGTTTTTGGCTCCCCAGAAGCACTCATCTTAAGTGGCCAAGCAAAAAGATCCCATCTGCTATAGGTATTACTGGCCACTGATTTGCTGCTTTTAACCTACAGTGCCACTGAACCCTGCTAACTCCAGCACAGGTTGCCCTTGCCCCAGTGGTACTAAATCCCAGGGAGGGACAGGGCGAATGCAGATACTTTCCATTCACTCCATGTTTACCCACTGTCAGTTTTATGGAGCAATAGTACTTAGGGTCCAGTTCTCTTGTGCCAGGGCTGATCAGTTTTTATGGTCTCTTTTGCAGTTCCTAGTAGCTCATCCTGGCTTCTTCTGCCTTTTTCCATGCTGGTGTGTATTTAAAACATTCCTCTTTTGCCAAGAGTATAGGAATCTATGGGAAAGCAGGAAGGGCTGGGAAGGTGAGCAGGACTGTATGTTTGAGACAAGCCATTGTGATGGAGCTCTGCCATGGATGGATAATGTTGCAGCTGAGAGCTACTGGGTCAGGATGGGCAGGCAGACCAACATGGATGCTTGTGCACACACAACCCATGCCTGCTGATGTTGTGTATCTGGGCTGGCTGGATGGAGATGTTAGGTTACGAACGTTCAGTGATTCCAATTTACTAATGGCATAAAGATGCCAAACTGATGCGTGTTTCAGAAAGAGCTGCTGCTGAGATCTTCATTCTCCTTTGATCAGCTGCTTGCAAAGCCTGCAAGTTGTCCCATGCTGGCTCTCACTTGAGCAAACCTAAAGGTGATGTTATTTATCTCTTTATTTTTAATCTGGTGTGTGTCCTGCTGGCTCTGCAGCTTCTTTCTGATGAAGCAGACAGAAATGCTTGGCCTGAAATCATGTCACGTTTCCTACCGAGTGCCACAGCTTGTTCTTCTCCAGAGGGTTCTCGTCACTGGGACAAACCATTAACCCCCTTCTTGTGCTCTCTCCCACTCTTCAGGACCTTTCCTGGAATTTCACCCTTTTAGATCCATGAATTTTGTGCTGCTCCCTTCGCAGTAGTACCCCTGAGGGAGGATGGATGGATGGAGAAGAGCCCCTCCAGCCCAGCCAGTAATGGAGCAAACAAGGCAAATTGTGATAACTAGGAGTTGTGGATAAGCCTGACCATGCCTTTGTGTGCAAACTCAGCATTCTGCTCAGCCCATCCTTGTTCCAGCTCCAAGGAAGGTCTGGCACTCTCCTTTAGACATTTTCTGTCCCAGGGTCCCGTGGTCCGACACAATCTTCTGCACCAAGTGGCTCCTCACAGCTTGTCCCCTGAGTACAGAGCATCTGTGTTTATTCCTCCCCCAAACCATCTGTGGAGCCCTGGCAATACCAATAGCACCATGGAAGGAGTCAAGGTGAGATCCCAGCTTTGCAAAGCCTGTGGCTCAGTGACAGGACCACCAGCGGATGGTGACATCTTTAGTCCTGCAAGTCTGGGGAATAAACCATGATTGAATATGAGATCTCAATTGTTATATCCACAAATTCACACAGCCATTTTCTTGGGCATTAAGACAACACAGCAGAGGTCATGCCTCTGTTTTCAGTCCTGGGACTTTTCCCAGCACAACTTACCCCCACATTTATCCTTCATCTCAGGCTTGAGCCACCAGTGGTCTGAGGCTGTGTTTAGCTCTTTCTTTCTGTTCTCTGTCTCCTCCTGTGTGGTCTTAACTGTGTCTATCTCCCACTTTATGGAAATACCCCATAAATCCTTCCTTCTTCACCCACTGGAAGTTCTGACAGGCTCTAAAGCTTCTTCTGATTTTAGGGCTGTAAGTGGTCCCATGCTTGCAAGGGGAGCATCTTCCCATGGACCCCAAATGAATGGCAGAGCTCCAACAAGCTGTGTCTCACTAAATTGTAACCCAGTTCATGATGCTTGAATTCATATCAGTGTGGGCAGGGAAATGCTGACATGAGTAAAGGCTCCCTCCTTCAACGTGTTCCTTTCAGGACAATTTTAGCATCTCCCATCAGCAAATCCCTTCCTTAACCGTTTTAATTTTGTTGATGATGTGCAAAGACCTGTGAAATTTTCCTTGCAGGACATTTAATATGAAATAAAATTAGTAGCTAGTATTTATATTCTAAATGGGCTATTCAGGGAGACAAACGCAAGGAGAAGGTAAAGAGGAAGGCTTTTAAACTTCTTTGTGTGTAAAGCTTGCCTGAGAGCTGAATAGCAGATTTTAATTGAGCTGGATGGGCAGAAACCATTGGCAGAAGCTAATGGAAATTTGGGTGGTACAGAAATCCTTTCTCCTGCACTGGGATGGAGAGGTGCAGGCAGCAGTTTTGGCTGCAGATACAAGTCCTCTTCTCCCTAAAATCGCTGATGTGCTTTATCTGGAGTTCCATACAGGATGCACTTCACCCTGCACTTTGCATAAGCCATATATCCTGTGAAGTAATTCCCTCTGGGTCAGGCTAAGGAGGTGTTTGTTGTGCTGCTGGTCCTCAGACATTGCACATCATTGCAACAGTTTTGAAAAACATTGGCACACCTTTCACATTGCTTCAGTATCACATGCTCCATATCCTCCAGTCCTTCGTTTTCCTAATTCCTTTGTGTTCTGTGAGGTTACTTTGGATTTATAGATTCATAGATTCATGGACAGGTTCAGGTTGGAAAGGACCTTAAGATTATCTGATTTACACCATCTCAAAGGAGAGGAGAATAAAGAAAACGAAGTCCAAAGTCACTTAACAATTGCTTCATAGCTCTTACTGAGTCACCTTCGCAACGAGAAGGGGAAGTAGCCCCTGGTTGTGAGCAGACATGGAAACTGGGGTTTTAGAGTTGTCTGGAGGGCTCTAGTGGTAAGGATTAGCAGGATTTTAACAGTTCTTCACTCTGTAAATGCCAGACATGCTCAGAAACAGCCTCTCAGTGCCATAAGGCTGTCACTTTGCAATTGCAGGGGTCAATTTGGAAACTTGAATACATATTATCTGTAAAAAGATCCCCACATGTATGCATGCGGATGTGTGTTAAACATTATTTTTACCTTTATGCATTAATCTAATGTAAGGAGAAATTCTGGCCATTTCTACTAAGGGGCAGAATTCATACAGCAAATAGACCTTCCTAGGTTGGAATTTGCAATAGGCTTTGAGCTGAATTTATCTTCTGGATGGTAGAATTTAGCTTGTTTTTCTGCAAGAATTCTAGGTGAGAGAGCAACAAAAATAAGGTGTTGGGTTTGTTTTCCCTTCCAGAAACCTCAAGCCAAATATGATTTAGTGTTGGTGATATTTGTTCTTGACAGAGCTAATGCTGTGGTAGCCTTTCCCTTGACCCCTGTGGATGACATAGCCAAAAATACTTATACATGCAATTTATGATGTGTTCCGTGCTACTTGTTTGGAAGGCCGGGTTGGACAGAGCCTTGGGTGGCATGGTTTAATGGGAGGTGTCCCTGCCCATGGCAGGGGGGTTGGAACTGGATGATCTTAAGGTCCTTCCCAACCCTAACTATTCTATGATTCCATGTAGCTCAGAGATGGAGTTGGAGAAAAAGCCCCTCGACTTTCTGTCCCACTCTCATCCTCAGCACATGAGGGACTTGCTCTTGTGCTTTGTTTGGTACAGGCAGTATTGAAGGAAACCAGAGTATTTCCCAAGAGGGATGTCTTTACAGCAGTGAAACCTCTTCCAGCATCAAAGTAAAGACCAAGTGCCATGGGTGACTATATGTTACTGGTGGAAAATGCCATGAATGGGAGAGCACCAGCCCAGAGACAGGCTGCATTTCAGTTCCTGGCTTTGCCTTCTGGATCCTGTGTGTCCTTGGACTTTCTCTGCCTTAGGCCTCTATCTCTAAAACTGAGATGGTGTTAACCCCTGACCACAGTGGTGTGTCAGGAGAACGAATGTATTGATGATTATAAAGTGTTCAGGTAACTATAGCAACGGTGTGCCAGAGGTACCTGGGGTAGGTATTCTGCCTGTTTGTATCTTGCAGAAGGAGAAGTCAGGCAAAGCGCATGAACATGTCCTGAAACCTCTCCATGTGCTCGATGCTGACTCATCAGAAGCCACCAGCCCCTGCTTCCTCTGGATTACTGTAGGAAGGTTGCAGATGGTGGGATTGAAGCAGTAGAGGAGGTTTTTTGAAAGCACCTTGCTCTATTGCTTGCTGGACACGTTATACCCAATATCACGGCTTTAGCTTGGAAACAGTCCAGTGTGTTTTATGGCAGTAAAAAAAGAAAGCTGAGATGTAAAATTTATTGCCATGAGATAATGAACTGCAGGGACAAATGTTCAGTGTAACACTTTGTCTGCAACACGCAGCAGTTCTGTTCTCTCTTTGTGAACGTCCTACCCACCTCCTTGCAGTTTGTTTATGTGATACAGAAGCTCTGAGCCTCCCTGGTAACACACCAGCATTTTCATTTAATCAAAACAATTTACTCCACTATAAAAAGAAGCCAAGGCAAGCAGGGGAGAAATTGATCCATGAGAGAACAGTAAAATCATGACGAGGGAAACGCTTCTCCAAACTCAGGGGAAATATGGGTGGGAGCTTTTTCTTACCTCACAAGATGAAAGGCATTGCAGAGATGGGCTGGAACAGACTGCACCAGAGCAGCCCTGTTCTCTGTACGCACCCCTGGAAGGTGCCTGCAGCACCAGCCACAGGCGTGGGAGCTGTGCAGGGATGGGAAGGGACTGGAGCAGCCCCTGGGAAGGCAGGAACTTGACCTGCATGAGCTGGACCCTGGCTGTACCATGGCTCTGTGACATGGAGACACCCTGTGTTTGGTGCTGCCTGACTGGTTCCCACCCAGCCAGGGTGGGTTTGTTCCCTCCGCTGCCTGTTTCTGCTGAGAGCAATGGGAAGGCATCATCATGTCTCAGCATTTGCATTTGAGTTAAAGACCTAGTGAGGCCTAATTCGTTCCTGGGTGGGAGAGAGATCCCATGTATTTACCACCATGTTCAGCATCCCTGGGTAAACACACACCTACTGCAGCCTTGCAAAAACTACAAGGGAACAAGGGATCAGTCTGTTTGCACCTCTGCTCCTGCTCCCAAGAGCAACAGGAGGTATTTCCAACAGGCCCTACAATTAATTTAAATAGGGAGCTAGATTTTCTATTTCCATTTCCCCCAGTTGCCCTGGCCAGAGCTGTATTTGCATTATGATTACTGGTTTTGGGTCTGGCTGCTTGGAACTGCAAGCAGAGCAGTTAAAAGAACATTCACATGAAGCTTGTCCTTCCCATTCCTTCACCTGATCCCAGCGCTCCCCAGTCAGTCTCATTCCCAGTGGATTCCCTCTAGCATGGCAAAGGCTCTGCAAGCCAGATGTGCTTCCCCTTTTGCCACGGGCATTTGGCCAGTAGCATCACGTAGGGAAGCTCTGATGGCACCTGGCCAGGGATGCAGTAAAGCTGATGAGCCAATGACCTCAGCTGCTGTCTTGCCTTCCTCATGGAGGGCAGGACCTGCATCAGAGCATCTTCCTTCTGATTGTGGATGTAGGGAGCTGAGCTGAGGTTCTCCAAAGGGATTTGAGAGTTTAATACTATACGTTCAAAACCCACTGAGGTCTTACAGCCAGTGTGACTTGATCACCTTTCCCTCTGTAAGCACACACCAAAAAGCAATTTTCAATGTCCCCTAAACAGTTAAGAAATATAGTTCACCTTAACTTCAAATGGCAGACATGAATATTTCCACTCACTTAACAGAGAACCAGATTCTAGATGATACATTCACTCAAACTAGTGTCAAGCCATAAACTGCCCTGGACCCAACTCCAGATTAGTCTCAGCCCAGGGATACTCCTAAACTATTGTGTTTGACTTGAAATGAAATGCAGGTTAGAGTAATTTATGCAAAGCTGCTGGAAACCATGTCTCTGAGGGCCACTTCCGGCCTTCTGCAGGAGAAAAGCATTGGTGGTATTTAATTGCTTTTGTCTGGCCAAGCTGTTTTAGATGAAGTGCTCAGTTCCTATGATGTCCAGAGCCACAAAGGGCTAGAAATGTTGTCAAAGAAACCTCCCAGATCGTGCTATTGGCTTCTGCACTGGCGTTTGAAGCTGCCCCAAAAGGTATTGCAATAAAAAGTCACTGCAGGCCAGCTGAGTTGTCTGTGGGAGCTTTTGGTTCCCTGATCTCAGAGCAAGTGATCCTCCAGCTTTTGCAGCCTGGGTCCCCTTCACTCCTCAGTTGTGCCAGGAGCAGCTTTCCCCTGCACACCCCCCCAGCTTCTATTCTGCTCACTAAAGGCTCACCTCTTGATAGCCGCACCTGAAACCAGACTGAAATCACAAGGCTGGACAAGGCAAGATCCCAAATCAATGTCCTTAGAGAGCCCATATCAATGTCCTTAAGCTGCCCATGTGTGTGTTCGGAGGTAGATGTGGAGGTACCTTCCCAGCACTTCTGTTTGACCCCTCATTTTCACCACTAACTGTTAAGCATTCAATGCAAAAGCAGCCCAAGGAGCCAAGCCTCCACTCCCAGGTGAGCGATCTGACCTCTCCACTGCAGTGCCATGTCCACCTTCCCTTGCTTGTCCCTGCCTGCACATTCATGTGCCAGACTGCCCATGGGTAAGGAGGTGACCACACCTAGGACCGGTAAGAGCATCTCCCCGGTGGAAGGAGTTAGGAGGAACCTGTTAAAACAGAACCTTTTTGAGGAGATGGTGCCTCAATGGTGGGTACAAGTTGTTCATTGGCTCCAGTGCAGGGGGGACAGGATCAGGGTAGACCTGCCTCCTGCCAGCTGGGGGCTAGAAGCCAATGAATGAGACCATTCAGCTCATCTATTTGATGAATGCAAGCTGAATGGCTGCACATTGGGCAGTTCAGGTCTTGCTGGAGGAGGCAGGCTTGCCTGTGCCTCTGCAGTGAGAGGCAAGCATCACCCTGACACACTGAGGTCTTCATTGAGTGCATTGCTGGGCTCCATCAGAGCACAGGATGTCTCTCAAAGGGAAGGAGCTCTTGCAGCAGAGGTTGTACCATCCCTCTATTTAATTGTTCTCCAAGTTTGGCACTAGCCCAGGAAAAGTCTGGAGATAAAGTCTGGTGACAAAGCAGCCCTTCAGAAACCAGCACATTTAGTCTGTTTCCAAGGGTGCAGGTTTGCTCTTTGATCTGGCGGCTCCGAGGGGAAGGGAAGGACCTCTCACATCTTATTAAATGCTTTTATTCATACACATGCAATTAAGATATCCTGTATCTACCACTCGGCATGTCTTTGATTAGAGACATTTCAGCACTGGCAGAAACAGATAATGGTGCTGCCTTTGTGCACTGCCCGGAGACAAGACCGACCACAGGAAAAGACAGTAAATTAACTGTGTGCTCTGCCTCACCGTGTGCTGCTCCGTCCCTCACAAGGCTGATGGAAAGGAGATGAAATGCAACCGTGCCATCCAGAGATACTTGCCAAGAGAGCAGATGTGGCCATGCACCGACAGGCATCCTTCTAACAGCTGATGGTGGAACAGGCAACACTCCAGCTGAGGACCTTCAGGGACCCACCCTGCCTCTAAGAAAGCTCAGCACAGGGTAGTAACAAGACAAGCTTTACCCAAAGCCACCCTACACTGGCCAGCCCGGTATCTGAACCTGGTCCAAGCATTGCAGGAGGTGATATTCTCAATCTTCCCACCTTGTGGTGTTTCTTCCCCTCTGGGCCTCAGGTTTAGAGCTAACAGATTTTGAAACATGGGGGCTTAGATGCCTGTGGGAGGGGTATGAGACCCAAAATACGACCCCAGCTCCTACTTGTTGACTGATCTCAGCCTGTTAGTCTCTTGAGTAGTTCAGGATGATCTCCTGGCTTTGCCCCCATCAGCTGTTGATAGGAGCCCTGAGATGTACAGAGTTGTTCAGACCTAAAGCAGACTTAGGAAATGACAGTGCTCAGTGGTGACTTAGGTGTGGGAAAAGTGGGACTTCCTCATCCTACCGTGGGCTGTGCAATCAGAAACTGTATAGATCCATCCAACATGATCCCAAAGTCATGTGTCTTCAAGGCTTCCTGGAGGCAAACCTCGTTGAAATTCCAGGATCCACATTTTGTACCCAGACAGTAGTGAGTGCTGATGAGGTTCATCACGCTATGCTGTGTGAGCTGATTTGACTGACCTGTCAGAAACAGCATCAAGGCAAGAGAAGAACGACTGCAAGACTGGGAGAAGTCCTGGAATGCAGAGAGAAGAAACAGTTTTAAAGATAGCTCTCAGGTTGAGGTGGGGTACACTGGGATCTAGAAACCCAAAGAGATCAGGTGATAGCATGACAGAGTTGGTGATACCTCTTTATTTGGTCAAAGTGACCTCTCTAAAGCATCCTCTGTTCAGATACAACCTGTATCTGAATTCAGATACAACTGCATCTGATTCAGATACAACCTGTATAAGGAAAGCAACATCAGAAAGGAAAACCAGAAAGGTTTCAGGTGAGAGTCACAGGAAGGACTGAGACCTGGAAACCCTTGCTGAAGGAGAGACGGAGAGATACAGTTCACTAGTCTCACAATGTCTAACAGTGAAGACAGGAGATTTCTGACAGCTGAGGGCACAAATGTTACTTGAGAAGCCAAAGACTAACAGAGGAAAGTGTCAGTTCAAGGACACTCGGCCTAGAAACTACGGGAATGTCCTTGAATTCAACCTCTGCACCTCATGCCTAAGGATATGGAGCTTTCCTCAAAGTCTGCTCATTTGTCTGCCATTTTTCAATGTCTTCCTGATAACTCTTCAATCCCTCCAACACAAGCTGTGACTGATGAAGAAATCTCTGAACTAAATTCCCCAGTCTATGCTATCAGCCAAACTCAGGATCAAAATATGCTATAATGGTCCTTCCTGAAGTACATCACAACTGTTCTTGCCCATCTCATTTCAGTACTGTTGTTTTGGTGTGGCAGGACTGTGATCCCTGAGGATTACAGAGGTGATTCATGAAATAAGGGCAGGGCACTGACGCTGTCTGTGGGCTATACACAGTTTGATTTAAGTACAGCTCTGTGAATTTCTCATCCTCCTGGGTTGATACGGGGAAAGATACTAAACCAAGCAATAAAGGAAGCTGCCACTTGAGAACTCTTGGGTTTTTTTCATTATCTTATCTGTGAGTGAGGACTGTTCTGGGCCAGCACAGCCACCCTCCCCCTCACACTGGGAAAAAGGCATTTTGCTTTCAGTGGTCAGAGCTATTTAGCTGTTTGTAAGAGCAAGGGAGAAAATTGTTTTCTCTGTTGGGCAATATCTGGCTACCAGCTCATCTTCTGTGTGTGCTCAGGAGCTGTGGCTGCTGCATACGGAGGCGCCCCGAGAGCACTGGTGCTCAGGACAGAGTGAGAGGGAAAGAGGCATAGCCAGGAGGGAGTCAGTAACACCAGAAGATGCTGGGACACTGCTGGGAGAAGCGGGAGGCAGCGCTTAGAGAGTAAAAGTGGTGACCTGGGCTATGTGGGTTTTAGTACAAACAAGGAAGGCATTACAGAGATTTGAACTGGGAGCCCCATTCCACTCTTGCAAGGGCTGAGGTGAGAGGGTGTTGTGCCCAGTTCCGGATAGTTGTTTTTATTCCACTGAGCAGAGCTTGTCTAAGTCAGTTTTTAAGTCTGATGTATGTCCAGGTACGACACAGCTCAAACGTAAGGAGCAATTTGCTATTTTTCTGCATTGTTCACCTAAATGTGTGGTCAGATCCATCTCCAGTCTGTCATCTAATTGGAGTGCTGCTCCACTGTCCCAAGCATGGGACTCATCTCACCTGCCTACAGATCAGCTCTGTTGAAACCTTCATCTGTTGTGGTCATCTGGATTCCCTTGGAGTCAGCAGAGAAAACAGCACTTCAGCTTTACTGCCTAAAGAGCTCCTTCAGAAGCCTGCTAAAGGACAGGATGAACTGCTCCCCAAGAGCACTTCCTCCTCTTGAAGGACTACCGGAGGGGCTCAGAGGCACAGATCTAAGCAGGATTTAAGACACAGATTTAAGTGTGAACCCATGGTTTGAACTCCAACCAGAACAAAAGGAGGTGACAGATTTACCAGGACAAAGGAATAGCACAGATATGTCACTAGTTCTGGTGAGCAAGACACCACTTTTTAGCTGTAGCCACTAATTGAGGGAAAAAAGTCGATTTATGGATAAGTTAAAAATAAAGAAATAAAAAAGTTTACTGAGGTTTCACTCAACAAGAAGTTGGAGGAGTTTGGGGTGGTTTGATTTTGAACTCGTTGCAAAGAACAAAGTGGTTGACAAAAGATTTTAAATTTCCCACAAGACCATAATTTAATTAATTTTAAATCATAAACCAATAAACATATTTAATACTAAACACCCATAGAGTTAATTTCATACTTGGATATGGTGTTTGGTATTTAGGGATAGGAAAAGAAAATCCTTACTTCTTATAGATAAGTAAGAAGTTCATTCACTTGGGTACCACCAAGGTCACAGGAAACATGATGAGCACCCTCTGAGGTGCAAAACTCAGTCCTGCCTTAGGAGTGGAGTCAGCATGGGCCACATATTTCTTGTTTTAAGGGAGGCAAATGGGCAAATGCTTCCCAGTATCTCGGTCCACACAGGGTTTACACCTTCACAGGATGGTATTCTTGTGAATGAGGAGGGTCATGCAAGAGAGAGGGAACATTACTTTCCTTCACTGTTTATTCCCAAACTGTCTGGTCCTGAGGATCCCGCTAGGGCTGGGTGAAGAACAGGGTATCAGGCTGGTGAATCCACTGAAGAGGGCAAACAGCTGGAAGGAAAAACAGCTTTTTGTAATGAAAATATTGGCTTAACTTTGTCATTTTAATCAAAAGAACAGTACGGGGAGAATGCTTGGAGTCAATACTTCTAAATGAAACATGCATTTTCAGGATGACATGGACAACAAATTCTCTTTTGCTGAGAAAACAACCCAAAATCATTTCTGTTTGACTATGTTGCCAAAACAAAGCATATTTTCCTGGACTATTTTCTTGCCTTGTGTCTTCATGTTAACCCATGGCTAAGAAACCATTCTGACAATGAATTTGCCATCTGCTCCACTATTTCTTCAATGTTATCTGATGATATGGGCTCCATTCTGCTTTCCTATAGACCTCATATCACTCCCTTTCCAAAACAAAACTTCCACAAAAGGTTTGAGAGGCTACAGATTTCCTGATGGAGATTTTCATAATCATTGGCATCTGAACACTGTCTCCCTCTACCCACTCATCTAGTGGAAGTGGGATCTGGGCACTGCTGACCCACAGATAGTAGCCTAGTGTTTCTCAGGGGTCTGGCTCCCTGTTGCCAGCATGGCTTGATGAGCTGAACAGTCTTCAGTGGACTTCCAATATTTGGAACCCAAAACTTCTCTCCGTGGGCATGTGCCATACATGTCAGTGGGAGCATGGCTCTGTTCTGGCTGCCCCATCCACCTCCAAATGTATTTGGTGGCTGCCTACAGCACCTCAAAGCCCACAGCTGACGGAGGGTGTCAGATAGATTGAATATACCCTGGTTTGAGGTGTAACTTCAAGTGTTCATCCTGCAGCCTAATAAACTCCAAATGGTGCTGCTAAGCAAGGGAGAGAGGCTTGTTTCTGTCTGGAAATCAGAGTTATACCAGCTCAACAGTGCTGTGTAGCATTGCTGCAGGGGCTGGATACAGCCTATTTTTGCTGGAAAGCTGTTTTCCTAGGATTTGTGCTCAAATGCCTCAGTACATAAAGTTCTCTGTGAACTGATAAGCTCTCTCTGGCCATGAACCTGAAGGAAAAGACACCCAAGTAAACTCATCTGTCTGGTCTCACCTCATGGGAGTTTTTGGGTGGCTCTCCCAGGAATCCCTATGGATAATTAATGTGCATCTTCCTCTTCCTTCTTTTGATGGCCAAGGGATTATTTTCCTGTTTTTCAGACTAAATGGGGAGGAATAGAAGAAGCCTGAAGCAACAGCTCATAGTTGCCAAGTCATTAGAAAAGCAGTAGGAGAGGGGATGAGGCTTTGGGTGATGTTTTTCACTGACATCAGAGAAGGAGGGCACAGCTCGCCCTATTCGAGCAGTTCAAAGACTTCTTCATATGGAGGAAGAAGGACTAAATATAAGGAATGGAAGGAAGAAAAGCTTTAAAATCCTGGCTGTCTGTGCATGCAGATACCCCCTGACAATAACATGTTATTGCTCATCATTATTGCAAGACAGAATTAAAAGTACTTCGGTACTTTAACTGTGTGTTTCTGGAGCCCGGCAGGCCAGGATTTCATTTACATATAGCAGGAAACCGTGAATTTCTGGGTTTCTAATAATGGTTTGGAGGACAATGAAAAGATCCCTGTGTTGCAGTTTACCCGCTGTTCCTGCTGTAAGCTATCATAAGCTTAACCCCATCTAAGCACAGCTTTCATTTCTGAACACATCAGTTTGCATTAGGTTCTGGACTTGGCACTGAAACTGCTATAAGCTGGTATTTTAATGGGACTCCTTGGCTAGTTTTAGAAGACTACAGGACAGTGAGCACAAAAGAGATTGTAAGGAGAAAGGGAGCTTCAAAAAGCAGTCCTGACAACAGGAGCTGTGTCCTGTGTTATCCTGTGGGGTACCAGAGAGCTTCAGGTCACCAAGACAAAGCTCTTGCTATGCAGAGACCTTGGACAGAGCCTGGGCCAGGATGTCCCAAGGCTCTAGGTTATGCTGCTGCATGGGGTGAGGAGTGGACAGCCAGAAAGAAGATGAAAGTCTTTGATCCCATTGGGAAGCATAGGATGTGTGGAAATGGTTCTGCTGCTGGCGCATGGTTTTGCAGAGGCAGGACCTCTGTTCCTCTGCCCAGGCTCCTCTCCCTGAGTCCCAGTCCATCAGCTTGCTCTAAGCCAGGATGGGAAGGGCCCTTAGAGTCTTCTCCAGGCAAAAGAACTGGGCTGTCTGTGGTACAATACCCATGGTATGAAGATCCACCTCACCTGCGGCATTGAAGGCAGGCATCCTTTACAGAGACTTGTTTGACATGTGCCTCCCTTCAGGCTGCAGAGAGGTTCCAGGACAACCAGCCCCCAGTCTTGGATGCCAAGAGGCAGCATAGATAAATCCTGACTCTGCTGCTACAGTCATTTGTTCCTTGCTACTGTTTGTTTCTTTGGGAATTGCCTCACTTAGTCTAAATAATTCAGACTTTTGTACACAAAAACTCATCAAGAACCCAAATTATCTCCTTTTTCAGCATGGGAAGAGATGCAGAATCAGCCTGAAATCATCGCAAACATAATAGAGGCATATTCAGCGACAGACCAAAAAGCGGAGTGAGTACAGCTGTGAGCATCTCTAGGTTTATCTCAGCTACAGAAAAGCAGACAAAAGGTACTGGTATATATCACATTGATTTACTTTTTTAAACTAACAACTTGGTTGCAAGCAGATTTGGGGAAAAAAAGAATATTCTGCTTCAGCTGCTGAATCAAAATATTCCAGAGAAAAATGGTACATGTCACACTGCAATGAATTGGTGCTGTTTCTTTCCAAGCAGGATGAGCACCCACTTTACAACCACTCCTTTCAGTCAACTAAAACTTAACCATTGATGTGAAATGAGCTGTTTGAGCCCTTTCAGAATGTGTTCCTCCTGCTCGATCTTTTTTCGCCATTGGGGGCCGAGTTTCAGAGCATTTCTTATCACTTTAAAAGGTATTTTTTCCCTTCAGAATTTCAGCTTTCCCGTGCTTTCACTGCTCGTTAAAATAACAACAGAAAGGCTAAGGTGATCTTGATCACCATGACCCCAGTGCCCAAGTGCTGTTACCACTGTGCCCAGCCTTTTCCAGCTTGGCTTTCACCTTAAATGAAGAGCTTCAGGCTACGCAGTGCCATTCTCCCTCCAATAAAGGTCGCATCCTGACTCAGTGAGGAGCAGTCACTGTGAGGGGATCCGCGTGAGGGTAACCTGGCAGGGAACACCACAGTGTGCAAATGAATCAAGGAGGGAGGTGGTGACAAATCGAGCTCTTGAACTTGCCAGTTGTCTGAATTATGTGTCCCTTCCCCATGATGCAGACCATAATCACAGCAATTATGTATGACAATCATTAATAATTGCATTTCACTTCAGTCAGTTTTTACTCAAATACAGCTTTTGTGCCAGGTTTCAGCTAATTTTTCCTGTGTCTGTGTCTCAGGTGTTTGCAATACTTGGTGCGAGCATCTATCAGGACAGATGACAGGATGGCATGTTACATTTCTTGGGGAGCCAGGTTTTAATTAATTGTTGTTCATAAACTAATTATTGGATTTACAGCTGAGTTCTTGGGAAGTGCATTAGCCCTCAGAAGCTGCACGACAGCCCTTTACAGAGGATCTGGGTCTGATTTTCCTCAGAAGACTAAATCCATGTATTGAAATAAGTGTTGTCTTTTCCTGAAGCCCTGGGGCCCCGGCCAAGGTCACCCACATCCTCCCTCTGCATTTGTCCTGCCTCAAACCAAGTTTAAAGGCAGAACCCTTACAGAACTGAATGAAGAGGCGAATGGATATCTACGAGCATAAGCTCAGGAGCAGCTCCAGGAGTAAGCTGCTGTGTGACATCCTCAAGGAGCCAAGAACAATGTACGCTGGTTTCAGCTTTGACTTCTTTTCACGAGTACCATGCCTACCAACAGCCCCCGGCTGGCACAGAGCAGCCAAGTGCATGGGCTGGATCCTTTCTCTCTGGGCAGCAGATACACAGATCCATGTATCCTTATGGATATGCACACAGCATCCTGCATACAGCTGCTGGCTCATATCCCTGTGCCACCCTGCACACCAGCACCTTGGGAGTGATGTGCCAGAGACCCTGAGAGGGAGAGAAGGAAAAGGAAAACTGAAATTCCACATATTCCACATCCCACATCCCATCCCACCCCCCACCCCCCCACCCCCATCCCCCCCAGCAGGCATCCTGGGATTAATGGTTATCGGCTGCTACTTCTCTCCATAGCTGAAAGGATCTTATTTAAATGGCCATGATGATGAACGCTCTTCTGCAGAGAGCTGCAGGAAGGATGCTCTCCAAGAGCAGCTGCTGTTGCCTGCTGCTCCTAAGGCTGTGAGTGCACTGCCAAGCACCCCAGCTCCGCTTGCTCCGCTTGTGAAGCCTGGTCTATCCATATTGATTCTGCTACCACTGGTCCCTGGACTGCCTCTGCTTTCTGTGGAAGGAAAATGCTGTGGCAGCAGCCTCCCTGCTTTGTTCAAGAGCAGTGCAGGGGCTGTCTTAACAATTCATCTGCCCTGTGAAAGTCTCTCTTCCTGTGCCCCAGCCCAGGTGAACCTGCTCCAGGCATTGTACCAGGACATGCTGCCCTTTGCCGTGTCCCTCAGCCTGGCTGTGCTGGAAGGCTGCATGGGAGCTCCTGTCTTCTTTACAGGTTATTGCAAAGAGGTGATGGCTGGGGAGGAGCAGAGGAGACATCCATACATGTCCTGGGACAAGGGCAGAGCATAGGAACCGAGGCTGTGCTAAGCAGCTTGGCTTTTTCTCTTCCTCATTCCTGGAATGCTACTGGCCATCTGCAGCAGCTCCTATCACTGGCTTGTCCCCAGGAGGAGGAAGGGTGGTCAAGGGCAACAGAATGGATGGTGTTTTTTCTAGGTTAGTCCAACGCTCTGCAAACCCCAGAGCTTCCATTATCTGATCCAGTAAGGACCAAGATGTGTCATGCTGCCCTTTGGGTGAGCACAACAGGGACAGGCTTTGATGGGGAGGGTGATACTGATAGCAGCAGGAGCACTGGGCTAACAACAAATGTGCATAGCAGGAGCACACCGAACAAAGCGCTGCTCTAAATAAATAACAAGCCTGTCTTCTGTCACAGGCAAAGCTGGCTCTGTGGAGAAAGTGATGCCTAAATACTGTGGCTGTAATATGAAGGATACAGGGAAGGCTTTGTTTAGGGAGGAGTTGGCCAAAATGAAGCAAAGTTTGGCTCTCAAGGAAGAGGGTGAGTTAGTATTGATGTTCAGATTGCTAACAAGGGTGAACGTGCAGGATCTGTGGTCGCACACTTCGATCTGTTCTTGGCACGAGAGCATTGCTTCACTCAATAAACCTTGCAGCTCCCATCCTGAGTGCTGTGTTAAGGCAAACGCAAGTGAAGTCCAGGGCAGTGTTTCTGCTGTAGTACATTATCTGTATTGCAGGCAGTCCCTTGGAATGCTCATAAGTGAGTACAAATGTGGGATTTCAGCTGGATCTCCAGTAGAGCACAAGAGGAAATGTGGGAATACAAAATGGTCAGGGGGAAGAAGAGACATCCCCGCGGCCAGCGTTGCTTTCAAGGCACAGACTGTGCTGTTCATTCATCAGCATGTGCTAGTCCAGGGGCCAGGAACTCTGCCAGGGCCAGGACTCAGCTATGAGCGTGCTCCTCACAGCCTCCAGCTCTGCTCATCCCATCTTCTCTAACTGGAACCCTCTGTTGTTGTACTGGTGTCTGTATGAGGACAAGAAAACCCCAGAAGGGAAGTGGGGGAGATGGACAGAGCCCACTCCTCCTTCTGAAGATGATTCTGTCTTATCATAGAAATCTTAGAATCCCAGACTGGTTTGGGTTGGAAAGGACCTTAAGATCATTCAGTTCCAGCCCCCTGCCATAGGCACTCACACTGGACCTGGTGCAAATGCCTCTGGAAGAGCCCCTCTGTGGCAGTGCCTTGACTTACGTGCTAAACAGAGCCTCAAGGAGGTGGGGGGGGAACTGCTTCAGTGGATCTTGCAGTGAAATGGGCCCTTTGCAGCTCGTCTGCTGTGTGCTGTGTTACTCAGCCTGTCCTCAGCCAGGGGTATTAATTGTTTTCAAATATGAAAGGTGTTTGTGTTGTTCTTTGCTGGAGGTGATGGTCGATTCTATTAAGTGCTGTCAATTCCTGTCTGTGTGCTAATGCAGAGGTGCCTCTGACCGGTTTGTAAGCAAGAGGGTTTGAAGGTGCAACTGCCTGAATCCCTGCACGAGGGAGGCTGTTTGAGATGCAGTGATCTCATGACCACATCACATTTAAGCCTGGCGCTATGTTTGGGAATTCAAACATACCAGGATGGATAATCTGAAGACAGCTTTTGAAAGCCCTCCCAGACAAAACTAAAGCTATTGATGTCAAAAGTTCCATTACAAGGAAAGCGTCAGTTCAAGCTGAAATCAAAAGTTGCTATCCGAGCTCCCGAAATGAATGAAAAATGCCCTTGTTTATGCTACTGGAGTTTGCAGAAGCAGCAAAAATTCATGTGCGCTGCAAGCCTCTGCTATTTGTCAGCTATCACAAAGCCAAGCACTGAATGGATGGGAAGGCAGAGCTGGCATTTCTAATCGTGTTCCTCCAAGCAGGGGAATGTTGACTTTGGGGCATCTGAGAATGAACTGGGGGTCCGGCTGCCCTGCCTGCTTCTTGTCAGGGAGCAGACTGCTCTGCCCTTGGACATCTCTGGGGACCCTGATCCCTTTCCAGTTATCAGAAATACTGCAATAACCCCAGTCATTCCTGATGCCTCTGAGGTTAAACTCAAACCAGAAGATCACCCCATGCTGGAACTTGTACAGCCTTGTTGGTTCTTTAGCTCTGTAACTGTGATTAGATTGAGACACTGGGGTCATATTGATTTTGGCTGTTAGCAGAGTTGTCATTAGGTTAAAGGAGGCTTGAGTGATGGAGGAGAGCAGAGGTGACTGCTGCCTCCAGCAAAGTTCAAGTGACTGTGTTTTGGAGAAGAGCATCAGCTCCTGCCTATGAAAAGGAGGGATGAATTATACCAGCATGGTTTCACAGTGAGGTACCGGTGTTTAATGCCTTGAACATCATTTATCCCTCACTGGTGTGGGGAATGTTTTGGAGATCATTGCCTGACTCTGTGCCCTCTCCATCACATCACTGGGGCTAGGTGGGTGCCTGTCAGCAGGAGCTCAGCAGCCATCGGTAAGTCCTGAGCAACAGGGAACGTGATGGGGCAGTTAGACTGACTGTGCTGATGAGGGTAAGGGTGTAATGATGGAGAAGTTCTTCCCTGTGAGGGTGCTGAGGCACTGGCACAGGGTGCCCAGAGAAGCTGTGGCTGCCCCATCCCTGGCAGTGTTCAAGGCCAGGTTGGACACAGGGGCTTGGAGCAAGCTGCTCTAGTGGAAGGTGTCCCTGCCCGTGGCAGGGGTTGGAACTGGATGAGCTTTAAGGTCCCTCCAACACAAACCAGTCTGGGATTCCATGAGGTGCAAACATGATCTCCTTGCCTGTTCTGGTCATGCCAAGTACAGAGCCACAGTATCGCAGTGGCATGTTGCAGTGTGCCAGATCCTTTGGCAGGTGGCAAGAGGCAGCACATAGCAGGTTTGAGCCCTAACATCTTTTATATCCCTTCAGGAGAGGGCTTAGCTCAGAGCACAAGCAAACCAGCCTGTTCTCTTCACTCTGTCCATGAAGACCTTCTAAACAATCATTTTTGACCAGTCACCAGGACAAGAGCTGCATCTGATAGTTCTAGAGATGTAAATGCCTTCTCTTTTCCCTCACAAGAATCAAAAGGACAAACAGCAACAGCAGGAAAAGAAAGAAAGAAAGAATGAAAACCTCAACCCCCCCCAAACAAAACCCCACTTCCTCCCCCTCACTGTAATTAACCTTGGTGCTTTTTAGTATTTCCTACAATGATAATCCATAGCCAGATTCCAAACCAAAATATGTGTCTGGAAAAACCTGGACAGAAATGATTTGCCTTCAACTTGGACTGTTTCATCTCTCTCTTTTTCTTTCTCTCTTCATTATTTTTACCCGCCTGATTCACAGAAAGCTCTGAAACTGCATTTTTTTAAGCACAACTATTTGTCCAGGGCAAAAACCAGCCCAAACCCACAAAACCAACACAAAGCTCACCCAGCTGCCTATCTCACATTCTGCTGTTCACCCCCTACCTGAGCTTGTCCGATCTGTGCTTTATTCATACAAGGAAGGATGGGGATACCATCACACAGGGCTTCTGTGGACAAGTCCCTACATCATCTGAAGGACACATTTTACCCTAAGGGCCATGCAGCTTGCTCCTCATGGGGACTCTTCTTAATCCATTTTAGCCATTGACTGGTGCATCTGAAAAGCATGGGCTCCTGGTGACCCATGATGGGACCCAGGTGATCCCCATCCCTCTGAGCCTGCTGCTGACCCATCCTGATGCTGGGTTGAAACTCACCTTCAGAGTGAGATGCAAAAGGATGCTCACCTCCTTGGGGTCCTGCTGGAGACTGTGCCCCTTTCGAGGGATGCTGCTGCCGACTCATCGTCCTCATGTTCATCAAGCAAAGGAGGGTGTGCAGACTGTCTCCAGACTGCAGTGGGCAGCCAGTGCAGCAGCATGGAGCAGAGAGAGGGGTGTATTACACTTCTGTTGGCAAAGCCCCCCAAAGCAAGGAGAAAAGCCATTCTTACCTCTAGAGGAGAAAACCAGCCCATAAATAGGAGTGCAGGGAAGGACCATCTCACTGAGCAGTGTCCTTTTAACCTGAGTTTGTGAAGCACCATTAACTGCAGCACTAGAAGCTGCAATTGATTCTCACACTTCCCTCATACACCTGATGCTAAACCTGCCTGCCAAAAACTGATTTCTGTCTCAATGAAGGGCTTTGAGGAGCCCTGTGATGGATGTCTGAACACTCCAGCCCATCAGTGGCCATTGCAGCTATTGCAATAGAGAAATAAGCAGAAAGGAAGCCAGGAGGGAAGCAATCTTGCACTCTCTGCTGGTGCCTTTAACTTCTTCGGAAGTGCTGTGGAACAGCATCAATCTTCCCTGCTGCGTAAGCCCACATGGGGGAAAGAACAAGAGCTGCTAAAACGGGTGTTCTTTTACATACCTGGTCTAAATATCAGCAGTGCCCAGGGAACAAGCCCCTTGGCTCTGCCCTGCTGTAGCACCCCATGAAACCAGGTGAGCCCTGCCCTGGCTGGAGCAGCAGGGGCTGGAGAACAGGGCCTGGCAAGGTGCAGATGTGGTGTGAAGATGGCTTTTACTGGTTTAAGCAGCTCCACTGTGAAAGGCATTGAGGACAGATAGACCTGGGATGTCGCAATGGCTTTTTGTCTAAACACCTGCCTCAGTGTTGCCACAGCATTTAGGGAGGTTCATACAGAGACTTAAGGAGTCAGGACACATTGCAGATGTAAGTGAGCAGAATTAGGAAAGACGGATGAAAATGCTTATGTAAATGAAGCTTTCAGCCCTGTCAAGAAACTCCCCACGACACTCATTTATTACTTTATTAAGACAGCAGATGGCAAACTGCTAATGAATGTGAAAGACATAAAGGGGTTTTATAAACAAACAGAGAGATGCTACAGGAAGTGAGAAGGGGGAACAGCTGGCTTTGGCAGCACCACCAAGCAGACTCACAGGTAAAACCTGTGTGGTGGGCAAGAATAGCAGTGAGGCTGCAAGAACTCCAGCCAGGAAGACCCCTGAAGAGGTTTGGTGTTGGTGGTGTCCAGTAAAAGGTGGTCAGTGCCTACATAACTCGGGAGTGCAGGAGGAGGCAAGAGGTGAGACCATGTCCAGTTCTGCTATGGAGGCTGAGGCAAACCTGCAGAGATAAAAGGGGAATTGAACCAACCTGCTTTCCCAAACCTCACAAAGCATTTTAAAGGTTGTGAACCACGAAAAGAGCTTCACTGCAGCTGAAATGAAAGCCCAAAGGCAACTCCATGCTGCACTCTAACTCATCTAGGCAGTGGCTGAGCAGTAAAGCAGGCACGGATGGCACGAGAGGTGCCCCCAAGGCCACCATGACAGTTCAGATGCAATCCCATAAAGTTACAGGCATATTAAGCACTTCTATACAAGGAAAACTCTAAACCCCTCTGAAGATCCTCAAGTCCCAGCCTGCAATCCAGGTTTCCCTTGTTTGACCAGTTGGTCTGTAGTTTTAATGGCAGCTTTCATGCCCAGTTTATGCAGAGGGCTATGATGGACACCAGGCAGACCAAATGGCACCCTAGGTCTGGTGGAAAACTGCCATAAATCTCCTTCCTGCAGAAGATGGTCCTTAAAATCTTCATTGAAATGAGTCCTCCCTTTTCAACTGCTGCTTGAATCAGAAGCACAGACAGGTCACTGTAGCCAAATGAAACTGCCCTATTGAGAAGGTGACCTCAGGGTAGGCTGGGTGACTTTATACCCAATGCAATCTGGACTCCATAAGAAGTAGAGCAGGTCTCAAAATACTGATCTGAAAGAAAGAATCATTTCACACATTTCAGAACGTGCCCTTTTCCTGTGACAGTGCATCTCCAAGGCACCTGTGACAGCTCAGGAACACAGAGGAGAGTTCAGATGATTTTTCTTAGGCTCTTCTAAGGCACCGCGCCGTGTCACAGGGCAGATCAAGACAGAACACCTTTTGTTGTATGCCAGCAACACTGCATTGCATGAGATGCAAATAGGAGGAAGATCAGTATTGCCAACATTATGAGCCAAAAGCCACAACTGCAGAAGCTGCAAGACTAAATGAAGATGGAATTATGTTGACAATAACTGGATCCTTGGCTTAAGAGAAAAAAAGCACTACAGGGAGTCGGTAGGTATAAACTGCCCCTGAGCCTCTGTAGCAGCAGTCCCAAAGTGGAAAGCAGAGACCTGCAGCACATCAGCAACCATGTCCTGTGGGAATGCCACAAAGTGCAGGAGAAGCGTGTGCCAGTGTGGTGACAAACCTCCGAAAGGTGACCCAGGAACTCGCCACCACCACCTGATATTGTTGAATCTAAGCCTGTTAAAGGGCAGAGACCTTAGGGAACAAAAGGGATTGAAATGAACCTGTCCTTCTAAGCTCTTTAGAGTGGTACTGTTTATCACGGCAGGTTTTCGCCTCTTTCTCTGCAGTGCCTGATCACAGCCATGGCAGAGGAAAGCTGTCTTTAGACAGGAGATACCATGGTGGCTGTAACTACTCCAGTAGAGATGTATGTGACACATGTCAACAACACAGCTCATTGCCATGGCTTTCTCTCCAGTTCCTGGAGACATACAGGAGCATTCAATGCAGAGGAACAGCCTGCTCTTGCAGGAGGTGGAAAAGGAGCCTGGGGCAGCTCATGCCTCTGATTCTCAGGAAGGGACCTTAGCCAGGAGGGACCATGCACTGCAGCTCAGAAGGTGGGGAGCAAAGCCAGGACAGAATTGCAGGGAGGTGGCTCAAGGACCTGCATATGCTTTCTGGTCCCCCATGAAGGTTAGAAAATAAAAAGCAATTCCATAACCAGTCCTTGAGTAACTGAGGAATACAGGGACAAAAGCAGGTTGAGAAGGACGCCTTTCATACACTATAACAAGCTGATCTGACGTCTCCTTGCTTGAGTTGACACTTATTACTGGAAATTTCAGCTTGTTTTTTTACCACCAATGAATCCTCTCATAATTTCCTCAGATTTCTCCCTGTCAGGTCACTCACTTCAGTATTTCTTTGAAATAAAGGCAGCCTTGTAAATAAACCAAGCCAAAGACACTTCCCAGTGAGATAAGACAAGCCCTGTCAGGAGAAGAAATGAGGATTTGGTGCAGAGTCAACAAGAAGCACGTCTTTTGTTGCAATTGCCAACTAAGTGTAATTAACTTCCTGATGAGGTGCAGGATCTTCAGAACTGATTGGAGTTGTAGACTAATAATTATTCATGAGAAATTAAAAGACACTTCTTATAGGGAACTGAATGCATGGAAAAGGTTTTTTAAAGCTCACTGAAGCAAACACATCCATGATCCGAGGCTACGAAAGAACGGACAGATTGATTGTTCTGGGCAGGGCGCTGGTGGGGAGTGGAGGAAATGCAGGGAAATGACTGAGGCTGAATTTATCCTTCAGCACCAGTAGTTTCCTTCCTGATCCAGAGCCAGTAAGCCTGCGCTGCTACTAAACTGGGCTGCTACTGCCCTGGCACTGGGAGAGGATTTCTGGCTTTCTCCCTCTCAGGATTGTCACATTTCCTGGTTGTAGAGGAGGATTCAGCGTCATGGGGAATTCCCACCATTTGGCCTTAATTACAACATTGCAAATGAAAGGCTAATCAGCAGCAGCGTGCCAAAGTCCCTGGGACTCCTGCCTCCCTGAACAGATCCAGGCGCATCTGAACTGCACGTACTTGTTCCTTGCAGAAAGGCCTGCCTGGTGGCTCCTTAGCTATTGCCAGTGGAAGGCAGACTGAAGGCAGCCTTTTGGGCAGGAGCCTAACGAGTGCAGTGGTTCCCTGGCAGCACCGGGGCGCACACTGTGTGCTGCTCTGCACCTCTGTCAGCTTGACAAGCCCTCTGGCAGCTCCAGGTGTTCATGTAGAGTGTCAGATGTAAGAAGAGAGCACTAACTTGGAAGGTACTGACCTAAAAATGCACTCAGGGCAGCTCTGGTGCTCGTGCCGCTCACCCAGGGAAAAGAGTCAGCAGAGGAGAAGAAATTGCTTATATGCAGCAGCCCAGAGCTTGGTGGGATTAGATACCCAGCTGCATCCCTTACGTTTCTCTGACACATCACAGTGGCAGTGAGAGAGAAGGCGAGTTTGACTTCTGGGACATAGCCCTGGGTGGCATGGTTTAGTGGGAGGTGTCACTGCCAATGGCAGGGGGGCTGGAACTGGATGATCTTAAGGTCCTTTCCAACCCTAACTATTCTATGATTCTATGATTGCTGCTAAACAGAGGGATTAAACAGGCTCATCATCATGTCAAGCAGAAAGTGTGTCAGTCTAAGTCAATGCAACCCACTTTTGGTTACATGGGCACCCTTTGGTTTGTGCTAGATGGCTCCTTTCAGAGTTGAACATGCTATTATTCACTGCACAGGGAAACAAGTAAGAGGTGTGGTGGTGGAATTGTGTAAACCAGCTGTAAGGATATTCTGCTCCAGTTTTTTAATTTCAGGGATGCCTGTTTAATGCTCCATACTCTGCATTCCAGTCAAGGTAAAACAGTTGAGGAAAGAAAGAGAATCGAAAGCAACTGTCAGCACTTTTCTTCCTGTCTGTTCTTTCCTTTCTAGAGCAGCAGCCCTCAGACTCAGCAGGACCTGGGGGTCTTCCATGGGGAGCCATGGGCAATCAAGGGACCCTATTGCTGTAAGATGCACCTGGAAGGGTCAACCATATCCCCAGAGACACTCTCTCATGGGATGTAAATGCTGGGAGAGCCTGAAGAATCAACTGTTTTGTACATCCTTCCTTGTCCTCTCCATGACTGCCTGGCGCTATGAGGGGCTGGAGCTGTCACAAAACTCTTCAGCACCAGTCCCTGTGCTAAACATCCCCCTCTCACAAATCAGTGGGAAAGGATCGTCGAAGATGCCCCCATGAAGTGAATGGCAGTCGTGTACCAGCAAATGTGATGGCAGGGACACAAAGACAGAGAGGTGAGAATAATCCTAGTGCCTGTCCCCTCTGAGGTGCCTCACTCCCAGTCTCTGCTGATGTCCCCACATGCCAGTCTGTTCTGCTTCCGGGCACCGTGTAAATCTTCTTTGCCATTATCGTTCACCCCCAATCATTATGCATCCCAGAGTGTGAGCAGCAGTTCAGGGAGGGGATCCTGCCCCTCTGCTGAGCTCTGGGGAGACCCCCCTGCAGTCCTGATCCAGCTCTGGGGCAACAGCACAAGAGGGATATGGAGCTGTTGGAACGAGTCCAGAGGAGGCCACAGAGATGCTGCGAGGGCTGGAGCAGCTCTGCTCTGGAGCCAGGCTCCTGAAGGGGAGACCTTAGAGCAGCTCCAGTGCCTAAAGGGGCTGTATGAAACCTGGAGAGGGGCTTTGGAAAAGGGCCTGTAGGGACAGGCCAAGGGCAATGGCTTTAACCTGCCAGAGGGGAGACTGAGATGAGCTCTTGGGCAGCAGCTCTTCCCTGTGAGGGTGCTGAGGAGCTGGCACAGGGTGCCCAGAGAAGCTGTGGCTGCCCCATCCCTGGCAGTGTTCAAGGCCAGGTTGGACACAGGGGCTTGGAGCAAGCTGCTCTAGTGGAAGGTGTCCCCGCCCATGGCAGGGGTTGGATCTGGGTGAGTTTTAAGGTCTCTTCAACTCAAACCAGTCTTTGATTCTATGAGTCTTTGATCCTTGCTCCTCCCATGACCTGCTTCTCCATTCTGTCCTGCAGTGTTTATTGTCTCTAAGATGACCAGAGATAACTGTCCTGGTAGCAGAGCACAGGCCCTGTCATCCCATGACATCTCCTTTTATAGTTATCCCTAACAATGGAGATTGTGTTGTTCAAAAACTGAGCTGTGCTATGTCCTGTCAGAAATCCCCTCTGGTTACTGCAGGCAAGCTCTTCACCATGCCACCTCCTGTCCTGCTAGCAATAACATTGGTCCTGGCGTCACTCATATCAGCCTGCTGTGCTTCATGATCTATTCCTTGCTACTTCCCTCGGAGTGCAGGTGAAGGAGTTCATTTCCTTCCCCAAAACCCATTGCCCTCCTGAAGTTCAGGTGAGCATGCCCAGAAAGGGCATTTTCCACCTGGGAAATAACCACACAGCATTATCATTCTCCATTTGGAGGGAGGAAGGTAAATGGAGATCTGATGACACTGAATATATAAACTTAATGTAGTTAATTTTGCCAGATTGCTCCATAACAAAATGCTACTATAACCCAAAGAAACAGGAAATTCAATTCCAGTCCTATCATATTCGGCAGAGATTTATTAAACTGGCATTTTTTATAGACTGAAACAGATATCTCTGTTCCCAGGAAAGTCACTCAAAAGTACAAACCAGAATGGCATTCAGAAAATGCGGAATTTATGAAAAGCAGAATGAAAAGTGTAAGGAAAGCAGGGGGCATGTTTTTCTTTCCTGAACCTCAGCGCCAGACAGCAATTGCAGTGAGATCTGTTATGAGCAAGTTACGCATGACTTCTATGCTGTTTGGCAGTGGCGAGGTAAAACCTATTTGGAACAATTTATTTATGACCCAGTTTATTTATGAGCCCAGAGAGGAGTGCCAGCCGGTTCCTTGTTTGGAGGACACAAGATCAAAGGCTCTAAGGCAGAGGCATACACACTCTTGACAGTCTTCTCCATCTAGCTCTCAAAACAAGCACTCACAACCTCCTTGCTCAGACCCCACAGGCTGATGAAGGGGATTCAGCAATGATGGGAGATGGCTTTAAGGCCAGCATATGTCAGAGATCTGTCTGGGCCAGGCAGATGTGACACTGGAGATTAGAGGAGCCCCACATTTCTCAGGTGGAGCACTGAGGCCCTTCAAAGGCACCTGAATTCCATTCTCATTCTTCCCCTGCCTCTGTGTGAGCTTCTGCTGGGCTGACCCACTTGGTTATGCATGAAGGGACAGCAAAGCTAGTGAAAGATGCCTTTCTGAGGGATGTTTATCCTCTATGACCCTTGTAATCCACGACTGCTCTTTCTGCCCCCAAGCAGTCTTTGAGCCAGATAGCTCCTCTGAGAACTTGGTCTTCATTTTCTTGCCATCTCTCAGCTTCTGAGTGCAGATATCTTATACTTTGCTGGCAATCAGAGAGATACCAGCCTTCCTCAGCGCCCCATGAATTTTGCAGCTAAACTTTGCAAACCGCTCCATCTGTGGGCAGGGTGCTTGTCCAAATCCTCCCTTCTCCCCTTCTCTTCCCATATCACACATTAGCCCTTGTCATTTTTTAGCTTCTTCCTTATGATTGATTTGTATTCCTTGACAAACATTTCAGAAAGGAAGATGGATTCTTATCTATAATTCATTTTCTCTCCTTTCCATGCCTACCCCAGCCTTTGTTCTTAGAGAGGTACTTCTAAGGACCTCTGCGCTCCCCTGGACCCCTCCCTATGTTCTATTTCCCCACTTGCAGATCTTATTTCTTTCTTCGCATGTCTCATTCATGGATTAAGCTCTGAAAAAAGCTCACACAAATCTAAATGAGGCAAAACTCCAAGGGCATGTAACGACACGGCTTCAGGAAGGGCACATGTCCATTCTCAGCTGTCTCAAAGCCATCTACATGGTCTAGAGAAAGCCTGCCATAGCCTGGCAGCTGCGTAGATAAGCTGGTGGTCATGTCAATGTATCTATAGAGAACATGGTCATGTGTTGCAGATAAAGCTTCACTCCACCTCCCATCCACCTCCTTTATTTGCTTAGCGGTTGATTCTAAAAAGGCCCAGATCTGTTCCTTTTCATGCCCAATGAATTGCATTGCTCCTCTGAGAAAGTTACCTGGGTACATCAGGTATACTTAGAATTTGGGCAAGGATTCTCTGCATACTGATTAACAAAACAGGACAGAAAACTGTAGACAGTAGTGTTTACAAAGGGACTGTCTATGCACCCCAAGTAGAGAAAGGAGATTCTGGGTCTATCAGAGTCCTTGCTTTCCCCACAGAGCTAAAGAAGTTGATGAACTAAACCACAGATTTCCTTCAGCTAGTTTGGCTTGCCTCAGTCTTGACCTTGAAGACTAACAGTGAATTAGTGCACTAGGTACAATGGAGTTTGAGAAGTCTTTCACTCTTCTGTCTCAGTCCTATTTGGATTCCGTTTCCATTTCCTTCTGCTTAATGTTGACAAACCACCTGAAAAACTGTGCAATCTGCTTGGCGCTGGGGAAAGATTTCACGTCCTGCCCAGTCACTGAGGTAAGGCTGGAGATGAAACGCAACTGCTAAATTAAATCCAATCTTGATGATAGAAACAAACAACACCTAATGAGTACCTCAGAAATCCCGTCACGCAGTCCTGTCCCTTGGATTTGCATTGACAAATACTTCTGATGCCAGTGGCAGAAACCTGAGGAAAATCATTCACACATGAGTTCAGTGTATGAACAAAACTGTCTTTTTTCTTCACAGACTAATTCTTTGAGTGCCAATGCATATGGATATAAAGTGGAATTTGAATTAACAGAGCATTATGGGAATAGGGACAAGAGGTCTGGTCCTCTGCAAAAACTGCATAAACCAGATCTATCACTCATTAGATTCTGCCTTGGATGTCTCCACATATTCTTATAACCTCTGTACAGCATCCATCATTTTGGAGAGATGTCTTTCCAAAATGCTCTATTAATTAACTTATATATCCCAAAGCACTTTCTGTGGGCCCACAAGGTACAAATCAATGCAGCATCAAGAACTGCACTGTTTATCATGGGTCTTTTAGGCAATAGGTAAAAGGAGCATAAAGGAGCATGTATTTTTCTAGACCTTGTAAATATCTGGGTAGGCTAATGGCATGGTCTGGCAATGTTTTAACTGCTTAGCAGGATGATTCTTTCACTGTCTTGCCTGTACTTTCTTCTTGCTTTAATCTGCATTTGAAAATCAAGCCAGGTTGGATGGGACATTGAACAACCTGATCTAGTGGAAGGTATCCCTGCCCATGGCAGGGGACAGAACTGGATGAGCTTTAAGGTCTCTTCCAACCCAACCATTCAATAATTCTATGATTCTCTGATTTTGCGATTCTATGTGATTTGGAGAAAGCTCCAGGAACAACCCCAACCTTACCCAGAACTGATTACATTTGGTGCCTCCTTGTCTCATATGATCCTGTGATTCTATGAACAGCCTAAGCGCAGCAGAGCTGAGTGAAGATATCAAATCAGCTCCTGAAGGGCTGCAGTCATGCCAAGGACATAATTGGAATCCAGAAGCAGAACTTCACAGGAGTCCAACAGTGCAGTTTGGCATTCAGGTCTCTTATTCCATCTTTCTGATCCCTTACAAAGATATATGAGAAGAGAAACTGGAGGAGTCCAGAAGAGCTCCCAAACCCAAAAGCCTATAGGTGAGATCTAGTCTATTTTAAAACTGAGCCCTCTCTGAAGTCAACACAGAACAACAACTTATGGCCCACGATGCTATGACTGCAGTCTCATACCTTCAAGTGCTCCGACAGCTCCAAGATAACTCTGTCACATCTGCTTAGGAAAACCCATCTGAGACTGAGTCCACTGCAAGAGCTGAAAATCTAGAAAAGTCACCTAAAGCAGGCAAGGACAGCATGACCTCTTCGAGGAAAAGTGTGGGAGATGCCTCTTGTTCATACCCATATCAATTCAGCATTCACACTGGCTGGCTGTGCTTGGAGAGGAAAGAAAACCATCGGTGAATGAAATGAATGAAAGAAACATGAACATTTTGCTCCAGGCCAGATGTGTTGAAGACCCAATATTTCTGGAGAAAATGGTGGATCAGATGTCAGTGAAAAGCACCAAACCATGAACTACTGTAGAGAACACCACTACTGACTGGTGCTCCCTTGCTGCCCTGCCTGGATCTCCTGCAACTGCAGACTGCTGCTGGGACCTTGCCTGTCTGTCCTGGACCCACTGGGAGAGGCAGTCTCAACACATGGTCCTGTTGGCTATGCTATCAGTGGGGTCTGGTGCTTGCAGAATCTTGTGCATGAAAGAGCCTTGCTGCACGATACCATCCCTATCAGTGCTCTCCAAGCTGGGATTTGAGCCCCGCTCCAGCCTCGTTTCCTGTGGGATTGATGCAAGCTCCCTTTTTACCCTCACAGAGATCACCTTCTTATTGTGCTTCAACACCCTTTGGGCTTTGATAACTAGCTACTAGCAGCGACAGCCTATTCCATTTTAGGAGACTGGATAAAACCACCCTAAAAGCAAGATATAAATCAATAGGATGGGATAGGGCAAAGGCAAGAATAGAAGTAATTGGACAATCATAAGTCTGGAAGTGAGACAGGCAGATTTCCCAGAGGAGCTAGCCAGAAGTAATACATGTGTAGGTTTACAAAAGGGCTCCTGCAAATGGGGATAACAGATGTGGTGGTGAATATCAGCTTTGTCAGAGCAGCATAATTGGGATGTTCAATGGCTTCATGAAAATACGTGGACTCCTAATTGCTCTAGCACCTGCATTCCTTGGCTAGCACAGAGCTGGAAACCTTCAAGGAGATCACAAAAAGGCTGAAAGTTTCCTGGCTTTCAGGCAGCTGCTTTTTTCAGCTCTCTTGGGCAATTGTGCACTGACAACTTGGACCCATCCCATGAGCAGTCCACTTGGCAACTGCTCATCACTTGACGGTGGGAGGCAAGCAGGAGAGAGCACAGGGTCCTGCAAAATGAGCAGCAAGGCTGCATTTTTCTTCTTCCAGATGGTCAAGGTGGCAGCTCCTGAGGCAGGACTTCCCATGCTGAGAATGGAGTGAAATGGTCTTGTTCAGCCTGGACTGCCAGTGTTTCCATGGGCTTCTTTGGGCATCAGAGATCGATCCCTTTCTGCATCACCACCTTTGCTGCACTGGTTCCAAACCTTTTGCAATTGCTGTGTATAAGCATAGTGCAGAGAGAGGTCCTCTATCATGTGAAAGTCTGTTCCATGTGCCTTGTGTTCAGTAGGGCCGTGGTCCTTCTGACTCCTAAACGACAGTGCTCTGAAAGTTGCGCCCCAATGTACAAAACTTCTCAGTCAGTCCCATCAAGAACTCATGGCTCCAACCAAGTGTCAGTTTGGGGTTTGGAGACCCCATTAACCCCCTTGTCTACCAGCTGTGCTCAGGCTGGCATGCTGCTGATATATATAATGAAGATACCTTTGTGCCCACACACTGTGCTGCCAACCCTGCTGGCATCAGAGGTCTCAGGTCTCCCCACTGCCCTCCCTCACTCTCCAGGCTGAGGGACTTGGTGCCTTTCTCAATAGGATGTCCCAACCCCCCAAAGTACCAGCTCAATTATTCCCATTTTCTCTCATGTAATGGGTGAGACCCTTGATGAACTTTCTGGACTGTTGATTCCTGTTTTCTCCTTGTGTGACTCTCTTGGCTTTCCCTTCGTTCCAGCAGGGGCTTTAAGACCCTCATGGCAGAGAGCTTTCAGTTCCAGGCATCTGTGGGTCTCTGCCACAGCCATGGCACCTTTGTTGTATTCCTTTGGGGGCCGTCCTCTGCTGCCTTTCCCACTCGCTGCATTCTCCAGCCATCGGGGACACTCATTATTTCTGGGTGGAAGAATATGAAAGAAGAAGAATCTCTTTCAAGTTGCACAGTTTCTGAGGGGAGAAAAAAACCACCAAAGCCTCCCCACATGTCTCTGAGCAGTTTGAAAGGGGCAGGACTCCTGTGATGTTGGCGATCCCATGCAGCTTTGCAGGGGAAACACAGATACCTTTTATGAAGGGTTTAGAGGTACAAGCTGCAAACAGAAATGATCCTGCATCAATGAGTTACCTTAATTTCCTTAAACTTGCCATAATCCCCCTAATGAGTTACCTCTCCTCAGCAGAATGAGGGTTACAGGTAGTGTTTCAGCTCCTTGAATCAGAACCATGGAATCAACTGGGTTGGAAAAGACCCTTAAGCTCATCCAGTCCAGCCGCTCCCAGCACTGCCAAGGCCACCACTGACCCATGGCACTGAGGCCTCATCCGCACGGTGTGTGTGCACTTGCAGGGACTGTGACTGCAGCACTGCCCAGGGCAGTTCCAATGCCTGAACACCCTTTGGGGAAGGAATTGTTCCTCAGCTCCATCTAAACCTGCCCTGGTGCAGCCTGAGGGCATTTCCTCTTGTCCTATCCCTTGTTCCTTGGGAGCAGAGCCCAGCCCCCTCCTGGCTCCATCCTCCTCTCAGGCAGTTGTAGGCAGTGATCAGGTCCCCCCTGAGCCTTCTCTTCTCCATCTGAACCCCCCAGGTCCCTCAGCCGTTCCCCATCACACTGTGCTCCAGGCCCTGTACCAGCTCCAGTGCCCTTCTCTGGCCCCGCTCCACCACCTCAATGTCTCTCTTGCAGTGAGGGGCCCAGAACTGAACACAGGACTCGAGCTGCAGCCTCACCCGTGTGCAGTGCAGGGGCACAATCCCTGCCCTGGCCCTGCTGCCACACTGGTGCTGATCCAGGCCAGGATGCTGGTGGCTTCCTGGCTGCCTGGGCACAAGCTGCTCACGTGCATCTCCATCAATCAGCACCCCCAGCTCCTTTCTCTATCTCACCTCAGTGGCCCTTAGAAGTCCCAGCAGGAAGAAGTTCCTGAAGCTGTCAATCAGCCCTGATACACCAGTACCTGTTTAAGGTTGTTGATGGGGATATGGCAGAGGATGTTACTGAAGATGTGACTGTGAAACGTCATAGTGGAAGTACCAACCAGCTAGTGTATGTTCATAGAATCACAAAAACACGGGGTGGTTTGGGTTCCTACAGTTCCTTGTCCAAAGCCCCTCTCCAACTTTTTTGTAAGCCCCTTTGGAGCAGGATGAAGTTCACGTGGCTGGATGCCTCTGCTTCTGCTGCTACAAGCTCCTGAGCTGACACAGGGATCACACTGTAGGAAAGGGATTGCAATAGCAGTTCTCCTGCACCCTACACCCTCTGGTCTATTAGGCTCAAAGCCTTAACCCCACAGAAGTGTGCCTCCAAGATAAAGAGGTATCAGGGCTAAATCTAGCTTTCAGCCTTCAAACCATACAAATATATTAGATAGATCCTGAATTCAGCAACCCGTGCACGTTCAGCTAGAAGAGATTTACTAAAGCTTTAGGGTTCCCTATAAGTCTTTTCTCTTAGAACTGCTTCCAGGATCCAAAGTGTCTGCCAAGCGTACTGTGCACACCCCCCTCTCCACACCCACATAGGCTGGCATTCATTTCAAGCTATGCTACTCCACAGCTCTTCCTGCACTCATGCAGTGTTCAGTAATATTTAATTTATCATAGGATTTAACTTCAAAATTTAACCTTTTTGCAGCTTGAAAAGTGTCTTCTTGGAAAGGTGATGCTTCTTTATTGCCATGCGGACATGATTGCTTTAATGCTTCGCAAAAATATTCTTCCAAATCCTAAGCCTTTTCCACTTCTATCCGCTTCCATTTCCTGGTATTTCATGTGTCAGGTCACCAAGTCAGACCTGGTGGATTCTTCTTTTTCTTTTAATTAATTGCAGTCTGTGAAGGATGTTTCTTATATTTACACACTGGCTTTGGATGCTGTTTTAGGCCTCTGTTTGGGCCGGGTGAAGCCAAGGAGGCATAAATACAATACTATTCTGGGCAAGACTATTTAACTCCTCCATTAGATTAGGCTATTTCTATAGAGAGGTTCTTCTGAGAACATCTCATCTTGAAGGCCTCTGTAGCTCCACAGATGCAGTGACAAACACTGCTCAGATGGGC
The DNA here is from genome assembly GCA_039720435.1 of Amazona ochrocephala. Classification (NCBI taxonomy): domain Eukaryota; kingdom Metazoa; phylum Chordata; class Aves; order Psittaciformes; family Psittacidae; genus Amazona; species Amazona ochrocephala. The sequence continues at coordinate 83,830,987 of CM077879.1, forward strand.
TTTGGGCTATCCCAAATCTGTACTACAAGTGCCTGCCAGAGAAAGCCCCTTTCATCAGTGAATTGCCCTGGTTGCAGTAGTCACTCAGCATGAGCAGCATGGGCCCAACAGCCTAAGGAACAGCCTTGGAGATAGCAGAAAATGCAGATAGAATGGAGATAACCTGCCCAAAGTGAGTCCAGAGGCACAGGACATCAGGTTCTTGTGTGTTGTTCAGAAATGAACCCAGCTTTGGGGCTGACTGTTCTTGCTTTCTTGGCTGCCTATCTGTTCCAGAGCATGAGAGAAACCAAATCTGGTTCCTGCCCCGTAAATTCAGTAGGATGGGGCAGTATCTGAGGGCAGCCCGACAGCTTCATGGCTCTCTAGAGACCTGCTTGTGAGGGAAGGGAAATGGTGACTGTTTGAAACAGCCTGAAGGGGTGGCACATTTCAATGAGAAGCCAACATGGGAAATCAGACTTACAGCTCATAATCCATCTCCACGCAGAAGCTGGGCATTCCTGGCATCTATGCTTTGCTCGGCAGAGTGGCTCCATCTCGACCTCAAGGTCATCTGTCTGCAGTGGAAGAGATGGTTTTGCTGCCAGTCTGTGCAACGTCTTGACCATAATCAACTTCTTGAAACAGAGAGAGGTGAATCTCTGGAGCGACTGCAGAGAGCTGAGAGCATGGGGCACCCCAGGAACTGCCAAGGATCCAGAGCAGTGTCACACAATATCAACCCTGCCCCTGGGCTTAGAACAGCAATGGACAGCGTAGTCCTCTGAGACTTCATGGCAGGTTCCCAAGCTCTTTCTAGAGGGAAAGGGGACCAGGTGCTTCTTTCAGTGGTCCTGTAGCCCCAGGGGGATAGTCATATAAATTATCTCCTCATTGTCTTTGAGTTGTGCTTCCCATCACAGGCTCAAGCCTCAGAGAGGTTAATGCCCCACTTTAGGGCAGGAAGACGGTGTCAGCATGCTTTCCAAATGGTTTCATGCCTCTGTGAGTACCGGGTGTTCACAGAACCTGATAAATACATCACCTCCTTGCCTGCAGGCGGGGAGGGGAGGGTGGTGGGGGGGTGGTGTCTGACAGGTTGTGCCCCCTTCCCTCTCTCAGCTCCTGTGACAGAGGCCCAGAGACCTTCCTATCCAGCTTTGTGCCTTGCTCTTGAATGATGCTGCAATGTCAAGGCAGAGCAGGTGTGCTTCCAGAAGCAGCTCCTGTCTGGTCTCAGTGCTCCCTTGTGCTCTGCAGAATGTTCTGGGCTGGGGCAGAGCTGCAGGAGGTTCCTGCAGGAAGCATTTTACTTCTTCAACACTTTAAAGAAGAACAATTTTATTTTTGGTGGGGTTTTTTTCCCAGTCTCTTGGTGAAGGAGAATACTTCGCACAAACAGCAAAGCTGGGGGCTGCCTTGGCATCAGGAGTCTCCCCACGTCTCTCTGGCATGCATTTCTTCTCTGTCTTGGTGAGGCAGAGGGAAGGATGGAGCCTGTAGGACCCTCTCGCCCTGCCTGTTGGCTCTCTGGCCTGCTCTATAGGCTTCAATGGGTATAATCCAGTGACAACAGCTCATCTTTGGGACTCGAGCCTGTGTCCAGACTAAGAAGCTCAGTGGAGCCAGGAAATGGCTCAGTGCTGCTGGGCAGTTGCCCACACCACCCCATCAGCAGGGCACATCTTGGCATGGTTTTGAGCTGTGCTCACTCGGTCTCTCCCAGGCAGTGCTCGGGGTTAGCATGGACCAGGGACCATTCCCAGTCAGTTGTTTGGATTCAACTACCTCTTGCTGTGGTGCAGCAACAAGCCACGTTGCACCAAAGCCGGGGATGGAAACAGCCCTGAGTGCGTTTCATTTCCCAAACACATCATGGCTACGTATTAAGGTTGCAGTTGTGAACAGTGCAATGGTTAGTCATCTCCAGAGGAGGTGTGGATATAGGGGTCTGATAAATCCACCCATTGTAAGTACACAGGGACAGCATATTTCAACGTTACATCTTTCTCATTCCTAACCCTGTCACACTGCCAAAAATGCAAGACATCAGGAGTGCAATGCAGAACAAAGCCAAGAGAGATGTTTCACAGCTCAATGCAACACGCTCCATGTACTTTCACTGCTGCTGGAACAGTATGTAAAGAATATAAATTAAAGTTTTAAATAGCATTGAACTGTAGAGTGCTATTTCTCCATTTCCAGCGCTCATTATAAACAAATGTCACACGGGACACCCACATCCTCTCCAGCCGCCACAATCGGAACACAGGCACGTGGATATTCATGTGTCAACCATGACTTACAGCAGTTCGGTGATGTGAATTAGAGGTTTCCAGTTGTTTTTCAGTGCAACTGGGCAGCTCCGGGAACATTTCAGCAAAATGGGGAAGGACATGAAAACAGTTGGGTAATGATGGTGCTTATAGAAGATGGTCCTACGCGGATAACAACCTCTGAAAGGCTGTATAGGTAAGTGATGAGTAGCAGAGTGACCACATAACCTACCCCAAGTTGTAGGGTGAGAGGAGACCTGCAATTCTACAGGGATTCCCCTTGGAATCCTTTAGAATTGGCTGCTAGGAGTGGTTCTTTAAGTGTAGATAGGCACGTAAGGATGCAAATAAGCACCCAGCAGGACTTTTGAAAGCACATAATCCCTGGTAATTTTGTGACAGGAAGGTGCCTGAATGCAGATAAAAATCTGGCTTTAGGTTCCTAGGCATTTACAGAACAAATCCCAGTAGGTGCCTACCTACTCTGTTAGAAGCCTACATGGGTTTTTCTACCCTGCAACCAGTTTAAACATGAGCCTCCGCTAGTCCATGGGGATGCTGTTTGGGTTTCTCAAGGGCTTCTGGCCGGCAACAGCAGCATTGGGAGGGAAAACGTGGAAGTTCCTGTAAAGCAGCGCTCCCTGAGATCAGTATAAGGAGTGTGTCTCTGCTGGAAGCATAAGGACCAACTGGTACAGTAACAGCTGAAAGTTCTGGCATTGTAAGAATCAAATGATATGCAAAATGGATGCACAGTCATTGCTTATTAATTAATCTAAATAATTGGCTGTTTCAGATGTGTGTCTGATCTGCCTCTTCTGCAGCTGCTTCATTTGCTGATCCATTGTTCTGTGGACATATATTAGAGATAGTTGTGAAATGTACCAAATATTTAGGGTTTGAGTAGTACATGAGTAAATCTGATTTTTATCCAAATACTCTAGAAGCAATTAGCAAATATCGGAGCCTCAACGAAGGGGCTGTTCATAAGTAATTGTTGCCACCCCAACCTATTCTTCTTGCTGGAACAAAATAGTTGGTAGTATAATTCTCACAGCCACAGATGAGTCTTCTAGCCCCTGTCTGATCAAATAAAGAGCACAATAAATATATCCCTAGAGAATAAAAAAAACCTTCCAGGCAGTTTACACTGCAACAGGACTTGGAATGCATGGGTTTCAATGCCAACAGAGTGAAAATCTTCCTCCTCAGTGAGATTCTTTCTACAACATATGGTTTGTGAGTATCACACTCTGTTTCAGAGCAAAGTGCCGGCTCTGTAGGCACGTGTGCAATGTTTAATCCTGCCAACAGCCCCCTTCAGTGAATTTTGTTGTAGCATATTTAACACTCTGATTTATATATTTTTGGTAATCCAAATCTCTGAGACGGCTTTAACCAATAACAGAAAATGATCCTGACTCTTATCTGACCCAATCTGTGGCCCTGCTGGGGTCTTCTCTAGTGTGGGTGGCTTGTTCAGAGCAGGGGCTCAGCAAGAGTGCTGCAGGGGCAGTACTTTCACAACAAAGTCATTGAGTTGGAGGAAGGTTGAAGGGTTATGATGAGGTTTATCTTGTTCTCATTTTGCTTTTCTAACTTTCTTCTTATCATTCCCACCACAATGCGATTCTGTGATTTTCATCCTTGCTTTGCAGGTGCAGATGAGTGGAGAGTTTAGATCTGATTTATGGGAAAATTGACCTATTAGAGTTTGCTGCTTGGTAGCAGCAGAGCCCTTCTTGATTGCAGAAAAAAGAATCAGCCTATTGCAAATGCAGTGATCACTAGCACCGCCCTTCCAAATGTAATGGGGAGCGACATCAAGCAAGGAAATGATCACAAGTCTGCTGCAGCCTATGGTGGGAAGAGTAACCAATTGGCAAACAGCTGTGGTCATTAAAACAAGATAAAAGGAAGAATACCTTCTTCCAAGCAGATAACTCTCTGAAAAGGAAGATCCTGCAGCTTCTGAAGAGCTTCAATGTATATTTTAAAATCCAATTTGGGAATCTAGCCATCTGTCCAAATATTGAAACTCATCAGCTGTTTCAAGTGGGAGTTCGTCAAGCAAAAACATCCGAGGGAGCTCCCACGCCTGCTGTGTTACTGGGCTTGGGTTACAGCCAAACACCATTGACACAGTTTTCTTGCTCTTGCATCTTAACACTTCTTTTGTGGCTGCAAATCATCTCTGAGTGTGAGCAAAATTTATCTGCCAGTTTGGCATGACCATGGGTCATGTGTAACTGCAGGTAACACTGTGCATATGTGGAGGGAGACAGAAGAAAGAAGGAATAGTCCCAGATCACACAGAGGCACATTGCTCTCTTACATGAGGGTTGAAGAACCTCAGAAGAGCTGAGGGTCTTGCAAGGCACACAGAGATGGTCTGCTCTGCACCACCTCACTGTGCTTTCTTTTATATTTTTGATATTTCATATCAAAGGTGTTTTTTATCCTTTCTTTTACAGGTATTGCTGTTATTTCAAGCAAAGGAAAATAATTAGCCAGGCTAGGGAGCAAAGTCAGCACAGACACCTTTGTGAGAGGGCTCAGCAGTGGAGAGAACAAAATGCTTTCAGTTGCTATGCCGTGCCATCAGCTTTTAGAAAGCATCGTTGTGCTCTGAAAAGGTCACTTCCTTCTCAGTTGGATCCAGGTTTTCAAAGCCAGAACTACTTCTGGTGCTGATTATCACAGGCTTTGACCCAGAAACTGGGCAATTAGTTTTACACATTGGTCCAAAAATGCAGGAGACAGAAATGCCCAGGCCAGGAGGAGAATGGGAGGAGATGTTCCTAATATTGCCCATGTCAGGAAGGGACTGATTCAGCCCCAGCTGAGGAGTGCTGGCTGCGTATCTACGGTGCCAAACTGCAGCTCTAGAGGAGAGGTGTGTGCTGCTGCACCCAGCAGAAGGCAAAGGATGAACACAGTCAAGGCCTGGCAAGACACAGCTTTTGCAAGTGATGAGATTTCAACCAGGTCTGGAGTCTGTCTTTGAAGAAACTCCTTCATTCCTGAGACAGTCAGCCCTTCAGCACCCTCCAAATGGCTGTTTCCCAGGTCCTGGGAAAGGTGTCCCAGCCAGGACAAGGTGGGCAGACCATGTTGATTTCACTCAAGACTTTGACCTCCAAGATTTAGGATTTCAGGAGATGTTTGTGATCAAAGTCACAGAGGATGGTTTTGTAGAATTTAGCGGATAATGATCCGATGAGGAAATCAAACCTGGGACCTACAAAGCTCCTGTCCTTTGTAAAAAACGGACTCCGTGTCATCCATCCTATCCTCTGTTGAGTTTTTTTCATATTTCTGATCCAAAGACCAAGAAAAAGACCAAAGGATTCATGGGAAGAAGCAAAGAAACATGTGACAGGCCTGGGAAGGTTCATAGATTTCCAGCCTGGTTTGTGTTGGAAGGGACCTTAAAGCTCATCCAGATCCAACCCCTGCCACGGGCAGGGACACCTTCCATAGAGCAGCTTGCTCCAAGCCCCTGTGTCCAACCTGGCCTTGAACACTGCCAGGGATGGGGCAGCCACAGCTTCTCTGCGCACCCTGTGCCAGCGCCTCAGCACTCTCACAGGGAACAGCTTCTGCCTAAGAGCTCATCTCAGTCTCCCCTCTGGCAGGTTAAAGCCATTCCCCTTGTCCTGTCCCTACAGGCCCTTGTCCAAAGCCCCTCTCCAGGTTTCCTGCAGCCCCTTTAGGCACTGGAGCTGCTCTAAGGTCTCCCCTTCAGGAGCCTTCTCTTGTCCAGGCTGACCCAGCCCAGCTCTCTCAGCCTGGCTCCAGAGCAGAGCTGCTCCAGCCCTTGCAGCATCTCCATGGCTTCCTCTGGATTCCCTTCATAGAGAGTTCTGATAAAGAAGGCGTCTAGGAGTTTATGGTGGAAATTAGGCAGAAGGTGAAGTCCATTCATCATCTAATTACAAGGAAAGCACATCATTGCTCGGTACAAATAGCTGCTACGTTGGAAGCCACCACCTGGCTTTTTCCAAGTGCTTGCTTCCAAAAGAGATTACTCCATAGCTGGGTTTAATTCCACCAGTTTGACTTGCACTAATAACATCAACCTCTCTGAGCAAACTGAGCACTGTAACTGCAAGCTAAGGGTGTTCGGCTGTGCCAACACACAGCACCCCATTTAATCACCCCATTGCATGGCTGCGACTGGTATGCGGACAAATGAGACCTCTTGAGGCAGGCCCCAGGGTACAACAACATAGTGAGGTCCCCAGGCGGGACCTGCTCTGCTGGGTACAAGAGGACCATGGTCCCCACCATCCACCACAGTGTGCAGAACAGAGGCAATAGCTGGCAGTGGGCAAAGTCTGACCAGTGGAGATGCCAGCTGTACTGTGCCATGCAGGGAAACCCAAATGGCATCCCTATATCTCCAAAACCTCTCTGAACAGCCAGAACAGGTCTTCCTGAACTTCCTGAAGGCTTTCCCCATACTGCAGATGGGTGAGTCTTAGTGAAATACAGTCCCAAGTTGCAGCTAAGGTCGTGTTTTCATGGTTTTCCCCTTTCCTCTGCCTCACAGTAACTCACTCTTTTTGCCTCCATCCCCTAGATTTGGCTCTGTTTTTGTTCGTAAACTCAAAGTGAAAAGCTCTATTTTTTATTTTAATCTGAGGTATTGGGAAGTTTGTAACATTGTAAATCTCTCTATAATCTCATAAATATAAATGACAACATTGTGAAGAATCAGAAAGGTGCAGACAAAGCAGGAGTATTAGATCTGGGACTTTTAATGTGTAATGAGTTCCTTCATCTGAGACTCTAATGAGGAAGCCATCATTTTCTGCATTTTCTCTCTGATGGAAAAATGGGGATGAGAAAATGATGTGCCTCAATGCAGTACCAAACACCCAAAGGAAATACAGAGTCTGAAGGGAACTGCATATTCATAAGGTTTGGACAAGGGTATGCTGGATGACGAGCAGATGAGCTCTCAGTGTCACAGTTCTGGGGAACAGCCAGCAGCACACAAGCACCAGCAGGAACCAGCAATTGATTTCACCCACCGATCTAACCAGTATTTGCAAGGCCTCTTCACACCAATATTTGGTTGATACGCTGAAGGGAAGGAATGCCATCCAGAGGGACCTTGACACGCTTGTGAGGTGGGCTGATGCCAACCTGATGAAGTTTAACCATGACAAGTGCAAGGCCCTACACCTGGGTGGAGCAATGCCAGGCACAGCTACAGGTTGGGCAGAGAAGAGATTCAGAGCAGCCCTGCGGAGAAGGACTTGGGGGTGTTGGTCAATGAGAAAATGAACATGAGCCGGCTGCAGTGTGCGCTTGCAGCCCAGAAAGCCAACTGTATCCTGGGCTGCATCAAAAGGAGTGTGACCAGCAGGTCGAGGGAGGTGCTCCTGCCCCTCTACTCTGCTCTCTTGAGACCTCACTTGGAGTATTGTGTGCAGTTCTGGGGTCCTCAACATAAAAAGGACATGGAACTGTTGGAACAAGTCCAGAGGAGGACACGAGGATGATCAGGGGACTGGAGCACCTCCCGTATGAAGATAGGCTGAGAAAATTGGGGCTGCTCAGCCTGGAGAAGAGAAGGCTGCGTGGAGACCTCATAGCAGCCTTCCAATATCTGAAGGGGGCCTATGGGGATGCTGGGGAGGGACTCTTCATGAGGGACTGTGGTGAGAGGACAAGGGGTAACGGGTTCAAACTGAAACAGGGTAAGTTTAGATTGGATATGAGGAATAAATTCTTTACTGTAAGGGTGGTGAGGCACTGGAATGGGTTGCCCACGGAAGTTGTGAATGCTTCATCACTGGCAGTGTTCAAGGCCGGGTTGGACAGAGCCTTGGGTGGCTTGGTTTAGTGTGAGGTGTCCCTGGCCATGGCAGGGGGGTTGGAACTGAATGATCTTAAGGTCCTTTCCAACCCTAACTATTCATTCTCTGTGTCTTCTCTCTTTTCAATAAAGAAAATCTTCAAAGCAGCACAGCTCTGACACAGCTTCATGGGGAGGTGATCAGTATTAACCCCTACAGGGTCAGCGAAGGTGACCTGTGAAAATCACCAAAATGCCCACACAGATGCTCTGGATAAAGGAGGACTTGACACAAGGCAGTGAAAACTGCCGGCCCTCCTGAGCTTTGTGTTTGCTGTGTGGTTAGGTAATGGCAAGCACTTATTTGCCCCTCCTCTCTCTAGCTAGCAGGCTGTCAAGTGTGGTTGGCAGCAAACACTAAACAGAGTGGGGGTAGGGATTAGGTGCTCACCAGCCCTGAACAGATCCAGTGAGCAAACATGTTAATTTAACAGATAATGTAAGCAGAGTGAGGTAAGGATTTGTGGAGCTCATTAAATGTTCAAAACCAACTTTGACATCTGTGCTTGGTTCAGATGCAGCTTCGCCATTCAGTGCCTGGGTAAGAAAAAGCAGTAAGCAAAAGACTTTCAGATGTTCCCAGAGCGCCCGTGCTTGGGAGCAGGGTCATTCTGGCATCATTTTAAAGACCCTGAAACATCCTTCTGTAATTTTGACAAATACCTGTAGATATGGTAGTTAACACTATGTCCTTGCAGAAGAGTGTGAAATTGTATTTTATGTTCCTGATTTATTCTTCAATTAATTACCTTCAAGACAATGTCTGATTCAGAATTCTTGACAAAAATAGTGTTTTCAGACAGAAATATTCACTTAATTACTCCATACTCCCATAGGTGCTGCTATTCATGTTTGTACAAGCCTACATTACTCACAATTAACATCCACTACTGAAGTCCCCAAGAATTGCTATTTTATGATCATACCAGAGGGATACTTTTCCTCCTTTTTCCCATAAACCCGTGGTCCATGCAGCATATTTCATTTCTTGCAAGGAGACTGAATCCTTTTAAGTATGTGAGTCAGCTATGTCAAGAGTAGGAGCTGTTGTCTGCGTGGAGGACACCTTATTACGAGTTCATATTTACCCAACTAAAATGAGGTCCTCATTAGGCTACAGACAACATCCTGCCATCGGCTGCTTGGTGCCGTCTGTGCTGCTTAATTAGACAAGTCCTGAAGAGGAAATAGAAATGCCAAGGGAAAGTGCTCGAGTCATTAGATTTCAGCTCGAGGCCCAGACACAAATCCTGCTGTAAAACAGGTCTGTAGGAATTTGTCAGGAATGAACCATTCTGAGAAACAGAGAATATTTGCCCCCATATGGGAGCAAGAGCCAGGAGCTCACAGCAGGTTTGCAGCTCTGCAGGGGTTTCAGCAGTGCTCTTCAGCCACATCACCAGCCCTGGAGCCCCGTGAAGCCTGTCCTAGTCCAGAGAGGAGCTCAGATGTCCCGACAGACCTGGAGCTTTCAAGCACCATGCAGAGTGTCTCAGAGGTTGGACTTTATTTTGCTACTGCCACAGCTTTGAGACGTGAAATAATTGCACTGATGAGAGTGAGACTAAATGATGACATCCCTTGCAAAACAGTACAGAACCACTTGTGAAACAGTGTAGAGTGAGGGTAGATTCTGGTTAGACATTAGGCAGAAGTTCTTCCCTGTGAGGGTGCTGAGGCACTGGCACAGGGTGCCCAGAGAAGCACAGCGTGCACAGACAAGTCCAGGTTGGACGGGGCTTAGAGCAAGCTACTCTAGTGGAAGATGTCTCTGTCTGTGGCAGGGGCTGGAGCTGGATGAGATTTAAGGTCTCTTCCAACCCAAACCACTCTGGGATTCTATGACTTTTCCCACACATCCCAGACAAGCAGAGACATTTTTTTGCACATGCCTGGTTTAGAGGTCCTTTATTTGTAAAGAAGAAAAGGCCACATTGTCTTTCCATAGAATAAACCACTCCAAAATATTTCAATTGGACTATTACAACTCATTGCACTTCACTCCTTTCAGCTAAAAACCATATTGAGACTGCCAAGGCAGAATAAACTATCTCACGCTGTCTCCATGACCAAACCTCCCATTTCAAACCTGACCTGCGATTATTTTACTGTCTTAGAGAAGTATCTTCTGGGATCTGTAGTGTGAGTGTATGAGGCAGCAACCTTCCTGTGAGGTCAGGTGCATTGCTGGGTGAGTTTCCATGATGTCCCAACACCCCTGTGATTCCCATGGTGTGCAGTCTTTGATTTGGTGCAGGCTGGGTTACAGCATGGGAAATGGAGTGTGGTAAAACTTCCAACCCCACAGGAGAGAATAGGAGTCACCAACCACAGTGTCCCTTTAGCTATTTGTCATTCTAAAGAAAGCATAGGTTTACTATCGGCTGAGTCACACCAAAGCTCTCCAAGGGCCCAAAACCCCAACATATTTGTATTTGAGGTCTCACTATTGGCTTTAAACATAAAACCCCACCAAAACACACTTCAGTCCAGTGAAGAATTTCCTTCTATTAGCATTGCGGGAAATGGATACCAGACTCCTCAGCATAACCACTGGGGAGAACACCAGAGCAGCTTTCTCTGTGATGGATGCTAATACCAGAACTTCTTATGTTAGTGGAAGGCACCAAAATGCTGCAGGGGTGGGAAAGTGCCAAGCATCAGAATAGAAGGCAAGGAAAACCTGTTACTGTGGGTGGAAATGAGCACGGGGTGATACCCCTAGTTTGTCAGAGCTTTATTCATCAGTGGGAGCTGACACACTTCCCCCCACAATTTCCAGTGAAGTTTGTCTTTATGGAGTGTTTCTGCTGAGGGAGAAGGGGGTTCTCCCATGTTCCTTTGTTACTGTTGGAGGAGAAGGGGATTCTCCCATGTTCCTTTGTTCCTGTCACTGCATGAAGGAAAATCTCACAGTGTAAGAGGAAAGCAGAGCAAATGATGTGTGAGCAAATGTGTTTCCATGCAGGAGATTTCCCTGTAAATAGGATCTTGCTAAGCAACATAAGCCCTGCACAATATGTCAGCTTGTGTACTGGGAGGTGCTAACAGCTTCCTCTATACAGGGAGAGTTTTTGGCTTCTGCTCATAAGGGGTTGAGTAAATTTGGCAAAGGCTGGTTTTCCTTGGCTGTAGGGCCCCTACAGGATAGGAACTGGCAGATATAAAGTCACAGCACTGTAAAGAGCAGAGAGACTGTATGCAGCCTATAGAGCAGGGTTGTGCTATGGGACTCCCTCATCCCACATCCATCAATCCATCCATCCATCCATCCATCCATCCATCCATCCATCCATCCATCCAAAAGGAATAAAACAAAACCTAAGCCCAGGGTAAATTCCACTGTCCAAGGGCCTGGTTTTGGCCCCAGGTTTTTAAGGCAACTTCTGTTACATTTCAGGTGTACTTAATTTCCCACAGATGATGTTCATCATCTTTTGGCTGTGGAGTTTCAGTTCTGGTGTCCCTAGAACTCACCTTTTCCAACAGCCACAGCTCTCACCACACTCTTGTTGCCTTGCTCTTTTATTTAGTCTACAAACAGACAGTGAAGAAGACCTCCATCTCCATGGAGCATCATCCCATACTCCCACATTGGATCAGGCTTTGCCAAGGAGCACTTCAGCTAGGCTGTCTCTTGCTGTCCCCTCAGAAGATCCCCTAATCCAGCATGGGTACCAAAGGAAATGATCTTTCCCTGGTAATGGCTCATTTAGTGTGCGGCTTTAGCTTGGCTTTTGAGCTAAACCTGGGCACAAGTGTAAGTCTAAGCATTAGCAGTGTTGGGAGAGCTGGATTTGCCTTTCTGCTTCCCTCTACTGCTGAATTCTTTAGAGGTACTCGTTCTGGTTCAGTGATCACTTCTAGTAATTATTTACCTGAAATTAAGGAACTCTTCATCATGTGGGGTTCTTTCCATTGACTAGAGAAGAACAAAATTGCTTTTGAACAAGTCACCTCCTTTTTAGACAAGAAGAAATGCTTGAAAACAATGCTTGTCTGTATTTCAGCCCAGAGTAGCACTTCAATGTGCATTCATCAGCAAGGCAGCCTTGCTCTCTTTGTGGGATGAAGATAACGGTATCACTGCCACCAGCCCAAAGAGCTCTGGAGGCAGCAGAAGCTGAGGGTGCTGTTGGTGGGAGGTGGTTAGAGATGGTCCATGAGCTGCTGTGTACAGTGAGCACAGTGGGGCAGACCCACTGGGGTGACACCCTGCCTCAACCCTCTGTTCTTTGTTTGGATTATAGGATAGTCCTGCTGATAGCTTCAGACAGGAAGGATGTCCTATCACACAGCATCAGATCGCATAGAGGAGATGTCCTCAGCTCATCAGCTGTACTGTTTGCAGTCAACAGAGAGAAACAGAGCAATTCATCTGCCTCAGGAGAATCGCACCCCTGGGGGGGTGTCTCTGCCAACTTTAAGTCCACTTAAATAGTTTCATTGCTCAGTTTTACAAGAACAAACAGGATCTTGCCTAAGAGAAACCTGGAGAGGGGCTTTGGAAAAGGGATGGAGGGACACGACAAGGGGAATGGCTTTAACCTGCCAGAGGAGAGATTGAGATGAGCTCTTGGGCAGAAGCTCTTCCCTGGGAGGGTGCTGAGGCACTGGCACAGGGTGCCCAGAGAAGCTGTGGCTGCCCCATTGCTGGCAGTGTTCAAGGCCAGGTTGGACACAGGGGCTTGGAGCAAGCTGCTCTAGTGGAAGGTGTCCCTGCCTGTGGCAGGGGTTGGAACTGGATGAGGTTTAAGGTCCCTTCCAACACAATCCAGTCTGGGGTTCTATGGATATTTATTCTGGGACTGACTTGCTTTCTGCTGCCAGGTTTTGTGGTGCAGGTTCTAAGTCATTGTTCAGAAAGGGGGAGAATTTGCAGAATGTGTTCTTCTTTGGACAGTACTGAGGGTGAAGACAACTATGTCTGTGCAAGGTGCAGATGCTGAGAACTCTATGAACAGATTTGCACACAGGCTGTGTAACCTTTACCACAGTCTCAAACACTTGTGTAAAAAAACAAGTATTGATCAAACCCAAACATCATGAAAAGAAGACTGTGACAGAGGGGACTTGGCAAAACACTCATTTCAGATGCAATCTATCAGCCACGTATGTCCACGGTGGCATTCTCAATGCCACGTGTATTCCTGGATATCATCCATCTGCTCAAGCATTTGGAAAACTAGTTCCTTGCTTCCTGGTGAATCAGGCTCCAAATTTTCATTTGAAAAATGGATGGAATATGAGGTTGGGTTTTTTAATAACCACATTCCTCTCCCAGAGCTCAGCTCTTCCATCCACACCCAAGCACATGTGAGAATGAGCCACAGCTCATGCTCAGGCTTAGGTCATGAGCATGGAGACAGGATCATGCCAGTGAGGTGCACTGATATGCGCAAGCTCTTTGCCAAAGCAGAAGGAGTTTTGCAGGCAGGAGGTTTGGAGGCAAATTGCCCTTAGGCAGGCTGGGAGCTGTTCTGTGTATGTAAGTCTCTGCTCTGAGTAACAATAATAATGACTATTAATAATTGAATGCTTGAATTATTGATAGCAATTATTAATAATTGAATAATTGAATTCTGTGCACTGCTACAGAATTTCTTGTCAGAGGAACTCAAAGTATTTTGCAGGCATTAACAAATTAATGTCATGACCTTTGCCAAAGGTAAAGCCTAAATAAAACAGGATTTCCTCAGGCCACTCACACAAACTGTGCACACTTCCCCAGCAGATCCAGGCAGGAAAACCTCCAGGCTGTGGTGATGGTGCCAGCCTCTCAGGAATTCCTTGCAGCTCAGGAGTCTTCTACCAGCATGTGCTACCAAAAGGCACTGACGACAGGCAGCAACATGGCACAGCTGGGGCCATCCTGTCCCACTGACACACCTGGATGCATCCTACGTGGCTGAAAGGACTTATGTCTGTCTCAAGTGCTTTCTAACTCTATATTCATTAACAGCAGGCAGTACTTCACTCCCACAGGCTCTGATAGCAGCCTGGGGACCTGAGTGGGGCTATGCTGAGCAAGGGAGCAGGCAGGGAAGGTGGCACATGCCTAACAGCTTGACTGGGACTTGGCTGTGCTGCCCGATGTTCTCTCAAATGCCATAGACTATTTGTGACCACAATGAAACCTTTCCTGCACCTCACCTTCGTAAGCCAACTCACACATAACCTGATCTGCCTGGAAGCCACCAAGTACCACCAGGCTTCTAGAAGCTGAATCCCTCCCACCGTGTCAAAATGGGAGACGTTCATCAAAGTGAAGGGAAGGCTGTGAGAGTGATCACTGCAGTCTGCATGGACAATGCAGCTCCTGTCATTCCTAACCCTTGTCACACAACTGTGCACATGTGGATGAACCTGAAATGCTGTTTGAGCTGAAGGCTGCCTCTGGTTTAACTCAGTTGTAAGCCAGGCTGTGCTTCCTTAGGCTGCAGTCTGGTGTCACTCCTTGAAGTGCTGCCCAACTTTCACCTGTATCCATCAGGCTGGTGCCTCCACGAATTGTCCATAACTGTGTGGGAAGGGAAAACTGAGAAGGGTGGGTAGGAAGGGCAGGATGGGAAGGTGGGTAGCTCTATTCCTACCTGGAACTGGGCTATTGCTCCTCCCAGTGGCAGAGACTGAAGACCCCATCCTGAAAAGCAACTCACCTAACAACCTTTGATGACTACCTATGTCCATTCATAGGCTCCAGCCTCAAAGCAGTAGTGCTATAATGCTTTGAAGCAAGGGGTGTCTTTCACTCAATTGCTATGTAAACCTATAAACTCCCCTCTACACACATGCATACATACACACACACACATCCCATTTGTCTGGTCAGGACACGCCCTGCATTTCCAGCCTTTGGCAGGGAAGATCACAGAAGGTGAACAGGGGCTTAAGAAGCTCAGCTCCTGCATCCTGGTGTGGGCACAGATGAGGAGCAAGTATGAACCGCACAAGAGCTTCTGCTGATTTTCACACGAAGAACATGTTGTTAGGGAGACTATAGGGTGTACCACAGCGGCCTGTGTTCACTGAAGCTGAGCCTCCGCTTATGACTTACAAATGGGAACTACAGGCTGTTGTATCTGTGGGGTCTGAGAACACTGTTAGCTTGCTTTAGTGCCATGGGAAGTGCAGAAAGGGACTGAAAAAATAAGGGTATAATCCCTTTGAAATTGTTATGAAGCTATTAAAGGCTTTTAAGCTCCTGTTCTTGAATAACTGGGTCTCCTGAAATCTTCACACCCGTAAGATGTGTTATTGCCACAACTGAACAAGAGTGCAGGAGTTAATATCATACACACACCCAGGGCACGGCACTGAGTGCTGCTGTGGGGGTGGGAGCAAGGCAAGCATTTCCTTGAATCACCAGAGAGCTTTCCCTAAAGAAAGTCCAAACCAGGCAGAGGAGGGGGGGGTGCATCCATTGGTCTGAAACGAATGCTGGTGAAAAGCCATGTCCCAGCCTCAGCTGGAAAGCAGCAGCAGATGCAGCACCAAATCCTGCTTGGCTTTGGAAACAAGGGCAGAAGTTGGCTTTGTAATGGCTTTAAATCACTTTTTTACCTGGGACCTCATTGTAGCTGTTTCCAGTTGGAAAAGGGTTCTCCAAGTAACAACCACATGATGCTCCCTGGAGCATCTCATCCCATGGCTCGTCTTGGTGAGCGCAGTGAAGGAGACACAGTGAAGGAGACAAGAGTGAATGCTGGGCTGCACCACCTGCAAATCCGAGGGACTCTCCAGAGAAATAAGAAGACTTGGACCTGTGGTGAAGAATCTGTGTTTTGAGAGAGCCCTCAGGTGCCTAAACCTCAGTGACTGAGGAAATGTCAGTGTTTTCCCAGCTCTGGGCAAGCTGCTCCAGTGGTAGGTGTCCCTGCCCATGGCAGGGGGTTAGAACTGGGTGAGCTTTGAGGTCCCTTCCAATACAAACCATTCTCTGGTTCTATGATATGACAGCTCTCCAAAGTGCAGGGTACGAAGGAAAAAGCTTCAAAGAAGGAGGGCTGCGAACACAAGAGGCCAGGGGTCAGTTCCATGAGATGGGCATCCCCAGACATTGCTAGAAAGGTGACTTTTGGCAGGCTGTTTGCTATAAGCACGAGTCCATACGTATGTGCGCATAGAAGCAGCACCAAGCTGCATCCCCCCATCCTCTGGCTATGTCGCGGTTAAACCCAGACGTAAATCAGCCACATAGTTCGCTCGCTCACTCCCCCGCTTTCTCCCACACCCCGTTCCCAGGGGGATGAGGAGGAGAATGGAAAGAATGTAACTTCCACGGGTTGAGATAAGAGCAGCGCAGTAACTGAGGTATAACACAAACCACTGCTGCTACCACCAATAATAATAATGACAAGGGAAATAACAAGGGAAGAGAATACAACCGCTCACCACCCGCTGACCGATACCCAGCCCGACCAAACAGTGATCTCACCCTTCCGGGTAACTGCCCCCAGTTTATATAGTGGGCATGATGTGCTGTGGTATGGAACACCTCTTTGGTCAGTTTGGGCCAGGTGTCCTGTCTCTGCTTCCTCCCAGCTTCCCCTCCTCCCTGGCAGAACATGAGGCTCAGAAAGTCCTTGGTCAGAGTAAACATTACTGAGCAGCAGCTGAAACTATTGGTGTTATTAGCACTGTTCCCAGGCTGAAAGTAAAAAACACATCACTGCACCAGCTACTAAGGAGAAAAATGACTGCTACTGCTGAACCCAGGACAGGCTACTAAAGGCCTTTGCCCAGAGGTAACAGCAGGAAGGACATTCAGACTGGGACTTTGAGCGTCTCTGTCCTGTAGGACAGAGCCACTGAAGTCTGGGTGGGCTGTAGATCATTGTCCAGAACTCTGACCACTGGTGACTGAAGCTGTTTTGCATCCAACGTATTTTCAGTGGCCCCCATCAAGTGCTTTGATTTCTCTCTGCTCAGGGCTCTCCATGTGTGCAGGGAACTTCCACTGCCATCAGGTACCTTTCTGCTGGCAGCTCACAAGATCTTCCCCCTGTATCCCTTGTTGGACCTCTGTGACTGCTCCAGAGCTCCCTCCCATGCAGTACACTTGGCTTCTATCATTGGAGAACAGATGATGTCCCCTTTAGAACCCCTGCCTTTCCACCATTTGACTTTTTCAGAATTAGCCTCGAAGCAACTATGGCATTTTTGCAATCTATCTTTAGGGAATTAGTAAATAGGAAAGAAAGGTGAAATTAACCAAAGAAGTTGCCATTATTAAAAAAAAGAAGCAAATAGAAAAAACAACTCAAACCCCAACCGTTGTCTCAAGTAACCACTGGGTAAAACCAGGGCTGCTCCAGCTCGGTGTATTTCTGGAGATGTGCCGGCCTGTCTTGACACAGCCATCTGCAGGGTCTGCCTCTGTGTGTCCTGGGGGCACTCTGCACAGGCTCCAAAGAAGATGAATAAGCTGCCATGAATTCTTCCAGGGCTGCAATCTGCTACAGAGCTTCATCCACTCTCTGGGAGAGCAGGAATGGAAGCCCTGAATAACATCTCTAATGGGTCCCATTGTTGGTGTCTCATTTCTAGCTTCAAGAAAGGCAATTGGATGCTTGAGTCTCTTGGAGTGATGGAAAAATGACAAGCAATTTCACAAGCTAGAACGGAATTGATGTGAAAGCAAAAGGCTAATTGGATTATATGCTTGTCAGGAGGTTTTTTCCCTGCACTGTCAGGATTGTTCAGAGATACAGACTGCTCAGAGACAAGCCAGAGCTGCAGAGAAACCAGCTTTTCTCTTCCTTTCCCAGTGATGAGAGGGCCAACAGTGACCGTACCTCATGCTTCCCCAAGTCCTTATCCGCCAGCTTCAGCAAGGTACTTTCAGATCACCACTAGACCAATGAAAAGCATTGAGTTCCCCTCATCTCTATTAAAACATTGACTCCCTCCCACATCTGAGGGATACTGTTGGGAACAGTCAATCAAGAAGACAGAGGAAGGCTTTTCACAGCAGTACACATGGTGGGAGGAGAAGAAACTGCAAATATAAATTGAGATGAGCTATCCAGACAGGAAATAACAGAAACCTTTAGGGGCAAAAAATCCATGGGAATGCTGTGACTGAGTCTTCTCCTGTGCTTAGACAGTGGTGACTCTTAGTATTGTCACACTGGATTTACTCTAGTGTGACTAGATAAATTCAGCACCCGCTTATCACTATCACTAACCCCATGATGTGGAAATAGAGTATGCCTTGCATCAGAATAACTGCTTTATCTGTAACTGCCAGGCGTATCTGGGCAGGGGTCTGCTGTCTGCGCTTCTGCACACCTCCTCTCTGCACTGCCAAAGGGTTCTCTGTTGGAACTGCTTCTGAATGGCAGCGTCAGAGGAGTCTGCCCACCTACCAGCCATTGTCTCCCCCAGGATCGTGAGTCTCACACTGAGAGCAGAGACCTGTTGGATGCTCCGGATGTCCTCCCAGCCTGGCCTGCCAGAGACGTGTTGTCGAGCTCTGAAGCTTTGCTAGGAAACGAAGGTAGGAAAATGGAACTGGTGTTGGCGAGAGGACAGTGCCCTCCTTGGTTATCCACAGCTCCTCCTGGGCTGCCCCAAGGAAGAGCGCATCACGTAAAAGCAGCTGCCAGAGGATGGCAGTAGAATCAGCACAGTGAGGGAGAAGCTCTGAGTCCACCTAAGTCCACAAAGCTGCTCTATGTGCTGAGCTGCTCTATGTGCTGAGCTGCTCTATGTGCTGATGCTCCCTAAGAGAGGCTGAACGGCCTTTTCCAATCTTCCTGAGACCAGAGCCCTGCAGGTGAAGGCACTGCAGCTTTGACCTGGAGAGCACAGGATCCCCTGCGCATCCATCCCAGTGTGCAGAAAGCAGGACACTGCCTGGAGGGTGACACTGACAGCAGCCTGGCAGAGCTGTTCCACCTAGAAGCAGCCTCAGAGCTGCTGTGTGATGCAGGTGACGTGTTGGCACACAGCAGGGCTTGGATTCCTCTTGGGGACACTATTGTCAATAGGATGCTGCTGCTGGGCAGCAGCTTGGGGCCACTTCACGTGTTCTGTTGTCTGACTGATGTGCAGAACATTCAGACTCAAGGTGTAGAAAATCCCATGCCCCACATGCAAGGTGGCAGAGGACGGTGCATGCAGCAAGGGGAACCCAGGTGAAACCCTCGGTGAAAGCACTAAACACACTGGATGCAGGTGAAGCAAATACTTTCTGTGCTCCCAAGTCTGACACGGTGGCATTTGGACATCAGAAGGAGGGATCCAGGACACTGATGTTTTGCAGAATGACACAGACAGACTGAAAATGCTTTGCTGCATGGAGCTGGAAGGTCATAGGCACAGGAGGTATTGGCGGAGTGAGAGCACGTGGTTATGCCTGGCTGCTACATCTCCTGCACTAGCTCTCTTTTTCTTTGCCTGCATGTTTTGGGGGGCCTTCGGAGAAGGGATTGAGCTGATGTTGAAGGGGAGGAAGAGTGCTCTAACAGTGGGAAGTTTTGTATTTATTGAAGGATTTAATCTTGACTTTTTAGGCATTTATTTTTGCTAGTTGCAATAAATGTTAATTAAAATCTCTTTGTGGATCTTTTTCTGCCACTCGGGTTTCAGGATGCTTTACATTTTCTGATATTCAGAGGCATTTTCTCCCTTTAAGTTTACCTTCACAATGGGCTGTGTATATTAAACAGGGATCTCAGGGGACCAAAGAAACGCTGCAGCTGCTGGCTATCATCTCCAAAGTGTGCATCACTCAGAGCAGCTCATTGGAAATGCGGTATGGGGTGAAACTCATCACCATCATTTAAGGAGTACGAAGTGCAGCAGAGAAATTGAAGCCTTTGATGCAGACAGGATGGGCAGAAATAGGGGCACTGAAGTCCTCTACCACCTGGAACTGTCCTCTCACTCACAGGTTTGATTTACACCTCTGCCTCTACTGTAAGATCTGGTAGGCACTGGGTGAAGATCTCAGGGCTTGCACGGTGTTTGTGTTGGAGGCGCATCCAGGAAGGAAAATTGAGAATCATGGAATCGCAGCCTGGTTTGGGTTGAAGTGGCCTTAAAGCTCATCCAGTTCCAACCCCTGCCACAGGCAGGGACACCTTCCACTGGAGCAGCTTGCTCCAAGCCCCTGTGTCCAACCTGGCCTTGAACACTGCCAGGGATGGGGCAGCCACAGCTTCTCTGGGCACCCTGTGCCAGTGCCTCAGCACCCTCACAGGGAACAGCTTCTGCCTAAGAGCTCATCTCAGTCTCCCCTCTGGCAGGTTAAAGCCATTCCCCTTGTCCTGTCCCTACAGGCCCTTGGCCAAAGCCCCTCTCCAGGTTTCCTGCAGCCCCTTTAGGCACTGGAGCTGCTCTCAGGTCTCCCCTTCAGGAGCCTTCTCTTGTCCAGGCTGACCCAGCCCAGCTCTCTCACCCTGGCTCCAGAGCAGAGCTGCTCCAGCCCTCGCAGCATCTCTGTGGCCTCCCCTGGACTCGCTCCAACAGCTCCACATCCCTCTTGTGCTGCTGCCCCAGAGCTGGATCAGGACTGCAGGGGGGGGTCTCCCCAGAGCTCAGCAGAGGGGAAGGATCCTCCCTGAACTGCTGCTCACACTCTGGGGTGCAGCCCAGTGCATACAATGGAAATGAACTTTACAGACGATATTGGGCCTCAGCTGATGGAGCAGCCAGGGAGAGCCAGCAGTGCTGCTGTGCCATCATCTGCCTTCATGTCCTTGGATATCAGCCCATGGGCTGTGAGCCTGGATCGAGCCATAGGCTCTGTGCTGGGATCACTGGTGAACACATCCACAATTCTCCAGATTCAGATACAGCAAAGACCATATTGTCCCCCACCCAAGCATGGTGCCCCCTCATCAGCACATCACCACAGGGTAGATTCCTTCTCTCCAGCAGAGATCCTGTTTCTTTATTAGCAAGCAGCTGAAATAAGTGTATGCTCACCCTGGCTTTTACAGTCAAAGCAGTTGTACAACGGCAGCTTTGAGGAGTAGGAGAGGGTTAAATACCAAGCAGAGTGACCCGGAGTGACAGCATCTGCACAAAGCCAGAAGGGAGGGATGATGGGGGAGGCTCAACCAATTCACTCAGGTTCTCCATGTCTGTGGGCTCTCTCTTTAACACTTCCAATTTGGGAATGGGTCTGGGGGATGCTCAGACCTCCCTCTGTGGAGCATGTGTGGGGTGAAGCCCCCCCCACGGACCATACCTTTCCTGTGCCTTTCCAAGGCCATGCTTGAGCAGCACCGAAATGCTCTGGGAACTTCCATTGCTGGTGCCCTATTTCTGGAAGGGAAGGGAGGCTCTGAGCTCAGCTGAGGGAACTGATCTTTTGCACCTTCTGGTGTATTAAAGTGCATGTTCTGACCTTGTTTGGTTGTGTTTTTCCTTTTAGTCCCATTAGAGACTGAAGTCTGATTGTTCGGTTTCATTTTAGCTCACTTTACCACTCACATCATCATTGACTGCACGTTTGCAGGTTTTTAACAGGATGAAAACCTTTTCTATTCATAAACCATATGGATTTTGTTTGCCTTTGTTTAACAAAGCTTAGATTTGAAGCTGCAGACTACCCCGTGCCTTCCCACAGCATACGCAGGCAGCACATGTCCCTTGCTGACAGCTCAAGCAGATCAGATATTATTTGCCAAGAGATTATTCATCCAATATGCCTGTTATTCACACAGTAATTTTGCTATTATTCATCAAATTCTACTGCCTACCAGAGGAACCCCAATCTGAGCAACTCCAGCTGCTCTCCACTGTCAAAGCAAACTAGTTCACCTCTATCCATCACCCTTGGTCCAGGAAACGAGGTGTCTGAACCACTGGCTGCTCACTGGCATCCCTGGAGACCTAGATGGCAGGACCCAGAGGACAAAGTCTATTGAAACATCCCTGCCCCGAGCCATGTCCTCAGCTCTTTGCTAACACCACTCACCCCAGTGATGAAGAACACGGTGCTTTTGATGAGCACAAGCTTGAAAGCACTGCTGCTGTGAGTGCTATAAGCTGCCCCACATTGTGCACCATGAGCCCTGCTGCCCCCCTCAGAGGGCCCAGGTTCAGCTCTTGGTCGAACAGCAGAAATCCCTAGTGCTGGGTCCCTGGAGGACAGGGGGGAGAAGCTTTCTCAAGCTTGTCTTAGAAGCAAGCAATCACATCCCAGATGTTTCATGTCATTGCTTTCTAACATTAAGTGGTAGTGGATATTAACCCTAACCAGATTTCCTGGGTTAAAGCACTTTTCTGGCAGTGGTTATTTTATTAACACCTTATTTTTTACATCTTGGTTCTTAGCTTTATTTCTTAATTCACTTAGGAGCACAATTGTCATGCAGTTAATGAAATAAGCAATATTTTCTCATTCCAAGAAATCTCATTAGGCTAATTGGTATGCTACACTGGCAGATGAGTTTGATTACACTCTATTAAATGTGTATGTTATTTATTTCTTTGCTTGCTAGGCTCTGTCTCCTCCCTCCCCATCTGAGGTTGAGGCAAGAATAAAGCAAGAATCTGTGCCCTCCTAAAAGAAGAGTCACTGCTACCCAGCATAAAGGGCAAGGTGGTCCATGTCCACTCAGGTCAATGGAAACCTTCCTCTGCACTAGCAGATGAGCATCTTTACTCTTGTGAGAGACTGCTGCTGCAGTCCATTAAAGCTCTCTCTACTTAATGTGAGAGACTGAAGGGACATCCCCTCTACTCTGCTCTCGTGAGACCTCACTTGGAGGATTGTGTGCAGTTCTGGTATCCTCAACATAAAAAGGACATGGAACTGTTGGAACAAGTCCAGAGGAGGCCACGAGGATGATCAGGGGACTGGAGCGCCTCCTGTATGAAGATAGGCTGAGAAAATTGGGGCTGTTCAGCCTGGAGAAGAGAAGGCCGCGTGGAGACCTCATAGCAGCCTTCCAATGTCTGAATGGGGGACTATGGGGATACTGGGGAGGGACTCTTCATGAGGGACTGTAGTGATAGCACAAAGGGTAATGGGTTCAAACTGAAACAGGGTAAGTTTAGATTGGATATGAGGAAGAAATTCTTTACTGTAAGGGTGGTGAGGCACTGGAATGGGTTGCCCAGGGAAGTTGTGAATGCTTCATCCCTGGCGGTGTTCAAGGCCAGGCTGGACAGAGCCTTGGGTGGCATGGTTTAGTGTGAGGTGTCCCTGGCCATGGCAGGGGGTTTGGAACTGGATGATCTTAAGGTCCTTTCCAACCCTAACTATTCTATGATTCTATCATTCTATGATTCTATGACATGGGTCAGTTCGCCTGCCCAGCTCCTTGCTGCCTCCCAGTTACCTTTTCTGATGCCAGAGGCCAAAAGCAGGTTCAGCTTTTCGAGATGTGC
The DNA here is from genome assembly GCA_039720435.1 of Amazona ochrocephala. NCBI lineage: Eukaryota > Metazoa > Chordata > Aves > Psittaciformes > Psittacidae > Amazona > Amazona ochrocephala. The sequence continues at coordinate 83,854,465 of CM077879.1, forward strand.
TCACTCCCGAAGGTGTTTGCAGTGTGAGGATATTTGGTCTGATGTCACTTCTGATGGAAAGAACTGTTTGGCTTGTCCTTCCTTGTGGGTCCATGCAGAAACCAGCATCAAATTAAGCAGAAGTATGTTGTTAAACTACGCAAACCCCTGTCTAGACACACTCATTTCTGTTTGATTATAATGCAGCTGAGATCAGTTACTGACAGAGCGACATTAAATCAAGGAGAAAAAAAGACCTGGATGCTGTTTCATCTGTTTGTAAAGCAAAGCCACTAAATCAATTCTGACACCACCTCACGGAGAGTTCAGGCATCCTGAAACATGATTGTGAGCTCCAGGCTCCCCAAGGACTGCTTTGAGAAGGGGGATGTAGGACCCAGGCTATGTTTCAGTTCATTTATTACAATAGGTTGCAACTGCGTCAAATACATGAGTCAAACTCAGCAGTGAGCACAGCACTACATCTAACCCAAGCTCTTGTTTGACAGACCAACTTCAGGATTAATCCACCTCCAACACGAAGCACAAACATAATTTGTTGTACCTTAACAAAGTGCTGGGTACGGTGGGACCCTGCTCAGGTTCTTGAGCTGTGCTGTGGGATGTGTGCTTGAGACAAAGGCTGGGTACCGTCCTTAGTATCTCACATAAAGGGAGAAAGATCTTCAGGTCCCAGTAGGCAAGGTAGGAGGTTCAACTCTGTACCCTGATGGCTCTGTGTCTGTTGGCATATCCAGTATCATACACAGGGAAGGTTCATAGCTAATAATACAAGCAATGACTCTGAAGAAAGCCCAGAGTCTGGGGATGCTCCATAGGAAAGCACACAACTTCCCTTCCAGAGCAGTCCTAGTTTTGGTCTTCTGTGAACCAGCTGCTTTGTAGCCTCTCAAACATAAGGAAATAAGGCAGGGCAGAAAATTGCATTTCCACTGATCACCAGGAAATGTGTCAAAGACCTTTACATCTCCACTGTGAGAACAGCTCTAAGCTCTCTTAGACTCCACACTGAGGAAGATTACAGCTCAAATCCCATTCCTAAGGCATTCTGAGATTTTCTGTGGTGGTTTCCAGCAAAAATCCACACAGAACCTCCTGACCAGCAGCATACCAGGACAACGTGCTTCATTCCTGCATCTCTTTATCACCATCCCAGGGCCCCAACAATTCCAGAGCATCCTTTGCCAGTGCTTCAAGTCATGGGATTACAGCTGACAGTTTTGCTGCTCCTCAAGTTGGAAAATGCTGCTGTCGAATATGAAAATGGTCGGCCCATTGGCTTCAAGTGAACTCACACAACATGAGGGCTGATAACCTGTTTCCTCTTTCCCCTTCCCACCAGCCTGTTACCAGTCATAGTGTTCCTCTGGCCCTGCACAGACCATGGTATGTTCAAGGTGTGTGTGGGTCTTTCTGACAACCCAACTTCCAGAAGGAGATGGGTATTTGGTACAGAGCAGCTCCTGTCAGACAACAGGGAAATGCTGTTTGACAGGATTCTGAACTTATTGGATATAAAGAATTTCAGTCAATAAAGAAATGAAATAACCTGATGTAGGTCAAACATTCTACCCCAACCCAAGGGAAAACTGAGTGGCTTTTCAGAAAAATGAAACCATGTATTGCAATCACATCTCCCAGTGGAAAAGCATTTGACAAGGAATTCCTAAGCAGATCCTGCAAGAGACTTCATGGACTCCAGTCAAAGAGATGTCATCGAGAGAACAAGCTTGTTTCTGCACACACTTGTTGGCAGCACTGTCCTACCATGCTCTGACAAGCGTTTTACTGCTGGCCATTCCCATTGGAAGTGTTGTCAACATAGAATCCCAGGCTGGTTTGGACTGGAAGGGCTCATCCAGTTCCAACCCACTGCCATGGGCAGGGACACCTTCCACTAGAGCAGCTTGCTCCAAGCCCCTGTGTCCAACCTGGCCTTGAACACTGCCAGGGATGGGGCAGCCACAGCTTCTCTGGGCACCCTGTGCCAGTGCCTCAGCGCCCTCATAGGGAAGAGCTTCTGTGTTAGATCTAACCTGAACTTCCCCTTGACAGTTTGGACCCATTGTCCCTCGTTCATCACTAGAGTTCCTGATGAAGAGTCCCTCCCCAGCACCCTTGTAGACACTGGAAGCTGCTCTGAGGTCTCCATGCAGCTGGATTTCAATCTTGCAATAAAGGAATATATCAGGCTTCATGCTTTCTTACGAGGAAAAAGTGGGATGACACACAGAGCGCTTATTCATGTGCTGAAGGAGAGTGAGGTGTGGGTGCCCCATTGAGCCCTCTGAATGGGGTGGGAGGGTGAGGAGACCTTCATTCCACACTAGCAATAATTGATGCTTACCAAGGGGCTTCATAATTAACTTGTTCCTTAGAGCAGGCGGTGGATGCACCATGCAGTTCACTTGTGAGGCCATATGGAAGCCACATGTGATTTGCTCCCAAGCAGAACACATTCCTCCCTTTGGGTTTCATTAAAAGGTGAGTGATGCTCCTGCAGGCAATTGGCGTGAAGAGTAATGAGGCCTCAAGGAAGACATTTCCTGCAGGGCATTTTTTGTTCTGTTTTAAGCTGAAGCTCAAAGTTTTCCATTTATCATGAGACTGGTGGATTCATGGTGACACGTTCTAACAGTGTAGCTGGCATTGAAACACAGAGACCTGGACAAGATGTCTCAAAGCAAAAGGATTGCTCAGGCAGGTACAGCAAGAAGAGGGCATTGGCGTGTTATTCCTGGGGACATATTAGTGTTTGCACCATATTTCTAGTCCGGATCTGCTTGTGTCTGACATTCAGCTCCTGGTTCTTGTCACACTTGCACATGCTGGAGAGAAAGATTTGTCATGAAAAGGGGAGTTTTACTCACTGGAGTAGTGTCTTGTTGGTTTTTGCAGGACTGGGGTCTAAGACTTTTGGTCAGGAGCTGAATGATAAAGAGTATTGGGACAACCCAGAAGCTAGAGCCTTGATTAAAACAGGAAAACAAATCTAGGCAGTGTTACAAAAGGCAGCAGCAGAACTTTGGCCTTCTAAGAGGAGTACATGTATTCCTTATTGGCCAGTGGGAAGGTTGCTACACAAGCACATCCTGTCCACATATGGAGACGGGATCTCTTCTAGACTCCTTCAGACCCATCCCTATTATGATGATATGGAAAAAAGAAACACCTAATTAAGGAGAAAGAGGAGACAAGGACACAGAAGTTAGGTTAAAACACACACGGGAACGTCAGGGATAGATTTACCACTCCATGCTAAGATATAAATAAGGCACTTTCCGTCTTGACCATGCAAACACAAACATTCCTTGCAGAGATGTTACACTATCTATGGTTGCATTAAAAGTGCTTTGGAAAGACCTGCTTCCTGAATGAATAATCTCCTCTCAGCCCCAGTTCCTCACACTCTGGGAGCTGACCACCAGTGTCCATGTGCATATTCCCGCGAATGCGTTTAAACCTTTCCTCCTACTCCATGACCATGACTCCAGGGCTGGTGCCACCATGGAAAAAATGGAAGTACCCTTTAGAGTCACCACGATGAAGGATCTCATTGATTTCTTCACCAGCAGTAAGCTGATCTGTAAGACCCACGTTTCTGATTTCCAAGTTAAAAACTTGGACTGAGGCCTGGGATCAGTTTTTCTTGGAGAACCCATAGAGCTGTTGCCCTTCAAATGCAAGGCTAAGCCATGAATCCTGCTTTGGAGAGCTCCAGAGTTAGTGGTAGATGAACAAGTAAAACATTCAGCTAAAATTCACTTGCAAGAGTCTAGGAAAGGGTGAGGAAGGTGTGCATGAAGACTGTGTGACCATATGGTTTAGATGGGGCGTGTGTGGCCTCCAGTCAAGCTCCGCATTTGCTACAACCCCTCCAGAGACACAAGGGAGACCAAGGAGATAGACCTGTAACTCTGGAGATCACACCACAGTGTGTGGCATATGACACTCACAGGCTGCCTGTCAGCTGCTGAGCCACTGCCATTCATCTTCCCTTGGGAGGAGAGGTGAAGCAGAACACAGATGGGCACAAATCACGCACCAGGGTGGATGCCTTGCAAGCACTGACTGGGGTATACGTGTTCACCAGAGAATTTATTTCTACCTGAAGTCTCTTCTGACCCAATGATTTTTGGGCACCAGAGCTTCTTCTCTGTCATTTACAAATGTTTTATTGGAGCTTTGCAGAGGGTACCATTAAGGAGGGAGTACATCTGTCTTACAATGTAAGGCATTGAGATGCTGCTTGTAGTGATGCTGACCATGATGAGTCCTTGCAGTGATGAGATAGAAGCTGTGTTTACTCTGATACACACTCCATCATCATCTGCCACTAATTAATCTACTATTACTGTGAAGTGTTAGTGATCCTTGCCCTGCCAAAATGCTCAATCCCTCAGCTACTCTTTAGCCAGTGTAAGCACAATCATATTGGCACAGTGATTAAGGATTATGAAGAGGACACATTATCATTATAATGATATAATTTAATGAATGCACACTTAACATGAACTGTAGCTGTAAAATCAGGCTGGCTGCATGTCAGGAAAGAGCTCTTTGCTATCACGTTTATAGCTTCTTTACTGCTGTATGATAGCCCCAGGTAGGGCTGTCACAAAGGCTTAAAAATATTCTCATCATTCACCACCAAAAAAGCGTTGGTACTGTGGACTGAGTGACACCTTTCCTATCATGGTCAGACACAGGAAAAAGAAGGAATGCACCCAAGAGCCCTGCTCACAGAGCTCCCTGCAGCTGGAGCCATGGACGGGCTGATGCAAAAGAATACCCAAGTAGAGCCATGCAAGGTATTAATGCCTCTGCAAGGCATTAATTTTACAGTTCATTGATCAAACCAAAGCCAATTGCACTAATAAATACTTGTTTCCAGCCAGGCCAAAGCAAGACAAATCCAAACACATTTTTCTTTGCTAAGAGATGAAAAAAGAAAAAAAGAAAAAGGTCTCTATGGCTCTGCCAATATTTGTCTTTTCTGGAATGGAACTGTGCATTCAGGCTTTCCTTTCCAAATCTTGACCCTAAGTCTGTTTTGCAGACTGGATTCGCTCAAGATCCCAGTGACCTCTTGCTGCCACAGACATCTATAGGCAGCAAGGTAAATCACAACCTGGAGAGATGTGTGGGGTTGCATACCAAAGGATGGAGCATCCTGTTGTGCTCTAATGTCTTGTGTAGACTGGTGATACTGGACTAGCTTCTGTTGTTTATAATCAGGTGTGAGGAGCTGCGTGGTTCTGAGTTACCATGACATATGGGTGACAAGTTCTTGAAGTACAACTCTGGTTACATCCCTGCATACCTCAAACTGCTCTCACATGAGGTGGCACACTGTGTGTCCTGGGTTATCTGTCATCTGGCTTAACATCTGAGCTCAAACACTCCGTGGTACACAGGATCAGCCTCCTGACATGCCACATGTTGTCACGCAGCAGAAAATGAATCCAGAACTCAGATTCCAAGCACGAGCATATCCTCATTTATGACATTCATTCATTTATGACTCATTTATGTCATTCATGAAAGTTAGTTAGCTCCCGAAGCTAAATTTATATGGCTAATTCCACTCATCCTTCTTTTATGTCCTGCCCCACTTTACACACAGCTCATACAGTGGACTTTCTTTCCTGAGAGTTTCCCCAAACTGCTGATGTTTTATACCTGCCTATTTCTAGCTTTATATACACTAGAAACTGCTTTCTTCTTGTCACCTCACCAAAGCAAGACCCCACATGCAAGGCTCATCTCCTTCCAAACCTTCTCCCCATGATGCTGTGTGGCAATGTGCAGCCACTTGCCTCCGTTCTTATCACATCATATGAATCCCTGAAAGTGGCTGGGAAAATCAGGATCTGCTGCCAGCAGGCACTTCCCATGCATAATAAAGCACAGGAGGGTGGGAGGCTTTTTCTGTACCTGTTGTCAGGGAGGCCTCACAACTGCTTGTGTGCCACCGGCAGGAAAGCTGACAGCTCAGTGGCTCTGGAAGCATTTGTCGTGCTTAGCAATACGGTGTTCATTGCTGGTCTGGTACATCAGCAGGAACACATGGGGCTCTTGTTAGTGCTAGGAAGTCACCTGCCGCAGGGATCTGCTTTGGAAGCTCTTTAGAGGCAATGCACAGCCAGCTTTCTTGCCACTAAAAAGGAATTGAGACATGGGAGGTCCATCCTACAGGCACAGATGAAGCAGCCCAGCCTCTGTACCCAGTCCCAGGCAATGCCAGGGCTCTCATCAAGCAGAAGACAAACAGCTACTCTGTGTCTAGTCCTGGATCAAAACCAATTCTCTCGCATCCCTGCCTGACAGCTCTGGTGCAGCCCAGCCACTGCCTGGGCTTAGTTTCCCCAACAGCTCCAACACTGAAATAACACTCCAGCACTGCCTTTATAATCATAGAATGGTTTGTGTTGGAAGGGACTCTTAAAGCTCATCCAGCTCCAATGCTCTGCCATGGGCAGGGACACCTTGTCTCTAGGTAGGATATTTAGCAAATATCTTTACTTGCCATAGAAGACCTAAAGCAAATGAAGACTTGAGGAGGTTAAGATTCAGAAGCATTTGCCTTCTCATGTGCTTTTCCTTTGCATGGCTGCCTGCTCATACTGTAGTTGGACACCATCACCAGCAGGGTTTGGATTACAGTTCTCCACTTGGATTGTCATTCGGCTGTATGACTGTCAGTATCCTGATTATACACTGTTTGTAATTCATGCTCAGTGTGGTGTCACTCTCTGGAAGATGGCAGAGGTTTACCTTGTCTGGTTGGCCTGCATGGCTGGGAAATATAGTGACCGTCACCATACCTGGATATGCCACTGCTCACACAGGAAAATGAATGAACTCAAGAGGCTAATTAGCAATTACCCCATGATGTCTTCCTTACATCTCTGTTTCAGAGCCCTCTCCATGTGACACACTGCTTGCTAGCTTTATTGGGAATAACAGGCCTCTCTTAGCCTGCCGGCCAACTGCCACAGCACTGCAAACCCACGCAGAGACACCCGTGCCCTGACAATCCCAGCAGGCAGCACACAAAGCAGCAGTGGATGCAATAATACCAGGTCTGTACAACTCCCCAAGAGCTGGACTTGCTTCTTCCCTCACACCTCAGTTTATTAAAGTCTCTCTTCAGTAAAGGCTGAGGCAGGATGCTCTGTACTAGGCATGAACAAAGGGACAGGTCTACAGTGATTGCGGTAAATGCAGTTTTGCCCTGATGTGGCTTTCAAACTGTGTTGCTGCAGCTTCCATGTCCAACCACCCACCCCTTTGGAAATGAACAAGATGAAGAGAAGATAACACCCAGCAATATGATGAGCAGGGTTTAATAGCCCAGGTAAAGAGCTGGTTGAACTCACTTGCATATCAATGTCACTGAGGGTGCCTGTATGAGGAGTCCTTTCTTGAAAACCTTGATAATACTTAAAGACTTGTTTCTCTAATTCTTCCTTTTATGTAGGCATCAATCAGGACTGTACAAATCCTTCAGAAAGGCAACTTACCCAGATACACCCTTGCCAGGGGCAGTTTCAGGCTTGGGAACCTTCTGCTTCTTACGTCATGCCATAAGATGGTAACGGCATTTTGTGAAGTTCTTCTTCCATTACATAAATGGAAATACCCAAAGGCCTATGAGATAGCCATAGTTCCAGTCTCTAAACTGACTCTTCTGGGAAACTTGTGAGGACTGAGTTTGGGGTCAGCAGATGATCAAGAGCCAAGGTAAGATGCAGACCTGGTTTTTGCATGTAGCACACATTATGGAACCTGAGACACAATTTCTATTTGGATTTCTTCTAAGTATTTACTGGAATGAAAAAAAACTTTGGACATTCTTCCCTCACTAATGGGTTTTCAAGTGAATTAACATGAACTCAATGAGCAAAGATACTGTATTCATAAAATTTAATAGCCCTTGTAATTAAAAATACAAAAAATACCAAGAAAAGAAAAGGAAAAAGAGAATAAGGGCACCCATGTGAGTGAAAATGTTGCTCCAAATTGTTAGTCTGAATCAGGCACTGATGACCAGCAGTTCAGCTCCACTGATTTCAGCACGCTTACTTAATGCGCACTACCTAGGAGTTTGCTCTCTTTGCCCTAAGGTGGTCCACAAAGCAGCAGAAGGATCTCAGTAATGGCCAAACAGATGCAGACTACACCCAGCTGCATTCTCCGAGCCACTCTGTCCGCCTGCACTGCTGAAGCATGCCATGATAAATATAATCATTAGGAGAGCACAGCCACTTGAGAGCAGAGACTTTCATATGCTGCAGCTCAGGACAGCTTTGCAAAGGCTGCACCTTCCCCTGCTTCTCCCCACCTTAATTTAGTGAGCAGGGACTTTTGTATCTAATATACATTGTAATTACAGTATATTATTACCATTTATCAATAACTTTCCTCCATAAATCATCTTTGCTAAATCATCTTTACATCCTCCAAAGCCTGAGAAGTTACTCAGCTTCTTTGAGCCTCTGATAGATAATTAGAGAGTGCTTTCAGATTTATTGCAATAGTAAAGAAACAATCAGATCTGCCTTCCTTGAGGATTTCATAAAGAAAGGCATAGCTCAGGATAGAACTAATTCTCAGAGGCCTTGGTTGCTTAGAAATGGCTGTAGCACAAAGCGATGTGGCAGTGCTGAGCTTCTGATCACACACAAACTCCTGAGGTTTCCATTTCCCTGTGCAGAAGGGCGACACTTTGGCAGACAGTGGCACAACCTTGCTGCAAATCAATATTCACCCAAGGGTCTCAGTTCAAAACAGCTCAAAATTCATCTCCCCACACCTCCATATCCACAGGGTGTAGAAAGTCCTTGTACAAGGCAAAGACATGGAATGTCTCATTTTGGAAAGCTGTCTGGAGTACTGGGCTCAAAGCCTGAGGTGTATATCCTGGAGGCCAGTTGCCCATGGAATTCCCTAGGGGTCTTTATTTTCCTGTTTAATACCATTATTAACAATTCAGAGGAAACCAACCATGAGGGAGCAGTTAATATACTCAGCAGAAAAGCAACCGCTCAAAGGGACCTGTATAGATCAGATGAATGGTCCAACATGAACCTCATGAAACAAAGACAAAGGCAAAGCCCTGCACTTGGGATACCATGATCCCCTGCGCCAGTATGGGCTGGGGGACCACTGGGTCATGGAGATTCTGTCAACCAGGAGCTGGGAGTCTGGTGCACAGGAGGGTAAGAATGAGCCAGCAGTGTGCCCTGGCAGTGCTGAGAGCTCACAGCATCCTGGGCTCTGTTAATGGGAGTAGAGCTAATACAGCCAAAGGTATTTACCCCCTTTTATTCATTATTCAGTATATCATATTGAAAATACTGTGCCCAGTTTTGGGTCCCCCAGACATAGATCAACCGGAGCAAAGGCAGTGGAGGCCTTAAGATAGTCATAGGCTTGATCCTATGTGATAAGAGGTGGAGTAACTGGCCCTGTTCAGCTAGGGTAAGAGAGAGCTTCAGGGGCCTGCCCAGTACCTGTGAGGATGTTAGCAATAAGAAAGGATCCAGGCTCCCTATGGAGATGTGTGTCAGGAGAAGAAAACAGAATGGTCAGAAATTTTAGGAGGGGTGTTTTTGACCAGATAAAGAAAAAATGCTTCCCCTTCAGGCACTGGAGCTGCTCTAAGGTCTCCCCTTCAGGAGCCTTCTCTTCTCCATGCTGACCCAGCCCAGCTCTCTCAGTCTGGCTCCAGAGCAGAACTGCTTCAGCCCTCGCAGCATCTCTATGGCCTCCTCTGGACTCGTTCCAACAGCTCCACGTCCCTCTGGTGCTGCTGTCCCAAAGCTGGATCAGGACTGCAGGGGGGGGTCTTATGAGAGCAGAGCAGTGGGGTCTCTTCACTGTAAGAAACGATGACAAATACTTTGTCACGTCCCATTTCCATCCACTTGTTACCAGAGGAGAGTGAAGCAGCGTGTGGTGTGTGACGCCCTGTGACTGTCCCCACTCCACTCTGTCACCTCCACTCATCCACAAACGCACTTGAGAGGCAGCAAATCTCTCCCCCCCACCCCAGCTGTGGGAAGAGCTGAAGGCAGATGCTGGTGGAGAGCAAGGCTGGCCACAGAGCCATAGAGACACCAGCTCTGAATGTCAGTATGTGGCTGTCACCATCTACACCCTGCACATGTCTACACTTGGCATGCTGGATACACTCACAGCTCACTTACCCTGCAGTCCCTGCTTCTCTGGAGCTTCCGCAAACCCATCTGCACTGTCTTTACTTCTCAGCAACTTCACTTATGACTTTGGAGCTGTGATTTGGACATCAGACTCTACCAACGCTGCTACTTGATGACAGCCCAATATCCACGATGGCTGATGACAGAGGGGGAGCATACGCAGGCTCTGTACAGACTTTCATAGAATCACAGAATGGTTTGGGTTGGAAAGGCCTAAAGATTATCCAGTTCCAACCCCCTGCTATGGGCAAGGACTCCTCACCCTAGACCATGTTGCCCAAGGTTCTATCCAACCTATCATGAGCAGAGCCAGTTACAACTATTTTGGTAGCATGAGTTTCAATCACAGACTTACTCTTTTGTCAAAGCGGAAATATTAGCGGTGACATCTCCATTCCCATGGCTTTTGACAGGAAAAGGAAGAAATCATTTATTATTTTTTGATGTCAATACTGTCAAAACATTCCCTTTCCTATTTTTTGAGGCATTCTGATGAAATGTGGGTTTCTATCACCAGCATCACCCCATATCTGAACGCTGTCAAAAAGAAATGTTTGCATCTTGATGAAGGAACAAGTTTCAATTAGAACTGGTGGGAATATTTTACAGAGCACATCTCAATGAAAACATACTGCTTTGTTGAAAGCTTGAATATTCTGTGGGTATGGAGAGGCTTTGGCATAGTTTTGGCAGAGGATTTCTGAGTTTCAAGGTTGTCTTAACAGAGAAACTCTTCCTGAAACTCCCTCTTTTCACTTTGTAAATGAATCATCAGGCAATTCGGATCAGCAAGAAGATAGAATCATAGAATGGTTTGGATTGGAAGGGACCTTAAAGCTCATCCAGCTCCAACCCCTGCCATGGGCAGGGACACCTTCCACGAGAGCAGTTTGCTCCAAGCCCCTGTGTCCAACCTGGCCTTGAACACTGCCACGGATGGGGCAGCCACAGCTTCTCTGGGCACCCTGTGCCAGCGCCTCAGCACCCTCACAGGGAGCAATTTCTTCCTTATAGCCACCCTAAAGGTTTGGAACTTCTTCTTTTACTTTCATTGTCATGTAAGCAAAGGGTCTGAAACATGGAACATTAGCACAGAGCATTGCTACCCACTGGTTAGTTTTAATTTCTCTGTTATTGAAACAAAGCAATTTGTCTGCTCTTCTCTGTTCAATCTATTCTTTCAAGGCCAGAAGACCGAACAAGCAATGTCACCACGCTGTTCAGCTGGTCCTGATGTGCTGCTGTCCTTGGAGAGTGAAGAGCATGCTGCAGGGCCAGCACACTGGTCTGGGATTTCCATCAATCCCAGATTTGGGTTGGTGTGTTATCGGTCAGCAGGGTGCTGCTTCCATTCTCTGAACTGTGGGTTCCTGCCTGTAAAATGCCACAGAGTGCAAAGGAGGAACAATCTGACTGCTGAGTGCAACACAGGCCCTTGGAAGGAGTAGACTGACTCAGCTCATCTTCAGGGAAGCAGCTTAATGGGAACAGCCACAGCACAAAGATCCACTGGGATTCATCCCATAAAACCAGCAATACAGACCAGACTTTGCAGCACTCTGAGGAGACTGCGAAGCATGAGTCACATTCTCCAAACCATGCAACCAGAACATCACTCTTTCATGCTTCTGAAAATGTTAACACTGCTCTGATGGTTTTCTAGCTCAGCTTCAAACATAGTGGCCACAAGGAAGTGGCTGTTCTGGGAATGTACACAGGCTGCTGCCCAGTTTCCCTGTTGTATTTAGCCACAAACAACTGTGCTAAATTCTATGATTAATAGAATCAGAGCATCATAGAATCCCAGACTGGTTTGGATTGAAGGGATGTTAAAGCTCCTCCAGCTCCAACCCCTGCCACGGGCAGGGACACCTTCCACTGGAGCAGCTTGCTCCAAGCCCCTGTGTCCAACCTGGCCTTGAACACTGCCACGGATAGGGCAGCCACAGCTTCTCTGGGCACCCGTGCCAGCGCCTCAGCACCCTCACAGGGAACAGCTTCTGCCTAAGAGCTCATCTCAGTCTCCCCTCTGGCAGGTTAAAGCCATTCCCCTTGTCCTGTCCCTACAGGCCCTTGTTCAAAGCCCCTCTCCAGGTTTCCTGGAGCACCTTTAGGAGACTGAAAGAACCATGAAGTGAAATGGGTGGGGGGAAAAAAAAGAATTTCACTGAGGTTTGGAAGGCTTCTGAGATCTTTGCATATCAGGATGGCATCACCAAACACTGGACAGAGATGGAGAAATGGGGCCCTTAGCCAAGCTCCTGCAACTCTAAGGTATTTGTAGCCCTTAATAAAGATTAATGAATCAAATCTCACTTTCACAAATAGTCTCCTGTCATTCTAATTGCCCTGCATGATTTTGATTAACTTCAGCAGCATAGAAGCTATCCATAAATTACAAAACATGAATCACTGTCCCAGCAGTCCTCCTATAATTGACCAGGGGAGGCTGAATCACACTTTTAGACAACTCCATATGTATGTCTACATCTAGAGATCTATGTTAGAAGGGTGCAAAACTCCCATTAGTGTTAAATTTAGGTTAGGTACCAGAGTACAGGTACCCGAGTACAGGTACCCAGTGCTGTTTCGGAGGGTATGTGAGATACCTGGGCAAGGCTAGGAGACAAGGGACTTATGAGTACCCATCTGGAGCTGGGTTGGGGACTGATGGGGGATATCTGAGAGCATTGCATCATATACCCTGTGGCCTTCAGTACTGACAAAGCTTCTCACCTGCAAAACCTGCTCTTTGTGGTCGATTTCAAGAGCAAAGCATGGGGAGTTGGAACTCAATGATCTTGAGGTCCTTTCCAACCCTAACTATTCTATGATTCTATAAATGCCAGGTGGGCTTACAGCATTTTAAATCAGCTTCTCTTAGTGACAGCGATTCAGGCATGGCTATCAAGAACAGGGAATGACATTTTCTTTTAGCATGACAGTCCTGAAACAAGCCCAGTCATCACTTTGGGGGTAGCAAGACACTGGAAGTTATGCTGTGCTGCATAGAAGAAACAAAGCTGTGAAAGGGGTGTAAATACATGTTTATTACTGTGGTGCCCACATATTGATGGAACTGCTGTCCCCCTTCCTTTCTGCATGTGACTGGTTTGCCACACACCTGCTTCTGTCACCACCAAAGTCCGGTTCATATAGGATCACCCTCAGCTCTGGACTGCCTTAGCTCTCAGTTACATCTCCCCATGCACACAGTCAGACCCTGGGAGGACTCTCCAGCCCAGCCTCTCCTTGTTGCTGAAGGGATCCTGGCTGAGCAGGTTAGGATCAGTGAGACACCCCTTCAGGACCACTGTTCCCACAAGGTTTTAGGTCACCTTCCTGTGGGTTTTTCAGACTCACCGTGCAGATTTGTGAATTCCATCTAGGAAAGAAAATGAAGGAGAATGCCATTAGAGCCAGAGCTTCCAACAGAGATTGCTGGTAAGAAAGTTATTCTTTTCACACACACACAAAAGACAACACGTTGTGTGAAGCGTTTCCCTGAGCTAATGGACTGCTTTGTAGAGGACATTCCCTACAGCCAGTCCTTCATGCGTACCACTTCATACTAGTCATGGTCTGGTACTGTGTGCACTCAGGATATCAGCCTCAATTTGCTTCTCTGCTGGTCTTTAGGAGGAGACGATAGGTGGTTTATTCAGTTCAAGCTCAGACACCACTATTTAAGATCTTTTGTCATTGAAAGTGGTATTTGTGCAGAGCTGAGTAGGCTTCCTCACCAAATGTTCTCTTACCACCTGTCTTGCTTTGCATTTCTAACCTGTTCACATGCTGGTGGCTTATGTCTGTGGAAAATCTGTGAAGCAAACTTCCAGGTAGTCCTGACAATTTAGGCTCCTCACACACATAGGGAATAGCTGAGCCAAGAAAGTCTAGTACACAGAAACCTCACAGGTACGTTGGGTTCGCTGTGCAGTGCAGCATAATTCCAGTGTCTTACCACCCCAAATTCTTCCCTGTGAGGGTGCTGAGGCGCTGGCACAGGGTGCCCAGAGAAGCTGTGGCTGCCCCATCCGTGGCAGTGTTCAAGGCCAGGTTGGACACAGGGGCTTGGAGCAAGCTGCTCTAGTGGAAGGTGTCCCTGCCCATGGCAGGGGTTGGAGCTGGATGAGCTTTAAGGTCCCTTCCAACCCAAACCAGGCTGGGATTCTGTGAAACTAGGAAGAGACAAAATAGTTCTTCTCTTCAAGCTGTAATTAAATTTCTAATGCAAAATGCTCCTCTCAAAAGCTGTCCTGTAGTGGTGCTGTAGTATACTCAAACACAGTATCTTTGTAGGAGGAAAGAAGCCAGCAAAGTCTACTGCAATGTAAACATGTATTTCAAGAGGGAAGCTGCTTAAGAATAGGGAAATTTGTTAAGATGAAGTTAAAAGTAACAGCTCAAGGGTAAAAAATATCTATCAGTGGCAGGAAAATTGTTTAAAGACGATGTGTGGAAGGCTCAGAGGAAACATAGCTTAACAGGTGGACCAAAACCAGCAAAATAGACAGATCATTGTGGTTTTCATAGGCTATGAAGGAGTGGAGCTCTGGAAAGAGCCAACAAGAAACTCTGAGGAGCAACTTGACAAAGGCATCCTAAACTACTAATAAATCCCATTAAAATTCATGAAGAACAGAATATCAGCCAGAAAACCTACCACCAAAGTAGCGTGGAAGTGAAGGGCACAACAATAAAGCTAAATGAAGGTGTTTAGGGATGTGATCACCCATCTTGATGGTGACCAAGAGGAACTCTCTCAGACCTACTAGTCAGTAGAAGATGCTTTTGAACAACTCAGGGGCAAGCAGGGGCAATGATAACAAAGAACAGAGCTAGCAATGAAGCAATAAACATGACACAGTGGTGAAAAGCTTCAATGCAGAGAAATCCACTGGAGAATTCTGGAGGAATCAATGAATAATCGAATAAGGGCTGGGACTTTCAAGCAACTTTTAACAAGCTGCTTCACTGAAGCAATGGGATAAGAGGAAAATCCCTTGCATGGACTAAAAACTCATTAGAAGAGGAAGCAATGGGCTGGAATAAATGAAAGGAGGTCCCAGAGCTCTGAGCAGTGACTTGGACTCTTCAGCATATTCATAACGGATCTGGAGAAGGGACTGCATATAAAGGGTCGTAGTCTGCAGGTACTTTATTATTCATGGGAGTAGGAAAGAAAATGTACCAAAAGTAGTTCTAGAAGAACCTAATTGTGCTGAATGTGCAATACAGCAGCATGTGTAATTCAAATAGCTGCACAGAAAGTCATGTACTGGGAAAAAAGAGGCTTAACTTTGCACATGCAGTGATGCCTTTGCCCTACCTCCCAGCACTGAGATAAGACAGCTTGGCATCAAGTTGAGCAGCTCAGGGCTCTACAGTGGGCCAAAAAAGCTGAATGTGAAGGATTGTGCATGAAGGAAGAGAGAAAGAAAAAACACTCTTCTGCCACTACATAAATCCAGAGTACTTCACATTGTGGTTGCCTGGGCATGGAAGGCATGACAGAACTAGAAATGGTTCAGAAAAGGATGAGCAGAAGTGGTCCATATTAGTAGTTTAGGTCAAACAGACCAAGATTAAACTCTTAAAAACAAAACCAGAGCAAGACTAAAATCCTAAGTGATGAGATGACTGACAGTGAATGTAACAGGTTAATAAAATGAGGAAACTTATAGAGAAGTTCAATAGAAAAGAATCACTGTGCATTTCTCAACCTACAACGGTGTATTATCTTCAAATTAAATAGTTGGGGAGCAGTCCAAAGCAATCAAGAAACTGTGATTCTTCACATAATGCGCAATTAACTGTGGAACTCCATGCTGCATGATGTCACTGATGTTAACATATCATCACCTAAATATTTAACCTATGTGAACATGAGCTTGTCAGTCCAGAGGGGGCATGCCAGCCAAGCCAGCAGCTTACACCTTGCTCTGAGCTGCCCAAGGAACCACAGCAGCCTCTGAAAACCAGACACATATGTCGTAAGAAGGGTCCATACCCTAAAGTAATTGTGAGGCACAGGGCCCAGTGTGGATGCCCAAGAGATGCCCATATGCAGCACCTAGCAGAAGCTGCCTGGCCCCTGCACCTCTTTCTTCAGCTGGTGAAGAGCTGGTGAAGGGCTCAGTGTTGGTTTTCCAGTTAACTGTAGGTTTAACACAAAGCTCCTACTATGGAAATGGTTTCTTCCTGGGTTGTTCCTTCTGTGTGTTTGGTAAAACAGGTAATCTGCTAGGAACAGACCACGGCATCTCTGACTGAGTGCAGGGAAGGTCTGCTTCAGCAAGGATTCTCTTAAATTAGTGGGCATTGAAACCAGTTCAATACTCCATCTATCTCAGTTATCTGGGAAAGCTCTTTTCTGCTTAACAGGGCATTTGCCCATTTTAGCAAGAAAAGGATTGAATTTCTGCTGCAGTGTGTTGGTTCTCCTGGAGGAATGCCATGCTTCCGGAAGAAATCACATTCCCATTTCATTGGGCAAGGCAACTCTTTGGATACGACAATCACCTTGTTCCTCCAACACAGCATGTTCAGGGGGAATGCCAAGACGTCTCAGGGACTCACAGCAACGTAATCTTGAGGCACACTGTGCAGTCAATGCACTGGTATCTACATCATGCTATTTCACCTATTGAAGAGGAGTCAAAGATCCCATGCTGATTTTATGAGCAATGGCATCTTGCCATGAAACAGCACCAAAAAGCAGGATGAGATCTGGAAACTGTCCTGACAGTCAGTGTAGAAACAAGGTCTAATGAGGCTAATTAAGCAGCCAAATTCTTGCCTTAGGCAGGCAATAAATCACCTATTACTTGAAATCCTTTAGAAACAAGGTGGTCAATACCCTAAGACGGCTTCCTTACCCAGCTTCAAACATAGGGGCCATAAGGACAATGAAACGAGGTCTGGAGTGCAATCACCTCTGTATTTCCAGGTCTGTTTTCCCAACTGACACTGCACTACCAGGAGACAACTGTTCCCTTCTTAGTGCCTCAATCCAAAAGAATAACTGAGGACCATAAACCCAGGAAGCGCTGCACAGCAGACAAGCAGCAAAGCAATGAGCGAGTGCATCTTACCTACTGGCTGACAAAGCCACATCTTGGAAGAATGGGGATGGACCCCCACCCTTTGCCTGCAAGGTAACAAGGGAGCATTGCTGTGGATCTGAACACCTGCAATAACTACACTTATTGCATCATTTTGTTTCCAAAATTCCACATTAACTCCCAAGGCAGCACTCTGGCCTGGAGTAATGAGATGTCTGCATATGGAAGCAGGGCAAAAGAGCAGAAAGGATATTTCCCCTCCCTTTAGAGCAGCAGTGATGCTGACTGTACTGCTCTCAACCATATCTGGCACTTCTGTTTCAGGAGGGAGGCTGAAAACACTGAAGGCATGGATAAAGAGGCATAAAAGGATGTGACTACTGAGGAAAAAGTACTAGAGTGATGTAAAGTGCTTAATCTGTCTCTCTTTTAGAAAACAGATTGAAAGCTGTCTGGATGAAGGGTAAAGTTACTTTATGGAGAGAAAACGCAAGTTCTAATGGGCTTTTTTGTCTTGAAATAAAAGACAAAACCTGAATGCATTCCTGTCAGCTAGAGTGAGGCATGTTTGAACTGGAAGCCAGGCACAGAGCCTCAGCCGCAAGAGACTTGGCGTTGAACAAACTACAGACAGAGTGAGATACTGCCTTTGCTGATAACATCAAATCATGGTGCCTTCTGGAAGATTATGCCTCTATGGTAACTGGTGGCCATGGGCCTGGGGTTAAGGTTGGCCCTGACTATCAGTGTGGGGTACAGCGCAGGAAGGGTAGCAGTCCTCCTGGTCCCCTTGGTCCTCCAGGGCAAGAGCTGAGCCCCTAAGGGCCTTATTCCTCAGGATGGATTTCAGCAGCAGGTAGACCTCCATCTTTATCAGGTTAGAGGTTCCCAGGGCTGCAGAGCCCCTTCAGTCCCATCTCAGGCACTGCCCAGAAGGATTTCCCACGCAGGGGCTGTCCTGTCACTGAGGAGTTTTCCGTCTTCTGGTGGGAAGACACAGGCTATCCCACAGGATGAAATAAGGCCCATGGATAAGAGCACTGTGCTGTAAGCAGGCATCCTGGGTCTGGTTTTGGCTGCTAAGGGATTTGCTACCTGCCAGCAGGGCTAGCAGCTCTGACACCAGCTCTGTCCTGAATCCACCAGTGCTCCTGGTGCATGCTGTGCTCCAAATCCTCAGGCTCCGTGTTAGGGCCATGGGAGACCTATCCCTTACCTTTAGTCACTAAGTGCTCATTCATACAACATTTGCTCTTACCAGTTAATTAATTAAGCTTTTGTTTGGGCAGGAATTCACCCAACCCCTATCCCCAGCTGTCCCACTGTCCCTCTGCTTGCTGGCTTCATGAGAGCCTGCCCAGCAGATGCTCACTGCTTGCTTTGCAAATGCACCATCTGCTCCTCCCATTGCTTTGCTCCAGCTTCCCATGTACCAGAGTATTGCTCCTTTCCGTCATCTACCCAGGCAGTTACCCAGCCCAGAGAGTGCTGGAGATGAGAAACACTGATAGCAGCCACAGAGGAGCTACTGACTCCTTCAAAAGGTAGAGGTGCATGAAGATGATTTTGTGAGGGAGTTTTGAACAAGCCAGAACCTAAGGTAATTGTGGAATAAACTAAGTTAACTGATTTGAATGGGATAAAAGGCTCCTGCACAGAGAGATGGAGTGTCTCTGCCATGTCTGGGAACAGGATAAGCAGAAAGGGAATTTCAGGCTGAAGGTGAAGACACTCTGTTGCTAAGGCTAGGCTGTGTGAGAAATGGTAGCTATGTGCCTGTCACTAGAGACAGTCAGGCCAAAGTAGACAAGCATCCAGCACGAGTGGCCCTGGGAGAGCTGATCTCATTCTGCCCTTATGACCTGCAGCACTTTCCAACTGGCAATTAGTGATGCCCATCAGGCAGCCCCTGTGCAGAGCAGCACGGATGGTGATGGCTGTCACCAGCTATGGCACTGAAGAAGACACTGCCAAACCTCAAAACAAAGCAAAGCCTTCAGCTGAAGCGCCTGGTCCCCAGAGAGCAGCAGCAGCAGCAGCAGGGAGGGAGGTCTGTTCTTTGGCATAAACCTCCTGCAATGGCCTTCATTGCCTGAATATCTGGTTCACTGAAACACAACCAAACCCAAGGGTGGTCTCCCCTGAGGATCTGTTTGCTTGCTGAATCAGCAGAGGTGAGCCAGGTCAGAACATCACGACCCAGCACCAGCAAAGTGCATCATAAAAACTTCATCAACAGACATTTGTGCCAATGCTGAGACCTCTCGCACAACCACTGTAGCACAGCAGGGTCCTCGCTGAGCACAGGGGCAGGCAGTGTCCAGCCCGCACTCCCAGCTCCTGCGGGTACCTTGCTTGAGTGAGGCCAGTGCAGGACCCCTGGGGTCCCATTCTTGTTCTGCGAGGATCCCTCCATGTAGCCCTGGCAAGTTTGTCCCCATGGGGTCAGGGCTGAAGTCCCAATAGCCCTGGGCTGGGGTTCATGTCAAATAAGAGTCAGGAACAGTCGTCACTTGTGCTTGTTAGGGATGGAGAGCCATCCTTCCATCCTGCAGCAAGACCATGTGCAGGAATGATTCCCTAGCTAGTTCAGGGCACATTCTGCATAATGAAGTCAAGATGCTGGGGTGCTCGGCATGCACATGCACACACAGTTTCATTAGCTGCTGGGCAGAAAATGGCAGCATCCCCTCACAAATACAAAACTTGGAAGCCTAAGCACATGAGACGATCTTTCAGTTCCACATTAAGTAATCCCCAGATGTTTGGATCATGCTTCCTTGCTGTTCATAGCCAAAGGGATGCATCACACCCTGCTTTCAGCAGCTTCTGGCCCTTGGGATCTCCCTGGAACCATAGAGAAATCTTCTTCTCCTTTCTGGACCCAGCAGGACCAGCTGGTCTTGCCTGAGCACAGTTGCTCCCCTGGGGTTTCAGGTGTCTTTTGAAAGCTTGCTGTGGGAGAAGAGGAAGAGAGGGGTGAGAGAAGATGCCAACAGCTGCAGCTTGTCAGTATGGGACCTCCACAACGACAGACCAAGCCCAGACACCACGTGTTATCTCCTGCGTGTATTCAATCATGAGAGCTAAATGCCAGGGGTTGTCCGGACTCTGGAGGGCTGGATGGGCTGGCACTGCAAGAGGTGTGCTGGTCAGGGCCCTGAATGAGCCCTCATCTCCCCTTCCAGGGCTCTGTCTGCCTCCCTCAAGGTAAGCTCTGACTTCTGGTGCAGCTGCATGAATGTGGACCAGTCTGATGGGAAAAGAGCTGAAAAATCTCCCCCATTGGCTACTCCACACTTTGGGAGCTGCATTTAAGCTCAGGCCCTTTGCCTGGGGCTATATTTCTGGATACTCCAGTGATGCCCAACCCAGCTTCCAGGCTTTACTCCGGACCTGCTTGACCAGCGTGGGGTTATCTGGCAAACACTGTGCTCTTGGCTGAGCCCTGGTGCTGCCGCCAGCTCTGCTGCTCACCTGGTGTGGGCACTGGTGAAGACACCATCCTGCCTGCCCCAGCATCCCTTCCCCTGAGCAGCATCTGGCTCTGCCGTCCCTGAGGGTGCCTGCTCTGCTCACAGATGGCAGGAGGGAGGAAGAGGAGGCTGTGTGCTTGCTCCCAGCTGGCAGGGTGGGAGGAGGGGAGGATGCAGCCTCATCCCAGGGTATAAGTTACCCCCATTCAGGCAGCTTCAAGGGAGGCTGGGAAGAGAAGTGCCTCCTCCACCTGCCTGGGGGCACCTCGCAGCCATCGCAGCGGGTGTCCTTTGCAGATGGACCGTGTGCTGCGTTGTCCTCGCCGGCAGTTTGGAAGCACAGATTTCCCGTGGGAAAGCCTCCCGCGTGCCGAATGAGGCAGGGTGGTGGGGACAAACGGGTACACCCACAGCAGCACACAGCCTGACACAGCTCCGTGCTGCGCTTGTTTGTGAGGGGGGGCTTTACAGGCGTCTTTGACTCTTTCAATGCAGCCTCCCTCGCACATAATAACAAACAGCAGGAGGCTGAGGTAAACATTAACTTGGTTGCAGTACTGATGGCCATTACTTACGGCAGCTCTGTGGAGCCACAAGGAGACAGCCTGTGTGACAGATGCACAGCACTTCCAGCCGTGCTTTGTCAACAGTAAACTCACTTTTGAAGGATGTGGTTTTTCCTGCAGGAGAGCGAACGCTTCACGTTCATTTCAATGCACGTTAACCTTCGGTGGCCTCTGCCCACAATGCACACAGGAGGCTGCAGCTGGCAGTGCTGTCCTGTTCCTGCAATGAGGCTGTGGTAATTAGCCCACAGTTACCTCCCTGCCCTACTTGGGAAGTGACATTTACTCCTTGAGCCTCTTCGGCTGCTCTAATTAATTTCCTCACTGCTCGCAGCAGCCTGTGCTCTGTGCAGTGGCTGCTGGCTTCTATTGTTGGGAGAGCCTTTGCTACCCGCTGAGTGCTTCCCGTGCATCAAGCCTTTATCCACCCGGTAATAGATGTGCTATTAATTGGCCAGCATCCCTCTGCCCCTTACAGAGTATGCTTCTTCACCATCTGCAAAGCTTGAAGCCATGGTGGGTGTTAGTGTACAACTGAGGAACAATGGGAGTTTCTCCAGGATGCTGCTTAGACATGAACCGATACTGCTGGCTAACAGGCAGCAGCCACTGCACACAGGATTCTTGCTTACCCTCCCCAGACTGCCAGAGGAATGCCTAGAGATTGCCAGTCATCAATACTTCTAATTGCTGAATGAATCGGAGCAAAGCAGTCGTGACCGCTTTGCTGTTACACGTCTCAGGAGGAAGGAGAACTAAGGGGCTGACAAGAAAAATCCCATGTAGTACAGGGCAGACCCTGGAGAGGATCCCAGACCTTCAGAAGCTGAATCAAGTGATTCATCCAGGACCATGTGCTGCCTGTCTTTAAAGCTGTCTGCAGTGCTTTAGTGCTGTTATCATGTCCTGAAGATAAAAAGCAGGGAAATCAAATTTCCAATGAAGAAAAATGAATGTTCCTTCTCTAAGAGAGCCTGAGCTCACTGCATCAAAGCCATCAGGACTTATTTTCCTGTCTGTGAATGTGGTCTCTGCCATGTACACTTGGCCCTCTATCCAGCTGTCTCGAAGGTGTGTTGGTTTACATTTTATGGGGGGTTGGAGGTATTTTATGGGGAGTGAGAAGAAATTTCCCACAAATCCCAAGCAATGGGTAAATGAAAGCATCCATTAAATCATCTGTAAAGCAGGAGGGAAATGTGCAGCCAGTGCTCTTGCAAATCTACAGAGCTGTCGTGCTCCACTACAGTGAACTTGTCATGTCTTCACTTCAGTAACTGCTATGCCTTTGTTTTGTGGGCTGCATCTTTAAATGTCAACTGCCTCCCTGAGCAATCCCTGCATTTCCAGCTGCCTTGTGCCCGCAGCACAGGTAAAGCCAAGGAGGAGCCAGCCCCACACTAAGTTACCTGCCAAACAGCAGAGCCCTACCTGGTGGTGAGCTGTGCAATCAGCTTAGATACCTCCTAAGGAGAGATGGGAGCATGCACAGGAATAGGAGCAGGGACCATCTCCTTCAGCACAGCCTCCCTGAGTGAGAGGAGCCCCAGTGGGGCCAAGCCAGTCACCTTGCCCATGGACACCCACCAGTGTGCAGAGGTCATCTCCTTCTGCAGGATTTGGGGGCAAATCCATGAGACAAATAAGTACTTGCACTAAGGTATAGAAAGGATCTAGTCATTCAAATCTGAACATCATAGAATCACAGAGTGGTTTGGGCAGGAAGGGACCTTAAAGCTCATCCAGTTCCAATCCCCTGCCACAGGCAGGGACACCTTCTGAGAAGAGCCTGCAGCCTCTTTTCCACATCTAGAGTGGTGCTGCTTAACTCTTTCCAAGGACAAAACCTCCCACCTTTCTCTGTCATGTGCACTGAGGCATTGTGGTTCACCTGCTTTCTTTCACCACCTCTGTTTTGGGATGGTCTCTGGAAGATTCAGGAGCAGCGTCATATTAAGAGCTACCGTCTGGATGTCAAGGATGGACAGCAGGACCTCCCCTATGAGAAACCCCTTCAAACAAAGGGGTGCAATGGAAGCTGAAAGCTCCTTACAGCCACTCCTGTCCCCACTTTTCATTCGCCATCTCCAGACCCCCCTGCAAACCAGCTCACTCCAGCGAGACCTGTCCACCACAAGCAGCTGATCCTCATGCAGGGCTGGAGCAGGGTCCAGTTTACCTGGCAGTGAGAAGCTGAAGGCGCCCATGCCATGGCAGGGATGTGGGTTTCTCCCTCCACATGCTCCTGCAGTGAGAAGGAGATGGGCAGGCTCCATTGTGCTGACTCCCGCACCACCAAGCCAGCCTGCAGCCTTTATTCTTACTGCTGATGCTGCTTCCTATGGAAACAATTTAGTGCTAATAAGCTCCATTTATAATAGTAAGAAATGGTTTGGTGGAATAATTGTCACTAAATGCCATTCATGGCTTTGTTGCTTTTCCTGCATGTTGCTAATTATTCTGCATCTGAAATAGCACCCAGAGAAACCACTGAATGCCAGTGAATAGGGTTCTCAGCACTCAAAGAGGCTGAGGCAGGGTATGATTAGAAATATCAAGGCCCTAATCCACTAGACAATGCCCTCCTTACTGTATGTGTTTCTACAAAATCACAGCCTTTGCACATGCAGCATCCTCCACTGAACCTCAGGGTCCCGGTGACAACCTGTGAGCAAGCTCCTGTCAAAGAAGTAGTGATAGAAGACCTTATGTGAACAAAGCTGTGCTCCATCAAATGCTAGAGCAGGGGAAAGGGAACAAGGAGGGAAGGGTTTGCTGGTTTGGGGTCTCACCAGGAGGTACCACATGGCTCAGATCCCTCAATCCTGCGGAGGTTCATGGTGAAGAGTCCCAGGCAGGAATAGGTCCTTGGTGGTGGGTGGTTGCTCTGAACTGATGTCCTTCCCCAAAGCCCTCTTGGCAGCACATTAGTGCACTCCGCAAGCCATGCAGACAGGCACTGCCTCTCCAGGTCAGAAATAGCAGGATAACATCAGCTCCCTCTTGGTTAGAAAGCATGGCGCAAGGATCCAGTCATGCTCTCCTAACCCTCCCTGCTGCAGAAAGGCGGCCTTAGCTGCTGGGAAGTCAGATCCACTACTGATCCATTAGCAACGACTCCACCTCAGAGACTTCACTCACAGCACCAGGTCTGCAGCTGGACTCTTGATCACATCCTAGCTCAGAAGCTGAAACTCCTATGCAGTGGACGAGGCTGCCATCAAGGAGGAAGCAGCACACTTCACCCTACTTCACTTTGGAATGCAACGCTGTTCTGTGGCACAAAATGCTAATTTGGCTTGACTGACCTACCAATAAGCTGATCCAAGCAGAGACAGTGCAAGGCAGTTACAGTGCAAGTTAAGGCTACCAGCTTGAATTTGTACCAGTGAGAAATACACCAACCAGCTGGGTTATTGTTGAACTTCCTGTCAGTGGTGGGACCAGCTTGCTGTACGAAACAGAACCAGAGAAACCCCAAACCAACCAACCAAACCACCCAAAACAACAACAGGAAAAATACTAGGGGGAACACTGGTGTGTCTTACATTCAGATGCTATAGGTCTATTGGTCCTCAAATCCCATGGTAAAGGTATGACTGCTTTCTGATTTCTAGAGCATTATGCCTTCTATCTCAAACTGAATATACCACACACCACTCCTTTATTTTGGCTTTTTATTTCTTCTCCATGTAGCAGACTGAAATATCTTTTCATTGTTCCACCCCAGAGCTAAGGGTAAAGTGTCAAACCCTCTCCCCATGTGCAATAACTTACATACAAATGAGAAGTTCAAATGAAGGAGACTGTCCTGGGTTCAGCAGTAGCAGTCACTGTTTCTCCTTCTCAGTAGTTGGTGCAGTGCTGTGTTTTTAACTTTCGGCCTGGGAACAGTGCTGATAACACCAATAGTTTCAGTTGCTGCTCAGTAATGTTTACTCTGACCAAGGACTTTCTGAGCCTCATGCTCTGCCAGGGAGGAGGGGAAGCCGGGAGGAAGCAGAGACAGGACATCTGACCCAAACTGACCAAAGAGGTATTCCATACCACAGCACATCATGCCCACTATATAAACTGGGGCAGTTATCTGGAATGGTTAGATCACTGCTGGGTTGGGCTGGGTATTGGTCAGCGGGTGGTGAGCGGTTGTATTCTCTTCCCTTGTTATTTCCCTTGTCATTATCATTATTGGTGGCAGCAGCAGTGGTTTGTGTTATACCTCAGTTACTGGACTGCTCTTATCTCAGCCGTGGGAGTTACATTCTTTTGATTCTCCTCCCCATCCCTGTGGGAACTGGGGAGGAAGTGGGGGGAGTGAGCGAACGACTGCATGGTTCTGAGTTACGGCTGGGCTTAAACCACACCAGAGACCAAACTGCTGTAAACACACCTCTCTATGCACCAAGTTCCACTAAATACTGTCAATGCATTCTACCACTTTCCTCAATGACTTTAGCTGCTTAGCAAAGACTTGCAGGGCTTTGCCTAGATGAAGCATCGTGAGCTAAGCAGTGCCTCACCATTGCAGTCACCAGCCCAGAGCACTCAGCATGACCCAGGCACCCTGAATTCCTCTGTTTCAGCAGCATCAGCCTGTGATAGCAGGACAATTCTGGAAAGCCTGCTGGGGAAAGCTTAGGGAGATCAGGGTACATCCCACTGTTTGCCTTGGCTTTTCTGTGTAAAAATATTGAGTCAGTCAGTCCTGGGCCCTTTCTTCATCTGTTGGTTGCAGAAACACATTTTAGGTGGTGTCATTGTCAGTTTTGCCATGCCCAAGATCTTTGCATTGATGCTCTGTTGCATCTTGGGAAGAATGTGGGGGTTTCCAGCAGAAATGGTCAGATCTGGAAGACTTTAGGCACTTTATAAGAAGGGACTAAGCATACTGACAGGATATTGTGTCCCTGCCTGTGGCAGGAGATTGGAACTGGATGAGATTTAAGGTCCCTTCCAACCCAAACCATCTTAGGGTTCTATGAAACCTCTGCAGGATGCCTGGCACCAACCTAGGGACTGTGCCTCACACTTGGGGGCACCTCCCAGCACCCGACACTCAGGCTGCGGGGCCACCATGTGCTCTCAGGCCACATCCTGCAAGCCAGCCCAAACACACCCCAGTCTGCCCTACCTGGTGAAAGGTCCCTCATGGGCTGCTTCCAGGACTGCACAATTGCAACGGACCCTGAGCACTAAATCTGTGCCTCGTACATCCCACCCATGGCCAGAAGGAGTATTCCATCAGTCCCACAGGCACAGGTGGTTTGAGCAGAGCTTAAGGTTTAAGACTTCCCTATGTTGCCAAAAACATTTGCCATTTGTGTCTTACCAGCCTAAGGAGCTGAGAAACCAGGTCCTGGTCCAGCACTTCTGGTGAGGGAACAGATCACTTTGAAGTTGTAGCCATATATCACTATGGTAACCTTATAATTGACATTTCTGCGGTATTATGTAGTCTGAAAGTCATAAACTTAATGAAAGCATGTTTCTATTGCACTTCAGCTCCATCCCTGATTAAATCAAATTTGCATAATGGAAAGTTATTACATTTCCACATTTCTAATTTCCTTTATTTCCCCCCCTCCTTTTCACTGCTTTCACCAAGTGTGTCTGAGGTTTTGGTTGTGATGGGAGCTGCTGCAGGTCACCCAAACCGTGGCTTTGTTGAAAAATGGGTTTAATAATTGGGGTCAGAGAAGCCCAGGAAGTGAACCCCTGGCTGACTGCCCAGGGGCTCTTTGAAATCTCTCTTTCCTCCCAGTAATGAGAGAACTGCAGCTTCTATCTGTTATGAAGTGTTTGTTGCAGCGGAGGGGTGCTGTAAGCACTGTCAAAGGTAATTTATCAAGAAGCTGCTCTTCCCAAGCCTTGCCCTCGTGCCACCTTTGCAAAGCACTTTAAGCAGTTTGTTTTGGGTCTATTTCCAATAAACAACAGCTCATGTCTCTGCCAGCAAGTCAATGATAATGTGTTCCTCGCTGGGCTGAGAGACAACCGCGTTGCAGGTTAAGTAGAACGGCCCTGGGAGAAGATTTGTTTTCCTTGGGCTCTCCAGGGCAGTGGAACAGGCTGTTCTCCAGGCAAAGCACACACTGCACCGGGTCCTGGTGCCAGAGTGAGAGGATCTTGCTGCTGTTTTATTCTGCCACAAGTCCCACACATTATTATAGGAGTAGTTGACCCCAGCAGTTCCAGCCCCTGCCATGGGCAGGGACACCACACGCTAAATCACAGCTCAGCCTCAGGCATTGCTGAACAGATCCCCTCCAAACCCCTGAGCTGTGCTGCTCCACAGGAAGGGACTGGAGGTTAAGAACAGCTCTCAGCTCCAGGAAGGGCATTACTTAGTGGTCTGTTAATGAGCCAGAACTACGCGATGCACCAACCAAAAGAGCTCTGACCCAGCACTTGGGGATCAGACGTGCTGCTCCCAGCCAGCACACTCCCATCCCTGGGGTGCTCCATCACATTTCCGGTTACTAGCACACTGATGCTGTGAATTTTGCACTCTGTTCTGCATGGTGTTTCAATGGAACACGAGGAAGTGGGAGAAGGGCATTTTGACCTTTCAAGACCTTGAGCTCAAGCTACCCAACCTCCAGTATACTGTTTCATCAGGCAGGAAGAAGCACCAGGAATAGGTTTGAACGGAGAAGTAACAGTATCAACTGTCCAACCAGCTTTGCTCCTGAACTCTCACTAGTGTGTTAGTGTGTGAGAGCACTGTCCCAGGGCTGGTCTGAATGGCTGTGGGCTGATGTCTTGAAGCTTGGGCCACATCACGCAGAGCTCCACCGTTGTTAAATGCAATTAACAGGCCAAATGCCTGGGAGGTAGCAAGAAACACATGTCTGGATCCATCCAAGTCAATGAATTGCCCTCAATCAGTGCCACTTGGTCCTCAGTGATGCCCAAGCCTAAACAGTTAAGCTGAGGTCTGGTACTCTGACATGTGGCCTGACAAATGCTATCATTTCTGCCACAGTTGCATGCTTCCTGACAGGTTTTTGTTTGCTGCCACCAGAGGCAAAGCCTTTCTAATGGTCTCTTAGAGAGAGCTGCTCCCTCTGAAAAGGAAAGCTGCAGGACATCCCCTGGGTCACTCTGCTGCTGTTTCATTACCGCAGGGCACATTGGTTTCCATGCATACACAGATGAACGTGGGCTTTGTACAGGCATCTGGGAGCATAGAATCAGAAAATAGTTAGGGTTGGAAAGGAGTATAAGATGCCTCTGAGGCCAAAACAAGTCAAGTGCTCATCATACCTGCCGTGCCTGTCTGTGCAGGTGTCTGCCCAACCACGTGTGGCTACAGGAGGGTGGCTGGCCCTGTGTCTCCTGGCTTGGTGATGTTTGGTCCTTTCTTAAGGACAACACAGCAGGTTTGCAACCTGTTCCTGCAGATTCTGTCTCTGCATGAGGACAAGGAAAAGACCCTCAGCAGGTGAGGGGTCCCCAGTTATTTACTCTTGGACCAACATCTACAAACTGTCCATTACCCGAATCTCCCACCCCACACACCCTCTCCTTCCTCCTCATGCTGCTCTCCCCCCATCCATCCTCTCCACCAATACCGAAACACACTTTTGCTAGGAGCAATCTCTAGGATTTCTTCCTTTCTCCTGGAAAATACTTTCCCATAGGTGGCATTTGCTCATCAGAGGCTTGTGAGATGAGCTGCTTGAGGCCGTGTTGTCTTCAGTCCCTCACTCCAGCTGGAACTACAGACAGTTGGGGATTGACAGCTGAGCTGGAATCCAGTCGTGTTTTTATATCACTCGATGCATTTCCATGTCTTGCTTCATGAAAAGAAAACTTCTTTGAGTTTTTTTCATACTCTTTTTTTCTTCAGAAAATGGACAATATCTGTTAAAAACAAAATGCACTTGAAAATCCAAGTTTAGTTTTGTTCATGGAATAATTTTGACAGACCTCATCATGGAGCAACAAAAGCAGCTCTCCAGGGATTATGGGCAGTGCGGCTAGCACCACTAATGATAATGAACAGGCATTTCCAGCTAAGGCCGGCCCGGGAGGGAGGGAGGCAGAAAGAAAGGCTTGTCAGAGAAGTGGGGAGGTAAAAGACTGCTTCATCATTTGCTGTTGGAGCAAAGATGTGGTTTGAGACAGATCTCATGCTTCTGGAGTGACCCAAAGGGCTCTGCTGCCACCAGGACCATTTTCCAAAGGAATAAGGGAATGTGAGGCACAGGATGTGGTGCAGTGTATCAGATTGCTGCATCTCCTTCTGCCACGGTGGCAGCCATCCTCTGCAGAAAGACAGGTCTCCCCAGGACCCTGGAGGAAGGAGCATGCAGTTCTGGGTATGAAATCCTGGGGATGTGGGAGCAGTTCCCTCACAGATACTCAGGAATAACTCTTATGTGGTTCTTGTGCATTCAACAGACACATCAGACATGTCAATTACTGCCCATTTTACCCACAGACATTTCCACACCCAGCCATGCTCACCCACTGCTTGCACTGCCAGCAGGAAGCTTGCACCTCCCCAGAGCTTTTTCCCTGTTCTTCCTCCAGAGATGGCTCCTCAAAGCCCTGGTGTGTGCACCCATCTGGGAACATCCCAGACCTGTCCCTGACAGCCCCGTGCCAGGTCCATACCACCCCCCAGCTCCTGGTGAAGCACCAAACCTGTGACATCCAGGTCAGCACTGCATTGCTGGGTTCACTTGATTACCCACATTCCTCCTACCATGTCCCGCTGGATCAGCTTTGTCCCAGCGTCCTCTCCCTGGCTGTGATTCTGGAACCGTGGTCTCCTCCTGACTTTCCCAGTCAACTCTTCTGTAGCTGCCCTCCGAACCCCCTTTTCCTCATTCCCAGAGTAGGGTGAAGGAGCTGGTGACAGAACATCTCCTTCCTCCTACTGCACTCACACCCTTGCTAATCTGTTTTTATAGAACCAGGGCTGGAAGGGACCTTAAAGCTCATCCAGCCCCAACCCCTGCCACGGGCAGAGACACCTTCCACTAGAGCAGCTTGCTCCAAGCCCCTGTGTCCAACCTGGCCTTGAACACTGCCACGGATGGGGCAGCCACAGCTTCCCTGAGCAGAAATGAAGTTAAGATTAAAGCACCTGGTCCCCCTCCCACCATGGCTGGAGGAGCTTTGCTCCTTCCTCTCTTGGGCAGCTGCATGAGGAACAATGACAGGATCTCAGAGAACATACAGAAGTTGTCGACTCAGCCCTCTTCACCCCTCTGGTGGAAGATGGCTTCATCTATCACAGTCAGGCTTGGGAGGCAGTCAGCAGCCGAAGCTGGACTCAGCAACCCTGCAGTGTTCCTGTGGGGACTGGCCCTAAGCAGGCTGGAAAATCACCACCTCATTCCTGTGTGTGCTGTCACCTTTCTCCTGAGCTGACTTCTGCACGCACAGTCCTTTGTTGCATAACATGGGATAGAGAGGCGCTGTAATACACCCCAAAATGACACTTTGCCAGCTCCTTCAAAGGTGGGCAGCAGAAGAGATGTTACTGATGGCCACACAGACACCTTGCATTACATCCATGAATCCCATGACAGGAACATTATACTGCATGCACATAGTAACGAGTGGAAAGGGAGTATTCTGGGCACTACCTGTTTGTCCTCAAGCAGAGCGGGTCCAGCTACAAAGCACCACTTCCTTGGAGAACACCCAAGTCCACGCTCTTTTCTCACAGTAAAAAAGGCAGAAAACTGTTTTAGCTTGCTGTGAAATTCCCAGCCCTGTTCCAAAGCGCAGGAGGGCTGGAATTATTCAAAGAATAAGTCCCCAGTGTTTCTTCTCTTAACAAAATGAGGCCTTTTGTCTTCAGCTCCGCCTCAGAAATGGGTAAGTTGCAAGGATGAACCGCAGCCTGTTCAGCCTGTGCCAGAACCCTGGCATGGAAAACTTCAGCCCCAAAGGGTCAACTCTGGTGGAGGAGAGAGGAGCTGGGTGCAGAGCTGCTTCCAGTTTAAACCATGCTGCAATGTTCTGCTGGGTGGGAGCCAGCCCCAAGTGATGTTTTTGCCATGGATGGAGGGAAAATTCAAGCTTCCCATGAGATTTGCCTGACTGTGGATGCTGGATCCACTGAACAGCTTTGCTGCCGGCATTGTCCTGTTGCCTTGTGATGATCCCATGGAGGGAAATCTTTTCTGGGGAGCCAAGCCAGAGTCCAGTGGTGGAGGGCAGAAAGCCACAAGGGAAAGAACCTGAGCTCAGAGGTGAGCTGTGCTGACTCGTGGCACTTGGGGTAGATGCAGATCATCAGATGCATTTCCACCCCTCCAAAACACAGCAGGGGCATGGTGGGAATAGCAGCTTAACCCTCCCTGCTGGTACCCTCCCTCTGGACCACTAACAAACAGCCCCATTTCTCCCTCAGCAAAGCAGTGTGTCCTGTCTCATCCAGCGCAGCCCAGAGGCACCATCTCCCCTGAGGACAGTGTGCCTGATCCCACCATTGCTCCAGCTTAACCAGGAGCCAAGGCCCATGAAGCAGCAGTAAATGAGTGCCATGGGGCAGTGTCAGCAGGGTAGGCTGCTGTTAGCTCACAGCAGAGTGTGACAGCTATTGCTTCAGTCATGACAATGAAAATCAATACAACTGGAGCACCAAGAAACTGAGATTCATGCCTGGCAGAGCAGGGTAAATTAGGCACTGGATTGACATCCAGCTGGGAGAGGGCAGTGTTACTGGGAAGGATTTAACAGTGGAGAACTGGAGCCAGGGTTATCATTCCCTTGGCGAGGACTGGAGCCAGGGTTATCATTCCCTTGGCAAGCACTGGTGTCCCTTACCTAGGGAGGTCAGACAAGCTACAGCATCAGTTTCAGCAAGGTGACAGCATCCCCAAAGAGTGTGAACAGAACCTCAAGGGCTCTGCCATGCTTGTGCCACACTCGGCATGATGAGACCGAATTCCCTGCCCTGCAGCCGCAGAGCATCCTGCCTTGTAGCATTGCATCCATTCCAGGCTTTGCTCCTATGGAGCCCTGAGGTGCTGTGCTGGGAGGTCGGAAGAGGCTGGTCACGCTGCCAGGACTACTGCATGGATGACCTGTGAGCCAGCCCTGGTGAGAGCCTGGGCCCTGCTCACCAATAGGGAAGAAATTCTGAAGGTGAGATGAAAAATGAAGGGGAAATTATATGTCTTCACCCTCTGGGTGTTCCTAATGGGTGGAGAGGTCTCCCGTTTATAACCAAGAATCCAAACAGGAATACCTGGCTTGGCCCAGGCCATTTCTAATACTCCTGGGCAGCTGATGGCTATTTCATAGAATCAGAATCCCAGACTGGTTTGGGTTGGAAGGGATCTTAAAACTCATCCAGTTCCACCCCCTGCTACAGGCAGGGACACCTTCCACTAGTCATAGGTTAGCTTTACACACATAATCACTTGGCATACCTCAAGGAGGGGGGTACAGTGTTTGGGTGAGGAGCAATGACATCTTGGACCACCCGTGACCTTGCGGAGTTGGTCACTTTGGTACATCTGATTCAGGATGCTGATGGTGCGGAGCACCACGCTCCAGCACTGAGGGTGGTGTTACCTCTCCAGGAGCAGCACCCAGGACCTTGAGAAGTGGTCCTCTAAAATACCCACAATGTCTCCTGTGCAGTGCGGATGACAGCTCCTTGGGAAGAACTGCTATATAGGAGCCCAGACAAGGGAGAGAAGATGCTGCTGGATCAAGGAGCCTTGCTGTGGGACAGCCTTACTGCCTGATGCAATGAACCTCTGGCTCTGAGCTCTTTGGGGTGCACATACAGGCAGGAAGCTGTGCTGAAAGTGAAGGTTGTGAGGTTAGGCCTGTGGGAAGGAGGGTGTCCTTTATTCCAGGCAGTTTCCCTTCCGTGGTCATCATCATCAGTGGTCAGAAAACATCTCTCACATTTGTGACCGACCAGAATTGAGGCTATGCATGAAATGGGTTTCCATTTGCTGGAAATGCATTTGGTGATGTGGAAATGCTCTGCCTGGCTCTTTGGGGAGGGATTCAGTCACCCATGAGTGATGATGCCCACGGCTGTCTGAGACATCCACACAGGGCAAGCAGATGCGACACAGCGTTAGCAGGAAGACCAGTGCCTTTCGGGAATGATGACTGGAGGATCTCTGCTATTGTTGAACACTCAGAGCCTCAAAAGACATTAGCCATTCCTCTTGGGTTAAAGCATAACACAAGTGTTGGAAAACTGGCACTGAAATGAAGGAAGTAAAAATGGAGAAATCCAGGAAAGCTGGGATATAAAAAACCAGGAATTTTCTTCATGGTTTATTCTTAAACGGACACATTTTAATTCCAATGTGACACAAAGCGAGCTTCTGAGATCCCTCCTGAAACAAGAGTTCTGTCCTGCTCTGCCCTCCAAGACAGAAAAGTCCTACCCCCATCCAGTTTGGTGCCTGGTAAAGCCAGGAAAACCAAGTAGATCTCTGGGTGAACACTCTGGGGTGAAGCCTGGACAACCACTGCTGGGCAACCCAGCCAGGAACAGCTTCAATCCTGTGCAGCTGATGGGATTCGCATTGAAATCTTGGCGTTGCCAAAGAAGTTCTTTCAAATCCTGATTTCTTCTGTGTGTTTTTAAATGATTCTTTCAGAGTCAAACCAAACAGGAGCTAGAGCTTTTTCAACACAAGTGACCTTTATCAGGATTCTTTTTCCCCAGTAAGTGCTTGTGTATTTTAATGTCATTTTATTGTCTGTAGGATTTGGGAAGTATTTGGAGCGTGGGGGAGTGAGCAGAAATCCAATATTGACCCGAGGCTGGATTCCCTGCAGGGCTGGGATTTCTTTGCATGCTCCCAAAGCCTGTGCAGATTTCTTGCCTTATTTACCCAGGTGAGTCCACACAGGCTGATTTCATGAGCTTCTGCCTGTTGTAGAAGTGACTGATCCTCACCGAGGTCCTCAGAGCGCTGAGACCCAGATGAGCTCCCTGTCAAGAAGTGACACCTCGACCTTGGTCTTTCAAGCCATGTACGGCCCCTGCGTGACCTAGAGGGGTGGTTTCAATTGGGTTTGATGCTCAGTATGTGCAGGACTGCACACTCATGAGGAATCTCCTCGTTTTGCAGGGCTGCGGGCTTTTGCCTCCACAGCCACTTGCTGCTTAATGCACAGCCACACAGATGAAACATTGCAGTCCTCCTTGATCAATAACTGCATCCATAAATCACACTTGGGTTCTGTTTGATTTATCTACAGGCCCTTGCCCAAAGTCCCTCTCCAGGTTTCCTGCAGCCCCTTTAGGCACTGGAGCTGCTCTAAGGTCTCCCCTTCAGGAGCCTTCTCTTCTCCAGGCTGCCCCAGCCCAGCTCTCTCAGCCTGGCTCCAGAGCAGAGCTGCTCCAGCCCTCGCAGCATCTCCATGGCCTCCTCTGCAGACTTTAGCAGGTCCACAGCTGATTGCCCACTTGTGGAGCAAAATCACAGCACCAGCCACAGCCAAATAAGCCAAAAGAAAAAGCACATTATACAGCTGTTCACTGAGGGGAAATGGGGACTGGTAAGGACAACAGTCACTTCCCAGGCTGGGGAGGAGTTTGCCCATGTGGGTGCAGTGAACAGATGGGACTGTCCAAAGTAGACAAGGAAACCCTTGCAGTAGTGGGACCAGTGCCCAATGTCAGCCGTTCCCATCCTGCTGTCCCACTGAGACTGGAGTGGGTCCAAGGCACCTGGATCATGCTGCCAGCAGGAGATGAAAGGCAGAGAGTGTGTGAAACACTAGACACGAGGGATGGAGAGGAACCAAACATTAGAGAGCTCTAGCAGGAAGGGAAGCAGTAATCCCTTGGCTGCTTGACAGGGACCTGCCAATTTTGCAGCAACGCTTCCAGCCTGCAGAGCTGGATGGGACTGATCCAGATAACCATCTGAAAATTCCCATTTCTCTGCCTTTTGGCAAGAACATGGGATCAGACATCCTTCGCTGAGGAAGAATTGTTGCCTCCTCCTTGCAGGAGCATTGTGCAGGGAATTATGCTGTAGGGTAGAGCAGATGCTCCTTAAGGAGGAAATATTCGTGTATCCACCGCGGAGAATCTCCAGCAGGAGGAAGCTGAGGAGCCTCACTCAAGCACACTGCGATGGGGCAGGTCTCCGGTGCAGGAATATGGTGGCATTGGGGTTGAACACCCTCAAACTGGCTGAAATCCCATTCTGGAGAGTAGGTCCCACTGTCTCTGTCAGCTTTGGATACCAGTGGGACTTGTTAGCACAAACCCTGGAGCAGGGAAGTGAAGTCCTCGACACATCAGAGCTATCTGCATGAGGGGCAGCATTTCCTGCCCCGGTCCCCGTCATGAGGGGCTCAGAGGAGAGCATCATGGCTGTTGTCAGCCTGAGGTGCACCCGCACCACAGGACAAGCTGGCTCTGGTGGCTGCAGCCCCTGATGGATGCTGGCAACATCCTGAGGCGGGAGATCCCCGCTCCCCAGCACCGGCGGTGTGCTGGGAACACGGAGCCCTCTCTGCAGAAGCTTTAAGGGCACTTTCAAGCGTGCCTCAGTTTCCCCATTGGCATCTTGGGGTCTGGGGCCACACGAGCCCTTTGGCGCCGGTGCTGAGGCTCCTGCCGCGCTCAGGGCCACCCTCCCCGGGCCCCTGTCCCCAGCGGCCTCTCGCCCAAGGCGGGTACGGAGCCGGTGGGACGCGAGTGCCCGGTCGGCGCTGAACTCGCTTGAGGGGGAGCGGCAACGACTCTGCAGCCCCGGCAGGCGCCGGGCCGGGCTGTGCCGCTCCGCCTCGGCCTGTTCCGTTCCGGGCTGTGCCGGGCTGTGCCGCTCCGCCTCGGCCTGTTCCGTTCCGGGCTGTGCCGGGCTGTGCCGCTCCGCCTCGGCCTGTTCCGTTCCGGGCTATGCCGGGCCGCTCCGCCGGGGTCCGGCCCGTTGCGGTCTCTGCCGGGGGCCAGGCTCGGCGCCGCCCGGGCGGTGTGTCCCTGCCCCCTAGCGGTGACCACCGCTGCTCCGGGCCGGCCGCTGTCACACCCGCAACCACCCACTCCCATCTCGCTCCCACCGCTGTCACCCGATCCCATCCCGCTCCCATCCTGCTCCCACCCGATCCCATCTCGCTCCCACCTCTCTCATCCAATCTCATCCCGCTCCCATCCCTCTCCCACCACTCCCACCCGCTCCCATCCCGCTCCCACTGCTCTCACCTGCTCTCACCTGCTCCCACCCGATCCCATCCGGCTCCTACCACTCTCACTCGCTCCTACCCGCTCCCACTAGATCCCATCCCGCTCCCACCCGTTCCCATACCGCTCCCACCGCTCTCACTCGCTCCCACCCGCTGCCACTCGATCTCATTCCGCTCCCATCCCTGTCTTACCGTTCTCACCTCTCGCCCACTCCGCTCCCACGTCTCACACATCCGCTCCTACCACTCCCATCCCGCTCCCACTCTCATCACACGTCGCACCCATCCTACTCCCACTCGCTCCCAATCCCACACCCACCTGTCCCCATCCCTGTCCCATCATGCTCTCACCCGCCATCACCCTCTCATCCCACTCTCATCCTGCTCGCACCCTACTCTCAGCCTCTTCCAGCCCGCTCCCTCCCTGCTTCCCATCCTGCTTTCATCCCGCTCCTGCCCTGCTCCCATCCCTCTCCCAACACGCGGCCAGCCAGAGGGACTGCCCAGCTTTTCCCCGCGGTCCCAGCACAGCCTCTGCCTCTCCTCTCCTCCAGGCTTCCTCCAACAGGAAAACTGCCTATGCCTGCAGGGCCGCTTCCTCCAGCCGTGTGGGAGGCTGCGTCAGGGAGTGGGGGGGACAACCGGTGGTCCAGCAGTCCCTGGAGACCCCGGTGGGACAGTGGCACAGCACGGCTTGGTGCGGCAGCTGTGCTTGAGGCAGCTCATGGGTCATACGGCAGCTCAGTGGGAGGGAGAAAAGCCTGGTGGGCACTGGAGGAGGCAGGAGAGGAGAAGTAAGGAGAGAGAAGGGGATCTCAAAGCAGAGGTAGGTACCTTCGCCTGTCCAAAGTGCAGCCCTGTGCATCATAGAATTATAGTTAGGGTTGGAAAGGACCTTAAGATCATCCACTTCCAACCCCTCTGCCATGGGCAGGGACACCTCCCACTAAACCATGTCACCCAAGGCTCTGTCCAGCCTGGCCTTGAACACCACCAGGGATGGAGCAGTCACAGCTTCTCTGGGCAGCCCATTCCAGGATTTCCCCTTAGTGAAGCCATGCTGGCTGTCACCAAGCACCCTGTTGTTTTCCATGTGCCTTAGCATGCCTTCCAGGAGAATCTCCTCTGGTTTTCTTCACCCTTATGTTAGGTACAGACAGTGGATCCCAGACTCCCCGCTTTGGAGGTTGTGAGAACTATGCCCAGCCTCAATGGCTCACAGACACTTGCCAGTGTCAATTCCAAGAAGGAATTTCACCCCTGCCACAGAGGGCTGCAGCAGCTGTCTGGGGATAAGAGTGTCTTTCCCTCAGCCATGAAGGGAGTCCTGTAGGCCTGCTTCAACTTGATGTCCATCTGGATGAGCTGAAACCTCCATAGGCTCGTGCCCTAGCCCACAGTGTGCAGGCTCTTGCAGATGTGCCTGGGAATCAGTGACACTGCTGATGACTGCAGCTTTGCCAAGGGGCTCCCAGCTCTCCTACCGACCCACCTCCCCTACTCCTACCTCCTGAGCTAGTTCAGGTGCTCCTGTGCCCCCAGTTACTGCAGAGAATCAGGGCTGCGGCTGAGCAAAGCAGCCAGAGCTGTATTTCAAAGGCCTTTAGGTAGGGAGAATGTCCCTTTCTGGTCTGCTCTGCTCCTGTGAGTGTGCTGGAGAGCTTCTCTCTTTAGACCCATCTGTGGGTCATGCTGCAACCTCTCACTGGTGGCTTGGGCTCTGCAGCGTGAGCAACAGCAGAGAGAGAGTGAAAGCTTTTGGTTTGGTATCTGGATTGCTTTAATTTCTTCTGCTCCTGAGCTTGGCAGCAGAAATGACTTGTGGAGAAGAAAGGAAGATCCATTTGAGGCATCACACATGGAGCAGAGTTGCCATAGTGCCATGCACCTGAGCTGGGAACGTATTTCACTCACAGGCAGGACTGAGAGAGGAGCTCTGAGAAATAGTGGCTGAGCTTGGTTCTCAAAGAGGCCATATCTCAGGAATCCAGACTGTAGTTCTGCTCTTCAAACCTGTCTGCGGAAAGAGATGGGAATGGGTCAGGACAATAAGTTTCATTCAGGAACAAGTGCTTCCTGCGCTGAATATATTCCGCATAGAGCTAGTGTGCTGCCAGCATCTGTATGTGCCACAAAGCCTGGCTGTGAGTGGATGGGAAATGGAAGGAACATGAATATAGCGATGCTGTATACAGCCTTCCTGTAAGAAGAGGCATTTTTAAAGATAAATGGATCTGGTATGTTAAAATATACAGTGAAATCAAAGAGAAACCAGAAGGAGGTAGAAAATAGATCATAGAGATACGGAGAAACAGCTGGAGTAAATTAAGTTAGGTAATTGGAGCAGGATAAGGTAGGTGAGCAGCAAAGCTGGAAGGAGCTATTCTTAGCACAAGCATTTACTCATCAACAAATGCAAGCCTCCGTTTGGCTTGTGGGTGGCCTCTGAATGCTTTGCCATTTGGCTGAATGTGCCCGTGATTCAAAAGCCTCTGGTGATACTTGTAGGGAGCCGTTGGGCGATGCCTGGGAGGCTCCTGGGAGCTGGGGAAGCTGCACATAGCAGGATGCATCAAGTGCAAAGGGGGGAGTACAGCAATGCTGGCACCATGCTCAGGAGGATGTGAGAGCCCCATTGCTACTGGGAGCTGAGGTCTAAGGGTTTAACTTTGCTTAAGAGCCCAAAGGCCCAGGGCACTGGTTGTTTTTTCTTGTGTTTAGCTTCTGTTACACTTTCTCAGAGCTCTTGCGAGCTCCTGGCCTGTGATTCAGCATCATCACCCAGGTACAGTATCATAGAACCACAGAATCCCAGACTGGTTTGGGTTAAAAGGGACCTTAGAGCTCATCCAGTCCCAACCCCTGCCACGGGCAGGGACACCTTCCACTAGAGCAGCTTGCTCCAAGCCCCATCCAACCTGGCCTTGAACACTGCCAGGGATGGGGCAGCCACAGCTTCTCTGGGCACCCTGTGCCAGTGCCTCAGCACCCTCACAGGGAACAGCTTCTGCCTAAG
The DNA here is from genome assembly GCA_039720435.1 of Amazona ochrocephala. NCBI lineage: Eukaryota > Metazoa > Chordata > Aves > Psittaciformes > Psittacidae > Amazona > Amazona ochrocephala. The sequence goes on from CM077879.1 coordinate 83,893,960, forward strand.
AGCTCATCTGAGCCTCCCCTCTGGCAGGTTAAAGCCATTCTCCTTGTCCTGTCCCTACATCCCTTGTCCAAAGCCCCTCTCCAGGTTTCCTGCAGCCCCTTTAGGCACTGGAGCTGCTCTAAGGTCTCCCCTTCAGGAGCCTTCTCTTCTCCAGGCTGCCCCAGCCCAGCTCTCTCAGCCTGGCTCCAGAGCAGAGCTGCTCCAGCCCTCGCAGCATCTCTGTGGCCTCCTGTTCCTAAGGAACCCAGCTCTTCCTTCTGTCTGGTGTGGCTCTGGACTTGCCTCTATGGAAGTGCCTGTACTGCTCCAGAGCCAAGGCAGACAGAGCCTTCCCGTGAGCATTGCAGGAAGCCCACCACCAGCCCTGGGTGTCCCCCATGCATGAGAGCTCTGCTCTCCAGGGTGAGAAGGGTGCAGGTCGTGCTGAGGAAGCAGCGCTGGCTGTTCCTGCAGCTGCACCAAACTCCACTGCAGGCATGGGCCATTGGCTTGGGAAACACGAATCACAGAATGGTTCATGTTGGAAGGGACTTTAAAGCTCATCTAGTTTCAGCCCCATTGCCATCAGCTGCACATGCATAAAACCAGTGCCATTTCCATCTGGCATACCCCTCTACAATGCGGTGGCATCAACTTTTCCAAATGTTTCCCAGTGCTGTGAATGACCGCTGGATGTTCTATGCCAAGGAGCTCTTGGGCATTCATCCTGCACTATGGAGGCCCCAAGAGGTGGGTGACAGCTGATTTGCATCCCTGTTGTGCCTGTTGTTGCTGTGGATGCATATAAGGATCTGTTACCTGAGCACAAAGCATCCATTGGTTCTTAAATCCATCAGCTTCAGTCCTCCAAGAAAAGCCACAAACTCAGATGTAACAACCATATCGGCCAGTTGAGTCTCCTCCATTTGACATCAAATACCAACAACACAAATCATTGTAATGAAATAGCATGCTCCAGCCTCTCCTTATCCCTGAACTGTAGAAGAAAATCCCAGCAAACAATTTAGAGTAAATACCTTCATTAAACACTTAAGTGAAGCAGTTAGGATTACAGCATGTCTGTAAACAGGGGAACAAACACACTGATATCATCTGGTAACAGAACAAAGGAAGTGTCAAGGGGACAAATCTGTGTGTGCTTAAAAGGGAACTCTCTCATAAAGACATATAAATAGTATATTTATATTTATTTATATTTAGTATTTATAAACAGTAACAGGAAGGAGTCATATAAAGGTAGGTATAATAGGAAGGTATAACTATTGAGGCCTTCAGGCTGTGCAGGGTTTGCACTGATGATGCAGGGAGGGGAGAGTGTGGGGAGTTTCTGGGACAGAGCCCCGAGAGGCCACCACACATAGGGATGCAGGAGCAGGCAGTCAGTGGCCACCTCCAGCCAGCACCTCCCTGCCCCAAAGCTGCCTTGTCCCTGGGCAGGAGGGGATGCTCCCTGTGACCATCCTGCAAAGCACTTGGCACGATGGCTACATCCAACCCCTGACCAGTGGCACTGATTTGAGCATTCAGGATCCCCAAGAGGAAGGAGTCTGTGACTGCCTGGTAGCACAGAGAAGGCCAGAGCAGCCAGGTAGCTGTGAACTGTGCTGGGGACTGCTGACCAAGTGGATGAGCTTTAAGGTCCCTTCCAGCACAAACCAGTTGGGATTTATGACCTTTGTGGCTTAACACAACAGGGAAACTGGGCAGCAGCAAGGGTACACGCTCACAATTGCCCCTCTCCATGTGTCCCCCAGCCCACTCCTCTAGCCCATATGGATAGCAGCTGCGACACAAAGAGGTGGGGACAAGCTGCTGGCTTGCAACCTTGAGCAAATGAATTCTATAAACTAAATTACTACTTCTCATGTTCCCTGCAGAACCCCTGAAAAATTAATGCATCTCCTTAGATGCATTAATAGAGAAAAGCATAAATAGAGAAATTCAGGCAGAGAAAGAATGACCTCATGTGAGGCTGAGGCCTGGGGATAAAGGGTGGAGGAATAAATGTATCCTGGGACTTTCAAGCAGGACTTTAAAGATGTATAGTTTGTTTGTTTTGCTGGAGAAAAATGAGGATAAGGAGACCATCATTATCCTGGAGCTAGAAAAAACAGAAAAGACCTATTTGTTGTGCATCATGAACACTCTGGCTGGTTACTTTGGGGGCAGGAAGGGAGATTCGTGCTTGCTCTTCCGACAAGAAAAGAAACACGCTGCTTGTGCTGATTGCATTTTGTCCCGTGAACTCTTCGCACAGTTGATCACTCCATCACTGTTCCAATAGGTCTTGTGTTTTATAGCATTTATAGAATCATAGATTAGTTTGTGTTGGAAAGGACCTTAAAGCTCATCCAGTTCCAACCCCTGCCACAGGCAGGGACACCTTCCACTAGAGCAGCTTGCTCCAAGCCCCTGAGTCCAACCTGGCCTTGAACGCTACCAGGGAAGGAGCATTTACCACTTCTTTGGTACTAAGCTCTGCTTGTTAAAAACACGATGAGTGGGCAGTGACCATCAGCACGTCTCATCCCCCTTTAGGAGGAGTAAAGTGCTCCAGAGAGAGGATTTGTCAGAAGAGGTCATAGTTTTTATTACTGCAACTGAGAGACTGGAAAGAAATGGTCAAGCCTTCAGATGAGCAAGGCTTTTAGCTGATCAGTGCTGTGACACAGGGTTTGGCAGGCCTGGGAGAGAAGAGCACTGAAATCCAAGGTGCAAAGGTGCACTCGCAAGATTCATCTCCGAACATCATGTCTAATGGCCTGTTCTCCCCATCCCCTTGTCTGGTCGCATTAAGAAGAACTAACAGTCTAAGGAAATTCTCATTCAAAGAGCTTAATTAAGGAGGTGTGAGGGTTGTGAGCACCTGGAAATCGTCTTCTATGTGCAGGTCTGGTTTTCAATTAACAGGAGCTGAAAGAGAGGGGTGCAGGGACATCAGAGAGCACAGAAGAAGGTGGCTGCACTGTGGGACACAGCCCAGAGTCACTGTGGGACACAGCCCAGAGTCACTGTGCTGAAACCGAGCTTGGTTGGAAAGCGCTGGGGGCACCTAGGTGACTCTGGGGTGAAGATCTCCAGCTCCCTGGGGTAGGAGTCCCAACATGGTTCTTAGGTAGCTGCTGCCCCTTTCACAACTGGTACATGGATGTCCCTTTGTGTCACAGGAGGAAAGGACACTCACACCACAGAAAGTCCGCAAGCCTTCTAACCATGCTCAGCCTGCCTCTCCAGTGTGAAATCCCCCGGCAGTAAGGACTGGCACATCAGAGCCCAACAAACAAGCCTGGGATGTAGATCATAGAATCATAGAATCAGTGAGGTTGGAAAAGACCTTCAAGCTCATCCAGTCGAACCATTCCCAGCACTGCCAAGGCCACCACCAACCCCTGGCACTGATGGCCTCCTCTACACGGTGTGTGAACACTTGCAGGGATGGTGACTCCAGCACTGCCCTGGGCAGCCTGTTCCAGTGTGTAGAGAACACAGAGCTGCAGCTCTTAGGGAAAGAGAAGGGAAGCAGCAATACACAGTTCCTCGCATGCCTCCAGGCTTCAGGCAGGACAGGAGCTTCATTTGCCTGTCCAATAGCCCTGGGGTATTATTCTGACATGGATTTGTCTGACAGTCCTTTAAACCCATCCATATTTCTTGTGGCAATGAGTTCCCCACCTGCACCATGTTCAGTATATGCTCCTATTTGGAGCCTGCCTGGCTTGGCACTGCAGAGCAAAGCTTAGGACACCTCTGAAAATCCCAGTGCAAAGCTCCCACTTTTCTCCTAATAGATGAGATTTGTGCCAGCTGCTGAATCACCATGGGAATGGGGAGGTGAGGAATGTCTGTGTGCTGCCATTGGAGGACCAGGGGTGGTATTTCACCCATAACGGTCAGCAGGTCCAGTCCAGAACATCAGCTGGGGCCTGAGCAGGTCCGACGCATCCACATCAGTGCATCCCAAATTACAAGCTATGAAATCTGAAGTCTTTCCAATTAGAAATAAAAATACTAACAGGGTGCCCAGAGACTTGATCCAAAGGCTGATGAAGGACCACACGCTTCAGAGGACTGCTCATGGTGGGAAATGTCTGATACAAAGACCTTTCCTCCAAGCCCCTCAAGAAGCTCCTTCAGTGTCTGCTGCCAGGGCTCACCAGTGATCACAGCACTCAGAGGCAGGACCTGCTGTCCTGGCTCAGCACTGCCTGATGCTGCCCACTGCCCCTGTCCCCAGTCAGTACCTGCTCACCTGCTGCCTCTACTGGACACGTGTCAATAGGTCATCATAGAATAGAATCCCAGATTGGTTTGGGTTGAAGGGACCTTAAAGCTCATCCAGCTCCAACCCCTGCCACGGGCAGGGACACCTTCCAGTAGAGCAGCTTGCTCCAAGCCTCTGTGTCCAACCTGGCCTTGAACACTGCCAGGGATGGGGCAGCCACAGCTTCTCTGGGCACCCTGTGCCAGCGCCTCAGCACCCTCACAGGGAAGAGCTTCTGCCTAAGAGCTCATCTCAGTCTCCCCTCTGGCAGGTTAAAGCCATTGCCCTTGTCCTGTCCCTACAGGCCCTTGTCCAAAGCCCCTCTCCAGGTTTCTTGTAGGACCCTCCATCTTCCTCCTTGGCTGTGGTCACGCTCCTGCCGTGGGACTGCTGCATCACAGGGAGCCAAAAGCATTTTTCCTTACCTACAAATTCTCACTGTCCTTTTGACTACCTTTTCCTACCATTTTTGACTATCACCAACCCCGCTTTGCAGCTGCAAAGACTCAACAGAGCTCCTCTGACTTCCACGTCAGCTCTCCTGGTTTATATCAGCTCTATTTTCAATCACCATTTTTCCTACCTCTACTCACAGATGAGTGTCTCTGGGAGAAACCTGGAGTGTGGTACCAGGTGGGGTGTCACTGGTGAGGCAAGCAAAGCTCCCATAAACCCCTGATTCCCACATCCTCCTCCCACTGTGTTTAGGAAACATCAAAATGCTTTGGGAAGTTTCTGCTGCTGCTCAGAACTCAGATCTCTCCCTCACAGACAGAAAAGGGCTTCTTTGTTGCTAAAAACAGGCCTGGGAAGACATCTTGACCCCTTTGCTGTAGAACATGCCTCTCAAGCCCTCCAGAGGAGAGCGGGGGTTTCTTTGGTGGTTTCATATCCATCAGGTTCATGCACACAGGGGTGTTGAGCCTGGAGTCCTGTCACAATCCAGCACAGGGAATTACAGTTCTGCCAAGCTGAATTTCTCTCCCACTGTCAATTAAATGTGTTGGGTTTTGCTTCCTGTCCTCAGCAAAGTGAAGGTGTCCCAAGCACTCTGTGCTCCTTGTCACACACTGCTCTCCTTCCCAGAGCCAGCCATGTTTGGTGAGACACAGAATGATCTCCACTGATCCCAGGGATGTGATGCTCCATGGTCCTCCAGCAGAAAGCTGCTAGAGGGGCAAAGGATCATTATAGGATGAAGGCTGCGGAGCTGTAACCCTTATGTTCCCCAAGATAAAATTCAGCCCCAGCTACCTGGAAACATCATCCTGAGCACATCACTGTGAGCCACAAACAGAGTGGCCAAAACTCCTTAGTATGGGTTTCTGGTTTCATGCTCAGTGACACTCACTGGCAATAACAGGGAAGGGGATGATAGTGCTGAAGGGATAAAAAGAGGAGAGGAAAGGGAGAGGAGAATGGACAAACACTTCACCCAAAAGCAAATTCCTCTGGCCCCACTGCCTGGATGGTGCCTGAACAAAGGCGAGAGGCAGAGCGATCCACATAGCATCCCACAGGAGGTCATTGGTGCAGTGTGGAGAAGAATCCACTTCTGAATGCTTTTTCTGTATTCTCAGAGGCTTTGTCACACTGAGGCTGTTGACACGCTGTTAAACATCCATGAAGAGACAGGAATGCTACTGGCTAATAGGTGACCTCCAGCCACCCCACACCCACTCCCCCATATGTCACACAGAACCTGAAAGCAGCATCTCCATCCTCCTAAGACAGGAGCTGAAACAGTCAAGACTATGGGCTCTCCTCAAATGAAGCAGAGAGAAGTGTGCAGAAGCCAGGCTCTGTGAAGAGCCACCATGGCTGGAGCTGTGGGAGTGCAGCGTCTGCTGCCCACAGAGGCTTTGGCATTTGCAAAGGCTTCCCCTCCAGCCAAGTGGGTGAATTCACAGCCAGGAATGGAGCCAGGTCTGGAGCCAGACCTGCATCTCCTCTGCTTGCTGAAGATGCTGCTTCAGGGATGCAGCCCCTGGAGCAGGGACTTGAAGCTGCTTGTTGTTCCTGGTATTCCTCATGCTGCCAGGAAGTAACTAACCCTCTCCTGACCCAGGGGCCAGCACTCCCCATGCTGGGCTCCGGGCCCCTGGCTCCTCCTGTGCCTCTATGGAAGTGCCTGTAGGCTTCATTTTCTTCTCTGTTGCCTGCAGGCAGCCATTCACACGGGCACAGAGTCCCACTCTGTCACTAACTGCTGACTTCATAGCACAGGGATCCATGTGGTGTACATAAGGAGCTCACTGTCTGCCTTTACATCACTATTGAAACCACAGGGGGATGGATCAGAGACCAGGCTGCAAATTCACATCTGGGATAAACCAAGGCTATTTTCTAGGAGAAAAAATGCTCCAAGGACCTTTTGTTCAGAGGCAGCTCCCCTTTTGCTGCAGGCCAGAGGAGTTCAGTCCAGCTCCATGCTACTACCCACAGCATGGGGTATGGAGGACAGGCAGCTCCTGCTGGCTCTTGCCTTCCCCAGGCATGGAAGCTACAGGGCAAGGGATGTTTCAGTGTTCCAGAATTGTTCTGAATTGAACATTTTCTTTCAATTTTCAAAAGAAAATTGAACATTTTCTCTTGTAATTATAGCAATATAGAAAAAAAAAAAGTAAATGGGAATTTTAATAACAGTATAACAGTAACCAGATCTAATCTCTAACCTTTGGAAACAGAAAGAAGCCGCATTATCTGCGAGGAAGCACAACCTCTCCCCAGCAGTGATGGGAATTTGTGGGAGTTAAATGAACTGAGGCAGAGCTCCCCTCTTGCTCACTGAACGTAAGAGAAACAGATTGAGGATTATTGCAAAGGGAAAAGTTCCAAAGTCCAAGTGAGTTCACCAACCACTTCCCATGTGCAGGCACACGCAGGGGGGGAGCAGCCCCTGTGTCACACTGAGACACAAGGAGAAGCGGCACACAGATCCCATAGCAGGGCTTTGCACTCTGAACCAGAGAGCTGCTGCTGTTATAATTTCTCAGTGTCTCAGGATGAGTCCTGCTACATACAACACTGCAAAAACAAAGCTTACCAGAGCCTGGGTTTCTTGGCCCTGATATGTGGATGTCACCCGGTCTCACAGCTACATCTCCTTTGCACATTATGGTCTGCTTATTGTGCTGCAAAGATGAGATGTGCCCATGGATTCCTCAGAGCAATGGACTTTTGTAAATAAGATGCAAACATGGCTTTGGTATCCTGGTGATGTCCCTCTGCCTCTTCAGGGTTCCTGCGCTTGCACGGCTTTTGTATCCAGCTGGACTTTTGACAAGGGATGTAAGGACAGGACAAGGGGAATGGCTTTAACCTGCCAGAGGGGAGACTGAGATGAGCTCTTAGGCAGACGCTCTTCTCTGTGAGTGTGCTGAGGCGCTGGCACAGGGTGCCCAGAGAAGCTGTGGCTGCCCCATCCCTGGCAATGCTCAGGCCAGGTTGGACACAGGGGCTTGGAGCAAGCGAGCAGTGGAAGGTGTCTATTTTCTATGACCAGTTTCTTTCCATCAGGTTTCTGTCTCTCTACCCTCTCTTCTAGCACTGGCCAGGTGTGTCCAGAGGACTAACCTAAGCCCAAGCTCATCCTCTCAGTAATGGTGCAGCTCTGAATGATGCTCACTAAATCTGTGCACCCTATGGTGAGTTGCCACAGCTGCACAGCCACGTTACAGTGAAATACAGCTTGGCAAATAATGCCCTTGAACCACGTGAGTATACCTGCAAACACTGGCTTGGTGCAGGTCTTGGAGTTGTCCTCATTTCTACAGGCACACCTCCTGCAAAACGTGCTGGGAGAGAAAAGGGAATGTCAAATAAAACCCTCGTCAGCATGCACTGCACATCCCACCCTGTGCAATCAGCGAATCCAGTTTTCCTTTCATTCCCAGCCCTTCCCAGACACCACTGCCGGTGGAATTAACCCTGTTTTCTGATGCTCACAGGACTCTCAGTCCCTGCACAGGCGGGACGATGCCTGCCCTCTCCTGGGCTGATCTGAGAGCTGCTGCGCTGGCTGCCCGCAGCAGCAATTGCACGGTTCAATGGCGCTTTTGGCCGGTGAGAAGAGGGGAGTGGCAGCAGCACAGGGGTTTAAGGAACAGAGTTCCATAGGGATGCAGTGAAGGCAGCTTGCCCAAGCAGCAGTGCCTGCCCTCAGCACTGCAGCCTGTTCCTCCCACTGCCTCCTGCTCGGCAGTATGGAATTGCTCATATACATGGCAAAGATGACCCAGACCTGCCATGCAGCCCTTCCACCCCTCATCCTTTGCTAAATTCTGCAAGCCTGGGGCTCACCTTGCTTTGGTTTCCCTCTCAAACATGAAAACAGCCACATTTCAGAGCGCTCTGAGCTCTGTTCAAAGGGCTTTTGAGTCTTCCCATCTTCCAGTCATTCACCTGGCCCAGGAATGACTGGGAATAACTGGCTCATCCCTGGGGATTTTAGAAAAGGTGTAAAAGTCATTGTAAAGAGGAACAGAGGCACTTGCAGAGACAGGGGGCAGGATGTGTCACAGCATCTGAAAGCACTGTCATCCCTGAAAACTCATTTGCCTTATGCAGAAATCTGCCCTGCTGACAAAAGGCCTGTCTGCCTCTTGTCAGGTCACTGTGTGAGCTCTTGCGCTGCTCAATCACAGGTAAAGATTCACAGGCAGTATCCCTCTGGGCCAGGTCTTCCCATAGGATCTGTTATTGCCACCTCTCAATGCGCCCCACAGTGCTTCCTCACCTGAGCTGCTTCACCCACTGAGAGGAAGAGGAAGGTTTGTGGTCACGCTCCTCTTTGCTTCTGGTTCATGCTGGTGCTCTGAGAGCAGGGTACAAGGAGAAGCTGTTGTGGCACACATATGATAGTGCCTCCCCACAGGTGTGGTGGCATGGCTATTCCTTAGGCTGAGCAGCAGGGCAGGAAGGTGGCCATGGATTATTCTTCCCAGCTAGCCTGGAGACTGAAAATCATGGAAATATGAAGATCATGGCCAAAGACCATGGAAATGGAAGTCCCCCTACAAAGAGCACAGTTACTGTTAAGGCAGAAAAAGTCTCCGTAGGTCCTGAGGTTTGGAGGCATCTCAGCTTCTGCTCCTCCCATGGTCCCATTACAGTTACTCCCTTCAGAGAGGGTAATACCTGCCAGGGAAGGTACAATATTACAGCCCATATGAAAGCTGGGTCATATCACACCACCAGCAGTTTGGGGACAGAGGGAACTCACCAAGGCAGAGTGTTCATTAATGGTGAAGAACCAAGCAGGGGCTGTCTCCAGCAGGGAGCCAAAAGTGGATGATGGATGCCCACATCTAAAGCAGACAGATCAAAGGTCCTTCAGCTTTCCCAGTGTGTGCTGCCTCCAGGAATGGCTCCAGGGAAGCTCCAGTGGTTTGGATACAGCTGCTTTCCCTTAACACCATATTTCAGCTCTCCACTTGTGAGCTGGACAGCAGGAATTGCCTGTCGCTACAGCACAGGGAATGAGAGATGATCCTTCAGCACAAGTCCCACTGCCGCAGCCACAGAACTGATGGAGTCCGGGCCAATATTCCTGCCCTGCTCCTCCTGTGGGCTCTGACTCAGCCATAGGGCTCAGCAGGATGGGAACAGCCCCAGCAGACACCATCCATGTGACACCCACTGTAACTGCCTCACACTTTGTTTTTTACCCAGGACTTGAGTTTCTCCTTAAAGAGCAAATCCATACAGCACAGCCTCCCCCTGTCTCTGTGTGCTGACTGCAAAGCAAGCCTGATAGTCTAGGCATAAAACACAGGAATCCAATTGTTTTGACAAGCTGCAGGCTTCATTTTAGCATCCTTCTAGTCCCACATTACCTCCATCCTGGCCTACTTCTGAACAGGTCTGTTTTCTCTCCTGCCCCATCCTTCCCTGTAGGATCTCACGCTGTGCCCATCATGATGGCTTCTGTGCATCCTTCAGCCGTACGTAAGCAGAGTCTCTGTCCCCTTTTCTGAAGCACTTGTACAGTTCAGAACTGCATTTGGTACATTCTGTTTTTGTCTTCTGTGTCTATGTTAATGAGAACCCTGGAGCAGTAGCAGAGGGCAATGATCTTTCACTGCTGGGAGGTGGCCACTCTGGGTACCTGTCTGTCCATGTCATCTGCTGAGAGGGAAGAAAGACTCCTCACCCATCAGAAGTGACAGAAGATCTGAGCTGTGACCTCTGCAGTATTAAAACTAAAGCAAGCAGAGAATGCTGTGGCAACTCTAACTTAATGAAGGTGCTCCAAGCCCTGCCAAACCTGGCCTTGAACACTGCCACGGATGGGGCAGCCACAGCTTCTCTGGGCACCCTGTGCCAGCGCCTCAGCACCCTCACAGGGAAGAGCTTCTGCCTAAGATCTAAGTCTAAATCTTTTGGAGAAGAGAAAAATGCCCGTTCACATCTCCTCAAGGTTGTCTGAGCCTGGGTTGTCCTTGGTGGCCTGGGTGAAGTGGGTATGGAGACAGGGCTCATTGAGTTACAGAGCCAGGAGGCCATCTCAGCAGAGGAAGCTATCTGAGTGCCTCATCAAACTGCCGGCTTTGCAAGCAGACCTGTGATCTTCAACACCAATGCTAATATCTCTCATTTCGTGTTATCATCTGCAGCCCGTCTGTGGCTAGGTAATGACTGTGCAAGGTGTTGGAGGCATGCAATCTGGTTCCTTCCATCTGCTTCTCTGCTGACTTGGACAGTTTCTCCTGGCTCAGACTGGTTCATGATTAAGTGCCTTGAGTGGTAGGACAATGTGAATGGAAGAGTGACTGCTGGGTTTGCCAGGTTCCATGGGAAAGCCAGAGCTGTTGGACACTGATGGAGTGGTGCCTGGATAGGGGCTGGGAAGAGAAGAAATCTGGCCTTGTGTTAGTGAGACAGGTTGGTACCATAGTGGTAATGGAAAGAACAACAGTGACAGTAATGATATGTAAAAGAAAAGCTCTCACAAGTTTCCCTTCTATGCACATATAGCAAGATAAAGGAAACTAACAGCCAGTATCCAATACTGATCCTGCATCAAGCCCCTGCATCAGTCACATGCTGCATTTAACCAGCATATTGTCCTTCATGGACTGAGAGAGACTCAACCCATTGCAAAGTCCCAGTTTCCAGTGACAAAGGTGGGAAGCCAAAGCAGTTTAAAATGTCTTTCTCAAACTGGTGGCCAGCCCTGGCGTCACCACTGCCCAGTTAGATAGCAGCAAAGGAGAAGCCCATGCTGAGCTCCCTGTATTCCCTGCTCTCTGTCTGGATCCCCAGGGGATGACACACAACTGCAGTGAGTAGTTGGAGGGTTTCCCTTGTGCTGGATTTTCTGTTCCTAACAAGAAGGCATCACAAGAGTCACAAAGTGCAGGGACACAATCAGGTGAAGCAAGTCTTCTTGGGTGAAGCAAGTCTCTATCAGCTAAGGAGGGACCACACAAGAAATCAGCCTAGAGCTGGCTTTCTACATGCAGATCTTCTTCCGTGCATGAAGGAAGGAGCACGAAGGGGTACTCTGGCACCCCCACACCAGTTTTTCCTGTGTAAGTGTATTTTAGAGCAGTTCAAATCAGGAGGAAAGGGAAAAGCAGCATAAAATGGATGTGTGAGCTGTGCAGACATCAGCACTGTCCCCCGACACACCACAGAGCATCCCTGAGGAACTTTATGGGTCTGGCTGTTCAGTTTTGTGTCATAGCTTCTTCCACCAGAAGGCACTGAACTTCTGTCCATCCACCCCACCACAGGACCTTGGGGTTTGCAGAGGTGCAGTGGTAAAAGCACTTTCTGAAGCCTTCTCTGTAAGCAGACCTGGACAAAATAACAAGGAATCAATCATCTGCTGGTGAAGTTTCTTTGTCTTCCATTTACAGATGGTCCACACAGACATTTCCATCCTCTTCCTCCTCCTCTCCCCCTTACTGTGAATGGGCTGAGGCTCAAGTGCTGAGAATGCCCCAAAGACACACACACACATCACTGCTGTAGGACATCACGAGCCTGTGACATTCACTGCCACAGTGGCTGGATGGATAGGAAGAGTGAGAAAGAAACAAGATGTTCCTATGAGTAAAGATAATCACAGTTCCTCAAAGTATACAAAGCCACATAAACCACAGAATTCTCTCAGGCACTGGAGAATAAACCAGCCACTAAAAGCTGATGAAATGTTCCTTTTCTGAACTAGGTTCTTGTCCCTGCCTTTGAAGCAGCTGCTCAGGAAGCTGTGTAAGAAGCTGCTCACATCTGGCACTGCCCCGTTGCTGTGTGCAAGTGCCCTGACGTCCCAGGGCTTGTCACTGCGTGGTTTCCCCTCGCATTGCCCTCTCTGGTTTCAATTCCCTGTCTCTCTTGCACCAGGGAGTAAGCAGCCTCCTGTTTGTGACAACCTCAGAATCCATCCTGTACCTGCACCACATTCATAAGCAAGCACACAGCTAGTCAAGCAGGAAGGGATGTAGCTTCACAGAAATAATCCCCCAAACTATTATTAGCTTTTTGTAGCTACATTAATTTTAGAAGAAAAATTAGGTCCAAAGTGCTGTGCTCATTTTAATGAAGATTCGCGGTCACAGTTTAATCCCCGGAGCTCTGGAGCACATCAGACTCATTACAAACTCCTCACAAAGTCACGAGAGTCCCACGAGCGGTGCCGGGGAAAAGGGGCTAAAGGGGAATGCTCCCGAGCACGAATTCGATGAAAGCCAAGCTCCTGAACCTGCACTTCCCTTCGCTGCCAGCAGCCGCGGCGCTTCCAGAGAGATAAAAGCTCCCAGCACAGACGATAAACAAGAGAACAGCTCTGAAGCAGGCACGCTGCTAAAAACAACCTGGGGAGGATGGGGCTTGAGATGAAAGAGGAAGGGTTGGAGGTGCTGTAGTGATTTCAGGAGGCACGGAGCCTGGGAGCGGAGCTGGAACCAGCGCGGCCGTTCCGAGCACCCTGAGGTGTGGAGCACAGTTACAGCATCCCGGCTGTGTCCGCTCCTGCTGCAGCCAGCAGCGCACTGCAAGCCCCAGAAGTCCCAGGAGTCTCGCGCTGCTCCTTGGTGACTGTCTCCTTTCCACATCTGCTTTAGCTCTTTCCATCCCCTCGTTTTGTCTCTGGGCATTATACAGGAGATCCATGGAGACTTTGTCCTCCTTTAGAATACTTCTTGGTGTTGATAAGTTGAGCAGGAGGAGGCGAAGGCATCTGGGTGTTTCCTCACTACCCTCATCTGATGCAGCCATAGCAGTATCACAGGGGCATGTGGAGCCCAAGGCTCAGCCGGTGCTGGAGGCTGTGCAGATGCACTAGACAAAGACATATCTCAAACTTCAGATATTCTGTGGGGCAGAGTACGTAACACTTGGTGCTGTTCTCCAGGTAGTGTTTTCCTCGGCATTTTCTGGGCCCTTGTAACATCTGGCATAAAGACAGAGGAGTTTATGTCTAAAGAACTACAGATCTTGTCCCTGCGGATTGTCTCTATCAGCAGGGAGCTTTCCCCATGTGGGAGAGCATGCTGGGTTCTCTCTAGCAATAGCCCCCCTCTGCAGAGACCTCACCTCCTGTGTAAGAGTGCAGGGAACAACCAGATTACATCCTGATGACTCCTACATTTTTCCTTGGAGAAGCAAGGGCAGTGTTTCAAGGCAGCTCAGGGCTGAAGATGCTTGCTGTAGTGATTTTGATGAAGCCATACCGGAAAGCTGGAAGGCCCATGTTTGAAGATGGCCTCGCAGCATCAGCCAGATCTGCTTTACAACCTTTGACACAAGGTTTTGGAGGACACTTGTAAGGGCAGCCTAGTCCCCAAAGTGAGGGATGTTGAGCTGGGCTCACAGTAGTCAGGACTCAAAAGGGTGCATGGATTAAACCAGCTGAAACCCTCATCTCTGTGGTCTCATGCCACATTGGTCTCAGGCTGCTTTCTTTTGCCTCATGTTTGAGTTTGGGGCCAGGGGAGGCTGAGGAACCCATGGTGTTGATTTACCAGTAAGACCTGGGCACATCCTTAAACCCAGACTCCTACAGTCTCCTAGGGCCACTGCAGGGAGGGTCTTGAGGAACGAAGCCATTGTCTGGTTTCCCATGCGTCCTTCACCATCAGAGCAGCTTTAGAAGACAGGGCTGCAGCTTCCTTTGACAGCCTCACAGACCGCGAGGTCTCCCAGGAGAATTACAGGATGCCCCAGCCACGAGCTGTGGGCATTCAGACCGAGGAAGCTTGAGGAGATGATTCACAGGGTGTGAGGTACAGGGAAGGGATTTCTCAGGGCTGCTTCCCTCTTTCCCTCCACTGCTCTTTTCCCCTTTCAGCACCCTCCCACTCTCGGAAAGCTGCCTGCCTATAGCTACAGGGCATCACTTCAGTTCCTGCCTCTTTGCTGTGATTCCTCCCTGTCCTCTGTGTCCTTACAGCTGGCAACACTGCATGTCTCCAGGAAATGTTTGCAAAGGCTTTAGTTTGGTTTGCAATGGGACACAGGGGAAGCACCAGGACTTTGAGGAAATTCTAGCACAGGGGCCCAGTGGCTCAGTGAAACCTTCTGCGCTCATTGCTTGCTCAAAACTGCCTTCAAGAAGCATGTGGTGGCTGTGCCTGGGCCACGGAGTATGCTCAGGGCATTGTCAGCCCATTCCTGCAGCACCCCAGAGCTAACCTGGAGAGGAACCAAAGTGAAGAGGTGGGGATTGTATTGGGGTGGGGGATGCCTTGTCCTACACGCCAAGCACAATAGCTGAGCCCTTGCAGCAGGGACCTGGGGTGCAGTTGGACTCAGTGCACCTTCCCAGGGAGGCCCCATTGACCCTGGGAAAGCTTATGTATCTCTGTGGTCCCTGTCCCTTGTGTGCATTCATATGGCCTGCTCACATGCATCCATAAGGATCATGAGCTTGTTCAGCCCGAAGAAGAAAAGGCTCCTTAAGGGAAGACCTTAGAGCAGCTCCAGTGCCTAAAGGGGCTCCAGGAAATCGGGAGAGGGGCTTTGGACAAGGGCTGTAGGGACAGGCAAAGGGGAATGGCTTTAACCTGCCAGAGGGGAGACTGAGATGAGCTCTTAGGCAGAAGCTGTTCCCTGTGAGGGTGCTGAGGTGCTGGCACAGAGTGCCCAGAGAAGCTGTGGCTGCCCCATCCCTGGCAGTATTCAAGGCAGGGTTGGACACAGGGGCTTGGAGCAAGCTGCTCTAGTGGAAGGTGTCCCTGCCCGTGGCAGGGGTTGGAGCTGGAGGAGCTTTAAGGTCCTTTCAACCCAAACAAGTCTGGGATTCTATGATCATGCCTTCCCCAAGATGTGACAGGGAGCACACCACTGCTTATGTCCAGAGGGTCCCTAATGCTCATACACATTTGTAGGGTCTATGTAGCCCTCAAATACCCACAGGGACCATATTCCCTGCACACATCAATCCAGAAACTCATGCACTTACAGGAACAATGCCAAGTGCACACACTATTAGGGACCACATCCCCTGCCTGTCCCTGTAGGGACCATCTCCCTATAGATACGTGTGAGGACCATATAGTGCACACACTCCTATAGGTACTACACCCCTGCCCTCTCTTGTGGGGACTGTAACTCCACACACCACACCTTGCTCCCACAAGCAGGGAGCTCCCCTGCACGGGCCTATAGGGACCCTGCCCACTCTCACCCTTGCAAGAACCCTTCACCTACGCACCCCAATAGGGACTCCTCCCCTGCAAGGACCCTTCCCACGCTCATCGCTATAGCGACCCTTCTCCTGCAAGGACCGTTCCTACGCACACCCCCACAGGACCCTTCCCTCGCCCTCCGCCGGCCCCATCCGCAGCAGCCCCCAGCAGGCGGTGCCGGTGCCCCGGGCTCTGTGTTACGGGGCGGGGGGTGCCGGTCGCCGCGGTCCCCCCGCGCGCCGCCGCGGTCCCGGTGCTGTCGGGGGCGGTCCCGCCGGCGGTGGGCGGCGCTTCCCCGAGCTGCCGGTGCCCGGCCCCCGCGAGGAGCGCGGAGCCCGCCGGCCCCGCCGCAGTCCCGCTCCGGCGTGGTAAGGCCGAGTGCGGGCGGGGCCGGGCCGGGGGTGCCGGAGCACGGCGCGTTCTCACCCTCTCCCCGTCTCTCGCAGCCCCTCGCCGGAGCAGCCGCTCACCGGGTACCGGGACCCCGCCGCCTCCAGCCCCGCTCCGCCGGCATGAAGCGCCCGGCGCCGGGCAGCCGCCGCTGAGGAGCAGCGGGACACCCCCCCCTCCCCTCCTTACCCTACAACTACCACCCTCCCCGCCGCACCCCCTCAACAGCCACCAGCTCCATGGGGCAGCGCCACTGCCGCTGAGCCCCGCGCCGCCCGCCCGCCTCGCCCCGCCATGGGGCCGCGGCACCTGCTGCTGCCGCTGCTCCTGCTGCTGTCCCTGCAGCTCCTGGCCCTGCTGCTGGCCGCGCAGGCGGCCGGCCCCCCCCGCGCCAAGGGCAACCGGACCCAGGGGGCGGCGGCGCCGCGGCGGACCCCGAAGCCGGGCAAGGAGCTGCTGAACCAGACGCTAGCGGGTCCCGGGGCTGCGGCCCCGACGGCGCTGCCCGGCCGCGGCAAGGGCGCGGGGAGCGGCAGGACGCCCTCCGGCGGCGGGGGAGGCGGCGGGGGCTCGGCCCCGGCGTACGAGACGTGCTGGGGGTACTACGACGTGAGCGGGCAGTGGGACAAGGAGTTCGAGTGCAACAACAGCCTCACGGGCTTCCGCTACTGCTGCGGCACCTGCTTCTACCGCTTCTGCTGCAACAAGCGCGCCGAGAAGCTCGACCAGAGCCTGTGCCGCAACTACAAGAGCCCCGAGTGGGCCCACCCCACCACCGCCAGCGGCGTGCTGCCTGCCGACGGCAGCGACGGCGCCGATGGGGACGCCAACAAATACGACCCGGACAAGGACAGCACCAACGCCACCGTCTACATCTCGTGCGGGGCCATCGCCTTCGTGCTCATCGCTGGCGTCTTCGCCAAGGTGGCCTACGACAAGGCGCGGCGTCCACCTAGGGAGATGAACATACACAGGTGCGACCCTCCCCCTGCTTCTGGCGCCCCTTCTGTCTAGGGACACCCTCCTCTCCCCAGGTTCCTCCTTTATGCCGCCTCTCCAAGTGTTTCCCCTTTGCACTGTCTGTCCAAAGGCTTCCCAAAGGCACATCCCATCCAGGGGGTCCTGCTTTCAACCACCCACCCAAGAGCTTCCCCTTGTGTGCAGCCTGTCCAGGAGTTTCCCTGTGGCGCGACCCCTCTGAGAATTCCACAGGCTGCCCCAGGGTCCTGCTTTTGCCCCACTGTCTGAAGGTTCTCCCCCTGCACGACCTGTCCAAGAGGTCCCTCGGGTGCTGCCTGCTCAAGTCTTCATCCTCTGCACTGTCTGACCACGCGTTTACCCCTCATGCCACCCTCCCGAGTGTTTCCCCTATCCAGTGGCTGGCCAAGGGCTTCCCTTTCATGCTGCCGGCCCAGAAGAGCTTCCACTCGCTCACGCTTCGAGAAGTCCCCCCGTGAACTGCTCATCAGAGGGGTTTCTCCTTTGTTAGGGCTGTCCCAGCCTTCCCTCTCCGGGTCACCCGCGGCTTTTCCCCCTTTCACCATCTACCCAGGGGCTCCCCCTCGGCAGTCCCCAGGGACAGCCTCACCCCGCACCCCCGTCCTCATCCCTCCCCGTCCCTCTGTGGGGGGGAACCGTCCTGTGCCCTCTCCCAGCCCCGGAGTAGCACCGTGGGACGCCCCGGCTCCCCGCCGCCCCGTTCAGCACCGCGGCCGCGGACAGCTCCACACTGCCCCCCTGTCCCCTCCCCGATCCTCTCATTGACCCCCCCATCGCTCCCCGCCTCCCCCATCGCCCCTAGATCCTTCCCATCATCAACCAGCCCCCCATCGCTTCTTGGACCCCATCACCCTCTGAGTCCCCTACTTCCCCCTGTCCTCCCCAGCTCTCCTATTGCGCATGGGTCCCCCCTTGTCCCCCAGACAGCAGAGACCCCCTGAACCCCATGGGTCCCCATGCCTGGCCAGACTCAGGGGAGAAGTTGAGAAAGTGTGCAGGCAGTTGCTGCTTCTGGCCTTTGCAAGGGTTGCTCAGGGAAGCACTGGCAGCAGGGAGTGTTCTTTCTCTCTTTCTTTTCCCCTTTAAATCAGGATAACTCAAGTTAGTGGTCTGTCCCCTCCGGCCAGCTGCTCAGGGGATGCTTTGGCATCCTTTTCTCCGTGGTTTTACACATTGCTGTGACGAGAGAACACTCTGGATGTGTCAGGGAAAATCCTGTTTGAAAGCAAAAGCTCAGGCTTCCATAGCAGTTCTCCTGCTGGACACATGCATGTACTCTCTCGGTTCCTATTTAGTTTTTGATGTACTTTGTGCGTGCTACGAATCCGGGAGGTTCCTATGTTTGAACATAAAAATTAGTGAGGCGCTTCTGTATAAGAGCAGTTTGTGAGCATGAGTTCGGCGAGCCCTCATCTCTAACAGATAATGGTTCATAGAAGAAGTAAGGAAGAAATTTTAATCAAAGACATTAAAATCATTGACTATAGTTTTAAGGCTGAACTTCAGTCACAGCCAACAGTGTCTCATGGGGGAAATTGTAGCTTTTTACAAAGAAAAAGAGATAAGTGGTGCAGATTTTATGTCTTTGGGAAGATGTGTTTAATTTTGACTCCTCCCTTTGCAAATAATGCTGGCCGGTGTGAGTTACTGTGTGTTCAATGAGGACAATAAGTAATGCAGGTTTATGCTTGCTGAGGGTCTGCGCCATGTTTTCAATTGCAAACCTGCTCTGACTTTGACAGAAAATAACTTCACGGTGTTAAAAACACTCTAATGTCTTTTAGGTCCATTCTGTCTGTGCAGTTGGGAGTCCTGAAAGTACCTTAGAGAGCAGGTTAAGTGTTTTCATAACCAGGAGCTCAGTCTCCCAATGACTGAGCTCTTTGGGCTTCAAGGCAACTTTTTTCTGGGCCTTCTCTTCACACTGAATTTGGAAATCTGACTTGGGTGCCCGTATGTTGCTTCTCCTCTGGCTCCACGGTTGGATCCGACGCCCTGTGAAAGCAGAGACGCTGTTGCCAGACTCGTCTGAATTATTCCTGATGTTTTAATTTCTTTGATGCTCGCTGTTCTTTATTTAGCTAAGTTCTGGTAAAATGATTCACCTGTGTGTACAAGTATGAATGGCAGATTGAGTGCTTGGAAAGCTTGGCTTTCAGAGCATTATAAGGAGTTGATTGACTTCTATGATATGGTAGCTGGTAAAAGATTATACCTTTCAGAGCTGTGTTACCTGAACTTGATCAGCATCGCACGATGGTTTAAATATTATGAAGGGCATCTCCAGCAAACAGGGGCTGCATCACTCGGGGGTAAAATGCTCTCAGTGCCTGAAGCAGAATGCAAATATGAGGAGAGGTTTATCGTTGCCTGAGAACTGCTGCTGAGTAACAGGGAAGGGAGAATCAGAGTGTAGGCAGGTATTTGTGTCTGAGGTTGTGTCACTTGGAGTTAAGTGTAACACCCGGAATAATTCACTGTGGTGATGGCAAGTGCATTAAATCTCAGTGTGCATCCCAGCAAAACCCCTGGGATGAGGAGAACGACAAGTACAAGCAGAAATCATAGCAGTCGGCTAGAAACGCCTACAGTGAACAGTATCCCACAGCCAGGGAAGATGAAGCGAGGCTTCCCTGCTCTTCCCTATAAGCAAGATCACACTTTCAATTTTATTTCATCATAAATGGTTGGTTAGCAGTACTCTGTGTGGATCTTATTTCTCTGCTAAGTTCCCATTCAGCTTTTACAGAAGACCCTTATTAACTCAGAAAGAAGGTTTTGATGGAGGCAGGGCTCATTTGATGTCCTTTGATTGAAAGGAGGGTTTGCAAATTCACAGGAGAACTGTTACTCTCATGTGAAGTGGAAGGATGTCTGTGCATGGAGATACGCATATGCATTGCTGAGCTGAAAAGTTGGGCTTGTTTTCAGGCACAACCACGTCCCTTTAAAGCAGAGGCACTGCTGTGATTCTGGGCTGAGCAGTGACAGTATCTGATCCTTAAGTTCCTTTCTAAGAGCAGTGGAAGTACTTTGAAAAACAGGAGCTAAAATACTCATATTTTACAGAAGCACTTGTAATGCTTTAAACTTGGCTGATTTTTGAATGGTTACAGGATCTTCCAGCCTGACCATGTATGAATACCTCTGTCTGGATCTTGCTTTGGGGTTACGCTGTCAGAACTAACACATGCTGGGCTCTGTGTAGAAACTGAGGCTGATTTCTGAAGGCTGTACCCAGCAACGCTTTGCCTGCTGATGCTCTCTGACTGCATGTGTGAGGAGGGTTTGGTTCTGTCAGTTTGTCAGAGCCTTTTCTTTTCTCAAGCACTGAGTTATTTGCTTTGCTTTCAGTATGGGAATGAGTTAGGAAACCTTTGACGGTGAATGCGCTGTTTGTTTTCAACGCTGAGTATGTTTTTGTGTAGCAAGGAAGGGTGACCCAGAATATTCTCTTCCCATTGCCATGACCCTAAATCCCCACGCTGCAGCACATAAATAATTCCCTGCTGGTAGGATCGCTCTCTGACCCATGTTTAGCCCTCAGCAGCAGTCACTGTTGTGCTCTCTGCTGAGTTAGGAATGAACAAATTGGAAGCTGCTTATAGTTTGCAGCTAGGATTTGAAACGTTCCCATTTCCTCGCTGCCTGGGAGCTGGAGGGAGGCAGTGGTGATGATGGCACTGGAGGAAGCTCAGCTGTTCTGTAGCTGCTGAGAAGCAGAGCTGGGATTTTTTCCCTATCAAACTAGCTTTGTATCTGCTAAAAGGCCATCTTCTGTATCTGTCCTTGCATGGAGTGTGACTGTTGGGTGATCTGGCTTTTGAAAGGGAGAAGGGAAACAAGCTCCTTCTGCTCAGAGGGCTTCACATCACCCTGCTCCTTAGGGCATCTTTGTTGTTACAAAGAAGAAAGGTATTTGTGCTACTCTTTACTTTGGTCTCTGCTTTTGCATTGTCTGCGCTATGAGTAATAGCAGTGACTGGTTTTATATATTAACTTCCTTTTCCTATGTAGAGACCACAGTTAAATTGATCCATTTCTTGCCATTTTTCCTTTGCAGCTCTGAATTTCAACAGGAATCAGAGGCAATGGATCTGTCTGACCACAGATGCGGGAAGGCTGCTGCTGCATGATGCTAACTGAAAACACGGGAGGTTTTCTCTTCCTTCAGGCTGCCCCTCACCACAGCCCCTGGGCCCTGTGGCTTCCAGACTGTGGTCACCAGTTCTGCTCTGTGCTGCTGTGTGGTGCTTGACCCAAACAAACTTCACACTTCACATATCCCCAGGGCAAGGAGAGGGGCTGTGAGCTCCAGCCTGGCCTTAGAGGATTTTCATTCTTGGGTGCTGTCACTCCTTTCTTTCTCCTTCTCTTCGTGTTTATGCTCTTGCTTCTTAATTTACTCCTCTCTGTCTCATTCTTCTGACACAGTCACGTGCCTTCCATCTGCTCTTTGCCCTGCTTTGGATTGCTTATTCCTGTTGGCTTCTGAGGCTCATCTCTGATGTGCCCCGTTCCTCTCCCAGGCACAGAATACAGGTCCGTAAGAACGTGTCAGGCTTGATTAATATAAAACAGAAAAAGGCACAATGTTGTGGCCTCAGAGAAGTACCTCATGACCAGTTCTTCAGTTTCAAGCCAATTCTGCACCTTGCTGTAGTTGGGGTAACTCCTGCACAGGGAGAAGACCTGGGTCTTGTCCTGTTGCCACTGAATTGCCGCAACTCACCAAATCCCAGCAGGATGTGCATTTCTATGCATGTACCTACATGAAGTATTTTATCTTTTGTACTGGGGAAGCTTCAGTCTGAAGCTCTGGGCACACTTTGCAGTTTGGTAACTGGTTTTTTGGGGTCTTTTTGCCATGCTGTCTCTCTGAATCTATGTTATAAAGAGGCTGTGTTTCGTAACAGCACAGAGGCTACAGACTTCCACTGGCTGCTTCTGAGTCTTCTTTCTTTTTGAACCAGTAAGAATCTACCCTCAGAACCATCTTGCTTTCACCAAATCAGTTCAGTGTCTCCAATTCCCATCTATTTGCTATTTTTCTGCTTTCTAATTAACTTTTTCTATTAGCAACCCTCCATCACAAGGTGTCAAGGGAATCCAGCCTAGCTCTGAACGTCGATTTCTTTTAGTTTTGTAATCTCTTATATCCTTAACTAACAGTTGATCTGTGTGCCTTTGGAGATCAGACGCCTTTTAAAACTTCTGCTTTACATAAGAAGATCTGAACCTCATCAGAAAAATGAGATCATGGTGCTTTTTTGCTTGCCTTTGCCCCTACTCACAAGGGCAATCTGTATTTCCTTAGATATACGTGTGCTGTATCGCATGAAGGTCTCAAATGTCTCATTACCCAGGAAGATAAGCCTGGAATTCTTTCACAATAAATATCTTGCTGTACTTTAACTCTTGCCCCAACCTCCATTTGTTTCAATGGAAGGGTTCTTCAAGAAAGAGCAGTTTTCTTCAGTAAGTTTAAAGTCCCTCAGTTGCGCTTGCAAATTAGGGTTTCATGCAAAACCAGATACCCTGTGCATGAAATTTCTTCTGTGTGCACTGCGGTGTTTCTCAAAGCACTGTGTATCCAGTGAGTGCTGTTAATGGTAGAATCATACAATGGTTTAGGTTGGTAGGGAACTTAAAGCTCATCCAGTTTCAACCCCCTTCCATGGGCAGGGATGCCTCACCCTAGGCCATGACACTGGCCTTATGCTTGCAGATGCCAAGCACAAACACTAACAGTAAAACACTTTTTCTGCACTGGCTGAGCTCTCAGCATCATTCCTGCAGATTTTCATGCCTGTGGAAAACCTACCAAGATCCGCTGGTTTTAATTTTCTTTCCCTGAGCACGACCAGTGCTTAGCTCTTCTTCCATACAGGAACACTGCTCTGCGCTCTCCCCAGCACCTGGGCTTTGTTTACTGGATGCATCTCTTCTGTAGTGTCCCTTTTGCTCTCTGGAGCCTCGGACCATCAGCCAGGTTGGTAATGGGGCTGAAACTGGGATAGTGGAAGATGGATGCCTGGAGGACCCATGCTCAGCATGGCAGCGGGTCTCTGCTCCATGCCCTCAGTGGTGCTGGGGATAGTGGGTAGCTTCTTGTGCCACCTTGACCCTTGCTGCCCTAGCTGCTTTCTGCTCACTGTGAGAGCTCTCTGCAGAAAAACTACAGTGACAGGACAAGGGGAATGGCTTTAACCTGCCAGAGGGGAGATTGAGATGAGCTCTTGGGCAGCAGCTCTTCCCTGTGAGGGTGCTGAGGCGCTGGCACAGGGTGCCCAGAGAAGCTGTGGCTGCCCCATCCCTGGCAGTGTTCAAGGCCAGGTTGGACACAGGGTCTTGGAGCAAGCTGCTCTAGTGGAAGGTGTCCCTGCCCGTGGCAGGGGTTGGAGCTGAGTGAGCTTTAAGGTCCCTTCCACACAAACCAGGCTGTAACTGTATGAATTGTCAGCTCTTAAGTTTTATCTTAACTTTTTAATTATAAAATGTTTACATAACAATTCATTTCTCCTTGGACCTGCTATGTAGCTGTTCAAAGTAATGGGTATTACCCGTTTAAACCTGTGAGTTTAGTGACTGCAGTAAATTCCTTTCCCCCATCACAGCAATAGTAGGAAACTTACTCAATTTGTATATTAGCATTAGAAGCGTAAGGTTCTTGTGTGAAATGTGTAGTCTAAGCACTGCTGGTACTTACTACTTGATATGTGGCCTCCAGAGCCTTTACCTAAGGCAAGATCTTTACTTTCCATTTGCTGATTTCACCTCATGTTATAGAGACAGGGGAGATGATGAGCTCACAGCGAGGGTTCTTTTCTCATTGATTTGTGAGTGTAATTCCTATACTACTTCTGTTTCAGGTGAAATGTACTTTCATATACATGCATTCATACCCTGGGTGTATATCTGTAGTGTAATTATCTCACCTATGCTTTAGTTTTGAGTTCAGCAAGACAAGTGAGTCAGGAAACCTGCCAGCCTCATTCTGTTATCATCTGGGGCAATGATATGATCCTTTGTACATCCCTAAGTAAGTTTGCGTTGAAAATTGTCATTAAAGCTGGTGTGAATTCCAGGAGCTTCACAAATATGTCTTGTATTTGGCAGAAAGATTTGTTTCAGAAGACATCTGGTTTTATTTTTAAGGAAGAATATTTCCTCACTTCTGCTGGGTGCAGGTACACAGTGTCCTAGTAGTTAGCCTTTTTTGACTACTTAACTCCATGGGTGCATTCACCTATTCATATACACACATATATAGGTACCCACCACGTAGAATCAAAGAACAGTTTGGGTTGGAAGGGACCTTCAAAACTCATCGAGTCCAACCCCCTGCAATGAGCAGGGACATCTTCAACCAGATCAGGGTGCCCAGAACCACATCCTGTATCACCTTGAATGTCTCCAGGGATGGGGCACATAGAATCATAGATTCATAGAATAGTTAGGGTTGGAAAGGACCTGAAGATCATCCAGTTCCAAACCCCCTGCCTTAGGCAGGGACACCTCACACTAAACCATGCCACCCAAGGCTCTGTCCAACCTGGCCTTGAACACTGCCAGGGATGGAGCGTTCACAACTTCCCTGGGCAGCCCATTCCAGTGCCTCACCACCCTTACAGTAAAGAATTTCTTCCTTATATCCAATCTTAACTTCCCACATGTGTACTCAGATGAAAAACCATTCCCAGTATTCCTCCCTACACACCCTGCTCTGAAGCACCAGCTCCTTTTGTTCGTGGCAGCTATAGAGACCCGTTTTCTCTCTTGCTGAGCTGGGGCTTGTACACGTCTAGCACACTGCTGAGCCCCTGCACTTTCTGAAGCAGCATCTACTTTGGCAGAGTTGCTTCCATGTGAAGGAGGCTGCTTCCTACAGGGGTTTGCTGGCAGCAGCATCCCCATCCCCGTGTTTCCCTCCATGGATCAGTTTGCAGCGGTGTTTGCATAATCAATTAAAGCCCCATCCGTCTGGTAGTGAAATCAGAGAGTTTGGCCAGACATGCCATGGGGGTGATGCCAAGGAGGCAGCAGGGATGGAGAGCTGATGAGGGGCAGTGTGCACTTGCCTTCCCCTCTGCTGCTTCACAGATAGCATGGGGAAGTGACATGGAAAGAAGCATTCAGCTGGCAGGAGCTACAGTGTGAGAGCCCATCTCATAGCATAGCACGGGTCAAGGGCAGCACATGGCTCTGTGTGGTGAGCACTTGAAGCTGGGCAAGGTGTGTGGCAGATATGGGACAGGCACCAACCCAAGCCATGAATAATGCACAGCTGTGCTCTGTGCCACTTGCTGGTGATGGGAATCCCTCTCCCTTGGAGGGACCTGGCCCTTCCATGTGAGCTGGACAGATCGCCTCTTTGTGCTGGATTAGCAGGAGAGCATAGGGGAGTATTTAACCTCACTCTTATTTTAAGGACTTGTAGTGAAATCCTGGCTGTGCTGAAGTCCTTTGGAGTTCTGCCACAAACTCCATCACAGCCATGCTTTTAGCAGGCATTCAGCTCAGCCAGACACTGCTGGGTTTATTGTGCTCTGCCAGATCCATTTGGTCATTCTTTTCCCATTCTTCCCCAAATTCGTAGGGGCTCCTAGAGAGGTTTTCAGAAGGAGGGATTTTCAGAGGGCAATAGAGTGAAGCTTTGTGTGTGTACAACCTGCACTGGAGGAAGTGGTCAGCTCTTCCCATCACCTTTTCCTGTCCAGCATCTGCAGACATCTCTACTCTTGCTTCCCACAGGCCACAAGTGTTGGACCTGTTGCCAAAGCTCCCCTTGCCCACACTAGAAGGGATAACTGTGACCACACTATCAGTTAGTGTTGAAAATCTGTGGATATTGGGAAAACAGGACGCTGCTTTCGAAAAGGATGTGGTGAAGGACCTGAGAGCTGTTACCTCTTTGGCAATTAGCACAGCAGGTTAACTCTGGTGGCTGGGTTGGCGAGTTGGTCCTTCACAGCCCCTGCAGTGTCCTGTTCCCTTTGGCTACAAGGTCCCTTCAACCTCTGTAGCTGGATGTTACTGCTGCACTATAGTGTCCACTTGTAACACTACCTGATGTGTCTTAGAGCTCATTGCAGAGCCAAATGCAAGCTCACTTCTTACACCAGATACTCCTCTCTGGTTTAACTCTTTGCTTCTCCCTGTCTCCCCAGGACCTGTGTCTTTTTTCTCTTTAATCCAAGAGGAGAGGTTTATGTGTGGACCCCAGAGTTAGCACCATCAAGTACAGTCCATGAAGTCCTCACCAGCTCTAGGCACTGACATGAGTTCTACATTTCCAGATATGTCCTGAAAAAACCCTGACGAATATCCAGGGATACCTGGGATGGGCTTATTGAGATGGAGCTTCCTTGGCCAGTGAAGGGGGCATGAGGCAGGAATTAGACTGTGAGCTCTGCCTCAAGCTTTCTCAGTGATACCAGGCAGATCCTTCCTTCTTCAGTGCACAGAGCACTTTAGAAAAAGGAATTTCTCCCTGTGGGTGCGGGGGGCAAGCAAATAACCATACTGGAATTGCCGAGGTCAGGAAGCTAAGGCACTGATAGTGGCTGTGGAAGATGGGAATGTCTCACAGTGTGAGAGTTCCTACAGGAAGAGCCTGGGTCTGCAGTCAGTGACATTGCTGAGCCTGAAGAAACCCCCGGGAGTCCTTGCTTTAGTCTGGGTCTAGAAGGGTCAGGGTCAGGTTCTTAGTGGGGTTCTCTCTGCTGTGTTTTGAGCCTCTTTCTTTATGGTGCTTGGGGCTGGACCCTCTAGTGGGACAGTGTGGTTTGGCTACACAAGCTTTGTGGAATCACAGAATTGCTGAGGTTGAGGCTCCTCTCTCCCCTCCCACATCACCATACTGGGACTGAGACATGAATACCCTTCTCATAGCTGCTGGACTTCGTGATCTGCCTGGTCTTCACTGCAGTTTGTTCCTGCCCATTTCCTCCATTTTGTACTGCTCTACTCACTTTCTCCTTCCGCTCTGGTTTTGTCGCTCCTGCTATTGCCCCTCTCCCAGCTTCCCTTCACTCTGTTTTTTTCTTTAGCAATCTATTGATTTCATCTTTCAACATCAGGGTCCCAGTCGATGCCTGACCTTGCTGCCCTACTGCTTATTCCCATCCCTTGTGGCTTTTTGTATTCCGAAACATTGGCCTCTTTGCATTCGGGTCCCTATGTTCATCCCACTGTGGTTCTTCCCAAAGTACTCAGGGCAGAGTTGCAGGAGAGCCTCTGCTGCTGACATGCCTGGGAGCAGGACCTGACCTGCTCTGCCTTGGGATGTCTCTGCCATGCAAGACATCAGTGGGTTTTCTCCCGTGTTGCTGGTCCAGCACTGGTGTGGAACACCATCCCTGCTGTCACTATTTATACTCTGGCTTTGCGTGGAAAGCAGCGTTAGTGTTCTCACAGGAATGACATGACTGCAAACGCTGTCACAAATCATTATCTCAGGATATGATGCACAGTTAACGCAGCGCTGGCTGCTCCACGCGGTGCCACAGGTAACGCGTTGCAGCGAGCGAGGTTTGTTTGCCTGAGATAAGAGATGTGTTGTCATAGAGAGGTTTGAAGTGTCTCACAGCCTTGTGCAGGCAATTAAGGTGCTGTTGACATCAGTGGGACTAAACATACCCAAATGGCTGCACACTCAAGGCCCAAAGGTGACTCTATTACTGTATTATTATTGAAGCTTTTGCAGTGGACAATTAGCTGTACCTGAGGGACTCCTACTGACCTAATTGTTCCCTCAGTGTGACTGACCTTCCACCAGTGTGGGACTCAGCCCTCGGTGCTTTATGGGAATAAACCGGATCCCACACAACAATGTGATTGAACTGGCAAGGAACTAACCAGTTGGATCCAAGTGTGACTTTCTCCCCCACCTATAATGTTTTGTTCTGCTGGTGCTGAACAGTCTTTTTTTTCTCCGTTAGAAGTTAAAGAAGAGGACAAAGAGTGATCGCTCAGGACACACAGTTTGGTGTGTTTAGGACTTAAGAAGATTACACCTTCAGTACTGCTGAACTCATGTTGGTTTAGTCCCATATGCTTATGATCTAGGTCTGCTTTTGATAGTGATGTTCATCTCGCGTGGTCTGACATGTCAGACATCGCTTTCCTGAGCGTCACCTGTGATGTCTTCAGTCCATCTGAGAGTACCAGTCTCCTCTCTTCCATGTGGCTGGCACCTGACTAGGAATCATTTCCTTGTTATGCTGTGACCAGCAACTAACCCAGAGAGCTGCTTTTATTACTATTGCTTCAGGATCAAAACCAAAGAAGGGATTATATTTGTTCTTATCACCTGAGCTGTATCACTGTTTGTGGTCAGGATCAGTGAGTTCAGGTCCTGGCTGTAACCAAAGAACAACCAATCATACATAGTCTTATGAGAAACTGCTCACAAACTGAAGTATTAGCCTGGTTTTGTCCTTGTGGAGGGCAGAAGCCTCAGGGGTTGGCTCTCAGGTAGATCATGTCTGAGAGGATAAGGCTCCAATTGTTCCAGAGTGTACTCACTTCAGTTGCCTCGATTCTCTTTAGTGAATGGAGGTGAACTGTCCATCCAGGAGGTAGGGAAGCTGCCTCGTTAGGTCTCTGTCAACGCCTGTTCAGAGAATGGTGTCAGTAGGAGAAAGGACAGCAGTATATCAGGAGACACAAGCTGACCTGCAGTGGAGGTGATCCTAGGCTCAGAATGGTAGCAGAATTTAGGTTGGAAGGGACCTCTGGAGGTCACTTGTCCTGCCATCTGCTTGAATCAAGGGCAGCTCCAACAGTAGAGGAGGTTGTTGGGGCCTTATCCAGCTGCTTTTGAAGACCTCCAAGGATGTAAATCCCTCAGCCTCTCTGGGTCTCTGTTTCAGTATTTTCCTATCTCACTGTGGCTTTTTTGGTCTTTTATAACCAAGTGGAATTGCCCTTACTGCAATATGTGCCTTTTGTCTTCTTTGCCTTATACCTGCAAGAACAGCCTTGCTCTGTCTCCCTTGCAGCTCCCCATTACTGGGATGTAAGTCCTCTGTTGACCTCTCTTTGTCAGGTTAAACAAATTCAGCTTCAGGGAGAACCGATTTGTACTCTTCCATTTCCATCCCATCAGTACCTCCAGCTCCACTTCCTCATCTTTGAGTTTCTCTACTGCCTTTCTCTACCTCATCCCACACAACCCCTTCCAAGCGTACACTAGTCCCTGACCTGACCTTTCCAGCCCAGCTGGCTCTATTATAATAAGTGGTATATAGTCTTTTAATGTTATCCATGTTGTCATCTTCCTCTGTACTCTTGAGTGATTGCACTCTTGACACTAAGAGTGTCTTCTACAAGTGTTCAAAATGAGCCCAAGCCACTATGTGCTAGTAGATAATGGTCCTAATACAATCTCTGTGATTGAAAAATGACTCTTAGCATTTCTGTACTGCAGCTACCATTAAATGGTCATCTGATGCTTAATATATCTTGGAGATATGTACTAAGGGCTCAGTTCTGCCAACCTGCTGTCTTTAGAAAGCGTGTTGTCTCCAACAGGATGTACTGGATGCTGGTGCCAAATAGAGGCCTCATTAGTTTCCCACATCCTCCCCAATCAGCAAGATCTGTAATGCAGTGGGGAGCTACTTGTCTGGAAAAGCATCAGGATTACTGGTAGTTGAGCAAATCCTCTCCTCAGGAAGGAACTGTGCAGTGGCTCGTAGGGCAGAGACTTCAGGCCCCAGCTTCTGGTCCTTCTCCTGCCACTCACTTTCTGTATAACCTTGGGCAAGGGGCCAGGATTTCAAACGTGTCCTCTAAGTTGGTGCCCAGTTTGAGAGACTTCAGGCATGGCTGTAAAAGATGGTGAGAACCCATAGATCAGTCCATGGAGATTCAGCGTCTTTTGGGGAACACCAAATACTGCTTCCTTTACTTTAGTGAGGGGGAAAACAAAAGGAGCCCTTACCTGGGACATGGCTAAGTACCCATCTTCTTATTCACCTCTCTCTGAGCCTATCTTAGCACAAAAACCCCTGTGCTCTCATGTCCCTGCATGTTACAACCCCTTTACTCCGTATGTACCAATATGTGTCCACATATACATATGATTGGTTATAATGTCTATGCCTGCTCCCTCTGTAAACAATAAATAATCAAATAAGGTTTAAAATATTCTTATTGTGTACAGGGTGGTTGTAAACTCATCTAATCTTCTGGAGCCTGTGAGAACTGAGTTGCTTCTGTAGAGCACGTATTACACAGGAACAGTAGTCTGTAGAGGAAACGAACTGGAAAGATACTCAGGTCCCAAGCTGTTTCTCATATGAAAGACTGGATATATGACATTTAAGGAACGGCAGTAGATACAAGCAACACCAGCATTGCCATCATGTAATGGAGGAATTTCTCCTCCTCACATCTTTCTTGGTACCTGAGGTGACATCAGGCATATTCCCTCTGCTGAGAGAAAAGAACCTTGAAACTCTGTCCCCTTTAAAATGCCACCCTCCCTTATAATCCACACAGACCACCACCTCCCTTCTTTTCCTCTGACTCCAGAGGTAACCTGCGGCTGCGCTAAGAAAATCAGTGCATTTCATGCTATAGTTGTTCCACTGTGTCCGTGATACTCACAGAGGAAAAGATTTCTTTGAGTAAGCACTCATCTAAGGGGAAAACATTGGATACAACTGTAACATTTCTTTTTCTGGGGAATAGCAGACACCTCAGTGCCGTTAAAGAAATCCCTAGTGGACAAATAGCTGAAGGTAGGCTATTGCTGTGTTAACCCATGGAAATTGCTTAATCCTTTTCTACTGGTTCTCCTTTAAGAATCACACTCCCACCACTCTGGTGTATTGAGCTTCCTGCATTAAAAACCGTGGATTTAAGGAGTGTGGGGACCCGACTGTCTTAATATGATTTGGTCATAAAGAAGTTTGGCTTTGGCAGCGCAGTTTTGGTGTATCCTTTAGAAAATCACAGTGCTGGAGTCTGAGGGCTCTGGCATGTTCAGTGGTGGCCCTTTCTGAAGGCATTGTGCTATGGAGGACAGTTCATCTGCAGCGTCTCTGGCAGCAAGGAGAATGATGGAAAGATAACATAACCCTGGGGTGAAGTGAGTTAGTGGAAGCATATGAAAAGCTAAACAGTAGCTAGGCCAGCCTATAAATGTGTGCAGCAGACACAAAAAAGAAGCTGAGCTTTAAGCCATAGCTTTTATTTTGTTATTTTTGCCTTTTTTTCCCCCCTGTTTATGGTGGAAATCCAGCTTCTGCTGTTCCACAGTGACTGTGGAAGTGAAAATGCTGGATGCCATTCCAAGTACTGTGTGAAAATAACATTTCCCTCCCCCTCTATTTCTCTCTCCCCAGGGCTCTGGCTGACATCTTAAGGCAGCAGGGACCAATCCCAATAGCACACTGTGAAAGAGAGACTATCTCGGCCATAGATACCTCCCCCAAAGAAAACACCCCAGTCAGGACATCCTCCAAAAACCATTACACCCCTGTGCGCACCTCCAAGAGTAACCCAGGTAAGTGCTGCTTTCCTGCTGTCTCTCTTTAGAGGTGGTTGTACCAGGACTATGTTAGAAGTGAGCAGAACATCGTGCTTTACAACAGTGGATTTTGTAAACCTGAAACCTGGGTAATAAATGGCTTTCAGAGGCAATCAGGTGGAGCAGAGGAGTGCAAGGATCAGTGGTGCTGGTTCTTTGAGGCTTTTGCTGAGCAGAGTGGCTCTTCTCTCCAAGCATTTTAAAAATTCAGAATCACTGAGGTATAAATTCAGTTTTTACAAAAGTGCTTGTATCCGGCTTTGAACATTTACTGTTGCCAACAAAACACATGTGCTGTAGAGCACAGTCGCGCTCTCTGCACACAGCAGCTGAGAAGGAAGACATCCACATCACTGGGGCCACCTTATTCATTTAGATGAATTACAGGCATGTGCTCAGAGTGTGGGAGGTGACCTAGGCAGTATCCCAGGAGCTTAAAGACACTGGCCTGTGGTTCTTCAGGAGCACTGTTCTGGGAATTGGGACACACAGTGTTTCCTTCTGGTTTCTGCTAGCAGAGTGAGTTTGGTCAATTCATCTGACTGCTTTTTGCCTCTGTCTCCCCGGTGGCACAAGGATGCAGCCTCTTAGTTCAAAATATGCTGTTTTTTCTTAATGATTCACATAGTGAGAATTGTCAAAACAACGTCTCAGTGGTTGCTGACCACCTCTGTTAAGTGGCATGTGATTGACTTGCCATCACTAGCCACCTCTCAGTTGTGACTGGATGTGTGCCTCATAGGTGTGCCCTCATTCACTAACAAGCTATTCAGCTTCACGGAGAAGGGTGGCATTGCCTGTCTGGCAATCAGAGGAGGTTTTGCTAATGGTCCCTGCTGGGAAAGCTTCTGAAAGAAGTTGGCAGGAACTCAGACTTCTCCAGAACCTGCAGGGCTTAATGTGCTTCTCTCTTTGTGGCAGGGGCCCATGACAGAGGGCAGTGACTGTTTGGTTTCCATTGCCATTGAAAGGGTTTTGCTGCAGTGTGCATCACCCTATGGGGACAGAACAGTGTGCTGAAAGATTTCTTTGCTCCCCAGTTTTCTCTCAGAGGCCATTGAACCCTGTAATTTTGCATGCATAACTGTGAAATTGAATGTTGGGCTGGAGAACAGTACATGAGATTGCTTGTCTGGAAAAGGAAGGTGCTTTTGCATATCTACTGCTGGCTCTTGAGAAGATATGTGATTCTGCCCAGGGCAGAAACACAAGAAATAAGGGTTTGTGGCTAGAGAACAGGTATAGATACCATCAGAGAACAGCTGTGACATAAGCCTTAAGATGAGATGAATCATTTTCTGAAGACAGCCTCTCTCTTCCCATTGGCTCCTGTTGGTCTGTTAGGGCAGGCAAATGCTGAGCAAAGATGCAGAAGAAATCCTTTGCTTGCAGCGGGAGATACCAGCTGGATACTGGGGGGTTGAATTAGGTGCTGTGTTTAGGCACTGTCAAGTGTGAGAAGTCAAATGGGAAGGTTTGTGAGGGGAATTGCCGATGGCAGCGTTCTTCTCTGGTGTTGGCAGCTGATGGCTCCAAAGGACATTCTAAATACATTAGTGGAGGCACACAAGGACCAGAACATAGGAATCATGAGTGGGGTGCTCAGTGCTCACACTACAAAGTGGCAGCACCCAGTAAGGAGTTTACTTGGTGCTTGCTGAGGACTGGGACATGAGATGAGCAAGGCAAAACGGCTGGGAAGGAAAATGCATAATGCTAAAGATGGTGATCTCTTCATGCAGCTTCTGCTTGTCTGTGTGTTTGCCCATATCGTGTGAAGGAGAAAAGCCATCACAATGCAGTCAGGGCTGAAACAGGCAAGCCAGAGGAAACAGGAGCCCACGGAGACGAGATATTCTCAAGCCCAGCTACAAAGGAGAGGGACTTTACTTCCTGCAGAGCCCTCCAAAGCCATTGGCAGCTGTAGGGGTAATGGATCACTTCGGCCTCAGGCAGCCAGTTGGACCGAATGTCACAGTGAGCCGTTGCCAAAGCTGGGAAGGGAAAACTTGCTCTTGCACCTTGCCCAAAAGAACTTGTTCCTGGCTTAGTTGTGTCTGTTATTAACATGTCCTCATATATCATGTGAGACAGAAAACTGATCACTTACAAAAGATCATAAGCTCATAAAGCAGCTATAGAGTTAATGATATTTATATTGTTTCAGTTGCAGAATAGGGCAATGCTCCCTTATAACTATTCACTGTTACTCAGCTAATCTTCAGATTATTGCTGTAAGCAGGAAATTGTATGAGCGGACGCTAAAATGTCTTAGGTTGAGAGGGAAGTAGAAGTTGGAAAACAAGAATGGGTTATAGCATGTTAAGTTAGAATAAAGCTGGTAAGCCCCAGGATGGAAGTAGAAGAGGGGTCACCATCAATTCTGGCTTTTTGGGAAGGAGGGGAAGAAATAAGAAGGAGGGACTGTAAGATAGTTGGGGTGTGTGTATGTGTGTGTGTGGAATAGAGCCAGCAATATGTAGTAGCAGGCTCCAGGCAAAGCACTAGTCACTGGTGCTGCACATTGACCACAACTACAGGGTTTTGCTGTGGGATCTGGAAAGCATCAGGTCTGCTAGCTGTGGTTTGTCTCAGGACTCCAGCGTATGAGAGGTTAATCAAACAGAAAGGACTATAGTTGTTACATACAGGCTGAGATTGAGTTTGATATTAGTTTTATTTGGAACTTTTGCTTCCAAACTTCAAATGAGAAGGGAGCCCTTAAGTCGTGCTCAATAAGCCATAGCTTCATTTTTCCATTAGGCTGATTTGGTGTCAGTGGACAAAGTGATTGTGGGTGACGGTGATAAATGGAGGCGGTCTGTGGCTGAGGGAGCAGAGGCCAAACAAAGCAGCATGTGCAGGTGCTGCCGAGACCCTCCACTTCCTGGGTGCTGCCCAGTGTTACTTGATGAAGGTTTCAGAAGAGTCCGTGTCCCGTGGGCCTTCCTGCAATCACTCAAGCAGCCCTCAGGTGGTCACAGCAGACCACAGGATGAGTCTTTGCAGCTTCCTCTGGTAGCCCACCAAGCCATGGGCACTGTCTCTGGCTGTCGGAGTTCAAGACCAAGGCAAAGTCCTCAGTGTATCTGCCCCGGCACTTCACAGCAGGTAGTTTCAGAACTCTAAACTCTGCAGCGGGACAGGACCTTGGTGTTAGGTTTGGTCTGTACTTCTCTCTTGAGCTTTGAGATAGAAGAACCCATGTCTAATGAATGCTTCTTTAAGGGAAAAAGGGTAGGTCTCTTTATCCTAGACATAGAGACAATTGTCTCTTCAGACAAGGCAGCTGATTTCAAGAAGGCTTCAGCCTAAGAGTTTGCAGAGGCCACCTTCCCCAGGTGGTGTGGGAGCTGGCTGTTCTTCAGAACCTAACTGTCTGAAGAGCATCTCTCCATTGCCACTTTTGCTTTCCTCTGCGAATCGAGCGCATGCCCTTTTCAGATGCCAGGGGGACAGTTCAGCTCCCCTTCCACCCACCCTCACTTCCACTGGCATTTCTATTCATTGCTTTTATTCAGTGCTGCTGTTTTGGTGGCAGTAGGCTCTTTGCAGATAAGAAAAGCTGGACACTGTGTCTACAGATTGCTTGGGTCAGAGCACACCTCTCCAGCTGTTCACTGCCTCATTAGTATGAGCTACAGCACTCGCTGTAGACAGGAATGCTCCTGCAGCCCACACAGACCACTCGTTAGTTCAGTGTTTGCTATTGTGACAAGTAAAATATGATGAATCTGAGATTACAGGAAATCCATCTCATCTCGCCATCTATTGGCATTTTTAATGTCTCCATCACAGTAGCACATTTAGGGGTGTTGGAAGGAAAACTCCAGCAGCATTTCCTCTGTCTTCTCTCCTTGGCCACTTTATCTATCCTGACATCTGCTGTGAAGGTCAGTGCCATTCATTTGTTCAGCGGATGGCCAGCAAACATAGACAAGAACAAGGAGAGATGGAAGAAAGGTCAATAGTTCCTGTGGGCTTGGAAAACGTCATACATAAGGAGTAAGATACTCCCATAGAGGAAGGTGCTGCATTTGGCACAAGAGACAGAATTTGAGCCAGAGGCAACCCTCCTGCAATGGCCACAGTCAACTGATGTGCCAGAAAAGGTGAGGGCAGTTCCTGTGACAGTGATGCTGATGGTCATTAGCAATAGCAGAAAAGACTAGATTCTCAGCTCAGAAGACTGCCTCCAATACCACCCTTGGATATTTGAGGCCTTCTGAAAGTCAGATGCAAGGGGTTGGTTTGCTTTTGCTGAGATGTGGCTAAGCAAAGAACCTGCAAGATTCAACCCCTGATGAAGCTGTCAGGTGGGGGGGATTTTTGTGAGTGCCTTGGTGACAGAGGGACAGCCAGCTCAGGGCTAGCAGGGAGCCGTCTCACTCCTGCTTTCCAAACTGAGACAGAACCAATAAAGACTCCAGGTAAGAACTTGAAGCAAATCTTTGACTGCTCTAAATCAGTGTTGATGGGACATGAGCCCGGTTTAAGTCAATCCTTATAAGTCAGGGAGGTTTATGTCCCAGCCTCACAGCTGGTACAAATCTGTGGTGCTCCAGGACAGCAGATGATTGGAATTGATCCTTGATTCTTTCAGTCTCATTCTGGCTCTTTTTCATACAATTCACTTAATAGTATTGCTATCCTGTGAGAGAGGGGACACTCAGGACCATCAGACTGATGTGGGAAGCTTATGGGAAGAGAAACTCTCCAACTATGTTCAGGACAAGGATGTTCTTTCTGCCACTGTGCAATGCTTTCAGCAGCGAAGGGTGCCCAGATGTCACTGACTTGAGCATGAGGCAGGTAGGTAAAATCTGTGCCTCGAATTATGCTGCTTTTGAGTCCCTGCAGGATCAGGAGGCTGGAAGAGCAATGACAAGACTTTTTTTGTGCCTGCTGAAGAAAAGACTCTGGCTGAGGTTTATATTCTTTTGGCCTCTTAATTCTCAGGATATCAAACTGCCTCACCAACAGAGTACGCTGGTCTGAAACCAGCTCCAGATGTGCCAGCACAGAGCTGGCTGCAGGGGTGATAGTTTTCCAGTGTAAGAAATCTTCTGCTATTCATTTGCACTAGGGACAGGGGTACGTGCAGGTGTGAAGAACAGCTTATTGACAGGATTACCAGCTTGGATGCAGCAAACAACACAGGCTAGCGCTCTGATTAGCCTGATATATCTGGGGAAGGCTTTTAATAAGCCATTTGAGTCAGGATGTTCCAGAGATGTACATATTCAAAGTGCTGTTTTCAGCAGTGCCTTCCACCCAGAGGCATATTCTGAGCTTGTTCTGAATGTGAACGAATGCAGGAGAGGCTTTTAATCTTTATGGAAATTGTAGCTAACATCTCTAGCCAAATACAGGCAGAGCAGCATGAGGAATACTTCCATCGCAAGCATCGCACAGAGGAGGAGGGCACTTGACCCTGCTATCCCTGGGCTATGGGCTCAACACAGGCTCTGGCCCTTCCCTAAAGACTGGGCTGGTTGGCTCCATAGGTTTCCTCCAGGTTGTACCTGACTTCTCCTGTCCATCCTTCTCCCTTTCCCCTCTCTCCCCCGAGGTTTCCAGCTGCTCTCTGCTTCCAATTTGCTTCCTTTATTCATTCATTGAATTCTCCACCTTCTCCCCAAAATCCCCAGCAACTCTTTGAATTAATTTACTGAGGATCAGTGTAGAAATGTATGTCGAAGGCGTTCAAATTCCCTGCTGCTGCACAGTTTGTGTTGTCATTTACAGCTGTTCAGGGGAATACAAAACAGGTTTAAATGATCCCTCGGTCCCCACAGTGGCGTTTCAGAGCTCCTGAGCTCTATTGTAATAAACCAGTTAAGGTGCAGGTGGGTGAAGAATTAGGAAAACCACTTGGAAAACACCCAGAGAGTTCCAGGAACAGGTCTGGTTTTTTATTCTGTACTCCTGTTGCTGTTCACTGACATTAGAAAAGAAAGAAACAGCTTCGAAACCTCTAGGATCTGGAGAAGATAAGGCAAGTCAATGCCACTCCACCTGGCTTTTCCTCCATCACATCCCTGTTACAGTAAGCCCACTGCTACCCACAGTTTCCCTCCCAGGAAAACCCCCAATGGGTTAATGCATTTTCTGAGCCAACAGAAAATGTTGGATTTTTCCTGTCTCAGAGCAGTTTGAGGGTACAAGTTACTCAGTGTTTTGGCATCCAGAATTCCATGGCCAAAAGGGAGGATCAGTCCAGCAGAGAGTGGGGAGAGGTGGATGCTGCTGGAATTGATGCAGTGTAGCGAAGATGTGTCACCATCTGCTGTCTCCTTTGGTGTGAAAGACCTGGGTTCCTCAGTTATTTAGGCCTAGGTTACCCGTACAGTGTTAGACATTACAGGTATTCACTCACCCCTCGTACTAGAGCAGCTGGTGCCCTTTAACTCTCACCATCTGGCATTGCCAGTCTCCATTTGACAGATGCAGAGATGGAGCACAGAGGCAAAGGCCTTACTTTGAAAGGTATTGGGTGCCATCTTCCCCAGCATCTTTCCAAATAAATGCCTAAGGCCTTGTAAGGAAGGATCTGTTCCTCAGTAATTGATGCCCTTTGCCCAGGTGTGGAGGGAGCGGTTTTGCCCTAAGACCAGCACTGATGCCTTCAGGCTGGCACACCTCTCAGAGGGAATGTGTGCTGCAGTGTGTGCTCCAGTCCTCTGCATTCACAGGGATGCTGCTTCTTCTTGCATCTCCACAAGGATGCCGACCTGATTCCTTCAATCCCATATCCTAATAGTAAGAGAGAGCTTTTATATTTACATTGGAAAGCAAAGACTTTGTCCCAAAGTACTTGAAATCCAAGAAACACAGGAGAAGGGATGGGCTGGGGCGTCAGGTCAATGAGCTATGAGTGCAATGAGCTTAACTGCCCTGATTCCAAACGATCTTTTAAACTGTTCAATATTTTCTTGCTTATCCTTTCTTAATCTTACTGCTTTGGACATCCAGCCTCCCTCTTCTATTGCTGCCAGAGGTTAGGACCAGCTGCTGTGGGGATATTCAATCACTAGCAGCCATAGGGAGCCAGGCTGAGAGAGCTGGGCTGGGGCAGCCTGGAGAAGAGAAGGCTCCTTAAGGGGAGACCTTAGAGCAGCTCCAGTGCCTAAAGGGGCTGCAGGAAACCTGGAGAGGGGCTTTGGACAAGGGATGTAGGGACAGGACAAGGGCAATGGCTTTAACCTGCCAGAGGGGAGACTGAGATGAGCTCTTAGGCAGAAGCTCTTCCCTGTGAGGGTGCTGAGGCGCTGGCACAGGGTGCCCGGAGAAGCTGTGGCTGCCCCATCCCTGGCAGTGTTCAAGGCCAGGTTGGACACAGGGGCTTGGAGCAAGCTGCTCCAGTGGAAGGTGTCCCTGCCCGTGGCAGGGGTTGGAACTGGATGGGCTTTAAGGTCCCTTCCAACACAAACCACTCAGTGGTTCTATGGTTCTATAATATGTGCTGCCCACTAATACTGACAAGTACAGCTCATGGTCCCCAGCGCAATCCTGAGTCCACTGCCTCCTCTTTCCCTTGGTGAGGCTGGGGCTACACCTACTCTGGCTCTAGTTATTGATTTATTTTGGTCTCCGGAGTATTTTACTGAGCTGCAAAGCTGTAGTGCAATGTGTGAAAAGAACCTTTGGGAAGACGATGCCTGCTAACAAGACACATGAGACAACACAACATCCCCATTGCAAATGTATTTACCAGTGAACTTACTGGAGAAAAAAAGCAACAACATTTGCAACAGTTTCTTGTGTCTCACATCCAAACATCTCCCATGACTGATATCAAGGTTTTCCTGTATCAAAACAAGTGACAAGTTAGGGAAAAGTCTAACTGTTGAGGGGGAAAAATGTGTAGGTGGAGTGTGTGTATGTAGACACATAGAATGTCTTGATAAGCACACGAACTCACAGCCACAACAGAATAGTGACATCCAGAGCTACGGATAACTATCAGGTGCCCATTCAAAGTGTTTTGATGGATTTTAGCATTCACTCAGCTGAGTGCAGTCCCAGAGCCAAAAGGCCAGGCATGGCAGCACTTACCCACAGTGATATCTGGAAATGGTGGGTTCCTATGGTAACAGCATCTTTTTTAAGAGAGACTAGTGCAAGTTGTGAGCAGCGGAGAGGATTAAGCATATAGATTTGCTCTGAAATGAAGGCTCACGGTGAGTTTCTACCTGCTGAAAACAATACAGCAAAACCCAGGGATAATGTGGGAATTAATTGAAGCGGGCTCTTCTGGCACCATGCTCCTGTGGAGGAGAGGCATTGATGTGGAAAAAGTCTGTGAGTCTAATGCAGGCGTGTAACCAGCCAAGGACCTGCACATTGCAGGGGACGGAGTGGTTACAGACACATGCTGAGTGATGCCCTGCATCACACCATGCAGCATCGGCAGCTCCCTGTGCCCTGTGCCCCCTGCTTCCCATGGGCCTCCTTCACAGAACCGGGCTGTGATCTCAGGAACATGGAGCTGTTGGAGCGAGTCTAGAGGAGGCAATGAAGATGATCAGGGGCTGGAGCAGCTCCGATATGGAGACAGGCTGAGAACATTGGGGCTGTTCAGCCTGGAGAAGAGAAGCTACGTGGAGACCTCAGAGCAGCTTCCAGTGTCTGAAGAGGGCTATGAGGATGCTGGAGAGGGACTCTTCGTCAGGGGCTGTAGCAATAAGACAAGGGGTGATGGGTTCAAACTGAAACAGGGGTGTTCAGATTGGAGATAAGGCAGAAGTTCTTCCCTCTGACGGTGGTGGGGCGCTGGCACAGGGTGCCCAGAGAAGCTGTGGCTGCCCCATCCCTGGCAATATTCAAGGCCAGGTTGGACCCAGGGGCTTGGAGCAAGCTGCTCCAGTGGAAGGTGTCCCTGCCCATGGCTGGGGTTGGAGCTGAGTGAGCTTTAAGGTCCCTTCAACCCAAACCAATTTGTGGTTCTATGATTTGTAGCAGCTACTGGATTTAAGAGAAAATCCTGGGGCTGACGGGATTATAGGGTCCTGGGAAGTGGGATTGGTGGATGCAGGAGTCACAGTAACACTGACTGGGAGCTGTGAGAAGGAGTTACAGGGAATGGAGACTGTGTGTGCATGTAGGAGGTCCAACCTGACACACTTGGATGCATTCCCAATTCCTGGATCTGTACAGCTGGTTTGGGAATGGTAAAGAAATACTGTTCTCAAAACATACAAAAGCAGAGATGGAAACCAAATGGAAAAGAGGCCAGACTGTATGGGGCTTGGAGCAACCTGGTCCAGTGGAAGGTGTCCCTGCAAGGGGTTGGAACTGGATGAGCTTTAAGGTCCCTTCAACCCAAACTTCCATCTGGGATTCTATGAAACAGTTTTGGAGCACAGCTCCTAAGGGGGAGGCCAGTGCTATGAAATCTGCATGGTGAGTGACAGGAAGGTACAATGTTTGAGCCAGGTTGTTCCTTTCATCCGGTACTCTGTCTTCCCCCTCTAGGTCTGGTGAAGGACTGGGAGCAGAGGGCCATTAGAGCAGTTACCTCTGATGGCATAGGTGTTCGGGAGGATGGATAGTGCCATAGAATGGGCATGACTGGATGATGCTCCTTTCCCTGTAGAGCACTGGCTGCCTGAGCTGAAGCTGCTCGGCACTCACCATCTCCCCAGTAGGCAATGGGAGTCGTGCTCCTTGGTAGGTTTTGATCTGAGCCCTGCCTTATGTCTTGATTTGAATCCTCGAGCTTGCCTGTTCTTCTTCTCAAGCTCCAGTTTCACAGGCAGTTGACTCAGCCTAATGGCTCTGCTGCCATCGAAGCAGAGGTCTCAATCCTGCTCCTCTCACGTCCTCTGCCATGCCCACTGCCCTCTGCACTGGCTGGTGCTGTCCCATTCTGCCATCAGCTGGTTTAACCCATTAACCCAGCAAGGGCAGCTCAGGAAGAGGTAACAGGATAAAACACAGGAATGCAGTCAGGAGCAGGGCTGAGAGCGATCCCCCTGTGTAGGCAGTGCTTGATTTGGAACCCCTGAGCTGTGTCCATGTAACCATGCACTTGAGTAGGATATCAGAGGTTGCTTGTGAGCAGGCATGCAGGAGAACCTGTGCTTGGATGCTCTGGGAACTTGGTGTCTGGCTGGGATTGACTCTCAGCTCCATCAAGGCTGCAGGCACTTTGAGACAAAGTGGGCTGAGGTTCAGGAACAGGTTTGTATCTTCCAGGATTCATCTCTGACACCAAGATGGCAGTTTATAATCAAAACAACTGCCTACACTGGAGGTATATTCCTTTTAAGTTGCTCAGGAGTTTCCTTGGGGAATGGACAGCTAAGCCTGCTGTCTAACGTGCTGTTCTGCACTGTGCCATCCTGCAGCTCCTGTGGAAGGATGATACTGTTTCTTTCGCAGGTTTGCTTCTCCCTGTTTGCCTCTGTGTATCT
The DNA here is from genome assembly GCA_039720435.1 of Amazona ochrocephala. Taxonomy (NCBI): domain Eukaryota; kingdom Metazoa; phylum Chordata; class Aves; order Psittaciformes; family Psittacidae; genus Amazona; species Amazona ochrocephala. Next base: position 83,936,206 of record CM077879.1, read on the forward strand.
TGTTAGATCAATTGTAGTTGTAAAGTGCATTAGATCTGCAGATGAAAGGCAGAAACAATGTGGGGGTTTTTTCCATTAATCAGAGCTGTTTGCAGAAAACATCAATTTAAAATGTTAAAGCCAATTTGCAACTGGTATCGACAGCAATTAAATTGGTCTCAGGAAGTAATGCAACCAGTTGCTTCTGACACTGTGAAGAATGGAATCTTTATAAGGACATTCTATGCATTGAGCTTCTTCTGTTTCATGGTTGCTGATCTTATCACACTCGATAGAAGTGTAAAGAGAGGTGAGGAGCTGGAGCAATACTCTATTAAGAATATTCCATAATCAGTAAACTTTCCTTCCCCTCTTGTTGGACCCTTGCCCAAATGTTGCAACTCAATCTCTGCTCTGCTCTCATCACTCTCAGCTTCCTTGCTTTGCTTTCCAGTTGACTTTGCTGACTTTAAAATGATGCAAAAATGTACTGAAACAAAGGTTTGCTGCTTCATTCCTGGCATTATTACCAGGAGCAGGAAACTCAAGCAGAACACTGGGCACAGCCTCCATGAAGAGCACTGGCATCCAGGCTTGGCAAAGTTATAGGTAGCTTTTGCAGTCTTGTCATGGAAAACTACCACCTCAGGTTCCAGATATGGAGAATGAAGGGGAAGTCATGGTTAACTTTTCATGAATCAGTTCTTGTGTATGTCATGAATCTGACATCCAGATGTGTAGCTTTCTGGGACCTTGCAAGGCCATGGTTAGGCGAAGTGGGAGCATTTACCAGCAGAAGATAGTGCTCAAGTCTCTGAAAGCCTTGCTGATGAGCATTCTGGCTTAGGCATCTGAATCCTAAAAGGCTTTGCCAGTTCTATCATTGTCTTGTCTGAAGCTCTGCTTAGCCAGAGCAAAGGGTTGAGGAACGGTCTGCAGGGCTATCTTCTCATTTCTGTCTGCAGTGTTTCTCTACACGGGGCAGTTTGGCTTCTTCACAACGCTCATCTCTCCAGGGTATTTCCCTGGGATGTGCCATGGGGGGTTTCTGGTGGCTTTCAGGAGGAGACTTCTTCTAGTTTGAAAGGGTCATGGTGAAGATCTGAAGACACCTTTCACTGTGGCTGCAAACGGCTTTTACCAGTGGTGCAGTCTCTGTTCCTTCTGGCACATCAGCCATGTGTGTGGCTTGGAAGTTTAGTGGGTCTTGTCTCACTTTACTCTTCTCTGAAGCTTTTATTACGCTAAGACCATCTTGCTTGTTGCAGGTATCTGAAAAGAGTCCCGTGTGACTATTTATGTGAGCATACCTAAGAAGGAATGATGCTCTCCTCTGTAAAAGGACAAATCTGACTGCTCTTTCTGTTTGATTTCAAATGTTTGAGGAGGAAGGAAAAGGGAGTACATCTGTCTCAATCTTACTTACAATCAGAGAAGTTAATGGAAAGATTCGTTCTGACTCTCCTGGGCTTTGGACAAGGCTCTGTATTGCAATGGTAGCAAATAATGAAGTTCACATCTCATCAAATGCTTCTCAGGACAATAATATATGTGAGTAGCCTTTTGCAGCTGTCTCCCCAAATCTGTCCCCAGTTTGTCAGCTGTGCCAGCATCTCTTTTAGTGTTGAATCACTTCCATGGATAACTGGTGCTCTCTAAGACAAGCCCCATGCAAGACGTTCAGTTGCTGCCAGTTGCAGAGAAGTGCCCCAGTGCTTGAATGAGCCCTCTGAAAAGGCAGCAAGATAAATATTAACTCTCAAGTCTGTGGATTTCTACCTGATGTCTCCCAACTGCAGTAATGCAGCCTCTGTGGTGCTCCCTTTCATTCCACATGTCTCCTCCCTGGATCCACACCTCTAAACTACTGAGTAAGCATTTCCCAGCGAGCTCCACAGGCTGGGTGCAGTTATTCTGTCTACATCATGCTTGCCAGAGGAGCCTAAAGTCCCAGTTGTTCCTAGGGCCATGTGCCAGGAATATCCCTGTACTGTTCACATCGGCTGCCTGCGCTCAGAATTCACATATCTGTCCATCCCACTTTCCCTGTAGCGAGCAGTGCTGTGGCCCTTATAGGAAGAGTATTTGGGGAACCTTGCAAGGCATTAGACTTTGTAATGACTGGAGGATGCAGGAAAGGTGTGAAGACGTGTCCATGCTATGGGTTAAGTGCAGCATTAAATAAACTGAAGTGCTGCAGGCTGCCCAGGGTCAGAGGCGCTGATCCAGGTTGCACAGCTCAGCAGAACAAGTTGCTCTATGAAGTCCTACTTAAATATTAATATATTTAGCAGAGTGGAGGAGGGGAAGTTGAAAGGGCTTTTGATGTGCAGGCTGCAGTCAGGTAGCTCCAACTACCACCATCTGTGGAGCATCCCACTGCTGCCTTGGGGCTGGTCATTGTGATCCCAGAGGTTCTCATCCCAGGTTTCCAGGTTTCTGACCACCCTCGCTGCATCTGCCAGGCACTGGCAGAACCCCGTAGCACAGCGTTGGTGGATGTCCTCTCTCTTTTAGGGCTAATTGCTCTGTGTAGGTCCTCCTCTTTGATGAGTGTCTAAGAGGTACAGGAATCCCCCACTGCTTCTGGTTGGAGATATAGGGAAAGGCAGCAGCAAACATTGCTCAGGAATCTTCTACAAATGCATCTTCCATGCAGCTTCCCAACCAAAAAGCAGTTGCTTCCCCAAGGCTCTTGGACTTTTTTGTGAGGCAAAGTCCCACATCTAAAATAGGGACAAACCTTGATATTGCAGTCTCATGGGATATTTACAAGGGCCTGTAGGGACAGGACAAGGCTTTAACCTGCCAGCGGGGAGACTGAGATGAGCTCTTAGGCAGAAGCTCCTCCCTGTGAGGGTGCTGAGGCGCCGGCACAGGGTGCCCAGAGAAGCTGTGGCTGCCCCATCCCTGGCAGTGCTCAAGGCCAGGTTGGACACAGAGGCTTGGAGCAAGCTGCTCTAGTGGAAGGTGTCCCTGCCCGTGGCAGGGGTTGGAACTGGATGAGCTTTAAGGTCCCTTCCAACACAAACTATTCAAGTGAATCTATGATACTTGTCACAGCCAAGACCTTCAGTCTGGTTTGGTTTGATTTGATGATTTTAGCCTCAAGATTTCAGGAAATTCCTATTTCCCAACATTCAGATTCTGAGTGAGTCCTCAAGTCCATTGTGGTGTGAGCCCATCTCCCTCATTTATTTCTTTTTGACCTCTGAAGTCAAGCTACACCTCAGTTGTAGCTGTGGTCTTTTTAGAAGGTCTGCATGATGCACCCAGCCCCAGGCAGCATGGCCACTGGTGGACCTCTTGGCTGATGGAGTTGTTCCATGTACAAATAACTGGGCTTCCCTATTAGCAATGGGTTTAGTTCTTTGGTCTGCAGGTGCAAGTTAAACTCTCCCACAATGACGCACTTTCTCAGTGGTATGTGATTGAGACATTACAAAGATTTCTATTGAAACCTATATCCCACTGTTTGTAGCAAGCAGCAAGCTTCAGGTTCTGTGGTAACCTCCTTTCTAACACCTTCTCCATGACTATTTTACCCATTGATTTTGTGCAGAGTTGTTTGTTTTGTTTGGGTTTATTCTAATTCTAGGCCAGCATTCATTATTGATTGGATTTTATTCTATCCAAATTGTCAAACTGGATTTTTCCTTCCCATCTGGCACCTAATGCCATTCACATCTTCCTTTCTGTCCCTTCTGCAGAGCACATAGGTTCTTGTGCCTCATAGCCCAGCGTTGTTACTGCTGCAGACTCATGCAATGTCCAGTTGCACATTCCATACCTGAATCTAAGTTCTGCTTTCTTTTAGCCTAGAGTCCCGGCAAAACCACTTCTGTCAACCACTTCTAACTATACCTCATGGATTTTCAGCCCTGACACACTTGTAATAGTGCTTATCTAATCAAGTTTCTTCCGCATGCATTTTCTTCCTCTTTTGAGGCATTCTGCATGTCACTGCTACTTCCTTATGTGCTGTTGTGTCAGCTCCTCTGCCTGCCTCTGTTTCTCTAGATGTATTTTGGAGGGATGCAGTGCAAAAAATGGACATTTTGAACAAGATCCCTGGAATCTCCAGCCAGGGTCTTGGTGGGAGTGAGCACCCTGCTGAGAACCTGAGTTCAGGGTCAATATGACTTGAAGAACAAGGAATACAAGTGCCCAAGGCAGGGCAAGTGATGAACGACAGTGCTAGTGATTAATGTGGTTGGATCTAGAGGAGTGAGCAACTGAGAAAATGATCAGGGTCCTCCTCCTTTCAAGTTATGCAGTTTAGTAGCCAGAAGAGCAATGGTTCTGCACTGTAGATCCAGTTCCTTCTCTGTAGGAGAACCCAGCGGTCTTGAGACATTTGGTCCTCCCATGCTTGGACTTCCTTAGTGTTCATGAGGTCAATGTGAAGAGCTGCTTTCCTGATGCTTTTTGAACTCCTCACCTATCTGTGGTCATCCCCTGCACACACATGTCCAGGCTCACAGGAGCTGACAGATCACTACTGCCCTGTTGCCCATTGGGGATTTAGTTCTGCTTGCACAGACGTGGTGCCAGCGTTGTATGGAGTTGCAGGGTGACCCCTGTGAGCATCGGTTGAACATCATTGTCAGAGAGATACATGGTGGAGCTGATGAAAGACTTACCTTTGAGCAGCTGTAAGATCATTAATGTTTCACTCTCTGCTGCCAGCCAGCCCTGTCCTGATTTACATCCTTGAATTGTTCATGAGGCTAAATGCACTGCCCTTCATCAGGCAGGGACCTTCAGTTAGCAGCAACTCCTCTGCCCTGCTGGTGAAGGCACCCATGGCAAGAAACCAGGAGGTGGAGGCTGCCACAAGAGCTAACATTCCATGAACACTCCCAGATTTCCCCCATCCCACCCCCATGGCATGTGCTGGAGTCTCTGATGACCCCATGCTGCATGATGGACGTTCAGGGCACTGGGGTGTGATGCTAAGGCCAAGCTCACACCTTCTGGACTCTCCATGCATCCTGGAGACACTGCTTGCGTTCAAAGGATGACTCCTTTCATACCAGCACTGATATCTTGGCACCTCTGGTATTGGCATGTAGGTGTCTAACTGAGGGATGGTGGCTTAGCTCAGGGGTAGGCAGGAGACACAGAGCAAGGACCAGACATTACCATGCATGTGGAAAAGCTGAATCCTCTGAAAACATGGATAAAGTAAGGAGGGAGGGTGGGTCTTTCTCTCAAGGCAACATTCATGTGCTTTCCAGCAAGGCATTAAAAGCCACAGCGAAATGCAGTTTGGGCTTGCATGTGTTTTTCTTACCTGCAAGGAGGAAGCACATGCAGTGAAATGTCTGACTGTGTTAGGTTTGGGGATTCTTTTTGCTTCTGCTCTTGGTTTTCTGTTGGTGAGTTCTGTCAATTCCTTTATTAAAGCTGAAGAAAGAGTAAAAACCCAAACAAATGAATTCCTTTCTAGTATCAGAGTTGCTCAAATCTGGAATTGCTCTCAGTTCTGGGGACACAGCTAAGCTTGAGGTCCTCTCTCTTCCAAACAAGTGCTTTGTGTGCTTCAGGAATCCCCCCAATGAAGATGAAGGGAGATTGTGCAGCAGGAAGATGTTATCTTTTTTCTTGTGTAATCTGATGTCTTGATTTAAAGGAGGGAAAAATTTTAGGTAGAGATTTCTAGAAAAATGATGGCAATGTGTGTCTTCAGGATAGGGGGTACTCAAGGAAGGCAAAGCCAGTGACATCTTAATCTTTACACTGTTAGTCTGTAGCAGGAGAGGACAGGAGATTTCCCCATGCAGCATAGGGGTGTTGCTGACAATCATCTCTAGCACAGAAGAATGGATGGAGTTTGGTATAAACCTTATCCATGAGCTGGTAACAAGTCATCAGGACCAGACAATATTCACTTAAGGGATTTTAAAGGGAAGCTGCTGAGTTACCCTGAAGTTAATCAGCCTTTGTGCCAGGACAGTGGAAGGTGGCAGTGCTCATCCCTAGAAAGGCTTTGATGATGATAAGGGTGCTGGAGCACCTCCCATAGAAAGACAGACTGAGGACACTGGGGCTGTTCAGCCCGGAGAATAGAAGCTGCATGGAGACCTTAGAGCAGCTTCCAGTGTCTGAAGGGGGCTACAAGGATGCTGGAGAGGGACTCTTCATCATGGACTGTAGCAATAGGACAAGGGGTGATGGGTTTAAACTGAAACAGGGAGTTCAGGTTAGGTATAAGGCAGAAGTTCTTCCCTGTGAGGGTGGTGAGGCACTGAATGGGCTGCCCACGGGAGTTGTGGATGCTCTGTCCCTGCTGTGTTCAAGGCCAGGTTGAACAGAATCTTGGGTGACATGGTCTAGTGTGAGGCTTCCCTGCCCATGGCAGGGGGATGGAACTGGATGATCTTCAGGTCCTTTCCAACCCAAACCATTCTGTGATTCTGCGATGCTGTGAGTGGGAAGATGAGCTGGTAGAGCAGGGGCACTGTGAGGAATTGCAATAACACAAAGCAGAAGAATCAGGATGGCTTTTGTGAAAGGAGGGCATGCATTGTGACTCTGCCGGTGCTCTGAAAAGGATTGGCTGTTGTGTGGATGGAAGTGATTCTGTCAGGGCAGTGTAGTCATTTTGCTTTGGAAATTGTCAGTGAGGTCTTTCTTCAACAGTGCTTGAGATCAGCGTGGGGTAAGAGGAAAGGTTCTCTCAAGAATCAATAACATTAAATGACAGAAAGCAATGGATGAGAACAAGCAGTCAGGGTTTGCTCTGGGTGAATGACAAGAATCCTGGAAGATCTGCTATGGGACATGTGCTGCTCAGTGTAGTTTTGAATGGTCTGTACAGCGAGGTGACAAAAGGTTGCATCTGATGTGGAATTAGTCTGGACCATCAAATCTAAGGCTGACAGCAAGGGCTTAACTGTATGAAGCGAATAATCTAGTGAAAGGATTTCCATCAGGAAAGGGAGACCAGACAGCTGTCCGTTGGACAGGGAGCTAGCCGGGGATCCTGAACATCTACCTGGGGGTTTAGGTCTCAGTCCAGGGTTTTGGACTGAGTCTCCGACCGGCCTCACTCTCCCAAGAATCCAGGACACCTTCTATCAACCAGGTTTCCTCTAAGACCTCTGGGTACCAAAGATGATGGCTAGATCTGTTTGGAGATTACAGGCATCTCCTCAAAAGCAATGTAGTCCTGGAAGACTGAGCAACGAGGTGGGCTGCACAAACCAGGGCTGTGTTCTACAGAGTCACAGGATCCCAAACTGGTTTGGGTTGAAGGGACCTTAAAGCTCATCCAGCTCCAACCCCTGCCACGGGCAGGGACACCTTCCACTGGAGCAGCTTGCTCCAAGCCCTGTCCAGCCTGGTCCTCCTAGATGTGTACTGCAGCATCCCCCAGTGCATACAGCATCCAGTCTTGGATATGTTGTTCACACTTCAAGCCTGCCTTGGACCACAGCCCTGTCCCCTCCCCAGGCCTTCCCAATGGTCCTTCAAGGCAGCCAGCTCTGCAGATGCTCAGGGAAGCAGCTCCTGCTTATAAGGCACATTGCTCTCCTTGACCTATTTGCTCATTACCTCCACAAATGTGATTTTGATTAAGGAATTTTCCTAAGTAATTACTACAGCGTTAGCAATTCAGCCAAATAGAAAATAGTCCAAAAGGCAACGTAGCATGGTATCTGCCCTGCAGGCCAGCTTGCTGACTGCCAGGGATGGAGAGTGAATGCTAGCACTGTAAGGCAGATGGGCAAAGCTTTGTCCTGCCCACCAGAACACAGGGTCCTACAGGCCATGTACCAGGTCCATGGGTGGCTTCTGATACTCATCATCGTGCTCACCTGGAGTTAGGGAGATATTCTGACATCAACTGCAGATTCACAGGTTAAAACCACTCTTGCTTCCAGTTGTCTTTTTTCAACCGGACAGGGAGAAAGATGAGACACCACTTACAAAGAGCAGGCTAAATCCAAGGAGCTTGGTCAGTGGTGGCAGTTGCACATTCCAGACTGGTTCACAAGAGAGGGACTCCGTGTGTGTCCCATCCCTGACAGTACACCCTGCTCAGGGGCAGAGAGCATCACACAGGGCGAGCTGCTGAGCAGAGCCTGGCTCAAAGAGATGCTAAAGCAGTCTCCACTTTACAAGCTGACCTTGGCATCCTTCCACGTGCGGCATTGCATTGATGTTACTGACTCACTGCATACTTTTTGGTTAAGATGTTGCCACCAGGGAACTCTGACAGAGCTTTTCCTGATGCGAGACAACCAAAATCATGTGCAAGTCTTGCCCAGGACTGCAAAAAGACAGGCTGAGAGTGACTCAGCCCAAGAAAATTGTCCCCAAGTAAAACTGCTTGAAAATAGGGCCAAAGCTGAGCTCACTTTTGCTCAAAAAAGGCAGGAAAATAATGGTGTCACCTCTAAGATCAAAACAACTGGCTGGATTCCTCTCTGTGAGAGGAGCTACCTAGTAAATAAAGCCAGCACTCACCTTCTGCAAGCATCTGCTTTACAAGCATCTTACAAGCAGCTTTCCAATGCAGTTCTGGGGTAGTGCTGCCAAACAAAAAGGGACTCATTCCAAGGCTTCGGCACTGAAGATATAAATATACTTCATGTTAATTTTGGGTGCCATCATCCGTCAGTGGCTGTCTTGTGCAGTTTAGCTCCTTGACATCTCTTGACAGCATGGGCAGTAAAGCATTCCCATGCTAATGTAAAATTGGCAGGTGCTGGGGCATTTTGTTTTCAGCTGCCCATCCATTACGCTGAAGAGGAGGATGCAGGGGTGGGATGCAGGGATGGTGAGATAGCTGGATGTGTGGTCTATTTAGGGGACAGATTTACCTGGTATAGCCACTGCTGTAGCTGATGGGGTGTAATCAAAGGTGCAAATAGAAAGGGCACAGTGCACCAAGAGCTATAGAGCAGGCACAGTCGGGCCAGCATGGCCTGATAGCTGGGCACAGCGGTCCAGAAAAGGGTTAGTCATAAAAATTGAGCCTGGCTTACACTGTGCCATGTGTTCTCAGGTGAATCCTGCAGAAGATTCATTTAATACTGCACTAAGTGGTTTTCAACTGTGATACCATTCTCATAGAGTTTGGTATCACATGGGGCAGACTGGCACATCTTGCTGCACTGCAAAGGGAGGAAACAGGCCGGTGAGAAAGGGACTATACTGTACGTAGAGAGCTTGCAGTGAAGAGCTGGCTTGCTTGCTTGCTTAAAGCAAAGCCAAAGCTGTGCTGTTGCTCACAGCAACTTATAAAATTGGGCTTATGACTGTGCGAGTATAGAACACCTCATCTCAGACCTGGAGGGATCTCAGAGCAGAAACCTGGTGCTGCAGTCCTGTGATCCCACTTGACTTAATGGTTGTGAGCCCTTCTGTGTCCATATGCTAGGACTGCAGCTCAGTAACGACAAGAGAAGCAAAGATGTAATAGCTGTGTCATGTAACTCTTCCTAAAAGATTCTTGTAGATCTCTGCAGGAAGAGCACCTATGATACCCCAGGATAAGCACCAAGGTGCCTGTCCTCCAACAACTTGCTAGTGTTAATACCTGTTCTTGGCATCAGCAGCAGAAGGCTCAGCAAACTAGCAGGCAGGACACCTCCCAGGCTTTGCCTCCTTTAAACACCCTTAAGTGCTACCTCCTCCAGTTGTCCACACATACTGATTTAGTAGTATTTGTTAGTTTAGCAGAAGATGCTCATCGGTCAGTTCTCTCCAACCTCTTCATTCAGCACCAGCATACATTAAAATACCTTTAGGAAGCTTTCCCAGTTCTTTCTCGTCTTCTCAGTATCCTTTTAACTTACACTGATTTTCCTCTTTCTTATTCACTGAAGTTTTATTTATAACACCACCCTTGTCTTTTAGGCTTGGTTTCAGAACTTGGTTCCCTTTGTTCCTATTCAGCCACTTCCAGCTCAGCCTGGATCGCTCTGCTTACACCTCTAAACCCTGTTGGAGCAACCAGTGTCAAGCATGAAGTGTTAACGAAGCAGTGGTGTTCCATTCATAGAATCATAGAGTCGTAGAATCACAGACAGGTTGGAAAAGACCTTAAGATCATCCAGTCCCACCCCCCTGCCATGGGCAGGGAGACCTCACCCTAGACAATGTCACCCAAGGCTTTGTCCAACCTGGCCTTGAACACTGCCAGGGATGGGGCACCCTGTGCCAGTGCCTCAGCACCCTCACAGTGAAGAACCTATTCGTTGTACCTGACCTGAACTTCCCCTGTTTCAGTTTGAACCCATCACCCCTTGTCCCATCACCACAGTCCCTGATGAAGAGTCCCTCTCCAGCATCCTTGTATTCCCCTTCAGACACTGGAAGCTGCTCTAAGGTCTCCACGCAGCTTCTCTTCTCCAAGCTGAACATGCCCAATGATGTTTTCAGCCTGTCTTCATCCTTGCTATTCAACTTGAGATCTCCAGTGTGTTACCAGCTGTCCACTGCACATTCACATTAGCAATTCGAATACACAGCAGGCCTTCAGAAAGATGCTTTGTGGAAACCACCTCCCACCCTTGTGGAGTGGGGGATTCCTTTGGGATCTCTCCTTTGGGATCCCTCTGCTAAAAAGCATCTTGGCTACTGTAGTCTGTGCAGTGTGTGTCAATGCATGGCTGTGCCATGATCACTCCCTGCTTGTCAGCACGAGCTCTTGTAATAAAGGATGGAGCTATCTTCAGGGGCCAGCTGCAGAACAGTCCAAATCCAGGATTTCAGAGAAGCATGGAAATATAATCAGCTAATAATCAATAAAAGAATCTCTGATAATCATGTGGGACCAGCACACCTCTTGTTCCAATGCGATTTTTAAAGCAGCATTGACTTTCCCTTCAGAACAACCCTCCTTTGCTTTTAACTAATACTTTTAATGTGTTTCCAAACACTTAATGATGAAAAGAATCAACATCCCCATTGTATGGGAAACTGAGTCAGGAGGAAATATGAAGCGTTTCCCAAAAATCAACCAACCATCATGGAGGCAAGCCAGAAACAGGGGGTGGGTCCATGTCTTCTGAGCCCTGGTGTTGATGTCTGTCTTATAGGAGACATTGTGTTCAGAAGCAACATGCTTGAATCAGAGCTTCCATGATGTGTGGGTTATTGCAGGTGGGTGAGTGTCTGAGTGAACAGGATACTGAAAACACTGCTCAGGTCAGCTCCTGTCAAAGAAGAGTTAATCTTTGGTTCCTATGAAACAGCAATAGCTTTGGCGGAGGCCCAGTGGAAGTGTAGTGGAAGATGTCCCTGCTCATTGCAGGGGGGTTGCACTGGATGAACTTTGAAGCTCCCTTCCAGCCCAGACCATTCTGTGATTCTATGACAGCTGCTAATCAGGACGAAGAGGGATGGGAAGATGTGAAAAGACAACTTCAGGGGGATTCCCAGAAGGTCCCCAAAGGAACCTACTGCAGATGCCACAGGAAAATGAGTGGGTGGTAAGATCCCAAATGCTTTTGAGTATCTGAGCATGATGTCCCCTCTCAAATTGATTAAAGAAAGGATCTAGATACTTCAGCACTTCCATAAGCATTAGAAGGCATCTACATACGTCTTTCAGCACATAATGTACTTTCAAGAGCTTTTCGGAGTCTTTCCCAATGCCAGCAGGATTTGCCTCCTAAGTACTGACTCTTCTTTCCTAATTGGGTCTCAGTTTGAGATGTCTTAGAAATCATTGTTCCTGACTTCTTTGCTTCCAAAGGAAAGCGGGCACTATGAATGACTACATTTCTGTGTGTGAAACACCACAACTTCCAACCCGAGACTGTCAGTTCCACAAACCCATTTATTTATGTACAATTGTAAACAGAGCACTTCATAAATGCTTATAATGAAGCTCCCAAAGCCCAGCTGAGAAAATAAGTATTATCACCACTTACCAGTTGTCGAACTGAAGCACAGGCAGAGACACAGCTTGTCCAAAGAGACCAAGCAGGCTAACATCCCAACCAGGTCCAGGCTATCAGCTTCCCTTCCATCACAGCCCTCACTGCTGCATCCCCTTCCATCGTACTCCCATGTGTAGCAGTGCCTCTAACCCCCCTGCTCACTCAGGCGAACAGTCAAATGCTTTCTTCATAGCACTGACTTTAGGCTTCTCCTTTGTCGGAAAAGTTGAAGTATCTGGATTTAATAGCAAATAGGGATGAGCAGCATTTCAGCTATGTTTATTCTAGCTAACTGAGGAAAATAAAATGAGTAAAGTTTTCCTAATCAGGTCTTGGAGCAGCTAACAGCTATCAGATCCCCCTGGGTCATCAGACAAAGGTCTCTCACCTTCAGGGACTCTTACACTCAAGAACCTCCTCTTTGACAGCCAAATTCAGAGCTCTAAGTCTGAACAGGTCACGAGGGCTCCTGGTGAAAGGAAGTGGGCAACCTTGGAGATGGAGAATAACATCCCACGAGGATGTTCATTTAGAACAGACTGCCCAGACAAGATCTTAGGGGAGACCTCAGAGCAGCTCCAGTGCCTAAAGGGGCTCCAGGAAACCTGGAGAGGGGCTTTGGATAAGGGCCTGTAGGGACAGGACAAGGGCAATGGCTTTAACCTGCTAGAGGGGAGACTGAGATGAGCTCTAAGGCAGAAGCTCTTCCCTGTGAGGGTGCTGAGGCGCTGGCACAGGGTGCCCAGAGAAGCTGTGGCTGCCCCATCCATGGCAGTGCTCAAGGCCAGGTTGGACACAGGGGCTTGGAGCAAGCTGCTCTAGTGGAAGGTGTCCCTGCCCGTGGCAGGGATTGGAACTGGATGAGCTTAAAGGTCCCTTCCAACACAAACCAGGCTGGGATTCTATGATGGCTTTTTTTCCCACTGAATGTAGAGAGGAGTGGCCAACTTACTTATATGTCTTGATGGCCAATTTAGGGCACGTGAATGCCTTCTGTACGAGACTGAACCTTATTTATCTGACAGTAAATAGAATGGCAGGTTTAATTCTTCAGCTAAGACTGCTGACCTGAGCACGTCCTTGCTCCCTCCTGTGCTAGGCACTCCAAACCATTGCATAACTCAGCCTACGAGAGGCTCCAGTTTGGATGGTATAACTGATGTTGCACCACTCTTGAAAGAGTTAAACCATGCCCTGAAAGCACTCCAGCTTCTTGCCATCCAGCTCCTCCTGTTTAACTCAACCAGAGTGTTTTCTCCAGCTCAGAAGAACAAAGGGCTTCTCTCACTTGGTCCCGTCCCCCCATTAACCTTGGGTGCTCAGTGGGGCAGGCACTGCTGTACCATATAGCAACAGGGAAAATCCCTGAGGACAAGCAGCCCAGTCACGATTAGGGAGTTGGGCAATGCTGTGAGGTTTCCCTCACAAGGCACAGAAGGATGTGCAGAGAAGGCTTTCCACATCTGGCATCTGTCGGGCTATGGCGTTCATTTGGGAATGATAAGCTGTTTCTTCTTTCCTTGAGGGCTAGATCTTCAGCATACAGATGGCTGGTCAGAGGGCTCACTTGCCTCATGTATAGTCCCTTCAGAGCTGTGTTAGATCCCTCATCCCAGTAGGTGAAGTTAGACTGCAGAGGCAAGACCCAGTAAAGGTATATGTCCTTTGTCCTTTCCTAATGCTTAGGTGCAGTGTGAGCATCCCATCAGAAATGCAATGGAAACTGTGGCTCTTTCTTTATGATGGCATTTTGGGACCATTTGGAAGTTTTCAGGTGTCTTTCTGGACTTCCAAAAAGAGTTGTGTTGAATTTTAAGCAGCTTGAACAGTGGTACAGAAGATCTGAAGGCAGATGATGTGACTCAGCCAGTGTTCCATTACCGCAGGTGTGAGGCACCTATGGAATTCAGTGTGCCAGCTTCTAAGAGAGCTAGAAGAAACTGCCAGTGCCCTGTAAAGAAGTCTGCTCTTTCCTAAAGACAGAAGGAAAGATGATTGCTCTATCTGAGGTGTAATTGTGTTGGCCCAAACATCTGTCCCAAAGTGGTGCAGGCCTGCCATTGGCGTTAAAAAAGCCCAATGTGTAAGACATTGACATTGAATCAATTGACTGCTGGAACAACACCTGCTGCCATCTTGCTCCTACCAGCAGGAGAAAAGAAATCTCTGACAGCCTGATTTTCTGACCACCCCAAACCACTTGTGCAGCCACGAAGCTCAGAATAAGAAAGGGAAGGTTTGTGTTTCCATGTGTGACACTTCATACAGCCGATCACCTTTGCCCAGCTCTGTCAGTGGCGCACCTTCAACCTCTGTGAACTGTGAGATGTCCCTTTCCCATACCCTGTTCCCTTCAGGAACTGCCCAGGGACAGTCTGTAACCTGGTGCGTGTGGACAGACGTGCTCCTCTCAAGGGGTTTGGGTTAAATCACAGCCATCTCCTTCTCACCTTCCTCTCCTTCACTTTCCTCCTTTCTCATGTTCTTCCTTTGTCTCCCCATGCCCTCCGTTCTGTCTTTCCTACTACTCTCTGTCTGTACGTTAGGAAGGGGAGGAGAGAATTACCCAGGTGAGCTCATTGATCTGCTGAGATCAAGTCTGAGAAGTCGCTGAAATTCGCTGCCATTTTTCACGATCCAAAACTGAGGACAAGGAAGGGAGGAGTTAGGAGAGAACAGAACAGAAACCCCCTGTTTCGGGACAGGCTGGGAGGCACTGTGTGTTATCCCCGTTGCACTCCAAGCCTAGGCACAGTGACACTGCAGTAACCCCACCAGCACCAGTAATTCACCTCTCCAGCAGCACCCACCTTTCCTTGTCAGGTCCGTGTTGTTCAGAGTTCATTGCTTATCTTGAACTGACGACTGGAAACAGAGTGCCCGGGAGCAGGAGAAGCTTTGTCCCTGGGAAGGGGACAGTTTCTCATTAGCGCATCTGAACAGCACACTCTGTGACTGGCTGGGTTTCATTAAGGGGCTAAGGCTCCCCAAGGACTCATTCACGTCCTCCTGCAGCAGCAGAGGTGGAGAGCGTGCTGGGCTGGAGGGATCGCTGCGCAGCGTGTGGCGGTGGCTGCAGCAGTGCAGGGGAGGAAGCTGCCCACAGCTCTCAGCCGCTTCTGTGCTTTTCAGACACAGTTGTTGCGATGGCAATGACATATCCACAGCTCTAATGATGTCAGGCTTAGGGGGCTAATCAGTGGCTGGCACTGGCTGCATATTGGCACTGCGGGGTCTGATCCTACAAAGCTTTGTGGTGTGTGTAAGCCAGGCTCTGTCCCTGCTCCCTTGTCACTCACAGCCCAGCAGCATTTGCATATTAAGGCCTGGATTACTCACCTCCATGTCTTTCCTCTCCTTCAAGTAGCATACAGAAATCGAGGAACATAAATGCAAGTGGTTCAGCAACACAAAAAATTCCCACCGGGAAGTGTGGGGGATTGAGGATCTCCTGCAGTGTGCAGCTTGTGATCCTCACTAGCTATTGCCTTGGATTTAGAGCAGCGCCGCCTTTTAGAGGCAGCACAAGAGGCAGTCATCCTCCATCCTGCCATGTCCTGGTTATGGGCAGGTGTGTTTTCCAGGAGTACAGCTCACATCATGATTACCACCATTTGTACCATTTGACAGCAGTTAGAGAACAACCCCGTTTCCTTTCAGACATGAACTGAGGTATGGGTGTACCTGGTGATCTTCCTCCTGAGACACCTGTGCTGTCACAAAACTCTAGTGAAGAGTCTATGACAGAACCACAGATCAAATTAGGTTTCCCTAGTAAGACAGGGGATAACATGCCCTTTCAGGAATATCATCCCCCTGTCCCAGAGTCAAAGTTTATAAAACACAAGTTCTTAAAACAGTCTTCCAGTGCCTAAAGGGGCTCTGGGAAACCTGGAGAGGGGCTTTGGACAAGGGCCTGTAGGGACAGGACAAGGGCAATGGCTTTAACCTGCCAGAGGGCAGACTGAGATGAGCCCTTGGGCAGAAGCTGTTCCCTGTGAGGGTGCTGAGGCGCTGGCACAGGGTGCCCAGAGAAGCTGTGGCTGCCCCATCCCTGGCAGTGCTCAAGGCCAGGTTGGACACAGGGGCTTGGAACAAGCTGCTCTAGTGGAAGGTGTCCCTGCCCGTGGCAGGGGTTGGAGCTGGATGAGCTTTAAGGTCCCTTCAACGCAAACCAGGCTGGGATTCAATATTTCTGAATTCTTTGGTTAGCATCCGGTATTATCAGGGTACTCTGGGATCCCAAGGGCAGTTTTCCTCAGCATTTTAGGTTTCTTGCACTCTCCAAATCCCAGCTGCAGAGCACTGTGGGATGGCTCTGCTTGTTCTTGCCCTTAGGGTTGGACCAGAAGATGACAATCTCTCTAAGAGCAGCAGACAGCTTTGTTATATTTCTCAGTGTGTTTTCTTTCTTGAGTTTCCTTCTCAACGCACCGATGCATTTAATGTTGACTTGCTCCCAATGAAAAAGGCAAGGTTTCCTGCTCAAAACAAGCTGTGGTTTCAATATGCTCTCACCTAAAAATAGTATGAAAATAATAGAAGTCCAGAGTGAAGTGTTTGATTGGCTTGAGAGATTCTTTCATATTCTTTCTAATGATCAGGCAATTCACTTTCTGTGCAATTTCAGCCCTGGTTTCCAGCCAGCTTTGCCTGAGATCTCCAAAGCTCAAAGCCTGTGCTGAATTAAACAGCTGGGGCTCCTTGATGTCTTCTGGTTCCTCTTTCCTTGTGGCTCAGGCACAAAGAGACAAACTCGCATTCAGCAGTTTAATGTCACTTTAACCCAAAATGGATGCAGAAGCATTAGTCTCCAAATACCTTGTGTTTTATTTTGCTCACGCTGCCAGTTCTCCGAGCACAGAGGGGATGTTGATCTGGGGTGGCACGGCCTGGCTGTAGTTCCACAGTGCCCTGCACTTAGATTTATGTTTGTTCCTAGTGCTGTTCATGGGGGAAGGTTGCCATACTTAAACAGGGGAAGTTCAGGTTAGATCTTAGGCAGAAGCTCTTCCCTGTGAGAATGCTGAGGCGCTGGCACAGGGTGCCCAGAGAAGCTGTGGCTGCCCCATCCCTGGCAGTGTTCAGGGCCAGGTTGGACACAGGGGCTTGGAGCAAGCTGCTCTAGTGGAAGGTGTCCCTGCCTGTGGCAGGGTTGGAGCCGGAGGAGCTTTAAGGTCCCCTCCAACCCAAACCATGATTCTATACTGGCCTGCGGTATCCTCCAAACAGGCTTCCGCAAGGACTAGTGATAGGACAGAAATGGCCATAAACCACATGAGAAATCTTTGGTTTTCTCCTGAAACATGCTATAACACTAGTGAAAACATTTCCCAGCCCAAACTGGAGTCTGAATTGCTTTCTCTTCCAAACCTTGTTCCTCTGCCTCAATACACACTCACTATCACTCCCCTTTCTAAAAGATGCAGGCAATACAGGCCAGGCACATGCGTGCTGGTGGACTGCTGAATTGGAAGAGGTCATTGCTGGCCATTAACGTCACCAGTGTCAGAGCTGTAGCAGGACTGTCGTGTTTATGAGATCAAGGCCAGGCTGGACAGAGCCTTGGGTGACATGGTCTAGTGTGAGGTGTCCCTGCCCATGGCAGGGGGTTGGAATTAGATGATGTTAGTGCTTTCCAACTCAACCCATTCTATGATTCTATGATAACAGCTGTGAAACTGTAAAACAAGCCCAACAGAAAACCAAGAAACTGGGAAGCAGCGAAACAGATCCACAGCTCTGACTGGAGAGGTTATTGTACCATTAGCAAGCATTACCCAGCCCAGCTTTGTTTAATTAGTGTGTGATCTCTTTAACTTTTGAATCCGTTCAGTGTTTTTTCTTCTCAGGCTTCCCAATTTGGTGCATTCTTCCTGCTTCACACTGCTCTCCCTGGATAACACGTTTATTTCATTAAAATCTTGCGCACACATCTAAAATCCTTTCAGATACTGAGAAAAGGCCAAACTGGTGTGTGCTGCTGGGTAAAATCAGAGGGCATTTCCATGTGAAAGAAAAGCCAATGTGCTAAGCTTTGACTCAGAGTGAAAAAACAGCAGAAGGATTCACTTTTCTAGCAGGAAATTGGTGCCCAGGTCATTCTGAGACCTGACACTGCCAATTTACACAGTTGTGTCTCACTTTAATTCTGGTTTCTCATAGTGATACTCACATGGAACCAAGCTCTTAGGGAGCATCTCATTTGCTCTCGAGCTCAGGAAGGACTCACTCGTGCCACCCTCCATGCTGCCAGAGCCAGGTTCTGCAGCAGCCAAACCTCCCAGTCCAAAGTGTTCAGTGTCTCTGAGCAGACCCAGCAGCTTTGTGCCTCAGGAAGCAGGATAATCCCCAGCACATCCAGTCATGCAGACTGTCTGGGAGCCACCCGCTGCTGCAGACAGAGGTGGTGAGTTGGGAAGCACCTCATTGCATTGCTGTTTTCATAGCAGCTTCTAATTCTCTCTCATACAATCCGAGAGCACTTACTGCAGACTCTTCTGGACCATGTGGCTGTGCTTAATTAGCTCTGCAAGGGGGGTAGCTTTGACCTCTCTGTTGGTTAAGAGATTATATTTGAGGAGGAATACGCAGACCTTGGGTATGCTTGGGCTTGCTGACTTCAGATCAGAAGTAGGATCGTAGCTCCTCTTGCTGCGTCCAGCTGGTTGGGCTGAGAGCAGCAGTGTGCCTGCAGTAAAGCTCCTGAAAGCTTGTGGAAGATGCTTTATTGATAAATCACAAGTTTCTTTGGAGGTGGGCCTCTGTTTTGCAGCAGGACGGGCTCTGAGTGGCCCCCATCAGCTCCTCAATCAGACAGACATTATCGCTGACAGTCAGAGGCAGCCTGACAGGTCTGGTATTTGTGAGACAAATGACTCAGGCAGGAATGTGTTTGCTGCACACTGTAGAAGCGCTGATGTTCAGGGGTCCTCAGTCAGCAGGGAAGTCCTTTTTCTCTGCTGCTGCCCTAAGGTGCTCTTAGCACAAGGACTATTCTCAACCAGCTACTGCTAACCAGGACAGGGACAGGATGCTCCACCATGGCAATGTAGTCTCAAAGCGTTAAGCATAATCCTTTGAGTTTCCTTATCACTGTCCTTAGGTCTGGTGTCTCCTGTGGCACCAGAGAAATTGCTGGGAACAAAGCCACCTTCTGCACTGCTTTTCCTGACCCTGTGCTGCTGAATTCCCACCCGAGGATGTGTTTTCTAAGTACAAGGCTTGTGTGTTGGGTCTGAAAAGATCTTTCGTAGTACGTGGCAGGCTGCTGAGTACCAGTGCTTCAACCAGCTTGTTTAAGGCAAAATAGTTGTACACAATGTTCTTCCATTTCCAGCTGGTTTGGGACTTAACCTACATGGTGACATTAGGGTACATTCTTACCCTTGCACCTCTTCTACACCCCCAGTGTGTCTTCACAAGAGGATCCCGCCAGTCTGGGAGTAGAGACACATTGCTTGTCACTGATTTTACGGCCACTCAATAGCCTGTCCCTAGATCAGTGCAGTGCCCCGGAGCCTGCAGCCACCCTTGCCCCAGGAAACTCTCCCCTGGATGATGGAAGTTATTACTTTGGTGGCTTTTATGGACACCTTGGATCCCAGCCACCTCTCTCCCTACCATTTTAGAACCCAGCTCCATATAGGATGTGCTGGCACATGATTCCAGAACATCAGTGCTACTCAAGTACATTAAAGTGCAGGGTATGCCTGGAATGGACTGTACTTTGTGCTTTCTACAGCCTGGTGGTTACCCATGTTATCATTGAATACCTTCAGTTGTGTTGCTGTAGGCAGTTCCTAGGAGTCAGAATGGTTTCTTGTCATCAGGCATCCTTATTTGCCCCAGTTCTTCCTCTCCCTTCTCTCCATTTTGCTGTTCCTTTCCTTAGCCAGTCTTTTCTGCAATTCCACAACTTTCCCCTGAATAAGAGTTATTCCTATGCCATGGAGTAGAGATTGGCGTAGCTGTTGTGACCAGACTGGTGGAATTGTGCAGTTTTGCACCTTTTCTGTTGAAATTAGGCTAAGAGCCCTCACTCCTGAATCCCCTTCACAGTTAGGATCTGTGTAACTCAGTCCTCCCCCTGAGAACTGAGGTATGAGATCCAGGGGTCAAGGTAGCCCTAGAAAATGCCTTTGTGTTCAGCTTCTTGGTGGATCCTTTGCTTGCAGCTTGTTCTCCCTGTTACAGCTCCCAGAGGGATTAAAGAGCATCAGAATTGGGATCTGTCGGACAAAGCCAAGGGTGATGTGCAGATCTAATTTCACTGGAATGGTACCCAGAGACAGATCTGAACAGCTCTAGGAGTGCACATCTGACCCTTGCAAAGGCATCCAGATATCAAAGAATGTTCATCTCGAGCCTTAAAGTTCCTGCTGGAGTCAGTCACTCCTTAGTATCCCCCCTCCAACTGAGAAGAAGTAGCCTCCACCTTCCTTTCTGCTATTACCCTTGAAGATGCATGGTGTGATCAGCCCTCCCTTTGCCCTTAATCACTTTCCCCTACCCTATATAATTAAATTCCATTAGGCATTGCATCTAATTTTTTAGGAGCTCCCGAAGAACAAAAGGCAGTTCAGTTGCAGGCTAACAGAACAAATTAATTAGAAGGGGAATATTAGGCCCTGTCTAAATGAGAGCAGCAAATCTTTAGCAGAAGCAGCGTAGTTTGGCTGGCTGTGATGTTGTTCCCTTCCTGCATCCAGAGATCACATACAGCATTCGGAGGCACAGCACTGCTGGGAGCTGGATTAGGCTTCAAGCAACCCAGGCTAAAAGGCACTCCAGGGCACAATTTCAAAGCACAACGCAGGGAGTTGCTGGCCTTGTGTCTCTCATTAACAGCAGTGCAAGTTGTGCCATTAGATTGCTTCACTGTACTTTGGGAATGTATCCCTGTCATATTCCTGTATATCCAACCCCAATAAAAGTGGATGTTACATGAGTGTAGAGCTCTGCATAGTCCTATTTACCAACATTCCTCCTATCTATGGAGATCTCTGTGAGTAAGCACTGGAATTACCATATAAAACCAGATCAAGTATCCAGAAGCCACTCTTTGTAAGCATTTAAACAAGAAAACAGATGGCACCAGTGCAACTTGCATCTACCTCTAGGAATTTGCAGTCTTGGGGAATTGTTGATGTTGCCTCCCATTACACACTGAGATGAACATGCAGATTGTGCTGGGAGCTGTGGAAAGGCACTCCATGCAGATAGCTGAGTATGTCCCATGCTCCCGGTCCAGTGTGCAGAGCACGAGCATAGAGCATCCATTCTCAAGTAACACACTGTTTTTACCATGTGAGCCAGGACCAAGAAGAGGAAACATAAGCCCAACAAAGATAAGCAGGAGCCTTGGGGGAGGAGAGGCAGGTACAGGCTGCTGAAGCAATTAATAGAACCCTAGAATGGTTTGTGTTGGAAGGGGTTTAAAGCTCATCCAGCTCCAACCCAGGGACACCTTCCACTAGAGCAGCTTGCTCCAAGCCCCTGTGTCCAACCTGGCCTTGAACACTGCTGGGGATGGGGCAGCCACAGCTTCTCTGGGCACCCTGTGGCAGCGCCTCAGCACCCTCACAGGGAAGTGCTTCTTGTTAATTTAGGAGAAAGAAGAGGTTTTAAACCAAAACCAGTCTCGTGTATCCTGCCCTCACTTGCACAGAAATGTCTGGTTGTTAATGCACCTGCAGCACTACCAAACACTCACTTCTCCCCATTTTCCCTGCTGGAAGGCACCTGCTGAGCTTATGAGCTTTCTACATGTGTCTGCATTAGGAAAATCAGGATGTGCTGCCGAATGCTGGAGACATGTCCAAGTGGCCCCCTCCTGTGCTCCTGGACATCGCCACGGTCCTGCAGCGTCAGTGCAGCATTGCTGATGACAGGAGCACAGCAGGAGGGGTGAGAGCCAGCAGTGGTGAGAGTATTAAACAGGCAGCTACTGATTCCTGTATTGAATCCTCTGGTGCTCTCACCTTCTGTTTAAAGAAAAGCAAGCAGCAGCAGGAGAGTTTCAGGATAGAACTGTATTAGACCAGGAGCCTACAGGAACCTGCTGTTCTCATTGAGTGTAATGTGCTGTACCATTTGCCATTCTCCTTTTTCTCAGGCTAGTTTTCTCTATAGCTTTCAAATGTGTCTGAATTCAGAAAAGATCCAGGACAAATAAACAGTTGATCTCTCTGTGGCCATATCCTGAATGGACAGGAACAGATGAAGGATCATTGGTGGGGATTGCGTAATACCAGTGAGAAAATCAGCTCTGGGGCTCCACATGAGAGGACAGGATGGGGATAGAGAGTGGAGCATCTTGGAGTCTCCATGCCTATTTGCACTTGAGGCAGGAATATCCCCTGGCATTTGAGAGCAGGAATGTTCACAGCCTGCTGTGAATTCACAGGCTCAGCACATGAGCAGAGAGCACCTGAAGCCATTTTCCTTTTCTCCTGTACCTGGGGAAAATGGAGTGCTCCATCATTCGTGCCACTTCATCTCCTCTCATAAATTCTCCTCTTTTCCATTTCCAGCAATGTTCCTCAGTTGTATTCTATTGAATCTTTCAAATGATGGTTTTCCCCCACTTTAACAAGAAAAAAACCCACACATTTTAATATCAAAATCTCATTTTTTAATGACAAACCCGTGTTTTTACCTCCTCTGCCCTTTTTGTTCCTAGTGATAAAACCAAGCCCTTCAGAGGATGACTGAGGCTAAGATATGCATGCAGTTACTTCCTCTCCTTTTAGCCCCAGTCTCCCAGAGACTTCCTGAGATCATGTGTGTTAAGGACTCAGCTTTTCTGAGTGAAGTGAGACAACAGCAGGTACATTCCCTTTTCCTGCCTTACCCAGAAGGAAAAATGAGTCACCATCATCCTTTTCCCCTGGAAGTCCTTGCACAATGTGGAGGCTGCAGCACTAATGTACGTGTGGACCATGTATTTTAAATTCTCTCTTTATTGAGAAGTAGCTTCATAAACTAAATACATTTGGGGACAGTATCTGAAGTTTTGTAGCTTCTTTATTCAAGAAGATTGTTGTAAATGAGAACATTTAAAGCACTTCTGAAATTAATATCTTCATCTCAAATTAAAATTGCTGTTCTAAAGCCAGTTAAGCGCTGAGAATCATCCAGTTTCACTTAGTTATCTCAAGAGATGTTATTAACTTGGAAATAAAGGGCTGAAGTTCCAAAAGTCCATGCGACGCAGAATCCCAACAGAAGACAAAAGAGTCTTGAGGTTTGATTTGAAGATGGTGCCATCTCTCTTAACCTCCAGAGACTTTCCATCTTCAGTGTAATCTTCCAACAACATTCTCGTCTCCTTTGCAGAAGAGGCTTTCTCTGGTGTGTAGGTTCTTGACATAATTTTCTGATCACCTGTTGTAACAGAGGAGTAACACTTCTCGCTGCTTCCACTTGGTAAATCAGATTACAGAGAATGGGAAAAGCACTCGACACTTCCCTCAGATTACTTTTCCATGTAGGTAATTGCTGCTCTTCCCATAGGAAGGCTGTGGAAGTGTGGGTGAAGAAAGAGGGGCTGTAGAGAAATGCAGCAAACAGAGAGGCTTTGTGTCCTGGTTTCATTTGGGATAGAGTTAATTCTCTTCCTAGCAGCTGGTGCAGTGCTCTCTTTGGGCTTTAATCTGAGAACAATGCTGATAACATGCCGATGGTTTAGTTTTTGCTCAGTAGCACTTACCCTGGTCAAGGACTTTTCAGTCTCATGCTCTGCCAGTGAAGAGGCGCACAAGAAGCCAGGAGGAAGCGGAGATAGGGACCAGACCTGAACTAGCCGTAGAGGTATTCCATCCCTCAGCACATCGTGCTTGGGATGGAAACTGGGGGGAATTGTCTGGGAGCCATTGATCACTGCTTGGGGATGGGCCGGGCATCAGTCAGCCCAGCCTGTATTGTGCATTTTGTGTATTGTGCATCACTTGTCTGGTTTGGGTTTTATTCCTCTCTCTCCCTCTCCATTTAATTATCATAGAATCACAGATGGATTTGGGTTGAAGGGACCTTAAAGCTCATCCAGTTTCCAACCCCTTGCCATGGACAGGGACACCTTCTGCCAGAGCAGGTTCCTCCGAGCCCCATCCAACCTGGCCTTGAACACTGCCAGGGATGGGGCAGCTATCATCATTATCAGTATTATTGCCACTACTACTATTATTGTGATTATATTAGTAATATCATCATCAATATTGATATTAATATTTTGCTTTATTTTCATGATTAAACTCCTCAGTTGAGATAAGGTTTTACTTTTTTGCCAGTTCTCCTCCCCATCCCACCAGAGGTTGCCGTTGGTCCTCCATTATTTCTATTTTCTCCATGAGCTGCCAATGCATGTGCGTTGTCCTCAGGAAGCAGAGTTCCATCCCTTGCTTTTGACAGAGCAAAAAGTCTGAGCCATGAGTACCTCCAGCATCCAGATCACTTGAGGTACCCTGGGTTACCTGGAGTTACCTAAGGTCACCTGGGGCTCACTGTAGCAGCTCTGCCATCTCTGTTTGTCACCTCAATTAGAAGCAGAGCATAAGATGTGTTCTTTGAAGCTTTGACTTAATAACACCAATGTATTATAGACTCATAGAATCACAGACTGGTTTGGGTTGGAAAGAACCTTAAGATCATACAGTTCCAGCCCCATTTACTGTGAAGCTTAAAGGTTTATTGATGCTGCACAGACAGGCTGAAATCCAGCATGGGTTTGACCAGGAATAGGGAGAGACACCCAGCCTCCTATGGAGAGGAGGAGGAGGAGCAGTACTAAGTTGTCACAGCAAATGAAGCTTTCAGCTCTGGCAGGAAAGTAAGAAACCCAGCTTGCAAGTTAGAAAGTACAGGTGCTTTGCCTGTGTTGTGTTGCCTGTGGCACTTCAGAAATGAGGGGCAGTGGGAGCTCAAAATCCTGCATAGCCAAAGGGAGCTCACCTTGTGTGTGAAGCTGGAAGTGCGTTGTTAGTTTACATTTTAACGCTCTAATCAAAACATGCAAAACAGCTACAGCAGTACTAGTGCTTACAGCTCAAATTAATACAGAAAGACTCATTTGAGCAACCTGCTCTAGTGAAGGAGTCCCTGCCTGTTGCAGGGGGTTGGTACTGGGTGATCTTAAGGTCCTTTCCAACCCAAACCATTGTGCAAGTCTATAATTTATTTTACCCTCCAAATGGATGTATGAACTGATTTTCTTTCCTTGGGTCTCTGCTGTTGTGCCTGTTCTTCCCACATCTTTCTGGTTGGGTCATCAGTTTGTCACCATGGACAACCGGGCTTTGTTGAGCTGTTGCTATAGGTGGAGCCAGGCCAGGGTAGGTGACAGACCCGGTGTTGTTATCACAGCCCAACCAGCCAGGAGCAGCTCAGGTCCAGGCAAGCCCAGCCCGCCAAGACCCCACAGTGTCGGGTCAGTACAAACCCCGTGCATTTTCACTGGTAACAGCAAAACTCGTATTCTCTGAGCTGCAACAGCAGCACCACTTAGGCACTGAAGGACAAGTGCCTGGAGATTCCTGCTAGGGAAATCCTGGCTTTTCCTCTTCTTTTTATTTTCTTTCCTTTTTTACTGCCGTTAACCAGGTGGAAACAGGGAGGATTGCCAAAGACTGGGCATCTCCCAGCAGAGCAGCAGAGATTCATGCACTGAAGCCTAAGAGATACTCAGTCCTTCCTCAGGTGGAACTGGGTTTAAGTACAAATGAGTACTTCTGGATATCACAAACAGACCTGCCAGCATGGAGAGATCTGGGGACAAGTATACTCACTGTATAATGTCAGCACTCACGTGGATAAAGGATGAACTGTAAGTCCCACCTGACAGGGATCAGAGAAGACATAGAATGGTGCTTAGGTTCTTACCAAGAGGAAGAAGGTGGCCTCGAGTGCTGGTTGACAGGGAAAAGAAATGAAAGCTGCTGCTTCTGCACATTGAGTGAGCGGGCTAACCACTGAACTAGATAAAGCTGTAGACACATTGCTGTGAAAGCCTGCAGCATTTAATCGTGACTGATATTCTCTGTATCAAAGAGTTTAAATCAGCCTGCAGTAATTGTTTCCTTGCTACAGAATCCAGCCGGATGATAAAACAGTCCTCAGTCTCTATTTTGTTTCCCTGATAGGGTGTTACGTGGTAAGCGGGAATGTGTGAGTACTAGGGATAAGTGAACTGATTCATGGCTTGGTAAAAAGCAGAAGGAAACTTTTCTCCTTTCCCTGAGTCATGTTGACACTTGAGCTCCTTCTGTATCACCAGTTCTGCAATTATAGCGTGTGCTTAAGGAAGCAGAAGATTAAGGGCTTATTTGTCATTAATTTTTGACAGCCTGAGCTTCAAGGATCGCCTTGATGTGTAGAACTGCATAGAGCCCCTCTATGCAGTTGATCATGCTCCTGCTCTGCTCAGCTCTGGTCCATCATTAGCAGCTTTGGAACTGTAATGTCACAGCTGTGAGTGCAGAGGTGCAAGGACACAGCTCTCCCTAATACTGATGGCAACAACTGGTTTTCAGTCACACTGAGCTTTTAAGTGCCTGGGACTCCTCTGAACCAGAACCCCAAGCCTGTTTGGGTTCTTGCAGGTGTGGTAGTGGCTCTGTTCTACTCACTGGGCAAGGATTGCAACCAGGTGAGTTTTCTATGGAGGTATTAGCCAGTCTTGATTTGCTTGTGCTTTCACTGTGTTTTACGTGATAGCATTGCTTCAAATTGCACCCGTGATGAAAAGAGATCCTTATGGCCTCAGGGGAAAGGAATTAGAGTCCCTTTTCCTTCCATGCTTTCCTTCCTGTTTTTTTTTTTCTTTCTATGCCAAGCAGGAAAGCTTCGGCACAGGGAATAGGGCATAACAGTAATCCGGGAAGTCTGTTGTTTGTGTGAGCCCCTCATCCCTGTTGCATAAAGGACATCATCCATGGGGTCTCTTCCCTCTGCCATACTGTAGAGAAAAGGAGTGTCCTTTCATGGCTTTTGGGGGCTTCAGTGTTTGCTCTTTGTTGAGCTTCAAGACGTGTGTGTGTGACTGGGTACAGCTGATGAGGAAGACCGCGGGAGCAGAGCTGTTACCTCCACAAACCAGGTACTTCAGTAGGTTTTCTCTAGCCAACACATGCATTTGGAGCCTTGGAGAGATGCTGAATTTTATTTTCCTGTTGCTTTAATCCTCTCTCTTTGGAAGTGATTTTTATTTAGGCATCCCAGTGATAAACTCATCACTCTCTGTCACCCCCAATGCACGTTGCTGGCAAGGCCCTCCAGCACTGCAGTCCTGTAGTTTACTGTCACAAACTAATTTTTATAAGTCAACAGAACCTAACAGTAATGTTTCCTGAAGCCTCTTAGAGCTTCTTGCAGCTTGCAGGGGGGTGCAAAGTCAAGGACAACTGCTGTAGTTTAATGGATTCAACAGATAATGAAAGGTGTTCTCTTGGTCACTTATGAGGAAAGCCAGCACAGCTTTTAGCTTCGCTTTCTCTATCTTTTCCCGTGCCAGAAAGATCCATGAGTGCAACCTGGACTCAGAGCTCACAGCACTGCATTTGGCTTGTTCTGCTCTGCATTAACTGGGCATGTTTTTGACAGGTTGCTAATTCGGACTGACACAAACCCCATGCCAGGGAACTGTTCCCCATCCTTATGATGTTGTGGGAAGTCTTCCAGTATGCAACATTATCCATAAAGCCCAGTTCCTGGCCAGTAATTTTGCTTGAGAGCTCCAGTATTCAGTAGTGAATTGGAAGCTTTTACCCATCCTGGTTGTAAAGAAGGCTGGAAGATACAATGCAAAGGCATTTTGAAAGCTGATAATGCAGAATTCACTGAAATAAATCAAAAGGAAAAATAAGGCTCTCCCAGTTTACAGGTTGGAACAGTCTGCTGCTTCTGTTCTGAACACGAAGTTCCCCCTTGGCTTGGGAGTGATCCTGGCCTGAATTTTTATATGTTTTCTGATGCTCTGGGCAGTCAGCTATGCAAGAGCCATGTGCTTGCTGGAGCCCCTGCCAGCTGGTCAAGTCCCTGATGACACAGGAATGACTGGAACATAGTGCGCAAGACTTGTCTCTGTCTGCTCAGGTGAGGCACCCATTCTCTTCCAGAAACATCACAAAAGCCTTGGGGATCTGTTTGGATCACAGGATCCCAGAGTGGTTTGTGTTGGAAGGGACCTTAAAGCTCATCCAGTTCCAACCCCTGCCATGGGCAGGGACACCTTCCACTAGAGCAGCTTGCTCCAAGCGCCTGTGTGCAACCTGGCCCTGAACACTGCCAGGGATGGGGCAGCCACAGCTTCTCTGGGCACCCTGTGCCAGCGCCTCAGCACCCTCACAGGGAACAGCTTCTGCCTAAGAGCCCATCTCAATCTCTCCTCTGGCAGGTTAAAGCCATTGCCCTTGTCCTGTCCCTACAGGCCCTTGTCCAAAGCCCCTCTCCAGGTTTCCCTTCAGGCACTGGAGCTGCTCTAAGGTCTCTGTGGAGCCTTCTCCAGGCTGAACACTTCCTTCAGTGATGTAACCCACAACATGGCTGATACCCACCAACTGCTGCAAGAGATTTTCCTCAGATTGATCTGGTTTGCGTGCTTGCTGGCTCCAAGAATTCCTTGGTTTGGGTCTGGAGCTGTGCCTCCCCTCGCGTTCAAGGATGGTTGCACTTGATTGACAGGACGGCCAGAGCGATGCAGAGCAGTGTGCCATGTGCTCAGCAAACACCTCACGGTCATTTTGGCAGCTCATGCCCTTTGTGTCAGTCTGTTGATATGTATAAAATAGCTCCAAAAGATTCAGTCCAGCAGAAGTGAGCAGCATCAGAGGCAGGTAGGCTGTGGGTCATGTTTGTCCTCCCCCAAGATAAAGGTTTTCTCTATTTTTCCATAGAGATCTGTCTGAGAATAACATTGATGCTGAGGAGGTTGGATGTGGGGAGTCTTCCCTGGGGATGGGTTATTTTCTGGGTGAAAAGTGTGACAAGGATAAGGTCAGGATCCCGGAGCAAGCCATGCAAAAAGCTGTCCACAACAGTCCCTGTCTGCCCTTCTCAGGGTGATGTAATCTGCTCAGTAATAACATTTCCGAGAGGTGGATAACAGCATTTTAGTTCAGCTCTAATAATTCTGTTAAATCAGAGCTGGGGATGTAACTGCTGTTTGTGACTGAGTTTGTTCCATATGTGTGTTATGCAGGATGCCATTGTAATGAAATGTTCCCTCTTTGAGCTGTATGCCCTAAAGAATATGCCTTTATTGTGTGGCAGGCAAAACACTCCTCTGCTCTCTGCCTTTGCTGTGCTTTATAACCAAAAGAGAGGAGAAAAAAAGTCGTGTTTCGCCTTGTTTCAATTTCTTCTGGAGATTTTAAGTTGTGTAAGTGTTAGTTTTCATTTGTTTTAGTAACACACACAGCCTTGCTGGAGTCCTCTTCATTTCTTCTAATGAAAAACCTGGGAGCTTCTGTGCATCTGATGGTTTATATGCAGTAGAGCACACGGATAGGAGTTTAAGCAAGGACAGGGAGTGAGAGGGAGGAAGGGCATCTCCCAGGGACTCAGACACAGGGTTCTGAAGCAGCATTTTAGATTTGGTTGTGAGAAATAGACCTTGGAGATGTAAAATTTCTAGAGAAATACTGTATTGGAAGGTAGCATGTTGCATGCCATGAGGTCAGGTCATGTGTGCGAGGTGGGTAGGACATGGATATGGAAAACTGCAGACCGCAACTAAGCCCACCGAAAATAGGAACTGTAAAAGGGGGAAGGTGTGTGCTGGGAGCCTGAGAACATGAGTATAGAACCACAGAATCACAGACTGGTTTGGGTTGGATGAGACCGTAAAGCAGCCCATGGAGTTTATGTGTGCTCCCAGGGAAATACACCAGCAAAGAGCAGCTTTGCTCTGACGTGGTCTCATGTGAGGGAGGAGGGAGGGCAGTGTCAATAACGCCTGTAGGCAGCAGGTAGAAGATAGCCATTAAACTGTCCCCACCTCATTCACACAGCAGACTTAGCTCAGAGATCTCCATTTGACTGTGTGCTTGGGGTTCTGCAGCACCCCCATGCCTCCACCCACAGCTTCCACAATCGATGCAAGGACTCCCAGCAGCAAACCAGTGAAAGCACACAGCTAGAGGCAGAAAAGAGGAAAACAGCCTCAATAGAGAACGAAACAGGGATGGTTTCTGGTCTGGCATAGCCCTGGACAGCACTTCCAGTGTGTCCTTCTCTGCTGATGCTTGAGCTTCTGGGCACATGCACTTTGGTAAGGTGCGGTACCAGTGTGAAATATCTCCATCAAGAAGTGATGATGAAGTCTTTGAATAGCAGCAGCTGAGCTTGGCCCACCTGCAGCCCTCAAGGTGCCTCTAGGAGTGAAAGCCATCTTACCAGCATTTTTACACTGTGGAGCCAAGAGAAATGATCACAAGTGAGCAGGAATGAAAAAAATCCATATAAAACAACTGTAGCATCCTATAATGTATCCATAAAAAGGGAAAACTCGCTACTTGAAGTCTACAAATGCAAGTTTCTCGTGGGAAAACCTAACTTCTGTTCAAATGCTAATGGGTTTTCATCACAAGAATGGTTTAATTTAACTACTATGTACTATAAGAAGGGGCAGAGCAAGGTTCAGAGAACAAATGGCTGATGAACAATCTTCAGTCTGCCAGTAAATATTTGCCTTTTTTATATACTTCCCCTTCTTGATCTCTGTCTGAAACAGAGACTCCAAAGGGACATATAAAAAGACAGCTGATCTCAGCTAGAGGGAACAGCGCATATTTGTGTGTTTCTGTTAGCCTTGTTTAAACCAGTGAATTCATGACACTGATAGAGTGTCAGTCACCAGAGCAGTTGGCCCTGAAAGCATAGAAAATTGATGGTATATAAGCAAAAATCGGCTTTCTGGAGAGAAAAACTGCAGCACATTTTAGAAAGCAAATAGGGCATCGCAGCCACAAACTCTGTGTGTGCTTCTCAGGATAAGAACAAACACCTCATGAAGCACGAATAACTTCCAGGGACTCAGAGGGAAAGTCCTGCCACCGTTTTCCAGGAATAGAGCAGCCAGAGCTTGCAAGAGCTGTGTAGAAAGAAGAGAGAAAGGGCCCATAATGTTCCCTGTGGAAGCAGAGAATCCTTCTTTCTTATTTCTGGAAACTCTCTTCTCAGCCAATTTATGGGTGGGTGCTTCCACATTTGGAGGTTTTTGCTACCACTTTCCATTACTATAACCGTAGGAAGAAAACTGTCTTGCTGCTAACACTCCCAAGCCTGCAGAAGCACTTCATATGTGTTTTGAGAAGTTGACAGGGAGCACTTGACTGACCCTGACCACAGAAAAGATCTGTGAGGGAAGGGAGTGGGATGCTTTCTCTATTAGATAGGAATCAACAT
Source organism: Amazona ochrocephala (assembly GCA_039720435.1). Classification (NCBI taxonomy): domain Eukaryota; kingdom Metazoa; phylum Chordata; class Aves; order Psittaciformes; family Psittacidae; genus Amazona; species Amazona ochrocephala. Next base: position 83,967,486 of record CM077879.1, read on the forward strand.
TTGTCAGAAGTCTCAGCATCTTCTGCCTGCCATATGTGAGCCTCCTCCGAGGATCTTCACCATGCTCATGTGACGGTGAATTCTGTGCTAGATTCTTGGGGCCAGGCAGTTCCTGGTGTCCTTCCTGAACTAGGAGTGGGGTTTGGAGCCTGCTCAGATCCATTGCAGGGCAGAAGAGTGGAATATTGACAGGCTGAGAGAGCTGTCAATAGGACAGCCTGGAGAAGAGAAGGCTCCTTAAGGGGATACCTTAGAGCAGCTCCAGTGCCTGAAGGGGCTCCAGGAAACCTGGAGAGGGGCTTTGGACAAGGGCCTGTAGGGACAGGACAGGGGGAATGGCTTTAACCTGCCAGAGGAGAGACTGAGATGGGCTCTTAGGCAGAAGCTGTTCCCTGTGAGGGTGCTGAGGCGCTGGCACAGGGTGCCCAGAGAAGCTGTGGCTGCCCCATCCCTGGCAGCGTTCAAGTGTCCAGGTTGGACACAGGGGCTTGGAGCAAGCTGCTGTAGTGGAAGGTGTCCCTGCCCGTGGCAGAGGTTGGAACTGGATGAGCTTTAAGCTCCCTTCCAACCCAAACCACTCTGGGACTCTACGATTCTGGGACAGTCTAGACTTGGGCGGATGCTTACCTTCAGCCCACTTGTATGCAGTGTGGACTCTCATGACAGGAGTAATGGCCTGTAAAATCAGTAGTAGCTGCTGGGATACACAGGTGGGAACGAGTGGCTAAAAGAGAAGCAGCCTGGTGAGATTTCAAAGTCTCTGTTCCTGTTGGTTGTCACAGTGTGGCCAGACAGAATACAAGCATGTGAGAACAAACAGGATTTTGTCTCAGTGTTGGAAAACTAGTGCAGGGCTGGAGCATCTGTCAGAGACAATGTGAGCCAGGCAGAACATGGCCCCAGGCTGCATTTCCACCTGGATCCCTGCTGCCCTTTGGCCCTCCCCAGAGCTTCCCAACCCATCACCCCTGCTCGAGTGTGCACTGGACCATCTGCCATGATGGACTCCCAGCCACCGTGCTCAGAAGAGCAGTGCTGCATCATGAGCTTGTGCAGAAAGGCATGGAGAGAATGGAGTGGGAGCTGCATTCCTGGCCCCTGAGGCTGCCTTACTTCCCTCCCCCAGCACCTATCTTATCTCTGCCTCTTTCTAAAATAAAAGGAGTAGAAAAATGAACAACATGGAAAAGGGAGGAGATGATAAAGAGTATCTGAAAAATTAACTGTGTCCTCATTTCAGGGCTTTGCATGGTAAAAGGGAGGCAAACGGCCTTTGCTTCATTAATAAATTAAAATATTAAAAGCTGGGTGTCTCCTGAGCCTACGCTGTTGTCATGGACTGAGAAGGCTCAAAGGAAGTGTTCTGCAGAAGACTATTGAGAAACTATCCAGGGATGCTATGAAGGGCCAGAGCAAATCAAAGCTAGAAGACAAAGTCTGGTGTCATGCTGTTAATGAGGACTTGGGTCCAGCCTGGACAAGTGATATTTGCACATTTGGTTTTTTGCTGAGACCAACTCTCTGCCAATGGCACATGGCTGCTGCCAGGGGTATGGCTGGAATCAGGAGTGATCAAAGCCACATCACTTATTTCCGTTAGCTCCTAAAGTCTTGAAGGTTTTCCTGAGAGCAGTTCTTGGGAGCGCTGCTCCTGGGAAACCTGTATCCGAGCCAGTCTGATCAGAATTCCCAGTGATGGGGATGTTTGGTTTGGCACACTGGCGGTTCTCCTCTCAGCATTGGTTCATCCCTGGCAGTAATCAAAATGTGCAATTGTTCTTCTTAGTAAATCTTTGCCAAGAAAGACTTAAGACTTTGATGCTGTTATAGGTATTATGTTCTGTTATACCCTCTGCTTGCCGTTAGCACTGGAACCGTGTGGTGGGGCCTTGGTACTTGTACCTGAGGATAGCACCAGGGCTGTATGGCATATATGTATATATAGGTACATGCATTCTCAATAATGGTTTCTTTGTTTTCTTTTCATTGGCAGGTCCCTATGGAAAGGATATTTATCGAAGTGGAGGGCCAGATCTCCATAATTTCATCTCCTCCGGGTTTGTCACATTAGGAAGAGGACACACGAAGGGTACAGTGGAAACAATTTTTTGCTAAATAAAAAGATTGTTTTAAAGAAATAATAAAAAAGACAAAAGCTATAACTCAGAAGCTGGGTTCTAAGCACTGGGAGGTAACAGTATTGGACTGCAGTCAGTAGATTTAGCCTAGCAAATATCGCTGCAGGTTAAATACTGTGCCCCTGGCAGAACCTTTTGAATCCTAGCAAGGGAGATGGTGGGAGAGTGTCGAGTCAGGCAGCCAGGCTCCAGACTCCACTCTGACTTTGCAGTTCAACAATTTAGACCACTCTGTGTTTTCCTGAGTGCATGGTTGCGAACCACCATTGTGCTGCTGTACTTCTCAAAGGAGAGGGGAGGATCTCGTGCTGCCCAAGGGCAGGCAGGCAGCACTTGAAGAGTGCATTTCTGGATTTCTTTTGTTTGACTTCTGGGCTTTTTTTTTTTTTTGGGGGGGGGGTATGATGAATATTTTATAAAATTATTTCTTTTTAGGTCCTAAAACATCTATTTTGTGTGTTCATATAATCTGTGATATAATGTACAAACATGAAACCACGAAAATATACATATGCTGCTCTGTGTATGTTCTGTGTATATGTACTGTATATAAAATCTATGTTGAGAGACAGTTGTAGCTCTATTAGACAAGTAACCATATAACCCAGGAGTTGTGGTGACACAAAAGCTGCGAGACCTGACTCAAAGGTAGCTGGTCACCAGAACCCCAGCTCAATGTTCGTTTTCTGACGTTGTTGCCTATTTGGTGAGTTTTTTATAGTGTACAGTGAGACTGTGTTTGGAGCATCTTTCTGTTCACACCCTGACCGAGTCACACTGGTGCTCTGGCAGTGGGTTTGCGACACGGGGAGTGCAAAGCATGTGCCATGCCAGTCCTCGTCTGGTTCTGTGTCCTGCTGACTTCTGAGACTGTTGTACATTTATATAGACGCAATGTATGTGGAGATACCTATATAGACATGATGTACTGTATGTGGAGATGTGTCCATGTGCTCGCCTGGTTGAATGCACCTGTGTTGTTCCTGTGGATGACCATCACTCACAAATTATTAAAAGACCTTTCTTTTTTTCCCTACATTTCCTGCACTTTTTCCAAGTCTCCAAAGCGTCATCCAAAGCAGTGTTGGTCCTGTAGAACTGTCAGAGAAGAAACAAATCTATGTATATTGTCTGTGTATGTCTCTATGTGCTTAAATAAAGTTTACTGAGGCTGAGGCAGCACCCGTGGGACTTGTAATGCAATACCCTGCAATTCCAGCCTGGCACTGCACCGGTGGAAGGAAAGCAGAGAAAACCACCATGAACCTTCAGGTGGGCTGGGAACCGAGGTGGTTCAAGGAAGGACTCATGGATGGCATTTCACACGAGGTCTCTCCCCTCCTCCTCCCCATCCAAAAGGGATTTTACAGTCACGTCCTATCACATCAGGCCTGACAGTGTATTTAGGGTGAGATAGCAAGTGTACCCCAGTAGAGGTGTGGTCTACAGAGTGGTATGTCCTGATAGCCATCATCAAGCACATGGGTAACTCTGGGCAGGCCCATAAAACCTGCCTCTTTGTCTCAATTTGAATTCTGCTCAAGCAGTTTTCTGTACAATATACTTTTCCCAGTTCCTTCCCAGCTAAGAATAAAACTTGCTTTCCTCAGGGGCTCTGTTCTTCTATAGGTGGGCCAGTGGTTTCCACACATTTTCCACTGGAAATTTTTCTTGAAGCCCCACAATGCACATTTCCTATCTTTGGGAAGGTTGGGAGAATGGGCAGTGGGAGTTCTGACTGTTCCTATACCAACAGCCATTAGATAGGCTGGTGCTTTTCAAAGGGAATAAAAGGCTTTTATTAACTGAAGAAATTAAGCTATATCTTAGCTGTTTATGGACATAAAAGAATGAATTGGCCTTTGAATTTATGATTCGGCTGCCTGTTAATTCACATTTTATTTGAACAGTACCATAATGTTAACTTCTAACTTCTTCATAGTAAATTCACATATCCAACTATGACAACTTGGCGATTAACGTCCCCACCTGTTCTGCAGGCAAACAGCCTTGTTTGCTTGTGCAAATGCAGAGATTTGTCTTTGTGCTATGATTTATGCTGTGAAAGCAGGGACTTTGGATGTAACAAATTGCTTAGGGGCTCTATCATTAGGATTGTGCCCTATATCATTTGATTACTTCTCTAAATAGATTTCCTATGTTCATTTTTCACTGGGAACCCAGTTGTACGTGTAGACAGGAGAGATGAGTGCTCCAGCAAGGGTTGTAGTCCCGAGCTTTGGCTCAGCAGCTTCATGCTCAGATTTTGTCCTATTTCAGCTCTAGTGCATGTGTTCTAATCTCCACCTCAACTGTCATTAGCCAAATAACCTCTCCTGCCGTGTTGTTACACCACCATGGAGGAGGGTTCTGCTTTTAGACTGCACAAATCCAATGAAGTTTATCTCAATATTTCTTTGCACTGGGAGACACATTTTTGGTGTTTTCTCAACTGTCTTCTGCTCTGTGGCAGAACTCCAAGTGCTGAGTAATATTTAAGAGCTAATCTATTTTGGGCAGAAGACAAAGATGTGAGACATGCCAAACTACCATGGATACCAAATCAGCATATTCACATGTCTGACATCCACAAGCTCCGGCAAGATTGTGATTTATGATTCTTATATGACACTCCATTGGGCAACGCATCACTGCCTGGCATTTAAGTCTACAGAATCACTGCATACTGTGTTCTTCAAACAATGGTAAATGATTTCACTGTCAGTCTATCATGATGATCTAGGAATGAATCCAGAGTCTTTAGGCCATAGAAAGTCTCCATGGTGAGACAAGAGGCAGGGCTGATCTCATCTAATGGTGGATAGCTGGAAGTTTGACATTTTATTTGGAGGTAGTAGCCTTCTGTTCCATGTAAAGACTCCTGGGAGACATCAGCACCTCTAAATGGGTGTTTGCTGGATAGGCAGTAGATACCTCTTCACCCCCTCTAGCAAGAGGGGAGTTATGGGGGCGTAGGTCATTGGGCCAATAGAGGAAGGCAAATGAATCCTTCCTGCTCTTGATGTAGGAGTAGCTACTATTGCTCCAATTGCTGTAGTAGTTGCTGTGAGAGGGCAGTGCTGCAGTGAAGCAAGTAGGAGCACTAAAGACAGGAGTTACCACATCCCTCTCTGCACTAACCTGATTTACAAAGCAGCTTCTTCAGCCTATTCTCTCTCCAAGCATCTTTCTACTCTCAGATGTCCCAGGTTGAGACTAACATGGGCCATACTCACTGTGCTGCCAGGGCTCTGCTCAGTCACTCAGGATGGTGTAGAACATAACTGCAACAGCACATGGAGCAACTGCCCACGTGGATATTCAATCACTGTGACTAAAGTTCCCAGTTGAACTGAGTGCTAGGGGTCAAGGAACAGTGGGATAGGAGGAATATGGGATTTTAAACTGCATGGTCATCTCATAGGGAAAAACGGGACTTTTCTGACTTTTTCTTCTTTATAAGTTTATGCCAGATCCTTGAGGAGGAGCAGAGGTAGGGGTGTGACTTGAAAAGCATATGTGGAAAACTCAAGAAGCATCAATGGTCCTCAGAGCCTGCCCAATAACACTGTGGAAAATGGAACCTCTCACTTTTGGTTCAAGGCTGCAAATCTTTATTGTAGCTGGATTCATGGGGAGATGTGTGTGTTCTGAGTTAGGGCAAACTATAGTGATAGGACAAGGGGTGATGGATTTAAGCTTAAATAGAGGAAGTTCAGGTTGGATCTAAGGCGGAAGTTCTTCCCTGTGAGGATGCTGAGGCGCTGGCACAGGGTGCCCAGAGAAGCTGTGGCTGCCCCATCCCTGGCAGTGTTCAAGGTCAGGTTGGATGCGGCTTGGAGGAAGCTGCTCTAGTGGAAGGTGTCCCTGCCCATGCCAGGGTTTGGAACTGGATGAGCTTTAAGGTCCCTTCCAACCCAAACCATTCCATGATTCTATATGCAGGAGACTCCTTTTCTTCAAGTATCCCACTAAAATTTGCACCTAGGATGTTATCCAGCAGTGCCAGTAAGCAGGATGAAAAATGAGCCATGTATCCAAGTCAGTGTGATGTGCCTGTGAAAGCCTGACTACATTGCTGCTGGCATCTCTGTGGAGCTGTACCAGCATCCTGCAGTGTGGGCAATGTGAAGGTGGTGTTGGTGTGGAGAAGCCAGCCTGGTGACTGAGTAATAAAAGCTACCCACATTTTGTCTTATGGCACTCGGTGCAGATATGGCTGCATCTGTAGCTTGAGTGTGGGATTTACCTGCTTGGGCCTGTTTTCCCTTACCTGCAGCAATGTTGTACCTTGTGTGTCTGCAGAGTGGCTCAGGGCACTCTTTTGATGGTACAGCCCTTCACATGAGGTATAGCTGGGCAGCCTGAGCTGGTTTTGGTTGAGCACATGTGCCTGGTGTGGGGGAGCATGGTATATGGCCTTTGGCAGGACCTTACGCCCAAACAGGCATCATACTCCCCAGACACAGCCTCGTAATAAAGATCCCACTCCGTGTTACCTGAAAGGATGCACAGCATCTGTATACAGGCGAGATGTCAGATGTTGATGACTTGTTTTTTCACAGTTGACAGACTCCCTCAAATCAGCTTCTTTTTGGTGCATATACAAAAGGGGAAAATTGTTCTTGTTTTAGTCTCACCTAGATTTGTTTTGAGGACAGACAGACCATATGTCCCAAGGTGCAGGAGCAGTGGATGATGGCTGCACCTTGACACAGGTCAAGGTTTGTAAGCTGCAGGTTTTTATGTGAAATTTATTGCAAGACAAGCTCCAAGAGTAAAGCAACAGCTTGCTTTAGCTGGCAGTTTAACATTCGGGTTTATCTGTAAGAGAACCTAAGGCAAACATGGAAGAGGACAAAGGCACCTATAGATCATACTTAGCAACCAAGATCTTCCCAAGCTGCTTCAGTGCCTCCACCAGCTGGGGTGGGCGGCAGCTCCACTCTCTTGTCTTCTCCCCTGGAAGCTCCAGAATTTTCCAGCACCATGTTCCTGCTGCTCCCATTGGAAGGTGCTGCCTTCCCTCTGCATGGAGAGAGAAAGCACAAAGTAAATTACTCATGAGTAAGTCTTCCCAAGACAGCACTGCCAAGTTCGTGCTTGTGTGACTCCTAGGAAAGCTTGTTGATGGTGGTAGGCCTGTGGGTCATCCCGTGTCAATATAAGGATCAGGTCATTTCCTTCCTGAAATGTCTTGATCTATCCATCCATTGTGTTCCTTCATTTGCACACTCTTCCCGACTTCCCAGGGTTTTCTGCAAGCTGAAGAATATCTGTGTCAGGCTTGTATTTTATACATGACAGATCTGTATGCAAACTAGTCTTTGTGCAGACACCTCAGTGGATTTATAACAGTCAACATGCTGCAAGCCTCGCATACAGACTAAATGTGATACAGCATGGTAAAATGGGATCAGGTATTCGTACTGGCTGACACCGCTTCCTCCTTTTGTACACACATTGTAACTCATCCCCCTTTTACATGCACCACTCTTCCTATTGGGGACCCTGAACTGATCCCCTTTTACAAGCATCAGCTCAGGAACCAACACTTTTACTGGTCCATTAGCATGTAAATATGATTCAGAGATGAATGGGAAGAAAGAAACGTATGACTTTAATCATCATTAGGAGTTTGAGGATTCTGGTTCCTCTCTCCAACACTGCCCTGGTTCCTTGCTGTTGTGGCTGGTTCCTTGTCACTTGGCTGACAGACTTACATTCCAGTTTCTTTCACAAAGTGCTTTTTCATACCCTTAATTTGTTATTTTGGGGTCTTGAATTGCATCTGTCACAACCAGCGTTGGCCCAATACAGCTCCAAAACGTGCAGTGAATCAGCTCCAAGATGGGATTTACTGCCTCCCCCATCATTAGTAATCCACACTTGTGGTAGACTCATTAATACAGGGGAAAAGGGAAGTTTAAGAGTCATTTTTTCATACCTGCATCTGTAACAGGCCATGAATAGATTATGTAAAAACAGAAGGTTAGGTATGTTGGGTCCTCTCTCTCATTAAACACTTGTTTGTTAGGCGTTTTGTTATCAATGGAGATGTCAAGCCAGAGCCCGCTGCATCCCAATGAATCATTTTATGTTCATCTGAGATAATACCTAATGGTTTTGGTGGTGTCTCACAGTCTGTGTACTAAAGATCACTTGCATTCTGATTCCTGATGAATTTCAACAATTGCATATTCTGGTGCCTAATTGTATTGACTTGAGAAAAGGATCATTGGGATGTGGGAAGCGCTTCATGGCTTTGCAGAAAGATTCCATGACGCAACAGGGCATTTCAATCCGCTCTGAATTATTTAATCGACTCCAGACGCGACCGTCCATTTCTCAGTGGAGTCTGGACAGCCTCATTTTTATAACCCTCGGAATAGCTGGGTGGGAGGAGAGTGAGAGGTCATGGAAACCATACTGATACCTACAGCAGTTGCTGTAGGCAAGGAATGGGATGAACAAGAGCAAAATCACAGCCATCCTCGGCATCACCTTCTGCAAAGGGCACTGAATTAGTGGAGGTGATGAGTTTGTGCCCTTCTCTCTTCTGATGAACTGGCCACAAACCTGGCCTAAAGCACAACCTGAAAAGGCTGTTTTGGAGCACAGCTTTCCAAGCTTGTATTCCACACACTGTGATGAGGAATGAGCAGAAGGAGGATTGGCAGCTTATCTGAAAGCCTTCCTCAAGCTGATCAAGGAAACAGAAGAGAAATGGCCACAAGCAGGGCATGGAGCACATGTATCACTGCTAGATCGGGAGATTAAGCTTCCTGTAGCAAAGAGCCCACACTTGCTCCCAGCCAGCTATTAAAGGAGCCTGCTTCCTGCACCATGAAAGCAAGCTTCTCCTTCGGTCAGAAGTCAGCCTCACTTTGCATGTGAAAGGACACTTGTCAGCTGGAGATCACCATCTCAACTGATCAGTGGCACTTTTAACTTGACCTGACCAAAGATGCTCCATCCCTGGTAGTGTTCAAGGCCAGTCTGGACAGAGTCTTGGTTAGTGTGAGGTGTTTTACTGTGAGGCGTCCATGCCCATGGCAGGAGGGTTAGAACTAGGTGATCTTAAGGTCCTTTCCAACCCTAACTATTCTGTGAGTCTATGACTCTATGCTTTCTGGAGGACATGGACAGGACTAAGGTGGGGAGAAAGGATGCCAGACAGGTTGGGTTGCCTCTTCTTTCTCACTGAGGGACAGTTAAACCCAGTCTTGTGTCTGGGGGAAAGACCACCCTGTGCCTTTCTTTGTGTGCACATTCAGGCTGGGATTGTGTTTTGCCAACTAGTACTGCAATATGCAATATTCATATCATCACAGACTGGTTTGTGTTGGAAGGAACCTTAAAGTTCATCCAGTTCCAATCGCTGCCACAGGCAGGGACACCTGCCACTAGAGCAGCTTGCTCCAAGCCCCTGTGTCCAACCTGGCCTTGAGCACTGCCAGGGATGGGGCAGCCACAGCTTCTCTGGGCACCCTGTGCCAGCGCCTCAGCACCCTCACAGGGAAGAGCTTCTGCCTTATATTTTTCCTAATTTTTCCTAATATTTGAGCTAAACTTGCACCTGGCACTTTGTGTAAGGTGTCTGACCACCATCATGTGGTCCGCTTTACAGATCCAGGCATGCACTGGAATGTGGGACTAACCTTCGCCACTGCCACTGCTGAGGACCTTATGCTTCCATGTCAGTGTGAATCGCGGAAGTTATCACTCAACTCGTCCATCCATGGTCAGTGAATTATTTTGCTGCCCACTTCCTTGTGCTACAAACTCCAAGGCATCCAGCTCTCTGCTGAGATCCCATGGATAGTTTCAACAATGCAGTACTCCAGGATGGATTTCTCTTCTTTCTGCTGTGTGTTAACAATATATCAAAACAAATTACAGTACCTGAGAGGAGAAGAAAAAAGCCCTGCCTATTATCAGATGCCCTTTCCCAGAGAGTCTGTCAACTCTCCATGATGTTTTGGCAGATACCTTTGAAAGCGGAGCTGAAGGCTGGTGAAAAGCTGGCAGTTACAGCCCAGCTATCTATGAAACAGGGAGCTTCAGCTGCATGCCACAGACTTCTCTTTGAAGAATGTCTTTGTCTGTATTTATTGTCAAGAACTGATGCATAAAAAACCCCTTATGATTTCCTGCTACAGTGTCACTGAGCATCTCAGGCTGGTTATTTCCCAAAGAGAGATTTTAACTGAACTGCAAAATCAGCCTTAGAGCTGCATACAGCTTCTTGAGCAGGTCAATGGTCAGTCTGAACCATAAATAAGAAATCAGAATATTACAAAGGAATCTGGAGATTCCTGAGTGCAGATAGGGGAATTTGCAGAGGGATCTGTGATTCTGAAGCCTCTGCGATCTCACTGGAGCAACCGGATTCCATGGTGAGATGAAGAACTTGGGCATGCCCAAGAATCCACTCCTATAGCAAAGCCAGTATGTTTTACACAGTTTACTTCTGAAGTTCCTTGGGAGGAACGTTGGCTCATTATCACAGAAGTGTCTTTGCAGACACAGTGCGAGGTTTGCTTTCCAGATGTACTTTCCAGATATGGTACTCAGTCACAGGGAAATTATTTGGTCGTAGGAGCTTCCGTTTATCCTTTAATAGCCAATATCAAACTGTGGGCAATTGTAGGGGGTTTATACAACAAATACCACAAAAGTAATCACAGACAGTCCTTGAGAGACAGACTTGAGCTTACTGATTGACTTTTCCTACTCTTTGAAACAGATTAATCTCTGTCTCTTGATAGCATGCAGGCCCCTGGATGTGACTAGTTTGTATTGTGGTAGTCTCAAAAGGCCACTGGTTGAAGATGAGAACCATTATTCCTAAATGGGGACAAACCAGAGGGAGACACGCTCCAGATGTGCTATTCATTCTTGTACTGGATTTACAGGTGTCCAACAGCTGAGTATCTGATGAAGTAGAAATGATGAGTCTCACAGTTCACAACATCACTTTGTTGTCCCAGACCTGCTTTTACAGAGCTGTGGTTCTCCAGTCATTAATTCCAGTTACGTTCCTCAGCTGGAGGAACATGTCTTCATATTATTCCAAAGCCAGTTTTGTTTAATACTGCCATGACTTTGCTACAGGTCTGGAGTCCGCGCTCCAAGATGTGCATAGTAAAACAGCAGAATGAGGGCTTTTGCTGTTGCAGGTGGTTTGCAGTCAAAGGGATTATAGCATTCTCGTTGTCTAAGCACAAAATCTCTAACTATTAGTGCGTTGGGCCTTTAACCTAACCTTGGCTGAAGTAACAGAAGCTGAACTGTAATCTGCTGCTGCGTAAGACCTGCTGCCGTTAGCACTGCTCTGCTGGTGCAGAGAGAGCAGTAGACATTTTCTATCCTTTTCTTCTCCTGTGAGCAGCAGTTGCATCCAAGCAGGGCTGCTTTACTGTGCCAGGACAGGACAAACCCTGTAGGTTGAGCACCTCCTTCCGTTTGGATAGTCTCATAGTGAATAATGCTGGTGACATTTGTCAGTGAGCCATTAATCTTGCATTCATGGGGCTGCAAGGGCGCTTCAGAGGTCCGTAGTGAAGCCAGATGGTTCCTACTCTTTCTTGCTTAAAGTCAGGCTTGTACTTTCAGCTAGGCACCAAAACCCTTCTCTACTCGGTGAAGAGAGACTGCGTATCTCATTGATGCTGATGCCACAGGCTGAGGTCACCACCAGGACCAGGATGACTGTTGACCTGCTTCTCTTCTTCATCATGTGCCAGGGTGCTCCATGGACTGCAGCCAACAGCTTCTCTCTGGCACACAGATGAAAAGCCTTGCTTTATGTGGAAGCCTAATTGTTGAGTTACTCTTTGTGCACTCAGGGAGAGACAGAGCTTAGTGATTTCCCGCTTGCCAGAGTGGCATTGCGGTGATTGGGTTTAGGTTATGAAATTAGGTTGTAGCACACTGGTTTTATGGGTGAGGGAAGTCTGAGCACTGCAAAATTTGGTGCTGTTCTTCATGCACAAGAAGTGCAGAGTTCCCAAAGAGCAGGGAGGAGATAAGGGGATCAGCTGCACTACAATGTCCTTTGTAGCAGCTTTGAGGATGAAATGAATTTACAGTTCCCTATGGCAGGAATTGCTTCTGCTGCCACAGCAGTGAGTAGGCGGTTGAGTCAAAGTGCCTCAGTCCTCTCAGGATGTGAGTAGAAGGAACGAGCATCCTTCATCTGTCATTTTGCTGAAGATGGAGGTGAGTTGCTACCTGGAGGTTCTCAGTGATAGGGCAAGCAGGTTCTCCAAGAAACACTAACAGAAGAACAGGTTATCCTGGGAAGTAAGGAAGGGCGATGGACTGGAGGGTGAGCAGAGCATTTTCTGCTTGTTTGGACATTCCAAAGCAATCCCTGCACTCTTCCAGCAAGTTATCATGTGTTTGGAAGAATACACTCACAGCACTGATCAGAGACACTGGATAGGAGAGGAGAAGTTGCACTGAGTCCCCCAGCAGCTGTGCCAGCACCCCTTGAGAGGGCTGAGCCCCTTCCCACTGCTGGGCTTCTGTCTGTCATAGTTTCCTTTCTGGCAACATCTGTGTTTTTCCTCAGAACTGGAATAAGCTCATTCTGTCTTCCGCAGTCATCAGTTTGTGGCTTTAAATTCCCCAAGGTCCTGAAATCCCACATGCAGTGGCCACCACACTCCTAAAACAGATGCCAACAATCTCTGTGTGTAGCAGTGTGCCTTTATTTTCTTATATTAAGGCAATTACTGTAATTTCTCCAAAGGTTTTCCTGAACAAGGGCATCATTTCCATGCAGTGCCTTGAGGCTGCTGCTGTCATGGAGTAAAGCTGCCAGAATGCAGATCTGTGGCAGTTCCTGAGATTGGAGGGTATATTAAACCTCCAGCCTCAGAGATTTTTGTCTGATGGGTGAAAAGCAAGCAGCACTTCTCTTTCACTGACTCTCCTAAATTAGTGGCGCAGAAGAGAAAGCAGTGTTTCAGACGGTGAAATGCCCATAGCAACAAGAAGCGTGGAGCAGGAAGCCTTTGACCAGGAGCAGATCTCTTCATGACAGTTTCTTTGACTCTTGGATAGTCCTAGCATCAAGTGAATGAAAAGAGAAACTGGGTTTTGCCAGTAATTCATGTAGCTGACATACAGTTTCTGGATGACAGCCTACTTCCTCAACTGAAGAGCTGATTCCAAGCCCACTTTCTGCCGATGGTTGGTAGTTTTTAATTGATTTCAATGGCACTGGCTTGGACCTGCTGCAGAAAATAAACTTATGTATGCCAATGCAGACCATGCCATACTGCCCCTTCAGAAAACAGGGGGCTTGCTTTCCCGATATGCATTCCACCACCCCCCCGAACAAGGAATGAATTAAAGGCATTTTCTGGTCAGGGCGAAAATGGATCCCTGGCTCGAGGAGTCCAACTGGGTTTTGCCAGTGGGAGTTTGTTCGGTTTCTGTGATCAGCGCCTGAGACAGATTGAGCTCGGGGGCTTGGCTTCCCGGCTGCGACAGGGAAAGTGTTAGTGCAGGCAGTGAGATGCAGATCTGCTGAGTAAAAACCCTCATCCTACACAGTCATATTTCTGAGCAGATCTGCTCTTTATGTGTGGCCACATCTGTGCACACGACTCAGATTCCTCTCTGGAAACAGAGCCCTTCAAGATTTTATTAAGGTACTATACTCTTATCTATTCTTTTTATGTCATCACTCTGCCCCCATTGTATAAAATGTACCACAAGTTTTATTCCAAAGTATATGTTACTGTTATTAATGTAAGATATGCTCAGATACCAAGAGTGTACAGTCTATAAAAGGCATGTCCTCATATTCATTTTAAACCAGGAAATAAAAATAGAGTCAGTTCAAATATAGGTGATGAGAATAACCTGAGGTTCGTCTTAGGAGGTACAATATGAATAAAGGCTTTAAAAGTGCCTGGCAAAGTGTCTGTGCTGCGAGATGAAAGTTTGCAAAGTAGATTTGGGACAGAGGAAGTAGTTGGTGAGTACTCCTCGTCCACTCTGTATGGCTGCTGAAAGGCATTGAAGTAAAAATGCTGAATTCAGAACAGAGCAAGACATGCTTTTTGACTCAGTGTATTAACCTGTGGATCTTGCTGTCACAGGGTGCTGTTGATATCAAGAGTGTGCAGGACACAAAACACATATCATGATGCTTTTGCAGTTAGTAAGATAGGCAAAGGTACTGTAAGTTAAAAGAGGAGCAAGGGAAGTAATTCAGGTCTGAGGCTTAAGTGCCTCACAGTACTGGGACTGGAGGAAACCTCTATGTGTTCTTGCCGTCCTGTAAGCATCCAGGGCAAGGGTTCATCTTATAAACCAGTTAGTGCTGTGTACCTGCAGAGCACCAGAAATACACTCAGTTCGTCCCAGCTTCGTATTATCTGAGTGAAAAATAGGACACCCCGAGTAGGGGGAGAGAACCGATCAACAACTGCATGAAGAGGTTGGGTTGCAGCTGAATAGCTAACCCAATATTGTGGAAGGCACGAGGTGGGGACCCATAGCTGACCCTTGCTGCTGCGTTGTGGCCTCTGGACTCTGGACACTGGCATCAGCCTTGATGGTCAGTGACACCTCAGCCTTTCTTCTTGGGGTTCCTCAACCTGCTTGAGCTTCAGGTCTTATTTCTCCAGATCCCTACAGTGGCTGTCAGTCCTTTGGAGTTCTTCAAGTGCAAGCAGCAGTGATGAAGAGCCTGGAAGTGCCAGAGGGATGTAGGCAGCCACAGTTAGCACATGGCAGGAAGCCACTGGGACAACATGTCCATGGCCACCTATGCATCTCCTTCCATCCTGCCACAGAAAAGAGCTCTTCCTCCTGCTGTCAAGGGTGCCGTACACTGTCACGATCATGCTCATTACAGAGCATTCACCCCTTAGATGTGAATCAGGATTTGTATAGAGCAAGTGAAAACAAAGCAGATAGCTGCTGTTGGATTTTTCCAAATAAGCCTTTCAGAGCTGCTGGCTTCATATGCAGATAAGACGGAAGTACCTTGATATATCCAGGCGGAGCTGCACAAAAGACACTGAACTGGGGATGGCAATCTCAACAGAGTGCATTCTTACCATTTTCACAGCCTTTCTGCACCAGTATTTTCCAGGAAAACCAGCAAATAAACTGGAGTCAATTTTGAAGTTGTGGAAGGAGAGACAGGAACAGGGCTCAAACATGGATCAAACATGAAGCAGAAAGGTAGTTTGATAGAAATAAGCTTGAGTCTGAGCGGAAGAAGGAGATGCAGTGACTGAATCTTCCTTGGACTATGGCATTCAATGTGACCACAGTACTCAGCAGGGGTGACTTTCAGAGTGTACCAGAAAAGGGGTTCTCTTTGCCTGTTGAAGGAAGATTAATTCATCTTGGAGCAGGCACGAGCCTGTGCTGCAAAGAGCAGTTTCTGGGGAAGAGTTGTCCTGCTGGGTGTGACGAGGGTAGAGTTACCTTGTTTTGCCTAGAAAATGAAGACTGGGAGACATGGGATCATCCTGCACCACAGCGATGGCTGAATACCCGTGAGGGAAAATCACGTGTAAACTAAAGGGTGATACCAGCACAAAGACAAGAGGTAGAAGGCTGCTCAGGGATAGATTCAGTGCTAAAACCCAAGAGTTTGCATGTCGTTTAAAGTAACATCCCCTGAAACTACAACTAGAAGAGACTTTTTCCTGCTTGTTCATTCCCTTCCTCTCAATGCATCTTCCTTTGCACCAGCACAAGCACTGGTGTGACCGCACAGTGAGCCAGATCGGAGAATTCAGGCTGGATGAAAATGAACCCAGAATGCTTTGAGCCCAAATCAATTCACTCTGTGTCCTCACAGATGTTGTGCTGGCTTGAGGACAGGTGTGGCAGGGAGCAAGCTGAAAAGTGACTCTTTCAGCAGCGTTGCTCCTTAAAATGAGTGCGAAACTCCATCATGAGTTGAAGCCCGCTCTTTAGAGTCACAACACGTTGCATCACAGTTAAAAAGAATGGCACTATAGAAAGACCACCCCAGATCTGAGCTGGCATCATATGTTGAGATTTGTGTTACGTAGTTCAAGAGCTCCAGCCAGCGCAAGCTGCGTTTCCATTGCTTGCACTGATCCTTGCCCGACCACAGTCATTTCTTGTCTTTAAGGATTCTCAGATGTTTTAATGTAAGTCTTCACTGATAGAGCTGGTTGCTATGTACAGCCAGGAGAATTCCTTCTGGGGAACCAGAAGGCTACAGCCATGCAGAGGTGGGGGTTAGGAGGGTGCTGATGCCAGAGCACTCAGAGGATGAGATTTCTTTATCTGCATATGCCAACATGAGCCGCTCTCACAAAAGGGTGGCTGTCTCCAAATCCGCCCGCACTCTCTTTCTGGTACAGAGAGGGAGGACTAAAACACTTGGACCAGCAGCTTGTCCTACAAGGAGGGTTCACCAAGCCCACAGGCTCCATGGCAGCAGAGGCTTCTTGGGTGCCCACTTAACATCTTTTTTTGTTCTGGCATGCTTTTTGTTTCAAAAAATGACGGTGTGAAAACGGCTGGAGGCAGATTTGTCTGAACGAGATGGATTTTAACACGCCCGTACTTCCACACCTCCCCACACCTTAAGCCAGCTACTGGCATCATGCTGGGGCTGCATGCAGATTTACAAACCATATGCTGCTAAAATTAGTCTCACCACCCAGTGCGAGGAAAGTTCAGAAGAAACCCAGGCTTCGGCTTTGCATATCTCTAACACAGAGCTCAGCCCTTTGATGGGCTCCTCTGATGTCCAGGAGCTGTGAATGTTTCAGACGTCAACACCTAAAAAACAGGTTGGAGAAGACAACAGAGAGTGCATCCCATCATCACCACTGAAAGTGATGATTTTTCCCTGGCAAAGGCTGATATGACAACAAAGCACAGCTATCACTTCCCAAATAGGATGAGGCCATACATTTATCGTATCATGAACAGCCCTGGCCAGGTAGTACAAAGAGCAGACAGGGTCCAGCTTTGTAGATGAGGGGGAGGCCTGTTTTACAGGCTCCTGCTTTGAACCATGGGGGTGATAGCAAAGGCAAACTGGACAAGAGTTGCAGGTTTGTCTTAGTTGGAAATATTCTCTCTTTTTTTTGTGTCACCAGGGAAACAGAAGCAGAAACGACAAATGCTTTCAATTTGTCAACATTTTCAACAGATATTTTTGGTCTTCTGGTGAAAAACAAAGCATACAGACATCTCAGTTTAAAACTATCCAGTTCCTTTTCCAAATTGAATGTGGCAATGCTGTCAGAGGGCTGAAGGCACAGGACATTAAGATGTCCCTTGTACTTTGGACCACCTTGGCTGGCCTCCATTCCATGAGTTATCATCACCTCTCCTTGGGCAGAGCCCCCAGTGTGTGTCACAGCAGGCCTTGCCTCCTCCACGTTTCATCTGGCAGGGCTCTGTGATGGGGAAAGGGAGCATAGAACACTGGACTCAAAGCTCCACTGAAGACAAACTAACTTGAACCAGTTTTGTTTCCAGTGCAATATAATAAAGAGCCTTATTCCTGGGTGGGAAACAGGTGCCTTTGTAAGGACAAAGGATTTAGTGAAAGAGTAGGGGTTTTAATCTATTTTTGAAGAGGAAAAATACAGACTTCCCTCTCTCAGTACAATCTTTCGATTTGTGAAGTTAATCTGGAGGGAATCATAGGGAGTGAATTGAGGAGCTGTGACCTGCTAGGACTTCCCTTAGCTAAGAGCCGTGTCCCTAGTGATTATGTTTAGCTAGACTGATAAATCCTGCTGAGATTTCTATAGAAATGTCTCATGAAGAGCAAAGCTCTTTGATTATCCTGTTGCTATTTGTCAAATGCAAAGGACCATGTAAAAAAAATCATTTCCAGCCTTCAGAATTCCTGTGCTTTCCCTCTGCTTTTGATGTCTGAGGAGAAAATAGCCTTGTGAAGCAACTTGATTTCTTCAGAGCTATTAACAAATCTTGCGAGGTCCCAGGGTGACATAACGGGTCTGGTCTGACTCATTCCATTTAAGAGTGTCTCCTTCCAGCCAGAAATAGCTCCGTGTACAGCCATAAAAAAAATGTGAATCAATTAATGTCTTTTATCAACTAGAAATGCAGATAAATCCTCTCAATCAGGGGAGCACAAATCACTGCTCCCGTTCCGTCTCCCTCCCCGTTCTCTGTATCTGGCTTTCTTCTTCAATAGATCTTTTGGGATGTTGACTTCAGGTTCGTCTGGCTGTTTTTGCAGCTGAGTCTCGAGTGTTATGGGTTCAAGAAAGATATGTCAAACAGATACTGGATCATGCTCTGAGAGATCATTAACTTGCTGGGGGACTAAGGAATTTAAAACTTATCTTGGCCGGGGAGCAGCAAGTTAAATGGGAGCGTAGGCTGGACTGGGAGAATGTCACCGAGGTAATGGCTTCACATTGAGTACGTGGGTGTGTAGTACATGGGGAACTCAATAAAAATGCATCCTATGCACATACATTAGTGGTATTTAAATTAGAGAGAGTGGCACACTGCTCCTGGCTTAACTGTGACTACAGCCTCCTCCCTTGCCATGATCTGATCAGTTGGATCCCAGCAGCTATTTCCCTGGAATTGAAGGAAGAAGAAAGTATCATTTTCTTCTCCACTCTGGCCAGTGCATTGTGCTCCTCAAGCTCGAGCTGCTCTAGTGGAAGTTGTCCCTGCCTGTGTCAGTGGTTGGAACTGGATGAGCTGCAAGGTCCCTTCCAGCCCAAACCACTCTGATTCTGTGATGTGTGGGAATGCACTGCTATATTTTGGCTGTATCTTTTTGGTTTAGTACGCATCTTCTAATGCTTAAAGGCCTGAAGATGACATAGTTAAGATCCATATTTCCATTGCAGTCTCTTATGCAGCAATCAAACATCATCAGCAAGCATTAACAAGGGCCTTTTAGCATTCATTCTTTTTGCTAAGCTGGGCACCAACAGCTGGCCATACACACAGATAAGACTTAGTCCAAAAACCTGCTTGCTGCTGTTTTTAAAAGGGAAAAAAACTGCCTTCTTTAAATAATGTCTACATGAAAATAGGTACATGAGTCAGAATACACCCTGAGAAGAAGGCAGGAAAAGCTTTAAATAGTGGGATTCATTCAGCTAAAGCATCTAATCACCCCTGAAAGTGAGAGCTTAGTTAAAACAAAAGAGTTATTCTCTAGGAAAGTACAAAGGGAATCTGAATTTGCTCCTTGCCTCACACAGTGAGTACAAGGAGTCTGCATTTCATTACACACTCACCTGAAGGGCTTCAACAGTCCCCACGGTGGAAAAGGAACCACAACAATTTATGAATGCCTAGGAAAATACCTCCCTGCGCGACTGCTTGACTGCTTCGTTTTAACCTGCTTTCCAGGAGAATGGCTCGAGAGGCAGCAGCAGAGGAAGCTTTATCCAGGCTTGTGTCTGGGAGCATCTGGAAAAAAGAGTGCAATTCACAAAGAGCGGTTCAGTGTAAGGGTTTTAAATCAAAGTCACAGTGCACACAGTGGGTTGAAATGCAAGTTCTAGGCAGGAGGATATTTAGAGGATCTTAATTTTACTCCTTAAAAAAAAAAAACAACCTACATCCCAACCTGCTGTGCAAGAGAAAGAAAGAAGAGTCAAGGAAATAGATTTTAATTGAAAGAAAACTTCACCCCTGGTTATTAGTAACAATTTGCTCTGCTGTAATAGCTTGGATTTTGCTGCCATCTTTTTCTTCGTACTTGACATTTAATGTAGTAAGTTTTTAAATGACAAATATGAATTACTTGAACTTCAAGACTTTGCTTATTATCTACTCATGCTAAAGAAGCTACTGTAGCATCTGATCTATGCTGAATCTCAGTGGGAAAATCGGCTTTTTTTCCCCCTCAAGTATATGAACTTTGAGGACAGTGTGATGCTGCATGACTGAGGGGTGGGAAGAAGAAAGGAGGAGAATGCAAGCTGATGCTACTAACAATTTATATACAAAGCTGGCATCTAACTTCTCTGCACTTCAGTGTCTGGAAAGTTCATATAGCTGTGCAAAAGCTCATTTGGCTTCCCCCTTTAAAGGTAGGAGGACAGACATGGAAGAGTAAGGGTATTTGCACAGTTGTGCAGCTCAGTGGTAGGGCTGGGACTGGGAGCCTGTTTGTCTCTCATTGTACTGAGTGAATCCAAACACAGGAAGCAAACACCAGTTGATACATGAAGCTGCCAGTACAATGCAAGTGCAGCATCTTTGCCTTTGATCTCAGCATTCTGCTTGCCAAATCAAGCAAGCTGCATCCTTTCTTACTTGTAAGCCATGAGGCTGTATTCAAAGAAAGACATTATTCATTGTTGTTGTTATTGTTGCTATTGTTGTTCTTATTATCATTATCATTATTATTATTACCATCATCATTATTATCAAAAAGAGAAGGAGACTGTTTCTTCTGCTCAGGGCAGGTGGCAAGATGTTAGTTGTGAAAGTGGCATTTGGTTTGACAAGACTCTGTTCCTTCGGGAAAGAAACAATTAATAGTCATACTGGATAACATTCACTTAATGTCAACAGAGTTAGCTAATAAGTATTCCACACCTCCGCCAACTCTATTGAAAAGCCATGGAGAACAGCAAGGTACAGGAAGCAGTCACATGTAGTACCAGTATTTGAGCAAAGGATGAACAGTCGTCCTGGGTATGGGCATCTGGGAAGTCTGATTTAATAATCCTCAGTACATGCTTCATTATTACAAGCAAGAACTATAAACAAGAGTGGGCATGAAAGCAGAATTTACAAGATAAATGGGGGGAATCTTATGTTTATAAGGAAGATACAGAATAACCTTACAGGACAATGAAAGATCTTCAAAAAAGGACCAAATTGCATCCATCGGATACATGTTTTGCTGATAAAATGTGGCACAAAGGGCCAGATGTAGATGTAGGTTTTACCTCCCTTGGAGTGAAAAGAAACCTAATACCTCATCGGCTGTTTGCAGCTCTGCCCACATCAAACGGTGTGAGATCAGAATCAGACCCCTTCTGTCTCTATTTCAGTTGAATGTGTCTGAGTATTCCAGTCTTGTGAAATCCTTCACACAATTAATTCAAATTGTCTTGGAGACGAGTGCTGACTGGGCAAGAGCAAAAATTGGGCAAAAGACTGCAATCAACAGATAATGATACACTGCAGCATTCCAGCTAACAGAAGGAGCTGTAAAAGAGTGCTAAAAAAGGCCAGTATTTGCTCCTGTCTGTTACTCTCCTATTAACCATCCCATGGAGAGCAGGACGTGTTCATTACATCCACACCAAAAGGTGGGTACAAAAACTTGACTTTAGCCTCATGCCTGGGGCAAAGACTCAACAAGTCTCTTTTCTTATCACACTTTGATGGATTCCACCAAATCTTGATTTATCTTTCCTGGAAGAGTCTTCTGTAGTGGGTGGATAAGGTCCTGTGCCAGGGAAGGAGAGGCAGGTCCTGCCACAGGCACTGCTGAGGGGCAGAGATTAGCCATGGAGCAATTGTCCTCACAGCTGCAGGACTCGGAGGGTGCCTCAAGCATTTGATTCAGATGATAAAGCTGCTAAACTATCTCTGCCTGCATGCCCTCCGGTGGGGTATGAACTAGGCAACTGGCTACCACTGGTGACACCAGTGTCAAACATGGGCTTAATGATGCCGGTACAGAGAAAGCTGCAACTTTGACACTTTACCAAGAATCCTCAATTTAGTAAGTGCACCAGTTCCCAGGAGCCTGGACAGAGTTCAGGGAATTGTAAGGTTTTGTGGTCTCCATGCACAGGCATGAGCTCTTACATAGGCAGGACCTGGAAAACCAGATTGCAATAGCTGCTCTCTATCAGCAAGACTTCTGCAGATGCCACCAACAAAACCATGCTCACTCCTGTGCAGCAGGGAGAAGGTTCATGGCAATTGCACTCCAGACAAGTCTACAAAGCCCTCATCTGATCCCAGGTGAGACAATCTAGGATGTTCTCAATGGCAGTATTGGAGAGGTGGAGAGGAGGAGAAAGCATCCCACCTATCTTGGTGTTAGAAAGCCACTGTTCAGCAGTGCTGATAGGAATGAGACCCATCTTCATCTTACAGAGTTTTGCAAGAGACCACAAGAGCTCAAGTTACACTCAAAAAAGCTTATGGGAAAAACACAGCATTCAGAATGCCTGGAGGAGTAATCAGGGCCACTGAAGGGCAAAGGAAATGTCAATAGGGCTCAGGCCATCTGCCTTCCATCTGTTTGATCACTGTTCAGAAGTACTCCCATTTTGTGGAGTACTCCCAGCTCTTTAGTGGCCACAGGACAGACACTGTGGCTCCCAGGGTAAAAAAAGGTTGAACATCACTGATATAATTAGGGAGCTGAAGGAATAGCAGCAACTTACAAATCGTACTTAGCCTCTCATTAGTATGGTTGAGGAATGACTGTATATATGAGTAAGGCTTATTTAACAATAAATGTCATATTTACATAACATAGAATTAAGCAGGCAAATGTAACCAGGAAATACATTAAATTAGGAAAGAAAAATATGGGTTGAAAAAATAGGAAAATAAGGGATTGCTGGTGCATGCTGTAGGCAAAAGTAGTGTGGAAGCATTTAGAAAGATGTCTGTTATTTAGGTCCTAGTGATATCACTGGCAGTTAGGGTGTTTAAATCCTCTAGATGCCACTGGAATTACTGACCTCTAAGGTAAATTGATACCAGCTATATTATTGGGGCTACCCAGTTTTACTGGAGAGGAAAGGAATGGTGTAGCACTGATGTTGTAACTTTGGGATTTGCTTTTTTGTGAGTGCAAAATCCCTTTTTTGAAGTATCACTTGTTCCAGGTGAACAAAGGTGATCCATCCTTTGTGCTGCCAAGGGCTGTTATCCCAATACTCTTCTTAACAGCTTGAATTCATTGGCTCAGGTCAACAAAACTTCTCTATATAATAAATCATATGAGGTCATCCATTAAGCAAACCAGTTAGAATGGCTCCCAACAAAATTACCAGAGATTGAGCATCAGTTCTAGCTAATAAAGCCTATTGGAGTGGCTGTGTAGCTAAAGCATGTTCCAACAGTAGCTTCACCTCATTATGGAGTTGATTTATCACCAGTTTCTCCAGACCAAGGGGACTGAATAAGCATCATCCGGATGGAATTGCCAGAGTACCTCTGTGACTAGCCGGATGAGTGATGAGTCTGAGCCGAGGATCTGTAGCAGCAACCAGAAATGACGCACCAGCTCCAGCTGGTATTATAGATCTAGTCCTCCTCCATGGGGCTTTGGCTAATTGGCACGAATGGGAGCTAAAGATGACATTAACACTTCCATGAGATGGATAACAAAGACATTCCACTTCATGGATCTCTCAGTTCAATGTCACTTAGCTACGTGGCCGCCTACCAAGCTCTACGGCTGAAAAGTGAGCCATGCAGGAGTGATAACACTGCATCAGGCTTGCAGCAGAACTTGCATTACCCAAGAGTAGCCATGTGCTCAGCAGAACCTGTGAGCAAACTCAGTAGTCATATGTGATAGGGTGTGCAGGCAGTAGCAAGACCTTGTGGCTGGGCAGTTCTGTGGAGCAGAATGGGTGGCTGTGTCCTTTGGGCGAGATGGGCATCCAGAGGACTTCCACCCATTTCAAAACATGAAACAATCAGAATCAGTTTGGTTGGAAAAAGACCTTTAAGCTCATCCAGTCCAATGGTTCCCCAGCACTGCCAAGGCCACCACTAACCCATGGCAGTGAGGCCTCGTCTCCACGGTCTGTGAACACTCGCAGGGACGGTGACTCCAGCCCTGCCCTGGGCAGCCTGTTCCAATGCCTGAGCACCCTTCGGGGAAGGAATTGTTCCTCATCTCCATCTAAACCTGCCCTGGTGCAGCTTGAGGCCATTTCCTCTTGTCCCATCCCTTGTTCCATGAGAGAAGGGACCGACCCCACCTCACTGCATCCTCCTCTCAGGTAGTTGTAGAGAGAGAGAAGAACAACAGAAAACCTTTACCCATACCCATTTGCCTGCCAGGGTGTATGCTCCGGTGTTTGAGCATGAGTCCAGCAGCAGCGCTCAGCAGTTTAGCTTTGGAAGATGTAGGTGTGAAAGTCCTTGTATCTACCTCTTTGGTACACTCTCCCTGAAACCCACTAATGGCACACACTGCATTGAAGGCTGTTATTTTGGATTGATTGTCTATTGGCAGATCCATGGCTTGGCTAGGACAGCAGCATTTGATCTTGCACAGGCACTGTTGTCTGTGGCTTGAGTAGTACACCTCAGTATGGATGTCTTTATCCCCCGTTTGTGATCTTAGCTGACAATTTTCTACAGCTTGGCAGAGACAAGCTAATTAAACCTGAATTCTTTTTCTAACCTATGCATCGAAATGCTGTCCTTGGAGCCAGTTCTACTCCCTAAGGGTTTGCATACTTGAGCTACTGCTCAAGTGGGCTGAATCATGATCTTACCAGAGACAGTAAGAGGCTGGGTACTGTTTTTAAGTGCTCAGTGTAGGCTCCTGTCAGGAAATCTGTCCTCTTATATATCTAATACATTCTCCTTTTCCAGAGACTTCATTCAATTTAGTCCCAAAGTTACCCTTGGTCCATGCTAATTTGGGGTCAAACCAATGTAGCATTGAGGAAAAATGTATTTATGCCAAAATTATCGGCTTGCAAAGGAGGTTGTCAGTAATGAACAATAGCACTTTGAAAACATCTATTATTCACACATACACATGTGCACGCACACACATACACATACAAAGAAATACAAGTTTCTGAATAAAAATACAAAGCCAGGAAAGATGGGGAAGAAACCCACTGAAACAGGAGCAATTCAGAATTAAAAATACCAATTTTCATTGAAAATATAATTTGCATTCAAGTGCACGGCTTTCGTCTAAGTCTCAGTTTTCTGTTGGAGGAAATAACGCTGATCCATTGCATTTCCTCTATCATAAATGATTTGATTTCCCAGGTTACCAGCGAAGCCCATCTTACAGAGACTCATCTTAAGCTGTTAGTTTACCCCAATTTGTCTCTTCTTGTGCAGCCAGGGAGGAAATGGGCTATCAGAAATACCAGCATACCTTCAGTAAGGTTGACTGTTAACAGTCTTCAAAGAAATGCTATGAATCTTTGATGTGCTGATCTAAAGGAAGTAGAGTTCACCTGAGGCAGGATCAGACAAGGGAAAGGGCAGAGGAAACGTTCTACTGTGTACCCACAGGTGAACATACTCTGCAGTAAGTACTGGGTGATAGGCAACTGAATGGAGGAGTCAGATGTAAATGAAGACTCATGCCTGAGGGGGGGAGGATGAATGAGTTACTGCCATCCAGGGATACAGCCTGTTGAATTTATGTGCCATTCCCTCCTCAGAGACCCATCACACGGACTCTATGCCAGTTTCTCTGGGTGAAAATGATTGAAAATTTGTCCCCTAAAAATAAACATTGCCCCCTCACTCCAGAAGGCAAGTTAGAAAGCTGTTTCCAACTTCAAACTTACCAGCTACACCATGTATTCCTGTAGCAGTAGCAGGGCACAATGTCAACTGACTTCTGCTCTGATGGATATAAATTGCAGCTGAGGGCTCACAGATAGGTTGCCATCCTACACCTTGGAAGGCATTATTCAACAGAAACCAGAGGGCAGGATTACTCACTACTTATCTCAGGAAGATTTAATTTGTAATTATTGTTATTGTTGACTGATGGTACTTCAGTAGGGCCTACAGAACTCAAGTGAGACCAGGACTTTCTCTTGTTCCTGTTGTATGGCTGTGGGAAAAGAAAGAGTTGCTGCCCAAAGTGCTAACAATTTCAATGGAGATGACAAAGGAAGTGTTTTTACACCCCATTTAAGCATGGTGGTGTGAGGCCCTGAGAGAACAGATTGCCAGAAAGTTAGGCATGTAGTTTAAGTTCAGACATGCCTCTCGGGATGGGATGATTTGGCCTTGAAAGTGCCCACATGAGGCTTCTCATTGTCAGAGATTAACTTGGGCAGAGAAATTCTCCCCAGATGGCCTGTTTCAGTCATGCACTCCTATTCCAGGCACCATCTTCCTATCTTCCCACACAGAACTGCTACACTCAGCCATCCAACTGCCTACTGAGACATTCAGAAGCAAACTGAGGAGGGGGGAATATCGACCACGACCAGCTCCTCTCACATGGATGATGTGTATGCATGTTTTGCATTTAGGCACCTTCCCTTCTGAACTCGGCCCCCTGATCAAGTCTGCTGAACCGTTGGATAATTATAACTAATATCATGGCTATAATTATTATTATTATCATATTACTAGTGCTAATTCTTGTTCCATCATATCATTTTCATCTTATTATTATGCTATTTATGTTTTGGCCATTATTCAGATAATAAAGCCAGATGCTTTGACTTGCTTCAGAGCTTCCTTGGGCTGCATACTGTAGTGTGTCCCTGTGAAAAGTCAGTCCTCACCCTGAGGCACTTAAAAATCTAATTAGAGAAGACATCCCAGCATTATCTTCGTTTATCAGAAACTTCAGTAGCAAACCCTGACTCTTCAGGATATTCAAGGTCACTTTACCAGACTTCCTGAAGAATTGGTAGAACTCCCAATGTCCTGGGTGCCTGTGCCAACACAGCTCTAGAAGCAACCTTATTTCAGCATTGCTCTCCTAATTCCTCACAAATCACACACACACACAGACCCATGCAGGTATTTACCCTGGCTTATTTATTCCTTTATACTATATTCATTGTCTCCCTGAGAGATGTGTTCTTCCACATAAAAACAATTCTAAAAAACACAAAGCTGCAAATAAATGGCTTAAATGAAGTTCATGAATGTCTGATGAAGTTCAACAAGGCCAAGTACAATGGTCTGCACCTGGGCCGGGACATTGTAACTAGGTGATCTTTAAGGTCCCTTCCAACTCAAACCATTCTGTGATTCTAAATTACCCCTCAAAAAGGATGGCTGTTTCCATCAGTTTCTGGGAACTGCTTGGGTACCACAGCACCAGAGAGATACAGGGATACTCAGAGACCATACTGGTGGGGAGCATCCCCTCCAGCCGTGGACATCCCTCCCCTGGCAGGTTCCGCTGTGCCATTGGGTGCTGGGCTCGCCCTGGTGAGGAAGAGGAGCAGCAGCAATGCTGGCCATGCCCTTGACACAGCTAGTCCTGATGCTTCACTTTCACAGCACAGCCGTGCTCATCCGGAAGGGCTGGTTTGTCCAGACAAAGCCTAGGGTCTCTTGTTTGATTCCTCTGCATGCTCATTTAATAACTCAAATGTTAGAATTAGAGCCTCCACTTCTTTTGCAGTTTCCCATCTTTTCCAAAAGGTGAATGTTTAGAATGATGTACGAGCCACGAGCTACAGTGTTCATTTATGGCTCTTGTGAAGCTTTCCCTGTGGCTGGAAAACAATGGACATTCACAATCAATAAGACTCCTCAAAACAGCCCTGTCTCCAGTTTCATTAAGAGGTTGTCACAAAGTTATTTCAAAACCTCATTCAAGTAAATTGGCTGCGAGCAGCGAGTGCTCAGCCTGCTGCTGCCCAGCACCCAGCTCTGAGGAGCAAAGGCCCAGAAGGGATTTGTTTCACCTCAATATTACATTCTGACATACAATAAGACTGCTAAAACACTGGCTGGGAGAGCTCTATACCTCCTGACCGTATCACATGTAAATACCTACTGATGGCTTTGCAACAGCAGTACCTGATAGACAGCTGTAAAAGGGTATTTTTCAGATGAGATATCACTTGCAGCTTACCTTTTGGGGCAAAAGATTCTGATCAGGTAATGCTGATGTTCCGACACATCACTCTAGTGTTAATTTTTTCCTGCTGAAGTCAGCGACACAGTTACCATTGGGTTTAATGAAAGCAGAATTAGGCTGAATTTTTAAAAGATACCATCTAATTCTCAATCAGAACCCTTTTGGAGGAGATCCAGCACATGGAGTGGTGGTTTGCATTCTAATAAAACATAGAAGGAGTTATTGTTCCCTGAAATCCATATGTATTCTCCAGATCTGCCGCTTCACATTAGAATGCTGCAGAAGCCCCAGGAGAATGACGGCATCTTTATCCCAAAGGTTAAGCAAAAAACTAATGAATAGGAACTATCAGATTTGGCAGAGCTGAAACAGAAATGTTTAGGTTTCAAAAATCATCCCGATACTTAAGGCTTTTGTGAAATGCATTTGCTATGTGAACCCTGAAATACACTTCACTTTTCAAGCAAAGTAGCCTTCTCAAAATGCTCCACAAGCAGTTTGCAACTGTAAGTGCACTCCTGCAAAGCCAAAACCTGAAAGTTCTGCTGGCTGGTACCTCCCATAGCCAACAGCAATAGCCTGAGGGGAGCTGCCAGGTTTGCTGTCCAGGTCACCCATTATAGACATTATCAGTAAAACCCTGGGAGGATACCAGCCCTGCCCCTGAAGACAGGTTTCCTTTGCTTCTCAGAGCTGCTGGGGTGGGTGGAGATGGTCAATCATAGCTGCTGCCAAGAGATGCTTCTTCACAAGCTCACGCCTTGCGCATTGCTTTGGGGGTCATGGCCCTCCTAAGCAGTTGCTGGGGTAACAGCGAATATCCTTCATCTGGGTTTTCTTAGATATTACATTTTGCTTGTTTCTAAGCTTCTTCTTGTGATGGGGGCACTTCATGGAATCTTACTGACAGCTCTTCAGAAGTCATTTTCCTGTATTTCAAGGTAAAATAAACCCAGTTTGGGGGGCTTGAGGAGAAAGCAGGAGACAGACTGTCAATTGTTTTTGCTTTGCAGTCAGAGTAAGAATGTTCATTCCTCCTGCAGCAGGACCATTATTTCAACGATCCACATTTTAACTGATGAAAATTGAAATGGCTCTTCAGTGTGAAAGCTCCAATTTTTCTTATATAGGGAAAATACATGTCTGAATTACAGAGATTGCACTGAGACATCCATCGCTTGCTCTGGAATATGGGGATTTTTCACATGCCACACAAGTGGTGCAGGTCATCTGGGTCAGAATTCACCCAGATTTGCCTTGGCTTTCTCCACTGAGCATCCTTTCCAGAGGGGCAGATTATTTCATTTTGCCCTTCTTTTAGATGCAGGTCTGGCCCAGGCTTCTGCCCTTTGTGCCTGCCTGTATGTGTGTCTTAAGTGGAGGCAAAGAGATTCTTGTAAACAAGCACAAAGGAGAGTCCATGGAGCTTAATGGTGGGTGATCCTGTTCAATGTCCTTTCGAGTATATCTGCAAGTGCCTCCTCACCAAGGCCTGCAAGGGAGCAGCCAAGATGATGATAGTTGCCTATTTTATGGCTTCTCAAAAAACCTTGTCTTACTGAAGTTGGAGGACCTGTAGGGTGACCTGTGCTCATCCTCTGTAAAAGCCTGGCTGCCCTTCCACAACAAAACACCCACTGATCCTAATCAGAATTCAGTATCCTTAAATGCTCTGTCCTCAAATCATAGAATCATAGAATCATAGAATAGTTAGGGTTGGAAAGGACCTTAAGATCATCCAGTTCCAACCCCCTGCCATGGGCAGGAACGCCACACACTAAACGATGTCACCCAAGGCTCTGTCCAACCTGGCCTTGCGCACTGCCAGGGATGGAGCATTCACAACTTTGGGCACCCTGTGCCAGCACCTCAACACCCTCACAGTAAAGAACTTCTTCCTTATTTCCAACCTAAATCTCCCCTGTTTCAGTTTGAACCCATCACCCCTTGTCCTGTTGCTACAGTTCCTGATAAAGAGTCCCTCTCCAGCACACTTATAGGCCCCCTTCAGATACTGGAAGGCTGCTATGAGGTCTCCACGCAGCTTCCCCTTTCCAGGCTGAACAGCCTCAATGTTCTCAGCCTGTCTCCATATGGGAGGTGCTCCAGCCCCAGATCATCCTTGTGGCCTCCTCTGGACTTGCTCCAACAGCTCCATGTCCTTCATATGTTGAGGACACCGGAACTACACACAGTGCTGCAAGTGGGGTCTCATGAGAGCAGACTAGAGGGGCAGGATCACCTCCTTTGACCTGCTGGTCACGCTCCTTTTGATGCTGTGAGCACACACTGAAGCAGTTCATGTTCAGTGTTTCATCAACCAGCACCCTCAATCCTTCTCCTCAGTCTGCTCTGAATCTCTTCTCTGCCCAACCTGTAGATATCTGTCATCCAGCAGGGACACAGGGTTCATCCAGGTACAGCTGCTTGGAACTGGAGGGCAGCAACCAGTTGCTGTTTCTTCCACTGTCCCCTACCTGTTATGAGCCAGGTTGTTTCAGTACCCCAGAAAAAGTGTGCTTGTGCCTGGCTTACCAGTGAAGGAAGGAAGAACACTGTTGATCCCACCACATTGCCTGTTTTACAAGCTAGGCAAAGGAGCAAGCCTACCTGGTTGAGAAAGCAGTCCCTGGTAGGAAGAGGCTTGGAAGGCAGCACATTATCAGCTATCAAAATGGCAGATGAACTTGTACAACAGCAAAACCTAGCTAATACAGTGTTATTTGGCAGGATAACTGGAGGGAAGGAAGGATGTCTCCAGCACCCCTTGTCCATAAGCATTCATCTGCTGTGCTTGCTGATGGGGACACACAGCAGAGCAAACATCCCTCATCCAGACCTAGAAGAGGATCTGCGTTACTCAGGAGGGGGCACCTCAAATCCTGTGTTGGTTAAGGTATGGCTCTGTCCTTACATTTTCACAGAAACTGCACTATGTCACAGGTTCTGCTCCAGGAGAGAGTAGAAGCAACCAGGTGACAACCATAGAGTCACTTGTGATTGCAAGGAACCTCAAGGTTCTTCTGGTCCAGCCTTTCTTGCCCAAGGACACACAGCGCATGGGTCTCAAGCCCTGCCAAGCCCTCAAGTCAGCAGAAGCTCTTTCAGCAGGTCCTGAAGAGGACACAGCTGAGATCTTCAATCTGCTTTGTCCACCAGCAGAGCCAGTTTCTGCACTGCACAGGGTTGTATTCAGTAACACATCGAGAGCACTGCTTCTGTCTGTACCTTCCCTTCAAGTGTTTCGTCTTTCACTTAGGGTGAATGCCTCAGTGAAAGTGCCCCAGATCCAACAGAGTCATGTGGCCCAGGCTTTATTTGCTGTTATTGCTGCTTTCAAGTGGAAAATTGATATAATAGCAGTCCTTTCTCAACACACAGCAGTCTGCACATTTGTACAATGTTCTTTGAGGACGATCAGCAGCCACTGGCATAGAAAAGTGACAGATGCTGTCTGCAAATAATGAGCTGAAGCAGTTTCCTTTGGAAGGGAACTTAAGCAAAGTCCCTCTGAGTTTGAAAAGCCAATGAGGTTCCCATGTGGCCTCAGAAGCTGCTTGCAAGCCTCTGCCGGAACAGACATATTCTATTAGCTCAAATGGCGTAATTATTTTTCAACTCTTACACAGACTTCTCTGGTGAGAGGAAATGGCCAATTTCCTATTTATTGAGCATTTTTCACTGGGGACAAGTACGAAAAAGTTTGTGGCTTCCTCTCTTCACTTCCTTAGTGTTCCATATGGTGTCTGCACAAGTTACAGTGATAAGGTATAGCTGTATGATGCGTAATCATGGGGTAAAGGATATCCTGTGCCTTTGTAATCCCCCTCTTTGTTCTTTGCATCTCACACAAAAATCATTTTAACCATCTAGGCCTGTAAGGAGTCATTCTGTGGGGAATGGTTGGACCTGATGAGCTTGAAGGTCTTTTCCAGCTGAGTTGATTCTCTGATAAATAACAAATCAAACATGAGCTCTGCCCACAGAACAGTCAATTCACACAAGTTCAGTTCTGTTGTCTTTAAAATCTTGCGGCTCTGGACCTGAATGCTGGACATCCCTTTTGTGCAGTGCTTTGTTTGTTTGAGGTTTTCTTCTGTCATTTGGTTCTTGTTGTTTGGGCTGTAGTTTGTTCTGGGGTCTTTTTTGAGCTCTGTGTTGTTCAGTGAACTCTATGTACCGTGTGAGATGAAAACCCTGGCACTGAAGGGATAATCCTTTAGTGACAGGAGAGGACATACTGCAGATCATAGACAGCAAAAAATCCCCATTCCTAAACTGACAGCCCAGGTAGGATCCATCTTTCTGCCTTAGCTGTCAGGTAGCTAGATGTTTGTCTTGGGTAGGCAACCTGCATGGTTAATGGGGGAAAATCAGCACCTCCAAGAAAAAAATTCCCCCCACCCTGGGTCTGGCATTGTTAGGCTGAAAACACAACCTGAGAGTGGAGATAGAGCTGTGAGTGCTGAGGACTTTGCAAATGAATCTGTCGGTGCCAAAAGCCAAACAAAGGGAAAACAAGTGACCGTGTGGTGACAGGGAGAGGACTCATCTGACAGCCCACGAGAACACTGGCACAATGACAGGCTCCAGGTCTTCAAAACAGTTCCTTAAACACAAACCCATCTTTCCCTCCCTGCAGCCCCTGCATCTGTTATTATCCTCCTTCAAGCTTTCACCACAAATGGAAAAGACATCTCCTGGCTGCAGCTAACCCCAAGCACCATGAGGACAGAGAAGAGCATTCTATAAAAGGGTATTACACACCCGTAGAATTAAAACCGGCTTTCTACAGCAGCTGCTTTGAGTCCTCAGGACCTGAACATGCAGGTCACACATCACCACCAGGAGAAATTATATGAACACATGTGAGAATAGGAGGAGGCTGATTCAGAGCCAGGAGGCTGTTTAACACTTACTTGGGCAATAGAAAGGATGGAAGTTCCGGTGAGGCTGAGGAGATCAGCAGGTTATGGGTAACAAGCCACAAGGAATCTTTGCAGATAGGGAAGGAGATCAAAGGGACAAGTATGGAGCCTGAAGGAGATTTCTACATCTGCAGATGGAAGGTCAAGGGCATAGCTGGAAGATCCTGTGAATCCCAAAAAACAGGCTCTGAGGAGAGAGCAGGGGCAAGCTGCAGCCTTAGGCATGGACAAAGGGATACTCTGCCTTCTCTTGTTTTACCTTTATCTCTATTTTGGTGTTTCTAAAGGAAGGCTTGGACACTCAGGCAGGATCAGTGCTGCTGCCAGTTACAGAAACTGTGATTTGCTTTCTCCTTCCCTTCTCTGCACAATTTCCCAGATGAGTGAGCAAAAGGGGACTTTGGTAAAAGGATCCCTATGGGAAAAGCTGATGAAGTTGTCTCTTCCTGTGCTGCCCTCCCTCTGTAGGGCTGCAGCACAGGGTGAGGGGGGTTCAGTAGGCCAAGGACCTCCTTACTGCAGGGTATCTGAATGGACGTGTCCTGCTGTTGCCCTCCCAATAACGATGCTGCTGTGACTCAGGGGTGAGCTCTCATGGGGAGGGAAGCTTCAGGTGGTTGTGCAGGGGCGGTTTGAGATCCACCATCTCATTCACGGGCTTTGGCTTCCTGGTCTGGGCAGACAGATGGGGCAGAGCTTTGAGAGCATCCTTGAGGGCATCCAGACTAGGGGCTGATTGAAGGGATCCCCGGGGGACCGGGAGGGGGAGTGGGACCATGCAAACCCAAAGGCATTTGTGCTGAGACAGGGAATAGCATGAAGAGGCTGACAAAACAGCGGAGATTAAATTGCCTGCCATCCCCCACTCTCCTTAAAGCATCCCTGCCCACACCAGCATCGCTCTGTGCCTACAAGCTGCAGACAGCCCCGTGCTGCTGCTTCCCCTGCCTGCAGCAGCCTGTCCTGAGCATGGAGAGGCCTCTGGTGCAGGAGCCACCTCATTCTGCCTAATTGCACAGACAAGAATTAACGTGAAACGGAGTCTTACCTTGCAAGCCATGCGCTTTGTGAGCCGTGGAGCAGAGCCCAAGTGAAGCAGAAGGCTGTGCATATTTGGGCCCTTCAGCCAGGGCAGCTCTGGAGTCCTGATGCTTCCTGCAGCACTGACACTGCTTCACTGCCTCTGTGCAGCAGGTTGCAGGCACACAGCAGTGCGTCTGCTGGACAGGGTCCACCATTTAGAAAGCACAGGCACCGTGAGCAGCATCAGACCAGTGTAAGTGATGCTGGGACAAACATGGTTTCTCCCTAGGAATAAAACCCACCCGATCCAGGCTCCTCTGTTTCCTCCTCATTATCTTGTGTCTGACTGCAGCAAAGCCCTTGGAAGACTGCTGCCAGAACAGCTGGTTGCCAGCGATGTACAGAGTGATCGATATGTTTGGCTTTTCATGTTCATCCATCGTGTGAATCTGCTTTCATGCTTTCATTATGTGAATACAGTTTGAAGGCAGCCCTGAACTTTGTGCTCATGTCATTTCCTATCTTTGGCCTCGAACCCAGAGCCCATGCAGCTCCCTGCTGCTCCTCTGGCACTCTAGAAAGCAGGGTTAGTTACCACCCCTCCTCATTCCCCTCACAAAAAGCACTAGCTTTAGAATAAGAACAATTTGCCCAGCGCAGTCGGGCATCTCCTCCACAGACAGACACGGCTCCGGAGTGAAAGCCAGAGGAAAAACAGAGCTCCCAGTTTGTTTACTACCTCTTGGCACACATCCATGCCCAGCTTTTTATATACCACTTCCCAGACTTTGCAGCCTAGTGAACAAGATGCAGTTTTGTCCTGGCTATCAACACACCGATGGTTACCAGCAACATTTCGTGCTGCTCCAGCCAAAGCACTCAGGACCCTGCTGTGCTGAGATTTGTATGGCCATGTGTGCAGATAGTGCCTGCAAAGGAAAGTTGTAATCTGTAAATACGAGGGTGTGAGTATGTGTGTGGGAGGAGGGGGATAAGAGATTTCAATCCAGACTGCACAGTAAAAAGTTCTTTTTTGGGTTTCTGAGCTATCTGTTGTGGGGAGGAAAGCTGATATCAGAGAAGTTTTCTGGGTAGTGGAAGGAGAGAAAGGCTAATTGTAACTGAGACAGTAGGAAAAAAGGGACCATGGTGCGTTTTCAAACTAGAATGTAATGCCAAAATAAGTAACAATAAAGTATTTGAAAACCCATCCATTAATTTAAAACCAGGTTCACCAATGGCCTGGCTCCAGCCCTGTTCCACTGTGGGCACTGACAACTGCCAGCACTGCAGCCTCCATCCGGCCACTGACCAAGGTCTCCCTTTCAAAGTGTTAGCCCCCAGGGTTTCTCCTGTACAGTGGAAAGCATTAGAGGCGTGATGGAACCACTCATCTGCCCCTCCTCTCCTCCTTTGTTTCCTTTGGTCTTCAGGGCTCCACAGACATCCATGCTGGGTGCAATCAGTGCCATCAGTGATTTGGGTGACAGCCCCAAAAGTGCCCCAGGCAGGCATGATGAGTGGCAGTGGCAGTTCTATTTCTACATTACTTATTTCAAGTCAAGATGGCAAGCTCGCAGTAGTTTATGGTGGACTTTTTAATTGGGTTGTTATCAAGGTTAATGACCGAATGTACAAATCAGTTACCATAGTCAGTGGAGTAAAGAGTCAGGAAGGAAGCAAAGCTAATACAAATAATCAGCTTGACTTTGATGGGAACTGGCCTGGATCCTGCAGCACTCATTGAAGCTCGTTGTCGGCGGCACCATCCACAGCCTGGCCGTGGGTGTGTGTTGCATTAGCAGGAACAGTGGTGGAGACACCGCACAGGGAGGCACATTCACATGTCGCCTTGTTTCTTGCAGTGTTTTCGTTTTCTTGCCTTTCATTCTTTACCAAGAACAAGGGAAAAAATACCCTTGAAGCCCCTTTTAAAGAGTCTCAGGCAGCATCCAAGTGATGTCTCTGCTGTATTGTAAGAGGAGCTTCAAGGACAAGCACAGCTACAGGCTGGGCAGGGAAGAGATTCAGAGCAGCCCTGCGGAGAAGGACTTGGGGGTGTGGGTTGATGAAAAAATGAACATGAGCCAGCAGTGTGCGCTTGCAGCCCAGAAGGCCAACCGTATCCTGGGCTGCATCAAAAGGAGCGTGACCAGCAGGTCAAGGGAGGTGATCCTGCCCCTTTACTCTGCTCTCGTGAGACCTCACTTGGAGTATTGTGTGCAGTTCTGGTGTCCTCAACATAAAAAGGACATGGAACTGTTGGAACAAGTGCAGAGGAGGCCACGAGGATGATCAGGGACTGGAGCACCTCTCGTATGAAGATAGGCTGAGAAAGTCAGGGCTGTTCAGCCTGGAGAAGAGAAGGCTGCGTGGAGACCTCATAGCAGCCTTCCAATACCTGAAGGGGGCCTATAGGGATGCTGGGGAGGGACTCTTCATGAGGGACTGTAGTGAGAGGACAAGGGGTAACGGGTTCAAACTTAAACAGGGGAAGTTTAGATTGGATATGAAGAAGAAATTCTTTACTGTGAGGGTGGTGAGGCCCTGGAATGGGTTGCCCAGGGAAGTTGCGAATGCTCCATCCCTGGCGGCGTTCAAGGTGGGGTTGGACATAGCCTTGGATGGCATGGTTTAGTGTGAGGTGTCCCTGCCCATGGCAGGGGGGTTGGAACTGGATGATCTTCAGGTCCTTTCCAACCCTTACTATTCTGTGATTCTATGATTCTATGACAAGCTTAGAGGCCAGGTACAACCAAAAAGCATCCACCCCGCTGCCCTCTGGAGCATCTCTGGGATGACTTGGAAGTGACCCAGAGAGAAATAGCACATGGACTGGCCCCAGTGCACGTGGTTGTGCAGCCACTGGCATGGTTGTCACAGCTGCCTCCATCCCTTCTGCCTGGCCTTGAAATGATAAAATGTGGCAGAAATCAGACAAATACCAAATCTCAGGGTGGTTCTTAAACATGTCCCAGTGATGGTTACTGGAAGACCTGGTGTATTTGAGTCACCATGAAGATATGCCACCAGGTCTTTGGTTTTGGAGGGCTCCTGAGAGAGGATGGCTTTAGGCTTTTAGTTGGCTCCTGGCAGGATCCTGCACAACAGTTGCTATAACATCCATTAACGGTTTCTTAATGTTCCTCACCCTGACAGCCATTATAAGGGCAATGTATGACATTCTTAAGATCTAGTCTTAAAACATTAACATATTTATAAGTAATGCCCTAATTTGAAAGGAAGCCGAGTTCTCTTAGATGTAAGTAGTTATTAATTACAATGCAACAGGAAAATTCATTAGGGAATAGAATCAAACTTTCAATTAATGTCATTTTTATCTGGGAACATTAGATGAGCTTTTTTAATTCTTTTGCCTTTAACAAGGATCTGGAAACATTTGCTAATTTCCAACTATTATAGTTACCTCTATGAAATAATATGATCGCTCATTTGCATATAAGAAAACATTTTCTGTATTCACTCTGACTCTGAGCTGCCCTATTTATATCAGTAAATTGAGCTGAAGACTGCCTGTGCATTTAAAGAGGAGTCTTTTCTTATGCAGAATAGCAACACATTTTACCAGTCCCATGGTGAATGTCTAGCATCATTTCTGGGGTTTATTTAACCTAGTCTCTAATATTGGTCTCTGCATGAGTCTTAGCAGTGTGGCTGAGCAAAAAGCCAAGTGGTGTCTCTTGCTGACTGTTATACACACATTTCCTTCAGTAGTTTTGGGAATCCTGTCTGCACTGCTTGGTGTTTCACTTTTAATTTCATTTTCAGTCTCAAAGCAAAACCTGCTTGAAATAATGGAGTCTTCATGTGCCAGGCATGAATTCTGTATCATTTAAAATTGAACAAATCAGCCACCTTCACACTCATTTGGTAGTGGATATAGTTTGCTTTTTGGTCTGTGTTCATGTTTGGTGTTTGGTTTTGCTTGGTTGCTTATGTATCTAAGAGGGCCATTCCACAGCATCCCTAATCTCCTAGTCCCTGAAAACTGCAGAGGAAGGACCCAGTGATATTCCATGTCTATCTAAGCCCTGAATGGGCCAGGAAGACCTTAGAGCAGCTCCAGTGCCTAAAGGGGCTATGAGAAACATGGAGAGGGGCTTTGGACAAGGGCCTGTAGGGATATGACAAGGGGAATGGCTTTAACCTGCCAGAGGGGAGACTGAGATGGGCACTTAGGCAGAAGCTCTTCCCTGTGAGGGTGCTGAGGCGCTGGCACAGGGTGCCCAGAGAAGCTGTGGCTGCCCCATCCCTGGCAGTGCTCAAGGCCAGGTTGGACACAGGGGCTTGGAGCAAGCTGCTCTAGAGGAAGGTGTCCCTGCCCGTGACAGGGGTTGGAGCTGAATGAGCTTTAAGGTCCTTTCTAAAACAAACCACTCTGGGATTCTAATGAGTGCTAACCACCTACATTGAAGAAAAAGCAAACCTTCCTTTGCACCCCACTTGAGAGGATCTCATACAAATCTATTGTCTCCAAGATCTGCATATTTATTCTTGTTGCAAATATCAGATAAATCAGCTATATTTGAAAAAAAGAAAAAGAAAGTAACCATTTCATTAGTGATCTTGGCCAGGAAGACAAACAGGGAGAGCAAGGCTGACAGTACCCTGGCTCATGCAGGGAGTCAAGAAATCTCTGAAGTTAGGTTTGCCAGCAGTAGACAGTGAACAGCTAGCTCTCCTGACTCAGAAGTCCTGGTGCCCACTGGAACTATAGTCTCCTTCTAGTCCTGCTTCTTTCAACACCCCTGTAGAGCCCATAGCTTCATTCCTTTGTCTTTCACCCCAAACTGAACCCCCAGCTTGGTAGATAAAGGCTGATCAGCTTGATCTCATGTCTTGGATGTTAGCTCCTAGCTCCTTTGATGTGCTTCTCAAGTAGCTATCTCCGTGGGCTTTGACAGATGTAGTAGTGAGGATGCGTATGTGCTTGGAGCTCTTCCCAGCTCTCCCCAGGTTTATGGATATTTAAACCTTGTGGAAAAGGATGAAAACAAGAACCTGGGATCATAGAATAGAATCATAGAATAGTTAGGGTTGGAAAGGACCTGAAGATCATCCAGTTCCAACCCCCCTGCCGTGGGCAGGAACACCTCATGCAAAACCATGCCACCCAAGGCTCTGTCTAACCTGGATCATTCTCTATTCATGATTCTTCTAAGGAATGAAGAACCTGTCTTGAAGCTGTCTTCAAGAGCCTGGAAAACTGCTTTGTGCAAACCTGTTTCCATTTGAAATTCTCCAATACAAAGTTAATTTCCATTTTTAAAACAGAAAAATACCCATGTGGGTTGTTTGGTTGAGTTTTTGTTTGTTTGTTTGGCATTTTTGTGGGGTGTTTTATTTGTTTTTGATTAAATAAAACAATTTTCAGATCATTGGAAAATGACTTCATTTTCCTCTCTTTCCTTAACCTATTTTCTGCAGTAAATAAAAACCCTCAAATTACCACAGGTGAAAAATCCCTCATCATTAATCCCATTTTATTGGTGAGGAGAGGTGTCCCAGGCCATCGCATAAGTGAGAACAGAGAGAAACTAAGCTTGGGCCATTGCAGGTAAGGCTCACGCTGTAAAACAAGGACCAGAGTTTCTCTGAGAAACCTCTTGATCTCTAAGCCTGGAGTTGAGCTGTCAGACCCATCACTGCTTCACACTGACAGCATTAAAATGAGCTCAAAAAGGCAGCAACCAGAAGTGCTGTGACCTCCACAAAGTGTTCTTTGACACAGTAATTAAAGGAAATTAAACGTCAGGGGGGAAATGTCACATCAGTCTTGGAGGGAAGTGATTCAAGAGGGATGGACAAGATTTTGTGGGCACATCACATCACATCCATGTCCACCGGCTAGCTCTCTGGGGGACCATGGTGGTGCTGTTGCAGCACCAAAAGGTCTCAGACCCACAGGACATGGTTGCTCTGCAGGACTAGTTTCCACAAACTCACTGGGTAACCTTGGAAGCTGCTTTCTCTCTCCGTGCCTTACTCTTGCCCTTCGAATTAGATCCTGCTCCTTCTCTTCCTCCTGCTGCTCCCCATGCAAGCCTGTTCCAGGGTTTTGCTCCTTTGATGGCTGAAACCTTCCTTCAATTTTCCAGGTTGAATTTATTCATGGCTAGTGTATACCTTCTGTTCTTGTGCCAGGATTGTCTGTTAGATCTTCTCCCTCCCCAGCACTTCCCCTGCCCACATTTATTTATAGAAAGCAATCTTCTTTTTTTTTAATCCCTTTTCTTTTCCTTTTCTTCTTTTTTCTCTTCTTTCACCCTCCCCCCCCACCAAGCACCTTTTAAGTTCCCACTTACTTTTCCAACCCCTCCCTTTTGGACACTTGTCCGGTCTTCCTCTTAAGCCATCTTTTAGAGTTGTGAGCCTCATCTCTCCTTGGACTCCTGGGGTTCATTTGTACAACCCTGGCTCCAGAAGGAGTATGTCGCAGGCTTGTTTTTCTTGGTGAGGCTTGAAAGTGCCTTTCAGCTGTCTCTGAGCCCTGTGTTTTTCTTGTCAGTTTAATATGCTTAGTAATAACACCTACCACTTTTATATGTCACACTCCGCGCTCCTTAGTCAACTACACATTGACTGGCAAAGCAACACAAAGAAATTGGATTTAACCAGAAAGGAAAAATGTTTCTTTTTTAACCTTTGCCTCCTCCAGGTACTTTTGCAGGTCACAGGATTAGAGCTCCTTGGTGACTCACAGTTCTCCTGCCTGGCAATTATTAGTCTGTGGAGCTCAAAGCAATTACTGAAGCCTTAAACAAACCTTCTCTGGGTGCAGGGACCTCAGTGACACTATTAGCGTCTTGCCTTGAGTGCAAGTCTTCTGGAATCAGTGCTGGGGAATGTGCAGTAGGGCTGGTGGAAATGCTGTTTGCTTGAAGTGAGATACGTATAAATAGATGTTTTAGTATAACTCAGTAATGCATATTTTCACTGATATTTTACAGACAAGGATGGGTAATAGGTTGTCATAATAACAGTTCCTGGGGAAAGTGTATTTTTGGACAAAAAGTGAGAAAAAAAAACCCACCCTGTTTCGAGAACTAAAAATGTTTCAGGTTTTCAAAACATGAAACCTACCAGGAGGATATTTCAAAAGGAATTTGATTGTTCATGGGAAATGTTTGTTCCAGTTGAAACAATCTTTTCCCTTCACAAACAGTTTTGGGCCAGCCGTGTTCAGATGGTTGTGTCTGAAAGAAAAACCAAAGGAGACCCAGCCAGGGGAACTGTGGCTGATCCCAAGCACTGCACAAACTATGGGAGTGTTTCTGTTTAAAGCAAGCTGTGAATATGTTCCCACTGCTGTTTAATGTTTAAACTGCTCCAGCTGGTTACAACAATGGAGCTGTATCTCTGGTGCATCTCTAGCTGTGTCCCTTATGCTCTCAGCTTGGCGCTCCTGGAATGTGGACCATGTTCTCCTGGATCTGGGAAGCTCTAGGGTCTTGCAAGTTTTGGAGTTCTGCTAGAAATGCAGGACTGGGGAGAGATTGGGAGCCCAATGGAACCTGAGCTGGGGGGACTGGAGCAAGGGAATGAGGTGAAGAAGAATTCAGTGTCTTCCCTAATGTCACCCAGGGAGTCACAGGAAGGGCTGAGAACACATCCCAGCTCTCTCCTCCCCTTGATTCCTATA
This sequence comes from Amazona ochrocephala, assembly GCA_039720435.1. Classification (NCBI taxonomy): domain Eukaryota; kingdom Metazoa; phylum Chordata; class Aves; order Psittaciformes; family Psittacidae; genus Amazona; species Amazona ochrocephala. The sequence continues at coordinate 84,009,024 of CM077879.1, forward strand.
ATACAGGCTTGTATTAAAGGCGGTTTTGCTGTGCAGCATGCCGGCTTGAGTATGAAACATGCAACAGCAGTGACAGATTCACAGAAAGAGTGAAAGGAGGGAAGGTGCTCGCTGCAAGTCCTTTTGCAGCAAAGCTTATGTAGCCAGTGGAGAGGTTTTCCATGACATTGTGATGGGCAAACCATGTAGGATGCAAATTGGCACACAGATAAGCAGCCCTAATTACTTCTTACCTTGTAAATGTCATATTTTGTCAAACTGGAGGTAAAATGTATCATCCCACCTAAGCCAGAGGAATACTGTGAGGTGTTAGCACAGAGACTTTAATGCTCAGCTAATTAAAAAAGGTCATCTTTCACACTCCTGGGGGATTTGATTGCTTTTTTTATGAAGGCTGGAGGTATCACATCATTTTCAGATGATGTAATTAACCCGACCTATTTGGTGGCTCCATATTAATGTTTCTTTGTGATAGATTTACAATAAAACTTCATTATTAAACACTCCAGAACAAGATTTATTATTATCTTGTTTCTTTCCATTCATTATTTCATTCTTCTCATTTGAAAGTAAGTCAGGACCCTGGGGCACTTTTCTTGTGCCTCCCAGTAATCTTTGCACTGCTCTAGAGAAGACTTATGGCTTTGACCTCTCTGTTTCACCATATACTGCATTGCAAAGTGGATGCAGAGATAGATAAACCACTTAAGAGTTTCACAAGGCTGACGTAATTCATGGAAGAGCACAAAGCACCTGAGGTGAGACAGGCCAGCAAAAGGCTAGGAGTTTTTCAGCTGGTACACATTGCTGTTCATGGTCATCCTTCTTCTTTCAGTTCCAACCCCAAATCCACTGTGTTTAGTAGAACGACTCCCACTGGCTGCCTTAGTTCATTGGAAAAGTCTCAAAGGCACCACATCATGTTGGGCACCAAGGTGCCATTGAAGGCAGTGAGAGGTTATTCATTAATCCCCATTTGTATCCTAAAGAACAACCTGTAAAATCCCCAAGCTGAGCATTTCTTACGGCAGTAAAGGGGGTTTGGTCTACAATAGGTTTACAGAGAATTCTGTATTAGAATCACAGCATAACATTGAAACTTCTTTATTTTCTTAAAACAAACTGCTACAGAGGGAACTGCAGGTGGATTTCCATACCTGTCTTAACTTCGAAGGTTAGAAACCAGCTGAAACCCCACTGCATGCTTTGCTTCCTCAATTGTCAAGGGCACAGCATTCATCATATACTGGTATTAAATAAAAAGACGTAAAACTAACCAGAGATTTTAATTTCTGTTGAGCCAGTAATGGAAGTTGATTGACCCAAAGGTGATACTGACAAGTTACCATTACACACCAATAGCTGTGGCCAGGCCTTTTGTGGGACACTGGGAAATCTACTCAATATTTTGATGCCTCAGATGGTGCTAAGCTTCCTGCTAACAGCAAATGTGCTTCATTTGGTTTGTTGTGTGCCTGTCTTAGATACAGGATCACCCACTGCCTTTCACCAGCACAGAGTCTAGACATCAGGACAAAACAGTGAGTATTTCAGGTGGTGTCAAGTACCAAACTCCCTTCTCTTCACATGGAGGAGGGATGCTAGACAAGGCTTACAGCGCAACACGCAACACAAATTTAATGAGCAGAAAGTGTTCTCTGCAGTGTCTGGCTAAGTCATTCCTGGCATCAGAAACCCTCTCCTACAGTAGACAAAGCTGTTTTTTCCAGTGCAAAGCTGTCCTTCTGTGTTATGCCTGTGGAACAGGAACTCTTTCTGTCACTGGACACAGAAGATTTATTTAAGAGATGAGGTGGCCCTGAAACACCATTCTTGCGGTAATTAATTGGCTACTGCTCTAAAGCACAGTAGCAACATTTTGAGAGACATTATCTGCTGTCCTGCTTGAATTAAGAATTCATAAGGGCACCAATCATTCCGCAGGCTTTGTTTTGCTTTAAGTTATACTGGATACAAATTATCTGGGAAGAGAAACTGATTAATGACATAGAAAGGGAGAGCCCAGAAAACAGCGCATCTCTTCTCTATCTAATCTCTTCTACCTTTCAGTCTTCCCACCTGCCTGCAGGACAGTGCAGTGGAGAGCAAGCCAAATACTCAAACTCCTGCCCCAGGCCCCTTTTCTGTTTCTCTGTTTCTCACAAGGGTTATGATAATTACATCCTTCTGAAAAAAGCTTTCGGTTCTAAGGCCAGAGGAAAGCAACTGTCATCCTCAGCAGCATCTCTATTGTGTTCAGTACTTGCATCACGGCAGGAGGCTGCTTTACCATGTCCTAATCACCTTCCATTTGCACCAGTTATGCACTGGATTTTCGAGTAGCAAGATGGATGTTTAGCTTGTCTTTATCCTGCAGTCCATTAGGTAACTAGATTCTTACTTTCCCTCCCTTTTAAGATTTTAGATCCGTATCTCAGCTTTCCAAGCATGGTGATAGTACTTGGCATGAGCTAGGACAGAAGTGGCATGACAGTGAAAAATGCATTTCCCAGATGCACTAGGTTCTTCATTCAAGTATTTACAAGGCCAGACGTGTCTTCCCAGCCTTGTTAGATGGGGATGTAATCTGCATCTCCCAGACAGATCAAGCACAGCTTAATACAACTATCACCTGCACCTTTCCATATCCTTCGTGGCTCCTTCCGTTGTGTCCCCAGGGGAAGGCAACTTGAGTAATTGTCCAGAGGCTTGCACAAGCATGTGCTCGAAATGCAGCCAAAGGACCTTTTTTATGCATATCCTTGCCTTCAAAAGAAGGAAGTATAGAGTCTGTGTCACTTGGAGCTGCTTGGCTTATAGCCTTTCCTTGCCTACAGGTATGAGTGGCTACCACTTGTATTCACGCACTGGGCAGACTGCAGACCCTCTGCAGGTTGGCAGTGTGGCCAGCTGGTAATTGAAAGGAATAATAGTGGGTGAGGGTTGTTACGGAATCTGTTGCTGTGGCCCCTCTTGCCCACTGCTGTTGGTACAGTGTCCACCAAGCACAAGAGAAGCTGTTGGGGCTCTGCCTTTCGTGGACCAGCCATGAACAACTGTAAAGTTGCTAAGCTAGTGTCCTTTGCCAGCCTGCATAGGGGCAGTGCCAGGTCTGAGTGTATACATAAAAGCCAGGGAGAGAGGAAAGTGTCTCTGGCAGAGTTGTTGCAACTGCCTTTGCCCTGGGTTTAGCCTGAACACTCAGACTGGTAGAGCAGGAGCTGTTTTAAACAGAGGGATGTGCCACAGCATTCCTAGAGTGGAGTAGAGCCTGTGGGTGTTGGAAAGGAGCTCACAGCTGCTGGCCAAGTGGCAGACGCATCCTGGAATGATCTGAGGCCTTTGACATGGCCAATGGGGACAGAAAGTTGTAACCTGTCCCTTATAACCTGGCTCACAGCATCTTCCAGCTTTGCCTGAAGACAGGCAATGCCCATGGTATAGGGATAAGTAGTGCTGAGTCAGGGCTTTGATTCTGCCCAAGGGCTGTGGATGAGAGATGTGTAATTCCACCACGGGTGCTGGCTCTGGACAGATTTCTCACTTTCTGAAGGTGTTCAAATCCAAGCTAAACAGATGTGTCAGGGTTTACACAAGGAGGGTCAGAACCTCCTATGAAGGGAATCAAGTAGGTGACCTCTTGGCAGCCGCTCCATTTTTGATGAGCTGTCACTAATGACTTAACCTGTTGCAGCACAGACCACTGGCTTAAGATCACTGATTACAGCAGCATTGGTTTCCTGACGGTCTTGTGTGCCATGACCCGGTCTGACTTGGTTTGTCTGGTGAAGATCAGCAGCGTCACAGAGCAGTTTGCTCTGGCTGCAGAATGATCTGTGGAGCACCGACTCAAATTAAGCTCACAAAATGAGCTTTACAGTGGAAACAGAGCAGAGCTGCAGGGACTAGAATTAGACCAGACCTGAAGTGTCAAGGGAAGAGGCAGGCTGAACCAGAGCTTGTTTGCAGAACTTCAAATGAATCACAGAATCTTAGAATTGTTTGGGTTGGAACCTGTTTCCTGAGCTGCCACAAGGATCTGAGATGAAGCCTCCTATCCACAAAGTACAAATGCAATTTTGCCACCATTCAAAGCACCTGGAGAGACCAGAACTGGGGATATCAGTATGTGGTGAGAAATCAAAGCAGTAAATCTGCTAACAAATGAGAATTGCAAGAATAATTGACTCTGAAAGAGGAGCACAGAAAACAAAGCTCAACATATTTATTCCTGCAGAACATCCTTACTTCCATGAAAGATCATTTGGAGGCTCATGAAACAAAAAAAAGTGGGCAGAGCATAATGTGACCCTCAATGAAGACCCAAATTTCATACCTGTAGCGGAATTAGCAAAGGCAATGTGAGATTCTTCCCTATGAGGGTGCTGAGGCGCTGGCACAGAGTGCCCAGAGAAGCTGTGGCTGCCCCATCCCTGGCAGTGTTCAAGGCCAGGTTGGACACAGGGGCTTGGAGCAAGCTGCTCTAGTGGAAGGGGTCCTCGCCTGCGGCAGGGGTTGGAACTGGATGAGCTTTAAGGTTCCTTCCAACACAAACCAGGCTGGGATTCTATGATTTGGGGTAGGTTATGGACCTAAATGTAGAGAGAACTGGTTTCTGAGAGATTAAGAAGGGAAAAAAAGAGCAGGAGGAGGAAGAGAAGAGGTGGAGGGAGTACCCAAGACCTTCAACAACCCTGAGAGGGACAAGTGCTAAGCTGCAGTACAGCCTGCAAGAGAAAATCAAGGAAGGTGGAAAAACTATAAGGGCAGAAAATAGCAGATGGTTCCAGAAAAGAGTGTGATAGGAAAACTTTATGCCAGTCTATTCTAACATGGTCATTCCCTATAGAAACACTGTGATAATGGGAGAATGAGGCAAAGATCTCAAAACCCTACAAACTGGGCAGCAGAGGCTCTGCGCAGTTCGCGGGCTCTCAGACCTTGCAGAACTCTGCAAACCTGCTGTGACCATAGAACTACACATTGCTCTTTGGGGGGTTTGGAACAAATATAATTAAAAATAAGAAAACTGCATCCTATCCAATCTAATGGGGAAAGGGCAGCAGATATTCTTCATATGGGGTAGCTGAATTAACTACAGAAAGAAATAAGCAGAAGCGATCTTTGAAGCTCAGAGGCAGTAATTGAAAGACCACAAGGGAAGCCAAAGTCAGATATTAGCTCTCTGATTTAAAATTAAAACAATTGATCAATTGTCCTTGCTAGAATTAATAGCAAAACAAATAAACCTGCGATATTAAACTGAAATTCATTGTCTAGATCTGGTGAAATCCAAATGGATGGGTCTCTCAGGACTCTTCTGCGTATTTATTATGGTTGAATGAATTGCATTTTTTAGTACATAGAAGTCAGATATTGGAAATTGAACAGTGAAAGTAATTCTGAAAAGCATCTGGGTTTTGATTTTGGTTTCATTTTTGTTTTTTTTTTCTGTGTGAGTTAGGATTTTCCAGAGCTGGTCAAGTGATACACAGCGAACAGTATACTGAGAAGCAGGCAGCAGTATCTGTGGAGAAGGAGGTGAAATCTCAGCCAGCTTTTCATGCCGCAATTAGAATTAAAGAAGCTGCATTATCTCAGGTCTAGGTAGGGAAAGCAGCTGCTCACAGTGTTCAGCATGAGCAGCCACTCATTAGCTTCTGGTTAAGCCTTGGTGGCAGAAGCGTTGCGGTTGCACTTCTCTTCCTCAGAGAGACCGGGCTTATTAGTAAGCACAGGCATGTCAGCACGAGCAGAGCTGATAGCAGCATATGTTTCCCAGCCCGACCTGAGAGCTGCATTCCACACAGCAAATGGGGATGAGGTCCAAGACTTTGTTGGCTCTTCATCAGGGATTATAGTGATAGAAAAAAGGGTGATGGGTTCAAACTTAACCAGGGGAGATTTAGATTAGATATAAGGCAGAAGCTCTTCCCTATGAGGGTGCTGAGATGCTGGCACAGAGTGCCCAGAGAAGCTGTGGCTGCCCCATCCCTGGCAGTGTTCAAGGCCAGGTTGGACACAGGGGCTTGGAGCAAGCTGCTCTAGTGGAAGGTGTCCCTGCCTGTGGCAGGGGTTGGAGCTGGGTGAGCGTTAAGGTCCCTTCCAACCCCAACCAGGCTGGGATTCTATGATTCTATGACTACCCAGACTTTCAGTACTTGATTTCTCATGTTGTTCCTTTACTTCCTGAAAAACCAACAGGTTCTTTAAAATGGAGTAATACAAAAGTCTTGCTTCCTGTTTTATCGTTTTGTTCCTGAGGGTGAATTATTCCAGCTTTGTGCTACCAGGCTGTTTTGTAAGTCCTGGTCTTGGGATCCTGCCTGTGCTTGTCACTCTTGCAGGCTGAAGCATTTGGGCATGCATATCCTGCTGCCTCAGCATGGTGCTCAGCATAGGTATATAGCTGACATATGTGTTGTTCTCATAAAACATACATAACGTACAAGTAATGCCACCAAATATGAAGCTCACTGGGGATAGGCACTAAAATGCCTTTTGAAGTGAAAAGCAAAAGGGAACCTCAGGGTAAGGTTTGGGTTCCGTAAAATAAAGGGCAGCAGACTGTACCTGCTGAGCATTTGAATGAAGCCAGATAAGAAGGAATTAGTGACCCAGAACTCAGGCTTATTGCAGCATCCCACCTTTGTTATTGCTATGTGCAATTTCCCTGTTGTATTTAATCTCTTCTTGGATACTGACACATCCTTCGGGTCTGCATGTTTAAACAGGGTGTGCATTGTAGTTTTTCCTTGGGCTGCCGGGACTGCAGGTGCTGTCTCTGAGTCAGCATTTCCCTGGATGTGGTTGCGAAATAGGAGTTATAGGTTTCCTGCTCCTCACTTTCAGTTCGAGGTCTCTTGTTTTATGTTTAACGATGTCTTTTGCTTCAAATTCAAGATTTTTCTTTAAATGACAATTGAAAGATGTTTCCTAATGAGCTCGCTCGGAGTGAAAATATAAATTATTTCCCTTGAAAGACATCAAAATGAAACATTTCATCTGGAGTGGAGGGAATTGCTTGTTTGCTTTTCTTTTCCTTAAGCAGATAGTTCAGCAAAACTAAGGTAAGTTAATAAAATGTTTCTCATTCTGCCATTTCTTTTTTCCACATAAATCAAGGACCTGCAAAATGCTGCAAATGCCCAGGGCCTGCCAGTTTCACTGCATTTAACAAAGATGCTTCCTAAGACTTTCTGAACCCCAAACACATTTCCCTCCTTCTGCTCCTCAGCTCCATAACTCCAGTTCCTTTACCACCTCTCAGACCTCCTTCTTTGTTAGAGTCACAGGGATTAGGTTTTCGGATCTGCTGTAGTGTATGGATAAGCGGGTACACCAACTGCATGGGTACACCAACTGCATGGGTACACATGCAGGACAAGAGAGCCCTTTCATTTTGAGCTCAATCCACATGTTAGTTCAGCAGAGAAGTATGAGATACAGCAGATGTGGGAAGCATGGTCGGTGGTTCCCCTGACTGACTGTGCATCTCCCTGCAGAGGGAAGGGGATCATTCTCTTAGTAGTAAAAATCAGGAACATCTCCTAAGCAGTGATGATTTTACACTTGTGCAATCTTTCAAGTCAGTAAGACTGGAAACAAATCCAGGGAGTGATTTCTGAAAAGCTATTTCTCCTTCTTTATATTGTTTGATCATCTGCAAGAGGGAGGAAATTAAGTGCAAGAACAGTTCTAAAATGACGGTGAATAATCAAATACACTGAGGAAATTCTGCTCATGCAGTATCTCATCTCACCCATGTTATGAAGCAGTAGGTAGCTTCCAGTGCCTTCAGCCTGGGAACAGACAGCAACATGATGCTACCAAGATGCTCAGTCCATCCACCCCAGTGCTTGTTTGTCAGCCAGGTGAAGCAGCCCACACTGCTCCCACCCTGCTCCTCCTGGCCACAGCAACAGGCTTGACAGCCTCAGTTGTGGCGGTCAAGGGCAGAGGTACCCAACTGGTACCCCTGGGCAGAATCAGTCACATCAGTTGAACACATTATTGTCTTTTTTCTCTTTTCCTGATTCTCATTCTTGGCACCCCTGTACCTCCACCCCAATCTCCTCCCTAATGAAAAGTCTTGCCCCAGTTGCTATTCCACTGCTCATACCAGGTTTGCTACATATGCGCTGAAATCTGGTACTTCTGAAGCTGGCGTGTAAGTTGTCTTGGCCTTATATGCTGTTGCCAATAGAGTTATGCAGATGCTGTGCTGCCCAAAAGCTCCCCAGGACTCCCCTCAGGTCAGCTGCGAAGGCTGGCCATTTCTCTTATTATTCCCCCCTAACCATCCATGAAATCCAACCATCCTTTACACGGCTGTCTGGAAATGTTGTTGCATCTCACACAGTAATCAAACACATCCATCCCTTTCTCATGTGTTGTCCATCTGTGTTCAAATCCTCTCCAGTTAGTGTAACTGCAGCACCCATCAGTAGCCCAGGCTTCTGCCTGCAGCCATAATAGCTTCTCCTTCAAATGGTGTGATGGAGGGACAATGTCCAGGCAATCACAGAGGAGGCACAGGCTGTTTGGCAGAAACTCCTGAGTAGAGTATGAGAAAAACTCTCTGGTTACAGCAGAAAGCAGTTTAACATCTTACTGTGATAAGACTTAGGCTACTGTATTTAACAGACCAGGGTGAACCTCCTTCTAAAAGGGATATGTTGCAGTACCTTGTGAGACATGCTGAAATCTGGGACATTTGGGATCCTTGGGACTTTGGGCAAGGTAATAGGATGCAGTCACCTTGAAATGGAGGACTAATTGCTCTAACATAGCACAGTAGCCTAAATGAAGTCAGTGAGGATCCCTTACACTGATACCTCAGAGAGAGGAGACCCAGGAGCAGTGATTGCTGTTTAGTTCAAAGTCTGCACCCAGTGCCTCAGGGAAGTAAGTGAAATATTCAATCAAATCCTTCAAAGCTTCCTGTGCTCCTTCCAGAAACCTCAGCGCCATCGGACTGCCTCGGGCAACCAGGGCTGGGTGAGCTCTGCTGGGAACTGGCTCTTCCTGACCTCTTGACTTCAGCTGGAGCTGTGCTTGATCAGCATTTCCAAGCACTGCCTGCCAGAGGAACCACACTAACTGTCGAGTCTAAAACCTTGCACTCAAACCAGAGAACTCTCTCCATACAACATGAGCAGCAATGCCCTGGAGTGAGGACAGCTGCTTTGTAAGAATACCTGGGTTTGATTTAAGGGCTTTATCTGATGGAGAATCAACAACATGCCCAGATTATTTATTCCACCAGTTAGCCTCCCTCGTGTATATTTGCACCATACTGAAGGAGAGTTTTGCCTGTATCTGTGGATTTTGCTGTGCTCTTATTCAGAAGGATCTAGAAAGGATGGCGAAATGGGCGTAGAGGAACCTTTGAAATGCAACAAATCCATGTACCAGGTCCTGCCCCTGTGGAGGGATAACCCCATGTACCAGTACAGGCTGAGGGCAAAGTAGTTGTGCAGAGAGGGACCTGGGTGTCCTGGTGGACAATGAGTTGTCCATGAGCCAGCAGCAGTGTGCCCTGGTGGTCAAGAAGGCCAATGGTGTCCTGAGCTGCATTAGGAAAAGCATTGCCATCATGTTGAGGCAGTGCTTTTCTGCTCAACCCCAGTGGGGCTTCACCTGGAGCACTGTGTCCAGTTGTGGGCTCCCCAGTACAAGAGAGACATGGACATACCGGAGCAAGTCCAGCAGTGAGTCACTAGAATGGTTAAGTAGTAGAATGACGAAGTAGTAGAGAAGCATCTCTCCTGTGAGGAAAGTCTGAGGGAGCCGGGGTTGTTCAGCCCGGAGAAGAGAAGGCCCAGGGAGGATGTGATCAATGTGTGTGAGTATCTGAAGGGAGGGTGTCAAGAGGATGGGGCCAGGCTCTTCTCCGTGGTGCCAAGTGATAGGACGAGAAGGGGTGGGTATGAACTAAACCACCTGAACGTGAGGAAGAACTTTACTGTGAGGGTGACAGAGCATTGGAATAGTTTTCCCAGAGAAGTTGTGGAGTCTCCTACCCCGGAGATATTCAGGAGCTGCCTGGACACAATCCTGAGCAGTGCTTAAGCAGGAAGGTTGGGCTAGATGACCTCTGTGGTCCCTTCCAGACTCAACCATGTGTGATCCCTGTGAGAAGAGGTTTCATAGTGGTGAACTGACATCATTCAGGAATAAGGTCTTACATAAAAATCTGACCCTCTCTATTGTTTGTTAATTATTTGACTGAGTTGTTCTGCATCCCTCCAGCATCATGCTGAAACATCAAGCAACTAGATGGAGGCAGCAAAAGCTTCTCTTAGAAGGACTGCAATAGATGAAGGAGATTTAAATAGGGCTCAGAAGCCCAAAGTGCAATTTACAGATGAGCTGGTGTCTGCCTGTGGAGACCAACTGTACTGTAAAGTCTAGGTGACCTCCTGATGTTAGAGAGAACAATTCATCTATCAAGGTTAAAGGGCTGGATTTAGATTAATTCTAGAGCTTGGCCAGTAAGATAAAGCACTATAGTGAAGGTAAATATTTGCAGCTTTATTTGCTGTGAGATTAATGTAATTGGTTTGGATTCTTTCACATCCGCCAGCCTCTTCATAAACACTGCACACTGTTAAATGCTGCAATAATGAAGGCATTTTGTCTTCATCATACTGGAGGGCAAGAGGTAGGGGAGAGCTATTCCTGCAACATATTAGCCCAGTTTTGCAGACCCCAGAGGATCTATTAATTTAGGTTAGAGTCTCTGCATCTAAGCAAGGGCTGAGCTTGGTAAGCATGTGAATCTTCCCACAGCCCCACCTCCATCTCCTTCTGGGCCTTTCACCCTTCTCTTCCTTTCTTCTTTCACATAGCCAGTGTAGAACCTGGGTACGGAGTAACCCAGAACATAGGGAGCTTGTCTGGAATTGCCTCCCCAAGGGCTGCCAAGTAGGGCTTTATGTTGGTAGGAAAATTCCACAGCTCTGTTATCTGACATCCATGCTGTGAGATACTGCACTCAGAAATCCCGAATCTCAGCTGTCAGATGATAAATGGAGTAACTGATCTTAAGGATGTGGGAGATAAGAGGGAAGAGAGAGTTTGATCCTAGCCCAGCACCAGTAACCAGCACAAGCATTTCTCTGTTACTTGTAATGGGAGAGGAGAACATGGCTTCTGTGGTAGAAACTCGAGGTAAACTCAGCATTACCTTGGGATAACTATTATTAATCAATAGTTGGTATTAATAGCTGTCTACCTCCTGCAGCCCCAGTGTCACAGCATTACTGGGACTAAAGGCAGCTCTGGACACCACCGAGTCCCACACAGTGCAGGTTCACCTAGCACAGATTCCCAGGACTGTGTTCATCTGGGTTTGGGATATGACAAGAAGAAAAGTTTTTCTTGTGCTTAAATGGAATTTCAATGTTATTTCAGTTTTATATTTGTGTGTTCATGTCCATCACTGAGCGCTGCTGAGAGGAGTCTGGTTCCATCTGCTTCACTCGCCTCTCTCACTGCAGAGTTGCTACAACCACAGGGATGTGCTCCCTCCCTGTCTGGCCAGTGCAGCCGCCTGCCAGTTTCCTCTAATTCAAGTGGAAATCAAACTAGATTCCATCTCTGTTATTCAGAAAGTTTGGCTTCAGAAAGGCCTCCCAACACCAACCACCAGAAACACAGATGGACAATGACAAATGGAACAGAAAGCAGCTCTCTTTCACTGTGGAAGCTGCTGGCAGACAGTTGGTGTTTGGGTAAATGAAGTCCAGCCTCAAAGTAGAACTGGCTTCTCAACACACAGCCAAAGTACTGTCTGTGCGGGTATTGATAGGCATGAGTCCCAAACTGGCTGCTGCTGGAAGCAACTCAGTGATCGGAAAAGTGAATAAGTACTAATATGTGCAAAATGAATTCAAACCTGCACGTCTCGGGTGTTGGACTGCCTGGATTCTGCTTGTGTTTCTTCAGCCCATCACGACAGCCCCTAATTATTCGCTTCTTGGGGTTTTTTATAATCAACCATTCAATGGATGTTTCATACTCAGAGACTGTGAAGTACTTTGGAGACTATTTTAGATATCCACTTGTCTCTCTCTGCTCTGCGATTTCCTTTCCAACCTGGAGACATTCATTAGTGGGGCGCTTCGCTAGAACTCATACATATTCTATGATTATTGTTATCAAAATGACACTGTCCACATTGGCTTGTACAGCAATAGTGATACACAGCTTGATGAGCTATTAAGTCCCGGACAGAGATATTGATTAGGTGGTTTTGGCTTAGCTATTGGAAAGTAACAAAAATGGTTTATTGCAAATATCCTCTGCAGTGACAGGGATAATTCTTATCAGTCCACAAACTATCACATGAGAAAGCAGTTATCTCTCCAATTTTCCTCTCTCTGAGTGTGTGAAAGCCAAGTGCAGGGGATGTGGGTAGCTCGTGGGGCTGCAGGAAGTGCTTGTGTAGAAAAGGAGCAGCACTATCCAAAGGCCCCACCTATTTCCACATTACGATTTCTGGAATAATATCAGGCTTTCCTATGCTACCATTGAGTGCATTTTGTCTTTCCAGACTCCAATCTGGTTAGGATACCTGAGCACCCGGAAGAATTCTGTTGTTTCAATAATGCCTGGGTGGGATAATGGAGTGACCAAAGCAGATCACCAGTCAGATAACATTGTCTAAGTGGCACTTTGGCCACCTGCCTGTGCTGCTGTCCCCGCTGGTACCAGTAGGGTGATGAGGACTGATGAGGGAGGGACTGCTGTTGTAGTGCTACTGCCTCTCAGCAGTGTCTCCAGTTTCCCACATGCTCATCATGCGTCCTGCTCATACAGCTTTAGCTCTAACAGTTCCCACTTAAACCCATAAGTAGATGTCAAGATACAATCATCACACTGCTAATTCTACAGGCTTACTGCAGGTGACTGGCTTCTGACTGTAATGCAGGGCATTTATATGCCAGAATGTGAGCGTAAGGCAATTTCAGGTCTGTGATTTCTATATAGAAGCTATCATCACATTTAGATCTGTTGCCATCAGCACAAACCACCCACCCAAAGACCTGATTTTTCCTAGGGTATTACAGAAATACATGGGTGAGCCCATGCAGAGAACTTCTTGCAATGTAGCTTCCCAATCAAACCTATATATCATCATTGGCGTAACACTGGAGCTGAAGAACATCTGGTATCTGCTAATGCCAACAGTGTGGCAGAAAATAGAGCTATGTAGATTAATGAGAGAAAGGAGCTGTGCCTTAAAATAATGGGGGACTGAAACACAGCTGAAACATTTGGTAGCAGCCCAGCATAGTGCCATGCTGTGTATGTAGCCTGGTAGCTCCAGCTCTGATTTTGTGAAGCACTCTCTGCTGGAGAACAATAAATCCTGGTAACTGAACAAACCAGGACTGATCACAAGTTCCCATCTGAGCATCTGCAGTGATTTAACACAAGCCCTCCTTATTATAATCACACATAGTCAGGACTGGTTATGCTGACCTGGGTATCTGATCACCACTAAATGGATTACATTCACCAAAGCCTTCCTAACACCTCTTGGGAATAAGTGCCATAACCTGCTCTCAGGATGTAAGCTTAGCAGTTCTAAAGGGTGTATCTGCACAGAAGAGGGTCTGGATGGCTGCCATCAGTGATAAATAGGGTCTTTAACGAGGAATCCAAACAGTTCTGCCCTGCCTACAGTGATGGCCACTGCTGTTGGCAGATAGAAGGTTACATACCCTAGGACCTTCTTTACCAGCTGGTATAAAGAAGTGGTAGCCTTGGCAAAGGTGGCAGTTGCAGATCCTCTTACAGTCGAAAGGAGGGAGAATGCTGTACCAGTCCCAGCTGTGGAGAAGGCTGGAAAGAAGACTGCAGTTATTAGCAAGTGTGAGGTGAGATTTAACACCACACATCACAGACACTTCCTGAGATACTTCTGGAATTTCAGAGTCAGAACCATTCCCTGTCCCTACTGTATCCTGTGTGTAGCCAGCGCAGGATTCATCAGGTTCATCCTGGGCTAACAAGCAGCCTGGACCCTGATGCTGATGATAAATGAGTGTTCAGTTGGGAGGAATAGTGTAAAGCCTTTTTTTTCCTCTGCCTCATCCTCAGGAGCCTTCCCATTATAAGCAGGAAACATTGCTTGGAGAAGTCAGGTGAACAATTAGCAGTGCCCAGCTGTTGTATCTGCAAACACCACATTTCTGGCCAGGTTATAGAAAACCTCTTTTCCTTCCTTTTCACAATTTCCTTCTTCCAATACATACAGCATAAGGATACCTTAGCAGGAATACCTTAGCAGCATCCCAACAGGTTCCACCCAGGTTTAGGGTTAAGGTGAGGGTTGGCTTTAGGGTGAAGGTTAGAGTTAAGGTTAGAATTAGGGTTAGGAACAGGGTCTACATTCACAAGAGAAAGATTTGCAACATTCCAAAGGCTCGGGCAAAGGAATATGTTCCTGGCACAGGGGGAGGGAGATGCTGTATGGGTGTCCTAGCACCCACAGCACTAACAGGCAGGAAGTTTTCAATGGGAGTCTTCTTACCTCAGGGGACTGAGCCACTGTGACTCCAGAGAAAAAGCAATTAAGAGAGCTGGGTGTCTTCGATCACCCTGGGTCTTCCAGGGGATTCACTTAGCCTAAGGGTGCTGAAGACATGGATGGGGAAAAGGGGAAGGACATGCAACTATGCAGCAGCAGACGCAGCTGTCGATGGCAGTCATGACACAAGTGCACAGAGCCCTTAATGGCACATTCACTGAGTGTTCTCAGAGACAGCTGAGAGCTGTGCGGCAGAGACCTGCAAGAAATCCCAGGGTTCACCCACAGGGGTAGCAGCTGCCCAAAACTGATGATAGCCAAGGAAGATACTGACATTTGCTCACCTGGTCTTGAGTCTTCAAAGCTAAAAGGAGAAAACTTTGGTGTCCATGTGAAAGAATGGTTACTCTTCAAAGCATTGCCATGTTCTGGGGTAATATTGGTCATCTATAGTTCACCAGTGATGATACAGGGGAGCTAGGTTGTGTCTGCAAGGAAGGTGAAAGTAGCCCTGGCTGCAGTTTCCAGCCTGCAGAGGAGCTGACCAGAGCACTCAGTTTAGCATGCACCCAGCACACCCACTGCAGGGCTGGCTGGAGGTCACAGCCAAACCTGGTGCCAAACAGCAGGGCCTGGAAAGCTGAGGAAAGGTATTGTAGAGCTTGTACCAAACAGCACCGCCAGGTTTGAAGTGCTGACATCAACCAAACCATCGTGAGAGCCCAAGAGAGGAGGGAGGACATCCCAGCTTCTTGTACCCTCCGGTCCTTTATAATCGTTTGTATGTGCTGGATATGGACACAGAGCCCATCCAGTGCCTGTTTCTGGCCATGCCAAAAGGTATTGTTGGCAGCCTCACACTGCTCCGGTGTCTGAAGTGGGGGATTGCTTTCCCCAATGCTTTCCTTCTCTGGGTTTTCTCTTCCTGAGCTAAACTGGTTTTCAAACTGCTCCATTCCCTGGGCGCTGCTGCTAGAAATCAAGGGGATCCCCAAATATTTGCTTTCTCATTGAAAACCCCTGCCTTCACATTGACTGCTTTATCATGGCCAAGGGCTCTGCTTGCTCCAAGCACAGGTTCAGCCCTGGGATGAACTTGCTTTCTCTTGTCTTGTGCAGTATTCACAGTCCTCCCTGAAATGCTGGGGACTAAGTAGAAGATCCAGGAAATTGAATTCAAGTTGCTTTCAAAACATTTAGTTCGTTCTCTGAGTTCCTGGAGCTGAAGTCCCGTGAATCACAAAATGATAACACTTTCCTTTCTAAAGCGAAAGCATCGTATGATCTTCCTTAGTAATGTCTTTATCATTCTTTAATTGCTGCTTTTGTTTTTGAACAAAAAATAATCATGAAAAAAAGCAAAGAAAAGTATATATTTACATAAAAGTAATTCAGATACATGAATGAAAGGAAATGAACCAATTTAACAGGCAGGAAAGTTTAGAGATGATTACATGCCTTATAATCTATGCAATCTCTTTGCAACACAGCTCGTTCTAGACCATGGTTACTGTAACATAAATAGTCCTGTATTTTAGACCATTCTTTTTAAGTCACTTTAAAAAGAAGTATTTTTAATGCTTTAGGTGGAGAGTGATGCTGTTTAAGGAAATGGGTTGGTGCCAGAAACCAGCACATACCTGTCTTTTTTGCATGCTGTGTAGAAATGCCCCTCTGCTCTCATGAGACCCCACTTGCACCACGGTGTACAGTTCTGGTGTCCCCAACATCAGAAGGACATGGAGCTGTCGGAGCAAGTCCAGAGGATGCCATGAGGATAATCAGGGGCTGGAGCACTTCCAGTATGGACCCAGGATGAGAACATTGGATCTGTTCAGCCTCGAGAAGAGAAGCTGCATGGAGATCTCAGAGCAGCTTCCAGTGTCTGAAGGGGGCTACAAGGATGCTGGAGAGGGACTCTTTATCAGGTATGGGAGCGATAGGACAAGGGGTGATGAAACAGAGGAAGTTCAGGTTAGATATAAGGAAGAAGTTCTCCCATATGAGGGTGCTGAGGCTCTGACACAGGTAGCCCAGAGAAGCTGTGGCTGCCCCATCCCTGGCAGTGTTCAAGGCCAGGTTGGACACAGGGGCTTGGAGCAAGCTGCTCTAGTGGAAGGTGTCCCTGCCCGTGGCAGGGGTTGGAACTGGATGAGCTGTAAGGTCCTTTCCAGCCCAAACCATTCCATGATTCTATGTTTCTGAGATCTAGACAGCAGCAAGCTGAAATTTCAACCCCTGCTAACAAAGACGTTGTATTCCTCCTCATATTGTTGAAATGCCTCATCAAACAAGCACAGATCAGAATAAGTCCCATGTAGGTCTCTTCCAAATGTGGTTGGTCAGCTGAGCCTGGAGGAGATGTGTACAGGGGAATTATTACAGTCATTGAGAGACCAAGGTGGGCACTGGCTGTATGCAGTTCAAAGACATACCCTGTCCTGCAGAACAGACAGTCCAAACACTCCACTTCTGGGGACAGAGAACTGGTGAAACCTGGCCAAGCTCTCCAGTGTCAGAAGTAAGTCTTTGGTCACTGGGATCCCTGCCCCTGGCATCTTGCATATTTATGCATGGAAGCTCCTTCTTCCCTCTCATTTTTGCCTCCTCTTCAAACCCTTTCCCTCTTTTCCTCCTCGGTTTTATTTCTGTCTCCCACTCAAGTCTTCAGTGCTCTCCCAGGTTGCTCTTAGTGGTGATTCAGGGTTCAAGAGGAGGTGGTTTTTCCATCTTTCTTCTTGTCTTTAAACTCCTCTTTAAGATCTTAGCAGATCTTAGCACTCAGAAGCCCCAATACCAACCCAATCCTCTACTGTCCTGCAGAGCTCCAAGTCAGAGGGCATCTCTTGGACATGAAGGATCTGAGTCCATGTAAGTGAGCCAGCACAAAGCTTTCACAGTGGCTGTGATGTGACAGTCTGCTCGAGTCCTTGATGCTCTCTGGAAGCATCTCACAGTTACCTTGGAAGCGATACCATCCAGAGCCTAATCCCTCTGCAATGCTTACAGCCCCTGCCATGTCCTGTTTGCGGTGGCACCCCAAGGAATGAAGATACACAGATTTGTATTTTCTTCCCCTGTTCATTACATCAGCACATTCATGCCCACTTCCCTTAGGGAAATCATAACTGTTGCAAGGCAGTTGAGACAGCTCATCACCACGTATTCATGCAAACCACTTAATTCTGTGATATTTCCTCTGTTTTGTGAACGCCTTGGGCATTCTTCTTACTACACCTCGAAAGAGGACGAATGGAAATGGGCCTCAGAAATTCAGGCTTTCCTTTCCGTGGAAACCAGTTCACACATTTCAGATATGAAATCTCAAGTGCACATATTTCCGTAGTACATTGAAAAGTATGAATGAAAAGCAACACATTGGAGCTTCAAAATAGCCTGGGGTGAGATTTTTTATGATGAGGAGGAGGGGTAGTGAAAAAAGCAAAGAGAGAAGATAATGTCATGCACAACCCGAGCTGGAGCTGGGTGCCTTTTCATGTCAGAACCTGAGCATCCTATTTTTGAAACAGTGCCTCTTTTTTGTCTATGTGAAACAGGCCCAACGAGGGAGGGCCGTAGCTGAACTGTTCTCTTTTACATTATCCTCACAGATTGCTGAGGTAGTCAGCAGGGAAAGAAACTGAGAATTTGGTGCCGAAAACAGAAGTCAGTGCAACTAAGAAGAAATTCCCTTAGGCCCCAGGAAACAAGAGTCGTTCTTTCTTTGTTGAAGTCCATCACTGGGAAAAGGAAAATGTCATAGCCACTGCTGGATGGTTTCAAGGTCATTTCTGATGTGCTGGGAGCAGTGATAGCCAGACCTGTGTTTTCAGTCAGTTCCAGGACTACACAAACTACACTCTAACCCCTAGGATGTACCCTTCTTTACTCATCTCTGAGGTTTAGCTGTCCAGGCTGGCCCCTAGCGCCTCCCTGTTTGTCCCCACTCCTGGCTGCCATTCTTCATGCTGCTGGTAGCTTTACAAAGCCCCAGAGTTTAGTTGTTAATAAAGAGGGAATAATTTCTGTCTTTTGAAAGAATATTCATCCTGACTTCATGTGCAACAGAAGGAAATTAATGGGCAGTCTTACATCCAGCATGCTTAACAGGGAGGCACCCAGGGCTGGGTGATCTATGAGCAGAGGTCTCCCACTGGCCAGCAGTGATGGGAGGAGATGCCAAGGGCAGTGATAAGATAAACTGTCTAAGTAGAATAAGACCAGGGGATACAGTTTTGTATTTGGCTCCCAGGACAGATAGGCTGAGAAAATTTGGGCTGTTCAGCCTGGAGAAGAGAAGGCTGCGTGGAGACCTCATAGCAGCCTTCCAATACCTGAAGGGGGCCTATAGGGATGCTGGGGAGGGACTCTTCATTAGGGACTGTGGTGAGAGGACAAGGGGTAATGGGTTTAAACTTAAACAGGGGAGGTTTAGATTGGATCTGAGGAAGAAATTCTTTACTGTGAGGGTGGTGGGGCCCTGGAATGGGTTGCCCAGGGAGGTTGTGAATGCTTCATCCCTGGCGGCGTTCAAGGTGGGGTTGGACATAGCCTTGGATGGCATGGTTTAGTGGGAGGTGTCCCTGCCCATGGCAGGGGGGTTGGAACTCGATGATCTTACTATTCTATGATTCTATGATTCTATGACAATCCCCTCCCTTGGAAGCCGAAGCCGTGTTCAGGACCCTTCCAGGATCCAGAGTGATCAGTTCACCTGACTCTAGGGGCTATGTAACGAATACATGCAACTGGGAATTGCCACATGTGTGCCCTGGAGCTCTGTGGAGGAGAAGGTCTGGGAATAATTCACAGCTGAGCTACGCCCAGTGCTTCCATTGCACGACTTGTGTCTGGAGCAAGGCTGGCAAGTGAGACTGATCCCTGATGGAGGGCTGTATGCCCTCTGGGGACTTCAAACACCCAGAAGCTCCTGTATCAGAACAACCTTGTTGCTGACCACAGGATATAACCGCAGCCTGAAGCTACACATGGAGTACTGAAGAGCTGGAAACACAGGCTGGTGATTCCAGTGTAGAGGCATGCAGGTCATTAAGAGGTTCTCCCCCACCAGTGGATGGGCAGCAAGGCAGCAAGCCACTGAAAAGGTAATTAAAAACTAACAATTGATGGCACAGCGCTCAGGCAGTGTATTGCAATCATTAATGCACTGCATTGTTCAGGCAGTGCATTAAGCTGCAGGTGACCTGGATGCAGAAGATCATTTCACCAGGCAGAAAACAAACAGCAGTAGCACATACACTGCAAGTGGTTAAATTACAGAGCAAGCTGAAGAGTTGGTGTGATTGATTACTCTCTATCAGAGCATCAAGAAGCTATGAAACAAACATACACTCTGGTGGGCTCTATCTCCCAAGTGACCAGCAGAAGTGTCAGGTATGGCTGTTGTTTATCAGGAAGGTGATTTGTATGCAGCCAAGGTGGTGGGTGCTTAGCAATCCGTGCAGAAAGCTTTCTATCAAAGGGATATGGACGATACTGCAGACCAGGAATGGAGGTGCAGTCTCAGGCCCAGGGGATGGAGCTCTTCCATGACTTTGTGCTGCTCAGTCAGTGCCAGTGCCACTGCATCTTAGCATGATGGCTGCAGAGATGAATTTCCAAAGCACCAGGGGTTTTAGTGGGAAGCAAAGGGGAAACTGCAGTTCTCCCAAGGCAGCTCTTTGTTAGAATCCTGGTACTTGTTCTCATCAGTGACACATTCAATAGCTTAGTAAAAAGGCATATTTTGATACTTAGAGGAACACCTAATCCTATGGAAACAAGTGAAATTCCCACCTGCAGCCTTGCTCCTTGCGCTGTGCTGCATCTCCCTGCTCTAGCTGTGCAAGCAGTACTTCCAGGACCTCTTCTCAAGCTGCTTTCCTTCTGCTGCCCAGAAGCCGGCATTTCTTCTGCCACTGGAGGGCTCACTGATGGAGAAAGCCTGGGCTCACTTGCTTGTGACCGGGGCCACAGCGTTATCACAGCTCCTGATATTTGGTGAGAAAAGAGGTCCTGGGAGCAAAAATCAGAACGATGTAGAACAGAGTCTGGGGGAATGTTCTGGTTCTGCATGCTAAGCACAGAACAACAGTGGCAGAACAAAGGGTTTGAGATCTGCTAGGCTCTGAGGAAGGCTTTGCTGTTCTGTACAGCCTAGCCTCTAGTGATGAAGTATTCTGCTTAGGTTATTCTCCCTATGGACTGCCACTGTTTCCAGCCAGGAGGTGACAAAGGATGCTCCTCTGCTGAGTTGCACTGTTATAAGTGCTGTGGCTGTTCTTCTTGATGAGTCAGAACAGGGAAAAAAAAGCGCAGTAAACCCCAACTTCTCCCACGTCGTGGGGGTGCCAAGTCCCAACCTGTGTTTGCAACCAGCACACGGTCAGGGTAGGATGCTCCACTTCTCCCAGTCTTGATTCTGCTGGTAGGCACAGAGCTATTTTCTTTCTTACCACCTTGTTTTATTTTTGTCCTGCAGAGGCGTCTGTACTTTCATTTCTTTGTACGTTCTTGTTCCACTTCTCCAGCCCTTTACCTCTTTGGCTCTGGCTCCAAGTTCCAGGAGTAAAACATATATTTATGGAATAAGTAATTTTAAGATTTGATCTTGCTAATTATTACTTCCATTACAGCTCAGTCCCAGGGGAGCACATGAGGTTTCAGGAGCTTTCTGATCAAGTTGTTCTAAAGCTCAATTTGAGATTCATTAAAGCATGCGAAGATCTTTCGTCTTTATGTATCTTCTGAAATTACTAATGCTCTTAAATAATAGAGGAGTCTTGTGAAAAATGCAGCATGCACCCAATGGTAGCCCATGGTAGGGCTGCAAAGAAAGGAGCAAAGAGGGTGGGAATTTAGAGGTGCTTGGGAAGAAAGTTTTCCAGATTAAAGAAGATGAAGTGGAAAAAGTTTTGTGGGTTCATCAGAGAGCAAAATTAGCCCCTAGACTAAGGTGACGAGTGAAGCTGTTGGAAACTATCTCAAAAGGTTGGCGTAAACCCCCACACAATTGTGACTCTCTGACACCAAGCCACCAGCACTGTATCCAGCTCGAGGAGGATCAGTAGCCCATGCAGTAAGTTGATGAAGGCAAACATACCAGAAAGGAAGGATGCCAGTTACATTTCAAATCACCTTCATTCATAAAATGCTTCTTTACCTGCTGTGGATGGGATGTTGGGAACCAGCCTTGTTTCTTTCCAAATACATTCTGCACACTGCCAGTTTTTTAATAGCTTGCATGTCTGTATCCATAAGGGAATCGTGACCATATTTTTCCTTTTAATTTACAAGAATGTTTGCACACTGGGATGCCAGATGGCCTGAACTTTAAGTTAGGAGATAACGAAGTCAAATACCAGCCTCCCATACTAAGAGGAGGAAAGAAAATCCCTCTGAATAGACAGCTTCTTGCTGAGTGCTCACAAATATCTCCATGAAGGGCTTCAAGTCCCTGCAAGGGTAGAAGTCACACCAGCAAGTTAAAACATCACTCCAGTACTTCCTTAAGCATGACTTCAGGCTATATCCAAGAATAACAGCTGCAGACCCTCCATGCCTGGTATAGGACATCCATTGGATACGCAATTATAGATACCCAAGTCTTACTTCCCGTCAGTACCTCTCTCTGCCCCTGCCCCTGTGCATCTCCCATGAGATTCATAGCCCTCTGTTGCCAAGCTGACCTTGACCTCCATGACCTTGCTGTAAGGCTGGGATAGTTGGAATGAAAGGTCCCAAAGATTCCTCCCTGCAAGTGTGAATTTTGCCTTGATGGTTATCTGTCCAGAATGAGACATTGCAATTCAGATATTGCATCAAGCTAATTGTGAACAACAGAGGAAGGAATGAACATCACTTACAGGGTGGATAAGACTCTGGGGAAGTGTTTGCTTCTACCTACTTAGGAGAAGCCTAGATGGATAGGTCAGATGTCTGAGCCATCATCTTTTAGAGAGCGGGGCGAAGAATCCTCTCACTATCACTACAAACTGCAGGTTTTCACACACCTGAAACATTATTCATGATATTGGTTTTAAAGAGGTCACAGGCATCAAAAAGATAGGGAATGCAGCTCTTCTCCTGAGGCATTTTAGTGTCATTTCCCACAGTATAGGTGCCTCTCCAACCAGGGAGTGAAGGCTAATGGATCTGGATGGTCCAAGCCAGACCATGATATGGCCAACCTGGAGATCTCTGCCAGTGAGGAAATGAAGTTTGGTCTCCTAAACGCAAATCATTGGGTAACTCCCACAGAAACTCTTTATTGCTCAGCCTTATGCTTCAAATCTTTCCACTGCCTTCAGTGGAGCCTAGTTAAGTGGCTATCATTGCAACACAGAGGGCAGGTGTCTGCAGGCTCTTCCTGTGTCTCTCTTCTTTCTGTATTGCTCCAGTTATGATTTGGTTTTCAGCTGTATTCAGTGATTTCTACAGGGAAACGATTGGCGCTAATTGATAAAATGCTTTCATTTACTTGGTGACAGAGTTATTAGAGGTTGATAATTGATGGAATATCACACAGCTTTTTTCCAATGATCACATTAATTATATATCCCTCCTGCTTTCTTGTCTACAGCACTGTTGCTTCCATTCATGTTCATTTAACTAGATCATGCATTTCATTAGAAAACAATAATGTATGATTACACATAGGAAGAATCCCAGCCATAAATACTGGCATGAGTTTTGCAATTTAACATTAAGAAGGCAATGATTTTTTAGAGTGTATGTTGGAGAAGAGAAGTGTTTGCTTCATTTGGTCAGCGACAAGCTGGTCCGGTTCCATTGAACTTGGGAAGCATCCTGTCAATTCAGTCTGATATAGATCTGTGTGTTAATGAGGTGATCACAGTGAAAGGGGTATCAATAGGTGCTCTGTAGCTTTCCAGCTCTTTTTAATAAGGATTAAGTAGAAGTTTGGTTTTGGGAATACACTCTGTGGAACATGAAGGGTTTACTTTAGGGGATGTAACTCTGGAAAAGGGGGCTTGGGAAGGGCTGTGATGGTCTCTTATCAGGGTTCTGAGATAGCTGTTTTGTGGAAACCAGAATTCAGTGCCTGAGCAGAGCCTGCAGAATGTTACTGCCGTGCTGCTAAAGACAAGCTTTGTCCCAGAACTTATTTCATTCATGAGGGTAACTTGTCACAGGTAGGATGAGGTCTACCTCTGCTGATTACCCTCAATTTACAAGGTCCACGTTACTGCTGAGCAGGCCAGAGCGAACAGAAGACATATTCTTTTTTCTGCAACATGCAGTCACAGATACTGATCTCTGTGTATGGGCAAACTGTGGGCTTCATAGCTCCTCTGCTGCTGCTACTCAGTCTGTTTCCAGTCCTTGTGCCAGCAGGCATGGGTAGGTCTGATCCCAGCCCAGTTCTGAACTTGTTTGGATCTCTGTCATTTCTGCGTTGCATATCCCATCCTCTTAGTCCTAAACGTTGGACAGAGGCTTTGGAATGCCTTGGTTTACAGAGTCTAACAGACTGTGTGAAAAGAAGCTGTGCTTCAGCCAGCACCAGGAGCCTTGGTGTGTGATGGATAGCAGAGGTACCATTCACCTGGTGGGTTGCTGACATCAGGGTTATGTTATGCTGACTTGAAGGGTGCTGACATCAGGTTTATGTCTTGCTCCCTGAACAGCTGTGGTCCTGCTGCCTGCTGCAGTACTGTGGTACCCATTTCTGATCTGGGTGTGAGAAAGCCACATGTACAATTTACTTTACCTGGGGAACTGAGCCCACCAGACCCCACAGGGACAGGTGAACAGAGCGGCTGTGTCCTGCAGACAGCACCTTCTTTATGAATTGCAGGAAGAAACCAAAGGCATTTGTAATGGTATGGCAGTGGAGGCACAGGATGGTCCTGCTCTGAATTGCTCACACTCCATGGGTTTCTAACCCACTGGTCCCTTAGGAAGATGCATCCCATCACTCATTCATTTTGTTAGACATGAAAACCGAGACATGTTCCAATGGAGAAGGGCAGTCCTGAGGGATTTTGTTGCCTTCAGATACATCCAGCTGCCTAGAACCACAGGAAAGCTGTTAACTGACATATGGAGACTGTATACAAACCCGAGGGGAGAGCAGTGCTGAGTTCAGAGCCACTGGAGATGGAGGCTAGCGGAAGAGATTCAGGCTTGGTGTTTCTCTTTCAGTACTTTCTGCACAACATTTTTATCCAGTCAGTTTGTTTAAGAAAGAGAACAGACAATATGGTGTGTGAAGCTCTCGTCATTGCAAAGACTATGGTGCTCCTGCAATGTCACCCAAACCTTCCTTTTTACCTCTTCCAGGCATGTGAGTGTATATCCACCTTCATTACTCATGGAGGTCCCATCTTAGGAGAGAAACAACTCCAGCTGGGCAGGATGAAAGCAAATGCTTAGCAAATTGGGTTGTTAGTGCAAAAAAGACAAGTGTTTCCTTCTCCATGTGGCAAACATACTTGTAATGGATTTATGGAGTCACCATATGGTTGCGGTTGTGTAACAAACCGCACATCTCTGCTGTGAATTCCTCTTTGAGCTTTTTCATGCTGGGGCTTAAGGACGGTGCTCTTGACTGCCAGCAGTACTGGTGGCAGCAGAGTTTGCTCTCACACAGACACAGGCAGCGCTCCCACCCAGCGCATACGCCACAGACAGGAGGAATGCAGTAAAGGGTAGCAATGAAAATCCTCCTTCCATCCTTCCCATCCTGTGATCTGCCTCCTGCTTTCTCTGCCTTTTTCAGATGTGACTGTGAGGTTCACTGCATCTGGTGTTCTAGCTTTCAGTTCCTAGAAGGCAACGATTATCGATTTTAGGTCTGATCTTGTCTTTTAGTTAAAAAGGACTAAAAAGTTAATTTCTATATTTCCTTGTTAGTAAAAACTGGGCCACAAGAATGATGAAAGTCTTCCTGCATGACTGTGAGAAAGTAAGTTTGGGATAAACGCAAGAAGAATAGAACATTAGTGGGCTTAGGTTACTCCCCAAGGGACTTAGAAACCTTTTTGCACACTCAGCTGGTGCTAGAAAATAAGCCATGAATTGAGCCTGTGCCTGGCCTTTTTCCATTGCCTCCCATAAAAGTGCAAAAAGGAAAGAAATACTCAAACTGTCTCTAAGCTATAGGACAGCCATGGAAGAGTCCTGCAGAGGCCATGATGACCAGTAATGACTTGAAGGCACAACAGAGTGTCTGTAGTTGGTCACAGTCCCACCAGTCTAGAGAGGTAAGAAATACAATTCCCTGTGAGGATGGGTGTCCTGAGCCTGAAGTTGCTCCATTGGCAACCTCAGTTCTATCCTAAACCCTTCTCTAGCCTGCCTATATTTCTTAAACTCCCCAGAGCCTCCTGTCTCTAGAACTGATCTCTGCTGTACACCTTCACCTCACCCACAGCAAACTCTCAAAGACCCTTTCATTTCATGCCCTGACTCCTTTTATAATATGCTCCTTTTCTGCACTTGGGATCGACCGATTACGCTGTTCCTACAGGTACTACAGGCACATTGTGGGGCATAATCCTGCTCCAGCTGATGAGGGAAAAATAATCCTCCAACTCACAAAAAGTTCCCTGTAGATGCACCTTTAAATCTCTGCTTTCTTGGTGGGACAGCAACAGCCCGTCTATAAACCGGGAGATGGGGACAGGCTCATTTAGCAGTGTGCAAGCTGCGGATGTTCCCTCCTGAAACAAAGAACCAGACTCTCACCGTCACGTTCCCAAGGTCTCCACCCTTTGTAGCTTTGATGTGGAATAGCCCCATCTATCCAATTCTCCAAATGTGGGCAATTTGCTGAGTTCGATAGGCGTGTTCACAAACGATTGTAGCGTTGCTAATTCATTTACTGCTTGCTGCTGAGCCAAGATTAATGCTTCATTAGAGACAAGGAACAGAATACGCTTCCTCATATGAAGTCACTGCAAGCCTCCCTGATTTTGCATGCTCTATCGTGTTATGCATGCCATCCTACTAACTCGATTTAGCAGAAGTAAAAAGCTTGTATAAAGCAAAAGTTAAACGCAAATCTTGCTATACAGATCTTCCCTTCTATCTGCAGGGACTGTTTCCCTTTCAGAAATGCTCTATCATGCACTCCCATTATAACCTTTACTATTTCTAAGCACCTTTGCTTCCCTGGCACTGGTTCACTTGGATTCAGTTACAAATATTCACCTAATATTTTGCCTCTAACTGTGGCTACGAACCCAAAACCTTGTTCAGCAGCAGGGGCAGGGCAGCTCGCTAGTGCAATGCCTTTAAATTATATGTGCATGCTTCCTTAAATCTGCACCATTCAAACAAGTTCATGATGGTCTGAGTCAAGGAGAGATTCTGGGAGCGGCAAAGAGTTGGCGATGGGGAGCAGAGGAATGATGAAAGAAGATTGAGAAAGGTGAAAAATGTGGTGTGTGGTACTGCACATGCATCCCAAGTAGGACAGAACTGCAGGCACGGTGCTGAACTGGAGGCAGGAGTGGTGCAGTACTGTGAAGAGGAAGCTGAGTTCCTTTGGCAGGAGTGCAGCTCGGCCTGCTCATAATGACACTGAAGAGGCTCTTCACCTTGGTTAGTCAAACCCTAAGTCTTGTCTCTGCAGGACCACGCTGGTTTTAGCATGCAGCTAAGTTGGATCCTCTCTAAATTGCGATTTGCAGTTCCCCCTGCACTGTCTTTGCCCTTTTTCATCTGCAAATTCTCTAAGAAGTCTTGAGTGACTGTGAGTACATGTAGCTCAAGCACAATGGATTATCCAGGGGTGCCTGATCACTAAACTAAAGGAATTAAATACATTTGTTCACACATTACTTTTTCAACGACATTTTGCTGCTGTTCTGGCTTGGGAGCCAAACATATGGCCTTCCTTGCGATGGGAACAAGGATTCCCCTGACAGTTATCACTGCCATATGAGACAGAAAAAACTCTGGTTTGCTTTTCCGTGGCTGCAGGAGGCATCTGTGGTGCTGGGAGCACTGGGACATGGCAGGAAAACCACAAGGTAAAGGGCATTTCAGGGAGCAAAAGGGAAGAACTGCTAATTAGGACAGAAAACAACTCTTTGGCTCAATCTGAAGTGAATCAAAGGAGGTTCAAGTGTCAGGTGAAACTGCAGAGACATTGCTAAAAAAGCGGAAACGTAGACTCACCGACTGGTTTGTGTTGAAGGGACCTTAAGAACCCACAATCCAGTTCCAGCCCACTGCCACAGGCAGGGACACCTTCCACTGGACCAGGAAAATGGCCCAAAAATGCCCTGCGTGGGTGAGCTTGGGAGCAGAGATCAGAGGAGACAAAGTCTGTGCAGGCAGTGCTTAGAAAACTCAAGTTTCTTCAAGTGAAGTCTAGTCTGGACCTTCTTTATGAAGCACTGGGGAAATATCAGGGTGTATGCCCCCACTAAGTAATCAAACAGGACAGGAAGAAAGGAAATCAAGGAAGTGAACCAAGCTGACAAAGATATCAAGAGTCCCAGATGAGCCCCTGCTGATGGTCATCTGTGCTTGAGTGGCCTCCTGCAACACTGCTTATAACAAAGAGATAACCAGATTTATTCAAGGAAGGTTCAAGTGGCAGGGTTCACATCAGGATTAACTCTGGCCACAGCCATGCTCTGCTTTATAAAGTACATTCAGAAACCTGGTGGGCCTTCGGAGCAAAGGTGTTTCGTGTTTCAGCAGAACAGGTCACTCCATGTTCCTTGAAGAGTTAATTTTAATGCCTCTTTCAGAAAATACCTCTACCTTTTCATCTCCTTGTATGTTTCTATCAATGGCACCATAGTCAGCATCTATAGAAAAGGATCTGGACCATGCAATATTAAAACCAAGTTGTCTGTGACGCATTTGACTTCTTTACCTGGAAGCAAACCTCCTCCTGGACTCTGAGTAAAAAGGGATTTGTACTGTGAGTAAAAAGAGTTGTCAGGTTGATGGAATTAGCAATGGCTTCATTCAAATTATTTATATAGCATGTTCACGATGATGCCTCAGAAAAGGTTTCTAGAGCTAGGAACAAATACTTGGTGTCACAGAGCGAATGTGTGCAGCAGGGAAAGAAAGGCAAAACTTCATGGAGAAAAAAGTAAGTCACAGAGTTAAGGCAAAAATGATGGAGAAGAGATTTGTACCAAGGAAATAGAGTAGTGCTGTGCTGAGAAACCCTTATAAATAACTTTCCTTCCAGGAATGGCACACATCAGTCACACTGACTCCGGGTTTATAGATTGTGTACTGCTCTGTCCTTATGTACCAATCAGTCTGAGGCTGAACAGCTACACTAAGTGACAGGGAGGAAGATTCTCGTATTATTTATTTCCTGTATTGCAGTAGGTGCTGGTACCCATGGAGATGCAACAGGAGTGGTAGGAGCAGGCTTCCACAAGGCTGTGTATGGGGCAAGGGTGTTTTACCATGAGCGGCTTCCATAACAAGCAAAGAGACAGAGGGTGGATTAAGAATAATGAGTTTAAAATTTGAAATAATATTGAATTATATATTTGAATTATATATTTGAAATAATATTGCATTATACAGAGCAGTTTTGCTGCAGGTACAGACCATGTTTACTGCACAGTTTCTCATATGGACTTTGGTAGACTGAGAGGATTCTAAAGCGTACATCTGTAGACGTGCTATAGATGTCTATAGATATCTAACCCCAAAGGGCTTAGAGATAAGAGACTGAAAGTTCCAAAGTCTGTAGAAGAAAATGACCCACTCCATGTTCTGACCAGTGTGTGTTCACTGATTCACATTTCATCTTTCACCACTTTGGACTGCAAGAAGCTGTGATTACAGTCTGCCCTCCTGTGGTTGGGATGATTTACATGTTGTCACGGAATTATGACTTGCCCCAATAGTAAATGGAATGATACCGGCTGGACATAATCCTGTGTGAGTTTAGTTTCAATTGCACAGCAAGGTGTCCTGAGTGATATGAGAGGAGTCACATCACTTCTATCCCTTCTTTCCTAATATTTAATGGCAAGCTCGATTCTGGAATTCATGTTAGATTGCTGTGAGGGATGGTAGCTACTAGAGTGACTGAGGCTCTGGAGCATCTCTCCTGTGAAGGAAGGCTCAGGGAGCTGGGGCTGTTCAGCCAAGAGAAGAGTAGGCCCAGGTGGGATCTGATCAATGTGTATGAGTATCTGAAGAGAGGGTGTCAAGAGGACTTTTTAGTGGTGCCAGACAATGGCACAAGAGGCAATGGGCATAAACTGAACCACAGGGAGTCCCACCTGAATATGAGGAAGAACTTCTTCACTGTGAGGGTGACTGAGCATTGGGACAGGCTGCCCAGAGCGATTGTGGAGTCTCCTTTAAGAGCCACCTGGACGTGATCAGGAGCAGAGTGCTGTGGGTGACCCTGCTCCAGCAGGAAGGTTGGACTAGATGAGCTCTGTGGTCCCTTTCAGCCTCAATCATTCTGTGAGTCTGAGATTCTGGGATGGTGATGAAAACTCTCTGGGTTAGGTAGTCCAGTCAGTGGGGCTGGTGCGTTTCACCGAAGCAGGAGAAATGCAAGGAAAATGATTGCATCTTTCTGTTATCCCTTATCCCAGCATTAAAACATCAAAAAGCTGCTCTCCAAATCTCATAAAATTTTTAACTATTTTTTTTCTGTGTAAATCTGCTGAATTTGTGCATATTTGTGTGTTTATCTGCTCTCTCCAGCCAGCAGGACTGGAAACTTTTATTTGTTAATAAAGCTGAGTTACGCAGGGAGTAGGCAGCGTCTAAAAGATGGAGTATTAGAAAGCAGAAGGAAATAATGCTGCATTTCACTGGGTAGAATAATTGCATTTAAAACCATTATTTCTCTTTATTGAACTACTGAGCTTTTTGACTGCAATAGGCAGTGCCACACTCCCTGTACCTGGCAATCCCAAAGGGGTGTTACTTAAAAGTGGAGAAAACATTTTAACATGGGAGTCTCACAACTGGCCATTCCTTTTTTTTTCTATCAAAACTTGTATTTCATCACTCACGAGAGACATGAAAAACAATTTCACAAGGCGTATTTTTTTGAAGCAACATCTAATTGCTTGCAAACAGAGACTTAGACCAGAAGTGCCTCTTTCAATTATACAGCAACAGGATTGTGGAATTAGAACACGATGTATATTACTTTCTTGACAAATCAATAAGAAAATAAACAAACAGCAGAAGATTGGTCCCATGGTGATGCCAAGTCCACTCTCAGGATGAATTTTATAGGCTTTATAAAAACAGAGTTTATATTATGGCATCTTAATTAGAGCAGCGCTTCCAATGCTGCCATGTGTTTTTGTAAGTGGCTGGTTTCTGTAGATGGGACAGCCCGGGGGAATCACTGCTCTTCCTGGTGCTCTTTATAGCTATGAAGAGCTGCTTTCT
Organism: Amazona ochrocephala; assembly: GCA_039720435.1. Classification (NCBI taxonomy): domain Eukaryota; kingdom Metazoa; phylum Chordata; class Aves; order Psittaciformes; family Psittacidae; genus Amazona; species Amazona ochrocephala. Next base: position 84,039,946 of record CM077879.1, read on the forward strand.
TGCAATTTTGGCTACTGTCAAGAGAAGATGAGACAGGAAAGTGAAGTTAGGTGTGAAGATGAGATGAGAAATGCTGAGATTCTGATGTTTTTTTTCCTCTTTGAAAACAGAAGAAAAAAAAGATATTTAAAAATATACACTTTAACTGATACCAGAAATGTGGAACAGATCTTGCAACATTCCCGTCGCACTTTGAGTCTTTGAAGGTTTTTATTTCTTCTGTAATATGGCTGTAAGTGAAATTTTGAATGTCATTTGGAATGAAAAAACGCCAAAACCCTGCAGATCTTTTTGGAAATCTGGAGAGGTATTTAAAGAATTTCCAATTGTTCACCTTTAAACATGTGATTCAGATTTGTCAAAATAATCTGTTCTCATAAATAGCTATTTTTTGAAGAAACCATCTTTTGCTACTTTGAGCCAATGACAGGAGAGGGATTCGGAGGTCACTCAACAGTATCACTAAAAAATTAAACATTAACAAGATTCATTCGGTGTATATGGAATGCTTTATCTGTAATCTAAACCCAAATTTTACACACTCTTCCTTAATTTTACTGTACCTATTTCCTAAAAAAAAAAAAAAAACAAAAAAAAAAAAAAAAAAACCACAAAAAAAAAAAAAAAAAAAAAAAACCAGAAAAGAATATTTTTTAGTTCTAGCCCTTCAACTACACATACATAATAGTTTGTTATAGTAGAAAGTAGTGGGGGGGGTGTCAGATGAAAAGATGTGTCCTCTCGTATGAAGATAGGCTGAGAAAGTTGGGGCTGTTCAGCCTGGAGAAGAGAAGGCTGTGTGGAGACCTCATAGCAGCCTTCCAATACCTGAAGGGGGCCTGTAGGGATGCTGGAGAGGGACTCTTCATTAGGGACTGTGGTGAGAGGACAAGGGGTAATGGGTTTAAACTTAAACAGGGGAGGTTTAGATTGGATCTGAGGAATAAATTCTTTACTGTGAGGGTGGTGGGGCCCTGGAATGGGTTGCCCAGGGAGGTTGTGGATGCTTCATCCCTGGCGGTGTTCAAGGTGGGGTTGGACATAGCCTTGGATGGCATGGTTTAGTGGGAGGTGTCCCTGCCCATGGCGGGGGGGTTGGAACTCGATGATCTTGAGGTCCTTTCCAGCCCTTACTATTCTGTGATTCTGTGTCTGTGCCACATTAACATACAAGCATTTCTTCTAGTGCTATAGCCATTATGTAGTTCAGAACAGCCAGGCACCTAAGAAGAGAGAAACTCTTTTGGCTGACCTAGGGAATCCAGGTGCTTTGAATGTTTGCCCAGAACAACCACAGGCAGCAAGGCAGGATTATTCACTGAGTTTGTAAAGAAGAAGGGATTGGGAAATGGCTCTGGAAAGTCGGTGATTTCCATCAGTGTCAGTGATTTCTCTTCCCCTGGAGGCTCAGGCATTTGCAGGACAATCACACCTACAGCTCCTGGCTTGCAGAGGTCATAATGGAGTTTTGTTTTCCAGGGAACAAGCAGGTGTATGGGCATGATACAGGATGGATCAAGGATGTGACTGGACTGGCGATCTGATGGTGAAGAGAGTCACGATGTTTCCTGTATGTGCCAATAGTTGCAGAAATGTCAGTGTCAAGTCTGCTCCAGAATCTGAGCCTGAACAGTGATCAGGTTTATTTAGTTCAGCTTTTTGGTCATGAAGTTCAGGTTCTCTATGTTTGGAAGTGTTTGTTGGTGGGGTCCCAGCCCAACTTCTTCACTTGTTCTGCCACTGAAGGTTATGTCTCATACATAGACAGCAGAAGATGCTGGGTGTTAGTCACTTTCTCTCTGATACAGTCAAGAAGGTTTCTCCTGCAAACTGTGCTGCCTCAGGAGGTCTCGGACAGGATGGTCTGCTTGGGCCACACAGGGAGAGGATATAAGGAACAGGGTAGTCCAGACAAGGGCCAGGGCCAGGGCAAGCCCAGCAGTTTGCAGCACTGTTGTAAGCATTAACGGAGCATCCTTGGGACTGTGCAATTCCCCAAGACACTCCCACATCCCTATGCTAGTTTTAGCTGTGCTGCAGCAGGTATCTAGCAGACCTTGCATCCTTTCATGGAGTCTGTCTTCTCTTGGCATCTGAAGCTTAGCTGCTCTGAGGTGGTGGCAGGGGTTTACTCCTATTAAGAATTGTTCCCCTGTGGGGTAGCGGCCTGGACATACCTGTAGTTTCTTTCCTTGGATCAACTACTTTCCCTATCACTTGAGGCAGACCCGTTTGCCAACAGACCCCTCCACTCTGTCAGCACCAAGTGATGCTGAAAACAGCCACTGACCACATAGCATTACTTCTGCGCCTGCAGTGTCTCTTGGATTCTGTGGGCACTGGAGATGTTGAGACTCCTTCTCACTGCCAATCTCAATTCCTCTTCTAGCAACATCCCTCCATCCACTGGGAGCCATCCATCAGTGATAGGAGCGTTTTTATGAAACTGAGATTTGAGCTGGAGTGGTCAATTTGCCCTCGTCTAACAATCATCTTCTTCCCTCTTGCAGTGAAGGTTGCCTTTCGAGCTGACTGAGTAACAGCCAAGGTGCAGATTTACATGTACAAATACCTAGACAGGCAGAGTGGAAATCTCACAATATTTGATTAACCTGAATTATTTGCTTTCATAAACAAGTAGGTTTTGAAGATCTCTCCAGGACTGCAAATGATTTTGGCAATTATCTCCGAGAGATAATTACAGATTTCAAAGGAGGACACTCTAACAGGGATAAGGGAGTATACAAGGTGACCTACTGCAGTAATCCACCATGAAGATTAGGGAGGAAGACATCAAAAGGCACTGGGTTTATTGATGCAATTTCTATTAACAGGATTAGTGGTGATAGCAGGGAAAAGAGTGCCCCAGACGAGACGTTTCTCTTCAGAGATCTGGAAACAGCAGTCATGTTCAGTATCCTGGAACTGACAGTTTCTGCATGAAACACCACCTGGGTGAGAGGCTGATAGCATCCCTTGGTCCCCACCTCATAGGAGACTGTGGTGGAGTGCTCCTGCTGAGGATAAGATACTGAGGGCTGTGTGGCAGGCCATTACTCTTGTTAAACCCCCCAGAAGTAGGAGATAGAGGTGTGACGTGTGAGCCTTGGCACTGTGACTGTCCTCCTTCCAGCACTAGGGAGGCTTCCCAGTCCATTCCTCTTGTCTGTCACATTAAGAGAATGCAAAGGCTGGCCCCTCTCTGAGTCAGCTGTTATTTCAGTACATATTCTGTAATAGGAAAGCAAGAAAGGTGCAGGTAAAGAGGGGGCTGAGTTCACATTTCTCAGATTTCTGTCACACTTGACAGAATCTGGTAGGGTGTGCAATGCTTTTCCTGGGCAAATGATTGTGTCTTCTTTCAAATGCTCAGTATCTCGGTTTCGATGAAATGGAGAAAAACCCACCCCAACAAACTCATAATGAGAAAAACATCGTTTCTCTGATTCACATGCATCTAGTCAAGGTTTGGGTTTCCTTCTCATTTAGTTGGAAAACTATTCGCACTAAGTTACAGGATGAGAAGGTACTTCTTGTCTCTGTTCTGTTCTTTTTGTCCTGAAATACTGTGGTCAGGAGAGGTCTTTACCCCACCAAAGTGGCAGAGTGCTGCAGCTCTCCCTGCCCATCTCCAAGGTGGTGCTTCCACCACCTCTTCCACTGGCCCTAAAACTTAGATTACTCCAGGATTCTGGTAAAGCAAGCAAGCAAAAGCAAGCAAGTTGTCTTGAATTCATTTTGTCCTGGCGGTGTGCATAGGAGTCCAACGTGCCATGAGGTGTTTTGGCTCCTGCTTCATGTGGAAGAGATGGTGTGAACACATTTTTACAACAAAGCTTGCTATGAAATGTCTGAGAAATACCGGGTTTGGATCCCAGGCTGCCCCTTCCCAGGTCAACTCCTGGTGTTTGTGTGCTTCTTCCCCTTCTAGAGAGCCAGGACCTTTGGAAAAACTGGATGGGTTTTTGGAACTCAGGAGAGAAGACCCAAGGACTAAAAAATCCTCTGGACTTCTCAAGCCATTGACTTGGGAAAAACAGAAAAAGTTGAGTGGTTGGAGATACCAAAATGGGGATTCCTGACCCCATGTCCCCAGGGCACAAACCTCTACACACAATATAGAGCTGGGTAGTCTCCTATGCACTATTTCATGCTCCCCTCACTGCTCCAGTTTGTCTCCTCTCTGGGTGTGCTCCACGATGCTCACCCTATGCAGGAGCAGGGGTCCACTTCAGGACAAGCATCATACCTTGTCCCCTGCTGAGGTCTGTTTGTATAAAATAGACGATGTCCCTGCTCCTTGCAGGGGGTTGGACTAGATGAGATTTGAGGGTCCCTTCCAACCCAAGCCATCCTGTGGTTCTCTTCTGTAAAAGTTCTGCAATTTGTCAGGCTAAATGAGACCAGCTGAGTGCCCAAGCTCTGTGGACAACTTTGACTCTTCTGCATACATAAGCTTTCTTTATCCCTATGCCAGGCTGTTATAAAAGAGCAACAACTCCCATTATTAGAACTCTTGCCATGAGATTTATGAAGTGTCACATACCAGACAAAGTACAGTGGAGTAGCCACCACCCCTCGGGTTTCTCCCACAAGCAATGACTGGAACTGTCATTTGTTTTTGCTGTCTAGGATAGCTGAATTTTTACCAATAATCGCATTTTTGCTCTCTTAACATACTTGAAACCGTCTGATAAAACACATGAATCACCCTTGATTTTGGCCATGGACCCCCAAAGCAAGCACAGGTTTGGAGCAAGAGGGATCTGATGTGCTCAGAGTCTCTGATTACATTTCCAGGTTGCAGAGCTGAAATGTAAAGGATGGATGGTGACATGAAAAGGTGTCATAATGGCAGATGGTCAATACGTTCAGCACATAGCTTTATGTGGAAGGAAAATGGAATACAGAACTGTAATATAGTGTTCTGGCTTGCACACCTTGGCCAATCAGACCCAGATAATTCTGTTAAGTTAAAAATTGACATAAAATTTGCCCTCTGACTTCATATTTCCAAACAAATGTTCATTTGATGTACAACAAAAAGACAAGTTCTCTTCTTCAAAATATCACCAAACTCACCAGAACAAAGGGTATTTGATTTGAATAACCTGAGAAACAAGGAACTTCAGGGTTTGAACATACGTTCTGTCACCCAGCCAAGGACACTGAGCCTACAGCAGAGAGGGAGTTGTTCAGTTTAGTTTCTCTGGACAGCTACAAGGTGTACCTCTCTGTGGTCTAGGATCTGTGAGATGTAACCATACAGGCAATAACCTGCTCATTGCTCCTGGATAAACTGATGATCTGTATGAATTCTGGGACCAATATTGAGTACAGATGAAATCTCTTCCTATTCTACAGTTTTCCAAGGGAAATTTTAGTTCTTACTGGGCATAAAAGTAAAATCAGAAGGAACAAACAGTGAAACTTTTGAAAATAGGGATCACAACAACCATGGACTTGCTGTGTGATCCTGCTTCCCAGCAGAAGCAGGGTCCAGAGACCTTTCACATTAGTTCCTCATGTGTGACGAGTTCTGGATCTCACCAGCACTGTACCAGCCAGATGTGGGATATTTTGATATGTGGGTCTCGCAGGGGCTCAGGATGCAGATGTTGTACCTGCAGCATCTTCCGCTCATTATAACATCTCCCATCTTGATGCTAACTGAGGACCATGGAAGTCTCAGAAATGATCAGAGTGGCAGATGACCCCTCCTTGCACTCTCTGGAGGCAGTGGTTGGTAATCACAGAAAAGCCTTCAGCAACACAGAGGGCAAGTGGCCTCCTGGACAACTTTCTGGCCCCTTGGCAGCACCTTCAGGAATCAGAGCTCGTGCTCCACAAGGGTGTCATTATCTAGAGAGTTGGGTTTAGGTTTTTAGACCTGTCAGGATGAAGTGCTGGTGGTGGAAATGGGAATGTGTCTAAGGTATGCCTACACAACATGAAATGGGGAGCCCAGATCACCTCCAATGAGAGATATGTTTTGATTCCTCCCATGCCCAGAAGTGGGTGATACCCTGGGTGCTCCTCAGCTCCAAGGGCTCCAGGACATGCCAGAAGAGCCGTAGGGTATTAGGCACTTTATAAGAAGTCTTGAGTGACACAGGCATGTGGCTTGAACAACAGAGGGTGCAGGAGGGGATTTCAGCAGCATCTCATGATTTAATGGCTGGAGGCTGCCCAGACACTGAGAGGTTCTGCTTGGAAAGGACTTGCTGGAGCCTGGCCAGCCTCCAGGAAGCAGCACAGATGAGAGCAGCACATCTTCAGAGCTTCAGTACTCACCATGTTCTGTCCTAAAGGATCTGCTAATGGGTCCCTCCTTACTTGTTTGCTCTTGAACAGAAACTGAGAGACCCAGAATGCCTCCATGTCCATAACCAACGAATCACTAGAGCGAGACTTCAGCCTATCCTTGTATGGAGGCCAGCTGCAGGGTAATTTCTCTTTCAGCAGCAAACCACAGTCACAATACAAACAGAAGTGCTTGAACCTCACACCCCCCCCATCCCTTTCACCTGCCTGGCCCAGGTTAGGAGAGGAGCCCTTAAAAACAGTCCCATTGTAAAAGCTGCATGAGACAACCTGGCTTCAGCGCAAAGCAGGTTCACACCTCTCTGTGACATCTTCTCACCCCAGTTACCCTGCTGGCCTCCCACCCTCCTCCCCAGCCCCAGCACAGCACTGGCTCCCTCATGCTGATGTGAAACAGGCTGAATAATTGATGATGTGGTTTGCTGACTGAACTGAAACCCAGGGGTTTCAATCTGAAATGCAATGCTTCTCTCTTTTGTTCTTTCTCCCCACCCGAGATCTGAAAAAAAAAACCCACAGAAAAACACATTTAAGAGTGAATTAAACATTTCATTTTGAAGTTTAGTTAAAGCTCTTTCCTGTGTCTTCTTGGGTCAAAACACACAGGGAATGAGTGAGGGGAAAATAACTAGAGATAGGAGATAAACAGGTTACATCCCTGAAACCTGTGGTTCCATGCTTGGCTACCCACAGACTGGGCTTATGCTATGTGACCTTATCAGCTATGCAGTGTCCTAGAAAACTGTGAAGCAAAAACTGAGCTATAACAGCATCCTGTGTGTTGGTTTAAAGATCCTTGCAAAGTCATGTGAGAGTGACCTTACCTGCTGTGGTGAGCATGGTCTCTTTAGCCAGAAGATGAAAGAAGACACATTAAAAGGGAAAAAAAGGGGGAAAAAAGGAAAAGAATGTAGAAAAAACCCAGCAAAAGTGCAGGGTCCATAAGCAGGGACAGACAGCGGGAGATTTGGGAGACCTGCAGGGCTGCTGACCCAACCGTGCAGGGGAAAGTCTCTGTTCACACTCCTAATGTTCATTTAAAATCAGACTATTCCAAAGATAAGGAAAAAGAGAAGTCTTGAAAGTGACACCCTATGTCATACCTGCACGAATAAGGAGGAGGAAGCAGTAGTTAGCAGTGTGATGGCTCTGTGTCAAGGATCCTTCTTATCTCTATACAGGCTGGTGGGAGATCTCTGCGCTGGGCCCAACTCACTGTGACTGCTCTGCTGCACCCTGAGCTGCTCAAAATGGGGTGAGCAAGAGGGGCTGTTGTAGGAAATGTGGATTCTTGGTGAAAAGCTGAAAATGAGACACATTTGTCTGAAGACCATTTTCTGGGGAAAAAAAAGTAAATATCCCTTTCTTATTCCAGAAAATTTAAATTTGAAAAAAGATTTCAGAGGAAAATATTCATCCCTATTCAAGACCCCCCTTTGCTTCTTTGTTTACACACTACTGTACGAGGGCCAAAGGGGTGAATCCTGGCATGACATGCCTTCCTGCGGGATGCTGAGGTTGCTCTTCTCTTGCTGTCTCTTCAGTCACCAAGATGATTGGGACCATTTAATATGCAATTAGAAGGAGAGGGGCTTTGGACAAGGGATGTAGGGACAGGACAAGGGGAATGGCTTTAACCTGCCAGAGGGGAGACTGAGATGAGCTCTTAGGCAGAAGCTCTTCCCTGTGCGGGTGCTGAGGCACTGGTCCAGGATGCCCAGAGAAGCTGTGGCTGCCCCATCCCTGGCAGTGTTCAAGGCCAGGTTGGACATGAATCAAAGAAGCACAAGGGAAGGCTTACAGGTGATGCAGGACTGCTTGTTTGCTCCAGGCTACCATTGCCAAACAGCACTAACTGGGAGGGGGGTTGTGGTTGTCCATTTCTTTTGTCTGACTGTGCAAGGGACCCATGCACATGCAGTTTTGCTCCAGTGTTTTTCAAGCAGTGAAAGCTTACTACTTCCTTCTGAGAAAAATGCTCAAAAATGATGTGCTTGTCTCTCCCTGAAACAACACAAACTCTAAATTCATGAATTAAAGGTAATAAAGTAAAATAAAGCACAATATTTTTACAAGCAATACAAAAAGAGAATTTGCAAAACAGAATATGCAATTATATTTATTGCATTACTGAGACTCCTGCAGACTTTAGTACTGCGCAAATCTGTCATGAAAGGCTTGATTTTAGACCTAAAGCTTCCTGCTGCACAATAACCTGGGATTATTGACCCCTGAATCATGCTATAATGGCATAAATATTGACAGTCATGGAGGTAAACATCAGGGTTTATTGACCAAGGTGTAGTAGCTATCCAGGTTTACAGAACTAGAAGGAATAGTAAAACACCTTTCATGAGACAGGCTGTCAATATAGGTTTTTTATCACTTACTCTATCTGGAAATGTCTGCTCTGAGGTTTCACATGGAGAAAGCTCGTCCCCATTCCTGGGATAACACACTCCCAGTCGGAGCTACTCTTGCACCATCTGAGCCTGTTACCCCTCTTTGACTCATGACAATACATACAAACATGGTACCTTATACGTGGTATCTTACACATGGTACCTTATACATGATAATACTTAATGTAGGGTAACAGAAGAGAAAAATCTCAGGACTGAATAAGGAAAAGTCCCGCACCTTCAGATTCCTGCACATGTTCACACTGAGATCCAAATAGCAATTAGGGAAACCTGGGTGACATTTATTAGCCCAGCACTCCATTCCATACCTCACATCTGCTCTTCAAACCACATACCTATTTATACACCACTTCTGGAAGCTTATGTAAACTCCACACTTTTCTTGTGAGTGCACACATAGGAAATATTTCTGGGTCATAATCTGTTCTCTTTCAGAACAGAAGCCAACTGCCAATAACTGATGCAGTTCAAAGAGAACATTCTCCCCAGGCACTTTGTTTGATAATTATCCCCCATGGGGCTCCTCATCTGTCGTTTGCCTCTGTTCGGAGAGGAGGCCAAACTGGATGGAGTCCTGTTGCAATCAGGTCTACTGATACCAGTTATTTCAGGGCCTACACGACTACTTTTCCTGAAGCCTTTCCTCTTCTGAGGAGGCTGTAAAGGGATGTTATTGCTTGTCACCATGACTCTTTCCAGACAGTCCTGACTCGGGCTTTTCCTACTCTAAAAGAGGGATTTAGCCCATGCCTAAATGCCTCCTGCATCCCTCATCCATCCAGAAGCTTTTCCTGTGTCTTAAAATATCAGTGATCTGAGATCTTGTTTCACTGGCAATTTTTCCTATTTATGGAGGTGGAACTGAACTCAAATGTGAGGAGGCAGAGCAAAGACCTCTCATTTTGCACAGCAGTTTTCCTTCTGTCACCCAGTACTGATGCTACTTGAACACATGAATGACTATATGAGATTCATAGTGGTGGAAGCTCTCACAGTGTCAGGTATTTCATTTCTGCCCATGGACTCTGATGATGGACTAGTCACCGTGGAAACCCTCTGTGCCTCTTTCCTTCACTTTCTATTACGGAGTGTCACTTTCTGTTTGCACTGGTAGCAGACATCCTATGCAGAGATATTCAAGAAGATGGCCTGGGAGCTCTGGGGCTGCTAAAGAAAGAAAACAGAGGACACTTACATGCCTGGCTTCCTGAGGCAGCTCCACTATCTTACTGATACTCAGCACGCATCCATTCTCATCTCATGAGAAAAACTTCTCCTGTATTAATGCAAATTCAGGGAGGGCAATGAATATTCAACAACTTCCAAAAAAGAAAAGGGATATACAATGAAATTTCAGGCTGAATATTAAGCAATAATTCCTATTAATTAAAATTAGGCTTCAAGGATTCAAACAGAGATCATAGTCAGCAGTAGTTAGATGGAACCAAATGAATATTCAGCATCTCTTATTCCTATGATTCAAATTCTCACTGAGCTGTGCAATATCCTGACTCTACACTGGCCAGAGTAGTAGTCTGAATTTGAAACATATTATGAGGCTTTTCTTATAGGAAATGGCAGAAACAGTCTCATTATTGCTGAAAAATATCTTGGCAGATGGACTGCTTTATTACAGCAAAATAGGCCCCAAAATTACTTGATTATTAGTTTTTAGAATGCTTTGCATTATATTTTGTTCATTGTCCACATTCTAGGTGCTATAGACACTAATTTGTCAAATTACTGTCCTTTTGACAAAATTCTTCTGTCAGACATACCAAAGATGGTGTGACAGCATAAAGGCTCTCTTGTAGAAGTGGGGTTTGGCTCAAGAAGGTGCTGAATCATATTTAAGTATATGCATAAGTTCCAGGCTGAAAAAGGACCCCGAAAGGAAGAAACTTGAAAATCCTAATTAGCATTAAGTCAAATGGACCTGAGCCATGGTGTTCATATCTACTAACTCAGAGCATCAGCACATATTGGACTCAAAGGCAATCTCAGCTTCAGGACTTCTGGTGTACGTGACTGTTGCTATTGATATTGCTATTTCTTTTGCTATTGCTGTTGCTGTTGCTATCAACATCAATATTTTAACTTTTTTGTACCTTTCCCCCATGATTTGCTATTATTCCCCACATTTGTTAGTAAGTCTGACATGAAATCTTCCTATTACAATTACGTACTGTCTAGGACAGATCCTATAGTGGGAAAGGATTCAGAGCTCTTCTGTTGAAATTTCTTCTTCTGCCAATATTAATAAGTTTTTAGAGAACAGAAAATCTGCATCACAGCATAACGTGCTTGCAACTATGTGATGTGAAGGTCCTTTCCAGCCCTAACTATTCTATGATTCTATGCTTTTCCAACTTTGCATGCAAAAGTTGCTTTGTCCTTTAGTCCAGTTTTCCATTACAGTTGTTCAGCTCATAGGAAGTAATAAAATATTAATTGTTTTCTTGCTTTTTGCTATAATTTACTTCGACGTTCACATTTGCCCTGCAGCTACCATGAAGCAGAGCTCTAAGTTCACTATAAGGACCCAGCAGGATATGTCTTTGAACTGAAAGTTAAAGCCAAACACATTTGGGTAGTTCAATGGATATCTGTCTCATAATTTTGAGATTGTCAGTGCATCCCTTACTCTCACGGACCATGTAACACAGAATAGGTGAGACACAGATAGGCTGAGAAAATTGGGGCTGTTCAGCCTGGAGAAGAGAAGGCTGCGTGGAGACCTCAGAGCAGCCTTCCAATACCTGAAGGGGGCCTATAGGGATGCTGGGGAGGGACTCTTCATTAGGGACTGTGGTGAGAGGACAAGGGGTAATGGGTTTAAACTTAAACAGGGGAGGTTTAGATTGGATCTGAGGAAGAAATTCTTTACTGTGAGGGTGGTGAGGCCCTGGAATGGGTTGCCCAGGGAGGTTGTGGATGCTTCATCCCTGGCGGCATTCAAGGTGGGGCTGGACATAGCCTTGGATGGCATGGTTTAGTGGGAGGTGTCCCTGCCCATGGCAGGGGGGTTGGAACTGGATGATCTTGAGGTCCTCTCCAACCCTAACTATTCTATGATTCGATTAAAGCTTCTGTTTAACTAGACACTCATTGAAAGAAGGAGCCGTCAGATCTCATCTTCCTTCAACATGATCTTGAACTAATGATTTAAATCATGATTTAACTGGAGCTGTGAGGTCTGTGATCTCACCTTGGTGCTGGCTGACAGCTGTTGAGGACAGATGATGGCTGAACATGCCAAAGAATAAAAGAAGAGTGAATCAGTCAGGTGAACCTCCTCGCCTGTTTCTCTTTTTCTTAAATGTCACCAAACGAGGTCCCAAACACAGAATTAATGCCTGGTGCTGAATTTACATTTGCTTCCATCAGTACAGTCATGGGTCACTCCAGCTCAGCCACACAGCACATGTGGTACCGTTACTTACGGTAATTCCTACGGCTCTATAATGTCTGTGCAAACAAAGTGCAAAGTGTCTGGTTCATGATGTTTGACCTTGGCATACTCTTGGGTTTGAAAATCTGCCTAACACCACTGGTTTGACAAATAAGTTCTAAAATTAATTAGCATTCTAGGGGTAGTGCAGAGTTCCTCTCTTGCACTGAAAGGTTCTTACTTCCTCTTTGGTGAATTAATCCTTTTAATCTTCAGGTTTGAATTTAGTAATTCTGTGGAATGACCCCAAATCTCTTCAGGGGCTTTCATTAAACACGCATGGCTCCTCCTCGAAAAATTGCTATTCCTGTGCTGAGCAATGCTCCAATGCTGCAGCTCTGCTTAACCAGTTTGTGGTGTCATCCATCCGTCCCGCTTTGGGGCCACATGTTTCCAGTGACAGAAAGTCCTATGTTTAAGTGTTCTCATTCAGAGGAATTGAGTGACCTACCCAGCAATAACTGCAGCAGAGGACCCTGCTGTCACAGCTTGCTAAAAGATGCACATCCATCCCCTGAACTTGTCTGCTGCAACTCCCACTCACAGACTGTGAAGCATCTTGAAAGCTTTTGTGAGCTGGTGAAGATCAAAGAAGTTTGGTTGCATAAATGGTAATATTCCTGGAATACTAAATGGGATAAAGGAAGGTAGCATTGCAAATGGAGGAAACTGTAAATGAGGAGCATTGAACAATCTCCCCTAATGCATCTCTGTCAAGCTCACCAACCTCAGTCATTGGATGTTCCTGTGGAGAAGGTGACCCTGTTACACAGAGCCCACAGGACTGACCTATTGCTTAACATGTTGACTGTTAATCCCATATCCCCAGAATTGTTTATTGTGGCAGGTGAAAGAAATACATAGACACCCTGATTTAATGTAGAGCTGGAGGCCAGTGCAGGCTGGAGGGGTTAGTGCTGTGGTACTGTGTGTGTTAAAGGACCACAGATATGTAACACAGCCCAGAGCTGCAACCAGGCCTCTTCAGTCTGGTAACCTGCATAAGCTGCTTGAGATGAGCTCTGCTTCCTCCTACCAGTCAGACAATAGTATTTGCTCAAGCCGAAGGCTCACTGACTAGAAGGTGGATTTGCACACAGGGACATGGGAGTCCTTGTGGGTAACAAGTCCGAGGTAAGCCAACATTGTACTCGTGCAGTAAAGACAGCCAGTGGCTTCCTGGACTGGATTAGGCAGAAGGTACTGCCAGCAAGTTGAGGGAGGTGATTCCCCCGACCCTGCTCAGCATGGGTGATAAACATCTGTAGAGCTGGGTCTAGTGATATACTCATCAGTCCAGAGCAAGGCAATGAAGATGACTGAGGTACTGTAGTATCTATGACATGGGGAGAGGCTGAAAGACCTGGGAGTGTTCAGCCTGCAGAAGACAAGTCTCAGGGACATCTTATCAATGTGTATCCATGCTTGATGGGACTGTATAAAGAAGACAGCCAGAGCCCCTGTTACCCAGTGTCAGGACAAAAGGACATGGGCACAAGCTGAAATACAGGAAATTCCATTGAAAATAAGAACAGACTTTATGTGCTGTGTGATCAAACACTGCAACAGGTTGCCCAGATTGGTTGTGGAGTCTCTGTCCTTGGAGATACTAAAAACCTATATGGTCATGGTCCTGGGCAACCTGCTTCAGCTGACCTGGCTTTGAGGAGGCGAATGGGACTGGAATACCTCCAGAGGTGCCTCCAGCCTCAGCAGTTCTGTGCTTCTGTGATGCTTCTACCATTGTTATTTAGATTGATTTAGATTGCTGTTTTGTGAGACAGTAGCTGACAACAAAGGTTCTCATCTAAACCTTTGTTCTCCCAGTAGGATAAACCTAACCCTATGCTAGGACAAATGCCCTAGACCAACAGAAAACAGCTTCCCATTAAATCCTCAGTCCTGGGCTTCTTTGGTGATTGGAAAGGGTTATGAATTCACCAGCATGGTCTACCTGTGCTCTGCATCCATTTCTGACCATGGCAGATAGCAATTGTGTCATTTCTACCAGACTCAAAGCACATAATTCACGCAAGAGGTCTCTTATGTTGGTATTTCAAGTAGATAATAGACAAGTCATGGAGCTGAGCAGGAGGTTACAAGCAAAAAACCCCATTTTATTCATCCCAGAGGTAGCACCAATGATTTACCCGTCAAATCACTTCATAGTACTATTTTGAATACCTCTTGGAAGTTAAAACTGCCCCAAGCACAGCCAAGCCGTTAGCTTGTACATAATAAAAAATGACACACTTTTGAAAAATCAGTGTTCTGCTTAAGAAATGAGGCTGCTTTACAGTAAGTATGTCCATAAAGGGAGCAAAAGAATTACCATGAGCGTGCAGACACTGGTGTGTAGGTATCAGTGAGCACCATGGAACAAGGATTTCTGTTATAATCTAGCCCCTCTGCAATCTGCTTGTCTAATCATTTCTATAAAGTAACCCTTATTCCCTGCAGAACCAGGCTTTCTCTGCACATTTCTGTGAGACCCTGTCAAACTAGACTCTGTCCTCTGTCTGTGAGTTGGTCTCAAAATACTTCTGTGGTGAGAGAAATACAAGAGCTTCAGGTTGGAGAGCACAGTGGAGGGATGGTTTGTACCAGCCAGGGCTCCTGTGTTATCTAGGAGCTGTGAGCACACTTCAGCAGGTGTCTGGTAAGCAAAACCATCTTAAACACTTCCAGCAATGCAGCCTTCCTCCCAGGTTAGAGTAGCTGTGCTTGAACCTACAGGACTAAATCTCCATGTTCTTTACAGAAGGTGGATGCCCTCACTACAAGGCCCCAAAAACCAGTCTCTAAGTCTCAGCTCAGTCCTTTCCTCTGATTTTTACTAGAAGTTCCATCTAGGTGCCAAGGCATGTTTCCCATTTAAGAACGTGTTGACACTGGTACATTCCCACAAGCAGCATTAGGTTGAAGACATCTATGTTTTTTGAGGAAAAACTATTCCTGGGAAGGCTCACGTCCCTGCTGTGATCCTGCACCATTCTGTGAGCCATCTGGGTGACAGTTCCTCCCATGCACTGGGCTAGCATTAGTCCTTTCCTCCACTTACATCTACCTCCAGCACACATACCCTGCATCTCTGGCCAGAAGGTGCTCTGCACCTCTGCAAGGTGTTGTAAGTGATGGTGCTCCCTTGTCAGAGCATGCAGCCAGATGTAAGGTGGTGTGCAGCCCATCCCTGTTGGGTCAGGGCTTCCATTTAATTTGTCTTCCATAGTCTCACAGCTAAATATCTGCATACAAAGATCCCTTAATACAGCAACACATGATTTGCCCACATTAGGGAAATTAGAGCAGAATTGCTATCTGTCCATTACATTTGCATAGGCTGTGAGATCATCTTACATTCAATTAAAACTCTTACTGAAGACATGTATGAGTCTGCAGAAATGCAAATACAATCCCTTTTCATTTCCACAGGGATGACTTTCTGAACTCATAGTTTCCTAGAGCAATTTTTAATGCTGTTACAATTAGACACCGCAGCTGAACTGTCTGAATGGGGTAAGAGTAGCTGGGAAGTAGTGATCACCTTTTGTCTCTGGCGGAAGGACAGAAAACAGTTAAAACACACCAAACCTGAAAAACAAGAAGAGATCAGGAAAACAAAACACTCACAGCAGTGTCCAAACTGCTACTGATGGGTTCCATCCTGCTTGAGTCTTGAGGGACCTTCCCAGCAAGAGCTTCACAAATTGACCCTGACCCTGTGGGCACTTTGCGCAAGACCACACTCCTCAGCAGCAAAATTCCACTTCAATTCCTACAGCAGGACAGAAACAAAGACAGAGAGCCAAGAAGAAGCCAACCTGGCTTAAGAGGGGCAGACTTAGAGTCAAACATGTTTAAGGTAAAAACACCTAAAGATAAGGGAGAGAAATCACATATCTGCTCTGCACATATGATGCACAGGTAGGGCTGCAGCAAATTAATTTAATCCACTTTGTGCCATGACATTGATTCTACCAGACATGTTTCATGTGTTCAAACATGTTAAGGCTAATTCAAGTCTGTTTTATTCAGGCTTTTCTGGAGAAAAACCATCGTCAGGACATGTAAAGGTGCAGCATGGTCCAGTCTCTTGATGTAGAGCGGGCCTCAAGATTGTGTAGGTTTTCCTGCCCTATGGTTGTGGGCAAATCTCAGCATGCTTTTGTTGAAGTTTGGGCATCCAAACTAAGAGCCTTGTCTCCCTCTCTTCAGTGGATACTTCATGAGTTGGAGGCATTGCCAATTGGCTATTCACCCTGCCCAACCCTGCCAATGTATACACCGACACCCTCAGGGAATTTGATAGTCATAATTTTTAAGCTAATGCCGTGATTTTGAGGATCTATTTCTTGCTATTTAAATGTCAAGCAATAGTTTTCAGATAGCTGGTTTCTGTGTGAGTCATATTCTTTCCCACTTCTTCAGGGATGCAGAGGCAGGCTACTTCAGAACTCGAAAAAGTGCTAGCAGATGCTCTGTCCAAAAGTGCAAGGTGATTATAGTTTGGCAGAAGGAGGAGACAAAAGCTCTTGCTGCTCACAAGATCTGTGAGTCCCCCTCAGAGAGCGTCAGAAAACACCAGCCTGTTGGGTTTAACAGTCCCTTCCAGTGCAATTAACGTAGCTGAGAGATAGATAGGCAATGAACCACTAACAAAGCTCATAGGGAAGTCCTTTGTGCTTTCAGCTCAGGGACAAACATGTCCTTGTACAAGAAGTAACAAGTTACGAAGTGCCAACTGGATACCATGACCTGCACTGGGAGACACTAGGGCAATGTTATTAGTACATCTTTCTGTCTTTCAAGGATGAAAGCAATATAATAGGCTGCTACAAGCTGTAAAATTAATTATTTTGCATATGCCTGACAAGCTTTCACCAAGAGCTAGGAAGGCTTTTGACATCTTCCAGAATCAAGGCCAAAATCTGAGTTACCAAAGAACAATTTCCCATCCCAAAAGCAATCCTTTAAAAGAAATTAATTTGACCAGGCACCCAGGTCTCGATGGGCTGGGAGGGGAGGACATGGCTTTTTTCTGCAGGGCATGTATATGATGTGGTTTAGCCTGCTGCAGGGATTTGGTGGTCTAAGCATTAGCGTGGGACTCCAGCTTCTCATATGCCACAGGCTGTGTAGGGATGCTTGTTCTGCCTCAGTTTGCTGGCTGTAGCAGGGAATGGTAAAACCAGCTCATAGTGCCATGGACAGAGAAGCCTTTCAAATCTATGCTGACTGGCCCCTGATATCTACAAAAGATGGGGGCTTTATTTTTCTAGCAACATTTAAACCAATGATTCAGTGTGTTTCTCCCTTCTAAACCCACACAGAGAGTTACCACTGCCTTATTTTCCGCCTCAAGAAATTGTTTTTGATTGACGTTGATTTGTGTTTGACAGATTGTCACCTACAGTATTGTTCATAAAATTATTTTCTCTAGATATTAGTGATGGACTTGGTCTTATTTCTCTCATCAATTAGCAAGACCCCAAAGGTAAACACAGTGTCCTATTATTACCTGAAGTATTTTCTTTGCCTTTCATAACTGTTTCTCACCCCTTTGTTCCCACCTCAACTGATGGCCAGTGAACCCAACTAGTTGCGTGGAAATTTGCAGAATGATTCATGAGTCCTGAAACTACAGCAACCTTCAGGAGGGAAAAATTGTTCCTTTGGTCTTGATAGACATGGTGATGTGATGAGGATCACAAGAGGGGAAGAGCTGTCTGTGCACTGCCTGCACACCTTTGAATGAGCTGAGAAAGTTCATCTGCAGATTAGGGAACTCAGCCAGATGTTCAATCACATGAGCATCTGTTTTATCCAATCAATTCAATTTATTTAAATTAATTTATTTAATCAAGTGAAATTAATTATGTGATCCAGAATGACTGAAAACGGCTGTATAACAAGTTGCAGTGGGTTATGTCTGAGTGCACAAAGATTATATAAGCAGAATGTTTGGTCTAGGATTTGATTCACATAGAGGTTGTGATGCTCAGGATAAAAAAACCTTATTGCTTGGCTTAAAGTGTCTGTGCATTGTGTGCTATTATTAACTTGAGCACAGTGGAGAAACAAGACAACTTTGTCAGAAGCGATCAACAGAAGTCAGTAGTTATCTGAGCTACCTTCCCACTTATTATGATAAGAAACCTCAGAGTCTTGCTCCAGTGCAGGCCGATCATGAGCATAAAGAAATATTTTAGATAAACATTATGAGATTTTACCTTATGGAGTTTTTCTGTTGTCCTTATTTTGGTATGGCAGAGAATTACCCAGGAGCATGTACTGGTGACATTAAACTTGGGTAACTTGCCACTGGTTCACAAAGGAGTCATGAGGGCATCCTTACAAAATTATCTTAAGGTTGTCTTACAAGACTTAAGTCTTTTCGTAACCTCTCCACTTGAACTAGCTGCCTGGCACATGAGTGTCCCCTTTCATATCTCTTCTTAATGAGATTCTCTGATTACTCACCCTATCTGAGGGCAGCCTTTCAGGAACCAGCCATCAGTGAAGGGACGCATAGTAATTCAGTCATGATCCAATGGAAAAATGGGATGTACTGCAATGGGCAATGCTAGTTTCTGGATGAATCTTGTTATATCTGAAAGGTTTGTGGAGTACCTGAAAGAGTTTATTTTCTTAACAACAAAACAGTGGTTTATCCTACCAAGAAGAAAACCGTAATATATATGCTGCCATGATTCTGCTCTTAATGTGTTTTGTAGACTGAAATAGCTAAGAATAAGAAAAATATGAGGGATTTATTCTCTTACCTAAGCTTCAAAAGCTGTCTAAGCTAACTTTAACTTGATGGAAAACTTTGCAAGTTTGGGCTGCATCAAAAGGAGCGTGACCAGCAGGTGGAAGGAGGTGCTCCTGCCCCTTTACTCTGCTCTCTTGAGACCTCAGTTGGAGTATTGTGTGCAGTTCTGGTATCCTCAACATAAAAAGGACATGGAACTGTTAGAACAAGTGCAGAGGAGGGCCATGAGGATGATCAGGGGACTGGAGCACCTCCCGTATGAAGATAGGCTGAGAAAGTTGGGGCTGTTCAGCCTGGAGAAGAGAAGGCTGCATGGAGACCTCATAGCAGCCTTCCAATACCTGAAGGGGGCCTAGAGGGATGCTGGGGAGGGACTCTTCATTAGGGACTGTGGTGAGAGGACAAGGGGTAACAAGGTTCAAACTTAAACAGGGGAATTTTAGATTGGATATGAGGAAGAAATTCTTTACTGTGAGGGTGGTGAGGCCCTGGAATGGGTTGCCCAGGGAAGTTGTGAATGCTATATCCCTGGCAGTGTTCAAGGCCAGGTTGGACAGAGCCTTGAGTGGCATGGTTTAGTGGGAGGTGTCCCTGCCCATGGCAGGGGGGTTGGAACTGGATGATCTGAAGGTCCTTTCCAACCCTTACTATTCTATGATTCAATGAAAGTGAGACCACATCTCCCAAGAGAAAGCCCAGTCTCTCTCAGATCAAACAGATAAAGCACATGCTGCCACTTAGCTCAGGGAGTAATGACAGATGACAAGAAAGTGCCTGCAGACATTTATTTGAACTGTTGAATTAGATTTCCTTGGTTGTACTTATGACAACATTTTCCTTTAGATTTCCAGGTATTCTTGTCACCTGCCTTTTATTAGGTGAAGTTACTGGAAGCTGATTTTAAGACTTTGGGTTTGAGTATTGTCACAGAAAACTAGATAATGAAGGGTCCAGTGTCTGAAAACACACAGCGATACATTGCTGAACCTGAGGTACCACAACACTCATAAAAACTTGGTTCATGTGCAGTTCTGAAGTGGTGCTTCAGGAGATGTGTGCAAACAACCACAAGGAAATAGCACAGCTCTTCCTCAGAATTTGAACCAATCAACCATGAAGTAAATGAAAATTGTGAATATTAGAGTTGAATCATTTCTTGATTTGAGAAAATTGCCCTTTGTTCCACAAAGAAATCAGGTGTTCAGACAGCATTGAATATACTAAATATAAAGCCAGCACACACCTAT
Source organism: Amazona ochrocephala (assembly GCA_039720435.1). NCBI lineage: Eukaryota > Metazoa > Chordata > Aves > Psittaciformes > Psittacidae > Amazona > Amazona ochrocephala. Next base: position 84,060,163 of record CM077879.1, read on the forward strand.
CAGGTAAGATGAGATGAGATGACAGATATAATAATTAGTTTCTTTAATAGCTAAGCCCAGCACACAGAGAAAAAGCCAGCTCATCTCAGGAAAGCAAGACGATGAATAAAATCTGGAGGTCCTCCATCCCTGGAGGCTTCCAAGATAAGGCTAGAACTAAGGCCAAGTTCATCTGGTGCAGCTACAGATGTGCAGTAGTTCACAGGGAGCAGGCTCTGGCTGATCACTGGTGAACTTTGGTAATTTGCTTAATGTACCCAAGTTCCCAGCGTAGTCTCAGCCAGGAACCAAGGTGCCTTCTTCAGTCAGCAGATAAACTGGGACCATTCTAAGTACAATTCCTCTTTTCTAAGATCAAAATTGCCACCTGGAGGGGCTTGTAGAGAGAGCATAGGCTCCTGGGTTTTAGATGGTAATATCTGATGATATGTACCCTTCTGAATTTCATCCCAGGGGTACAGTATTTATTGAAGGAATGTGCTGAGAGAATTTTCCCCGGGTTTTGCTCTACCTTCTCATACTGGGAGCTCAGCAAACTCCCAGCTGCTTGTGATAGGAGGTTAATCTTTTAATGAGACTTTAAAAGACTTTATTGCTAGTTTTATATATGGAGTCCAGAATCCCAGTGTCAGGAGATTAATAAATAAGGTTTGTTGGTCTGGGGAATTCCATGGATCTGGAGCAAAAATTACAAGAGACTCATACATAAGGCTGTCTGATAGTCAGAAGCTTATTCTTCTGTACAGTCAGTGAAGAGAAAGAAGCTACTCTACTTGGCAATTCAGATTTCAAATGAAGCCTTTTTTCTGTTGCTTCAGCAATTCTTATAGCATATTAAGCCCTGAGCTCCATCTTTATAGCAGAGACATTGAAAGCAAAACTATTATACACATTTTTTCCCATTATACCATTATTCTATGGAACAAATGAGTTCCATATAGCAATAAAATTAACGTTTATTAAATACTATTAATCAGCTGCAAGCCTCATAGTAGCTTAATGCTGTATGTAGAATGAAGTTTTTGTCTTGGATATATGATAACCTGGAAGAACGCATCACCTGCTAACTGTAACTAATGGTAACTTGTGAAGATCTCAAGGATGGAAATTCTTCATAAATTATCCTCAGTTTACTGTGACTGATTTTCCTTGAGCCTTACATGTTCCAGGTGAAATGGAAACTGCATGAAAAGCATAATTCCTTCTCCAACTTCAGACATCTGGAAGTTGCTAAAAATGTACAGTTCTTTTCCACAGAAGAGATCTTTTGGTTTCATTGGAAGGCCATTTCTATAGCTGTAAGTGGAAGGAAGCTCACGTGAGAAGGACTGCAAGGAAAATTCGAAGGTTCACTTCTATTTTTCTCCGTGAATTATGTATCAATATCAGTCATTATATTAAAATTCCACTCTTTGCTGTCAGGTGAAGTAAGAGCCAAGGATGGTTTCATCAGGAAGACAGGACTAAATGGCAGTGACACTTCTGAATATAGCAGGATCTCAGTTGGCTAAATAGGAAGCAGCTGCTGAATTGTTTGTTTAAACCTCAGCTTGGTAGGCTGCTCTTTCACTTCCTATGCTTTCTAGGAATAACTGTCTGGAAAAGGGAACTTCTCTGGCAGCAGAGCTGTCTTTTTGGGTACCCGCAAATGAGAAGCTAGGAGAGTTGTGCTAGTACAAGACATAACCAGGTTAGAGCGGTAGGTCTGCCCTGCATGTATGCTGTACCTCACTCTGTGCAGTGATTCCACTCTTTATGCAGAGCATTGCCACCCACTCTTCTGTCCTGCCATGATTTTGCAGTATACTTCAATTCTGGCTTGAACTGAAACGTGTGATTATTCCCAATGAATTGTGTGTTGCGATTCCAACCTTCTCTGCTGATTTTCTGGCCTCTCTTGATCCACTAATATTATTCCTCCTCCTTTCTCGTGTTTGGATTACCCCTCCATGCAGCTCATCTATGAATTTAATTAAGGGGTGATTGCAGTGCTATGGGAAATAATAGACACAATGTGACATAACATATTCTGTCCTGCATACACACAGCTTTATCCATTACCATCCCTCCCCATCCTTCCCTTGCAGCTCTTGATCCCTTATTCAGAGCTTGCAGCATTGCTCCTGTTTTTCCCTGTGGCAGAGTTTTGAGATGTTGCCTCCAACACCCTCACACGCCTGCCCCACAGAGCAAGACACCCAGAACCCAGGCTCTGCCGCACTCAGCATTGCAGGGCGTAGACTGAGGTTTAGCCCTTAAATCACCTTTTAGACAGGAAATTTTGCTGCTGGTAGCTTTGGAACGTTTCTCTTCCATTTACATGTGTTAAGATTTCCACAGCTGGGAGAAGCATCACCATCATTTCTAAGCACCAAGCTAAGAAGACCATAGTTGCCTTTTCAATATTCTTTAGCAGAAGCCTAGTGAACACCCCCAACAAATTCCTACTTCTTGGCATCCCTGTGACTTCTTTTCTATTTCTACACACACACACTCCTTCGCCCTTCTTCTTTCTGCTCTCCAGGAGATTATAACAGAGGCTGACAAAGTGCTAATCTTGCTGAGGATTACACACAAGGCATCTCTATTGATTTCCTTCTTTTCTCTTACAGAAATAATACAAGCCTGCATTGCAGGGTTTTGGGAGCTGCTGGGGATGATAACGCACTTTTTTTGTAACATCAGCTTTAAGGGGTTTGCTTGCATAAAACACTGATTTATGAAAGAATCTGCAAATAGTATTCTTAGTAGAGAACATATTACATTTATACAACTGGAAATCCTCATTAGTCTGTATAATAGCTGAGACATAATACAGGTAAAGAAATGTTATTAGTATTATTTTCATATAGTGCCCTAAGTTTATACAGTCCTATACACACTGTGTATGTGCTCCCTCAGATATTTACCATACAGAGTGATGTCTCTGTCCTTTTGGGCAAGTATTTGAGTTCTAGAGAGTGGATGTAATTCTGTAGTAATTTGATAATTTCCTTTGCATTTTCATGAGGTTTGCATGATGGAGCTGATGACAGCACTGCCAGTTGAGAAAGCCAATTACCAGATTGCTAAGGGAGCTCACAATGTTTTGGTATGGTGGACATGCTTCAGACAAAGGTGGGAGATGGCAAACATCTCTGTTCTTCTGTGAGAGAACTCTGGTATCAAGGTGCTCATGAACTGCAGGACCTTTGTTTTGAAGGTCTGGTGGGTTTTAAGATCTTTTGGTATGCAGTGCGGTGACCAGCCTGTCCATCCTGGGTGGGAAGGGAGTTGAAATGAACTCAGTAACTGTAGGCCTCTTTCAAGGACTATAACTGGCAAGATGATGCCTCATGTCCCCAAAGCATCTGATCTGGTGCTGAACATCATAGGACATTGGGGAATGAAAATTCATTGCCTGATGTCTTCCTAGTGTACCAGCTGTTAGCTCTGTAGCTCCAAGATTTCCCACTCCATGAGGTTTTTATTCCTCCTCTTCTCATTTTAATTGAAAGATTCCTAGTCGCCTCGGCGGAATAAAACACCTTGTCATTTGGAAGCTGAGAAAGTCCTGGATACTTGGAGTTTTGGGGATGCTGAATGTCACTGGGCAGTCATTTCCACATCTGGCAGCTGTTCTATCAGATGTTTCTTTAAAGTAGACTCCAAATCGTATCATTCAAATGAAATATTTGGAATGTCTGTATCATGTCTTTTGTTCCAATAATAGATTATTTCTCTAGGATGACCACAGAGAAATAAGGGTGAAAGCTCACCCTACTAATCCCACTTCAGCTGTTATCATTCTCTTTTAACTTCCCATTAATTAGGTTTCCTTCCTATCAGCAGCTCCAGAGGCTGAGTCCAACCAGCTGAGAGTCACGTTTCCCATCATGAATGGTGCAGGTTTGGAATACAGCATTAGTTTTCAAGGGAACTTTTCAAACTATTTCAGCAAGATAATGGCAGCAGATTATTGTGAGAGATTTGCTGTTTACTGCCTGAATTGCTCACCACTTTCAAGACTAATAAGTAATTGTGATAGCTATCAATACAGTTATGAGACAGCCACGGTGTTAAATCCAGGAGAAATTGTCCATTCAAAGAGCTTCTGAAGCAGTTAACCTTGAGTTTGTGAAGCACACAAAAAAATATTGCTATTGGGGCATTATTAGAGCTATTTACTACTACAGCTATATTTATATACCCCTTTAATATAAACTCATTCTCCCAAATTTATAATGTACTTAAATAAATAGATCCCATTTACCTGAAACTCTTGAATTCAAAGTAATTCAAATGGCAATCAGTACATAAAATCTGTTCCTCATGGAGATTCACTAAGGAGACATAATTTGTCTCTTAATTTCCACACACAATTTTGTGTTATGAGTCCCAGTAACACAGCAATCCACTGCACTTAGATCTTTAGAAACTGTCATGACTCCTTTACGGCTCTTCCACTGTATGGGATAAATGTCCATACTGACTTCATTTCACCTGCCCAGAGGTCACAGAATTTCATTAAGAAATAAGCTAAGAAGTGAGAGAACTTCCCACCTATGTCAAGAAATACTGGCTTAGATTCGGGGGGCTTTGGCCACCTACAGAAGCCAATGATCCTGCCAATATGCAGGATCCAGGACTTCAGCCACCTCCTGACTTCTGCTACTATAAGGAGATTGGCACTTCCAGGAGGTGATATATCACACCTTAAGGCTTTCCGTGCTGTCCTCTGGGGATGCTTTTCTTCCTCCATGTATGGTGGGAGGAACCCAGAAAACTAGCCTAAGACACCTAACTTAGTTGTATGAAACAGTGGGATGAAACCCACACATCTGTGTTCAACAGACGTGTCAATGCATGAACAATTTTCTTCCAAAGAACTGGTTTAGGAAGACCCAGGAACAAGAAACATAATATGGGAAACAGTTTCTGATGATGCAGGTCATGCGTAACACTGGGCTCGACTCAAAGCTGCCGTGTTAGTCCATGTTTTTTGAATGGATAAAGACATGGAAGTATACCTAAGGATAAAACTTACATGTTAAGGAGGGGCCTGAAGTTACAGCTTCAGATTATGGCACCTATTACAGTCTACCTTAGAAAAAGGTGTGGAGCAAATTTTTTCACATTCAAGCATATAGACACAATAAAAAAGCATAATTGCATATACAGATATCCGTAATATTGTACATAATGGATATACTCCTTTATCCATTATGTACATTATATACCATAATATTGTACATAATGGGTATTCCCCTGTGCTACTACAAAGTTTCAGTTGTACAATTCATACTGAGATTCCGCAAGTGCTTACTGCCATTGGAATCAGCAAGAGCGTTCTAGTTAGGGCTTGCCAACATGAATACAAGAATTGCATTCTAGCCAGAAAGAAGTGAAAGTCAGACTTCTGGCTGTATTTGTTTACCTGGGACCTAGTCTGTATTCTGACATTGCGCTGGATTTCTAGAACACTTTGAAGATAAAAGCAGTCTGAGGGCAAATCTTAAAGAAGGATGGTAGGGAGGGGAAAGAAGAAATCCCTTATCACCCCTTTCAGGTTGTACTTTGTCAGTTTCCCCATAGATAAATCAAAAAGGGAACCAGGATGCCAGCACACATCTTGATTGTGTTAACTGAAGGTGGATTTATATCAAATACACATAGAAATTGATTTTTTAAGTCAGCTATGCAGATGGTTGCATAATGTTATTGACATTTAAAGAGACTCAGAATTTTCTGTTCATTAAAAATGTGAGGGAAACCATTCTCACATTTAATATCCCTTTAACAGACTGGTTTACTTTTCTAATGTATTCTATTAACAAGCATCAATACATCAGCCTTTTTCCAGCAACTCAAAGCTTGGAAGGGCAAAATTTTCCAGATAATTGATGGACCATTTTAAAGTCATTATGAAGAAGAGGACAAAGAGGAGTCATGCTGAAACAGTGCGAGGCTAAAAGTATTCTGGACCAATTCTGAAGACGTAGCCAGAGGCACTAGAGGACTTGCTTCCATCTGATGCTTCTTTATGAAACCCTTGTCTTGTATCACTTGAGTGAGATTTATCACACCCAAAACTGAATTATCCTTTGGAGACAAGTCTCATCCTTCATTGACTGCATAGAGAACTGGTATTCCCACTGTAACACAAGCTGCTTAAGGAAGTGCCTGTGCCCTTAGCTGATACACAAATGATGTGGGATGATTCCAAGGCCTGGACCAACAATTTCATTAACTTGACTAACTAGAGGGAAGGAATTGGAGATTGATGAAAGCACCTCATAAATCACAGTGGAGTTCTGGTGTCTCAGGAAACACCTTAGCAACTTGTACACATAGAGTACCAACTTGTACACATAGATTACCCATCTGCTCACATCTGAGAAGAACTTAACTTCTGGTGCTGTGCTGTTTGACCTCCACATGCTGTATGGCACCCACAGCTATGAGCATGTTTCGACCTTGTACTGAAGGAAACATTGAAGAAGCTATTATTTTTGTGTTCTTGTTTATCATCTTGCATCATCCTTCTAGCAGCCATTAGCCAGTTGTTGAAGAAAAGACTGTAAAAGAGGATCAAAGACTTGGTCTTGCAGAAAAGCTGAGAAAGTAAGGGAGAATGACAAGGTCCTTGGCTAGCACTGAAAACAGAGCTGCTACAGTGGCCCAGCACTTAGAGATGACTTGCCATGTGATCTGTCACAAATGTACCAGATTTGGTGTCAGTGCACAAGACATCATTCAAAGAAATAACTAGTTCTGGTGGATTTCATCCTATTTCAACATGTATAATTGTATCTTAGTGAAGGGTTAACCTCTGTCATCCTTCTTCTCTGGAAGAAAAGTTATAGGTGTGTCTTCCATGATGGTCATCATAGATGGTGGTGAAGGTGTTTTACCCAGAGCCATGTGTGCAACAGAATATTGGAGCCACTGGTGACCAGTACTGAGATCTAGGCTGACCTGAATGACCAAGCCAGATGCTTCACCCAGTGATCTATGCAGTTTTCTTACCTCTGCTAGCTGAGCTAGAACATTTGGTTTAATAACAGTCAGATGTTTATTAAAGGCCTGAAGGGAAAGAAGACTTCACCATGTCCTTTGGGAAGCCATTCCATTTTAGGTGTATCTTTTACTTAATACATTATGATTCATTTCATTCTTTGCCTGAAGAACATTCAAACATATATTCATTTCCCTTCAACCCCATATGAATTTAGATCACCACAGTGATGCACATGGTAACTCAGATTTACTCCCAGAGAGTGCTTGGTGAGTATATTATTGATGTGGTAGGACAGGGATAAGAGCTTTCTCTTTCCAGTCTGCGCTGTGCTACAATAGCTGGATTGTGTGAACTGGAGTTGTCAGCCAGTTTTTTTAGTTCAGGGTAAGAAGTATCCCAAAGGAGGAGGAAAGAAAGGCCCTTTCTATACTGAGATGTCTGGACTCCATTTTAGAAAGGAGAAAGTTGAGAAATAGGGAGCTTATTACGGGATCAATTTGAAGAGCTTCTAAATGGTGGCTGCTGAAATCTGGGCTAGACTCGGCACAGCAGTGGGGAATCTCTGGCCTTGCCCAGCTTTTTGCTTTTATTTTGGATTCCCAAAGAAATCTGTTTTCCATTGATGTTTATTTAGTTACCTTATAACACAAGGAGTATTTGGTGCTGTCAAGAAATTCCTCCTTTTTGGAAGTGTTGACTTGATTCCTGAAGTGAAAATTGCGTTTAAGACAGTTTCTTCCAGAAATGACCAGGGGTTAAATGCTATGTTGTTCATCATCTCTAAATCAAAGCATGTGTTATGACTCACCCCTGGCCAGCTTCATTGTTGTTCTTATTATAGGATCTTTTACAAAGGTCACATTTAACTACTAAAAATAAAGCTATAGCCCAAAAAACATTTGTTCCTCAGCAAACAGTTTGAGAAAATATAGGCTACTCCTGTATTAAAAGTACAGATCCAGGTCATGAAGCTGACCTACTTAGGGGATATTTTAGGGCTTCCCAAAAGATTTCATGTCCTCCAAATGTCAGTCTTATTCCAGTTCCATGCAACAGCATAAGTCTCCTTACTTCAGAGGAGACTGTTATTTAGATGTTGATTTTATCAAAGTTTAACCAGCTTTAACATCTCTTATGAGAAACTCCTAGGAAGTTGAGATGAACTTGACTGTAGTGTTAAGCAGCAGGAGGAGAACCTAAGTAGAACCTTATTTTTGTCCCAAATCATATGACTGATTCGCCTCTTAGTCCCTACATGATGTGTAATTCTACCAAACCCAGAGAAAACCTGATATGCAAACAGACTCAGGCCTCTTTGTTTAAATGCTGCTCTTAGTGCTGTTTTGATAGCAGTTTCTTTTTGAACTCAGACAAGGGATAAAACCCAAAGAAGCAACCTGATTTTCAACCTTGTGTTCCAGCTCACTGAATGGTGAGAAGTTTTCTCTGTAGAATGAGCAACCTTAGCCTTTGCCTTTCTCTTGTGGTGTCAACTGGGGAAAAGGCATCTTATAGTTGATGTTGTAAAATCAGGCCAGCATGAGCACTGGTCTTCATTTAGGCTGGTGTGGCTGGACTGTCTATGTTGGGTCATCACCTACACCTGATGAGGTGTAACTTTCTCTCAAAAAATGACTTTCAGTGACCACGGGCTTGACCATGTCACGGGTGCAGTCATCCAGGCATCAAAGTCTTGGCAGCTTTCAAGGTGGCCATTTGTTCATGGGTTGATGCAGGATGGCTTCTCAAAACACATTTACTGAGCTGAGCTCTGCATAGCATACAGTGAGGAAAGGACAAGGGTGTTACAGCTAACAAGTAGGAGGAAAAGCTGTAGGAAGTCACAAGAGAAACCTGAGGGGAAGGAGGAGCCAGGAGCAAAGCATGAAATAATAGAGGTGGACAAAGGCTTAGGTCTTCCTCTTCAGGATTACTTACTGAAGTCCCCGTGCACTGTTTTCTCTGCATTCTGTCTCGAAGTGCTGAACTTTATTTCCACCTTGTGCAGAAAGTCTGGCATTTCAGTTCAGGCTTATGGTAGTAGGTACCAGTCTCAGGTATATGTGTGACCCTGGTTCTCCTACAAAGCAAGAAAACAGCTTCCAGCTGAATGGTCCTTGGCAAAGTGACCTAGAAGACCTTAATAGAAGTAGTCCAAGTAACTCTGAGCGTGCTGCTATTCAAGACCCTATAAAACCCCACAGAAAATATTTAGTTACTACCAAACTCTGATATTGTTCAGCCCCTTGCCAGTGTTCCCCATCTTACAGCAAGAACAGAACTAACCCTCCTCTCAAAAGGGATGTGAGGGGAACATGAGTGACAGTATATGAGCTCAGAGCCTCTCATGATGGGAGCTGATAAGGCCACAGGTGCAGATACAGTCAGCTGAAGTGGAGAATCCATTAGGATTACTCTAGTGATGGCCTGCATGGGGAACAGAATGGAGCCCAATAGCAACCAGCGAGCAGTGAGCTGGAGACCATCCTGCAGGGCTCTGCAACCCCTTCCCTACCTTCTGCACAGTCCCTGCCTTCTGCTGATTGTACCCAGAGGCCACAATCTGCCTCCTGTTTGCCTCAAATACAGTTCAGGATTGCTAAGACTGCATTTTGCCCGTTGGTAACACCTCACCCTTCTTCTGTGTTCTGTGCCTCATAAAGAACGAAGACCATTAAACTGAAAACTCCAATTTCTTACCATATGCTTCTAAGTGGCACTGTTAAGTATAAAATACGTCTTTGGGGAGAAACTGAGATTTATGGGACAATATACATGAATGAGTAGAGTCAGGCAGCAGTTTGATGTGTGAGAAACACATCACAAATGGGTGGATTGCTTATCGGAGCCTGCTGTAGAGGTGTTTCCTGGTGGGAATGAAGGATAGCACGGCCATGATATCGCAAGGGATTCTAATTAACTGGTGACATTACTAGAGCAAGACCATTAAACACAACCTTCTGCATTTCGGTCTAATCACATCAGATAGAATAATACTTTAATAAGCCTTAAGCTGGAATTGATTTTTTTTTTTCATACACCAGGAATTGAAATCAAGGCAAAAATGGTTGGAAATTATTTAGCAGTTACCAAGAATTAAGGAAAATCCTTTATTGTTAATCAAAGTGGATTAATATTTTCTTTTTCAGTATTGAGGAGCTATAATGTATTTTCCCCAGTTTATTGACTAAGCACATCTGAGGATCAGTTACTTAGAATGGCTGTCATTGAAGATGACTGCTGTTTGCTATTGTAAGATTGTTTATCTCCCTGCATCCAAGCAGCTGTCTGATGGAGAAGTTGCCTTCCAGTGCTTTCAATTTGTATAACAGCATGGTGCATCAAGATGCCATTAATGCTGAACAAATGAAATCTACTAATAGAGAGGTCTGGATGGTCAATAACTCCTCAGTGTGTATGCATGGTAAACACTCCAAATCACAGAATCACAGAATCAACCAGGTTGGAAAAGACCTTCAAGATCATCAAGTCCACCACCTAAACAACTAACATTTGTAATGTCCAAGTCACTAACATTATAATGTCCAAGTCAGTTAATTCCTTCCATTTGAGCCACAATATGAACATTTTCATTAACCTATTTGAACATTGGGATATTAAGTAAACAGAAAAAGTTACATGTTCAATAGAAATAAATTTCCAATACTGTTAGTTAATAAACAACTGTGCTTTCCAAACTTGTTCTCATCAGGTTATATTAAGGAATTTAAAAGATTTCAATGATTGCTGTAACTCACAACTGGCCATAAACACTTTTGTATTTAGGGTTCTTCACTGAATATTTCTTATAAACAGTTTTTTTGTCAGTTGAAGAAGAATCATAGAATCAACTAGGTTGGAAAAGACCTTTAAGATCAAGTCCAACCATTACCCCAGCACTGCCAAGGCCACCACTAACCCTTGTCACTGAGGGCCTCGTCTACATATTTTTTGAACACTCCCAGGGATGGTGATTCCACCACAAGCTATATTTTCATTGATATTGTGATCTAGTAATGTAGCAATGCCCATACTATCCATGGTTTGCTATGCTTTGAGTCTCTGCAGATTGCTTTCTGTAGATCATATATCTGTGTGTGGCCTGCTACAATAGCAGAAGCTGCCTTGCAACCATCCATCGGTCCCAAACACAGCATCTCAGCAGTTCAGTATTGACCAGAACCTTGCAGCCTCCTCTCCAGTCTCTGGCAGGCATGGTAATCTGTCTGAGGGATGCAAGTGTCTCAAAGAATCTGTTCTGGTCATTCCTAGTGTAGGCAATGCTGTGACCATAATCCATTCATAATCCCTTGTCCTTCTTCAGTTCTAGCTAAGTGCTTTACTTGAGAAGCTTTGTGCTCTCATGTTCTGCTGTGTTGGCCCAAGCTCTTTTATTGTTTCCATGACGTGCCCCCACACCTCTCCAAATGGCAGTTTTTTCTTTGACCTTCCTTGCTCTCAATTCACACCAGTTCTGCCTCCTGATCTTGCCAGGGAATCTCATTAGGCCAAACTGACTTCTGTGGCCATCCTCTACAGAGCAATCCTCTTAGGCACTGCCACCAAGGTTGGTCTTCCCTGAGTTCTTTCCAGCCTGTTGATGCTCACCCTGGCATAGGGACTCCAGTCTTGAAGAGAGCCACAGCCTTTTTTACCCATGCTGTCCAGCTTCACAGGGAGAATTCCCAGAGTTATTTCACTCCTCTTTGGTCCCCTCAATTTTGTTCTAAAACCAGCTTTTTCCCACTTCACTTGTGACTGCTTTTGCCATAAGAGACACCCACTGTACAAGGGCACTGTGTCACTATCAAGGAGTTTAATATAGATCTGCAAAAAGGAGACTTGCTTCACCAGTGCCAGAAGCTCCCATTGTTTTTCTGAGGCTCCCCATACCAAACCACTTTGATGAGAAAATAGTGTACTGTGGAATCCCACATCTGCAACACATCATTCTGCCATGTGCCTTTATTGGCTTTTTCCATCACTTAGCTCTTCCTGTTGCCTCTGTTGGTAACAACCTATTAGGAAGTTTGCCAGATTTTTAGCTGTTGCTGGTGCAGGTTTCCTGGAAGAAGAGTCCAACAGTATTTTTTTACTCAGGAACACTTGCTTCAGCAGGCTGTGCACTTATATCATGGTGTTTCCTACATGACTCGTGCCAAAGCAGCTGCTGATGGTGAGACTGTAATTGTAACCACTTGGAAATGATAAAGCTCCATGCCTGCTATCACACTATTCTGATAATTAATCTCTATTAGTGATTAGTGTTGAAGGGATTGCAGACCTGTGAAATCAGCTTTCACAGTCAAGAAAGTGCTGAGCAGCCTGGTAGATGTTCTACATGACCCAAGAGTCAGATGTAGAATGGAGTGGTTGGCCTGCAAAGACCAGATCTCATCTTGAAGGTAGGTCTTCTTGAAGCATATATTTTTGCAGGAGTTTTCTTCTTTTTTACCTGGATGATTGGAAGAAGTTGGATGACCTTTTCTAGTTGCACTTCTTCTTCCCTGCCCATGGCAGGGGGGTTGGAACTCGATGATCTTGAGGTCCTTTCCAACCCTAACTATTCTATGATTCTATGATTCAATATGGACTGCTTGTGAAGTTTTGGGCATTGGCTTTGCTGGTAAAGAAAGTAAATATACAAATAATCATAAATTGTATAAATTATATAATTATATATAAGTATATAAAATAAAAATATAAATAATATTATAAATAAATAAATAAAGTTTGACAAAATGGAAAGTCACAGCTAGTGACAAGGTTGCAAGCTGGTTGGTGCAGTTGGTTTGTTTGGGAGAAGGCAGTTACAGTTCTCAGACATGAGCTTGGTTCTATGATGTTTTGGGCACCAAATAGGCTACATGATGCTCACCTTGGGAATGGACAGAGGAGAGGACCAGCTCTTCAGGGAACCTAAAAGTTATAAACACTGAGCTGTAGGTGGATTGAAAGTTAGGGGGAATCCTGAATGGTGACTTTCAGGAGGGTAAATTTGAGCGTAGATCTGTTGTTCTACTTTCAGTGCCTAAATCCTTGTAAAATCAGGAACTGGACAATAGTACAGCATCTGGCTTTCAGAGCACTGTGTCCACTGCCACACCATGCACTAATTGTTCATGTCTGTGTGTACGCAGAATTGGATTTATCTATATTTAGGCCTAACCATCCTTTTTGTTATTTTTTTTTTAATTGGAGTATTTGTGATGTAAACTTAATGTGAGCAAAGGTGATACTTGTGTTAGCCACATCTACTTGCACCATTGCTCAAAGGCTACTAAAATCATCTGCAGGCTGGTTTGTTATGCAGACTATGAAAACATGTATCTGAGATGTGGGGTATAGTGCTTCCTTTTCTCATCAGATTCTCCAAGCTCCCATCACGCAGCCTGTCAGATTTATTTCTATTTCTTACTTTTACCTCATGTCAAAATAAAAGCAGTATTTCAGGTGGCTTCTTATGAGAATCGTAGTCATGTGAAGAGTACCAGTAATAGGTGATTGCTCCTTATGTGTTGCTGGAAATTATATTAGCTTCTTTTGATTCTTTTCACATTTCAAACTTTACTGCAAACTAAACCAAATGTTTTGAAAAATACTACAGCAGTGGAAATAAAGAGTTATTGGAAGATACCTTGGAATAAACAGGTCTGCTGTAAAAACCACCGAGTCTAAACTGTGGGAGAATGACAATCTCACAAGTAGACAACTTCAACAAAATGGGCTGGTGTGAGCGAGTAAATACATATGTAATTATTTGTATGGACTGTGAATAGAAAGAATCAATGGAAATTGGGTGCAGAACTATGGCAATGGATAGGCCAAATTTAGGGCTTGAGCAGAGCAGAATCAAACTTCTGAAGGAAGTAGCTGTTTCCATCTCCTGGGGAGAAACTGCCTGGAAATACAGGCAAACATGTTCAGCACCATTTTCTAGTTGTTGGTGCTGCCTGTGCTGTTCAGCAGTGCTGTTTCATCTGGTTCCATCTGTGGTTGGTTATCTTCCCAAGAACCAGCCCCGGCAGCACTGAAGGGAGTTGAACTGTGGAGGTCTAGCACAAAACTGGATCCCTCCTATGATCTATAAGGTATTTGTTCAGTTCAGCCTGCAAAATGATGTCATCCCTTACTGATGTTAATTAGAATGCTAACTATCATCAATTTGCCAGGTAGATAGCAGCAGTGCAAATAACTGATTCACCTACTGTGTGAGATACTGGGTCCCTCCCCACTCCAGCTTTTGAGCACAAGCATTTGACAACAGGCATAAAACATGGAATTGATTATATTGATCATCCCAGCATCTTTTCTTTCTTTCATACTGCTTCTTATTCACCTGATTAACAAACTGTGATACATCAACAGAAATTGTGGTGTCACGTATGATATGTCCTGACAGCCCCCTAGGAAAAAGGATATCTGCTCAAAGTGATAAATGCTCCATCCCTGGCAATCTTCCAGGCCAGGCTGGATGGAGTCTTGGATGACATGGTCTAGTGTATGGTGTCCCTGCCCATGGCAGGGGCTGCAACTAGATGATCCTAAGGTCCTTTCTAGCCCTAACTATTCTATGATTCTATATTGTGGAGGTGTTGTGGTTTAACCCCAGCAGACAACTAATTACCACCCAGCCACATGCCACACACTCTGCAGATTGAGATAAGGACAGTTTAGTAATTGAAATAAAGTAAAATATAATAATAATATAACAACAGCAATACTAATACTATTAATAGGAAATAGAGAAAGAAGTAACCCCCCAAACAAACAAAAAACCTCTGCTGTTTCTGCTGTAAGGGTGTCCACCATCTCATTTCTTTCTTCTCTTTACCTCTCGTGCCCTGCCCATTCCTCAGACATCATCTTCCTGTGGAAGATGTCTGCTACAGCTTAAGGCGTGCAGTTCTGTGCTGGGATTGGTCCTACCTCCTAGCTTTTTGGAATGAACAACAAGCAGGAGAAGGTATTGCATTCACAGAATCACAGAAGAGTAAGGGCTGGAAAGGACCTCAAGATCATCGAGTTCCAACCCCCCGCCGTGGGCAGGGACACTTCCCACTAAACCATGCCATCCAAGGCTATGTCCAACCCCACCTTGAACGCCGCCAGGGATGAAGCATTCACAACCTCCCTGGGCAACCCATTCCAGGGCCTCACCACCCTCACAGTAAAGAATTTCTTCCTCAGATCCAATCTAAACCTCCCCTGTTTAAGTTTAAACGCATTACCCCTTGTCCTCTCAACACAGTCCCTAATGAAGAGTCCCTCCCCAGCATCCCTATAGGCCCCCTTCAGGTATTGGAAGGCTGCTATGAGGTCTCCACGCAGCCTCCTCTTCTGCAGGCTGAACAGCCCCAACTTTCTCAGCCTATCTTCATACGGGAGGTGCTCCAGTCCCCTGATCATCCTCGTGGCCCTCCTCTGGACTTGTTCTAACAGTTCCATGTCCTTTTTATGTTGAGGACACCAGAACTGCACGCAATACTCCAAGTGAGGTCTCACGAGAGCAGAGTAGAGGGGCAGGAGCACCTCCCTCGACCTGCTGGTCACACTCCTTTTGATGCAGCCCAGGATACGGTTGGCCTTCTGGGCTGCAAGCGCACACTGCCGGCTCATGTTCATTTTTTCATCAACCCACACCCCCAAGTCCTTCTCCGCAGGGCTGCTCTGAATCTCCTCCCCGCCCAACCTGTAGCTGTGCCTGGCATTGCTCCGACCCAGGTGGAGGACTTTGCATTTAGCATGGTTGAACTTCATCAGGTTGGCATCAGCCCACCTCACAAGCTTGTCGAGGTCCCTCTGGATGGCATTCCTTCCCTCCAACTTATCAACCGAACCACACAGCTTGGTGTCATCGGCAAACTTGCTGAGGGCCTGTATGTACAACTCGAGGTGCTCACTGCTCATCAAGAACGTATCTGGTACTGCTCAAGCATGGGAGCGGCCTGGCACTGTGTTCACAAAATGAGCCCTATTAAGAGGATGCTCTGCGTCCTGGGGCTGGGCGGCATGGGAGTAGTTTTGTGCTGTACCATGTGGACCTCATGACTCAGGACAGTGCTCCCTTGGGATTTTCTGGACCATCCACTCTGTGAGTAGTCATGGCAAGTTCTTGACTCTATGTTGGCAACACCAGGCACAGAGTACATCTCTCTCTAGCTCTCCTGGTCTGATCTGGCCAACAGCATTCTTGTTCTGCTGCAGGAGAGGCCAGTCTTTTAGATTAGCGTTAAGAAGTCTTTTAAAAACAAAGCAGAAAATATCTATAAGCCTGTGAAAAAGTGATAGCCTAAAGGCCCAATTCCAGAGCCATCCATCTAGGCTTGAGTTATACCAGATGTCAAGGATAATGGGAAGTAATGGATTCCCACTGGAGTACTGTACATACATAATTGTTTCATCTTGACCAAAATTCAGAAGACTGTAATTGGGTTGAGCTGGGTCTAACACCTCCTGGTCAGTTACGGCCTGCTGAGTGCACGGTCATCAAAGCTCAAAGAGAAGGTACTAAACCAAAGACTGAAGACAGATGTAAAAATAGGAATAGCAAAACATTGGTGAGCTCACAGTGCTTACCCCTGATCTCTTGTTCATAGTGTCTATTTTATGGCAGGTACCCTTAAGCACTGAAAAGAAACAAAAAGGCAATGATAGGAATTGTTTCTGTTGGTCATCAAAGGAGCTCAAGGAAAACATGGGGCATCTGAGCTAATTAATCTGAATTGGACCAGGTATCCCAGGCCCTGTTGTGAAAGTTCCAGTAGAATAAAGCATTGTAGATTAATCCAAATAACAGCTGATCCAGCAGCATTGCATTGGATACTTCTGAGCTGAACAAACCTTTGCAGAAAACCAGTGTTTCCAGGCATCCTGACAGTCCAGTTCAGGCACTTCTCCTCTCAGTGGCGATCCCAGATGCCATAAGTCTGGGTGAACCCTCAAGGAGACTAATCCAACACTGGCAGACACTAAGGGTATGTGTCCCTTGAGCCATCCAGTAGTGACTCCCTCAGGACTGTAACTCAGAGTCCTTGTCTGCAGGATAATCAATACAGGGGCTGCAAGATCATCTGTGCAAGTAGGTAGAAGAAAGTCCAAGAGTCTGAATGTAACTGGAGATGCTGAGCAGGGAATCCAAGGAAGGAACAGACATTTCTGCCTGCTTCACTGCAGCTTGTACCAACTACACTGGGCAGCTCCCAGGAACAGATACTGTTTTGTTAACACTGCATATTCTTGTTGCCAAAGTGAAATTTTCTCTGAATTTCTGGTTTGCAAGATGTTAACTTCAGTCAGAAACCAAACTTTAAACACCCAACTCCTGTGAAGTGCCAATCACAGGTTTGTGGCTCCTCTCCTTGAGTCTCTGCAGACCAGACCTCTGCCCATTTTGTTGTGATCAAGAATTTCTGGACATCAGGTTTGTGTTTTGCTTTCAGTCTATTCCACACATCTGCCAGTCTCTGCCAAACTCAAATGCTATCATTTCACTCAAATGAGGGCTGAGCCTTCTATCTCGCATCCAAAGGAAACCACACTGCCTTTGCATTTTTCTGGGTAGGAATGAACTGAAAAGCCTTTCTGAACTTCCTTACGCATACATCCTATGACAGACACGAGATGTCACAGTATCTGGGGACGCATGCCCAGGGAAGGAGGGACATCATCCATGTGGGACTGATGCCCACCTCCAGGGGGAAGAGGGCTCGGTGCCACCCTGCCCTGCAGCCTGCATCCCAGCATCTCCTTCCAGGGAGTGAGTTGTCATCAAGCCCTTTTTCTCCACAGGGAAGCTGTTTCTTCGCAGCTATCAAGGTCCCTGCTTGCTGCCTCTTCTTACTCAGAGAGTATCTTGTGCACAGCAGGGAACAACTTCAAAGGAATCCTTTTTGTTAGCCTCCTGTTAGTTTTCCAGACAGCCCTTCTGCTGTCTTCCACGGAGCAGAATGAATGGTCCAGCATTCACGTGTCTGCTTCAGGGGCACTTTTTGACCTGAGCTGACTTATATCCTCAAGCTCAAAGAAAACAGGCTGAAGTTTATGCCTGATATAAAAGCAGATGCTTCCAGGCTGCTCCCAGCCACATGATGATTGAAATGTGGAGTAACCCTCTGGGAGCACCAAAGCATCCAGGGCTTGCAGAATCTGCACTAGAGATCCTCGGTTACTGCCTCTGTTCTGGGCTAGTTTCATGGAGAAGGACATTGTGACTTAGACAATGAATTCAGTCCTTCACCTTCATTTTGTGTTAGGGCAGTAACAGCAGTAAGAGAAAGACCAAACCTGCAGGAAGAAGCACCTCAAGGATGCTACTCTGGGACACCTGGCAAAGATGGAATCCTTCATCTGTGTCCCTTAGAGAAATGGCAGAGGGAGGCAGCAGGATTTTTCCCCCACTAAACACTGTGACTCCAGCCTGCATTGATCAAGCTTCAACAGCCACACCAGTGTGACCACCACACGGCCGAGCCATGTCATATGAAACGTCATCCGGATCTCCCCAGAGCTGGCTTTGTTTCAGGCAGGTGGAGGAAAATCTACCCAGCACTGACACTGCGCATTCTACACTTCGACATCTCAATCGGCACAAGTGTGGCTCACCCGCTGGCCTTGCCTTTGGGACCAATACATCTGAGGATCAGAGACTTGCTATTTGAGGCTAGCTAGGCTGTGCTGAGCAGGTGAGCAGGAGGTGGCTGCCCCATCCCTCGCAGTGTTCAAGGCCAGGTTGGACACAGGGGCTTGGAGCAAGCTGCTCCAGTGGAAGGTGTCCCTGCCTGTGGCAGGGGTTGGAACTGAATGAGCTGTAAGGTCCCTTCCAACTCAAAGCAGTCTGGGGTTCTATGATCATCACTGTTTTGCTCTTAGTCCTGTAACAAAGTCCTGTTAGTCTTTATGACACTTAGTGGAAAATGCTACCACACGGTGGTTTTGAAGCAGGGGCGGTGTTTAGACACCATTGCCTTCTGAACCCCCCATAAGAGAACATGTGTTGCAGTGTTGAAACAAAGGTAAGGCACTTTAAAGCATAGGCCCTGGTAAACAAGGTTATCTTACAATGCGGGAGCTCATGCTCTGCTTCTGGAACAGAGAAAATGGGGAAAAAAAAGGTAATCCTAGCTCAGAAACGCTCTGCCTGGCACCTCGGGGGCTCTGCCAAGCACTTCTCACCTGAGAAAGTGCTAGAGTAAGGGTCTGAGGAAAGCCTGAGTGTCCTCAATGGATATTTACAGAGAAGACATAGCCCCTCTTCTTATCATAGAATCATAGAATAGTAAGGGTTGGAAAGGATCTCAAGATCATCCAGTTCCAACCCCCCTGCCATGGCCAGGGACACCTCCCACTAAACCATGCCATCCAAGGCTATGTCCAACCCCACCTTGAACGCCGCCAGGGATGAAGCATTCACAACCTCCCTGGGCAACCCATTCCAGGGCCTCACCACCCTCACAGTAAAGAATTTCTTCTTCATATCCAATCTAAACTTCCCCTGTTTAAGTTTAAACCCATTACCCCTTGTCCTCTCACCACAGTCCCTAATGAAGAGTCCCTCCCCAGCATCCCTACAGGCCCCCTTCAGGTATTGGAAGGCTGCTATGAGGTCTCCACGCAGCCTTCTCTTCTCCAGGCTGAACAGCCCCAATTTTCTCAGCCTATCTTCATACGAGAGGTGCTCCAGTCCCCTGATCATCTTCGTGGCCCTCCTCTGCACTTGTTCTAACAGTTCCATGTCCTTTTTATGTTGAGGACACCAGAACTGCACGCAATACTCCAAGTGAGGTCTCACGAGAGCAGAGTAAAGGGGCAGGAGCACCTCCCTCGACCTGCTGGTCACACTCCTTTTGATGCAGCCCAGGATACGGTTGGCTTTCTGGGCTGCAAGCGCACACTGCCGGCTCATGTTCATTTTTTCATCAACCCACACCCCCAAGTCCTTCTCCACAGGGCTGCTCTGAATCTCCTCCCCGCCCAACCTGTAGCTGTGCCTGGCATTGCTCCGACCCAGGTGGAGGACTTTGCATTTAGCATGGTTAAACTTCATCAGGTTGGCATCAGCCCACCTCACAAGCGTGTCAAGGTCCCTCTGGATAGCATTCCTTCCCTCCAATGTATCAACCGAACCACACAGCTTGGTGTCATCGGCAAACTTGCTGAGGGCGCACTCAATCCCACTGTCCATGTCACCCACAAAGATGTTGAACAAGACCGGTCCCAACACCCATCCCTGGGGGACACCACTCGTTACTGGTCTCCAGCTGGACACTGAGCCACTGAGCACTACTCTTTGCGTGCGGCCATCCAGCCAGTTCTTTATCCACCGAGTGGTCCACCTATCAAATTGATGTCTCTCCAACTTAGAGAGAAGGATGTCATGTGAGACAGTGTCAAAGGCTTTACACAAGTCCAGGTAGATGACATCAACTGCTCTGCCCCTGTCCATCAGTTCCGTAGCCCCTTCATAGAAGGTCACCAGATTGGTCAGGCAGGATTTCCCCTTAGTGAAGCCATGCTGGCTGTCACCAAGCACCTTGTTGGTTTTCATGTGCCTTAGCATGCCTTCCAGGAGAATCCGCTTCAAGATTTTGCCAGGCACAGAGGTGAGACTGACTGGTCTGTAATTCCCTGGCTCATCCATTTTCCCCTTCTTAAAAATGGGGGTTATATTTCCCTTTTTCCAGTCATTGGGAGCTTCACCTGACTGCCATGATTTTTCAAATATGATGGACAGTGGCTTAGCAACTTCATTTGCCAGCTCCTTCAGGACCCGTGGATGGATTTCATCCGGTCCCATGGACTTGTATACATTCGGGGTCCTAAGGTGGTCCCGAACAAGATCCTCCCCCACAGTGGGCCCAGGGTCCCCACCCTCACCGTCCCCGCGTCTGCCTTCCAAGACTTGGGTGGTGTGGTCAGAGCATTTGCCGGTAAAGACTGAGGCAAAGAAGTCATTAAGAACCTCAGCCTTCTCCAAATCCAGGGTAGCCAGTTCTCCCAATAGCTTCTGGAGAGGGCCCACGGTGTCCCTAACCTGTCTTTTATTGGCAATGTACCTATAAAATCCCTTCCTGTTATCCTTAACATCCCTAGCCAAGTTTAATTCTAAGTGGGCCTTAGCTTTCCTAACCTGGTCCCTAGCTTCCCGGACAACATCCCTGTATTCTTCCCAGGCCGCCTGACCTTGCTTCCACCTTTTATAAGCCTCTTTTTTCCTTCGAATTTTGCTCAGCAGCTCCTTATCCATCCAAGGAGGTCTCCTGGCCCTCCTGCTGAACTTCCTTGTAGTTGGGATGCATCGCTCCTGAGCTTGCAGCAGGTGAGCCTTGAATATCAACCAACAGTCTTGGGCCCCCCTGCCCTCTAGGGCTGTATCCCATGGAACCTTACTGAGCAGGTTCCTGAAGAGGCCAAAGTCTGCTCTCTTGAAGTCCAGGGCAGTGAGCTTGCTGCACGCTCTTCTCACTGTCCTGAGGATCTCAAACTCAACCATCTCATGATCGCTGCAATCAAGGCTGCCCTGGAGCGTCACATTCCCAACCAGCCCTTCCCTGTTGGTGAGGACGAGGTCAAGCATGGCACCTCTCCTTGTCGGCTCCTCTATTACTTGCAGAAGGAAGTTGTCTTCCACACAATCGAGGAACCTTCTGGATTGCTTGTGCCGGGCCGTACCATCCCTCCAACAGATATCAGGGTGGTTGAAGTCTCCCATGAGAACAAGGGCCTGCGAGTGTGAGGCTGCTCCTATCTGCCTATGGAGCGCTTCGTCCAGCAAGTCCCCTTGGTCAGGCGGTCTGTAACAGATCCCCACAATAATGTCACCCATCGCTGTTCTCCCTTTAATCCTGACCCACAAACTCTCTGTCGACTGCTCACCTGTCCCCAGACAGAGTTCCATACTCTCTAGCCTATCCCTAACATAAATAGCAACTCCCCCTCCCCGTCTGCCGGGCCTGTCTTTCCTAAAGAGCCGGTAACCTTCCATTCCAACACACCAGTCATAGGTGCCATCCCACCATGTTTCTGTGATGCCTATGATATCATACCCCCGCAGATGTGCACACATCTCTAATTCCTCTTGTTTGTTCCCCATACTACGGGCATTTGTGTAGAGGCATTTGAGCCGAGATCCAATTGAAGCTGGCTCATTGGCTGGAGCAGCTGGAATATCTCTACATTGCTCCGAACGTTTACTGTAGGTGCTGTCAACCGACTGGGTATGTTGGGATGGAATGATGCCCCCCTTCCCCAACACATCTAGTTTAAAGCATCCTTGACCAGTCTGGCAAGCCTCCTACCAAATCCACTCTTCCCCTTCTTTGTCAGACCAGCTCCACCAGCCCCCAGTAGACCTGGCCTACTATATTGAGTCCGATGTTCAAGGTACCCAAACCCCTGACTATAGCACCACACTTCTAACCATTTATTAACCTGCCCAATCCTCCTAGCCTTTTCAAGGTCCTGCCCTGTATCCTGGAGAATTGACGAAAAGACAATCTGGCTTGGCCTGCTGCATCACTACAGCACAGATATGATGATTCAGCTCTACTCAGTGACATGGACTGTCCCTTCACTGCTTCCTTGTCAGCAGATGCCTCCCAGAAGCCAACCAGCAGCTGGAGATAAGAATCCTCCAGATGTTCCTTGCAGCTTGGCAAGAAACGTGCCAATATGCTGAAATGCCCTAATTCATTCTGGAGTCCAACAGCTCAGGAATTCACCTGTATAGGGGGGTTAATTGCTTTCAGGCATAGTCCCTCCAGCTGCACTTGTGCAACACGGCAAGTGAAATCTTACATGAGTTTATCTGTATTATGAAGAAGATTAAGTTCCTGGTTACAAAATTGGAAGTACAGTTGTAAAAGAGGAAAGTAATGAGAAAGAAAATTGCAATCTTGGAGCCCTCCCTCCCAAGCTGCTTTCCCTGCTCTCCTCGGGTTTCGGCAAATCAAATCAGAGTTGCAGGAGGTGAGGTCTCTGAAAGCTGGTCTCTTCCCTGCCCACTTGTACTCATAGCTTCCTTGCTGCTGTTGAATGTAAATGAAGTTTCAAAGCACCTTGGAAGAGCTGCCTCTCTCCTCCCTGTCTCTGCTGTCTTTGAGGGAATCTGGCTGGGCTTCAGCTTGCTGTGAGTTCTTGGTGTCTGAGACTTCAGATGAAGCATCCTTAAGCTTCTCTAAGGTGATTGTCCTTTGATGTTCAAGAGGGTTTTGAGGAACATTGAATACTTATATCTGTTCACCTTTCTTTTTCCCATAAGGAAGGCAATCGACTTGTAGGCATATCTGCTTACCTTGTGAAACACTCTGATTCAGAACCGTGTGCCAGCTTTACATCCCAAATATGCCAAAAGACTTTGTTTTTTCCCTGAGATGACACATGGCACATTTATCACAACAAATGTCCTTGGATTCAAGGAGGACTTGAGCTGCCTGGACTGTACCTGTGCTGTCAGCTGCTGGGGCACAACCGCTAAGGTCTTTGGGCTGTAAGAGCCCACCTTGTTTAGGTGATGTGTAACTGCAGGATGCCTCTGAGGTTCCTTAGCACTTCTATTTCGTATGTTTGTTGGGAAATTAATTGCTAAAGTACATGTAAACTGCCAGAGGGAAGAGTGAGATGAGCTCTTAGGCAGAAGCTCTTCCCTGTGAGGGTGCTGAGGCGCTGGCACAGGGTGCCCAGAGGAGCTGTGGCTGCCCCATCCCTGGCAGTGTTCAAGGCCAGGTTGGACACAGGGGCTTGGAGCAAGCTGCTCTAGTGGAAGGCGCCCCTGCCTGTGGCACGTGGGTGGAACTGGATGAGCTTTAACGTCCCTTCTAACCCAAACCAGTCTGGGGTTCTATGATTTTGTAGGACCGTGATGCATGCAGCTTCCTGAATGCTCTTCCCAGGGCACTGAAAGCAGCATGCTTTGCTGGGTCTCTGCCCCAAACCTCGCTGACACCTCTCATTGGCATTTCCAAGGAGACCTTCAGATATGTGATATATGAGTCAAAAGTTGTTCTATATGTAGAGGATTTCCCAAGCTCTGCAGAACAATTGCATAATGATGAAAGAGCTTTTAAACCCTTCAAAGGTGTTTCTTTTTCCTTTCTGTGGCCATAAAATGAAATTTTTATTCACATCCATACTCCCATGGGTACAATTTCTGTAATAAAAGATGCCACAAATGAAACTCATACACAAGCATTGGATTAGAGCATTTTGTCATTAAACTGCTTAGAATTGATTCCAGTCGTTTGCTTGAACTTGGATAAATTAGTTCATCATTAGTTTCCACAGTGAGATTTCCATTTTCCTTTCTGCGTGTTTAATACCAAAGTGCTTCAAAGCAGCTTTCCTAGTGAGATACTGGATCAGGAAGGAGACATGCTGTTCCCCAAACACTGTTGCCTCTCATTTCTTAACCAGAGTAAGTCAGAAAGAATAGTTCCAGAGAAAAATATTGTTGTGTTTGCTATTAGGCATGCATATCTCATTTTAATATCAATGTCCAAGAGTATTAATAAGTCAAAAATGGTTTTTATTCTAACAGGAATTACAATTTTTTGTGGTGATATTTATGAATTAAAATAATTCTGAGCACTCCCTTGCATTAAGATGTTTCCCCTGCTCAGCAGCAGACATGAGACAAGGCTTGCTGACTAACAGCCCTTCCAGCACTGCAGCACGTATCCTGTTGAGCTCTCAGGGAAGGAAGATTGGTCTAACCTCCTGCTTTCTTGAAGTTTCCACTGTAACCTTGTCAGGATATTAGGATATCAATTTGATTATCCTTCCTCTCCATCATTATATCACACATGTGTCTATAGCAGCTGGCAGCAAAGGCCATCAGAGTGTCAGAAGTGAGCCCTGGTCATTGCTTGGTTGACCTTTTCAGGTGCTGAAGGCTCTTAGTCAAATCTTCTCATTGCTGTGTGCTCTTCTGCAGTGCTGATGCTGAGTCTGTCATCAGTAATCTGTTCCTGCCCCCTGTATAAGCTCTCCTCTTCTGTTTCACCTCTTGGTTCTTTATTCAACACAACAGATCGCACAAGGAGGCAGAGGTTCATCAAGACCAATTTCAAGCTTTCACTTGAAGTGTCTCACTTTAGGAGCGTGCTCTATGTAAGGTACATAGGCTCCCTCTTTAGTCAGTGAAGAGAAATTGGCACTTTCAGGAGAACAATGAATTCTTGCTGCAAATGGCTGTCAATCTTGGCCCAAGCAAAAACTGGGAGTACAAAGGGTTGCTTATGGTTTGGTCTGTCGGGGTTACCACTGCTGGACACCTCAGCCAGAAATCTCTTGTATGTCTAAGCACAACCCACTGCTTCTGCCGACTTAGGGCTGAGTTGTCTCTCTTGCACACAGGTTTTAGGTAACCCTCAGCATCTCTCCCTGTGCCTCTCCCTCTGCTTGTACATGGAGGTAGCAATAAACTGCGGAGGAATAAGGTTTGATGTGAACACATCAGAGGCTCTGCATACTCATTCCTTCTGCAAGAACACAATGGGGGTTTGATGTCATGGCTGTCTATGCTCATTCCACTGGTTAGAACCCAGGGTGGGCACCGTGTCATAGTTGAGCATCCCAGGGCAGTAGTGTGAAGGAAGTCAGTAGAGGTCTGTGGGAAAGAGGCCGTTGCTCAGCACCCTCCCCCTTTTACCAAACCATAGCAACAGGTAGAAGCAGCTGGGGAGAAAAGGAAGCTATTGAATCTGTCATTCACAGGGTTCAGGGAGGAGTAGCCGAGTTGTTTTCCAAATCATTAAAGTATCCATTTCTCAAGGTAATTTTACAAACTGCAGTGTGGAGATATCCTGATGCTTACTTGGGGAGTTCAGACTGCCCAAAAGCCTGACGGGATTCTTTGACTCAAATACAAAATATGCTCTTTGTGGTTGTGATGTAAAGGGGGTCTGTACCTGCCTGGTACCAAGTGGTTTGGAAGCAGCTTGGTAGCTGCAGCAGCCAGTCTATGTAGCTGATACGGGACAGTCAGTGCTGGTCTGATGCTTGGAAGCAGCACACAATCTGGGATGAAGGTAACCTTCACACTCAGCCTGTTAAAGGTAGTTGGTCTTAAGGGGACTCATCACCCTATTGAGAGGAACTGGTATTTTTATGTCAACCGGTGCTTTCAGATGTATCCTGACTTTGAAATGACTTCTTTCCTGGATTTACTGACTTACTAGTGCAATTGCTTTCTCTCCATTTGTGTCACAGTGAGTCATGCATTCTTTTCGTCATCAGCTTCTGTGTAACTTCAGTAAAGAAGACTGCCCCTGCTTTGGTCCTGTGAGAGCAATCATTCCATCACCTAGGTGAGAAATCCTGTAGGCAGCCCAGGTTTGGATATTGCTGATCTGACAGCACGACAGCCCAGGAAAGGTCCTCTGCTAGCACTGCAGAGTGGACCCTTGGAAACTGAGCAGGCAGCTTGGGCTGAGACAGAGGGAAAAGGATGAGAAAGAGTATAAATGAACCATAAACACCATATCTGGTTAGAAAGGAGTACCAGGCCAGATCTGTGCTTTGATCCATGCAGCAGCCTAAGCCATTGAAACCTCCCCTGACAGCTCCCCTGTGGAGTTGTTGGCTTTGGCACGACTTAGGTCTGCTGTATCCCTTACCTATGATGTGCCATGGGTCAGCAGAAGTAGAAACCAGGCAACAGTCAAGATTAGCATTGTGTAAAAAGTGGTCCTCTGTTACATAGCTTTAATCTCCAGTGAGGAAGGAATACTTAAATATAGTGGGGAATTTAGGCCTTTTTGTCTATCAAAACCTCAACTCACAGGTGTGGTTTATGTTTAAATACAAAACAGGCTGTGAGGCATCTAGATGCTGCATTAATGGATACCAACAACTTCATGAGCTAGGAAGATACGGCAAAGGCAAATGTTATGTTGATTGCAGACATAAATAATAGAAGTCCCTTGAAGATTTGGAATGAATGTGAACAGAAAATGTTACCTGGTGGTATAATTTTCAATGAGTAGCCAAAGCTGTGTTCTGTAGCCTGGCTTCCACTTATGCTTTTAGCATATATTTATTACTGTTAATTAGCACAAGTTGTTCAAATGTATCTGCTAGAAGGCAACATCAGCATCTCTTATACTGATGCATTTCCCAAGGAGGACTCAATGCAATACCTGGAAACGATCCTGCTGGTTCTGTAATGAGATCTTTACTATTCCAATAATTATCGTGTGTGTGAGTCATATTTTACACTTAGAAAGAAAGCTTATTCTTAAAGGATCCCCACAGCCCTTCCAATCCTCTTCATTTCTGGAGTGCTTCCTCAAAAGACCAATGACTCAGCCCATGTGGGCAGCATACCACATGCAATGCTCAGAGATAATGGACATCAGGACACTTGGCAGCTTGACCAGTGCCCCTCAGAAGATCTCACTAGGAAGAGAACCCTTTATTGCCATTCTGGAGTTCTTTCAGGAATGTGGGGATCACTATGAAGCACCGTAAGATTGGATTTATGTATGTATGTCACAAAGAATTCTCCATCCTTGGAGGCAGCCAAGATCTGGCCAGGCAAAGCCACAAACCTCCACCAGGGCTGTTTCTCACTGCTATGACGTTGGTAATAACAAGATAACTCAGTCCAAGTTTAAAACACATTTTAAGACCTTCCCTCCACTGCACAGGGCCTGCCACAAGGAAGCCTTTACTAACAGGATCAGTAATACCAGAACGAGCACTGAGAGCCACACTGGGAATGACACTGCCTGCTTTCCTAGGTAGCTCCAGTGCTGTGCCTTGGGCAAAGCACACTTCTCCCTGTGCATATGCTCCAGCATTTTGTCAAGTCCTGGTTTAGATTTCCACCAGCCTTCAGAAATACAGTATTCAGCATCATTAAAGCTTTTCCTAGAAAACTTTTCCTGCTGTGCAATTCCCATTTTGTACTGAGTCTCACCTTTTAACATTCGTCTGTCCCTCATCAGAGCACATGAAACAGTTTTGCTCCTTGCCTGGCTATTTAATGACTGTTTGGCCAAACCATGCATAATTTAGTTCCTTTAATCTTTTCTATTTAGCTTGCCCTTCAATCATTTTGTGGCTGTTCTAACATCCTCTGTTTTCTCTATGACCTTGTGGTGCAGACGTACACAGACCTCCTGCTGTGCTCCCCTGGATATGCAGGATTCTGCTGTCTCTGTTTGCCTACATGTCTATAGGGTGATTCTTTCATTAGGCCCATATGTGGAGCTGTGTCTAATTTATTGTGCCCTTCTACTCCAAGATTTGTTTAAACCACAACACTTGCCTATAATCACTGCACATCTTTCCCTTCATAACAAGTCTGTGCAATCTGTGCCATTCTTATTGCAGTTCTTGAAATACTTTCCCAAACTTACTCAACTTTGCTTCCTACTCTCTCTCAAGCTGCCCTCGACTCCTTGTATGCCCTTTTCCTACGTTCTCAGTCCTGAGAAATAACCACTCATTCAGTTAGAGACATATGTTTTATGAAAGTCTTCGGCTTTTTTAATGAACCTTTTGGACAATTCTGAGGTCAGTACAGACCTACCCTTTCTGGACATTCTTATATCTGCTGCTCAATGGGAAGTAGAGCATCTTACAGAAAAAGTTCAAAGAGTTTTGATGCAATCCATCTTGGCCACATTCCACTGGCTATAAAGTGGAAGAAAGAGTGTGAAAAGTAGGAACATCCTGCTGAACCTTCCAGAGAGTTTCAGATCCTTTTAAAGGTCTTGTGGAGCAGGGCCTTCTACACTGAGAAAAGCTCCTTTGAAGGGTCCCTGCGCTGTGGGAAGATATCTGAGAAGTAAGTGTCATATGAGGCTTAGAGCTGGGAGAAGACCTCTGAAAATAAGAACATAAAGACTTCCTTCACACATTCGTATCGGAGGTTCTGCAAAGGTATTGCCCCTGCAGCCAGACTGTCCACTTTGAGAAGACAGGAAGGGATGAGTACTGCTTGGAAAGTGCCAGGCACCTAATGTCCATGCCATGGAGAGAGGCAATAGAATAGGACTGTATCTTACACTGGTTCGCATAGTCAGGGATGTAAGGACACAAGTTCTTCTCGATAAAGATCGGGAAAGGCATGTTGCTATGAGAGCCAAGAGGAGCAAATGCTCTGAGACAGGGTTTATCACTGGGTCCCCAGCCAGAGATGAGGGCTTCTCATGCTTCAACCTTCTCATGTTTCACTGCAATATTCTGCTCTTCCTCCCATGGACTGAACCCTGAACCACTGGACCCTGAATCCCACTCACTGGGGTGGCTCCTGTCCCTGCCTGTCTTTCTTAGGGGAAGCATTCATGCACTTCGCCAAGGAACATCAGCCCCTGTGGCAGCTCTGACGCCTGGTAAGCATGTCAGCCAGCCCATTCAGCAAGGCCCCAGCTCTACTCTATGCTGAAAGAAGTGAAACAGCTCCACAGTAAATACAAACATCTAATGGAACGTAATTACCATCTGCTGCTTTCCAAGGCAACACATCCGAATTACCAATTGGGAAATAATTACAGCCCACAAGTCTCCATCACAAGGGCCTCAGCTTCCCTGTTGAAGCTGCAGAACTTCACAGTTCCTTACAAACTGCAGCCCTGATACATCTCTCACCTTTCTTTGGTTGCTGTAATGCACCAAACACCAGAAAAGTGTTTCTGGAAGGAGTAAATAGTGAGATCCATTCTCTGAAGGATTCTCATGTATCAGCCAGAGGCATTTCATAAGCATTTGATGTTACTCACCCCTTAAGCAAGGATTTGAAGCTGTGAGGGAAGGCAGAGTGGTGCCAGCCCAACTTCTGTTCACCTATTTTAAACATAAAGAAAGGAAACCAGTCACTTGCAGCAGGATCCTTCAGGGCATGAGTTCCTCAGCACTAATCACAGCACCGAATCCTCTGCACAAATGACATCTGCCCACATGAGCTCCCAAGCTAAAAACCCTGGGTGTAAATTAGGCAAATACACATGTGGAAAACTGAACTCCTTTGCTTTGCTTTGCTTTGCCTCACTCTTCTTTCAGCCTGGCAAGACACAGTGTGCATGGTTCTGCCTCCCTGCACAGTGCTGTTATGTGCACTGGCGCATTTAGCTAATGCTCCAGCTATGGAGAATTGCAGTCACCTGAGGCACCTCTTGTGGGGCTTTCAGCTCATCCCACAGCAGCACAACAGAACTGATTTCATCGTGTCAGAGCCTCCCTAGTAGCTGGCTGGATATCAAACGGGAGGTGGAGAGAGCAGCTTCTTATCTGTGCACTGATAATAGAATGATTAGTGAAACCTGACTTGGATTTTCCCTCTATTGCAGGCTGAAGACATCATTTGTCCACAGTTAAAGATGCAAATATCTGGCAGCCACTCGTACAGTGAGACTTTTAACTCTTCTGAGTGCATTGTGCTTTCCTTATACGTGTACCTAAGTTAATAAACCGAGATCAGCAGGGAGGATGGAAAGCCCTTCACAGAGAATGGCTGCAGAAGGGAGAAATTTTCCACTACAAATTCCATTTTTACTTGATGTGCAACTTACACTCTACCTGGTCCAGTCTTTCAAAGGTTATTTTTGGAAGTGCTGTTTGGAGAGAATTGCCCTCCATAGATCTATGAGCAATGGAAGAGTATCTTTGGTGGCTGAAGACCCAAGTCATTTGCCATATGGTGTAGAAGTGGACTTCAGTTTAATTGCCAGAGTCAATTCCAGCCAGTTTCCCAGAACAAGTCTAATCCAATAAGATGGAGTCCTCAGAAGCCAGAATTGCCATGATGTGTGACAATGCCTTTTGCTAGAAGCTGTCTTTTCAGCTTTTTTTCTGTAGCTTACAGTGTGTGGTAAAGCTAAGATAACTTTTTGTTGTCACATTCTTGTTACATGATGCCTCCAATTCACAGGCATTTTTCTTTATAGGATGCAGTGAAAAAGGCTGTATCATGACCCAAAAAAACAGGTATTTGTGCTGAAATTGTCCCTAATGGGAAAAGGCCCCTGTTTAATCAGTCAACAAGTTTGCAGGGTATGTTATTGATGGGGGTGAAGTGTTATAGGAGAACTGAACATTGAGGCATGGACCAGCTGAAATGATGGGTTGAGGATGGCACTGGAAAAAACTTTCGGGAAGACAACACTCAGAGAACTTCAGGAAATCTCTCTTCCAAAGACTGAAGCAAAAAAGGCAAGGCAGTGGTACTGGGTTAGAGCAATATTAGTGTCCAGAAGAATGCTAGGCGCTAGAAAAGAAGACTGGACATATATTACTCTTGAGGGGATAGCTCTCCAAGGTCAGAGGGCAGAATGTATAGAAAATGAAATAAGAAAGCAGAAAGGAGAGTGTTCTCAGGGGGAAGAGAAAGGAAGAAGACTGGAAAGACACGAAGAATAGTAGAAATGAGCTGGTAGAGTTAACAAACATGGAGGACCAGTAACTGACACAACAATCTGTCATGGCCATCCTTGATCTGGGACAGAATGGTAAAAGAGGTTCTATTGGAGAAGTGTTTATGATGAGCTGAAGACTTATGAAATCATGAAATGAGTAAACATTAATGCAGTGTTAGTGGAGGAATTTTATCATCATGGGGGCATCTTAATTTCTTAGATAATAATTTACAGAACAAGAACAGCTCACAGTGGTAAATCTCTGGGGTCTTGGACATGATAACTAATGAGGTTCTTTACCAAAAAATCACTCCATAACTAAGAGGTAAACCATGCACTGAGGAGCTGTAAGGCATTTCAAATAGCAGGTTGAACAAAATGACTTTGGGTGGAATTATAGAACCATAGAATGGTTTGTGTTAAAGGGACCTTAAAGATCATCCAGTTCCAAACACTGCCATGGGCAGGGACACCTTCCACTAGAGCAGCTTGCTCCAAGCTCCTGTGTCCAACCTGGCCTTGAACATTGTCAGGGATGGGGCAGCCACAGCTTCTCTGGGTACCCTGTGCCAGCGCCTCAGCACCCTGACAGGGAAGAGCTTCTGCCTTATATCCAACTTAAATCTCTTGTTCTAGAAGCAGTGCAACGAGGATAGTTTTACGCGTATAGATAAGTGTTTTGTTTCCTGCAGTCCATTTACTCCCAAAAACCCCCACAAAATGATCCAATCAACAGCAGAAACCCCAACCTCAAAACCTTAAGCAAACTCTCCTGTACCACTTAGATCATCCCCTCCTGGCAAGACTCAGCGCAAGTTGTGGATAGCCAGGATATGCCCAGCAGAGCAGGCTGGCCGGGAGGCACGCACTGACTGACATGAAGGCCTCTGCCAAACAGAATATGCAATAGCTAAAAGATGCTTCATTTTCCCTCAGTGGAGGCACTAATTTGAATCTCTCTCATCTACTCAGCTGCCAATTTAAAAGAAGAAAAAAACCCTCACAGAATCTTGTCTTATGTGCTTCCACCACCCTTTCAGGTGGGGTAGAAATTGGCCATTGGGTTTGAACGCAATTGCAGGAGAGGAAGGTGGGGAATGAAAATCTATTTTTTCTCCTTTGGAAATGAAGCTGAAAGAGATTGGTCAGCAAAATAGTACATCTTAGAGGTCAAGAAGCAGAGTGAGGAAAGAACTGTCAAGTGTCAAAGTGAGTTACATGTTAAACCAAAGAGGAAAAGAGTTCTTAGGTTATGTAAATGAAATGAGGATGAGAAAAGAATAAGTGAGTCTGCTGTGAAATGAGGGGGATGTTAAATTAAAGACATGCTCAGTAAGACTCAGAAATAAAAGGAGGACTTGGCTTCCATTTTTAATGATGTGGCTGTTGACCAGAATAGCAGGAACAGGGTGGACAGCAGGAAAACAAGGACAGAGACAGAGTAAGTGTAACCAGGCAGAGCTAATATTTCAGGAGCTAATACACAACCCCAGAGGCACCAGATATTTTATCACAGGTACTGAAACAAGTATCAGCACTGTATACTGCAGGGATTATGAATCTCCAGATCAGGCCACATCAGGCCAGTTGCTACAGGCTTGGAGAATGGCAGTTTATGGTTGGGTCCAATGCCCATTGACAGCTCTGAGGTGGATCTCCGTAGACATTGTCCTCAAATAAAACTGGCCAAATCAGACAAACAACTTTCTAACTGAAGTGGGGTTTATGTGAGCAGCAGCTGCAACAGCCAGGTCCCCATTCAGTCAGACTTGTTCTGTCCAGTTGCCTGAAAGAAGGAGCAAACTTTACACAGTCCCTCCAAGGGACACTCTAATGCTTGTGTCTTGGTGCCACATCTGAGGTCTCTCTGTGAGCCTGTTTCCAGCAGTCCCTGCTACCCAGCCTGCTGCAATCTACTCTCAGCTCTGCCTCACCAGTTACCCTCTGGCAGGTTCGATCTCCCCTCCTGATCCCAAGCCCCATAGCCCAGAAAAGAGCACACCCCACTCAGACGTACCCTTGCTGGGTAGCCATGGTCACAGGGTACTGATATGGAAGGGCAAATAACGTGATTCGGAGCCTGAAAGATTAACTCAGCTTTATGCAAGCTTTGAAATGGATTTTGAAAGCAGAACTAACTAAGGGCATAGATAGAAATGGGAAATGGGTTACAGTGAAGCATGGCTTTATCCAAGGGAGGTTGTGGCAGGCTAATCTGATATCTTTCTCTGATAAGGTAATGGAGGTTTTAGACAAAGGAAACACTCTAGATACCATCTTTGTGGACTTTAAGAAAGCATTCGATATGGTGTCACATGAAGAACTGATTAGCGATGATAGCGAAAAACAAGGATTACAGAATTAGAAGGGAAAGGAGGAACTGCATACAGAAGACACAGCAAAAGGCTCATACTAAAGAGAAGAGTCAGGCTGGAAGAAGGTTACCAGAGCTCCTACAGGGGCAGGCTTAAGGCCAACCCCCTTTCATATTTGTATTGGAAATCTCAACAAAAGTCTGTAAACCACTAATAACAAATGATTGGGGAGCACTGACAGTGCAGCCAGAACCTGAATATTATGGCAAGAACCAGGCGATCTTGAGGACTAAAGAAATCAAAACTGGAAGAAAGATCCTTTGGCAAGAAAATTGGCACAGAGTCTGTTTGTGGAGGAGCCTTGGTGACCCAGGAGTCTGTGTCTAGGTCCTTCTTTGGGTATAACTGCTTGTTGCTGCTTTGGAGTTTTCTATTCCCACATCTAGTTGCTGAAATGCCTGTTGTTCCTCAACTTGGGGTTGAGCTCTGTGAACCACACCATTTTGACAGATTTTTTCCCCTTTAATGAGCTCCCTGTAGGTATTTTCTGCTTTATCAGCAAGATAATTAGTCTGTGTATCAGGATATCCTGCAGTTATCATTGCCATGACACTCCATCCCTGGATATTTTGTCAGGCTTGACAAGCGTGTCAGGACTGTCTTCCGTTTTAGCACACAACAAGCTCAGGATCTGAAGTGTGGAGAGGGGAGGCAGGTGATGAAATTTCTTGCCATGGATGGCCATGGCCCGTGTGGCTGAATGGCTCTTTGGCTGGAACACCATCAGGTTTTGGAATGAGAAAGTCATATGGAGCTGTGTAAGCCTCAGAAATATCTCTTGCATTTCCAAGAGCATCAGAAACACTTCCTTCACTTTTTCATTTTCATTCTGACCTGGGCCACACATGAATCATTTCAGCAATGGGTCCTGAATATGCTGCTCGGCTGCGAAGTCCGGGTGTGAATCCAGCTGCATCCTGACTACATCTCAGGTTGGATCTGGTCACGTATCTCCTCTTTTGTGGTCTGTTTTCTGAACAAAAAGACTCAGTCCCTGATCTGAGAAGATGTCTGCAGTAAACTCCACAGTCGCTGCATCAGAAAGCCCATTGCAGGGCCCCTCTTCAGATAGAATCATCTGGAGCAGCAAACTCACTGGGAGAGCGTGCAAAGCCCATTTCCATTCCTCCAAGCTTATGAGCCACTGTGCCTGTATAGGGAGCATTCGGCCACATGCAGAGATCTCCATCTAAGACAATTCCCTCAGGCTCTTCAGAGTCACCAGATAGAAGCAGGCATTTCTAAGGTACAATTCGACACGCACGTCTGAAAGAAACACTTCCCATTTCTCCTCCTGCCTGTGAAAGGAGTCTGAGTGAATGGGCTCAGAGGAAGATGGCTGCATCAGAGGGGTCAGAAAGTACAATCTTGGGAGTCAGGGTTCATTTCACCCAGCTTCCAAGTGTCATGATGCTGAAATAGCCTCTTATTCGGAAAAGGTCAGGTCCCTTATTCCTCATTATTCATTATCTTTTCATATCTATTTAACATCAGCTATTTGAAAAGCTATTATTCCAGCATGTTTAGTGGTGAAATGGATGAAGTACTCTCTTCTCCCCTCATGCTGTGACCTCTGTGATGGTCATGAGTAAAACTAATGACAATAAATTATAGAGGTGTTGCTGGATATTGCCAGAGGAGCAATAAAATGTGATGGCAGTTAATAGAGCATGTTTAAAAGACACAACACAACTGTTGTCTACCGAGAGACACCCAAAAGCATTAGTAAATAGAAGTGGCATTCTGGTGCTCAGGGCTATATCACTCAAAAGCTCCCTGTGGCTTTTAGCTCTAACCTCTCTGGTGCTCCACTTTGTAGGGCATCTGTTGCATAGCTGTGTGCTGCTTCTCACCCTGAAGGCTACTAAAACCACATGTGGACATGGAGCTGTGGGTGTTACATGTGAGAAATGATCCTGGATGAGGGCATCCAAACAGTGCCCTGCTTGCTCTGCAGATAAGAAAGGCCACATCCCACTCCTGAACAAGAACAGGGAAAGAAAAAGGAAGGGCAAATACAGCACAGCAGCACTCGTCCCCCATTCCAAACAGCAGCAGCCCAGAGGCTGTGATTGCTAATTAAACAATATCTCCCATGCAATGCAGGCAATGAGGGTGACATTTACCTTTTGTAGGCTATAAATATCCAGCCATAAGTAAACATTTCTAATCAGTGATTATGGGCAAGATTATTTTCCCTGATGTTCTAAGTGATTGTTTGTTTATGCAGAATTAACGGGCAAGATCATGCTGGAGGTGCTGGCCGAGGATTCAGACCCAGCGCCTGCACCAGTTCTTTGGCATCCTGCTAAACTGGGTCACCAGGCCTGGGAGGACATCTCAGACCCTCCAGCACAAGCTACATCTGAGCTATGTATGCTTTGTTTTCAAGACTCTGGGGCACAGTGTTGAGTGGTAATGGTGCCATCCAAAAGAGAAGCAGTTCAGGGAGGGTGGCTATGCATGACCTCCTTGTTTCAGAGGCTGTCCTTTGGGCCAGACATGGAGGCTCTACCCTTGCTGTGAAGTGAGCAGCGCATGGGGTCACTGCCTGCACACCTTGCTATGTGCAGCACATCTTTCAGGTGGGGTGAAAACAGCTTTGATTGATAGAGTTGAGAGGAACTGAGGTTGTGATACCTGCTGACAAATTGGATAGAGGACACCTTCGCCCAGGCCATATTCAACCCCTCCAGAGTCTGAGACCATGCCAAGGAGGCAAACCCCTCTTCTCTTGCAGATTTCTGTTTACGGACTAGCGTGAAACCAGCGGGGACAGTCAGCATGTTCAGATCAGCCTTTAGCTGTTGTCATAGCCATCTGGGGAGGCAGAGACATATTGTATTGCCCCAACCTCTTCCACTTCAGTGAACACCTCTGCGCTCTCCACACCACCCACAGCCTTCAGCAGCTGTATTTATTTCCCTGCGCAGTGCAAGGAAATCCAAAGGGTCTGCCTAGGCAAACTCCTGCGTAGAGAAAAGCAGTGCCCACAGCTCTGCGAGGGATCCAGGGAGGTATGGAGATGTGCATGCTGTAATGATTTGTGACAGTTCCCATCTTACTTCAGGGAGTAAAACACACCAGAGTGTGGGGAATGTGTGGAAGCAAATATAGAAAAACAAGCTCGGAGAGCTGGCACCCAGCGGAGCCAGGGGAACTCCGATGCCAGCAGCATCTTTGCTGGTGTGTCTATATTTTATTCAACATGTTTTTTCCTCTGAAACAAAAAGGAAACTGGAGGGGCTGAGACAATGCCCTTTTCAGAGGCATGGCACTGTAACAGCTGGGCTTATCCGTCCTGGGAAGAGTGCTTCTCAAGCTCTCCTTGTTCTAGCCTAGATGTTGACCTAGCTGTACTCAGCACTCAGAAGCATTCTCTGACCTGTTTGCTTGGTCATTGCTAAACTACCCATCATCTGCCTCACCTGTTTAGACTGGAAGGTTGGTTTTGTACCGTTCTTAGCACACTGGATCGTGGCATTGACTGATTGCTCTTTGCACTAATGTCATGCAAAGGTAGTAACTAACCCCTGTTTCACTGCACGAGGCAGTAAATGGCATATCTCACAGATCACCACTCTCCTGAAGAAGAAACGCCTGGGTTCTAGGTACTGATCTCAGTGGCAGTGCTGCTGGTGGAAAGCATCATTGTCAAAGCAGGTCAAGTTCCAGCACTCAGGTATCACATATTGCCACTGAGTAGAGCTTCAGAGGCTAACCCACAGCTGCCTCTGGGTTCTGAGAACCTGGGAGGACTCATTCTTAACCCTCCTCACAGGGACCTTGTTGGTTGCATGAGCCCTGAGGCATTCTTGTTGCAGCATGGATTGCCTGCTGATCATGAGTTGACAACTCAACTATCATAGAATCATAGAATCATAGAATAGTTAGGGTTGGAAAGGACCTCAAGATCATCGAGTTCCAACCCCCCTGCCATGGGCAGGGACACCTCCCACTAAACCATGCCATTCATTCGGTCTGATGTATTCCTCAGGTATGTTTGCTAGCTCCTGACGAGTCTGTCTAAACAGCAAACAGGTGAAGAACTTTAATGTCAGCATTAAATATCCCAAATAAAACAGAGGTTAGTGAGCTGGAAGGTCAAAGATAGACTGCTGGCTGGATTTCTTCATATTGGTCCTTGCAAGTAGCTTGAGTCATCTGTGCTGGAGAAGTTGTGCCCTTCTAGGGGAGTTAAGCAACTCAGTGAGCTGGTGTCCTCCTCCCCACACCTGCAAAGAGGTGTCTCCTTATGCCTTACAGCTCCTTTGAATGGCTTTGAGGTGCACTGAGCTGGTTCGAAATATTTTTCAGCTATTTTTGTTGGAAGCTGAATTCAGAGCAAAGTGAAATCTACCATAAAAAGTGTCTGCTGCCCAGAGAAAATGCCAAGGCTTTGGCTGAAAACAAAGTCAAAGCATTTCTGGTTCCTTGCCAAATCACAGAGCCATGCGATGTGCACTCTTACTCAGTAAGAGGGAGAAAGGGGTGCACCACTGGAGAAGGAGTCCAGCCAGGAAGTCCTCATAAAACCCCACAACTATGGCCACAGGTACCATAACATCCTACAGCACTGTTCAAAACTGAACTCTGCAGGAGCTTCTGTGAGTTCCAGGGAGGGTGGGGAATTATGCACGTAATCATAGAACCCCAGACTGGTTTGGGTTGGAGGGGGCTGTAAAGCTCATCCAGTCGCAACCCCCTGTCACGGGCAGGGACACCTTCCACTGACCAGGTTGCTCCAAGCTGCGTCCAACCTGGCCTTGAACACTGCCAGGGATGGAGCGTTTACCACTTCTTTGGGCAACCTGTGCAGGGCCTCATCACTCTCATGAGAAACTGAGAGTCTGAATAGCAATTTCAGTAGCAGCAGAACCAGATGAGAAGGCAACACAGTAAACTCCATCCACCACTGTATGTTTGCAGATTAATGTCATGGCTGTAGATGAATGTGGGGAAAGCTGTCCCACCTAAAGTGGTGTTTCTGCATACAGCCAAGTCATCAGTATCTGATGTTCTTCTCTTTGGCTTATTTCTTCTCGCTTTTCCCTTGGAGGTCACAGTGGGGTCTCCAACCCCATTTAGAGGGCAGCAGGGAATGCCCAAAAGATCAGAATCCCCAGCAGAAATCTGATATAAGATGGCAAATGCTTCCTGGATCTGATTTCAGATCAGACCTCTCTTTTCTCCAGACAACCAGCTTTTGCTCCTATGGTAAGACCACTTGCCTTATGGTGATCATACACAAGCCAGGAGAAATACATTTGAATACCAGCAGCTCAGTGGACATAGGAACCAGTTGTCCTCCACCTTCCTGATCTCTTCTGGGCACCGGCTACAGAAACTTAGCATATATATTGCTGCAAAGGAATATTACTGCTTTATTTCCAATGCTCATGTCTCCATCACAGGAGTTATTTTCCTCAATCAGGCAGTGACTAGCAATGCTGTTAAAAAGGTAATGAGAAGATAAATTGTGCAAGGCAGCTGACAGCAAGGGCGTGAAATTATGTCTCTGAGGTTTGTTGTCCTTAGGGAGAAAGGTCCTGATCGCTGGTGCTGGCTGCAAACTGAACTGGGCTGGTAGGAGTGCGGGGATTGCCCTTGTAACATAATTCCTGCCTTTCCCAACAGGGAAGTATTGAGGCTGCAGGGAATTTTAGCAGGGACCAATCAACCTCCTTTTTGAAAGTACAGTTGAAGAGCTCCAAGTAAGTAAGAGGACAAGAAGGAAGGAAGAGGACTATACTCAGGTTGTAAAACTCAGTTTCATATAGATTGGATATAAGGAAGAAATTCTTTACTGTAAGGGTGGTGAGGCACTGGAATGGGTTGCCGAGGGAAGCTGTGAATGCTCCATCCTTGGCGGCGCTTAAGGCCGAGCCTTGGGTGGCATGGTGAGTGGGAGGTGTCTCTGCCTATGGCAGGGCGGTTGGAACTGGATGATCTTAAGGTCCTTTCCAACCCTAACTATTCTATGATTCTATGATTCTATAAATGGAAGGAATATCTGGCTGGGTTTGACCTATGGACTGTGTGCCTCAGAAACCAGTCTCCACGTGCTGTTTCCTATAAGAAACAAAAAGCAGGACTGGGCCACAGAGTCCTGAAATGCAGCTGGTGGCACAAAAAAGGTACAAAAACCACAACAAAACTGAGAACGTATTGGGGACTTGCAGCTATTCCTTGAACTCAGGGGGACTCACTCAGTGAAGAGCTGCCTGGCTCCTCCCTAGTGGTTCAGTGGTTGCAGTGGTTAAATCCAGCCTGGACCTCCTAGTCCTTGCTGGGCAGAATCCTTTGCATGTGCAGTCCTGGCTGCTCTCAAAATGCTGGAGGTGGACTTTAGCCATGCCCAGCAGAGCAGTTCAATTTCTGTGTCTCCAGTATTCACAGAACAAGTTACCCATCATCCACACTTCTGCTGGAAGCACTATTATCTACTGCCATCTAAGCAGGATGACTTGTCATTTACCTACAAATGACAGAGCTGTAGGTTTGTTCTCTGTCCTGGAGGTCTCTTGGCTAGAAACACAGCTTTTTGTATCTTGTCTTTGACCACCTTGCTCAAAGGCAGAAACCTTCCTGAGCATGTTCAGTGAAAAAAAATAGTGTGGAAGGGGAGCACGAAGACATCAAGTGATTTGGATCTGAAGAGGACATGTCTGGACAGGCATCAAGGGCCAAAGACATGCAGTGGATGGTGATAAGGGCTACGTGTCACAGGTGGTAGTTAATAATATGTGTGCAGGGTGGGTGCACCAAGGACAGCAGCCTTGTACACACTGTGTGGGAAGGAACATGGATATAATGGACAACATAGCGTATAAACTGAGGGAAGGACGTGAATAGGCCATGAAGGGTGTCTGTGGGACTACCTAGATGTAGGTACAGTGAGGCACTCATTAAAGGGATCTGGTACCAGGGCAACAGGGGAAACACTGCTCAGAGGGCTCCGGGAAGCAGACAGTACAGAGTAAGGGAAGGTTTTCTTAGCAGTTTGCAATAATACTGACTTCCTGATGGGGCCCAAGTGATGCTGCTGGTCTGTGCTGTCAGCCTGAATGCTGCAAACTCCTGCTTGGTTTCCCTGCTAATGATTCATCCAGCAAGAGGGATGCACAGGAGAGCAGCAGGGATAGTTCGTGGAGAAATTGCATTAGGAGCTTTTAAATATTGATATGTCTGTGCTCTGCATGAACTGTCCCTTCTCCACTCCCCAAAGCAGGGAGGGGGGGTTGTTTGTGAGCAGTGCCTCAGCACTGGCAATCAGAGATGCAGCTCTATAGACTGCAGCGTGCAAAGCACAGCAAAGGGCTTTTAATTCACGAGTCACTAGAGAGAGAGAGGCAGAAGCAGGACAAGGCTGTCGCTGACAGATGGGAATGCCAGGGGACTCAGATGCAGAGTTCATCAGGGACCTGATTCTCCATCCCTCGTCTGCCGAAAGCAACAGCTCAAAGGGGGAAGCAGAGACCACCCAGCTCAGGTGGGGGCCCCTGGCAGTAAGTCCAACATCCAGGCAATCACCGCAGCCTCAGTGGCACCGCACCACCACACACAGCAGTTAGTTAGGACCAGGGTTTGGGCTATCTTGTCACAGCAATGAGGGGACATGCTAATGTGGAGTGTGCTGTGCAGGGCAGGTGGGGGGCGGCACAGCTCAGCAGATGCATCAAAGAGTTCACCTTAAGCATGATGAGAGAAAACAGATGAGAGGAGCCCAACGATGCTTCTTGGGGCAAGCAGGGATATGGGTCTGTGCTGTGACAGTTGTATGAGCTCTAATAGGGCGTGATCTGCATGGGAAGGTGCTCATGCTCGAGAACTCCATCTTTCATGGTGAAGTCTTCCTCCCCGAGGCTGTGAGGAGTTTGGCTTGACACAGAAGAGTTTCTCTGAGCCCCATGAAATGCATTGCAAAGTTAGAAGAGGCAGCACAAGACTGACTCTTCTAATTCTTTTAGAGCATGCCATTACCTTATCACATACTCTAAAATAGAATCATAGAATCCCAGACTAATTTGGGTTGAAGGACCTTAAAGCTCATCCAGTTCCAAACCCCTGCCACGGGCAGGGACACCTTTCACTAAAGCAGGTTTCTCCAAAACCCCATCCAACCTGGCCTTGAACACTGGCATGGATAGATACCACTTCTCTGTACCAGGGCCTTACCACTCTCACAGGGAAGTTCTTCCTTACATCCAGCCTAAATCTCTCCTGTTTCAGTTTTAACCCATCACCCCTTGTCCCATCTCTACATGTCCTTGTAAAAAGTAGTCCTTCCTGTCTTCATCCACACCCCTGGAACAGAGCTGCCTTTGTCTCGGCTCCACAAGCAGCCTCGCCAACCAGCTGTTTTGTCTTCCAAAAACTCATAGAGCTCCAGTGCAGACAAGCAAGGAGAGTGGGCTCTGTTAGAAACTGCATCTTATCCCAGGATCCCTTCACAGGAAGAGGTTTGGATCTTCAAAGGCTTCAGAACAAAGCAGATACTCAGAGGGGCTGCTGGCTGCTTCAGGAAGTGGCAGAACCTTTCTCCTGCTCCCAGACTCTGGATCAGGCCCAGAGACCCTGTCCTGGATGCTCAGCATTTGCTGCAATGAGCCCTCAAGGCTCTGACCATGTCCCAGCAAGATGAGGCCACCCCTTGAGACCTTACCTGCAAACCAGAGCTGCCTCTATAGGGTGAGCAGTCAGTGACCAAATGCCGCGGCTATGCTGCAGCAGAATGGCTGAGCCCTCTGGCACTGCCCTGTACCTGGAGCAGGAGGGTGAGTAATGTGAGTAATGCTTCAGGAGGGTGGGGAGGAAGCGGGTGATGCCAGAGAAATGTCTGCAGCTCCATTTGGGCAAGATGAGGCTCTACCTGCACTCATTTCATGAAGCCTGAGCCCATGGCAGGCCCCTCCTGGGCTCATGGCTGCATCCCCACTGAACCTCCCACAGTGCTCCCAGGACTGGGCTTTATTCAAGGTTCCCCCAAGAGATGCCATCTGCTCCCAGCTGTCACACTTACCCTCACTGCAGACACTGCTAGAGCCTTTCTGCTCCCCAGAACCCATTTTTCTACCTCCTGGCATCCCTGCGATGGCAGATGGGACTTGGAAGCTGCAGAGTCCTCAGGTTCATCAGCACAGAGGCAGTAACAACTCTTTGGAGGACATCGTGGGCAGCAGCAGTGTTATCTCATCCCTGCTCCCAAGGGCAGGCAATGTTTCTGCCTCCAGCAGAGAGACAGCTGATGGCACTGGATGGTGGCCATCCCTTGGAAACACACAGGGTGCACATCCAAGTGTCTCATCCCACAGGCTGATCCATCCCACACACCTACACTGTGGAGTGCCAGTGAACAGCTGGACAACAAGTACTGTGGGGAAGGGGAGATCTGGGGCTGCAGGGACAGTGATGCTCTCATGAAGCCATTCCCCCTCCATTGCTGAGGCTGGTTCAGGGATTTCCCACCCTGGTGTAATTGGCTGTCCCCACACTGCACAGTCATGGTCTGACCAGGCCACAGCAGCTGGGAGACGCCAGTTGGGGTCTCTACCAGATGGAAGGAAACTGAGGATCTGGGCAAGAAGCCCCTTGAGGAGGGAGGCACAGCTCCTGTGTCCTGCTGGCATGGCTGGGCTGAGAGCTTGCTGGGCAGC
This sequence comes from Amazona ochrocephala, assembly GCA_039720435.1. Taxonomy (NCBI): domain Eukaryota; kingdom Metazoa; phylum Chordata; class Aves; order Psittaciformes; family Psittacidae; genus Amazona; species Amazona ochrocephala. The sequence continues at coordinate 84,103,550 of CM077879.1, forward strand.
ACTGGGAGATGGGGGAGAGCCTGCTTGCAGCTCTCAGCCACTGTCGTGTTCCCTATCTCATTACTGCAGACAGCTGTTGAGGGGCCTGACAGTCGATAACTCTTTCTTTCCCTATGAAGGAACCAAAGCCGATTTTGAGAAGCTCAGATACTCCTGAGATGGTCGTTCTGCCCCGCCTCAGGGGCTCTCTGTGAACGCCGATAGCTTCATCTGGCAGCCTTAAGCTGGGACGCCGTAAATGCTTCAGTGCTTAGGCAGCTACCCACGGCAGTGCAAGTGAAGGGGTAGCAAAACCCAAAGCTTTCCGGTCGCACATCCCTTCACCCTGGCTTTACCCAGGCACTTCAGGCAGAGGTCTGGGATGGCTGGCTGAGGGCACACAGGTTTCTTTTATAGCTTCTGCTCTGGCTTAATGCTCGTTCATAGGTTGCATATTGCTCACCAGGCAGCAGGCTGGACTTGGGTTGCTTACAGCAACCTCAAAGACATGTGCTTTTCCTGCAGTGCTTCCCCTGGCAGCTAGAGACTTGCTGGCAATGACGAGCCTAGGACCATGGAGTCTTCTTCAAGCGGGAGCACCTTCTCTTACCTTCTCCTCTGGTCCTTCTCCTATCACCTCAGCATGCTGAGCCTCCTTCCCCGGAGAATATTGACTTCTAGTTCCAAGTTTGCTCTTGAAAGCAGCTATCATGCCCCCTTTATCAGAAAAATAGTCCATGGTGTTGTAGTTGTGAGCTCTACTTCCCACTAAGGAGCCCTTGCCTGATGTCCTACCCCAAGCCCCTCCAACACCCAGTGAGTATCCTGGAGTTCCCTGTGGAACCCAGCCTTTTTATTGCTCTCCTAGGCACATCACATCACTGCACCCTGCAGCTCAGCTCCTCACAGCTCAGCCCAAGCAGCCTTGCCCAAGCCAGCAAGCCTGACCTCCCCAACAGAAGAGGGTTTTGCCCTAAGCATTGATTCAGTCTGTGCCATAACGCACCCTGCTGCGTCTCTGCTTCTCATTGCACAGGGGTGGGGAGACGATTGAGAGGAGAGGACAAGTCCTGGCAGCTACTTCTATAGGCTGGATCACATCTCAGCCCATACAGTACTCAGCAGCCTCCAGCCTTCCTTCTCTGCTTTTCTCCCTATTGCCAGCAGTCCATGTTGGGAATCCGTGGAGAAAGGAGCTCTTTTGCAAAGTGGGAGAGAGATGAAAGTGGCGTGTGTGTGTGTGTGTGTGAGAGAGAGAGAGAAAAGACCAGATGACATTTCCTAGACCTTATGCACCCAGGTTATGTTCCTGCATGAGAAATCCTTGTCTTAGGCATCGCTCACAGTGTGACTTGCAAATGCTGCTCTTAGTCCACATCGTGCTCCTGTCTCCCAAGGGCCTATGGAGCTGCTGTTTGCAGAGACATCTCAGCACTTGTGTCCTGGAGCAAACTGTACTGGTGGTTACTATGATCCCACTCAGCCACTTTTAGCCCTGTCATGAATTGTTGAGCGGCTGCAGTGTTCCACCCCAGAGCAGCTGTGCTCAGGTGGTAGCTGCTCACCATTTAAAGCAATGGTTTTTTCCAAGTGTGCTACAATCCTTTGTAAGATGCCATGTTCGTGCACTGCTTGTCAGCTCTCACCATGCTGACATGTCTACACTGCTGGCCGTGGCTCCTTGCTGAGCTGTGCTGTGCTCTGGGGAAGCAGTGCAGTATCGTAGCCCCAGCACTGCACAGCTGCAGCATGGCATGGAGCCTCTCCATGGAGTTATGGTGCTTTCATCACCCATTTTTATGACTGCCAGACCCAGCCTTTGCATCCCGGTCAGGAGCTAATGAATCACGACTCATCACTTCACTTGCAGAACGCAAAATATCCAGGAGAGAAGAAAGAGGAAAGTCCCAGGGCTGGCTCAAGGGTCTGTTCTCAACCTGCCTTCAATGAGCAGCACAGATGCTGGTGCTCATCCTGGAACCCAGCCGTGTGCCAGGGGATGCTGCCTCTGGACACTCCTCTGCCTTGGCTCATCAGGCTCAAAGGGACCGTGGGGTGTCACTGAGGCCATTGCAGGCTGCCATCAGAGGAGACTCTCCTATCTCCAGCCATCTCCCACTCCAAAGGCATCACTTTTCTTTCCTGTTTTCCTCTTTCCTAGTGGGTTTCAGAACCTCACTGGGTGGCTTGTCAGGAATTCTCCTAATTCCCAGCCCAAATATATTTGTGATCAGACCAGATCTTGTATCTGCTCTGCCCTCATTGCTTCTTAGCACAAGAGGCATTCATTAAGCATTGCAAAGGAAAAACGTTAATCTTCAGTTCTTTTGACTCATGAAAAATCCAGAATTGTGAAGCCAAAAGTTAGAAAAATAATCCTGACAACAAGAATCGGGGTCTGTTGACATTAATAAGTAGGAATTAATTGTTAAATTAATAAATGCATCATTGCCACCAAAAAATTGGCAGGCCCATTGAAATTTTAGTTCCAGAGCCCATTCAGAAGCTGTGCCCAGCTCCCTAAGAGCACGCAAGACCATATGTGGGAAGTGAAGGACCCCTTTGCTGTGGCTTTGGGCTGTCCCACGCAGCAGGAAGCTGGTTCTGACTGAGGGGACAGAACTTGGGACCTGAGAAACATCTTTCTCCCTTCAAGTCCTTTGCTGCCATGCATGGGTGCCATGCGCAGGGGAGGGCTGCTCTGAGTTGAGAAATGACTCTCTGATAACTGTGTTGTGTTGCCAAGAGGAACTTTGCGAAAGGATGTTCCCCCAGGTCTTGTCTTCTCCCTCCTATTACCAGTGCTGGGTGGGGAGCAGATCTCTCTGAAGGCAAACCCTGGTATCTATCAGGCCGCTGGCAAAGAGGAGAGCAGCAGAAAGAGGAGGGTGTGATGAAAATAGTGAACCCTATTAGCTGCATGTGTGCAGGTGGGGACTGGAGGGAGAGATTCCCAAATCCCAGTGAGTCACTGCTGAGCTTTTCAGAGCAAACAAACCTGATCCAAATATTAAAGAAAACCCGGTGACATTTTAAGCAGGAATCATAGAATCATAGAATAGTTAGGGTTGGAAAGGACCTTAAGATCATTCAGTTCCAAACCCCCTGCCATGGCCAGGGACACCTCACACTAAACCATGCCATCCAAGGCTATGTCCAGCCTGGCCTTGAACACCGCCAGCGATGGAGCATTCACAGCTTCCCTGGGCAACCCATTCCAGTGCCTCACCACCCTCACAGTAGAGAATTTCTTCCTCATATCCAATCTAAACCTCCCCTGTTTAAGTTTAAACCCATTACCCCTTGTCCTCTCACCACAGTCCCTAACAAAGGGTCCCTCCCCAGCATCCCTATAGCCCCCCTTGAGATATTGGAAGGCTGCTATGAGGTCTCCACGCAGCCTTCTCTTCTCCAGGCTGAACAGCCCCAACTTTCTCAGCCTGGCCTCATACAGGAGGTGCTTCAGTCCCCTGATCATCCTCGTGGCCTCCTCTGCACTTGTTCCAACAGTTCCATGTCCTTTTTATGTTGAGGACACCAGAACTGCACACAGTACTCCAAGTGAAGTCTCACAAGATCAGAGTAGAGGGGCAGGATCACCTCCTTCGACCTGCTGGAATAACCAGAAGCTGCCAGCCTGTGGATGCAGAGGGTGGGCTGTGACCACAGGTACTCTTAGGAAAGCTGTCTGTGCAAGTCAGGCAGCAGTGCAGCTGGTTTGTGAAGCGTGGGGTTAACCTACGCCCAGGCAGAGCAAGTCAAGGGGATCCAGGATCAGTTTATGAGAAGGACACATATCCCAGGAGCACCAATCCACAGAACAAATCTGAGTGTTTTGGAGGGACTGAGTTTTGGAGCACACTGTGAGACTCTCATTCCTGGATGTCAGGGCTGCAGACATCCCTTCCCACATCCCTCCTGGGAAGGATCTGGGAGGAGGAGGGAGAGATGAGATCAGACTTTCAATGAACTTTCCCTGATGGAAAGGCAAAGCAATTACATTAGCCCTTTTGAATTGTGCTGCTGCTTACCAGGGCTGAGGGCTTTCTCCTTCAAATGCAGATGAAAGCACTGCCAGGTGCCTTTCCCTGGGGGATTTCAGGGTGGGTGGAGGTGGTGAGGAGAGGGCTGCTCCTACAGACTCCTGTCCATCCCTGTGCAGGCTGCCAGAGCACCCTCTTGGCTTTTGGGGTACAGCAGAGAAGACAACAATGTGAGGCTGCTCTGCCTGGAGAGCAATTAGGAAATACCTGTGTCCAGTGTGTTCCATTGCCGGGACCCACCACAGACTCCCCAGAGCAAGAAAACCACTGAGCAGATGTGGAGTGGCTCTTAGAGCCCAGATACTTTCCCTTGTACTCTCTGACGTTGCCTCAGATCCATTGCCGCCCATTCCCTTCAAGTACGCTGATTTTACATCTCTGTCCAAATCTTTGCTGCTCCATAACTATTGGAAGAATCCTTTCTTCCATGCCACACCTTGTGCATGGCGCTGCCAAGTCTGTTTTCCCTAGACACAAGCCCAAAGCCGGGCAGAGGGGCAGAGGCACATGGATGTAGCGCATCCCATGGCAGAGAGGAGCTCGCCATCTAATGGACACTTCGTTGCTGTGCGCCTGCGGCTGGACCACGACTGCTTTGCGCTGCTAACGGGACATCAGCCGTGTTGAGGCCCTGGCCCAGGGCCCATGGAACGTGATCACAGCTGAAATGCTTGTATTTACGCACATCAAGTGCGACCTTATCGCTCCCTACAACTGCCTGACAAGGGGATGGAGCTAGGAGGGAGATGGGCTCTGCTCCCAAGGAACAAGGGATGGGACAAGAGGAAATGGCCTCAAGCTGCACCAGAGGAGGTTTAGAGGGAGATGAGGAACAATTCCTTCCACAGAGGGTGCTCAGGCATTGGAACAGGCTGCCCAGGGCAGTGCTGCAGTCACTGTCCCTGCAAGTGTTCACACACCGTGGAGACGAGACCTCAGTGCCACGGGTTAGTGGTGGCCTTGGCAGTGCTGGGGAGCGGTTGGACTGGATGAGCTTAAAGGGCTTTTCCAGCCCAGTTGATTCCATGATTCTAAGTGCACCCTTTCCTGAGGACAGGCTATTGGTTAGCTGATTTCAGCTGATTTCAGCTCACATGAAGGGGTTCAGCATGGAGGTGCAGGGAGAGAGGACTGTAGAAGGACAAAGAGCTGCCCAGGTTTCTCCTCCCTGGCTGCCCAGGAGCAAGGTCTCCTCTTTGAGAAGTGTCTCCCCAGTAAGTTTTGCAGCTCATCTCTTGGTGCAGAGGGAGTCACCTTCCTCAAGGGATATGCTTTGCATCTGGACTACATACACTGCAGTGTGTCAGCACCATCTGGACAGCAACTTACCACAGCACTGAAGGGGGGAAAGCAGATGGAGAATAAACCAGGGAAACGGGAGAAGAAAAAAAGGGCTTCTCTGTATTGGGAAAATGTCTTGCACACTTTTGCTGTATCCTGCAAGAATGACTTTGCTATTCAGGGAACTTTTCTCCCTCTTTCTCCCAGTTTCTCAGTCCATAAAGCAGAGAGAGGATTTCCCCCAAACTCTGGAGGACTTTTGGAGCCAACAGGTAGAAAGAGGGATGCCCACATATCTACAGCTTAACTTGGTGATCTGCTTTGAATCCTGGATGAAAGGAAGCATTGGCTCAGTGTCTGTCTCTGTGGACCTTGAAAGGAGTCCAGTCCAGCACAGGGGAGCAGCTCCAGATGTCTGTCCATGAGATTACTCCAGGCAAAAGTGCTCTCTCACAAACTGAACCCCTAACTTACTGCATGTTATTCTTCAGGGGAGTGCTATAGAGAGGAGCTTGCACAGTGTGGTCAGTGTGGTTTTGCAACCAGCCTTTTGCGGTCCTGCCACCACAGCACATCTTGCTTGGCTTCATCTGTAGTTCAGCTTTCTTTGTCTTCTGTTTCACATCTTTACTGAGCCCCCTCTTCAAGGAGAGCCGTGCCAATAAGCAGTGTGATTGCAAGGGATCCATGTCTCAGGAATACTTGGCCCAAAGGCTGCAGATGGGACCACTTGCCACACTCAGAAGGATGCAGTTGGACTCCTTTGCTTCATTGGCAATGCTTTGGTCCAGCTGGGCCCAGATTTTCCTTCAGCTGCAGGGTGGTGCTTGAGCTGTTATTGAGCTAGAGGGTTTTGAAGGCTTTCAGATGGTTGTAAAGCTGGAGAAAGCTTGGACAAACCCCATTTTTCTTATTGAAATGCAGTTGTATTCTTTACTCTGAAGACATGGACCATATATGTGCCCATGGAATTTTTGTCCCTGCAGCAGCTTTGCATTTGGACCAGAATCACTGAAGTAAAGCAGTCACTTAGCACACCACATCAGCCCCTTCAATCTGACATAAACCTCATTCATCTCTGAAGAGGGCAGCTGCATCCTTGTTCTGATCTCCATCTGCTCACTGTGCTTCCCACTCTGGTGCAGAAGGGGAGATCAGGAAACCAACCTAGCCCAAAACTGACCTGGATAAGGGAAACAAACAAAAGCAGTGGGAATTTTCTGCAAGATCTTCAATGCACTGAGGCAGGCACAAGAGAGGCAGGAGAATCACATGGCTGAGGGCTGAGGAGGCAGCAAGACCATCTCTTTCAGTAGCATCACTCACTCACATCCAATTCATATGACCACAGAACTGCTTTGCATGGCCTTAGTGAACTTGGTACAGAGATAACGTAAAATCAAAACCCAATAATAAAGCTGTGTTCCAGAAGGCATCAAATCTGCTAACAGGAGTATTCCTATAGAAGGCACGGAGTGAGTAAGTAAACAGAAATTGCTTTACCTACAGGAGAGTAGTTCATACTGCTATAAATATTACACTGTGCCATACTTCCAGGTTTCAGTACAGAAAGATAGTAAATATTGCATAAGTTACGAGGGGAGCTTCAGTATTATCAAGCACATGTGGTAAAGTTCTGAATGAGTTCACAAATGAGTTCTGAAAACAAAGCTGAGTTTGGGTTGAAATCCACAGGTTTAAATAAATAGATGTGGGTGTCTTGTGCTTGCCTTTTGCCTTGAAGGCCTTCAAGGGGCAAAGTGCTGCTGCTGCCTCTTCTTTACAAAAAAAGGAGGAAGTGATCTCCCTTTAATGGAAAGGCAGAGGAAATTCCTGCTTATCACATGATTCAAGAACCTGGGGCTTTAAAGGTCTGTGATAAAATACTGCACTTCTGCTGAAATTGAGACAATTGGACACACAAGCATTTGTGTCAGGGGATGCTCATTTGCTATGGAAAGAGGTACTGGGATGCCACAATGAGCAGTGCTAGTTTTAAAGATGTTGCTTCAGTGTTTACTATAGGATTTCCCAAAATAGGACCTGTTGGAGCAAACCCAAATACATGATAAATGCTGTAACTTACTGTCAGTATAGAGACATTGGACAAAGAGAGATGGCACTCAGCCCCTGCTTGTGTACACCTCCACGCTGCTTTCCCAAAAGAGAAAGCAAGTTCTTCTAAGCACATACAGATTGTCTCATTCCAAATGACTCTTTTTGGTCCCCTTTAACAGGAATCCAATTTTCCCAACCTCGAAATTGCTCTGAGAATTACAAACATACAAGAAAATGAGTTAAAGAAATCCAGTTGTTTATCATCTGAGCTGGTTTTGAATTGGCCAAGCAGAAACTGATCACAACATAGGGAAAAGGGCTTTTTAAGGAGGTGTTTATTAAAAGTATATAAATAAAATAATAAGCATGCATAAAATATGCAAGGATGTGTGTTTCATCTAAGGAATGTAGTACTGCTGGTGGTCAGACTGAGTACATCCATCCTCAGCTCCTTCAACAAGTATGTGTTACCTTCTCCCACACGAGTCTGAGGGAATGGAAACACTGAAAGGTAATCAATAGTAAAAAGCTACATTTTGCCATTGTTATATACAGGTGTTTCTACAGAAGTGCTATTTTGAAAGCTACTATTTAAAGTGACTTCAGTGAGGCTTCAGGAGATGCTTAAAGTAAACCATCTGCTTAATTGCTGCTAGGATTAGAGATGGATTTAAATAGAGCTTTTAGTTCTTCCTCAAAATAGTGCCACTTTCTTTTCACCTTAATAAAGCACTTATGCCCATAGTTCATTTTAAGTGCTTGATTTGTGCTGGTGACTTCACTTACATGCTTCAGGTTAAGAATATGATCAGTGTTAGATTGGATCTGGATCTTAATTGTCTGTAAAGTACTGGCCCAAAGCCATGTTTAGCAGTTAACAAGCATGCAAACAAGTCCTGCATCTAGGAATAGAAAATGCCAGAAATCAGCAAAAGGATGAATTAAACTTAAAACAATTGTGGTACACACGTTCTTGTTCCTGGCCCCTAGCAGAGAGCTCTGTAATATAAAGTCCCTGCTTCAATGTCCAAACACCCTGAGGCTGGCCATGTCTTGCTGGCAGATTAAGAGCAAGTGAATTTCTGTGAGTTGAAAGTGATTTAAAATCAGTTGACAAGTTAAGAGTCTGCTTATCTTGACTATCGTGTTGGTTATAACATAGCGCATTTATCACTCCTAAGCAGAACAGAGGTTGGAAAAGCTCTGCTGGGCTCTGGTCTGATCTATGCAAGCTTGCAGCCCACCCTCCTCTCTGCGGACTCCCGGCATCCCCCTGTAGCTCCCTGGGTGAGAGGACAAGTACCAATTCTGAGCCATTTGGTTCCATGGGAATCCAAAGAAGATTTTGTGTGTGTGAATTATGCTTGGAGTTTAACAAGCAAAGCTTCTGCTTTTATCTTTCTGCTATATCCTGTCTTTTTCGGTATAAAGATGGGAGAGCCAGACACTCCTGGCTGTTTCCTAAGGTACAGATGTTAACAAGGTCTTTGACTTCTCTCCAAGGGGAAGCACAGTCCCACCAGACTCAGTGGAAAGCCCTTCTCACAGTAATTTCACTATGCATTTCTCTTTCTACTTTATGAAAGAGGGAAAAACAGGGGGAGGACTCTGTGTTCCCTTTGCTTCTCTTTTCTGCCAATACCATGGGGTTAAAAACGACCATGTGTTTCTTCCAAAGGTATTAGCATAATTATCTCTCCACTCTGTGCAATAGCTGGCTGTGTTCCACAAAAGATTGCTTTTAACTAATCCTGCTTTAGAAAGCCATACTATTTATATCTTCTAAAATCAACTTCATCTTCAGAAATGCCCTTTAAAGGACAAATTTTGTTCTATTCTGACCATATGTTTTCACCGTGATCTGCCTATTTTGAATGTTTCCAAAGGTTAGCATCCAGGCCTGATCCCCCAGATGCTGCTTGTGCTTTGCTGTCTCATGTTAGTCATGCAGCCTGCTCAGCTGTTTGGTTTCCGAGCAAACCAGTCCCTATTTATCTGATTACTTTGTGTTTGGAAAGTCAGTGTGAAGTTCCCAAACACAGAGGGGATCCCAGGCAGTGACTGTCAACACCAGCTAAGTTTGTCCTATGGGGTTTGCCACCAGCTGTGCTGAGCTTTCTCTCCCAGGAAGTCCTTGTTCTTTCTCTTCATTGGGGCTTCTCCTATTCATTTCACCACTCCTTTTTCCTGATGTAAGAAAGGGCAGCACTAAGTAAATTAAAACCAAAGAAGTCCGGATCAAAAGTGAGTTCAAACATTCCCATATGGGCGGTGAGGGTCATTCAGTTATTGCTCTATAAAGGCAGAGGCATTGCTGTTGAGAAATCTGCATGCCGGATATGTCTCTTTTTGTGCTGGTGAGTCCAGTAAGGCTTTGTTAACATGGAAAAAGTTGCCCTTTTCGATAGACCTCATGCTCCGTTGTCTACACAGAGGAAAATAACATCTCTTCATTGAGAAAACAGCCTTTGCAGAGGTGCTTCAGAAGGTATCGATTTCCCTGGGGAGAAATCTCTGGAGCTCTGTTATAACCTTTAAGTTCATTCTGGTGCTGCTGCTTTTTCAAAGAATGTTTTAGCCAAGACTGGGAAATGTTCTTCTTGCGGTTGTGTTTTTCTGTAGCTGCACTTTTCAGCTGTGGCTGCTCAAACCCAATAGTGTTTTCCTCATACCAAGCTCTCCCAGGCACTTTGCTTTTACAGTTTGGAACCTCAATGCTTTTGAAAGAGTCAGTGAGTACCTACACAAATGCACTGTGAAGGAGAAATATGCTTGTGTGTAGGGAGCTCATGAGTGGGCATGGTTTACATGCTACTTGTTCCATCACTGGAGATAAGGTGTATGTGGAAGGGAAAGAATCCTCTGTGAATGAGTGTCTGAATTCATGCATGCTTTCAATAGAGGAGACATTCCTGTGGGGGAACTTGAATTCACAGAATCACAGAATCACAGAATAGTAAGGGCTGGAAAGGACCTCAAGATCATCGAGTTCCAACCCCCCCGCCATGGGCAGGGACACCTCCCACTAAACCATGCCATCCAACGCTATGTCCAACCCCACCTTGAACGCCGCCAGGGATGAAGCATTCACAACTTCCCTGGGCAACCCATTCCAGGGCCCCACCACCCTCACAGTATAGAACTTCTTCCTCAGATCCAATCTAAACCTCCCCTGTTTAAGTTTAAACCCATTACCCCTTGTCCTCTCACCACAGTCCCTAAGGAAGAGTCCCTCCCCAGCATCCCTATAGGCCCCCTTCAGGTATTGGAAGGCTGCTATGAGGTCTCCACGCAGCCTTCTCTTCTCCAGGCTGAACAACCCCAATTTTCTCAGCCTATCTTCATACGAGAGGTGCTCCAGTCCCCTGATCATCTTCGTGGCCCTCCTCTGGACTTGTTCTAACAGTTCCATGTCCTTTTTATGTTGAGGACACCAGAACTGCACACAATACTCCAAGTGAGGTCTCACGAGAGCAGAGTAGAGGGGCAGGATCACCTCCCTCGACCTGCTGGTCACACTCCTTTTGATGCAGCCCAGGATACGGTTGGCCTTCTGGGCTGCAAGCGCACACTGCCGGCTCATGTTCATTTTTTCATCAACCCACACCCCCAAGTCCTTCTCCGCAGGGCTGCTCTCAATCTCCTCCCCGCCCAACCTGTAGCTGTGCCTGGCATTGCTCCGACCCAGGTGGAGGACTTTGCACTTAGCATGGTTGAACTTCATCAGGTTGGCATCAGCCCACCTCACAAGCGTGTCAAGGTCCCTCTGGATAGCATTCCTTCCCTCCAATGTATCAACCGAACCACACAGCTTGGTGTCATCGGCAAACTTGCTGAGGGCGCACTCAATCCCACTGTCCATGTCACCCACAAAGATGTTGAACAAGACCGGTCCCAACACCGATCCCTGGGGGACACCACTCGTTACTGGTCTCCAGCTGGACACTGAGCCACTGAGCACTACTCTTTGCGTGCGGCCATCCAGCCAGTTCTTTATCCACTGAGTGGTCCACCTATCAAATTGATGTCTCTCCAACTTAGAGAGAAGGATGTCATGGGAGACAGTGTCAAAGGCTTTACACAATTCCTGTTGTATGAGGCAGTCCTCCTCATGCTTCCCATTTTTATTCAGATGTTCGGGGGAGAAAGGTTATTTTCCCCATCTTTTAGCATAGCTCAGTGGGTCAGACTGGTTTTCTGAGTGGTCTGATGTAACCACTTGAACTTCGGTGCCCATTGCAGCTGAGTAGTTTCCACCTGCAGCTCTACACCACCTCCTCCTTGATTTGTTGCAGTTCACTTCAGCCTTAAAATAACTACTGAACACCACCATGGCTGTGAAGCAGTTGTGGCTGCAATGTACATACCTATCTGTTGCACAGTCACAAAGGTAAAGTGAAATCACCCATCCCCACATACAGTCTCTTCTTCTGTTGTGAGGACCAGGTGACGTTTACATATCAGTGTCTACATGCACATAGCACATGCACTTAAATGTTACATGGCTTTAGGTACACATGTATACTCATGTAAAAAAACTTCTCATAATAAACAGTTTGTATTAGGTCTAACAGGAAAATCAGAGCTTTCCGTCAAGAACTTTTTCAGTTAGAGGAAGTACTCCGTAAGGAAACACCCGTCTTGAGCACTGCTTGGGCAGAACAGCTCTGGACACGAGGCAATGCTGCGCGGTGAAGGAGGTTTGCAGCAGTACCAAGGTGTGGGATGCAGGAGGCACCGAAGGACAACTCCAGGGGATGGGCAGGGTGAGCACTTGACTGACGTCCGAGTGAACCAGAATTCTCTCTTGCCACTGCCAGGGAGTCCCAGCTGAGCTCCCACAGCCATGATCAGGCAGGATGTGCTCTTGCTGCCGACAGGGATGTGATGGGGGGAACTGGGCTTGGGGAGCATCTCCAGTCCTCACATTGCTTCTTGGCCACAGGGAAGTGATTCCACCTGCATTTATCATCATTTCCATCACATATAAGCCAGGAACAGTTGTACCTGCCTTCCCTTCCCCACAGAAGTGGTGTGATTAATCAGCATCTGATTTATGCTTTCAAAACCCTATTAAAAATCCCCATTGTGATCTGCAAAATCTGACCTGAGTATTCCATGGCTGTTCCTCAAAGTAATAAAACCTTTGCACATGCAGATACAATTGCTGTCTGGCTCAGCTTAAACCTGGGGCTGACAGACCCCACCCTACCTGCAATGGGAGTCTGGAAGCTGTCTGTGAGGCTTGGATGAGCACAAGAGGAAAGCCTGCATGGAAAATAACAGTTCCATAATCAGTGCAGGATTTGGATGGTGTGGCATACTAAAGAACAGGGCCATTCACCACTTAATGAGGATTAAAATAACTCTTGAAGAGCTGCCTTATTCCCCGAGCATCCTGTTCGATGAATGAGTCACAGTATTACAGTTGAAAAATAGGCTGGAATGGTAGAAAACCTGACATAATGAATATCAAATTAAGGGTTTGGGGACAGTTTTTAATCTGTCATTTCCAAACCCTTTATTGACTGACATGCTGACTTTACTAGTAGTTTCATTCTTGTCTTTGTCTTGTGTGCCCCTTGCTGCAGTCCCTGTTTTAGGGTCAGTTTGTGTGGGTATCATTAGCCAGGTGCAGAAACACTCTGCAAGTAGGATACTCACAGCAGAAAAGTACAAAGTAATTAGTTATTGGCTAATGTACATGGAAGACAGCTGGGATTTGACGATCTATTAGACTAAGTGTTCATATGCTCATCACCTCTGCTAAGTACGGCTGGGTCCTGGCTGGCTCCAGACCTCCCTTAGGAGAGGTGGGCTCAGCCTCTCCCATTCCCTGGGATGGCCCCAAGCACTGGGAGCTGCCATCTGCCCCCATCCCTGTCTAATCCAAACTCATGGGAAAAGGTTTTACATAGCAAAGGGTTGCTGCCCAATGCCCTCACCCAGGCACTCTGCTCACCTTTGCTTGACCAGAGTTTGCTCAAGGGTAGCTTCATGCTGAATGTATTTACATTCCAGTGATCAGTTTCTGGTCTGCGTTCACCCTTTTCCTCAGCATCTGCAAGCCTTTCAGTTCCTAAAGCCTGAAGTCTCTTGTATTTAAGTGTTCTGGAAGCTTAGCCCTTAAAAGGGAGTTTTCTCTCCATTAGCCAAGCACTTATCTTGTCATCAGAAAAATAAACCACTTGTTACATCCTCCTCTGAAAACCTTGGCTGCGGAGTAAGGTTCAAGGTAGGAAATGCTGAGGTTGCTGGAAACACCAGAGGGGCAGAAGGCAAGGAACTGTATTTCATAGGCTGCTTGCTCCTGTTTTGTTCATTTCTTGTCCTGTCAACTGTAGATTTCAGAGTAGTTCTCAGTGCTTCAATAAATACTGCAAAAGTAATGCAAGATAGTGCCAGAACTATCATGTACCTGTAACATAGTTGACGTATATTAAAAATACCCTTGTTTTCAGTCTTTATAAGGAACTTTATTAGGAAAGACAGGTTGAGAAACAAAGCATTTTCTTTCCATATTCAGACACTCGGTATTTTTTCCATTCTAGAGCACAACAAATCTAGTTTTTAGTAGCAATAAGCACATACAAAATCCCTGAGACTGAAAAAATATCCTCCAGAGAAGACTAAAATCAAGTGCCAAAGGAAGGGGTAAGTCTATGCAAAAAAAACCCTGTTTCTTAAGAGGATCTCATGGATAGGAAGTGCAATGGGAACTCCTTGGGGACTACTAAAGTTTTCTTTGTCAGTTACCCAGGATTTTACATCTTGAGACAGACAGTTCAGTTATTTGTAATGAAAACCAGAGCTCTCTATTCCTGACCAAAGGAAATGAAGCCCCTGTCAGTGCTAAAATGGGCACCTCAGCAGATAAGGAGACCTGCCTCTCTAAAGAAGGGGATGAAGGGCTGTCCAGCAGCATCCCCTGGAGCTAATCCAGATGCTCAATTCCTGTAGTCCATCAAAGGTGTTCTCAGGTTGTGAGAGACAGATCCTGATTTGCTGTGGGCAGTTATGAGCTGATATTGCCCCATAAGGACCGATAAAGCACTCTCCATATGCACTGGAAAAATGATAGTTTCATGTTTTATCATCCTCTGTGGAAAAGATGGTTGAGCTTCTTGAAATCAATTGTTAGATGCCATGGCTGACACTTGACATAAAAAATGCATGTGTGTTTTAGGAATTAATAGAGGGATCATCACCATCATAGAATCATCGTAGGCTGGTTTGTGTTGGAAGGGACATTAAGGCTCATCCAGTTCCAAACCCCTGCCACAGGCAGGGACACCTTCCACTGGAGCAGCTTGCTCCAAGCCCCTGTGTCCAACCTGGCCTTGAACACTGCCAGGGATGGGGCAGCCACAGCTTCTCTGGGCACCCTGTGCCAGCACCTCAGCACCCTCACAGGGAAGAACTTCTGCCTAAGAGCTCATCTCAATCTCCCCTCTGGCAGCTTAAAGCCATTCCCCCATATCCTATCACTACACACCCTCAAGGGAGGAATTTTTCCTAATACCTAATCCTTATGAAATGCTTCTTGTCCTTACTCCTTTGGAAAAAAACCCTGAAGCCCTAAAAACCCCTGTGTGTCCATGTGTCTTCCCTGGACTGCAAAGGCATTGGGAGCACTGGTTTCACATCTACCAGCAAAACATCTCATTCTTTCTGCTGCTTATTGTATCTGATCACTCCTCCAGCTGTGCTAAGAAATTTGGTATTGTGGTCTGGCAATGCAGAGCACTGTGAATCCTTTATTCCCTACTAGAATTCTCTGGTAAATAGCTTTGAACTCAAATTCTTGTCTCTACAATAGATACGCTTCCGCCTAACTGGCACTTCACAATTAACAGCATTATCTTGTTAAACCTGAAGAGGTGCAGGAAGGCTCAGCCATCATTGTAAAGCATTTTATTGCTTAGAAAGTGTTTACAATAGGCTACACAAGTGGTAAATGAAACCCAGTGCTGCATTCAGATATCTGATTAGCTCAGCCACGTGAAAATGCCAATAATTCAGGGTCTGACTATTCTGAATGCCATTTCTTAAGCAGTAGTCTCAAAGCACCTGAGGTATTTAGAGGAAAAGGAAGGGAACAGGAGGGGAACAGAGGGGAAAAGAAAAGGTAAAAAGAAAAGGGAAGGAGAAAGGGAAAAGGAAAGAGAAAGGGAAAGGCAAAGAGAAGGGAAAAGGAGAGGGAAAGGGAAAGTACTCGGTGTGAAATAGAAAGCTGATTAGAATCAAAAGGCAATAGTTCCTATTCACATAGATGCAGGTGTAAGTGTCCTCAATGAAGACATACTTCACTTTCACCCAGGAGCAAGGTTGAGAGAGTAAGTGACTGCAATGAAGTAGTCAGTGTTTTCAGGAGAGAGAAACCTCTGTTGTTTCCCTTCAGGAGCAATGAATGTGTTCATGTTACGTCAGCCACTGTTTTAAGTGCTTGCTTTTTGCACATGCAAGTGTCTCCATCTCTGTGTAACCTTTTATCTGTCAGCTCCTGTACTGTGTAAGCAACATTAGTCAGGAAGAAAACAAACAGTTTGGATGTTTGGATGTTTTCTGTGACTTGCTTTGTAAATGTAGCTTTTCTGTAGCCAGGCTGAAAGTCCTTGCTGTCCTTAGCTGCCCTCCGTGACTGCAGCCCTACACCTGCCTGAAACCCAGAGGGACTAGCACAGCAGCCACAGGCTACAATACGAAGCATGTAGAAAGATGGTAACCTCCTAGGGAAACATTTCACTCTGTAAGGCTTTCAGGAGAGAAGTGTCTGTGAGGCAATTCAGTCCTGCTCAATGAACTTATCAACTGCGAATGTCGAGGAGAGGTCACAAAATTGTGCAACAGGCTCATTTCTCACTACCTAGGTTTCAAAAATAGATTTAATAACTTATAAATAAGGCAATAAATGGTGGGTAAAATAACCCAAAATATGTGATGGACACCAAGTTAAGCATGAGCTAGCAATGTGGCCTTGTGGCAATGAAGGCCCCCAGCATCCTAGACTGCATTTGGAGGAGTGTTGCTGGTCAAGGGGAGTGATCCGCTCTGCTCAGTACTGGTGAGAAACATCTGTAGTGCTGGGAGCAGTGATGAGCTCCCCAGTACAGGAGAGACACAGACAACTCTGTGGAGTTGAAGCCAGATGATACGGTTAAGACCTAAAGTATATTGTGGGGGTTGGTAACGAAGACTAAAAATACTGCAGCTATTTCTTTTAGACATGCATCAGACTTTCCATCACATACAGACTTATAAAATGTTAGTATTGAAAAGTCTGTTTGAACTCCAGAAACAGTTAAAACCTAATGCAGAAATTGATGATTGGAATTCTGTATCATGCTTACTGGAAACGGGATGAAAAGAGTCCCATCTGATAACGTATCTCTGAAAATCCCTATGGACAGTTAAAGGCATTCCAGTGTCTTATTTGTCCCACACATGCTCTGGTCCAGTTTTCAAGCTAAAGTGAAATTAGACTATGTGCAGGAACAGAAACTGAAGTGACAAAAGTGGTTACTGCTGGCTAAAAGTAACCAGGAGTGGAGGATCTGAAGGAACATTCTAACTTAGGCAACATATTCAAGGGCACCTTAGGTATCTCCATTAACCTGTTCGCATTTCAAGGTTTGCTCATCACGTACTTCTAGCCAGATTAATACCCTTTCTATTTTTCAGCTGTCTGTGTATATAATGAGTGCCTCTTTTCTAGAAGGAGAAGTAAGCCAATGTGTCCAGTCTGTTGCATCTGAATAAATAACCTCTGGTTTTAACTCTGGCTGTATACAGACATTCAACATACTGTGCAGGGAGATGAGTTTCCAGTGAGATGAAGCAGCATCCAACATGGACTTATCAGAAACCAATCATGTCAAGCTAATCTTAGTTTCATTTTTTACTGTGATTTGTGGCCAGGGATCAGTAATTGATACGAAGGAACATGACCTTAGCAAGATTTTCAGCGGCTTCTGGGAAAGAAATGTGAGTCTAAGTTGAGAAGCATGTTCTTAATGAACCTCTATGGGGTAGATGCCATAATAGCTGACTAAACATAAAAGGTAGCTAAATATCAGCAGGATGAACTGATGTGGTTCTGCATTTAGTCTTTCTTCTTTTACAGGTGGAAAGGAATTTGCTTATTAAATTTGCAGATGATGTAAAGCTTGGATGACCAGGAATCTATTAGAGGGTGGGATTAGAATTTCAAATGTTCTTGAAAAATTGGAGAAATAGACTGAAAATACATTGATTAAATGGAGAAAAGTGCCACATATTGGACTGAAACAGGAATACTAAAAAGCCTTGTATTTGTTGAGGACCCATTGGACAGGTAGCATTTCTTTGAAAAAGCAGTAAGGAATGACAGAGGATCATAAACTTTACATGAACCAGAAAAGAAAAAGATGATGCAAGTTTCTGTGAAGAAGAGTGCTTGACTGGGAAAAATCCATTCACTCATCTCTACACTGGCAAGGTCTCTTCCCAGAAACATATCCCACGTTGCATTCCAGATTTGAGGACAATCAAGGTCAATTGCAGAGAATACAAGATGCTAGAATAACAGTAATCAAAGGCAAAGCAAGTTTTATAGGGAAACATAAAGGATATGGCATTGTTTATCTTGAAGAATAAAATTAAGGGAGCACATAGGGAGAGCTTTGTCATAAAGAGCTGTTGCAGAAACAAAGGAGATTTTCTCCATGTCCCTCCTGGACAGGAGAGAAACAATTCACCTCAAAGGCAGTAAGAGAGACCTAATGAAACAGATCTTCTGGGGAAAAAGTGCAATATCGGTGACAGGGTTTTAAGAATAGCAGACAAGGTATCGGACTAGTCCATCCTGCACTGGGAGAGCATGAGATGCAAGAAGATTTCTTGGAATCTCTTCTCACGCTGTATTACTACAATTCCATAATGGGTTGTAAAGATTCAGTCAAAGAATTCATTTCTTATTGAAGATTTGTCTGAAAACTGAAGATGACAGAAGTTTATCAGCAGTTGCTTATCTAATCATTTTATTACAGTGAGAAAGTTGTTTTCCAACCCAAAGAGCAGTTACTACCCACAATGGTAGCAGTCGTCCTGCCATTGATCACTCTTCCTTTGCAGCACAATGCATTTAAGACTGAATGCGTCAGGTCTTGCAGCATTCTCACTTCTCAGGGGAAGGAAATGTGCAACTATTTAACTCAACCTCCCTCATTAATGAGGCCATTTATTTCGTCTTTCCATGTACTCACACTGGATGTTATTGTTGAGGTTGTGGTCACAGAAGGAGAGTCTGTTTTTCGTGTGGTTGGGGCTAATGTCCTGAAAACCTCCATGCTGGATGGAGGTGGAGTAGGGGCTGTGAGTTCCAGCAGTTCCCAGGAACACACCACTGATGTTGGTACACCAGCGGTGGTTAGCTCCTGTCTGGACATGCTCTTCACCTTTGCAGATAACTCTAATTTGCAGGCTCAGCACAAGGGGAGCAGTTTCCCATTATCATGCTCTTCTTGCATCTGGAATTTTAAGTGAACTACATAACAGACTCTTCTGCTTTCTTAAGCATTTTTCTCCTCCTTTCTTTAATCATGCTGAGATTTCCTGTGAATGCTGTGAGCTGTAATTATCATCTGCAGATCAGTGGCTATGCTGAGCTGTGTTTCTTAAAGGGATTTTGTTTTTTTCTGTGAATTTCAGATGACCAAGAGCAAAATTATAATCACCTGATACTAAACAGTGCCACCCAGACACCTACACATGGTAAGAGAAAACAAAGAGCAAAATTACACACGTTGTAACTTTCCTCTGCCAGCCAGTAGCATTTACTGGTACCGAAGAATGTTTAATGTTAATAGAAATGTTCCTATGGCAATGATGCATGAATGATGGGTCCATTAACATTAAATATGGGACCATATTTTACAATAGTGCTCACAATGAAATATGGCTGTCTTTTATAACTTTGCGTGTCACCCTTGTGTTTCCTCGTGTCTGATTGCTCCTTTCTCCCTTCCACATCAGGAAGGTGCTGTCAGATTTAAGCAACCAAGACCATAAAAATAACAACCGGCAATAAAAAGTCCATCTTGTCAGCCAAACCGCTGAACTTACAGTGCTGCTCTTGCATATTTCTAAGATAGGTTAGAAGGACAGTGAACAGGGGGCAAGGGCTCCTAAGATGACATGATTTGGACATAACGGTATGCGGCCACAATTTGGGTTCACAGCTAAATCCAAGCTGTCCAGTCCATACATGCATGGGTCTGTTTGGGATAATCTGCTGAGGCCCCTGATTCACTGCACAATGTCTCTCCAGTTTCTAGTATGCAGGATAGGTAAAAACCATGAAGAGCTTCAGGACTCCCCCTGCCTATTTTCTTAAAGAGAAGTGCCTCCTTCTCAACCAGTTCCAGTGGTTGCTTTCACACCCTTCCAAATTCCCATTATTTTATTGTGGACACATGACATTTCTCTGCACCTGGGAACTTCAAGAAACCCAGAGCAGCTTTCATGCCCCTACACCCACCACAGACCTATCCCTGTAGCCTCAGAAGTGACACCTCAGGGGATGTCTGGGGCAACCTGTCACCACCATGTAGTCTGTCTGGTCATCCCTCTAAAGGGTGAGAACAGCCCTTCCAGAGCTCTTCCAAAGCCTCTCTGGGTTTGGTCTTCGTACCCAAACAGCTTCATGTGTGTTAATACCCCTTCTGACAGTGCTCCTGCTGAGCTCTGCAAAAACACTCTTTTTATCTGCCTTAGCTCTGCACATGGTTCAGTAATTTACTGGCACCTCTCTATCCAGCCCTCCTGATCTAATAAACTTGGGGATGCCCATGTAATCCTTTAGCCAGTTTCAAGGGTTCAGATGCTATTCAAAGATACTACTTGTTTTCCCCTTTGTTTCCGCCCTCTCATCCCAGCCTGGAGATGTTCCATTGTTTCTCTATGCCCAGAAACCCCACTCCTCTCTGCTCAGTCCTGTCCTCCAGCCCTTCTGCCTCCTCTGCCCTAGCTCCCTCCTTCTTTTGGTGTCCTTGTCCCACTATTAGCTGTTGAGTGTGGGCAGCAAGTCCCTCCCAGCATCACAGCAATCACAAACCGCACAGTCATATCACCTGCAGCCTCCTGCCTCCATCCAAATTCAGACTTGTCACTGCCACCCACATCAGTGATTCCCCCTGTCTCTGTGCAATCAGTCCAACCTGTGAATGAACCCCCAAGTCCTCTCTGCTTTCTTTCCTCTTCTGCTGCTACCTTGTTTTGGTCTTGTCTTTGTTCTTCCCTGCATCCTTTACCCTCTGAATGTCATATATTCCTCCAGGATTTGTAGCTGGAACCTTCCTTCTGCTGAGGAACCAGTAAGGGATGGGTAAATCTTACCTTGATGTACACTTCTTGCAGCTCTGAATCTCTGTGTTTGTTACTATTTTTTTCTGGTATTTGTTTTTAATACTGAAACTTCATCTTCGTTATTATTCTGGAATCGGTTGTGTGCTTGTATAGGAATTTCCACTTTGCTGCAACAAAGGGTGGGACAACAATTGCCCTTGAAAAGGTCACCTGAAACCTTTGCAGTTTCTCCTTCCTAGAGGATGGGTCAGGCAGCTCCTCAGCCTGCAAGTTACTTTCAGCTGTAAGACTACGGTTTTAGGGGTTGGGTTTTTTTCCATGTCCCCCAGAACTCAGAAGAAACAACGTCAGCTTTAAACCTGGCACTAACACAGGAGTATTTCTGAACGTGGACCGACAGATTCAAATGCTCTTCAGAGTACTGACTTTAAAAAGAAGAGGAAAAGGTGGCATAATAGGGTTGAATTTATTGTCTTCTCTCTGGTCTTACTACTTGTTCTTCACATCTAGCATATGCTGGGTTTTGAGAACTGCCCCAGCAGGGTCAAATGAGTCCTGTTTACCTGTGTCTCTGCCCTGAAATTTCAATGCAGCTCCATTATCAGGTCCCTATTGCATTCAGTAACATAAAGTACTATGTGCTAAAACAGATAACTTCCCTCTGGCCCTGACAAATGCTTTTCTTTTTTATGTACTTGAAAGACAAAAATCAAAGCAGATCTGCAGAGATCTCAGATTAGAAACTTTCACCTTTTTTTCTTTCTGCACTCATTTCTTGCATTTACTGTATCTTAATAGCTTGGTTGTACAAAGCGACTTGAATGATCTGACTACAAATAACTGTATGATTCAGAGTTAGACTTTATTCTTGGGTGATATTTTATTTCTAATTTATCCATATGGTCATAGATACTTTTGTTTATGGTATTCATGTGTGCTGGTGCTGGTGCTCCATTGCTTGGTGAGTGTAAAAATGTTATTTGGGCTTTTCACATAAGTCATCAAAAGATTGCAGTATTCATAATTACTGTTCAGATTCTGACACAGCTCAGCAATACAACAGGTTTAATATTGTTCCCTTCCTGGGTAGGGCATGGGGTACATTTTCTTGTGATGATGTAGACTTGTAGGTGGACAGAAGCTGTCTTTCTGAGCACTGTGTCCATAAGCTCTGTCCCTTAGCCTGTCTCTAGCATCCACCGTGCAGTGACACATCTGAAAGGAGCAGTGTGAGGCTCAAGACATGCCCTGTGTTGCAAGCAACCTGTGTTCGGTTCACTGTGTACTGAAGTTAAACAACCACAGAAAGGTTCTCAGGCTACCAGAGCAGAGCCATCAGGGCAGCAATTGTAGGTGACATGCCGAACAAACAGCATTGCAGCCTGAGCAGCCAGCAAATCCCTCCCATGTCTGCCGGAGCTCCCTGCAGCCTCCACAAGTGCTGCCTCACCCAGCAAGGATGCACTTGGCCTGGTATATGTGAAGGGGAGCATGAGCTGTTGAAACTTGGAAGACCTGTCAGGATGAGAGCTCAGCTGCTGTGAGCTGGTGATCTCTCCCCATCTCCTGCCATCATAGGAACTTCACAGGATTCTTACATCCTCCTGTAATTCCCGTTACAATGAGTCTACAAACCCATACAGCCCTGGGACTGAGCACTGTGGCAGACATAGGGCCCTGCAGGACACCTCCTTGTCAAGGAAGGATGAAAGCCAAGTCCCCTGTGCTCCTCTTTCCCCGTCCTATACTGGCTAGTCCTGTGCAAAAGTAAATCAAATGACACCAACCCATTTGTTTCCCCAAAGGTTTTGGGAACCATGGGGGGATCGTAGTGTGGAGAGTGATGCAGATGTGCAGTGGAGCAGCCATTGTCAGTGGGTTATGCATGTGAGATCACTGATGTGATTACAGTGAACTCTTCTGATATAGTAAGGAATAATTACTAATTAATGGTAGGATCACATATAATCTGTTCTGTCAGGCTGCTATCATTTAATTAGCATAGTGCCGTTTGCAGCAGTTAGCACAGAGGGAAGGTCTCCCTTCTCTCCCCACCTGGCTGGCACAGAGGGTTTGCAGAGGGGTGAAACATGTGCCTGTCCTGGGTCTGGAAAATGGGATATGTTGGGGAAGACAATTTGCAAAGGAGATGAAGAGAAATGACCACAGGCAAGTGAGTCCTTCAACCCATGGTCTGCAATACCAGGACTTCATTTCCACTGTTGTTGAGGGCTCTGAATTAGCCAGCCTGACTCCGAAATTCTCACATCTGAGAGAAGTCTGTCAACCTTCTTCTGATGTCACTCTATTCATGTGCCTATTTCACTTCTAGGACACTGAATATCCCATTATAGGGGTGTCTACAGGCCTTTAGAAACCTCAGCCTGAGCTCTGCATTCAGTGACAAACTTCAGACCTCAATCCTCTGAGCTCACAAGGTTGATGTGGGTTTCCTGGCTTTTGTTCTCCAGCAGCTGCAGATTTCAGCTGCAAATGAAGAACTCAACAGCATGAAGTGTAGTGATTTTGTGTGTAAAAGGTGAATGTGAGTGCTCAAGTACTGGTTTCTAAGCACAGTAGGGTTTGCATATGAAAGCAGGTAAATCCTTTGATACACTGCTTTCTTTCACTTAGATATTCAGTCTTTATAAATTAAGCACATAAATTCATTTTCCTATTAAAAAAAATAAAATAAAATGTGAAAAAAAGCAAAGGGCACAAACCAGAACTGATGCAATGAAGCAGTGGCTGTAACAGGAATATGGATTGGCTGCCTGGGCTCAGGTTCTGTAAAGCTTATTGCTTTATTTTTACTGCTACTGGAGTTTAATCTCATCCTCTTTAGTGCGTATTTAATTATGGTAACCAAGAGAGTCTTGTAGAAGCATTTTTTACATCTAGATAAATGACAAGCACATTGCTAAATAATATAGTTAGTAGGGAGTTCATATCATAATTTTTATGTCAGTTCATTGCATTTGATAATCATCTGAGAAATACCACTATAAGCAACAAATCGCTTCACTTCAGGGTTTTAATTTGGCCAAGTATTTTTCCATAGCTGATGTCTGGTTTGCTCTGAGGCAGTGTTACAGCTGTAGCTGTGTGAACTTTAATCACATTCCTATATATTCATGTATGTGAATCCTTCTGCTTCTCTTAACCTATTTCTTTTTATATCTCGTATATCTTATACCTTATATCTCTTTTCTTCCTTACTTCCTTCTTCCTCTTTTCTTCATTTCAAAATCCAGGGCATCTTCCTTCCTGCACAGTAACAGGGCTTTGGCAGATATATTGCTGAAATAATCCTTGCATCAATTTTCTAACATCAGACCAGAAGCTTCCATGTGGGACAATCCCAGGGGATATGAAGATGATTCCTGACCCTGTCACATCTCCTCCAGCAATTTGTTGAGTTTTGTGTCTATTGTGTTTAAGACACTGTTTGCAAAATCATAACAATTAAGGACTGTTTAAATTAGATTTATCCCCAGTAGAAATATATGTGAGGAAATTAGAAGATAATCAGATCTCTGGAATATAACCTACAGAACAAATAGACACATTATGTACAGTGCTCTTTCTGCAAAGCACCAAGGCTTTAATGAAACCTGGAAGACAGATGAACCCGGTAATCCGCCGGGACAGGACAACATGGTCACAGCTTTTTGGTGCATACAAGCTGTCTTTCTGATGAGGATACCAGTTCAGATCTGGCTGCTTTGCAAAGCAAAGTACAGAGATTGTTGTGTATTTTGGAGCTGTACACCATTACAAAGCACAATGGAGCAAAGTCACCAGTGAATCGAGATCACCCTCCACCTGTCTTGACCTGAGAAGTTGCTAACAATGTCCTACAGTGCAGAGCCAACCTCTGTGGAGGGGATGTATTGGTTTGTTGGGGCTATGGTTGGACTTCAGCAGTGGGAGTGGTCTCTGATGACGTGTGTGCTGATCTTCCTTTAGTCTGTGATGTAGGGGAGAGAGAACAGCCTGGGGCTGAGAACAGATAAAGGACTTCAATGGCAACATCCTTTAAAGTGCTCAGTGCAACTGGTCTTTGTTTTCTAGACTAGATAAATTGTGGGTTTGGACAAAGAAATCACTCTTTTCATGGTCTCAGAATGGCAGGGCTAACATAGCCTCCCAGCTTGAGGTGCAGCTCAGCTACTGAGTATGGAGGCCTTAACTTGCAGATGAATCCTCTTATGCCACCCATGACATGGCCCATATTCCACCCAGCAAGTGACTATTGCAAATAACACTGAGGCTGGTGGAGTAAAACTGTGGCGTAACTGTGTCTCCATCCTCACCAGTGGGAGAAACCTGAGGAGCTTCTCTCTGTGACAATGCAGTTGTTTAAGCAAAGGGCCAACGTGAGCTGAATAGCTCTGACACTGGCCTCATATTCCCCTTAGAGAAGCAGATCTCAGACCATAAGCAAGGGGGAGCAGTGTCTTTATTCCTAGTGAAGGTGAGAGCACTGAAGAAGACCAAAAGCTCTGGAGGCAAAATCACAGCGTCATGAAAACCAGAGCATGTAAAACTGCTGAGGCAAAGGAGGGCATTGCCATTTGCACTGCTGGAGGTGCTGTCAGTGTGGGGATAACTGACTATGGCAGAAGGTTGTGGCGGTCCCTGCGCTGTCTTCAGCCTGTCTGGGGGCCCATGCCTCACCCTAGTACCAAAGGACTGAGACAGATTCATTTCTCTCGGGGGCTAGAGCTAGTTGTGCATTATTCCCCTTGCTTATCTGCTGCCAGAACCAAACATACTGATGCATTTTGCTTTCTGAACAAGCTTCTCTTCAATGCAATGTCAAGCCTTGAGCATGAGGCACTCACAGAGGTGGAAAGAGTTAACAGGCTGACAGTTTTCAATTGCACAGCCTCAAATTCAAGGAGTCCTTGTCCTCAAAAGAATGAGTTCGAGCCCCAGATCTCCACAGTCCTGCATCCTGGCAGCTCTGGTGCCAGAGCCATGTGTTGTTGTTTTCTGCATCCCCATGAAAAGGCAGCAAACTCAAGGAAAAATTAATTTGTCTTTTGTTGTGATTGCCAAACTCAAGGAAAAATTTATTTGTCTTTTGTTGTGATTGCCAAGTGCAATTCTACTTTCTGCAGTTTTTCCTTTCATCCTAATTGGCAGCATTACTCCTCTCGCCCTCTGTTGCAGTGTGTAAAATAGTTCAGTTAAGCACCTTGTGTACAGAAGCATCTTCATGTTAATAGCCCCTGGGTAATATGATTCAGGTTTATTATTATGCTGTGTGTATATATTGTAGCATTTAAGGGAATCATCTTGCGATGTGCTGGTGCACCTCATCCTCTCTGCATCTTACCCCTTCAGATTGCTGCTCAGTACTCAGCCATGAGCCCTGAAAGACGTAATCCTAGCACCATCCTGATATGCAAAGTTTTTTTACCACTGACTGAATTTAGAGTCCCACATCTCCAGCTCCTATAAATGAGAGCAGCTACTCGCTGGATAGCTGCTGATTTACACCATGGAGGATCTGACCTGGAAATGTATAAACCTCTTTGAGGTTCTTCATGACAGATGCAGAAGATTGTTAACAGTGTTTGTAACGTAAAAAAAGAAGTGTGGAAACACAGATCATTCCCCCCGCAAACACAGAAGATGTATGTTATAAACTGTGATTGGAGTCTGTTCACATCAGTTCTTTGCATGCTCTAACAGTATGTCACTTCCAGGATGACACGGGAGGTGCTAAGCCTTGGCACAGAAGGCAACCAAACGTCATCAGTTACCAACAGATTTTCCTGAGGAACACAGTCCTGTGCAAGAGCCTGCATCAGAATTGGCGACTTTGTGTCTGAGCCTTCAAGTGGCTGAGCAGAAGGCAGTGCTGGGGGAGCAGTGCGTGCTTTGACAGAGGACTGAAGCGATGCTGAGCTGAAGCTGAGCAGCAGAAGGCTTGGTTGTAGCAGCTTCTAGGTGACATTGTTTGCTTTCTCTGGGTGAATGTTTTAAAAGGCATCTGTTGAAATGTCTTGCAGAATTCACACAACATATGTGCAGGCTCCTATGCAAATATGGAGCACATCCCTTTTGCACTTGAGCTTGGTTTAAAACTTTGCCATAAATTCACTTTGTTGGTGGGTTTGGGGTTTTTTTATCTTGGGTATCATCTCTTCCTCTCCTTGTACATGAAAGGTGCTGCCCCTCATGTAAACACAGTTTGAAACAGAAATTGCCTTCCAAGAACAGGGGCAGAGCAAGACATTTTGAGAAGACTCCAGGTCTGATGTGGACCACACAAGTGTCCAGCTTTAGAGATCCCGAAACTGCTTCTGAGCCCGGTGCTTGCAGAAGGTTTGTGAAAGGCTGACAGTGAAATGAGGCTCTCCTTCAACTTAGAGTAGCTTCCTCTCTTTCATAGATCAGACAGCAATTGAGTGCATGCATACAGAAGAGGGGCAAATCCCTATGTCCACTCAGCTGTAACTGCAAACCCCAATGCATAAAGGCAACTGCAGACCCTGACCTCCATGGGGGTGACATGCCCACCACAGGCCATATATCCAGTTCAGGATACAAGATGTATCAGGAAACATGTTCCTCTGGCATCAGTGCAACCAGTGCAGAACGAGTGCAAAGCTCTGACACTCTGCTCCAGGGCAGCACTTTCTCAAGTTCTTATGCAAGAGCATGGTCTGAATGGAGACCTTCTGAGCCTGATCAACTGGTTCTTATGGAAATACAACAGTGTATGGACTGGCCCAAGAGTTCTAGCTTATGAAACAGAAGAAATGCAAAGTTCTTGCTTGGTACGTGTCCAAGAAGAGAGATTAGATCTGCAAAGGAAGAGTTTCTCCATAGAGATGCCTGCTCCCTTCCTGAGTGTATAGTGCCAACACTGTGCAGCCTCATGAGTTCTGGACAGTGCTGTGCCATGATACCAGCCCCACCAGTGGCTGGAGCAACATGGCACTGTGGTCAGGGTGCTCTGAAACCGCTGATGCTCAGTGGATGAGGGAATGCTGCAGAATTGAGCCCTCTTCTGCTGAATTAATCACAGAGACACTGGCAGAATTTTAAGATGTTGCACTGGCTGTAAAAAGATGTGGCTGCTTCGAGGCTGTAGCAGAGAATTTGGAAAACAAGAGAAATGACACTGCTGGATGATGCTCCCAACTCTGGTGTATGTGCTATGCGCCGGGCGAGCTTTATTTCCTTCATTTCCCTCTCCAAAGAGCTTTGCAAATTGTGCCCAGAATGCATGATGTAGCAGAGAGACATTAAGTGGCACATGGCTGCAGGATGGTGGTGAGGAAGTTGTGCACCAGTACTGACTTTCAAAAGTAATCCCTGTAACCATGGGGTGTTTTCCATTTTCCAGCAGTCATCTCCCACTGGCCAGAACACGGAGCTGGGCTGGAATAAGTGGAATGCTGGATAACAGCAGTGTGCAACCTCAGCTGCCTCGCGGTCAATGCGGAGATCTTTTTATTTAGACCCTGTTCATTAATTATGTCCTGCATCTTCTATAGGAGCCAACAAACACCACAAACAAAAAGGAGAGATGCCTGAGAAAAGCATGACTCAAATCCATTGCAGGGGTGAAGAACCACTGCAAATCTTCTGCTGCACTGGTGCCAGAATACAAATTGCAGAAGATATTTCTCCATACTGGAGTCTCTCTGTTCTCTGATCCTGCCCTCAAACTACATTATGCAAAAGTCATCTGAAATTATCTTTGGTCATTTCAGTTTATCCCTTATTTTTCCTGAATGATGGGAAGTGGATTTCAAGGTGACTTTTCATTTGCCAAAATCATTACAGTCTGTTCCTGACTGGCTGGATGGAAAAAGCGGTATGCGGATGCACTGATTCTGCACAAGCCCATTGGATGAATGTGTGCACTTAATTTCACACACCTCATGCAAACAGTCAGTTAATGCTCCTGCTTTGGCACTGAATGCAGATTCCATACATATGACTGGGCTTATTTCAGCATGTCCAAGCCTCCATGCAAAATGGAGATTAGACACAGGTTCTGGCTGAGAAATTTGTAAAGAGATGTTACCCCAGGGTCCTTGCCACACAGGCACAAATAGAAGTGGGGACATAGTTTCAATGCTAATACAGTCTCTCTTAACTGGATAATATCTAATCAATTGTTTCCAGCACCCTGATGAATATGATGCACTTCCTAATCCTGCAGTCAGTCTATTAGACATGGATTGAAGTCATCGGCAAGCAAATAATGTTCTCAGAGAGATGACACATTTGCTATATGCTCACTTGGGGCTATGTTCTTTTTGCCAGACGATATCCCTACTCCAGGAGTGCAGAGATGTACATAAGCAATAGGAAAGAAGAGTTTATTAACCAAGATGGTTATTGCACCATTAAGAGGAAATTTTCACCTTTGCTGAATTCCATAAGAAAGTACTCATAATCTCTCAGAGCTGGGAATGAAATGATGCTCTGGCAGAGAGCTGGGTTGTTCCCTTTCTGTGGGGTGGCTGACATTGGCTGTCAGGTTTTGAGCCCAGAGGACAGCATTCACATGCTTGCTGAAGCAGGCAAAGCCGCTGTTCCTCATGGAGCAGTTTCCTTGCTGGCAGCGCTGCAGGTTCACACAAAGTTGGGGTATCCCATGTTGGCACCAGATTGGTACTCAAGGAGAGGGGAAGCTGTTCCTTCACTCATGGTGGTACTCTGGCACTGTTGTGATTTGTTCTGCAGAAGCTTCATTGTGAGGAAGCTTGTGGTGCAGCAGAATACACTCAGTGACAACAGGGGCAGGAAGGAGCAAGAGCTGGGTTTGTTGACATGGTAGTTGTAATTCAAGTGCTGAAACATGGGTGGCCTCAGAGCTCTGATAGGTCCCACATCACTCAGCCTCTTGTGAGTGTCTTGGATAACCCGGCGTACCCCAAATGGCACAGGTGCCTCTGAATTGAGGACTGGGCATGTAAGTCTGCTGAGAGGTGCAGAGCAGTGCACTGACCACACTGGCTTTGAGGAATCATGAGCAGGTTTACCCTGGAAGACAAGACTGTCTCAAGCCCATATTTGGGAAGCATGGGTGCAATGTGAAGGTACGTGACAGGAGGTTTAAAATATATAGGGGAAGTCACAATCAGGGAGAAGTTGTGGAGGCAGCTCTGCATTCCCATGTGCAGGAATGTGGGAACCCAGGACTTGGGAATTCTGCCAGTCCTCACTGTATCAGAGAATTTAGCACTCCGGTTGTATTTTCAGGCCATACTTAAAGCATTCAACTCCTTGGCCTTTTGGCTGAGACTTATGCAATCCCATCACTGCTGCAAACTCCCGCAGAGCCCACTGTAGTATGACATAGCTTTGCTTCTCATCATTGAAGCTCCTGCAATTTTTATACTCTTTTACCTGCCTATTTTAACATCTGAACACCTGGTATTTATAAATGCAGTTCAGCAGGTCCCTGTCCCTTGGCTGAGCTGATGAAAGACCTTTTTCCATCCAGCTTGCAGCAAAGGAACAAGATCTCAAAACTCTGCAGATTGTCTGGAGTTGAATTTAACATTCATGCTCAGTGCCAATCTTTATTGACAGTGCCCTCAGCATCAGCATCCTGACAGTGGGCATTTTGACACTGGCTGGGGACTCCCTCAGGGATGGCACCTCCTTCCCTGCATCAGGAACCTCTCCAAACCTTGCTTTGTCTTCTGACTGCACCCAGATGTGCACCCCACAGCTGTACTTCACACTTGCCAGGGGGAGTGTGGTCATCTCTAGAGCCCACCAGAACCCCTGGGGCTATAGACTGGCTTTGCAAGGAGCCTCCAGGGTCAACGCATTAATCAGAAATCTGGCATGATGAGAGAGCGATTTCATCATCAGCCTCAGTTAAAACGACCCCATAGACTCCTTTCCATGTCTCTGATGGTGGGGAAAGCAGAGCTTGCTGGGGCGAAGGTAAGTAATGCTGCCTAAACTCATGCAGGCTGCAGTGGGGCCCGTCCACAGCACCATGACACAGCCCTCCACAGTAAGTGAGGTGACTCACAGTCCACCAGACACCCCGTCCTGCTTTGAGGAGAGCTGGTTGGCCCATGTGCTTCTGAGGTCCAGTTTGCTTCTGTCCATAACCACTGTGGACAAGGAAACAATGCCACAGAATCCGTTTTTCACTGATCAGCTGGTGCCCATTTGAATTATGTCCGCAGCCTGTCACTGAGGCTGGCTCAGATACCGCTCATCTCCCTGCCAGTCTATGGGAATGGCTTGCCTCTCTCAGCTTCGTTGGGTGCACACTGTAGACATGTCTTTGTTGTTTCTTTTCAGACAAGCCACGAATGAACAACATCCTTACTTCTGCCACCGAACCTTATGACCTGTCCTTCTCCCGGTCCTTCCAGAACCTCTCTCACCTCCCACCATCCTATGAGTCCGCCGTCAAGACAAACCCAAGTAAATATTCTTCTCTGAAGAGACTAAGTAGGTGTCAGCTCATTTCATTTCTTTTGTATCTCATTTGCTTGTAAGCCACATTGGGCACAATGTTAAGTCAATAACCTTCTTCCCTCTGTCGTTGTACTGCCCCAGTTGGTGTCCCTGGTAATGATTCTTCTGGCTGTCACTTCCCATTAAGGAAGAGTGCAGAGAAAGAGTCACTTCTTTACTGTGAGAGCACATGTGGTTGTTTGCTTACTGACCTCCTCCGGTGCTGCCTCCCATTACACCACATTGTATCTGCTCCTCATAGAGTCATCTGAGAATCATCTTTCTGCTGGAGTCGAGCTGTCTGCCCCAGATCAGCTGAGTTCACTTTGGTGTACCCAGGGCAGATATCTCCCCATCCATGGGGCAGCTGAAACCAGATGACAAGCCCATGTTGACAGAAAGCTGCTGAAATTTCAGTAGGAGGACAGTGGTGTGATCTGCCATGTTTCATGGTGTATGTGTCTGGATCTGGCCCTGACTTGTGCCATGCACTGATCTGAGGACTGTCACTTATTGTGGCATGTTACTGACCACCCTGTTCACACTAGTTAGTATCTGTCCTTTCTTACTGTTTTATGTATTGCATTCTGCCAACATTGCTGTAACTGCTCCAGCCCATCACCTTTGCTGATGGCACTCTTCGGCTTTGGTGGGTTTATGAAATAAGTGGTGTTTCTGCAGGCAAATGCTCTCTCGAGACTGACACTAGGTTTGTGGTATATATGTTTCCATGAATATTTTCCGGATGCAGCTTGTATTCATACTGCTGAATTTAGAGAAATATCTTAGGTGTTTATCCTTGCAAAGCTTCATTGAAGGTAGGTCAGGATATCTTACTTCCTTAGTACGTATAAAATCTGCATTCCCAATTTAGCCAGCTAAGTGAGAGACACAAAATTAAGTGGCATGGAAGCCCTTGGACTGCCAATAGGAAATCTCTGTGGAAGATTTTTCAGAAGAGAAAATGCAGTGGAAATGTAGCACATAAAAATCTCAGCCCACTCCTTGGCACTTTAGCATGGAACATGTTTAACATTAAGGCAAATATATTTGATGTGCTTTAAAGTAAGCATGTGCTTAACCTTGTTGGAGAACAGAGGTGAGGTATTTTGTGACTGGAGCCTGCCACCTTCCCTGTTCAGTGTGCCACATGCATAACTCTGCTTTACCGTGAGCTTTGGTCCCTGATAACATTTGGATCTCACACTCCCACCCACAAGCATTTTCACTTCGCTACAGCCCAATGATGGACAGTCCATGTTCTTGATCAACTTTGATGGTACTATCTAATATTGGAAAACCCTTGAAATCATGGCACTTTAATACTACTGCTTTAAAATATGATGATTTATTTTCATTTCTTAGCTGAAATGAAAATTTCTCAGCATAACAAACATACCCTCTAGATAGCCCTGAAAACTGCTATTTAATTTGTAGTTGATTCGCAGTGCCTGGGATTAACTGGGATACATGCTTCCTACTCAGAGTCTGGGAGATCTCCATCTGGGTGTCACTGAGAATGGGTTAGAAATGATGGCTGCTCCTGTCGTGATGTAGAGGATGGTCAGGACCATTTCTAGCCTGTGGTTTATTTACTGCTTCACATATTGTACATGGATTTTCAGTGAAATCTCCTTGGGCTCTGTATTAAAGCTATTGATGTATCTCACTGAAACATTAAAAAACCACAGATGAATCCCAGCTGAAACTCCCACCTCTTCCACAGCCAACATCTGGAAATGTATGTCAGATCTGAACACTCTCCTTTACATACTCCTACAAGTCTTACCTGACTCAGACTGAGTATAAATTCACCCACACCAAGCAATGCCATCTCTTCACCGAGCAATACCTTACTAGGTGGTGTCTCAGCAGTCTGACCCTTCAGGTGCAGTAAGTTTTGCTCAGCAGTTGAAGAAAGGACAGGCCCTTACTTGTCCAGCTTGCCTCTCAGCAGATCAGAGAGAAAGGCATAAGTATTGAACTCTAGCACTGCATTTCCTAGGTATTTGTCTAAAATGACAAAAATAGGTTTGTATTAAGGTGCCAAGATTACACATCCTCAAGAACGTGCTGAGTATAGTCAGTGTCCCTCTCTTGAGCTTTTCCTGACAGTTAGTGGCCCTGTTCCCATTCAGAGGATACCTGGCAGTCAGCATGAACCTAAGAACATTACAGTTAGTCTTTGGGCATTGCCTGGAGTGCGATTCATTCACCCCCTTAGCTTTTCAGCAGCGTCCACCCTAGAAGGGGATCTCTGCACACTTGCAATGGAAATAGCAGCTATTTACCCATGAGTGTCAAGTTCTAGTTGTAGTTCAGTCATCTTCGCAAGGCACCAAACTATCCCTTTGCGAAGCACCTGACAAATGTCAAACCAACTGCCTCACTGTATTTTTTACTAACTAGACAGCAGTTCCAGCTCTGAAAGTGCTAAGCACTCCATGCTCCCACTGGGCTTGCATATGCTCAGCTCCTCTGGAGTCACTGAATCACTTTATTATGGCTGGTCTTCTTCAGAGCCAAACAAAAATAAGCACTCAGATCCTAGACCTGCCCTTGTTAAATGCCAGCAATACTTTTTCTTCCTCCATATGAGGGAGCTAAAGGCAACACAAATTCCAGGAAAAGTATCTAAATGCTGGGATTTGCAAAGGTTTTTTTGTTTTGTTGTATTCTTCATATTTAAAATGACTTGCTTCTAACAAACTCCCTGCCATGGTTAAGAAAAGAAAGAATGTTGTGAAGAGCTCAGTAACAAACATCATATTTCTGAGTAAAACAAAAGGAATTAGATACATTTTTAATCAGCTATTTCGGTTGCCAGACAGCTAAAGGTCACTTATTCTCCCACAGTTAGAGGTGACTGTGAAAGACAGTTTCTTCCCAAGAACATCAAATTGAATAGTCAAGGCGTATCCAGGTAGAAATAATGTTTAGTCTAATATCTCTTTGCCAGAAATGAAGAGACAGAGCTCAGCAAGGGTATGGTGAGATCTACCTCACCCTACTTTAGCTGTTCAGCAATCAGGCATCTTGTCTGTGCATTTGATGGAGGCATCTCTATTGTTAGTGAAGGACATCTCCATGTGAGCTCTCTGAAGGCCCCAGTCTGTCACTGACAGCAGAGTTGCTCTGATAAGCTGCCTAGCTCTTTGCTGGATAACAAGCTTTGAGATGCCTAGAGCTTAATGAAGTACATCCCACTTTAGGAGCCTCATCTCAGTGATTTGTGAAACAAGGAAGAAGAGATGAGCATCTGCATCTGCATCCCTGGGGAAAGTGCCCAGCTTGGGAAGGGGAGGAGACCTCCTCACCGCTGGAGCAGCAGGATGGGCACTCGCCTCTGCTGGCATTTGACTAAGAAAGCAGGACTATGGCTTCTTCTTCCAGAGCAAGAGCTTGAAGAGGGTCCAGGCCTTGTAGGAGCAGTAGGAAACACGTCAATCTGGCATAGCATCCAGCTGGAAGCAGAGCCCGTGCAAGCAGCAATATTTCTGCTTCCATGGCTGTTTAACTCAACAGCTTTTACTTCAAGGCACAGACAACAGAAAACCCATTTGGGGTTGCTATGTGTGAAGCCAGGGAGGAGGATCCCTGAGGGGCAGGGTACCACATCCATGGGAAGCCCTCTGCCCTGTCAGGCTGGCATGTGGGAAAAGTAGCAGTGGGCGGATGTGGGAATACATGGCTGAGCAAGAGCAGCTGGATTGATTCTATCCCGCCCAGCACTCCAGGGAACGGGTGCCTCCAGCTAAGTGAGAAAGGTCAGTCAGGAAGGAAGATAATATTTTCAGGCATATTAAGCCACTTGGTATTGGCTAAAGAAGCATCACAAATGACAAGGCAGCTTGGAAAAGTTACAGCCAATTAAAGCAGGAGAGACAGGCCCAGGGAGGAAATACACTGGAGCTGCAGAGAAAGAAAAGCAAAGAAATTACCTTTAAGTAAAGCAGAGAAATGACTGTGGTGTTCTTACAGACATACACACAGGCACGTATTTTGACCATATTCGTATACAACCACAGGAGAAAAAATAACCTTGGCTTTTCCACATTCTCTCTGCAGAATGCCACAAATATACCTCGTTTCTCTACTTACAGTGTGAGGGGAGCTGTGCTCTGCCTTTCTGTGATGGCATCTCAGACATGTAGACGTGAGATGTGTAGGAGCACCCGTTTGGGGCTCTACCTCCGAATGGAAGGAAGGAAGGAAAAAAAAAACCCAAAAAAGCTGTCTGAGGGCAAATAAGCTGAAGTCAGATGAAGCATTTAAACACTCCTCAAGTTTGATAAGACCATCCATTGATGCCAAAGAAATCTAGAAATTGCCAAAGAAAGAAAGGGAGGAAAGAAACAACCAAAATCTATGGAAAAAAGAAAGTCCTGAAAATGTGCAGAAAATGTGGTTTCCAGTAATTCCAAATGTATGAAAAACGTGAGTGAAGCCCCAGAAGTATGAGATTGACTTCAGAAAAGGAGAAACTTCCTTTATCAATCAATACGTCAGTGGTTTTGTTCTGTCTTCACATCGTTTCTGGCCTTTTGTAATCCACTAAGGACACATTTTGAATTCTTAAGCACATCCATGAGGCAGAAACATATTCTATTGTAGTTTCATTTTGGCTAAAAATACAAGCATCAGTTTTCACATTAGCATCAATGAGAAGATAAGGGGTAGCAGTATCAGAGTCTCACTAGCCCAGTGACCTTACTGGTGCAATATGGATGAGATGAATCAGACTGGATGGGCTCAGTTGCCAGAAACATTTTGATTTTAGGAAACTGTGCAATCAGATAGTCCACAGTTCCCACTAGGTGTGAGGGTGAAGCACCCAGTGTCTCCACTCTCAAAAGCCTGGGGATGTATTGGTTTCATTGCTTTCCTTGGGTACAGAGATGCTGCGGCTACAAAGCCGTGCTAAGCTTCTCCCTTAGCATGAAGGCACATGTGTGACCCAGCACGCTCGGCCTCCTGTCAACTACGTTCCCCATGACTGGTTCTGCAACACTCATGAACTGACACCACGTTTCAGAGGCAACTGCCTGTTAAATGTCTGTCTGGTGCTTGCATAAACCAGCTCATTCACGGGAAACTGCCATTTCGGCTTTGATTCCTTAGAGATGGAGATGTGAAGTCTTTCTACACCTGAAAATGTTCCCAGAATGACTGTGCCAACATCTACATGCTTCTCTCAGCATCACAGGAGAACACAGCCTGTGTGAGATTGGAAACACCTTTGAAATGAAATCAGTTCCCTGAATGGTTTAGCCACTGCCAGCAAAAGGCCATGCAGACCCCTACGCTGTGTACAGGGCTGGAAGAAGGAAGGAAAAGATGGTTTTAATACTCTAAGTTGGCAAAAATGTTAAAGCCCAGAGCATGCTGCATTCTCTATCTAAATTGGCAAGGAACAACTTCAAAACACTTTTAATCAGCTGATTCTGCCACCTCACCAGCAGCCTCACACCACTGTAAACCTCGCATAAGCTGGTTTAGCTCCTGCTGGCAATTACCACAGCCAGGTTTGAGCATCCAACCACATCTCCATTTGGGATATTCTCTGCTTTAATTACGTCTATTTGGAGTCACTTGGGCAAATCCAGTGGACCTTCTGTCATGCAGAGCAGAGGCCAAGTGCCAAAGTGCTAATTGCTTAGCTCCTATTCAGCATCCAGCTCCAGGCATCATTATCAAGCTTATGCACACCAAGTGTGTGCAAGTCTATCTATGATGATATTATAGAATAAAAATGTCTACAATTACTATAGCTATATGGAATTTTCCCAGTCCTTCTCAGGCTTTCTAGAAGGTGATTTTAAAGACACAAGAAATTGAAGCCAGGGGAGCCATCGTCTGACATTTGCAATGAGACAGTCTTCCAAAAAGCTTAAAAAAAGACGTATTTCTACCATATATACTCTGGAGAGCAAATCCCATCAGCAGCGAGCTGATGTAGAAGAGAGCTCTGGGTAACTCTCCACCAAGGAAAGCCTTGGTGGTGTGTAGGCTGTAAAGAGGAGGTTGACAGCAACAGTGGTGCCAACAGGCTGTGCATTTTGGCACACATATTCTCAGCTTGTACTTTCGGACGCTGAGACATGGGGATCAACCATCTTCCTCACGGGTCCTCCGGGTTATGTGGACTGTTCTCAGGACCACGAGGAGCAAAGTCCAGGAGTCAGTGAGAGAGAGCTGAATGTATAGGAGATGAGGAAATTAGAGCATGAGATCCAGCACGAGATGCTTACAGCACTCAGTGTTCAGCTGAAGACTTTAAGGCACCAATGCGTAACTGTTACTTTGTGAGCAAACTTCCAGGATGTTGTCAGCACCTATCACACATCGTAGAATCACAGGATGGCTTGGTTTGGACAGGACCATAGTCTTCATATTGGAAGTTGGTCGAATCAGGTCATTCCAGCTGTTGTAGGATTAAAGTGATATATCAGGATGCATTTGCAGTAGCCAACATCCTTTCTGAGTCTAAAAGCCAAAAAGAGGAGGGTGAGTGGGTGTGGGTGAGCTGAGTTCACGAGCAACAAAGAGAAGCAAATCGAGCAAGAACCATTCCATGGAATAAATTCCATTTTATCAACCAAGGTGTTTGAAAAATGGAAAATGAGACCCTAGACAGATGATTCAGTATCTCAGAGAGAGAGCATCCCATGCCCACCAAACCTTCTCCATGATCACATTTACAAAGAGTCAGAAGTAGTCATTAAAGATGTGAGGAAGTCAGTCATGGATTCCAGAGCACAACCACATCTGAAGCCAGAAGCAAAGTATGAGTTTCTTCAAATGGAGAACTCACCTACCTTAGCTCACCTTCCCTGTGCTTTCTGTAGAAGTGCATGGTGAAGGTGACACTTGATAATTCCCCTGTGACTCACCATTTGTGTAAATCAACCAATGCCACAGTCTGGACTCGACAACGTATGGTCTGCTGTGTCATGGTGCGAGGTGTGTTGTGTTGCACAGGGTCTCATACCTGTCTGTGTGCAATTATAACACTCTGTCTGCTTTAAGGCCATGGTGACGCAGCCCACACAGCGCTGGCATCTCTGACAGGCCGCACCCTGACATGGATGCCCATGCCCAGGGCCAGCTGCTGGTAGATGGTCCCTTGGGTCTCACCAGGAGGCTGCTCCAAGGTGGTGTGCTGTACACACCATGGGACAGCACTCTGACATTCCTAACTCTTCCCTTTCCTTTCCCACAGCTGACAAAGAGGCTGATGAGTACTACATGAGGAGGAGACACTTGCCCGACCTGGCAGCCCGGGGCACGCTCCCTATCAACGTCATCAAAATGTCTCAACAGACCAACCAGAGGGACAGGCCCCGCCGTCCCATCAGGGCCATGTCCCAGGACAGAGTGCTGTCTCCTGAGAGGATCATGCCCGAGGAGTTTAGCATGTCCTATGAACGGATCCTCTCAGATGAGCAGCTCCTGTCCGCAGAGCGCCTCCACTCCCAAGACCCACTGCTCTCCCCGGAGCGGTCGGGGTACCCTGAGCAGTCTATGTCACGGGCATTGTCACACACAGATGTCTTTGTATCAACACCCGTCTTGGATCGCTACAGGATGACAAAAATGCACTCCCATCCTAGTGCCTCAAATAACTTGTACAATACCTTAGGTATGAACCCAACCTCCGCCAAGCGCCAAGCATTTGCCTCCCGACGGCACAACACGGTCGAACAACTGCATTATATTCCAGGACACCACCATCACTACCGCACAGCAAGCAAAACAGAGGTGACTGTTTGATATGACCTCGTGCATTGTAGATACTCATTAAGGACTGGGGTGGCCACAGCACCCCAGACTGCAGTGGCCTTATAGGCCAAGATAACCTCTAATAACTCAGTGTCTGAAAAGACTTCTCTGACAGTCCCATCCACGTTGTTTTTAAACCACCCCTTCATCGGTGACATAAGAAGAACTCATGCAAGCAAGCAGATGGTAGTGAGGGGTAATAGGGGAAATTTCTTGATGTGCATCAGTTTCTGTCAAAGAAAGCCATAGTAGTCAATGGCTTCTTCTAAGGGCTCACCTGCATTATCACATTGTCCTTATGAATTTAGGACTTTTCAGTTGCTACAGGTAGAAGCAGTCTCATGCAGCCCAAGACAGGGAGGAGGAAATGCAGCACCTGGTTCTGGCAGGAAGGGGTACTGCTCTTGGTCTTCATGCCAGCCCTCGTGTTTGGCCTTTCTGTAGCAAGAAGATGAGCTTCTGGCTGCAGGAGATAACCTCTAGACTGCTCTCTACAAGTCAGCACCCGTACATCTGTTTTCCATCACCCTTGGAGTGAATTCAAGGGCAGTCTTTCCTAGGGGACTGGCAGATCTAGGGACAAGAATAGCCTGGCTGAGAAATAAAGGTTTAGTTTATATTAAATATATTCATAAGATAAAAACATACTAGTGCCTACAAATCGCCTGCTCTCTCAGTGTAGGAAGTAGTGGGGTTGATGTGTTCAATAAGCACAAATATGTCAAAATGCTTGTTAGACCCTTTTCCCCACTCATTCTAGTATCTTGGTGTCTCCAACATGTAAATAGGAAGGGGGAAGAGGGTTACTCTTCCTCCAGCTTCTTGCCACTGCTGAACCTAAAGCACCAGAATTCGTCCAGCTTCGCACTGCTGACCTGTGCTGGGGGAAGTCCTGACTCCACTGAGACCCCTGCAAGGCCAAGGCTACCACACACTCACTGAGCCTGTTTATTTTCCTGAAAGCATCTTCCGCTGGCCCAGTTCCCCCAGTTCTGAACAGACTCTCTCCCAGTTACATCCTAGAACTCCATATGTAGCAATTCTTTTCCTAGCCCTTAGCAGAAGCACAAAGCTGAGGGTGTCATGTCTACAGAAAAAGAGGTCAGTAATTTTCCATTATCGTCTCTCCATCTGCAAGAAAACCTTCCAAATTCCAAATCCATTGAGTACCAATCCTAACCATGAGGACAGTTACATTTCATGCATAGAAATTATATATCCAGCATAATTATAATAAGTGGGCATGTTGTATATCTGATTAATGCTAATTAGATACTGTATATTTGTAACATCTGTAAAACATAGACTCGTGGGTCCAGAATTTGTGAGGGTTTTATCTTTGGCTTTCAAGCCAGATTGGACTTTGCTTTGGTTTCTGTTGCTTTTCTTTTGGTTTGTTTTGGGTTTTTTTCCTTGTATTTGTGTTCTTATCAAATTCTGTAGAACTAACTCACACTAGAGCATGCTTCTGTGGCCAGGAAAGGGTCTCAGAGGTCTTGAAGGCCAGCCAGACCCAGACCTCTAACTGTCAGTGCTGGACTCACTGTCCTTGGTGTGCATTCAAAGCTCCACCACATGCACACACCCATGCTGCTAATCCCAATGGCAGGCATGCTTGTCCTCCAGCTGAAATGACAACTGACTGCAGGCTGTAAACACATTCCCATCCAGTATTTCTCTCTTCATGTCCTACATTCCTGCACTGAGCCTTTTCCTACACGGCTTTTCACTTCATTTAAATTAGGTCTGCCCTTCTCCCTCCCCTCAGATACCTCCCACCTCCTGGCCTT
This sequence comes from Amazona ochrocephala, assembly GCA_039720435.1. NCBI lineage: Eukaryota > Metazoa > Chordata > Aves > Psittaciformes > Psittacidae > Amazona > Amazona ochrocephala. The sequence continues at coordinate 84,144,288 of CM077879.1, forward strand.
AATGATGTTCCCAGCTCAACACATCATTCCTGTAGCATATAATTACTGTAGGTTGTTGTGAGCGTGAGTCTTGTGTGGAGGCTTATGGTGCAGCACCAGGTTTATCTGGTGTGGGGTAGGCAGGAAGAGCATGCCATCTTCCCCCAGTGGGATTTAGAGGTAGGAGGCCTCAGTGGGGTGGCCACGTGGCCATTCCCATTCCCAGACTGTCTTAGTTCATGTGCTTTCTTCTGCCCAGCCTGATGGAGACTGTTCAGAAAGGACTCTGGCTGTCACAAGTACTGGGGCTTTGTTTGGTGGAAACTGAGCTGGGAAGGAATGAATAGGAGTCTCCATGGTTCAGATGGTCATTACCATGCAGCCTTGGGGAAAATCAATCTGGGCAACAACCAGAATAGTCTATCAATCAAAGTGGCAGTTCATGGCATGGGAGAGATAAGAGAAAAAGGCTCGCAGCTCATCTCCTTCCCTTGATGGACACTTCCTCCCCTGACTGCCTCCAAGCTCCTCAGCTCACTCACTGGTTGCTTCTTCATGGAAGGCAATGCCTGTGAAAACATTGCCCTTGCCGACCTTCCCACAGACCGAAGCTTGTGCCTCTTGTGAAGAGAAGAGAATCGCACATGACTCATGGGGAGGCAATCCCCACTGAGGTTCTGGGACTCTTCCATTCTCTCTTGGCCCAAGCAAATCCAGGATCTTCCCCTCTGCAAGCAGGGAGATGTGAACACTGTGGGAGAGGGGAGGGGATCCTCGAGTCTCCAGGAGTTAAGATGGAAGAGTTGGAGGAGCAAAGGAGACCATGTGAGGCCACGGGTAGGTGAACTCTCCTCTCTGTCCATTTCCATAGCTGTATGTCTGCAGCTCTAGTCTTCATTTAAATGTTCTCTTTGTGAACATAAGAAGCTGATGGACCAGTTGCCAATATGGAAATGTTTCACTCAAGTAGCTCATGCTGTGCCGTGCTCCAGACCATTTGACCTCAGAGCCTTCTCTTATTCTGACTGAGGCCCTCTTCTAACTTGTCCTACCTGGGCAACAATCCTCCAAAGAAAACTTAGCCCCATTTCCTCATCTTTTCTATCAACTCGACAGTTTCAAGCAGATGTATCCCACAGAACCATCAAAAATACTTTCTAGGCCAAATCTCTTCAGGGACTCTGCCACTACCACAGAAAATTTTCAGCAAATTTCTTTGGGAAGGCACCATGATTGCAATTTGTTCCTGGGCACCATGTCTTCCCATGGCTTGCTATGTGTGCTGGAATGGGTTCGTAGCTAGCGCAGTGACATTTCAGCACACTGAGGTGTTCTTATGTCGTTTGTTACCTTATTCCTTGTTCTGAGAGTCTGTCACTGAGAGGACACTTGGTTCAGGACTGGGTGTCATGATCCACAGCTTGGTCTCAAGCCCTTTGGTTCCCCGTGGTCAACATGTGTGATATGTGCAGAGGCATTATGAGGGTTCATACCATAATGTTGATGAGTGCTTTGAGACCCTCCCACTACAGACAATGTAGAGCAGCAAAGCATTTTTATTGACATTGTTTGTCACCATTATCCTGCCACATCATGTCTGCTGTGTTGCAAGCCAGCGTCTGTCCAGAATGAGAGTACTGGGGTGGGGGGATGCAGTTGCCCAGATTTCCCGCTGCTCTCCTTCTGGTCAGCATCCCTCACAAGCAAGCAGCTCTGAGGGATGCTGTGACCTGCACTTGGACCTTTCTGTTTTCTTCTCCTTATGTCTGAGTCACCTTAACGTTCTGCACTCAGGAGAAAAGCAGGAAGCAGTCACTTTCCTATGTACAGTAAAATATCATCTGCCTTGATTCACCTAATATACTCTGAAGAATTGATCTGTCTTTTTCTCCAACCCACAGGTGGAAACATACATCTGTGGAGTGTCCACTTCCCAGAGTGCATGTGCAGAGACTGGGGGAGGGTGATGTAGAAAACTTTGTATCCTTTCCTACAAACTGATAATGATTTGCATTCCCCAAGCAGCAACACATAAGAGTGAGCTGCACTGATTTTATACAACTCTCCTTGATAGAGCTACATGTATGTATATGTGTATACACACAAACACATGTATATACATACATACTGTAAATGCAGTCATTAAGCTCTGACTGACCCTGTACCAATCTAAGCTTCCAAACAGTGTTGAATCATTCTTTGAAATGTGAAAATCTATTTGTAATGAACCACACAGAGCACCACATGGAATGGAAATTTTGTCATAAAAGTCTTCTAATGCCACTGAATCGTGTTTTAAGGAAAAGCAAAATATTTTTCAATGTTTTAATGTTCCTTTTATAAATGAGGATCTGTTACTTGGGGGTGGGGATGTGTGGGTGGGAAGGAAGAGGGACAGTTACCCAGGAGTAAGCCCTCCTTTCCTGACCTAGATTTCATTTCTGTCTACTGTTTTGCTAGCCTGGCTAGCTGCAAAGCTGGTCCCATGAACCTGGGCTTCCCGGGTGCATATTTCTGTTCAGAAGCATTCCCACCAGGAATATGCAAGACCTTGGCATCAAGTTTGTGTAAGGGATGGGTAGTTCCTGATAGCTGGGAAGATGTCTCCATCTTCTTCCACCACAACAAACTTAACTATCAATCATGAAAGAGGGTGACTTTAATTGTATTTAAAGTAAATGTCCTGATTTGCAATCAGTTTGCCATTCTTCAGTTTATGTGATGAAGAAAAAGATCATCTTAGTTTTGTTCCAGATTTAGTGCTTATCCTGGAAGGAGGGACTCTGCTGAAATACACTTAACAAACACATTTCATGTGCGAGTGTATTTCAGAGGAGCGACAAGCTGGTGGGGGAAATATGTGAGATGGGGGTTAAATATTTTGATAAACAGTGTTGTTAGCAATAAGCCTGTGTTGGGGCTGCTTCTTAGAGAACAGCCACTTCTGTGTTGTTCATCCCTAAGTGGATGGTCGAAGGTCTCGATCCCAGCCTCTCTTAGCTGGTTCAAGGAGGTGCCCAAATCCAGCTGGGAAAACCAATCGACGCTTCACCAGCTGGCTGCCCGGGGTGAGGGGAGAGTTGGACAATCCCATTCCAGCACACCAGTGTACATCTGGAATAGGTCTCTGCTCTCAATAGCGAGTGAAGAGGCATCCCGTGGCTCCAGCAGGAGGCCGCCGTCCCCACCAGCTCCGCTGCAGGCAGACGTGCATCGCACCACCCTGACCCTCTGCCCATGTGCTCCGCGATGGCTCCTGACCTTCTGTCTGCAAACCCCTTAGACATTTTTGTAGTGAGAATTTCTTGGCTCTGAGAAAGACACTTCTTACTGTAGTCCTTTTAGTTTGGGGGACAATATTTCCTAAGAGGGGGTAAGTGGATATTTTTGTGCTTTAGCCCAGTTTATGGATTCCATGTTTATTATACAGTAGTACTGAAGAGGAAGTACATTTGTATCTGTAACTTTGCACAGACTCTTGGTTAACCATTAAACAAGCTTCAAGATGAGCAGTATTTGACTGTTTTTCTCTGTATTATTCTCGTTGTTATACTTACCTGTAAAAGCACATTCTGTATGTACTGTAAACAAAAATATTATCAGTTTAGTAAAATTTAGAGTCTTAAGGATTTTTCCACTTTTGTCAGTAACAAATATTTATGGATTAAAAAATAAAGGCAATTTCAACATATAAATTGTTTCTTTTGATATCTTTTGGGGGGGGGAGAGGGAGAAAGGCCATTTTCTTTGAAGCCTTCCAAATCTTTGTAACCAGGATTTGAAAGGTAGATATCTACATTTCTCTGTGTAGTTAAATAGCAGCTATTGAAATGAATGCTACAAGGCCTGGAAGAGTCATTATTTTTATGCATTTCTTCACTGCATTTCATCATCATTCCAGAAAATATTAGGGGAAGAAACAAGATGTTCCCATTTGCTGTCAGATTTCATCATGCAAGCCCATAAGGTTTTTTTTCATGTTGTCTTTCTTTAATTTTCCATTTAGAAGCCACGATTCATTCTCCATCTAGAACGCCTTGTATTTAAATGCAGAGCTTGTGAAACGTCCCATAACACTGGCGGCTTCAGTGGGTGCTTTGCTTTTGCTGCTGGCAATGCTGCACATGCAGGAGTTTCCCCGTCATTCTTCCAGAATGTGGGAAGTGCCAAGGAGGCCGGGGTGTTTTCCTCACTAAACAGCTCCCACTGCTACCACTGCTGTTTCATTTCTACAAGCTCCGAGTCTGGGATTTATTATTACTACGTCTTGCTGGGAAATATGGCAGTGTTTTTCTCAATTTTATACTTCCATATTCATATTACTTTGCCTTCAGCATTATGCAGATTTTCCTGCATTAAAAATGTGATAGCTTGGAATGGAGAAAGGTTGCTGGAAGTAAAAATCATTGAGGCATCAGAACCCTTTCACACCACAGCACTGGGAGCAGATGAAGGAGGGCAGGCACTGTGGTGGTGCTTCCCTCCCACTGTGGAGCTGCTAGGTGCCCTTCCATGTGCTGCAGGGCTTTGGGGGAAGCTCTCCTCATCCAGTTGTGCCACATCTCTGCCCCTGTCTCTTCTCTGCTAACTTGCAGCTCAGGCACTGAGTTTCAGGGGACTGCTACTGAGATAACATCACAGAGCTAATGCCCCACAGGTCCTTCCCCAGTGCTAGCTTGATGTGGTGCAGAGGTTATCACATCACCACCACTCACCCATCAATCCCAAGCACTCATGCACACTCTTTCCTCTAGGCAGACATTTCTCTTGCTTTGCTGCTCAGCTTAAATAGATTAAACAAGCTTTGAGGAGTAAAACCCACTACCACCAAGAGAAGGTCCTTTTGTAACCAGGTTGGTGCTTGAGGTCTCCTATCTCCCTAAGATCAGGGCTCGGAGTCAGCAAGACATCATCAGCATTTCCTAAGAAACACATGAACCCAGAAGAGCGAATTAAAATGCATTTTTAAATGAGAAACTTCATTTTTCCTGGCAGTTCTTTTGTAACTTCCCCATCCTTTGTAGCACCAATAAGTGGGGAGGGAGCAACAGGGAATTATGGTTCACAGTGCAGAGCTGTTCTATCAGACCTGCCTTGTGGGACAGGGGCAGACTGAGCAGGTTGTGAGACACAGCAGATACCTTCACTAAGGACCCAGAGGCAACAGAGCACACAAAAGGCAAGACCAGCTGTAGCAGGGGTCTTTCAAATGAAAGACTTATATTGGAAGGACTTCGGGGTGGTCATGATGGGTGTGGGGTTACGGGAGGAACAATAGAGCTGGGTTGTGCCAGCCTTTTCTTATCCTTAATGGAGACAGCTTGGCCACAGGTGGCTCCTACAGCAGCGTCCTGGTATCACCTCCACACACCAGAACAAAGCCAAAGCTGCAGGGAGGCAAAACAAAGCAGCAGTCCCTCCATCTGGGAAGGCAAAGATCCTCACACATGAAAAAAGAGAGGATGGTGTCACTGAAAGGCTAAATCCAGAAACACTGCTGGGAGACCCCAAAGATGCTGCTGGAATGTGAAGGAGGACAGAAGTCCAGATAGGAGTTGTGGCCACTCCATTGGTGACACCTTCCCAGCAGCTCTCCTGCTGTTCCTGAGCTCCAGCATGACATTTGGGAATGCTTTCCTAAACTTGAGGACTAGCACTGCTCCGAGGTGAGTTGGAAAGATGTTGAAAAATGATGGAGCATTACAGGGCTGCAGGATAATTAACACTTGTCAGCATGGGTGTGAGAAAAGCAGAACTTATCCAAAACCCTGGAATTCATTCTCTCATGTTCTTACAATCTGGACTGGCAAGGATGATGTGTAGATGCAATACATTGAGCCTTTCCCACAGTACTGGATCATGTGCCACTTGATAATCTGATTTCTATCAATCACTGCACATCCTGGTGCAGTGACTGATAGCACATCCTGGAGAAAGCTGATGTTAAAGGGGTGCTGATGTTAAAGAGTGGAATTGGCAGACCTCAGAGAGTTGGTTTCAGTGGGTTTTACCCTTCAAAGAGCTGTTGTAAGTGGCATTTGGCAGAACTTAGCACAAGACCACGCACTTTTCAACACTGAGCTCAGCAATCCAGAAATAAAGATGAAATTGCTGCTGCGAAAAGTTTCAGGAGACACGGAGGGTTTGGGATGTGAACAGCAACAAAAAGGAAGCCCTGAGTCAAGGGTGGGCTGGCTTCTTTGAACAGCAAGTGCCACAATGCTGCCAATGAAGGCCTGCAGGAACTGGAGCAGGGCTCCTGGGATTCATATGGACGCCTTAGTGGAGATGAGTCCAGCTCAAAACTGGGCTGGGGAAATGTTTTTACAAAGCTCAGCTTTTTGGGTCATAATGATAGGTTACGAAGTGACTTGGTCACCAGGTATAAGCACTTTAAGTGGGTGAAAAGTGTAAGGTATTAAAAACCTCTTTAATCCAGCATCAGAAGAACCAGCTGGTGACAGATAGACTGTCATTGGAGCAAACTGTCAAGGATAGACCAGATGGGCAGTGTTTCTTGCTGTAATAAATGCTGTATGGCTGCTAATGCTAAGTCCTACTGCCACAGTAATTCCCTGAACAGGAACCTTTCTCTCAGCTAGTTTTGTAGGTAAAACCTACAGGTCAGTGAGCTCTTTCGGGAGTTGAAGCTCACTTTAAACCTGGAACTGTTTTCTGCCCAGGAAGGAGGGATCTGTTTCCACAAGGTGTTTCCTCCCAGGCAGTAACACACTTAAAGGCTTTTAATAGCTAATGGAGCTTTGCAAGAGCCTTCAGGAGCATTACCATTCCCTGCAGAGCCAAGAGGACATTAGAAGGAGATACCTTTGGAAGTGACTCATGCCAGGCACAGAGTGAGTCAGAAGCAGCCTGGGAATATGATGCAGTCCCCCATCAATATCCTTGTTGAAATGCCAGGGAGCAGCTTTCCTTGTCTGCCTCAAGCTTTGGGAAACACTTTCTGTGGGTGTTAATTCGACCTCTGGGCTGCCAACAAAGCTCAGCATCTGCCCAAAGAGCAGCGTGCTTCAGCTGTGCCACAGCCACACAGCACTGCTGTGGGAGAAGGAGGTCTAGTGGAGGGCAGAGGACAAGTCTTGTGGGTGATGCGCAGCACGCACCCATTTCACCATCCAAACAGGGCCAGAAAGTTTTTCTCTCATTTTACTGCCTCTTCTTGCTCGACACAAGACTGCATCAACTCAGAAATCAGCTCAGGGCTGACTTCATGGTCTTTCAGAAGTTATAGTGCCAAAACATACTCAGAGCTCCTCAGGAGCTGGATATGCTCAGGGAAATTATAGGGTTATATGCTGGACTGAAGTCCCTGCAGTGATCAAAACTCTATTTAACTTCTACAAAGCTCAGGAGCTATTTCAATCCTTTCTGGCCGGGAGTCATCTGTCCCTGCTTCAATAGCCGACAATGAGATGTCTCTGTGCAAGCTGCAATAGCTGTCTAACCCTTACCCATCTCCTGTGTTAGTGACAGCAGTAGGAGACTGAAGAAGCCTGGGAGAAGACTTGTGAAAACAGCATATATTTATATGGTCTTTGGTCATTACTGCATCTGACACCATGAGCAGTGATCAAGCACAGGGTAGCACTTGGCTCAACCAGACCTTTGGGATCTGTAGACCCAGCTCTGTGCTGGGGAATCAGGAGGGTCTCTGCTTCTTGCAGGATCCATGTTTCAGGCTGATCTGCCAGGAGCAGACCTATCTAACACTGTTCCATTTGGAGGGTCCTCCAAGGAGAGTGAAGTACTACACAGAGGCTTCTATTCCAAGCTGTAGTGGGAAATGGAAGAAGGATAACTGGGCCATGTTTTCAGGACAGTGAGCATTGGATCTGCCCACACTAGCACCTAAAAGCATTTGAAAGCTTCTTTGACCCTGCCACCCAGCCTGCTGCTTCTGTGCTCCTGTGGTGATGTGCACTGGGCATACCTGTATCACAGACTCTTTGACTGATCAAGTCTTCTTTGACTGATCAAGTCCAGCATTCAGGTTTTTCCACCTTGTTATTGCCCTTTAACAAGAAAAGGACTCCTCTGGTCCATGCAGGTTTCCAGGTCAGCAGGACACGTTGAGCAACGTGACTCAGACACTTCCACAAAGCACACAATGCTGGCACTCACTGCGAATCTTCCACCAGGGAAGTGGAGCAGCAATTCCAATAAAGAGACAGTCATAAAATCATAGAATTGTTTAGGATGGAGAAGACCTTTAAGCACATCCAGTCCAACCGTTCCCAGCAGCACTGCCAAGGCCACCACTAACCCATGGCACTGAGGGCCTCGTCTACACAGTGTGTGAACACTTGCAGGGATGGTGACTCCAGCACTGCTATGGGCAGCCTGTTCCAGTGCTGAACTGTCCCTCTCACCCCAGTGAGTGCACTGCCATGTCCGTTGGTCAGAGGCACATAGAATCATAGAATCATAGAATAGTTAGGGTTGGAAAGGACCTTAAGATCATCCAGTTCCAACCCCCTGCTATGGGCAGGGACACCTCCCACTAAACATCTCATAACTAATAATGCTGATGGTGACACTCTTGAACTAAAATGGTGGGTGCTTGTGCCTTCTGAGTAGGGCTTTCTGGGATGGTCAATTCTTGCTGTCTCTAAAGTCCTTGGAAAGAAAACCTCTGTTACCCCCTACCTTATGCTTCAGCTCATAAGCCCAAGTCCTGTGCCGCTTGCTTTCCTCACCAGCCTAAATGGTGCTCCCTGGTGGAGCAAATGCCATCCATCACTGTCCCTGCTCTCCTGCTATTCACAGCAGCTGAGAGACAAATTCCCAGCCCAGGTCCCAAGAGAGGATGCTTTTTTCACTCTCTGCATTTCACGCCCACCTCTGGAAAAGGAATGACTCATTTCCACAAGTCTTTTCTGTGGCATCTATCACCAGCATAGGTGAGACTATATAAAGCTAACTTTATCTCTAGGCACCCAGATGAAACACCAGCATTATCCTCACCACACAGACAAAGAACTGAGGCTTGGGAAAGCAAGAGTAAATGTGTTGGTGCATTCTGAGGGCTGGGTTTATAAAAGGAACAGCTTTCTAGAACGTCATGCAGCATTTCTGGGGATTAAAGGAAAAGCCTCAGTTCCAGCTATGAACTTGGAGCCTGTAAACCCCATCCAACATCAGCCAGTAGCTCTTCCCTGCTCCATGCCCAAAGCTGCTTCTGAATTTGAAGTAGGGTTCTACAGGCAGCAGTGTCCCTTTAGCACCCAGCTCTGGAACGTCACTAGAGAAGGTCTGCTTTGAGATAGAGCCATAAGCAAAGTTATCTGCAATCATTTAATGGATCCTCAGGCTGCAAAACTTCTTCTGTGATGATATCTCCTAATTGGCTTAGAGCTCTTTGAATGACTTCATTCTTTTTAGTAAACACTCTGTAAAATACAATCCCAGCTTCATCTTCCAATCCTCCCCTACTTCCCTCATGTCAGCTCACAGCTCAGATACCCATCAGCTCCCATTATCTTTGCCCAATTCATCCCAGTTCCTCTCCAGTCCTATTCTGATTCCTTGCAAGACAACACGCCATGCAGGCAAAGCAGACCTCTTCCTCCTCCTGTGCTGGGTAAGGTTCAGCAGTGGCTCTGTTAAAGCAGAGGACACATAGGAAACCTCCACTCATTCCTGGCTCCCTTGATCTGTCCAACCTGGTAGGCCAAACCTCCTGGCCTGTCCCCATTGGCTCCCACCCCAAAGTTCACATTCCTGACCTGTATCATATAGCTTTTGGCCAAATTTTGCCAAGATTTTGTTTCAGTTTTATGCAGAATTTTTCCTGGAAAATGTCACTTTGAGTAAAGTTTGGGAAAATGATAACCAGCTGGGAAGAGTGTCTCCATGCAGGACATACTGAACAGCCAGGATCATGCACCCCTCACCAGCCCCTACTCACCTCGCCTCTCTGGCCCCTACTGCCCCTACTGACAGCACACACACATTTACACAAGCTTACTGCACAAAGCAAGCACAAAAAGGAACTGTTGCAGCTTAAATTCTGGGATATCTCTGCTATAAAACAATACAGTTGGTAAGAAAAACCTCACACTACTTTTACACAGAAGCCATCCTTCTACCAAGAGGCCAACTTCGGTTCCAATTACTGTGCCATCAGTTACGGTATCTTCTGCAAGGAGCCTTCTTGTTATACCAGTCACCATTTGTGGCTGCTCTGCTCCATCTCCTTTGAAGCCCATTATAAATATTAAGACTAATTTAGGATTCTTTTGATCCTGATGGTAATGGTAAGGAACCTCAGGCAGGAGGACTGGTGCTAACCTGTTGTGTTGTTCTCAGGTCTGACTTTGGGTTACAGTTGAAGGCAAATTCATTCCTGGCTTCTCACTCTACATAGTACAGCCAAGCACTTAAGAAAAAGAGACATGTGGCTCTCACAGGTTTATAAATGCGCCCTTTTTGTGTGTAGAGGGAGATAGAAAGTAGTCCAAGCAGCAGGTTAACTAAACCAATTAGTTTGGCAATGTAGCTACTTGCCTTGTCTGTGAATAAAGAAGCATGAAGCTTTATATCCCGTGTTCATGATATGGGACAGGATAGCAGGTTCAGAGAGAACTCCAACTAGTTTACAAATCTCTATTTTAATATTTGGAGTACTTTTGGGACCAGCAAATGCTATTTTTACTGGAATGGAGCTGTCCTTTGGAACAGCTGGGGATAAGAATGGGAATACTGCTGAAACACACCTACTGTTCACTTCTGAGCACTTTTCTGACTGTTTGCATCGCTGAAACCCCTGCTCAGCTCACCCGCACACTCTTCAGGAGGCTGTGCCTATGGGGTTAATGAGAAGATGCCATTCTGAACATGCAGAATGACCAGTGAAAGCTCCACAAATACGCGTTAGCAATTGTCCAGGGTCCTCGAGGCAGTGGCTCTGCAGGGATTGGCCAAATGCCTGTGCTTTTGGACAGACAGGACTGCAGAGACTATGAACATGTTCAAGCCCTGCTGCAGAGCTACCCCAGGGATCTCTGCTCTCAGCTCTGCTGGTTCAACCTGAAGCAGCCACAGCTCTCCTATCTTCCTATCCTATATCCTTTCTGCAGCCAGGGCAGTCAACAGGGCCATGAGCCCCTTCTCCACATGGTGGGTTATCACGAGTGCTTTACCTGCAGTGTCTTAGGGTATGGTTGAAGGGAAGTAAATATACCTGAACATAGGCAGCAGTCACCTTGCTTCCCAACTCCAGGTCCTATCTCATCCTCAGTCATGAGGAGAATTCACAGGCAGAAATCCTGTCTTTGTGTGAGAAAGGAGTCTCAATATTCCTTGCTGGAGATGTGCCTCAGCCTCCGGTCTAAGTGAAAGCTGTTTGTCCATACTGCTGCTCTGCAGTCCCAGGTGATCCACAGAAACGTGCTTTACACAGTGCTAAGAAAGAAACAGATGGAGAAGGAGAAAAATAAGTGGGTAGGAAGGGGACATTCTGCCTGCTCACATGCATGTAAGCTCATTGAATTCTCTTGCCATGGAACAGCATCTCTGCATGGAAGCATGGGGTGGGCAGCTGCTTCCCAAAACCTACTGTCCTTCTGTAGAAGCTACCATGAAGCTGCCAGCACAGCCCCCCAGCTTGTCCCCCATGGTATGGCAGCCTGCACCCACCCACCTGCTGCTCCAGCAGCCAATTCACATTGCTGGTGCTGCAAGCTCGAGGTGACTCTGCTCACCAGAGGCAAGAAACTCCATGTCCCCATGCCATGTCAGATAAGCCTCTTCCTACAAGCTCAGTGGCCTCATCACAGTGTTTATCAGGAATTGCCACTGAGTGCCCTCCTGTGTGGTACAGGCTGTTTGCTGTTTATTCTACAATCCCAGACTGGTTTGGGTTGCAAGGGACCTTAAGGCTCATCCAGCCACAGGCAGGGACACCTTCCACTAGGGCAGCTTGGCCCAAGCCCCTGTGTCCAACCTGGCCTTGAACACTGCCACGGATGGGGCAGCCACAGCTTCTCTGGGCACCCTGTGCCAGCGCCTCAGCACTCTCACAGGGAACAGCTTCTGCCTTAGAGCTCATCTCAATCTCCCCTCTGGCAGGTTAAAGCCATTCCCCTTGGCCTGTCCCTACAGGCCCTTGTCCAAAGCCCCTCTCCATGTATCTTGTAGGTCCCCTGTAGATACTGGAACACTGCTGTAAGGTCTCTGAGCATTCTGTATGCAAGTGGTGAGTCCGGAGTAATTGCTATGAGTGATAGCAGGAGAGCGTGTTAGTGCTCATTAGAGACAAATTGAGCTGCCTGCTGTGAGCAAAATAAAGAGGCATTTACCCAGCCTTCCTTAGCGGCTGTGTTTACACAGAAACATCCCCCTGTCTATGGGATTGAAGAGCTGCTTTCACCAGGGTCTCCAAGGACTGGGTGGGTAAATGCGGACTGCATGGGAAAGCTGAACACGGATGGTGTGCGGTCTATCTCTGCCCATGGCTGAGGGACCTTGGCCTAGGGACATGCATAGCTGGCTTTAAATACAATCAGCCAACCATGATGGGAAAGTTTTACCACCGGGGAATCTGGCAGCTGGCTTGGACTTTGGTTTAATCTCCTCCACTAACTCAGCCCCCTCAGGCTGTGTATGTGCTGGAATCAGTTTACTGCAGAGGTCACCCATCAGCTCTGTCCCTCCAGTCTGGGCTGCTTTCCAAAACGCACAGCCAGCTCAGTGCCACCTTTGTTTGCAAGTGAGTTGGTAGGAAAACAACACACCTCTGCTTTGGGTAGAGAGGGAGAGCAACCAAAGTGTCTTAGGACCTGGTTGAGTTCAGCTGCACGTCACTGGTGGTTTCCTATCTTTGCTCCCAGGGCACGCTGCTGCAAGGCAGAGGCTGGACACAATTAGGGGTGTCTTGATTTGCTGTTTTCTGCTCCTGCCCCTCAGCAAACAGTCTGTGCAGTCAGTCCCATCCCCACTGCCCAGAGACCCCGGGATTACCCCTGACACTCCAGTGATTTTGCTGCTGGGAATTCAAACCCAACCCACTGGAGCATCCTCCTCCTGCATCTTCTCTCACAGCAGCAGAAAACAGGATCTCAGTTAAAAACCTGAGACAGTAAGAGACATTTTCCTGTCAATCATGAGGCACTGCATACTGAAAGTGAGGAAGGAGGCCAAATGTTCCAGGCATCTGCTGGCTGCAGGTTTGGCTATAGAGGCAGAGAGCTCACTGGCTGGACAGCTTGTTCAGGAGCCCTGCAGGGCACTGGTCACATATGGCCTGGCTTTGTCCCCAGAGAGCTCATTCACTACAACCATTTGTCATTGGAAAAATGTGTGCACTCAAGGATGCCCCTCTCTCCATAAGGCACAGCCTTGTGCTGGCTCCAGCACAAAGAGCTCTTAGGCTCTTCCATGCCTTTTCCAGGAACACATTCCTTCAGAATATGAAAATCCACTCATATTTACTCATTGCATGCATGCGCGAGTCTCAGGACTGTGGGGTTTGGGTATTCCCTGGAGCCTGCAACATGCTGGAGGGACGTGGCATCACTGGTGCGACCTTGAGGAGTAACATCTGCTCATCCTGCAGGATGTGTTAGACCTGCTGTTGCCCTTACTGGCCCAGCTGTGAGCACCAGGGGTGCTAATCTATGAATTTCACCCATCCCTGCTATGGTTTGAAGGTATTTTCTCCAGGGTAGCCTGGTATCAGGCGACTGGACAGATCAAAGAGCTCAAGAAATGGATTTAGTCAAATGTTGGATTATGTGTTTAATCTGCCTTCCACAGCACGTCTTTTTCCCAAGGTAAATTCAAATTAGCACCTGGTGGAGAGCACATTTGTCACTGTCTGGGCTCTGGAGCATTGGAATTCAAAGGCTTTCCATGTAACACAAGACAATTTCTCATTGTCTCCCATAAGCCAGCAGTCACCTTCTTGGTTTGTACTTAACAAAAGCACAACACAGCCACAACACATAGCCACCACTTCCAAATGTGTCCCTCCAGCCTGAACAGCCTGCCGTGTCGTCCAGAACATGATGGCTGCATCTTCTCATCAGCCAGTGTGGTCTGGATAACTGAATCGCAAGAGCAGGCATTGCCCTTACGGACGGGCTCTGCTGACCAGAGTAGCCCTAACCCAAGCAATAAAGGGTTTCAGTATGGAGATGTAGGGGGTACCCAGGCAGATGTGATGGTTGTGGATATGGTCATATCACCCTGTGGAAGCTCAGGCTGTCAGTGAACTTGTGCTAACACAAGCAGGACATGTCCCTACCCACAGGCACATCTGGGCACAGCTGGATCATGCACAGCTGGGGTCCTCCACAACTTCAGCGGTTGGAGCCAGGGGGTTTTATCCTGGCTGGTTTGTTCCAAACTGTGAATCAGATTTCCAGGAGCAACCCAAAGGCCAACTGTTACGAAGCTCTTTAAGGAAATTAGTTCATCATCCCATGCGGAAAGCTCCAAAGGGAGAAGGAGTTCTTTGAGGGAGATGACTTCACAGCACGTACACAGTCCTGGCAGTACAGAAAGCTGAATAGGTTCTAGACACAATTCCTTCCCTTTCTCTCAATATGTCTGTGGAGTACTCGGTCTTCCCTAATTCTTGCCAAGGAAACTTACTAAAAGACCTGCTGATCAGACATGGAAAAGAGCCAAGGATTAGCATGGCTTTGAGGCTGGGTCCATGAGGAATGTTCGGAGGAACACCTGCTACTTGTCATTTTGTGCTCTGCTCATCACAAGCCCACGGGTGGATGAATGAGCATAGGTGATGAGTGATGGCCAGAGTAGGCAGGAAGCTCTCTTGATGTGTCGCACTCAACATCAGTCCTAGCCTATTCTTTAGACACAGGTTTAACCTTAAACTAGACAATCCACTGTGTGCACATGGACACTGAGGGGGAAGAGACGGCCCTGACAAAGCACTTCTCTCTCATCCCTTGTCACTGTTACTAGACATTTCTCATTGTTATCTCCATCAGCTCATACCAATTATCCTATTCTGCCTATTGGCACTGCTCCCAGAGGCAGAGGTCATCTGAAGCTGAGTACATCCCAGCTGGCAATCAAATGTCTCATTCATTAGCAGAGGTGCTTCTCCTTCCTTTTCCCACACACCATCATCTGCGCAGCCAGCCTGACCCTGCTCCAGAAGTTCTCAGTCACATGCCGCAGGTCCCTCTTTACCTTGTCCCACCAACCTGGCCTGGGAAGACACCAGATGCAGTCACTGCCTCAGCCCAGATGTTCCTAAACCAAACAAGCTGGGGACAAATGACCTAGAGCCAACAGACAAGGAAGCTGGTGTGGCAGACATAGAAGGGGCAGAATCAAAGACCTGTGGGCAGCAAAGCAAGCAAATAGGCTTTCTGAACACAAAGTAGTGCTGGTCCCACTACGATCTCCTAGTAAAGCCAGGGTTCTAATTAGTCTTGGAAGCACCTTCCCTGAGGAGCAGAGTCACTCTTTGTGAAGCACGGAGCACTGGGTCTGACACAAGGCCCAGATGATTTAATCTCTGGAAATAGCCCTGCAATAATTTACTGCAAGGGTGGGGAGCAGAAGCAAAGACAATCACTCTACCCTCCTTATGGGACAAGGACATCTCAGCTCTGCACCCAGGATTACAGCTGGGCTCTTAACTAAACAGAGTGTACTCGAAAGCAGCCCTGGAAGCAGGGCTCAGCACTTCAGTATCCCTATCAAACCCCAAGCTGTTCCCAGGTAACTGCTGTGCTCTCAGCATCCTTTTCCAGCTCTGCTGGGTAGATGTGTTGCCAGCACTGGTCAGATCCTCTTCCACTGTGAGAGCATTACCAGGACCACCAGGCCTGATGGAGTCCTTCTTCCTAATATCTGTCAAGTTGCCATTGGCACCCACTCGCTCTGCATTCCCTGAACTGAGGTTTTATTAGCATATTATGCATTATTAAATGAAATGCCTCCCGTGAACTAAGTCTATTATGTCCGTGCAATTACCTTTGTCAGCCCAACCTGTAATTGCATCATTTGTTTGGTTGACAAGACCCATGTCCTATAAAGCCTTGAAGTCAGGCAATAATTATATTGCTGGCATTTAATTCAAGTTTAGCGGGATTCCATATGACCTTTCATTCATGTTCTCTTCCTAAGCACCCCATCCAGTTTGGTCGTTCCAGGTGGCCTTTTCATCATATTCACATACTTTGGGGCCGTTGGAAATTCCCTTGTGTTCAAAGGCAGCTCAGTGCTGGTGATGTCCCCAGTCCTGCCCTGGAAGAGCCATGGGCATCGTCAGCCGAGTGCGCTGAGCCCAGTAGACGTTAACACGTTGTCTAGTTACAGGCGGTGGGATTCCTTCCCCTGCTTTACTGAACACAGATGAATGTCTCACAACATGAAAAACCTGCACCTGGTGCCCGCCTCTCCAAAGCAGGGGCTTGACCAGAGCACAAGTCACAGCCCCCTGCGGGCTTCCTCCTACAGAAACAGGGAGAGGCGGAGGGAAATCCTTCATGTGCCTCCATCATCCCTTGACACAGGGCCAGAAGGCACATCCACACCTGATCCCAGGAATTATTCCCAGTGCTATAGCTTGGATGAAGACAAAAACAGACCAGCCCGGAGTTCGTGTCTGCACAGTCCAGAGTCAGAGCCCATGTTACAAACTGTGAGCAGGAACATGAAGCTACAGAGTCCAATCTAACCACAACTGGCTTTCCCTTCCTGACTGACTTCTGCCCTTCCTGATTTCTGCTGGAAGTTTTCCCCACTCTTTGATATGGGACCCGAACCACTGGGAGGGAAATCCCATGACTGCTATGGGCTTTCTCCCAAAGTCTTCAGCTTTCCTTAGGGATTTCCCACATCTCACAGTCCTGGTGTGTGAAGAATTCTTTCATCTCCTTTTCATTTGCTCTCTATTCAGCATTATTCTCAGTTGCTAACACCATCCACCCTCCAAGCTTTCAGGCAGAACTGCCTCTCAGCTTGTGGCTTTTTGCTTCAAATATCTTTCTTTAAAGGATTTTTAGGTTTTGTTCATTTTCTTCCCCACCCCCCCCTTACAATTTTCTATTCATAATTATCATTCATTTGGAGAACTTGGTCCTTTCGAAGAACAGATAAATAATATCCGGGGCTGCCACTTTCCCCACTGTAATCAGACCCACATCCCCGCTCCCTTGTGCCCCATGTGGTATCTTTTGTGCTTGAAAAGTGAGGGATGGATATTGCGAGGATTTCAGCTTCCTGCCTGCAGCCTCCAGCACGTCCCCTGGGCAGCGTGTGCTGTGGCAGCCCCTCTCCTCTCCCTGTGCTCTGGGCAACCAGCAGAGTGTGATGCACAGATTAGGGGCATGAGTGGCAGGAGAGGTGCTGGAGTCTCCACATTTTGGCAGCAAAGGGAAGAAACCTGCCAATAATAAGCTTATTTTGTGGCGGAGAGCTGACAGATCTCAAGCTCTTAGCCTGGTCCAAGCATGAGTTTAAACCTCTTAATGGATTTAAAGCAGCAGCACTTTGCTTATCACAACCCATGTAATGTCACAGGGTTGCTAAAGAGAGGTCAGCTCAGCCTCCTGGTGTTGGGTGATGTTCTTGATGGGATGGATGATGGTGGCTCACTGGAGGACTGGAAGAGCAGGATGCTCTAATGCACACGGGCTGGTCAGGATGGGTCCCCAGCAGCATTGTCTGTGACAAGAGGGGATAGGATGGGATGGGATGGGGTGGGATGGTGTGGAATGGGATGGGATAGGATGGGGTGGGGTGGGATGGGATGGGGTGGAATGGGATGGGATAGGATGGGACAGGATAGGGTGGGGTGGGGTGGGATGGGATGGGGTGGAATGGGATGGGATAGGATGGCACAGGATAGGGTGGGGTGGGGTGGGGTGGGGTGGGGTGGGATGGGATGGGATGGGGTGGGGTGAGGTGGGGTGGGGTGAGGTGGGGTGGGACGGGATGGGATTTGATGGAATGGGATGGGATGGGGTGGGGTGGGGGGTTGTTTTTGACATGCAGGTTATGCTCAGCATTCCTACACAACCCCATCAGCTTTCCATAAAAAGTGCAGCTCGGAACCCAGCAGGAACAGCTCAGGGGTGTCCTAACACATTGGACACCAAAGATGAGACAGGGGTCATGGGCATTTCATGTGGACCCAACTCAGGGCATCTCTGCTGGTGCAGGACTCCTCCTCTTTGGTGCTCAGGATGTGATGGTGGTGTGTGCAGCACTGTAAAGCAGACATGGCCTGTGTGATGTGACACTGATTTCCCAGCAGAGGGGTGGTAACAGAGCTGTATGAGCTGGCTGCAGGAGCAATGCCATCCTACCCCCAGGCAGCTCCCAAGACATTGCCCCACAGCAACCCTGGTCTCTCTTGGTATCTGGGACCTGTGGGGAGCAGAGATTGAGACATGGCTGGGGCAGTGTCCTGGGCTCAGTTGTAACTTATCTTTCTCCTTCCTAGTATCTGGTGCACTGCTGGGTTTTGGCTTTATCCCGAGAACGGCGCTGATAACACCGATGTTTTTAGATGTTGCTCAGTAATGTTTACTCTGATCAAGGACTTTTCAGCCTCATGCTCTGCCAAGGACGAGGGGCGTGGGAAGCTGGGAGGAAGCAGAGATAGTACACCTGACCCAAGCTAGCCAAAGGGGCATTCCATACCATGGCACGTCATGCCCAGTATAGAAACTGGGGGGAGTCACCCAGAAGACCCAGATCGCTGCTCGGGTCAGGCGGGGTATCGGTCGATGGGGGGTGAGCGGTTGTATTCTCTTCCCTTGTTATTTCCCTTATCATTATTATTATTGGTGGTAGCAGTAGTGGTTTGTGTTATACCTTAGTTACTGACTGCTCTTATCTCAACCTGTGGGATTTACATTCTTTCCATTCTCCTCCCCATCCCTCTGGGAATTCGAAGGGAAGAAGAGGGAGAATGAGTGAGAGGCTGCATGGTTCTGAGTTACTGGCTGGGCTCAAACCAGGGAAGGTCTCCCCTGCATCCTTGAGTCCATGAGACCTTCCTCAGAAGGGTTAATCCCCAGCTGAGAAAGGGTTTGGGGAAAGCTGCCCCTCTGCTTCTGGCTCTGCTGCCATTCAGCTGCCTTCATGACCCTGCCAAAGGAGGATGTTAACACATTCATCTCCTAGGGGCACACTGGGGAAACTGAGGCATGCACAGTGGTCATGACAATACTAAACACACAACCCCAGGTTGTAACAGCAGGTGACTGAGGGGCTCGACATCCTCCATGGCAGTGTGATCTCCTCATCTGGCTGGAGCAAGGATACACCATCCCCATACCAGCAGGGCAGGACATGGGAGATGATCAGTCTTCCCGCTGCCAGGAGAGGAAAAGCCTCCTGTTCCCCCATGGCCCATCATTACCCAAATCCCCATTGTTCCCTCATGGCCCTTCATTCCCACATAAATCACCATTCTTCCTTGGACCACTGTTTTCTGCTGCACTTGACAGTGTACATGGGATCTCAAGGCTCAAAGGGCCCATGTCTTTGGGTTTTCCATCACACTGTCTTTAATCTGTGGGCCCAGGAAGAGGCTTGCCATCCACCCAGGCTTTCTTGAACACCAGCTTGGACCAGGTGCTGCCCACAAGCTTGGTCTACCTTTGGAGATGGAGGCAGAGAGTGCAGGCAAGAATGGGCCCATCAGGATGCACCAAACCCCACTCTGCATTCTGAGCTGCTGTACTGCCCATGCTGCCTCCTTGGAGGGGCTGATATGGCTTGTGCCTTGGAGGGGCACATCTGGGATGGGACTCCAGATGTGACACAGATAGAGACTCCTGCCCAGGAGCCTGATGTGAGAGTGAGAATGTTCAGGTCTGCACAAGGAGGAATCTGCTGCTTAGGTCACCCCAGCTTCCAGGGAAATACTGCAATTAGGACATTAATTACCTCAGCTGGTACCAGCTTCCTGGGGTGGAGGTGCCTCCATGTGTTTACCATGTGCCTTCTCCCAGCCCCAGCCTGAGCCACCACCTCCGTCGTTACTGAACCATTTTCTAGGGAGGTAAACCTGTGTTCAGCAAGAGAGCTCCAATAGATAGCAATTTATTTCTCATTACCTAATAATTCCCCTTCTATCTGCTGCTTCTTCCCAATGATAACATTACAGTAATGAATTAAAACACTTGTTAAGTAGACAGCACAAGGCAATGTCCTCACAATCCAGATCCATAAAAAGCACACAGCAATGGCAGATGGGGAGCGGGGCATGATTTCCAGGGATCATTTTGTTCAGATTTATCCTGTCTCTATTCTGATAAAGCCAAGGGACGCATTCAGCCAGCTCCTCTGCAGGCTGCAGCTAACAAAACCCCTATTTCACTTCAACAATTAGGCAGTAGCTGTGTAATCTTCTAAAGCCCTTTGAAGCCCCCCTATCTCTTATAATCATGCCCCCATTTACAAGGTCCCACGTGTATGTGGGGTTTTGATGACCCTCAGAGCAGATGATGGGTTGCGTGGCTTGAGTTTATCTCCAGCAGAAGTGCCCCACAGAGATCCACAGCATCCCACTGCTTGTTGGCTCTCAGTGCTAAGTCCAGCAGAGCATCGTCCACTGCTGTCTGACACCAGTAAGGATAAGTTATGTGGGCATCTGGAGTTAAGTACTCTGATACTCAGTGCTGTGGGTGCAGAGAAGAACCACAACCCACAAAAAGGAACATGCAGCTCTTGTCCACAGTAGATTGATGGGCCAGTGGTTTAATGCAAGTTTGCATTAAAGGTCCATATTTGACAGTGAGGATGTGTTCCAGATGTCAACGACGGTAGGTGAAAACCCCACATCAGCTTAGGACCACTGAGCTAGGAAAAGGTAACTCATGGTGGGCAAAAGGAGTGTAGTAACAATAATGGATGTGGTTCTTGCCAAAGCACCTGGTATATTAAACTCAAAGATTTTGGCCCATTGCCTTTGCTTGTGCCTTGTGCTGGAAGGAAAGGATGATGCTTCACTGCTTCTCAGCCCTCGGCCCTCCAAGGACTTGTTCAAGACCAGATCAGTTCTATGGGCTAAGAAGAAATCCCTGCAGCTTCTTCAGCCCTGAGCAGTCAGTCACAAAGACCCTGGAATTTATTCCTGTTCTATATTTGGTCTATCCTAAGACCATCCCAACTTTTTTATGAGAAATGGGAGCAAGAGCTTTGCCAATGCTCTCCCATGGGATGGAGCAGTGCCATAGTGAAGAGGACGCTCCTGGGAACAGTCACTTGCCCGGCTGCTCTCACCAGAGATGCCCCCTCAAGACTTTTCCTCTCCTGTTGGCCTCACAGCCTGGTGCTTAGCCCAAGGCACCCACATCCTTGTGCTAACCCACTGCAAGACATTCCCACGCCCATACCCTCAGTGCCAGGGTCTCCAGGGCTGCGGGGCACATTTGCTGACCTGGACAAAACTTCCATCATGGACATAAGGTGATTTTCCTTGTGGAGCTTTCCTCAAACCTCCCACGACAGAAGAAATACTCTGACTTCTCCAAGACAGCATTTTCAGCAGTGAGACGGGGACCTGAAATAGCCCTTCCCACAAACTGAAGGTGCTGCAGACACCGGAGCTACCACAGGTGACAGCCTCCCCCATCCCAGCTCCTGCTGTACCCTTGGAAACACTGAGGCAAGATACTGAATGTAAGCTTGGGGTTTCGCCTCATGGCTTTTGCCACTAACCAAAATGAATGCAGGAAGAGTGTCCTGAAAGTGAACCTTGAAGTTTGCACAGAGGCAAGTGGGTTTCATAGCCTTAAAGGTTTGAAACCTCTGTGGTTTCAAGGCTTTAAGGCAGCCTGAAACAATCCTTCTGCACTAACAGGCACATCAGTATTCAAATCAGAAGGGCAGCTCATAACTCCATGAACATCTACAGCCTAAAAGCTTTGTAAATGAGGTCCACAGCTATTACCAAGGTAAATATATTTGGAGATTTGTTTGGGCAATTACAGTCATTTTTAAAACAATGCATAAGAATGGACAAGACTCTAATAAACCATTACTAATATAACATATTAATGCCGCTTTAGAACATGACTGCCTCTGGCTTATCTAGCTGATGCAGCTAGTTTAGTTCTGTAAATAATGGCAGTGATCAGGTAGAATTGGCATCACTGGGCATTGCCAATGCCTAATAACAGAGGCAATAAATGTGCCCTTGTGGAACTGCTCTACTCCTACCAACCAGGTTCTCCTTTGACATGTTTAGTCTTCATTTTCCTTTGCTCTGTGAGAACCGGTTCGAGTAGAATGGAGCTGGTTAACCCCTGAACACGGGACACCATTACAAAGGGCTTTTGAAGACTTGACTTTGAAGTGTGCTCTCTGCCAATCAAAACTTGCAGCAGGTACGGCACTCCCAGCCTATGGAAAAGCCATTTCCCCATCAGTTTCTCCCAGTATTTTCAATAGCACAATTTTCCTTCTTTCACTTTCATCCCTTTGGAAAATGTCACCAGTCCGGAGTTTGCTGATTCACCACAGACCTTATCAAGAGCCAGGCCCACAGCAGCACCATAGGGTGCTGTGAAGTGTCAGCAGCTGCAGAGATACACAGAAAGGATAAGAGCAAATGTGGGCTCCCCTGAGCATCCAGTACCTGGCCTTGCAGGTGAAATCACAGGACGCAGGATCTGGCTGAACTCTGGGTCAGGGCAAAAGAGAAGGACACACAGGCTTGACCTTGGATGTAAGAAAGCTTTTCATCTCAAGCTGAGCTGGTGTCTCCTGGGCCCCATGTGCAGTTGGCAAAGAGACTCGTGGCACTTTGGCAGATCCTGATCCCACCATGATATCACTAAGATGGGTCAGATGGGTGACCTGCTACTTCAGTCTATTTCTTTGCACTATAATGTATGCTCAGAGACTAGCTCAGATGACAACACCTTTCTAGTGCCCAACTACCCTGCCCTGTTGCCCTGCTTCAGATCAACCTCAGATCTGCCTTGGATGTTGTACAAAGTGCTGCAGCTCTGCCAGCCCCAGAGCCTCAGCACTGTCTGTGCCAGCTTTGAGGATGGGGCTCTTCAATGCTCAGACCCTTCCACTCAAACAAGGGCAAAGAATGGGAAGGAAATGCCAAGTGGGCACCTATAGCCAAGAGCTCACAACCAGAAACATTCACCTTTGACTAATCAATCTCTCCTAATGAACAGCCTGGCCAGCTGTATTTAAGTGCCTGGGTAAGGCAGATAGAGCTGGAAAATCTCATACCTGTCAGGTCTTTTTCTTCCCCTAAAGCACCAAATTATTCACCATCCCCTCGTAGCATTTTGCAGCCAACTCTTCCCTGGGATGCTTTTCAAAGAAGAATGTGCACCCTGGTGACATTTCTAGTATCTATAAATATCTCCCCACCACACTGCCCGCCCAACTGGTGAGTTATGCAGGAAGGTATAGAAAATAAAACAATCAGATCCATTTTGTTGTCAATGTCCCGTTCTTCAGCTGGCAAGAGAACAGCCAGGCATTTGCTCTGGAAAGAGCAAGTAATGCCTGGGGAGCTACTGAACTTCTCTTTGCCTGTAGGTATGGGGCATGATGGAGGGCAGCACTGAGCAGAGATAGGCCCTGGTGTGCTGGAAAGAGGGGCTTTAAAAGAAGCAGCATGCAGTTTAGGGCAGTGATAGTCACCAGAATGGCAGGAAAACCCACATCCAGAGCACCGAGAAGCTTGTGCTGAAAGAAGCACTGAAGAAACACCAAAGAAGGGCTAATCCAGCAATGTTACCTGGAGCACGATGCACTTACTCCACATTCTGGTCCTGCTTTTATGTGTTTCATTCAGCAGCGCTCTATTTATGCAACTAAAGCTCCTGCATGGTGAAACACATGGGGAATTTCATGCTCCCAGTTGTGTAAAGCTGAGGGAAGTGACGAGTTTACATTAATATCTAATTGGCAGGTTGTCATTTAAATTGGCAGGGATTTAATTTACTAGCATAGCTTTCCCTCCTCCAGCCAGACACTGATTCTGTAGCGTAGCCTGCAGAATCTGCTGCCTCGTTTAGGACTTAAGAGGCATTTTAAAATAGGAAGCTTCAGACAGCTGCATCCCTTGCATTACGTACCTGCAGATGTCCCCTGCAAAGCTGTAACTCGCTGCTTCATCATTAGTTGTTGGCACTGTGCCTTGGAGAAACTGCCTCCAATGAAACCAAGTTCTTACCTGAAAGATTTCCCACCTTACCTTCATTTGGAACGTTGTTGTTTTCCAGGAGTACAAAGACAAGATGATGCCGGAAAGATCATGCTCAGACCATGAGTGTTGCTGTGGATCTCCTGAGGAGGTAAAGCCTGAGGACTTCATCCTCCTGCATTATGTTGGGTAAGAGAACAATGCACTGTGTGATACACTGGATGAGCAGAGAGTCGACCATGTCCCCATCAGTGTGTGCTGAGGCCACCCATAAAGTTGCCCAGCTTCATGCACTGCCCACAGAAATGCTGTCATGGTTTAAGCACCAGACACCCAATTCCTCACTCACTCCCATCAGGATGGGGATAGAGTCGGAAGGGTAAATGTACAGAAACTCATGGGTTGAGATAAAGAGTTTATTGTAAAGTCATAAGTGAATGGCATGTAGGACTGTGCAGAGCTGCTCTGAACACAGGAGCAGTTCACAACAGGCTAGGGAAGGGTGGTAGTATAAGGCATACAGTGACAAAAGAATTGGCTGTGGTGCCTCCGTGAGTTTCTCAGGGTATGGCAGGACCATAGAATCATAGAACAGTTTGGGCTGAAGGGACCTTAAAGCTCATCCAGCTCCAACCCCCTGCCACAGGCAAGGACACCTTCCACTAGAGCAGGTTGCTCCAGGCCCCATCCCAGGGGCTGGCCTCATCACGTGTCCCTGTGAAGACCCACATCCCAGGGACACGACAGCTGCTGGCCTGGCACTGCCAGGAATGGTCTTCAGTAAGGACCTGCCTTCTCTCAACTGCACTGACCCAGGGACAAGTGATGTCCAGGCACCCACATGTGCTGCTGCCAGGGATAGGCTCCAGTCCACAGAGCAGCCCTCCCCCTTATCCATTACCTATTCCACATCAATCCCTCCCAACCCATGCAACTACCAGGAAGTTCCTCCAAATGAGTTGCAATACAGCCATGCTTCCAGGCGCTCAACACATGGAGCACAGCAGAGCACAGAGGGGACAACACTGTGGCTTCCTGGATTTTTGCTTTCTGTTTCTTAGGAGACTTCACATGTACCCATCCCTTTAGGATGCTCTGGCTGAGTCTGTTGAAGCTTCTGATCTATAGGCTTCTGTGGGAAGCTCTGTCTGTAGAGCTCACAAGTGATGCTGGTGGGCTCCTGCTCATTGAAACACAGCAATGGGCTTGGCCCACCTTTTGGAGGAGCCTTTCATAGCATTCCTGAGTTGGCCAGGGTGCACTTGGTGACATACAGCAGGTCAGAGGGGGCTCAGTAAGACAAAGCAAGTGATCCCCAAATACCCTTTGTGGTTTGTACATGAGCTTCTTATCCATCTTCCGCCCAAGACTCGCTCCACCATCCTGAGTACTGCACATGCTCCACAGCTACATTTCAGGCCAATGGACCATCTTGTTCTGCTGCTGCTTGTCCCAGGTGCAAACACATTGCTGGGTGACCCAGAAGACATGGAATGTGGGATGGATGCACTGCCCTTGCCAACCCACCACTCTTTCCTGCCTAATGGTGTGCAAGGACTCCAGTGACGCTGAGCTAGAAGCTCAGCTGGGAAGCATCATTTCTAACCTGGAAGTAGATCCTTCTCCCATGGTTGCAGTGGCCATACCACAGGCTGGTCAGACCCAGCTCACCTCATTTAAGAAGTCTGAAAGTTAAACATCTTGGTCTAGGCCACTCACTCCATTTGTTCACAGTGAGGGCAGGGAAATGAGAGCCAGATCAGACCCCTCTTTGATGACCAGTGCAGAATGAGGTGAGAGGACCAAGTCCCCTGCATATCAGGGCAGCTAAAGGAGACTTGCCCAGACCTGCAGGTCTCTCCAGGCTGTAACCTCCCACCCCATGAACCTCACAGCTGCCTGGAACAGGGTCCTGGGAGTTTCAATGGCACCAGGTAGGCAGTGGGAACGGAGCTGGTGGGTGACTCCCCCTTTCCCCAGTTGGTGCTAAACACCTCAGCCCATTCAAGGCCAACTCCGGCAAGTGGGGACCTCTCAAGATGAGGTGTTTGTCAAGGAGTTCATTGACTCTGGGTATCCACCTGAGTTATGGTGCATCTGCCACCTCCCCTTCCCTGCTGCACAGCCTTCTGCTGATACCTGCAGTGAGTTCAGGGGTGGCAGTGAACCCCACCAGTGACAAACCCAGAGGAAAAGGCCTGTGCTGTGTCCGGAAGCGCTGAGAGCACAGCACAGCTCCATTTCCCCACACCACCAAACCCAACTTCCCATGTTTCCTAGTTCCCAAGCACTCAGCTTCTGCAGTCCAGAGCAATGCTCTCTGTGTCCCGCTCATTCAGGTAACCCACAGCCCAGGCATCCCTCTCTGTGCTTTCTGCTCTAGAAACACTGTAGTTTTATTGTTGGTTACATGAAGCACATTGGATGTTAACACTATTTCAAATGTTTTTAACATTTACAGCAATATTAGTAAGCAACAGTTTACATCTACAATACCTGTTGATCTCCCAGCTTCTGATATCACACCCGTAACAAGGAAACACTCATGTATAGAAAAGGATAAGATCTGAAGAATTTCACCGGTCCCTGGACTATCTGAGGACTCTGGAGAAGGTCACTCACTTTAAAACTACTTTGGATCCTGAAAGAAAAATAAACATCACATTCAGATTTGAGCTCACCGCTCTCTGGGTGTGGAAGATCCTGCTGCAGGTTAGGATCTTCCAGTGCTCCAGTGTACGGATTACAGGGTAGTGATTTACAGCAGCCACAAATCTGCCCCATGTGTCCCTCTGCACCTCTGTCACCTCCTTGCAGGTTCTATTTCAGCTACGTGCCCAAGTGCTCAGGGAGATGAATCCTGGGTTCAACCTCAGGATCTTATAAGTTGTCTGAGAAAGACCTCATTAGGGACTTGCAAGGAGGGTCTCTGCTGGGGATCAGACCTGCAGCAGCAACGCCACGCCAGCGAGCACCCACTTGGAAGGATTCTCTTTAGTTTTAAGGTTAAAAGTCCACACATAGGTTGGCCCTCTCTGGCGCGTTTTGTACACAGGACACGGGTACATGTTACAGAGATCTTGTTTGTCAGCAGGAATGGCTTTGAGGAAAACGACGGGCATGGCCGGGGTTAGTTCCTTGAGCCTGGCATCGGTGATAATCCCAGCCTACAAAGGGAAGACGACAAAGCTTTAGATTTCCAAGACATCCCTCAGCTGTACCCCGACCCACATAATCCTCTGCTGGTCTTACTGGGGAAGAGGAGACATCTTTCTGAGAGCAAGCTGGGGGATGAGTCTATTTGAGGTAAGGAGGGTCTGGATCGAACACCTCCCCTGTTTCATCAGAAGCCTCCCTCAAGCTTCATGCCTGGTCTCATCAGATGCTCAAACCTACACATACCTGAGCAGGCCTCTGCAGGGGAACAACGTTCCTGGCTATATCCAACCACATTGTCCTCATGCAGCTCTTGCTCAAGGTGTTGCCAGCCTAGACCAACCTCATGGGAAGTGCTGCTTATGCCAGGTTGTGGACACCTCAACTGGGCTCAACTGAGAACAGTCTAAAAGGCACCAAACAAGCGTCCCACCACGCGATCAGAATTTGAGCATGACCTGGGATCCACTTGTCTGGGTGATGAATGCAAGCAGGGGTTTGTGTGGCCCCAAAAACCCCCACAGGCTTGTCCCCACTCTCCCAGGTGCTCACACCAGCAATTGGGATTCAGAAGGATTGCTTCTTAGGGAATATCATCATTAAATAATGCATCCATATTATCCCCTTCAAAGCAGTGCTCTCACTCAGCAGGCTGCCCGACCCAGGAGAAGGACAGCATGCTGTCAGGGCATGAAATCAAGGGCTTGTTTCTCTAACTCGGGGCTTTCTGTTTCTCTTTCTGACAATAAAATGCCCCACACATCAACCAGTTTCCAGGAAAGCTTTCAAAATTGCTTAATGCGAGTGAGAGAGACCAAAGGAAAGCAAACATAGGAATGGAAATAAACCTTCCCAGTGCTCAATAAACTGCCTCTAACTGCAGCTTAGCGTCACATATCAGTATTACTCCAAGTGCTCTTAGATCAGAGTTGTGGGATGAGGTTCAACATCTCTGGTTGTTTACTTAGTTCTGCAAACGAGTGAAGAAAAAGAATCCCTCTTGCAACACACCTTGGTTTAATTGTACTAATGCCATCTGTTCTATTAAGCTACGATAAAGCCAACTCAGATTTCAGATTCTCTATTTACAACGTACTGAACACACATGAAATAATTCCTCCAACACACTGCAAAGAAGCCATTTATCACATGCTCTTTTTAAACCCACACCTCGAATTCCCGAGGCTGGATTTTGATCTGTGCTCTTTTTCTTACTCCTGACACTTCCTCCAATCAAGTTTTCAAGATATATTCCACCTATTCCTGGGGTAACAAGAGTTGAAATCTTCCCGAGCATTCTCTATGGAATAGATCACTTTGTTATGTCTGGGCTGATTTGCATTTGCATTTTTCATCGCTCTCATTGTCAGAAATTAATCCTCCTCTGAAAGCAATTTTCCCTCACTGCTGGCACAGCACACCTGGTGAACAGCCACTGGCTGTGCTCAGAGCTCAGGCCTCACGGCCTCAATAAATCCTCACTGCTGCTTGTCCTGGCTCCTCAACAGGCAATTTGAAGAGTGGACATGTTATACTGCTGCACATCAAAGGGTCTGATGAGCTGAAGCAGCTGTCACAAGCCAGGGATGCTAACAGATGGGCCCAAATGCACAGGCAGTAGGCCAGCATCCTCACTCAACTGCATTTGGAGGTGTTACGGCACAGGCACACTTGCACCATGGCTAATTTAGGGTCACTTAGCTCAAAGGCTTCAATATGGTTTGGTTTTCTAACTAATAGAGCTGTCTGCATGGAAGGAGGGCTGGTGATCTGAACAGCAGTGTAGCCAGAACATCACTCCAAGGTGGTCCAGATATTGATGGAGTTAATGGCTTCAGTTGGACACAGGGAATGAGAAAAAGAGCCACCCATGGAACAAGCAGCGAAGATGACCTGATGATAATGAGACAGCTGGGCTGGTTCAGCCTAGAGAAGAGAAGGCTCCTTAAGGGGAGACTTCAGAGCAGCTCCAGTGCCTAAAGGGGCTGCAGGAAACCTGGAGAGGGGCTTTGGACAAGGGCCTGTAGGGACAGGACAAGGGCAATGGCTTTAACCTGCCAGAGGGGAGACTGAGATGAACTCTTAGGCAGAAGCTCTTCCCTGTGAGGGTGCTGAGGCGCTGGCACAGGGCGCCCAGAGAAGCTGTGGCTGCCCCATCCCTGGCAGTGTTCAAGGCCAGGTTGGACACAGGGGCTTGGAGCAAGCTGCTCCAGTGGAAGGTGTCCCTGCCCATGGCAGGGAGTGGAGCTGGAGGAGCTTTAAGGTCCATTCAACCCAAACCAAACCATTCTATGAAATGATATGATCATATCATATCATATCATATATGACATGATATGTGCTGTCCAGTAAAGCCAAATGAGAGGAGAACTTTCGAAGCTGAGATACAGATAGAAAAGGGTTTGCCAAGTTAATAATTTTTCAAAACAACTATAAATAGGAGACTGGCTGCTCACAGCACAATTTGCAAGTGCCCCCTCCAAGCCTGAACCACATCCTCCTCTGTCTTACAGCTCACAAATACATGGGCACTACTGACAGCTGACATCTCCAAGAAAAGGCTTCACATGGTGTCCCATAAAGCCTCTGGGGAAAATGTTAGTCTGATGCATGAAGTCTGATGTACCTGGTGTCTCTGCAGAAGAACTGTGATGTCTGGGACTGGAGAATCAGCAATGGGCTGTACCAGGGCTGGGCTACACACTCGTGTTTTCATCTGCATCCACTTCTGGGAGCATCTCAGATAAACACATTGTGGTGTGCAACTGCTCCCAAAGATCCTGAGCTACTTGAACCATCAAATAAACATGACGGTTCCTTGACACACAGATCTGCCCTTCAAAGCCTCTCCACTGATTTCAGATGGTGCTTTACATAGGATTAGCTTTAAAAAACACACAGAACCTGTAGCTGGCATGGCTTGGAGGAGGCAGGATACCCTCAGTGTTAAGCCACTGCTTAGTGCTGTGCACTGACTGGGCATCACTTCCAAGGACAAGCTGGTGTGCTCTCTACACCTGGCAAAGCTTCATGTAGCCATGTAGTGCAAAACCCACCTCTCCCTTTGTACTATCATGTGCCAATACCCCCTGGGAGTAGCAGGGCACATACCTGGCATCACACTCTCCATTGCTGGGAGCAAGAAAGCCGGGAATCAGGCAGAATGCCTCAGTGTCACCAGTCAAACTCTCTCTCACGGAGTCCCACTGACTTTAACAGTGCTACAGCTACACATCATTTGGGCCCAGATTCCCTGCTTGGTTCATTTCATCTACCAGCTGCCTGCTGCTTTGTAATGAATGCTTTATAAATTTAAGACTCTCCAGGGCAAACAGGAATGTTTAAATAAATAGAAAAATGTGAGAGGCAGAACATGGAGGGACTTGTTCCTTCTGTGGAGGCACAACCGAAGTGTGAAATATCCTTCAAAAAGCAGAGGTGTTCCCCAGAGGGGTCCTTCCAAACAGGCCCCACGCTGCTGTCAGAAGATGAAATTGGAAGGAGTATACAACTCAAAAGAACTGTGAACCTGGTTTACCGATGCTGCATCCACTAAGAGACACTGGTGCTCGGTGGATTCCAGGTAAAATGAATAGTTCCACCAAGTGGAAATGAGATCTCAGTGTCGGCGGCAACATAGGAAAATACTCTTCTCTTCTCTGAACTACCCTGATGTGTGATACCCAGAGCTTTGTAGTGGTTCTATAGAGGGAATTGCTCAGTATCGTTCCATCACAAGGAAAACTGCAACCAGAAAATAAAGTCTGGATGATCTCTAAAGACAAAACTCATTGCTGATTGCAGTCACCCATATGAGTTACTGCATGGGAGGCAGAGGGGAGAAGCAATGTGCTTCCCAAAAAGATCTGCTTTGCACACCAAAACTGCTCACTCTTCACTTCCACTTGGGGTTGGGTAAAACCGAGGCAGAACTCAGCCATTTGACCATTATATTTTCTAGCAATGATGGTAATGATGGTAAAGGAAAACATAAGCAATTAAATCATGAGGATTTGGTTTTGATGGAGTATTCTACATGCAAGACCAGGAATTTTCTAACTTTTCCCTGTACTGCTGTGTCCAGCTGATTTGTATCAGCTTAAAAGTCAGTTTTTGAGAGTAACTGAAATCCAGTGCTCCCTGTAGTAAGGTGTTATGATCTCCAAGAGCTGGAAGGGGGTATGTATGGCAGCCACACCAAAGGCTGACACAGTAATAGGCAGGGAACTGTAGGACCAGGGCCTGGGAGATGGACTGGGCTGGTCTCTGTTCTGCTACTGTGACTTTGGCTGTTAGCAGAGCCAAAACCACAGAGACAGATCTGAGCTGATACCTATGTGAGATCTTTACTGCAATATTCTGACGGAGCCTTTGCCAGTATTGCTGGCTGCCCATGGTTTTCCAGACCCAATGTACATGTAAACCCATTTCCAGAGAGAAAATGGCCTGGAGCTTTGACTTTCACAAGGAGTCATGATAAACTGCACTGGATGCCATCAGTCAGTGGGTTCAAAGCTTTGCCTGGTTTCCTATCCTTCATGGAAAACTATTGCAGAGAGGGAGCTGAAAAATAAGTGGACAATATTAGATCTAAATTGCAAGGTCAAGCTGGGATATGGTATAGAACAGGTACGGACTCTCTCCGCAGCATCCTACCACTAAGTCCCACAACAGGTAAAGTAGGAGCTTCAAGGCTAAGACACTAACAGTGACCTCTGAAACACAATCCTTTGTACAGATAAGTAAGCTCTGGGTGACCCACTTTGATCAGCCTTCACTCTCTCCCAGACCACTGGCAGCAGAAGCATCTCACTGGCTGCCCAGAGCAAGTGCTGCATGAATCACTGTCGTTTAATGTAACCGGGAGTCCCAGTACCACAGGCCAAGCCACTCAGAGCACCAAGCCCAGTGGGGATTTGTGAGCCTAAATGCTCTGGCTCTGCAGACTGCAATCCTAACTGCTGACAACTGTCACAGGGAATGACAGGGACAGTTGTGCTCCTTGGGGATGCTGCGACAGGAGTGCTGACAGCTACAGAGGCAGGAAGCAGCAAGTGTAGAAGCTTCCCTTCAGCTGCCTGATTGGTGGGTATGGGTCTCACCTTGGCTGCCTTCAGGCTGGCTATGCTGCAACTGAAGT
The DNA here is from genome assembly GCA_039720435.1 of Amazona ochrocephala. Classification (NCBI taxonomy): domain Eukaryota; kingdom Metazoa; phylum Chordata; class Aves; order Psittaciformes; family Psittacidae; genus Amazona; species Amazona ochrocephala. Next base: position 84,176,699 of record CM077879.1, read on the forward strand.
TGGGGCCACATCCAGAAGGGGAAAGAAGAAGCCACCTGTACTGTTCTGTTTGCCAAGGGTGAGCCTACCCCCTACACTGAGTCCTCAGCCTGAGTCCACATTGACCATACCAGTTAAACCTTCATGCAAGTTTTACTTGGCACCCTAAGGGGATGCCTAAAGGATGTGATGAATTTTCGGTCACAAACCCCATCTACACAGATGACATCCTGCAGCACCTGGCAGTGGAAGGACAGTGGCCTGGATATGGCACATCCCACCCAGTCAGCTCTGCGGATGTGAAGATGCAGAAAATCAGAGTCCTCTCCTTTGTCTCCACTGCTGCTGGGCAGATGACAGAGCAGTGATGCTGCAAGTCTGCCATGCCACTTTTGGAGGTAGCAGTGAAATCATAGCCATGAGAAAGGGCAGGCACAAGGCAGGCCTGAAAGGACCCCATGTTTTCTGTTTGCAACAACACCATGAGCACTGACCAAAGTTTACTTGGTTTTGGTAATGTGGCCTCAGAACCTTGTGTGAATAACTGGACTTGAAGAGCCTCAGGAAAATAACAGGCTTGCAAGCTCCCTAAAACCACCTCAGGCAAGCCAGGGGATAGAAATCCTCTGAACCATAAAGCTACAGGTTGAGATTCAGCTTCTAAAATCGAGATTATCAGTCCAAGCTGGCCACCTTGAACTCCCTTCATGGCCATGGAACAGGCAACTTCAAGGGGTGATTCATCTGCCCACCTTGGACATCCACTCTAGGCTGCAGAGGAGAGGCCCAGATTTCCTATCACTCCCATCCCTAAAGAAGCAGTAAGAATGATTATTTTAGATGAGTGCCTGTCTGGGCTGAGAAGTTCCCCAGAGTACAGTACCAAGCGTTAAGGACATAACTCCCATGGCTTTTTGCTCAACACAAGAGCCTCAGTGAGCTCACCTGTGCATCCCAGCGCGCACCCTCCATGAACAAGCCATGGACATACGCCCCTTCCCGAGGAGGGCTGGCAAAATCGTCTCTGTTCTTCTTTGTCACATCACACTGCAAGGTCATCTTGTCCAAAGGCCACCGGTTCTTTCGAGCTGTGCACTGCATGATGGCTGTCAGGATAGACTGGGGATTGAAGAACCCAGCAAGCCACACTGTGGAGGGTAAGGAAAAGTCTCCTGTCCAGGCCTCCAGCTCCTTGATGCGAGTGAGGAGGTCGGCAAACCACGTGCCCAGGCTGGCTGTGGAAGGGTAAGCTTTCTTTGTCCAGGACTCCGGCACCATGTCCAAGAAAAGGGCATTCTGCAGGTTCTCCATGTCACTTGTCACGGTCAGTTCTCCCTGAGTGAGAAAGGGCATCATTAGCACTGGTAACTGCTTACCTTGAACAAAGCCTGCTTGAAAGCAGAAGCTGAGCTAGGAAGTGTGGAAGTCCACGGCAGCCTACACAGTCATGAGTTTCAGATTTTCACACACATCTTTCACTGCATAGTCTTGCATCCTGATCTTCCCTACTGTAAAAATACTACTTGGAGGAAAAGCTCTGTAAAACAGTGACAGGAGGAGTATCCCCCAGTTGTCCCAATGTTGCTTCTGTTTCCTCTCATTGACTGAAGATCTTTGTAGGGCAGATTCTCAGCAGTGTAGAGCAATGTGCCCCTGCAGCACCAAAGGCCACCAGTGTCCTGAGCTGCATCAGGAGGAGCATTGCCATCAGGCTAATGGCAGCACTCTGCTCAGCACTGGGCAGGGACATTTGCCACGCTGGGTCCAGTGCTGGGATTGTTCAGCCTCAAGAAGAAATGGCTCAGGGAGGATTCTTTTCAGTGCCTATAGGTATCTGATGGTAGAAAGTTAAGAAGATGGAGCCAAACGCTTCCCAGTGGTGTCCAGTGACAGGGCAAGAGGTGGATGGGAACCCCTCGAAATACAGGACACTCCACTGAAATACAAGAACCAACTTTTTTACTCTGAGTGCATGGTCCTGGGAACCTGCTCTACCTGCCCCCGCTTTTGAGCACAGCGTTGGGCTAGACAATCTTAGTGACATGGTTTAGTGGTGGCCTTGGCGGTCCTGGGGTAACGACTGGACTTGATGATCTTAAGGGTCTTTTCCAACCGAGCTAACTCTGTGATTCTATCCCCAAAACAACTAATCTGTGATTCTGTGACACTCAAGCCAAGCAGTCTGCAAAGACAAAGACTTTAAAGGCAGGCTCAGCATTACCACTGTAATGCCCTTCACAACTGAAATCTCCGCATGCCCCATGCCGAGCTGGAGGTGTACAACACACCAGAGCCATTTGGAGACTGATGGCTAATGTTGATCACTGGTTTCCATTGTAAAAACTTTTGTCCCCTTCTCATTTTGCCAACATTTATCTGACTTACAATTTCTCTTTGCCTCCGGCAGAGAGGTTTTGGAAAGATTAACTGAAATCAGTTGAGCCATTGCTGAGAACGAGGGTGAGGGAATTGGGTCAGTCTATTCACATTAAAAAATTCCAACTGTTCTTCCACAGGACTTCAGTGCCTCCAGCCACGAGGTCAGCAGAGGTGCCCTTACTGGGACCATACAAATCTATGAAGCTTTAGCAGAAGTTGAAATCCACTTAAAGCAGCCCCAATGCATGCTTAGCAATGCTTGTCAGAGTCCTGCAGGTCCAAATCTCTGCACTTCACTCCCATACTCACCATGCCCTGCAGAGCTCTGATCTGCAGAGCAGACTGAGAGGCTCCAGCAGGACAGGATCACAGCTAGACACCCAACCAGACCATGGGAGAGCAGTAATGAGTGCCCTTGTTGATGGCCCATGCTGCATCTGGCACTAATTAATAAGTGTAAGGGGGCTCTGCGCTGCGTGATCAAGACTTAGGGCAAATGAGCACACTGGTGCTCTTGGGTTAGGAAGCACTTTCTCAAAGGAATTACACTACAAAGAGATCAGGGACTCCCAAGCTTGGAATGCCAACTTGTCATCAGAACAGAAATCCTCTGAGCTCACCATGCTGTTGCAAATGCAACACTCAGAGCTGCTGGGTAATGCTTAAACAAAAGGCTTGAATGCACATCTGCCCCATAGACTGTGTCTTATCAAAGCGAGGAAGGTGTCAGCCGAATTCAGGCACTGGAGGTGTCCATAGCAACACTCCTGGCTGGTACAAGGCATTATTAAACCTCAGCTCCAAAGATGACTTGTTAAAAGTAATAAGCTTTTAAAGGTAGCAAGTGTCTGAACCTGCTGGGTTCCCCCATGGAGAACACATTTCTGGTGGATAGAGAAAATCAGGGGTACAGAGGTTTTAAGATGGTCTTTGTTTCAACACTCTTGAAGCCAAAAGCAACAAATCAGGTTAAATCAAAAAGTAGGAACAGGGCTATTTGTAATTAGTCCTAAAACACGAGAAGCAACCTGCAAACACCTTTCAAAATACACATCACCTCCTTTCACTTCACGTGAGCAGGGACCAGGTAAGGCTGCAACATTATTTCTATTTAATGATTTTACATTTGTAGGGAACTCAAAATGATGGGTCTTTAAAAGCCTGGGTAACTCCAAGGAGCAAACACAAATGAAAGGTGTCTCATGCTGGTATTTGCCATGAAATGACAAAGAAACACAATGGCAGTGCATGCCCCATGCATTTCCTCTTAGGCACCTGAGCTACTTCACTTTATAGCACCCTATAAGATAATTTACTGACCCACAATTAAAGCTCACACAACAGAAAAGCATGGGGGGTGTATTCAGAGGGGCTGGGTTATGAGCTCCACAAGGATGACAAGATGATTTGTGATCCTCAGGAGGCAGTTGCTTTGTTATTTACTGACATCTGTTGGAACACAAACGGTGAAGTATCACTGTGGTTCCTCCCTTGGTCACATCACACGGGTCACCATCTCCCGCCTCAGGAGAACTTAGATGCTGAGAAGACCTATTCAACAGGCTGCTCTCTGGCTAAAGCCACGCAGGAGAAAACAAAGTCTGAGGGGCAAAATACTGCACAGGTCACAGCAGGGCACTGAGAACCACAGGGCCTTCTAACAGTGACAAGCAGGAGTGTTTTGCACTCCTGGAAAGGTTTTAAAGGGGTAAATGTGTGCGAGCGGTCAAACTGATCTACAGACAAATCCTCCTGATCATACCTCATGTCTGGTTTTACTGGCAGGAAACAAACAACTTAGCACATGGAACTGTGAGGAAGGCTCAAGGAAAGCAATTTCTAAAGCCTGCGTGCTCAAGCAGACTTGTTGGAAGCTCCTGTGAGGTTTCAAAGCATCTCTGGCAGCTCTCTCATGTAGTTGTCCAAGCACAATTATGCATAAATTTGCATTACAGATGCTGAATACTAAAGTGCATCAGGAATGAATTAAGTTAAGGGTTTTTTTTGCCCAAATGCTAGGAGTAATTTTCCTTAAAGGAAATCCCAATCAGCCTGCAGACCTCCCTTCAAGATGAGCAGACTACTGTCACCCATTGTTTTCTCTGTTAAGGTTATTTTCCCTTTACACAGTGAAATACCCAGCCAGCCTTACAAAATGTGGTCTTATTCCATTCTTCTATAATATTTATTATCCCCATTTTGGAGGCTTATCCTTCCCTGAAGTTGCAAAACAGCAAATCTGCCTGCAAAAATGACACTGGGTACAACATTAACATGCAAGCGTTTCAGCCCAGCCTCCGGGCTCACCCAAGTCAGCCAGAACAAAGGGCTTTGAAATGCAACATGCCAGTTATCTTCCGATGGCTACCAGTCTATTGCAATTTCCCTTCCTCTTAATGGGATGTCTCCTATTTTTGGAGCAAACAATCACTTTCCGCTACAGAGACATAATGAATTATTCAAACATTCAAATGAGGCATGACATTTCCAAATCGCTGCCTTTTAGCAGATAGGCAGTTAAAAACAATCAGACTTGCTTCCTCTGTGCTTTATTTATTCTCTTCTGAGATCTGTGGTTCCTCTTATGTAAACTCTCCTCCTCTGAGTGCTGTCAGTGAAGATCCCCAGTCCCATAGATTAACGTGCATTAGCAGCTCCCATAGGAGCTACTCTCAGGAGAAACAATTAAAGAGCAATTTCCCTCCCAAACTGAGTGTGAAGACCGAGCTGTCAAGCCAGGACAGCAGCCCTGCCTATAGAAAGAGCCAAGAGTAGGGTCAAGCATCCTCTGGCCCTGCTGTAGTCCCCAAGGTACGGGAGAATCCCACTGGGGGATACTGTGGGGTGCAGGTCATGCATCATGTCTAATTCAGCTCTGCAGGGACCCACATGCAACCTCTGCTTACAGGCAGAGAAGAATTGCCCACTGGTGGTATCTCAGACCCTTCATCCTAACAGATACCCCTCCCCATCTGCTCTTCAGGAGTCCTTAAGTCCTAGCCCTGTGGTGTCCCTGGATCACACCGCAGATGCGATCTGTTGGGACCAAGCTATGTAGTCATCAGAGGTGCCTTTTCTGCAGATACCATCTCACTCCCCTGCCAGGATTTGGGGAGAAATTTGCACTCTATTATTGTTTGATGTCTGTGGTTTATTTTGTCTGTGGTTATTTAAGCCCATGCATCCACTAATTCTCCCTATCAATATTAAATAGCTTGTTCTTCTTCTCCTCATTAAATCTAATTGCTATACATTGTCCAAGTTACGGTCGTATCTTGTTTGGTGCTCCTTGATGAAACATTAAATCACTTTTGTTTACCTGTCTCAGGCAACAGAATTTTCAATTCCACTATGCTAGAAAATAAAGGAAATCTGTTTAGAATAATTGACTACACAAGTATCAGCCCATTTTAAAATGAATTGTACACACTGGGCCACCACAAAGTGTTTATGATATGTCTCTCTCTTTAATCAAGACAATAAGCATCACCAGCAAATGTAATGCAGGAATGTCTGAGCTCTCATGGACCAGGCTGCTGGGGTCACAGCGTAGAGCACAACGTGAAGCAGCCAAGTCCTGCCCTTGCAGAGCTGCAGTGGCCTAAACCCCAGAGCCAAGCCTCCCACCTCTGCATGCACACTGCAGACATGTCCTTTGAAGGTCTCTCTTCAAAGCTGTCTCAGGAGAGGGTTGGAATTGTCATCCAGGTCCTCTTTGCTCACCTGCCAGCTCTTTCTCCTAATGGGGTCATACAAAGTCACTGCAGCTCCTTCAAGTGCGATGGTTCTCATGCTATGCAAAGTATTTTTGGTGAAATATATGTGGTGTATTTCACCATTTTGGTGAAATGGGACAAGAACGTGTCATTCAGGAAATGATGGAGCAGGGAATGCCCGAAGACTGATGTCCTCAATTGCTGCCCCACACTAAGTTGCAATTTAATGTCAATGGTGCAGGAAAGGCATCAGGGTAGCACTGAAGCCAGCAGTCTCCTCAACTTAGCCCTTTCTGAGGGACGCACTTGGCTGTGGTGAAGAGCCTTTTGAGATGACAAGGTGAAGGACGATTGTTACCCCAGGGCACCAGGGCTGGCCAGGCAGGTACTCACTCGCAGTGCAGCCTGCTCTTTGCTGGTTTATCCCCTAATGGGCGGTCTTTTGGCCTTTTCTGTTTTATCCAATCAACTGCCTAGGAGGGAATTCAGCAGATGACTTGCCCTGCCTGCAGAGGAAGCCTTAAAGCACAGCCCTCTTGCACATCCCTCTGAACCCAGAAGTTTATCTGGTGTGTCCTGCCAGCCCCAGTGCTCCTCACTGTTCTCCATAGGCCACAGCCACCACCCCAAGGCACAGAGACATCACCTTCCTGGAGCAGAGTCTGTTTTTTTACCAGGGTGGAGAAGCAACTACGGGGTGGAGGAATCAAGGACAGTGACTCCACAGGGGGGGTCTGCTCCTGACCCCCCTCCATTAGCAGATAACTCATACCCAGCAAGGGGAGTTGTATCTCTTCCAAAACTCTTTTGGTTTTAGGCTTTTTCTCTTAGAGCTCTGGACATTCTGTCTCCTTACACACGATCACTCTTTCATTTCAGCTCAGTTTGTGCCTTCAATAACATTTTGTTACAAGTTCCCCCCTGCCCGGTACCAGGGCATTGTGTGAAAAGCTGTGATTTTTTGGCTTACTTTTAAATAGGTCACATCTCAAATTCTGAGCAGCCTGTTGTTGCTGCGCTACAATGTGGGGTGGACAGAAGTGCCTGGTCTCTGCTCCCAAAAAGCAGTCATTGCTATGTGCACCTTTAACCTCTCCCAGTGCCTGTGGACACTGTGTCATTTGAAATCCGTCTGTGAGCCCTTTCCCATGGAGTCAAGTTGGTTTTGCAGCCAGTGCTGAATAGCATGTGTGACCCCTTTTATTCTGCGAGCACCTTTTCCAATCACCCAGGTTTTACAACACTGCAGCCTCAAGCATCCCAAGCTCTTACCTTCAGCCCCAGATCCAGCTCCTTAAGAGAGCGCTTTATTTCACTGGTGAGGATGTTCATGCGCTCACACTCCTGGAAGGCAACCACAGCATACGGTGTCCTCTCCTCCACCTTTGCCATCAGTTCTGCAATGTTAAACTCATCCGTCAGTTTCTCTAACATCTCTTCCAGAAGGGCTTTCACCTGCGTGCCAAAGGGAAAACAGACGAATGTTAGTGAATGATCCACGGAGCTTCCTCAGCTGACAGCTGCCTGAATGTGGTATGAAAACTCCATCTGCCACTTAGTGCCTCTGAAACCATCAGTGTCAGTGGTGCTGGGCATGGCAGCTTTCAAAGAGCCTGCCCCATCCTATTAAAATTCAAATGCTCACTAAAGTTAATGTCAGATGAGAAGCTTTCAAAACGATGGTTTCAAACTGTCACTGTGACATGTAGCAGTCTCCTTTCTTCTTGGGTCTCGAGCCCACAAATGGAAACAAAAGCAGGGAGGGGAGATTTAGGTTGGATATAAGGCAGAAGCTCTTCCCTGTGAGGGTGCTGAGGCGCTGGCATAGGGTGCCCAGAGAAGCTGTGGCTGCCCCATCCCTGGCAGTGCTCAAGGCCAGGTTGGACACAGGGGCTTGGAGCAAGCTGCTCTAGTGGAAGGTGTCCCTGCCCGTGGCAGGGGTTGGAACTGGACTTTAAGGTCCCTTCAACCCAAACCATTCTACGATTATCCTAAGGTCAGAGTCAATGCAAGGAGGATAGGGCTATAGCCTCAGCTGAGCCTCAGGATAAGTGAGCTTATGAGCTGGTTTTCTGCAGTATAATAATAGAGAGAGGTGATTATAGAAAACTTAATTTTAAGCTGAATTTTGCAATCTGAACTAATGAAGCCATGAAAGAAAAGCATAATGAAACAGAATTGTTTTCTGGTCACCACCAGAGCTTGCCTTGGAAACAGTGCTTTATATCTCGAAATACTGAATAGGGAATGCTCCAATGCAATAGCTGTATTGCCAGAGAAAATCAATAAAGCAGACAAAAACCTTTCCGGTTGACAGCGAGGCCTGAAGCCCCTGATCTTCCTGGGATCTGCTGTATCTCTGAGGTTTACATGGACCGTTAGGCAGCTTGGTGTGGAAGTCTCTCACATAATGCTCTGCTTTACTTCCATGCCGGAACCTAAGCCAGACTCTGCTCCTTGGGGATTTTTCAGGAACACTTAATGCAGTTACAATTCTATGATGTGATGGGCAAAACATGGTGTGAGGATGGCAGTGGCAGAGAAAGCCCAGGCTAAGTATCACCATGCCCGCCAACATTCATATTCCGGGCTCTGTACTCCAACTTCCTGGCATTGCTGCTCTTCCAAACCCTCCCCACTCATGTCAGATGTCACAAAGAGGTGATGATGAGCAGCCTGTGATTGACCACTTAGGTGGCTAAAAGTAAAGCTCAGCTGGACAAGCTCTTCCGCTGCACCTCAGGTGCCGTACAGAAACATCCTCGAATTCTAAACTCCTCTGCAAATCCCTGCTTTTTACACAACAAACACAGCTTATTTTCAATGAAGTGGCCTCAGAACCTTGTGGGAATAACTGGACTTGAAGAGCCTCAGGAAAATAAGAGGCTTGCCAGCTCTCTAAAACCACCTCAGGCAAAGTAAGGGATGGAAAGCCTCAAATGGAGGATGCCTGTGATACCACTGCTGGGTCACTTACTGATAATCTTGCTTCTCTGGCCAAGGAGTTTAACTGTACTTCAATATCAAAAGGACTGGGAGGGGAGAAGACGTAGTCACATTTGATATCTCTGAGCATCTCCTTTGGCTTTGCTACCTCTGGGTATTCCCTCAACTCAGATTCCAGTATGAACTGAATATGCTGAACACTTTAAAGAGCAAAGGCAGTTCCCCAGCTCCACACCAAGCCAAATAAAGCATGTGTGAAATCACAGACATCAGATAAGCTTTCTAATAGTTATTCCTTTCTTTGCAAAGCATGAAACACAGAGCTGGGACCTTAAGATCTTTAAGAAAGAAAACCTGAGCAAGTGCTGGCTGATTTCATTAAAATCTTGGGCCAGATTTTAATGAGCTGTGAGCTTCGAGAGGAAGGGCTGGGATCAGCCTGGTACCTGGGCACAGCAAAGGAGCTCAGCTGGAGATAAGGTATTACAAGTCCCCTGGGAGCTTGGTGGGACCTGGTGGCAGCAGTAATAGGTGGGCTGAGCTCTAGTGGCACATCACACATGGCACACAGAGCGCTCAGGAAGCCCATTGGTATGCCAGGCACAGTGTGGTGCACAGGGACTGGTGGCTCAGAGGCAGTGGAGGCCACAGAAGGTTTATTTGCAACATCTTCACAAGATGATAATGAACGCACTGCAGTTCAGGGGGTAATTAAAACCCACTGTCCTACTACCGACAGTACTCCAATTACATCCCATCATGGTGATGCTCTGCATACTTTGAGTCAGGTGGTTTTAGACACCCGGTTTGTATCCAGCAAAGGCAGAACACATTATAATAAGCAGCTGTGAGACAAACCTGATAGCAGTACTTATGAATGAGACAGGTATCAGAATGGAACAGCTCTACCGCTCTCACCATTTCTTCCCTGGTCACCACTCCTCCATCACCCATGCTGGTGTCCCGGGGCTGCATCTCCAGCACGGTGCGGAAGAGCTTCTCTGAGGTCTGGGTAAGGAAGCCAATCTCAGCATTGGGATGGAGGCCATAGAGATAAGGAGACTCTGGAGGCAAGGCGTCGTCTATGTACTGCACAGAGAAATCCAGGTTCAGGTTAGATGCAGAGACCAAGGGCACTCTGCTTGCAGAGTTCACAGCACTGGAATTATCACCTATCCGAGCAAGTAACCCCAGGCTGATGCAACTCTGCTTGTGCCTGAAACACCAGCAAACTGATGAGGGAAAGGAGTGAATGGTTGTTTACAGAACTGCTTCTGCTCCTGCTGTGAAAATGTACTAATTGCTAAAGTTTGGCTTGGCCACATATCTCAGGCCTGGACCTTCTCTAGCAATTACCCATGGTTCATCAACATCCTGAAATCTCTAGTGGGAATTTAGCTTCCAGTAGTTAAGTTTTATGAACAAAACCAGCCAAATAAGCTTCTCTCTGCTACCACATTTGTGTACAAGGAACAGATGAGATCAGTGAGCACAGCAACAAGACCCTTCACTGTTTCACATTGAAACTGCTGATAAAAGGACCTTGGCTATTATAGCAAACAGTGTGTGGATGTAATTTTCCAGGAGCCCCACTCAAGTCTCAAGAACCAATAAAGTTGCTCTATTCATGCCCGAACAGAATGAGCCCATGATGAAGTAGCAAATTACCATTAGACTTGGCTCATCCAAGGGAATGCTGAAATGTCTACAGAAACAGAATAGAGTGGGAAATAACAGGAGATGTGCTGAAACACTGCAGTTCCATTCACTGCCTCCTATGACAGATTATAAGGCAGTCACAGAAGACATTACATTTATGTGTATAAATAATGGCGGAAAACCAAGAGCTTACCTGATGATAGCCATTATAGTCCATGTTTGCTGGGAGGGGGAAGCCTGGAGCTAGGAGGAGTTCTCCCTCCAGCATTTCTGGCTTAATAAATTCTTCCAAATAGGTTCTGCAAAGCCGCCTGTCCCAGTCATCTGTAATGTGTCCTCCATACATGATCTCACCAAAGAGGTAGCGTAAATCATCATATGGGACCTGAGGAATGAAGCAGGAGGCTGTGAAGGAGGTTCAGACAGCCAGAGCTCCACCAGCCAGGTTGCTGAGCTGCAGTCTACAGCACTGAGCTCAGATCTGCACAGTGAGTGCTTCCACTTCACTATTCCAGTTTCCTATGCAAACAAGCATTAGGTAGTAGTTAAATCCTGCCCAAGGAAAGCTGGATCACAGCACAGATTTTATGCAGGTTCCTACTGAAATGCAAATGTATTCTCAGCTCAGTTAAACCAAAGACCACTGTGTATTTTCAATTAATAAAGACCACAGGCACTATTTGCTATGATGTGTAAGCTTCTACAGATGTAAAGGCACTGAAGCTTCCCATCTCACCACAGATACATTGAATTGTGAAGTTATATACCCAAATATACCAAGGAAAAGGCATTTAAGGCGACTTCCCAGGAGTTTCAGCACAAGCCAGCCTGTGGCTGAGGGTTAAAAGCCACCAACCAGCCCACCTCTGATTCACACACCTTTGAGCTGGCCTCCAGGTAATTATACAGCACATTCACAGAGATGGTGAGGTCGCCAGTGTTGAAGGGGTAGGACCGGTTCCAGCCTTGGGGACCAAACTTGCGCCTTTCTGCCACCACAGCATGGAAATAGCAGAGGGCAAAGAGGATGCTCTTAAACTCATGCTCCCGGGTGCACATCTCCAGGGTATCCTGCAATACAAGCAGAGAGGCAGGGCTCTGTGAATCCACACTGCCTGAAGTCTCAGTGGCTCTCAGGGTCTCCTAAATACAACACACTTTGGACAGAAGTGAAGTGATTTGCCCAATTTGTTCATTTCTGCATAATATCCATAACTCAGTGGCTTTTCATTGCAAATTTAGCAGCAAATTTGGATGCACATTTTCCAATCTAATATTTTCTTTTTCAAACTAATATTTTCTTTTCCAACTCCAAGCGGCTTTGCACAGGAACACACACTCATAGCCACAAAAGGAACGACATGTGCACCCACTCAATGACCCACCACCTGCACATGCCCTACATCCCACACCAGAGAGATGGAGAGGCACCACAGAGGGCAAGTGTGCCATTAGTGGAACTGGAACCATGGCCCTAAGCAAGGCTCCTACTGAGGAGGACTGTACCTGGAAGAACTGAAGTCTATCACACACTGGCTTGGGTTGGAAGGGACCTTAAAGCTCATCCAGTTCCAATGCCCAGCCACCAGCAGGGACACCTTCCACTGGAGCAGCTTGCTCCAAGCCCCATCCAACCTGGCCTTGAACACTGCCAGGGATGGGGCAGCCACAGCTCCTCCGTGCACCCTATGCCAGCGCCTCAGCACCCTCACAGGGAAGAGCTTCTTCAAACCTGAACTTCCACTGTTTCTGTTTGAACCCATCACCCCTTGTCCTATCACTACAGTCCCTCATGAAAAGTCCCCCTCCAGCACCCTTGTAGCCCCATTCAGATATTGGAAGCTGCTGAGGTCTCCACACAGGTTCTCTCCTCCAGGCTGAACAGCCCCAGTGTTCTCAGCCTGTCCTTGCATGGGAGATGCTCCAGCCCCTGATCATCCTCATGATGATATACTTTTGTTTTCATGAAAAGACACTTTTCTTGGTGCCACAGAGGGTATGAGTCAATATTAGTCATTGTAACACAGTGATTAGAACCTGCTCTGTGGCCTCACTAAGCACTGCAGGGGACAGGCACCAGGAGCAGTGGGAGAGGGGACACAGATCGAGCAATGGTGGCTCCCTGGGGCACAGCCTGTGTGTCAGGACAGGCCAGAGCCCAGCATGTCTCATTGCTGGAGGCAGCTGCGCTTCTGCTGACCCCACTTTCCACATGACACGAAGGGTAAGAGTTAACTGCTCACATTTATGATGATCCTGTTCCCAGGGACACAGACCATTGCATCCTGCTGCTCAGAACAATCATTACCTTCATTCTCACACCTCAGCAGCCGAGCTCTCATGTACAGCCTGGAGAAGAGAAGGCAGCGTGGAGACCTCAGAGCAGCCTTCCAGTATCTGAAGGATGCTGGGGAGGGGCTCTTCATTAGGGACTGTAGTGATAGGACAAGGGGTAACAGGCTCAAACGTAAACAGGGGAAGTTTAGATTGGATCTGAGGAAGAAATTCTTTACTGTAAGGGTGGTGAGACACTGGAATGGGTTGCCCAGGGAAGTTGTGAATACTCCATCGCTGGTGGTGTTTAAGGCCAGGTTGGACAGAGCCTTGAGTGGCATGGTTTAGTGGGACGTATCCCTGGCAGGGGGGTTGGAACTGCTTGATCTTAAGGTCCTTTCCAACCCTAACTATTCTATGATTCTATTAAGACCCTGGCTGTTAAACCTAGAGCAACCAGAAGAGCCTGAAGGCAGTCTCACTCCTCGGACTGCCTTTTTGGACCACTAGTGCTGAAGTTACTATGGCCTCTCCACTCTGGGAATGTGCAAGGGCAAACCTCTCAGGCTTGCTTTCCTTTCTGCCCATACACCCTCTCATCATCAGACCAGGCACGAGTAACCCCATCCTGCCACAGATCTCACTCTGCGGTCCATAGGGCAGAGAAACGCGGACAGGTCACCACTATTTTTGCACTTAGATGCTGGTTTGGAGGGGATCTCAAGTGCAGGAGGTAAGTGCTGAGCAGGTGAAGCAGGAGGCACCATGCAAGGATTAATGCGAGTAGTCAGGAAAGATTATTCCATTTTTATCTCCTGTCATTCATCACCTTGAACTCCATGGAATGTCTTGGAGAGCAAGGGGAGGGGAGAACCCTCACCCCCAGAGCATTTCCATCCTGCTCGTTTCAATCAGACAGTAATTAGCATTTTCTAAATTGCTGGGGCATTATAAAGGCTCTCTTATCAGAAATCCGGGAGCGAGTGGGTGGGGCCCCTTCACCCCTCATTTCCCTGCTTTCTGCAGAATGGATGTTCAGATTTAGCTTTCAGCTGAAAGCCACAAAGAACGCCCATTATTCTGTGCGGGGAATATTGTTCTGCTTTGTAAGTGCAGAGAAATGCACAACTAAAGAGGGAGGCCAAATGAGACTGAGCTGGATTCGTACTCAGTGTTCATTCAGGCAAGCTCCAGGAATGATTTCTAAAATAAGAAAGGTGCTCAGCAGATATTGGAACTAGTTCTTCATCAGGTGGTTGATAATGAAGGGAGCACAGTGCTGCCTCATCAAGGGGAAAACACGGTTTGGGGCTGTTCTTGATCATCTTACGCGGTTAGTCAACATCTTGCACAATTTAGAGCAACGGATTCCCTCTTTTCAGTACAGCCCCTGAGCTCTGTTATGCTCTTCAGCTGATTACAGGTCTAACATCGGAGATTTTTAGGATAAAGATAATGAAGGGAAGTCACACAAGTGCCCTTTGTAGTCTGTGTCACAATAACAGAGTGGATTTAAAGGGGCTGTCCCTGCAGAGGGATGGTGAAGGGGCTGGTGTACCTACTCCCTCCTTATTCAGATGTTTGCTCAGCTGTGGAGGTCACAGCCACGATACCCTGGATGTGCTATTCCAAGGGAGGGTTTGCATGAGAGGACATGGAGCTGCTGGAGCAAGTCCAGAGGAGGCTATGAGGATGATCAGGGGCTGGAGCACCTCCCATATGGAGACACGCTGAGAACATCGGGGCTGTTCAGCCTGGAGAAGACAAGCTGCGTGGAGACCTCAGAGCAGCTTCCAGTGTCTGAATGGGGCTACAAGGGTGCTAGGGAGGGACTCTTCATCAGGGACTGTAGTGATAGGACAAATGGGTGATGGGCTCAAACTGAAACAGAGGAAGTTCAGGTTAGATCTAAGGCAGAAGTTCTTCTCTGTGAGGATGCTGAGGCGCTGGCACAGGGTGCCCAGAGGAGCTGTGGCTGCCCCGTCCCTGGCAGTGTTCGAGGCCAGGCAGGGGCTTGGAGCAAGCTGCTCTAGTGGAAGGTGTTCTTGCTGGTGTCTGGGGGTTGGAAATGGATGATCTTAGGGTCCCTTCCAACACAAACCAGCCTGGGATTCTATGATTTCCCATCATTTCCACATGCTTTACTTCTGTGTCCTCTGCACTTTGTTGCAGCTCAGTCAACAGAGAGTAGAGATGGTGCCTGCTGTAACAGGAGTGTGTGTATGTGGTCACCATGCAATAAAAGCAAAGAGCAACCTGCCGTCGGCTATTCTTCTTGTGGGCCAGCAATTCTCAAGGTGGCCTACTTCATCCTCGCCTGGCAAAGCCAGTCCTCCCTGCAGGGAGATTTCAGCTCTAATACGCACCACTTCAGATGTCAGCAAGGTTTTCAGCTGAATGAATGGCCTTTGGGCACACAACACTATATCCCCTACACCGCTCTGAAGAGCGCTGTGAGATGTGACCACATCAGCAGGTCTGAACCTCTAACCCTGGTTAAACAGAAGGGCATAAAAGCAAGGTTTAACCTGGAATGTGACAGAAGTCTCCCAAATGCTGCATTCAGAAGTTTGATTCTGTAACAAAACAGCTTTTCTATGGCGTGAAAATAATTAAGCTGGGCAGAAGTCAGGTATCCTGTGACCTTCTGCAAGAAAGAGGCCATGCAGGATCACCTGAATCCTCACTTGGGAAAACCAGTGCTTGGAAAGAGATCTGTGCCCAGCTCCTGGAGAAGAGAGGAGGGGGTTGTTGGACCCAGAGACCACATGATGCAAAGGGACTGCAAAGGAAGCAATGCCCCCACGTATCACACTCTACTTGGGGCACCACAGCAGCTCCAATCCTACCTGTCTCCAGTCGACAGCGCTGTGGTCCTACCTGGTTGAAGTTGTCGAGGGCTTTGTGCAGGTTTGCGTGCATCCCGGTTGGGGCCTCATTGGTGATTTTGATAGAGTTCTCCAGGATGCCCTGGGGAATGATGTGGCCCTCAAAGGAAGGTGCAGGCTCTGCGCTAATGAAGACACGGAAGTCCTGGTGGCTGCCCTCACTGTGCTGCTCCAGCTTCTTCTCCAGAGAACTCAGCCACTTGGCCACCAGGTGGATGTTCTGCAGGGACAAAGGGGACAAGACTGCATCAGTTGCTCACCTTTACATCAATGCTAGGCAGGCACCAAATCCATGACACCAACAAATGGCACTCACCAAGGCTATGCTGTAGGACTTGGTACTTGTCCCAGTAGTGCCTGTGTGCAACTCACAGCCCCAAATGTCCAGTTACATCAAGTACACTTTTAAATTCAAAGATCAGTATGAATCATCAGCAATGAAGCAAGCCAGTGTGGGGCTGTTTGGGTAATCAGACTCATAGAATGGCTTGGGTTGGAATGGACCTTAAAGCTCATTCAGTTTCAATGCCATGAGCAGGGACACCTTCCACTAGAGCAGCTTGCTCCAAGCCCCTGTGTCCAACCTGGCCTTGAACACTGCCAGCAATGGGGCAGCCACAGCTTCTCTGGGCACCCTGTGCCAGCGCCTCAACACCCTCACAGGGAGGAGCTTCTGCCTTATATCTAACCTGAACTTCCCCTGTTTCAGTTTGAACCCATCAGCCCTTGTCCTATCACTACAGTCTCTGATGAAGAGTTCATCTTCAGCATCCTTATGGCCCCCTTCAGACACTGGAAGCTGCTCTGCAGTCTCCACTCAGCTTCTCTTCTCCAGGCTGTCTCCTTCTTGTTACAGTAATACACAGCTGATGAATTAGAGTTACTTCCCCAGACCTACCAAGCTCGAAAGAAGAATGTTTGGTCATTTGGAACAGACTAACAATGAGGACCCCCCATATCAGTTACTGAGAAATAAAGTCAAGCAGGTGGGTTTACAAAGAGCTCTAATATAAAACACTTCTTTATTCGTGCAACTAATTATACATATCTGTGAGCAAATGAAGCAGTATTATGCTGAGATGGTGAAATAGAGGAAGACAAGCCCATTTTCCACCTAAAGCCCTATAGAATCTTGCAGTTTTGTCCTGGGTTCAGCAGTAGCACTCATTGTTTCTCCTTCTTAGTAGCTGGTGCAGGGCTGTGTTTTTGACTTTCAGCCTGGGAGCAGCGCTGATAACACCGATGGTTTCAGTTGCTGCTCAGTAATGTTTACTCTGACCAAGGACTTTCTGAGCCTCATGCTCTGCCAGGGAGGACGGGAAGCCAGGAGGAAGCAGAGACAGGACACCTGACCCAAACTGACCAAAGAGGTATTCCATACCACAGCACATCATACCCACTGTATAAACTGGGGGCAGTTACCCGGAAGGGTTGGATCACTGCTCAGTCAGGCTGGGTATCGGTAGGTGGGTGGTGAGCGGTTGTATTCTCTTCCCTTGTTATCTCCCTTATCATTATTATTATTGGTGGTAGCAGCAGTGGTTTGTGTTATACCTCAGTTACTGGACTGCTCTTATCTCAACCTGTGGGGGTTACATTCTTTCCATTCTCCTTCCCATCTCTCAGGGAGAGGGGGGAGGAAGGGGGAGGTGGGGGTTGAGCTAATGACATCGTGGCAGATTTACAGCTGGGCTTAAACCGCGACAAGTTTCCAGCCAAGAAAATAGTTTGGGGGTGGTTTTTTGTATAAAGAATGGGGCAGGTCACACGCATCTGTGATTTGTGGCCTAAAAGTACCCTCGGTTTGGAGTTAGGTGTGCAACCCAAGCAGACGGTGCTAACAGGCCCTCTGGAAGGGGATTTATCCCATTCAAAGGCAGGACAAGGAACTTTCGAACCTTCAATTAAAAGCAGCTGCCAAAAAGATAAACTGCTCAGAGGTGGCAAGGAAATGACATAAAGGAACCAGATTAGAGGCTTAGAATATATCACCCATTAAAAGGAGCAGAAAGGAGGTTTTGTGGTTAAAGAGCAGAGTAATGGAGACTATCAAGAGTAAAATGACATTATTCAGAAAGGGGAATTGGTGTCCAAATGAGGAAAATAGACAACAGCACAAAATCCAGTCATGGTAAGGCCAAAAAGATGTTTAAAGGAGCAATATTCTGAAAGCCATAAAAACTAATAATAAAGCCTTTTCCAGAAATCAGAAACCTACTAAAGAATCTGTAAAACCAGAACATAATCAAAGTCTCCAGCAAATGCTCAGGAAAGGCAAAGCCACCACAGAATAGCTCATGAGCAGGAATATTCACTGCACAGCTTGGAAAAGCCCTCACTGTTGCAGCCTGTGTTAGCGGTGCTATCACTCCAACGCTGAGGCTGGAGACACCTCTGGAGATCATCCTGCCCAAAGCACAGTCAGCAAGAGCAGGTTGGTAACTGCCATAGAATCACATCTGGTTTGGGTTAAAGCTCATCCAGTTCCAACCCCTGCCATGGGCAGGGACACCTTCCACTAGAGCAGCTTGCTCCCAGCCCCTGTGTCCAACCTGGCCTTGAACACTGCCAGGGATGGGGCAGCCACAGCTTCTCTGGGCACCCTGTGTCAGTGCCTCAGCACCCTCACAGAGAAGAGCTTCTGCCTAAGAGCTCATCTCAATCCATAAATTGCCCGACAACTCCTGCCAGAGGTCAAGCCTCCATCCCTGAGACACCGGCTACTTCGGAAACATAAATCAAGAGAACTGCTATCCAGGGGAGCCATGGACACCTTGCATCTGCCGGTTCTCTTGCCCCAAATCTGATTCATGTGGCTGGGAACAACACTGGTTATTTAGAACTGCATGAATTCAGTTTCTTCCCCTGAAAGGATGAGGGTTGCGCTCATTTTACATGGATGACATGGAGTTTGGGGGAGATAAGGAGGAGATGCAAAGGAACCGCGCTCTTGGAAGCGCTGCCTTGTGGTAAACAATGACTCTGTGAAAGGCAGTAGACAAAATGCAATTATACCTGACTACAGATGCACCAGTGCTTGTCTGATGCCTTTAGGATTTCATGAGATGAGGTAATCCCCAGGGTCCTGGCAACCAACTCACTCTGAAAACACAAGTGCAACAATAAAGTGGGAGTGAACCGAAACCTGTAACCAAAGTGCTTTGAACAACCACAGACATTTAGTAATTCAAGGAAAGAGCTCAACAAAACAGCAAAAGAAAAACTATGCATGAAGTATTTGTGTAATCATAGACTCCACACCTGACCTCAAGCATTTCATCTTTAATTGGTAGTTTCTTCCTACATCTGCTTTTGTGTTGTTAGATGCTGAAAAATAATTGCTTTTGCTGCTGCTGACATGACACCAACGATCATTATTTGTCAGCATCACCGCCTTCTAACAGCCAATTTAGGGCATATTTCTAATCTAATGATAAAGGAGTGCATGTCTACACAATCCTTTTGTGATGGAAGGGATGGAAAAGAGGAATACATTCAGCAAAACATGGGCTGGCACTAAGAATTCATGATTCCATCAAATGACGGTGTCTGTAAAAACCAGGCAGATGCTGTGGAGGGGATTCACAGCTTTGAAGGAAACTGCAAATGAATTCTCTGCAGTCAGATAACACAACTTGGCAGGACGTGACTAATGACCACATAGGAGGTCATAATACTTGAATATGTCAATTATCAATAGCAACATAACACAGACAATGCCACAGTAACACCAACCACAGCTGAGCTACATGTTGCTCAGAGAACCGCCACCTCTTGCTTGTTTGGAAACCTGCCTCCCACCAGTGTCATTGGTTACCTCTAGATCTCATTCAGAAGAGAGATAGTTTAGCCTGCCCACTTTCTTTCGGCTCAGGGCTTCATGCACTCCCAATACTATCTCCCTAAACCACACTGTACAGTTTACACTGCACCACCTTTGCTTCCTCCTTGTTCCAGGGATCTTCCATAAGATCCCTGAACACACATTTACCCAGGACACAGCAAGGTAATTTGTTGTTTCATCCCATTTTTTTCTCTTAGCCAGATTTTGGTCTGTTAAAGAGCTGTTGTGCATGGGTAAAAGACCACTCCCTATCATCTCTGGGTTTTCACAGCTTGTGTCTAGGTCTGTGCTGCAGGCAGAAATAGGCTGAGGTCTCCAGTTCATTACCCTGCTTTATGAATGGAGGCCAACTCCTGCTGACAAGAAGGTAAAAAGCCACCTGAAACCTCTTCCCATGCACACTTCCCAGTGCCACAGTACTTTGCCCTGTATCATTGCCCCACTTTGCACTATGGCATATGAGTGACTGAGAGCAGGTACCAGAGGATAAAGGTCTGCAGCAAGGGCTGGGCTGTACATGAAGGAACGTGGGGGGGGACCAGATGGTTTCCTTTGGGAATTCACTTCTAAGCACCTCTGTGTGTTTGTACTTCACAAGGCAGAACATATATCACAGGATGCAAGTGTTGCTATGGTAACCATCAGAAATAGCACCATGTATATATAAAGCAGCACACACTTCATGATGCGTTTGCTCCCTTTGCTGAGAACAACTGGAGACCCTTCACATTCCTGAAAGGGACTCTCTCCTTCATGCCTTATCACAGATCACCTCCTGGAGCAATGAGAATGAGTTGCTTTTACGAAGTCTCATTCACTTGTGAGATGCTCTCAGAAAATAGTCGCCACATTTACGGTAAATCTGAAAGCCAGGCTTTATAGTCCAGAGACAGCCCAGCACTTTAATACACAATACATTGTGATAGGATATGAAACGGGGCTCCACAGAAGGTCCCTTCCCTTTCCATGCTGACTGTCAATGGCAGTGTGAGGTTTCATCCCATGAGAAGATGGCACACACAGTCAGGAACAGCTCCATTCTTACACAGGCAGCCCTATGGTCATGTGAATACTACTACAGGACCAAAATGGATAAGCACAGACCCTATCAGCAGCACCTGCTCATACATCTGTGAGATCTGGACCTCAGCCTAAATGGAGCCATTACTGGCAGGGGAAACTTCAGGGATTTGCCAGGCCAGAGAGCAAACGAGCAGGAGGTACAGAGAATCTGGACTGACCTGAACTCCCCAGGGTTTTAAAGACAATGTGGGAGCTTCTATTGCCAAATTTCACTTCATAAGGCAAAAAGATTTAAAGGTAGGTAGTGATGAGCAGGTGAAATGCGCAGCAAAGGGCAGGTTCCTGATTAAGCTTAAGAAATGGAGGGAAGATTCCATTGCATTTGTGTTTTAACCCAAAGTCAGTCCTGAGACAGAGATTTCCGTAGCAGTTGCACAACAAAACTGGGACTGCAGCAGTTACAAAGGTATTGAAAGCCCAATAGAAACTTAATTCCATCCCAGATCAATATCTGGATTACTTGCTGGCCTGTAACTGGATTTGCTATTGGAAAAACTTGGGAGTGGCTGTGACATGAGGCAGGAAGGAAGACAGCTCTCTGAAATCCAAACCCTTTCTCCATCAGAGTATTAGTCTGAAAATCCTGAAGAAGAACTGGAGGAAGAGTGGGTATTTCTCCTTTTACATATATCCAGGGATGAAAAGATACTGCGGCTGGAAGGAAAACTAACTTGTTCATTGCTGAAGCAGAGGCTTAGTGCCAAATGCTTATGTGTGCTTTGAATGGACAATGTATCTCATACAGGACAGTATATGTCTGCTGCTTGTAGCTAGGATCACTGGTGAAGTATGCAGAAAAGGGCCTCACTGCATTTACAAGGCAGTAAGAAGGGCTCCACCAATGCCTGAATCACAGTTTTGCACTGGGATATCCTGGTTATCCCGTTTGGTACATGAACCTGAGCCAGTGAAGCAACAACCCGTGGAAATGGAAAGATGCTCAAGAATTAAATTTACTTGATCACAAAGAGAGGGAAGTGACATTTTGGCCAATGGATGAAAATGACAATTAAATTCAGAGTATTTAATGTCTGACCTTTTCCCTTCATCAGCTCATTCAGACATACCTCTGGAAACATGCAAACAAATTCCACTATTTCTTTACTATTAGGCTGATAAACAGAATTTGGTGATAGGGATGGTCACTGTCTTTGCAAAAACCTTTAAAGAAGGCACAGAGAGGAAAACAGGTCAGAGACAGTTCATGACAACTTATAGTTTAGTGCTCCCTGATGTGCAAAGCCCTTCCCTCCCTGTACAAGGGAGACCACATGCATCACAGAATCACAGATTCCCAGACTGGTTTCTGTTGGGAGGGACCTTAAAGCCCATCCAGCTCCAACCCCTGCCATGGGCAGGGACACCTTCCACTAGAGCAGCTTGCTCCAAGCCCCTGTGTCCAACCTGGCCTTGAACACTGCCAGCAATGGGGCAGCCACAGCTTCTCTGGGCAGCCTGTGCCGGTGCCTCAGCACCCTCACAGGGAAGAACTCCTGCCTTAGATCTAATCTCAATCTCCCCTCCCTGCTTTTGTTTCCATTTGTGGATTTCTTTCTGATGGGTTTTATTTTTCATGCATATTTTCGGAATGCCAAAGCAGTTTTCTTCATTTTGCTTCCTACAGTGCCAGAAGGCAACACTGGCTGGTCAATACAGTTGAGAAGTATTTGGCCTTAGGACAACAGCCTTTCCCAACAGAACAGTGATCCTGTTTTTGTAATCCACTTAGGACTTCCCAACTGCTTCAATATCCCTTAACAACTAATTCCCACAAATCTAATTCCCCAACTCATTATTGCTCACAGTACTTGACTATTATTATTTTTGGTTCCAATCGAGGACCAGTAATGAACACACATAAAAGGCACCTAGGTGATCACATCAAGTGTTTGTCTTGGAGAACATGTGCATGGGTTGATATCAGGCAGCAAAGGCAGTGGATGGAAGGAGAGCTCTACTCCACATGAGCTGAGGAGTTACTCAGTGGATACCAAAATACAGAGGTGACCATAACAGTTGCTCTTTGTCTACTCAAAAGCAAACAGGAAGCCTGAGTATAACTGCTGGGTGGGTGGGATACAGCCTCCAAAGAATGAGTTTGATTAACCAGGATAAGATTACCCCGATTGCCTCTTGATGTCTGCTCTATCCTCTTTCATTATTAATGCTGGCATCCTCAAATCCTGGCACGCTTTTGTCCATTGAATTGTCTGTGCCATTCCCGATGCTGTGCAACTGATCTACAAACACTCTTGAAACTGTTTGCAAGGTGCAAGCATTGCAGGAAAGGTCTTGCAAATAAACTGCCATAAGGCAAATATCTGTCACGATCCACTTCTGAGTGAAATGACAAGAGAATCCTTCAGGAGACTCTTGCCCACTGACTCCTGCTGTGATGAGTTTGGATACTGATTTTACCAGTTTCTCAGTGACCATTGAGTGCCACTGCTTTGTTGTCACTGCGTGTCCCTAAACTGAGACACCAAATGCAGAAAGTGGAGAGCAGCGGCACTGCCTGCCTCAGACACCCACAGGATGTTCCCAAGAGTGAAGTGTCACCAAGGCACAACTCCAGCTCCTAGGGCAGACCTCAATGCCTGGATTTCTTCGAAGGTCTAGGACTATAAAAACAAAGGAAGAGCTCTGATCTCTGCGTTGAATCAGTCTTGCCCATGTTGTTTTATTCCAAACCAAGCACAACACAGAACTATAGCACAGACAGTCCCAGGTGACTGACGGACCC
Source organism: Amazona ochrocephala (assembly GCA_039720435.1). Lineage (NCBI taxonomy): Eukaryota > Metazoa > Chordata > Aves > Psittaciformes > Psittacidae > Amazona > Amazona ochrocephala. The sequence goes on from CM077879.1 coordinate 84,200,210, forward strand.
CAAGGAGACCCAACTCTGGCACAAGGCAGCCCATCCCAATGGCCACTGCTGTGACTGCCAAGTTTGCCCCATACAGTTTGTATCAAACCCTGCTAGTGTCCAGCTGAATAAAGCTCCTCTGTAAGCTCACAGGGAACATGTCGGCTCTGTGCTACCAGAGACAGTCACACTTGGTAGGCATTGCTGGAAAACCATTAGCCCAACCATCCGGATTATTCTTTCCTATAAATCTGATTTCTGCAGTTGTTCTGGTTTCACCCTCAGTGTCTGCTGAGACCTCTTACTGATTGCCTTGACCAAGAGAGAAGATGTGAATGGATGAAATAAAACCACTTCAGGCCCATAGTACTCATCTGCTGCCACTGAAGCAACAGACATGGAAGCTGACACTCTTAACAGATCATTTACAGATCTAACCATCATTGTAGAAAAGAACCTTCACTTAGCATTACTAAATGGAATATGTCTTAAAAAGCTGCCTGTTTTCTTTGTCACCACCTCAAAGGCAGATGCCAGTATTGCAGCCATCTGCATTCAAAGCTCTTGAAAAGCTCAGCACTGTCTACCTCAGAGGCAGCTTGCAAAAGAAGCAAAAATTAAGATCAGAATATCAATGGCATTCAATTTAAATCCAAACCCAAGCCCGGAGGCTCAAATCAGGACTCGAAGCTTTGTCTTAATCTCATTTTATCCAACCAATTCAGTGATTATAAGCATTTGTAAAATCCACATCTAGGAAAACAGAGGGGTTTTAGAGACCTGCAATGAGCGCTGGCATCCCTCACTCTGCGTATCAGCAAACCCAAACATTCAGTGAATAAGTGGCTCTGGAGACAGCACTTGAAAGAGCATCCTTTGCACCCTAAAAGGCTCTGAAACATTTTGCTGTGTTGTGATAAGAGCTTCAAACATTTATTTACCTGTTTGGGGATGCATGAAGGAATCGGCACCATTGCAGACAGCCCTGCTTTCCCTGCGGTGGTGTGCATGCTGTCATTGCTCATTCAAGTACAGGGGTAGTGTTGAGTAGTAGTGAGAGAAACAGGCTAACAGCTCTTAACAAAGCTCTCTATTTATTCATGAAGCAAACAAAATCCTGGGAAAGTGTAGCACAACCTTCCCTCAGAGGACCGTAGCAATAGGACAAGGAGTGATGGGTTTACACTTAAACAGGGGACGTTCAGGTTAGACGTCATGCAGAAGCTCTTCCCTGTGAGGGTGCTGAGGCGCTGGCACAGGGTGCCCAGAGAAGCTGTGGCTGCCCCATCCCTGGCAGTGTTCAAGGCCAGGTTGGACACAGGGGCCTGGAGCAAGCTGCTCTAGTGGAAGGTGTCCCTGCCCATGGCAGGGGTTGGAACTGGACGATCTTAATGTCCTTTCCAACCCAAACCATTCAATGATTCTATGACTCTCCACAACTACACACCCTTCAGAAGGCTCGAAGAGCAAGAAAATCAAAACGGCAATGCCTGATAAAACAATAGGGAGCAGCAAGGAACAGTTAGAAGGTGGTTGCTTTGGACACACAGATAACCCCTTGTCCCATCTCCTGCCAGGTAAGAACAACAGCCCATCCTTGCTGAGGTGATCAGCACCAGGCAACCTGGGAGAGCAGCAGGACTGTTTCATGACAACGTACCTGAAGGATGACCCAGTGACCCTCCTTCGCAGCCAGATCTAGAGCTTGTTCAGCAACTACCTCTTGACCTTGTCCAAGGGAAACGTTGTGGAAATTCCTGTTGTTAAAAGTATAACCAAGTCTCTTCCCTAAAATTAAAGAAGAAGAGTGATATTCAGCACTTATACCTGGACTGGCACACAGCACAGCTGAGCTCACACAGCAGGAGTGAGACAGAGCTCATAGAATCATGGAATAGTTTGGGCTGGAAAGAACCTTAAAGCTCCTCCAGCTCCAACCCCTGCCACGGGCAGGGACACCTTCCACTAGAGCAGCTTGCTCCAAGCCCCTGTGTTCAACCTGGCCTTGAACACTGCCAGCAATGGGGCAGCCACAGCTCCTCTGGGCACCCTGTGCCAGTGCCTCAGCACCCTCACAGGGAAGAACTTCTGCCTTATATCTAACCTGAACTTCCCCTGTTTCAGTTTGAACCCATCATCCCTTGTCCTATCACTACAGTCCCTGATGAAAAATCCCTCCCCAGCATCCTTGTAGCTCCCTTCAGGTACTGGAAGCTATTCTGAGGAGCTCAGTTGTATCAAAAACCCCACAGAAGATCTATCACACTTCTTATAACAGTATCTTGTCTCCCGCTTGCCAGAGCACTGAAACCAGCAGTAGCTTTTTCCAAACTACTTTTAATTACAGAGCAGCCCCAACACAAAGGTACATTATCACCAAGCGCTTGCTGTTTAAAGAACATCATTTCCCTGCAACCTCATGTAAGAACCTATTTTACACTGGTAGAAAATGAAATAATTTCCTGCTGATTAAATAGCCTTTGAACAAGACATGGCTCTGTGGGGGGATGCACCCTGCGGTGCGTGCTAGACCTAGCAGTAGGGTTAGGAACCCACTAGGTTTTGAGGAGGCAGCTGAAGGGTGAGCTTCCTGAGGCCTCGAGCAAGGCCTCCCAGGCCTGCTCCCAAACCCCATGTATTTTGCTATCCTGCTCTGGAGCACCGATGGCAGCTATTTAGTGCTTCTTCACTTTGTGATACTCCTTCAGACTCCAGTGATTTCTCTGTAGCATCAGCTCCTTTAAGTGACCGTAGCTAAAGATCTCATGTTCAGTTTTCTGAACCTATCACCCAGAGATGGGGGACACCAGCTGCCACTTGTCTCACGAGAGAAGCAAATGCCTGGAGCAAGCTGCCTCTGCTGAGTGAACCTCAGAAGATGAGTACCAATTTGTGCTGCCGGAGGGAAGCAGCCCAACCAACAACCGACATCCACACTGGCTCCACACAGCATAGTAGGATGTGTTCAGCTCAGCCAGGGAGTCACGCATGTCCCATATGCTGATCCCTCGGGATTGCCTACACTTCTCCCTGTATGCAGGTTTGCCTTCATGCAGATGGTGCACCCATAATCTCTGATTTCTGCTAAAAGCAGCCAAGTGTTATAGTACAACAAGGAAAAGATTTGTCTTGCAAGACTTGGGATTCAGCTCTTGGTACAAGATTGGAAACAGATGGCCATAAGCAAAACAAACATCCAAACTCTTCCAGTTGCTCAAGCTCTCTACTTAGCCTTACTACAGCAACCCCCTGGGATACAGCTCTCCCCACATTGTACCATTTCCAGTTTTCTTTCTCACCATCTCTGGTGGCTGCCAACTTTGAGAGCTGCCCATCTCCTCCTCTGCCTTCAAGACCCACCCCCTCAGGAAGGGATGGCACACATTTCCAGAAGGCAGAGTGCTCCCCAAACCAGGTGATTAATAGTAAGGTTGATATCAGTTGTTATTTCCACTTCACAGATGATAGGAACAGGCCTGCAGAGGGATATGCAGTGAATCTGTGCTGCTGCCTCCACAAAGACGATGCAGCCTTCCTCCTTCCTCACTGGCTTGAAGAGGAGAGGGGATGGTGCAGCCAGGCTGCCCCAGGGAGGTGGGAAGCTTTCCCAGACCAACAGCGTTTCAGAGAATCCCAGACTGGTTTGGATTGGAAGGGACCCTGAAGCCCATCCAGCTCCAACCCCTGCCCCAGGCTGGGACACCTTCCACTAGAGCAGCTTGCTCCAAGCCCCTGTGTCCAACCTGGCCTTGAACACTGCCAGCAATGCAGCAGCCACAGCTTCTCTGGGCACCCTGTGCCAGCGCCTCAGCACCCTCACACAGAAGAACTTCTGCAAGGCTCTCCTCGTGTTGCCAAGGAAAGGTCCCACGAGTGGGCAGCATCTGGAAGAAGCAGCCTTCCATTCACCAGAATTATCTAGCCAGAAATGAAATAATGAAACCAAATGAAGGGTAAAGAAAACACGCACCAGTGAGCCCAACCCAAACCCTGCATGGCACGCGTTAGGGACAGCGCAGCTGCACTGAAGCAATGCTTTTATTCCATTAGATCTTCTTTCACTTTTACTTGCTGTCACTTTTCTGGCTGACTGACCCCAGGTGCTCACAGCTACACTCAGCTTTACAATTCCAATTAAACCATTCCTGGTTGGATTGTAGTGTTTCATTTCCCATTCAAGAAAATAACACATTGAGAGACAGGATCACTGACATAGCTCCAAAAGAAAGCCCAGCACAAGACAGCATCTTCCTCAGGTGTCCCCTTCAATTCACAATGATGAGACCTGGTGTCAGGGCAGAAACAGCATGAAGCATGACTGCAAAGTACCCAGAATCTCTCCGCAGCTAAGAAATGGGATCTGGCCTGTGGCTGAGGCTGCTCTGGGGTTTAATGTCTCTGGAAGCTGCTTGTGGGAATGTGGGTAAAGACTGACTGAAGCATTACTTTGGGATGCCACAGAAGGTGCATCGCAGAGAAGAAAACAAATCCACGGATCAGCGTTTCTCCACCGCTCGTCTGAGTGATGGCTTGGTTCAATGTTACTGGTTTCTCTGCTGAGGCTGCCAGCCTTGCTGATGTTGGGTCTGGAGACCTGACTACTGAAAACCAGGCAGCAGCTCCACTATGGCAGTCTGACACATGATTAATGCAATTAAAACACATCATAGTCCACACTATAGGGAGCATCTGGGCTTGAGTATAAGGCATGGTCTTGGAGATACTAATGGGGTATCAATGGGGTGCATTGCTGGAGAAGGAGAAAAGACATCTGATGAGCCTGGCAACCTGGAGCAGCCCTAAAGCAGCATCCAAAGGCATCCAGAGGGATGGAGCCCCTCCACTGCCACCGTCTGGAAAGAAGTGACCACAGTTACTGCACTCAACAGTCAGAAGCGACCCCGTTTCCAGACCTCCTGTAATTTCCATATTGAGCCAGAAAATGGCACTTTTCATGGTGGAGCTGAGACCCAGAGGAAATTCTGCACGTTGGCAGTTTCAGAGCACAGGTACTAACTACAGCAGTCAGTGCACAACAGAAATCACTGCCTTCTCAAATAAAGCACCTTAAAGATGCCCCTTCGGCTCTGAAGCCAGCCAGCAGCACTACATCTGACCATCCACACCAAAACCAGCTCAGGAAGGATGCGATTAAAAGCCAGAAACTCTGCCACTAATCAGCAGAGCGTTATAGGGGACTGTTGCTTACTTTTAGCTATCACAGTCATAGAATACCATGTTGGAAGAGACCTCAAGGGTCATCTGACCTAACCTGTCTTGGCAAAAAACAAGCTATCTGACAGCATATGATATATCTCTGATGTAATTTATAGGCTGTGTACAAGACCAAGTCAGAAATCATTGCAGTGTGAACCATGCTGGGAATTCAGGCAACACAGGAAAGAGACAAGTTTAATTTAAAGTTCAGATGAAAATCCAAAAAACTTGAAGAAAAAAACACAAAACCACCCCCAAAACCCAATCACATCCTTTCACAATTATCTATTTTTAACAGATTACTCCATTACGTATAAAGAGATGAGAGAAATAACCCAAAACAGCAGAAGAATGTCATGCCAAGATAATTACACAGAAGATAAAAAGCAGTGCTGTGGCATGCCTACAGACACGACTGGTTTACCTTGTTTCTCCACATCCTTCAGTGGGTCGACTCCTGGGGACAGGATAAAGAACATTGGCGTTGCAGGTCCCGATTCCTCAAAGGTTGTTGCAAAATCCAGGGATCTCCCTACCACATATTTACTGCCAAGCTTCTCCTCTACAAAATCTCTGCCAGAAAGAAAACAGTTGCCAGTCTCCTGTTATTCAGAAAGGACAGATCCCCCTGCAAATAATCCATTAATCAGCTTTGATTTTGCTGATTCAAACAAAAGAGAAACTAAATGGGCATGGAATCAGGTCAGAGAGGATGCGCAGACTGGGCTTTGGAGTTAGCACTTGGTAGCAATGTTTGGCACTTTTTCCGGGGGTAAAATGACACAGAGCACCCCAACATCTGCGAAATGAAAGGAAGGGAGAAGGGAAAGCAGTGGGACCTGCCAGCCCAACGATGTGTTCAGGAGTTAAATACTGGCTTGATGTTGACAAAGGTATTGCAGGAGAGAAGAAATAAGTTACAGTATAGGAAACTGCCATGCACTTTGTACTCCATACAGCCTTTGAGAGGAAAGAGCACTCCTTTAGATTTAGCACCAAAAGTAACAGAAAGTGCAGAGGATTTTCAAAATGACTTTGTTCTGGAAAGATAAAAGGGAAGAGCTCTGAGGATATCCGGCACGTGGAGCTTAGCCTCTGTGGGAGAGGCACAAGGAAAAATACAGCTGAGTGAAGAGGGAAAAGCTCAGCCCCACAGCAGCTGCTGAACAGAATATAGCACATGGAGAACGTCCAGGCTCAATTTCCCCAGGGTGAGCTTCCAAAATCACTGCTTTAGAACAAGAGGATGCAGTGAACATTGATCCAAAGCTAGGAATGTTGTATTCAAAGCCAGCAAATGAGTTACTCTTTTAGTGCAGATGCATGATTTGGGCCTTTTGGAAACCTCGGTACCAAGGGGAAGAAAACAGTTTTCCACCTGGTAGATGATAAAGCTTATTGCAGTCAAATCCTAAGAGAGCCGAGAGTCTCCTTCAAGGACTAGTGAAAGGCAACTGGAATAGAAATGTCTGTGGTACTGGAAGATTCCTCATTGTTTGGTATGACTTCACCTTGACCAAATTCTACCTTGCTAGTAGATAACGGACTGATTTGACCTCATCGTGGATTAGGAAGCATCAGGAACACAAGGTGTTGCAAGAAGATCCTTGCTGATGTCCTTCTATAAGATTGAAGGATGAAAAGGGTATTTACCCTATTGAGGAAATTATGCTTCTTGGTGATGGATAATAGAGCACTGCCCCCACCTAGGCTCTAAGGAGTCAGGGTAAGAATGGTTTCTCCTCAGGCCTAGGGAATAAAACAGCCTGTGCAAATATCCCCAGGGATCTGTTATGAAGAGTGGCTGAAAAAAGCTAACTTCCAGTCCAACAAAATGCACGAATCCTATATAGGTGTGGAGCATTTTAGATACCAAAGGGCTTCCTAGCCCATCTTCATGGAGCTGGCACATACGACATGGGACGTAGAGGGTCTTGCACCTTGCTGAACAAGGCAGGGCTATTCCAAGGCATGTAAAATACCCCAGGTCACCTGTGTTTAGCTTACCAAGTTACTCCTAAAACATACTTGTCACAAGTCTCCGAGAGACAGGAAGGTAAAGGAATACTAGTGATGTCCACTGATCATCAGCAAGGTAGAAGAACTTCAGTCACAAACACCGACAAGTGAAAGCACTGTGAACTGTTACTGTGTATCCAGCCAAGCTTTTGAACCTGGATTCCGTTATCTTCTCACAAAAGAGGAATATGAAAGGTGCCGAAACTTTACGTTCTAGTTATTCTTGCGCTGTGTGAGTACCATTTTGATTGAAAGAAATGAGTTTAACTTCTTCAATGAATTATGCACTGAAAAGTTCAGAAAGACAAGAGCCTATTTTACTTAAACCAAACAACAGGAAAAGCAGCATTTTCAGCTGATAGAACACATGGAGAATCTAACCCTAAAAGAGTGAGAACTGCAAAGATGGTTTAGGATTTTATCATTGTCATGAATTGCAGTATTTCATTTAATAAAACATAACAACATTGACCAAAGGGAGATGTCGTTCAGTCTTGTCTGCCTTTCTCTGTGAATGTTAGAGCAAAACCAGAAATCTAGTTCATACACTGCGTAATACAATCTGCTACATGTACCCACAAACACACACATACCAGATGCTGGAGCAGTATAAACTATTTGAGAGGCAGTAGCATGAGAGACATCGCAGAAATGTCAAACCACAGACTACAAGGACAGAGAAGTTAAAACCAAGTCCTAATGGGGTGAAAGACCTTTAGTTTCTCCTGGAACAAGCATATTGCTTTTGGGTACCTCCACAGAGTTCAGCCTCACCTGGTTCCCTTCACTCCATAATTCACAACTACAACTTTCAGAAGCAGCAGCACATAAATTTTGTATTTTACAGGGGAAAAAGAAGGCAAAAAGAGAGAACCTCTCTAAGGCTTTCCTTTACTTCTACACTTGATTCTTGTGCCTAAAGAAGAGCCATAAAGGCTTTAGTAACTAAACTAGAACTTAATGAACTCTAGAAGTCATACTCATGATTCTAGCAGGTGTGCACGATGCTCATTTCTGACCTGGCATGTCTGCTCCTCACCCACTGATAGTTTTACTACTCCACTGCTGTTGGTGATGCTGGTGCTCGATCTCCCTAAGCAAGAATCTCCAGTTAAAGGGAATGTATTGTCTGCCTTGCAGAGGTCAGAGGGGATTCATTGAGCGGACTCAGGAAACCATTCTGCAGAGCTCACATTCTAGAATGAATAAATCTAAACATACTCCTGAATTACTCCTGTTCCCTCAAAAACCCCCACCAAAAGTTGCCTCCTAAGCAAGGGAGTTGGGAAGTGCCAGTACCTGACAGCGTAGGTCATGCGATCAGGCCGGATGGCCCTCATTATACACAGGCGCTGCAGGGCTGACTTGTTCTTCCATTCCTGAGGGAACTTCTCCTTTTCAGGACACTCAGATTCGACAAATTTCTTCCACTGTTTTGCAGACCCCTCAATATCCCGATCCAGGTTTCTGAATTCCTCCATGGAGGAGAGAGCCTGCAGAAAAACAAGGATGGTTTTCAGAAGAACAACCCTATGTGCTTCTGAACTGCTCTTCTGACATTAATCACAGAATCAAAGAATGCTTTGGGTTGAAGGGACCTTAAGAACCCACAATCCAGCTCCAACCCCTGCCACGGGCAGGGACACCTTCCACTAGAGCAGCTTGCTCCAAGCCCCTGTGTTCAACCTGGCCTTGAACACTGCCAGCAATGCAGCAGCCACAGCTTCTCTGGGCACCCTGTGCCAGTGCCTCAGCACCCTCACAGGGAAGAGCTTCTGCCTTAGATCTAACCTGAACTTCCCCTGCTTCAGTCTGAACCCACCACTCCTTGTCCTGTCGTTACAGTTCCTGATGGAGGTTCCTCTCCAGCACCTTTGTAGCCCCCTTCAGATACTGGAAGCTGCTCTGAGGTCTCCATGCAGCTTCTCTTCTCCAGGCTGAACAGCCCCAATGAGTGCTCATGTTTTGCTGCATCAGAAGGGTCATAGCTGGAGCCTGGAAAGCGCAGTCAGAAACCCACCAGGATCAGACTTTGTCTGTTCTCTCTTTCCCAACTCTGTTGTCACACATTGCAAACAGGAATCAACATGTGAACAGGAATCAACACAGGCCACAGGAAAGTAGGACTGAGAACAGTTTCATACTTGTGGAAGGTCTGAACTGGCAAGTGTCTGAAGGCTGCCCACAGAATGCCAGCTTTAAGATCATCCTGCACCTAACACAGTGTTCCCTAATGCCCTTAACACCCATGCCCAGTCAGTGAAGCCACTGGTGGCACCCAGGCCTTCACCCCTGCAGCGCAGCCACTGGGAGAGGGGAGTTTGGAAGTGACAATCCAGAGAAGGATGAAAGAGTTTGGCATCATCCACAACGCAGTTCTCTAAAACCCAAAGTGAAAACAAATCTGCTCTCCTGTTTTGAAACCAGAACTGGAAGCATTTGCTACTGTCAGTTATCCAGAAATGCCTGATTTGGATGGGAGCTGGAAAAGTTGAGCCCAAGTGTGACAGGAGAACACATCGCTGGTATTCCTGTAGCTGCATGCTTGCAAACAGTCTTTGTACTGCTTCAACAGACACAAAGAGAACTGTGCAGCAGAAATCACCACTGGTGGAAAAATGTGCTTTTGTATCCAGGGTGCCCAGGCTCAACAGAGCCTCTGACCACGCACACCAAAACTGGCTTTTTAAGGGATAGTTGGAATATTAATTATCTTCATCTTTCTGCACATGCAGTTATTCTTCTCTCCCTGTTCCCCAGCGTGCATTCCTCTGTACCTGCACAGCCTGGTGCACATGTGGTGAAACCACAGCACTGAGTGCTCACCATGCAGTTGTGGTGACCATGGAGCCACGAACCTCCATAAACAGTGCAAGTGCAAACTGTAAATGGGTGGGATCTTCTCTTGGACAAGCACAAATATCACACTGCACCAATGCCAAAATCAAACCAGAGTTCTGGTGTCCTCAACATAAAAAGGACATGGAACTGCTGGAACAAGTCCAGAGGAGGGCCACGAGGATGATCAGAGGACTGGAGCACCTCCTGTATGAAGACAGGCTGAGAAAGTTGGGGCTGTTCAGCCTGGAGAAGAGAAGGCTGCGTGGAGACCTCATAGCAGCCTTCCAGTATCTGAAGGGGGCCTATAGGGATGCTGGGGAGGGACTCTTCATTAGGGACTGTAGTGATAGGACAAGGGGTAACAGGTTCAAACGTAAACAGGGGAAGTTTAGATTGGATCTGAGGAAGAAATTCTTTACTGTAAGGGTGGTGAGGCACTGGAATGGGTTGCCCAGAGAAGTTGTGAATGCTCCATCCCTGGCGGTGTTCAAGGCCAGGCTGGACATAGCCTTGGATGGCATGGTTTAGTGGGAGGTGTCCCTGCCCATGGCAGGGAGGTTGGAACTTGATGATCTTAAGGTCCTTTCCAACCCTAACTATTCTATGATTCTATGATATATACTTGCTAAGTGCACATGGAGATTAACTTCTTGGTGCTGCAAGTCTGTGGCAGAAGCAGGTAGCTGAAGAATGCCCCAAAGAAGAGCTCAGCAAGGCAGTAAATAGTCTATAATGACAAAGAAAATGTAGCTACATTTCATAGCTAGAACGTGGCAACCATACATGTTATGCGGAGAAGTAAAGAACCCAAATCATCTCTCTTCCAAGCAGTGCAATGCGTATGGCACAGCTTGTAAGGTTCTTCTGGATGTCGAGCAAAATTCTGGCTGAAACCAACATCTTCAGAGTGTTTCGCATAATCCGAAGCTGTCAGCAGTTGAACATGAGGTGGAAAAGACAAGTGAAGTATCAAAGAGTGAATGAGCTGTTTTCTATAGAAACAGAAGGGCACACTCAGAGCAAAGCAGAAGCTTCTTGAGGGGCAGCGGTGTTCTGCAGCATCGATGCTCCAGCTCACATCCCACACAGCTTCACTGTGGAGAGCAACTGAGGAAGGACCTTGAAAAATGATGGTGTGAGACCTTGGTCAGATCAGTTGGAAAATACACACTTGCCACAGGGCTCTGAGAGTCGTGCAAGAGCCCTGACAGCAGTGCTGAGGGACTGCCTTGGATATGGTGCTGTTGCAAATGAGGCAGAAGACACTGAAGGCCACTCTGCCCTAAAACCTGCAGGAGAGCCACACTTTCCCTTTGGAAAGGCTTCCCAGTGAGAACATAAGAAATGGAAAACTTTCTTCTTCCTGATGGACTGAATTTGGAAGCTGCACTTCAATGCAGAGAGTGAACAAAGGGAAAGAAGGTGTCAGAAAAAGGGGCTTCTTAGAACAAATGAGTTCATGTTTTTAGCACTGGGAATGCTTGCAGATGAGAAAGAGAAAGAGTTTGTCAAGCTGTTCCCAGTGGGTGCCACTGACCCAGGACATTTGTTAAACACACCCTCACAGCATCACAGAAGCAATGCTTGGAAGAAACCTCTGGAGGTGTCGAGTCCAACCTCACACTCGGGCTAGGCCTACAGCCAGCACTGGAGCACGTCAGCCATGGCTTTGTCTACTGAACTGCTGAAATGAGAGAGCTTCATTCTAAGCCTCTCTGGGTGCCTGTTGTAGAGCAGCACTATTCCTCTGCTAAAGAAGATTTTAGAGGTTTATATATGTTTATATATGCTGAACCTCCCTACTTTCAGTTTACCACAGTTGATCCTTATGACATTCACTGCCAATAACATGGAGAGTGTGGCTCCGTCACCTCATAGCTGGAGAAATCCCTTCACCTTTCCCCACAGGCCACGTGCTCTAGGACCAGAATTAGAGCTATAGGGAGAAAGGTACTTGAAGATATTACTATAAAGCTTCTGCACCAAATCAAGGCTTACTTGAAATCATCATTCCATTGACAACTCCACAGAAGGCACAGATAAGAGCAGAGTGCTTGCAGTAGCACTTGAGAGCTACAGCATGGACTGACTCAATTTGGTACTGACCCTCTCCATGCCAAACTCTCAGGGATCCTGAGAATGCCATGAAGGAGAGCATGAGCCAAGCAGATTCAACAGTTGTTTCCATGTAAGGATTAGCACTAACATGGAGAAATGGCAGCGACAGAACTTGCACCCAATTCAGTGCCATACCCTGCTTTCTGTAGGAAACCAGAAACCAGAGCACCGAAAGTCAAAGGAACAAAACCATGGATCCTGATCTGCCAAAACCTTGCCCTTGCAGCAGTAAATACATTTGATGCACCTCTCACTGCTGAACACAATACAGTGGCAAGCGTTGGATTCAGTGGATTCCTCAGTGCAAGTGCTTATATAGAACATCTTAAACACTGTCAGCTTTGGAAGTGACTTACTTAAAACACCACTTCAGAACTTAGGCTGCTGTTGCTTTGAGAAGTCTCTTGGTTGATGTTAGCAAGGGAGACTGTGAAAAATTGCTTTCTTCTTTCTAAATGACAGACATAATCAGAGATGATAGGCTCCCCCTCCCTGAACAACAAGCTGCAGCATCAAGCAAGCTCTAATTGCAAGGATAAAGTCTGTGTTATATAAATTAACACGAAAATTTTCATTAGTCAACAGTTTTAATTGCGTGTATTAAGAGTGATGGTATTAATAAGAGATGCTGCTATTTAAAAGCCCGTGCAGTGAAAGCTATCTCAATCAGTAATCTTCCTGTGAATACTAATTGCTTTTCAATACCTCTGCTGTAAAATCTTCCAAGAAACTTAGACCAACAATACCTTTCAGCGTTTCCAAGCAGTAGGAGGAAAAGCAGGTATGGTACATTGCCTCAGCAGATGGGTACAACACATCAACCTGCGCTGCGTGGCTATTTTTGCCAACACAGTGAAGAATGCATTTGTCAATGAGAGTTGTCATGGAAATTGGGAAAGACAAAAAACATTGATCAAAATAAAGCGTGATCAAAAGGGCTCGAGGACTCGAGTTCCTGTCTTTGCAACCCACGTTCTAATCAGCTCTGATTGTTGGAAACAGTGCAGTCTTGAGTTTCTATCTCGGAACGAAACTTTGCCAGCAAAACAGGTCTCTGCACACCACGGCAAGGCAAGGATCATTGTTTCCTCAGATAAAATGACTTTTCATTCACTGAATCACAGACAAATTGCTTTAGCACTTTGGTTTTCTCTGACAGTTTCTCATCTATGTCAGAACCAGCTCTAAACTGGAGCTGGTATGCCAGCAGATCTGTGGATTTCACACATTCACACATGGCAAAGCGTCCTCTTTCTCCCTCACAGCTGTAGGAAATACAATGTGTGTCAGCCATTGGCTTTGAGAAAGGAATCCTAGTTGCCATTGCAACTGCTGGTGCGCTCACAGAGTGCCCTTGACACACGGCCCTTCAGAGCCAATAAAGGGAGCGGGGATCTCTGCAGTGTCTCGGGGGACAGAGAGATGGACACTATGAGGAGATACCACACTCCATCCCCTCACTGATTGCTGCCTCCAGAGGATGGGCTGAGTCTTCAGTTGAAAAGAACAACTTTGGGTCTAGTGTCATTGCTGCTGTGTGCAGTTTATCTCCTAGGGCCAGATACACTACAACAAGCTTTTGTGAATATATTAGAGAAAACACTTGCTCTTATCACTAAAGGCAGTTATTCTAAGGACACCAACTGGTCAAAACTGGCCTGAAGTTTAGGCATTGCTTCATAAAATCTACAGAAAAATGCAATGTATGCTCTCCATGTTTTCTTCCCCTTGGCTCCAAAGGAAAACATCCTTTAAAATAAAATATTACTTTGTATTTTAAGTTATTTCCATCATTTAAGGTACCCTGCCCCAGCGCCATCTGACTCGAAAACAGCTCTGGGGTAAGGGAAGTCAACCCAGCAGCTCATTACCATGCTCTGCACTGACATAACTAGTGTTGAAAATAATACAGTGGGAGTCAAACCAGTGCTGCCAGAGTGAGCTTCCAACACCCAGTTCCCCAGCAGCCACGAGACTGGCTCTTCAAAAGACATCATGAAGTCACGATAAAAGAAATGTGATTTTCTTTTCAAGCTGTCCTTGCTCTCTGACTCCTCAGGCTATTCCCAGTTCACACTTTCAGTCTTAGCTCCTTATGTAGCTTTCTTTATGGTAAAAAACCTCCAAATCCTCTACTTATAAAAATGAGGTCTATAAAGAACACACCGATCATCAAATGTCTCTCTATAAAAATCACACAACTTGACAACACTGGAAAGAAATGATAGTTCAGACTCTCACAGTTGTAATCATCTGAGAGATTATTAAATCCTAATGATCAGTCACAATTTCATTTGCAAAATTAGGGGGATGGGGTTTTCTGAAGGATGTCACATGGGTTCTAAGCAGAGCAGGCTCCACAAAGAAGCAGCTCACAGTGCTCAGCAGCTCTACAAGCGACCCTGAGGCTGTCTCCTCCTGACAAGGTGATGCGCACCTGAGGGACACACGTTCCCAGGGAGGTTTGGGAAAGCCCCACCACAGTTTGGCTTCCCAGCTCTCTGTCTGTACATGGGCTTGTAGAGTTTTGAAGCGGTTCCTATGGGAACTCCTGTAACAGGGCTAAAGCAGAGCAGCTGGATGAATGCCTGATGCTTGGGAACAACCTCGTGCGTTCTCAAAGCACCTTCTGAAGGTCATACATTGTCCATGTGCACTATGAGTTCTGCTCACATAGGTTTCTGCAAATATTCACTATTTCTTTTCTTCATTCTCTGCAGGTGGCCCAAATGCTGTTAGGAAAACCAGCATCCCACAGCAAGAGGAAAACAGCTCCTGGAAGAATGGTAAAGTCAAACTTGCATCTGGCTTGAATTGATAGATTGGATCATTCAGGAAGGAGACGTATAGGCAGATGAATTACTCCATTTGAATACTGCTGTTAATTAGAAGGATTAATGCAGAAAATGATGGATTATTTGCCATTTTTCCCATACTAGGTTTTGGGTTGCATTATTCATTCACTGAAGGTGTTGTTTTCTGTTTAGCTGCACTACTTGAATTACCCAACTCATAAGACAAATCTCCACTGAAGGTACAATTAAAGATATGATGGTTTTGTCAAACTTCAATCACACCTCAACACAAAAAAGGTTATTTTAATCCTCCTTATTTCCTTCATAGAAGCTGACTGACAAGCTCACTGCACTGTGTGCCCCTGTCTTCATTCGAACTCATGCTTGCCTTCTCCCCATGCCTAAATTATACTGGGGTTAAAAAGTATGTAGTGCCATGACAGGTCACTATGCAAAAACATCCTTCTGTTTATCTGTAGCATCCTTCCTAGAGCATCAGAAAATGCAGACACCTTGTACTTGGATGGCAGAAGTGGTTGGAGGAGTGATGGACTGGATCTTGCTACCTTTCCTTGGAAAATTCCTAGTGAAACCAGTATCATAAATCAGAAAGCAATGGCTCCAGCACTCAGCTCCTTCCTACTAGTACATTCGTACATGCAGGTCCACTGGATAGGAAAGCTCAGCAGCCAAAATGAGGTTTAGCCATGATCATTGTGCTCTGGTTGTTTATAACCACCCACCAAATTCTGCTGCAGCTGCTTCACAGTTGGGGTCACATTGACATTTCTCCTGCATGTTCTGTAAGGGTTGTTCAAGAGGTTTTGAGAATGGGCCTTGGGAAGACAGGTTGTTCTGCAAAGCCTCACTTTTTCTTTGATGCTTTCCAGCAAATCAGGGACAGAGAGACGCAGCAGCTTGCTGAGGGTCCCTGGTGGCAGCTGAAGGGTGGCACTTGGGTATTTCTGAGAGGTTCCCCAGATTTGGCATTTATAAATCACAGATGGGTCATTCCCGTGGGCCAATGCACAGCAAAACTTAGACAGAAAATATGCCTGGTGGACTGCAAGAGCTCAGCTTCACTTCCCACTGCTCTCATCTAGCCTGTCTCCAGAAGGCCTGGACCTTCTTTACAATGCAATAGTCAAAGATCAAATCAGACTGCAGCAGAGGTGTGGCAAATTCTGAGTGAAGTGAAAAGCACAGCCCCATGCTCTGTCAGACTATATTCACTGCACAAGGATGCTCCTATTCAGGTATTGGTGATACTTTGGTCCACTGATGCACTATGACGTGGGGATGATACGGAGACCAGGGCCCCTCCACAAAAGGCCATCTCATGTGCTTCAACACAGGTAAAACCTTGGTGTTACCATCAGGGTTCCAGAGATTGTTCCCAGTCAAAATATAGCTGAGCACTTAATTTGCAGTCTTCAGAGGTGCTCATGTGAACCAGCACTGCCATGCAAAGGAAATGTTCATGAGCTCTGCCACATTACAGAAATAAGGAGCTCCAACAGGTCCCTTATGGCAGATCTGGCCTTAAAAGGAAGAACTAATAAAGAGGAGCCATTTCTCTTCATTGCCTTTCCAAAAGCATCTTACACACCTAGGCACACTATACCATGTCCAAACCAGGATGACTGCTTGTGTGCCCTTAGCTGGCAGCAGACCTTTGCCATCAGACCTCTCTGCTGTCCCTCCTGGCTCCACAAGCCACTGGCGTCTTTTCAGGAGTGCACTGCAACTGGTATTCTTCCTATTTTTTAAGCAAAGCAATAAGACTTCAAAAGCTTTACAATGTCCAAAAAAGACACATTTGATGTCTAAACGATATCTCTGATGAAGCAGTTACTTCCCTTTTCTTCTATTTAGAAGGTGAAACTTCAGCATTCAAAATGATCAGCTGACAGCAGGCTTTGTGTCATGGGTGGATTAAGAGTGAAGGACAACACTGCTGTAGAGGCCTCTAGAAAAACTCATTTTCCACTCTGCAATCAAGCCAACAAAGTATGCCCTTAAATCTTTGATGTGATCAAAATCTCTGCTGTATTTCAGATAGGCATCAGACAGTTGGCCAGCAGGTTATAAAGGGAAAGCAAAAATAAAAGGTAAAATGTTCTTAAGAAGTAATTCTGTGAGACACTGGGAATATTTCTCCAAGATCTGAGTGCTAGTGAGGACGGATGAATGGCCTTAGGAAACTTCTAGATGAGAGCAGATAAATGCACATTGAAGGGTCATAATCAATGTTTTCTATCAAAGTTGCACTGAATGGCTGAACATCTGAAGAACTGAGTTAATGGCAAAGATTTAATTAAGCCGATGACTTTCTGGCATAATAAGAATTCTCAATGTACATGGGAAGCTGTGCAAGCCCTTCCTATCTGACCGGCCTGATCAAAGGACTTTGCTTATGCACAAAGAGTGCAGCAGATTGTGTCACAATGAATCTTTGACAAGAATGAAAAACCTCAGTGTCTAGAAAGTACAAGAAGTGAAAGCTGGGAGCGCCATCACTGCTCTTTTGTCACAAAAAGCCCCAGTTCTCTGAAATGCAAACTGCGATTTGGTGTTTTATCTCCTGAGCCACTCGCGCAATCTGATCATCTGCATGCTGCAGAATTATAAATATGGAGTTAATATACTACTTTGTCTAGTGCTGTTCTCCTCCTCGAAAGCTGAATTCAGTATTTAGAGCTCATTATTCAACATCACATTTATTAAACAATGCCCTTTCAGCAGCGTTTTCATATCTACATAATGAAAATCCTTCCTCTTCAGAAAAAGCTGAGGGAAATGATTGGGATGAAGCAGTAATCCAAGTTGGCCAGGTGTATTCTTGCTGTATATTAACTAGCTTCACTTATCCTACGGGACACATCTGCATTCAGCAAAGAAGAGGCACTGCAGAAAATATCACAAAGAAAATCAGACTTGGGAAATGAGTATCTGTGCACAGGGGATCCAGAGCTGCCTGCAGCCAGCCCGCGGGAACACGCTGCTGTGGAGAGCTAGATGCACACAGAGTTAACCAGGGACCACAGTTGTGCAGGAGGCACAAAGCCAGAGGGCAACATGGGCACAGGTCCCCAGGAAGGGCATGGAAGGAGCTGCAGCATGGGAGAATTTTACAGCACAGATCCCTGCGGTCCCAGGAAATCCATTCACCCAACCACTCAGTGGCCTGAAAACAAGCCTCGTCTTCTAAAAAGGGATGGTTTTAGCCAAGGCACCCTTGAAAATGACGGCAAGAAGGGCATGAGCACCAGCTTTATTAGTAGTGGTAAAGCTCAGCTTGACTGTGGGTACGCCCATATGACCTTTCCTAGGCAAATACAAACTGCTCTGCTGAACCCCTAAGGAGCACTGGCACTGAACAGAAGATGCGTAACTATGCCTTGTGTGAGGCTCATTCATGAAGCTGTTCCAGAGTAAGGCTGTGTCATACTATGGGAAGGAGGAGTGTCTATCTGCCTGTCTCATATCCCAGCATATCTATATGGCGAGAAGACACACACTTTCTTCTTGCCTGCTGATCTGCTCCTGAATCTGTGGCTAAAGAAGAGGTCCAGGCATGAGATCCCCGTGAGCACACAGTTTGCTCACGCCTTGCTGCCTCATATTTGACTTCAGAGAACTCACCTGCTCTCAGAAAATGCCTGGGCATAGCCCAGAAAACTCCAGGGGCTGCCCACAGCAAGCAACCTGGTTTGGGACATGAGGGCACTTTCACTGTATGGATTTAGATGCTGACAGGGTCAGAAAACAACTGCTGAATCATTCTACTTGTTAGTCTAGACATAGTCTGTAACAACCACAAAAAGCCCAGTGATGCCATTTCTATATCCATTATCCGAACAGAATCATGATATGAGCTGTCTGTCCTAGCCCTGAAGATAACTGAAGAACAGCTCAACAAGCGGAATGGGTTTCACACATGGTTGAAGGGACCACAGTGCATCAATTCAGTGAATACTGAATACAGGTATCAACACCCTCATCTTATGACGCTGGAGAACTTTCAGAGAAGGAAAGAAGCAAAACATGGGGGAAAAACTCTACAGAGGACAATCTCCACCCGGATTCTATGTTAAGTTCAATCACGCAACAACAATATCAAAATGGTCATTGGACATGGCTGTGCCCTGATGTCCTGTGTAGTTCCAGCAGTCGCATCATTGCACCTTTGGGACCTAAGGTGCGTCCGCACATTTACTGGTAAGGTAACCAACAGCCAAGTCAACCTTGCACATGCACAAAGACCTTTTCCAGAAGTACCAAGAGAAATGAAATCTCTCAGCCAAGTGCAGGAACACAGAGGGTAAGGAAAGTACAACAGAGTGAACTAAAGGAAATAGAAAAAAGACAGAAAACCTCATTAAGAGTAAAAAGTACTTTTGACTTCTCAAGAGGTCAATATTAAGTACCTGCAAAAGACAGGCCTTAGAACTGAAATGACCAACTCTATTGAACACCAAAGCCAGTGACTCAGCAAAGGCACAAATTTCATTAAGTGATGCTGTTTTCTCCCCTTCCTGCTCATAACTAACTCTTCAACAACCCAGAGGCTGTATTTGCACTGAGGATAATGGCTGTGTCCTTGGCTCCCATCTCCCCTTGCTCCAGAGCCTCTGTAGGTACCACTATTTCCCCCATATACACTGTCTGATGAACAGAACCAAGTTAAGCTCAGAGCAGTTTTCCTTGACCTGTACTTAGATTGAACTCAATTCCTCTTTCAGCCTTAGAGAAGCACCTAAAAAGCCTGAAACTTTACCTGCTTTTCCCAAGTCTATCAGCAGATCTAATAAGAATATTACCCTTCCCTACAGACTGTGCCCTTCTGGGCAGGCACGTGGGTTTCTTCATTCAGGGCTAAATACTGAGCTTCACTGGTTATAGTGAAAAGCTCTGTAAAACTTCTTACTGAACTTAACAGAAGCTGGAAGTCTAAATCATGTACGTGTGTCCCATAGATCCCACACCATGAGCAGAACAACCGCAGAGGACTGTTAGCCTTTATGTATTATTAATCAAACAACAATAAATAATAAGCTTAAGTCACACAAGGCTCCTTGCATGCCCAGAGTCCGCAACATTTAACAAGGTTTCCTTTGAAGTTAATGTGCCCAAAATGGGAGGCACAGAATGGGCCACAAATACCAATATTGATTTCTTTTGGCACCGCTATCTTGGCCTGAAAGCCCTGGCAAAGAGGAGCACTTTGGGGAGCATTTTCCACGTTTCTGTGAAGAATGAAGGAGAATGCTAAATTCCACTTTGAATTTGAACTATGAATCTGAACCCTATTTCGCTCAAGCTTTGTTGAGAAAACAATTTATTATAGCACTTAATCTTCCTGATGAAAGAAAAGGGGATTTTAGCCTGTTAATAAGCTGTGCAGAAGCCATGACTAATTAACCTAATTATAGCAGTCTGTGACAAAATGTGATTATACTAAAACCATGCCTCAAGTAACTGGAGTTGCCAAAAACTCAAAGGCTAATAAACAAACACACATTAATAGAACATAAACACTACTAACATTGACACCAGCCATATTATTTATAGCCAAATCAATGCTACGATCGTCACAGAAGACAAATCCGAAGTGTTCAGTAGCTGATAATATAGACTCCATATCCTAAAAATCCCTTATGCTTTTGCCTATTCTCCTGGATAAGTCAAGGAGATGAAAGAATGAAGCCTGAAGAATGGATGACTGGGAGTTGTTGTTCCTTCTGGTGTTGATGACCTTAAGCTGGGAACTGCACCAACTTCATCACAGTAGTGAGGCTGTTGCAACACTCATGATGAAGCACACAAGGAACATGGAAAGTCATTTCACCCACGCTGAATGGAACTGGCCAGTGCAGAAGGGATTATCCCAGAAACAAAACTCACTGCAAACTTAGGTGTCTGCCCGAAGAATGTAGCACTGCTAAGTCCGGACTAGCAAAGACATCCTTGGGCACTACAAGAGCACTGTGTTTCCTAAAATGCATAAAAGGATCTCTAAAATTAGAATCAGAGCCCAAAACCTCTGAAAACTGCGGAGAAGGAAGTTCACTTTCCAGATGAAATTGAGAGGACTGAAGTAGTAAAAGCTTTGTGGTGTAGAACACTCCCAAGCAGCGAAGAACGCCAACCCAGAAGGACTCCAAAGGAACTGAAATGCACCATTCACCCTCTATATCCCCCCACTGAGCAAGCACAGGAACAGAGCAGACTTGAAGAGGTGTGAGATTTCAGGCAATAATCTGTATGTACATCTATAATCTCTACAGACTGCACAGCCCAAAGACAAAATATGCTGTTGCAAAGCATGCATTTCATGGGCTTGATGGCCGAGCTCCCTGATTACGTGTGTTGACCCTAAGTGAACACTTAACTTGTCTTCAAAAGAGAGGCAAAACTAAAACTGCTGCTGTCTGAACAGCAAAATGCCACTGCTGAGCAGAAGACGATAAAAGAAAGGGTGTAGAATTCTTTCAGTTCCTCCATTATTATGGAAATATGCCTTTTTGAAGATGAACAGGGCTGGTTCAGTGAGAAGTTCCAAGCTTATTTTGTGGCTGCAAATGTGATTGTGACATTTTCAACGCAAGTTAGGCCACGTGCATGCACAGAATGAGTCCAAGATGACAACTCCTGGTCAGGACAGACATACCTGCTATGAACTGTTCCATGCTACAATTTGAAACCACTATGGGTGACCTGGGTTAGAAACATCAGCTTCATTTGACTTCTGAACTGCAGTCTGAAACTCAGTGCTTTAACTCCACATTACAAGACAGTGTTTGCCAGCTGAGGCACAGCCTAGCGTGTGGAACCATGAACAGGGCTCCTGGCTTCCACGATTCAAACAGTAAAAGAATATCAGAGATGCCTTGGGTGCAGATGAAGATGTTTTTCCTGGCCACCCTCCAGGAACCAGATCCATTCTCTGTGCAGCACGGTGGAAGGGAGAGACAGGGGAAAAACACAGTACCCCAGATGAGAATTTGAGAACTATCCCAATGAAAGCAGGATGTCTTCACTCCCTACGTCACAGCACCAGAGCGATGTCACACAAAGGCAGCACGTTACAACTAGATCACTACAAATAGGGCCAGAGACCGATGAGAAGCCACATCAAACCAAAAGCTGCAACCTCAGATCCCCCCAATGACCAAGCCTAACTTGAAGAACATTTTGACTCCTTCCAGACAACCAATTGCACCCGGCTGAACGAGGCCCAAATCCTGCACAATTCACATTGGTTGACAAATTACAGCAAAGACGGGATAACTCGCATGTCCGTCAGGTCCAATTCCTCACCTCTCACTCCAAACACACGGCAGCTGTTAGACCTTCTCATGGCCAGGACAGCACTATTCTGCAGAAGGTCTGTCAGCTGCCACTCCTCCATCCCCAGCACATCTCTGCAGATGGTGCTACATTAAATTCTCACCTCCTCCCAAATACAGTGAGGATCTCCATGTCCTGTACAATCTATAACCACATAAACCAGAGATTGGATGGGGCTTGGAGCAAGCTGCTCTAGTGGAAGGCGTCCCTGCCCGTGGCAGGGGGTTGAAACTGGATGAGCTCTAAGGTCCCTTCAACACAAACCAGTCTGGGATTCTATGATATTCTCATTCCTGTCTTACAGAGAAAAGCCTAAATCTTGTAAGGGAAAATCACCTTCTTCGGGACATACAGATCATTGGGGTACAGTCATGAGGAGCCCATACAGACAGTCTTGTACCTACAGAACTCTCTATTTCTGTGCTAATTTTGTGCTCCTTCTCATTTATGATCAGAACTTTGTTCACCAAATGCTGTAAGAACCAACTGAAGGCTGCTGAAAGGAGATATGGGAGGTATCTCCCATAGAGAGGAGATATGGGATGCTGATTCACACAGTTCAAGTAAAGCAGATACCTTGATTCCTCCCCAGGAGTGATTAGACAGGAAGTCCACAGGGCTTGTGACTCTGGTCTGTGCTGGGTATCTTAGAAGGAAATCCAGTTCTACTGCATTGATTTCTTTACGCATCAGAAGCATCTGTAATTCCAAACAAACAAGATACCCTTGAGCAGCCAGGATACAGAGCAGGA
Source organism: Amazona ochrocephala (assembly GCA_039720435.1). Lineage (NCBI taxonomy): Eukaryota > Metazoa > Chordata > Aves > Psittaciformes > Psittacidae > Amazona > Amazona ochrocephala. Next base: position 84,223,284 of record CM077879.1, read on the forward strand.
ATATACTTGATCAGATTCATTATTTAACTCTTGTAGCTGCCAAATATGTGGCTAAAAGCTAAACAGTGCCCTGTGTTGAAAGGGTGTGATGAAACTTACCATGGTGGGGCTTTGGGTCTCCCCAGAAGAGGACCAGGAAGGAGTATGGAGATTGGCAACATAAGTTTGGGAAAGCTCTGTGCTAAGGGCTGTGATCCAGGCTCATGGATAACACAATGAGGAGAAGTCCCTGCCAGGGACGGAGACTCCACCACTGCGCTGGGCAGCCTGTTCCAATGCCCGAGCATCCTGCCAGTGAACACGTTTTTCCTCATATCCAGTCTAAAATATGTGGAATACATGGGATAAGACTGCCAGAGCAATGTTCGAGGCAGTTCTGGATGCATGCTCAGAGCTCAGCCAGAGCCACATGGCTCCATCTGCACTTGCTAGAGCCACGGCTCCATGTGCACTGCCAGACTTCTGGAATCTCAAAGTTCAAAACCCTGAATACCAATTCTATATTGTGGAAAAAGAACAGTGCTGGAGTGGTGAGTTTGTTAGTTCCTTGTCACAGATCCTAGACCCTATCTCATTATTGCCTCCTGGCGATGGCATCTGGAGTGTGCTGGCATCTTCTCTTCCACCAAGTATTGAGGTGCTTGGTTCAAGATCCAACTGCTTGTTTATATGGGAGAACCCTGGGCCTCCTCACTCAGCTGCCACCACACACTGGAACTGTAGATGCTGCTTCTCCTTACAGCTTAAAGTGACCCATTAACTATTTTTAATGCTTAGTGTAGACACAAGCACAATGTGTGCTGCTTCAATACTTTATTGAGAGATCTGTATTAGAAGAAGATGGCATCCTTTGGGTCAGAATAAAGGCTGCTGTTGCAAAATATGAACTGACTTTTTACACAGAGGCAATTTATTAACAAAATACAGTGTTAAATTGTTTTATGGGTGTATATAAATGTGTGGATACATACACTTCCTTTCCATTTCACACCTAGTTACGTAGGATGAAAAAAATCATGGCAATCACTGGATCAAGGTTAACGAGACACAGTGTTTCAGCACTTGAAACTTGCTTCATATTTGCATTCTCCATGGCAGGGCACTTACACAGTCATTCACTGCACAAAATAAATAACAACTTTGCAGCATCGTGCCAAGCACTATTAACTGATTGAATTTGATTTCAGCATAGGGGTATACAAAGGTCTCCGTGCTCAGATCACAGACTGAAAATTATACTAACATACCAGCCAAAGATAGCAGCTATTCAGCAAGCATTTCTTTGGCCTTCAAGACCAGCTTACTTTGCCCTTTTTTCAGGTCCTGCAAGTAGATATTAATCTCTCCAACAACCCTTTGTCAGCATAATGCAAATCAAACACAGCATCTGTGACTATTACCAGCAAGAGAGGCAGAGAAGAAAATCAGATCCCCAACCCTTGTCTTTTCTGCTCTGATGCTGAAGGCCACAGCTCTGATAGTTTGAGCTTTCCCTGCATGCCAATATCTTTGCCTATGAAATAAATCACTGCATGCAATGGTGCTGTTTACCTGGAAGGTAACTTGAGCGGTGTAGGTCAATTTATCACACTCAAACAGCCCCCGGGTTGTGTACTGGAACACGGAGAAGGTAATACTGTCGATGAGGTTCAGCACGCGCGCAGCCAGGCTCTCGTCCGGAGGTGCCCTCTCAATGGCCTTCTGAAACACGAGGCTGAAGGCCTAGGTGGGGAGACACAGAGGACACCAGGGGTTTCTAGATGCAGTCTGCATGCTCCTATCACCTGAAGCGCTGCGGTAAGTGAAGCCACTGGAATACTGCACACGTGGGGCCACAGACAAAGCATTCCCATCTGCCCAGCAGTGTGGAGCACTAGCTCCAGAAGGCAAGGGACCACATCTACAGACCAGCCCCTGTATCTCCTTTAGCTGCTTTTCCAATTACAGCCAGGCAATGACAACATTCCCTATGACACTGTTCTCCTGGGTTTGATGAGGTTCAAACATGGGCTGCCTGAACTAAGGCACATGCAGGAAACATTTCTCTGACCAGTTGTGCTCTCTCACAGGGATTGCACAGACCACATTTTCTGCAGAAGTTGAGCAAAAGGAAGGAGGAATCCACACCTCCAACTTCCCAAATGTTCCAACTTGGATAAAAGCAATTCCCTTAAATACAAAACCAAAAAGTGTAATGAACATTTTACTGTTTGGGTTCAGCAAACCCCCCTGTGTGCTAGGCATGAGCACGAGCATGAGCAGCAGCTCAGGGAGGGGATCCTGCCCCTCTCCTGTGCTTTGGGGAGACCCCCCTGCAGTCCTGATCCAGCTCTGGGGCAACAGCACAAGAGGGATGTGGAGCTGTTGGAGTGAGTCCAGAGGAGGCCATGGAGATGCTGCGAGGGCTGGAGCAGCTCTGCTCTGGAGCCAGGCTGAGAGAGCTGGGCTGGGGCAGCCTGGAGAAGAGAAGGCTCCTGAAGGGGAGACCTTAGAGCAGCTCCAGTGCCTAAAGGGGCTGCAGGAAACCTGGAGAGGGGCTTTGGACAAGGGCCTGTAGGGACAGGACAAGGGCATGGCTTTAACCTGCCAGAGGGGAGACTGAGATGAGCTCTGAGGCAGAAGCTCTTCCCTGTGAGGGTGCTGAGGCGCTGGCACAGGGTGCCCAGAGAAGCTGTGGCTGCCCCATCCCTGGCAGTGTTCAAGGCCAGGTTGGACACAGGGGCTTGGAGCAACCTGCTCTAGGGGAAGGTGTCCCTGCCCGTGGCAGGGGTTGAAGCTGGATGAGTGTTAAGGTCCTTCCAGCACAAACCAGTCTGGGATTCTATGATTCTATGATTCTATGAAAGGACTAGATGAGAAAGGAGGGGTAGGACTTTATTTTATGGAAGTGGGATTAACCAGTCAGGCACGTTCCCTTGGGATTGGGTGTAGGCACTGAGAATGCTGCTCTTATGTAAGATGCTAAGGATTCTTATAACAACACTCCTGATTTAAACAAGAAAAGACAAAAATCTTCTCAACCTGCCCAAAGAAAATCCATCAGAAAATGATCAAATGCAACTAGAAAAGGAAAAAGAAAAGCAAAGCCTAAGGCCTGACGAGCAGTGCAAAGGCTCCATACACTGGGACCCAGCAACAGGATCTAACCAGGCCAACCCGAATTAATAGCACCAGCCGGATGAGGCATGACTTCGTTGGCAGCATTCGTTTTAGGGTTCTACAAAGGAAAAATGATGCCTCCACAAATTAAAGTAACATTGGTACCCACTGCATTATTAAATAATGGCCAAACACGTTTTCCTGCTGAACATTTCTTCGAGTTGTGTTAAACCAGGCTGCAGAGTCATGTATAAATCTTGTGTGCTCTAATTTATAATGGGCTTCTAGCTGTGTGGTTAGGAGTTTCAAATTACCTCTCTGCATCTTTACACAATGCTTTATGATGTGTCATCAGAATTTATTAGTTAAATCATGTCATTCAAAAATTTTCTATGTATTTCTACACACTGCAAATGTTAACTAGAAAGCATAAACCAAACCCAATGCAGGAGACATAGATTAAAGGTGAAACCTCAGAAACTCCTGGATCTATAATGTGTGCGGAAGGAATGAATCTTTCAAAGGGCACCCTCGGACAAAAGGGATTCTGTCCATTTTTATGGTAAAATTATTTCAACCTATGAGTTGTGGAGACCAAAAAGAAAAGCTTCGTCGTGGATAAGGCTCCAAATATTGTATTCTCTTCTCAATTACTTTTTCCAGGTCACTTGTCAAGGTAAGAAATTCTCTGGAAGAAGTTCTTGCCTAGGATGCCATCTCATTTAACCCTCTCTCCCCCGAAACACCTTTCTCTTGTGGTAAAAACCAACAGGCCTTCCATTTAGGAAAACATTAAAACTGGAACTCCTGCGTAAATACCCAAAAAGCCCTAGGCTGTTACTGGCCAGACTGACTGGGACTACTCTGCCAAGGCAAGGGACTGTCTGCACTTTCAGGTTTACTGCAGCAGGTCCTGCTGAAGGAGGCCTACAAGGATGCTGGAGAGCGACTCTGCATCAGGGACTGCAGTGATAGGACGAGGGGGAATGGGTTCAAACTGAAACAGCGGAGATTTAGGTTGGATATAAAGGAGAAATTCTTTATTGTGAGGGTGCTGAGGCGCTGGCACAGGGTGCCCAGAGAAGCTGTGGCTGCCCCATCCCTGGCAGTGTTCAAGGCCAGGTTGGACACAGGGGCTTGGAGCAACCTGCTCCAGTGGAAGGTGTCCCTGCCCGTGGCAGGGGTTGGAGCTGGAGGAGCTTTAAGGTTCTTTCCAACCCAAACTATTCTCTGGTTCTATATCCACACAGGCACTGTGACCCTGATGACATTGCAGATACAGAACCAATGTAAGCATAAAGGAAAGACTGATGGAGCAAATGACTCCAAATGCTGTGCAAAATCTCAGTGCATAAATACATAAAATACATAGGAAAATGCACTTTGCTGGCTCTGTTCCCATATGATATCTTTGAAATCCATTGTGTGCTTTGTTCTTCCAGGCCAAGGCTCTGAGTACAGAGGAAAAGAACAAGTGGCTTGTAAGGTTCTGCTTTGCACAGGCACTTCCTGGGTTTTCAGTAACAAAGACTGTTAATGCATCGTTAAGCCAGGCTGTGTCTTTCTAAAGAGTTCAACTACTTAGAATCCAAGCAAAAGGAAGAACAGCCTGTTATGTCTTCTCTAACCTGATCACAGCCTGACATCTGGCAACAGGCGGACTGGCGCATTCAGAGCTGAGAAGAGTCCCTCACCCAAACCCAGTACCCAACACAGCAGGACCTTTTCTTTTGGCATTCAGACCACTCCTCACTGGGGTTTTGCAGGTGCTGCTGCAACTCTGCTCCTTCCACAGAGGGCAGTAAGGAACGTGCCCTGCTCAGCGCTTGCCATAGGCTCTGACCAAACCTTACCCAATGAGTACCAGAGTATCACAACACACCTACTGTGTTGCAATAACACATAACATCTATGCTGGTGCTGGGCATGCAGAGCTCCATCCCATTAATGGAAAAGGAGGAACTGTTCTTCCCCGTGAGGGTGCTGAGGCGCTGGCACAGGGTGCCCAGAGAAGCTGTGGCTGCCCCAGTGCTGGCAGTGTTCAAGGCCAGGTTGGACAGAGGGGCTTGAAGGAACCTGCTCTAGTGGAAGGCGCCCCTGCCCATGGTCTAGTGGAAGGTTCCTTCCAACCCAAACCATTATGTGATTCTGTGAGTAATGTGTTAAGTAGACATATAAAGAAATAGATTACACAAACCTTTCCCATAAAACCAAAGAAGCAGAGCAGTTTAGGTTATGAGCTCAAATATCCCCAAGGGACCCCAGAGGATGGCTTTGAACCTCAGCAAGATCAAGAAGCAGCAGCATTGCCTCCTGCAGCCGTGGGGTGGCCCATGGCTCATGGAGACAGTACCTTCAGAGAGAACTGGTACATGGGATGGATGGCATGGAGGTCGTTCATGGTGAAGTAGAGCAGAGAGGCTCGTGCAGCAGCAGGCCTGTAGTGCTCTCTGGCCTCATTAATCTTAGTTTCTGTCACCTTAGACTCCTGGACCTGGAAGGAAAACACAGAGCCAAGTTACTGTGAACCGCCTTTCTGAATTGAACCTGCAGCAAAGGGGAGGGCTGCCATCTGTCACAGAGACATCAGCCCTGGCAGTGGGTAACCCACACGCCTTAGAACCACTGTGCAGCCAGGCTTGAGCCGCCTGCTCCCCATGTCCCCCTTCCTCTGGCATGTTCTCCATTTAACTGCATTTACCAACCTGCGCCCAAGCCTGTTTTCCTGAGCCCCCTCCAGGCTTCTCCCTGGATCCCTGCTCTTTACTAACTGGAACTGTTTTTCTCATCAATGAGTTTCTCCTGCTAACTGCCCCCCTCCTGTGCAGGTCATTAATAACCCAGGGCTGAACAGTCTCCATGCTGCTCTTAAGGCAGCTTCCCCCAAGGCTGAGAACAGCTAATTTATATTGGCTCTTTGCTGCCTTTCCTCAGCAGCATTTAACACACCCCTGCCTTGCTAGCGCAGTGCCTGCACAGCTGCTGTGCGTCCTGGCTATGGTGAAAGCCCTTTGGCCAGATAAATCACCTAATTATCATCTCAGTCCTGTTCATTTTCATTCCACTTCAGCAGCATAAAGTGACATCCTCAAGCCTCTTGGGGACAATTTTAGGCTCTGGCTATGTACAGTCATAGGTGTCTAGCCACACAGCCACATGCTACCATACCAGTGCTGATCCAGCAAACCACGCAACAGGGATGCAGCACAAAAGGGCTCAGCACATGTTGTGCAAGTCAGCAGGGCATGACTCAGCCCAAAATGCATGCCAGTGGGTGCTCCTCTGCCACGACCTGAGCTGGTGTGAGCACATCTGGCTGGGGCACATCAAACCTTCCCAATGAAGCACTTTAACCTGTGGTGTACAACCAACACATCTTGGGATCTTCTGGCATATCCCCAGGGACAATGCTGGGCTGCGACATCTGAGTCCCCCAAAGAACAGCTTCAATGTCTACTACAGAAACAAGCATCCACGTGGACGTGTCTACATCAGATGAGTTCCCCTTTTGACAGCACCCATGTCTCTCCACTGACTGTAAAGGATGCCCAGAGTCTAGCTTAGACTTAGGCAACTAACTTTTAGATATCCCATCCCCAAATGATTAATAAATCTAGTAAAATACAAGCCCAAGGTGGGGAAGACAGTTGCTTCCCATCAACAGAGTAGGGAGGACTTCCACAGGAAGGAAAATGTTGGCTGAACATTTCTCTTTGGGTGACAGAGTAAGAACAGAGTTAGGGTTGACTTGAGAAGCAGGCCTCTAACACACTCCAAACTCCTCAATAGAGCTGTGAGCACCCAGCTTTACAACCACTACTGGTTTAGAAATTGAAGGACTTCCAGAGGGAGACGCCAAGCTTCAAGACGTCAAACTTCCCTTCATCCCCTTTGGGTGTTCAAGCAAACCCTCCTTAAGGAGCTGAATGCATCCTTTGGACCATGAATAGCCAGCAGAAGTAATTCCAGGTTTTAATGTGGAGGATCACGTAGCCCCTCAGTCACTGGGGCTACACCGCTGGGAAGGGAAAGGCAGCTCCAGCCCAGCCCCACCACCTGGGTAACTCATCCAGGTAATTTATCCCACCATGCAGGCTGTGAAGATGGGAGGACTGCAGAGGGAAGCTGTTGAGAACGGCCATGCAGGAGTCCTCTGGCTATCCTGGCATCACAAACACTCTTCTCAAGTTTCCTCAATGGCAGGGGAAACCACTGTGCACTTACCTAACCCCACCTAGCCAGTAAGGGGAAGTAGGTAGGAGGCAATGCTGACACAGCACAGCTAATCCAGGTGGTGACTCACACTGTAAGGAAGGTATGAAACACCCAGGTTCTTGCAGATTTACTTGAGATCACAACTCCCTGCTCAGTACTAAACCCCAGCTTAACTGAGTAAATGTGATGTATTCAGGCTTATGCTGGAATGGTTTAAAGCTGCCTTGGTACAGTGCGTAAATTTTACTGTCTTTATATCGGGCGCTAACATTTTCTCTTGGTCTTAAATAGACCATTCAACATACAAAAGCTCCCAAGAACTAAATGACCTGAAGCTGTCCAGAATGGAGAACACTTCAATTTACACCACTTCCTATTCTCTACAATGTTCTTGCTCTGCATACGCAAAGAAGAACGTTCTGTGTTCCATCCAGAAATCCCCAAAGACAACACCACACATATGCTTTTCTCTAGGCTATTGCTGTCTTTGTACCTTCTCTCCAATCTCTGCAGCAGTCTGTTTAGTGACCTCCAAGTTCTCCACCAATGCTGTGTCTTCCAGGAAGTTCCCAGATGCTGATGACAGCCGAGAGAGTAAGTTGTCCTCTAGGGTTTTCAAGGTGATTTTGAAGCCATTCTGTTGCTTTGTGAGAGATGACTGCAAGTAATACATCCAAGCAGTTTTAGACACAAAACACATGGTAAGGTAAGGATTAGCCACCTTCACATGGGAGCAGGCTTCTAACTGACAACTGCCATAGTCTAATATTGCCTACTCCTGCTCTTTGCAACTCCTGGGCATGGGCAGAACTCTGGGAATCACTGCATATCCAGCAAGCCATAAACTCAGATAAACCTTGAACAGCAGAGAAACCACAGGGAGAACTGAGCCCTTTCACTAGAAATGTATTAAAATGATGGAAGTGAATAAGGAAGAAATGACCTTCAACCCTGCCCTGGGTTCAGCAGTAGCACTCATTGTTTCTCCTTCTTAGTAGCTGGTGCAGGGCTGTGTTTTTGACTTTCAGCCTGGGAACAGCACTGATAACACCGATGGTTTCAGTTGCTGCTCAGTAATGTTTACTCTGACCAAGGATTTTCTGAGCCTCATGCTTTGCCAGGGAGGAGGGGAAGCCGGGAGGAGGCAGAGACAGGACACCTGACCCAAACTGACCAAAGAGGTATTCCATACCACAGGACATCATGCCCACTATATAAACTGGGGGCAGTTACATGGAAGGTTAGATCACTGCTGGGTCAGGCTGGGTATCGGTCGGCGGGTGGTGAGCGGTTGTATTCTCTTCCCTTGTTGTTTCCCTTATCATTATCATTATTGGTGGCAGCAGCAGTGGTTTGTGTTATACCTTAGTTACTGGACTGTTCTTATCTCAACCCGTGGGAGTTACATTCTTTCCACTCTCCTCCCCATCCCTCTGGGAGCGGGGGGAGGAAGGCGGGGGGTGACAGAGCGTCTGCGTGGCTCTGAGTTATGGCTGGCCTTAAACCACGATGAATCCCCACCTCAGTCACATATCCTGCATCTCTATCTTAGAAGCATCTATTTATTGGGCTTAGGTCAGCCTAAATAGCCCTTGCTGCTTCTCATCCCTCCTGGTGAACCTCTGTACTTGCCACAACACACAGATACCAGTCACAGCAGCAATGAAGACCACAGGGTTAAAAACCTGATGGCAAAAACAGCAGCAAGGCCACTTGGATCCAGAGCTGAGCACAATGCATCTCAGGCTCAGAACCGAGGACAAAGTCCCAGCCCCTCTTGATAGCTGGACCCATTTGTATTCCAGCCTCCAGATCTCACTGGTGCAAGTGATCTCCTGGTGCACTGTGCCTGCAGCAATACCAGTCATGAATGCTGTTCATGGTGGAAACAAAGACTCTCATCTAGCTCTTTTTTGAACTGATCCTCCATAGCAGGCTTTCTCCAATGAAATGTGATTGCTCTATTCTGTGTGTTTGCTTGCCAGGGAAATGGCATCTATCCTGGATTTCAGGTATATTCTGCTATTCTACTGTACAGTCCTTCTGTAAATGCCTACATTTTTTCCCGTTATCACAGAAAACATCCGGTGGCAAAGCTGTGCATCTGGCTTGGATGCTGCCAAGGCATAAGCCTGGTGACTGTTTTATTAATGAAGCCAATCACTAACACCCTGCAACGTACACTACTGTGTGACAATTTTAAATCCTCAGACTATTAAAGTGACACAGAGTCATACAAGGGCTGGTTTCAAGTACCTCCCACCTTCACCAAACTTCATTGATTGGCCTAAAATGTCTCAAACGGTGAAGTGAAGGAGGTGATCCTCTGGGGAGACCCCACTTACAGCACTGTGTGCAGTTCAGGTGTCCTCAACATAAGAAGGACATGGAGCTGCTGGAGCAAGTTCAGAGGAGGCCACAAGGATGATCAGGGGCTGAAGCACCTCCCATATAAAGACAGGCTGAGAACATTGGATCTGTTGAGCCTGAAGAAGAGAAGGTTGCGTGGAGACCTCAGAGCAGCTTCCCATGTCTGAAGGGGCTACAAGGATGCTGGAGAGGGACTCTTCATCAGGGACTGTAGTGATAGGACGAGGGGTGATGGGCTCAAACTGAAACAGGGGAAGTTCAGGTTGGATCTAAGGCACAAGTTCTATCTTGTGAGGGTGCTGAGGCGCTGGCCCAGGGTGCCCAGAGAAGCTGTGGCTGCCCCATCCCTGGCAGTGCTCAAGGCCAGGTTGGACAGGGCTTGGAGCAACCTGCTCCAGTGGCAGGTCTCCTTGCTGGTGGCTGGTGGTTGGAACTGGGTGAGCTTTAAGGTCCTTTGCAACCCAAACCATTCTATATGTCTATGATTCTATGATACAACCAAGAAATTCAAGTCAATTGCAAAAGTGTGGTTTATAGCACTGCAAAAACCAGCCAGCTCCACGGAGCAGCAGATGGGGGGCACATGGAACTGAGACAAGTTCTGGGCCATGGTGCCTGGCACATGACAGATTCAGTGACATACGCAAAGTGATTAAAAGCTCCAAAGACAGGTCCTGGAAAACATACCTACAACTTCCAACCACCTCCAGGGTCTGGAAGAGCCCCAGTAATAAGAAATGTGACCCTATGTCTCTTCCAACCCCACAATACGTAAAGGAGCCAGCAGTATTTGCTCTGTTGCCAGAAGTTTCAAGCAGATAAACTAACTCTTTCCTTAATAAGTCATCTTTCAATATGTGGGCTGAAATTACATCCACTTGCTGCACACACGCTCATTCCATGTTAATGTCAACCCAAGTAGTGTGCACTGAAGCATGCCCTTTATTGGCATTTCAGCTATAAAGGGCTGGCTTTAAAGGCATGTTCTAGAGGCATTACACACAGGAGCTTGCCCACGGAGGTAAATATTTTACAAGTCTCGAAACAGAAAACTAGCTTGGCTAATTCTGTGTGTTCCCATCCTTCAAACACATTACATGCCTTGAGAAATTGACATTTTACAAGCCCTGATTCCAGACCGTGGACTGAAACCCCTGAAGTTATTCATGAGGATGTATGTGATTTTTGCTCCAATAGCTTGCAATCACCATGCAGAAATGAGCCCTCCAAAGTGCACACAGTGCTGCATTCCCCACAACAGCCCACATCCACTGCAGCTTTACCATGCCGCTGTTTTCAGCAGCAGCAAGGTCATCAGCTCTTATTTCTGCAGTGGAGCTCAATCTGTTATTTCACAGTTGAACCATAACAGGGCTCCCTCTGGGGAACAGGTTACTCTGGGACCTTTTAAAATGTCATTCCATTGGGAAAAACAGTTCACCAGAGCTGCAGGCCAGAGGGAAGGGCTCATGGCCAACCTTTCCCAGCTCAGCAATGCTTCCTCTCCTTGCTCTTTCTGCTGGGTTTCTTGTATTGTTTTAACATCATAAACCAGAGAGGGAAAAAATAATCCCTGTACTTTGAGTCCATTCCTGCAAAGCTCTTTGTTTCCTGAAAAAGGAGCTCAACATTGGCCATGACAGCCTAAATGTGCAGGGACTTTCACATGCTTCACCTAATGAACCAGCAAGGCAGGACCCTAAGTCATGGCTTATTCACCATGACACAGCTGCCATAAGAGTCTTCCTAAGGCTGTTCTCAGCATGAAACAGACAATGAATGTGAAGCAAACACAACTTGAGACATTTCAGTCCAAACGGTTAAGTCAGGGGAAGGTGGAAGATACTTGAAACCAGTCCTGGTTAAGACTACATGGACCGTGGGCAGCACCACCAGCACATGGACCATGTCATCCTTGCAAAAGGGAGCTGCAGATGAGACTAGTTAAAGGCCAGAGGGTTTGTGCTGACCTGAGAGGGGAGGTCTCAGGAGCTGGCTTCGCTTCGCTTGACCTAAACTGGTTTCAGCTTCCCCTAGCTGTGGCTGCCTCCCAGCCAGGTCACTGCTGGGTTAGCCTGGCTTTAATTTAGAGTCAGAGCAAGCAGTTATTCTGGACAGATTGATCTGTCTGTACAAGCAAAATATGGTAGAGCGCAAATGCGGTCTCAACACCTGTCATAACAGGAGTGCAATCCTGTCAATCAGATAAAGACAGCTTCAAAGGCAAGAAGGAACAGAAAGATTGAATAATGGGGAATCAATGAAGAAAAGGATTATGGAAACAGACTGTGTTGAGAAAGCATTTTAAACAATGTTAGTGTTATCATCATTGGATTAATAATAGCTGTTTGATGAATTTTGATTAGGTTATTAACAATAAGTTCTGGGCTCCACATATTACGTGTGCTCCTTCTTTCTCTATGACAAGATTTTGAGCTCAGTAACTGTTGTGCAGTACTGTAGGAGTCACCTCCGTCTGCCCATGAGCCAGAGCCCTAAACCTCCCCCAGACACCACACATCCTTTTTGTCCTAGGGTAGAGAGGATGGATTGAAACACACCCAGGAAAGTGTCCTTTCCTTTTGGGAATCCAATGATTCAAATCCGTATCTTCAAGGTCCTCTGAGACAACAGCCCTAGTGGCTTTTTTCACATCAGTAAATAGACTGGGGCCAGAAGAAAGTACTGAGCCCCTGGTCAGCAGTCATGACAGGGGCTAGCCATGGCCTGCCCCCCTTGCTGTGCCTGAAGGGACAAATCCCTGCTTGTACCCCAGCAGGGAAGAGATTTTCTGGACACTGTTCCCCATCCAGCAGCGCATCGGGAATACCAGGCTGGGTTTCTCCTCCTTGATACCTGCAGAGGCAGCAGGACTGTAGCAGAAGGGAAGCAGATGAGAGGAAGAGACAGTGGGCTCTGTTATTATCTTGCTTTGGTGATATAGAGAAAAAGGGCAGTCCTGGGTTCAGCAGTAGCAGTCAGTTTCTCCTTCTTAGTAGCTGGTGCAGTGCTGTGTTTTTGACTTTCAGCCTGGGAGCAGCACTGATAACACCGATGGTTTCAGTTGCTGCTCAGTAATGTTTACTCTGACCGAGGACTTTCTGAGCCTCATGCTTTGCCAGGGAGGAGGGGAGGCCGTGAGGAAGCAGAGACAGGACACCTGACCCAAACTGACCAAAGAGGTATTCCATGCCACAGCACATCATGCCCACTATATAAACTGGAGGCAGTTACCCGGAAGGGTTAGATCACTGCTGGGTTGGCCTGGGTATCGGTCAGCGGGTGGCGAGTGGTTGTATTCTCTTCCCTTGTTGTTTCCCTTACCATTATTATTATTGGTGGCAGCAGCAGTGGTTTGTGTTATACCTTAGTTACTGGACTGCTCTTATCTCAACCCGTGGGAGTTACATTCCTTCCATTCTTCTCCCCATGCCCCTGGGAGCAGGCAGGCGAGGAAGCAGGGAGGAGTGAGCGAGCAACCTGTGTGGCTGATTTACGGCTGGGCTTAAACCACGACAAGGGCTTAAATATTCTTAAAAGAAGAGGAAATTACATCCCACACCAATCTGCATCTGCTTAGTGCTTTCTAAAGCAAGACTGCAGCCCCATACCCCTCATGGCAGTGGTATAGCTCATCTGGGAACACGTTTCCCGGGCTCCTTCTTCCACAGCACACATGCCCTGAAGAAGCAGGGACTTCAGAAGACGTGATCCCTAACTCCCATCATTGTCACTGTTTTCTAACAGCTCTTTCAGAGCACAGGAGGGAAGCGCTGCTGAATGCGAGTTACCACTTCTCAGAGCCTGGCTATGTTGTTGATTGCACATGATAGTGAATTTGTCTGTCTTATCCTGACAGCAGCCATTAACTGCAATGCTGCTGAGGCGAGCAGGAATGGTCCTTAACATCCCAGCACTTAATGCCACCACTGTGCTAATCGCGATCATTCCTAGCTCCATTTGCAACCCAGTGCCCAGCCTGTGCGAGGGGTGCCTGGCCAAGAGGCTGTGGGTCTCTCACAGAGCCAGCCTAGACCCAGGGTTCACACATTAAACCAGCTCATGATGTATTTTTGATGCCCTCGTTTGGCTCATTAACACAGGAGCCTGGTTAAAACTAAATGCATCATTAAGGCTGCACAGCTACAAAGCTTTAAAACCTCATTAAATGAAAAGATTATTACAGAACTGGCCAGCCTGACTGAACATGTGCAGTAAATGTATTCCCAATCTCAGTAAATATTTAGTATGAGACATATTAATTTCGTTGTGAAATGTGCCATTGGAACAAAGGACTTTCCTTGAAAAATCCTCTTGAAACTGAAGCCATACTTATTAAGGGAGGGAGGGAGGGAGAGCATTTTGGCCTTTTACAAATAAGGGGGAGGAAGAATGAGAACAGGAACAATTCATTGTCAGCTTCACAGTACCTACAGTGGGAATCCTGTACCCTCAATGCCTCAAAGGAAGGGAGCTGAATCCTACCTACAAAGTGATATCTGTGAAGTCCAGAAAAACCTCATAAACTGAGAAACTCAGTTCCCATTTCCGGGAAGAGGAGGAAGAGAAGGAGATTCTTACCCAAATAGTTGGAGGAAAATACTTGAAGTCGCAGTTGAAGTGTCCCCAGAATATCAAGGAAACAAAAGAGTGAAGAAAAAGACTCTTCAGTGCTTGCCATTCAAGGAAAACCTCCTGATGTTACGGTGAGTACAGCCACCCCTGCAGCCTTGCACATAAAATGCTACTACAGTAATAACGATTATGAATTATTACTATTAATGCTGTTACCATGATTATTCTTTATACTTGCTCCAAGTGTCAAATCCCAGCCACTGACCTTAAGCTCTTCCAAGTCAGGCCTCTCCATGTTGACCACTGCCGCGAGGAGCTGGTCCTCCAACCCATCCCGTGTGACAGTGAAGTTGATGAGGGTGCACTGTGCCTGCAGCTCGGGTTGGAAATGGGGGTTTGCCAGCTTTGTGTGGAGGATGAGGCGGAAAGCGGGGTTCAAGTCACACTCCTTGTCCCCAATCTTGATGTACCTGCAATTAGAGCAAAAGAAGGAGCGCATGTCTCTTCCATGACATCTCACTCAAAGAGAAACTGTGGCACTGGTCCATGGCATCTACCAGCATGGGATTTTGCACTCTTCACACAGAAATCACTCTGAAAGCAGAAAGTGTTTAAACTCAGGCACAACTGAATCACTTCTGAGTTAGAATAAAACCCCCAGAGAGCTGCCCCTGAATTCTGATTGTGTTAGAGAAGGCTCAGTTTCCAGCAGTAGGATGGCCAGTTCAACCATGAACCCTCCTTGCTTTAGAGAAACTGCATTCTACTTCAAGCTGGAGCTCCACAGAGGAAAAGCCTCTCAGCTTTGAGATTTTAAGTAGCCACAGCTAAAACTGGCCAGTCTGCGTGCTCAGATCAGGCCAACTCCGTGGTCACACTGAGCTTGAGCAGTGAAGCCAGATGAGGAAAGTGGCTGTTTGCCATTCCTGGGAGGTAACATCACCCAGGAAAAAGCAGCTATCTCCTGTTCTGCATTTCTGACATCAGGCCTACAACTTACAGAGACCACAGGAATCAACAAACTCTGAACCCAAGTTTAACAAAGCCCATGGGAACCAGAGGAAGAGAGAAACTGGAAATGCTCTCAGGGATGCAGCCGGCCTATGATGGGAATTTGAATACACTTCCCAGCCAGCTCCCTCGGTGTCTTCTTGGCTACCTTTGCTTTTACAGCTGCAAAACTGAGGCAGAGAGAAATCACCCAGAAATATTGCTGAGATCCCCGACTTCAGAAAGCCCTCCTGCTCTGGGTCCACCAACATCTGTGTGTGGGGTCTGGGCTCATGTCCTGGGAATTACAACCCCCAAGGACTTCTTATTTCAGGCTTATTTTCTATCTTCTTAAGAAAGATGTGATCTCGCAGGGAGTTCTGAGAGCAGCGACATCCAGTCCCAAAAGAGGATGGCCGAGCTTCTCCCCGTAGGGGGCTCAGGAGCCCCACCACCTCTGCTGTAGCCTCATCTCCACTTTCAAACATTCCAATCCCCTTCACTGGGACCATCATTACCTCCAAAATGAGCCCTCCTGCAGCTGACCCCACAATCAGCCCTACTCCTCACGATGTTTTACCATGCAGGCTTTCCACAGTTTGCCTTTCCCAGCAGTTCACATCATCCTGGGATATTTTAGGCCAGTAGGGAAATGCTCCTCAAAGAACTTAAGCAACGTAAAAAGCAGAGCTTAGCAGCTTTTCATTCGTTACTGCACAGAGCTCAGCCCATGCCAGGCTCCTGTGAGCAGCAGAGCTGTCCATGGCAGAGACTTCCAGCATCCCAAAGGATGCATATCCTTCTAAAGGCAGACTCTGCTCTGTGAAAGCCACAAAAACAGCATCAAAACAGTCCCTGAATCACCTTCAGTGCTGAGCACGCGGTTTAATTTGTTGCCATTATTTGAGCATCACTAAAAATGTGCTTCCGTTACTTTATAGACAGAAAGAAGGAAAAACTGAAGTCTCTCTTGCTGCCCTCTGGGCTGGAGGATGACCAGCATCTGCCATGAAGAACGTGAACTCATTACAAGCACTTACATATTGCTGATGCTTAACCCTGTCGCTGCATTCCTGAGCGAGGTGCAGTGGTTGCTAAAATCCAAGGTTACTTCTTTACAACAGCAACAGCTATTTTGGTAATAATTCAATGACAGGAGAGCCAATTACAGACCCCAAGGTCACTGTACAAAAGCAGAATTACAGGCCTCTCTTCCATGAGGTTTGCATGACATCGTCCAACAAAATGGAATATGGAGTCTATTTCCTATGGCTGAATTACCTGTGATTGCCTGATTTAAAACGCCCTCCCTTCTGAAGGCAGGATGTTAGTGCTGCTGTGTATGAACACCCACAATCTGAGGTCAGGAAGAGAAAGCACAACAGCATAAAGAGCCCATTCACACACACCATTAAACCTCCCCAAAGCTCACCTTCCTTTTTTGATCGTTTCTCGCCCCAGTAACGGCCCCAAAACTGGATCCACGAATTCCTCCAGGTTCTCAATCAAAACCAGTTCTCCTGCAGCCAGGGCTTGTTCCAGTGTGTCCAAATACCTGTGGGAAACAGCGCTGGCACCCATTGCAGCAAAGCAGGATGTAACGCTTCGCAGCAAGGAGAATACCAGGGGGACAGAGGATGCTCCACACTGCAATGGCAGCTATGTGCATGTGTCAGTAGTTAGAAGACAGAACAAAGGTGAAGATGGTTTCAACATATGGAGCAAAAAGTGGCAGTGGCAGAGTCTTGGCTGTCCAAAGAGAATTAGGTCTCAGACCTCCAAAGCGCAAGCAACAAGAACTGTTTCTTCTTCCCTGGGAAAAGATCCTGGACATCAGAAAACAAGGATGGGATAACTTGGAGCTGTGAGTGACAAATACTTTGCTTCCCCTGAACCCACTGGTGCAGTTTCAGCTCCATTTTGCCCAGGGTTTAGGGTCACGCTTAGTACAGCTTCGTTCCTCAAGAGGGAATTGAGCCCCTTTGCCCACTGCCTAACTGGGAATTGGAGATGTCCTGCATTGGGATGCTTTGTACCAGGAAGAGCAGGGTCAGGTGCTTGTGCTCTCTCCCTCAGGGCTGCTCTGCACTTCACACAACTCCCTTCACTGCAAAAAGGAGAGAAGGGCCCTGGGCAGGAGGTGAGGACGCTCCAGGTGCTGATACACCATCACTGCTGCACTGAATGGGTCCAGCTAACTCTACCGGCTAAATTTAGGCTCCTCGTCAAAGAGTTTGGGATCTCAAGAGGTAACAAAAAGATCAAAGACAAGAAGTTCAGAGTGATCTTTAAACCAGCCTTTAAAGGAATATGTTGACATAATGCAAAGCCTATCCTTGATCAGCAGCCCCTACTTTTCTGAGTCCAGAAAGATTTTATACAAAGAAATAGAGAGAATGACAGCAGCTGACCCCAAAGCTGCTCAATGGCTGTATCCTGAAGAGAGAAAGGGGTGGGTTTGAACTTCCTACAGCATTTGAAAGCAAAGCAGCACCATTTCCCAGATGCTGAAACACTCCTTTATTTATTGTAATGGGGCAGTGAATGATGCCTTTAGCCAGCGGCCCTGAGACATCACAGCAACACACTGAACTCCCCTCTTAAGTACCTCCTGGCCTGGTGTGTGGCTGGGGAGGGAGGAGAAAAAGAGATGCTGTGTTTGTCCACCAAGCTGTAATGGCAGCATATGGATATTACAGGATCTATTCCTCCTGTTCCATCTTGGAGGTTTGTATTAAGGTGCCTCCTCTGGGATCCTTACCTTGCTACAGACTGGTTTGGATAACTGCAAGGCATGGTGATCAGGTTGGACAGGAAACAGAAATGTGCTCTAATGAAAACTGAGCTGTATTTTCATCCCACACAAGATCAAATCTAATAACTTCTTGTTATTTTCTATGATGAAAGAAGAGGAGACACCAGCAAAACAACCTGGATGACCCCAAGACATCTCCAAATCTACATGCAAGCACTAAGCTTGGGTCCCTCTCGCCTATTGCAATGTTTTGCTCTTTATTAAAAGAAATAATCTCAGAGCTCATACTCAGGCAGAGATTTGACTCTGGGTCTTCTCCATCCCAGCTGGGACTCCTCCATAGGTTGTAGGAATAGGTGCAACATGAAACAGCAGAAGACCAGTCTGTATGCTCATAAGAGCCAGGAGGGAAAAGCCTTCCCATAGAAGATTCAGCCAGATCAGTGCAAGGGTGCTGCAATAAGAACATCCTATCTGGTGCCAGCACGGGAGGAGGGTTCACCCAGCTGGTCTTCAGGGCATGGTGACCCTCATGCCAGCTTCACCCTCCACAGCCTGGCCCAGTCTCTTCTTTCAAGTAGAAAGCCCTACTCACCCTCCTGGGTGAAACTGAGTCAGGACATGACATATAAGGGGGCCTTATGCTGGAGAGGGACTCTTCATCAAGGACTGTAGTGATAGGACAAAGGGTGATGGGTTCAAACTGAAACAGGGGAAGTTCAGGTTAGATATAAGGCAGAAGTTCTTCCCTGTGAGGGTGCTGAGGCACTGGCACAGGGTGCCCAGAGAAGCTGTGGCTGCCCCATCTCTGGCAGCGTTCAAGGCCAGGTTGGACACAGGGGCTTGGAGCAAGCTGCTCTAGTGGAAGGTGTCCCTGCCCGTGGCAGGAGCTGGAACTGGAGGAGCTTTAAGTTCCTTTCCAACACAAACCAGTCTTTGAGTCTATGAATCTATGAAAGGATTAGATGAGAAAGGTCCTTCCCAACCCAAACTATTCTATGAGCACCTCTCGTATGAAGATAGGCTGAGAAAATTGGGGCTGTTCAGCCTGGAGAAGAGAAGGCTGCGTGGAGACCTCATAGCAGCCTTCCAATACCTGAAGGGGGCCTATAGGGATGCTGGGGAGGGACTCTTCATTAGGGACTGTGGTGAGAGGACAAGGGGTAATGGGTTTAAACTTAAACAGGGGAAGTTTAGATTGGATCTGAGGAAGAAATTCTTTACTGTGAGGGTGGTGAGGCCCTGGAATGGGTTGCCCAGGGAGGTTGTGGATGCTTCATCCCTGGCGGCGTTCAAGGTGGGGTTGGACATAGCCTTGGATGGCATGGTTTAGTGGGAGGTGTCCCTGCCCATGGCAGGGGGGTTGGAACTCGATGATCTTGAGGTCCTTTCCAACCCTAACTATTCTATGATTCTATGATTCTGTAAGATGAGCCCAATGGAGGATGCCACAGTCCTATGTGTAGCTCAGCCTCCAGCTGAGAATGGCTCTTTCCATTCCCAGTTTCAGAAGAGTTTCCATGGTAACTGAGCCAAGCATTAAACAGAACCTCTGTTTAACAAGAAATCTCTATCATTTGGCTAATGAATAAGCATCAAATGTGAGGGTTTTCCTCAATGTAATTGGCTCGGATGGTTGCAGTTATATAAACACTGTTCATCAACTGGGCAGATAACCAATGAAAGGTACTATTATGTGATAAAGCTGATGTTTACCCCTTCTGCCCAATCCGGATCACTCGGAGGTCTTCTCCGTACTTGGTTTTGATCCATTTAATACCCTGCAGCTGGGGGTCCACCATGAGGGGCCAGCGCTCGCAGTTGCTGAGGATGGTGGCGTTCTCGGTGGACATCCGATCAGCTGGCAGGCCCTCGTTCTGCCAGGCTGCCACATCAGCATCATCAGCCAGCATGGTCAGAGGATCGAGGGATGGAGTTACAGGGATTGGCACCTGCGAGGAAAGGAGAAATGCTTCCTTGTGTGCTGGCAACAAGTGGCCAGTGTGACCTGCAACAGAGCTGAGAAAGGACAGCATTCCCAGACACAGATCATACTTATCAGTGGCATCCCATTCTACAGGATAGTTTTGCTGTAGTATTCAATGTTTCCCAATTCTACTGTGAATAAACCCAAATTATGCAAGCAACCCAAAGACCTCTGCCTGCACAGCACTATGCACCTGAATGACCATAGCCCAGCCAGGTGGGCTCGGACCCAAAGGTACCAGCTCTCTGGGAGGACAGCTCCTCATCATGAACTTAATGAACACCCTCATGAGCCTGCTGCAAAACAGCATCAGCAGGACCAGAAACACTCCTCTGCCATGGGAGGCCATATGTGAGTGTGACAACCAGAACGTTCTCTATGCCAGTTATCTGAGCAGAAAGGGCCTTAATTTTGCATTAGAATTACAGGCACTTCCTTGAAATTCCTAAGCCCAGAGTCAGGTCATGGGTTTGGACCAATATTGCTTTTCTTGACTAAATTTTTGCTTGGTTTTAAGAACAACAAAAGGTAGTTTTTCCTCTCTCATCCTAAGGAACTTGCTGGTTTTCTCAGCAATTTGATCTGGGCATCACTGCCCCATTGCAAGCTTTTTTACAAGCTTCTTGGCATTGCACCAGGATTTATAACAGCCAGTGACTGTAGTGATGTCCAAAACCTCAATCCTGCAGGAGACCAAGCACTTGCCTTTACGATGCACGGAGGACCCACTAAAGATCAGTGAAATATTAAACAAGTTTGAAGCATGACAGTCTCCATCTGGTCCTAAGGCATGGGTAAAACCAGCTGAGAGGCATGGCCAGCATGAACAGAGCTTGTGTCCAGCATGAAGACCCTTCTGGAGGCTTTCCAAGCCTACTGGAGACCTGGTGGTGAGCTCAGCCTGCTCCATGCAATTCCTTCTACACACCACCTCCATGCTTGGGTTGCTGCATTGGAGATTTTCCTCTGCATAGAGGGATCAGGTCACTTACATGGAGCAAGGACACCACATCTTCCCCAGAGAGGAGTAAATCAAGTGTGGCTACATCCTGCTCCTCAATCCAACTTGGTGGGGGCACAGGATGTCCCTCATTCGGGGAGCCATCACATGGGGGATCCTCTGTGGACATCAGAATCTATGTTAATTCTGGTGAGAACACCTTTTCAGAGGAATCAGGTCTTGTCTTACCTCCAGCTGCTGCAAATACGGCTTCCAGATCCCATCCAGGAGGTCCTGTCGGTATTTCTTGGTGAAGTAGCCCAGGTAGGAGACAAAGGCAGTGATCAGCAAGACATCCCCGCACAAGGTGTTGTGCTGCTGTTTGAAATCCTTCACGGCTTCAGCCCATCTCACGTCCTCAGAGGCAAGTCCCCCAACCTACAATTTCCCAAGTCAAGTTGATCATTACAGTGGTTCTTTAAGTAACACCTCAGGATCTGGCCAAGTTCAGACCTTGTTCCTGCTGGCAATCATCATTTGCTAAATTTTAAAACCTGGGGATGGGAAATATTCCACGCTAACCCCCCCTTCCTCTCCCCCTCCCCATCCCATTCAGTGAAAGGCTGCAGTCAAATCTCAGCTCTCTGCTCCAGGACTCCTCTAAAACCATCAAGGGAGGATCCATCACTTCCGCAGCAGGAGTTCACATGAAGATGAGGACTGCTGAGGCAGCCCCAATTCCACAGGTTCACACCCCATTACACCCTCTCACACAGTGCACTCCTCTCCAGCAGCCACAACCTTCAGCTATTGCGTTCAGTTTATTACTCCCCCAGGCAGATGGGATTTTGATCACAATCCCCTTGGGTCTACATTTGGGGTTTTCCTTAAGGCTCTGACCAGAAAACATTTCCTCAAAGACATTCTTCATGAGCATCCAGTGCCCAAACAGTCCAAGTGAGGGCTCAGCAGCTTTGAAGAGGGCACAGCACCTCCTGGTAAAGCAAGAGATCCCTGCATGCACAGACACTCACTTAAGGAGAAAGTTTCAGGTTGATTATCCAAGAACCACAGTTGGGAAATCTGACTGGAATGCACCATTCAGGTTTATTAAAAATCCTTTATATCTTTCCCTTCTGCAAACCTCCCCAGACAGCGGGTGCTACAAATGTGGCTCGTACCATACTGTTTACTTCCAGGTCACTGTTAAACGTTAAATAGGACCATCTCTAACACAAGTCTCTGTGATGAGCCTTATGAATACCTCAAATAACTAATTCCCTTAAAGAGGGTTATTTGGCCATGTTAAGCAGATATGCAGAACACGGATCCCAAGGATGGGAAGGCACCACCTTCAGATCCTCCCCAGATTCCTCACGTTTCTAGCAGAATCTTGCTGCAGAGGGTTAGCAGCCACCCTCTGATTTCCAACACAAACTTACTCCCAGCCGGTTCACACCATCGGCTCTCCTGCAAAGAGTCCTCCAGCTCCAACCGAATCATAGAATCGACTCATCTGGAAAAGTCCTTTAAGCTCATCCAGTCCAATCCTTACCCCAGCACTGCCAAGGCCACCAATAACCCATGCCACTGATGCCTCATCTCCACAGTGTGTGAACACTGCAGGGACGGTGACTCCAGCCCTGCCCTGTTCCAATGCCTGAGCACCCTTTGGGGAAGGAATTGTTCCTCAGCTCCATCTAAACCTGCCCTGGTGCAGCTTGAGGCCATTTCCTCTTGTCCCATCCCTTGTTCCTTGGGAAAAGCTCACCTCTCACCTGCTTGTGTACCTCCAGGTGTTATAAAGAGCCCTCATTTTCCAGGCAATGTGCTCTGCTTGGCTAAGCAAAAGAAGTTAATTTTCTTCCCTTCTGAAATCCATAATCACAGGAACAGCCCTACCAGGCCAGACCTAAACTCCACCTCCTTTGGCATCTTGTCTCCTGAGAGCAGCCCTTAGCTGCTGACTTGGGAAGACCCTACAAATGAGCATGCGGCAATAACAGTTCATGACAATGTCCCACCTTCCCACAACTGGAGATTTAAGGACCTTCTGAAATAGAGTTTATATCTTTGTGCTTAATAGCTACTGCTGATTTTTTCCTTCATGATTGAGTCTCAGCTGCCACGGATACAAACCAACCTTTTGGCATCTCCAGCATCCTGTGGTCAGGAGATGGGCAGATTAGCAATGCTTTCTGTTAAAGTACATCCTTTGATGTGCTGCCTGAACTTTTCAATTGCTAAAACCCATTCACACAGTGGAAAAACAGTGAAGAACCATCTTCACATCACCTGCTCTGTACCACTTATGATTTCGAGCCCTTGATACCCCCTCTGCTGTCTCCTTTTGAGGTTGAAGCACTTTAGCCTATTCACCAATTCCTCACACAGAAGCAGCCTTTTGATTGTCCTTGCAATCCATTTCCTTGCAATTCTTTACTGAATGATGTAATCTTTATTATCCAGTTTCTTTTTATTGTTACCTTCCCTGCACCATTTCCCATTCTACTGCATCCTTTGAGGTACAGGGAAGCGGGCAGAAGCACTGCAAGATTTATTTAGAATGTATTTATATTGTGAGGTTGTGACTCTCCCCTGTCTTGTTCTCTCTTCTTTTCCTAATAAGCCCTAACGTTCCATTTTGGCCTGGGTTTGGGGTTTGTTGCCTCTGGGAGCACCGAGCTTATATTCACAGAACTCTAAACTGCATCATTTCATTCCTGAATGATAATTCAGCATCACTTTACAGGGCACGAAAAGTGAAACCTGAGTTTTCCAATAGACATTGCTTTACATTTATCTGCCGGGCATTTCACACCTCCACCACTCCGTATCGGTTTTACAATGCTTTATAGACAGCCTCCATCATTGGTATTACTGAGGAACTGTGTGATCTTTTTACACACCAGCTCATCCAGCTTGCTGTGATTACTCTGATGAACACAAGGACTAACAGACACCTCCTAAAATAGCTCTGGTGGCCTTTCTGCCTTGTCAAACCTGTCCCTTTGAACCAGTGAAAACATTGAACCAGGCTTCTCACAGCCTGATTCCTTCCAGGAGCAGAGAGGCTGCGGGGTCTTCATTGCCCCATTTAACCTCAGAGCTCTCCCTAGGGTAGAGCCTGAACAGATTCAAGTGGTCCTCACTGGTTGCTACCAGTGTAGCAACCTGCTTTAGAGGCAATCAATCTGTTATAAATCTATAGGTACATGTCTGCATCTCGTATTACTGAATTTCATCCTATTCCTGCGTTTCCCTTACCCAAACCATCCAGTTACTTCACTTACAGTCACGCTTCCTCTTTATCTGTGGGAATTCCTGGTTTTATGTTCTTGTTCTTATAGTTCTGACTTATGGATACCCACATTCTTTAAAGCGAAGCATACAAAGGCTAGAAAACATCAGGGATCAGGCAGCATGAGATACACCTGCCTTGTTCCTCCTCTGTCCTGGGCATTTGCTGGAGTGCAGCTGAAGCTGGGCAGACCCTGGTCTGAGGCCCCACATCTGTTCTTCACATGATCCTACTTGTTGAAAAAGCAGAGCACTACTTTTAAGTTAGCAATTAGTCTTAAGGATTACACCTAAACTATCCTTCATCTCAACTCCAGTAACAGAGCGCACAGAGGTCCACTTCCTCCATCTTTCCACCTCAGATCCTATAGAAGTCATTGGAATCCTTTTTATTTAGCAAGTGGCAAATTAAAAGCCATCTCATTTTATTACCTTTAGCTTTTTGATAACAGGGGATAGTGAACAATCATTCCTTACCCACCTTTTGCAAACCAATCCTGACTATAGGCTTCTGTCACATCCATCCCCTCGACACCATCTCTTTTCCAAAATGAAGAGTTCTAATTCATTTCCCCTCTTCACATAGCAAAGTGATTATACACTTTGTTGTAGCTTTGCTAGGTCGCCTACAGCCTTCTGACTTGGGATAAGATGACTGGGTTCAGCATGAAAGCTGCTGATAGATTAGCATGATAGATCCGAATCAGTGATCATTAAACTTCTGCTTCCTTGTTTTTTTCCTACCAATTACTAATACTCAGTTTGCCTTCCTTCCTCCAGTACTATGCTGCTGTTTCTCTGCAACGACTCCAAGAATTCTTCTCTAAGTGATAATAGTGCAATTAGAACCTATCAATGTAAATGCATGATTACAGCTCACTTGCCCTGCACGCATTACTTTGCATTTGTCATCATGGTATTTCATCTGCTGCATTAGCACTTATCCACTCACAAATACCAGCCAGCAGCCATCCTATGGTGCACAAACCCCTTGATATTCCCTGGTTCCTGTCCCTTGTGTCCCAGACCACCTTCCTTAAGTCATCTAAGTTCATGAGATGCCAAACTAAAAGGAGGGCACTCTAAGGTTCAACTTGTCTTCATCCCCTGACTTCATTTTTTAATCCAAAGTGACACTATCTGTGTTCAGCGAGGTGTATTCTTCATACAACCTCAAATGTCTTTATTTCCAATGCTGGGGATTATTTCTGCCCACAGTCACATAGTGACTTCTTGAATGTCTTGGATGTCCATTCTAAGTGAAGAGATTCTCTGTTAACCCACAGTACAAATACTGCAGCTCATATCCCAGCCACAGGCAGAGGCAGCTGATTTCCCAGGGACCAAGTGCTTCTCTCCTCCTCTCCCAACAAGCTTCCACCAGCAGAAGTAAACCTGGCCTTACCCAAACTTTTAAATCATCCCTGTTCCTAATAATTTCCACTGTTTTCCGTATGATCCACAGTAAGCGGAGACCCCTGGCAACTGTGCATCGCTGTGTGCTGAGAAGCCACAGTTACTTTGCTCTTTGCTGGCAAGAGCCATGTTCTCCCTTAAAGCTTCAAACAGGAGCTCAGGGAGCATTCATTCAGGGATTTGAGTTCCAGGCAAGAGTTTGAGCCAACAGCTTGTGCTCATCTCCCATGTGAAATGAGACACAAGAGTTCCTGGGTTTAGTCTGGATGACTTTGCTCATCGGGGCCCAGTGCTGCCTGCAGGTCCTGAGGCTTGATGCGGTTGTGTCTGTGCAGTGTGTTTCTAGTTGTGGTGCAAAAAGCACCACGCAAGTGAGAAGTCAGAGCCCTCACTGTGGCAGCAAGAGATGAAAATCCCCTCCAGCAAACGAACCACAGCTCCGAGCCTCAGGCTGGAAAGCTGAAAGTGAAGCTCGTCTATCTACGCTCCAGTCCCAAGACAAGAGCAATGGAGGGTCTGTGCAGGAAGCATTGGTTGGGTTGCTCATGCACTACTAAATGGGGCTGCTATGTCTCTGCATCTTCTCCAATGTTCTTCTGGAACAGTTGGGTAGGGTTAAGGGGGCTGGGGCTGAGGGAGCAGCAGAAAGTGAGGTTTTGAGCCTATCTGCAGCATTACGAGAGCTCCAAGCACCACTCAGGTCTCGTTCCAAATCCTTGCATTCAGAGATGCGGCAGCAGCAGACACTGAACAGGGCAGATGATACCTGCTTTTCTACCCTTGCTTGCTATCACACTCCTTTTTTAGGCTGTACATTGTTCAGAACATCAAGGAGACTCTCAGTGGCGCTTTGTGTGTTTGTGTGCTTGCTCATATCCTCATCTCTCAGCAAGCCACAGATAAAACCAGAACAAAAACAATCCCACACCATCCTTCTTTGCCTTATAAAAGCTCAGGGTTGACACTGGCATTCCCGAGCTCTCAGCCTCTTATCTGTTATCAGCATTTCTGACTATTGGCTGAAAGCTTTACCCAGCAGATGATGTTTACCAGCTAGAGATCAATAAAAACCACACTGCTTTCTTCTAGCTGACCCCAGGGCATTGCCCAGCACTCATCTTCCTCACCACTGCAAAGACTATGCCAGCTACATGATGCTTCAGTTTTGTGTGATCTTAGCTGCAGGAAGATTCGCTTCCACCTGCTTTATCTCTTAAGGATGAAAGTAAAGGGTGTTCTAGATGATCTTAAGGTCCTTTCCAACCCTAACTTTGTATGATTTTATGATTCTATGTTTCAGCCTGGGAAAAAGCACATCCTGGCAGCATCTGGGGGATAGAAGACAACAACACTGGCAAACTATGGAGAGAACAATGTTCACCCTGTCTCATCTCTGTGCACAGGCAGATGGTATGAGGGGAAGCTCTCCACACTTTCAAACGCAGAGCAAAACTGCCTCACAGCATCCTTGGCCATCACCTTTGGGAGCACAGGAGGACATGACTGATCATAGTCCCCACTATAGCAATGCCCCATACTTGAGCAGATGTCCAAACTCCATCTAAATGAAAATGCTTATAAGCCTCAGCAAGCTGCTGCTGAAGAATAGCAACGTAGTCGAAGTAGAAAGCGCAGTGATGTCCTCCATCTGCCCCAAAACATCAAACCACCTCCTTCACCCAGTTCTCTTGATGCCCAGATCAGGCTGCACCTTAACACATCCTCTGGTTTCCTTTTACTGTTTTCAGTTTGCTTCTATAAGAGACTTGAAACCCACTCACCAAAACACCCCAACTTTAAGTACCTATAAAAGACAGCAGTAACTCTGGCAGCGGCCAACATCACCCACTGATGCCCAGGCAGAGCCACGCAGGGTTTCTCCCATTCATGCAACACCAGAGAAGAGCAGCATGGAAAAAGCCATTTGAGCACAACCACTTCCTGAAGGCTTTCATGGCTTCAAGAGTTCAAAGTTTGCTGCTGTGCTTCTCCTGAAGCCAGGACAGGGAAAGGTTTCTGTCCAAAACTGGTTACCTTATGCATCCAAGGTGTTTCAAGAGGAAAGGAACTGCGAGGCTTTGAAGCCAAGGCAGCTGGACTGCTATGCAGAATAAACCAAGATTGTGCCTAAACAAGTGGAAAACCCACTGAGGTATTTTACAGTTGAGGATATAGCTCAGCACCAGCAAAGCACATGAACAAGTACAGCAGGGGATGACCCTTAGCCTGTCCCAGTTAATGAGGGAGATAAAGAACACGCTTAAAAGCAAATATATCCTTGTTGATTCAATGAGGTGATGCAGCCTGGGACATGCATTCACTGCTATCAGAGCACGGACCAAGCCACACCATCCCAACCTCAACTGCAACCAGAGGAAGTTTTCCCAAACTTCCTTCCTGTGTTTTAGCTCAAATTCAGAATCCAAAACCGTTCTTTTAAAGGAAATTACTGCATTTATAAAATCATGTACGAACAGACATCACAAGGGACTCACGATAAAATATCTGCTTGATTCCTCTGCAAGGACAATTTTGTCAATAGAGCTAAGCCCTCTCGGAAAAAAGCCAACCCAAATTCCACATTTTTTCCTTATCACAGACTCAAAGACTGGTTTGGGATGGAAGGGACTTTAAAGTTCATTCAGCTCCAACCGCTGCCATGGGCAGGGACACCTTCCACCAGAGGAGGTTGCTCCAAGCCCCTGTGTCCAACCTGGCCTTGAACACTGCCAGCAATGCAGCAGCCACAGCTTCTCTGGGCACCCTGGGCCAGCGCCTCAGCACCCTCACAGGGAACAGCTTCTGCCTAAGAGCTCATCTCAGTCTCCCCTCTGGCAGGTTAAAGCCATTCCCCTTGTCCTGTCCCTACAGGCCCTTGTCCAAAGCCCCTCTCCCGGTTTCCTGTAGCCCCTTTAGGCACTGGAGCTGCTCTGAGGTCTCCCCTTAAGGAGCCTTCTCTTCTCCAGGCCGAATCAGCCCAGCTCTCTGAACCTGACTGAAGATTCATGTTTTAAGCCAAGTATTCACATGCTAAGCAGGCACTGTTAAGAAAACGTGTTCTGTTTGTTACAGTGGTACTAATCGAGGTGAAATTAAGCCCTATTCAGTGCAAAGCACTGAAACCATCATTTCCATGTTTCTTTTTCATGAAACATTTTCTTCTTCTCTTTAGTGTTTACTCACTCCTAAGTGAGACACAATCTCCCTTCACATCCCATGTTAAAATGGATGTTTTTAGGCTGTGGAAAAACACAGGGAAATAACTCACCCTGCAAAATCTGCCCAGAAATGGCTCTTTCAAATGGAAAAGATACTTTCCTGTTGTAGTTGAAGGTTTTGGAAGCATCCACTGAGACTAAACCTGAAGAACATGAAAGTATCAAACCTTTTCAGTGGTTGCGTAAGAGATCTGCATCAGAACAGGAGGGGACTTATCTGCTGTTTGCCTTTGACCCCTTACATCTAGTCTATCACAGTCCTGACTGCATTTGTTTTCAAAGGAGGCATGAAGAAATTCAAGACAAAAGGGGTTTTTAGCAGTTCCCCAGTACCTAAGCATGTAGTGGGTGAATCGAGAAGTTCCTGGAGCACTCTGATGCCCCACAACATGCCCATGAAAACCCACCTGAAATCTGGACTCTGAAAATCCCAGCTAAAGCTGAAGATCACATAAAAAGGTTTGAGGGAAGGAGATAGAGAACTGAGCACAACTCTCCATGTCCCAAGCAAAAGGCTTGATTGCTCTGCTGTTTTTCTTTATCTGCACTGGCATAGGTACAAATAGACACCTTATGTATAAATTACAGCCCAACACAGCCAAGAGCTGATAAAACAAGCAGAGAAACTTGGATCCAGCATCACTTCTGTACTGTGACTTAGCTGCCACCAGCTCCACCAGCAGAAGCAGCTTCAACAAGACAGAGACCAATCTCCATCCCTGAATACAATCAGACAGGCCAGGACACTCTCCTGGACATAGAGGTACAGCCTCTTGGTAAAAAGAGTGGTTTGAACACACTCTATCTCCACTGCTCCTGGGAGGAAGGGCACTTGGGAGTGCACTGACTAATCTGTACTCATAGAAGTCCTTACTGCATCTTATCACAGACTCACAGGGGGGTTTGTGTTGGAAGGGACCTTAAAGCTCATCCACTTCCAACCCCCTGCCATGGGCAGGGACACCTTCCACTGGAGCAGCTTGCTCCAAGCCCCTGTGTCCAACCTGGCCTTGAACACTGCCAGCAATGCAGCAGCCACAGCTTCTCTGGGCACCCTGGGCCAGCGCCTCAGCACCCTCACAGGGAAGAGCTCATCTCAGTCCCCCTCTGGCAGGTTAAAGCCATTCCCCTTGTCCTGTCCCTACAGGCCCTTGTCCAAAGCCCCTCTTCAGGTTTTCTGTAGTCCCTTTAGGCACTGGAGCTGCTCTGAGGTCTCTCCTTAAGGAGCCTTCTCTTCTCCAGGCAGAACCAGCCCAGCCCTCTCAGCCTGGCTGCAGAGCAGAGCTGCTCCAGCCCCTGCAGGCACAGTGAGTCAGATACTCTGAAAGCACAAAACAGTTGGGGTTCTCCATGCAGACAATGCCAACGCTGCCTTTGGGTGCTGGAGGGTGAGCTCGAGTCAGCAGATCCGGCTGCTAGAACCAGCTCCAACCCCACCAGGCAGAGCTCATGCACGGGACAGTCTCCTGCAGTCTGTTTCCCTGCCTGGAGGAAGATGTGGCTTGCTCCAAGCTGACAGCCAGTGCAGAAGCCAAAGCACATGGTGTTAAGGGTAATGGCAGCACTGGATGCGAGCTGAGGGTCCAGCTAAGAGGACAGTGGGACTAGAAGCCACTGTGTCTGTCTTTGATGGGTGAAGCAGTAACAAGGGCATTGCCCCCACTGAAGACAAGGAGGCTGCATGTTTTGAAGATACAATAGGTGATGCACACTGATGGTCTGAGACCAGGGACAGACACTGCTTTTTGGAGCTCTATTCATTGCTTCTCATTCCAAAACCTGCAAAGCTATTGGCATATTCCCACCTTTATTTTACCCATCCGATGTTTAAATCACCCAGTTTGGGCCCATCAGTACTTGATCACACATTCAGGTAACAGAAAGCAGATGAGAGCTATGAATAGAGTATAACCGGTCTCTTTAAAGACGAGCAGTGGATGTAAACAGCCAAAGCAAAATCATTTCCATTCCTGAAGCTTGCTGCAGGGCAGGAAATGTATTCCCCACAAATGAGAGGATGTCACGTACCGCGCGCACGTGGTTCACATCTCAGCAGCACCTGATACCTCCCATTCATGCCACCAGAGCTGCATCTGCTGACACTCACCAGGCGATTTGCAAGAGCGATGGTACACGCTGTCGCTTCAGCTTCTTGCTGACATTTGAGTTTGTCTGAAGTGGCCTTCTCAAACTTGGCTGTGAGCTTCCGCAGGTTCTCGTTGAGGCGCTGCACGTGCGGACAAGGAGACAACAAGAGCACGGTTTTAAGGAAAACCCTTCTCCAGAGACCATTCACCCCATGGGCAGTGCTGGCCAAGCTCCACCACCACCACTGCCCAGGGTGCAACCGCTGTGCAGTGTTGTGGCATCAGGAGCCAGCACAGAGCACTGATGTGCTGTGTTATGTGCTTGTAATTCACACCCTCAGCACAGGGCACACGAAACACAGCACAGAACACATAAAGCTCCTTTATCTGGGGCTCTGCCCTAGTGTGAATTTAAACTGGGAAAAGGGGTCCCCTTATGATAAGCACCAATGACCAGTGCTACGGCTGAGCAGGGAGAGGGCAGCTAAGAGAACAGAATTCCATGCTTCCTGATGCTGCAGCTCCCTTGGCCCCAGTGCAGCCCTTGAGGCTGTCACCAAGTTGTGCTCAGGTTCCCAAGGGATGCCCTGGGCAGCTGCAGGTATTGAACCACATCCAAGCCATTCCTCTCACACCTTATTTCTAGAAGGGAATATAACAAAGGAATTAATAGAACTCTTCTGTTCCTGAGCGTGTCCCCTGGGAGGCTCCTGCAGATGAGCCCAACCAGCACTAGTTGGGATCATCTCACATGCAGGTTGGCTGCAAAGTGCGTTGGGGCTGAGAAGGGGTAGAAAGAGCTCAAACCACCTGGAGAAAAAGAGCCCTTTGCTTGGACAGAGCTGTTCACACTCTGGTCTAAACCAAGTCAAGAGCTCCCACAAGCACTTGGAACATTTCACTTCCGATAAGAGAAGTAATAATTGATTTTATCTGCACCCAATGCAAACCGCTTAAGGCTAAACTGCTTGCAAATCACTTTACCACTGGTTGAGCTACACACCAGAAACAAACCTGGAAATGGAAAACAATTATATTAGGGATAGCTGTAGCTCTCCTGGATACTGGGGAACACAAAGCTGCCTCTCCTTGACCCGCTTTGGAATTATAACACAAAAAGGTTCTGTTTCTGCACGCATATGTGCAGATGTACACTCATATATACATAGAATCCCATTACACAGGCATGGTCTGATAAATGAGTGCCTATGAGTTATGAAGAACAGGTCACAGCTGCGGTACCCCACAGACACATACATCTGTGTGCGACTGTGAGTATACATCTTGCTTCTACATCTCCCCTCCCCAGAGTCATAGCAAACTTATTTCCCAGGCAAAGGAGAGGGAAAGGAACTCAATATTTCTGACAATCACAACACTCTCACTTATTACTAAAAAAGGGGCATGCAACAGCTCAGGGCCTTGATGTGAGCAGGTATGAATCAGCCTCACATCAGTGAGGCTATCCAAGATACCCCAGCTTGGTAAGCAAGGATATAGCTCCCCACACATCCCCCATGCTGAGCAGTGTATCATTACCCAAGTGCAGAGAGGAAACCTCACCTAAACCAGTTAGTTTTGTAAGGGCACACCAGTGGAGTACCAGCAACCAACCCAGAGACTGTCATTTGCTTTAACATCATCATAAAGTGCAGGCATTACAAGCTTTGGAAACAAGCAGCATAAAGGCATAGAATAAGTTCTCCAGCACTGTTTTACATCTGAGATGTGAGAATTAAGAGGCTAGTTTCAAGGCCAGGTTGGACAGGGCTTGGAGCAACCTGCTCTAGTGGAAGGTGTCTCTGCCTGTGGCAAAGGGCTGGAACTGGTTGAGCTTTACGGTACCTTCGACCCAAGCCATTCTATGATTCCTAAGGTGTCAGCAAGGCTGGAGAAGAACAGACGAAATGTAGAAAGCAGCAATAAAAGGGATAGAAAGGACTACTGTCTTTACTGTGAGGGTGATGAGGCACTGGAACACGCTGCCCAAAGAAGTGGTGAATGCCACACCCCTGGCAGTGTTCAAGGCTGGGTTGGACAGAGCCTTGGGCGACGTGGTTCGGTGTGAGGCATCCCTGCCCATGGCACGGGGTTGGAACAGGATGAGCTTAAGGCCCTTTCCAACCCAAACCATCCTGTGATTCTGTGATTCCCTCCTTGCCCTTAAAATCCCACAAGTGCAGAGAAAGTGGAGCTCTCTCCCCAAGCAGTGACAGGCGCGATGGGTGCCACCAAGGGCAAGCACTCACAGCAATTTTGGCCTTGATGCTGGCCAGCTTGTCCTGGGCAGCCGCCAGCTCCGCGTTGGCTTTGCTGAGCGCCTGCCTCTTGGGCTGCACCTCGCAGAACACGGTGTGGAAGCGCACGATGTTCAGCACCCAGGAGCAGAGCCCGGCCGCGGCCAAGGACTTGGTGGTCACGAATTCGGGCTTGAACTTGGGGTCTTGTAGATAGGGCTGAAGGGCTTTGAGGCAGTTCTCGTGGATGTTCTCCTTATCGAACTTGATCAGGGAGTCCAGGAAGCCATCCACCCTGGCCATGGCGGCTTTCGCTGCTTTCCAGCTCCTGTCCTTGGGAATCCTTCCTCCTGGAGCCATCAGCACCATCACTGCTGCGGTGACATTGCTGACAGCTGAAGGCGGTGACCCAAAGGACCTCAGCTCAGTCAGATTCTTCTGAAAAGGGGAAAACAAGGTTGTTAGACAAAAATGAATGGGCTTTCATTTGCTTTGCCACTAACAGAGTCAGGCTTCCAAGCTATCCATCTGATAAATTGGGTTTCCCTCGGCCCGAACAGCGCTGCCTTTAAATCACCACTATGCATGCTTACAGCAGAGGTGCTCAATTCCCTGCATCCAGCTCCTTAAATCCCACCCTGACCAGCGCAGCGCAGCGCTCCTCCCCAGGCTACCGCTCTTTCCCTGCTGCCAGCCCTGCTGCCCTGGGCAGCAGGAGCTTTTCTGCCTTCTCAGAAGATCACTATGAGGAAAGAGGAAACCTTTCCAAATAAGTAGCCCCCAGCCCCAGTAAAGCTGCCTTGCAGAGCTGCCCTTCAGGTCAACCACTCCCTGTGTCAGACACACACCCCTTAAGGTCTTGCTGAATTATTTGTGTGCACCCATGTTTTCACAGGACTATCATCCAGCCCAAACATAGGCACTTTAACCAAGCACCTTCAGCAGAAGATCAGTTACAGAATCCCAGACTGGTTTGTGTTGGAAGGGACCTTAAAGCTCCTCCAGTTTCAACCCATGTGCAGGGACACCTTCCGCTGGAGCAGCTTGCTCCAAGCCCCTGTGTCCAACCTGGCCTTGAACACTGTCAGCCATGGGGCAGCCACAGCTTCTCTGGGCACCCTGGGCCAGCGCCTCAGCACCCTCACAGGGAACAGCTTCTGCCTAAGAGCTCATCTCAGTCTCCCCTCTGGCAGGTTAAAGCCATTCCCCCTGTCCTGTCCCTACAGGCCCTTGTCCAAAGCCCCTCTCCAGGTTTCCTGCAGCCCCTTTAGGCACTGGAGCTGCTCTAAGGTCTCCCCTTCAGGAGCCTTCTCTTCTCCAGGCTGCCCCAGCCCAGCTCTCTCAGCCTGGCTCCAGAGCAGAGCTGCTCCAGCCCTCGCAGCATCTAGTACAAAATGTCTCTTATGAACAGGCTCAATGACATGGAGACAACTGTGACCACAGACAAGCCCCTGACACACTCTTCTCCACCTCGTGTGCCCTGCGCAGCTCCGCACATACTACATGGGTTCTGCCCAGCCCCACATGTGCTGGGGCTGCTGCTCAGGGCGCTGGGAGGGCTCCAGCAGAGCAGCCAGTCTTTAGAGCCCGCACCTCTGTGGAACTGGGATGCTGAGCTGGTACCCTGGCTTCTTCTCTAGGGAAAGAGCACTTCCATGACATGACAGGAATGGTGAGTCTATGACCTGAATGGGAGGGAGGACGTTGCTGTCCTGACCAGGATACTGAGGAAGTCCTGGGCAGCATGAGGGTGTTGGTCTCCCTCCTTACTGCAAGAGTCTCCGGCACCATGGGAAAAGGACAAGCCAGGTCCTCAGTGAGTGCCATGCTGATGAACCAGATAAAAGGAGCTCTGCCCTCTCCCCTGATGGCACCGGTCGGTGGCATTTTCACAACCATCAGATGTCCTCTCCCCCCACAATGCAGAGAGAAGATCTGGATTCCCACAGGAATCCTCACCTTACCTTATTGAGGGTGTTCAGAGCAGCCTGGGCAGCTTCCAGGGCAGGCTCAGCTTTGGCCAGGTCCTCCTCACAGTCCTTCTGTTTCTGCTCGACCTCCTGGGTGATCAGTGCCACCTTCTTCTCCTCCTCATCAGCGATGGCCTTTTCCCTGCTCACTTTCTCCGTTTCCACTCCCACCACCTGGATCAGCTTGTCAGCATCATCATTCTTCTGCTTCAACTCCACTTCCTGGGCTGCCAGCTTGGCCTTCAGCTCATCCACCTAGAGGGAAGAAACACACGTGGGAGCACGGATACCCACCAACCTGCTCCCCCCTGCTCAGCAGCATGGGCTCACACTCGAGAGGGGCTGAGTGGTACCCAAAAGCATGGCTGGCCTGTGTGCAAAGCAGATGATGCCCTGGAAGCACAGAAAAGTAGTATTTCTGGCTGTAAGCAGGATCCTACTGCTCATGATGCTTGGGTCACAGTTGGAGTGCCCATGTGCATGGTCTGCACACTGGAGCAGCCTGCTAGTAGTGGGAAACCCAGCAGAGGAAACACCAGCACCAGCAGGATGAGCTGCTGAGGAGGTTTTCCCATCCCTGCTCAGCTTTCAGGGCAACACGAACATGGCTTTGAGCAGAATCCAATGGGAAGGAGGCAAAAGGTTTCATTTCAGGTGTATCTGTAATGGATGCAGGGATTATGCACTGGGATTACGTTTCGTACAGCCCAGGAGCCTCATCAGCGACCAGGCATTGGCAAGGAAGGTTCTCTCATTATAAAGCCAAGCACATCCAGCTTTGAACATGAGATGCGATGTTGAATCACATCCCTAGTAAAGGCAGCGTGCAAGTGGTGGAGATGACATGGTACAACCCACCTACTCTTTCTATTGCCTCCCACCCCTGACACCGGCCGAACAGAGCACAGGAAGGACCTGTGCACCAGGTACCTGTGCACCCTGCCTCTCCCCCACCCCTCCATCCCCTGCCCCACGCACACAGGGCAGAGGCAGCACCCCATGAGCTCCCTCACAACCATCAGGTCCTACACATTTGTGATGGGAAGAGCATTTTGACACCAGGAAGGTTACGGCTGGGATCAGCTGCCAGGTACAGCCCTTGTGAGAGGTGCAGGGCTCAAGGGGCTTCATAATGCAATATCATATCAGCTGGAGAAGCAATCTCCTGCTCAGCCATCAAGACACATGGCAGTGGTGGCAGCTCCTCACACACTGCTCCATCAAGCAGCTGCTCACACCCAGCAGGTGGGGACAGGCTGAAGCACTTGCATGGTGCAGGAGCTCACATCAGCTCTCGCTTGAAGACAAAGTCTCTTTCTAAACCCACCCCTTCCCATGACTTCACACAAGCTTTGTGCAGACCACGGAGGCTTTCACTGTCCTGCTGACAGGCCCATAAAGGACTGCTTAGAGCTCCCAGGGTACGTCTTTACCTACATAAAAATACTCACTAGAGAGGAAGCTGGACACTTGCTCTTGTTGGCAATTCCATTTTCATACCCGAAGAGAGGGCACAATTTGCAATCCTATAACCTGAAGCTTGTGATGTTTGGCCTCAGCTTGAAGTGGAGAGTGGTTTCTTTGCAGCCTCTTTGTGCACTTGAGCCATTGTCATCTCCTGCTGCCTGCAACTACAATGCTGCGTTCACCAGGACAAAGACACGACTCTAAATCCAAATGACTCTGGGCTCATAGCACGTAATCCCTTCAGTCGGCAAATGCAGCGCCGGCTCCTTGCTCAGCTCCAGGCTTTCAGGGATTGCAGGAAATGGAAGTTTTGCTGATGGCAGATATGGCTTGTGACCTTCTGCCCCAAAATCAGTACTCATGAGCTGGGTACACATACAGACGGGAGCTTAAGGGGTTGACACGACCACAACGAAACAAGCCAGGGATTAAAACCCATGAGCACTGAACAGAAGGAGCAGACGTAAACTCAGCCCCAACGCAGCCTGTGAGAACAGAAAGTGCCCTGACAAAACCTGCTTTCAGCCAAGCACATGAGCAACGGAAGGGTAAAGGACTTGCTCTAACATTGTCAGGATGGAAAAGAGAAAAAGGATGACCAAGGCTTTGCCTAAGAGAGATACCTGGAAGCCCAGATGTGTATGTTACTGTGCAGGCCCCTGCCCAGCCCCGGGCTTGGGTTCCATGTTAAATTCCCAGTGGAAAGGATGCAAGTTGGAGCTGTGATGCGTAACCTAAGGCTCTGCTGGACCAACAGAGCTCAGCACATCGGGGGACGCACGGTGACCCGCAGCCTGCCCTAGCTACAGCATGACTTGGCAACACGAAGGAAACAACTGTTTTCCCTAGCGAGGCTAAAGCTCAAACGTAGCTCAGTGGGGACAATCAATAGTGTTTGTGCAGTGGAAGGAGTGAAACGGGAGCTGTACCTCAATAACCTCTCGCTGCTGTTACAAAGGCCCTGGAGGTGACACAGGGAATGTGCACTTACGAGCTTTACTCTTCCAATTCCACTCCCTCAGCACAGCAAACAAGTTCCTCTTAATGCTGCCCTCACACCCACCCCAAAATCAGTCTGGCACACTGGACCACGCTGTGTTGTGGAGCAGCCACAGACATGTGCTTCATAAATCACCACCCAGGCACCCCACAAAGAAGTCATTACCACATCCAGGGGAGGGCAGAAAACTACCCTTGACTTTCCCAGTGTCTGCCAACACTGGTGAAAGCAGAAGGTACCTTTTGGGTAACACGTAGCTGGTAAGCAGAAGAAAGTGGAGCTACAAGGGAATAACAGTACAAGGAGGTATTGAGGTGGCATGGAAAATGACAGCAGAATGTCCTCCCAAAAAGAAGAGACAATGCTATGAACCTCCTTCCCATAGGCAACACCAGCTCAAGGTGTGGACAGATCCAGCAAGGCCAGGTTGGACAGAGCCTTGGGTGGCATGGTTTAGTGGGAGGTGTCCCTGCCCACAGCACAGGGGTTGGAACCAGATGATCTTAAGGTCCTTTCCAACCCCAACTATTCTATGATTCTACGTGTCTTAGCATGTGGAGTATCATTACAAGCCATAAACGGTACCTTGTCTCAAACAGTGCTAAGAAATATGGAAAACCTATAAGCAGCTTCCTCAGTCCAGGACAATCTGCTAAGCAATTAGTAATGTGAGGTACAAAGGGAAAGAGCAAAGCAAACAAGAGATTCAAGGGATTCGTAGTACCTAGATGTACTATGACTGCAACAGGGAAGGAAGAAGTGCTTGCTTAACACCAGGAGAGCGTAAGAAGAATTATTCAAGAAGAGAAAACCTGGAGGGCAGGCTCCCAGGAGACTCATTTTATCTGATTGTCCTTGCCTTGTTT
The DNA here is from genome assembly GCA_039720435.1 of Amazona ochrocephala. Lineage (NCBI taxonomy): Eukaryota > Metazoa > Chordata > Aves > Psittaciformes > Psittacidae > Amazona > Amazona ochrocephala. The sequence goes on from CM077879.1 coordinate 84,261,776, forward strand.
CAAGAACACCAAATACCTCACAAAGGTCAGCGATTAATTGATAGAGCAAGCGAGACCTGAATCCGGGATGCAGTGATGCAATCCGAACCCAAGTCATCCTAAAATTACTCACACTGAGCTCTGAGCAGAGTGCTGACCTCTTCAGAGCAAGCCTCTGAAAAACAAATTACTCATCCCACACAGCTTCCACGTCTGTTATGCCCTAGGAACTGGAAGCCAGCTTTTGCTTCTCTGAGTGCTGAGGACAGCCACTGTCTTCATGGAAGGACAGTTGGGCTTGTAAGGGAACAAAACAGATTTCTTTAGAAGGAAGCTGCTCAATGGTATCAAGAAGTCCAAATCTCAAAAGACAAAAATAGAGCATCTGAGGGGGAGCAGAGTAAAAGGAAAGGGAGAGTTTGTGTTGAACTGGAACAGCAAAGTCTCAAAGTACTGGCCTCAAGCTGAGCCAAACTGAACAGTCTATACAAACATGTACACCTCATCGTTAACATGTCCTAGCATCCACGCAGCAGGAACCAGGAGAATGCTGCTGATGGGAGCACTAGTCCCCAGAGTTCAGGCACAACCTGGCCATACCCAGGCATCAAAATCCTCCTCCTTTGCTTTGAATACCCACAGTATTACACTGAATTACATTCAGTACAGAACACAGCCTGGAGATGACACACCTGAGTGAGACAGAAGACTTGTCACATCCTCAGCACCAAGATCAGTCACTTCTATGGGTGAAAATAAAGTTCAGGTTTTTAAATCCCTGTTCAAGATTGAACATTCTGGTATGATTTCCAATACAGGTAAGCATCTACCCTCTGGTTTCAAATCAACAGCAGTTTTGACAATTGCACACGTCTGATAATTTAGGTGCTTAATTTTAGGCTCCCAATGTTAATTTTAGATTCAAATTTGACATATTTATCCTCACTGCTCTGCATTTTAATCAACTTCACAAATAGGCACTTCTTGCCTCGCAATAGCAAAACCTACAAGACCCACAGGTTCTGTGGATTCCCAGTTCCTCCCAGTCCTCCAGCATCACTTAGAATCTGTTTTGGGGCTCATCAAAGAGCACTTGCCTATGTAACACCCATATGAAGACACACATGAAGAATACAGAGTGGACCCTGTGTCTGACACTGCAGGAACTTGTCTCCTCTCAAAAGGTTATTTTTATATCAGTTGCTCCCAATGAAGAACAGACCCAAGCCACCTTGGCCACCACTGGGGTGTCATCAAAAGCAGCAATATCCCACAGGTCAGCAGAATTATTTGCCTCCATAGGTAAGGTAGGTGTAAGGCCTGCTTTGCATTGAGGGCATGCACTCCTTGCTCCGGTTGACACCACTGGTTGTGGTGGGTGCTGTTCACCCTTAGCTGTACCCTTACAAAGGAGATGCTATAACCTGCAAAGGGGACATGAAACATGCCCGCTCTCCTCTTGTGTCCCTAAAGACCTGTCCTTACCATGAAAGAAGCAACTGCTTGAAGTGAGATGCAGACTACCAGAGTTGAGAGGCGCTAATAAAGCCCATACATCACCCTCCAGTAAGGCATGTGTCCTATTGAGTGTGACAGACGTGATTTATGTTGCCAGCATTATCCAGAAGATCTATAAGGAAGGGGATGAACCTGCTACTCCTCCATTCATGTCAACTCCCGCATTTCTTTGGAGCAACTTCAGGACAGGCCCATTTGCCACAGTAGAAGCTTGTAAATGAACATTTGTAAGAGTGAACAGAATATGAAATGGAGACAAAAACAGGGGTTTGGGAACAGAGGTGGAGAGCAAAGCTCTGAAAGGCAGTTTGTGCACTGCAAAGACCTCATTTAAATACTCAGAACAACTTCTACTTGTGTTGCTTTTTAGCAGGGGGATGTTGAGATGGCTAATCCACATTTCAGACATGCATTAATTTTCCCTAAAGATGGATAGCACGATGCAAGGGAAAATGATCAGCCTTTTCTCAAAGGATGCTCTATTTAGTTTGAGAGGGGTTTTGCTGAAGTTATTGTAGATGTCCTGGATGCAAATCCATAGATCACTGATCTTCCCGTATTTTATAAGCTATTTTGCCAGCACAGCTGCTATTTAACCATCAAAAGAAGATGCACACAGCCAACTGGATCCCTACCTCCTTTCAGTTACCATGATCTCTCACAGCTATCATCCAAACAGCAGAGACTGGACACACATGGAATCAACGGGGCTGGAAAAGACCTTTAAGATTATCAAGTCCAACCATTGCCCCAGCACTGCCAAGGCCACCACTAATCCATGGCACTGAGGGCCTTGTCTTCTCTTTCCTTCTCCTTCCCAGTACAGATCATCACTTCTCCTCCTCCAGGAGCCCAGCTCAAGCCAAGATCTGACATAAATTTTACCTCTTGTACAGTTTCAGCCGGTAAAGTTCTCCTCTGAACCAGGATGCAGAGATGTCCCTAACAGAGAAACACGGAAAACCACCAGCTTTTAACCCAAAGCGTTTGCTTACTTGTGCAGACGTGCTTTTGAGCTTCTCCAGACCATTCTCCAGCCGCTCCATTTTTGCCTTTAAATCCTTGCCCTTTTTCAATAGCAAATTCTGATATAGCTTGATTTGCTCAAGGAATGACTTTGGAGTGGTGTAGTTATATCGCCGCTCATTGCTCAGATACAATCGGGATACCTCATTGACACTTGTGTGGACATAGGCCATGAATTTGCTTATTGAGTCTTTCAGTGAATCCTAAAGGTAAGATAAGAAGCCAAGGAGAAACTATTTGAAACAGAACAACTATATATAACACCCTCCTGTGCTGGATAGAAAGGAATTTATTCACTTTTTATTCTGCTGCAGCAAAATCCAGGATGTAACATCTAAGTTGATCCCTTTTCACTTCTTATCTCTGAAATAACTTTGACTGCTTGTGTACTTTATGCCTGTCTTTATGTCTTTTTATCTCATGCTTTATCTCATTCCGGGCAGATTTTCTTGAATTTAGCTTTACAAAATAACAGCCTTTTAAGTATAAATTTGGGCTTTTCTTCTGTACAAATGGGGAAAGTGCAAACACAGAAAAAGTAACAGTGTAGACTTTACTCTTCCCAAATCCTGCCCGGAAAAGCTAAACAAACACAAATGAATCTCTTTCAGTCTAAAAGCAGATTGTCATCAATGAGAACTTGACATAATTTGCCCTTGAGAATTACAGACACTCAGACATGCCAGTGAAGAGAAAAGTTCCCTGCAATAATCACAAGCATGAGGTTATTTCTGGACTGCTTTGTAAGGTGCCTCTTGTTAGCAAAGCAGTCATTTCACTGGCAATACCATCAGTGTCCAAGCACAAACGTGTGGTGCCCATGGCCATACCTCTGCTAAGGTCCATGGGCCTCTCTGAGAAACACAGAATCGTAGAATCAGTTGGGTTGGAAAACACCTTCAAGCTCATCCAGTCCAACCACTCCCCAGCAGTGCCAAGGCCACCACTAACCCATGGCACTGAGGCCTTGTCTCCACACTGTGTGAACACTCGCAGGGACGGTGACTCCAGCACTGTCCTGCGCAGCCTGTTCCAATGCCTGAGCACCCTTTGGTTCCTCATCTCCATCTAAACCTCCCCTGGTACAGCTCGAGGCCGTTTCCTCTTGTGCCATCCCTTGTTCCTTGGGAGCAGAGCCCAGCCCCCTCCCGGCTCCATCCTCCTGTCAGGTGGTTGTATGAAATATGACCATACTTGAAGCATGGCTCAATGAAGGTGAACAGCAGCACCAGCAGTTCCTCACTGAACAGTCACCCAGATGTCCTGGGTAAGTGTTGGAGGGCAGTAAAGGTGAGCAAACCCTTCCAACCCAAACTATTCCATGACTCCATGACTCTGTAACACTCTCCTCAGTGTGCGGCACTGCTTGCATGAAGAGAGGGGCAAAACCACGCACGGCTGCTGCCGGCACTGCGCACCCATGGGCAGCCAGCACAGGATCCCTGCAGAGGAACCCAAGCCCAGGCACCGCTCGGATGCTGGCAGGTGAGGAGCTCACCTCCACGGCCTCTGTCTCGTGCAGGAAGCGGAGGCTGACAGACTCAAGGGCCTCCCGCGGCCACTCCTGGAACCAGTCTATGGCCACGCAGCTGACGATGGCCGGGAACCTCCTGCTGCGGACACGGAGCCTGCTGCCCACGGGGGAGAAGCACAGCGCGACCTGCGGAGCCGGGGACAAAAAGGGGAGAAGACACGGCTGGGAGCCAGGCTCCAGCCCAGCCTGGACTCTGCCAGCCACTTCCACACCACCAGCAACCTCTGTCCTCAAGCCCTTGCACTTCACACCAGCAAGCCTGGCCTGGGAAAGGCATAATCCAGCAGTAAACACGTTTTTCCTCTGCAACGAACCAATTAAATGCTGAGCATTGCTATGGTCACAAGCAGAAGCCTGGCACGTTTTCAAGGCTGCAGATGGGGTTTAATATAACCCCAGTTCCCTGCTTTAGCAGCGACACAGAGCTGCACCCAGCAGGGAACTGGCGTCCAGGTTCAAGTGGTGCAACCAGAAATTAATGTGAATGGATCGAAACTCTCCTGGCTTTGCTCCCCGAAGGCCAGCACTGAGGTGCCTCAAACTCAAAACCTGCTTTGAGCAGGATGAGAACTTCCTGGTTTTAAATGGAGCAATCCCAAAGCAAAGCAGCACAGGAATAAACCCATTTGCGACTGTGTTCTCCCTGCTCAGTGCAGCTTTGCACAGCAAGTCCTCTGCCTTCCAGGCTCTCGTTTCAGACTCAGTTGCAGCAAATGATGCAGTGTTGGTGGGTCTGTGGGGAACCTCTGGTCAAGGGGCTCTTACTCCCCTGCTCAGCATCCTCCTGCACCATTCCCCTTCCCCCAGTCTTCACGGCCCTTCCCTCACCCTCCTGCTTTGCCCTGCAGGCTGGGAGCCCCATGCCTCCCATATAGCCAGCCTGCTCAGCTCCTCTCATGGATGCATGAGCTCTCCCCTTTCCAGAAGGAAATTCCCCATCAGGGTGTAAAGCCAGGCCAAGGCAAAGAACCTTTCCTCTTCGCTGCCCCTTCACCAGCCTCAGCAGCAAAATAAGGCCCAAGGACCGAAACCTGCCACCACCATTGGTCACAGTTTGGATTTACAAGCTCTGCTAATCTGGCACAAAGAAGAGCATAGACGAGCTGCCACCATGCAGTGAAGTAGCAGTATCTGAACAAGGGCCAGTGTGGGAAGCAGCGCATCTCACTCAATGCATCATCCCTCTCCCACTTGTTAGTCCTGACTGGGAAGTGCACAGCCTTGCAAGTGCCATGGGGCAGACATCTCCATAAGGTGTCAGCACCTCCACCATGGGCCAAGATCTGGGTTTTAGAGGCTGCCAAAGCCAGCCTGTAACAAAACTGCTTCTGTTTACACTTCAGAAGAGAGAGCTGAACTCAAAGCTACTGCTCCTCTGACATGGCCACCGTTTGCTCACACACAAGGGATAGACACATTGGAATCCTTCCTACACCCTCAAGCACAAGCCTGAGGCGCCTCTGTGCTCCTCTTTCAGGAAGCTCTCCAGGTACAGAAGCCCTCTTCTGCACCTATCCTGCTCTCTCTCAAGATCCTGAGGCCGGTGTGTTGAGGCTCAGGCTCCATTGGGCCATGCTGCTCTCAAAAGTCCAGCATGCCCTGGGCAGCAAGGGCTTGATCAGCTTTCTGCACGGAGCATGATGCCATCACACAGTGCTGGGGAGAATAAACAGCACTTCCCAGCTGACCCCATCCATCTGCTCTAACACACTGCTCAGGAGAAGGGCAGACAAGGAAAAGTGCTCAGCCTCAAGTAAATCACATTCGCACTGCCCTTCCAGTGTACCTCAGTAGTGAACAGGAATATAACCAGGCAGAGGACAACCAAGGTGCTCTAAGAGCTACAAAACAACATCAGAGCTCATCAGAAATTCCACTCTATGCTGAGAGAGGGAGAGAGAGGAGGACAGGATTCCATCTCCTTGGGCTCCATACTCTGTATGGTCCTCGAATTTTCCCTCACAAATCAACTCACCAGCTCTTCCCCATCCTAAATTTGTACCCACCTACACCAGAAAGGGAACAGGACACCCTACCTCTGTGAACGTGTCCCACCAACACCAACCAAGCAGTGAGTAAGGAGGAGGATATGCTTTCATTAAGCAAAAGTCAAGTCTTCACTCACTGCCTGGTCACTACCTCCCTGCTCTGGGACCACAGTGCTGTGCAGTCCTGCAGATGGGTGAATACCTTTGGAAGAGTCTAACTCCTTCTTGCACTCTACTTTCTCCATGTGCTGGGCATACCTGGGAAGTCCTGAAACTGTTCTGTGATCTTAGGACCTATTTACAAGGCCTTTCTACAGGGCTGGAGTGGAAGAGATCCTGCAAGCATGCTGCATCCCACTCAGTGCCCTGGGTCTGAATGATCAACAACATGAAGACGCTCAGTGCAGTTTTCCCAAGCAGCAAGACCTGGCCCTGATGTACCCCCGCTGAATCCCTGTGCATGGCTCTGAAAACGGGAAGGCTGGGTCCTGTTCAGCCATTCAATTCCCATCACTTTCTAAAGCCCAAGAAGTGATGGCAACACCCAGCATTTCCTATGCTTTAGTGTTACATGGGGCAAGAACCTCAGCTCAGTTTGTGACCAGGCAGAAAAGCCTTCCAGGCTGCAGTCTGACCTCCCCACAAGGCAGCCCAAAGCACCCCCACACTGTGTCCCTGCAGCAAGGTTGATGGTGAGGACAAAGACTCCCTCCAAACATCTCACCTTCAGCTGTCGTCGAACGCGCTCTATAAAGAACTTCCAGCAAGTCTCCTTGGAGTCCACCAGCCCCCGGCCTTTGACTTCATTCCTCACACTGTTGATGATGTTTTCAACTTCATCATCGGGAAAGAGATCTGGGATTTCACCTAGGAAAAGAAGACCTGAGTTGGTTTTCTGCTCTGGTTTTTGCTGTGGTCTCAGAGCACAGGGAAGCAGCTCATTGCACGAGGGGGCCCATGGGCCCCAGCATCAGCAACATGGCATGGGTTGATTCTGCTGATGAAGAAACGCTTGTGAGAGCAAACTTCCTTATGAAAGCACAAGGTAAAAAGATGTAGAACAGAGTCAAAGAACACAAAGTCCATTTTTTTTTCAGATCTACAGTGCTAATTAGAATACAAAATCATTATAATCCAGCACCGACCATGAAATCACTTCAGTTTGGGAAGTGAATGTGTTGCACGTCCAGTTCCTGCGGTTGTTCAACACCATGTCCAGCAGTGGTCACATTACTCCCAGATCACCAAAACACTTTCAGATCTTTGAAAAACTGTTAGAAATTAATAGTTCTGATTGCCAAAAATATACCAAACCAGGATTTTTATAGTGGGGCCTTAATTTATCACTGATTCACTACCTTTCTGGCTTCTGATCTGACTGAAATCATTGTTATTGAGCAAGACAGTGCCAATATAAACACTAATCACTTAGGGAAATGCACTCATGAGAAATCTGCTCATTGATTAGAAAGACTAAAATGTGTATTTTGTTCTACCTGCTTAGGTGATGACAAGAAGTGAAACAAGCACGCAGATAGCCAACAGCAGCCAGAGCCATCCAGAGCACCCACTGGGCAGCAGGAGCTCACAGCCTGGAAAGTCAGTCCCTTCCTCCCTGGACCTTGAGTGAGGACTCTGCCCTGTCCCTAGACCCCTACATAGCAACCACAGTTACAACTGAACACCCTTCAAAGCCACCATAAAATGACCTGGACATCCCAAAGCCAGGCTGCTCCGCCTGCCCCTTGCTGCAGGACACTGAAGAGCTTCACCTCAAATCATGAGATGTTTGTGTCACCTACACCACACACGAGAGGCAGTGGGAGCTACTCACCACCCTCCACAACAACCCCGGTTCTTGCTCCTGGTTACAAAATCATCACAGGCAGAGCTTGTTTGCTGCTGATACCAGATGGCCAATTCATAGCCACATATGTCAACTCTGGAGTTACTCACAAGCTATCACTCCACTGGGCTGTCAACTCCACCCCTCACCACCCATGGAGGTCACCTGAACCAGCTGGTATCTCCCCACTCCCAACTCATAAATAAGGCAACAATAACCACAGGTACTCCAGTCAATTATTCCAGCCAGGAACAAGCCTATTTTATTGGGTAACTAGAGCAAGGATGCATGGGATCCTTAGGTCAAACTCCTCACCTGTCAATACATTCCTTTAGCTCTGTCCTCAGCGGCAATATCACAACAGACACAACACATAACAACCATATGGAGTATACCATGAAGTACGGAAAAACTGGGTACAGGACATCAGAAGAAGAAAAAAGTCTACCAGATGATGGAGTGCATCCTCACCAAAGAAACCTTAGCACTGCTTTTACTCTAGAGCTTAACCCACCTATATTCTAGCTTACTTCATAGATTGCCCTTCTGCATACTCTACAATTACAGATACTACCATGAGCAAAACTACATTGAAAAAGCAGAGAGAGGAAATGAAAGCAGCAAGAGACGTACCTGATGCTAAGAAGTCATTCACCAGCACCAAGAACTGCTCGTCCGCCACTTGCGCGTCAGTCATGAGGAACACAGTGCCCATGTTCTTCACACCAGCTTTCAGGTACTGGTTTGCCAGGTCTGCCTGGAGGTTGAAAAGAGGACTTAGGGGCTGCATCTACATTCTGCAGAGCATGGGCTGGGTACTACACCTACAAGCAGGACATTTTAGGATCTTCCCATTAACGAAAAGCAAAGTGACTGCAATTCATTAGCATGAACCAGCCCTTTGGCCACTTTCCACCTTCATGTCTGAGGCTTTCAGGTTATATGGGGGAGACTATTGCTATCATCATTGTAAAACATTACCAAGGAAGACTTGACATTATGCCCAGGTCTGTGTAACACAAACATCAGAAGAAAGCCTTGGCCAGTACCACCAAAGGAAATTCCTCTGGCTGGAACACTCAGAGGTCAATGGATGTGACTGAAGACATCAGACTGCGGTCTGCAAGGGGAGATCATAAAGGCTCACTCTGCTCCAGGCTATGGTGCAGTAGATCTCATACAGAGGGAGGCTAAAGCACCACAGGGACCAGGAGAGACTGCAGTGACCGAAAATGTTGGTCCCTGATATCCCCTTCATTTCCTCAGCTGGGTATTTCTTCCTCTCTTCCAGAGCCCAAGCAGGGACTCACCCTTCAGTGAGCAGCGATGCTGACAGAGACCCGCTCTCATGGAAAAGCTGTTTCATTTCAAAGAGGACAGTGTCCTCCTAATGAAGGACACCATCTCTTTGAAATACAAGTTGTTTATGAGACGGGAAAACCACCATCATCCTGCTCAAACTCCTGTCCCTCCAAGCAGGATCCAAGACATGCAGGGGCCCTCGAAGGAACACACTGGCCATTGTTTCAGCAACTCTCTTACAAATTCAGCACATGCAAAGCTTCTATTAAAGATATTAAAGAATCATTTGTTACTTTCCTCACTGAGTGAAGGGAACAGCGAATTAACTTCCACCTCCACAGACAGAGAAGCGAAGAGATGCTTTGCAAACAAGTGTATTAATTTCTTATCTATTATTGAGCTATGTTCCTGGCTGGGAGCATGGGCTTCCTCAAGAAACAGGCAGGTAGGAGCTCGAAAATCCCACGAGTGGGGCTTGAAAACACAAAGGGAGAGTTGAAAACAGGCAATGGATGGTGGGACAGGCTTGTGTGACATGATGAAAACAATTTGCACACAAGCACAGGTCATCAGGTGCTGCCACTGCTGGGGAAGGAGCCCGGGGTTCATTGGCCATCACATCTCCCAGGCAGAATGGGGCGAAGTTTCTGTGACTGTGGTTATTACATTCTAAATGAGAACCATTCTGCCAGCAGCTACAAGGGCTTTAAACCATTTCCGTGAGATTTTAAAACGCTCATTTGTAACTCCCAGGCAGAAGCACACGTTTCTGGAGTGACTCATCCAAAACTCAGCCCCTCTCTGACACAAAACACCAGGGGAAGAACTGGATACAATTGGGGAACTCTCTTCCTACTCTCTACTGCTCCTTCTCCACCTTGGTATAACCCCACAACAGGTACCTCATGGCTGAGCTCATTACCATACCTTGGTTTCATTTCTATTAAACCTAGAAACCAAGGTTTTTCTAGGGAATAAATGAGGGTCCCTTAGCACAGCCCAGTGCTGACACTAAGCCTTGGGCTGGGATGGCCTCAGGCCTGGATAGCTCAGAGGACTGGCAGGGGACAAGGGGTCTGCCTGCTCTGTGCAGACACACTTCAGCAAGGTATTTTGAGAGGCACTGCTCCTCTCCACAGTCCCATATCGTGCCTGGAGCTTTTTAGCATCAGTGTCGCTCCAATATGCAAGAGGCCAAAGCTTTCAGGGCAAGTTTTGCTTTGCATTTCGGTCCCCACCAACTCAACCTTTAAAGTCACTTACCTTCAGCTCAGGGATGCCATAGCCCTTCCTCAGGGTGATCTGGAAAACCTCCAGGGAGCTGATGAAGGCTGCCAGCCTGGTCAGGCTCTGCTTGCCACTTCCACCCACCCCGACCAGCAGAGCGTTTCCTCTGGGGGACTCCAGGATACGGTTGATGCGGCAGCTAAATTGAAGCATCCAAAACCTCTCATTAATCACAGCATTTTCCTTTTTCTCTGCCCACTGCTTTTCAATACATATTTTATTCACTGAGAAATTGTATTCTGAATGAGATGAAAAATGTCAATCTGAGCGACGTGGCAGCAATCAATCCCCATCTCTGCTGAGACCTGTGCAAAGGACAGAGCTGATGAAAAACAGTTTGGAGGCAGTTCAGACTCTGTCCAATTATTTTTGTCCACCTGCCAAGTCCTGCTGGACAGAGTTATTTTAAGGTGGAGGCCTGGACATGTTCGCAGGGGAAAACACATTAGGGAGACATGAAAAACTAGGGACAAAACTCAAAGGTCTAGTGCATCTCCCCAGTAAAGGTTTCTCTTCACCAAGCATTTGGGGTTCAGGTTCATGTTCTGCTGTGCATTAAAGCATGCTCATATATGTCTAGAAGGGCAGAAAGCCTGTCTGGAAAACAGTCCGTGTTTCTTATTTGTCCAAATCAACACTACTGTTTCCTCACTCTTCAAATGAACTTGCAATTATTTTCCAGGTCTGCTCCCTTGGTAAGCTCTGTCAGCCTCCAATTTAGTCTCCTTAAGAAAACATTGACATCCCCACATGTTACAACCCCAGGTGAGGAGGGGTTGGAGGATCCTACCTGTGAAAACCTCACTGTGCTCCGCCTGACATGCCAGCACCATTCTTCTCTTCACAGTGCTGCCTTTACCCAGCTCATTTAACCCAGTATTCTTCTAGCCTAATCTAATTAGTTTTTCACATCAGACTGTGAGAAATATTGTACTGCTTTATTACCGCTTAAGTGTTTCCTGACCTATGTGCAGACTCCCACTGACAGTGAAATTATACCCAGAAAAGCATTCCGGTTTGTGTGGAAAGCTTTAGAATTCCTGCTTTCAATTCTCTCAGTTAGCTCTCCCCAAATATGACAGTATGGTCTATGCCTTTGATGTGCTCCCAGGGCTGTGTGCTTTGTGAATCATGGAACGGTTTGCGCTGGAATGGACCTTAAAGCTCATTCAGCTCCAACCCCTGCCACGGGAAGGGACACCTTCCATAGAGCAGCTTGCTCCAAGACCCTGTGTCCAACCTGGCCTTGAACACTGCCAGCAATGCAGCAGCCACAGCTTCTCTGGGCACCCTGTGCCAGCGCCTCAGCACCCTCACAGGGAACAGCTTCTGCCTAAGAGCTCATCTCAGTCTCCCCTCTGGCAGGTTAAAGCCATTCCCCTTGTCCTGTCCCTACAGGTCCTTGTCCAAAGCCCCTCTCCAGGTTTCCTGCAGCCCCTTTAGGCACTGGAGCTGCTCTCAGGTCTCCCCTTCAGGAGCCTTCTCTTCTCCAGGCTGACCCAGCCCAGTTCTCTCAGCCTGGCTCCAGAGCAGAGCTGCTCCAGCCCTTGCAGCATCTCTGTGGCCTCCTCTGGACTCACTCCAACAGCTCCACATCCCTCTTGTGCTGTTGCCCCAGAGCTGGATGAGGGCTGCAGGGGGTTCTCATGAGACAGACCCATTACTGATACCTACATCCTCCAGAAAACTCCACAGAAGCAATCTACACAGATAAATGCTGAAATGAGACTACAAAGCCGGAAAATCCCCTTACACATGGCACATGGCATCCTCAAAAAGTACCAAGTTCATGGCAGGATTGACTTCATTGTAGTTGTCTAAGGCTTCCACAAGGATCTTGTTCAGCTCCTCCCAGGTTGGAACTGGCCTGTAGCAGGGCTCACTGACCCCTTTAGCAAAATGGCAATAAACATTCATTCTCTTGGTCTGCTCTAAAGTTTCCTCAATTTCCTGTAAAGGAAAGAATACGAACACTGGAAATAGTGAAAGCACTAGGGATTTGTGCCCGCATTTCACTTTGCTCCCATCAAGACGAGGGATCCAACCCTTCTCCTGCTCACAAGACTCAAAGCATTTGAATAAAGGAATTGAATTCATCCGCAGAGCACAAATCTCCTCTCCCCATTGCCCTTATGGAGTGCATCCTTTACTCATATCACAACACTGCAGCTCAGGATACAGATGTCAGAGATTTTGCTCCTGGGCTCCTATAAGAACATTGCCCTCGGAGCAAATGCATGATGGGCAGACCTTGCGTCAAACTTGGCTTTCCCAAGGAACATTCTTCCTGTAAGCACCTCAACACTTACATCATAGAATTTCTTCACCATTGCCAGCTGGATTTTATCAAAGGTACCATAATCCTTTTCTTCAACCATCTTATCCCGGTACACCCGGTTTGACTCGTGCAGGTAGAGTTTCACTAGGTCTTGGGGTTGCTTCAGACATTCAGGGGTAGAGAACAGAAGGCCCTGTGAAGAGCAAAGAGGTTAGACCTTAAAGGATTAACCTCACCCCCAGCATCCAGGTTATCATACTAGATAGGCTGAGTTGTTACAGCAACTTGCAAGTGAGCTTCCGAATAAGCCCCTGGAGAACATGCCCTTTGCTATCTCCAATCTTCCAAAGCAGTTTCTATTCATTATACTCATTTTGAGACCCCAGACAGCATTCCCAGAGCAGCCTGGCTGAGCTGGTGGTCCTGATCTCAGCAGCAAAGAGCACGCAGCGCCCTGATGTGTGGCTTTTTCCATCCCAACACCATCCAATGGGTGCCTTGTCAAGAAGAAAGATAGTTTGTAGTGGTGATGCTCTTTATGTATTTCTTTTCTATTTTAAATCCATTCATTTTAATTAGGTGCATTCTGCCTGCAGGAAATATTCGTTGCTGTCTCCTTATCCCAGTGTGTTTACCATGAGCTCTATTAAAATGCATTAAAGAATCATATCCCAAAAAGGTGTCGCCTATAACTAAAGCCATTAAACAGCACACGGGGTTTTTGATGGCATGAATTAAATAGACAGCTTTTACTCCTAACATCTCATCATTCCTACATAAAATACACCATGCATTAAAAGCCATGGGAAGCAGTGCCTCCCAGCTCCTGGACCATTTTGGATTGTTTGGGTTTCACATTTGTCATTACAGCTGCCAAATTGTTCTTATCTTTATTCCAGGAAGGAAAACTCAGTGAGAAGAGGTGCCAGCTCGAAGAGAGAGAGGTGAAACCCATCAGGTCCTCAACTGATGTTAAAGTGGCACTCAGTCACTCTAAAGATACCCCACACCACACAAGTGGCTGTGTTCCTGATGCAAGCACCTGTAAGGCTTCCTCAGAGAGAGGAAAACCCACACTTCACACCTCCGTATCACTTTATGGACTTAACACCTGAACATCTCCCCTTTTGCCACGTTGCAAACCAGCCCTCTTCACTCCTCTCAGAGCTGCCAGGCTCTTCCATGAACACAATCAGAAGCAGCTCCAACAAGCGATGGGGATACTCTGACTGTCACCTTGAGCTTCCAGCAGCTGCCATAGTGTCAGCACGAGTGATGGATGAAATAGATGGTTATATTTCAGCCACATCTTTCAGCTTCTCCTACTTGCTGGAAGGGCCAGAAGCTGGTTAGGAAGCCACAAGCTTCCCTAGAAAATGATGTCAGATATCATGGCTCAATTTGAGTTCACATTTTACTGTGTTCAATTCTAGGCTCCTCAGCACAAGACAGACAAGGAGCTGCTGTAGAGGGTCCAGCGGAGACCCCTCTCCAGGGTTTCTGCAGCCCCTTTGGGCACTGGAGCTGCTCTAAGGTCTCCCCTTAAGGAGCCTTCTCTTCTCCAGGCTGCCCCAGCCCAGCTCTCTCAGCCTGGCTCCAGAGCAGAGCTGCTCCAGCCCTTGCAGCATCTCTGTGGCCCTCAGAAAGGAGTCTCTGCACATACAGGACAATCATGGAAAGTCAAAGGCTTTGCATACCACTACCTAGGACACACTAAAACCGATGTGTAAAGGGAAGCTGAATATGTTTAACATGAATAAATAAATACATAAAAAGCACGGGGACACTGAAACCATTGTGCAAAGCCTCCTGAACTGTACCACAGGTCCTGTCATCGAGGGCTGAAGCATTGGAGTGTGAGTTCCAGACATCAGGCTTGCTAAGGTGCCACGAGGCACCCTACAGCGGGCTGGTTTCCTGCTAGTGCTGCTGTGAGCAATCTGGCACATGAAGCTTCCTCTGCCACCAGCCTGGGAGCAAACAGGAGGGGCCTTACCCTGCTCCCGCCCGGGGCCATCAGGTGACAGGACAGAAAGTCTCCAATGCATAAAAAGGTAAGAGAAAGAAATTACTTTTTTCCCTTTCTTCGCAGTGTAAATACCATTGGTGCAGTGCCCCCTTTCCAGCTGTCCCCTGCTGTTGGACTGAGCACCCTGCGCTCCTTCCTGAGCATCAAATCACAGAACAGCTTGGCTTGGAAGGGACCTTCAAAAGTCATCTGATGTTACTGTTGGGGCTCCTGGAGCATCCTCAGCACTTTGAGGACAGCGGTGACATGAAAACATCATGACATAAAGTAGTATAGAAATACGCATAATAAACACCAGCATTAACATCAACGTGTGGGTCATGCACCCAGAGTCCTGCTTAAGGACCTTAGAGCAAGATGAGGGCCTCCAACCACCCCTTTGGCATGTTGGCAGTGCTGTGGCTGCTGTGTGTGATGGAGCACCCCATAACCAGCCACTGGCATCTGGATCATAGAATCCCAGCCTGGTTTGTGTTGGAAGTGACCTTAAAGCTCATCCACTTCCAACCCCTGCCATGGGCAGGGACACCTTCCACTAGGGCAGCTTGCTCCAAGCCCCTGTGTCCAAGCTGGCCTTGAGCGCTGCCAGGGATGGGGCAGCCATAGCTTTTCTGGGCACCCTGTGCCAGTGATCTCTGCTACAAAGAGAAATAACAGAGACACTGAGACAGGAGGAGGGGGAAGCTCTGAAACCAGACTGCTCAGGTGACCACAACCAAGCCCTAGGCTAAGTCCTGCCAAACAACTGCACAGAGCAAGGCACAAACCGAAGCTGCTGCTGACCCTGCGCCAGTCTTGCAGCCGTTTCTGTCCCCGCTCCTGTCCCACAGCAGTGGGTAACACACTGGGTTCCTTTGGCATTTGCCAGCCTGAAGCTTGCAGGGGTCTTTAGCGAGTTCAATTACAGGTAGGTATGAAACCCCCTCTCCATACACAGGAGTGTGAAGTCTGCTAGCCACCAAAGCCTGCATGGAGGCAGAGCTCAGCTGGGGCCAGGCACGCTGGGGCCACTGCTATCATCTTGCTGGCAGGAAGAGACAGAGGCTATTCTTCCCCAGCTGCCACAGATGTTAATGTGACATGCTGCTTGAAAATCTTGTTAGAAATGGGAATAAAAAGCAAAATACAGCCCTGCTGAGCCTGTGATTATTATTTTACAGAGATGACAGATATAATTTAGAGCATAATACTACGGTAACCCTTTCAGATGGAAAGAAAGACAGCACCAGGGCTTCTCTAGTGCGAGCCAGCGGAGAACGTGTTTCTAAAAGCATAATCCCCATCTCTGTCACTGCACAGACCTGTCTTCTTTCATCAAGGGGATATTGTCTGGAGCGTACCAATTGATTTAACTCTGCAGTGTGTGGGGGCATTTCCTGTGGGATGTGACAACAAATGTGAGCTGGTTTAGTACAGCCAGTTCTTGCTGAGCTTCCTGTAATGGTTCAAAACCAGCCCTTGAGCTCAGGAGCTTAAGATGATCACAGATTCTGAGGCTCCTTGTTATCAGGAAGGAGCACCCCTCAATCCAGACCCAACTGGGTTTCCAGGTCAGCAGTGACCTGCATGAGTTTGTGTGTTCATCACAGAAACCATGCCCACCACTAGCTTCCTTCTTCCCTTGGTTCCCCTTCTTCCCCCACAGCCCTTCCGCCAGTCCCTAGCTCTCTGGAGCCTTGTGTTGCCCTTTGGGGAGCCATTCACCCACAGTGGTTCAATGACATATTCCCCTGCTGCCAAACAGGAGAGACCAGTTTATGCCTATGTGAGGTCCTGAACTGAAGCCTCATCCTATGGCACTGACATATCCCACACCCTCAGCACCTTCCAAGCAGAGCACAGCTCAAATTAAAGCTTCTCATTGAAATGATCCTTTTCTCAATCTCTGCCTTTCAAAGCACAGATGAACTAAAGCCAGGATTTAACATGACCCACATCTACTGTCAAAGGCTGCTCATGTTTAGCTGAGCACAAGTGACAGGTCTGATTCCTTCTTGACGCAATGGAGTTATTAACTTTTGCAGGAGCCTGTTCTTGGATTTCCCAATGCCTGTCATTATTACAGCACTTGCCTGATGGAGCGGACCACAAGGCACCAAACTTTCAGCACCTACTTTGTAAAACAGACATTAACCAGGACAGCAACAAATTACAGCCTGGGGTTTTACAACAGGTTCTGGTGCTTCAAACCTCTCAATTTGGCTGCCCAAATCTTTCTCCAACTTCATCAATCAGCCTTAAGCTCTGAAGTGCTCTTTGAGCAGTAACACCTCCTGCTTCAAACCTGAGACTTCAGGGGAAGAAAGAACCATCTCCACTGTTGAATCTTTGCTAAAGCTGAGTTACGTCCCCTTGGTACAGAACTGGCTTCAGTGGTGATTCAGTTTCAGCAGTTCAGTCAAAGCTGGTTTGGATTTCTTTATTAACTCTTTAAATGGCATCCTTCATGCATGTGTGGGGTACCTGACCATCAAGACGCTAAGAGGATGTGCCAGTGTAGACCGACAAGCTGCGCTGGCTCTAGGCAGAGCAGCTGAACTACTGACTGCTTTCCTGTCTTCAGGGCCAGCAGCCCACAAAGTATCCACCACCTCCTTCAATGCAATCAAATGATTTCCCTGTGGTGGAACATGCCATTAATCTCACATTCACAAGGGTGGAACTAAGGCTTGCAAAGACAAGCCCAGCCCCACCGCCCCCACCAACAGTCACCTCATCAAGTCAGGAGGCCAAAGCTCCTACACGCAGAGCATTTCAACCCACCCCAGACCTGCACCTCTTTCTGGAACTAGTCATTGTCATCCCTCCCCATTGACCATAGGAGGCTGAAAAGTCAATAAGCTTCTAACTGATGCTCCTCAAAACTGATGCACTGGAATCTGTCTAAAACCAATCAGGAATCAGGGAATCATAGAATAGTTAGGGTTGGAAAGGATCTTGAGATCATCCGGTTCCAACTCCCCTGCCATGGGCAGGGACACCTCGCACTAAACCATGTCACTCACCTCCATCCAACCTGGCCTTGAACACTGCCACGATGTTCACAGAGGATGGAACATTCACAGTTTTCTTGGGCAACCCATTCCAGAGCCTCATCACCCTCACAGTAAAGAACCTGAACTTCCCCTGTTTCAGTTTGAACCCATCAGCCCTTGTCCTATCACTACAGTCCCTAATGAAGAGCCCAAGTGAATGGCCCAAGGTCACCCCCTTTACTAGGGGGCACATGCATGCTATGTCCCTGTGTTTGCTCACCCAGGCTAGCTGGGCCGGAGGAACACAGGTCCATAGGCTTCCACAGCACTGGGACAAGCTCCAAGTGCCACGGGACAGGAGCTGCACTTACTTGGAAGATATTGGAGAAGTCTCGCAGGTTGAAGATGTAGTGGAACTTGATGGCTGTTGGCAGGAAAGTAGCAGCTACTTTCTGATGCAGCTGCAGAGCGAGGGTAAGCAGCTGCTGAGCTGACTTCTGCACAGCCTCTGGGAAACCACCGCTCGTCAGGTGCTGCATTAAAATGGTGCTGTAGATCCTGGACAAGGCCTCCTGGCCAGGGAGGGAGAGCGCGAAGACACAGAAGTGGCGCTGAGGAAGAGAAGACATGGGAAGGTCAGGAGGGTGGACAGCCCTCTCTCAAACAGAATGCCCCTGGGGCTTGATGTGCTTGGACACAGCGCTAGATAATGCCATCTGGGATCCCCTCCCCATGCAAGGTTGGACAGGTGAATTTTGGAGGTCATTTCCAACCCTGGGATGCTCTATGGTTCTATAGCTTGCAGTACACCTGAACAAGGCTATTTCCCTCTTCCAGTCGTCCAGCAGAGGACAGTTGGCAAGGGACATCCTTCTGCTTGTGAATGGTGCAGGGATTCAAGACCACAAAAACCCCAAGGGATTCTCAATGGCATTTCACAGCTGCTCTGCTGCAAATTCAGCCCACTGAAGAGCACTGAAGGTCCTGCTGACCTCTGATAAGAGCCAGTCACTGTCTCTGTTAGAAACAGCCCCTGGAAGGTGCCACCGCCCAGAAGACCCCTTTATTGATTTGGAACTTGCAGACAGAGAAGATTCCCACACACAGCCAGAGGACGCTTCATTTTAACACCACAGCTTGCTAAAGGGGAGCCAGGGCCTGGGCTCAATCTGGTGAGGAGTTTTGTCCATGAGGATCAGGATCCAGGCTCCCCAACAGTCACAGCGCCATGAGCAGGATCTGTCCCTGCAGCCCCACTGAGTTACAGCTGTTCTTCCACAGGCAGCCATGTCTCAGGGTGTTCCCTGCTACTGCCTAGTGCCAGCCACATCCTACAGCACAGCAAACATCTGCCATGCTGCTGGGAAAGGCACTGTCCCTCTGCTGCTGATTGTCCCCCTTGGATGCCAACAGGTCCTGCTCAGTGCCTTTGATCTGCAGGCACAGGGAACAGCCAGGTTGCCTCTAATCAGGCCCTGTCTCATGGCTGGAGGAAGGGCAAGTAACACAATAAACCAGCTCTAATGACCCAGGTTGAGGCTCACAGCTCCCCAAAATCAAGCCCTGAGGTTTAAGATCTCTTTCCAAATCTATTCTTCTGTTACCATCAGCATTTGCACTGGTTTTGGGTTGGTTTTGGCGGGGGGTTCTTTGGGTTTCACCACCACCACCTCTTTTTAATAAGAATATACTGTGAGCTCTATCGGGAAATTACAGAAACCAAAAGGCTTTAATGCGCTATGTTCCAAGGGTAAATGTTAGCTAAATTAAGGTCTGTATGAACCAGAGACTCTACTGAAAGCAGCTGTTAAGCTGACCAGCAACGTGTGGCTTCTTCCATTGACTGACCAGCAGAACGTGAGGAAAAAAGAAGCAGGGAGAAGGTCTGCTGCTTCACCATTAGGAATTACCGTCACTGGAGAGATTCACGCCATTTCTGCTGATCAAATGTCAGCAGGATATGCAGGACACCAGGCTGGACAGAGCCTTGGGCAACAGGGTCTAATGTGAGGCATCCCTGCCCATGGCAGGCGGTTCAAACTGAATGACATTATGGTCCTTTCCAACCCAAACCATTCTGTGATGTGCTGAGTTTCCTCCAGCCTCACGCTTAAATAACCCACCCCAAAATAAGCCCTAGGACATGCACCTGCAGCCGAGGGTTGATGGTGAAGCTCCCCGCAGTCGGGTTCATGCACGACACGTACTGCACGTTCCTGATCTCCTTCAGCGACAGCTTGGTCCTGTCGTACCTTTGGGCAGAAGGAAACAGAAGCTCAGTGACCACAATCTGTGAGCAACAGCCACTGCACCTCCTTGGGGCAAGGAGGGGCCGACGTCCACTTGCCTTCAGGGGGGTCATGCTGTGCTTCTCCCCAAGGCAGGGCACAGGCTTGCCTGCACGTCTGTCCATGGCCTGGCTTCCCCAGCATCCACAGCCCCAGACTTCTGCCTCTACTCCACTGTGTCCATGCTCGGGAAGTGCTCGGCCAAGCTCAGGTATGCACGTGGCTGAGACTGGAAATTGCTCTGTATTCCCTATGGGGACAGCTGCGAATATTCCCATTCCACACAGTGCTGCCAGCTATGGTGTAAAATGCACCGACCTCCTTCCAAAACATTGTCCCTGGTTTCCCTTCAGATTACCTCTGCCTAGAAAATGCTGTTGCTGCTGCCTGACTGAAAACAGCATTAGGTGCAGTATTAGGCGCTCACAGCAGGGCTCATGCAGCTGAGGCCAAGTCCATGGCCTTCCTCTGCTCCCAGCATCACAGGGCACCGAGGCCGAGCATCGCGCTCCCCTTGCAGGCTGCACACTGGGACAACAGGCACAAGCAACAGCAAGAGGAGAGGAAAGCTCCTCTCAGCTAGGCCTGTTTGCTGGGGACAGGGGAAAGCCTGAGGGTGCCCAGTGCTCACCCAGAGCCTTCAGCAAGCTCCAGTCCAGCAGGATGCAATGGCAAACACAGGGTGGGAAAAGGAGCCAGGATGTGACTTTCTCTCAAACCCCATCCCCAACAGATGATGAATGTGTTCATGCAGATGAACAAAAAGCTCTTGATGACCGAGCCCAAGCAGCTTCCTACCAGTGGCCGTAGTCCAGGTACTGCCTGATCAGTGTATGGGGCTGCACAGTCCCGTAAGCATCCACCTCAGGCATGTTCAGGTCATCGATGAAGT
Organism: Amazona ochrocephala; assembly: GCA_039720435.1. Classification (NCBI taxonomy): domain Eukaryota; kingdom Metazoa; phylum Chordata; class Aves; order Psittaciformes; family Psittacidae; genus Amazona; species Amazona ochrocephala. Next base: position 84,282,718 of record CM077879.1, read on the forward strand.
ACACGAGCTTCTTAGTGCCTGGAGGGCCGTAATTCCTGCCGGCCTTTTTATCCAGAGGCTTCTCAAGCACCCCTGTGTGGAGCAGAGGAGCAAAGCTCAGCACCGGGCTCTGTTGTACCTCCTGAGCCATGCACAGGACAGGCAGGGCTCACCTCGCAGCCCCCGGCTGGCAACTGGGCTGGTTATTGCTTTGTGAGGAGGAAGAGGTGATCTCAGCACCAGCACAGAATGGTGGCTGTCACCAAAGTGCAGCCACAGAGCAGCTGGGAGCCCTGCACGGGGCTGCCAGGGACCCTTGGGCAGCTTTTCAGTCTGATTCGACCCAAATCGGAGCGCTCTCAATTCCTCCTTTCAAACCAAACAGAGCAACCCAAATACAATATAGCAAAACAAACACAACACGGTTCCAAAACACATCTACTTCAGAGCAAACAAAATCTTTTCAGGCAAGATAAAGCCTTCGGAATCCCTTCTGGGTAAGTTTTTTAAACGCAATCTTGCCTGCTGGAATTATTCTGAGCTGTACAGCAGAGCAGCGAACATCCTCTGCTGCCTGCCCCAGTGACATAAGCAGTTGTGGCTGTGCACTGGGGAGGAACAGGGAGAGCTCTGGGCAGAAAAGCCCACGAGCAAAGCTGATTTTGTGACTGTCAGCGCATTTTTTGCCTCTGTTAAACAAAAGAAATGGGTGATTTTGGGGTAAATTCCTGCACATCTTCAGAACAAGCCAAATAATATTAGTTATATAAATGTACCAAACACCCACACGTTCCCTGCTCCCATCTCCAGCATTACCCAAACCTCCAGATAACGTGACAAGGCTCAGTTCCGACGGGAGTTTTCAAATGACCACCTAGCTTTAAGCAGGGTCATGTTTGAGCAAGGAAAAGCATGGACAGAAAAAGTTCCTCATCTCAAAGCTTTGGAAGGTTTTTATTCCCTTCAGCACAAGGCTGAGGTTCTGTGTTGCTCTGAATGATAAAATGTGGGGAATATTTATAAAGCTGGGCTGCTATTTGATGAAAAACACCCCCCACTGCTGCACATCGGGCTTTGTAGCTTATTGATCCCTTTGAATGCAGCTCCAGCAACCTTTACTGACTCAGTAAGAGGAAAAGCAAACAGCAGAGTTCTCCTCTGCCCAGAGCCTGGGATGGGCTTTCTGCTGTGTGCTCACTGGGAGCATCCTCACTCCCTGGGGCTCAGTGCTCTCCTGGAGATGAAGGCAGAATTTCACTTACACTGTTTCAGGTGACAGGACAAGGGGCGATGGGTTCAAACTGAAAGAGGGGAATTCAGGTTATAAGGCAGAAGCTCTTCCCTGTGAGGGTGCTGAGGCGCTGGCCCAGGGTGCCCAGAGAAGCTGTGGCTGCCCCATCCCTGGCAGTGTTCAAGGCCAGGTTGGACACAGGGGCTGGGAGCAAGCTGCTCTAGTGGAAGGTGTCCCTGCCCGTGGCAGCGGTTGGCACTGGGTGAAGCTTTAAGGTCCCTTCCAGCCCAAACCATTCCATGATTCTGTGATTCTATTAAGGTACTGTAGAGCAGAACAGGAAGGAGCAATTCTTTGTCATTAGGGAAGACTGGCAAATGTAAATGGGACTGCGAATTCTTATTCAAATCACCTTGTGAAAACACACTTAAGGCACTCTTTATTATGGGCAAAATCTGTTAAGGAATGATTCTACGCTCAGTTTTGTTCAGACCACAGCACTTTTCACTGCTCCAGTGCATTGCAGACAGCTTGTCTTTCCCACTCCTCAAAACCAAGCTGATTTCTTGCCATGGAGCGTTGCTGCACAAAGGCATGAATTGTGCTCAGGAAGGGAATGATGGATCTTCCCTCAGTGGAGACTCTCTCCCCCTTCCATAAACCCACAATATTTGAAGTTTCTGGTAGCAAGTTAAATTAAGTGTTTCAAATAAGCATTTAATCTCAATTTAATGAGGCCTTCATTAACATAGAAAATCAGCCCTTTTTGAGGTTAAACAAGTATGCAGGAGATTCATCACACTGAAATGCAATTACTGGGGATCAAGTGACACATTTGGGAAAGTTACAGTCTAATTCAAAGCTGTATCTCACAGTACTAATAAAGGGTCCATGTCTCTGCCTCTGAGAACCTGACACACTCAGATCAGCACTGAAAGAGTCACTGCAAATGAGACTTAGGGAGTGTGGCTCCTCTTGCTTGCTGGGTCCTGGTCAAGAGAGGGGGAAAAACCCAACACCAAACCCACCCAACATCTATGGCAGTTTTCTCAAGGTAGATCTGGAGTAGAAGGTGCTGAATGACAGAAGCCAGGGCTACCTATGATGGAGTAGCAAAGGTCCAAGAGGGCATGAGGGAGAGCAGCCGGCTGGAGGTCTTCTAGGGCAATGGGCTGAGACTGCACCAAATGCCACACAAAGGGAGGGGGATTCAGTCATAAAACACCAAAGAAAAGCCCCAGCTGGCCCCAGGCTTGAGCAGAGTGTGTCTGGTTAAAAAACTCCCTGCAGATGGCAATGCTGTCACCGCGGGAGCTATGAGGATGATCCGAACCACATATCTGGGCTTACGGCGAAGGGCGTGCGCTCTGCACCTTACAAATCCCTGCACCAACAGCCACCTTGTCTAGGAAATTAGGAGCTTTTTCAGGAAAAAAAAAGAAAGAAATCCAGAGCTGCTTTGTATCAGTTTTACACATTTAAAGAGGTGCTGCTGGGGAGAAAATCCAACTGACAAGCCACACAGAAAGGGACAAATTAACTCTAAAAAATGAGCAGCAGGGCGCCAGGCCAAGCTGTATAAATCATGCTTCCCAATGCAAATCTCACAGCCACATCTTCATCCCCACACAAGATGACTTGCTCCTCTCTGCTGAGGAAGAAAGTCGCTGCCTCAGCCCATCGCTCACAGCCAGAGTAAACAGGGACGTGCTGCCAGGGCTGCTGGCATCAATCTCAACATCTGAAGACACACACCCACCCTGACGGAGATAAATGAGGGCACGTTCCACCACCCAGGCAGCTGGGGGGACAGACAGACAGCTCAGAGACCCCACACAGGAGGGGAAAGAGAAGGGGCGCCTGGGAGGGGGAAAGGTAGGCTATAACCATCACACCACTCAATCAGGGCTGCAAGACTGGCCCAAAGGTGAGATTTTACACAAGTTTTTTGCTTGAAGGACAGGTAACCCAAATAATCTGCATTCACACTTTGGGCAGAGGTACAGGCATCATCCCATAGGCTGATGGAGACAGGCAGCAGAGCCTGGGAGGGTGGGCACCAGCAAGACCAGAAAGCCTTCAAACCTGCCCCAGAAAGTGGCCCCACAACATGGCCCCAGGTTACACATCATGGGCTGAGCCTGGGCTGTCACCCCTCTAGAAGTGGGTCAGCCCCAGAGGGCAATGTTAAGCTCAAACAGGACATGCAGCTCCAATCCCTGCCACAGGCAAGGACACCTTCCACTAGAGCAGCTTGCTCCAAGCCCCATCCAACCTGGCCTTGAACACTGCCAGGGATGGGGCAGCAGCAGCTTCTCTACGGTCACCCATAGGGCTGGGGAAGTAAAAGGACTTCAGGACATTTGGGTCAAATCAAGCTCCATAAAGGAAGCACCTTGGTTCACAGTGACCCATTCAGCTTGAAACAAAGGAGGTTGTTTTATTCCTGGTTAATAAACACATGTAACAAATTATTTTACCTCTCTTTAGGTCAACTCAGAGTGAAAAAAAAGCATTCCAAAATGAGCCACTTGTCAATAATACCCTCCTTTCTTTTCAACTCTGAAGAGAATACATAACAGAAGTGACCTTGTCTTGGTCTTAAACTTCATCCTTCACTGATATGTCAAAGCCTCATCAGCGATGTCCTTATGGACCTGGCGGCATTCAAGGTGGCGTTGGACATAGCCTTGGATGGCATGGTCTAGTGTGAGGTGTCCCTGCCCATGGCAGGGGGGTTGGAACTAGATGATCTTGAGGTCCTTTCCAACCCTTACTATTCTATGATTCTATGATTAGGGACTGTAGTGAGAGGACAAGGGGTAACGGGTTCAAACTTAAACAGGGGAAGTTTAGATTGGATCTGAGGAAGAAATTCTTTACTGTGAGGGTGGTGAGGCCCTGGAATGGGTTGCCCAGGGAAGTTGTGAATGCTTCATCCCTGGCGGCGTTCAAGGTGGGGTTGGACATAGCCTTGGATGGCATGGTTTAGTGTGAGGTCTCCCTGCCCACGGCAGGGGGGTTGGAACTCGATGATCTTGAGGTCCTTTCCAACCCTAACTATTCTATGATTCTATGATTCTATGACTTCCCCAGGGACAGCAATTCCCTGGGGCTCTGAGCCCCACAGGGGCAGCAAGTCCTGTGCCCTTGGCGATGGGGGACTTACTCCACAGGACCATGATGGGCTGTGGCAGGAAACCAAGGACAGCAGCAGGAACTGGCAGGCCTGGCTTACAGGCTGCAGATATCCATTAGCACCATCCTCACTGGTAACTGGGATGCAATTCCTGTCATTTCACCCTGAGGACAGTTTAGATCTTAGCCAAGAAACCCCCCGTATTCAGCATGGGCTTAAATTCAAGCATCTTAAAGACACACCTCAAGTCAAGTACTGTGCGCTGTACAAAACAGCAGCAGATTTAAGCACGTGCTTTGGCACAGCCCTGAGCTGGAGTCATGGTGTTCAGCACTCAAATCCCCACAATGGAAAATGTCACCTTCCACAAAACCAGGGGTCTGCTGACCTGAGGGTTTCACAGAGGGTTTTAAGAGTCTGTGGGTGTCGATGCAGTGTGCATGGATAACAGAGACAGCTCCTCCACAGGCCTTCCCCTGTTGGGAAGGATACCCAGGAATTCTACCTGCCTGAGTCACAGGCAGAAGTCCTGTGACTCAGCCACCGCCTTACCTTGCAGCATGGCAGAGGTGGTGTAGTAGTTAAATGGGACCTTCTTCACCACATAGGCATCCGTGTCCAGTGAGGACAGCTTGTCCCCCACCAGCACAGACTTGCCCGTGCCGGCATTGCCCACCAGCATCACCGGGCGCCGGCGCTCCAGGAGCCGGTCCATGAAGTACCGCACACGGACTGTCTCAGTGGTGGGCACCAGGCAAGCCTGAGAGGGGCAGAATGAGCAGATGAGCACCCCCATCCACAACCCCACAGCCACCTTCTGCGGAGAAGTCAAATGAGGGGAGCCAGGAATGAGGGAGGTGGCCCCAGTCTTTAGATTGCAGTAGGAAGGGAGCTGTTAAAATCAGCCTGTCCAGAGGGAACCTTGGGAGCTGGCTGCCAGAGCAGCATCTTCATCTCCCCACAAACACACGTCTTCCTAAAACAGGAACAATTTCTAGCAGCCAGCTGCTCACTGTGGCACTTGTAAAAGGAAAGCAAAGCAGAACTGGCAAACACAATTCACTACCTGCAGAAAGGCTCATTTTGTGTCCAGATCACAAACCCAGTTCTATTTTCAGCCATGCTGAATGATGACATGGTGCCTCAGGGGTTTGTCACTACATTGTCTCACATCCTGCTTTTTTCTGAAGGACAAATCCCCCCTATTCTGCACCCTGGGCACACCAGCTCCAGGGTCACTGGGTGGCTTTGAGCCTGCCCCTCATGTACATCACTCATATCTGGAAGGTGGATGGAGGATGTGTCTTCACAATGAAAGCACTGTAAAAAAAGCTGCATAATTTGGTTGCACCTCAGAAAGAAGCCATCCTTGTTATGAAGTGCTTGACTGGGACTTCACTGAAATGCCCACATACTAAAACACACGTACTCCTCCCAGACCAAACACATGTGAGGTTCACGTACCTGTAATGGCATTTCTGGATCAAATTCAAACTGGGGAATAAGTTTAGACCAAGGCTCAAACTTCTTCGTTTCTGGCTCGACATAAAAGTCAAAGACTGTGCCCTGAGAAGGAAACTTGATGGTCTTGAATTCTGCCACCCACCACTTGCTGAACTCCACTCTGTGGTCCACAAGCTGCAAGACAGTAAGTGGAGAAAATATGCTAATGTGGAGAAATCATTAGTGCTGGAGAACATTACCTATCCCAGGCCACCAGAGCAGGATTAGTCCTTAAATACATTCTACTCCATAACGATCTTATCCCTTTTCCTATTATTAAGCCTAATTTTTCATCTTCTTTCCTTCTCATCACTCCTATTTACTCCCCTAAATAATTCATCCTCGGTGTTGATCACTCGTGGTGTGTCTGAGGTTAGATAGATGGATCAATTTGAAAAAGAGAAATACGTGCCCATGACTAAACAGACCCCTTGATTGATTCTGCTTCTTCGACAGACAAGGACACAACATCCATCTACATCTCTGGTCCTGGGTAGCCAAAGCATGCATACTAAAGCCTTTCCTCATAAATCACACCCCTCTATTAATACTTAGATTTTGCCTTCTGGCCTCTTTTCAGGCTACAATGTTTAGGAAGTCAGACTGGAGACACCAGTGTACCAAAGTATGACAGGGACCATGCCCCTTTGTGTTCCTGTGGTGCTCTATCAGTGCTACCTTGTCTGTCCCCATTACATCTTCCCATCCATGGAGATTTTGGAGCACCTGACTATTTTCAGGAGCTGGGGGTCAGTTTTGCTCTAGATGCTGGGCCAGGACGTGCAAAGTGTGCTTAGACCCCTGCCCCAGATCTCCTGTATGACACTGGGCCTGTTACTCAGCCTGAACACCTTCCCATGCAGACAATGGGGACTACAGACTCCTGCCTGGGGAGAAAGAGGGGAAAAGTGCTGTTAGAAACATGGCTGTGAAATATATAATGTGCTGTTCTAACAGTTCCTGGGACATCTGCAGGTCTCTCCTCCCCATAGCCATTCCATCGCTAGTGGTGTTCAAGGCCAGCTTGGACAGAGCCTTGGTGACATGGTTTAGTGGGAGGTGTCCCTGCCCATGGCAGGGGGTTGGAACTGGATGATCTTAAGGTCCTTTCCATCCCTAACTATTCTATGATTCTATGAATGTGCTTTCCCAGGCCACCAACACTTTGTCCATAGACTGCTCAGCCTCCAACAGGAAACCTGGATTAGAAGCTGAACTGAACCAAGTGGCCTCTGTAAAGCCTCCTGGGCTACCAGCCATCATAAGACCAGAGGATTTGAGAAAGCACATTATTGGTACCCATGCTTTTGCAGTCCCGTGCTACTCAGAGAAGCAGAATAACTGTTATCCTCCCTTCTCCTGTTGTTCTAACTCCTCGATGCCAGCAGCAGAGCAGCCCGCAGCAGGGAAGGACGTGCAGCACTGCTAAAAGCTTTCTCACACGGGTGCCTTTACCCCCACAGAGGCAAACTGCCTCCAGCTGCACTGTGAGGGGCTGCCCACCCCACCCCCCCAGCCGAGTAGCTCAGCGGAGCTGCTCCAGCCCCAGCTCTATTGCCAGAGCAGTGTTGAACTCAAACTGCTTCTTTAATACAAAGCCCATATGGATTTCTGCTAATTTCAGAGGCTGGAAATGGCAAATCTATCATCTGGCTTTATCCAGGGGCCCCCACTCCCCAACAACAAGCACGGAGTAGTGGGAAGCCTTCCAGACTTTCTTCTGACATTTTGGCAGCGAAAGGTCAGCACGAAGGGCACCTTCGATGGAGAGCAATAAACAGATTTTATATTGGATCATTTTTCATCAGGCTTCCCCTCGCTCCGGCTGCTGCATCCTCACACTCACACTCCTGACATTTACAGAGCATCACAAGCAGCAACGCAGAGTCCAGCTTCCAAGACACTGTGCCCCTGCAGCACAATCCCAGGCACATGTGTCTGTGCCATTCCTCCTCAGGGAGCCAGGCAGCGCCTGAGGTGCCAGGGATTTAGTGGTGGCCTTGGCAGCGCTGGGGAATGGTTGGATTTGATGATCTTAAAGGTTTTTTTCAACCTGGTTGCTCCTGTGATTCTATGATCCTATGACTGACTCTGCTGTGGCTCAGGGAGCATGGCGCTCAGTTGCCACACGACCGTGCTCCAGCCAACTTGCTGAGGGAGCTGTGAGCTCCTACAAGGAGACAGCAGCTTGTACTGCTGAAGCAAGGGCAGGCAGAGCTCCCCAGGCTTCGCTGTGTTGCCTTTATGTCACCCTGCACTGACAACACTAAGGCTGAGCATTTCCCAGCTGGCACAGAGGAAATGAAGGGTTAAGTCTTCCACCAGGACCAAGAAAGCTGATATCACACTGGTCATGGAGCAGTCATGAGGCAGGATGGCTGAGCTTGACCTGTGTTGTTATCACTTCCCAAAACATCTGCTCCTTAGCTTGAAGCACATGTGGAGTCCAGCACATGCTGGTGGTGCACTGAGGCACATGGAAAAACACAGACCCCAGTGAGCACTTGAGCAGCCCCTGAGAAGGGCAGTGCCTCCGCCTGAGCTGGGAAAGGGTCTCTGGTGTCAGGTCCACGGAGAGTCCCACATACTTCTAGACAACACAGAGCTTGACACAAGCCCACTGGAGAGCAGATATGGATCTCTGAGCCCTCAACAGCAGTGTCCTGTCACACAGCAGACCCACATGTGAGGATTACATGCTTTAAACCTGGGGACAAGGTATTCTCTGACCAGGAGATGCAACCACCCACAGGTTCCCAGCAGAGACTGGGCAGAACATGTCAGCAGCTCCAGAAGATGCTGAAGGTACTTCAACCTGCAGACTTTGCCGCTACTCACACTGCTAGTTCCTGAAAACCTGGTACTCAAAACCTGGGTCTTCACATGCTCCATGTGCTCTTAGACAGCTCTGACCCTGCTTTTCCCAGGCAGGTGTGGAGAACAGCCTTCCCAAGGTCGCTGCTGTTCACACGCTACAGCTCCCACCAAGCAGCTGTGTTTCAGCCTGGCTGGAGATGTTTGTGCTTCTCCCATGTTTTAAGGGCCAGGACCTGAGAGGGGGCTGAAAATGTTCAGTACCAAATGATGACCTTGAGAAAACTGTCTTCTAACAACACCACAATGCAAGAGATCATCCCCCCCGCCCTTGTCTAATGCAAGCTGGTGGATTCAGAGCCTGACAGCAGCAATCAATTCACTGTGGGAAGCAGCATGGAGAGCAGTGCCCTGTCTCCCTCTGCATCTCAGAAACGAGCATAGTTTGAACATCAGAGATGCCACTAGTGAACCACAGTCTGATTAATCCTCCTGGTCCAAGAAGATCTTGGTCTCTGGACTGTGCCCTGCAGCACTACAGTCCTGGGTGTGGGCAACCACCCACCAAGAGCTTGACTGAGCCCAGCAGCTCATGCCACAGACCCTCAACAGTAGGCTGCCAGAGGGAGCTCAAGCTGAGCACCTACAGCCACCAATCATAGAATCATAGAATCATAGAATCATAGAATCATAGAATCATAGAATCATAGAATCATAGAATCATAGAATCATAGAATCATAGAATCATAGAATCATAGAATCATAGAATCATAGAATCATAGAATCATAGAATCGTAAGGGTTGGAAAGGACCTCAAGATCATCGAGTTCCAACCCCCCTGCCATGGGCAGGGACACCTCCCACTAAACCATGCCACCCAAGGCTATGTCCAACCCCACCTTGAACGCCGCCAGGGATGAAGCATCCACAACCTCCCTGGGCAACCCATTCCAGGGCCCCACCACCCTCACAGTAAAGAATTTCTTCCTCAGATCCAATCTAAACTTCCCCTGTTTAAGTTTAAACCCATTACCCCTTGTCCTCTCACCACAGTCCCTAATGAAGACTCCCTCCCCAGCATCCCTATAGGCCCCCTTCAGGTACTGGAAGGCTGCTATGAGGTCTCCACGCAGCCTTCTCTTCTCCAGGCTGAACAGCCCCAATTTTCTCAGCCTATTTTCATAAGAGAGGTGCTCCAGTCCCCTGATCATCTCAACAGATGACAAAGCACTGACTGATTTTGTGGCTCAACATCTACCTACGCAGTCAGAGGGATGGAAGACTGCTCCATTGATGTATCCATCGATAAGTCAGTCTTAATGTGATCACATTATGCACATCCACAGACCTCTATAAATTAACCTGGGCCACGCAGATGATAAGGGGGATGGAGCACCTCCATACAAAGACAGGCTGAGAAAGTTGGGGCTGTTCAGCTTGAAGAAGAGAAGCTGTATGGAGACCTCAGAGCAGCTTCCACTGTCTGAAGGGGGCTACAAGGATGCTGGAGAGGGACTCTTCATCAAGGACTGGAGTGATGGGACAAGGGGTGATGGGTTCAAACTGAAACAGGAAGAAGGAAGAAGCTCTTCCCTGTGAGGGTGCTGAGGTACTGGCACAGGATGCCCAGAGAAGCTGTGGCTGCCCCATCCCTGGCAGTGTTCAAGGCCAGGTTGGACACAGGGGCTTGGAGCAAGCTGCTCTAATGGAAGGTGTCCCTGCCCATAGCAGGGGGTGCTGGAACTGGATGAGCTCTAAGGTCCTTTCCAACCCAAACCAGCCTGGGATTCTACGACAATCAAACATCCCTCTGCCTTTATCACTTGACCCCTCAGCCCATCTCCTCTGAGGTTTTCACAAAAAGGAGTTGTTGCACTCAGGTTTCTCATTTATTGTCACCTACATGAGACCCCCAGGAAAACAGTATTACTGGTAATAGCACTATGTAAAAGGCCTGCATAAAAGATGCTGAAGTGGCATTTTCCTTTTTACCTGGTCTTGAAACATCGATCCACCAAAAGCCCAGACAGCAGCAAAGACAAAGTAAAGTTCATAAAGCTCCTTGGGACAATCAGGAGGTGTGTTCTCCTCCGTCAAGAGGCATTCCAGGAGGTAGCACAACATCTGAACCATACTCTGCTCAGGAATGGGAATAATCTTCTTAAACCTAAGGGATGGCAATGGCCAGCACAATTATTCAGAACCCAGGCAGGCAAGGCTGGAAATGCTTTTTCAAAGCCTTTTACTTGTCAGCAGTGCGTGTCTTGCCCCCTGGTAGAACAGGAAAGAGAACACCCCTCCTTTCCCGCAGACCTGCTGGCCCCGGCACATACACAAGTAATAACAGTAATCAGAAGTTTGAAGCATTTTAAAACTTTGATCCTCTTGAAAGAAGTAAAATGGAAGCTAAAGGCTGTGATTTCCTGTGTGCACGACCACTTCAAATGCGGTCAAATAGAGGAGTCATCAAATAAAACCTTTCATCTTGCCATTTTACATTCATTTAAGCTCCACTTACAGAATTCCAAACTAATACTGCAGCAGCATTCAAGTCCTCCATAAAGTAATGACAGCTATTGGAAAGGCTGCTTCTACAATTTCTGAATTAAGCAAGCTACCAAAATACCCTGCTCGGGGCTGCCTGCAGCTAATCCTGTGCATGTCATGGTCTGACACAACGGTTAGCAAATGGAGTGGGAAATGTCTCATGGACTCTGCTGCCAACAGCTATAACCAGCTTGGTCACTCAGAGAGCAGCTCCTACTTCAAAAGACCACTGCTATCACTAATGCAGCTCCTTCTGATACATTTCCCATTGTGGCTGAAAACTCCCATGCTCAACTGCACCTCCCATTTGAAGACAGGCTGAGAAAGTTGGGGCTGTTGAGCCTGCAGAAGAGAAGCTGTATGGAGACCTCAGAGCAGCTTCCAGTGTCTGAAGGGGGCTACAAGGATGCTGAAGAGGGACCTTCATCAGGGACTGGAGCAACAGGATAAGGGGGAATGGGTTCAAACTGAAACAGGGGAAGTTTAGGTTAGATCTAAGGAAGAAGTTCTTTACTGTGAGGGTGGTGAGGCACCAGAATGGGCTGCCCAAGGAAGCTGCGAATGCCTCATCCCTGGCAGTGTTCAAGGCCAGGTTGGACAGAGCCTTGGGTGACATGGTTTAGTACGAGGTGTCCCTGTCCATGGCAGGGGGGTTGGAACCGGACGGTCTTAAGGTCCTTTCCAACCCAAACCATTCTATGATTCTATGGGGGTTTTTAAATGAAGGTACAACTATGGGAAGCAAGCAGAGGATAGTAGAAGATCCCTTACTTCAATTTGTTGTGACTGCTTCGGCCAGTCCTCCCCATAGTATAGGAGGCTGTCTCACACAATGATAAGCAAGAACAACTTCTCTGTGGGCACCACTATGAAGCTAAGTCAAGCTAAGGAGCACCAGGGCCCGATGTTTCCCTGAGCTTAAACCAGTGATGCTCAGGGCTCTCAGGGGCAAGGAAGAAACCAGACACCCATGCCATGTGCAGCACAGCACAGCTACGTCCCCTTGCCAGCAGAACTAGTCCTCAATGGTACCTTGTCCTGAGGGTGTCCAGGCAAGTTGGCAGGTACTTATCAAACAGAATGGTCAGGTTGGCTCTCTCCGATTGGATCTCTCTCCTGTCAATCCAGCTGCTCACTGGGGGATTCCAGCCCAGATCTGATGGGTTGATGTACAGGATGCCTTTAGGCCCAGGGTAAGACAGAACATACAGTAAGGACAGAGAAGCAACTACTCCTTTTCTTCAGCAGAATTTCTCAGCTACTTTCACACTAATAAACCCCCATCAAATGTGCCTTGGTGTCCCAATACCTATTCCCCCGCCACCACCCCAGTAGAAACATTTACAGTGAAGAGACTTAACTCAGGAAACCAGGGCACCTTCTTGACCCTGCCCCAAATCCAGAACACACTCTTGCCTTAGTTTTGTTACTGCTCTGGGCCCCATCTCCCCACATGTACGATTACGGGACATCTTCATTCCCTTTCCCATACTTCATGTGCTTCTCCAGAATATTAGGAGCTTTTTCAGATAGAGACTGTCCCTCTCCTCCTCAAGTCTATAGAGAGCTTTGCACAACAGGACCACTCTCGTGGCAATGCTGAAGCCATGGTCACTCATCAACAGTCAGAGAGCCCTGGACAGATCTCTAAGATGATGACAGCTTCCTATACAGATTTGGGGTCAGGATCCTCAGTCTGCCTATATGCTTCAAGAACCTACCCTGGAACTTTCAAGAGGGACCAAGTTGGCAAACAAAAGACTGGTTAATGGCACTGGATCCTACTTGGTCCGTGCAAAACCCCAGTGTGAAGCTCAGGCCAGGACTCACCCGCTCTTGACACAGTGGCTGGAGTGGCTGTGCGCAGGTGGCTGATCTCAAAGACCAGCCTCATCGTGGGGTTCAGAGGGATTCTCTCATTGCTTGCCAGGGTCAGCACCTGCACGTGGCAGACAGACAGACAGACAGACTAACTCCTGCCTCAAGAAGAGGAATGAAAAGCATTCAGCACTGTCAATTCAAAAACCTGGTTGCCGTCAGCAGGTGATTTCTAACAGACTGAACAATCCTTCCCTCTTCCATGACCCACAACACTCCCTCAGGGTGGGGAAGAAAGGTGTTGGATTATGACCCTGCTCTATTTTTAAAGGGCTTAAAGTTAAGAGCAGGACATTTGTGGCTACTCATGAGCCCAACTCCCCAGGAAGGGGGAATTCCAATGAAAACATGCTTTGAGCTATTTCCTTTGTGTACCATTTTTTTTATGCACTATTGTTTGTTCTACCTGAAGAAACACAATTGCATTATTTCAGGGGGTGTTGTTGCAGCATCTGCATTCCTCCCAGGCTGAATCACAACACAATGTCAAGGAATATCCCCTCTTTGACTTCTCTTCATTACCTTATTATCATCCATCACTGTATTAAGAGATTCAATCCACATCGGATCAATATCTCCATCTAGTACCATCCACTTGGGACCATCATGGGTGATGTTGGCCAGCTCTCGCATGATGGATGAAAACAGTCCTGGGAGTGGGACAGGAATATGCTGATTAACACTGAAGTTGCCACCTCTCCAACAGTTTTCTCTAGCAGATTACTAAAAATTATCCTAATTAATGTTTTCCTCTTAAGCATTCAAAACTCTTTACATCTGTACCTATTTATTACTATCTCACAGTCTGGCTCTGGTCGGCATTATCAGTTACGACCACTGAAAATGACCACAGACCTACATAACAGCTCCATTCTCACTGAGAATCATCAGGGATGACAGAAGCGAAGAGCAGGTACTCAGAGGCAAAAGGAGACATAAGTTACACACTGCAGAGCAAACCATCTGAATATGCCTTGGAAATTCTTCTACATGTTTTTCTGTGGCTGAAAGGATATCAGGGAAATCAGGATGCATTAAACACTGCGCTATGGCTTTAGAGAGATTGAGGGGAGAACAAGCACAGGATGACATTGAATGACAGAACAAACTGTCAGTAAAATCAAGGAGACTGAGAGGATACAGTGTCTCAAGGGGAGTAAATAATGAATGTTAAGAAGAGCAGGAAGGCTGGGAATAGAGCAGCTGCACTGCAAAGCAAATGCAAACTCCACAAAACTATCGCTCTCCTCTCCCTGTGAATACCGGGGGAGATGCTGCTCCTCATGACAAAACAACAGGCAAACGTTGCAATAAAAGGCCTCTTTTGGCGAAGTGTGGCAAACACACCTTTTTTTTCTCTTCAGGACAAGCTATTTCTTTGCGATCCAGGTCAGGAACAGCTACCGGCATTCTATGACTTAAGACCAAGCACAACAAATGCAGAACAGCTCATCTGAAACAAGCATCCCATTCAGAGAGGGGTCAAAAAATCCCATCACATTTCACTGGCTCTGCCTCGCTTCAGCTCCTGACACACTGGGCACATGGCTTGGAAGCTGCTCCAGCATCATTAGTATCAGAAATAGCTGCTGGCTCAGAGCATCAATGGCTGCCTCATTTACACCTCGGCAGCAGCAGAGAGAAAACTGTGCATCCACACCACAGGGCGGTCTTGGGATTTAAAAGAAGAGCTTGGTTCTACAAAGAACATGTTCAGGATTGCCTTGTGGGACCTTTTACCACCTAACATGTGTAACCCTTTCAACTGCTGATGATGAGTGACAGGATGAAAGAGGAGTAAAAGAAGGGGCTGATCCAGGAGAGGACACATCACCTCCCATTAGGCTAGGGTGACGATTGCCTTGCTGATCTTTGACAACAAGAAACAACCTATTCAGGAATGGCTCATGCAGAAAATATCTGCCTCAAGACCTCAGCCTGGAGCTCCATAAGCTCCCTTGAATGTTTTGGCTAGAAATCACTGGACAGCCTCTTGTAAGATGTCCCTCCTGCTGCTCAGCCCCACCAGCAGCCCTGACCTGCAGCCACTGCGCAGAGCTCAGGCTCTATCCCCCACCTCCCTCTTGTCACTTTGATTTAGGGTCCCTAATCACAGTTAAAAGGACATTAACCCTGGCACTGGAGCAAAGCAGGAGGTCAGGAGAGGTCTCCAGCGGGGGCCAGGGTTGGTGGGTGGCAGCTCATCTCCTGGCAGGCTTCTGGCCAAGGATGATTTATGGCAACATCTTCCCTTACCTCCCACACCTCCAAAGCAGCCGCATGCGGAAATCGAAGCTGCCTTCACCCATTAGTCACAACTGAGCATTTCCACTCCAGATTTCTGTAATCTTTCAGCAGGTTTTTAATGTTCATCTGATTTTCCTCAGGAGCAATCAGAATCAACAGACTGGCAAACGCTGGTGTGCTAGAGATTAGGCAGCAGCAGTAAGTGCAAAAACACCACTTCTGTGGGTGTGCTACCAGGTATGGAAACTTGGGGATGACATATTCGGGGGGGCTCAGTGCACACCATAGGGCAAAAGAGAACTTTCTTCCATCACCAGCGCAGCCAACCCCAAAAAACTGCTTGCCCATTCAGGAACTGGTAAGTGCTGATATTCATGGACACAATAATTATCCTTATGGCAATCGGATAGAAGTATCAAATCCCAGATTGGTTTGGGTTGAAGGGACCTTAAAGCTCATCCAGCTCCAACCCCTGCCACAGGCAGGGGCACATTCCGCTAGAGCAGGGTGCTCCAAGCCCCTGTGTCCAACCTGGCCTTGAACACTGCCAGGGATGGGGCAGCCACAGCTCCTCTGGGCACCCTGTGCCAGCGCCTCAGCACCCACACAGGGAAGAGCTTCTGCCTTATATGCAACCTAAATGTCCCCTGCTTGTTTGAACCCAAATAAAGCAAGTTTATGCTATACTTCCTATCTGATGATGCTAAAACACCCTGTGTATCCTTTCAACAACAAACCCTCACAAGGCTATGAGTGCCTGGGCCTTCCCTGCACATAAAGAACCAGTCATCCTGCTGATGCTCAGGAAGGTCATGAAAACACCCTTTATCTACAGATTCCTTCATGAAATGCCATTTACCATCCTTCCATTCTCTGGTTGCTGGGTTAATGATTCCAAAAAGCTCATCATTGGTGACTGCTTTGGGGTTGAGGTCTGCCCAGACAGGACGCCGCTTCATTAGCTGGTAAGTCTTGTAGAGGGATTTCATCACCTGAGACTTGCCCGTGCCTGCGTTACCCACCACGAAGACAGAGTGACGGACTGTCAGCAGCTCCTCCAGCTGCACCACCTGGAGAAGAACACCTCCAGGTTTAGACAACCGTGCTAAACTGAAGCTCAGACCTACAACATTGCTCCTACTGGGGCTCTTCTTTAGAAAGATGTGACCCAGAGACAAAGGGATTTGACACTGCGTTTGGTCTCGTTACTCTATAATCATAGTGAATGAAACCCTCCAGCACTATTTACATCTGATGGCCAACAGCCGATGAGGCTCTGCTTTCCAGGGGCCACACTTCCCTAAGCCTAAAAGAGCTTGCCCCTTTGGATGCCTCCAGGGATGGAGACTCCACAACCCCCCTTGGGCAGCATGTGCCAGTGCTCTGCAACCCTCAATGGAAAGAAGTTCTTCCTCATGTTGAGGTGAAACTTGTAGTGCTTTAGTTCATGGCCATTACTCCTCATCCTGTCGCTAGGCACCACTGAAGAGTCTGGCACCATCCTCCTGGCACCCGTCTCTGTTATACTCATCTGCATTGATGAGATCCCCTCTCAGTTTGCTCTTCTCTGGACTAACCAGGCCCAGCTCCCACAACCTCTCCTCATAGGAGAGATCCTCCAGACCCCTGAGCATCATTGTGGCCTCTGCTGGACCCTCTCCAGTAGCTCCTTGTCGCTCCTGTACTGAGGAGCCCAGAATCCACAGCCTCCATCAAAGTCTGCCTCAAGGGGAACATTGTGCAGAGCCCTCTTTGTAAAGCAAAGATGGCTGAGAAAACCCACGTGATGGATGGTGATGTAGGTACAGCAGAAGCTCACTTGGCCTTACTTTGAGTATGAAGTTGTCCTCAGCCTGCAGACGGAGGTCCAGCACCGCTTGCCTCACCAACGACTCAAAGTTCAGGTCACGCTTCCGAGGTACATCCAGAGCAGGGAAAAGGTCCCCAATGAGCCCCATGAACACCGGCACGTCATCAGTCACTATCTTGGGGATGTTGAAGTCACGAAGTGAACGCATCAGAACCTGCTCTTCGGGTCGCTCTGGGTCACCTCGCTTGAGGGAGCCGGCGACAACCAGCACTGACTTGATCGCACGCAAGCCCCAGTCATAGTGATCCTGAACAGGGGAAAAAGCAAAGACGGAAAACAAAAGGAGGGATGAGTTTATGCTTACAGAGTACAACTCTTGATATTTCTGCTCTGGTAAGAGCCTCCAGAGCACAGCTCAACAGCGGACTGCCTTGTGTGGGAGACCACGGCTTCCACCAAGACCTCTAAGACACAGCACAAAGCTTCTGCGACAAGCATCTTCCACCCAGCCTCATGTTGGTACAGCCAGGATCAGGTTTTTCACCTGGAGTCCTGATTCAGCTCTTCTCTGGACCCAGCTCTGAGCTACGCAAATGATGACAAGGGAATATCTGATGAATTAGAGCTTTGCACTGGAAGTGACCCTACACGACACAATAGGGAACTCCTTCACAGATGGCATGACCATCATAAACTCCTTACAGGCAAGAGAATCAATAGGAGGCAAGAGACTGGAAAGCAAAGGGTCACTGGATACTACTCCAAACACGGTGTCATTTGAACCCATGGGAAAATCTCTCCCATTAATGCTGCTGGCCAAATGCTTTTGTCCTGACAGATCCTTTAAAGAAAAGCAAGTTCAAAGATGTCATTGCTCTGATGGCCACAAACCTTCTCCTCTGCCAGAAGCTGCTGCAGTAGTTCAACAGCAGCTGTGAAGCTTCCACCATGGAGATGAGTGGCAGAGTGTCACGTTCCTGCTGATTTTGGAGATCAACAGATTCATTGCACCATCCAGCCACAGAATTGGGCTCACCTGCTTGGACAGGAGCTCTCTGCAGAGCTGGTACAGGGTGATGAACTTCCTGGCCAGTGCCCGGGCCTCGATGAATCCCTCAGCCACCAGCATGATCTCACAGATCAGCTCGAAGTCTGGCACAACCATTGCACATGGCCTAAAGAGACACGCAAGAAAAGACTGCAGAGCCCAACGGTTGCACAAGGCTGAAACCATCTGCAAATCCCCAACACAAGTGAATTCCCCAAGGAAATGAAGTCAAGCCTGCATGTTCCAAAAGACACTTTCTGCTATTGTTATAATACAGGTGACAAACCTTGACCTAGACTCACCTGAAAAGAGCTTTTAAGTTCTCAGGTAGCTCAGTTCGTCCTGCATAGCCAGGGTTCATGGTGATGAAAATGCCGACTGAGGGAACTAAGTTAATTTCTTCTCCAAGAAAATTGAAGGATTTCTTCTTTTCCCTTATTGCATCCTGCACACACTTCACCTAGGAACCAAGACAGTGTTACAGTATTGGTGTTATGAACCAGACAACAGTGCTGCTTTCCTTACACTTGGCCCCATCTTAGAGGCTTATCCCTGCTTTGCTTGGGCTTTTCAGTGACCATACCAAGCTTTGCACATTGTTTGGAGAAGATCCATGTGGCAGCATCAACCTCCCATCACAATCAGACTTTGACAAAGCAGAAGAGAATGCTGGAGAGACTGGCCAAAGAGCAAAGGAGATGCAAGAATTTGCATCATTGGCTGAGAAGACAATGATGGACGTGGCTAAGGAAGAGCAGCTCAGGAGAAGTAAATGCCTCCAAAGCTGCCCACATCTCACCTTGGCTGTTGACATCACCTGTGGGACATTTCTCAGCACATCTCACAACAAAACCACCACCAAAAGCTGAATCATCTCTGAACTTCCCAACCCAGCAGGAGGCCGGACGCCTGAGATGAGATTCGGGGCTGGCCAAACATCCACAACACAGCCAGCACTCAAATGCAGCCCCAATGACACAATGCAGACCTCTGACTCCCTTCACCCATCTTCACTCTCCCCACACACCACTGCTCTTCATGACAACCCAAAACCCTCCTGTGCCTGCTCTGGACCCAGAAAAGGAGCAGCATTTCCCGTAAGCTTGGCCTCAGCTCAATTGTAAACTGACCACTTGGTATTGCTTTTAAAGACTTGGGGACATCAGGTGCTTAATTTAAAAGCAAACCCACAAGGAAGAAGCTGTAAGACCTCCCCTGATACCTCCACTCACTAATGTATTGTCTTTTGTATTTGCCTGATTGCAAAAGACAAAAACCCCCTACTTCCAAGGAGAGCAAGTTTATTAAAGCCAGATCACAGCACTTCAGTGAGGGAGAAATTCTCTGTTCACTCCTCTAACCCTACTGCTCTTTCCCATCTTAAAGTTAAGCAATTAATCGATTCTTTCTCTGGAAGGAACTCTATCGACATTAGCTGCATGACTAAGACAGCCAATTAAACATCACCATGGTTACAACTCCTAATAGCAGCCAGGAGACATGATGATGGAATGACAGCCAGGCTGCTTCCTTCAGATGCTGCGCTCCAGCCAGGAGCGAGGGAATCATTACCAGTTGAGTCATATCTGGGCTGCTTTTGTTCAACTTCCTGTTTCATTTGAAGATCCTCAAAGACTTTTTTTCCCAATGACAACTTTCAACTAGATCCTGATGGAAAAGAAATTGAGAGGGAACGATACATAAACTCCTGTTGCTGCCCAGGGCTTCTCTGGGACGTCATGTCAGGTACCAATTACGAGTGAAAGAGAGATGAAAAGAGTGAGGAGTTCATGGAGGGGTTCAGAACAACATCTTTGATTGAAACATTCACGCAAGTGTAGAAACTTCTGGGCTCTCAATCTTTCTTTCTGCAATACCAAACCCAAAAGGGGGTCTAGGAAGAATTCAGCACCTCAGTCAGACACCGGGATCCTAAAACCTGCCCTCAGCTACAGCTGGGTCCAGAAGAACTCAAGATACTTCGGCTACTTCAATTTGAAGTCTGCCAAGGCTCAACGCTTCCACTTCTATTCATGTAACAGCTGTCTTGGTCTGGACAGTGCAGTTGAGCACCAGCTCTTTGCTCAAACTCCCCTGAGAACTGAGCTTAATTGGCATTTCCAGAGGATACCACTGAGATTCAGGATCTGGAGAACAGACAGAGCTCTCCTTCGAAGCAAGGGCCAGAAGCAGTAGCATGGCTTGCTCCTACTGCTGCCCTGTGGCTATTCCTGGGCTGCCCAGGATTTCAGCTCCTGCCATATGGGATTCACAGCCTGGGTGTCTCCTCACCATCCCTGGGGCAGACAGGAGCAGGGAATGGAGCATCTCTCCTCCTGCAGTCCTTCGCCCTGGGTAAAACACCTCCAGATTTCCTCATGGGTCAGTAAGAAGTGAAGGAGCTGGGAATGTGCCAGATTATGTATAAGCACAAGAGAACAAGACTCTCCCACATTTCTCTTCATCAGGGACTGTAGTGATAGGACAAAGGGGAATGGGTTTAAACTTAAACAGCAAGAAGTTCTTTCCTGTGAGGGTGGTGAGGTGCTGGCATCTCAAATCCACCCAGATTCATAGAATGGTTTGTGTTGGAAGGGACCTTAAAGCTCATCCAGTTCCAACCCTTGTCACGGGCAGGGACACCTTCCACTACAGCAGGTTGCTCCAAGCCCCTGTGTCCAACCTGGCCTTGAACACTGCCAGCAATGCAGCAGCCACAGCTTCTCTGGGCACCCTGGGCCAGTGCCTCAGCACCCTCACAGGGAACAGCTTCTGCCTAAGAGCTCATCTCAATCTCCCCTCTGGCAGGTTAAAGCCATTGCCCTTGTCCTGTCCCTATAGGCCCTTGTCCAAAGTCAACACTCATCTTGAATATAATCCTACTTGCTGAATATGATGCACAACTTGCACCTGACCGAGGTAATAAGTAACCCCCATAAGCCTGGCAGGCCATGGATCTGCCCCAAGCACCTCTCTTTCCCTCCATGAAAATTATTCCCTACATGACTTAAGGCTACTCAGCCTGCCAAGGCAGCTCTCCTCCCTAAAATGATAAGCTGCAGTTATCTCCCAGACACCAGTGTCTTCCTCAGGTACAGAGCCATGGTGAGCACTGGTCTGAGGGAAGATGAGGTAAAGAACTGCCTCAACACAAATGCTGGAACTGCAGAGAGAAAAGGAGAGATAAAAATGCTGCACTTAACCAGTGCTGTGACATGCAGGTGCTTAATCTTGGGAGGTAATTCCTCACCTGCCTACACATAGAACTGAAATTGGAAACAGGCACTTTCCATCTTCACCCTGGCTCCAAAGGCTGCACCATGGCTGTGCCTTGTTTGTATTTATTCACAAGCATTTCCCCACTTACCTGTACAGCCACCACAGAGAGGACCTCAACTGAGATCCTATTAAACTCATCAAAGCAGCCCCAGGCTCCTGTCTGCGAAAGGCCTTTGTAAATATTCCCACAAGACTGGAAGAGAAAAAGAAAATGACACGAATGAAATCCCAAATGGAATCAAGGATGTGATTTCCCAGTCTGTTTATTTACAGCCATTTGCAGCCTATTGTGGGTATGGAACCAGCAGGCACAACTCAATTAGAATATTTATAGCTCTGCTGTTTGCCACTTGATTTGCTAATTGCACTTTCTCAACAGCTCTGTGCACTGCTTTCATTTAAAGGTCACTTGGGCTGAGTTACCTTGGCCCTGATTCCCGGAAGGGCCCAGGAGGGGAGAAAATATGATCCAAGGTGCCCAAAATGCTTGTACCCAAAGCAAGACTTGGCCCAACAATTCAGCTTTCTGCAGTGGCTGAAGGTTTGGCACGTTTTGGTCTTGTTATAGGAGAGGATCCTGAGAAAAGCAGGACAGGTTCCTTCCCATGCCAGGAAAAACCAGGAAGAAATAGTAAAGAAGGCAGAAGCTCTTCCCTGTGAAGGTGCTGAGGCGCTGGCACAATGTGCCCAGAGAAGCTGTGGCTGCCCCATCCATGGGAGTAGTGTTCAAGGCTAGGTTGGACAGGGCTTGGAGCAAGCTGCTCTAGTGGAAGGTGTCCCTGCCTGTGGCAGGGATTGGGACTGGATTAGCTTTAAGGTCCCTTCCAACACAAACCAGTCTGTATTCTATAAGAAATGACCAGCATCAAAATATCAGCACAGCCTCCGTCTCATCTGAACAGGCCAAAGTTTTGGAAGCATTTCACAGGGAATCTAACTCCAGAAGGGAATGGGAAGGTGCAATGAGGCACAGAACACAGTTTGGTACTCTGCCTCCTGAAGAGCCTTGTACCAGTCTTAGAGAAGAAAAGTGAGGAAGTAAAGGTGTTCAGCAGAAAGGAAGGCAGCAGAGATTCGAGGAGAGATGGTGGATCAAAGCAATGGAATACTTTCATCTGTCATGTTCCATTGGACCCTGAGCACCCCCAGCAACCCGGTGACAGTACCAGAGCCGAGGTGGGAGTAGTACCTTGTAGTCCATCTGCTCGGAGCAGTTGAACACATACACCATGATGCCCAGGGCTCGCCCCAAATCCTTCGTTGTCTCCGTCTTGCCGGTGCCTGCAGGGCCCGCGGGTGCTCCACTCATGGTCAAGTGCAGCGACTGGGTCAGGGTGATATAACATCTTCCAGAGTGAAGGATGAAGGAATAAAGGAAAGAGTCTGAGCCTGGGTCCAACAGATCACTGCTGGGCTGCAGAGAAACAGCACTAGGGCAAGGCACTCAGGAGAGCCTTTCTTCTGGAAAGCTGTACATAAGCAGGACATAATGGGCAACCTGATCCAGTTCAAGATGTCCCTGCTCATTGCAGGGGGGTTGGACTGGATGAGCTTTGAAGGTGCCTTCCAACCCAAACTATTCTATGACTCTATGACTAAGCTGAAAGTCCTCTTGGGCATTACCTACCACCCCTGACCAGCTGTGTTTTCTCCAAGAGATACTCATCTTCCACTAAGGTCTGCCCAACCCCTTCACATCAGGCAGTGCTTTCTCTGGATCCTCACACCACTGGGCGTGACCCATTGACACTGGGCATGTCCCACATGGTATGAGAGAAGGGTAGCTTTTCTGAAAGACCTTCCTCTTGTTTCCCACTGCTCTTCAGCCCAAAGGATCCCATTCCCCACCACTGAGAGAAACCTGCTCTGATGGCCTACGAATGATGCCACTCAACACTGCAGCAAGCTCAAAAGCTTCTCCATCATACTGATGATGGACACCAGGGAGGTGCCCACATGTGGGTGCCCATACTCCCTGTATAAGCCAAAGAACAGTAGTCAATATAGCAAATAAAAGCTGATAATGCAGGGGGAGATTGGCTCAGCTGGCTAACATGGGTGACTAGAGTCACCTGAGATGCTCCTAGCTACTGAAATGTCACATAGGGTGGAAAGATTTGACAAAGGATCCACAGAAGACTTGCACACTTCTGGCTTGGCTGCTGGAAGCCAGGTGGGACAACACAGAGCATCTCAAGTCATCTTACATGTATGTCTCCATTGAAACAACTGATGTCTACTCCAAGATGGGATGAAAGCTTTCTAGACTTACAAACTCTATGGGGTGTGGACATGTGCATAGGCAGACACTCGCAGGTGAGCAATATAATCTGTGAGCTAAATCCCACCTTGGGATCTGAGGCACAGACGCTCCAGAGAGTAACACCATCAAATCACAAACTAGGGGAGAGTTAGAGCTCTGCCACCAGATGTCCCACCACAGAACAAGAACAACCTCTTTGGTTGGTAGCTCTTTGTCTCAGTACACAGCAAAGCCCAGTTGGGATGGTGTTTCCCAGGGACTTACCTGTCAGTCAGTGGAGTGATGACGAGCCGAGGGGTATTGCCAAGGTACTCATAGGAGTAGAGGAACTGAGCATCACAGATGTTGGCAAAGCAGTGCCGCTCCTCATCCGACCATCGGTGCCGGAGCTGCGACAGCCAAATGAAAGCCTGGGCATTGTCCACCTGGAACACACCCACAAGCACCATCATGGGCAGGCCAGGAATGCCAGGTACACAGAGCCAAAGCACCAAAAGGGTGACTGCAATGAAGTGTTCCCTGGCGGTGGACTGGTCCTCACTGAGAAGGCAGGTGTGGTGGGGAAGGTCATCTCCCCATCTCTCATCAGTAGAGGGTAGGAACCAAGTTAGTAATGACATTGGTGGGAGAGCAAAAAGTGCATAACCAAAACCATAAAGAGAGCAGCATAAGATGCTGGAGAGGGACTCTTATCAGGGACTGTAGCGACAAGACAGGGGGTGATGGGTTTAAACAGCTGAGGATAAAGCCACAACCCAGCACACTCAGGGCACCTCCCCACCCACCCCCAGGCCTGGACACTTGACACAGGATGAAGGACAGGAGAGTGGTGTGGGAAAGGCGTGCAGGACAAGGGAGTCCCGAAGGAGTCCCTGTGGCTCCACACCAGACTGAGTGGGCTGCATCCAGCAGCCTCCCAACACATGGTTGTAATCCACCAACGTGGGGCCACTCTTGCTCCTGGTGGGAACGTGGCAAGCGCAACAAGCCCTTTGGTGTTGCATGGCCATGATCCAGAACAGCTCTGCAGGCTTACAGTAGCTTTCTGCCCTCTTACTGCAAACAGTGCAGAAGTACAGTTAGTGATGTATCTCCCACTGAATGGCCTGTGGTTGGTCTCTCACTCCTGCAACCCCTGCCCCAAGTCCCAACACAGGTCCATGCTGAGCTGCAAACACAAACCTTCTGCGCTATCATCTTTGCCACCACATCCCGAGCGTGCACGTCGATGGTGCATATGGTCATGATTTTCTGTCTGTCACCCTTGGAGAGCTGCCCAATGAGCATGGTCACGAGGGTGTTCAGCTGGGCCACTTGCTTCTTGTGATACTCCTTCATCGCGTTCTCGTAGCCTTCCTCCACCCTGGCGAAGGCAATCCCAACCTCAGTTGTCCACCAGATCTGGGTGCAGGAAAGAGCCACCTACAAAAAAGGACTGGCTCAGCACCACGGTAAAACCAGAGCTTCCTTACCTGCAAGAATGTCTGATCCACAGGGAGATCAAGTATGAAGTAACCATGACATGAAATTAAGTGTTCTGTCATACAGCAGTCACAGCAGACAGGACAACAGGGATCTGCCCTGTGACATTCATTTCAAACACCCTATCAGTGGCAGACACATTTAGCAGCTACTTATTTGTAAATCAGCACCTTTCACGTGCTTGACACAGCAGAGGAGGAAGAGCTGCAGACCACAAAGCTGTCAGAGATGCATCTGAGGGGCTCCTTCTTCTCACTAGGCCTTACCACTTGGTTTTCCTGCTGTACCTCTGGCTCTCTGGGTGTACAGATCCACAGCGTGAAGCAGGCATTGCCCAAACCCCCAGGCTCTGTAACCCAGCCAAGAGCATATCCTGCCTGCAGTCCCTGTCAGAGAATGGAGCTCAGCCTGGAAACTCCATCAGGAGACTGCCAAGATCACAGAATTCCAGACTGGTTGGGGTTGGAAAGGACCTTAAAGCTCATCCAGTTCCAACCCCTGCCACAGGCAGGGACACCTTCCACTAGAGCAGCTTGCTCCAAGCCCCTGGGTCCAACCTGGCCTTGAACACTGCCAGCAATGCAGCAGCCACAGCTTCTCTGGGCACCCTGTGCCAGCGCCTCAGCACCCTCACAGGGAAGAGCTCCTGCCTTAGATCTAACCTGAACTTCCCCTGTTTCAGTTTGAACCCATCACTCCTTGTCCTATCGGTAGAGTCCCTGATGAAGAGTCCCTCTCCAGCATCCCTGTAGCCTCATTCAGACACTGGAAGCTGCTCTGAGGTCTCCACGCAGCTTCTGTTCTCCAGGCTCAACAGCCCCAATGTTCTCAGCATGGCTCCATAAGGGAGGTGCTCCAGCCCCTGATCATCCTTGTGGCCTCCTCTGGAGCTCCAACAGCTCCATGTCCTTAACAGGATAAAGGACAACCCATCCTTCCTCTCTGCTGCACAGCACAGTGGAGGCCAGAAACTTCCCCATCCACAGCTAGAGGCTACTATTGAAAGAAGGGAAGGGCAGGACTGAAGGGAAACCAAGCACTGCCTTTCCCACATGCCAGCCTGAGTGGAGATAAGGAGCACTGGCAGATACCTGGGCAGGGTAGTCAAAGAGCCACTGTTCCCTTGGCTTCTCCTCGTAAGCCACAACAGCTTCCGTCATCTCATCTCTCACAGTAGCCCTCATGCTGTCAAGCACATGATTCAGCCAGACCTCAACCTGGAGAAGAGATTAAATCACAGTAATATATTTGCTCTTCTTAACTGCCTTTGGTAGTCAGTGAAGACAGTGAGGACCTATCTAGAGTGGGACCAAAAGCTATGGGGTAAGGAGGAATGAAATTACACACCACCTCTTCCAGCCTCTCATACATAAAGGAAGAGCAGTGAAGCTTTGCAATGTCTTGGCAGGAGGTGCCCACACAACGGCAGGAGAGCAAACTTCACTGGATAGTTCTGATGGACAAGGGCTTCCCTCTCACCTGCCCGCTGCAGTTACAGGGTTCACTGAAGCTGACATACTCCTCCTCTCTGCTGTACATTCCCAGGCCAACCTTGGTTGCCTTTTGCTCAGAGTCCAGCTGGAATTTAATGTGGGCCAAGTTGTCAAAAAGCTTGGGAAGATGACGCTGTACCTGCAAAAGGACTTGGATAAGTAAAGCAACTGAGGTAGGACAAGGAGAACAGAGATCACCATTCATGTCACAGGAGCAATTATGTTCAGGAAGCATGCTCATGGACATCTTGGTAGCACCACATCTTCTCATACAGGGCCAGGATACTGCCAACACAAGCCTCTTGCTGTCTCTCCCAATGCTTCCACCAGTTTCTGCATCATTTAGACACAGCTTAATGAACCGTATTTCCCACTGGGAAATTATCCCACACGGGGCAAAAGCACAGCAAACATTCAAACACTGCATGAGCTCCTAGCCTCAGTTTCCCTACATGAGAGGGCTCTTAATCACCTCTCCACTCATCCCATTCTCAGCATGCTGCGGAGTTTTCTTCACTATGAACCCTTCTGGGTTTTCAGTACTACAAATCAATTTTGTGCCAATGAAAAGGCCTGACTTCTCCTCTATGGAGGAGAAAGACCTTTACTTCTGCCCAAGACCCGTGATAAAATGCTCAACAACCCAGACCTACAAAACTACTCTTGAGGAAAAGAGTAATTCCCTCATGTCCTGTTCACACCCAGATGAATGTGAAAAGCTAGCAGGTTGATGTTAGCATCACTGCTGTAGGCTCTCAACATCAGCCAAGCAGGTCACCAACGCTGCTTCTAGACCACTACGTAACACAACTAAATCACTGTGTCACACTGTCCAGGCTCCTCCCATAGCAAGGATCAGCTCACAAAGCTGTCTCCCTCTGATGACAGAGAGAGGAGATGGACACATTCTCATGGGTAGGATGAGAAACAAGAAGAGCCTCTGATGCCTGGTGCTTTCAGAGACAGATGGGTGGGCTTGTCCATTTAATTCCTCTTCAATGACTCACAAAGGATTACAACACCGCTTCTCACAAGCTGTCCTGCAGGTGATGACAGCTTCTTACTAGTGCCTAAGCAGGGCTAAATCCCAGAAGGTGCGAAGGAGAAGCAATGGGCACTCAGCTTCCCTCAGATAAGATTTTAATGGAGATATGCTTAAGTAAACCACAGAAACCTTCTCCTACATCTCGGAGTTTCCACTCCCAAATCCACACTGTCCATTCCCAGCCCCTGGCCTGGCTGCAGGACATTGGCTGCACTCGGCACTTGGTGCAATCCTGCCACCAGCACCCTGCCTACACCTGAACCTTTTGTACAAGTTCAATATCCAGCTGAAGAGGATAATAACATTAATCCTTCTTTAGGAATTATCAGACTTTGAAACCACAGTGGAAAGGCTGAAAGCGAATCCGTGTGTGATCCCACTTGACATTTGCTTTGATTTTACTGCAAATAGTTTCGAATAACAGAAAGCACCAGGAATTTCTTCTTCCTCCATGGAGCATTTCAACACATTTTCTTCTCTCGGCTTCCTGGGGGTTTTTTTCCTCTCCGTTTTAAATATCAATCAATATGTATTTATGATACTCTGCAGGCTTAAATCACCCAGCAGCAGAAACAGATATAAGCACTTAAAGGTGCTCACCTGAATGCTGAAAATGATGAAAAGCTTAAAGAAGGTGAGATTACTCACTGCTGACAGAGGGACTAAGGAAGAGCAGCGAAACCACTTCCTGAACCAGGAAGGTCACCACAAGCTCCTCCACAGGAGGGTCCAGCAACCCACCAAAGCCAGCAGGAGGAACGGTGTATTTGGATTATTTCCCCATACCCGGCATTCAGGCACCATCCCCAGAAACCCAGGCTGGAGAGGAGAAGTCAGAGAGTGCAGGAGGTCGGGTACCAGCCTGACCCTGGAGCTGCACAGGGATGGATGGCAACCCAGGAGATCTCCTTGCTTGCCTTGGCCATAGTGACCGTCTCCCCACCAGTTGTGTTACCTTTTTCAGGCTGTGCTCTTCTCTTCCCTATAATCAGGACATTCCCAAAGACTTTTGCATAGTGGAAGGAAGAAGCAGGTGATTCGCAAATGCCTCTTCTGCTAAAACAAAGGACCTCTCCAAGCCACCAGCTGCCAACACTTTCACATGTGAATGACCAGCCTGTGGCTGTTTCAACAGCAGAAGCCCTTTGGTGGCATCCTAAGTTGGGGCCCAAGGTCAGCAATAAGTTTTGGCTGAGCCCCTCAAGAAAGATGGTTTCCTCCACCCTCACTGTATCCCAGCAGAAAGAAAACCACTATTTTTATGGTGTCAAAAGCAGAGCTCTACTCTGTGCAGCACTTTCAGAACCATCTGCAAGTATCACCAGTGTTAGATCAGACAACACACAGGCCCATGTTGCCTTTCAAAGATGACAGATGAGGGTCAGCTGTGAAAGAATCATTATTACTCCAAGTAAAAGGTTGGGAGAAAAAGCGCCGAAGATACTACAGGTGAGTCCCAAGACAGCATCTTCCACCCTCACTTTACTGACAGCTGGATAATGCAAAGGGGATGCAGTACAAGCCTTACCAGATGTGGGTTGGTGCCATTGGAAAGAATATCCAATAAATCTGCAGAAGAAATGAAGTAAAATCTGGGAAAGGCCAACCTCTTCATATCCAAATATTCAGCTAAAGCCTTCTCACACAGAGACAACCTGAGGAGACAAAGCAGTGGAACAGAACCCAAGGCAGGGGTGTAAGTATTCTTTATCATAGAATCATAGAATGGTTGGGGCTGGAAGGGACCTTAAAGCTCATCCAGCTCCAACCCCTGCCATGGGCAGGGACACCTTCCACTAGAGCAGCTGCTCCAAGCCCCTGTGTCCAACCTGGCCTTGAACACTGCCAGGGATGGGGCAGCCACAGCTTCTCTGGGCGCTTTGTGCCAGCACCTCAGCCCCCTCATAGGGAAGAACTTCCTTAAATCCAACATAAACCTTCCCTGTTTCAGTTTGAACCCATTCCCCCTTGTCCTGTTGCTACGGTCCCTGATGAAGCAGGGACTTCATCTTTCATGCTACAGTTTGAGTTACCAAGCAGATTCGCTCCTCCCCTGGAGTAATGCCACGCAGGACCTGAGCCTGTAGGCTGGTCCTCTACAAAGCTCTTAGTAACTTAGAGATCTCTCTTTACTCGTGGGGGTCAAACAGCCTAACAGAGAGAGCAGCCTCATAAAAAAGCAGCAACAGAGGTGGAAGAAGAGGCTAGAAGGGTTTGCAGCCTGACCTACTGTGTTAGACAAGCTCTTATCTGCCACAGGTGACTTCCCATTGGGATGAAAGTTCCCATAACTGCTTTTATTCTAATGAGCCACATTTGAAAGTCTGATTCGACCCTACTCAGCTTTTTGTGTTTGCAAAGCCTGAATAGAAACTTGCTTGCTCCCATCTCAAATGAATGTTTCAGTGCTCACATGCTAAACTGCTGCTGAGCTTACAAAGTGCATAAATAACACACAGCTACTCCTCTGTGAGGAACTGCCTTATCTGATTAACAGAGAAAATACAGGCTTTACTTTAAATGGAGAGTTACTACTGCTACAGCAACTACCACATTCGCCTTTCTGTGTGTTCCAGGTAGACTAGCTCCTATGTTAAGTGAGATATGGATCCACCTCAGGACACTAAGGGCTTTCTCAGGGAGTGCAGTTATACCATGTGGCAAGGGTATACAGGCAGAAATAACTTTGTGAATGAAAGAACGTGGGCTCAGATCTGCTGCAGATATCTCAGCCTGGACTGCTGAATAGGTATTGAAGAGCTCATATTTGGGGTGGCAAACGGTGAAAATCAGCGGGATGCTGGCTCACACATCAATATCGCGGACGAGGGTTTACACATACACAAAGCCAGACTCCCCTCTGGGGGTTTCAGGGTGATGGATCACAGATAAGGCTCAAGAAAGATCAGAAATGCTGTGGCTTGTGAATGCAAAGAATGCACAGTGCAGGAAGAAAGCCTCACAGCACAGCTTAAACAGGGCTGGGGGCAGTTTCTGACAAGCTCCTGGGACTGAAGGTCTACCCACCTACTCTGAATGTCCTCCAGTTGTTGGGACAGGCCTGGTTTATTGGTGGCTTCCACCACATTTGGGGTTTTCTGAGCTTCACAGGCCAGTTCTTTGAAATCCACATCAATCCCCCCAAAGCGTTCCGAGTCCTAAAAAGCAAAAGGAAGAACATGTCCATGGTGAGCCACTACTCCTGTGCTAAAGGATCCCATCTCTTCCAGGTGAGGGGAAAGACTCTGCAGAGAGCGCTCTGTGCAGTGCAGAGGGACCTCTCCACCACTGCAAAGGGCTTTGTCACCACATGCCTGAAACAAGTCTCCAATCAGGCACTTGCCTTCTTGCCTCTATATCCCAAAGGGCTTGTGGATAACGTGATCAGAGCAGAAGCCAGTGCCCAGGACCAACCATTTCCATGGGCTTGAATTCCCCTCTGAGTGTCTCCTCTTGTGTCCAGCTTCCCTGGCCACAGCAGGAGGAAAGGATCCCCTAAGGGGGAAAGGCTACCAGCCTCATGTGAGTTCACTCTTCCCCTTCTGCTCCAGCACAGGAGTCCCATCCCTGAGATGTGTATGGTGACTCCTGCAGAGGAGAGCCCTCCCTTGCCTTGAGTAAGGCCATGGAAACCCCATGCCAGCAGCACAGGAGCACACTGACAACTGGGCTCTGCATTGAACAGGGGCCCTACAATTCTGGAGCTAAACAGTGAAGAATAAATAAAGTTATGTTCAAGATGTCTCTGCTCCTCCCTCCTTCCCAAGAGAGGGCTCCTGAGTGAGCCAGGACTGAATAGAAGTGCTCCAAGCTTTCATTAGGGTCAGAGGGGCCCTCTGGAGATCACCCAGTCCAACCCTTGCCAAGGCAGGGCCACCCAGAGCAGCGCACACAGAGAGGGAGACTCCACAACTCCCTGCACAGCCTATTCCAGTGCTCTGCCACATCAAGTTCCCCCTCATGTTGAGGTGAAACTCCTTGTGTGTCAGTTTATGGCCATTGCTCCTCATCTCGTCACTGGGCACCACTGAGAACTTCCACATTAACCTCTGTTCAGCCCCAGCAGCAAGGCTCTGGCTGAGGGGTTGAGCCCTCCCTGCACACAAAGCACACAGCAAGCTCCAGATGTGCATCCCATGCCCTGCCAGCACATCCTCCCCCAGCCCGGCCACATCCCGAGCAGGTTCAGCCTCAGGAGGCTTTGAGCTTCATCCTTTCTTCTAGGGAAGGGAAGAGGCTGCTGATTCCTGCCTCCTGCCAGATGGATATTGAGATACAAACAGCTGCCCAGCAGGATGCAGTTTCAGACCCTGATGTGCTTTCATACATGCCATTAGGTAGCTGCTGGATATTAACAGCCTTCTGGCACGTGGGCCAGCCTTCACTGGTTAGCAGCACCGGCAGAGATGGCCCAGTCAGTGAGGTGTGCCCAGCACTGCCCAAAGCAGGGCAAGGAACTCACAGACACCCCTGAGTAGGTCACCACTGACAACCCTGCTCCATCTTCAGAAGCAGGAGTGAGATTACAGCTGCCCAGCAGTGCTGGAGGCAGGGGCGGGATGGGGATGCTGCCAAAGCTGCCTGCTCCAGCTCTGGTTTGATAATTTCCAGTGTCTGAGTCCCACTCCTCTCCCCTCTGAGGAAAGAGGGAACATGCCTGTGGTACTGAAGGAAGCCAGCAGCCTCCCTCAATCTCCAGGAGCTCTGTATTTGCTCTGGAGCAGTGGAAGGGAGACAATCAGCTACTCAGCATGGCTCAAGCAGAACCCACAGTACAAAACCATCCTGGTGCAGCACTAGGGAAACCACCACAGCACTAAGGGAGCCTCCAAAGGTGCACAGGAGCAGGAGAAAAGCCCTGCTCTGGGCAATTTAGTATTACAAATAACCCTATTTTGTATAATGGAAGCTGCTCTTCAACACTTTCCAAACAGGAAAAGCAGGATTTGAGGTTTCCTACCTTGGGAAGCTGTGCCCGTATATCTTCTGAGCCTACGAATATGCTCTCCAAGTGAGCCCATGTACGCTGCACTTCAAACCAGAGGGAGATGACGGAGTCCGTGGTGGAGAGCTTCCTCTGCCAGGTAGACACTTCCTCCAGAAAGAAGGCGATATACTTGGATGTCATTAGGTTCTGCAGCTGCACCTGGTTGTCTTCTAGAGTTTCAATGAGTTCCTCATCCGACTTCAGCAATGGGATGTTTGTGCGGGGGTGAGGCTCATACTGAAACTCCATGGAGCTCCAAGTCATCTTCAACTCCTTCAGGACTTTCTCCATACTCATCTCTCTCACTGCTTTGTCCACAATGCCATGAACCTCATCCTCAAAGTTATGCAGGTTGAGCTTCAGGAGGTCAGCCAGCGTGGTGTCCACGTCCATCACAAACCTCACACCCGTCATCTGCATCAGCTGATTCCAGTGTCTTTCTCGAATGGCAGGATTCTGAAGCTCTGCCACAGCTTTCAGGGCTGTTAACATGTTCTTCACCTTGCTGTCGAGCCCAGTGAAAGCATCCCAGGCCCTCATTTCTTTATCCAAATTCCGAATCTCTCTTGCAAACTTTTTACACTCCAGATCCATTTTTTCCACATTAATATCCACCCATTTGGTGGTCTGCCAGTCAGCAAGGCTGGTGTTCACAAGGGAGATCATATCCCAGAGCTCTTTGAGCAGACACAGCTCCTTTCTGCACTGCTTCAGCTGTCTATAATC
This sequence comes from Amazona ochrocephala, assembly GCA_039720435.1. Taxonomy (NCBI): domain Eukaryota; kingdom Metazoa; phylum Chordata; class Aves; order Psittaciformes; family Psittacidae; genus Amazona; species Amazona ochrocephala. Next base: position 84,316,189 of record CM077879.1, read on the forward strand.
TGGCACCGTGACTTCAAACAGACCAGCTGATTCATAAATCGAGGTCATGGCTGACTCCAGTTGTTTAATCTCAATGTGTTTTGCATCCAACACTTGATAAGGCTTTTTGGTGTCAAATCTAGAAAGAAATATTTATTCCTCCTAAGTGAGATTGCAACAGCTTCTAAAGAAAACAGAAACCAAACGGTGCGTGAAGAGACAAAGCAGAGATGAAACGTCTACTGCACAAGTTGATGGCACAGCCACGATGCCACCTTACAGTGATACTATGCACTCAGCAGCCAAGTTCTATCTCTTGTTAACACTGGACTGTGTTCCCAGAAACAAAACATGCAGGTGTTACAGATGTTAGAAAGTAGAAAATCAACAAACCATAGAATTGAAGCAAGTTCAGAGGAGGCTACGAGGACGATCAGGGGCTGGAGCATCTCCTGTATGGAGACAGGCTGAGAACATTGGGGCTGTTGAGCCTGGAGAAGAGAAGCTGCGCAGAGACCCCAGAGCAGCTTCCAGTGTCTGAAGGGGGCTACAAGGATGCTGGAGAAGACTCTTCATCAGGGACTGTAGTGATAGGACAAGGGGTGATGGGTTCACACTGAAACAGGGGAAGTTCAGGTTTTATATAAGGCAGAAGCTCTTCCCTGTGAGGGTGCTGAGGTGCTGGCACAGGGTGCCCAGAGAAGCTGTGGCTGCCCCATCCCTGGCAGTGCTCAAGGTCAGGTTGGACCCAGGGGCTTGGAGCAAGCTCCTTCGGTGGAAGGTGTCCCTGCCCATGGCAGGGGTTGGAACTGGATGACCTTTAAGGTCCCTTCAACCCAAACCATTCCATGATTGTATGAACAGTTTGGGTTGGAAGGGACCTCCAAAGGTCTCCTCGTCCAAACGCTTGAGTCCTTGCACATGTAATCCTTGGGACACTTGGTGCTGATCCTATGAAGCCTTTTCACCTCAGAGCCATTCTCTCTGATAAGGCCCTCACCTGAAGGGAGCTTCTCTGCGGAAGTGCTCTCGGAAGCGGTGCTGCCTGCCCTCAAACGCCGCGCAGCGCCTGCGCAGCGCCGCCCCTTCGCTGGCCTGCAGCGGGGCCACGTGCTGCTTCACCGCCTGCGCCACCTTCTTCGTGTGGCTCCACTTCTCCGGCAGCTCCTGCGGGCAGAACGTACACGCTGGCAGTGACCGCTGTTCCATAGCGGATGAGGCTGATCTCGTTATGGGTTGCCTCACAACAGGAACAGCAGCAGATTCCCTATCGAAAACTGAGGAAGTTTTGGTGCCATGCAAAGGAAAAACACACAACTTGGGATGAAACTTTGAGTTATTCACAATTCCCAAGACTAATAAACACTGAGAACTTCCAACTGCTTGCTCTGGTTGCAAAAACGTGTGCAAGAGCTTCAGAAGGGTCCCACACTAGACCCTGGGCTCCCAGGATGGTTCAATGCTCTAGAGAGAGCAGTGATGGTAACACCAAGCCCAGCAGGACCTGGATCCTGCTGGGAGCAAGCTGAAGGCAGGAGGATGGGCTGAGGATGCTCATTGAGGCACAGAGCCTGGGGAATTCCCTGCCAGCTCTTAGAGCAGGAGAAGATGGTGCACCAGAAGGATTTATACAGAGCTCTGTGGGCAAATGCTTCCCCAGCCTGTGCGTATAATACTAGTACTAAACAAAACTGGTTTCTTTCTCTGGTCTGCATCCAACCTGCAAGTGTGCAGCACTGCTGCCAACACGCTCTCTGCTCCTGGGGCTTTTCTCAGAAAGGGGCTTTATTTCTTCTCACTACAGTCCTTGGGCCACATCCTCAGCCCAGACACTGACACCGGCAAAGGGCTCTGCTGTCCTCAAGTCCCAGTGCTTTGCCCTCAGAGAGCTCCATTCTCCATGTACTGTGCAAGCCCATAGGAAGGGCTTCATAGAATCCCAGACTGGTTTGGGTTGGAAGGGACCTTAAGGGTCATCCAGTTCCAACCCCCTGCTGGGGTTTCTTTTCATCCCAGTTCCCATACTTGAGGAGATTGAGACCACCAACACTATAGAAAGAAGGGAAATAACCCGGAGGCAGCTCTGAGGCAGCAGAGACGGCCAGTCCCTCCTGAGGGGTCTCCTTCTGGCACTTCATATTCCAGTCTCAACAGAAATCACTGTCCATGACCACAGCACGGCACCCATGGAGCTGCTTCCTTGTCCTTCCCATACAAACTACCAGCTCCAGCCCAACCATCTCCACAGCGATGGAGGGAGCAGTACTGAGAGGAACTTACTTCTGGTTTTCCCACTATCCATGGAAATCAAGGAATCATTCAAGTACGTGTTGCTGTCACTTGCCAGAAAGAAGGGTTCTGTTCCCTCCTCCATCTGACCAGCCCCACATACCTCACTCCTTTTATCAGACACATGAATCCATTGCTTGCATGTACCTGCACACACAGGCACCAAACAAGCAGCTCTCAGGCAGAGGAATCAGCAGGTTCCCCACAGCAGGATGGTTTATGCTGAACTGAAGCTGCAGCAGCAGCCTGTGTAACGCAGCTCTCTCAGTTGTCAGGGAGTCTGTCAGAACTGTCCTAAAGGTACCTTTAAGACCTTTAATTATTGCAGATCTGGTGACCCCATCACCCATGGATCACAGTTGCACAAGCAGAACACCAGGAGATTACCAGACCCCACTCAGCTCCCACTCAGGCTGCAGCAGAGAACTGAAGCCTTTGCTGCACAGGCTCCTCAGGCAAGAACATCTCCCTCAGAGATCCTGCTTTAAACCTTGTGTCCCACCCAGACCCTTCTGCCCACAGCACCCCATGGCTATAGGGTATCCATTAGCATGCAGCCACACACTTCTTCACTGTAACATCTTGGCTGTAGCCAGTGCTTGTGTCCTGTCCCTCAAGGCTGGCTGGGCACCTCACAACCCAACCTCCATCTCCAACATTTTCTAACCTCCACCTCGTGGTCCCTTGTCCAGAAAGGAACAGAATTCCCCGAAGGAAACTGATTCATCAGAGCCAGCTGTGGAAAGGTGCCAAAATACTTTCCCAACCTGCTCCCTGTGATGCTCTCTGGGTCAAGCAGATTTGGTGTTTACAGACTCAGTGGAGGACTAAAGTCCTATGAGAAGGCACCTCCTCTGCCAGCATTATCCTTCCCATCTCCACAGTTGCCAAGAACTGGCTGATTTAAAAATCATTATAATTCACGCTAATTAACAGATCGAGCTGAAAATGCATTAATTTTTGTCAAGAGCAATAGCAGGGAGTTGGAGGAGGCAACTCCCTGGTTTTCAGGCATAACAAAAGGCTTAATCTCTGCTTTAAAAGAAAAATCTCAATATAACTCCAAAATGTGGAGCTAGAAAGGCGCATCCTGCAATAGCAAACATTATCCACTGAGGCCCTCTACTGACAGGGAGTGAGGTCCTAAACACTCCTGCACTGCTCTGAGGCTCACACTCTCCTTGACATCTGCTACTTGGCAAAGTGGTGTGGCCATCCCAAGCGTTCACCCACCTCCAGCTGCTTGTAGACTTCCTCTGGTAGCTGCTGCTCATACGTCTTCAGCAGTTCAATGGTTTGCTTCAGGGGCTCAAACATGGCATCGGTGGCACTCTGCCTTTCTTTAACGGCCAGGAGGTGACCCATCACCTCCACCAAGCCACCATAATCACCTTTCTCAACCTTTCTGCTCAAACCTTCCTCAGCAGTTTTGATGAACTCCTCCAGGTCAGCCAAGCTGTGGAACACAAAGCAGGAAAGCACAAAATGAGAGCAGCTCCCACTGAAATAGTTATCACCTTCCGCCAGGCAGCTGGACTGGCACAGACAGGGGAAGAGCTTGGCTAACCCTGACCATTGCATGGCAACATGCTGAGGGCATCAGAACCACAATTCATGCCCAAAGGGATCCATAGATGTGATATTTGTGATACTGCAACGTCTCAGCTTCCTGCAAGGAAGAGATAAATAGGTTGGGACCGCTGAGGCTGGAGAAAAGGTATCTGACAAGGAACATATTGGAGACCTGTGAGTTCAGCACTATCCCTGTCACTCAAAGTCCTACAGATTATTAGAGACAAGGAGAATATCTGGGGGACATTTCCCCACCTGCTTACCTTGCTCTTAATCTCACACAGCTACTGGGCAGTGTCGGCAGAGGCACCATGGGCTCCTGGATCTCTGGTCCCTTCCAGCACAGCCTTTCCCCTCTTCTCAGAACACTGATTTTTTTAAGTGCCCACTTAAATTCTATGCATGCTCAGAGCCAAAATGTGTCCTGAAATACTTCACCTAATAAAAACTAAACTGCTGAGTCAGGGACTCTTAATAAGAACTCCTAAATGCCCATTCTAAGCTACACAAAAGCCTCTTTGCACAGCAATTAGCTAACAGAATTATGGTGCTGAAAAGAACACCAGAGATCATCTCATCCACCACTTACAGCAGCCTTCACTACTACATGTCTGTAAGTGCTTTGTAAGCATCCAAGACCTGTGACATCCATCAGTTGCCACTACTCAAATGGATCACCTGGTGCATCATTGTGCACAAACCCGAGAACTCAGCAGCTATTCAGAGCAGGGAACATGTGCTAATCCAAAACTTACATCCCAACCTCCTTTCTTTTGTAACCTTGAAGCCTCCCCATGACAGCTCATGCCAGGCAACCCAAACTGAGTTGTACTCAGAAGAGTGCTGCATTTAGAAATAAAGCCAGCATCTCATGGTATTTCATGGTATTCACGCAGCTTTACTGATGGCTAATCTCAAATTCAACAAAATAAGCACAAAGCCCTACCAGAGATTAGATCACCTGGATCAGAATGAATGGACAGACAGACGTCCTATCTAACAACTCACAGCAGGTCCCAGGAGCATCAGCTCATGCAATGTCAATGGTACCAAGCCCAAGCAATGGTTTCCATTCTACACACTCAGCAGACAGCATGGGCCCCTTCTCTTGCTTCTGTGTTAGCTTATTGGCTACCAGTGCGTAATGATACAGCCCAGCCAAGACAAGAGAAATCCCCTTTGGTCAGCACATCTCTTACCTGTGTGTGACATGGTCCACGAGATGCTGCTTGAACACCAAGCTCCACCTTTTGATGGTATTCAGCAAGGATGCCTTGAAAGGCCGAGCATCCACTTTCATCCAGCCGTGGAAGATGCTGAAGGGCTCGATGTGATTCACCTCCTCATAGATCTTCTCGTAGGAGTCAATCTGCTCTTTGAACTGCTGCAGTGTGGGGGGAGTCTCAGGGACCCCGTCCTCCGCATGGGCCTCGACTTCTGCAGCGGTGAGGATGTGCCCGTAGAGGAGGAACTGGCGGCAGAACTCCTTCCTGTCCTCTGCGTAGAGGTAGGAGTAGTGGTCGAAGGTACTGCGGTACTCGCAGCAGGCCACCATCACAGCCTGCACGCGTCCCATCAGCTCCTGGCGCATGTCGGCCAGATCTGCCATGTCCTCCATGTCAGCCTAGAGGAGAGGGGAGGAGACGTGGAAGCAGCGTGATACCTCCTCACCACCACACACCATGAGGGAGCTCCACAGCACGGACCTGGTAGTGGAGGAAGCCGCTGTGCTCTGCCAGCCTGGGCACCAGCGATGAGATCCCATAGGTGTCATTGAGAAGACTTTCCATCATGTCATAGAAGCCATCGTTTGTGCCAGGGTCCATGGAGGGATGAAATATCAAATCTGGGATCACCAAATCCAGCTGCACCTCAAACAGGGGAGCGAGCCCTGCCTCGGGATCTGGTAGGGAAGAACGGGGATGCCAGGATCCTCTTCAAGAGGAGAAAAATGATCTTGAGCCACATCCAACATCCTACCACAAGCTGCACACATACCCCACAGGGACACAGACACCCACTCAGTGGGTCCAGTGACACTGTGCTGGCACACAACACAGAGGCTGATGTTCTGGTACCCACAGCAGATACTGGAGATGAAACAAGTGATTTAATGACTGGAATAAAATGCTGTGGAGAAAGCCTTAAAGAGACCAGGCTCTCCAGCTAATCAAAAGGGAGCCTGAGAGCTGAACAATTACAGCACATAAGTACTTGCTGAGGAGGAAAACAACAGGAACCAAGAGGCTCTTTAATTTAGTGGAGAAGGGCATGAAAACCCCAGCAACTGGAAACTGAAGCCAAATGCACACGTGAAATTCTGTGCATGTTTTGAACAAGATGGGGAGAACTGGATGCAATTCCCAGTGTGCCTCCATATCCAGGGGGGAAGCGTGCCTGGAGATGGGCTTTAGCTCAACACAACCAGCTCTGGAGACTTCCCACACATGAGATTGTGTCATTTGTCCCTTTGTGCATGGGAGGGTGTAAGATGGCTGATGCCCAAGCACAGACTTTGGATGATGCCTCAATTTTGTCTGTCCATTAATCCCTGCAAATGATGCATAGTCATTTCTATCCTTCCCCATAAGCAATGCTGGCTGGGAGATGGAGTCACTATGTAGATGAGGCCCTCAGTGACATGGTTTAGTTGTGGTCCTGGGGTAAAGGTTGGACTTCATGATCTTAAAGGTTTTTTTCCAACCTACCTGATTCTATGACCCTGTCTTGAGGCAGAACCCTCCCTTTGGTGAGACTGAAGCAGCCATCACAACCAGGGCAAAGGAACAAGCACTCACCTGTGTTTTCCAGGAGGTACTTGAGCGAGCACTCAATGGCAGTGAAGAATCCATCCAGGACTATCTCATCCACATAATCCACATAGGCCTTCCAGATGTCAGATGCTGGGTCTGCAAGCAAGAGGCTCTGGTTTTCCTGGAATTAAAAGATGCAAAAACAGTACCCAAATCCTCACTGCGCTTCTCTCAGCAGCTTCAGGACTCTCCAGCCCCCAGGAGGACCTGAACAACCAAGGGAAGCCCAGCAGAGCAGCTCTTGGCCCCTCTGCTGCTGCTCCCTGAGGTCTGAGCTGCACAGCAAGGACAGAGCACAGGGAGACTCATTTTGGGCCATGATACCCTTCCCTCCCCAGGACCTTCGCGGTGCTTTGCAGTTGGTGCTTCCCCTTTGAGCAGCACTGGGATGTCATCACACCGATTGTGCCAGCCCCCCTGTCATGACCACAACCCCGTATCTTCCTTGGCCAATCTGGCAAGTGCCCTGGTCTCTTGGGTGGTAGCTGGAGGTGGCTGAGCCTGTTACAACTGTGACAGCGGAACAACCTGGGCATGGGAGAACATTCACAGTGGGTTCAGGGTGCAGACAAGGGCATTATTGGTCCAGGGCTGAGTGCAGACAGCAAGGTAAGGTTAGCAACAAGAGCTCAGTGTCCCAGAGAGGGTCAGCTGGCTCTCTCCAGGGTCCAAGGTTGGATGGTGACCCTCAGGAGCAGGCTGGACCTAAAATCTACCTTCCTCCAGGCCAAGGTGCTGTCCCTGATGTGGTAACACCTCACTGCGAGCAGAGGAGGAACTGAGCTTTGGGCTTTCTCCTGCCTGCAAAGAGGGGTCTCAGCTCTGGCAAAGCCAGAAAGCACCAAGGTTTCAGGCAGCAGCTTTTGTCCTGTCACTCAGCTGACCCCTGCACTGGTAACATCACTACCTGCTCACAGAGGGACAAGTCTGAAGCAGAAAGGTTGGGCAGAGCCTCTCTGCTGCCAGGTACATCTTTCAGAGGAGGATAATTCCAGCTCCTGCTGCACGACTTCCATCTAGTGGCTCCACAACTGCCCGGACTGGAGCCAGGCTGAGCCTGAACTGGGTGGCAATGGTGCCCAGCTCATCAAAGCCACCCTTTATTAACACTGGATGAGGGTTGCAAAGGTGTTAAGGGAGTTCATTTTAAGGTGAAACAGCTCCAGACATTTCCTCCAGTGCAGAGACACGCAGCCTGTGAGGAGCCAACCAACCCCTGGGGAAGGTCCCTCTCACCTTCAGCAGGGAATGAATCCTCTGCCCCGACTCCCGGACCAGGCTGTAACGCTTCTCCAGACGGTCCCGACAGTCCTCTAAGACCAGCAGGGATTCCCTTTTGCAGTCCTTCCTCTCCAGCATGGGTGACACCCAGGCCTGCACGATGGCCTGGATCTCCTCAACATTGTCTTTGGCTTTCTGTATCCTCCGCTCGAGGTCATGGACGCTATCCATCACCGTGCAGATGTGATCACAGACACCTGGTAAACAGATGAGTGATGGCTTGTTTTCAGAGCTGTCGGGCCAAGCTTTTGTGCACCCTCCCTAAGACCAGCCTCTGACTTATTCCCTGTGGTCTCATGTATTTCTTACCCATCACAGACACAAGAGACTTACCACCTCGACCAACAGACCCATTTCCAGCTCCCTCCTGCCTCAACAAGCCATGGTACAGACAGCCACAGCCTCTGCCTTCTGCCAGGAGCACCACCATCTGGGGATATCTGATAGCTCCTGATTCCCTCTATTCAGGTTTGATCTCCCACTGACTGTTACTGGAGAGATCAGCATGGGCAGGATGAGCACAACAGGCTGAGCATCTCTGCCACCATCACTTGAACGGGACCCATGGCCTCAACACATGGGCTGTGTCAGTCCCAGCTACCAGTGAGGGCTGCAGTGAGATGCAGGGAACTTAGGGTTCATCTGCAGGAAAACCCATCTTTATTACACAATGGTGAAAGAGGTTTCCACTGTGAGGACTTCTGCTCTGAAGGTACCCAAGGGAGGACACTTGCTCCTGCTCACACGACAAGCCTGATGACAGAAATGCATATTCCACCTGTGAGCAGTTTACTTTCACCAAGAGGAAACAAACTTCCTCTGCTCTGCTTTGCAGTCCAAACTGGTAAAGCAAGAAACTGCTTCAATCACCCTACAGCCAAGGTGCACAATCCCACCCCAGCTGCAGTATTCCATCCTTTTGGAAAAGACAATGAGGTGGGCCTGGCTCCATCCCACTGCCCAGCCTTGCCATCTCCTTGGTGGCACTGCTCACAGGGCAGCCTCTCCTCCCCGAAAGCCCGGCTGATCCTGAAGGGAGCAGGATCCTCTCCACAGCCCCAGCACATGAAAGGAATGTGACAAGCAGGGAGCTGCCATTCACCCCGAAGGGCTGGCTCTGCTGGGAACTGCAGCTGGAAACCAGGTGATGGAGGTTGGGCACATGGGCAAATCCCATGAGACCCATATGGATGCACTCTTTCCCCCTGCAGAAGCAGCTCACCCTCCATCTTCCAGTTCAGTGTTTCTTCCGCCTCTTTCAGCTTCAAGTCAATGTCCTGCAGCTGCCCCCGTATTAGAGGGTACTCAACCTCCAGGACTGTCTTCAGGACTTTGTTGTATCTGTTCACCATCAGCTCCAAGTTGGCCACCATCTGCCGGTAGGATTCCCTGGAGGAATAGATTTCTGCTGCCATCGCTGGGATGGCTCCCACCTGGCTGCTGGACAGGTAGCTCACCTCCCTCAGCACCAACACCAGCTGCAGACAGAAGGCAGAGAGCTGAGCATGGGACAATCCTACCCAGTGACTTCCTGAGCATCTTAGGGATCCCCTGCTGCTTTATTCCCAAAGCAGAATGCTCTGGAAAGAGCCTGGACACCCCCTACTCCATTCCATCTGCCTCCCATTGATCTTTGCCTCTAGTTTTCTTCCCAACCAAAGACAGCTCTGTTAACTACCCAGCCAGCTAAAGCCATGATGACCTCTGGCTCTCTCAGCTACCCTCATCAGTAGAGTCTTCCAGCAGCCCTGTGCCTGCAAGCACAGCTTAGCAGTTACCTAAGCCAAAGATAAGATGGTGCATGCACAGCACACCACAGGCTCCAACTCCTGTCACCAGGATGAAGGGTGGAAAAAATCCCGTGGCTATTTGGCTCCCACCTTAGCAAGGAGCTTCCAAGGAGATGAACAAATCCTTTGATTGAGGGACCAACCTTGACTGAGCTCTAAACCCCAAACACTTTCCTAACAGCAGCACATCCCAGGGAGCAGGGGATGCGTTGGATACCAGTGTTGCCCCGGCCCCTGCCATGCAGCACCTCCAGCAAATGGCATTTCTACAACTGAAGAAGCAGCTTCTACAGAAGCTTCCAAGCCATCTCCACACACTGCTGGCTTGGATCCCTGCTCCTGCTTTGGGCGAGGTGGATGGTCAGTCCTCCCTTTGCTGGAGGCATGCTTTAGGGGAGCTCTAGGGACAGAGGCAAGGTCTTAAAACTCTCCTAAGTCTCATGCACTGCAACAAAGGAAATCCAACAGCCACAACACTGGAGGAAACAACCAAACCTTTCCTGGGCTTTTAACAGCCTTTCAGGAAGCTCAGACTTCAGGTACATGTAACATGAACTCCGTAGGTGATGCCCCAACACCCCCCACCAGTACAACTCTGGTCTGGAGATGCTGACACTCATTCACTGGCTACTCAGGGACCTTATGTCTGGCTTTAACCAGAATGTGCTCCGGTTAAACTGGAATCCTGGGAATTAAAGCCCACAAAGAGGATGGTCCTTTCCAACCCTGATTGTTCTATGATTCTATGATGGTAAATCCATGTCAGCCATCACAGAAAGGGGTTCCACAGACCTCAGCAGCACAGATGTAATACCAAGCTCATCAGACCCCCTGCATACACTGGAGAAGCCCAGGCAAGCTCCCCAGCAGCAGGTTTTACCTGGGGATCAAAGTTGACTGTGATGAGTTTGGTGTCTGGGTCCCGCCGGATGAGCGGCTGGGCCAGGTTGTACTGGGATCGCTCAGACACTGTTTGGGACCAGTTCACATAGAGCTTTTCCTGATACCTGCAGAAGTAAACCCAAAAGATCCATCATACAGCTACCAACACAGCAAAGCAATGTACAGCACCAAAGGAAAGCCAAGGCCAGCCCTGAGGATGAAGAACATGAAGGAATATTAAAACCCCGTCCCTGCAATCTCCATGAGCAACATGGCTTCAAACACAAACACCCAAAACCAGTGTCAGCATCAAGTCAGGAGGGCAAAGCTCCCTCAAGTACCAGATCTTCAAAAGCATTCAATCTAAAGTAATAGAGAAGCAGCTGCTGGGCATTTCCAGAGCGTCCAAGCAGGATGGGTGCACTACAGAGCCCATCAGCCTCAGGGGTATTGAGCTCTTGAAGGGCTCAGTATAACAACTGGACATGGAAATGAGGAGGGCTGACCTGGGGTCCTGCTATCCCACGTGCCATGGAGAGTCCCAGCACTCAAGCATCAGTGTCTTCCGAACCATGCTGTCACCTGAGCACTTTGGGAATGGCACCCAGCAAACACCACCTCTGTTGAGGTGACCCAGGCTCCTCTGATGTCTGCTTCCTTCTGGAAGGCTGAACCAGGATCACTCAGCCTCTGTTCTGGCGGTCAGAAACAGGAACAGCTGGTCTCCATCCAATCACCCTGCGGTACCCAGCAGCCAGATGTCCCAGCTCCCTTCATTACTGATGGACAGCAGGCCCTGCAGGGGTATCTCCTTCCTCTGGAGGTGGCTCTTCCCAAGGGAAATCTCAGAGAAACCAGTTCAGACGTAACATTAAACATCATGATACTAAGTCATGGGCAGTGAATCTGTTCCTCCCATGGAAACTTCTAATTTCAAGATTGCTCAGAAAGATTGTGGCATAGACACCTCCTCCTCTCTCATCAGGCAATTCCCTCTGGCTTAGAAAGAGACATTCCCAGGGCCTGGGCTTGCAAATGTGCTGGAAGGTGGCACATACAGCCCCAGCCTTGCCTGAGCCATCACCTACCTGTCGAGCAGCTGGATCATTTCTTCATACTTCTCCATCACCCTCCTTCCTTCAGCAGAGTCCAAGTAGCTGGGAGCACAGGAGATAAGCTCAGCATTATGTGTAACTCTGCCCTAAATCTGCACCTACCATTCCAAAGAGCAGCCACCACTTTGCAGGCAGGTTCTGACTGGGGACTGCGGATTTCATCCCCACCACATCACCCAAAACAAGGCACAAAGGCTATCCAAGGCTGTCCAACCCTCAGTGTGCCCTTTATCTGCTGTGTGCTTGACAACCTGCACAACAGGCTGTCAGTCTGTTGATTGACAGATTCAATCCCTGGTGGGAAAAGGGGCTCAGTGCTGCTGGAGGGATACTGGTCTCTGACATACCTGATGCTCCCAGCTGCACACTCTATTTGCACAGGGTACGGCAGCCTCTGCTCACCAGCCAGCACTTCCCAAGGTCTAACAGGCTCAGAAGAAAGCAGCACTTGGCTCCTGGCAGACGCAGCTCTTTGTGGTGCCAAATCTATGTCCCTCAAACAGGGAAGGGCAAAGGCATCTTGGAGCTGTGGGGCTGCACCTCCAAGCCCAGGCAGGTAGAGGAATTCCACCTTTTCTCCACTGCTTGATGTACAATATCCCAGTTTTCCTGAACGCAACTGTTGATTTTAGAGGCCGTTTTGACAAAACCTGAATGAACTTCATCAGAACCTGAGCAGTCACCACTGGGCAAGTGCTGCTTAAACCTTCTGCAAGCAAACAGGTCCTCAAGCAACCCCCAGCAAAAGCATCTTTGGTTTTCCTATTTAATCCTTTCTCCCTTTCAAGTTGCATGCAGGAAACAGCATCACGTCCCCATCCCCCCTCCCTCCTGCGGTTTGAACTGATCTAAACCTAGGAAAGAAAATCAATGCAGAATGTAGATCAGGGTTCTTCCTGAATTTGACACTCAGATTAAAACCAGGCACAAGAACTGTGCTGGGAATGATCCAAGAGCTTGTTTCACTGCACTAATGTCTTTATAATAGTGCACGTAAACACTTCCTTAATGCAATACACATTGAGAGAAGGCTACCGATACTGCCCAGTGAGAACCCTAGAATGGTTTGGGTTGAAGGGACCTTAAAGCACATCCAGCTCCAACTCCTGCCACAGGCAGGGACACCTTCCACTAGTGCAGCTTGCTCCAAGCCCCTGTATCCAACCTGGCCTTGAACACTGCCACGGATAGGGCAGCCACAGCTTCTCTGGGCACCCTGTGCCAGCGCCTCAGCACCCTCACAGGGAACAGCTTCTGCCTAAGGGCTCATCTCAGTCTCCCCCTGGCAGCTTAAAGCCATTCCCCCTGTCCTGTCCCTACAGGCCCTTGTCCAAAGCCCCTCTCCAGGTTTCCTGCAGCCCCTTTCTGCACTGGAGCTGCCCTAAGGTCTCCCCTTAAGAAGCCTTCTCTTGTCCAGGCTGCCCCAGCCCAGCTCTCTCAGCCTGGCTCCAGAGCAGAGCTGCTCCAGCCCTCGCAGCATCTCAGTGGCCTCCTCTGGACTCGCTCCAACAGCATCATGTGTCTCTTGTGCTGTTGCTCCAGAGCAGGATCAGGACTGCAGGGGGGTCTCCCCAGAGCGCAGCAGAGCTCATGCTCTGGGGCTGCAGCCCAGCTGTGACAGAGATACCTTATTTTGCTCAAGCACATAAAACAAGTGGATCCAGGTACTCCAAATCCTATCCAGCACAAGGCAAACTGCTCCTGTGACCACAAGTTGCAGGTCCTGAAGCACGTTCTGTTATCGTGTGTCCAACGCTGCTGCTTGCATGGCTCTTAAATGCTGTCTTATATAGTGCCATGATCTCAGCTCATGGCAGCTGAGAGCATGGGGCCCCACTTCTCCAAGACCACCCATAATAACAAGCATCTGGGTGATAAGTATTCCAGAACTATCTTCCCTTGATCTTAGGGGATTACTCCTTTGTTTAATGCTGACAGTTCTTCTGCCAGTGCCCAAAGTCCTCATCTATTCACCAACCTGGAAGCTCAGCCCCATCAACACATCTTAGATGAGCCAATGCAGCACCCCTCTGCCACTCACAGCTTGGATGATGCCAGAACCTGGGCAGAACCTTCTCCTCTCCAACTGGGAATGACTGCGGCCATAACCATTGGATAACATTCAACAGAAAGACAAAGAGTGATTAAAGAGACCAACTTAGCTGGAACAGACACGCACACATGTGGGATGCGCCTCAAGTGACCAGAGAGCCCCTGGATCCATGCGCGCAGCTCCCGAGCCCAGCCCAGCGCTCCAGCCACCGGGGGCATGTTCTTGTGCACAGGGGGGGATCCTGGGAAAGGCACATTGAAACAGCACTTGAGCGAACACTGTACCTGCAACCTCAAAGGTACACCACCAGAAGCTCATCTGTGCAAAACTGCTCTCATTTCCCAGCTTCCTTCCTTAAATCCAATGTGTGATACACTGCGGGAGGTCTGTGACCAGGGCAAGTATCCATGAACCTCTCTGCTCCCTCTGTTAACCTGCACTGGTCTCAGCAGCGCTGCCTCTCCCAGACTTGCCTGGCTCCAGTACAGCCGTCCTGAGGCAAGTGACCTGGGTGCTGTTCAAAAGGACACACTCTAGCCCTCATAACCTGACCGGAGTCTGAGCCATATCCTCCTGCATCAACCTTCCTAGGCCAGGATAAAGCTGGAAAGGTCGATTAAAGCCTTGTTAAAGTCCCACCTGCATTTACAGCATGACAGGGGAAACACAGTAACTTCATACCGGGGAGCACACGAGCAAGGCCCATGGGGAGTCTGAGGCAGGGCACAAGTGTGGAGAGAAACCCCCTGCTAGAGCCTTGCTGGGGTAAAGCTCATTCCCAGTCACATCCATGGACATGCATTTAAACCATGGCGTTTTCCCCCCAGCAGATATTTGCTTTAATACAAAGAACAGCTTTCCCAGGCATTTCCATTCCCACCAGGAGCTACAGAGGCTCAAACCATTTGCAACTGGGCAAGTCTTGCTTTCTTTAGAAGAAAGCAAATTGTTCCCCCCCCCCAAAACGAATCTAAACCCCATTCCCTGTAGAACCTGTTGTGCTCAGCACCAGCCACCCACCAAGCTTCAGCTCTGCCTGGATGTGCCTGGCATAGAGGAGCCTGGCATGGCCCACGGCACTGCGGAACATGCTGATGAGGACAGAGTATTTGTCAGCAGCATCTTCAGCGATCAATGGCCGCTCCAAGAGGCTCCCAAACATGTCCAGCAACTGCAGAGGCGAAGAAGCAGGAAAAGAAAGGGGGAGAAATTCACAACCCAGACTTCAGCAGAGATCCACTGGGATCTCCTTCCCCAGCCCACATGCTTCATCCTTCTCACCAGCCCAAATGTCTGCGCCAATAGGAGCTGTGGTAAAGGGAAATTCCTTTACCCTGCTTTTCCAAGCAGTCCCTTCCCTTTGTTACAGATATCACAGGATCATAGAAGCAACTGGGTTGGAAAAGACCTTCAAGCTCATCCAGTCCAACCCTTACCCCAGCACTGCCAAGGCCACCACTGACCCATGGCACTGAGGCCTCGTCTCCAGTCTGTGAACACTTGCAGGGACAGTGACTCCAGCACTGCCCTGTTCCAATGCCTGAGCACCCTTTGGGGAAGGAACTGTTCCTCAGCTCCATCTAAACCTGCCCTGGTGCAGCCTGAGGCCGTTTCCTCGTGTCCCATCCCTCGTTCCTTGGGAGCAGAGCCCAGTCCCCTCCTGGCTCCATCCTCCTCTCAGGCAGTTGTAGGGAGCGATCAGGTCCCCCCTGAGCCTTCTCTTCTCCATCTGAACCTCCCAGGTCCCTCAGCCGTTCCCCATCACACTGTGCTCCAGGCTCTGCACCAGCTCCGGTGCCCTTCTCTGGCCCTGCTCCAGCACCTCAATGTCTCTCTTGCAGTGACTTCGGAACCACATTTCAATTGGCATTCTTCAAATGTTTCAAAATCTGCTGTTTTTTCCAAACCCTTCCAAAGGGAATTGCTCTCACTTCCCACAGGCTTCTCTACAGACACTTGTATTGAAATTAGTCATAAAATCCCATTTCCTTTTCCTGCAAGATGAACACAGCAGCCGGGTTCCTCGAAAACCGCTGTTTCCAAACCTAAAATCCATCCAGGTATTATCAATATGAGCAAATTGGTATCAACAACCATCCCCTGGGGTTTTACAGCAGTTCCCACCAGGAAATCCTATAAAAAGCAGAAGTTCCCCCAACACCCAAAGACACAGTCAAACATCTGAGAGCCTGATGTGAATAACGGGACTGCTCGTCCTCCCCTCAGCAGAGGCCTATTCTCACTGAGCCACTCTCCATTCCTGTGCGCCTGTAGCTACAATAGTGCCTGGGGTCGCAGCTCGGTGGGATTCTCACCCATGCAAACCAGCAGGTGCCCGACTTCCCCCCTCCAGAAGACCAGGACCATGGCCGACAAACCTTAAAGGCATGCTCCAAGTCTGAGGCATCATCGAAAGCCTGGATGAAAACAGTGCCCAACCGGCAGTCAATGTCTTCTACTTTCTGCTGGAATTCCAAGGCATTTTGCACAAATTCCTGTGGGAAGACAGAACAGCAGCTGTGAGGCTGCGAGAGGACACTTGGAAGGCACCTGCAACCTCCTGATCCAGAGGTCTTTCCTCTTCCTATTCATCAGGAATTAAACCACTTGACCTAAAGTCTATACCACCATCCAGCCAACCCACAGATGGGTCCAAATCCAGTTACTTCCAAGGCAAAACAAGCCTGTGGTTTTCATCTTGAGCTGGCTGTAAATGGGACAACAATAAAGGCAGCTCAGAACACTGGCACAGGTTGCCCAGAGGGGTTGTGGAGTCTCTATCCTTGGACACATTCAACCTTGGAGATGGTTAATCTGCCTGCTCACAGCCTTGCTCTGCCTAAGCCTGCTTTGAGCAGGGAAGGTGGATGAGGTGATTTCCAAAGTTCCTTTCTAACCTCACCAGGTCTGTGTTTCTGTAACTTCCATGCTCTTCTGGCACTGCTTCTCCAGCTCCAGCTGTAATAAATCCTTTCAAACTCAAGTGTAAAATCCAGGTTTGTTTTCCTACAGGTAAAAGAGCCCGAATCAAAGCCTCAACTTGACAAAGTGGGAGACTTCAGTCCTCCTGTCCTGGCTTGCACAAAGCCACTAAAAATTAGGCCTCTAAATGTGTCTCTTTTCTGTGTCATAAGGCAACAGCTTCTGCTACTACCACTGCTGAGCTCCAGCAGAGCCATGTGCCCTGGTTTAGCGATAAAAGAGGCTCCAGAAAGTATCAGAGGGTGCAAAACACAAGCACTGAAAGAACAAGCAAGATTCAATCACACAAAGGCCATGGGGCCAGTGAACCTGAGCCAGCTCCTGCAGAGCCAATGTCACCATTCCTCCTGTGCCCTCCCTCCTGAGGCAGGGGGGACACGGAGCAGCAAGGTCCTGCAGGCAGTACTGGGGACAAGCCACCACTGCAGAGATGTGCTGGGAACTACAGGACGCAAAGCACAAGGCAGCCATCCTCACAGCAAAGTCCCAACACCTGAAAGGAAGGCACAGCAGCCCCGTGTCCCACTGCCAGCCCTGACACCTTCCACCCCAGCACAGAAGGAAGGCAGGAGCCTGCAGGAGCCAGGGCTTTGCCCCAGGATCACCTTCCACTTGGATGTGTGTCACAGCAGTGAGGCTGGAGCTCCTCAGCATGGAGCTTCCCTATGGCCACTCCAGCTTTAGCCCTGGGACAGGCCTGACCATGTCCTGCTCCTCAGGCACAGCGAGCTGAGCCCAAAGCAAATGGGACAAGCAGCAGAAGAAATCAAAGCTCCTCTGAGATCAGCCACAACCACGGGACCCAGATGGGACCCCTGCAGAAATCCCATCCTCACTGTTCCTTCACAGCTCACTCCCAGGCCATGCTGCTCAGTGTCAAGGCCAAGAGCAGGAGTTTGTGAACAGGCAGTAAGGAGGCCCAAGGCACAGTTA
This sequence comes from Amazona ochrocephala, assembly GCA_039720435.1. Lineage (NCBI taxonomy): Eukaryota > Metazoa > Chordata > Aves > Psittaciformes > Psittacidae > Amazona > Amazona ochrocephala. Next base: position 84,333,878 of record CM077879.1, read on the forward strand.
CTTTGCCCTGTTTGCATGACACATGCTGCTGTGAGCACCTGTGATCTGGATAGCCACTGAGCCATGACCCAGAGGGCTGGCAAGATGCCTTTCATTAAAGCGCTACTGATAACACAACACGGAGCCTTTCAATTCCAAGAGCACCAGACGCCATGTGTTCACCTAGACAAGAGCAACCACACCCCCAGAGGTTACCTGAGCTGGCCCTCATCACAAAAGCTGGACACCGAGAGCAGGAAAGCAGAGAAACAGGGATGTTACAGCTCAACCATACCAGCAAGTACCACATAGGGAAAGCTTGCATAAAGGGCATGGAAATTACTGTTTCCCAGCTGCACTGGTGTCAGGTCCTGAGCTGGGAAGAGGTCAGCAGGACAGTACATGAGCCAGGGCTCCATGGCAAAGGAAGCTGCTGCGTAGGCAACACACACATTGCTGGAGTTACCACAAGCTGGTCCCACCTACCATGTTGGTCAGGTCAAGGCAGTCATAGGTGTGCTCTGCCAACACCTTGTACGCCTCCTGGAAGTCCTCATACATGTGCAGCACCTGCTGGCCCAGGGCCTTCCCTTTAATCCCGCTGAACTCCATTTTTTCCAGCTTCATCAGCTCCAAGGCAGTTGCCAGAAGATCCTTCAAGGTCAATGGAGGGACACAAGTTAATATATTGACAAAAGAAGATGGCAACAGTGGCCACACAAAGCTGCACATGATGCCATTCCAAGGATGTGCCCAAGCCGAGTGGCACAACCAGAAAGGGGGAAGCTAGATGCTGCCTGTCCTGGTCACCAGCGGCTGCTCAGAACATGGCTCTCCCTAGGGGGACCTGCTGCTATCACCAGAAATACTACAACAACTGTAAAACTGCTTCCAAGGATGTTTAAAGGACAGGTCCAAAGCAGACCCTGGTCTGTCATCCACAGACCTCACAGTCCCAGTGTTAGAGGTACTGACCAAGAGACTTCTAATGTTTACAGGTACAACTGTCAAAGCTCCTGCCCAAACCTCCCTGTGTCCATGTGGGTGTCACTGACCCTGCTCAGCTGGCTGTCTCTGCAATGGGCAGTGACACCTTCCACTCCAGACAGACACTGCCCTCACACGCTCAGACCTGCTCTCAGCAGAACAACATCACCTCCAGCCCAAGGGGCCCTTGGCCACGCTGGGCACTGAGGGATGAGGGGACTCGTGACTCCAGATGTGCCTGCCTCTGATGAGCATCTCACAAGCAGTGACAAACAGGGGCACCCCTCAACCACAGCATCCCAGCCGGACAGACCAGCAGGGTGTGAAGGTGTCACTGAACCCTGGTATCAAAGCAATGAGCTGGCGAGGAACGTTTCCCTGCTCCTCCCCAGGCCCATGTGGCCACGCTCAAGGGGCATGTGAGCTCTGCAGCTCTGGGGTGTCTCTGATGGCAACAGGAGGATTAGGAGATTGTAGAGCTTTATTTACAGCCGTGAAATGCACAGCCTCCAGTAACCCCCATTCCCTTGCCCAAGAGCAGCAAAGAGTCCAGCAGGACTCTTTGGGAACACCACCACACTGACCAACCTGAGTAGAAGGACACAACTGCACATCTTACACATGTAGTGAGCAGGACCTGGCAAAACAAGGTTCCAGCCTTGCTGTAACAGGAGACCTAACAGCAAAGAAGTGCCCCATGCCCTGGTATCAGGTGAAGCTACAGGAAAGGAAGATGCCAGCAAGTCAGATAATGGCTACAGACCTCTCCTGAAGGCTTGCAATAGTTTTCAAGACCAGAGTCTCACCTCCACCATCTCCAGTCTCTCCAGGAAGCTGTCAAGCCTTGCAAACACCATCACAGCAGGGAATTCCCACTCCCTCACTTCCTGGCCTGGTCCATAATACGTGTGCAGCCTTTCCCTTCTCTCCTCAAATGCCTCTTTGAATGCATTCAGGATGCTGAGCACCAGCTGCACCTTGCCCAGGCTCTCTTCCATCTCTCCCTTCAGAAGATCTTCTGGACACAGGTACACCATGGCCTAGAAACGCGAAATTTGAGAGGTCACCTCTGCTGCCACAGAGAACAAGGACTTCTTGCACTGAACGTGTTTGATCCCACCTCTCACATTAAGAATCCCTTTGCCAGGGAAGGATGCAGGAAAGAAGGAGAGAAGGGACTTGCACGACAGAATCCCCTTGGCAAATACAGGCAGCATGACCACGCACCCGCTGGATGAGGAGGTTGCAGATTTCCTGGAGCAGCACCACTATCCGTGCAGGCATGTTGTAGTGCTTGGAGGTGACCCAGATCAAACACACCACATGGAGCAGAGGGACCAGGAAAGGCTTCACCTCACTGAACTCAACCTTCTCGATGTCCTCCAAGTGGCGCTTGAGGGGCATCAGGTGCAGGTGAATGTCCTGAGCTTCGGCCAAAGCTGTGGAAAGAGATGGGAAAAGTGTCGAGATGCACCAAGCTGTGGTGGGTTATAAGCTGGATGGAAGGTGCCTGGGAAAACAAGGAGTCATGGAGCACACCCACCTACCTGTGTGCTGGAGAGTGTTCACCCATGAACACTGCTCACGTACAGCACTCACCACAACAGGATGTACACTGATATGAAGTTGAGCAACAGGGAGCTGGGACAGGGCTCTGCGCGCAGGCTGAGTGCACAACTGCTAAATGCTATGTGCAGCAATGTGTGTGGTGCAGTCATCACATGGGAGAGAAGGGATGGGATGCAGAGGGACCCGGACATGCTTGAGAGGTGGGACAGTGCAAACCTCATGAAGTTCAACTAAGCCAGGACTGGAACTGGATGAGCTTTAAGCTCCCTTCCAACCTAAACCAGCCTGGGATTCTATGATTCTATGACAGCAAGGTAACTAATGTCTGAGTGGTTGAAAGCTTTCCCTGAGCTTTGTACAGCTCTGTGGTTTTACCTGAAAGATGATTCCAGAGTAGAAGCATTAACGAAACCAAGTTATCATTTGCAGTTAACCCTGAACAAGAAGTGACAGAAGTGCTCAAATGCACTTAAAAACTACTCCCAAAACCCAAGGAAGAAGAAAACTCCCACTCCCAACATCACTCTCCCAGCACAGAAGACAGACAACAGCCACCCCAGCATGTCAGCAGGGAGGGCACAACAGCAGGGAGAGGGGCAGAGACAAAGGCAGGCGAAAACAAATCTCAACTGTGCTGTACCAGAAATGCTGCGGTCAGGGGGAGTGTTGCTGCAACTGGGTTAAACCCACATATTTGGTGTATTTTGATTAGACTCTTAAAGCATTAATTACAGAACCATAGGATTAGTGTGATGAGGAACTCTTGGCTCCTCACAGCAAGGGGATTTCTCGAGCCTGTATAAACTGCACAGTGTAGAGAGTGACACAGATCCCTACTAGATTGAATGTTTCTATGGGAAGGGGTGAAGAACAGAGTAACCTGTCAGCATGCACTTAACTAGCAAAGCCTGGGTGATTTTCCTTCTAAGTCTTTAGTTCCCTGAACTGGGAAATGCAATCTTGTTTTCCTGCTCCCAGCTCTCTTGTTTCACTGCATTGTGCCGGACTGGAAAAATACGGGAGAAGGCAGATTTGCTGATGCACACCACCATCTACAGGTCACCTGCCCCACAGCATCCTCACAACCATCTCCCTGTCAGAAAAGCCAGGAAAGCTGGGCAGGCCAGACCTTGCATTCATGAGCACATTATTGGGTAGGGATGTGGGCAGACGCATGGGCCATGCTCACACCATGCTGCAGCCCCTTCATAGGTACCAGGCCTCCCACCACACTGCAAAAGTTGGGGTAAATCCCACTGCATTCATGTGAATCACAGAATCCCAGCCTGGTTTGTGCTGAAGGGACCTTAAAGCTCATCCAGCTCCAACCCCTGCCATGGGCAGGGACACCTTCCACTAGAGCAGGTTGCTCCAAGCCCCTGTGTCCAACCTGGCCTCGAACACTGCCAGGGATGGGGCAGCCACAGCTTCTCTGGGCACCCTGTGCCAGCGCCTCAGCACCCTCATAGGGGAGAGCTTCTGCCTAAGAGCTCATCTCAGTCTCCCCTCTGGCAGGTTAAAGCCATTCCCCTTGGCCTGTCCCTACAGGCCCTTGTCCAAAGCCCCTCTCCAGGTTTCCTGGAGCCGCTCCAAGGTCTCCCCTTAAAGGAGCCTTCTCTTCTCCCGGCTGGACAAGCACAGCTCTCTCAGCCTGAATTCTTTATTACAGCAGAGAGAATTTCCAGATCCCCTCACTCAGACCTTTGGCAAGGATCTGGCTCAACAGACCAGGGATCAGGCTTGTCCCAGCCTCTAAACAAAGCAACAGACCAAGCACAAGCAGCCCAGCTGCACTCCATGAACTAGACAGGGCCAGACACAAGGCTGCAGTCCCCACAGTCACAGCAAACTGAATGACCAGTGCCACTGCAGCCACACTGGGCTTGAGACCAAGCTACAGACAAAGGCCAGAAGCCAGCACTATGGCAAAGTCTCCCCAGTACCTTACCTGTCTCAACATCCATGAGCATAGTGTTGAAGGTTGGGATGTAGCTGCTCTCAACTCTCTTCAGCACCTCTATCATGTTGCTGACCTTCTTGGCTCTCAGCTGGTTGTAAATGCATTCCAGGTTCTCACACCTGCAACAACGAAGACTCATTACAGCTATCCCCTCACACCACCCATTTCACTAGGCCCTGATTCAGGATTTCCTTCAGCTGCACATGGCCTGAGTGAAAGGAAATGGGAGGAAGCTCCTGCAGGAGACATGGACAAACCCCACAGGACAAACAGACAGTGCAGGGGTTCAGTATGACCACAGCTCTGCACTGCCAGAACACTTCTGAAGGAAGCCATAAGCAGCTTCTGCAGACATCAGCAACAGCCTCCTGCAGGAAGGGCTTTAAATGATGGACTGACATAGCTCAAGGTTTTCAAAGGGCAGAAGGAAATGCCACTCCCTGGTTCTTGAGCCTCTAAACCGCCTCTGGCATGGACAGATGAAAAGCAGCCACTGAGGTGCACTGCTTTCAGAAGGCATTATAGAACACTATACCACATCATCACTTCCTCCTATGGCTGGTTCCTAGCGAACAGTGACAGAACTCCCTCAAGGTGTAGCCCCTGTGCTGGGAGCGAGTTAAAACACAGCCCAGCACCCAGTGACCTCAAGCCATAGAAGCAGCAGCTCTGTCTCTCTCCAGCACTCTCCCTCCACCCAAAACCAGAGCCAGTGACCACCATGCCCTGGCCAGGCCCCCCGGGGTACCTGTTCTCCCAGAACTCCAGTTCCACCTTTGGGTTGGGGTTGCTGCCTTGCAGGAGAGGCTCTGAAGACTCTTTCTTCAGTGCTTCCTGGATCTGGTAGCTCCAGTCGATGATGGATGACTCAGTGGCATAGACAAGAGATTTATCTATCAGCTCCAGGCTGCAGAAAACAGACCATGAGGTTAACTTTGCTTTCCTCTTGTTGATGGGCAATGCTCGACTGGATCTACTTCAAATAACCCCGTGGATGCCTGGAGTTTACACATTACAATCTAACTCCACCTTTCAACACCCCAGAACAATCAAAACCCAAAAGCCAGCTGCCACATCTCTGCACAGCCAGTCATTGTGGCATCAGATCCATTCGGGTTCAGGGTCTGACCTGAAGAGCCAAACCTCCAGCAGCATTATCTTTCCCTGTACTGTTCTTCCTGATTACATTCCACCTCCCCACAGCCATTAACTCAGTTCAGAGAGAAACTGCACAGAGTGAGCTGTAGCCTATGTCTGGGCCGCATGCTTCCACTTGGGGACCTCAGGAGATGACATGATATGCAAACACATCTGCTCTATGGACCTTCCAGACTTGGTTACTGCGGATTGGGCCAGGCTCACAGCATTGCCACAGTCAAAATCCTTGCACCCCCAGCCTCTGGCACCAGCTTGGCTTCTTGGGAGAGCCAGGGTTCAAGTTCCTGCAGCTGCAATGATATGGATCAGCTAGCAAAGGATGACGAGTCCTCAGCTGCAGGATAATGCCTGGCTACACAGGGGGTTCAGCCTCCCATGGCTGCCCAGTGAACTGGACAAGGGGATCCAGTGCACTTCAAGCTGGGCAGGAGTGCTGATCTGGTTGAGGGTAGAAAGGCTCTCTAGAGGGATCTGGACAGGCTGGAGTGATGGGCTGTGGCCAATTGTATTGGCTCAATAAGCCTCAGGGACATGGGTTAGTGGTGGCCTCGGCAGTGCTGGGGAGCGGTTGTACTTGATGGTCTTAAGGGTCTTTTCCAACCTGAAAGTTTCCATGCTTCCGTTCTATGGCTATAACTAGTGAGAAATCCTGGGGTGGCTTTCCCAGGGACCGGCCCTCAGGGCTGTAAGAGAACTTCAGAATCAGGAGAGCTACCAAGGAGGTCCACCTGTGACTGGGGAGAACCCAAATTATCAGTCTTTCATTTACTCATTGAAGAGAAACACCAGGAAAGGCAGTGTCCTGCTTCTCCAGGAGGACGGATGCAACAGGTTCTAAATCTCTCTATGGGACCAGGAGCGGTTTAGGAGCTTGCTTGGAGGAAACTGCACGTGGCTTTTCCCCTACCTTTGCATGATAAATCCACGTTTAAAAGGAGGCAGAATAGTCCTGCCCAAGCAGGCAGCATGGACCTCTACCAGGAAGGTCATTTACCTATGAAACAGGGTAAAACCTCTCCTGGGTTTGGGTTTTATCCTCATTGATCTGAGCAGTTCACTGCTTCTGGGAAGAGGCTCCCCAGAGGACCCAGCACATGCATCAGCAGGAGAAGATGAGGAGAGCCAGGGTTGTACTCACCATTTCTCATTCTCCAGATCAATGTCCTCGATTCCCTCTGAACCAGCTGGAAGAGGCAGCAAGGTCTTGCCCTTTACTTGGCCAACAACCTTGAAAACAGTGCTTTTCAGATTGTGCACATGACGTATAAGGTCTTGGGACACCACTCGTGGCCAGCCCTGATGGTTCTTCTGGTTTGTCAGGATGGGCACGATCACCTACAGCAGGAGTCATGAAAGAGCAATGAGAAACAAGTGCTGCAGGAGACAGACAGGACACCCGCTCCGAGGTCCTTGCTTGGCCAAGCCTGGACACTTCTTGCTGCCTCAAGCGTTTCCCTGCTACATGAAACACGGGCAGATGATGATGAACAGACCTCATCAAACCCCTCTACAGGCCCACTCTGTGCACTTGTACATCCCTTCCCCTGAATCCAAGCAGCTGAGAAAGGTGGAAAGCAGCAAAGGAGCAGCCCCATCCTCAAGCTCCCTCAGCCCTGCATCTAGAGACAGCACCATGGGTTCTTCTCCCCTTGCCTTCACAGAACACCCTGGTACTTGCTCCACCTTTCAGAGCACAGGCTCTCCCAGGGTGGCTCCACGCTGGCACCAGCCTGTGGCAACAGCCCGACAAAGCCTGGTTGTCCCTGGTGACAAACAACGGCCTTGGCTGAGGGGAAGGGACACATAGCTACAAACGGACACTGAAAAGGAACAAATACAAACGTGAAAAGGAATCAAGCCAGGCCTGCCCCGGTGCTGCCCCACCATTGTAACTGCAGCTGGCACTGCAGACCTGGCACCAGCAACTGTCATGCCCAGGGAGCTGTGGGGAGGGCGAGCACAACCCCAAGGAACAGCCATGCAGACACTGCCCAGCTCACCTCCAATGCCTGGAGCTACACTATCAGCAGGATCTGTCTCTATTATATCTGGAGACAACTGAAGGAAGCCTGGACAAGAGAAGGCTCCTGAAGGGGAGACCTCAGAGCAGCTCCAGTGCCTAAAGGGGCCCCAGGAAACCTGGAGAGGGGCTTTGGCCAAGGGATATAGTCACAGGACAAGGGGAATGGCTTTAACCTGCCAGAGGGGAGATTGAGATGAGCTCTTAGGCAGAAGCTCTTCCCTGTGAGGGTGCTGAGGCGCTGGCACAGGGTGCCCAGAGAACCTGTGGCTGCCCCATCCCTGGCAGTGTTCAAGGCCAGGTTGGACACAGGGGCTTGGAGCAAGCTGCTCCAGTGGAAGGTGTCCCTGCCCGTGGCAGGGGTTGGGACTGGATGAGTGTTAAGGTCTCTTCCACACAAACCAGTCTGGGGTTCTGTGAGACCATGGACTGACAATGCCAGGGATGCTGTAACCAGTCAATGAGAGCCGCTCATTTTCTTCTTGATCTATAAACCCATTGCTGGGCTCCCGAAGAGCCCCAGCTCCACAGAGCAGAGGTGTGTGTGTTCCTCCTGCCAAGCAGACAAGGTCACTTCCTCACTGACTGAACACACAGTTGTGTGTGTGTCTGTTCCTGACGCCCCAAAACACAGTGAGATTAACACAAACTATTTCTTTCACTGGACAAATTCTCCTAAGACTGCCCTAGACCCCTGTGTTTAAGGACCAGAGACTTTTCCACCCCAGCGCAGCCCCATCACTCTGTGTCCCACAAGCAACACCTGAAAGTGGGACCAAGCCCAGGCAGAACCTGCTCCACAGCAACCCCGCATTGGGAGGGGAAGAAAGCCTGGGAACGACCATCATGATGCACCATCCCACCTGCTGAGTGCAGCCAGGAAACAGGATCTCCCAGGATCTGCTGGAGTGTTCCCGGCCTGCACCACCATGTACACACCAACCCAGAATGCAAAACCCACTGTCTGGGCAGCCACCAAGACCATGGGGCTCAAACCCCTCAAAACCAGAGCTCCCCATGTACATAACTTGTTATCCCACCAATCTGGGATAACCGCTCTGTGAGGCTGCTCTCGGAATCCAGCCTATCCATCACCATCTTAACCCACCAAGACCACCACCAGAGCTCCTCCAATCAAGCAGCTCCTTTATTTCCCATTGCAGCCTCACTGCTGGGACTTCTCCAGGTCATCAGGAACAGCTGGAGACAACGCTGGTTCTGGCTGCCAGCACAGGAAGGAGCAGGGATCTTGAGGATCCCTCTGGGCAAACATCAGCCTCCCTGGGTGCATGAATTGAGCTCAGGTGGGCTGAATTCCTTTAACTGAGTTCTTGTCACTGGGTGGCTTTGCCCGGCTTCGAGCTGAAGTTTCTGGAGCCTTGGGCTGTGTGCCCGTGCTTAGCTCTTGGAAGATAAAGGAGCTGCATGGATACCAAGGGGCAGAAACCAGAGACATGTGAAGGAGTTTACAGCACACCTGCAAAAAAACCCAATAATGGACACGGAGAGCCCAGGCCAGAATCCAGCACTGGACCAAGAGATGTGGTGATCTGCGCACGGACCAGAGCTGCTCCTACTCCTGTACCACTTCATTGTTACACTGAGGCCACAGGAGGCTCCTCCTGGACACCAGGAAAGGCTTTTCAACACAAGGGTAGCCGAGCACCGGCATTAGGCTGCTGGGGGTAACTGCGGCATCTCAGCTCCATCCTTAGAGAGACTCAGAAGCCACATGGGCATGACCCCAGGCACCCGGCTCTGGGCAGCTCTGCTTTAACAGGGCTTGGACATCGAGGTGTCCCCTCCAGCACTTTCCATCCTGTGATTTGTGTCCCACAAGGACATCAGCATTAGACAGGCCCAGAGCTGATACAGGTCAGGACTGAGGAGGTTTAACTGAATGCTAAAGACCCCCATGAGGCAGGAGGTGCTGTAAATCATGGAATCAACTGGGCTGGAAAACACCTTTAAGCTCATCCAGTCCAACCCCTACCCCAGCACTGCCAAGGCCACCACTGACCCAGGCACTGAGGCCTCATCTCCACGGTGTGTGAGCACTTGCAGGGACAGTGACTCCAGCCCTGCCCTGTTCCAATGCCTGAGCACCCTGTGGGGAAGGAATTGTTCCTCAGCTCCATCTAAACCTGCCCTGGTGCAGCTCGAAGCCGTTTCCTCTTGTCCCATCCCTTGTTCCTTGGAGCAGAGCCTGGCCCCCTCCTGGCTCCATCCTCCTCTCAGGCAGTTGTAGGCAGCGATCAGGTCCCCCTGAGCCTTCTCTTCTCCATCTGAACCTCCCAGGTCCCTCAGCCATTCCCCATCACACTGTGCTGCAGGCCCTGCACCAGCTCCGGTGCCCTTCTCTGGCCCCGCTCCAGCACCTCAACGTCTCTTGTAGCGGGGTCAGAGCGGCTCCAGCCGCAGCAGGAGGAGCCCCGGGAGCCGGTTCCCAGCGCTGGAGCCTGCCCTGGCCTTACCTCCTCCACGAGGGCGGCGAAGTGCCGCAGGGGGTCTGCGGGCAGATCCCCGCACAGCAGCGCCCCGGGCCCGGGCGGGCGCAGGAAGAACAGCGCCTTGCGGCGGGCGGAGGGCGGCGGGGGAGGGCTCAGCTCCAGCTCCCCTCCGGGCCCGCGCCAGGCCAGCAGCGCCGGGCCCGCCGCTCCGCTCAGGAACGACCGCAGCACCGGGGCCGCCGTCCCCAGCCCCGGCCCTGGGCCCAGCGCCAGCGCCGCGCACCGCTCCAGCCGCGACACCGCGGGGTCGGGGGCCGCATCCGGGACCGGCTCCGTGGTCGCGGTCGGCTCCTCCGCCGCCTCCATCCCGCCGGGATCCTCCGTGTTTGCAGGCGCAGCCGCTGTTGCCCGGGGCACACCAAGGCGGGACCCAGCGCCGGCCCCGCCCGCTCGGGGGCTCCGTTTGCCCCATCTCGGCGGGACGGGACCGGCGCCCCCGAAGCCAGCCCGGGGGCAGAGCAGCGGCACAGGCGGGCCCCTCCCACCGGCCACAGCAGCACCGGGACCGCATGGGCCACCCCCACTGCCCCTGCGGCTCCTCACCGCTCCATGGGAAAGCCGCAGGCGGGTTTGTAGCCATGAGCACGGGGGAGACTGAGATGAGCTCTTAGGCAGAAGCTCTTCCCTGTGAGGGTGCTGAGGCGCTGGCACAGGGTGCCCAGAGAAGCTGTGGCTGCCCCATCCCTGGCAGTGTTCAAGGCCAGGTTGGGCACAGGGGCTTGGAGCAAGCTGCTCTAGTGGAAGGTGTCCCTGCCTGTGGCAGGGATAGGAGCTGGATGAGCGTTAAGGTCCCTTCAACCCAAACCAGCCTGTGGTTCTATGACAAGAAGGGATCCAATTCACACCCGTGCAATAACAAGCTCACTTGGTCTTCCCCAGGCCCTGCAGGCTGTGGTTTCAGGACCCAGCTGTGTTGCTCATCCACTTTCTGCTCTAGACAAGCACACTATTAAAGCACAGCAGATCAACAGAAGGTGCTTTGCTGCCAGTTGCGTCTTCCGTTTCCATCCCCTTATTGAGGTCTTACATCTTTAATGTGTGCTGGTATTGTTCACTGAGCCACCCCTGGAAACAAACTCAACCAAAGCAGCACAAAGCTCCCACCCCCGTTCCCAGACACAACACTGGTGAGGAGGAAGTAACCCTGACCCGCAGACAACCTCCATCACACTCATCTTACCCCAGTCTTTCCCCCTATCTGCCCACTGCCAGCGCCCATCCCCTGCACCCAGGGTGGGAACCTGCTCCAGGACACTGCTCTGAAGGCATTCAAAAGCCACCTCAGACGCTACCAGTTTGAACCGGCACATGGAGCTGTGATGTCCACAGGGTAACTGATGCAGGCAGGAAACAGCCAGCACAGGCATGAGGCTCCAGCAGCTCCTGGTCCTTACTCCAGCACCGTAATGCACAAACATATCAAGTCAGTCCCCAGAGCAATGCAGGTGCTTGCTTTCCCTCACTAAGTCATAGAACCACAGAACAGGTTGTGGTGGAAGGGACCTTAAAGCTCCTCCAGCTCCAATCCCTGCCATGGGCAGGGACACCTTCCACTAGAGCAGCTTGCTCCAAGCCTCTGTGTCCAACCTGGCCTTGAACACTGCCACGGATAGGGCAGCCACAGCTTCTCTGGGCACCCTGTGCCAGCACCTCAGCACCCTCACAGGGAACAGCTTCTCCCTAAGGGCTCATCTCAGTGTCCCCTCTGGCAGCTTACAGCCATTCCCCTGTCCTGCCCCTACAGGCCCTTGTCCAAAGCCCCTCTCCAGGTTTCCTGGAGCCCCTTTAGGCACTGGAGCTGCCCTAAGGTCTCCCCTTAAGGAGCCTTCTCTTCTCCAGGCTGCCCCAGCCCCAGCTCTCTCAGCCTGGCTCCAGAGCAGAGCTGCTCCAGCCCTCGCAGCATCTCCGTGGCCTCCTCTGGACTGGCTCCAGCAGCTCCGCATCCCTCTTGTGCTGTTGCCCCAGAGCACAGCAGAGAGGCAGGATCCCCTCCCTAAGCTGCTGCTCACACTCTGGCAGTGCAGCTCAGCACATGTAGGGGTCTGAGCTGCCAAGTCCTCATTAGTGATTCAGACAGAACCCAGCCTCTTGTACATATCCAGTGGTTTATTCAGATTCTAAATAAAGGATTTGAAAAACATCTTAGGAGGAAAAATCAACTGAGAAAACCACAATAAAATGGGAACACAGCAGCATTTGCATCCCTGCTTTAAGCTAAATAGTAATTGGGACCCATTTTATTGTGACCTTTCCTCTCATGCTGATACAAACACCTTTGGGTGCTGATACCTGGTTACATTCCTCACAGCCCTGAGAGCTGCCCATCTCACTCCAGTGGACCCAGGGCCCCTCCAGGACTTCTCCAATCTGAGCTGAACAGGGCTGGCTGCTGCCCTTGCATCATTCATAGCCTGTAGCATAAAACCCAGATTAAAACAGTTGAGAGAGAACAACTTCTGGCTAAAAGAAAAATGAGAGAGGGACTGGTGAACCCAGAGCGGGAGCTGCAGGGGCAGATACAGTCACCACAAGGCCTGGTGCTGCTCAGAGCGTGCTCAGCAGCTTCAGCCCATGGAGATGCCTCATGACCAAGCAAAGCCAGACACAGAGGCCAGCCCTTTTCCATGGTTCCCACAGCGCTGCACACTGAGCCCTGCAGAGCAAGGCCTCTCCTTGCAGGGCATCCCCAGCCCATCTTTCAGTTTACACTTTTAAGCTTCTTGTTTGGAAGTTCCTCATGGTTCTTGACTTGTTTCCGTTTCTGGCACGGTGCCTCCTTGTTCTCCCCAGCACTCAGCTTCTCCAGGATCAGAGCAGTCTCCTTCAGGAGCCGCAGTTCCCGTCTCTCCTTTCTCTCCTCCATTTCTACTATGTCATCTGCAAACAAAGCCTTCAGAGGTGGGATCAGCTTCGGGATGGTCTGGAAGTCACTGAAGCGTACCTGCAACAAAGCACAGGAGCACCTGCATGAGAACTGAGCTCTGTTTTCCTTCCTCCCATTTCTTTCCCAAGAGACATGGGTGCTGTCCAAGTTTCGCTCAATCAGTGACTATTCCCACTGCTACGGCTGCATTCAATCCAACACCAGCAGTGCTGGGCTCCTCAGTGTCTGCTGCAAGAGGCATCAGCAGCACCGAGAAGGGAGAATGTGGTGGCCACTGTTAGAAACCCACAAGAGCTACACTCACTGCAGAGCCCGAGGGTTCAATGGAGGACATCACAAGTGTTATGGTCAGACTGAGTTCTGCTGATGGTGCTCAAGCTTCAAACTCTCGACCACACCTCTGACAAGATCATTTACTCTTTTTCAAAGGACTTGTGCTAAAGAATTTCACCTTTCTGAACGAAGGGACAGTGAAAGTCAACACAAAGAACAGAGCCAAAGGCAGCAGAAAGAGCAACAGGTCAGTGCAGCTCTGAGCAAATTCAGAGCCGCTCTTCACGGCAGTTAATGGCTCATTCACACCCTGATTTCTACTCAGTTATATGAAGCCCAAAGGAGCATCTGAGTACTACGCATAGGAATCAAATCTGATTCAATTTATCAGGCAACTGCTGAAATATGGAGATTTGCAGATGTGATAAAGTAGCTTTACCTGAACTTGAACAGGACAGAAGTCAGCTATTCCACTGGTTAAAGACCCCCTACATTCAGTTCTTACCAAACTGAATATCACATGAGAAGTACTGTGCAACTCCAAAGTTTCCAGAGTGGAAATGGAGTGATGTGAAATGTCAAAGAGCCCATTATCATAGAACAGTTTGGGCTGGAGAGGACCTTAAGCTCATCCAGTTCCAACCCCCTGCTATGGGCAGGGAAACCTCATGCTAAACCGCATCACCCAAGGTTCTGTTCAACCTGGCCTTCAACACTGCACGGACAGAGTATTCACCACTTCCTTGGGCAACCTCTTCCAGCATCTCAGCACCCTTGCAGGGAAAAACTTCCTCCTTATATCTAACCTGAACTTCCCCTGTTTCAGTTTGAACCCATCACCCCTCGGTCCTATCACTAGAATCCCCTATGAAGAGTCCCTCTCCAGCATCCTTGTAGCTCCCTTCAGACACTGGAAGCTGCTCTGAGGTCCACTGTTTCGCAAAGAATGGAAAACGCACATCAAAAATATCTAATTCCAGATGTGAACAACAAAATACTGTGTTTACCAATGCCCACATGGTGCTGGTACATAGACAGCAGGTCACTACAAAAGGCTGGCTGCCAAGAAGTAGGAAATGGCTCCTTGCCTCTGTTCCCTTTGAGAAATATACGATTACTTGAAACCAGTTCACAGTGAGGACTTCACTTGGTGGGTGAAGTTGGAAGATGGGGAACCTCAAGGGGATTTGATTTGGAGTGAGAAGAGCCAATGAATTAGATCAGATGATGTTAACTGCAACAGGACAAGCAGCAATGGCCATAAACTAAAGCGCAACAAGTTTCACCTCAACATGAGGAAGAACTTCTTTCCATTGACGGTGGCAGAGTGCTGGCACAGGATGCCCAGGGGCGTTGTGGAGTCTCCCTCTCTGGAGACATCCCAAACCCACCTGGACACGTTCCCATGTGCCCTGCTCTGGAAGGCCCTGCCTTGGCAGGGGGTTGGACTGGGTGATGTCCTTCCAACCCTAATGATTTGTGATTCCAGGACAACACCATTTATTATCACTTCCATGGCCCATCACTGCACTGGGTGCCTCGGGGTGCCCCACTCTGCTGCTCCAGACATGGGGATCTGAACCCAACTCCCTTTCCATCCCTGCAACAACAAAGAATGAACTTCTGGACGTGACTGGATGAGCACAAGAGGGATGGAACCTGGACTGGCTTCAGCATGCGAGAGTCCACCACCACACACCAGCTGTCCTGCCCTGAGAGACAGCCAGGACAGATGCAGCCCAACATCAAGGACTGAATGAACTCCACAGACTTTACAGGGATTGTTGATAGCCAAGAAAACGATACCTGAGCACACAGATCAGAAGGCAGGAAAGGTGACGATGTACTGGGAAGTGTGGGATCTGGGCATGACATAAATGGTGTGGAATAAGGAGCGGATACAGCCCTGGGATACTTTTGGCTTTAGAGTTTGAGTTGCTGCTCAGTAGCACTTACCTGATCAAGCACTTTTCAGTCTCTTGTGCTCTGTCAGTGAGGAGGGGCACAAGAAGCCAGGAGGAAGCAGAAACAGGACACCTGACCCAAACTAGCCAAAAGGGTATTCCATACCACAGAGCATCATATAAACTTTGGGGAGCTGGCCAGGAGCATATGATGCCCATCGATCCCTGAGCAGCACTCTCAAGAGCCCTCAGCACCCATCTCACCCCTTCCCCACATTGAGGACATCTGCTGCTAGCAGCAAAAGGAGCTGTTTCAGAGGAGACTCTGCAGAAGGAGATGGTGTACTGATACGAGTGGAGAATTCAACTTATGAGCCATTCCCAAAGTAACGCTGAAACCTTTCCCACAGGCTGGCTTCAAGCTCCCAACTTACCCTCATATGATCGAATGCAATTCCAACTTTCTCACTGAAGTCTTCACTGAAGAGCGGGATCTTGGCATATCTCTGGCTGAAATGGTTGAGCATGATGAACTCTGCACCCATCTTCATCCCAGTCTGAATCGCCTGCGAGGTTGTGCTGCAAAGGAACAGAGCACCATGTCCCTGACACACACAGCCTGGCTGGTGCTCCTGCTCTAGGGGCAGGACTGGCTGCTCTGCATCCAAGGGCAGCTCACACACACCACCAGGTCCTACTGACACTAGTGGAGCACAAGGTGTCCCCGCTCTCTGCAGGCACAGCCAGACACCTCTTCCTCTGGCAATCTGTGCTGGTGGCAGGTCTGACCTCCAAATGTCTCCAAGTGCATGAGAGCAGCTGCAATTACTTGGATCTCTGCATTGAAGAGCTCCACAAAGCAGGGACAAGGGATTATTCAAGTACTTGTCCTGGGGTGCCACCAAGTCCAGCTCCAGCACAGCAACTCACATGGAATTCCGAGAAACTACTCTCAGGTCTCCCCACTTTTGCTGGCAGAGCACTTGGTATGGCAGCACTCGGCCCCAGTTGTGTGGCTGGGTGCAGGGACAAGATGACTCTTCACAGAGCCATAGTTTGCATTGGAAGGAACCTTAAAGCTCATCCAGTTCCAACCCCTGCCATGGGCAGGGACACCTTCCGCTAGAGCAGCTTGCTCCAAGCCCCTGTGTGCAACCTGGCCTTGAACACTGCCAGGGATGGGGCAGCCACAGCTTCTCTGGGCACCCTGTGCCAGCGCCTCAGCACCCTCAAAGGGAAGAACTCCTGCTTAATAATCTTCTATCTCCTGAGTTTAGTCCTACGTATAATCAAGCAGAGGCCCCTGCCTTTGGGTAGGCTATTTGTAGAGCTACCACCATCTACTTCTCTCTGTGGACTTTCAGAGGAGCTGTGAGGACTTCAAGGCTGGTGCAATAAGCAACACATCATTTTAGTACTGAGGAGCTCTACACACACCAGAACCATGTACAGGACTTGGGCCCTCCACCACCAGCTCCAAGGACAAAACCCAGCTCAGCATCTTTGCCTTCCTCACAAGTGAGAGGCAGCAGAAAATCCCCTACCTGTGTGTCTTCTCTATAGCTTCTTTCTCCATGCCATCTTCCAGTGTTGCTTCATGGATCAGCAGGGTAGCATTTTTACCTGGGTAAAAAAAGCACATATTCAATCTTCAGGTGAATACAGACTGGTTTAACCGCCCGCAGGAACTCTCATTTCCCCCTCTTAGCCCCCTGGTGTGTTGCAGGCACAGCACCGAGGGTCTAGGTTTGCCCACTAGTTTAGGGGATACCAACAGGTCAAGGCCTTTCTCCAAGACCTTCTTCAAGCAGAGGGTGTTTGTCACCTACCCATTCGTACTAAGGCCATGCAGGGCATTGTGTCCCCAGAGTACACTACTTTCCAGCCAGATTTGTGGACCACTGCACATGCAAAAGCATTTTTACAGTGCTGGACTTCACAAGTCTGAAACTGAACAAGGACACAAGTGTTAGAGCTCAGGTCCCCCCTGGCCCCTCGCAGCAACTGTCCCTGCCAGCTCAGGAGCTTACCTCATCCAACTCATAGCTCTCCAACAGAGAGCTGACAAACCCTTTAGCTTTAGGTCTGATGTTCTCACAGCCTTTCACAAGAGACTGGGATGGAATCATCCTGTGATGGAGGGGAAAGGAGAGAACTAAGGACAGGTACAAAGGAAAACATCATGTTGTTTCTAAGCAGATGATTTCTCCTTCTCAGTTCATAGCCTTACAAACAAGACACCTTTGTGCAGTCTGCTGTTCCCCTGGCTCGCACTACCCAGTGGCCCAGAAACTCATCCAACCACCTTCTCCCCACTGCCAATCCAGGAATCTTTGTTCACTTGCCCAACTCTCCTATGGGGAAGCAGCATTTAAGCCTCTATGAAGCAGCACAACTGAGTAACAAACCGTCTCCCTCCCCTTTAGAGACTGCACATCCTAATTCTACACAATAGAAGGAGTCAGTCACCTTCAATAAAGGGGCTGGGGAATGGATGACAGCAGTTTGCCATAAGTAAGGACCCAGCAAGGCCATTTCTCCACATACCACACAGAACACTCACTCGATGTCTCTAAGAATCTCTTCACAGTGGCTGTGGTACTCGTTTAGCCATGGCATGATCTGTTCAGGTGCTATCAGAAACAGGGGGCTGAAAGTCTGACCAAGGGCTGCCTGGAAAAGCAAAAGCAGGGGGAAAAATCCAAACTCAATGCCAGATATACACCAAATCAGAGGAGAAATACCAAGCAAAAGGATGGTGCTTTTTCACTGCTCTAAAATTCCCTCCCCTCACCCCAAGACAAGGTGAGGGGCAGTGAAACAGCAGCACTACTTACAAAAGCTCTCCGCCTCTCCATCAGGATGTGCAACAGGCCCTGCAAAGGGAGTGACCAAGACACAAAGCTGCAGTCAGAGATGTCTGGGGTGGAAGTAGCAACAGCACTACCACAGCTCAGCTGCAGCGGCTGGAGGGTCTATAGTCAGAAAGAGATGATAGCTCCTTTCCAGTAACTGCAGCTTGCTGAGCTGTGGGAACAGCATCACTGCCTCTACCCCAGGCTGGTGGCCAGCAGCCCCTCAGCCCTCCCCAGTGCTGCTGTGCTTTCCAGGCACAAGGCAGCAGACCAGCAAAGGGCCTGCCCTGCTCAGGCACAACCTACAACAGAGCAGCTCATCCTCCTGTGAGCACTGACTGCAGAGCACTGAGGCAAGCTGGGTTGGACACTGCTAAAACACTGCAACTCCAGATGGTCCCAGCAAGTCTGCAGGGATCCCTAACTGGAAGGGAGAGGGGATGAAAAACAGAGAGGTTCAGTAGTACCTTGGGAATGCAGAGAAGACGAATACAGGCAGCCCTACCAACAGGGCAGCCTGTAGTCATCAGCTACCCCCAAATCCCGAGGAGTAAAGCAGGCCTGGACAGGAGCCCTTCTCCTTCCAACACCGCCCACCTACCGAATGGTGGTCTGTGTGCATGTGAGACACAAACACAGCTGCTATGTTACACAGCACTTGGTCAATTTGCTCTCCATAGTGGCGACAGAGCTGTCCAAAGGTTCCTTCTCCACAGTCCAAGAGCAGGGAGTGGGTAGAGCTGGCAAGACAAGTGACAATGACACTGAGCAGGCACTGCATGAGCTCGGCCCAGGGCCCACTCAGGGAGGGGGATCTGCGGGGTTGAAGGCCAGAGAGGGACTCTTCATCAGGGACTGTAGCGACAGGACAAGGGGTGATGGGCTCAAACTGAAACAGGGGAAGCTCGGATTAGATCTAAGGCAGTTCTTCCCTGTGAGAGCCATGAGGAGCTGGCAAAGGGTGCCCAGAAGTGGTAAATGAACCATCCCTGGCAGTGTTCAAGGCCAGGCTGGACAGAGCCTTGGGTGACATGGTCTAGCGTGAGGCACCCCTGCCCACGGCAGGGGTTGGAACTTGATCTTATGCTCCTTTCCAACCCAAACCATTCTGTGATGCTATGATTCTAAGGCACAGAGCTCTCAGTGCTCTACACCTCTAAATGCCACTCCAGCCCTACTAGCCAAGGGTTTAGAAAGACTGTTCTGCCTGCACAGCTCATTGTGCTCCGGTGTTGATGCTGAACACATCCTTGGAGCAGACAGTAAAATGAAGACATTCATGTCTGGCTTCACACTGAATGCTTGGCTTCACAGGTGGCTCTCAAGTCTTCCCCTACAGAGACACAGGGCCTGACACTGAAGTCCTACAGGCTCCGCAAGAGGGGCACTCTCCCTGTGCCATCAAAACAGCCCTTTGAGACACAGCCTCCCCACGCAGCATGTGTGGCACTGGGATTTACCTAGTATTTACCAGTGTGGAACTGACATTTCGGATCTTCATTGGAATTGCAGATCCTGTTCCCAAGAACACAATTTCAGGATAAGCACCCACATTTCCTGCAGAAAACAGACAAGGGTTTGTCAGGCAATTTTATCCACATCCTGCCCAGTCAGACACCACTGAGTTCAACAGCCTGGTAACTCCATGGTCTTCACGTCCAGTGTGTTCAGTTTTGTTTCCCTCAGCCTCTGGCATTACTACAGCAGCAAAGTGTAGGAGGGAAGATAGAATGAGCATCACCAGGAGCACGCATCGCAGTACACAACTGCATATCCAGAGGTGGGCAGACAAGGCCTCTGCTCAACAGGGGCCTGGTTCCTTCTGCTCTGCAGTGCCCTGACTCTGCCCAGAATCGGGATGCAGATAGTGGGTGGTGCTGTGCCATACCATGGGAGCCTCACTGCCCACAGGACAACTGGGATTCAGAGCAGAGTGCCCCAGAGTGATGGATCTAGAGCAAGGACTCAAAGACTCACACTATGGCTGTTATGACAGCATCCCACACGAGCAGGGCTCTGGTCAGCTTGGAGCAAGAACCCGTGGGTGCTTTGTCTCTGCCCGCAGCAGTGCTCAATCCGCAAACACAGCAGCTTCAGAAAACCAGAAGCACAAGATGGCCTAAACCCAACTGAAGCAAGGCAACTCCATTTGCACTAAGCCTGGCCTCGGCACAGCTCCAGGAGGACTTAAAAGCACCTCTCAGGCCACAGGAAAACTGCATGTTCACAGCTTTGTCTCAGTTCTAAGGCAGTGGGTCACCAAGACCACCTACTACACTGACCCAAGACAAGTTGCTGGTGCTCACCTGGAACAGCAGCCAGGCTCTCTTTGCACTCCTTCACTCGACTCTGGAAGCCAGGGAGGTCCAAAGCTTCACTAACAAAAGCATCACGATCGCAGACAGTCACTGCATCTCTGCAAGAAGAAACCAGGAACAGGATGGGGGAGGGTTGGAACTGAAAAGAGCACTTGTCCAAGCACAGTGTGCCAAAACAGCCTCACAGTAGTCACAGAACCCCAGACTGGTTTGTCTTGGAAGAGACCTTAAAGCTCATCCAGTTCCAACCCCTGCCATAGGCAGGGACACCTTCCACTAGAGCAGCTTGCTCCAAGCCCCTGTGTCCAACCTGGCCTTGAACACTGCCAGGGATGGGGCAGCCACAGCTTCTCTGGGCACCCTGCGCCAGCACCTCAGCACCCTCACAGGGAAGAATTTATTCCGTGCATGTAACCTAAATCTCCCCTCTTTAAATTTAAACCCATCACTCCCTGCCCTATCACTGCAGTCCCTGACGAAGAGTCCCTCCCCAGTATCCCTATAGGCCCCCTTCAGACACTGGAAGCTGCTCTGAGGTCTCCATGCAGCTTCTCTTTTCCAGGCTGAACAGCCCCAATGTTCTCAGCTTGTCTCCATATGGGAGTTGCTCCAGCCCCTGATCATTCTCATGGCCTACTCTGGACTTGCTCCAACAGCTCCATGTCCTTATGTTGAGGACACCAGAACTGCACACAGTGCCACAAGTGGGGTCTCCCCAGAGAGCAGCAGATGGACACGACCCCCTCCCTTGACTGCTGCTCACGCTCTGGGGGTGCAGCCCAGCACATGGGGGGCTTCTGGGCTCAAGCACACACCGAACCCAGATCATGTTCAGTATGTTCTCACCCAACACCCCCAGGCTCCTTCTCCTCAGGCTGCTCTGAATCGCTTCTCCATCCAACCTGTGTCTGTGCCTGGGATTGCCCCAATCTGGGGGCAGGACCTTGCACTTGGCTTGGTTGAACTTCATGAGGTTTGCACTGTCCCAACTCTCAAGTATCCCTCTGGTTCCCATCCCTTCCCTCCCATGTGGTGACTGCATCTGCGTCCTCCTATTTTGCCCAACAGAACCAGAAGCTTAAGCCACAGCAGCTGCTATTCCCATGTGGTCCCTGCTCTTTAGCTCCTCACTGAGCAGCTTCACCTGCTTGCCCACAAAACAAGCACCAGGGAAGTCTGCAAGTGTTCAAGCACAGCTCCGACACCCTCTGAAGACCCAGAAGCCTGACAGGACTTTCACTAGGCTTCCCAAAGAGTCTCTCCCTGTCACCACCTGCTCTGCTACAGCCAGTTGTGTGCACAGCACATGAGGTTAAAGCAAAGGACAGAGCAGTGCATGAGGCTACAAGAGGGAGGGGCAGAGACAACACTCCAGACCACATCCTGCACCTTGTCTGAGACTTCCTGGGACTAGGACACAACTGACAGCTTGGCAGCTCCCCCAGCATGGCCACCAGGAGGAATATGCAAAGGACACCAACCCCCAAATCCACCCTCAACACAGACTCACATAGAACACCCCAAAACCAGCAACCAAAGATTCCCACCGACCTCTGCCACTCCTGTTGGGGTCTGAAATGGTATTTCAAGAGGCACTCTCCTCGCACAATGGGCACACTACACACAGCCTCTTCTTCCTGCAGGGAGAAGAGTGACATTAAACACATGGTTTGCTCAGGGGCATGAAAAACAAGCAAGCAAGCAGGGCCTGGCCTACCTTGCCCCGGTAGGTGCTGAGCAGAGGGAAGATCTCAGGGTGGATGAGGTTGAGCTGAGTTTGGATCTTGTAGCTGCGCGGGTTGTGCACGGCGGAGGAGTTCTCATTGAGCACCAAGTGCTGAGTTCCAGGTCCAAATCTGCAAGAGGACAACAAAGAGCACAATGGCTTCAGTCCCACATTAGAGTTGGGCATATGTGTGCATCTGAGCCATTAGCTGAGACCCCATCTGAGCCAGCAGAGCCCTACTGCCAGCCAACAGTTCTTTCTACTCTGGGAAAGACACTGGCATCATAAGAACATGCTGCTGCCCATCAGTGACACTCCAGGAACGAGAAGATCACCCACCTCTGCAGCCACTGCTGGTAGCGGCTGTCTCGAAGCACTGCCTCTGGGGTCATGTGAACAATCAAGGCCACCTGATGCTCAGGATGTCCCTCCTGGTACCTGGGGCACATTCAAACACAGAGAGAGCACCTGAGCTTCAGCCTCCATCACATCAGCCTCCCCTCTCCATGTGAGTGCTATCAGAGATGCCCCCTGAAGCAGGTAGATCACAGGAGGCTCAAGCCTCTGCAAGGTTTAAGCCTGCTTTTGCTGCCACCTGCACTCTGCCCCCAGGCAGTTTCTCTCCTCCAAGAGCAAGACCTGCAGAGCCTTTCAGAAGCCTGACATGCTCCTGCACAAGCCCTGCAGAGATGCTACGTGCAGCCCAGGCTTCTACTGCACAGGGAAGCAGCAGCCTCTGCATTGCTCCCTTCCAGTGCACATGGCCTTCCTTGGAGGCTCCTGAGGAAGAGCAGCCTGTGACCATGACAGAACCCCGCAGGTCCTGCACAGCCCTGCCTTTCCTAAAAGGCTCAACACACCACCAAGCCTTTTCTGGGTCTCTACCTCTTTAACAGTGCCAAAGAGCACAGACATCAGCCCCAAGAACCAAAAGAGCTTCTCTTTGGCACAGATGTCCTCCCCAGCGCCACCCCGCTACCTTCGGAAGGTCTCGTTGTCACACACAGCATCCACAAAGCCCTCGTGGGGACACTCCAGCACGATGAACACTGGGCCAGGGTCACCAGGAGCGCACAGTTCTTCAGGAAAGAGCTGCAGGCAGATACACACAGACCACACCACCGTCAGGCTCTACACACACCTTCCTGCATCACTGCCACTCCAGAGAGGTGGTGAATGCCCCATCCCTGGAGACATTTCTGGCCACGATGAAGGTGGTTCTGGGCAACCTGATCTAGTAAAGATGTCCCTGCTCATTGCAGAAGGTTGGACTGGATGAACTTTGAAGGTCCCTTCCAACCCAAACCATTCCATGGTTCTTTGGGGAGCTGTTACATCAGCCCCAGCAGCCATTCCCAATGCTCAGCAAACCCAACCAAGTGCAGTTCTTGTTCCCTTTCTGCTCTCACTACACAAGTTTGCATTTTGCTGTGTGACAACAAATCCCAATCCTGGTCTTACAGCAAATCCCAGTGTAACACAGAGGAAGGGAATTTCAGCAGTTGCCAGGTTCCCACAGCAGCATCAGATGGGAGCAAAAGCATGATCAAGAAAATAAAGGCTTTGTGGAATTCTTATGACACAAACACACATCAGTCACAGCTCCCAGGTTAGGACCTTCACTTACAGACCATCTGTGACGTGGCCAGAGCTGGCTCTGCCTCTCGCTTCACACTAGTGTTTGAGACATGAAGACCCTGCACACAGGAGCCACTGAACTTCCTTTGGTGTAAGAGGAGCAACCAGAGCAAGGACGGAGTGACAGCTACAGCAGCATCCAACCCATGCAGGGATTAATTCTACTAATGCACTCCTAGACCTGCATCAGCTTTGGGCAGGGAAGATAAGAAGCCGACACCGACACACATAGCCACAGGCAAAAGTGAATTCATTTCATCTCAGCCCCACTCACACTCCCCACAGGAGCCACATTCAGGCAGAACAGGGACGAGTCACTCACAGCTCCAAACCAGCAAAACCCACACCAAGCAGGGATGAGAGGGAACAGGCAGACATCACTGGTGGGACACTGGCACAGGGTGCCCAGAGAAGCTGTGGCTGCCCCATCCCTGGCAGTGTTCAAGGCCAGGTTGGACGGGGCTTGGAGCAACCTGCCCTAGTGGAAGGTGTCCCTGCTCGTGGCAGGGGTTGGAACTGGATGAGCTTTAAGGTCCCTCAAAAATGAGTGTAAAAACCCACCCCATGTCCCAGTAATTACTGGTAGGCAAAGTCTGCACAAAGAAATTATTCCCCTGGGAGCTCAGTGAAGGAGGGAGGACAGCAAAGGGAGGACAGCAAAGCCAGGGCACAGAGCACAGCTACATCTTACCTCTCTGCCTTCAAAAGTGATGCTCTCCCCATTCTTGAGAGCTGTGATTATGGGAAAAATGGCTGGAGTTCCCCTGAAACAAAGGCCATGGAAATATTCAGCTTGCCAGCATCAACGTGCCTGGGGTTGCCCCAGCACCCAGCTGGGATCCTGTACTCACACTGGCAGGCCCATCTCCTGTGCTTTAGTTGCCAGGAATTTTCCCTTCCTGGGGTGAATCTGAAAGGAATAAACAAGGCAGAATTAACAGCCAAATAAGAGGGAGAGGAAACAAGATCCATACTATCTATGATTCTATGACTTCCACTGGTCTCATTTTCCCCAAAAAAGACTTTTTTGTTTCCAAAATGCTGCTGCTGCTTCTTGCTCCCTTCTTTAGCCAAGGGAGAAGGACAGACTTCCCCACTGTAAGCACAAAGCAAGAATGGAACCTGTCCACTCAGTTGGCTGCTCTATAAAGAACACTTCTCAAATATGCCTCTACTTTTCTCACATTCTTCCTCATGCTCCAGCCACTCTGAAGAGCAGCATCACAAAACAGCTTCAGTGCCCCTCTGGAAAATGTCATCTCCAGTTAAAACTGTTTAGCAAGATGTCCTAATGACATTAGGAATCATTTCTTAACAGAAAGGGTGGAAAACCCTGGCCCAGGCTTCCCAGAGAAGTCCAAGCCTGTCAGTGTTTAAGAAGGGTTTGGACAATGCCCTTAATAACATGCTTGCACAGCCCTGAGGTGATCAGGTAGTTGGACAAGGTCATTGTTGAAGGTCCCTTCCAACTGAAATACTCTCTGCTATTCTACACCCATTTTGGTACCTTTATGCCCAAGCTTACTTTACAAAGGAAAGCCATGACCAGGTCAGGGTGCCTGCTCAAACACTTCCATTCAGCACCTGCACAAGAGAGCAAAAGACCACTCACAATCATCACTGTCATTTTTCCTTAAAGCCAAAATGGGTCAATGCTTGCCAAAGCACCAACATCTTCCAGCCCAGCAGCAGAATGCTGAATGAGCCTAAAGGCAGAAAGCCCACGGCTTCAGCTGGGAGAAATCAAACTAAAGCAGAAGATTGACAAGTAACTAATCCAAACACCCCCTTGTAATTAAATGACACAGGCACCCACTCCAGCCAGGGGCAAACTACTACAGGGACTAATCCCACCCCAAGCAGGAATCATGTCCAATTTCTACGCCTTATTAGCTCTGTGTCAACTTCCAAAGTGCCAGAACACATCCTGCTCCTTCAGCTGAGCTTCTCTATGGACCTTACTTCCAGAGAGCAAGTAGCTTGGAGGACAAATACATCTCCTGAGCTGGGTATCCTTTCATTCCAGTTAAAAAGAGAATGCCGTTTATTTTTCACCTGTTTTCTTTGGGCTTTCTTTTGCCTTGCCCTCCTCCAAGCTTGGCTGTGCAGCTCTTGGGGATCCAGGCCCTGCATCTCCTCTAGGGCTATTTCCGCCTTGGGTTGATGCTCCAGGACTTTGAGGCAAAATACTTTCAGCAGCTTGTGGTTTTCCTGTCCCAAATCCAATAAAACCAGAGAAAAATCACTCAATCCAAAGGGACAGATATGCAAGAAAGAATGCTACTCATGCTTTTCTTTATAGTTATGTATAAATTGCACCAGAACACAAAGCTCTTCCCCCCCAGTCTGACTTGTGCTTGCATACTCCAGTCACTTATTTCAGGAGCCATTCACCGCCCAAGTCCTTCAGTCTGTCAGAATGGCTCAACTCTGTCACGTCTGTGCCTGCACTATGGGAATCACAGTTCCCAGCAGTAAGAGACCACATAAAGCCGAATGCAGCGACAGTTCAAAGTCATTCTACACACCCACACCTAAAGGAACAATCCAAGGCCCTGACTCAGCAGATCCTGTCTCTTTGAAAGAGATTCTCCTCCTGAGAAACACACACAGCTTAATAGATATCTTCTTACTCAGGCTTGCAACCAGAAGCCAATCCTTTCCCCACCCTGAGCGTGGTTAGTGAACAAGTGCTTCTCCTGTGCAACCTAAGCCTCAGGTGCTCACCTGCGAGAGGTATCTGGTGGACTGTCATGGTCTCATCCTTATACTCAGGCTCTGTGTGCAGCTGCACAGCTGGAAAGAGATCAGGAACTGGCATTAACAGGCTCGGAAGACTTCAGTCAGGAAAAACTCGTCTCTTTCTTAAACCAAATCAGATGAATGTCCCCCCCCTTCCCTTCTCTGCCCAACTGTAAAGATCAATGAGTAATTAGGCCTTAAAACCCCATCATCCACAAGAAGCAGTCCACGATCCCATGGGAAGGTAGTTCATTGCCAGACTCTGCAAGCAAATTGTTTTCACAGTGGTTTAAAACTTAATGCTGTTTAATAGTCCAACAGACTGGCCATGGCCTACCAGAAACAGAGCTGGAAACACTCTAGCGATGGATCTGAAGAGTGTATCAGAGCAAAAAAAGGCTTAAAACTTCTTTGAGTGGATCTAAACCAGAGGCTTCTATTCTGAAGTTGTGACTGATGCAACCTCAGCTACAGCTGAAACAAAAGCATTCCAAGTTCATATTCACTAAACACCACTCTCTACATACCTAAATCCATCCTTTTTAGGGGCCCAGGGAATTGCCGAATCGCTTTCAAGTAGTTTTGCTGGAAAAGAGAGAGCATATCAGTTCCCTTCAGTGAAGTAAAACGCTCTGCACCATGTCACGCAAAACCTGGGCAGCACAGAACCAGTCACAAAGCACTGGGCAGGTTCCCACCACCCATGGGCATTGCTCCTCTAGAATGAGAAAAGAAACCCAAGAACCCGTCTCCCCATCCCTTCCAGCAATGCAGTCAGGCAGCAGAAACTGCCAGGAAACGAAACAGTGCTGAGGACTGGGAATGACCAGCCTAGTCATGGCATTAGGCTGGCAAGGAACACATTAAGCAGGAGATCAGAGACCAAGTTTCTATTAAAAGAACATGGAGAGGGAGCAGATGGGAGAACAAAGGCTGCCCTTGGAGGAAACGTGTTACCAGAACCTCAGCTGACAAGACAGGCTGAAGGAGCATCAGTCTGATGCTGTCCTGTGCGTAACTGAAGAGATTTGCTTTCCAAAGCCAGCCCTTTGGCAGAACCTTTGGGCTGGCACTAGCTCAGACCAGCACTCTCCACCTGTATGATGATTCACTCCTGTCGTACCAGCTCTCCCAATTCCAAGGTCAGCTTTAACACTAGAAGGATTCCCTTCTGCAAGCTTCCCTACTTACCAGCTTTGGTGGCCCTAGGAAAACACATCTTTGAAGCCCCATAGCCTTTAATGTGAGAATCATACCTAAAAGAAAGGGAGAAACAGCTTTATCACAGCCCTGTAAGCACTGGCAGATAGAGAAGAAAGATCCCTCAAGGAGTGCTGCAGCTCTCCAGGAAGGCTGGAATTGAACTGGGATTCAAATTCAGTTTCACCTCAGCTTTGTGGCTGTTTCAAGAAGTCACTTATCAGCAGATAAGGAAAAGATTCACAAATCCTGACAGCCACAATCTGGAGCCAGTTACCTGCACAGATTGTCAGTGCGCTCCTTCCTGGGAGATTTCCAGTTTTTATGAATCCCAGACTGCTTTGGGGTGCAAGGACCTTAAAGCTCATCCTGCAATGGGCAGGGACACCTTCCACGAGACCAGGTTGCCCAGAACCAAATCCAGCCTGGCCCTGACTGTTCTCAGTGATGGTGCATCCATCACCTCTCTGGGCAACCTCTGCCACTGTTTTACCACCCTCAGTGTAAATAATTTCTTCCTCACATCCAGCCTGAATCTTCCTCTTTTTGTCCTACTGCAGCAGGCCCTGCCGTCCTTCTTACAGGCCCCTGTTAAGAACTGAAAGGCCATAATAAGGTCTCCTCAGAGTCTTCTCCAGGCTGAACCAGCCCAGCGCTCCCAGCATTTCCTCACAGAAGAGATGCTCCATCCATCTGACCCTTTCTGTGGCTCCTGTCTGGATCCTCTCCAACACATCCATGTCCTTCCTGCGCTGAGAACTCAGGAGCTGGACACAGCACTAGAGGTGGAGGCTCACCAGAGCAGAGCAGAGGGACAAGAAGTGACCTGTTCTAATTTCACCCTACACTGAGGTGAGGAGGGGGCCAGAAGGCCCAGGAGATACCTGCAACTGAGGAGCAGCCCCTGTCGGCAGTGCCAGGCTGGTAAATGCCTCTGCTCTGGCAGACTGGCTGATGAGAAACTTAACATGAGCCGGCTGCAGTGTGCGCTTGCAGCCCAGAAAGCCAACCGTATCCTGGGCTGCATCAAAAGGAGCGTGACCAGCAGGTCGAGGGAGGTGCTCCTGCCCCTCTACTCTGTTCTGTGAGACCTCACTTGGAGTATTGTGTGCAGTTCTGGTGTCCTCAACATAAAAAGGACATGGAACTGTTGGAACAAGTGCAGAGGAGTCCACGAGGATGATCAGGGGACTGGAGCAGCTCCCATATAGAGACAGGCTGAGAACACTGGGGCTGCTCAAACTGAAGAAGAGAAGGCTGCGTGGAGACCTCAGAGCAGCTTCCAGTGTCTGAAGGGGGCTACAAGGAAAGTGCCCCTGCCCTGGCAGGGGTTTGGAACTAGATGAGTTTTAAGGGACTTTCCAACCCAAACCATGCCATGATTCGGGGCAGTGAGGCCGGGGCTGCGCCTCCCCCTTCACGTGTTGGCCGCCCCGCCGCAGGCACACCCCGCCGCGGCAGCGCTTCCCCTCCCCACATCGTGAAGCTCCCAGCGGCACCGCCGGCTCCTGCCCGCCCCACTCACCTGGCAGCCCCCCGACGTTGGCCCAGGCCACCCGGCTCAGGAAGATGCTGTCCAGGTGCGAGATCTTCAGCCTGGGGGCACACAGGACGGGAGCGGTGAGCAGGGCCCGCCGCGGCCCCGGGCGCCCCCCGCCCGCCCGCCCGCACTTACTTGTGCTCCTGCATGGCCCGCTGCGTGCCCTCGCCGCAGTTAAAGAGGTACCTGAAGGGGAAGGAGGGGTCAGGGCGGGCCCGGGCGGGGGCTCCCGGGGCCGGCGATCCCGCACTCACCGGTTGAACTCGGAGAACACGTACACGGCGGCGCCGGCATCGCGACTCCCGGCCGCCACCACCTGCACATAGACGGTGTTGGGCGCGGCCAGGCCCGTGCCCGCGCTCCGCCGCCGCTCGCGGGCCCACACGTGGCGGGGCACGTCCCGGGGCCGCCGCGCGGGTCGAGCCGCCGAGGAGGCCGCGCCGCCGGTGTCCGCCATGGCCCTGGCCGCGCCGCACCGCGCGGGGCCCAACGCCCGCCACAGCGCCCACATCCGCACGGCGGCTTCAGCGCCGACCCCGCTCCCTCGCCATGTGACGAGGGAGAGCCAATGAGAAGCTAGAAGCCCGGTTCTGGTCGCCGCCCATCCGCCGGCCCGGCCGCTATGGCCGCCGACAGGGGCCGGGACTGGTGACTTCGCGGTCCTGGAGGAACTCGAGCCTGGCTCCTGGCACTGCCAGGACAAGGAGAGGACCTTTAAGCTCATCCAGGCCAACCGCTCCCAGCACTGCCAGGGCCACCACTGACCCAGGCACTGAGGCCTCGTCTCCAGGGAGTGTGAACGCTTGCAGGGACGGTGACTCCAGCCCTGCCCTGTGCCAATGCCTGAGCACCCTTTGGGGAAGGAATTGTTCCTCAGCTCCATCTAAACCTGCCCTGGTGCAGCTTGAGGCCGTTTCCTCTTGTCCTGTCACTCAGAGTTGGTGCTCAGGACCAGGCTGGATAAACCCTGTGGCCTTGGGGCTGAGCCAGCTCAGACCTCCCAAGGTCACTCAGAACCCGCTGTGGTCCTCCAGTCTCCAGCATTTCCCCATTGCTCACAAGCTCCTCTTCCACATGGGCCCTGCTCGGGTGCTGCTTACAAACACCGGAGCATTCAGGCCACAGCGCTGCTTATCCTTGAGCTCTCTAAACCCACTCCGAGTTCTCTGAGGCTTTGCGTTTGCTGCACTACATTGTGCTGTAACCAGAGTACCCCAGCATAAACAATCCCAATCATCAATATCCCTTCCTTGCTTCCAAAGGCGAGCCTTATCTTCCTCAGTGCTTTGCTTTCCAAACAGTCTCCCTTTATTCTTAGTGCCAATGTTCTTCCCTTTCTTTTCCAGTGATATAAGCAAGCTCTTTGAGTGGGGACCTGTCCAAACCTCTGGATCTTGCTGTGGCTGTTTTACATCTGTGCTCTCAGTCTTCCTTCAGATCTATAACTCACCAATTCCCCTTCTTCTGACTCCCATCTCTTCACACCAATTAACATGGTGGTTTTCCCTGGTTTTCCCACTTCTGGATGAAATAAAAGGGTTGTTGCTTTGAATGGCAAGCTCTGTTCATGCATGTTTTCCACATTAGAGCCCTGCAGCCTAAAGCTCACTCCCAGCACTTGGCTCTGCTCCCTGCAGCCACATAGGATGGGAAACATCAGTTTAGATCCTACATTGCTTCCCAATAGAAGTTTAAGGTTCCTAAAGGTGGGTTCTCTGTCTGGGCATCCCTACCCAGCTGCTGCATCGCTTCCTCCCCATGAGGATGATTTTCTGCTCAGGTGAATCATTAGGAAGCATGAAAAGAGCTTTTTTTTTGTGACCTTAATGCATTTGTTTCCACACCTTTGGGAGCACAAAAGCTTCTTCAGGGCTCTGACCTGAGTGGCCTGTACTGTTCCAGCTGCAGTGTTCCGGGGCAGCTCACACACTGCGAAGGAATTCCAAAGACTGGTTCATTCAGGACGAAAAGTCTTTTATTTTACAGTTTTGGTCCTTGTTTTACGTGAGAGATGTCACATCCCAATGGATTTGCTGTCTGAGAAGTAGGGACACCCCCATAGTGACATAGGGACCTGTTGAAGAGGGTCCAGAGGAGGCCACGGAGATGCTGCGAGGGCTGGAGCAGCTCTGCTCTGGAGCCAGGCTGAGAGCTGGGCTGGGGCAGCCTGGAGAAGAGAAGGCTCCTGAAGGGGAGACCTGAGAGCAGCTCCAGTGCCTAAAGGGGCTGCAGGAAACCTGGAGAGGGGCTTTGGACAAAGGATGGAGGGAGAGGACAAGGGGAATGGCTTTAACCTGCCAGAGGGGAGACTGAGATGAGCTCTGAGGCAGAAGCTCTTCCCTGGGAGGGTGCTGAGGAGCTGGCCCAGGGTGCCCAGAGAAGCTGTGGCTGCCCCATCCCTGGCAGTGCTCAAGGCCAGGTTGGACACAGGGGCTTGGAGCAAGCTGCTCCAGTGGAAGGTGTCCCTGGATGAGCTTTAAGGTCCCTTCTGTGGCTCTGCGCGCGGGGTCTCGGGGCCGCTCCACCGGCGCGGGGCGGGGGGAGGAGCCGCGGGCCGGGCCCTGCAGCAGCCCGGGCTCGGCTCTAGGTGGCACCGCGCTCCCGCCGGCACCGCCGCTTCCCGGCGCCGCGAAGGGGAAGGTGCCGTCGGGGGCTCGGGGGGACGAGGCAGCCCCTGCGCGTCCCCTCCACACATCCCGTGCTGCCCCCCTGCCCCTCCTGCTGCCCCCTCCCCACTGCCCTGCTCCCCCCGGGCTGCCCCATGTCCCGGGCTCAGCCCCGTCCCGAGCCAGCTCCCGCACCCGCAGCTCCTCTGCCCCACGGGTGCCCTGTCCCCTCCGGGAGCAGCCTCCTCCGGTGTGCGACCGTTTCACCCCAGAGCAGAGGCACCGGCGATGGGCTCCTGCTGCGCTGGGGACATGTGGGAGCCAGGACCAGCTCTGCTCCCACCCTCACCGCTGGGCCAGCCCGCTCCAGCCGCAGCGTGGAGAGCCCAGGACCTGCCATGGAGCCTGAAGCTGCTGCTTGGGGTGGGCAACCCCGAGCAGTTAAACTGAGCCATGGAGCATCCATGGAGCGCATCCCCCTTTTCCTCCCTGGGGGACTGAGGCCCAAGGAGGAGCAGTGACCTTCCTCCTACCTGAGTGCCTTGCCCCAGCCCCTGCTCCCCATCCTTGCATGGCTTGTGTGCTGCAGGAGTGGAGCCCGCAGGAGCGAATGCCCTGGATCTCTTGGGATAACCACCCGATCATCCCCATCCCCCTCCTCTAGGTCAGACCAGTCTTTACACTGGGCTCTCACTGCCGTGTGCTGGGGTGCAGAGCAACACAGCCCCAACAGGCCCATCATGGCCACCAGTAGGGCAGAACCAGCCCCCTTTGCTACCAGAAGGGCTCTGTGGTCCTGGACCTGTGTGTGGAGCAGGACGTGGGATCCCACCTCTGCCCAGAGCCCTCCCCATGTATGGAGCTGCTTCCCCTCGCTCCCTGTCATCCCATGGGAAGCAGACAGATGTCAGCAGGCAGGTGAGGGCTCACTGCTCAGCACAGAGCTCATTTGACTCCATCCCCTTCCTCCTTTATTTATGGACCTTCATCCCGGCATGTCTTTGCCCTGATGGACGGCGTTTGCACATGTCCTTCTTATCCAGAACATGGGGCTTTGCAGCCACTTCTCTATTGACTGTAATTTTTAGCTCAGACACAACCAGAACTCCCACCCTGTCTGGGCGTCTCAGTGCACAAAACAAGACTAAACTATTTTGGGATGTTTTTCCCTTTTCCTCATACTTGGGTGCTTTCCCATGTGGCTAAGCCTTGCGAGCCTTGGGGAGGGTGAACCTGTTTCACACCCCCCAAGAGCTGCTTCTGGACCTCTCCACATGCTTTAACCCTCCTCTGGCCACGGGCACCTCCAAGTGAGGCACCTTCATGCTCCACTTGGTTTTGGGGGCTAGGAACGAATCCAGTGTCACGGGAAGAGCCGATGGGAACAACCCTCCCAGGCTCCATCCGCACCGCCCTCCTGTCACCTCCTCCCCACAGTGCCCACCACTGTGTACTGCTGCCCCACAGCGTGGTGGGGATGTGGGTCTGGAACATGTGGAAAAGAGCCTGAAAACACCTCTCTGCCTCCATTGCTCCTGTTCCAGTCCTTGTTGCATGGCAGAGGCCGGCACGGAGCTGGAGGGATGTGCAAACCTTCCCCCCTCCTGCCTCTGTCACAGCCAAGGGTCTCTCCATTGAAGTTTACTTCAAGGTCTTCATAACATTTCCAAACTGGAAAAATCTGTGCAGAGGGATGCTTTGTTTAAAGGAAGAAGGACCATAAAGATAAAGCCCGGCCCGGCCGCGGCTCCCTCCCGCTGCAGGGACACAGCCCCGGCTGCAGGAAGAGCTTGTTTTCCTAAGGAGAAGTTGGAAGATTAAAAGGGGAGGGGGGGAGAAATCAGCCATTTGGAATCCTGTCCTGACGCTGCAAATACCCTCCTTAATAGATCTGTCTCGGTTTGTTACCTCATTTTAATTCATCATTAAACAAAGACAGCTGCCAAATTTCGCCTCTGGCTCCCAGCCTACAACTGACTTGGAGCCCTTGAAAAATAGACTATTTATGGTGCCTGGGCTTAAAGCTTCAATGTCTTGTATAAACTCTCCCCTTCCCCAGAGCAGTGTGGGGAGCTGCACCCACAGTGCCCGGCCCCGAGCCCCGGGGTCAGCCGGGAATGCGGATCCCTCTGGGTGCTGCACAGCAGCGGCAGCACCGGTCCCAGCATGGCTGTGCCGTGTGCTGTCTGTGCATGGGCAGGTGCCCCATTCCCACTGCCTTTGGGCAGAGTATCCCAATGCATGGGAGCATCCCTGAGTCCTATGGGGCTGGCCAGGCCTCTGAGGGAGTCACAGAGTCATGGAATGGTTTGGATGGAAGCATCCAGTTCCAACCGCTGCCACGGGCAGGGACACCTTCCACTAGAGCAGCTTGCTCCAAGCCTCTGTGTCCAACCTGGCCTTGAACACTGCCAGGGATGGGGCAGCCACAGCTTCTCTGGGCACCTTGTGCCAGTGCCTCAGCGCCCTCACAGGGAAGAGCTTCTGCCTTAGATCCAACCTGACTTCCCCTGTTTCAGTTTCATAAGCCCCTGCAGAGGAGCCCAGCACTGCTGCTCCGGAGCTGAGCCTCACTGCACCATGCTCAAAGCACCTCAGTGGTGCTCTGACCCCACACACTACCACCATTGTCCTGGTTTTGGGCACCCCCCTGCAGCAGCACCAGCAGCCCCTGAGCTTTGTCAGTGGGATCACACCACAGCCCTTTGTGAGACCTTCACCACTGTGAGTTCCTGGCTGCTGGGGTGGGGATGGGAAGGAGATGATCAGACAATGGGGGTGCATGAGCCCCATGGCCACCACTTCATCCCGTGCCAGTGTGTCTACACAGATGCGGAGCTGGGATCCGCACTGCTGACCTGCGCCTCCTGGCCGGGGTTGGGAGCAGGGCCAGGCTGCAGGATGAGCTGCTCCAGCCGCAGCTGGGAACACGCAGCTCATCTGTCACACTGCTCATGGTGACACCAAACGCGTGTCACACGTGCGGGCTGACGGCCCCATCCCACCCACCCGGCTCCAGCCTCCGCAGCTAACATAAACTGTGGGGATACACAGCCGGGATGGTGCTGGGAGGCTGCGGCTGGATGGGAATCAGCAAGGAGCGTGTGATGCCAACACAGCAGATCGTGTCCCCAGAACCTGCCTGGACATGGGGAGCTGCCAGGTCCAACCACAGCATCCGGGTTCACCACAGCAAACCCCTGGGACACCCCTGTTCTCCCCATCCCAAGCTAAGCCTGAGCTCCCCTGAGTGTGCTGTGCTCCCATGGGATTGCCAATGCAAACCCAAGCTGTCTGCAGGCAGCACGGCCACAATACCTCCGTGCCACCCACTGATAGCCCAGTGCCATCAATCTGCTCCTTGCCCTGGGCTGTGTGGTCCAGAGGATGGAGCTGAGCCCCTCTGCTGCAGAGGGCTGTCAGCTTGTGAGATAAAATCATAGAATCCCAGGCTGGTTTGTGTTGGAAAGGACGTTAAAGCTCATTCAGCTCCAACCCCTGCCATGGGCAGGGACACCTTCCACTAGAGCAGCTTGCTCCAAGCCCCTGTGTCCAACCTGGCCTTGAACACTGCCAGGGATGGGGCAGCCACAGCTTCTCTGGGCACCCTGTGCCAGTGCCTCAGCACCCTCACAGGGAAGAGCTTCTGCCTTATCTCCAGCCTAAATCTCTCCTGTTTCAGTTTGAACCCATCACCCCTGTCCTATCACTACAGTCCCTGATGAAGAGTCCCTCTCCAGCATCCTTGTAGCCCCCTTCAGACACTGGAAGCTGCTCTGAGGTCTCCACGCAGCTTCTCTTCTCCAGGCTGACCAGCCCCAATGTTCTCAGCCTGTCTTCATACAGGAGGTGCTCCAGCCCCTGATCATCCTCATGGCCTCCTCTGGATTTGCTCCAAAAGCTCCATGTTCTTATGCTGGGGACACCAGAACTGTACACAGTGCTCTGAAACCTCCCCAGGGGAGGAAACACATCTTCTGGCCATGGTGTTCTCCAGCTGCTGAAACATGGCACCCAGGTCTCCCTTGGAATGGAGCCATCACCCTCCAAAGGGATCCCACCCTCTCCTCCCATCGCCCTGGCCTGGCTGCCAGCGCTGGACCTCCTGAGGCTGCACAGTGGTCCTGACCCCCTGAGCTCTCGTGGCCAGACTGCCCTGAGACCTCCAGCAACCCAAACCCCTGTCAGTGGTGGCAGCACTGTTAACTCTGAACCCTAATGATAGCACTTAAACAACAACAGAGGTACTTTACAGCCCATTAGTAAAGCAAAGATGTGCTCTCCACCGCAGACGGTGGCTGCTTTCCTCTGTGCCGCTCTCCTAAAAACCTCCTGCTCCCAAAGGGCGCTTTTTGGGGTAGCTCTGCCCTGCCCAAGCACGCTTGAACAGTCCCCTCCTGTGCAGAGCCACCGAATGCGATGTGACAGCAGCTTGCGCAGGGACCATCGTGCCCGTTTTGGTCCGTGGCTCAGGTCTGCCCTGGCTCGGGATCTTCTTTGCCGAGGGCTCAGCTCACAAGCTCCGCGTACACAGACGGGGTGGGAGCCGAGGATATGTGCTGGATAAGGGCTGCCCCCCCCCCGCCCATGTGGCTGCTTGGCCAGCGGCTCCTGCGCAGACCAGAGCCGTGTTTGTCCGTGTGAGCAGCAGGTTCAGCCCCGTTTGAGTTTACAGCCAGAGGGATATAAATAAACAGAAGGAAAAGGACTTTCCCTGCGCGGGGAGCGGTGTCCTGCGGCGCCCTGCGACTGGGGGGGTCCCAAAAGGGGTTTTCTTCGAGGGAGGTACCTGCTGATGTCAAAAACTGGTAATCACAGAGGGGTTCGTGTTGAAGGGACCTTAAAGCTGTGGGGCAGCCACAGCTTCTCCGGGCACCCTGTGCCAGCGCCTCAGCATCCTCACAGGGAAGAGCTTCTGCCTAAGAGCTCATCTCAATCTCCCCTCTGGCAGGTTAAAGCCATTCGCCTGCTGTGGAATCCCACAGTGTCTGGTTTTGGTTTGTTTGGAAGGGTGGAAGTTTGGGGGGGGAGGAACCTGCCACCAGCAGCATCCTCAGCGCATGGCACAGCAGTGACACCCATGGAGCACGGGCGGGTGGATGTCATTCTGCTCTTCATCCCTCAGGAGAAAGGCCCAGGGAGAGGTTG
Organism: Amazona ochrocephala; assembly: GCA_039720435.1. Lineage (NCBI taxonomy): Eukaryota > Metazoa > Chordata > Aves > Psittaciformes > Psittacidae > Amazona > Amazona ochrocephala. The sequence continues at coordinate 84,370,895 of CM077879.1, forward strand.
TGTACAGCAGAGGCAGAAGAGGTGCAGCCTTTGGGGCTCGGTGTTAATGGGAAAAGAGGCAGAGCCTGAGCAGAGGCTGCTCCCTGCTTGGAAAACACCACTGTCCGCAGTGGTGAGGACTGCACCGAGGAGGACCCTGTGTCTATCGAGGCTCCTTTTCCATCAGTGAGAGCCTGCAAACCTCCAGGCTTCAGCAAGACACTGACATCCAAAGCAAAGAGTTGACTTAAGGGATGGTGAAGTATTAGAGGCTGCACTGGTGCAGCTCAGCCCAGCTCAGCTGAGCAGGCTAGCCCAGGCTAGCCTAAGCCCCGAGAAGGGGGGTTATAGGTGGGAAAGTGACATTCTGGGGGGCTTTGATGCATAGGTGAAGGGCACTCAGCAGCTCTTCATTCTTCACTCCCAAGGGTCAAACCTGGAGAAATCAAGTCCTTTGGGACATGCTGATGCAGCAATAAAGACCGCAGTGCTCAGAGCCCCGGGTGTTGGACCTCTGGGTGCTGTGCCCAGCCCAGACACTGTGACTTGGTCCATGAGCTGTGGCAAGTCCCAGGCAGGTCCCGGTTCGCTGGTCCCAGCTCAGACCCGTTTCTCCGCAGACCAGGACCAGTGTGGGATGCTCCCAGGGCCGGGATGTGGGGCAGGAGCCTGGCAGGGCTGGGATCCCTACAGCAGGTTTTCCAGCTGCCCCGCTCCCCACTGCTCATGCCGGGATGCTCGAGGGGTGCAGAGGTTTGGGGGGGGGGGGGGCGTGGTTCCTGCGGGAGGTGACAGCAGCCGGTGCAGCCCGGGCCCATGGCCAGCCCCGCTCCACGCTGCGGGACACGGAGCTCCTGCCCCACAGGATCCCTTGCCCCACCGGAGCCCGTCCAGAGCCAACCCAAACGTCCCCTGGCAGCGATGACAGCGTGGCCAGCAGGGCTTGGAAGGCAGTTCAGGGAAGGGCGGGTTGTCCCGCTGCCTGGTGCGCGCTGTTAATTCTGAACCCTAATGATGATTGAACCCACTTCAACAACAGCACAGGTACTTTACATCCCATTAGCAGAGCTGCGATCTGCTCCCTCCCTCTGCTCTACAAACCTGCTGCTCCTAAAGGACTCTCCGAGCGGGAGCAACGCGGGGAGGGGGGGGGGAAGCTCCGCCTCTTCCTTAACCCTTGCGGGGCCGGAGCGGATCCCGCCGGCCGGGGCTGCGGCTGGGGATGCCCGAGACGCTCCGTAACGGGGCTGGGATCGGTAGGGAGAGACCTCCCCACCAGGCACAGGCAGAGACACGATCGCTTCGCACCCGCGGGGCTGCGCCCCCCAAATTCCCCCGTTCACCTGAACCGGTGCCGGGCGAGGTGAGAGCCCGGAGAGCCCCCGGCACCCCCCGGCACCCCCGGCACCCCCGGCACTGGGCTCTCTCCGCTGCCCCACGGGCTGCAAGAAGTTAATTTGCCTTCGGAAGAGCAGCGCTCGGAGCTTGTCTAATTCCACCGCAGCAGCTCCTTGCGCTCTATTTTAAACCAGTTCTCCCCGTGCTTCAAGTTTATATAACCCCCCCAACCCAGTCCCTGCTCCCTGCTAAAAGCAGCCCTAACGCGCGGAGAAAGCAAGGAGGCACAAAAGCAGCATCTCCTCCGGGACACTGTAGCCCAGCAGAAAAGTTCCCAGGTAATTTGCTTTTCCTTCTTGATGCCTTTCTGCTCTTCAGCTGCTTTCTCACACGCGTCCAGTGCTGCTGACACACGGCGCCCATGAGAGAGGCTGAGGTCGGGCATTGCCAGTGCTCCTGAGTCACTGGTGGGGCCTTGGTGGCTGCTGGCTCTGTGCTGGGCTCTGGGCAGCCCATCCTGGAGCGTGGCACTTGTTGGGGACCAGCACAAGATGCCTTTAGGAGCCGGCCTTGCTGGAGAGGCCGGTGGGAGGCTGCTTTGCACGGGGCGGATGGTGGTGAAGGACCAAGCGCGGTTCCCAAAGGCTGCTCTGATGGTGAGTGTGACCCCACCATCCCATCGGTGCAGAGAGGAGATGGCTCTCAGCTCTCACCCCTCTTGCTCCGTTGTCAGGAGGGGCTGTGGAGGGTCACTCTGGTAGCACTGAACGCTCAACCCTTTGGAACAACATCTCCCTGCCTCACCCTTGCAACCCACAGAAACTGCTCACAAACAGCTCCCGGTTGCTCCCGCTCAGAAATTCGGGGCATTTATGGACCTTTTTGTTTCCTTTAAACGAATGCACTGAAAAATGGTGCCAGTCACCAAGCCCTGATGTCATCTGTTGAGCACTGCGGTGCTCCGGGGAGGTTCTGTCAGCCTCGAGAAGGGCTTTCTGGTGTCTCAGGGTTAATGCTTTCGAAAGCGCCGCCTTGGTCGCATTCCCAGCACAGTTGGGCTGTGCGGCGCGGGAAGAGCTGTCGGGATAGGGCTGTGCCTATTATTCCTGCTCCTCCTCACAGGCTGCCTGACCCTGTGCTGCCCGTGGAGAGCCTTGCTCCTCGTCGGAGCAGCCCTCAGTGTGTGTACATGTGTTCTGAGGAGAGTGATGAGGGTTTAGTGTGGTGTATCGCAACCACTGCTTTGCTGAGGTCCAGCTGGTTGACTTTCCCCTGCTGCCTCTTAGTGCCACAAACATCGTTCTAGCTCTGGGTGGCAAAAAACACCCCAAAAGGCAGAGAAATTAGTGTTTTATTTCAGATTGCATGACCCGATCCCTCCTATAGATGTCATTTGTGAGGGGGGCCCCAGGGACAGCAGAGTCAGTGACCCCCAGCTCTGGTGCCGCTCTCTCTGATGCTGTCTGCGTGTTTTGGTGGTCCAGTGTGCAGGGGAAGGGAGATGTGGTACTGGTGTGGAGTGTGCAGCCTAAAAATAGTTTCCCTCTTGTGCTCCATCTGAATGGGCAGCCACATATGACTGTACATGGATTGGTCTGATAGTCCCGTTTCGGTGTAAGAGACAAAATATCTTAGTTATGGCTTTGTTCTTCAGCTAACAATGGGTAGCTAAAAATATCCGACTTTGTTCCACTCAATAAAGCTCTCTCAAGGGGAGACACTGACGTTACATTTTTGCCAAATCCTTGCAAAACACAGCCAAAGAAAATGCACATTTTTGCCAACAACTTTTATAAAATATGGAACCAGCAGAAAACTCCATCCCGGAGCTGCTGCCTGCTCTGCTTCCCGGGACCTCCTCCCCGTGCCCAGCCTGCGCCATGCCAGCATCCGGCCTTGGGATCTGGGCTGTGGGTGATGCGCTGCTCGTGCCTGGCAGGGGCACGTTGCCCCAGTGCTCCCAGTGTCGGGTGGTTGGTGGTCGCTGTGGTCTTGCTCCAATTCCCTTATTTCCCATTCGATGGCAGCCAGGGCTGGAGGGCAGCCAGGCCAGCCCCGTCCTGCTGTGCAGCGCTGTGCTTGTGTTAAAAGCCTGGCAGGGCTGCTCGCAGCCTGACAGCCAAGAGGAAGCCGGCAGAGACCTCACTGAGCTGGCAGAGATGAGCTCTGCTGCGCTCACCCCATCTGCAAACAGAATCACCACCTCCCCACTGCTGTCATCCTGGCTCCTCCTGACCAGGCAGGCACTGTACGGATGGGTACTGCTCCCAGGGGAGCCATCCCCTCCGTGTGGAGCCAGCCTGCTCCTTGGATGATGCTCACACCCTTGCCTCGCAACATGGGCAGAGCAGGTCTGGGTGGCTCCAGCTGAGGAAGCCCCTCTCTGGGGCAGACCTGGTTTGGATGAGCCATGGCGTTTGCAACAGGCCATTTACAAGGAGCTGGAGCCCAGTCTGGGTTGGGCTGCAGAGCTGCCCAGCCAGTGCTTAGAACCCCAGGCTGGTTTGTGTTGGAATGGACCTTAAAGTTCCAACCTCTGCCGTGGGCAGGGACACCTTCCACTGGAGCAGGTTGGTCCAAGCCTCTGTGTCCAGCCTGGCTTTGAACACTGCCAGGGATGGGGCAGCCACAGCTTCTCTGGGCACTCTGTGCCAGCGCCTCAGCACCCTCACAGGGAAGAGCTTCTGCCTTAGATCTAACCTGAATCTCCCCTGTTTCAGTTTGAACCCATCACCCCTTTGCTTCCTGAGTGGGACCAAGGCTTGCTTTAGTTTTGCCTAGTGTCAGGAAGAGGTTGGGCTTCTCTCACCTTCTGTGGTACTGCAGTTTTCCAGGGCTACAAATCATTCTTGCAGCTCTTCCCTGAGCACATCCCCATTTTCCAGCATCCCTCCTGTTGTGAGGGCACAATGATCAGTAGTGATCTCCCTGACTGTGGATGTGTCTCACTGTGCTGTGGTTGCTCTCCAAGCCACAGTGCCAGGTCCAGAACTCCTACTCAACCAATTTCCACTGTGCCCCTTCCTGGGACCCTGTCACGTTGCTGCTTTTCTCCAGGGTCACTCCATGTGCATGTTGCCACGTTGAATCCACTGTCATCAGGTGGGGACTGTTCAGGAGAGTGGGAAAGTGTGTGGGTTGCAGCAGAAGTAGTTCCCTGTGCCAAGACCTGTGAAGCTTGTTCAATGCCAGTGAGCACCTGAGGTTACTGATGGAGGAGGGATGTGAGCCAGGGGACACTGTGGCTCTTCCACACACTGAAGCAGAGCCTCCTTCTGCCTGGTGCTTATCCTGCTCCTTCCCCAGCCCTGCATGGAGGTCCTGTCTGCTGCTCAAAGGCTGAGCTCCAGAGATGGACGAGCACATGCGTTGGGAAGCAGAGGCTGCCTGACCTGATCCATGCAGTGGTTGCTGCCGCGCTATTCCCGGAATGTTCTTGCTTTATTTCTTGGCCTTCTTGCCTGTTCCTGGAGAGTTGCTGAGTTCATGCATGGAGGATTAGATGGCAGAGATCCTGCCCTGCTCCTGGGCTCATGGTGTGCCCACACCGCGGGGGGGGGGGTACAAACACAGGATGGAGCGCCGTGAGCTGAAGGGCAGGGATCCACCAGGACATTGCATTGCCAGATGTGACACATCTGTGACAGGGTTATAAGTCATCACCTGCTTTTGAGTTCCTGGCAGGCTGGTTGCGCATGAAGAATCATAGAGTCACAGAATGGTTTGGGTTGGAAAGGGCCTTAAGGTCATTCAGTTCCAACCCCCTACCATGGGCAGGGACACCTCACTCTAAACCATATCGCCCAAGGCTCTGTCCAGCCTGGCCTTGAACACTGCATTCAGGCATGGAGCATTCACAGTTTCCTTGGGCAGCCTGTGCCAGGGCCTCATCACTCTCATAGTAAAGAACTTCCTTATATCTAACCTGAACTTCCCCTGTTTCAGTTTGAACCCACCACCCCTTGTCCTCTCACTACAGTCCCTGATGAAGATGTCCTCCAGCACAGCATGGCTGCTGGGTGCAGGGAGTGTGCAGATGGTCCCCTGCTCCTGGGGAAGCTCAGAGCATGGCTGGGGACATCACTCGTGGTGCCAGCTCAAGGCTTCCCTTGCCTGTGGGCCCATCAGCGCAGCTCTGCTGGAGGATGGTCCAGAGGTACAACACAGACCTTTGCACCCAATGGAGCAGAAGCAAGAGGCACTAGGGCCAGACATGGGGACTTCTGGCTTGCAGGGGTAGCTATGGACATAGGGCATCATACATGAGGATGGCTCATCCAGCCATGGGATCTTCTAGCTACATGTTTGTGTCTGCATGGCCCCAGGGTGGGATCTCATGGCTAAGGGTTTATGCACGTGGCCTCCCCATGACCTGCAGTGGTTATCTCCTGTCCTGCAGCCAGTGCTGTTCATCAGGTGCTAATGGTTTAGCTTAAACCATGAGGTCATTTCTGAGAACCTCAGGTGGGACCATTGGATCTTCCAGATCTCTGTGTGTGGTGCATGTGGCCTGCTGGTCAGCACGCTCTTCCCATTGGGTTCACAGAGCACTATGGGTTGTCCTGCTCTCTGGATCGTCCCTTCCACATAGTGGTGCTTAGCGTGGTATTCTGAAGCCAGAAGAGCCAGTGCAGTGACCTTCAAGACTCTCTTCATGGCCACTGCACCCGGGACCTGCCCATGGCCATTGTGTGATGTGTCCCAGTCACACAGCACCACCGGCTTGGTGCTGTTGGCACTGTCCTGGAGGAGGCTGGGGACACACATCTGCCTTCTGTGACTCATGGTGATTTATGTCCCAACGTCAAGCCAAAAATACACGCTGCGTGCACGGGCCTGGCTGGAACAGATGCAGAGGGCTTATCAGCCATCCCCAGGGACTTCCGGGCTCTGGACCTCATCGGGAGGGTGTGACAGCCACCAGCACCCTCTGGAATGGGGCCATGCCCTCTCCCTGAGCTCTGGGGTGCTCGTGCTGATGTTTGCTCATCTACCAGCACACTGTGCAATGGGATTGCTGGTGTCAGCCCACGGGGCATCTCCTGGTGGGCCTGCAGATGTGTGATGAAGAAGCTTTAGAACCAGTGGATGCCTTTGTAGAGCTGGGAAGGAATTAAATGAACTGAAATAGACCCCAGGGTAAAATGAGCAGGCTTTCCCATCCATCCCTCATGCTGGGATGGGATTAGCCCAGCCTGATGCACCTCAATCCCCACCAGCTCCCTCTCTTCTCTGGGTCTGTCCCAGCGCTGCACGGCACAGGCAGCACAGACCTTGGGGTGCCAAGAGCTGCTCTTTGGGAGCCTCAAGGAAGCTTTAGGGCTTGCTCTGTGCTGAGCCCTTTCAGACTCGCGGCAGTGGGTGAGCTGAGCGTACACTCAGCCATTCCGCATCCTTTGCCCCCGAGGGCTGTGCTCAGGAGGGAGAGAGGACTTCACTGTGTATCTCAGGGGGCACCATCCAGCCCTGGGCAGGCTCTGGCCTCTCATGGGGAAGCCTGCCTATGTCCATGCACATTAGCAGCAGGAAGGGTGCCCAGTCTGTTGATGTTCTCCACCCCCAGCAAATATCTAGGATACACCGTACACCTCAGCCAGGCTCCTGGTACCCTGCAATGGTCCCTCTGCAGCATCCCTCTTCCCCTGCTAGAGCCTGTGCAAAGCCACTGCTGCTCTCTCTGTTGGCACCAGGGTTGGCTCAAGGGCCCATCTCCTCTGTGCCACTGCCACCCTGCGTGCAGTGGGTGCTGAGGGCAGTTGGTGTGCTCCTGCCCTGGAGAGGTGGAGGAAGGCAGGGCCTGCAAGACCCGGTGATATCTCACTCTGGCTTGCTTTGGTTGGGCTTTCCCACCTTCTCCTGTGGTGTGCCCACAGTGCCAACCGTGCTGCCCAGGGCACTGGGTGAGCCCTAAGAGCTGTGTCCAAAGTGCATCTCCCTGAGCCATCCCCAGGGCTCTCTTCTCTCCTTACAGCCCTCCAATCCCATCAACTGCAGAGCTGCTTTTATCCTTTATGCTATTTTTCAGGCCTCCCGAGGCCAATCCATCCCCAGATGCTGCTGTAGCCAGTGGAGGGGAAGAAAACAAAGTGGCTATAGCCTACTGAGGATGAAAGCCTGGCATACTCTGACTGAGAGGCTTGTCTGCTCCTGGGATGAGTTAGTGACCAACAGGGTGATGCTGTTCCCGTGTCACATTACAGTGTATTACTCCCAAATTGAGTTGTGCAACTTTCCTGCATTTCTAGAAGCTAAATTGCTGTTGAGGGAGGGCGAATGATCAGGAAGCAGGGCTGAGCATCTCACCATAGGAGCCGGTTTCAAGGCATCCTCCAGGCGCTTGCTGAAGTGCAGAGGGACCTTGGGCTGGGAGAGCTGCAGAGAGCACATGGACCCAACTGGGTGCGGATTCAGATCCGGCACATGTCTGTGTGTGATGTTCCCTGTCTGCGCTGTTGGCTGATGTGGTAAACCCAAGTGAAGCCCTGTCAGGGCAGGTCCTTTTGCAGGGCTGCCATGCGGGGCATGTGGATGGTGTTTAACTGCCAGCAGCAGCACATCTCGCTCCGGTTTGCGCTGCAAGTACCAGTGCCATGCGTTCGCAGCTGGTGGAGAGTCACAGTGCCAAGAGGGACTTGTGTGGGCTCAGGAAAGCTTCCTGGGAAAGTCTTTTCTCTCCCAGTGTTACCGAAAGAGCCCCTACTCCTTCCTGCAGTGGGATGATGCCCTGGCACATGTCCCTGTGCTACAGGGGCTGCCCTGTGCCCCCGATGAGGCCAGGGATGGATGCAGGTAGCTCGAGGAGTGCCCTATGCAGTGGATGCAGGCAGCTCGAGGAGTGCCCTATGCAGTGGATGCAGGCAGCTCAAGGAGTGCCCTATGCAGTGGATGCAGGCAGCTCAAGGAGTGCCCTATGCAGTGGATGCAGGCAGCTCGAGGAGTGCCCTATGCAGTGGATGCAGGCAGCTCGAGGAGTGCCCTATGCAGTGGATGCAGGCAGCTCGAGGAGTGCCCTATGCAGTGGATGCAGGTAGCTCGAGGAGTGCCCTATGCAGTGGATGCAGGTAGCTCGAGGAGTGCCCTATGCAGTGGATGCAGGCAGCTCGAGGAGTGCCCTATGCAGTGGATGCAGGTAGCTCGAGGAGTGCCCTATGCAGTGGATGCAGGCAGCTCGAGGAGTGCCCTATGCAGTGGATGCAGGCAGCTCGAGGAGTGCCCTATGCAGTGGATGCAGGCAGCTCGAGGAGTGCCCTATGCAGTGGATGCAGGCAGCTCGAGGAGTGCCCTATGCAGTGGATGCAGGCAGCTCGAGGAGTGCCCTATGCAGTGGATGCAGGTAGCTCGAGGAGTGCCCTATGCAGTGGATGCAGGTAGCTCGAGGAGTGCCCTATGCAGTGGATGCAGGCAGCTCGAGGTGTGCCCTATGCAGTGGATGCAGGTAGCTCAAGGAGTGCCCTATGCAGTGGATGCAGGCAGATCAAGTGCCCTATGCAGTGGATGCAGACAGCTCGAGGAGTGCCCTATGCAGTGGATGCAGGTAGCTCAAGGAGTGCCCTATGCAGTGGATGCAGGCAGCTCAAGGAGTGCCCTATGCAGTGGATGCAGGCAGCTCAAGGAGTGTCCTATGCAGTGGATGCAGGCAGCTCAAGGTGTGCCCTATGCAGTGGATGCAGGCAGCTCGGGGAGTGCCTTATGCAGTGGATGCAGGTAGCTCGAGGAGTGCCCTATGCAGTGGATGCAGGCAGCTCGAGGAGTGCCCTATGCAGTGGATGCAGGTAGCTCAAGGAGTGCCCTATGCAGTGGATGCAGGCAGCTCGAGGAGTGCCCTATGCAGTGGATGCAGGCAGCTCGAAGTGTGCCCTATGCAGTGGATGCAGGCAGCTCAAGGAGTGCCCTATGCAGTGGATGCAGGCAGCTCGAGGTGTGCCCTATGCAGTGGATGCAGGCAGCTCGAGGAGTGCCCTATGCAGTGGATGCAGGCAGCTCGAGGTGTGCCCTATGCAGTGGATTCAGGCAGCTCGAGGTGTGCCCTATGCAGTGGATGCAGGCAGCTCAAGGTGTGCCCTATGCAGTGGATGCAGGCAGCTCGAGGAGTGCCCTATGCAGTGGATGCAGGCAGCTCGAGGAGTGCCCTATGCAGTGGATGCAGGCAGTCAGCCTTGCTCCTTCAGACACAGTCCTTCAGGTGGTGTTCGGGCTTGGTTGATCCTTCGTGCTGCTGTTGCTCACACATCCCATGCCACTGCTCTGCGCTCACTCTGCTCCTCTGGGGCTGTTCTGTAAGGTGGCTCCAGCCGGTGTCCCACCAGGCTCCAACTCGGATCCCTGTAGAGCAGCCAGGGCTCCCATGGTGAATGGTTTGGGTTGGAAGGGACCTTCAAAGCTCATCCAGTCCAACCCCTGCAATGAGCAGGGACATCTTCAACTGGATCAGGTAGCCCAGAACCACCTTCATCGTGGCCTGAAATGTCTTCAGAAATGGGGCATCCACCACCTCTCTGGGCAACCTCTGAAAGTGTTTTACTACCCTTAGTGTAAAGAATTTCTTTCTCATCCTGAATCTTCTCTTTCAATTTGAACCCATCACCCCTTATCCTATCAGAACAGGCCCTGCTGAAAAGTCTCTTCTCATCTTTCTTATTGGCCTCTTTTAAGTACTGAAAAGCCACAATAATGTCTCCCTGGAGCCTTCTCTTCCCCAGGCTGAACCAGCCCAGCTCTCTCAGCCTTTCCTCACAGGACAGAAGGACCCCAAGTCCTCCTTCTCAGGGCTACTCTCAATCCCTCCATCCCCCAGCACGTATTTATACCAACGTTGCTCCCACCCACGTGCACTTGGCCCCGTTGAAGCTCATGAGGTTTGCATGGGCCCCCTCCGGAGCCTGTCCATGTCCCTCTGAATGGCATCCTCTCCTCTGGGGGTGCCAAACGCACCTCTCGGCTTGGTAGCATCAAGAAAGAGCCTCCTCCTCTAGCGAGCAGTGCAATCGCAACAGGCATGAAGAAGGTGCATAGATCCCTTATACCCATTGGTGTAGCAGTTTTGGGGCCCTCCTGGCAGGGACTGTCTCATGTCCATATGGCACCCAGTGCTCTGGGGCCAGCAGGCTCTTCCTAGGGCCTAAGGTCTTGGATAGTGTTGCTGCATGTCCGCATCACCCCAGAGCTCTGTCCTGCTGTCATGCTTCATCTTCAGGGATGCACGGTAGTGAAAGGTGGACATGTGGCCTTTCAGAAGAGATCCCAAACACACCCTCAGTCCAGTTTGAGCAAGAAGGATACCAAAAAAGTATCTCAAGCACCAGTGCCAGCACTGATTTCCTTCTGAGGAAACTGCTGCTCCAAGTCTGCAGAGCCATGGAGAACAGCATGGCAGAGGCCTGAGGGGCAGCAGTGGCCCACGGCTGCTGCCTGAAGATGTGTTTAGTAACTGTTGTGTCCCATCTGGGACATATCCTGACACTGGCAGTGTTCAAAGGCCAGGCTGGACAAAGCCTTGGGCTATGTGGCCTAGTGGAAGGTGTTCCTGCCCATGGCACGGGGTTGGAACTGGATGAGCTTGAGACCTTTTTCAACCCAAACCATTCTATGATTCTGTCGGTCCTGGGAACCTGGGACAAGGGACAGGGATGTCACTTGGAACCATGGCAGATGGGTTGCTCAGTGGGGAGGTGCATTTGGCTCCGCCCTGGGTGCAGGATGTGACCTGCTGCTGTCACTAGAGCACAAGGGACTTACTAAAGCTGGGCCATAAGGAGTGTGCTGAGGATTGATGCTTACAGCAGTTAACCCATAGCACACAGCCAGGTCTAGAAAAAGAGATAAGGAATGTCTGAGTCCAGGGTGGGAGGCAGCAGCTCTTTGGAGACAAGCAGGATGTGCCAAGAGCCCTGTGTTTGTGCTCTGGAGATGTTCAGCGCTCCTGATAACGCGCCTGTGCAGGCTCTTCCGTCGGGGTTCTCACCCGCGCAGTGCATCAGTGGTATCTGCTCCCCTGCACCGCCTCCCCAGCATGCACACTGGCTGCCCGGCTCCCCAGCCATTCCTCATGGAGAAATTCAACTTTCTGAAGTCTGCAAGCCTGCTAAGAATAAACCTAATAAATTAGTGAGCGCATTCAGAGCGCACCCCTGCTCGCTGATCTGGCATTTTAATCTACTCGTGAAGCTATCCAGAGTGTTTGCGCAGCGTGTGGCCAAGTTCTGACATCTTTGCATGCTGCTGTTGTCAGTACATCTCCTGACCCTTTGCAAAGGGATGGCAGGAGGACTGGATTTATAAGAATCTTCCACTGGCGAAGGTAGCGGAGTTGTTCCTGCTCACACACACGCTGGAATTATCTCCCTGAGCTCATCTTCGCCCGTTATTCCCATCCAGTGGATGAGATACCATTAAACAATGCAGCTGGTTTATGTTCTCCAGGGCTACGCATCCTCTTCAGTGACACACATTCTTTGCAGGTCAGTTGTAAAACATGTTTGATGTTGGCACGCAGGCAGCTGGAGCAAACTGAAGCCACTCTTTCTCCTTGGGAATGATGGCAGTGACAGCTGCAGGTTGGAATGGCCTCTGCCCTGTTAAGGCAAGTAGTGGAAGCTGGGAGAGGGGACTCATGCAAGCAAAACAAAGGGCAAACAGCTCGGTGCAGGGCCCCACACAGAGAAAAACCCCAAAGAATTTGAAAAGAAGTAGAAAAGCCTCATTCTTTGAGAAAGCAATTCATAAAAAGTTGATTTGGAAGAGGATGGAAAAAGGGAGCCAAGAAAGAATAAAGGAAGGTTTAGAGCTGTAAAGGGCAAGGTAAGGTGGAGGCCACAAATGCCCTGGTGTGACATGAGAAGGGGAAGGAAGTGACTGGGGCTGCCCAATGCTCAGTAAAGGTGAACCTGGCCAGCTCTCCATCCCTTCCCAAATTCACCTTCCACACTGCTTGCCCATCCCAAAATTGACCCTTCATGCTGGAGGCCTGTTCAGCAACCTTGGGTCCTACATAGAACCACTGAGTTCAGAACACCGTAGCTCCCAGGCTGCCAGGGTAAGGAAGTCCAAGGGAGCAGGTCTGGGAAGGAGGAGAGGTCACTTCTGCCATGCTTCGTGATGTAACAAAGCTCTGTGAGACCACTGAAGCTCTAAGAAATGGGTACAGCTTTTTTGTAGGAACTTATCACCAGGAAAAACGCCCATGTTGAAGCTTTTGCTGTCAGCAAGGCATGACTGAAAGGGAACAGTGGGACTCGGTCTCTGCCTCTAAGTATAAGCAAAGTCATCAGGAGCAGTGGTTTAATTTTCAGAGTTCCTTTTCATCTTTGTTTGCACTAAGACGCCTTCAGATACCTTTGTGACTATCTAGTCTGGATACCAGGGATAGTCTGAGCCCAGAATTATCGCTGCTTGAAGCAGAGCAAGCAACCAAGCATGACGCATCATTTGCTCATGATGGAGATTCCCACACTGCCTTAGTAAATTGCCCCAGTGCCAGTAAAGATGATGCCACTTTACTAGTTTCAGTTTGCTAGCTTCAGGTTCCACATGTTGGGTCACACTGAAACTCTATCCGTGAGGTTGAAGAGTCTTCTGTGGGGAAATCCCTGCGGTCTGGATCCCCAGCAAGCAGAACACGTTGAGCTCTGGAGGTGTCTCACAGCAAGGTTGGTCCTCTTTGGTCATCCTCGCAGCTTTCTCTCCAATCTCTCAACATCTTGGTGCACAGCGAGACCCAGAACCATGTGCTAGTTGGACACAGGCGCCCAAGCGTGGGCCGGTCTAATTCTGGAGGCTGCTGGTGGCCTTTTGGCCACCTTCACGTGCGAGGAAGGAACAGCCAGACTCCCATGGGTCGCACAGTCACCACTCCCCAGGACACAGCACCCTGACTTGTGTTTGTGGCTGATAATCTGTGCCTTGTTCCCAGATGTATGACTATATTTGGCTGCATTAACACTGCTTGTGCCCAGTGTAACCAGCAACCCAGGCCATTCTGCAGCAGTGAGCTGGCTGCTTCTCTCTTTGCTGGTCTCACAGGCTCAGTGTCATCAGCAAACTTTGCCACAGATGATTTAATAGTTCTTGCAGATCATTGATAAAATTGCTGAGTAGCAGAGGGGCAGGACCCGGCCCCTGGGGACCCCACTGAACCCACCCTGCTGGGTGAGGAGTTCCCACTTACAATTGCATCTGAGACACGTCACCCAGCCAGCTGCTGATCGATTCCATATGTGCCATGCTGATTGTGTATTGTTCTAGTTTCTTCATCACACTGTCACACAGGACCAAGGCAGTTGCCTTGCAGAAGTCTGTTCCACCACCAATGTTGTTTTTCTCAATCAAACTTACAGTTTCAGGGAGAAGATGGATCTGAGTTTGACACGTTCTGCTTTCCACAGTCTGTGTGAATTGGCATTAGCCATGTTTCTTTGACTTAAATCTCTACCTGTTGCATGCTGTGGCAGCCTTTGGAGATGAGTGCCTAGCGCTAATGCCAGGCTGGCCAGTATCTGCTCCAGCCAAATACTTCCATAAACACTGGCTTTCTTCTATTGCTGTTGTTTGCTGTAGCACATCCATCCAGGGATAAAGACAACCAACAACTTCAGAAAGAGCTATATTTATTCCTTTTATATTGAGACAAACGGCTTCTCATTAGCTTCAGGTTTGCAGCCCATACGCTGTCCTCAGCTCTTGGCTTTCCTTATCAGTTCTCTACAGTTTCGCACTTCTCATTCATTATTCCAGTTTCCACTTTCTTAAGTTATAGATGCTCTTCTTCGACACAGTTGTCTTCGCTTCCCTCTCAAGCCAGAGGGATGTTTTTTGTCTTTTTGCTGTAACCAATGTTGCTTCTTTCTCAATTGTGGGATTGTGGTTTTGGGGCAACGCGTCAAATGTTTCCCAACAATTCCCACTTAGCATTCACGTTTTTCTGATTAAATTCCTTCTCCCAATTGATTTGGTTCCTAATTGTTTTCAGCTCTCTTATTCTCAATCTTTTCAGCATTAAGGCGATATATTTTCAGAGCAGAGCTCCACTTGAAATGTTTTCTTCATTGTCATTTTGCTCGTCAGTCAAATGAAAGCAAACACCAACTCTCAGAGACATTTGGCAGCATTGTAGGGTCACAGGACTGGGAAACACAAACCCTTCTTGAGAAAAGATGTTTTCATGAAGTGTTGTTTTGTCAAAATCCATGTTAATTTGACTGAAATGAGGCTTGTCTAAAATCCAGCAGCATGAAGGTGCCATTGTCCCTCTTTTAGCAACTGAAGATTGAGACATTTAGTCTGAAACTCCAAATTTCCCCCTTATTTTGAGTTTGGCAGCTAAAAAGGAGGAACGCTGCAGTCAGTGTGTGTGGAGCTGTGCAGATAGCACTGGAACCCCAATTTCCTCTTTTCTTTCTGTTTTGGTAGGAAATGTACGCTCTTGAAATGGTGAATTTGGCATCCAAAGCACCGCATTTCATTGACAAAACTTTAGAGCGAACACTTGTGGCTCATTCTGTGGAAGGTGCCTACAGCTCAATGTCTCTCATGGTGCAGCTCATGTCAGGACTCCTGTCCATGATGGCTGTGGATACGGCTGGACAAGCCACTGCAGGCACTTCCCTGATGGACACGCACAGAAAGCCATGGGGGGCAGGAGAGCAGAGTGGCCACTCAAGCCATAGGGTTGAGTCTCTGCTGATCCATGGGAGATGTCAGCACAGTCCCTGTCTGTGCATGCTCCTGGTCAGGACGCTCTGGTTGTGTGGAGCCTTCATGAACACTCTGCTTTTCCTCACCCTCCTCTGGCTCAGGCCCCGGGGTAGGCTCTGAGCTTTCCCCAGCCCTGGCAGCAGCCTCTGGGATAAGATTACAGGGCTCAACATGTCTTATTCTCCTGTGTCACTTTCTCATTCACAGTTCAGCGTCTGCAGAACCATTTACTGGCTTGCAAGGACAGGGAATCATCTGCTCTGACCCCTGCAGAGCAGGCCAGGGGCTTCCATCTGCTCATTCTTGCCTCCTGTCTGCGGTGTCTGGTCAAGAAAAAGCATCTCTTTTCCAGTGAGCTGCCCAGTCTTGAATTCAAGCTGCCTTGCTGAAAGCAGATCTGCTGCATCCCCAGCCAAGTTGGTCCAATGGGCCAATAGTGCTCAGTGTTAAAAGTGCATCGCATATTTCTGCGTAGATCCTGCCAGATGAAAGAGCACTGTGCCAGAGAGGTCTCCCTCCCACACTGGTGTTGTTGGATAACTGGAGACGCTTCTGCTTGCTGCAGAAAAGAAAGCTCCTTATTCCTGGGAGAGCTCCTGGTTTCCTCCAGATCTTTCGAACTCCATTAACACTCCCAGAGCCCAAAGCAGCCCAGGCAGGCTTCTCTCCCAGCTCCCATCCTTCTCTTCTTCTGCTTCCTACCTGGAAGAGACTTGCACATGCTTCTAAGGCAGTATTTCTTTGATGAGATGTTTCCTCATGACTTCCCTTCCCCATTACTCACCTGTCGATCATGCACATCCCTTCCTCAGCTGCTTTATCAAGCACTGTTGTACCCTACTGTTGGCCCTGGGCTCAGCAGCAGTGGGGCTCTCAGTGATGGACAGACCTGACGGACCCTCTCACGCTGGCTGGTTCTTCCATGCCACAGGACTCCCCAGATCCCAAGTGCCTCCCTTGGGGCAGCATAAAAGCAAAAGCAAAGCTGAAGCAATGTGGTCATTCTTGGCTCCCTCGTACCCTAAACTCAGGAGCCTTTTGCTGACCCCAAGGAATCATAGAATGGTTTGGGATGGAAAGGACCTTGCAGTCATCCAGTTCCAACCCCCAGGCAGGGCCAGTGCCTGTGGGGCACGCTTCTGAGAGATGTCCCATCGCGACATCCAGGTCTGCTCCTGCTCTCCTCCTCTCCCACAGCCGTGGGTCACGTAGCTTGTGCTCGGAGCAGGCCAGACAGACTCTCTGGCAGACTCTCTGGCATCGCTTTTCCAAGCCTGATTAATGGGGCTTGAGCTCTCCTCCAGATTGAACTCAAGAAAATACCATTATCTCCCATGCAATGACTCAGATATTGTATTGCAACATCTTGTTGGTAATGTCAGATCGCAGGCAACGATATAAAAAATGAACATTTTACCCTGGACAGGGTATTAACTCTGAAACGAAATCTGTATTTATTGCCTTTAGCCACGAGCATCTGGGCTCTTCCAGAATAAATGTTTTTAGTTCCATGCAGGAAGATTCTGGCATTTATAGGCCAGACGTTTCTAAGGGTAACATATACCTCTTGTGCACACCCTGGGTGATAACCCTGGCTATGGGTTACCATGCCATGTAATGTCATGGCAGATATGATGAGCTCATACACTGTTATGCTGCACCAAGATGAAATAAGCACCGTGTCCCAGGGCAGCTCCTTTCTGACCAAGTGCACGTGGCAAGCACCAGCCACATGCGTTTGTTTAGTGTCTTTGGCCAGTGCCAGGGGACAGCAGGTCCTGGAGGTGTGAGGGTAGAGGGAGATGTCTGTGGGATGAGCTCCATCCCCAGCAATAGGGCACCAGCCCTGGAACAGCAGGGGATGACAGCACTTGTCAGCAACAGGAAAGCCACTGAGTTTCATACATAGGATCCCAGCCTGGTTTGTGTTGAAAGGGACCTTAAAGCTCATCCAGTTCCAACCCCTGCCACAGGCAGGGACACCTTCCACTAGAGCAGCTTGCTCCAAGCCCCTGTGTCCAACCTGGCCTTGAGCACTGCCAGGGATGGGGCAGCCACAGCTTCTCTGGGCACCCTGTGCCAGCGCCTCAGCACCCTCACAGAGAAGAATTTATTCCTTATCTCCAACCTGAACTTCCCCTGTTTCAGTCTGAACCCATCACCCCTTGTCCTGTTGCTACAGGCCCTGATGAAGAGTCCGTCTCCAGCATCCTTGTAGCCCCCTTGAGGCTCTAGAAGCTGTTGTGGGGTCTCCACGCAGCTTCTCTTCTCCAGGCTGAACAGCCCCAATGTTGTTACATGCTGGTGTCCCGCTGTCCCTGGCATGTGAGTGTGTGCCATTCTCCAGCACAGAGGTGAGCAGTTTCCCTGGAAAGCTGTGGAAGTGCTGCAACCCCCCAGCTTTCCCACCTGCTCTCCTCAGATGGAGGTGCAGCAGCGGAGTGGTCCGCAGTTTTCATTTGTCCCGGGTGACTGAGATGATGTGGAGTTCGGTATATAGAACCATAGAGCCATAGAAACATAGAACCATAGAACCATAGGCTAGCTTGGGTTGGAAAGGCGCTTCAGATCATCCAGTTCCAACCCCTGAATGCCCATGGGGAGATGCCTGCCAGCAGTATGCCCTCACCCAGGATCACAGCAGCTCCATATCATGTGCTGAATGCAGGTGCTGGAATCAAACCCCGGTGGCTTTGTTTGAATGCAGGTGTTTTATCAGTGGAATTCTTCAGTTGAAAACCAGCAGGAGGGACTTTGAGAGGCTGATTTTGAGAGGAGGATTTTCAGCTTGTGTAGTTTTTTCTTTTATTCTCTATGTATTCCTTTTGTTTGGACCAATATTTGCAATGGCTCTTGGGGTGGGTTGAGCTGTTCTGGATGAGTTTCTGGTGGCGCCTGGCTTTCTTGCCAGTGTTCCCTGGGCTGTGCTTCCAGGAGGTATGAACCATGCAGAGCCGTGTGCCTGTATCAAATACACCTGGAACCTCCACACTGGCAGCTCGTGATGAAATCCTGCCAAACCAGCTTTCCAGTGATGTTCCCAGTGGCACGGAGTGGCTTCAAGCGCATCAAACATGGCCAGCTCCTTCCTAAAACATCTTATCTCTGCGGTCACATTGGAAGGGGAAAGAGAACCAAACCCTCCAAGCTTGCTTCAACATCAGCGTGATGTGTTTTGCACTCCCTAATCGTGGCAACATGGGTTGTCCCCCAGCCCGTGCTGCTGCTTTAGGACTCCTCCACACGCACGCCATGGGGTTCCGCTGCTTCCCGCTCCCCGCCTGCCTGTTCCCATGCAGGGCTCTTGCTCTTCCCTCCCCACCTTTGTTCCCATCAGCAAGCTGAAGCCGGAGCTCTTGGCTTGCCTTTCCACCGTGTGGCTCGGGGTGGCTGCTGTCCCATGGGACATGAGCAGCTTGCTCCAGAACATCCCCCCCAGGCAGAAGCTGAGCACAGGCAGATTGTCACTTGCACCGCTTGGAAGGCGGGATGGGACTGTTGGATTTGAAGGGCTTTTCCAAAAGGCATCGAGTCTGGAGAGCACATACTTGTTGTTGAACGCAAGAATACTTCATTGTTGTCAAGTGTAAAAATCACTTTCTGTTGTCTTGTGCAAGCGAAGCTGCGCTTGCCTCACACAGAGCGTGCTGGCAAGGATCAAGCCTGGAAGGCAGTCCACATTTAACAGCACTGCAGGGGCTGCCTGACCCCTTGGGAGACAAGGAACAAGCGAGATGCACGTGTGGGCCAGCATGCAGGGCTGGGAGCTGGAACGTGTGCTTCCCAGGACACCCGTGCTTCCCAGGGATGGGAGGCTGTGATGGCCACCCTTGGTTCCTAGGGCCATCTGGAAACCCTCAGACCTGCTGCTCCACCAAGGGCTGGTCCCTAGGGACAGCCAGGGACTGCCCCATGGGTGACTATCCAGATGTTGAAAGTACCTCCTGGGAAGAGGAGGCTGTTGCTGTGGTGTCACCATGCATATACATATACAGGGCCACCAGTTTGCTCTGAGTGCAAATCCCAGGCTGTGTCTTAGCCAGCTCTACCCCAGCACTCACCACAATGTGCCTCTTGTCCAAGTTTGCAGGGGCACATTGGATGGGGCATCCCATCCCAAGGATTAAAACAGGAGGTGCTCAGGTCCCTTCCCTCCTGAGGCTTCTGGGGCTGCTTGAGAACAGGGACCCCTTGGGCAAAGCCTCTGTCTCTTGTCCCGTGAGACATCCTTGTGGCCCAGAGGATGTCACCCATCCCTTTGCCAGGCAGCTCACAGGGGTCTGCTGCAGTGCCCAAGGATCTGCAAGGCCTCTGACTGCTTGGTCCAACCCATTTCCATCTTCCCTGCAGGGAGAAGTGACACTTTCCAGGTGGGATGCTGGAGCAGGTCTGTCCAGAGGTCCCTGCCCACCAACACTGCTGTTGTGGCCACATGAAACCAAAAACTGAATCCTAAAGAATAAGGGGCATTCCAAGGAATAAGATGCCGTTCGTCCTTTGAATGCTTCCTCTGCAAGGTGTCTTTGGATGCTACGTATCCTTAGGAGCATTTGAAGGTACCATCAGGATCACCTGCTTATGTTACTGTGTGTATCCTTAGCACTGGCTGGCTCTCCTAGGAGTTTAACCGGGAATTTCCTTTGCTGGATGGGAACTTGGTACTTGTGTCTTGTGTGGCAGTTTGCTCTGAGTTCCTGGGATGCACTTTCAGTGCTGGAGCACAGGGTGGCTTTGGTCTGATTTTCTATGCTAATGAAACCCCCCCTCACTGGCACATTAAACAGGGATGTAAAGGGAACATTCCTGCAGCAAGGACATCCCTGAGCCTGGCTCTGAATCCCTGGAGCTGTAAGTATCAAGAAGACCTAGGAACAAAGGGTGGATGTGTAAATGTCTTTGATGTCCTTGGCTTAGGGTCAGCACAGAGCACCTCTCACAGGGCTGATGAGGTCAGGCTTGTGATAGCCTCCTTTTCCCTGCCCTGTCCACAAGAGACGCACCTCCTGAGGCTGGAGTGTGTTCTTCCAAGTGCTCCGTTCTGTCTCATCTGCTGCTCCATCCCCTCCATTAGGGAACTTCTCTTCGGCAGGGGCCATTTTTAAACACTTCCAGGGTTAATGCTCACTTTTGCTGTGACTTCCTGTGATGACATAGACACTGTCATCAGTGGCATGAAGAGGCAACTGTGGGATTTGCCTAAAAGAGGAATTTTGGGGGAAGAGCAGTGACTCAGGGAAGGATGGACATTTGAGCACAGTGAGTTCCCTGGGATTTGATGCTCAGCATGTAGCGAAAAGCAGGATTTTGTACACAGTGGATGCTAAACAAGAAAGACTTCATAAAATAAATATCTGACTCAGCTGCTAATGCTTCTAACAGTACAAACCTATCAGAAACCAGGGCTTGACTTGGTGTGTGGCAGAACAGCCTCTGTGAGTCGATACTCCTGGTGAATTGAAATGAGATAGATGATGGAGATGGTTGAGAGGAGGTGGAGGAGAAGAGGACACCTCCTGCAGGATCACTTTGGAAGTGTTCACAGAAGCCCTGTGGAAAAGATGCTGGGGCAGAAAGTCCATCCACATGAGAGCAAGCAAGACTTGAGGTGGAGGTGGGCAGGACCTGGTGTTTGTAGTAGATGTCTCCTGCTGGTACAGGACCTGGAGGGCTGTTCTCATGTGGGGTCAAAGACCAACGCCTGGAGTGAAATGTCCCCAGGAGGTGCCTCTGGCTTGGTTTCGTATCCTAGTGCAATAAATGGCTGGGAAAACCAGCCGAGGGGAGAGGTTTTAGCAATCAGCTTGAGTGAACCAATTGCTGCCAAACTTATCCCCATAAAAAAGAGACTCAGTGATCCAGATCTGATACCAGCTCTTGATGTGTGGCTTGGAGCCAGGCATCGCTCCGAGCTGGCCCGAGCAGAGCTCAGAGTTGGGGGAAAAGGGAGAAGGAAAGAAACCCCACCTGAACTGGCAGAGGGTCTGCAGAGACTCAAGTGACGAATGTGGCTGGGTATCGATGGGGCCTTCCAGGATAAACTTGCACTGAGCAAGCAAATAGTCACTGTTGGGGTTGGAGATCAGCGGAGGAGGCCAAAGGCACTCAGAGAGCCTTGGAGTTTGCTACAGATCCCAAATCTTTTCTGGCAGAGACACACCTGGAGGGGAGGGAGCTGTAAGCAGGGGAGATGGACGCTGGTTGAGATATGGCTCCATGTCTGTTATTAATGGCGGAAACCTGAGTCCTGAAGCACTTAGGAAGAGTGATAAGTCCTGTCTGTAAAGCAACAGGACTGGCAAGAAGGCAAAACCGAGGAGAAGCAGTTGAGTTGGATGCTGGCACCTTCCAAACTCACCATTTAAAGACTGTCTGGTTTGCAGGGCTGGGCCAAAGCACTGCTGGGCTGTGTGAAACGGGAGCAGCCCCACCAAGGCTGGACAATGCTGCTGCTTGCTCCCTGCCTCCTGTCCTGGGGTCAGGACTGCCAGAGCTGTCTCCAGTCCAAGCACTGCTGGTGACAGGGCTGCCTTTAGTGATGGGAAGAAAATGGAACCCTGGTCTAGGACTCAAAGGAGCAGATTCTGCAGGTCATAGCATGCTCCCAAACAGTGTCCTTGCAGACTCATACTTGCCTTCCTCCACTGCCCAGACAGCATCACACCAGGGTTTCTGGGTGGTGGTAGACTCCACGGTAGGGGAAAATTGCTGCACGGACCCATCTAGACTGCCCCTGATTCCTGAGTGAGGGGTGAGTGTGTCACTGCAGGGTTTGCAGTGGTTCTCTGAGGATACCAGGCTTCCAGCTGCTCCTCAACCCCATACTGCTCACCCTGGGCACTTTTCCATCCGCATGCTGCTTTCTTGCCAGGTTGCTTCCTTGCCCTCTCTGCTCTCATGCCCAGCATTGCAGTGGTGGGAAGGGAAGGAAAGCATGGTGGATGAGCTGAGGAGCGGGAAGGAAGGCAGGACCAGGCATGCAGTGATGTGCAGGAGTTTGTCTGCTTTCTGCTCCTCTCTTTGCTTCTCAGCTCCTAAAGGGCAGAAGCAGAACTCCTCCTGGATCACTAGCAGCATTCTGCTGTTGCTATAGGAAAGCTGCCCGTTGCAGGGGGTCAGGCTGAGACAGGGAACGGGGTCAGGGACTTGCTAGCTGCCACTTGGCTGCTGTATGTTTGCCACCTTTGGGCAGCGCAGACCATTGGGAAGGTTTGGAATCTTGTTTATCCTGGGATTCCCTTTGATGCCTGGAAGTTGTATTGGGAATAGTCCACATCCTGTCTGGAGCTCTTCTGCCTTGTTTCTTGGAGGTGGAGTTGTTACTTCTCACTCTAGGATGAATTGACTTTGGCCTCAGAAGCCTCTCTGATTCTGGCATTGTGGCTCTTGTCCATCAGCTTGGCAGCCCTGAACTCCAGAGGGAATTGTGAGGTGCTGCAGGATGTGGTAGCAAGTCTGAGCCCACTGAATCATCCATTAATTCAGGTCTTTGTCATAGTTCAGCTTTTTCCGCTGATTCACTGCTATGGTGAGGCCTGGAGCTGCCATCTCAGAGACATCTCTCCAAGTGAGTCACACCTGCATTATGGCCTCTTGTCTCCTCTTCACTTATTTGGTCTCCCATGTCCAACAGGCAGTGATTTACAGTGTCTCCCCCAGCTACGTAGCATGCTGTGCACGAGCTGCATGCAAGAATAGCTCTCAAGTGTCAAGATAATCTTGATTCAGCTGAAATGGATCTGCAGCAGCGTGAGCCAGGAACCACAAGGGACCTCCTGCGATTGCAGTGGGGTTTCAGCTTTCTCTGTTCCTCCCTCGTTCTGGCCCAGCGCAGGATGGGTTGGGTTGAGGAGATGGCTTGCCATGGGCTCCTCGAGGAGGTGATGAAGTTACCTGAGCCTCTCTGCAGTGTGTTTTCCATTCTACAAAGCTCATGGCCGGTGCTGCAGAGCATCAGTGCTGTGTCCGCTGTGTGTCCTTTGCACGGCACACGCTTGATGAGCTGTGGTCGCTGCCTGCAGCTCCTTCCTCCACCATCCCCGCTGTACCTGATTCTTTCAGAGCATCTCTTGCCTCTGCTCTCTGGACAGGCTGCAGCACCCTTCTGCCTGGAGGTGGCAGAGTAAAGTTTGCTCCAGCTCATCCCGGACTTCCCATTCCACCTCTCCCATCTCCATCCCATGTCAAAAGCCCCGCTGGACCTCAGCAGTTGGTCCTGTTTGAACCTTCAGTCATGATCCCACTGGAGATCCCTGCTTTTCCTGTGCTGCCTGTCTGGTGCTGTGCTTTTCTGATCTGTGTGTTCATGAATGATCAGTGTGCTACAGAGACAAATTTGCCTGTGGATGGGGGGATGCTGTGGGCAGGATGACTTCCCTCTTCCTTAAGGGGAGTGCATCCCAGCCCAGTGGTCCCTGCCACATGCCCAAAGTGGTCATCCATCTCCACGTTTTCCCCCCAGCTTGTGCCACTTCTTCCTCCAGGGATTCAGCTGAAGCTGGTCCAGAGCCAGTGCCAGATTAGACACAACAGTTGTAGCTTGGCAAACAAGGCTGGCAGCGATGCCCACAGCAATGTGGGGCACAATCCTCTGGGTGTGTAACCCAAGAATCCTCCATCCCAGAGCAGCAGCCAGAACTCAGGGGCACTTCTTTTGCCAGTGATGAGCACAGGGTCAGGCTGAGAACATTGGGGCTGTTCAGCCTGGAGAAGAGGAGCTGCGTGGAGACCTCAGAGCAGCTTCCAGTGTCTGAAAGGGGTTACAAGGATGCTGGAGAGGGACTCTTCATCAGGGACTGTAGTGATAGGACAAGGGGTGATGGGTTCAACCTGAAACAGAGGAGTTCAGGTTGGATCTAAGGCAGAAGCTGTTCCCTGTGAGGGTGCTGAGGCGCTGGCACAGGGTGCCCAGAGAAGCTGTGGCTGCCCCATCCCTGGCAGTGTTCAAGGCCAGGTTGGACACAGGGGCTTGGAGCAAGCTGCTCTAGTGGAAGGTGTCCCTGCCCATGACAGCGGTTGGAACTTTAAGCTTTAAGGTCCCTTCAACCCAAACCAGGCTGAGATTCTATGATTCTATGGATGGTTTTCAAGCATTTCTCCCCAGCACTTGCAAACCAAACACCATGCTTTCCGGGGGGGGGGGGGGGGGGGGGGAGGGATGTGCTGCATGTGGCCGGGGTGGGGATTCAGAGGGAAGCTCGGGGTGCCTCTGCTCCCCAGAGCTGAAGGCAGCACTGTGCACGTGCTCCTGCCTCATCAGCCACCGGCCCTGCTGCCAGCACTGCTGCTGCCGGAGCTGCTTACTCCTGCGCTGAAGGGAGCAGCCTTACTAGCGATAAGGAGGAGCCAAAAATAAAAGCCAAGCCTGTGTGCAGTGCCCAGGGGCCGGGCTGCCTGCGCGCACCCGCCCTGGCTGTGCCACGCAGTCTGGGACTGAGCTCCACAGGCAACCCATCATGTGTATGCATCCGGGACACAGGGCTTGGTTCTGCTCGCACCAAGCCACTGGCAGCAGCTGCTCCAGCATCCCTTCAGCTGCAGGGTGCTGGGAAAGGCCGGAGGTGGCTGCCCAGAGCCGCAGCAGATGGATGCGGTGCTGCCCATCTCTATCCCTTTGAGTCATCCCAAGGCCAGGTTGCTCAGTGCAGCTGCTCGTGATCTGTACTCAGGGCACAGCCCTGCTCCCGGGTCAGCGTGGAAACAGTGGGAGCAGAGCTGGCGTAGGCTGCAGAAGCTGCTCGCACCCACGCTCCCTGCCCACGACCCGCAGGGAGCCATGGTCCTGCCTGGAGCTTCGGGAAGCCAAGAGCGCGGGAGCCGCAGCGCGCATGGGCAGCTCCCGCCGTCCCTCTAGAGGTTTGCGAGTGATGGCTCCAAGCTGCTGGTGATGATTTCCGGGATGAGGGATGTGAGTGCTACTGAACAGCGGGAGGAGTGCCTCAGGCACAGTCCTGCCACCAAACACCCGCTTCCTGCGGAGTCTCTGAGGTGGTTGGATCCCTCAATAGCATCCTTCCCCTCCTGGCATCCAGCTGAGATGATCACAGGCTCTCACACAGCTTTGGCAGGTCCCCAGCACCACAACTGAGAGATGCAGGTATCCCCCCCTCCCTCCTGCAGCCCAAACTTAGGGTCAGACAGCAAAGTTGAGATCTTTAAAGCTGAAGAACAGACTTTTCCCTTTTCCATCAGGTATGAGGGAAGGAGCCGGAGGGGGTGTCTTCCTTCCTATGCCCTTTTGTTCCATCCTCAGGCTGAGGTTGTGTGGCAGTGGGACTGCATCCTGCAGCAGATGAGACTGCCCGATGTGGAGCAGCTGGTACCAGAGGGCTGCTCTGGCACAAGGGTGGAAGGTGACCATCGGTGGGAAGGTTACAGGGGTCTGCTTCTTCAGGGTGAGCGAATACAAACCTAAGGCTTCTCTCAGAGTGACTTTTAGGCCCTGATGTAGTCAGGCTGTGCTGCCGGCCAAGCCAGGCCACATCCACAAGGACTTTGCCCACCCTCAGGACACATTCTTCCACTGGACTGCCCTGGGCTGTCAGAGCTTCCCTTGTTCTTGGGAGGCTGCTGTACGGTTTAGTGGAAGGCTTGGATTGGGCACACTGCTGTGTGTGCCAGGGCACATTTCTCAGCTTGATTTAAGGAGAGGGGTGTTCTAAACACCACCCTGCCTGAAGCAGCTACTGATGCAGAGCTGCATAACCCAGCGCTGCTGTGGACATGCTTGAGAAGAACCAGCCACGGAAAAACCCTGGAACATTCCTCGCTGGTCCGGCTCTGGGGATCAGTGTTTCCTGCTGCATTTTCACCTTTGAATCGTAATCCAAGGGCTCTGTAGGAGCAGGGAGCGGGTGGGTGAGGGCTCTGCAGAGCCAAAGACCCCTCTGAGGAGAGAGCAGGACAAAGCTGAGTCCCATTGCCTACCCCTGAGGAGCCAGAGGTCCATGTCCTTGCCTGCAGGAGTGATGAGCTGTGCCCCAACTCCTGCTCTGGTTCCCGATGAGCACCCGCAGCTCGGGCTCCCCATAATCCTCCTTTCATTCAGCAGCCAAAGGCAGTTCTCTGGCATCTCTCTGGAAAGGCTTTTAGGTCAGAAGAGCTCATTTCAGCCCTCACCTATTCATTTATAACCTGTCCCTGCCTCTGTGAGCCCTCAGACCCCTGCGTAGGTGCTGGATGAGTTTGTAGTCAGCTGTGCCTGGCTGCCAGGGCAGGAGGCAGCACTGTCCCCACCTCTGTCCCTGGTTTTGGGTGGTCTGAGCTCTTCGGAGGGGAGGCTGGTGTCCAGCACTGAGCCTCCTCTGCTCCGGGAGGCTGTGCTGCCTCCCTTGGTCCTGAGCCTTGGAAAGACATAGAATCATAGAACCCCAGAGTGGTTTGTGTTGGAAGGGACCTTAAAGCTCATCCAGTTCCAACCCATGCCATGGGCAGGGACACCTTCCACTAGAGCAGCTTGCTCCAGTTGTGCTCCACGCACTGCCCATCTCTGCCATGTGTGCAAGGGCTGCATCCCCTCGCAAGCAGTGCAGACCTGTGGCCTGGTGTCTACCAGCCCCCAGGTTCATGCACTGAATGTTTGACACTGAGCATGGGGAGCCCGAGTGTGCTTCAGATGGAAACTGCTCAGTCCTTGCTGGCAGAGCATCAGCCCTGAGCCCCCAGTGGCTCCTACACCCACCCGTGTGTCGTGTGTGCAATGAGATCTGCAGCACATCAATGAGGTCCACATCTCTGATGCATTAAGGTGTGAGAAAGGTTCGTGCATGTGACCTTGTCCATGGCCAGCTCTCCAACAGCCCCACAGAGAACCACTGGAAAAGACCTTTAGGCTCATTAAGTCCAACCGTTCCCCAGCACTGCCAAGGCCACCACTGACCCATGGCACTGAGGCCTCATCTCCATGGTGTGTGAACACTTGCAGGGATGGTGACTCCAGCCCTGCCCTGGGCAGTTCCAGTGCCTGAGCACCCTTTGGGGAAGGAATTGTTCCTCAGCTCCATCTAAACCTGCCCTGGTGCAGCTTGAGGCCGTTTCCTCTTGTCCCATCCCTTGTTCCATGAGAGAAGGGACCGACCCCACCTCACTACAACCTCCACATGGGTGCCTCTGAAGTGACACCAATGGCTTCTTCTGCCTCTTCAACCACAGCAGGCTCTGCTTGCTTGGAGAGCAGCATTGCCTGTTTATCACCATGTACCTGAAGTGTGACATTTAAGTTCTGCCAGCCCTCACCAAGGCATGACTGCATCAATTGTATAGATTCACTTTATGACTCACTCTGCAACTGGATGCATTATGTCCAGATAAAAGACACTTTCTCCCTACGATAAAAATGGACCAAGATGATGTCAAAATGAAAGAATGTTTTCTCATCCCAATGAAAGCTGAAGCTGCCGTTCTCGGGGATATTTTGCTTGAAAACCTCCAGAGAAAGCAGGACTTTGAGGTTTTTACCATTTATAGTTAGTTTTAGACAATTCACCATTTGAAGTTTGCTATCTGCCTTCCTCCCCTCCTTTGGAGCTGAGTGTCTCTGTGCTGGTTGCCTGGGACCATACTGTTCCTATCGGGGATGCAGGGGTGGGACACGACCACCCAGGATGGACCCAAACCCATGGGACACTCCTTGAGTGGAGAAGGAATAAGTGCATTGGGTACTCACAACCCATAGCCGATGCTGTGGAAGAGCTGGCACCTGGAGGACACGCAGTCACTGTCAAGAGCTCACCCAGGGCATTCCCACGCCACCACCATGCTTGGGCACTCCTGCAGCAGGACCACAGCCATGCATGAGGGCAGGCGCACTGGTGTGGAGCCTGGGTCTGGGGGAGCTGTGTGGCTCTGGCTGTGCTGCACGGAGCAGGAGGGGGTTATTTTTAGCGAACAATGCCAATTAGAGAGGGATTGTTCAATGGCTGCATCTCAGTGGAGAGCAGCAGCTGCTGGCGCAGGCCTGGGGACCCCAACTGTGGGGGGATCCTCTTGGGACAGGGCTCTGCTCTGCTGCTGCTTCAGCTTCTGGTCACCATTCCTGTTCCTTGAGCAGGAGAGGCAGGGCTCACTGAGTGACCAGGGTCCATGCTCTACCGGGACACCTTTGAAGTGTCCTCTTGAGGCACTAGGTCCAGATGCCATCATTGCCATCATTCACTGATCTCAAAAGAGCCTGTGCCTCTGGCCACCCATGTTAGCTGAGTTAGTGTGTTAGTATCCAGAGGGTACTTCTTGGTGGCTGATTTGCAGAGGGGCTGAAGGACCAGAGAAGACAAACAGGAGTATCTGCACTTGGTGAGCTGGGCTGCAGCAGCAGGTCTGGGGAAGTGCAGAAGGATTAAGCACCAGCAGGATTCAGGTACCATGCTGTGACCGTGCTGTGTGGTGCCGTTGGACCACCAGTGACCATCGTGCATCAGTTCTCATTTCAGAGGTCCCTTGATCACATTTCTTCAGTAAATACTTCTGATTAATATAATCAAACCCTTTCTGGAGAAGGGTCATAGATCAAGGCAGGGAGGTTGGAACCAGATGATCTTAAGGTCCTTTCCAACCCTAAGTATTCTATGGTTCCATGATCACCTGCATCCTGATTGTAGGCATCCATTAGTCTGTCAAGGGGAGCTGATCCATAAAGATGCCTCAGGGTGAAAGTACCAACCTTGGGGTACCCCAAACTTGGTGCTTTTGGTATTTCTGTGGCTCTGGAGACCAAGTTCAAGTCTGTGACCAGAATCAGTAAGCTTTTGACCTTCAGCCTGAGTCTGTCCCCCAGAGAGAGCCCTTTAGACAGTGGAGGGATACAAGTCATAGGCTTGGTCTTACTGATAAGCTCTCAGAGGAGACAAAGCCTTCTGCTTGTGTCAGAACACTGAGCCCATGCAGGCTGCAAACACAGTGTCCTGCTCAGGAAAATGAGACAGTCATTACTGCTGACCAAAGGGATTTTCACCCAGGGCCAGGCCGTTTGCATGGTGCAGTGTTCATCTGCCAGGGAAACAACTTGTAAAAGAGGTGAAGAGAGACCACAAGAGGGAAAGGAACCGAATGGCAGAGATGTCGCTCTGCCTTGGTTTGGAAATGAAAGCGCCTGTTGGCAGGGGCAGAGCTTCACACGCTGAGCTGGAATCGCAACCCAGGGAAAGAGGGAATGAATTAAACAGAACAAGAACTGAGGGACTCTAAATGCTGTCTTCAACATTTCAGTAGGGGCCTCATAAATCGAGACAATTAGGAGATGCTCTAAAAGAAGGCCAACATGATTCCGTTGGGGCAGGAGGCTCGAAACAAAGCTCTCTGTAGCTCTGACATGAGGACACACTGGAGCTATGTGACCTGTGTGACTCTGTAGTACCTGGAAGGGAAAATCTGGATGAATGGAGGGGGCTGGAAACACCAAGTCTGTTCACTAATGCAACACAGGGCAAGACAGATGTTACCTCGACATAACTCGTGAGAGGAGGCTCATTAACACCATCTTTGTGTGGATATATGCGGGGAGGATGCAGCCATGAGATGCTGGATTTGATGAAGCTGTCTGGATTTCCCTGTGAACAGTGGCTCCGGGGATGCATCGTGTGTGAGGGTTCATGGGCTGCTCAGGGGGCATCAATGGCTGCGCTGATGTCAGTGCTCGTGGTACCTGATCCTACATCTGTGTGCCAGGCAGGGGAGCACAGTGCAGTGCCAATGTAGGTTCAGGGGTTCCTGCACGTCTATGTTGTGTCTATAGCCCCACAGAGCCTCCTCCCCTGGACAGGCAGCGCTGCCCATGGTGTCTCCTCGCTTCCCTGGTGTGGTATCCTGCAGCTACAGCATCACTGTGCCAGGAGCACAGGGAGGGGATGCTCTGGGCACTGGGGTACTCAGGGCTGCTGTCACGGGAAGCTCTGCTTTGGGAGGCTCTGGTGGGCTGGGCAGACACTGGGCAGCCTCCTCCACTCCCAGGTACCAACACAAGGAGGGTGTGTTGTGAACCCCTCAGTGGCTGTGTGCTAAGAGCAGAGACACCCACTGAGACCCTCGTATGAGGGCTGCAGAATAACCGTGACTAGGCTGGTGAGGTAGCACCAGGGAACTGCACGTCCCCAGGCTTCATGCGGAGCCCAAGCCCTGCGCTGCAGCACTGGAACCACCTGCAGGACACACACAGCATGGACACATGGGTTGTGAACAGTCCGGATGGCCCCACCACAACCTCTGCAGAGCTGTGAGCTTGGTGTGTCTTGGCATCTCCTTGGAGATCACTTCTCCAGCAAGGACCAGATGTCTGTGGCGTGGCTGCCATGGAGGAGCTCAGCTCTTTGATGTGCTTGGCTGCACAGAGCGTCCCCAGAACCACAGCCTGGCCATGCAGTTGGAGGGGATAAAGTGAGAGTTCACTGCGTACTTCCTTGGAAAAGATCATTTCCCTGTTTGTTTCCCTTAGATGGGAAGGTGAATGAGTCTGCCACAGGGAAGGTCATTCATGAAGCTGATGGGATCATGGTGCCCTGCCTTGCTCCATCAGCCCATGCTGGGCATGGTGGCAGGCACAGCCCCTTGGCAAGGACCTGCTGGGGAGGGATGGGCTGTGTCTTTGCACACGTTTTGCTCACGACCCTACTCAAAGAGCAAATCCAGAGGTATTTTATCCTCTGTACATTTGTTTAAGGAAGTTTAAAAGCAGAATTGGCCCCCTGACTTTGAATCCTTGCTCCTATAAATTCAAACACCTTGGACAGAGCATGTCTGTGCAGTCTTACATGTGACATTTAGCTAAAACCACTTACAAACAACTTGCATTACAAGTTTATTCATTCCCTGCAGAATGTTGGCTCCGCTGAGCGTCTCGCGAGCCATCTGCTGCAGGCGAGCTGCTTATCTTTGCTATCAGAGCCCTCTTCTAAATATTATGACCAAACAGAATTCCAAGAACAACATCCATCCCGCTGCACTGCAAATGCGCAAAGCTGATAAACTGTTTATATATCATCAGCTAAATAAGTTGGGTTTATCTGGAAGAGTTTGCAAAAGAAAGCCTCTTGGGGTGCTTGGGAAGAGCAGCTGTTGCAGGTGGTGCTGGGTTGGGATGAGGACCTCATTGGGACCAAGCCATGCTGTGCTACCTTTGGCTGAGCCAGCCACAGGATGCTCATCATGCCAGTGGGATGGGGGACCCGGGAAGGTCAACTGTTTTTCCCCAGGAGCCTAATAAGCTGTGATGCAGTACAGGTTGGGCATCAGCTTCTTGTGGGCATCAGCATCTTGTGGGCATCAGCTTCTTGTGTTGTGTTCATCTGGTACCTGAGGCTGGGCTGGACCACTTGCCCCATGCCCAGCAATGAGGTGAAGAGCTCCCAGACCTTCTGCTGCCCTGGGTATCCATGCCTGCCTGATGCTTCTTGCTCCTGTCCTGCCCCACACCTCACGTTCTGCAGGTTCAGGGTACCAGTGGTGCTGGATCACCCCTCAGGGCAGACTTGGCCTGAAGTGGCAAACCAAGGAGCTGCCTGACCTCGGTGCAGGGACAGTGGCTGGAGCCGGCTAACCCTGGCGCCTGGGACAGTGCCCAGAGCCACTGACCCCAGAGCCCCAGCACAGATTATCTAAAGGCTTGTGAAATGCACCCAAAGTGCCTCTGCCCTTCCCAGTGTCCAACAGCCCAAATCGGTATCGCGGACTCTGTTTATTCATCCACATTGGGTTTTCTTGATTGCTTTTTGGTGTCAAGCAGCCTTGGGCCAAGGCCATGAATAGAGGTCATTGTGGGCCGGCGCAACAGACCCAGGCTGTCCCTGCAAATGGAGAGCGTTTATTCTCCCCAGGGGACTCTGGATTTAAGGACACATCTGCTGTCTGCCAGTGAGCACATCTCACAGCTCAAATGGGTTCTGCTGGCCCCAGACACCACCCTGTCCAGGACAGCTTGAGCATGGGCCACTGGGTGCCAGGCTGGCAGCAGCCCCTTTGGTGGCATCGCACTGCTGAGAACAGCCAGGAGTGAAGGGAGAGGCTGTGGCATTGAACACCAGCAGACCTGCCCAGCCCCGGTACTGGGCACTGATTTATGACCTTGCGTTGTGGTCTGGGGAAGGGGATGGAGCTGCTGGGCTCAATAAAACCCAACGCATCTCAGTGCAGGCAGGAGGAAGAGGAGGATCAGGGTACTGTGATGATAGCAGTGCTGTGGCTGTGTCTGCACGCATCAGCCAGGGTGCCTGTGCTTCTTCACTCACCCAGTAGTGGAAATGTGTTCCTCCTGCTGACACTTGCAGGGACTGTAGCTCCTGGAGGGACATGGAGAGGGCAGCTGTAGTTCACTGAGCTGGGTTGCGTGGCAGATAGAGCTCATCCAGAGAAGATTCATCATCCAGGAGCTGGAACCTGTCCTCCAGGTTGGATCAGGGATGCCTGTTGTGACAGCCAGAGGGGAGCAAGGGCTTTGGTGAGGAGGTGAAGTCAATGCAAGAGAAAGGGCTGATGCCTGGATGGGTGTCCACTGAGGAGGATCCATGCTTTCTGCTCAGGAATATTCCTGTAAAGGGAATGTCATTCACTGACCTAAGCCAACACTTCTCAGAGTGTCTGCAATTGAGAGAAAAGCTACACGGTGACTTCCGGTATGGCCCTTCCATCAGTCAGTGTCCGTGGGCAGTTCAAGTGGCAGGGCGGGGAGCTGTTTCCACCCGAGGTCCTCAGTCCTGGCAGGGCTGGTCCCCCACTGGCAGATAGTGGGAATGCTGTGGTTCCTGGCATATCAGCCCTGTGGGGGGTGCTGCCACCTCTGTGCCTCACGGTTGATCTCCTCAGGGCATGGCTTCTCTTCCAGCAAGCTCATGATATTGACCTTGAATGGCTCTTTGCAGTAGCGCATTATTCCCATGATGTTCTCATCTGAAGAGCAACTCATTGGAGCCATCACTACGAGCTGACCCAGGGAGAGACCCTGGCTCTGATGCTTGGCAGCACTTGTGATGCTTGTGGTTTCTGTGGCAAAGCTTGTGATCATGAGGTCTTGTTCTTGTATGAGTCCGGGATGGAGACACCTGGGGTAGACATGAACCCAGCTTCCACCCTGAGATGCTGAATGCCCCATCCCTGGCAGTGCTCAAGGCCAGGCTGGATGCGACTTGGAGCAAGCTGCTCTAGTGGAAGGTGCTCCTGCCCATGGCAGTGGTTGGGGCTGGATGAGCTTTAAGGTCCCTTCAACCCAAACCAGTCTGGGATTCTATGATTCTATGCCACAAACCTGCATCTCTCTACTGCTGAGCTCTGCCCTTGACTGTAAACATCCAAATCAGAAAGATGTCACTTCCCCTCTCATAGATGTGAAAATGGGGACTAAAAAGGGCCATAGTCATAGGAAGCCTGTTTGTAAGTGACTCCAGGGGGCCAGCATTCATCCTTCCTTTTTCTTTCCTACTTTCATGCTTGAGCATACTGAATTCTTGACAGAAAGCCCAAAGGAGGGGGAGACGGTGGCTGAGGTGTTCTGTGCCATCAGAAGTGCTATCCCTGTGGCTATCACCCTGCAGAGACACCCCCAAAACCTACTGCTCCCACAAAAAGGATCTTCTTCTCCAGGCTTTCTGTGGTGGGGGTGAAGGCATTTCCCAAAGCCGACCTCCAGCAAAGGCACTCCTTGCCCTGGAAGTTGAGGCTGGCTCTGAGCCTCATCATTCTGCATATCTTGTATACATGAAACAACTCCTTTGCATAAAGATATGGTGTTTATTGGGAGACTTTGGAGATCCGGAGCTATCAGGAGTGGAAGTCAATTCTGTTTCTGACATGATAAGAGCCTTTCATAGGCTGGAATGGGCACAGGACCCCAGCTGAGCACCTCCCCCTGGCGCTTTCCCCTTCCCAGGCAGCAGCACTTACTGGAGCCTGACACTTGGGCTTCTTTGCTCTGAGCTGGGTCTCCATCCCTTCCCGTGAGGTAACACCACAGAGTGAGGAGTCTCTTGATCTGAGCTCATGGGAACACACCCACACAGACAGGTTCTGCTCCCCAGCACCCCTCAACTCTTGTCTCCTTTCTTGAAGCTCTTAAAGCCCCAGGAACCGCGTGAGCCGGGTGACTGTGAAGGGCCATGGGATGCTGAGCCGCTGCCCTCTCTCCCTTGTAACATAGAGACAGAGAATCATAGAATCAAATGATTCTGTGGTTGGAAAAGACCTTTAAGATCATCGCAGCACTGCCCAGCACTGCCAAGGCCACCACTGACCCATGACACTGAGGCCTCGTCTCCACACTGTGTGAACACTTGCAGGGACGGTGACTGCAGCCCTGCCCTGGGCAGCCTCTTCCAATACCTGAGCACCGTTTGGGGAAGGAATTGTTCCTGAGCTCCATCTAAACCTGCCCTGGTGCAGCTTGAGGCAGTTTCCTCTTGTCCCATCCCTTGTTCCTTGGAGCAGAGCCCAGCCCCCTCCTGGCTCCATCCTCCTCTCAGGCAGTTGTAGGCAGCGATCAGGTCCCCCTGAGCCTTCTCTTCTCCATCTGAACCCCCCAGGTCCCTCCCCCGTTCCCCATCACACTGTGCTGCAGGCCCTGCACCAGCTCCGGTGCCCTTCTCTGGCCCCGCTCCAGCACCTCAATGTCTCTCTTGTAATGAGGGGCCCAGATCTGAACACAGGACTCGAGCTGCAGCCTCATCAGTGCCCAGCATAGGGGGTCAATCACTGCCCTGAGAGCTGGAGAAGCAGCAGCTCCTCTCCTGGGGCTCCTGTCAGCCAAGGATGCTATGGCTTTCCCATTTCCTTCATTGTTCCCTAAGATCACATCAATCTCTTTCCTTTACTTTGAGCCATGGCCACTCCCAAGCCACTCAGCAGCTCTCACCATAAGTGATACCTGCTTTAATGTGGCTACTGTCCATCAGTGAGGAGTTTTGCTTCTTTTATGTCTTTTGCCCAAGGACTGGACAAGGTTGGACGATGCTTGGAGCAAGCTGCTCTAGAGAAGGTGTCCCTGCCCGTGGCAGGGGTTGGAACTGGAGGAGCTTTAAGGTCCCTTCCAACCCAAACCAGTCTGGGATTCTATGATTCTGTGATTGTGATCCAAAGGTCCAACCAGATTCCTGCTGCAGGCCCGCTCTGCAGGGACAGCACCTTCCGGGCACTGCACTGTGGGCGATGGGAGACTCCAGCAGAGCTGGAGACACGTCACTGGGAATCTCGCTCATGCGAAGCTCATTCCAGTGTCACAGCTGCCTCCTTTAGGCGCAGTTTACTCAGCGTTACTGCACGCTGCAGCCATGCCTCTGCCAGGAAGATGTTCGCTGCAGTGTGTGACCCTGACCCACCAGGCTGCTCTGGTCCTGGTCCTCGTGGGAGATCCCAAACCGCAGGGCCTGGGCACGGTGGTAGTTTGGAGCTGGGTCGGCCCACACAGGGTTCGCTGGACCATGTTTTCCTGGGCATTCCACAGAGAATCATCCCCCCTCCATCCAAGTCCTTCTTTTTCTGGTCCTGTGTCCCTTTGTCCTTGCTTGCTGGCAGGGCTCGGTGCTACCAGGCGGGGACCAGGAGGGGATGCTGCTGTCCTGAGCCCCACAGCTCTGGCTGCAGGTCCTGAGCGCTCAGGTGAGCCTTGCTCCACTGTGCCCCATGGCAGCTCCTACCCATGGGTCTGCCCTGGCCCCAGTTTGTTCCATGGCATGAAGGGAGTGTCAGGAATGATCTGTCATCCTCCAGAAGCAGGAATCTCCCCACTCTGTGCCTCGGTTTCCCCATTGCGAAGGAAATGAAGTTCTGAGCACTTTGGGAAAAGCCTGCAGGGTGCCTGCATCATCTGCGATGCACGTGGGCCCTTCGGAGGTCCCAGGGTGGTCCGTGGTGCTGCTGACGCTTTCCAGGTGCCCAGGAAGGGAGGGTATTCCTCTAGGATCCTTGCAGCTCTTCCAGGCAGTCCATTCATCACCTTTCTCTGACACTGAGCTCCCGTCAAACCATGCTGGGCTTGCCTCCTCCTGTCCCAGCGATGGTGGGAGTGCTGCCGTGAGCTGCAGCCAGCAGATTTATGGCCCTGGTGTCTAGACCAGCTCCTAGCTGCCTGGGAGGACAGGTCCATCCCGGTGCAAGGCAGGAGGCCCATCTCTGCCCCTCATCTTACAGCCAAGCAGAGGGAATTTCACCAAACAGCACGTTGCAGCAGTGGCCAAGGGCACGGGGGTGCTGTCCATCACTGTCCCACAGGGCTGATGGCTCCCGTGTTAATGGCAACAGCTCCCCCTCTGCTGTGAAGCAAAAGGGATGGGGTCAGGATGGGACCCTGGCCCCAGCAATGGTCTGCAGGGAGCCTGAAGCTTTCCTATGAACAGCCCCAAGGGGCTGCTCCATCCTGGCCAGGGGTCTCAGCCCTAAGGGAGCAGAGCAGGACTGGGAGGGAGGGGAGAGGCAAGGAAGGTTTGGAGCAGGCAAACCCCAGGCTGTCCACATGCAGAGGGACAGGAAAACACCCAAGGAGTGATCCTCCCTGCAAATGCATGCAAGGGAAGGGAAAGCAGCTTAGTTTGAAAGGGCAGGGATGCTCAGAGGTGCTGGGAGCAGTGGCAGAAGTGGGGGGGGGTGGGGGGTGGGGGGGGGTGGGCATCTCCTTCCCATATGGGAGATTGGAGCTGAAAGTCTTAGTGCCAGCAGATATGCTCACCCTGCTGCAGACGACTCGTAGCACTGATGTGCCACACTAATAAGCATCCATGGTGTAGGCAAAGCTGCACAGATGCAGGTCCGCACTGTAGAGGGCACAGTGCCCACTGGTGCAGGAGCACCAGGGTGGGTGTCTGGGGTGGGGATGTGCTGTGGCTTTGCTGCTCTCCTCCTTCTGTTTGCTGTTTGATGGTATTTGATGGTATTTCATGGGGGATTAGCATGGGTGGCATCGCCGGCTGCTGAGTGGAGAGGTCCATGCCCGTGTGTCACCATGCAGATGTGTGCACACACGTGCCTGCTGGTAAACACACGGATGTGAACGGGAGAACAAAATGTAAACATATACAATCATTTTCCACAATTCGGAGATGTTTTTGAGCAGAAAATTTCCATTTTAGGCGTAGGAACATCAATTTTCTAAATAAAAGATTGAAATAAACATGAGCATGGATCCATCACCACACACACGCACTCACACACACTCACACACTCACTTGAAATAGGCTCCCACACTATAATTTAAATAGTACGAAACAAATGAATTCTCCAAATATTGTTTAAACTGGCACAGGGTGTTATGATGTCATTGCTGTAGTAATCATAAACTTGTTTTCCTGTAATAAATGTGATCGCTCTTCCCATTAACAGTTTATTAGGATTTTTTGGTCTATGCAAGACCAATAGTAAACTGTGGCTGGTTTTGATTGCTGCAGACTGCATTAGGTCTCATCCTCTCTGCTGGCTCGCTTGCGATGCTGTCAATAGTCACTCTTGTATTTTCTCATCCTTTTCCTCTGGGGAAATAAAGAGTGGCGCCTCGCTCACGAGCAGCATCTCTGCTTCAGCAGAGCAGTGGGACTTTGCCCATGGGCCGGGTCAGCAGCTCTAACATTGCCCTCAGTGGGACCAGGGCTGGGCTGGGAGCCAGAGGTTGACATGACACAGGCTGCAGGGGGATGGTGGTGTGGAGGAGAGGCGCAGAGGGTGGTGGCGATGAGCCTGGCTGATGAGGAAGTGCCCAGGCACAGTGAAACGCCCTCACCATGGTGAAGGCGCTGGGACAGTGTAAACCCATTGTGCTGAGTCAAGGCTGCCACTGCCAGACGAGTCCTCAGGCAAGGTGAATGTGCTCCGGGTGAGTGTCCTCAGCAGCTCCCTGGGGTCCAGTCCTGACTCTTGGGCATCTCCACTTGGAGGAGCCTGTGCTGGATGGGGAGGGTGGTTCCAGGCTTTCACTGTGAGTGCAGATGAGACCTGGTCCTTGGTGCCCTGCCTGGGCAATTGTAGAACCAAATGGGTTGGAAAAGACTTTTAAGCTCATCAAGTCCAGCCATTAACCTAACACTGCAAAGGCCACCACTAACCCATGGCACTGAGGCCTCGTCTCCACGCTGTGTGAACACTTGCAGGGCCCGTGACTCAAGC
The DNA here is from genome assembly GCA_039720435.1 of Amazona ochrocephala. NCBI lineage: Eukaryota > Metazoa > Chordata > Aves > Psittaciformes > Psittacidae > Amazona > Amazona ochrocephala. Next base: position 84,408,959 of record CM077879.1, read on the forward strand.
ACTGCCCTGGGCAGCCTGTTCCAATGCCTGAGCACCCTTTGGGGAAGGAAGTGTTCCTCAGCTCCATCTAAACCTGCCCTGGTGCAGCTTGAGGCCGTTTCCTCTTGTCCCATCCCTTGTTCCTTGGGAGCAGAGCCCAGCCCCCCCCCTGCTCCATCCTCCTCTCAGGCACTTGTAGGGCAATCATGACCCTGACAGAGCATCAGGAGCAGTCCCAGGGATGGATCGAGACTGGGGCTCAACGCATTTGACAGCATCTCTGAGCTGGGGGACAGCCTCAGCCTCCCACCACAGCCCAGGGGGGGCTGAGTCCCACTGTCTTATCTTCTGTTCCATGTAGGAAATGCTGCTGGAAGCTGCCAGGCTGCTCCTATGAGCTGTGTTCATTCACACTTATCAGCACTGGGACACGGTGTCTCTGAATGACTTAGAATAATATTTGGAAAAAATCCATCTCAAGTGTATTAGTGCACTAAAGCCTTTAAGTCTTCAACAAGGGCCTTAATTCCAAGGACACTGGATCGTGCCTGTGCCAAGGATTTTTGCAAGCAGCCGGGCTCGTCCCTCGCCCCATCCTGCTGCCTTCAAAATGGTTAACAAATGTCTTACCGCTGGCAATGTGTTTCTGCTTAGCTGGGAAGCAGTGGGGTTCTGAACCCTGCTTTGTAGCACCCTGCTGGCAGCTTTTGTCATTCTCAGGCTTGGCATATTATTGGAACTATTAAATGCTGTTGCATTGCCTCATTGTTTTTAGATTTTAAACATATTTGTGAGGCTTTGAGAAAAAAAAATAAATAATAAAGTTGTTCTCATTATTAAAGCAATGTACCAAGTACCTTCTAGTAAATAATGTGTGCCAGAAGGGCTCTGCTCACCCAGAGCGGGCTGGGGAGCAATAAAGCAGCAAAAGGGAAGGGGAAGAATAGCGTGGATGTCACAGGGATATAGAGCCAGGAGGAGCGAGAATGGGGAAGCGTGGGATGATGCACTGAGCTCCCTGCAAACTCCTGTGCATAGCCACCTCTGGGGAGCATCCCACTGCCACCGGGAGCCCAGGGCACAGCGCCGGAGCAGTGCATGGAGCTCCAGGGAGAGGTGATGGGATGGACAGGCTTTGCCTTGTGCTGCTGCCTCTTGCAGTGCTTTGGCATGCAGTGTTTGGGAGCAAGGGATGTCAGAAAGAGCTCAGAGGTGTCCCTGAGGACTGCTGGGGAGGGCAACTTGAGGAAACACAGCCCCCACTGCCTTTGCTTCTCAGCACCCCTTGTCCAAACAGCTTCATGGCCAGAAAACAGATGAGAAGCCTTCAGTTCCCCAGGCTTTCCCATTGCAGCCCGCAGGAAGTCTAAAATTGAGGAACAGAGCCAATTTGCCTGCCCACCTGCACATATCTCCATGGAGATAAGAGATGGAGATGAAGATATGGAGATAGGAATAGAGATGGAGATGGGGATGGAAATATGGAGTTACAGAGGTAGGGATTAAGATGGAGATGGTGATGGAGATGGAGATGTGGAGATAGGGATTGAGATGGAGATGTGGATGGAGATGGAGGTAGATGTGTCTGTGTTTGGGAAACGGTCTTAGCCAAGCCATATGAGCAACCTTGCCATACCACAGTCACCATCTGCTTTATCCAGACAGGCAAAAGACCTGAACACAAACGCCTTGCAGATGTTTTCCCAGAGTTTGGCTGATTCCTTGGTGTACCTGAGCTTACACCCACCACCAAGTGTTCCTCCTCCCCATCTATTCACAGCAGATCCCTGAGGCCAGACTTCATCTGCTTCCCCTCTCCTACTCTGGTGGCAGCGGCAGTGAGTCTGGGACACAGTGGAAGAGCCACATCGTGTCCCAGCTCCAGACTCCCTCCCCAGGGAGGGATGAGCTGTGCTGGAGAAAGAATAACATGGGTCAGTGCTCGCTGTTTACTTGCAGGGACATAAAGCCTCCGTGCCAGCATCCCCAGGCTACAGTGCTATGAAGACATTGGTGATCTGCCCCCTAGCTCCAGCGTCCCCAGCACTTCAGCATCAGAGCTCATTGCTGGTAATTAAACTCACAGTACTGGTCTGGGCCAAGTATATGTTAGGTCAACCTTCTAAGAGCTGGGAAAGTACCAGAAAACAAACAAACCCCAAACAACAACAACAACACAACAAAAAAGCCAACGAGAAAGGAAAATAGCTGCGATACTGTTGTGATGTCTGAACATGAGTATTTTTGCACCGAAGGAATGCAGATGCATTTTTGCTGTGTTACAGCACAGTTCTAGACAGACCAGCAATGATGCACTGTAAACAGACCATGGTAAAACACATAGTTCTCTCTAGATCTTTCTGCAGCATTTTCTCTAAATAGTCATTTTGTAATAGGCATTTGATTTGCTCTGCAGAGTCCCTAAATAGTCCAAGTTCAGGAACATGCATGTCCTGCCATTTATTTTGAAGGGCTCTTTATTTAGCAAGTGCTGCGACAAGCGACATCCCCTGCCAAGGCTGCCCTCTGCACAGGGTGCTCTACTCGAGCTGGGGTGCTGCTCCCCAGCAGTGGGCTCTGTGAGGGGTCCCACTGGTGCAGGCTCAGAGTGAGGTCTCTCTCAGCTCACTGCAGCCTGGCAGTGTCCAAGGCCAGGTTGGATGCAGGCTGCCCTAGTGGAAGGTGCCCCTGCCTGGGGCAGGGGTTGGAACTGGGTGGGCTTTAAGGTCCCTTCCTACCCAAACCATGCTGTGATTCTATGCAGAGCATCTCCCCTCACCCACCAGGCACGGCAGGAGCTGGGCTTGTCTCTCTGTGTTGTTCATCCAGGAAAGGTTATTGAGGTAGATTTTTCCTCCTCCAGCAAACAGTGAAGGGAGCAGAGGATGGAAACAGCACAGATCTGAGCTCAAAGCACTGATGATTTGCTTCATAGACCATCAGGAGGTAAAGCCAAATCTGTGTTCTGCTGCCCTGCTTCCCTGCTTGCCCAGGGAAAGTAGCCAAGGGAATTTGCCTCTCAATTATGTTAGAAGGAATAGGGCTTTCCTGGCATCTCATTTGCATCTGAATCAAGGTGCTTAGTTCCTGAGAGACTGGAGCACCCTTTAAAATGCTGGACTGATCAAATGTGATGTTTCAGAGAGCAGTTACACAGGAAGGTGGACAGGACACTCCCTGAAAGGCATCTGGAGAAGCTGTTATCTCCCTTTGAGCTCTCAGACTCCAAGGGGGTTGAGACCCCAAGGGATGTGGCCATAGGAAGGGGAAGACAGCCCTGAACTTTGGAGAATGAGGGTCAATACCCATGTGCTTCTCCATGCTGGCTGCTTGATCCCATGCCAGAGAAACTTTTGGGAGGAAGGACTGGACCTTGACAGCACCATTTGTCACTTGGCTGGAAGTGGGATGGAGCCAGGAGGAGTCCCGGTGTCAGTGCTGATGCTTCCAGCAAGCGGGAGGACGCACAGAGGTTTGGACATCTCCCAAGCTCTTCTGCCGGCCTTGGGGCACAGGAAAGGTAGCCCTGTGCTGAGCATCGCCGGGTTGCTCAATCACAAAAATCCATTAGAAGTGCCCAAATCTCCCCAGTGTCACTTCTTTTTGTGAGGAGCACAGTGCGAAACCTGCCTTCTCTAACACCATTTTCTTCCTTTGCATAAATATCCACTTCTCCATGGTTGCTCTTTGAGTTCCCCCCTCCAAACCTCCCCGTGTCACCAGGAGGAATTCCTTTATGGTTTGTAGGAAACAAATTGGAACCAAACTACAAAATATTTTGCTTTTGCAAACAGGGGGAAGGGCAAACACAAATTAAATGCAATTTTCTACACTGGTGTCATTTATGGTGCCAAGTTTTACCCATTGTGTAAAACGCAGCTCAAACCCAAGCAGCGTAGAAGGAGATCCAGCACTTGGGGATGGGCGAAGCTGTTTGGGTTTGGAGATCACGCTATGTAACTGTACGCAAGAGGAGCGCTTGCCATTGTGGTTCCCAGCTCCAAACAGAGCTGGTATGAATAGCCCAACTTTTCATAGGCGTTGTAAATTGTGTTTCCACAAACCAACTTCCAGGAATAACAGCATGCTTTTCTAAACGATGTTTGTTTGCTCTCTGCACCCCTCCCAGCCCTCCCCTTCCCTGCTCTGCTTTTTATTCTTTTTATTCATACAAGTGATGAAAACCGAGGGAATATTTTGGTGACTTTCACAGACATTTGTGATTTTTCCTCCTGAACTGCCAAAGTAAAAGTTGGCCCAGCCCAGCTAAGGCACTTCCATTGGGATTTGAGGATGGTAAATCAGGAAGAGGCAATAGCAGAGTGAAATCTTGGTTAGCAATGACAATGCCATTTTCCCCCTCGCAATGAACGGAAAGACAGAAATAACTCTAGGAAAGACTTTCCTGCCTCTGCAAAGCCACTTGGAATTTGCAGCAAACCCAAAGCCTTTCTCCTATTTCCCGCTTGCACATACTCCACATTTTACTTGTTAGCAAGTCCTGGACACGAGTCCTTGGTACTTTATCTGATACAAGCAGTGGAGCAGCTGCTGGACGTGAGTTCCAGTAATGGCCCACCTAAGTCGTGTGAATACTGGATCTCTATGGGAGCGGAGGCAGGATCACACAGGCTCTGGTTCTGAATCACTCTTGGAGCTGTTCCTGTACAGGCCACACTTGCAATGAAGCTGCTTTCAGACCTGGCTCTAAGCAGCCTGGAGTTGAACTATTGTTAGCAACAGTTCAGTTCTGTCATGCTGACAAGACATTGCTCTCCATCCCAGCACAAGGCGAGGAGCTCTCCAAGGAGCTCCTCCACCTTCCTCCCGACATTCGGTGGCTGGAGAAGGGTCTCCTGCTGGTTTGGGCATCATTGTACATGGTTTGACTGGGGACAAATGTGGTTCGTTTTGGTTCTTTAGTCACTGCAGTTGTAGGAGGTGCTTTGGGGCAGCACTGAACCCTAACATCAATTGCTGGCGTGGGCAGGAGTTTGAATTTGTGTCTTAATCTGTGGCAAAAGTGCTGGAATCTGTTGCTTCTCCTGACTCTACCAACTGATGAAGGGAGGCTGGACAAGACAGTAACAGGGGGTCTGGCTAGAAGGGACAAGATGGTCATGATGCTGGAAAGAGATGTTCTTCAAAGAAGTGTTAAGATCCTACACTTTTAAATTACCTTAAATAGTGGTTTTGCCATAGAAAGAGGGAGCACGCTGGAGAAGTCTGTGCTGAATACAAGGCAAGGAAGTACAGTTTAAGCACAAGGGGAATGTCACCTCCCAACAGGGGAGGGATGAAGGGTCTCTCACCCCAGATGGGAACTGAGGCCTCGTCTTCAGACAATCCAGAGCAAAGGCTGTAAGGGGTTGTCAGTCCTGACTTAACATGGAAGGGGATGAACTCAACATGGAGAGGGAGCTATTGAAACTGCAGGACATTGCTGTCTAATAATGAACATCAAAGAGGAGAAGATGTTTCAAAAGCAGAGAAATACCAGAAAAGCTTTGAAAGAGAAATGAGGAGCAAAAAGAAGACTGGGGCAGCAAAGCTCATCATAGCAGGGACTGGACATGAATGGAGAGTGCTGAGTGGGCATCTGCCATGCCTCATGAATCCTGGGTCAGGGAAGATGCTGTGCTTCAGGGAAGCAGCACAGGGCTGGGGCTGGGCTGTCACAGACACATCCGGTCACTCTGGTTGTGCTGACCTTGGACACCCCCCATGGGCAGCCTGCAGTGAGCCAGCAGTCACATTGCCCTGACATGGTACAGAGCACCCAACAGCTTCGCACTGGGGGTCCAAGAGCACTGGGTCAGATTTTCCCCTCAAGCCAGACCCCGACAAGCTGGACTCTCCTCGATAACTCCTATTTCAGGGAGTTTATGGGTAGGATAATGCTGCCAGGAGCAAGAGTTTCCAGGAACCAGACCCAACCTGGTGGCGATGTGATGTCTGAAAGGTCAGTGGGAAGCATGGGATGCATCTCACAAAGGAGCCATGGTCCCTTTCCCAGAATTTCTTCCATGTCAGCTGGAAAACATTGATTTAAACCTGAAGCAGATTTAAAAAGGGGATTGAAATAATCCAGTCAGGGGCTCTGCTTGTGTTAGTTACTCCCCAGCATTTTGCAGGTGTGATTTTGAGCCACCCTTTGAAATTCAGAGAGCAAACAGCTTACTTTCAGAGAAACTTCTCCCATACTCATGAATCTTGAGGACAAAGGCTTGAAATCAAACCACCTGACACCAAACTGGGTGCTCAGAGCTTCCTCATGAGGTGCTGGACGTGACCATGGGCATGGGGCAGGTCCAAGAGGAGAAGGTGGCAGGAGCAGGGTGGAACGTGCCTGTGCTTCCTCCTGCACGCTGCCCCAGCTCACCCCGCAGCGTGCAGACATGCTGCTTTCCCCTTTGCTGAGCAAGTCAATACATTGTCTGGGGACTGTGGACTGGCAACTTCATATCCTCTGGTGAATTGCCCTGCAAGAAAATCCATTCCTATGCATGTTCCCATTTCTATACCCACTGGTATAACATCAGGTCCTGGGAATGCTCCCCCCTCCTGCACTCTTTCGGGGGGTATCGATGTTTCCATTTAATGTGGGGTTTTTTTGCCCTCACTGAGGAATTTTACAAATAGTTTGTTTATTGTGTCAATCTCAGCCTTTGTGAGCAGCAGAGGGAGCATCTGGAGAGCATCATGAACTCTTGGCATGGATGCTCCTGGGAGGCTGTGCTCTCCCCAGCGTGAGAGAAGCAGCCCTGCCCCACCCCCTGAAGCCCCCATCACGTCCTCAGATGGGGTCCTGCCTCAGCACATCGTTCTGCTCCAAGCTGTGTGAGAGCCTGGGGCAGGGTGCAGGGACAACCAAGCAGGCTGCTGATGGAAAGCTGCTTGCCCTGCTCCAAGGCCACATCACCCGTGTGGATTCATCTACAGAAGGTGAATTCTTCATGGCAGAAGAAGGTCTCCTAATGGCTCAGCTCTCCTGGGAATCAGCTTGGCTGACTCAGGAGACCAAGACCTCTCTTTCCATGTGTACCAAAGCAGTGCAAGGCTGTTGTGCCTTAGGGATGTGAATCCACCATAGGGATTCAGCAGAGCAGCAACCTACATGTGTGGTGTTGAGCCTGCCTGCAAGCAGCCGCTTCACCTCTCCATCAGCTGGGAATTTTCCTTCACAATAGAGTTTAATTGGGGGAAAAAAATGAGAGAGTTGATTAATCCAAAGGGAAAATATAGGAATGCACTGGTTCAAGTTAAAGTCTTATCTGAAAAGGTTGGGAAGGAATGCCTCATTAGGACAGGCAGACCACCCTGCAGTCGCCATCACCTACCAGTCAGGACACAGCTGGGAGCAGGGAATGCTGCAAAGTGGAGACTTGACCCTGGCTCCCTGCATCCCGGGAGAGAACAGCGCTCTGTACACTCCAGGACAAGCACATGCCTTTCCTGCCTTGTTAGAACTGCTCAATTGTGTACAGCTAATTAATATCCATTAAGTTAAAGGAAAGTTGGCCCGTGGTGTGCTCGGTGAGGTGCTGCCTCGGGTTCAAGGGATTATTCCTGGATTTATAGTGCAGAAAGTTGCGGTGGGACGGGCTGTGTGGACCAGTGAGCCCGGCAATTCCCGTGCTCAGCTGGTGCCTTTAGGACTTCCAGCCCCCCCCCCCCCCCCCTTCTGCCAGCGCTGGAGAAGACCTTGGTCCTCCTTCCTGCACCCCAGCTGGTTCCTTGCCATGGCAATCCATGTGGGAGCGCCTTTGGTTTTTCGTGGAAATCATTGAGGTTTTGGGTTGATCCTGGTGTGGGGTGGGAACATTTTGGGATGCTTTTAGCAGTTCAGGCAGGCTGCTGCTGTGCTGCAGCCAAGGTGAGGGAGCAGCGTGGTGACGCATGGAGCCCTGGGAGCAATGCCACAACCACACCAGTGCCCATTCTGACCAACTCCGCAGCATCCAGGATGGGGCTGCATATCCTGGGAGGCCATCGGACCTTCCCCCAGCTCAGACTGGAAGCAGCGGTTTGTCAGGAGTGAGCTGCAAAGCCCACGGGCTCATTTCTGTGTCCCAGACTGACAGCAGGAATGGCTTCCCATGGGCAGGGCAGTCACCAGCAGCTGATGAACCACCTCCCCTGTCCCACTTGAAGGTGGTTTATGGCTCGGTTGCTCCGTATCTGTCAGATTATAACAAGCCCCAGGCAGAGGGCTGGATGTGGGGCTCAAGTTCAACTCCACAACAGACAAACAGGGATTCCTAGGTGATGAATCTGAGGAGCACGCTGGGGAAGGCATGCGGTGCCTGTGCGTGCTCAGAGGTGGGTTGTGTGCTGTTCCTCTGTGCACAAGGATGGGCATAGCCACAGAGACAGCCTGTGCCCTGCCAGAAGAGCTGGGCACACTTCTCTGCCAATTCTTCTCAATGGAATCTTTCCATAGGAACTAAATTTGTTTGGAGAAAGCACAGAAATGAAGCGTTCTGCTGATGTCAGGGGGTTTGGCTTTGACATTGGATGCTGAAACGCTCGGATTTTTTGCTTTGACTTTGTGTGTCTACATTCTGCTGACTTTATTTCCCCACTGTCCCTCATAAAAACAAGTGATAGAAGAAAAACCCCAAACCAAATGACTTCTCTTGGCCTTAGTGCCATTCCTAAGCGAAATGTGACTGGCCAGTTGAGAATCTGTTGTTCTCATCCTGCTTAGAGACAAGATCCAATCCCCAAATGGCAGAGGTTTCTTTGGAATGGGATTATGTCACTGCCAGCTCGAGGTGCAAGCATGTGCCCCTCACTTGGTGCGGGGCTGGAGCAGAGCTGGGACGGGGCCAGCAGGGGCAGCCTCCATCCTTGAGGCTAGTTTAACATCCAGCTAATGACATCTCCCTCTGTGCTGTCTCCTTCCCTGCATCTTCCAGCTCCCATCTCCTTGGATTCCCTTTGCTGCCAGGCAGTGCCTGAATCCCGACACAGCCACAGTGCCAGCTATGGCACGGTGCAAGGAATATGGGAAGCAAAACTGCTCCTACATCTGAATCCTCCCTGCATCTGTGCCTCACCTCTGACCTTTCTTCTCCTCCTCCTTTGCACCCCCTGCCCTTGGTGCTTGGCATTCCTGCCCAGCAGTGCCAGGGGCACCATTCCTGTGTCTCAGTTCTGCTGCTGCTCTGGCTGGCCATGCGCATGGTGTCCTATCACACACCAAGGACAGTTCTTCTGAGAGGTTGCTCAAAAGGCTTTACAGCCAGAAAACATGAGTACAGCACAGTCTAAACATCCCCTGGGACCACTGCTGTTTAGTTGAAGAGACTGACATAACACTGCTGCCACACTTTGTTCCAGGCAGACTGGAGCTCTTTGCTTTGGACCCTTGCAAGATACAGTGAAGTTGTGCCCTGTCTGCACATTGTGGGCAGGGGCTCAGGGCTGGTGTAGCATGGCACATGCCTGGACTTTGCACAGGAGAGCCTGCATTGTAATGTAGGGCTGAAGCTTCAGAGGGAGCAGGGACTGGGCACTGGCACTGAGATGCTGGGCACTCTGCATCCCAGACTGGTTTGGTGTGGAAAGGACCTTAAAGCTCCTCCAGCTCCAGCCCCTGCCACGGGCAGGGACACCTTCCACTGGAGCAGCTTGCTCCAAGACCCTGTGTCCAACCTGGCCTTGAACACTGCCAGGGATGGGGCAGCCACAGCTTCTCTGGGCACTCAGTGCCAGCGCCTCAGCACCCTCACAGGGAAGAGCTTCTGCCTAAGAGCTCATCTCAATCTCCCCTCTGGCAGGTTAAAGCCATTCCCCTGTCCTGTCCCTACAGGCCCTTGTCCAAAGCCCCTCTCCAGGTTTCCTGCAGCCCCTTTAGGCACTGGAGCTGCTCTAAGGTCTCCCCTTCAGGAGCCTTCTCTTGTCCAGGCTGCCCCAGCCCAGCTCTCTCAGCCTGGCTCCAGAGCAGAGCTGCTCCAGCCCTCGCAGCATCTCTGTGGCCTCCTCTGGACTCGCTCCAGCAGCTCCATGTCCCTTTTGTGCTGCTGCCCCAGAGCTGGATGCAGGATGCCGGGGGGGGTCTGCTTTACCTCTGCAGTCATCCCCACTGAGCATACCTAGGGGACAGAAGCAGGACACTGGGTGCTTGTGTGAGTCCTTTCCAGGTGCCTTTCAGCTCATGGTCTGAGGCACTTGGCCAGAGCCTCTCCTCTGCCGTGAGCTGGGCTTGTTGGCACCCCGAGGAGGAGCTGCTATTCCTGGTTTGCTGGGGAACAACTACAGCCGCTGCCTCAAAACCACCTGGGGGCATCTCTGATTGCCTTCAGTTTAGTTGGAGGTTTAGGTACAAGGGCCGAGGCTGGCTCAGCACCACCCAGAGGCAGCGCTCAAGCCTGTCATGCTGGCAGCTCTGGCTCCTTCCAGGGCTGGTTTCTGTCCACGGAGCAGAAGCTGCCTGTGGTTTCCTCCCAGGAAGGTCCATAGCCTGCTGCCTGCATCATGCCTCTGTGGTGGGGATCCTTCCCTGCTTGGAAGGGCTGCATTTGGACTTGCATCCTTCAGCAAAACACAGTGTTTGTTTACGCACGGTCTGTCTGGGTCTCTTGGTGGCCCTGTGGGACATCTGCCTTCAGAGCGAGGGAGCTGACAAGTGTTGCATGTAAAAGCTGAAGGCTGATGACCCCTACAGTCAGCCTGGGAAATACATCCCTTCCTGAGCAGCTTCTGCCTGCAGTGGTCAGTGTCCATCCGGCCCCATGCTGTGATGCTCTCTGGGTATGGCTTCAGCGAAGAGCGTCCTGGCCCAGCCCAGCTCTCACAGCAGGGATAGAATCATGGAATCACAGAATGGTTTGGGTTGGAAGGGACCTTCAAAGCTCATCCAGTTCCAACCCCCTGCAATGAGCAGGGACATCTTCAACTAGGTCAGGTTGAATGATTCCTTGAGAGCTGATGCAACCCATTCATTGCTTGGAGACTGAGATCCTGCACTCACTGGTTGCAGAGCACCCAGGGGTTGCAGAGAACAAACTATGTGCTCATTTGTGGCATTGATGCAGGAGGTGCTCAGCCCCAGGCAGGATCAGACCCCACTGCTACACCTTTTCCATATCCACAGAAGGGACACGATACTTTACCCATCCTCTGTCAGCATTCTCTCTTGCTCTACTGCCTTTTATTTCCAGTAGAATTGCCCAAATGGGGTCAGGAGCCGCATAACCTGTCCCATCTATAATGAACCTTGCAGCCAGGGGTCCTCCAGGTTAGTTACTCGAGGTGGGTGTGTTTGCATGGCAAGAGTGCCTGTGTTTATCCTTGCGGATATGTGGTTTGTCAGTGCTGGAGGCACCTGCAAACTTATTCCTGCATGGGCCACGTGAGATCCAGCAAACACTGGTGTGGTGCTGCCTTGGGACGTGCTCATCCAGAGGGAATGCTGCTGTTTCTGATGCTGTGAGCACAGCCTGAGTGGCTCCAAGTCCCGGGAACCAGCCCCAGTGCGACGAGTGCTGCCTCTGGAGCAGCTCCCACAAAAACAGGCTGGAGATGCAGGAGTGTGGCTCCTGCCCCATTTCCTAGGAGGGAACTGAGGGAGATTAGGGGAAAAAAAGAGTCCTTCCATGTAAAGAAAATGTGTTTTGCAGAAATAATAACTGATTTTCCATTAAATCTCTCTGATTTTCTGTCACAAACAGAATGGGTTGGAGCCGCAGTTTGGCCTCTCCCTGCGCATCTCCTTCCCCTGTTCCCACCCCCATCCTCCTCCAAGGGCTGTCCCCACCACGGCCTCACCTGCAGGTCTCCATGGCCAAGGGCAGCCTCAGCACAGGAGCTGGAGGTTCTGGGCCTTGATCGTCCCCTGCAGCCCAAAACTTGCGTGAGGAATAGGAATGGGCTTTACAGCAGCTTCAGGGCGTGTTCTGAAAGCATACTGGGAGGCTTTGGGGAAGGTTTGAGCATGGGAAGAGAATTGTCAGTGTTGGCATTCCTGTGCTTGCCTCCTGGCAGCCTGATTTACTGGTTTTGTAGGTGTCAGTCATTAATCCCCACTAGGGCAGGGGAAGTTCTGACTCGACCCGGGTACCACAGCATCTGTAAACCAGTGACTCCCTCCAGGGCCTGTTGGGCTGAACCCACAATTAGCAGTTGCTTTCTTTCTGTCTCAGCAGTAGAGCAAAGCTTATTTTGTAAGGAAAGTGATGGCTGTTGAGCCTGGGATAGGGGATGGGAAGATGCCTGTCTGTGATTGAGGGGAGCAAAACTCCTCCTTCACGTACGTGAGGGCATCATTGCCCAAGTCCCACTCGGAAGGTGGGACCAGCACCTCCTCATCCAACAGCAGTTTGCACCATAAATCTGGGGGAGGGAGACCTTGGCATGGATTTAGAAAGCATTTGTAGGAATCCTCTGCACAGCCCCGCTGAGATCCCATCTTTGTGCAAAGCTAAACAAAGTGACGAGAGGCTGACAAGCCTGAAGGGCAGGAGGGCTACAAGTGGGAAAAGCAGCTGAGCAGAAAGGTCACTGTAAAGAGACACATGCTTGAAGAAGCATGGAAGTAGAGGAGATGTAACTGCCTGTGGCGGTACAGCTGAGAGCCCCACAGTGAGTTTAACTGGAGGAAAATGTGGGCTGGATATCAGCAAAATCCTGCCTTTCAGGCAGCAAGATCTATGGGAGCAGCGTGGTTTCCCAGGGGACAGAGCAAGCGCTCTATTGCTGGAGTAACTTAAAATTGGATGGGACAGAGTGCTTGGGAACATGCTGCAGGAGCTAATTGTGGGGCTGGGGCTGTGTGAAAATCCAGCGTGCATGGAAAGTACACGTTTGCTGCAGAGGGATGTGGCTGTGCAGCAGTCAGTGGTTCGAGGGCTGGGGTAAATAGAGGAGGGAGGCTTTGGGTCTGGGGGAGATGAGTGCTGGTCCCTGCTGAGCCACCAAGAACCTGGGCTCAAGGGGCTCCACAAGTCCTCACGCCACCTTGCACAGGGGGTATGTGCTGTCTTTCCGTCCCATCCCGGTGGGACCCCTGCTCCAGGCAGGAATCTGGAGGGGTTTATTACCTCTATGTGTGTGTGTGTGCGTGTGTGTATGTGTGTGTGTGTGTGTGATCTCTGCCCATCCCAGCTGTGGCAGCCCCACACCATCATCTCCTTCCACCATGGCAGGGATGCGGCAGTGCCGCAGCAGGGATGGATGCTGCTCTTCCCGGCTGGTGTGCGAGCTGCCCTCTGCAGCGTGCTGCGGGTTCACAGTGCCTCACAGTGCTCTGCCAACCTCTGCGCTTGGCTTTCAAACACCAGAACAAACCAGTGCAGTGCTGCTGGAGCTGCAGGGCTGAGCTCTGTGTGCCAGGAGGGAAGGTGCAGGCTGCTGTGACACTGCTCGGTGTCTTTGCAGCTACAGCCAGGCTCAGTGTGAGTTCTGTAACGGGGAGGCACCTCAGTACCCAGCCAAAGGGCTACTGGCACCCATGGGGGCATCAGTGATGGCTTCAAACCATCGTACCCCAAGTGCTGTAGGGGCCTGATGTCACCCACATGGGGATAGGCACCCTGCGGCACAGGGGTGAGAGTGCTCATGGTCCAGTCATGGATTCCCTCCCTGGTGCTCTCCCATTGATCACCATGGGCTCTTCCCTCCATAGTGGTCAATGGGAGAGCATCCCATTGCCTGCCCCCTATCTACCCCACTATAGAAATTCGAAAGGTCTTCTAGTGTCTGCCAGGACATGAGTTTTGAGCTTGTTGTGGGACTGGTACCAGTAGACAAGCTGCTCCCAGCAAGCTCAATGATCCCTGGGATGTCCCTGCCCAGCAGTAGACTGTGCAGTGACTTCCTCAACCCACCCCTGCAAGACAACCCCTTTCCCCAGCCTTGCAGAGTTAAAAATAGAGCCTTGCTTATGGAAAGTTCATGCTGGAGAAGAGACTGAGCAGGACGCCGCTGAGATTCCCATCTGCACGTAAATCAATCCCCGCGCTGCAGGCAGAGCGGGCAGGCAGGAGCAGGACAAGCCCCCGGCACGCTGAGTGTCCTCTCTTCATTAGGAAGAGGCTGTTTGCTCCACTTTCTCTTCATCAATAGGAGAGCAGGTCAGTGGCCAGGTTAGGGCACCCAGGCTCTGGCTGGGTCTGGGCACGGTGATGAGATCAGTGTCCTCCTCCTGGCTGTGGGCTCTGCCAGGGTGAAGGGACCTGCCTGGAAGGGCTGTGGGTGAGACCCTCACTGCTGGAGCCCCATGGGTGCACTTGCAAGGCAGTATCTTTGCTCCATGCGAGCCCAGCACTGTATCACTGCTCTCCCTGCAAGCACAGGTCAGGATTCATGCCTGTGGGTTCCAGCATAGTCCAGAGAGGGAAGAGGCTTTGGGATGCTCTCTGCCAAATGGTCTCTGCTCTCCATGGGTGGCTGGGGTGCAGTGGGAGAGGGGTTAAAGCAGCCTCCGGTGTGCTGTGGGTGGGTGCTCGAGCCACTAACAAAGAATAGTAATGAATGGAAAAAGTGAAGTGTTTTTTCCCTAAAGCAAACAGCTCGGTCAGATTAGAAGCTCCGAGTGTGCTTTACCCAACTATTAATACATTCCTCGCTCATCTCAAACTAAACAGCCGCACTGAGCTCCAAGTTCATAAAAACAGCATCGGATCCATGAGAGCACAGTACATTTATAGTGTCAGCCAGTAAAACTGCCTGCTGGAGGTGATGGTACCCTGGTCCTCTGCCAGGGAGGGGCAGGCTGGGCCAAGTGAGAGGAAGATCAGAGTGAAGGGACCCTGGTCCTCCCCTCAGGGGCTGCGGGTGGTGTGCAGGCAGCCTGGAGGAGCCCCTGCCACTGCTTAGGAATACTGAAACACAGCAAGCTGGGGCTGCCAGCTCCTGAGGCTTGTGTCTGTGGCTTGAGCACTTGGTCTGGGATGGGCAGGGCTGTTGGATGGGCTCAGTCTTCCCAATAAACATCCTGCATGCATCCCCCCTGCTCCAGGTTGCCATGCTCATCTCGCTTCCTAGGTATGATTCTATGATTGCAAGGAAGGCTGAGGAGGGCAATGGGTTCAGTGGATCAATGCCAGTGTGGTGCTGGCAACAGGGAAAGGTGGGCAGCTTCATGCTTCCCATATGGAACAGAGGGACTGTCCCCATTGAGGACCCGTACCTGGTTGCCTGTGGCATGCAGCATCCTGTGGAATGAAGCTCCTCCAGGCCCCTTTTGAAGCAAAGGAGATCCCTGCTCCTTGCTAACAAGTGCTGAGGCAGCCAGATGCTTGCCAGACCCTCACAGCTGTGCAATCCAGCTGTGCAATCCAGCTGCAGTTTTTCCTGAGCAACGGCCATGAATGGCAGCATCCCCTTCGCCTTCTGCAGCCTGAGGCTTGGTACACCAGGGGTCTGCCCGCAAGCATTTGGCAACTGAATGAGGGCTGCAGCTACTAGAGAGAGTGTGTGCCCATCACACAGCTCTGCCCATCACACCGTGTGTGTCCATCACACAGCTCTGCCCATCATACAGCTCTGCCTGTCACACAGTGTGTGCCCATCAGACAGCTCTGCCCATCACAGTGTGTGCCCATCACACAGCGTGCCCATCACACAGCTCTGCCCATCACACAGTGTGTGCCCATCACACAGTGTGCCCACCACACAGCTCAGCCCACCACACAGTGTGTGCCCACCACACAACTCAGCCCACCACACAGTGTGTGCCCATCACACAGCTCTGCCCATCACACAGTGTGTGCCCATCACACAGTGTGCCCATGACACAGCTCTGCCCATCACACAGTGTGTGCCCATCACACAGTGTGCCCATGACACAGCTCTGCCCATCACACAGTGTGTGCCCATCACACAGTGTGCCCATGACACAGCTCTGCCCATCACACAGTGTGTGACCACCACACAGTGTGTCCATGACACAGCTCTGCCCATCACACAGTGTGTGACCACCACATAGTGTGTCCATGACACAGCTCTGCCCATCACACAGTGTGTGACCACCACATAGTGTGTGCCCACCACACAGCTCAGCCCATCACACAGCTCTGCCCATCATACAGTGTGTGCCCACCACACAGTGTGTGCCCATCACACAGCTCTGCCCATCACACAGCTCTGCCCATCACACAGTGTGCCCATGACACAGCTCAGCCCATCACACAGTGTGTGCCCACCACACAGTGTGTGCCCATCACACAGCTCAGCCCATCACACAGCCCTGTCCATCGCACAGTGTGTGCCCATCACAGCTCTGCCCCAGCTCTGCCCGTCGCTGCACTCTGCCTGGGCTCTCCTGCTCAGCAGCCATGTGTCTTCCACGAACCTCACCTGATGTGCTCAGTGTCTCGAGCTCCGATGGGGGATAAATGTGGGCAAGGAGCCCAGCTGACTGGGCACACTGGGAATGCTGAGGATGCAGCATGGCCCTGGGGCAGATGCAGGGTTAATGCCAAAAAAATGGTTGGGAAAAGTAAAGAAGAAATCCCTTGGAAAACTGTGGGTTTGGTCTCCTGAGGTGCACCTTCCTGCAGGGTAATGATCACTGTGGCACAAAGTGCAGCTCATTTGTCCTGCAGGATTTATTCTGTTTTATTCTGTGTTTTGAGTTCAGCTTCTCAACGGGGTTCACGTCTATGTGCACCCCTGCAAAGGCCACCAAGCGCCTTAGGAGGATTTGAGTGCAGCGGCCTCACATGTGTCTGGTGGCTGGCAGAGATCTGCACAGACCTTTTCTGGCTGCTGAACAGACACTAGCCAGGGCGGCTGTTTGGAAAAGCAGCCTCTGGCTCGCTAACAGCCTGTGTTAGGGAACAAATGAGGCTTCTTCCATGACAATTTAATATACATTTTGTGAGCAGTAACAGTGCAGCTACTTCACCCTGCCAGGGACCAGACCCACACTCAGAAGGTTTGTTCTTAGACCTCTTTATACCTAATACATGCTGAAAAGATCCCATAAAACCTGTCAGGACACAGGACCTGATCCAGAAAACACTGCTTGTTGAATCATCTGGGTGGCAGAGGAAGGAGCTGATCGGAGATGAACTGATGGCTCTGGGATCTGATCGGAGATGAGCTGATGGCTCTGGGAGCTGATCAGAATTAACTGATGGGTCTGGGATCTGATTGGTGATGAACTGATGGCTATGGGAGCTGATCGGAGATGAACTGATGGGTCTGGGATCTGATTGGTGATGAACTGATGGCTCTGGGAGCTGACTGACCCCAGCGTCATGTTCTGCCCCTTTTTTTATCTTTCCCACACACTGCAAAAAGCCCAAGTCTGAAGTGATGCTATATATACAGCAAACTGTGCCATTCATCTGGGCAGCACGAAGCCCAGATTTGTAGGGATCTGTCTGGCTTTAGCGGATCGAAAGGTTATGTTATTGGTACATTGCTGCACATCCAAACCATGAGTCATCATTTCCAGAAAGCCAAAGACTTACTTAAAGAGCCGTGATGCAAATTGTGTTTCCCAAATATTTTATCCCTAATGCAACTCTGGACATCAAATCTGGGTGCGCAGTTTATGAACAGCTGATCTGCAGCAAAAGGTTGAGGTAATGGGTCAAAGCTGCCTCCCAGTTTAGCCTGATTTATGGACAAAGTAATTTTGTTATGAAAAATAAGCATGCAAAGCACTTGGATGCTACAGTAAAACCATAAACAGTGCGCGTTGCTGTCCTCATACAAGAACTAATTGCATTATGCAGAACAGAAAACAGGCTGAGATGTGCTTGCTAGTATTTCATACTGAAGTATGATTGCTAGGCTTTCATAGTGCTAGTTGTTGTTGTTGTTATTATCATTATTATTATTATTGCTATCATTATTACTGATAAAGGTGAAATAGTTTTTGACTAGATATGTTTTGGAACTTCCCTGGCACCCTGGACTCCAACACTAAGCCATCAACATCATCCCCCGGGGAGTTAGAAGGAAAAGCTACAAACAAAACCCAAACATAACTCCCCAGCCTGGAAAAAAGGGCAAATATTCTGCCAAACCCATGAAATTTCAATGAAATGGCAGCATTTTCAGGGTGCGTTTTGCACACACTGTGCACACCCCATGGCAAGATGGCGAAGCTGCCACTGTCCATCATGTGTCCGAATGCGTGCCCAGCGTGGGTCTGGCACCAGTAGTCAGGGCTCTCCTGGGCAGTCTTGGGTGATGGACACTTATCATAGAATCATAGAATAGTCAGGGTTGGAAAGGACCTTAAGACCATCCAATTCCATCCCCCCTGCCATGGGCAGGGACACCTCCCACTAAACCATGCCATCCAGGGCTCTGTCCAGCCTGGCCTTGAACACGGCCAGGGATGGAGCATGCACAACTTCCCTGTGCAACCCATTCCAGTGCCTCACCACCCTTACAGTAAAGAATTTCTTCCTTATATCCAATCTAAACTTCCCCTGTTTAAGTTTGAACCCGTTGCCCCTTGTCCTATCCCAACAAGCAGGACAGAAGAGCCCCTGTGTTTTGTGGAAAAGAGAGTTTAGATGTGTAGACACCAACCTCGTCACTGCAGTTGTCCTTAGGAACAGAGAACGTTCCATAGATTTACTATGTAATTTATTCAGCAAAAGCAGCCGCTTCTCCAGGAGTCTCTCAAGCCGTATCCAGCCTCATCCAGCTTAGGATGAGCCCCATGTGCTCCAGGAATGTGCACAAATAGGCAGCTGGAGCAAGACACGGCAATGGCCAGACTTATCCATGGCTATGCAAGTGATAAATAACAACTGTCCTGGGCCTGCCTTACCCCTTGCCAGGCTGCTGCTCCCTATTCCCACGGTGCCAGCTCTGTGACTCGGCATCCCGATGTTTCTCAGAGCTGAATTGAGCAGAGGTGACCGAGGGGTGGACAAGCCAGTTTCGTCTCTCTGGGATCCTCCATGGTGTCTATTCTAAGGTTTGCTGTATCAGGCTCTGGGAATGAGCTGGGAGGCTGCCTCTCGAGCTGCCAGCAGCCCCTGGGGACCTTGTGGCTACACATGTGCTCTTCCCAGGTTGTGTGGCCATGGTTCCTGATGGTGAAGATGCTGCTAGGGCTTTGCTCAGGCTCGATCTCCAGCAGGATGCATGCTGGGCATCTCTCAGCTGTCCTGAGACCGTGGAAATCAGGGTTCAGACTCTGAAACTCTTAGGTATGGGTCTGTTATCTCATCCTGTCTGACTAAACATCACCTCACAGCTTTATCAGCCAGGTCTTGGGGTAAAGGAAGGCTCTCCCAGTAACTGTGTGCAGCATTTCCCTGAATGCTGGTGATAGGTTTAGTCATTTTACCATTTACTTAGCCTGATGCACGGGTACATAGGTACAGGTGTGCAAAAACCTTTAGCAGTTCACTCTACTTAGCACACAAGCTAGAGAGTTTCCAAGGGGGATATTTCCTTTCCTCTCCCACATGTTCTCTGAGGTTATGCCAGAGAAGTTTTGCAGGGATTTTCAAGCTCCATCTCTGGTGGTGGTGGATCTACGAGGCCGCAGAGTCTCTCCATGACTTTTGCAGTCACCAACTGTTGGACCTTGCTGGGCCCACGACCAAAGAGAATTTCTCCCAGAGTCCTTCAAGGACTGAAAGAGGAGAGGAAAGGAAAAGAAATGAAGAGATCTATCCCAAAGTTTAATTTTAAGAATGGGAACGAGATAAAAATACGAAAGCAGTTAAAAAGGAATTCAAAAGAAAAACTAAATGGGTAAAATATTTACAGAAGGCATAAAAACTGTTTAAAGGCAAAGTATTAGAGGCTTGAAATGAAGATATACAACAGATCTAGAATGTGCTAAAATACCCAGAAAAAAGCCCACATAACACAAAGAACCCGCCATGCTTTAGGAGTGAAAGAACTTCGAAGAAGAACGAGAGATTCATCAAAAACGAAATAATTTCCAAAGAAGGAAGCTAGAATGGAGTGCAAAGTATGTCTGTGAGATGTAATACCCAGAATAAGGACAGGCCAAAAATATTTTTAGGAAAAAACTTGCTAAAAGCATAAAAGCCAATAATAAAACATTTCTCTAAGCATAAATAGTAGGAAGCTCCTCAGGAAGTGGCCCTGAGCTCAGAATTGTGGAGGAGAAGTCAGAAGAAAGTTAATGTTGCAGTGCAAGAGGTGAATAGCTCAGCTGCTGCTCAGTGGGAAGGAGAAGGAAGCATCCTACATTGTGCCCATCCTTTATACAAACCCCCATCCCATAACCAAGGAAACACCAAGAGTCAATGACTATTTCTCAGACTGAAGTGTCAAACTGGGAAGGACTCTTGAGCTCTGACCTCAGCTGAACCTAATGCAGCATTCGGGAAGGAGATTGGCCTGAAACCCAGCATTCCACAGTGAGGTCCCATTCAGTGCGGGTATTTGCATCCGCAGGGAGTGTGAGCCTTAACCCTAACCCTTCCCCTGCCCTGCACATCTCCTCACCTTAATGCCACCACTGACACTGCCATGGGCTCCACATAGCATGGGAGCTTTCTGCATCTGTGTGGGGCACCTCTTATTCTGCTGCTTGGCCAGCATGGGACAGGCAGACACTGTGTGGTACCCCTTCTGCTGCAGTGGAACTCTTGCATGCTGCTGCTAGCAAATCCTGTGGGTGCCCATCACTCCCATTCCCCACCACCATCCTCTGTTTCATCTCACTGCCTGTCCATTGTACCCTTAGTTCCTCTCCCCAGGGTCACTGTCAGACCTAGCTGGCTCCAGGCATGGCAAAGCACAGCACAGCAATGTGCCGACCAGGGACACAAGAAGAGCTGGGCTGGGATGGGAGAGGTGCCAAAGAGCGTGGAACAAGTGTCTCATGCCCATCCTTGTCTGAAGCCCTATGTTGTGGGCACCTCTTGTGGCCCCAGACCAATTCTGCATGCAAATAGGTAATGAACAGCTGTTAGCCTGGACTGGAAATGGAACAACTTCAGTCACATCTGAGCCCAAACTGGAACAGAATGAAAAGCATGCAGTGGTTGGACTCCCTGCTAACTGAGCACTGGGCTCCGAATTAGCAATCTGGGCTTCTTGGGCTAGGTCATGGAAAACATCGTCTCAGTATGGGGCAAGAAAGGGGATCAGATTTGGGGAATGATTAGGGAACGGGGAACAAAACAGAAAATGCATATCTGACATGGTAAGTCCATGGCATCCTCATGCCCGGAGCAGGCTGGCATGTCCATTCCTGCCTCCTCCTCCTCCCTTCTCAGGAGAGTTCAGAAAACCAGGAAAGGGCAACCACCATGACCACAGGCACTTTACAGTGTCCTTAGAATCATTAAATAGACAAGGGAGACAACTGAGTGGGGTGATAGGGGCTGTGAACAGCAGACAGGAGCAGTCTGGTGAGGGTGGTTATGGGACCATCAATCAGTGCTTCTTTCTGTTCAGGAACTAGGAGGCACCCCATGAAGCTGTCAGGTAGCCGATGTAAAACAAACAAAAGGAAGTACTTTTTTCCACAACTCATAATTCATCATGAAAGTCATTACCATGGGACATTGTAAGGCCAAAAGCACAACGGGCTTCAAAAAGCAATCACATTCAGGAAGAAAAATCTTTGAGACTGTTAAACATGATAAGACACTGAGGATTCGTGAGGATAACGCTGAGAACATTGGGGCTGTTCAGCCTGGAGAAGAGAAGCTGCGTGGAGACCTCAGAGCAGCTTCCAGTGTCTGAAGGGGGCTACAAGGATGCTGGAGAGGGACCTTCATCAGGGACTGTAGTGATGGGACGGGGGGTGATGTGTTCAAACTGAAACAGGGCAAGTTCAGGTTAGATCTAAGGCAGAAGTTCTTCCCTGTGGGGGTGCTGAGGTACTGGTACAGGGTGCCCAGAGAAGCTGTGGCTGCCCCATCCCTGGCAGTGTTCAAGGCCAGGTTGGACCCAGGGGCTTGGAGCAAGCTGCTCTAGTGGAAGGTGTCCCTGCCCATGGCAGGGGTTGGAGCTGGATGAGCTTTAAGGTCCCTTCAACACGAACCAGGCTGGGATTCTATGATTCTATGATAACCTCTCACTCTCCAGACTCAAAGCCTGGGAATTGCACAGAGAAGTATCGCACCAGAGATCCTTGCTGTCATACATAGCCCTTCAGCGTATACAACTGGCCACCTGTGGAGAGGACACACTGGCACAGGGTGATACTGGGGCTGACAAAGTATAGGTGTTGTATATTCTCTCCTATTCAAAGCTGTCCTTGGCCTGAGGGGAATGCATTCTTGTCTTCTCCTTCAGCTTTGGTCTTTAACCATCCCAAAGATAGCCATCCCCATCAAAGACAATTGAGCATGATTCATTTGACTGGGTGTGGACAAGCCCTCCGTAGAGGAGCTGGAAAACCTCATCTTGCCAAGGTTTTGCCTGACCTTTTGTTCTGGGCAAACAGGATCTCTCAGGGCTTTAATTACCAGCCTGTTCTCTGTTAGGTGTACAGGAGCCATCCTCTCTCCCTAGCAACAGCTATATGAGGCCAAAACACAGAACCAGGAATCTGCTGGGTAGCTGTTAAGCAGAAGTTAGGATCTGCTCCCAAGAGTTTCTTCTGAGTTTGATGTAGAAAAAGTAATTAGTGCCCAGTCTGATCTATTCCACCTGCCATAGCCTTCAGGTGGGATGAATCACTGCAGAAGAGCACCTTGACCTACCACCTCCTGGCCATCAGGTTGCTCCCGCTGCCAATGACCGGCTCAGAGCCCTGGCTTTGCAGAGAGGACGCAGGGAATCTTGAATCATTTCAGCTGGAAAAGACACTTAAGTTCATTGAGACCAACCAAAACCCTACCCCTGCCAAGTCCATCAGGGAGGAGAAGGTACCCAAGGTAACACCCGCTCCCCAGGAGGGAGCTGCTGCCTTCTGCTGGGGCAAATGCCTCCTCCTGGGGCAAATGCCTCCTCCTGGTGCTGTGCCAAAAGAGAATGCTTTACCAATGACACCAGTGCTGTTGTTGCTTGGACACATGGGTGTGTGTTGGTGGTTATGGGGGACCAGGGACACCACAGAGACCCTCAGATGCACACACATGAACACGTGTGCCCCTGACAGCACAACAGGCAGCGGGAGGCTCTGCAGGGACAGGGTTGGGTGGCGGGTGTCAGGGCAGAGCCACCCCCCGAGGCTGTCATGATGCTGTAATCACACGTGACTGTTGCAAACGGAGACACAGCTCTATAGCAACAAACACAGGCATCTTCCAAGTACATTCAGTTCACTGCCCCGCTTCCCATCCACCCCCAGAGTGGTGGATATGTAAATAGAGGATATTCTTAGCAGGGAGGATTCCCAAGAAAATGCCATGTCTCCTTGATGGAAGCAAGAATGTAGAACACTGGCTTGGGGAAATACTGAGGTCCTCCTAGCGACAGGACAGGCAGAGCCTCCAACGCTCCCTGGCAGGCCCAGGGATGGGGTGAGGGTTTGGGAATGACTGTTTTTTAATTCTCCACGCTGATGACATTAGAAGTGGTGCGGAGCTTAATCAGGAAGCTGAGCGAGCCACCGCTCAGTGCATAGCGTCATGGGATGGCTTGGGTTGAAGGGACCTTAAAGCTCATCCAGTTCCAGCCCCCTGCCAGAGGCAGGGACACCTTCCTCTAGAGCAGGGTGCTCCAAACCCCTTCCAGCCTGGCCTTGAACACTGCCAGGGAAGCGCTGCGCATCGAGAAGAGCCAGTCAGAATTGCCATCAGACTGGTAAGTGAGAAGCACAGATCAAATCAGCAATATAGCTGACAATTAAGTTTAGCCAACTTGCAATTCATGAGACAAAAGACGTGCTAGAGCTGGAGGGAATTGTCTATCATCTATTGTCTATTGTTTATTGTCTTTCAGTCCTGCAGATCTGTTTTATTCACTTCTTACTCATACCTGGTACTGGCAATGTCTCTGGGGCCACACAGAGCATATGAGTGGTGCGAGCACCCTTATTTAACTGGACAGCTGCTGGTGTCCTTTGGTGTGACAGAACACTGCCACACATTGTGTGTGATGGAGTATAGGGCAGGATAAGGCAGCAGGGTAGGTAAGGACTGGCTGCTTACCTGCTGGCACCTGAGGCACGGGAAGGTGTGAGCAGCACCAGGCACAGGCAGCAGGATCAGTGCAGGGCAAGCTGAGACCCAGCGAGCCCCAAAATAGGGACCTCATTCCCTTGGTGGCTGCCATGCATGGACCATAGCAGTGAATTCCCTAGGGCTAAAGGCATACAATGGAAGCTGTGAAATCTGGGCACAGTTTCTCCTCAACATGCCTGAGAGATAGACGTGAAACTCATGCTTCTCTCTGATGAAACAGGGAGAGCTGGGATGCACGTGTGCAACAGCCTGCAGGGCACGAGGCCTTGCTGCTGGGGACATGTCACTTGTTGCTGGCACGGAGGCATGTGGAGGGTCCACTCAGGGTCCGAGCTCACCCAGCACCTCAACTTCCTTCAGGAAGCAGGAGGTTTGGGTGCTCAGTACAAAGGGGCATGTCGCATCACAGGACAGCACTAACAGCTCAAGCATTTCTGCCCTGGCAGCGCTGTGCCCTGTACTCCAATCTCTTCCTCAGTGGGATGTGCTGCTTCTTGCCCTCCAAAACCTGCCTGCAAACATTCACGTGCCTTGTCCCACCCTGCTGCCTGCCCAAGCTCTCTCCCGTGTGCGGGCACACGTGGAGAACAGCACACACACGCACACAAAGCTATGCACAGTCCTGACCCAAGATGCTTGCTTGATCCTATGCCTGGCTTACAGTGAGCATGGGTGGTCGTGGGTGCTCTGCCTGCACATAGAACACTAGCAGGCAGCTGCCTGCGCTGCCCTCACAGGCAATGCCTCAGCGTGGCTGCTCTGCTACCATCACCCGTGTCCCACCTCACCCCTCCGAAGTGCACCAGCCTTCACCTCGCGGCTGAAGGTCTCGCCGGGCTGTTTGCAGTCTCTGGTTTCATAGAGCTCCATGTGTGCTGCCTTTCAACATCCTGCCTAATGTTTTAGTCACATTTAATAACAATAAAATTCTCCTTCTCAGCCGCATGCTGGAAAATGGGGCTGATTTTACTAAAAACAATGAATGTGAATAGTTCATGGTCTTCTCGCATTACCCAGAGATTTATCACATCTCTTGCATAATTTAATCTCTACATCTGTGGGACACAAATGTTTTACATTTCTTACATTTATGGGCAGACATCGAAAACATCTGTGCAGACCCAACGCACAAAAACATCTGGAAGACATCTCTGCCTTTTTATGACATACGTCTCCTGATCTTTTGTCTGGAACAAGTGTGCTGCTATCAGTAGTAGCTTTATGTGTCGGTTACTGGGCTTCCCGTTTGGGCTCTGACAAGCACAGGGGAGAATGTGATCAGCTCTGAATTTCAGCCCATTTCAGCAAGTGGGGAAGCAATTCAGGGAGCTTCCCACCCGCCCACGCTGTGAGAATTTGGACTGGGATGGAAACAAGGCAGCCAGGGTTTGCTGCTAAGCCTGTGGACAGCACTGCTCAGGCTTGGAGCGGTGCTGAGCTGCTGCTGTCGTCTCGCTGGAGCAGCCCAGGCTGGTGCAGCAGAGCAGCTGAGGAAGGGATTTGCTCTCTGAAGCAGGACTTGGCTTGGCAGGGACTTCAGATGTGGGGCCGGCCAGCTGGTCTCTAGGGACACTGTGAGGGTGGTGAGGCACTGGCACAGGCTGCCCAAAGACGCGATGAATGCCCCATCCTTGGCAGTGTTCAAGGCCGGGTTGGACAGAGCCTTGGGTAACATGGTCTAGCGTGAGCCATCCCTGCCCATGGCAGAGGGCTGGACCTGGATGAGCTTAAGGCCCTTTTCAACCCAAGCCAGTCTGAGATTCTATGATTCTATGACATGGAGGGACCATGTACACCCCTCACTTTGACATATTGCTGCTGCTGTTACTATCCCAGGCCTTTGGGACTGAGATCTTCGTATGAGTGAGATGAAAGGCAATAACAGCACATGCAGATCACTTTTTCACTGTACAGTTTCTGTATGTTCATAGCAGTGCATCTGAAGAGAGTTTAGCTGTCATTCCTAGAGATTTTAGGCCCTGCCATATGGTTATGGGGTTGTGGAGTAGGCTACTTTCATAGTATGGATGGAGCCATTGGACCCACAGATGTGCTGTCTGCATTGGAGGTTTGGCTGGGAACTTGCTGTGGTGGATGTGGTGCAGAAGATGAATCAAAAGGTTGTTCTTGCTAGCACAGGCATGACGCAGAGAGGATGCAGAGAAGCTAATGAAGAGGCTTTAGGGCACTGAGTGGGGTGATCAGAAGGGTGATGGGCAGCATGGGATAGAGCAGGAAGGTTTGTCCTCAAAATCAGGGAGAAAAGGAAAATGTGGGTAAAAAATTTCACTGCTGACTGATAAGGGAGAGTTCAGAAGAGCTTTGGGAGGGAAACAGCACCAGCAGGGATGCAGTAAGAGAGGTGAACAGCACGCCAGGGGATTAGCTGCCACTGCAGTTATCACCTCACGTGTGTTTAATGTAAAAGCCGGCTTAAGCAGAACTGAATGCTTGGTGGAAACCAAGTGATGAAGCTGTCAAGTCTGCTCTGCTTGAGGTCATGCATGCCAGAAACACACCCTATATCTGTGTTAGTCCTTCAGTACTGGTCCATTGTGGTCTGGTCAGTGGGTCTGAGATGGGGTAAGCAAAAGCAGCTGCCTTCTGTCTGGATGGAGACCTGAAAAACAAGGGTGTGGTAAATGAGACCAGTTTTTAATCAGGCATCAAACACTCTCATTCCTGCTCCTCCTGCCTGTCCCAGGAAGGGGTCCTGGTCACCTGGGCGGCATTTTCTGCAGGGAGCATGGACACTGTGGCAGAGCGGAGCAGTGTCCCATCTGCTACCAACCTCAGGAAGATGGGTGACCCATGGTG
Source organism: Amazona ochrocephala (assembly GCA_039720435.1). NCBI lineage: Eukaryota > Metazoa > Chordata > Aves > Psittaciformes > Psittacidae > Amazona > Amazona ochrocephala. The sequence continues at coordinate 84,435,802 of CM077879.1, forward strand.
TCCTTGCAGCCAGCCATTGACTTCCTTGAGGCTGGTCTTGTGAAGAGGTGACACACCCTGTGCCCCCCCAAAATACCTGCTCTTTGAGGCATGCTCTCCCAGCCCTGTCCTGCCCTTGTTGGTGTGTGGTCCCCTGGTATTTGCACTTGCCCTGGCAGATGGGGACTCCAGCACATCCCTCCCTTGTGTAGTGAGGACCTATCTGTAAGGGCAGGGAATATGAGGATTGAATCAAGCCCCAACAATATCCCAAAGTGCAGTAAACCTGTGAGAGAGACAGAGTGTGCCCCCCAGCCCCAGCACACTCTACTTGCTCTTGGCCTTTTTGGTCAGGTTTCCCTCTTGTCTTCCCACTGTTCCTGTTCTTGGAGCAAGAGCTGTCCAGGCTCCAAGTAGACCTGTCTCATGGCTGCTGGTGACTTCAGTTGTAGCTCAGACCTGGTGGGTACAGCGAGTGGTGTCCCCGTGGTGCACACATCAGGATATCTGCTATTATTATACCGTGGAAGTTGTGAATGCTCCATCCCTGGTGGTGTTCAAGGCCAGGTTGGACAGAGCCTTGGGTGACATGGTTTAGTGGGAGGTGTCCCTGCCCATGGCACGGGGGTTGGAACTGGGTGATCTGAAGGTCCTTTCCAACCCTAACTATTCTATGATTCTATGATTCTACATACATATATCTCAATATATGCTATTGCTATTAATCATGTACAAAGCAGCAGGAGCAGGACATCCCTAGAGGATCTTATCCCTGTGGTTAGGAGCATGCCCAGTCCTGCCCTGTGCTCACACCCTGATTAAAACAAGCCCATGTGTGGGAACAGTGAATAGTGAGCAGAGAGGCTCACATCTGGCATGATGCGAGAGGGTGCCACATCTGGCAAAGCCTTCAGCACAGATACAAGCACTGAAAAGCACCATCCAGGTCTGTGGGACAGCTTATGAGTGGGAAGGTGACTCTGCAGCAAGTGATCCCCTGTGGCATAGCACACATTCTGTTGTGTTCCAAATAGAGTCAATATAGAATTCTTTTTCTCACGGCTGAGCGAGCATTTGAAAAACCGAATGCTGAGGTCAGAACAGACAAAACTTGAGATTTCAGAAAATTTGAAATGTTTCACATGAGTTTTGGGGTTACTTTACTTTCTTTTATTTTTTTAATGCAAATTAAAACAAATCTCAGCAATCTGAAACTTCAAACCCTGTGTCACGGGGAGAGGCTCTGCACAGATGTGTGTGTGTGAGTTCTTTACACAGCTTCAAATTGATACCTTTGTCAGTACGTTCTTACAGTACATTTTGACACATCTGCATTTGCCAGTGCCAAAACAGTTTGCTCAGATTTTGTGAATCAATTCCCAGACTTTCCTGATTGCCCAGGCAATCCCATTTCCCTGAATTCTGAGAGAAGGTGGGATTACATGAACAGATGTTATTTTTCCATGGGATGTATAAACTCCTACTTTTGGAGACATCTAATTTCATAGAACAGTCAGGGTTGGAAGGGACCTTAAAGCTCATCCAGTTCCAACCCCTGCCATGGGCAGGGACACCTTCCACTGGAGCAGCTTGCTCCAAGCCCCTGTGTCCAACCTGGCCTTGAGCACTGCCAGGGATGGGGCAGCCACAGCTTCTCTGGGCACCCTGTGCCAGCGCCTCAGCACCCCCACAGGGAAGAACTTCTGCCTTATCTCCAACCTAAACTTCCCCTGTTTCAGTTTGAACCCATCACACCTTGTCCTATTGCTACAGTCCCTGATGAAGGTCACTCTCCAACACCCTTGTAGCCACCTTCAGACACTGGAAGCTGCTCTGAGGTCTTCATGCAGCTTCTCTTCTCCAGGCTGAACAACCCCAGTGTTCTCAGCCTGTCTCCATATAGGAGGTGCTCCAGCTCCTGATCATCATCGTGGGCTCCTCAGGATTTGCTCCCACAGCTCTGTGTTCTCCTTATGTTGAGGATACCAGAAATGCATACTATATTTGATCAAATATAGCTGAATTTGCCAGATGATAACTGGTTGGGAGCTCTTGCTGCAAAATGAGGTGGTTCAAACTTCTGAATGGTGGCTTTGAGGAGCTTTTCATCATGGATACAGCAAAATATCTCCCCCAAAGCTTGTTCTGAGGAACCGCTGACCTATTTAAGCAGAGTGCTTGCAAAATCTTCGAGTGGAAGCAGACGTCCTGGCAGTCAAATCTGGGCCTTGGCAAGCTCTAAGCCATGAATGGTTTACAGCAGAGCGTTGATAGATGTTACCTGACTGTGGTGATCAGAGAGCTTGTGTTTTCCATGGTTTTTTCTGTAATACTTCAGAATTCCAGGATGGAAATAAGAAATTAGGAAAGTAGCTGTTCTCATCTTCCTCCGTGATTATGGGGAGACACACTGAGTACAGCATGGCTTGAGAAGTAAGGAGGTACTGGTAGGGGAAGATGGAAGTGTCCATATTGTGCCTCATTTCAAGAGACAGTGCGGGAGCCAAGGCCAGGTTTGGGTATTGCTGGGGTGGTGAATGTGGTACATGCTACTATGATGGGAGGCTGTTGCTGATTGAGTCTGCTCCTTACCACTGAATAATTCACCCCCACAAGCACCTCCTTTGGTCATAGCAGCAGGATTGGAGCCTTGGTTGCACCGGGAGAGGCTGACTTGTATGTTCTCCCCAACCTGGGCCAGTGCCTGCAGGCTGGAGCAGAGCCCAGGGATTTGGCGAGCACTGATGGCTATCATCTGGCTCCTCATCACAGCTTCGAGATGCCAAGCATTTGCAGCCAAAATGCAGCCACCTCCCAGATGATACCCTCCAGCTCCCAGAGCTGCAGGTGAAGGTGACAGAGCCTTCCCGTGCCCTGCAGCAGGGGCTGCGGGAGTGGGATGGTCCCCTGATCCGAAGCGCAGTGAGGACCTGGAGGTCGAGAACATGCCCATTGCAGCCTCCTGCAGAGATGGGGCCTCCAGGGCTTTGGGAGCTGGCAGGAAGGATGTAGTGAGAGCTGAGGCTTGGCAGGAAAGGTCTGCAGGAGGAGAGCTCCCCGGGGGCAGCCGCTGCTCCCCCCAGACACAATACTCCACTGCTTCCAACACATTTTTCTCAGGCAGTGCCGGATAATCTGCGGGAATGTTAAACACCAAAATGAGTAACAAGCCTGGCTGGAGCTTCCCTGCAGGACGAGCAATGATCCTGCGCTCCTCTCCAGGGGTAAAGCAAAGGGTGGTGGAAGAGGTCGGTGTTCACAGGTCACCCAAGTGGCTCAGCCCATGCTGAAGGTGCCTTGGATGCTTTCAGGGTTGCATAGTCGGAATGAGAAGAGATTGGCAAAATCACTTCTGGGCATGTTGTTACCTTGTTCGCTGTTGGGAACAGCAGTTCTGAAAGGTGACAGAAGTGCTGAGTCCACTTTGCTTAGCAGATTAGCAGCCTCAGGGACGCAGCAGCTGTGCAACTCATAGCTCTGGAATAGGCTTTTGTGCCACCAGTGTGCCCCGTTCCCCTCCGCAGCCAGACCTGCACCAGGGCAGTGGGATCCATAGCTGGAGGAGGGAATGATGGAGGGTCTCTGCCTCAGGACATCATCTCCCAGCAAAGGAAATAATAGTCATCCTCTAGCCCGGGAGCAGAGGTTAGGTCTCCCACTATGTTGGTTCCTATCCCCATCCCAACATTCACACTGCTGTATGGGGACACTGCATTCTGGAGCCCAAAAAGTTTAGGGCATAGAAACAGCACCTCCAGTCACCCAGAAATGACTGCATTCTGCTGCCAAAGCCACAGCAACTTGTGTCCCCTTTTCACACTGGGAGACAAGCAGTGCCTGATCCAGAGCGACGTGCCATCCCATGGCTCCCGCAACATGTCCTCTGTGAGGGTATTTAGAGAATCATGGAATCAACTTGGTTGAAAAAGACCTTTAAGCACATCCAGTCCAACCATTCCCAGACCTGCCAAGGCCACCACTGACCCATGGCATTGAGGCCTCGTCTCCACGGTGTGTGAACACTTGCAGGGACAGTGACTCCAGCCCTGCCCTGGGCAGTTCCAATGCCTGAGCACCCTTTGGGGAAGGAATTGTTCCTCAGCTCCATCTAAACCTGCCCTGGTGCAGCTTGAGGCTGTTTTCTCTTGTCCCATCCCTTGTTCCTTGGGAGCAGAGCTCAGCCCCATCCTGGCTCCATCCTCCTCTCAGGCAGTTGTAGGCAGCGATCAGGTCCCCCTGAGTCTTCTCTTCTCCATCTGACCCCCCCAGGTCCCTCCCCCGTTCCCCATCACACTGTGCTCCAGGCCCTGCACCAGCTCCGGTGCCCTTCTCTGGCCTCGCTCCAGCACCTCAATGTCTCTCCTGTAGTGAGGGGCCCAGAGCTGAACACAGGATTTGAGGTGCAGCCTCACCATTCTCTTAGTGAACCAAACCCGGTGCTCTGGGTGCTGCAGGGTCTCCATGTGCCTGTGCAGGGGATGCACTGCTCATGTAACAGGCTCCACAGGAACCCTTGCTGGTTGCTGCTGGCCACCCCTTGGCCCATGTTCACAGGTCATGGTGATGTACAGCTCCCAGTGCTCGGGCAAGGAGGTGCATCCATCCAAGGCCAAAATCCTCCGGGGCTGTGGAATCAGGGCTTTTCTCTCACACAAACACAGCGTTTTCATCTTTTTAATAAAGAGTTCCTTTTTTGCATGGGAGCACCACAGGGCTTGTTTATTTATTTGCTTTTAATAACTGAGAAATGTTTCCTTCTGAAGGGTTCTCCTGGTTTTCGTCCATGAAAACCCTCCCAGAAGTTCAAGGGGAATCATGAGGTGGGTTCAGCTGCTTCGGTTTTCCATTAAAATCTCTACTTTGTCTAAACCACCACTTTCCAGTAAGGGACAGGACCCATGCCCGGCCCTGGGGACCGGTGCTGTGTGTCACATCCCTCCGGTGCCCATCAGAGCTGCAGGCATTTGCAAACCAGCAGCAACTCCCTGTATTGGGGGTGCTGGACCCAGCGTGTCGAGGTTGTTCGTGCTCCAAGCTGCTCCAGGAAACCTCCCTCGGATTCTTGGCGCGGGCCCGGGCTCTGTGATCTGGCATTGACCCTCTGAAAGGCACATGGAGGCTCATTATCATTTGCTGACCCAACTCCTGTTTTCATTCCTCGTGACAGGAATCTGCACAGTGTTTAATGCAAGCAGAGGAAGCACATTTATTGCCCTTTCTAAAATATTCTGGTGTTTAAAACCATGTTCAGAAAGCCAGGGCAACTAAATTCTTCTGTCTCTGCAACCCCAGCTCTGAATGCTTTATGCTCTCTAGTGGGAAAACATCTTTAAAACCTCTGCCTCGGAGATATTTCTTTTACATGTCCTGGACCTTCACCGAGGGGCTGCTGGGCTCAATGTAAGGTCACTCGTGCTGCCTGCTCATAGGAACAGTAAGTTCTGTGCAGGAAGCTGTGTCTCTGCTGTAATTCTTCCCTGCAGAAACCAGCTTTGACAGTATCTTGATCTTCTCATGGGCTTAGCCAGATGTGTGCATCTCGCTTAGCCTGCATGTCCATAGGGCTGGCCCTCCTCAGCCAGCACACCAGCAGATATGAGGGTTTCCATCTTTTACAAGAGTAAACAGTCGTTACAGAACTGCTAAGTAGAAAGCAAACGTGACCCTTAGGACAGGCTGGTGGTGAGTCAGCTGAGCTGCTCATGGCATGCAATGAGCAGTAGGCTTCAGGATGAAGCCTGGATTGAGTGGGGTTGGGTGCACCCTCAGCAGGCTCACAGATGACACCAGGCTGAGTGGTGTGTTCGGTACTATAGAGAGGGGATGGGATCCAGAGGGACCTGAACAGGCTGAGAGGAGGGACAATGCAAACCTCCTGAAGTTCCACAAGGCCAAGTGCAAGGTCCTGCACCTAGACTGGGGCAATCCCAAACATAGGTGCAGGCTGGGCAACCCGCAGATTGAGAGCACCCCTGTGGAGACTTGAGGGCATTGGTAGGTGAAAAGCTGACTATGGGCCAGCTTTGCACTCACAGCCCAAACAGCCAGGCCACAGCATCCTTTTCCCCACCGTGTGCTGGCACAGAGCAGTGGGACCTGCCCCAGTGGTTTGCAATGTGAGGCAGGTGTGAAAGGAAAGCATTATTACTTTAATCAAATTACAGCTCTGTGCGTTGCTGCTTAGAGCAGCCTGAAGGATATCACATTGTTTTGAGGGTGCTTCGCTGCCCTGAGTGCTGTGACCCATCAAATCACATCAGGGAACCCATTTTGAGCAGCTTCAAACATGCCTGCCATCTGCAAGGGTTTTGTAATGTTCAGTTGATCACAGCAGTGATTTACACTGTCATCCCTGCAGGAACTGAGATACACCAGTGAAACATCCAACACGTCAGTCACCCAGCATGTGATGGGGCTGCCAGAAGGACTCAGTGCCACAGTACCACTGGTCTTTGGCTCTGATGCCTCTCATAAGTCTGTGCTCACACAGCTCTGTTTCTTGCCATACAAAAGAAACCTTAGTGCAGAAGACAGCAGCAAGTCTTAAGCCAGGTGAACAGTGGTTTGCTGTAGCTCCAAGATGCCTGCTTGTGGGATAGGGTTAAAGCAAAAGTTTCCTTTGGATAGAGAGGATTGCACAAGACCTCACAGGAGCCTTGCTCTCCTTATGCCCTTCCATAGGAACATAGGCTGCTCAGAGCTTTGCCTTTTCTGCAGATCACCCCTTTGCTCCTGTGACACCAGGACCACTAAATGGAACATTTGGAGCAAGTCCAGAGGAGGCCACGAGGATGATCAGGGGCTGGAACACCTCCTGTATGGAGACAGGCTGAGAACATTGGGGCTGTTCAGCCTGGAGAAGAGAAGCTGCGTGGAGACCTCAGAGCAGCTTCCAGTGTCTGAAGGGGGCTACAAGGATGCTGGAAAGGGACATTCATCAGGGACTGTAGCGATAGGACAGGGGTGATGGGTTCAGACTGAAACAGGGGAAGCTCAGGTTAGACATAAGGAAGAAGCTCTTCCCTGTGAGGGTGCTGAGGCACTGGCACAGGGTGCCCAGAGAAGCTGTGGCTGCCCCATCCCTGGCAGTGTTCAAGGTCAGGTTGGATGCGGCTTGGAGCAAGCTGCTCTAGTGGAAGGTGTCCCTGCCCATGGCAGGGGCTGGAGCTAGATGATCTTAAGCTCCTTTCCAGCCCAAACCATTCTATGATTCTATCCTTTTGGTGCTTATAGAAGCCTTGCAAAGACTTCTGCATTGTCTAGCCCCTGACTATTTGCTATTCCCAGTTGACTCTCTAAGGGCGGGAGTCTGACAGTGATGGGCGACACTGCTGGTCTGTGTTGCTTAAAAGGAGAGTTGGGAGCACACAGCTCAAAATCCCTGCTCTTCAGTTAAGTGAATTGTGTATCTTACCAGGACTGCAGATGAAATAAAGTGCTGTCATGCCGAGAGTGGCTTCACAGTCTTACCCTGTCCTCAACATAAAGATTAAGGGAAGCAGTTCTGGTTCAAGTGTTTAAGTGGGTGCCTGTATAATTGAATTTCATGCTTGCTCATTCCCTCTGAAGTGGTGTATGCAGGCAGTCACTTGAAAGGGGGAAAATCTTGCTCAAACCCTCTGTGAACCTTCCTACATTTAGCAAGTGGGTAAATCCTGCTTCAGATCCCTTTACTGTGGGATGCTGATGAGAAAGGGCTTCTCTTTGTAAATGTTTCTGAGGATAAGGGGTCACTACAGTCTCCTTATATCCAAATGACCTGAAATGTTTGGCACATATCAGAAGCGATGCATGCAGATAAAATGATTGCAGCCAGTTGCTGCCATTAAATAACAGAGACTCGTGAGCTCCTGTGCCTGCCTGGCCCTTGAGAGAAGCTTCTTGTTTCCAGATGAAAGCTCCTGAGTAGGCACCAATATTCCTGTTGTTGGCAACCATTGTGCATCAAAGCCCAATGACATGGTGCCATAGGTCCTCCACAAGATGCCTGTGCTGTGCTGTATCCATGGGCCATGTGTGGGCTTTGCATCACAATGCTTCTGTGGGCGCCTCATGAGCTCTGTGGCTGTAAGGTCCATTCTCCAAGCAGCATCACACCACTGCGGTCCAGTGTCTGGCGCACATTGGCCACTGGTGAGTCCATCAGGGTGCAGGGGTTTTGTTCCTCAGGACCTCCAAGGCATGACACCAATGGGAAATTGGTGACTGGATGGGTGTTCACACAAGGACCACGGGTGCGCTTGGCTGTGGTGGCCAGTGGGATGAGATCCATCCCACCTCGTCTGTGGGAGTGCTTATCCACAGCCACAGAGCAGTGACCTGAGCCTCACGGGCCCCATGTGCGGTGGGTTTGGTAGATGGAAAGCAAAGCACCAGTCAGAGCAGAGGGAAGGTCTTGCTTTGCCATGCTCACTTCTGTGTGCTCAGATGGATGTGTAGACGGCATGGGGTCCTGCAGAGAAGGCACAGCATTGCCTGGCATTGGGTCAAGGGGTTTTGCAGGCAGCAGGAGCATGGGCTGTGGCTAGTCTGACGTGTTGAGCGTATGGAGCAGGGGCCTCAAGCTGCTCTTGGGTTTGTTCTTACTGTTTCCATAGGCTGGGTGCAGCCCAAGTGCTGTTGTGGTCAATATAAAGGCAGTTGTTCTTGTGCCGCCCTTCTCCAGCAAGTGGAGCATCTCCTTACCCTGCGGAGCTCAGTGCAGATGTGCTGGCAGGGGACACCCTATTCACTCCCAGGTTTTGGGGCTCAGAAAGCTGGGATTTCTCCCTCTTTGCAGGCAATATGTAAGGAAGTGTCCTCTGCTCTCCACGGCTATGGTGTGCAATACACACTCCTGCAAACTCAGCTTGGCTGAGCCAACTTTTGCCACAACGGGAGCATACTGCAAAGACCAAGGTCTTCACCATGACCTAGGCTGTAAATCCTTCTCCAGATCTTTCCTCACTAATCAGTCCCTTTTGTCCCAATTGTCACCCATTCTCCATTGCTTTCTGGTGTTGCCTAAACAGTAACTTTGGGTGTTATCACAGCTAAAGGATGCAGTCTGCCCAGTGTCACTTTCCCCTGTGCTGACATGGTGGGCTCAGAGCTGTGTGCACTCTTTTCCCTCCAGCTGAAAGGTGGCTTTGGGAATAGCTGAAAGTGCTATGCCCAAAAGGAGATGGTGATATAGCAAGGGCTAACTGGTGAGCTCCAAGGTGTCCTGGCTGAATATGTCCCCTTTACTGTGTGTGGTTACATACATGTGTATATGCATACATACATATATTTATATAAATGAGTATTTCACTGCATTTCAGTTCTTGTATCCTTTCGGGGTCACCAGCATGCTCCCAAGGTGATGCAGAGTTTGGGGTCCCTGCGTGCGCAGGTTGGTTTGCTGCATGGATTGCTGCAGACCCCAATCCTGTCCTTTCACTTTGAGGCAGACCCCAGCTGCACTTGTTCTGCAGGGCTCAAGGAAGACACATACCCAAAGGAGCTTCCCTGGCACAGTAAGATTTAACATGCCCCCAAGGAGATCATGTAGCTAACAGCACCCTGCTGGGTTACAGCCTTAGCATGCCAAAGACTCATGGCAGTAACAGCATCTTCCCCGCTGAGCCTGCAGCATCCTCCCTGATCCTGTATTTTATCCATTAGCATTTAGATTCCAGGTGGTTGAACAACAATCAGTTTGGTTAAATGTGGCAGCTCTGCGCTTCTGTTTCTGTGCACTTCTGTCTCCAGGCCTCGAGTAGTGCTGTGGGCAGGGATCTGTTCCTCTGTGTCCATGTGGGCATACCCATGCGTGTCCATAGAGACATGGGATATGGAGGGAATGTGCCTGTGCTCCAGTGTTAAGGATGTGTGTAGGTCACAGTTTGCTTTCTGGCATGTGTTTGTGAAAGAATTACCCAGGAAAGTCTTTGCTCAGAGCAGTGATTTGGCTCCACAGCAGAGGTGTTCATCTGCCCTGGTCCTGCCCCGGTCCTGCCCCTCTGCCCACTGCTGTTCCAGACTGCCTGGCATTTAGCTCCTGCTGCACAACCTGGTTGTGGGGAGATGAATCCATGGGGCACACAGGGCTTGTGCCACAGAGCTTTGGGTAATAGGTGTGTCTTGCACCCAGAGTCAGTCAGGAGCGAGCAAAGGCACAGACTCGGGGTGTCAGCCGGGTGGGACAAAAGGTGGGGCTGCTCCCAGTAGAATGAGACAAAACTGATTTGACCATGGCAGAAGAAAAAGGGTTTTTTGTGACTATTGTGGCATTTGGGCAGCCGGCAGCAGCGAGGAGTCCAGGGAGACGACAGGGCTGCAGATACCTTGGCAGGGAAGAGCAGATACTGTTGACAGAGAGAGACGCTGGGCAGGAGGTGAACAGAACCCCAGTGCTTCCTTCTGCCTACACGCTGGGGGAACTGGGAGACAGAGGTGTGTGGTGTTGACATTGACCAGACACCAAGAGATTTCCTGTTCTTCAGAGGGCCCTTGTCAGCAAACCACAGCTCTGCAGGCAGCAGCACAGGGACCCTGTCCTGCAGAACAGGGGCTGCAAAGCCAGGCTGCCCCTGGGGAGCAGGATGCCTGCTGGCAGCAAAATACCCATTCTGGGGCTCTTCTCCCCAGGGTGCCCAAATCATCATGGAAGGAGGGATGGAGCCAGTAAAGACAGAGTGCAGGGTCACAGGAGTGCTCTTCTCCATTGTCCCCAATGCCAAGAAGAGAAGCTGCAGCTGCAGATCCAGGGCATCTCTCCAGGCAGACCTCTGCTTCTGCAGTGCCATGTCCTCTGCCCAGCTGAGGTGAGGCCATAGGAAGCTGCCAACTTGGGTTGGAAGGGACCTTGAAGCTCTTCCAGTTCCAACCCCTGCCACAGGCAGGGACCCCTTCCACTAGAGCAGCTTGCTCCAAGCCCCTGTGCCCAACCTGGCCTTGAACACTGCCAGGGATGGGGCAGCCACAGCTTCTCTGGGCACCCTGTGCCAGCACCTCAGCACCCTCACAGGGAAGAGCTTCTGCCTAAGAGCTCATCTCAGTCTCCCCTCTGGCAGGTTAAAGCCATGGCCCTTGTCCTGTCCCTGCACCATGCACACCATGACAGCTCATTTCTGGCCCATTGCCTGTACCGAGGGCACTCATGGGGCAGCAGAGCCGGTGGTGGAGGTGGTATTTCCCTTGAGGAAGGCTTGAGCATCGCTGTGCTGAAAGGAGGGGCACGCTCACGGCAAGATTTACAGCTGCATTGTCCTGTTGCCAGTAGACATTTGACCAGCACCCCACGCATGACATTTGTTTGCTCAAATGTAACACAATTCATAGACTCTTTAGGAGACTGTTGATGCTGTGACATTAAGCAGCCGATTACTCCTGTGCTTGGCAGGCTCTCAGTCCTGCTGCGATATGGCTCGTGCCCAGCACCTTCCCTAGCAAAGTGCATTGGCATAAATACGTGAGCAATGCAGGTGACAGGCACTGTGGCTCTGGCTGATTATCCATCGCTTTTATGTAATTTATGCTCCAAAAGTAACTGTGCTTAATCTTGTCCATGAACTTGATTCCTTTCATGTGGTTTTCTGTGCTAACGAGATTAAATCAGTTCCAATAGGCACCGTTTTAATGGAGATGATAAACTTTTATTGAACTCAAGCACATTAAAATGAAATGTAAGCAATAGGTGACTTTAGCATTTGTCTAGAGTCTTTTCCAATCTGGATCAAGCCAGCATACCTTCCCTGTTAAGCAACAGCCAGCACCCCAGCACGTTTTATGAGCTCCTAAAAGGGCTGAACATCCTTCCCCCACCGCCCTGCCATGTCGCAATGCTGCTGGAGGCCGAGGCTGAGCATTAATAGAAGCAGCTCCATGACCTGGTGCTGCAGCCATGAAGTGAGGCGTAAACACCGTTAAGTACAGGACTTCACATCTCAGGAAAACAGGAAAGCAGAGGCTGGGTAATTTGGTGTTTTACAGCAGCTTTGTCTGCTAATCTGTGCTCTGTTTGGTCTGCCAGGAGGATTATTATGGTGGGTTTACTGAAGAAGTGCCAAAAATGATGTTAAATAAACTGTTTACACGAAGTAACTACAGGCTGAAAAGCCAAACAGAGAGTCCCAAAGTCAGCCCCGCCGCAGGTCTGAAGAAAAATAAACTCCTTGACACTCTGGACTGGACGCTGCCGCTCGGCAGAGCTGGCTGTTTGTTGAATATTAAAACATAAAATTAATGTGTTTCCCCCTCATTCTGGGGCTCTTTCCAAAGGTCTCATGGTTGGAAACATGATCGGATCATTCTGAGCTCCTTGGCTGTCCTTGGAATTCGCTGCGATCATTTTATTCCTTATAAAATAGTCAAGTTTCAGAATGGCTCCAAGGAAGACGATCATTCTTGAGAAGCGGGTTGTGTAACATCATGTGGAAGAGGGCAGGAAGAGCGAGTGCTTGCTCTTTGCTCTCCAAGGAATTATACAGGAGATGTGGCGGGCAGGAGTTCCTGGTGCTCTCTCACGTGGTGCATGGGGAGGTCGGTCATGCAAAGGGTCATTTCCACCAGTGGGTGGATGATGCGGGTGACATAGCCACCAACTTAAACAACAATGTGGAGGGATGCAGGAGCTTTCATCCCTTCCCTCTGTTTTTGCCTGTGTTTGACATGGGCATATTCATTGCCGAGATAAAAACTTGAATAGAATATGGAAAAATGAGTGGAGTCAGCTTTTTGGCTGAGGAATCGTGTGCTAACAGCTCCTGAATTCTGACTTGCAATTTAACTTCTGTTAGCCACAGGTTCCCCAGAACAACCCAGAGAGCTTCTATAGCACATGGGATAAGCACGTGCATTGTGCAGAACCCACCAGTTACAGCCAGTGTTCATTTCGAGTCTTTATCTTAGTGTCTAAGAGCATGAATGTGATTTTTTAACTACAGCGAGATGAACACAGCATAACTGGCATTGCAATGACTGCAGGACCCTACCCAGGATGGGAATTTGGTGCTTGTGCAGAGTTTGGGAATAACAAATTCCTTAGAGATCAAGGAACCACACGTGTTCTGGCCATCAACAGCAGAGGAATAGGACAGCATGTGCCTGGCATCATTTGCACAAAGGTTGCATTAATGTTCTCTGAACATGTCAGAACAGTGTCAGAGGAGGATCGCTGGCAATATTGGCATGGACTTTCAGAAGTCCTTCAAAAGAGGCAGCTGAAGGGGTTGGGTCATCTGTGGCACAGACAGGGATCAAACATGGAGACAGAAAGGGAAGTAAGGCTTTGTCCAAAGGCAGACCTACAACAGGACTCCTGGGGTTCTTGCCATGTTGTGTGCTGCCAGCTATCGTGGTGTGCTTTGTACAGAAACGAAGGGAGCTGGTAGGAAGGTGCAGTGTAGAAAACGCCATTGGAACCAGCCTGTGCAGTTTAGCTTAGCCTCTGTGTGTTTGCTTTGTGAGAGAGCTTTAGTCCTCTGCAGACACAATTAGTTCTTTTTCTTTTCTATAGGAATAACCTTTATGAATTGAGAAATCTTACTTTGTGCTCTGAGATCTTGTGATTAGGTAAAGCAAAGCTGTGGTGACATTGCACAGGCAGTCCCACCGATGCTGCAGCGTACACATGCATCTCCTATTTACACATAGGAGAAAAATCACTCATTCAACGCAACGTAATCTTTTTGAAAGACAGCAAACTGCAGATTTGTCCTTGTAGTGATGCACAAAAGGTCACTACAGAGTTAGGTTCCCTCCTGTATCCTAATTCAGAGCCATAGCAGCAGCCAGAGTGTTACCCACAGCATGGGCCGGCCAGCAAAGCCTTCTCCTGCTGGCTCTGCAGCAGCTTCCTGAGAGCAGAGGAACGTGGAGTCGTGTGAGTCAGGCATTGCAGTGTCCCAGCAGGAACAGCTCAGGAGTAGCAGGGTTCCCGTTATCTGCCTTGGTGGCCAAGGTGGGCTCCTGACATAAGGGCAGTGCAGGAATTTTAAGGGCTGCAGCAAGGTTCCCGTTGCATGGATCATCTGGGATGAGGGAGAGGGTGCAGAGGGGGGTGAGAAAATGCAGTTTTCAGGCCCTTGTGTAATTGTGTGAATTTCTCACAGGAGATGCAGGAGTAGAGATACAAGCCTGAGACTGAAGCACCCTCCCCAGGTAATCCTGCCAATCTCTGAAGGACAGGTTTCCCAGCCAAGCCTCAATGAGAACTGGAGCAAACCTCATGCTTCCCTGTAACTTGCTTTTCAAAAGGCCTGAACTTGTTCCTGCTGAAGCTGTCCCAGATTATTCAGCCCAAAGGGTTAAAGTCTGGCAGTGGTGTAAGCAACCGAACAACGGGTCATACCGTGGAACTGTCAGGCAACCTTAAATATAGCTGTTATGATCTGCATAGTCTGCAATGCTCTGGAAACCAGGATGAGCAGTAAGGGGAAAAATTCATAGAGCCCATTGAGTTGTTTAGGTTAGTCAAAACCAGGGAGGGCTGCAGGGAGCTGAAGGAAGACAAAGGATGCCCTGGGGAAGGGGAGCGTGATGGGAGGGTAAGAAGAGGGCAAGGAGCCCACCAGGAGGAAGACAAGGATGAGGCAGACTGGAGGGCAGTCAGGGAGGGGGTGATGCTTTTCAAGTTCAGTGGCTTGTCTGACAGCAGCTGCTGACCCCATCTTTCCCCAGTCCATCTTATCTGGCCTCTCTAATATACCCAGAGAACTGATTTAGTGTTGGCACCAACTGATCTAGCAATGAACCAGGAGTCAGGGCCAGGCTCAGCACTGATGTGGGGGGTTCAAATACTCTCAGGAGAGCTGAAATCCACCCTTTCCCACTCACCAGGGGCTGCAGCATATTGGATGCTTGCTTCTTCCCCAGCCAGCATCCCAAGTATCCCAACTGAGGCAGCCAGCAAACATGCACTGAACTTGGAGCCTGAAAGCTTCAAAGTGAGTCGGAAACTATTTTATCGCAGTAAGATCAGTGCGAGCCGCAGTGCTGGATGTGATCAGGTCTGAGGCTGAGGAGCCCTCTTACGGGAAATGGCTCTTAATGTGCTGTCTGAGTGAGAGCCTGGCACATAGAGGGAGTTGCTGAGGAGCCCTGAGCTATGTAGGAGGTCAGACCCAACATCCCTTAGACCTCCAGCTCTACAGGCAGATGCTCAGCTGGAATAGTGCTATAGCCACAAAGCCTGAATGATTTATACCGCTAGAAGAGTTTTTCCTTTCCCTTCTTCCTCCGCACAGCCCTGCTCTCCCTCCTCCTCCACCAGCACTGATGTGCAGCTGAAGGGCAAGGGAGACATCCAAGTGCCAGCCCATATCGATGGCCCTAACTCAATCATGCCTTGGAGAAAGGAGCCTCATGGGACACCACTGCCCTGCTGCCCCTACACAAATACTGAGGCAGTGGTTTCTTTGCTGGTCCATGGCCTGCCATTTGCTGTCCATGTCTTCAGGCAAAGACCACAGCCCTGGCCACGTATGGAGGCAGCACAGTGATTCTGGGAGAGGGCTTTGGCTCCTCTCAGTGCCATGGGTAGCTGCACTTTCATCCCTCCCAGCATCCCCATGTTTCTCTTGCTCATTGTCCCTATGGGCTCCCATGACATCCCTACCACCCCACGACCCACACTGCCTCCCCTCGTACTATCTGGTCCCACATCTCTGGCTGCTGTCACAGCTAAGAGCCATGTCCAGTGTGCCAGGCAGGGACAGGAGATGCTCTCAAACAGATTGGGATCACCAGAGGATTCGCTGGGTGAGTTGGGGGCAGGTCTGTGCCAGGGGAGAGCTCCAAGGAGCAGAGGGACACCCCCCGTGCTGCGTGGCACAGCGCTGACCTGAGTGTTTCCACTGGCCTTTTCTTGACCATTTTTGGTCCCTTCCATTTGTTTTTGAATCTGTTCCTCCTCTTTGCCCAAGTTCTTTGCGCTAATTGGGAACTGGCTCCTCTCGGGGTGGGAGGTCTGTCAGGGCTGCCTTATGACAGATTTACTTTGTCTCTCTGTCTCTGCATTTTGGCAGTTGGGTTCTTCTACAATGTTCTGGATTTGGATTTCGCTCCTCAGTGCTGATATCCTCACAATAGGCAGCCTATGGATTGACTAAATTAAAACATAACAAGATGGAATGCAACTGGCAGCTCTGCAAGATCCCCATCAGCACTGCGGTGCCTTGCAAGCGCGGAGCTGAGCTGTGTCTCTAGGAGGGCACGAGCGGATGGCTGCAGCCCTGCTGCAAAGGGGGAGATCAGGGTAGGATGCAGGTGCCCTACTCATTGTGCCATGAGCAATGGCACAGACACCCCACTGTGGGCAGGAGCACACAGGAATGGCTTGCTGGACTCCATTGGGGGGTTGACACGCGTCAAATGGTTGCTCAACAGAGATCAGAGGATGCAGGTTCAGAAAGGAAAGCCAGTGGGCTGAAGTGCTGTACCTAGATGTGTTCCCCTTCACCAGTGTTTATCCTTGCACCCTGGATGCTTTGGAAGCATCCATCCTCTTCGCTCCATCACTGGAGCCTCTTCTTCATCCTATTGCCATGTTATGAGTGCCACCAAAACCCCCTGCAGCTGAGTTCCTTCTCAGTGGCACCATGTTCATGTCAGTCTTGCACCTCAGAGTGGTGCCTGTATCATCTTTCCCCTCACTTCAGCTGCAGGGTGTCCATGTAGGGATATGTCTCTCCCCGCAAACCTTTGCTTCAGCTTCCCTCCAAAATTTCTCCTTTTTCTGAGCAACCAACTCCCCCAGGCTCGTTTTCAAGCCAAAGGGGCTTTGTGAGCCCATTGCTCACTTGGGTCAACCTGGCACGTCACCAAAAGTGACGGGCTTGGAGGACAGCACCATGTCTTGTCCTGTGCATCGAGGTGACACAGAGCCACTCGGCTTGTGAAGGGCAGCCAGCGAATGGAAGCAAAGGAAATCCTGGGTGGCGCTGGATGTGGGAGTCTGTGGGATTGAGAGAATGCTCATCCCAGCTTGCAAGCCTTCAAAAGGAGATCCAAACCCAGGGAAGGCCCTTGGGAGATGGATAACATGCGTGCTGGGGCCAGAGCTAAGAGCGACTGTGATGGGAACCCAGGCAGGGAGCAAACGGGAAATGGCAAGGAAGGGTGAGAAAGCGGTTTGCTCTCCCTCCTGAGGATACTGCTGCTCACTGCAAGCTGTCTTAGCACCGTGACCTGCCCGCGGGCTCTGGTAGGGCGCTGCAGCCTTCCATCCTGCCTGCTGCGCTTGCCAGCAACCTGGCGATGGCAAGTTGGAGAGCGCATGGCATAGGTATTGTTTAGCTCGGGTCAAACACCCAGGCAGTTATGGGAGGAGAAAGACAAGCACATGAGCAAAATGCAGGGTGAGTCACAGGAGGGGAGTGCCAGAGGTGGGTGAGGTGAGTGGATAACCGCTGGGAAGGGGAACAAGAGGGCTGAGGGGAAGGGGCAAGTCCCATGGAAAAGCACTGCTAGGATAAAGGGCAGAAGGAGGTTGGCTTCAGAGCAGTGGGGTGAAGAATTCCTCCCTGAGCAGTTTCTCTGGGTATGTATCAGGGTATTTTCCTCCTTGTTTCTCAGGAGTTTCTCATCCTTAGTGAGTATCTGTTGTTCTTGCTTACCTGCACAAACCCTGCATCCCCTCTCCCTGAGGTCTGCGTACCTACCTTGCTCATGGGAAGAGAATTGCTGCACAGAAATCACTTCACCTCCAGCCCAACTCCTCTTTCAAGGCAGTAGGACAATAGTAGGACCACAGATAAAGTTTCCAAATTACTCTCTGGTTTACTGACTGTGGAATATCTCTAAATCCTAACAGCAAGGCAGGGAAACACCTAACATTACCAGTGCCCCTATAATGAATATCAATAACAGAATTAGGTAACTAATTAAAGCCAGAGGGATGGCTGGAGAAGGGGATCAGAGATTCACTGTTGGTTAGTCCAAGAAGGGATGTCATCTGGCTTATCTTCCTGCACAGACTAGGCCAGAGTGTTTCCCCAAGTGAGTACTTGCAGAGCACGTATTTTCAGCAGTTGATTTGTATTGGGTTTTGAGTTGGCAGTGGCAGAAACTCCTCCCATAGCCCTGGTTGACTTGTTGCAGTGCATCTACATCAGATCATCAAACTAACCCAATGATCAGCTTGATTAAATTATAGTAAATCAAGTGACGGATCCATGTCATCTTCCTGGAAAGACATCAGTCTTCTTTAGCTATGAACTTCCCAAATCATCTATCATTTGACTAGCTATGTCTCTTCCAACCCAATGGGGATTTTGGACTAGACACCCTCCTGAAGTCCCTCCAACTAATGTGTCTTTGCTTCTATCAATAGCTTGTCCTTGGAGATTCAACCCTTTAAATGGGCTTCAGCTTCGTTGTGGGACCACTTTGCTCAGCTCTGCTGCCAGGTGATGCAGCTTGATCAGAGCAGCACTGAGGATGTCTCTTTCTTTGAACCTGGTGTTGTGTACACCAACCACATCCACCAGGCAGGACAGGCAGGACAGGCAGGACAGGCGGGGTATCCCACCCCGATGCTTTGGAATTGCCCAGCTCTCAGGAGCATTGCTCACACGAGGCCTGAGGCTCCCAGCAATGAGCCCCTGGGGAGCCGCAGTATCCCGAGGAGCGGAGGTGGGGCCATGCCCCGGTGCTTACAGAGCAGCTCAGCAGGAATTAGCTCTGTCCCAGAACATAAACAGTGCAAGTGTCTCATTTCCAAACAAGCCCCAACGGCCCCTTCCTTGAGCAGCTCTGCTGTGACTAATCACGCTGGGAGGTGTTGGGTCAGAATCAACAATGGTTCTCCACTAAGGTCACTGCCTTTCCCTGCTTACACTGCTAACGTTATCACTGCTCAGAGTGGCTAATGGCATTATTTATACGTATAGCAATGATAAATGGTGATGCTAAATAAAGGCTTCCTGGCGTAGGCAGGTGGAGGGCTGATATGGCACATCTAGAACTTTATCATCAAAGGAATTAGCACTGTGGGTAAGAGCTTTCTTGGTTTTCAAGCAAAGCTGAACACTTATGAATGGGAAATGGTGTCAGCTGTTAGCCTTGCCTGATAACAAAGCACATGGCTCCTGCGCAGGGCCTTTAAGGGGCTGAATTTCACCCAGCTCCCAGGGAGGGCAAAGGGAATTCCCTCAGCCTGCTGGCCATGATGAAAAGCTGCATCTGAAGGTGTTCACACCTTCAGCTTTGTAAAACAGGGTGTGTGGGAGGGCAGAGACAGGGCTGTGCCACTGCAAACATGCAGCCCAGGCTACCAAGGGCCACCCCCTGGGGGTGGGCAGCCCAAAGAGGAGCACTGATCTTATTGTGATGCTCAGAGAGGGCTTCCCATAAATCAGACCTCTCCTCTGAAAAAAACATTTCCTTTCTAGCGAACCATGACAGCCCATATTATCCTGGTGGAAAGCAGGCTGAAAGCCAAGTTGCTTGACCCAGATATACTGCAGGGGTGATTCACTGGGCTTGAGGTTTTGGAAGCTCCTGTCAAGGCCATCCTGCCTCTGACAGCCTTCTGAGGTTGGACTACATCACCCATGGTGCTCCATGAGGTTTTTGCTATGAACTGGGCTGATGCATGGTGAAAGTCCTTGGCTGAAGCCCAACTAGACTCAAACATCATGAGGCCCTGACATGTCTTTTCTAATTAGAAAGCTCACCCTTTTCCAGAGAGATGATATTTTAGGAAACCTTTTGTGATATTTGATTCCATTTTGAGAGAAAACTTTTGGCTTTTTCATCTTGGAAAAGGGATATCATGGGAGTATGAGAGGATTCTGAAGGCCAGGAAGGCAGGAAGATCTGTTCTGAAGTCATCATGGCCATGGGCAGCAGAGAAGGGGCAGCAACTGAAGTAGCTTTTGGAGAGGAGAACAGCGAACTGCTACCCCAGAGCTGTGGAGTGGCAGTAGAGTAAGCAAAGGAAGAGAGCATGGAGGGCCAGTGGGAAAGAATTCATCAAGTCGTGGTGGAAAGGCTGGTGCATGTGCTGTGAGATCTTCATTTCTTGTGGTGTCCATAACTGATGTGTTGTGGTGCCCACAGCATCCCAAGTCCAACAGTTAAACGCCTTACAGAGTCCTGGATCCTGATCTGTATTCAAAAGAAATACCCCTTATGCAGATGCTGCTCTCACGGGTTAAATAAGAGTGAGCACAACTCAGTTTCAGCCCTGGTTGAAGCCCTGATGCTCTGCACATCAGTCCCTTTCCCAGCTCCTCCTGTATGGTGAGACAGTGAAGATGACTGCAGGTCCATGGGCTGGACAGGAGGCAGGGAGCAGAGATCCTGCTGGCAGCAGTGTGGTTTTTCTAGGAACATCTGCCTGGATGCAGCCTGTGGTTCTGGGATGTGGTGCAGGGGGAAGGATGCGGGTGACTGCACAGGCTAAGGGTGTCTCATGAAGGATCTTGCCTCAGTGGAAGTTGTGCAATACGCAGTGCTTGCACCAGCCTTCTGGTTGGGTGGTGGGTGCAGATAGCTCCAGTCCACAGCCCGCGTTCAGACAAACTGACTTCAGTGCAGAGCTGGGTCAAGCTGAAGTGCCATGGTTACGTGCAGTCCTTCTCCATGCATGAGCTCTTCAAGCACCAACCCAGTGCACCATGCAGAGATGGGTCTGGGATTCTGCTGTTGCAGCTGATGTGTGGCCCCTCTGTGAATCCTCATCCTTGTGGACTTAGCCATGCCTTATACCACTTTCACTGAGATCAGGATTAGACTGACAAGGGTCTGGATGTAGTGTGGGTTTCCTCCATACCAGACAGCAGAACACCTCCACCTCCTTTGGGAAGACAGGACTTTCATATCCTCTGGAAATCCTCTGATACTCTCTCACAGCAGCTCCACAGCTCTCAGACATTCCCATCTATTGCCCTGCCGATGCGACAGCAGAGATTAAAACCCGGGAACATAATCACCCCTGCATTTGGTTTTTGCCACATGTGCTTAGGGGCCATTCTCAAATGTCTGTAACACTGCTATTTCAGAATAAATGATTCCAGTTGGGAAAGAGGTACCAGGGTTGCACATCTCAAGCTTGTGGACTTCAAACACATGGCTAGCATCAGTTTCTGAGTAGCTTTTCCTCTCTTCTCACAATGAAGGCACTAGGAGATCTTGCAGAGAATCATTGTTTGATGTCAAAACATGGGATGCTTTGTGACACTGAACCTAGATGACAGTTTTTGGAGGGAACTACGGTATTTGTGAGTAGGGGAATTACAGCTGTAAACCCAGGTGAAGATACATCTTGTGCAGGATGGTGATGCTTGCTGCTCCTGCTGGTGTGGTACCTGAGTGGGCAGCGTGCTGTTGGGTCAGGCAGCTTTGGGCAGCCTTGGTGTTCACTGCCATAGGGAGCAGTTCCAATGGTCCATTAGAAATCAGAGAGCTGTTTTGGTGCATTTAGGAGGTAGAACTTGCAGATCTTGATTTTGTGGACTACATTGCTGTTGGTTGCTTTGGGTCATGTAAAGATTACACTGTAGTAACAACAGAGCCTTCAGAAATGGTTGGTTGATGTTATATTGTGAGTCCCTTCCCCCTGGAAAGGGTGTCCATGTCCTTGCCCTCAATGTGATGCATCTCAGGAGTGGTGGGTGTGTGGCGGTCTGGCATGGTGCTGATTCAGGCCTTGTCTTGGGGCTTCACTGCAGAAGGTGGAGGTGAAGAGCTATGGGAAAGCCAGTGCCACAGAATGGGAGATCCTGCTCCTGGATAGCTGCCGCCTGCAAACAGGGCCAGCCTGGGCACATCCTCTGTCTTACCAAGCACCAGAGAGTGTGTTCTGTGCCAGGCTGAGCTGCAGTCGTGGGGCAGCCTGATTCCCTTTCCTTGTGGAACATTTCCTGTGGGTAATATGGCAGGGCTGTACACGGTTCCTGTCCTCAGGACTGGAGTCAAGAGCTATACATTCTGTTATGTGAGCTAGCACATTAATGTAAACAGCAGTCTCCAAAACAGTGGCAGGAGAATTAGCTGATGCTACATGCTGCTGCTTCGTGTTTTCTTTGGAGTTGAGGAATAGGTTTTGGAGAGGTTTTCCTCCCCATTTTCTACTCATGCCCTTGGACACAGCTCTGTTATCCCCAGCTGACTTGCCTAAGCCTATAATCCCTGGTGCTCAAGAGAGTGAGAAGAAAATAAGAGTCAGAGTCCAAATGCCTTATGTGTCGGACTCTAGAAGATTCCTACCATATGCTTTGGCCACCAAGCAAAGGGACTGAGCTCATTTTGCATCCTGTCATGTATCACTGTTGTGCATAAGAATCTGGAAAAGCCATGGTGAGGTCTGTCTGTCGCACATTTGGCATGTGGACCTGATGTAGTGTTGGGGATGAAGCACACCCCCACTGTGAGCTGCTCCTCGTGCAGTACAGTGTCTAGTAAGCTCCTATGCATCTCCCCATGGAAATGTGGCAGTCAGAAAGCTAGGCAGAGCCAGTGTGCCCACCTCAGGTAAGAGATGAAGTTTGAAAGCAGTTATCTTGCATGCTCAAACCTGAAAGCACACCAGCAATCATTCTGTTGTGCGAGGAGGAGACAACTAATGACTCTGTGTTTACTCAGAGGAACTACTGACATAGGAAGGGTCCAACAAGATCATACCTGGTCCTCTTGTGGCCAGCTAGAGATTGAATTAACCTGATGTGCCAGGGGCATGGTGCTGGCTCCTCCATGCAATGCCGGCTGCTGTCATTCCCTAGGAATGCCCAGCTGGGGGGGATCCAGCTCCTTTTCTACCCTGCGTGTTGTCACATCGCTTGAAAGCTGTCAAGTTGCAGCAGCAAGGATGGATGCCTATTATTTTTGACAATCTGTGTTGGTTTGGTTTACTTGCTTGGGTGCAACCTGTAAGAAGCTGTTGGCATGGAAGAAATGTTTATTGTTAGTTGAGATGAAGTTCTCTTTCACATGTCTCTCTTGCCAATGAAGTCCGTTGCTGCCTTATATTGCAGCATAAGATGGATTTACAGTCTTCATTTACTACTGTCACATACCTGGCCTCAGAGCAGCCAGTACTTACAACAGCCTGCAAATTCAGTCCTCTCCAAGCTCTTCCTTGTAATGGCAAGAGCCATTGCTGCTGGGGTCTAACGCATCGGGGTTATGAACCGTGTGGATGCTTTTCAGAGTTACAACATAATTCCAGGGAACAGGCAGCACAAGCCTTCTCTTTCAGAACAGATCCACAGATCCCTGGCTGCAGGTCAAGGGCAACCACAGGGCAGAGTTCATAGAATCATAGAATGGTTTGGGCTGGAGATGACTTTAAGATCATCCAGCTCCACGTCCAGGAGTGTCCATGTGCAGATCTCCAGCACTGGTTTGGTGGAAAGTGGGGTCCAGCCACACATTCCCAGGAAAAGGAGCAACCACCATATCCCTAAGCTGAGATGATCATTTTATTGGACACTTCCATTACAGCTGGCACTGTCTCACTTCCACCACCAGCTCGTAAGCCCTGTTCTTTATTTTTCCACTAAATAAAAGATCCATCTTGTAGAAATGTCGACTTATAAACACTGTTCAGTCAATTCATCATCTTTTCTTGGATGGGTTACATGAATTGACCTGCTTTAATCTCACAGTAAAACATGCCCTTTAGATACAATGTCTTTTCTATAGCTCTCTTCTGAATCCTTTCTTATGTTCATTTTTCATTATCTTAAAAGCAATACATAAGGCTAAAAATGGGATTGCATTCCCATGTGTAGGCAAAGCATCACGTTGGCAATTTGTGCTGTTATCAGCAGTGACTCCTAAGTCATTCTCAAGGTCATGTCTGTCCAGGGTCCTGTACTGTGTCCTGTTAATGACATCTTCATTGAAAGTATATATATATATATATATATATCAAGAAGTATATATACTTCTTGAAGGTATAAAGTTCAGCTGGTTTTAGTGGCGTTAAGATGCGTGGTCAGTAGTTATCTGAAACCTCAGCCGCCGCACAGTTCAAATGCTACATGTACTGAATAGTTATGGTTTTTCTACTGCCACATTTTCCTCAGCTTTGAAAACCACAACAGCAAACATTTCCCCCAGGTCACTGGTAAAGAGCCTGTGTTGGGTAGGGTTTGGAGCAGGACACTGATGTGTCCCCCCCAGAAACTCCTGCAGTATCATCAGATAGTGACACCCTATGAGCAGATGCGTTTCAGGATCTGACTGTTGGGCAAACTGAGCAAATGTCACTTTGTTAGTGAGAATCTCAAGCACAAAATATCCCCTAGGTTCAGTCTTCAGGGAAGGTCAGTGTGTCTGTTACCTTTACAGACCAAACTCCATGCAGTTATGTCTTGAATCCATGCTTTAAGAGCAGAAACAGCTTTCAATTCGCTCTGAGTAGTCTTGTATCAGCTTGCCACAATTTCATCTGGGACTGATGTCAAGTAAAGAGGCTGACAGTTTATTCTATGCTCTGTAAATATTTGTACACTGTTGGCCTTTTCCAGTCCTTTGGAACAATATTCCAACATTTGTTAAAAATAAACATTAATGGGGTGGAGCTCAAGGCTCAATTCTTTATAGACTCTTGTGTGCAGAATTTCAGGTTCCTGCCATTTGGAAGAGGCACTCTGCTTTCCACACCTCAGCTTCCGAGCCTGGAGCCGCTTTGACATTAGTTTCATCAGTGGTTGCTGTTTTCAGCATGAAGAAACCACCTCTGGGTGTATCCAGCGGCTAAAGCACCGCTGCTGCTGGGTTTATTGACCCAGGAGACCTCTTCACACTCCCACGTCACTGCAAAGTCTCAGCTTCCGCAAAGAGGTTGCTGAGAGATGAGAGCTGCAGACTGGGTCAGCGTGGGGCAAGGGAGAGGAAGGAAGGGAACCCCCAGCAGGGTGGCCAGAACATAGGCAGGGTTGGAGGACCATCATCTAGAAGGAGCTGAGGCCTGGGGTGTCACGTACATGGGTGGGAAAACAGCTCAGCCTCCAGACCCATCAGCATTCAGGGGTGGGTTTTTCCCAACTTTCCCATTGCTGGTTAGGATTTCATGCCAAAATAAAGAGCTGCAGTCATGCACAAAGGCTGAACAAGCCTGAGAAGCTAAGGAGGCATTCCCTCCATCTGACATAAAGCATCTTCCTCAAGACTAGGCATGGAGTTTGCCAGGGTAGCTGGAATAACGTGGGAATTCATATCCTTTCCCCTCCCCAAGCTTGCTGCACATCTATTGAAGCAACCCAGAGAAGTAAAAGGGAAAGTGGAACGCAACAGGAGCTCTCCCTTGCCATAGACACCAGGACAGTGGCATTGGCTAGGGAAGGTGAGAGCTGGTCCTAAAATTCAGTGCTTCCATGCAGGAAGCCTCATGTAACTGTCGGCCTTTGGGGTCGAGGTGCTCACCTACTACCTCCCATAAGGCACAAATCCTGGCCACAAAAGAGCAGAGAACATGGGGAAGCAAGGACACCTTGCAGACCTGCTGGCTGGAGGCAGGGATCTGGCTCGGGTGTGGAAGATTCTTCTTGGTTGTTTCTTGGCTTCTGCTATAGACCAAACCAGAGAAGATGCCACCATTGTCTCTTCTGGCCTCACTTTTGTGTTCAGCACTTCTGCCCTTGGTGAGGCCATGAAATGTGAACACGAATCACTGTGTCCTGCCTCCTCCTGGCACTGAGGTGCCAACAGCATCCCCAGCACAGAGTGGAAAGAGTGCAGAGAGTACAAGCATGTGCCTTGCTGGAAAAGACAGACAGAGAGAATGAGGCTAGGAAAGCATGTGTCAAACCCCAGGGAAACACTGAGCAAATAGTCTGAGAGCCTGGCACTATTATTCATTATGTTTTGAGCATTATATAATGGCATGAGGTTAAAATAACACACTCAAGTAGAGAAAAAAAATGACCTACAAGATACCAAAGCAAATCAGAGAGGGAGGACAAGTGTCTTTGGCTCTAAATCCTCCACAGGAGGCTTGACTGGGAAACCGTCCTTTGGGCATCTCCCCAGTGGTTTGCATGTAGCTCTGCTGTGCCTTTAGCATAGGCAAAGCTAGATGCAAGCACAGAACCAGAAGAGTTCTCAGGCGGTGGTCAGGGAGGCAGGCAGTTGGGCTTGGAGGAGAGGAGGAAACCAAGCACAGACCCAGACACTGAAGAGGAGAAGTTTTAGTGAGAGTTGAATTTTGGTGCCAGCTGGAGCTGGCACAGTCAGTCCTCAGCTCATCAGGTTCTGCCAGGGCTCCGAGAAGTGGACCATCAAGCAGATATCCCAAGGCAAGGCTCATTACAAAGGCTGCTCTTTTCTCTTAGACTACTCAGATGCCATGAGCCAAAGACCCACTGCCATGGGGGGCAGTACTGCTGGAAGAGCCAGAGCCTGCTGGTGAGGACGTATGAGATGCCTGAGGGGTCAGTAAACCCCCCCAACTTGGCACTGCAAGGCGTGGACCATGTAATTTGTGCCATAAATCTGTGCTGTCTTCCCAACCCTGGTACAGCTGGATCCAGTCCCTGGTATGTGTGATCCACATCAAGGGCCAGCACATTTTCAGCAAGATGGGAAAGCAGAGAAATGAATGTGCTGTGCGTGATTGCAATTGGTGTGGACAGCTTGTTTGGGGACCGCGGTCATGTTCGATCAGAGGCAGCAGAGAATGGCAGGTTCGGCTTCGCTCCCCACAGCAGGGACAGCAGTGCTGTGCCCAGTGCCAGGCGGTGCCAGGGAGGCTTTCCCAGGGACACATTCCTGTCCCCTGGGTCATGGCAGCTCGCTTGGACGTTGTTTTCATAAAGCTCCCAAGTGGATGTCTGACAAAGCGCAGCCTGAAAAACAGCAAGTGAAACCCTCACTCCTTTAAAGCCAGTGGGATTTCTGCCTTGGAATGCTGTGGGGTGAAGATTTCTCCCAGCCTCTCCCCACTCCACCCTTGACCACTCTAAGGCCATGAGGACAAGACTGTATGGGGAAAAGTGCGTGCAACCATTCCCCAAATGCTCCCTTCTGCAACCAAGAGGGTTGCAATGGCAGGAGCTGTAGGGCTATGGAATACGGGGGTGCTGGCTAAGTAATGGAAAAGTTCCCACAGCCGTTGGAGAAGCCAGCCTAGAAGGAAACGTGGGATGCAGCCTGGGTGGATGGAAATCACTGCCTCACAGGTTGGAAGGTGGCTTCAATCCCTTTCAGTGTTTTTTCCTTCAGACATCTCCACATGCTCCAGGTGCCTGGGATTTGGGGTGCTCAGAGCAGTGTTTAAGGGCTGTGCTGCACCAGTGATGGCTCCTCCTTGGCTTCCCCAACAGCCAACCCCCAGCACAGCCCTGTTGCCTGCCTCACCATGAAGCACAGAGAATGGAGTGAGCAACAGTGTTCCCTCACTGACCTCAGCTCTCTGCCATGGGACCTTGCCAGCTCTGTCATGGGTTAGCTCTCCATAGCACAGCTCTCCATAGCACACGTGGTGTGCTGTTTCCTGCACAGCTGAAACGCTCTCCCTGTCCTCTTTTTCCTTTTCCCCAAGGTAGGCAGTGATTTCTTTGCTCATTCTTGGATGGAAAGTCTTCTCCTGACGTGTAAGATGAGGTGTCACTTCCACAAACCCTCCTTTCTTTAGCAGGAAATCTCTCTCTGTCTCAAACTCTCCTTAGCTGGAGGATCATTTATCTTTGGGTTTCCACTGGTTTCATGTTTCCTGTTTTCTCCTTCCAGACTGTGATCCCTAACTGTAGATATTTTACAGCTCTGCTTTGCTTTCCACATATCACTGCAGAGATAATCTCTGAGCAGACGGTTCCTTTTTCCTTAGTAGTTATTGGAAAAAACTGAGCTTTCAAACCATGACTATGCCTTTGAAACTCAAAAAGCTCCTCTCTGACCATGGCCCCAGCACATTCCCCAGTAATTGGGATCTCTGTGTTCCCCAATTTTTTCTTTCCCAACCTTTCTGTCTGCTTCCCCTTCAAATTCCCAGGAGCCTGCTGGTAGCACAGGCAGGGCCAATGCTGCCTTGCCAGTGGAGAGTGCCTTGCGCTTGGTTTTGTTGATACCTTTAATCTAAACCAAGTCGTTCACCCAGAGAGTTCAAGGCTCTGGAGCGGTGACAGTTTGGGCCCCAACCCAGGTGAACGTTCCTGTGCCCTGCCAGCTCCCAGGAGGGTCCATGACTTTCTAGAACTCTCTGCAAATCCAGCACCGCTGGAGTCAACTGTTGTAAACCTGCCATGAGGGATGAGGGCTCGTGAAGGATAAAAGAGCCTCTTTATTGGCTGTCTATTTGCCTGCCTTTGGTGCTGCTTCCCATCACCGCACTTATCTCAGCACTTAAGATGTACATAAGATGTACAGCAGCAGCAAAACCACGTGCATGCAGAAATGTTCTTAAAGCAACTGAACCCGACCTGGACCATTCAGAGCTGTCACTGGTCCCACGTCAGCCATTTCCAGGAATCTCCTTCCCATCCCTTTGCTTTCTCAGAACTGAAGTGGTCACAAGTCTTCTGGACTATGTTTTCAGGAGGGACGACACGAGACGTGGAAAGCTGTATCCATGAGGAAAGCTGTACAGCTGGTGACATTTGTCTGGGAGCTGAACTCAGTTGCTGTGATACTGAGATCTTTGTACTGTTTCTCCATTTACTGCTGCAGAGATCAGTTCCAAGTGGGAGGTTTCTTTGGGTTTTCATGGTTTGCCCAGAAAGCACCGGGGTGGGCGGCAGGGGAGGTGGGGGTGGGTGGGGGTAGAAATCCGGTGTCAGATTAGCTTTATAAAGAGCAAAGCAATGGCTTCTTTGCTTGAGATAGCTCTGCTCAAGACCTGACCCCTGCTCCTGTTTACATCTCTTCTGTCATGCTCGGAGGATCAGGGATCTGGTATTGGGAGCCAGCTCAGGCCACACTGGAGGAACCGGCGGAAGATGCAGGATTCAGACTCTCAGAGAAGCTGGGGACCTTCCCATGGGTTGCAAGGCAGCTCACAGCACTTTCTGAGGGCAGCCTAAGATACTCTGCAGACCAGACCACCCTTTGGGCAGGCCCTCAGGGATGCCTGGGATGCACTTGCTCCCACTGACTCAAGATCCATCACCCCCCTTCAGAAGGTGTGAAGCTCCAGGACACGCTGGCAGCCAGGGACCATCCTCTCATTTCAGCCTGAGTGGCCTCACAGGCTGCTTACGACCACGCTCTTGGGCCAGCACCGTGCCTCATGTTCTGTATTTCTCCACCCTGCTGAGTCTGGTGTTGGTTCTTCTTGTTGGACTCAAAGCTTTCATTTGGAAAGGCCTCTTTGGTAGGAGATTAGGGCTGGTGCTTTCTGGGGTTTGGGAAGAGAGGCTGCACCTGTACACGTGTGGGATGTGTGTGTATGGGATCACCATACACTCATCCAGACTTTTATTGTGAACAGTTTTCAGTCATTCCATGCCTTGCATCTCTCCTTGCTGCAAACAGAATAATTTTCCCAGGTGATTCAGAGGGTCCCACCTTCACAGACAGCTCTTTTTGGGCTGCTTACACTCCCTCATGGCAGCCCTCTACTTAGATATTAATTAGTGATTGCATAAAGAAGTGCTTTGCTATGTTGCAAATTGGTCTACTCATAGTTTCATCCTACAGCCTGCTTCTGGCACAGCAGTGGGGGAACAACAGTCCTGCGTTCAGCTTTCCCATCGCCTCCAGGAGTTTGCAAACTCTGCTGCCTCCTGCCCCAGCCTTCTCCTCAGCCTCCTTGCAGGTATCTGCTCATGCAGCAGCAGCTTCTTCCCCTCTTCATGTCCATCACTGCTCTCCAGATTTCCCTGTCTCAGTAATGTCCTTAGCACACAGAGACTGGCTTCTGCTCACCTCCCGTGCTGTTCTCCATGCTGCCAGAACTGCCCCAGGCTAGCGCATGTTTCGTGGCTGACCCTGTGCCGTGCCAGCCCACAGTGCTCAGCTGCAAACGCAGGACGTGGGGTGGGACATCTCCTCCAAGCTATAAATGCTTCCTAAGCCAGCCCAAATGCCAACAGTCTGCACTCACACCACCGCATTGCTCCCATGTGCAGTGACCCAAGTGGTTGTTTTGTCTGAGAGAAGAGAAGGCTCAGGGGGGACCTGATCGCTCCCTACAACTGCCTGAGAAGAGGATGGAGCCAGGAGGGGGCCGGGCTCTGCTCCCAAGGAACAAGGGATGGGGCAAGAGGAAACAGCCTCAAGCTGCACCAGGGCAGGTTTAGATGGAGCTGAGGAACAATTCCTTCCCCAAAGGGTGCTCAGCATTGGAACAGACTGCCCAGGGCAGTGCTGGAGTCATCGTCCCTGCAAG
The DNA here is from genome assembly GCA_039720435.1 of Amazona ochrocephala. NCBI lineage: Eukaryota > Metazoa > Chordata > Aves > Psittaciformes > Psittacidae > Amazona > Amazona ochrocephala. Next base: position 84,466,019 of record CM077879.1, read on the forward strand.
TGTTCACACACCGTGGAGACGAGGCCTCAATGCCATGGGTTAGTGGTGGTCTTGGCAGTGCTGAGGTAAGGGTTGGACTGGATGAGCTTAAATGTGTTTTCCAACCCACTTAATTCTATGATTCTATGTACTTACGTGGCTCTTGCAGGCAGTGGGTGGCACCAGTGTTCCCTTTGACCCCCCACCACCTCCTGAACTTGTGTTGGACCCTATAATAATCTCTTTTATCATCTGTGCCTCTGCATGCAGGCAGCAGGGGGGACAGTGATGCTGAGTGGCTACTTTCCAATATCAGCAGGGTGGAGAGATGCAACCCCAGCGAAGAGCCCCAAGTCCTGCTCTGCTGGCACACTGGGCAGGGACAGGACATGCAGTGAGAATCTTAGTGCCCTGAAGTGGAAGCAGGAGCACGCCTTGGAGTGTCCCCCTGAGCTGAGGCACACGTGGGGCAGGTCTGGCAGCGGGGGGATGCACATGGACACAGAGCAGAGCAGAGCCCCGGATTCTTGGCTTGCACCTCCCGCACGATCACAGCCTGCGAAGCTGGAGCTGAGATTTCCACACATGGTCCTTGTCGACTCCTTCTCCAGGGCTCTGGGGAGCCTGCTCTGCCGCTTGTCACGTAACTGCCTGCCTGCAGGAATGTGCTGGTGTTTCTTTCAGGGGATTACTAGGTCTTTCCTGTCCTGTTTTTTCCCTTGGAAAAGCCCTTTCTGTCTGCAGGGCCCAGGCAGGATCTCTGGGCTGTGTAAAGCTTTGCACCACAGGGCTCTTGCCTGCTTCCTATAGATCTGTGTCAGCAGAGATCAGTGGGGATGAGCAGCTCTGCTCCAGGGAGGAACATCCATCAGGATGCTGCCAATGGCAAAGCTGCCCATGCTGTGTGAGCTGCAGCTCATCCAGCTTTTCCCCGGCTGTCATGGAGCTTCAGGTGGGATGCAGGTATGGGGCAAGCACTCCAGGAAGCACAGGAAGGTTGTTGTCCTGTTATCCCTGCTCTGAGCTGCTCTTTGGTCCTGGGAGATGGGGCATTTGGCTGCCACAGAGCTGTGCAGGCAGGCAGCAGAAGGGAACTCAGAAGGGAAGAGCAAACTCTGCTATGTCCTCCTACAACCCTCTGCTCCCATTCACAGCCCTTCCTTCCCCCTGTCAAGCTGTTCACTTGATGGTTGAGCTGGACAGTCCGCCATGGGATGTCCCCACATCTAATGCGTATTGAAATCCCAGTGGCTGGGAATGTATCCCTGGCATGCAGCCATAAGGATAAACTGGAAATTTAGTTTAGCCATCATGCAATGGCTTTAGGCCTCATGTTTAAACTCACATTCAAGAGAATTTCTGGTATCAATAGCTGGAAGCCCATGACCCACCTTCTTATCTGGAACTAAGAGATGTTTCCATGGTCCAGCTAATCTGACTCTGGTTTCTGTGTGCTCCATGAGCTCAACTGTGCTGCATCGCTGTCAGGCTTGGGAGTCACTGGGCTCATCCTCAATAGGAAGTGGCAGGAGGGGTCAGCGATTCAAAGGTCCTGTGCACTATAGACTGGCCAAGGTGTCTGCTCCCACCTCTCCTCTAACACAGTTGTACACTTCTTGATTAATCCAAAACCAGCCCCTATTTCCTCATGGACATTTATACACTCATCCTCCCAACGGCTGACTGCCGAAAGACCCCGCCCGGCTTTCCAAAGGATCCCTACAAAAAAACCTTTGTTTACAAAGCAGTTGAGGGTCAAAACATGTCTGTGACTTGTGTTTGTCTTATGAGCACAGACTTAAAGTCAGTACTACCTTGCTTCTGGATCACAGCGGGTTTCAGTGGAGCAAGGGCCCTGTGTTTGCAGCCCCAGAAATGAGGAGGAAACGTCTTTGTTATTGTACCAAATGGAAGACTGAGGCATAGCTTTCCTAGGGGAACCTGCCACCCCTTGAGTCCATTCTGGGCTGTCCATTCCCTGTTTAAGAGTCTGTGCTTTCCCTGGTCCCCCAGTCAGCACACAAAATGCTTCTGAAGTGATTTGAAGGTGCTCCTCAGGCTGGCCTGTGGCAGGACAGAGACCAGTCTCCCTGTTGCCTTTCTTTGGGCGTAGACCCACTTGTGCCCTTGTGCTGTGTGCATGGGAGGGAGCAGGAGGCACAGGAGCATCCATGTCTGTGTGTCAGAGTGAAGGAGAGCACACAGAGGGAGCAGGGTCTGGCCGGGACGCCGTGGGGTGCTGCTGCCCGCCAGGAGGGCTGAGACACACAGACCTGTTCTGAAAGAGCATTTCCCCTCATTGATCACCTCCAGTCCCAAAGGATAGCTCTTCCCATGGCAAATCCATCCATCGAAGCTATAGCGTGTATGACCACAGCCGTGCGCTGCAGGACAGCACAGCCCAGGCAGGAGTGAGGAGGTTAAAGAGTTACCTTGAGCTGGGGTCTGTATTGTGTTACACTATTTGAAAGAACAGCATTTCTGCTGTTTCCTTCCCCAACGTGCGCAAGAAAAATGACTGTATTATGGTTGTGTCTAGCGTAGCCTCTGGCACGAGGCCAGCGGGATTTACTATGGCAGGGTGAAAAGTCTAGAGGGAAGGCAGTTCGTTTTGCTGCGGACAGGACGTACGGGGTCTGCAAGGACCAATCTCATAGCAGAGAAGGGGCCCATTGAAGTGCCAGGAGGGAAACCTGCCAGCAGAAAGCTGCTGGAGAAGCCGTTTGTTCTGTCCATGAAGCACGAGGTCAGCAGGACCCACCACCTCCTGCCAGCAGTGAGAGGAGAGGGAAGGCAGCGCAGTGAGATGGGCTTTCTCTGTTCTGGATGAAAGATCAATTTTATTGCAGCTTTTTAGTGCATAGATTTTTCATGTTGGATGTTTCTGGCTGGAAAACCCATCTCTGGTTCCGAACCATTTTCAGAGAGAAGCACCTGGCCTCACTGCCTGCAGGGGAGGAAGCAGCTGAACGCTGGTTTCTAATGCTCTCTGTTAAACTCACATGCACTCCTGAAGCAGATTTCATTCTAGAGGCAAGTATGGCTGCCCAGATGGACAGCCCTCTGTTCTGTTCTGGCTCCCATCGCAGCAGGTACTGAGTATTTTCCTGGGATGCTTGAATGCTGTGTCCTGCCCCTTGTCTGCTCTCCTATCCTCACCAAATGGAGAGCCTCAGATGATGAAGCGTCTTGTCCTGAGCGGAGTCTCATATTGGAGACTTGAGCTGTGGCACTGTGTGGACTTGTGTCTCAGCTGGGCACTCAGGTTTATTGGATGGAGACTGCAGATGCTTCACTCTCTGGGGATAAGACCTATTGCTGCCCCAGAAAGAGGATGCACCGAGCTGCAGGATGCACTGTCCTGTGCCATGCACAGCAGCAGGGAGTGTTGCAGCTTGGCTGCACCAAGCTGTGAGCATGGGGTGGTGAGGGCTGAAGCCTTGAACCTGGTTAGGATGGTGGTGTGGCAGATGGGACTAATGGCTTCCTGCAGAACCTCAGGTCTTACCTGATACAGATATCAATGTTTAATGTTTAAACATTTGATACAGGTACTGATATAATGCTTTATTTGATACAGACCAGTGATTCCTGCATGTGAAGGCTCTGTGTTGAGGGACATGGCATGGCAGCAGTTCAGCAAGGGTTGCCTTGTGCATGCTGCTCTGAAAGTTCAGGAACCCAACAGTGCTTCTAAACTGAGGTGTGAGAACCTCCTCCAGAGGAGCTTCTCTGCCTCCGTCCTGCTCAGGAGGAGTTAAAGTAGCTCTTCACTGCGGTGGGTTGGTTTGTGCAGTACCTGTCTGTCACTGGCACTGAAACCCACTCACTCCTTAGCAGTTCACTTTGTGGTTGCAGGAGGACAGGACAGCACTGCAGAGATGGACGCTGCAGAGAAAATAAGGCATAGCCTGGAGGTGGAAGAGGTTGTGGATTTGGTTCACTGGCTTACTCTGACCAGGTCTGACAGCGGGTAGAGCTGTGAGAAACCAGTGTGTCCAGGTGGACAGTGAATGCCTTTTCCAAAAAAGGCACTGGCTTTTGGGTAAAGCCTGGTCTTCAGTGTTCATAGACTTAGGTGGTGTCCACAGGCAGAGTCTGCAGGCATGGGTATCATATAGTTGTCACTCCTAAACTAAGGAAGCAGTAGATCAGACTTCACAGACACCACTCAGTGCTGCAAGGTGCTCTGCACTCTGAGCAGCAGTGCTGGGCCTCTGGACATGGGTAGGTTCCTGCCTTGGGATCCTGCACCATCCCTCTGAAGGAGTGAGATGTGGCTGCCCCCATCTCAGCTGAGCTGGCCAATGCATCACTGAGATGCATTAAACTTCTGGCCAGAATCTTTCCCTCTGGTGTAGCAACACCTCCAGCGGGACATGTGGGTGACTGGGACACACTGGCCCTGTGTCCTTGCCACCAGATTTCACATCCTGGAAGATCATTACAGCTTGGGTTAGGTGTTCCTTCAGGAAGCCCTGCGGGCTTACATTCTCAGGATGGGCTGTAGCAGATACATACCTGACAGCAACAACAGACCTGTGGTAAGAGTGGCCTGGCAGGCTGTGATGAGAATGGACAAGCACTGATTTACAGAGCCATACCCTCAGAAAGGTATTTAGCAGTAGACAGGTGCCTATTAAACTGCTTTACTAGTTAGAACAAGATGTATTTTAAAGACTGGAAGAGAGAATTATTCTGGGAACCTGCTCTGGAAAATGTATACTAAAGATGAATCCCCATGAGTAGCACTGGGAATACAATGCTGCTGCTCTCCTTGTAAGCCCACTCTGAAAAGTTGTCCTAAACCCACGGACCAGTGACTGGTTTGCATCCAGGCCCTTTGTCGCTGTCCAATCTGGACAAACTTTGTGTCCAGTCTTGGGAAATGAGCTAAAACTGTCTCATTTTCCTTGCATCACCCTGGATTATGGTCATGTTCCGGCTGGTGTATGTGAATGGTATAAATTGGACATCTCTGACACCAGATGCCCAGGGCAACCTGCCATTGAATTTGCTATTGACAACCTGAAAGCCAAGGGAGCCTCCATGCCCCATGCAGGTGGAAAGGACAATTGTCTCCTTGTCACCACGGCCCATGGGCTTTTGGGCAGGGCTGAAGAACTTTGCTGGTCTGTGGAGTCAGGGGCATAAGAGCTGGCTCTGTGAATGGAGATGTCCCCTGGCCTGGCTCTACCAGGTGCTTGTGCATGTGGACCACTGTCCTACCTCGTACCCAGGCAAGACAGGCTGGTGACTCCCCTTGCACCCAGGGTCCACTGATGCTGCCCATCCCGAGTGCAGGTGGAGGGAATGGGTCAAAGCCATCTCTGCTGGGGCTTAGCAGAGGGCAAGGGGAGCAGGCGTGGAGACTCAGAGTGTTGGTGAGTGTCTGCCTGAGCATGCAGCTGCCTAAATCCCAGAGATTACTCACAGCAACCTCAGCACAAGAGTTACTGCTCAAGGAAAAACTTCAGTGTCAAGAGCATGAGTAATAACCAAGCTGGCACTTAACGGTTCAAACAGAAGATAAGAGCTAAGGCTGGATTCTCCGAGGGCTCATTTTATCTCTTTTATATATGTCACAACTGAAGAAATGAAGAATATAAAAGTTATTTATTAGCGTTTCGTTCCTGCAGTACTTTAATCATGTGGAGCGTGCACTGACCCCACGGTACCACGGAACTGGAGAAGGGATTAATGGATTAAGGGACTCCTCTATCTCAGTAGGAGCAGATTTGGGGGTGATCTTCACCCTCTGACCCCTTAACAGCTCTTCACTGTTTGCTTGTGAAGCAGTGGTGCTGCTCCTGCTCAGCTTGCGGACTTCCCCGCAGGGTGAAGAAGATACTTTGACCCTCTGGGCAGGAGGTTGGAGGTGTTCTGGTTCTTACACTGGCACTGGGTCAGCTCCTCTTATCGAACAGGAAACCATCATCACATCAGGCTGCACTTTCCCAGCTCTCGCAGCACATACTGGAGCGCATACCAAGTGGACATTCTGCAAGCACCATCTACAAGAGTCTGGTACTAACGGAGAGGTGAGAGAACTGGTCAAGGGCTGGGAAAATTAAATTCAGACAGGAAAATGTGAGAAGCCATCTCTGTGATGTGCTGCATAGGAAACAAAAGTAAGAAAGAAAATGGGAGAATGGGGGGAGAAGTGCCAAACTTCCATCAGTAAGTATAAAATATGTCTTGATTCTGTGATACCGATCGTGGCAATGCTGTGTGCAGCATCCTCAGCTGAAAAGTGATCTTCCCTACAGTAACTCTGTCCTAACTGTGACAGAGGCGGTTCTGAGGTGTTGATCCTGCAAATGTAGTGGTAAATGTACTAGAAAATGTAGCTGCTGAAAATGATGGAGATGAGTAACGGAGTGGCTGGGGAGAGCAGTTCTGGTCCAGGTGCTTGGCTGCAGGGCAGATCCTGCACCATGTCCTCCTGAATGCAGCATCGCAAGCTGAATTGTATTCAAACCAGTTTATATTGGTGCAGAAATGCCAAGCATTGATGGGCAGTTTGAATCATTGCGCGTCTGGCTGAGCTATACAGGAAGGAAAGGTGCAGCATTCTCAGTGTACACAGACCAGAAGTGTGTTTATGTGGCGCAGGTAGAGGGATGGCTCCAGGGCTTCAGGTGTAGGAAAGGTCAATGATTAATTATTGAGCAGATGTGACAGTTTTGCTTGCACCTTCCTATACCCTGGCTGTGAGCAGCTGGTGACTGTCTTGACTCTGTGATCTGCAGTTAATCTCTGCCTCTGAATAACTTTTGATCCTCAGAACATTTGCATGCTGTAAACGTAGCAGAAATTCAAGCCTGTGCCCTTTGATAGTACTGCAGGTAGGTCCACGCACTCGGGTCTGATCTTGCAGGCTGGGAGGGAGGCAGAGTATTCCCGGTCTCAGCCAGAATGTATGTGATACACACTTACCAGGGTGGATTTGAAACATCACGGTTGAGTCCAGCAGCTGCAGTGTGGGCTATTCAAATCTTTAAGCTTGGAAATCAGCTTTCTTAACTATTCCTGTTAATGGTGTGTACGAGTCAGCTCTTATACGGAAACCAAGACACAGGTAGGGGTATTGGGTTGGAGCGATCATCAGGGGAGTGCTTAGGAAAATCCTCATGTGCCAAGTACAACCCAGGTGCTGTGAAGCTCCTGGTCAAAGTCACAAGTGTTTGTTATTCAGAGTGTCAGGACAAACTCCAGTTGGAAGATGGAAGAGTCTCCCAGGAGAGAAGCATCATCACTGGGTGGACAAAGGGCTGGTGAATGCAATTCTGAGTGCAGGCCTGGCTTGACTGATTTGGGAAGGCCACATGCGCTCTCGATGGCACTTTAGACAACTGCATTTTGACAACTGTAATTCCTCTGATCTCACACAAAATGTGCTGGATTTTGGCATGAGCATCACCTTTTACAAAATGACTGGTACCCCTCAAGTAAACCAAATCTGCCTTCAGGGCAATTAAACGTGATATTCCAGATTGAAGTATGGCTTGTTGTTAGTGACAAGCAAGTGAGTAATAATCTTTGCAGCTCAGTTCACTCAACACTTCCCATCTTAAAGGTCCACCTTCATTTGCCAAAAGTCTGATGAACAGCCAGCACCAGATTCCTCATGTATATGCCCTATGCTGGATTTGTTTGAAACATTGCACTGAAATAAGTTCAGTTGCATCAGAGAATGAGGTTAATGGAAAAAAAAAAGTTGATTTTGCCCATTTTCCAGAATTCTTATGTCTTTTATTTTGAGAAGCTCCAGCACATGCAGGCTATCGAGCAGCACATGACATTTGGCAGAGGTGGTGGTGTGTATGTCAAGATGTGCCTCTTGCTAATCGTAAAGATGCCCAAATTTGGGAACATTAAAAGTGCTTGAAAAGTCCCAGTTCACACAGTCTTAATGGAAACTAGTGAGAGCTTAGCACCTAAAACCTTGCAAGAGTTTGTCTGTACTGGTCATGCTGCAGCCCTGCTCTTTGGGTTATTCTCCATGAGTCCTGCTGAGGACAGGCTTGTGAGAGGGGCAGACGCTGGATGTGACCATCCTGAAAAACATCACAGATCCTTCAGGGGAAAGAAGGAAAATGTGACAAGGATCCTGGAGAGAAGACGGACTCACGAGCCCAGGAGGGAGCAACAAAGAGTGTGTGGATGCAGGTGGGGAATGGGCAGGATGGGTACTGAGGTTTCATGGGGCTGAGAACAAGTGACACTGATGGAACAGTAGTAAGGGGAGCAAGGAGGCTCAAGGCCTGAGAGCTGGAGAACGTGGAGTGAAAAAGTGCACAGCAAAAGGGTTGGGATCTCAGTGTAAGGAGCTGGGCCAGAGAGATGAAAATGATCTGGACAACAGAACAGGCTGGAGACCAAGCAAGAGATGGGGAAGAGAGGCTGATGAGCTGGGAATTTGAGGGAGGAGGTGCTTGGTACTTAGATCTCTCTGAAGCTTCTGTCATGAGCAGGTTTCAGTGTAAGAGTGGCTGCATGAAAATAAACGGAAGAAAAGTCTTTCCCAGGGGTGGACAAACTAAACAGGACACACAAGGAGATGGAGAAACATACCCAAGCGCGGCTGGCAGGCCAGTGGTGGCCTCTCTCTGTGGGAGATGGGTGATATCAAGGAGTTGCTTTCAGTGGGGTCCTTCCCTACCTCTGCGCTGAAGCCTCAGTCACCTCCCAGAGCAGCAGCCGGGGAGTCCTCCAGGATGGGGCTTTACCCTTCCTGTCATTGCAGCTTCGCAGTGTTGAGCCCTCAACCTGAGAAGACAGTTTTGTCTTCAGGACTTGGAGTGATGTGAAGGAAGGACCGCCATGTGTGGAAAGGAGAGGAGGAGGGGAAGCACTGCTGATTTTCTTTTCATAAACAGATTTTGAACACCCCCACACACTTGTCGGAATATTATTTTAGCCTTTTAGCAGTGACACCATTATTCCAGCGCTTGGTGCTTCCACATGAGGACTCTCACAGAAGGGATAGGGCAGCACTAATGAAGGGCTTAGTCTGCTTCTATGCCTAGAGCAGTCATGTTTAATCTTTCCTTATATGTCAGCCATCCCGGTGTCTCAGCCTTTCCCACCAGTTCTCATCTTTGCCTCAATTCCACTGCACTCCGTGATGCCCGTTGTGCTGGAAATGCCATAAAGGGTTTGTACCAAACCCTTCCCAATTTCTGTTTCCTACCCACCTGACACTCATCTAATCAGAGTCTATGGTCCCCAGCTGCAGGGTCTATCTTTAGCTGGTGAATTTAGGTCCCAGCAGGCAGTAGATCCTCTTGATTTCTGTTATCCCCTAGGGATAGAAGGGCCCAGTCCACATCAGGCAATCAGAGGTTTCCTGCAGTGAAAGTCTGTCTGTACCAGTCCATGCAGCTGTGATAGGAGAGGATAAGAAGGTCTTTCCATTGTATAATCTGCACCAGCTGTGGGGTGCAGGAGCATCTCTCTGCTCCTGCAGGCAGGGAACATTCCAGCCCTGCTGCTCAGGGCAGAGGAGGTTCTGGGAGCAGGCAGGATGATCAGGAGTCCTGAGGAGCTGTCTGTGAAGCTGGTTCGCAGCTCAGACGTAGGGAAGCTCCGTGGCAAAGGTGGTTGCTGTGCTGCTCACGTCTCAATGTGGGACATCTCTGTCCCTTCTTCAGTGGCTTCTTCACTCTGCGGGTTGCACAGCAAGGTGAGAAACCCTCCGCATCCTCCTGTTAACTGCTGTAGCAGCCACAGGAAGCATGTTCTTGTGAGCATGTGCCTGAGGATTTATGTCTGCTCTCCTGCAGCACGCAGGGGGCTGACGTACCGCATCCTTCCTGCACAGAAGTTCAGCTGCCATCTCATCAATTCACAACCCCAGCACAAGGTGAGGTTGCTGTCATCCCTGTATCCCAGCCCCTCTTCTGATGGTGTTATTCAACAGAAAGGGTACTAGACTAAACTATCCTACTCGTAAAGATAGTGCAACACACGGTGTGCGTGTGCAGCCTCTGTGTCAGTGCTGTGCAGTCAGGTTTGATCTGCTAAATGTTGTCTGACAGGACACGGGAGTTGGATTGCAATTACAATTCCCATGTTGTCATATAATTACAGGCTGGAAGACAGGAAAAAGGGATAGTGGTGGGGGGTGGGAGGGGAAAATCAAACCTGGAAGAGTTGCAGGCTCAGGATTTGGGGAGCCTTTTACAGCTTCCAGCTGTCTGCAATCTGGGAAGGGTGAGAAGAGCCATGGGAGTAGCACCCTGACCTTGGAGCAGATGCATGGCCGTGTGGGATCAACACAGGGAGAGGTGGGTGGACAGGACCGCGTCCATCACTGTGGTCTCTCCCTCACATTGTACACCTACTGGTGGAGTTTTCCCAGGGGAAGTTCTCTGCTTTCGTCAGATAGAACACAGCTGCCCAGGTGCAGTTTCCTCCTAGTTAAAAATGGTTCTCAGCTGGTGCTTGTAGAATCCCAAACTGGTTTGGGTTGAATGGAGCTTAAAGCTCCTCCAGCTCCTGCCACAGGCATTGACACCTTCCACTAGAGCAGCTTGCTCCAAGCCCCTGTGTCCAACCTGGCCTTGAACACTGCCAGGGATGGGGCAGCCACAGCTTCTCTGGGCACTCTGTGCCAGCGCCTCAGCACCCTCACAGGGAAGAGCTTCTGCCTAAGAGCTCATCTCAGCCTCCCCTCTGGCAGGTTAAAGCCATTGCCCTTGCCCTGTCACTACAGGCCCTTGTCCAAAGCCCCTCTCCAGGTTTCCTGCAGCCCCTTTGGGCACTGGAGCTGCTCTAAGGTCTCCCCTTAAGGAGCCTTCTCTTCTCCAGGCTGATCCAGCCCAGTTCTCTCAGCCTGGCTCCAGAGCAGAGCTGCTGCAGCCCTTATAGCATCTCCGTGGCCTCCTCTGGACTGGCTCCAGCAGCTCCACATCCCTCTTGTGCTGTTGCCCCAGAGCTGGGTCAGGACTCTATGTAGTCCAAGGAAGGTCAAAGAAAGGGATCCCTCTGATCACTGCAGAGGGAAAGTTCATAGAAGAAGTGGTGGGGTTGAAAAATTCAATGCTTTCTCTGCTTCGGCTGTTCCTGGAGTCATTAACTTCAATGAAGTGATTAATGCAATTAACTAGCTACAAAGAGGGAGATGGATGGAATAAGAAATCATTTTGTGAGTGTTTCCATAAGTGAAATCCGTTTATTTTCACCTCAGCTGGGCCTGATGAAATTCTGCTGCATTTCTCTGGATCATTTAGGGAACTGAAGCCATCTCACAACTGGCAGCTGTCCCTGAGAACAAGGGCAGGGACACGATTGTGTCTGTCTTCAGGCAGGGAGAAAAAAGGATCCAGATATAGGGGATAATCCACATTATTCCAATTATACTGTGAAATGCTGGAACGAATGATCAAATCTGTGCTGTTTGCAGACATCTAGACTAGGACATGATGAGGTGTCGCAGCCAGCTAGCATGGAAAGATACGATGCTAAAATACCTCTTTCTCTTCATGCCAACATATGTATTGGAGGCAGGGAGTAGGACTAGCTGACAGGTAACTGAATGCTGCACAGATTTTGCACATCCTCATGCACATGCAGGTGGGAGATGGTTTGGGGTGGAATTGCTAATCTCTGCGTGCAGAATGAGGTAGCAAGCATGCTTGCTGGCCATTTGGCTTCTGTCTGAAGGGCTGTGGTGAATGAGAAACCATGGTCTGTCCTCAGTGGGGTACCCCTGAAGATGCCCATGGTGGCCATGGAGCAGAGGGTGCTTTGGTGACTGATCACAGGCTGGGATGAAGAGTAAGCTCACAGCAGCAGGATTTGAACTGGTTTAGAGCAGCCGGAGAAGCATGCACAGAGCCCTGTGCTAGTGGTGGGCTCACTCAGGAGGTGGCACGGTCAGACCTGTGGCTTGTGGCAGGTCTGTACCAGCAGGATGGGGTTCCTCACAGCCACAGGCAGGATGCAGAGCCCTCAGGGAGCAGCTGGTGGGAATTCCCTGCTCCCACTGCCAGCTCAGGAGGTGGCAGCGTGCTACAGGCATACTGCTGCTCCCTCATGCACTTCTCTTGAGCCCAGACTCTTCTTCCATCGGGTGCATACAACTATGTGGACATCACAGATGGACTGAAGCCACTTAACATCTCAGCCAGATAGGTGGAGAGGGGACCTGACATCCTGTCTTCTCATAGAGTGACACAGTCCACCTCTGTGTTTCAGCAGATTTGGGGTGTCACAGTCTTTTTGCATGTTCCCAGGCATCCTGATGTCTTCTGTCTGCTAAAGGCTGCGGGCAGGGAGGCAGAGGCTTTTGCTTCTGGTCCACAGGATGCTGTAAATCTTGGGGAGCTGCTGCTGTGAAGCCCTTCATAGCACCAAGCCTGCTGTCTATTGAGAAAAGCCAATACCCTTCTGTCTGTCAGATGGCACTTAACTGCTGCTGTTATTCTAGATGAGTGAACACTTGTGTTATATTTTCCAATAGCAAAAACTGGGGTCAGCAGGGTGTCTGCTGTTTTAGCCAAATCCAGATGGGGTTTTCCTATAAACAAGTGCACACAGAATATTTATACAGGCGATGGCACCTGACGCCTTAACACTTAGGCCATCCTATTGAGTAGCCACTCATACTATAAGTCACTTCAGTGCATTAAGTAAATATTTTAATATAGCCATGTCACTGTTTATTATATAATGGCGGGGGCCCAAATCTTGCCTAATGCTTGGTTAAAAAGTCAGTTTACACCATCCTTTACAGTGAATCAAAGAATGCATAAACGGGGCTCTTTTGTTACTCAGAGCTCTGTTTACTTTACTTTTCTGTAAACCTTTCGAAACACTTGCTTATAAGAGCTGATAGAACCCAGATTTTCCCCCGGGGCTGAGGTGTTCATGATGTTGGGGAGGTACCGCACCAAGTAATCAATGGAGTTTCCACTGAGCAGCACCAGGCTCTTCCCTCACTATCTGTCCCTGGCTCTGGTTTGAAACCAGCTCGTGGTGGCATAAAGACTGCTTGTGTGATGCTGGGATGGTGGCTCCTGCACCAGCACAAGTAGCTCTGCCTTGTGGAGACAGGAGCAGACAGCAGCAGTACAGCGGGGCATCTTTGGAAGCAGAGGTGCAGTCTGTATCAGTAAAGGGTGTCTTCAGCTTCTTCCCCAGCTGAAGGACTGCACGATCTGGTGACCAGAGGGATGCATTCATCTCTTCATTGCCTTCTTTCTTCGTGCTCCTAATGCAGCACTAGCACCATTCCTCTCCCAGTGCACGGTCTTTCTCTGATTCACTCTGCAGCGTGCTGCTCATACACTTGTGGTCAGGAGCACGCGCAGATCTTGCCTAAGACAATCGATCAGCTTAGAGAAACTCAAGATAATGAAGACTAGAGATTGGGGACTTCAAAGGTCCTTCACAGGTTCTGTCTCAGAAGGATTTGGGATGCTGCAGAGGAGCATGTGGCGCTCGCAGCCCCGCTCATGAGCCTGCTGTCACCCCTGTGTACTCCACTCCTCAGTTCTCCGTGTTTGATCCTAGTTCCTATTCCAGCAGGGGAGAAACTTGACCTGAGCAGGACATGCATGATTCTTGTGAGGTAATTGGTAGGACAAGAGGAAACGGCCTCAGGCTGCACCAGGGCAGGTTTAGATGGAGCTGAGGAACAATTCCTTCCCCAAAGGGTGCTCAGGCATTGGAACTGCCCAGGGCAGGGCTGGAGCTACCGTCCCTGGAGTTATCCACACACCATGGAGACGAGGCCTCAGCGCCATGGGTGAGTGGTGGCCTTGGCAGGGCTGGGAATGGTTGGACTGGATGCTTCTAAAGGTCTTTTCCAGCCCAGTTGATTCTATGATTGGTTGATTCTATTAACAAGAGTAGTACTTACCAACACAAGAGAATCCTCCAGGGCAGTGCCCACTGATCCCAGCTTGCCCTCAGATCTTCCTCGTACTTCTACCAAGGACAAGTCCCTGTATGGCAGACAAAGCCTCTGCAGACAGGAGGTGGGTGAGGCGAGGACATAGGAAAAGTCTATCTGTAACCAGCCTGGCTTTGCCATGAGGTGTCATGCAGACTCTCCCAGAAAAGGATCAGGCTGGACAGGAAGATGCCAGGGACATTTGGGAATGGGTTGTGCCTCTTCTTGCCTGGCTCACCAGCTCCTCATATGCTTGGAAGAGCATCCTGCATATGGTACAGTGCTGGTGCTCAGTGTACCTGTGAAAAGCAGCTAACTAATGCCAGGGGAGAGCTGAAATGACCCAGAGGGTTAAATGGGTGGCCTGGCAGCTACTGAGTACTGAGTATACCCTGGTGTCCTCTGCAGCCCCCTCTGAGCTTGTCCCTGGAGCCCTCAGTTGAGGAGCATCATGTATCCCCAGAAAGCTTCATCTGCCCAGGAGTTCATGGGAGCACCAAACCCACCCAAGCCAGGGGAGGAAAGGCCTGCAGAGCACCGGGAGGATGCAAGATGTGCTCTGCCGCTGGGTCAGTCTGAACAGACGAAGAGATCCTGAAAGAGGCGAGAGGTCGGAGCCAGTGTGCAGGAGGCAGAACATGGCAAGGTGCTTGAGGTAGTGAGAAAATCCTTCCTTGGGATGGTTGGTTCAGTGTGCTGGGCTGTGTGTATCCATAGGGAGTCCTTACACTTCTTGTTGGCTGCTCCATCCAGCATCTGCTTTTGGTTACTCCACCAAAACAACAAGTCTGAATGTAATTTTAAAGCATTGGTTCTGGATCTGATATCAATCAGAAAATTACCCCTCTGAGTTTCTAAGGTAACCAATGTCCATGTCCTCCCCAGTGCTGTAGTACTAATGGTTATAGCACTTAGCACCTCAGCTCCCTGGAATGTGAGAGAAGAAGTTTGGGGTTAACCAGACACAAAGCTTGAGGACACAGGTAGGTTCTTGTGTCCCTTTGGACAGGCAAAAAGGGTAGGAGGGAGGAGAAGGGCCTCAGAGCTCCTGGTGCAGCACAAGACAATGAGCCCAGCTCAGTGCATGGGCTTTGCTCCTCTCCCTAGGGCTCAGCCTTGCTCACAGCATGGACACATCTTCACATACTCAGGTCCTTCAGCAACCCCCAGAGCAAGCTTTGGCCTCTCAGGGCTCCCCGGTGAGAAGCACCTTTCTCCAGTGCAGGATTTCCAGAGCTTATGTGTTTGTTGTGACAAAGAGACATTTTGAAGCCAAGCTGGACAGAGCCTTGGGTGACATGGTCTAGTGTGGGACATCCCTGCCCATGGCAGGGGTTGGAGCTGGATGATCTTAAAGTCTATTCTGACCAAAACCAACCTGTGATTCTGTGCTTCGGAGACTGTGCAGACCTATTGTGGATGGGAATAGGGCTCCCAGTCAACTCTTGGGACGAGCAGAGCTTTGTAGCCGATACCCATGGTGGGAAGTACCTACTCTACAACCCCAGCACCAGCGTGCCTGGTGAAGCAGTCATACGTTTTCATCTGTGTGAGACTTCTGAGGAGTTTTGGGGGGGAGCAACTCGGCTCCATGCCCCCCTTGCTGACCAACTCCCTGTGTACTACTGGGAGAACAGTCCCACCTGCAGCACCAGGGGCTGGGCGAGGATGAGCTCTCACCCTGCTGCATCCCTCCCCTGCCACGTGTGGATTGCAGGAGTAGCAGAGTGTAAATCTTGGATCTCCTGGGTCTCTGGCCTCTATAATATATTGTTCTCCATTTCCCCCAGGGCAGCCTTGTTCCATTGGGTAATTGGAAAGTATTTATCTGTGTCCTATTAAGAAGCATTGAGATAATTGTGAAATTGGCAGCCCCAGACGCCCTTTGTTTAGACCAGGATATAATTGGGTTAATTTTAATGTTTTTTTTTAACTTTGCCACAAAAAGGCGGAAATTTAGATTCCATTATTTAGCAAGTAGCTCTGAGGAATGTCCCTTTGCAGCAGGGACATGCGGTGAGGCCACAGGGCTCCTCACAGCCTTGGAGCATTCACTGCGCTGGGCGCGTTGAGTCTCAGCCAGGCCTCAAGAGACTTCACCACAAATCTCCATCCTTTCCTGAGCCCTATGTGTTTCTCCTCCCTGCCTGCGCTGCACTGTGCCACAAGCCAGTTGATAGACAGTCACTGAAGCATGTTCATTTGTGAAGACAGAAAGCATAAACATGGCTCTATTGGAGGTCAATAGGCAGGTCAGTCTAGCTGAGTGTCTGGTCTCCAACCACATGGACATGGCTAGAGGAGATCACTGATTCTTAAGGACTCATCTCACTTTGAGTCTGTTTTCTAGCAAAACTCTATGTTTAATATCTTGTGGTAATATATTGCGATCATACATACATCCATGAATGTATCAAAGTGCCTTTTGAACCCATCCAACCCTTGGGCATGTTCAGCATCCTGCAGCAGATTCCCACAGTTTATGAAGTGGGAGAGAAAATTCCTCCTTTTGTCTTTTTTAAACCTGATGCTTGAGCACATCACTGATTCTCCCCAGTTCCTGAAAAGAGCAACCACTTGCTACTGATGCTGTTTGGGCCACTCCTGGCTGGGCAGTCCTCCAGCCTGAGGTCTCCTGCTTCAGTCCTCATCTCCCAAGCTAAGAGTTCCAGCCCATTTCACCTCTCTCTACATCATCCCTGTTGCTCTTCTCTGTGGGTTGTTTTTTCCCATGGATATTACTTTGCATTTGCCTTTTTAACCCTCAGCCACTCAGTATCAGGATATCCTTGTATAGCTTTCCATGTCCTGTTTCTTTATCATGGCACTGAGTAATTGGACATTACAAGGAAAATTTCTCTCTTTATCTAGATCATTATGTTGACCAACATGAGCCCTAGCACCTCTTACCTTTTTCCTCCATTAAAACAAACCTATGGGTTGCTCATTATTTCTGAACGCTCATATTCGATAAAAGCACTTCAGCAGCATTCAGTGAGAAGAGTTGTTAGAAACATCCTGACGATACAAGATCACTCCAGTACCTTTATCCAGGTACCTTCAAATAAGTAGCTTTAGTAGACTCAAGGTGTGAGGCACTGCTAAAGCCATTTGGATGTGTCCCCTGTATCATGTACCTTCTAACTCTTCATTACTATTCCATCGGCACATCCAGCGGTGGTGCCAGCGTTTGAGATTTGAGCCACCCGTTCTGGTACTCCTCTACCTTGCTGAACCAGATTGCACCAACTGATGGTTTTGGTGCTGGGGACCCATTTGTCTGTGGTTAGGAAAGGCTTAAATCTGTTCATATGAGCTGTGGCTTGGAAATGGGGATCCGCTGATGTAATACTGTTGCCTCAGGAGGAGCCATTAATCATAGAATCATAGAATCATAGAATAGTTAGGGTTGGAAAGGACCTCAAGATCATCGAGTTCCAACCCCCCTGCCATGGGCAGGGACACCTCCCACTAAACCATGCCATCCAAGGCTATGTCCAACCCCACCTTGAGCGCCGCCAGGGATGAAGCATTCACAACTTCCTTGGGCAACCCATTCCAGGGCCTCGCCACCCTTACAGTAAAGAATTTCTTCCTCATATCCAATCTAAACTTCCCCTGTTTAAGTTTAAACCCATTACCCCTTGTCCTCTCACCACAGTCCCTAATGAAGAGTCCCTCCCCAGCATCCCTATAGGCCCCCTTGAGATATTGGAAGGCTGCTATAAGGTCTCCACGCAGCCTTCTCTTCTCCAGGCTGAACAGCCCCAGTTTTCTCAGCCTGTCTTCATACAGGAGGTGCTCCAGTCCCCTGATCATCCTCATGGCCCTCCTCTGCACTTGTTCTAACAGTTCCATTAATATCCTAATCTTTCTAGGGTGTTTGACAGGAGTGGGGAGATGTCCTTTCTCATCCCAGGACACCACTTCCCAAAGGATCTTACTTGCCAGGACACAGACAAAACCATCAATGGAGACACTTCACTGCATCTTGTCTTGAAGCTATGTTTGTGTCATTTCCAAGCCAGGCTCAGCTCCTCCATAAAGTTCTATTGCAATTGGAATCTGGATTCTTCATGGAAATACTGGGCATGTGTCCTTGCATAACTGTGGGATAATAATTATTTTCTTTTTCTGGCATTGATGTTATCCATGGTGAAAGAATTCTGTAATTCCTATGCAGCTTTACTGATCCTTTCCCACACAGGCAGGGAACTGATTTCTCAGGTGTTCCAGAGAGTTGTGGTCACGGTCACTGAAATAAGAGGGACCAGTGATGAGATTGGCAACTGGACCTGGAGTTCCAGATAATGCCAAGCCTTGCCTCTTACAATAACCCCACCTGTCCTTACCTAAACATGGCCCTTTTTGGTCACAGGCCTTGTGCTTTGAGTCTGGGTGATTTTGCAGATAAATTTAGACTGGAGGATATATTAAAATTTCTAGCCAGTAGAAGAATGACGTTCTTGAGCAGCTTTCCAAACCGGAAAGTAGGGGCAAGGAGCCGATGTTGTTTCTAGATGGAGCTTGATAAGTTAATGGAAGGGATTTTATGACACGACAAGAATGATCCTAGTGTGAATAATGAAGTCATGGGATAACGGCCTTGAATGTTTTACTTGCTAGTATCTCTGGAAGACTGCTAAAAAGAGAGGGCTTCTTCAGTTCTTGATATTCTTTATTGCATGATGGTTTGTTATCTTCATGCTACAGAGCTTTAGCTAGTCGTCTGAAGGAACCACAAGTTTTCTTTCACCCTGATGTAGCCTTGGCTTTTGGGATGCAGAAAGGAGCTTGCTTGCTTTCATACCATTTTGGCCAGAGGTGGGATCTGGACCTGGTGCACTGCTTCTCTAGTGTCAGAGCACTCCTGCGTGCCCGCGTGAGGAACCTTGCTCACAGTAATATGTGTACTGGGATGGGAGCCACACAGCATTTTACCCTCAGCTGCACTGTCGGGTCCATGTGTGGATTTTTACCTTCCTTCATGTGATGGAGGAGCTTCACTTTTACAAGTCCTGTGGGTACAGAGAGAATGGGTAGCTCTTTGGCTACCTTGGTCACTGAGTCTTGATGTCTCTGTTGTAGATCCTGGGATTTCCTGCAAGACACAGTGAATGTGCTTTCTTCAGCCCATGAACGGTTCGGCTGTTCACTCTAAAGGGAAAAGCTGCTATGGGATAGTGAGTGGGTGACCCACCTCAGCGTGCTCTCAAGCTTAAGACCATCATACAATCATCTTCATTCAGTGGAGACCTGTGTCTCCATGGGATTCATCTCTTGCTTGAGATGAATGGTTTGTAAAAGCTATTTACCAAGCTAGAGAGGGACTGAAAGAGGTTTCATTCTTGTTAATCGTGGGCTGGCTCTGACCACATGGCCTGATCCTTTGGGCCATACAGCACTAAGGAAGTCCAGCAGGAGACCGAAGAATGTCCCAGGCTTGGCTACACCAGATCTAGCAACAAGGATGCGAAGGGTGCATAAACCTATAGAAGAAAGAGTTGAAGCAGAGCCCTTTGCCCAAGCCCTGTGGTCACTTCCAGCGTATGGCAGCCCCACTCACAGTTTCCAGTCACAGTGTCTGTGATCTGAAAGTTCACAGACTGCCCTGGAGACCTCTGCAGGGCTCAGCACAAGAAGACAGGCTATGCACCGGAATCCCTATGTGGGGTTATTATTAGAAGCTCTTAGTGGGCAGCTCTGTTAATTCGTGCAGTGACAGCAGCTTGCAGAGGATGCACCCTGGAGCCCAGATGATTCAGTTGGATGGACCAGGGCCTGGCTGCCCTCTGTGCAGCAGACAGACACTGCTCCAGCCGCTGCCTGTGCCAACACTTGAGGGCACAAGAGACAGAGGTCTGGACAAATGTGCCCTGTATTTTTGCTAGGCTTGGAGCACGGGGATGATAATGTCTACAGAGGTCAGAGGATGCCCTGTGTTTCCTGCCTTTGCTGGCTGAATGGTTGAAGAAGGCAGAGAGGTCTCAGGTCACCAAGCTGAAACATGGAGGTGGACATGACCCCTGCCACCAGATGGGTACTTATTTAGTGCTCAGACCCAGAGCCATGTGGCTAGAGAGGCAAAGCACAGGGCATGACGCACCCAGTGCATATGCCCACCCCAGTCTGGCTCAGGTTGGTCCCTGCTGCAACAGGAACGCACCCCTTGGATGCGAGTCCTCTGCCAGCAGTCTGGGACCTTTCCCAAAGCCCTGCCAGGTCAGCCTGTGGCCTTTCCCACCCACTGAAGGCTCCCTGTGCCAACTCCAGCTGGCGAGGCCCCCGCGCCGGGCAGAGGGACCAGCGAGCTGGCTCTGCCTTCAGCTGCACTCCTGTTTGAGAGCTGCCTTCATCGCTTCATTAATAGTGTTTGTCATTGCGGGGTTTGCTGCTTCCCCTCCTTCTGGCCTCTAACGAAGAGGCATGGCTCCAGTCTACGCTCATTTTCCATTTCAGATCTCTGCCATGTTTTCTTTCTTTCAGAAAGATTGTGTTTATTACATTTCTAAAACGTAACAAAATGAGAGAGACAAAGATCAGACATAGCCGCAAATGCCGCAGAGCTAGGGAACAGTTAGACGATGCAGCGATAACCAAAGACATTCAAATGACCTTCCACGAGACAAGACAATGCTTGCTTGCAGAAGTGTGGGGAGGAAGCCGCTGGTAGGGGTGCAAGTGTCACTGGGAGAGCCTTTTGGAGGTGACTGATCACAGCTGGACCTGCCTGGTGGCTGCAGAAGGACCTGAGCTGAGAGCTGGGCTCCACCGGCCATTAAGAGATGGGTCGGAGGGGAGAGACCCTGGGATGTGGGCACATGGCACAAACCCAGCGCAAAGTGCATCCACACTGTGTAATGTCATGCGAGGAGGACAAGCAGATCCAAGCCTGAGACAGAAGCTGCCCAGCACTGAGCTATGGAACTACATGGGCTGAGGAACCTCAACTAGTGTCTTGTTTTGGTGCTGCAGGGCCAGCCTTGCAACAGGCAGAACCACTTTTCTGGTGGAAGGCTCCAGTTGCTGAGTCCAGGACAGTTTTCCATGTCAGAAAGGTTCTTTTCCCAAATCCAGTGCAACGCTATGGGAAAACTCAACCTGGATGCTGCGGACACTTGTGCCCAAGAGCTCAGGAAGCTCAGAGTAGGACAGGCAAGCCTGCTGTAGGGCCTGCCTCAGGAACCCTCCACACCTAGTTGAAATGAGAAACCTGCCCATCATGTAGCTGTCAGAGCCATGACTTAGTAGTAGAAGCAGTGTCAGTGTTAATGGAAATAGTGATGCTGGTAATGTTAAGTACCAGAGGACACTTCCAGAGACCAGGAATTTTCCCATTTCACTGGAAAAGTTGAAAAACATGACTTTTGGTTGGGGCTGTATTTAAACCAGATTCTGAAACCAATGTATGCCAGAGAGGGACTCTTCACCAGCGATTGTCACGATAGGACAAGGGGCAATGGATTCAAACTTAAACAGAAGAGATTCAGGTTAGATGTAAGGCAGAAGCTCTTCCCTGTGAGGGTGCTGAGGCGCTGGCACAGGGTGCCCAGAGAAGCTGTGGCTGCCCCATCCCTGGCAGTGTTCAAGGCCAGGTTGGACACAGGGGCTTGGAGCAAGCTGCTCCAGTGGAAGGTGTCCCTGCCCGTGGCAGGGGTTGGAGCTGGATGAGCTTTAAGGTCCCTTCCAACACAAACCATTCTAGGGTTCTATGTTGTTTCCTTAGAACTGGTTTGTCCTCACTAAACATTCCAGGTGTCACAATCAGAAACAGCTCATTGCTAAATGTCCATAAATAAAATCAAATAGAATCCCAGACTGGTTTTGGTTGAAAGGACCTTAAAGCCCATCCAGTCCCAGCCCACTGCCATGGGCTGCCATCAAATCAAGTAGTAGTTTGGAAATAAATGCTGCTGCTACCAAAGCCCTCATCCTTCACATGTCCTCAGCCCAGCAAGGCTTCTGGGAATGGGTTCGCAGCACCCTACATCCAGTGTCCCAGCAGTATCCGGTGTGATCCAAGCAGCACCAGCCCCAGTATACGGGGCTCATGAGTCAGACCTGGACAATTCACAAGATTAGCCTAAAAGCAGTTTCGCAAACAGAGCAAGCAGCAAGAACAAATTTGAGGTTGATATCTGCTTTTTGAGCCTTTTCAGCATAGTTAGAACATTACAGCTTATTTTAAGATTTTGAAGTTTATTTTAAGATTACTTTAAAATCTACAAGCATGGCTCAGATTCATAAGGAGGTGTTTTATCTAACTCAGAACTATTTGCATGTGTTGTCCAGTAACATTATAGTAGTGTTTTAATGGGCTGTTTTGCCAGGAAATAGCCCCAGATGCATGAGCAGGGCTAAGAACTGGTGGCAAATGCTAGGTAGCACGTGAAGTGCAATCGTTAAGGACTTCTGATATCAAGCCAAATGCAGGAACCACAACCACAGCTGACAAAGCTCAAAGTGCTTGTAGCAGAGGGCAGCTGTACTGAGTAATGAGGGCTAGTAGCCCCTGTGCCTGGCCCTGGGCTAGCCCATGGCAAGAACAGAGGCTGTGGATGACTGTGTAAGTCCCAGCCCTACTTCTCCATCCACTGTACTTCTGTCTTCTGGGTGTTTGCGTCTCTGTCTCAGCATGGAAAGAGGTTGTGAATGGGAGAGCAGATTGGCTTTAGTGGCATGGGGCTTGCTCACAGGAGTCAGGGATCAGCACAAGGCACTAGAGGATAGTGCTGGAGTCTCCACAGGGATTGTATCATGTGGCATTAGGCATAAGTCTGTAGGAATGCTGAAGCACCAGGCCTGGGTCTGCCATCCACCCCTGCTGCACAACCATGACCAGACCTGAATAAGCTCTGTACCAGAACAGGAGTTTGGAGGGCTCGGGCTGCCCCATGTCAGCATGAAGATGCGTCCTCTGTCTTCAATAGCCACAAGTGAAATTTTACTCCTATGGCTCCTGCAGCCTCCTGCCCAGGCAGACTCTGCTCCTCTTCTCAAAGCTTTCATTCTTTCTCCCTGTGCAGATGGCTCTGTTTCTCCCCCTTTCCCTTGGAGCGTTTACCCTGTGTCTGGAGCACAGTATCATGTCCCAGCATTAACACCACCATCCATCCCTTACAGCACCATCCATCACTCACACTGAGATGGGCCCTTTTAGCAGCGTGCTGGCTGCAGGGACATCTTTCCCTGGACAGTGCCAGGAATTGGGGCTGCCTCTGTGCCAATATAGAGCCTGTGCAGAGGAGCTATAAGAGAAGGCATCAAAACTTGAGGGCAATGTGAACAAATGGGTATCCTCTTCTCCCTGTCTTCTTTTGCAAGTTGCTGTGAATGAAGAGACACTGAGCAAGAGTGGGACTGTGGGTTGAACACCCTGGACATGGTACAGTGTGGCCACTGTCTCAGCTAATCCTCCCTGTGAGTCCATCACACAGGGGCTTTCTACAGCCAGTAGCAAGAAATGGGTGCTTTAGGGAGCAGATAATCTCACCTGCTCTTAAGCTTACAGACAGGCAGTACAAATTCCTCTTTCACCCTGGGGAATGCAGAGGGAGCTGAGAGTACCAAGCTCTAGTGCCCGCACTTGTAGGGTGACATGTGGTCGGATGGATGCCAACCAGAGACAGCTCTGAGAGCTGCACCAGGTTGTGGACCTGAGACATGCCGTTCTCAAGGCCCTGGTGTTTACTGGAGGCTGTGGAGCTCTGGGTCTGATCAGGCAGCCAGCAGTGAGCACCAAGCTGGATTCTGCACAGATGTCAGCTAAGATCTTGTATAGCACAGGCCTGCTCCCAGGTCCCCCCAGAAAACTCGGAGTTTAGCCAAGGTTTCAGCCAGTTACCTTTTGGGAGGTTAATACTGACCTGTCACTTCTCTATGAATCAGCCCTGCAGAAGCAGCAGGCAGACATGGAGCAAGAGAAGTGCTTTGCCATTGCCTCTTCTGTGCAGCTCATCACCCAGAGTTGTCCCCACAGACTCAACCCAGGTACCATCCACGCTGCAGGCTCTGCCAAGCATCCCAACACATCCGTGTTCATGGGCTATTTCCTAGCAAGGGAAGGAGATAGCATTAGTGTCAGTTCTGCACACTGCAAACAGGAGGATAAAGAGGGCTGACAGCTCTTTTGAATGTCCTAGTGATGTACCTGATGCATCCTAATGTCATTGCAAGTGTCAGGGAGACACCTGCCACAGTGTTAGACTCCAATCACTGTGTCTTTTCAGGCACAAGGAGTCCTTGTCCTGGGAAAGGCCCTCGGGCACCAGCAGATGAGCCATGGACATGGATGCACAAGCATGGAGTCAGTTCTTGAGGAATTTCATAGAATCATAGGATAGTTTGGGCTGGAAGGGGCCTCCGAAGCTCTTCTGGTCCAACCCCCTGCAATGAGCAGGGACGTCTTCAGCTCGGTCAGGTTGCAGGTGCAGAATTTGCACCCGTGAATCCGATCACTGAGAGTCCACATCAAGATCAGTTATTTCACAAGTGTACAATTTGTCAGTCTGATTTTGTCCCAGACATTTTCAGCCTACTCAGAGGACTGTCAGAAAGGAGGAACTAGGAGGATCTGGGGCCACAACTGGTTTCCTGCTCTCCACTTCCTCTGCTACTTGTCAGCAGTTAAAGCTTCATTCTGGGAAAAATGAAGGAGAAATGACTCCTTTTCAAGGCAGGAGAGGGACAGGGCTGATGCCAGAACTGAGATGCTCCCTTGGGAACAGCAGTCACTATCTCCCATTGCCCTCCCCAGGCTGAAGGTCAGGAGCTGTCCTGGGTGAAGATAGCTGCCACTTCCTATCCCTGTGCTCTTTGCTGCTGTCTCAGCCGCAAGGCCTATGGGCAACTTGGAGCAGATATCGGTGCTGGCAATGTGGAGGCTGGGAAGGAGATACTATCCTAAACCCCCTAGGGGTGCAAGCAGTTGGCAAACCTCGCTGAGCATGAGGATCACAATGTGACCAAACACTGGGCAAGTTTGCCTTGAGTGAAGATTTCACGGCCTCATGTTTGCACAGCTCTGTTCATTGCGTCTTGGCACTGGCCCCGCAGAGGGGATGCGCAAGAAGTTGCATGGAAGAACTTGTCCGTTAAGGGGGTATCCGGGCTTGGGCAGGCTTCCTTGCTTTGTTTTCCATTCACTGGGGAAGTCCCCTGGCCTTTCCAGGAGCTCCTCCTGAGCTGCAGCTTGAGTGGAGGCTGCAGTGGGGACCAGGTCACTTCTCTGGGGCATGGGAGGAATGTGCAGGGCTGTGGGAAACAGCCTGTGGGCTCCATGCTGCTGCCCCAGAGCTGTCACAGGATGGGGCTTTCTGCATCCCTGGAGGCATGAGGGAGCTCAGTGCGGGGAACCATCCGTGGGGACATCATCTGCAAGGAAAACAATGAGATAAGAGCAGTGGTGTGTTTCCTGGCAGCTCCAGGATGGTCCCACAGGAGCAAAGGTCTCTTCTTGTTCTGGGTGTAGGAGCAAGAGTTGTCTTCTGCCTTGCCAAGCATGCATGGCTCTAAGGAGGACCAGGCAGGATTCCTGCTGGAGGAATACATAGCAGGGTTTGATCAGCATTTGCAACAAGGCAGTACAAATGTCCATGGGACACACAGGAATTCGTAGTTACTTTTACTGTCTGAGCACTGTAAACATCAGCTAAAACACACAAAGTCCATGTTCAGTGAGATGGGTTTATCAGCAACATTCCTGCAAGCAGAAGTCCAGGAATACAAGCACACCACAACAAACACGTGAAGAATTTGATAAGGCCGGTCTGCATCTCTGAACATCTCTCTCCTGGTTTTTCTCTTTGGGAATTTAAAGTTTTATGGTGGGTCACGATTGCTTAAGAGGAGCTGCACATGCATTAGAGCTAAACGTCTTTACTTCCACTTCAACCTCTAAGAGAGCAAACAGGAAAGCAGGGGAGGATTTAGATGGATCCAGTATCTGAGGAAGCGTAAGCTATGCTCATTCCCATCTCAGTGGATGCAGGAGGTGGCACAGGGGAAAAGTTGAGAAGGTGGAAAGTGAGGATTAGTTTATGGATCCGTGCTAGGCAGGGAACAACCGTGCAGACCATCAAAGCTGCACCTCAGTAACCCAAGCAGGAGCCAGCCCTGTGGCAGTGTCATTCATTAAGACATTTCATTAAGGCACTTCTAAATGAAGATATTTGCATAGCAGCAAAGTGCATTTCGAGGTGTTGTGCCTCATCCTATGCAGGCTACAGGCAGCAGCCAGGTGCCTAAACATGGGTGTCTCAAGCCTGTAGAGACGCCTCATGTCCAGCTGCCGTAGGCTCTGCATCCTGTCTGTCAGGCAAGCAGTGGTGTCTTAGACGGTGCTGGAGGCCTCTGCTCAGACACTGGGATCAAGCCTGGACCCCTGCGCGCTTCATGCGACAGACAGACTTTCCCTCTCCTTTTTGTCTGCCCTATTGGGTTGCTCAGGTGTATCTGCAGCACAGCAGTGGTGCTGAGCAGAGGAAGAAGTGTCTGTCCCTGTGTTAGATCCCAGGGCAGGGCTCAGGAAGGGTCTTGTTTTGCTGCAGGGAGCAGCAGATCCTATTTCTGGTGCGCACCTTGGCACGATGTTCACTCCTAGCTCGCTGCTGGAAAGCCAGCAAGAAGTTTGATCCAAGTATTTGATTGACACGGGGAGACCTGAGGTATGGAAGCGGATTGGTGAGACCTGGACAGGGAATTGTTCAGTTTAGGCATTTTCCAGACAAACCACTTCTTTGTTGGAAGCTGAGCTGCTGAAGCCAAAAATGTTTCTCAGGGAGATAAAGTTTTTTCCCCAGTTCTTAAAATGATATTTTGGTTTCTATGGTTTAGTTCATTTTTCTAAGAAGAAGTTAAAAAATGTTAAAAAATGAAAATATTTTCGAATTATCCAATGGGAAATGATGAGTGAGCGGTTACCCTCCCCCCCTCTGCTTTATTTTGCAATATCTGCCTATCTCCATTTGGGATCAGGGGAAATTATAAAAAATCATGGGAAGTTTTGCTGTGGGAAAACATCTCCCTCGGAGCTGTGACAAACTTGGAGCATCCTGCAGAGCCCCCAGTGCCATGCGTGCGGCTGCACCGTGTGCTGGAGCAATGCCTCCACCTCTGCAAAGCCTGAGCAGCACCAAGCACCCAGCCTGGACGAGGACAGTGATGGCTCGGGCTGCACGGTGATGCTCGGTGGGCGCTGGTAATGGGCTGGGGGCTGCCGGGTGGCAGAGGGGCACAGCCAGGGCACAAATTGAGGCAGAGCTGGTCTTGCCAGGCTGCCCCCATGCAGGGCTATCTCCTGCATGAGTTACCCTGGCTCCATGGCGCAGAACGCCCAAATCCAAAGGGAGGGGAAGGCACCTTCATCCATGCCGCGCCCACGCCCTTCCCCAGGGATGTGCCTGCGCTGCACTCGCCTCCGTTTCTGGTTTCTAAACCGCGCAGAAACGTTCATGCCCGAGCTGTGTCCGGGCAGCGCAGGACCTCCCGGGGCCGCACAATCCTCAGTCTACATCTCCCCCCGCAGGACAGACTCAAAACCGTGCCTGGTGCGTGCGGGCACTGCGCGGGCTGCCCAGGAGATGGGGTAAGGGGAGAAGGGCAGCTTTGCCTGGGCGCGCTGCTCCGTTCTGCAGCAGCAGGGATGGAGGGAAGGGAAGGCAGCGCCCAGAGGGGTCAGTCTGCAGGCAGGGCCAATGCAATGTGCCTGTGTCACAGCAGGCGTTAGGAACAGAGTGTGTGACAGCTCCAGGGGAATGCATGAGTGCCCTGCGCTGCTGTGACCCAAGGGGTGCTATGTGAGATGGTGCCATGACCTGGCCATACCCACCTGGCCAGTGAGGAGATGAGTCCATCCAGCTTGGCCCACATCCCAAGGGAAGCATATCCTAATCCATGCTACAGTGCTCTGTGAGCAGAAAGCAAGGAGGCTTGTAAACCAGGCATCTGCACCAGAGGATCTCCAGTGTCTTACAAGGAAGTACACATGAGCCACCATGGCAGTCCAGCTTTATGAATTCAATATTTATAGTCAGAGAGAGATGGGAAATGGCCTGCACTCTGTATAGCCTTGCAAATTATGTGCTGGCAACAGTGCTTGATGGGAGATGTTCTCTGAGGCTCAAAAGTGCGCTTAAGCTTTGTAAATACTTGAGGCTGAAGTGAGTGAACAACGTGGGATGTTTGAGGCCAAATTTGGCTTCAGGAAGAAAACCCCACCATTGAGCCATTGGTACTCGAGTGTGTGGTGGATGCCGGTGTCCAGGGGGCACAGCGTGACCTGGCTCAGGCACCCCAGTGCGCTCACTACAAATCAAAGCATTGCATCTGCCCCAAGTGCAAGAAGAGTGTACCCAGAGCCTGTACGAAGCCTTTCTGAGAGCCTCCTGCCTCTGCTGGTGGTCTCGCAGCTTCGGCACTGGCTGGCTCAGGCTCTCGATTTGTCAAAAGCATTAATAATCATAATCCATATAAAACTGTCATATTGGTTCAACATGTACGTCACAAAAGCCCTGAGTCATTTATCAAAGATTTAGTGTTCAGTTGAACAAAGTCTCATTTTTGTAAGCAGATGCAGTTTGCTGGATTGTCCTGTCATCACCCGCTGTTTCCACCGCAAAGATGCATCATATCAGCAGCTTCTAAATGTTCAAAACATGTACGTTTTAAAATAGCAATGTAAACACTTGTTGCATGTTCCACGTTCGTCACGAGTTAAATAGAGAGCTGAGAGGCTGCTTGTCCCAAAGTGGGTCTGCAGCCCTACAGCCGCTACTGATGGATGTGCAGTGGGTCAGCTGCCCATCACAGTGGGGGACACGCATGGCACAGCAGTCACAGCACTAGAGAAAGACCAAGAGCTGCTAAAACCCTCTAGCAAAGGTGGGAACTGAGACTGTCAGGTCAAAGATGCAGCACATCACACAGCCCTGGCTTGTAGGGATGCTGCAGGGCTGTTTCCATGCATAAGTGGCAGCATGTCGGACTTTGGTAAGGGATACCTGAACACAGGAGATGAGGAAAGGGATGTAAAGGCAGTGGATGTAAAGGATGGAGAGGGCAGTGATGGGAAGCACATGGGAGAAAGGAGGGTCTGGCGGGTAAGGACTTGGCTTGGATCAAGAGTGGGTTTGCATTTGTTTCAGAGCCCAGACAGCAGGGTTGTGTATGGACACAGGCTGCCTGAGGTGATGCACATGGGGACAGTTTTGTGTGCCTGAGGTGATGCACATGGGGACAGTTTTGTGTTCCACCTTCAGAGTGATAAAATGACACAAGCCTTTTGGGACCTTCTCCCTGTCCACCCCGTGGACACCCTACATGGAACCTCCCAGCAACAAAACCCAGTGTGAGGAGGATGGTGTATGTTACCTGCGGCCAGTTTGACACAGCTATGAGGCAGGTGGGGGCAGACAGTGAGATGGATGAGAAAGAACATGGCAAAATCCCTGCAAGTGCAGGGTAGGAAGAGGGCTGTGGGACAGTCCTGGCACACATAGCGTGGAGGAGATGGTATCGTATACAATGCACTGTTCATACTTCCTTATACAGTAAATTGGTAACTTTTTTGTATTAAACCAGATTTTATCACTGAATCAATCTTGCACTTTTCTATTCTTGTTCTCTACAAATGACCTTTTTTAGCTCTCCTCGGCTCTTTCTTGATGGGACTCATTAGGAGCTGGTGCTGATTCTTGCAGGCATTTACTTTCACTTAGCATCTGGAGCTTTGTTTTAGACAGCATGATGCTGAAACGGTCCTTGCAGCTTTCTTCTGCTGTGTTCAGTATCAGCAGCTCCTCCTGGCTCATGTGCCTGCATCCCACAAATACATTTGGCGTGAGCTAAATCCTTCCTTCCCTGTTTCTGGCAAGTTATGAGTGTCAGCAATGCAAGCATCTCCTTGCCCACGTATCTGTAGAAGCACAACTTGAATTTGCAGAATTTCCTGAGACTTTCACTGATGTGTTTTGACCACAAACCCCACATAAACTTCAGAGCAGAGCAAACAACTCCCCCCGTCCTTTGAAAACTCACACTATTCTTTATGTAATCTGGATGCATTCTTCATAAAGGCTTTAACTCTACCGTGTCTGCTAGTGACAGGTTTGATGTCAAGGAACACTTTTTGCAGGGTGTTTGTACACTTCCTGCTGTAAAAGCTAGCTGGGGTTTGTTATTTGGTGTTTGCTATCTGTATCATGTAATTCTGCGTTGTGTGGAATCTGGATCTAACTTATTCTGTGTTGTGTGGAATTATTTCCTTCACCCCCTTTTCTCAGCAGACCAGAGCCTTACATAAAGAAAGATCGTTCTCACTTGTAGACCTGTTCTGTGTTTTTAACAGTTCAATTGCTTTCTCATCATCAGCAGTAAAGTAGCCAAGGATGCAGACCCAGAAGACAAGGAGAGCAGAACCAAGCAGTCAATAGGGAATCCTGAAGTCTCCCTCTCCAGTGCGTCCTACGCCGGAGAACAGATGGAGTAACGACTTCTCTGTTGTCTGATTGTTTCACAAATTCCAGTCTTTGTCCACAGTTCCACGAACTGGGTGGGAACTTCATCCTTACCTGCTCCTCTTCTCTTCCAGAGGTAACTTTGGGGTCTGCTTCTCTCCCTGATCATCCAAAGTGGAGCAGCCAGAACCTGGACCATTCCCTTCAGGCACGGTGATGAATGGTGTGGTCAAACAGGATCGCTCCGACCACAGAAGTGCACCGAGTGGGAATGAAGAAGAAAAGGCACCCAAGGAAAAGGCTGGCAGTGAAGTGAGAGATGGCCCCAAGCTCCTGCCACCACCCTTCGCGGAGCGGAAGAACGGTAAGTGCCTCACACAGCGGTGTCACAAGGGGGGATCTGAAGCTGGGTAAGTGCTGATGGAGCATCTCTCGCACATGCTGGGTTTGTGGCTCACCATGGTTTTGGTGGGTGGTGCTTTTGATGGTGTTTCTGATGGCAACATTTGAAGTTAAGGTGGAAGTGGCTCCCCAGCTCAGTAACGCCAGGTCAGACTTGAAGCAGCTGCTGTGTTATATACCAAGTGTTTGGCAGAATTGTGGCTGAACTGTGGATTTCAAGGTCTTAGGAAGGGGCTGGTGTTCAGACACCAGGGAATTTCTGGGGGATTAGGGTGATGTGAAGTTGTTCTGTGGAGAAAGAATGGAAAAGGCATTTTGTTTCAAGAGGCACAGATAGACCTGTTCTGCCCTCACAGAGAATTGGATGCTTCAGATAACCTTCCCTTTAGCAAAATTGCTTCAGATCAATGTAACAGAGGGCAGAATTTGGTCTCCGTAAGGGTCAGTTGTATTTCCTTGGTCATGGGTCCAGCAGCTAGTCTTGCTGGCAGGTATTGATCTGAGTTTCAGTGGAGATCTGTTGGTAGAAAGCTGATGGACAGAAAACCCCACAATTCAGTGTGTGCAAAGCATGCTCGGGCTGAGGAGCTGTTTGCTATTTCTTTCAGACAACTGTATAATAGATGAAATGAAGCAAATTCCTTTTGTGCACGCTAAGGCTTTCAACATGAAGTCCTCAAAATATCATGCAATGTGAAAGTGCAGCTCCAAGGCACTATTTTCGCTTTGTGTCTTTCATTGTTTGCATTATTGTACAGAACCCAATTTTTCTCAATCACTATAAATCAGAAATAATCCAAATGATGTCATCATGGCAATGTACTGGTGTCAGACTGGAGTAACACAGCAGAGAACCAGGCCCAGCATCTCCCCATAGTCAGACTTAGTCACACCAGTGAGGGCACTTCTTTTTGACAGTCCCAGCTATCAAAGTGTACCTAAGATCATATGATAACGACGAGAAAGATGACATGGACTTGTAAAGGGGCAAGACTGGTGATGTTAAAAAACATCACATTTTCTCTGCAGCTTTCCCGCCCTACTTGTCTTTTGCCTCCATTTTCCCCCATGTTTTTTGCTATGAGAAGGCAAAGAAAGCAGTATCTCCTGTGCCCATAGGCAAAAGCTGACCAGCAGCCATGCAGATACTGATTGCACTGAGCCCTGTAGCACTGCCAGCATCTGTCTTGCAGCCAACCCTGTGTCAGGCGGGTGTCCCATGGGACACAGCTCTATCCCCAGAACCCCTCTATGCTGTGTCTCTAACTGAAAAGAGCCCCCTCCCCCTTTTGGGCATCCCTCCAGCCCTTTGCTCTCCTCCTGTTGCTGCTTTCCCCTTTCATTTGCACATTGAGACAGCGAAGAGGCTCTGCTCTTCCTCCCGCTCCCCAGCTGGGAACAGCCGGCTCCCTTCATCTCACATCATCACGGGAGCTGGCGAGCCCACCAAGTGTCACATGTGTCCTGTGGCACCCGGGCTTGCTTTGATGTCAGGTTCCCTGGGGTGACAGCTCCACGGGGCTGGTGGAGCAGTCTGAGGAGCGCCCAGACTGGGAATGAGGAGGGGGGTATCATCTGTGGGACACAACAGTCACCTCCTTTTGCCCCGCAGGACACTGCAGAGCCCTGAAGCAGGATTGTCCCTGCCCAGTTCCCTTCCTGTCCCATTCCATGCCATTTATTGGGTGGTCACAGTAGGGACCTTCTACCCCATCAACTCACTGCAGGGTGGAAGGTCAGCAGCTGGGATTGCCACGGGGAAAACCCAAGATGTCAGTGTCTCCTCACATCCCCATGAAGGGGGTCCTAGCCATCCCCATGAATGGCATCTCTATTGGTGTACTCACCACTCCCACCCTCATCTCACAGATACAGGGGAGGCATCAGCAGCAGGGAGTAGGGACCCACCACAAAATCATAGGATCATAGAATGGGCTAAGCCGGAAAGGACCATAAAGCTCATCCAGTTCCAACCCCCCCCCACAGGCAGGGACACCTTCCACTACAGCAGGTTGCTCCAAGCTCGTCCAGCCTGGCCTTGAACACTGCCAGAGCTCAGCTCCCCAGAGATGACTAGCTGCTGCCCAAGTCTGAACTTTCAAACTGAGGTCTTTATCTGACTTAACTTTGATTTAATAAAAACAGCCTAGCTTGAATATTTTTAAACAGGAAAATAGCCTTTTAACTCCAGTATTATTCAAAAATGGCTGAGGGGATTTCATTTAAATTTGTAAAAACAAATCACCTTTGAGCAAGCAGAAAGCTCATTCGGCAGGACCTACAAAAACCTAGGACCGGATGCAGAGATCCAGGAAAACAGAGACTGGTACCTCTATGACAAGCAGGAATCCTGATTTCTGCCTGGCCAGCTGCAGCCCTAACTCCTGGCCCTTTCCTGCCCCCGCACTGTCAGGCTGCTCTTCCACCATGACTGTGGCCAGCCCCTCATCCCATGCTGTTGATATGCTCATCTGCTCAGTTGACATCTCCTCCTCCTGAGTTCTGTTCCGCACTGTGAACCAGTGGTCTCGGAACTGCGAACCACTGTGTTATCAGTGAACGCAGGGAACAGTGACCTGTGAACTGTGGTCTCGGAAAAGCCTAAGGCAAGCATGGCTGTGGATCTTCTTACAGTCACCACTGATGCTGGCTTTAGAGGTGAGATCTGCTTGACCACCCCCCCCACACACACACACACACCTCCTGATGCTGCTGCAGCCTTCAGCCCAGGAATGAGGGACAGTGCCTGCACTGCACAGTGACCCAGAGTCCCATTGTGCAGGTACCAAAGCTCATCATGCCCAGATCCAGAGGTGCTTTGCACATGCATCCTTCATGTCCTGAGCCTCAGTTAGCCACAAGCTCAGTGCTCTCTGACCCCCTGTTTGGGACCAGAAAGGGGTTTCCAGGGCAACCCCCTCTACATGGGGCACAATCACTGTGCCAAGGAAAATAAATATACTCTTTTTAACACCTCATGTCTGAGTAATAAACTGAGTAGCCTGCTGGCTCCTGACAGCGCCTTAAGCATCCTTAGGGTCCATAAGCTGCTTTTCCCTTCCATCTGAAACCCTCCCAGCTGTTGACACCAGGCCCAGTAGTTGTGCTCTGAGCATCAACGCTCCTAAGATCATTTCCTTCAGCTGGTAACTGCTTCCATCCCACCCCATCCCACCCCATCCCATCCCACCCCACCAGAGCCTGTCCAGTCCATGCTGCACACCTGCACTTCATCTGTGGCAGCTGTGCCTGGGAACATCTGTGCAACATTTTCCTTGTCTTCTCCGGCTTGCATCAAGACTGCTCATTCCCTTTATGACTGAAAATGATGATTTCTCTGCACACCTTCCCAGCAGCGGAGGGTGCAGGCTCTGTGCATGGACTTTGGCCATAGATCTCTCCCAGGGCCTATTTGGCCAGGTGGATTTCAGAAAGAACTTTCTGGTAACACTTGCAATCACAAGAAAAGGAGGCAGAGGACAGGCAGGAGTTACTTAACATAAAGCAGCTCCTCTGAAACTGTCTCACACATGTGCTCAATGTGTGAGGGGTTAGGCACGCTCTGGTACAGTCCAGACATAGCAAAGTCCCTGGCTAAGAGCTACTGTCCCTTGTTCCCTTCATTAGGACTCTGAGAGTGAGATGTATTGCACTGACAGAGGTATCAAAGTGCGAGACATCCTGTCTGATCTGAGAAGGTTTCTCTGCCTCAGAAACTCTGCTCAGGGTGGGCTCAGTCCCCTCTGGAGGGTCCCATTTCTCTCTAATGACTGTCAGTTTTGATGACCATCTCTGAGTAAGACACCTTCTACAGAAGAGGTTCATTTTACCCATGTCCCCACATAGGCGTCTCCAGGTTTGGGTGGCAGAGCTCCCGCTGTGGGTGATGGGTCCAGTCCTCAGGCGTGCGGTCAGAGGCCACTGGCAGGCTCCTGCCATTAAGGAGAGCTGAAGAGTTCCCCTTGTGCCTACTCTGGTTCAGCAGCGTGTTTGGTAACTGCTCCTAAGGCTTCCACACAGGTTTCCCACTGCTCATTTCGGAAAATAATGTCACGAAACTCTTCTGTTTATTTGTGTAATGACATAGACCTGACCACAGCTCCTTCAGCCCCCTGCAACAAAGGGGAGGATTTGCAAGTGCCCATCTGGTTTGTGTTTAATGTAACGTGCAGAAAGGTTGCACATTTTCAGGACCCGTGTTCATAAGTAGTAGGTTGTACAACAGTTTATTACACAAATGGAGCTTTATATTGCTGGGCTTTGTTGAGCTGCCAGTTGGGATAAAAAAAACGCTAACGTGCTTCGTAGGGTCTATCAAGGAAAATTAGAAAGCATTAAATTCTGCTCAAACTATCAGCCCTTGGTGAGCAGGTAATCAAATCCAGAAAGGCTGGTGGGAGGTGAAGGCTTTCTTGCTCTTGGTGTATCTGAATCAATAACTGCTATGGAAAGCATGTAAGTAAAACAAACCAAAAAGAGAGCTGTCTGACCTAGAAGTCATCACGATATCATGGTAGTCCAAAAGAGGCAAGATACCTACAGTTTTGGGGGAGAAACTCTCACAGGGTCTCCACTCAGCTCTTGTGGGGAGCATGTGTTTTAGTTTAAATATATATTGAAATGGTTATTAAATTACTATCTAGTCCCAGGCAAAATCTAGGCCTTGTTCCACATAGCCAGGTAAGAGGTGTATCTGCAGGAAGATTTTCCAAATTACCTTTGGATCCAAATCAAATAAATCCTGCAAGTACTGTATTGAACCCAGGTGACATCTAATCCGCAATGAAATATCAGCCTGCAGCCTTGAACTGCACAGCCCAGCTTTAATGCCACTTAAATCAGAATGTAAGAACTAAAAGAATTCCAGGAATCCAATGATATAAGCTGTATTTTTAGCACTGTGAGTGACTTGTGAGAGTGAAACATTGCAGTGACTAAAGATAGCAACAAGCAAGGTTTTCCATGATTTATCGCAAGAATGCTCACAGTGAGTTAAAGCCATTGAATGTTGTGATAGCAGCACCTACATGTTGGCGTGTTTTCAAGACAAGTCATTCATAACATATTTGTCACAGAGCAAAGTTTCCATAACAGAGCTCTCAGTTGTTTCCCACTTGCACAAGCACCACGCACATCACTTTTCTATTAAGGCACCGAGAGGTTCATTTGTTTCCTTAGCATCTATTTTGTTCTCTTAGACAGCTTGGAGGAACCCACTTGCCTGCATGTTTCAAACCTCTCCCGAGCTCTCAGCCTGGCTGAGTGATCAAAGTGGTGGTGGGAGAGGATCATGACCCTACATTGGACCCAGACAGTCATGGTCCCACTCCATTCCTTGCTGGCCATCTGGAGTTTAGCTGGTTCTTTAACAGGAGCTCACTGAGTGATCCATTCCTCCTTGGGGGTCTATGTTGATTTGTGCACCAACAGGTTAGGTAGGACCTTTCTTTGCTGAGCAAAATGTCTACAGGGGTTATTTTAAGGATAAAGTCATGGCAAACATTTCCTGACACCTCCTGATCAGCGTTGCTCTTGGCTCCTGGCCCTTGCTAGCTGCAGTTTACTGGATAAAGGAACTGGCAGAACTGTTTTCTCCCAGTTTCTAACACTGGGATGCATCCAGACAGAAATGTCTCATCTCTATGAGAACTCATCCACAGGCAGCTTGGGCAGTGCCTACTTCAGCCACCTGCCTGATACCCTGAGAGTCACCTCCAGTCTTGTTTTCCCATGTGTCAAGTCCCAGGTTCACCTTTCAGCACAGGAACCCACTACATGCGTGGGGCCACGCTCCCCAGGTAGGGCTCCCTTCTTTCCTGGATGGGGACGTCATGTGCAGGGTGTGGATGGTGTCTGGGACACTAGAGCCAGTTCCCTTCTCCCCTGCTCCTTGACTAGCCCTGCCCTTGGTCCCGTGGTGTCCCTGCCCAGCTGCTTGGTCGCTACCCAAAACCAAGGCTATGCCCAACTATGTGTCGTCACCTTCACCCCTTTCTCACAGTGTGGTTATGTGTTTCATTCCTTTTCCTGCTATCTGTAGAGATGATTCCAAGGTTAATTTCAATATCATTATGACTTAAAGCTGCCGCTTCAAAAATTAAGCTGAAATGGGGATAGCCCTTTGTTACAATGATTGTGTTCCATCTCTGCGTGCTTTGAACCATGTGATGCTTCCACAAGTGACCATGTCCTACTGCTTGTTGCAGCCTGAGCACGGCAAAACACAGTAGTGCTGAGGTACTGTTGTCTTCACTGAGCCTGTTCTTGGGGTGGGGGTGAGTGCCCCTATGGGTAAGATCCATTGCTCAGACCCAGCAGGACTGAGTCCCAGGAGCCTAGGTCTCCTCACTCCACCATCAGTCCAGCCCTAGCGCTCAGTGCCCATTGCCTGTTGTTCTTCCCTTGTCACCTTGCCTGTGGATAAATAAGCCAAGGGTGTCAGTGACTTCAAGGATGTCAGTAAGCTTCCCTCTCCCCTCTGCACTGGGGAAGGAGCACTGATGTCTCCATGCACAGTTTGCCTTTGTGTTTCATCTTGGTTACATTCGTGGTCATTTCTGTGGTGCTTTCCTGATTTGCACATTCTTGAGGCTGTTGTTTGAAGCACCTGCAGTCAGGCTGCAATTAGCATCTTTTTTGTAGCTCATTTTGAGAGCCTGGTCAAGGGTAAAGTTCAATTTATTTCTTAATTCATGAAGTTGCTAAGCCACTGTCTGTCATATTTGAAAAATCATGGCAGTCAGGTGAAGTTCCCGATGACTGGAAAAAGGGAAATATAACCCCCATTTTTGAGAAGGGGAAAATGGATGAGCGGGGGAACTACAGACCAGTCAGTCTCACCTCTGTGCCTGGCAAAATCTTGGAGCGGATTCTCCTGGAAGGCATGCTTGAGGCACATGAAAACCAACAAGGTGCTTGGTGACAGCCAGCATGGCTTCACTAAGGGGAAATCCTGCCTGACCAATCTGGTGGCCTTCTATGATGGGGCTACGGAACTGATGGACAGGGGCAGAGCAGTTGATGTCATCTACCTGGACTTGTGTAAAGCCTTTGACACTGTCTCACATGACATCCTTCTCTCTAAGTTGGAGAGACATCAATTTGATAGGTGGACCACTCGGTGGATAAAGAACTGGCTGGATGGCCGCATGCAAAGAGTAGTGCTCAGTGGCTCAATGTTCAGCTGGAGACCAGTAACGAGTGGTGTCCCCCAGGGATCGGTGTTGGGACCGGTCTTGTTCAACATCTTTGTGAGTGACATGGACAGTGGGATTGAGTGCGCCCTCAGCAAGTTTGCCGAGGACACCAAGCTGTGTGGTTTGGTTGATACATTGGAGGGAAGGAATGCCATCCAGAGGGACCTTGACACGCTTGTGAGGTGGGCTGATGCCACCCTGATGAAGTTTAACCATGCCAAGTGCAAAGTCCTACACCTGGGTCGGAGCAATGCCAGGCACAGCTACAGGTTGGGCAGAGAAGAGATTCAGAGCAGCCCTGCGGAGAAGGACTTGGGGGTGTTGGTCGATGAGAAAATGAACATGAGCCGGCAGTGTGCGCTTGCAGCCCAGAAAGCCAACCGTATCCTGGGCTGCATCAAAAGGAGCGTGACCAGCAGGTCGAGGGAGGTGCTCCTGCCCCTTTACTCTGCTCTCGTGAGACCTCACTTGGAGTATTGTGTGCAGTTCTGGTGTCCTCAACATAAAAAGGACATGGAACTGTTAGAACAAGTCCAGAGGAGGGCCACAAAAATGATCAGGGGACTGGAGCACCTCTCCTATGAAGATAGGCTGAGAAAATTGGGGCTGTTCAGCCTGGAGAAGAGAAGGCTGCGTGGAGACCTCATAGCAGCCTTCCAGTATCTGAAGGGGGCCTATAGGGATGCTGGGGAGGGACTCTTCATGAGGGACTGTAGTGAGAGGACAAGGGGTAATGGGTTCAAACTTAAACAGGGGAAGTTTAGATTGGATATGAGGAAGAAATTCTTTACTGTAAGGGTGGTGAGGCACTTGAATGGGTTGTCCAGGGAAGCTGTGAATACCCCATCCCTGGCAGTGTTCAAGGCCAGGTTGGAGAGAGCCTTGGGTGACATGGTTTAGCGTGAGGTGTCCCTGCCCATGACAGGGGGGTTGGAAATGAATGCTCTGAAAGTCCTTCCCAACTCAAACCATTCTATGATTCTACGATCAAGCCTAGTGAATGGTATGTGGATGACATCTGAACATGGGAAACTTGGTTTTGAAACTGTGATGTAGGGTATAAAACCTGATAGCCCTGAAATCCCAGGAATTAAAAACATCCTCTTGCAAGAATAACATTGTGTTTGCTCCATCCATGTTTAACCTGAAGGACTCAGTAGTATGTTGAGCTCACCGACACCAAAAACTCAGGGGGATTCTGGAAAAGCTTAGGTATTTCTGCATGTAATGAGAACATCCACAACGTAATAACCATGTATGCACCCAAGTGAAGAATATAACAGGAAGTAGTAGGGAAAGGCACCTATGGCAGTAAGTCCCTAGGTAAGCTGTCCTAATAGAAAAATTCACTCAGAAATGAGGCTTAAATAGTTCTTCAGGGTAATTTTTCTGTTAGGCCAGCTATGGACTTACTGCAATCTCCGGCACTTTAAATCTTTCAGCTGGGATGCACTGGTTCCTTCCAAAAGGAACAACGTACAAGGAAACTGCACAGGTATGCAGACAGTTTCTGTGGCCCTTGCTTCATAGGTGGTTACCTCAGCGCTCTCAGGTGGTGTGTAGAAAGCCCAAAGGAGTCACAGGGGGCTGTTACAGGAGACACAAAGTGCTATAGACATCATTGCAGTCAAAGGCAGCCTTGCTCCACATCAGTAAGTTACAACTGATGCCTTAATGCTGACACAGCCTTTAAACCTGTGCTTTTGTAGTATTGGTAAGAGGTGATGATCTGTTACAGTTTTTAGTAAGAGATCACCAAGTTGTAAAGATCAGGAACAGTGATGGGATGATCATAAATGTTCTTAAATGGCACCTTGAACAGAGTGAATACATGAACATAGTGGAACAAAAGATGTTTCCAGTTAATGCACCATCTGTCTTGGATCTGTTCATTCACAAAGAGGAAACACATTTTCACTCTGAATGACTTTCTGAATTAAGAGACAAACAAGGAAAGCAAGTACGTAAGCTGTATGTGCGCAAGTGCTGGTGAGTGCGGATGCGCACGTGTGAACCCGCAGGCACTCTGCTTGGAGCTCCCTGACCTCTGCACAAGCGGAACAGTGCAGAAACCACATGGCACCACAGAACCCTCGTGACGGTCTCTGTCATGCAGCAAAAGCTCTTTATTGAGCTTTGAGGAAATTGCCATCAATTAGGGGCAGCCCAGGGTGAAACGCCTGGGAACCAGCCCCTGCTGCGAGAAGGGAGGGTGGGCTCAGAGCAGGGGCTCCCCATGTGCACCAGGATTGGGTCTTGGGTGCTCCTTAAGAAGCCATGTCCACCCTATGTTGAGAGCCAGTATGTGGGGTGGACTGGAGCTGACTGCTTCTTCCTGTAGAGGGGATTGACCAGGGCTTTATGCGCACTTCCACTGCAGTGTTCCACTCGCTTGCAAAGCCTGAAGGAGAGGCCTGAGCAGTCAAGGCAAGGATGCTGACTGCTCTGGGGCTGGGGGAAGAGTTTCCATGCCACTGCTTGGGGCCCACAGAGCTGATGGAGAGCTGAGGACCGCCAGAGGGGTTTTTGTGCCAGAGGCAGAGCCTGCTCCCGTGGCTAAACAGCAAGCAGGAGATCTGCTCAGAGCTGGCAGCGTGGGGCTGGGACTACTTCCTCCCTTCCTTTGGCATTCCTGTCACAACATCTCTGTTTGCGCTCGCCTGTGTGCCCAGTTGCTGTGATTTCGTGACAGGCAGAATCTCCCATGGGGATGGACGGGCTGTGATCGTGGACATTGAGCTCCTTTCCCATGTTTGTTGTAGATCCTGCTTTCTCAGGGCTGGTTCTGGGCGGGCTTGAAGGGGTGGCACTTCCAGGAATCCATCTCCAGATCCAGCGCTGCATCATCTTCTGGTAACATCTGGCACAACACACTTGCGCAGATGTTTAGTGCTGTGGCTGTTTCCCAGTAGTTTGCTGGGTGGTGTTTGGAGAACAGCTCCATGGATGGGAAAAGCTGCTTCAAACTGGGCTTGTGCAGACCAGCTCATATATTTCAAAATGAGAAAAGAGGAAATTCACAGCTGCGTCTTTGTTACATGTGCATTTAGGGCCAAATCAGGCCTGTTTCTGGCTTGGATGCCACAGGGAGAAGGCTGTTCCTTCTGAGGCTGCTGAGCAGCAGCAAAATCTCTCCACAGCTACTGCTTCCACCCTGGGTCTGTGCACCCATTGTTACTCCTGCACTACATCTCCCAGAAGATACAGGAAATTCCTGCTGCTTCATTCCTGCTCCTTCATCCCCCTCAATCCTGCAGCTCAGGGGCAGGCAGTGCTGGAAACTGTGAAGTGGGAACACAGGATCAATGTGGGCTCAGCTTCACTGGACTTTTCTGGACCCATAGGTCTGGGGTAGGACCTCGACTTTCATCCCTGTGTTGCTGAGGTATCTGCTTTATAAACCCTCCTCAACGCAGCCTCCCACAAAGTCTTGCTGAGCTGTCCTACAGGAGGGGCACGTCTTGAGAGCTGGGATCCGGGAAACCTCTTGGCTCTATGATGGATTTCCTCATGCCTGGTTGTGTAGCGTTGCTGGTACTTTGTTTCCTTGGATGATGTATTTGATTTTCTCAGTAAGGGATGCAAAGCACTGCAGTGAGTTCTCTTTTAAGGCTTGGTAACCAGAGCACTGTCTTACCTGTCATAGATGAAGGATCACAAATCAGATGAAGAACCTGGAGATTCTGCACATAAATCAGCATCAGTGCCTGAGTAGCTGTTAAACACTGCCCTGTTTTCACAATGTCAGCCCTTGCAAAGCTCCAGAGAGGGATGAGTTTTATGATCATGGAACTTGTAGCACTCTGGCATTCTCATCTCCTAGACTAGGGCTCATGAGCTTCCCTCCAGGCTGGGCAGGCAGCAGCTGGTTTTCTTGGCGCAGTGCCGTTCTGCACTTGTTTTGGCTGGGTGAAGGATCACGAGCTTCCCCTGCAATGGGGAGCAGCCTGTCCAGGCTATTAGCCCCTAACGAGGTGCTCATCTCTGTGTGCCTTTCACCCATCATACTGGCTGCAGAGCTTCTGGGCTTTCCAGGGGGAGCACATGTGGAAAGCTACAGGGACAGGGAAGGAGGAAGGTAATAAAACACACTGAGACCAAAGCTGCTTTCCCCAAATTGGCTTCCTGACACTGATGGACAGGGCAGGGCACAGGAGCCTGGCTGAGCCTTTCCCAGGCAGGTGATTCCTCTCTCGTGTTAAAACTAGCCCAGAAATAAACCTCGTGGCTGTCTACCACGATGACCATGGCTGCAATCCCACACCGACCAGTGGCACCTGTGAACACAAAGCCAGCCTCTCCCATCACCAGTGTGTTCACTGTCTCCATCTTCCTGATGCTGCAGGGCTGATTATGGTGCCTCCAAGCACTTGTTAAAACTTCTGGAGGTCAGCAGCACCTATAGAGCTGCAGAGTCTGGAGTTGTAATTGCAGGGGTACGGCCACGCACTGGTGTTAGCAGTGGATGTTAAACATTAACCAGCTTGTGGTAATGAACTTTGATTTGTTCCTTTTATGGGTG
Source organism: Amazona ochrocephala (assembly GCA_039720435.1). Lineage (NCBI taxonomy): Eukaryota > Metazoa > Chordata > Aves > Psittaciformes > Psittacidae > Amazona > Amazona ochrocephala. Next base: position 84,508,475 of record CM077879.1, read on the forward strand.
CTTACCCCAAAACCACAGTCCTGCAGTGCTCATCCCAGATGCAAAGCACTCCTCTGGCTAGCCAGCAGCATGCAGGACAATAGACATTGTCCTCAGTGGTACGCAGTTTAGCCAAGGATGCCTGAACTGGTCAGGATGCAAAAGACTGCTCAGAAATGTGGAAGTAAACAGTGAGCAGCACTGCTCACACTGAAGCACAGCTTCCAGCTCCCCAGGGAAGCTCAAGAGGAGAAGAAAAAGAATGACTGGGACGTACAGGCATCAGGAGAATGGCCACAGTTTCAGCATGCCTGTAAACACCAAGCACCGAGCCTCTGTATGAGGGGACTTAGAGCAAGATATCCTGATGGACCACGAGCAAGCCTGGAATGGGCTTCGGGCTGCTCCCATCTGGAGGAGCACTGCCCCAGCAGCAGGACCACTGGGCTGCCAGCACTGCTGTCACCCGCAGCTAGGAGCAGCCATGGTTTGCTGAGTAGTGACAGGCATGGAGACCAGGGTGGCTGTGGATTTGTTACAGCGTTATTGTCCAAATCAGGAGAGGCTCATGGGAAGCCAGCAGGAGAAACACTGCGTGTTCTGTACTCGGGACTGCATTTGCAAACACCAGAGCAGTGCTAGGAAGGAACACGGTTACTAGCAAGGATGTTAGTAAAACAAGAGGAATCGTAACACAAATGTAAACAGGACAGATCCCTTCCTGATGGATGCATGTAGTCCATAAACATCATTGTCACACTGGAGGACTTGCCAGAGATTCCTGAAGGTGATTTCAAGCATGCTGTAGTCTTGTCATGTGGTTCTTGGGGTTTCAAAGTTATGACCATCTGTTTGTAATTGAGGCCCATTTGGAAGCAGAGGAGAGTGCTGCCAGGAGATTCCTTTTGGACTAAGAGTGCCTTCAGTCCTGCTGAGAAGCTCCCACAGGCAGGTACAGCCCAGAAGGGTTCTGCATCATCCCAAGATGTGGTGGTCCCGCTCAGCTAAAATGCCTGGGATGGGTATGATGCCAGGCCAGCACAGGGGGGTGTGAATGGGATGACTGGAGGTTTCTCAGATTCAAGGCCCAGCCCTGCAAATGTCTTCTATCTGCTGTACTGGTGATCAGTGCTCGAAGTAAGAATTCCCAGGAGAGAACATTAAGTTGCGTTCCAAGGTTTGCAAAGCAGCCGGGCTGCTTGAAGCGTTGGCAGCATATTTTGATTCTTCCTTTGCAGTATCCATTGGGTAGAATGATTGTGGCCATGACTTGAGGGAGCTGTCACAGGTCACCTCAGCTTCCTACAAACCCTGATATGTGTTGTGTAGGGATAATGGTTGGGCATCACTTTGAAAGTGCTCTGTCGTCCTGGTGAGCTCTGCGCTAAGGAGGGGATGAACACATGGACTCTTTCCAGCAGGGAAAGGGATCAAAAAGGAGCAGCAATCTTGAGAAGGTGGGAGATTTTTCCAGCCCTTGAATGTTTCTGTTGAAACCATGGGGATGACATGGAATCCGTCCATCTGCACTATGTGGTTTGGACTGCTGTCATCCAAAAAACGCCCCTGGTAGCTCCAAACCATTGCACTGCTCCCCGCAGCTCTGTGCAGCCTCAGATTCCCAATGGGAATGATCAGCAGCTTTTCTGTACACCCAGAAGTCCACTGAAGGGGGCTGTCTTCATTAGCACTGAACCAGGGTTTGAACCCTGGCTTTAAATGTCAATCTGCTTTAAAAGCCTCAGGCAGCCCCTGACGTGTGTGTTGTGATCCTGTTCACTCAGCTCTGCTGAAAATGAGCCTGAAAGTTGATAAGAGCCCCTCAATAGGCCTGAAATAGCCGTTTGCAATGTGGGGCTGTCTGGAGCAGGTATCATGTGAAGAGGAATAGTGACAGCACAGCAGAAAGGAGACTGAGATCATGCCTGCAGTCTGGTGCAGCCACAGGCTGCTCCGAGGTGTTGCTCTATGTCAGCTAGGACAGTGATATTCTGGTGTTCCTTCTTCCTGAGACGCAATGTCAAGGATATATATATATACATATATATATATATATATATATAAAGAGTGGAGAGATGTTGGAGCTGCAGAAAAAGGACAGAGGTTTTTGTTGTCACCTGTGGGTGAAACGCAGTGATCCTGATGCGAAAGAGCCACTGCAGTGATTCATTCCACTGCCTTCAAAGAGGGAGGAGTGACTACCCTCTATTGCCCCCCCTGGTACGGTGTGTAGGAAATGCTGTCGACACTGTGGCAGCTGGGGTTTCACTCTGTCAGGGTTTTGCTTTGCGCTGATGAAAGACTCCTTGGTCACTTGTTGGGGATGGAAAACATGCCTGTGCATACAAGCTCACTTTAAAGTCAGTCAAAACCGTCTGAAAGTGTATTTCTCTGCTATAGGATATAAAAATATTATCCTTCTGGCATGCTTCCATGAGAATATTAAAAATAACTTACTGAGTTACTCTGTGAAACTCACTAATATAATAAGACTTTTGAGCCTTATTTCATTAATGAAGGAGCTGGGCTTTAATGTGATACTGCTGTAAATCTATAAAGAATAGTTTGGGGTAAACGCAATCCTGTTATTCAAAGATATTTTTGTAGGGTGAAGTTAGAAAGAAACATTTATTGCCATGACTTTTGTCAAACTCAGTAAGCTGTTTGCAGCTGTAGTGCTAGTTAAGTGAAAGCATGCTTCTGTGTATGGGATGGCATTTGCTTTGCCAGTTTGTTTTACTGCTGTTTGTCCAGCACAGGGGAGAATCTGTTTGGCAGAGAAAAGCTTGGAGCTAAAAGCAGTCCTGACCCTTCACAGCAGAAACCTGTGGCTCTCTTAGGGAAGAGCCCGAGCAGGACAGGGCTCCTGGCTTTTCCTGAACAGCAGCCAGAAAGCAGCAAGCCTGGGATGTGGCCTGACTCTGAGGCTCAGGGTTTCTGTCCTGTTTCCAGCCTCCAATTGTTTGTTAATAACCCCCTGGGTCTGTGGCCATCCCAGATGAATGCACCGAGAATGCAGCTGAAGACCACAGAAATGGTCCTGGCTGGGTCAGGGCAGAGGTTGCTCCAGGTCTCCCTCCCGTCTACAGCTCTGGTACCCAAAAAGAAATGTGGAATACCAGGGCAGTCACGCAGTAGCAATTCTGCCACCCAACAACCAGAGATGCAGGGAGTTCCTTAACCAGGAGGAAGACTTGAGATTTAATGGCCTATGAGGGTATTTCTTACGCGGGTTTGTCTACTTGCCTTCTGAACCCATGTAAAAGAGGTGATTTGCTGCTTCCGCTGCAGCCTGCTGAGGGGTGTAAATCACAGCTCCGTGCAACACCCAGCAGCATTCCTCCTGCTGCTGCTTCCCAGCTTGTAGAGACAGGGAGAGCTCCCTGGTTCTGCTGTGTGCAAAGCTCCTGGGATGGTCTCTGCCTGGAGGCTGGACATAGTGTTCCAACACCGGAGTCCTCTCTTGGTTGTCCCTGCCATGGTTTCACAGTTGCCTGCCTTTAAGCAGAGTGAGGAATGGCTTATGCAGCAGAAGCACAGATAAGCTGAGGGAGAAGGATCCTCTTAGACCAGAAAGATTGTTCAGCTGTTAAAGCTGGGAGCATCTGGGAGCAAATGATATGAACCACCACGGTGTTGTCATGTGCCTGGAACTAAGCATTGCGCCCCTCCTCTAAATGCATACAACCCTGCTAGGTACATCTGGAGGAAATCTTTCCTGCCCAAAGCCAAGACCAGTTTTCCCTCAGTCATTCCTGATGGAAGTTTGTCCACTGTGTTCTTAAAAACCTTCTGTGATGGAGATTCCAACACTTACCTAGGCCACCTTCACTCCAGCTCCTTGCTGAAGTGCAAGCCCGTAACTCCTAGTCCTACACAATACAGATATGGAGAATAAAACACTGTTTCTTTCCATTGTAATCTTCTCTACATTTAAAAACCTATGGGGGTCCCCCTCAGCTCATTCATTCTTCTCCAGACTGACCCTCAGTCTTTGTGCCTCGTGCAGGAGGTCGAACACATGTGGTTTGCAGTCTGCCCTATACCAGCCTAGTACCCATCCTCTCACACTCGTGTAGCATCACGTGGTCTTGATGTGGCTCATGATGCAGGTCTGTTTCCACAGAAGAGCTGAGGAACCTTTTGCTCCGTACATGGTGTATGTGCAAAAGGCCATTCCTGACTAATTGTCATTGGATTGGTTTCTGTAAATGTCCTCACAACTGAAGTTCTTTTTAAAAGTCATTTGGAGCTCTAATCCTGCTCTGCTGCCTGCGTGTGCCACCTTCCAGCCTCGTCTCTTACCAAATAAAATCATCATCGACTCCACTTTACAGAAGGACACAGAAGACAAGGGCACTCTGTGGCATCTATGACCCACTGGGAGCTTCTTCCTGGGAGTGTTCTGCGCTGTTGAGCTGTTTCATACAGACCGTGTTTTCCCAGTGAGCTTTTGAGACTCTCGTGTCAGACAGTGTCAACAGCCTTGTTAAATGGAAGATCGATGACATGTACTGTCTCTTCCTTATCCTCAAGTGTCACAGAAGGATTACATTAGATGCATTCATACTGGCTGGGTTTATGTCTTTTCTCTGATTTCTCTCAGTATTTGTTTGTTTGCTCAATGAGATGCCCCAGTTCTTTTCTGGAAATGGGAGTTAAACTAGCTCGTCCAGAATTGCTCTTCTCCAAAACCAGATATTCTTTCTACATGTCTTTAAAGTACCCCCAGGGATGGCACCTCAATCACTTTCCTGGGCAGCCTGTTCCAGTGCTTGCAACCCTTTTGGTGAAGAAGTGTTTCCTAATATCCAACCTAAATCTCAGAAGTATTTCAGCCTTCCAGTGGCACTCCAGCTGCAGAGAGGGGCAGGGAAGGTGAACAGGGGTGCTGGTTCATTCATGGCTTCATGTTGGATGTTCTGCTTTATTAGCACATCCTCAGCTAGGCAGCAGGGAAAGATTTAGGTCTTCTGGTCCTTAAAAATCAGAGACCAAACTAGACAGCAGCCATGGGGGTGTATAAAAGAAAGGGACAAGACCATGAGCATGATAATGTCATTACTGTCATGCTGTATGGGCCAGCACCCTGGGAAAGACCAACCAGCAAATCCTCTAGGATGCCAGCAGCAGGAAGGCTCCACCATGCAGAGTGAATTGGAGTAGCCTAAAACCTGCACTCAATACAAAGCCTTATCAGAGATAAGATGCTGTCCTGCAGCATATGGGGAAGGGCTGCTAAGACCAGGAGCTGGAGAAGTTTGTGACAGAGTCATTCTGGATTGCCTTTGCTTGTGGATGGGCCATTCCCAGCTGATCTTGAGGTAGGGAATGATCTTGGTTGTGTCCGTGACTTGGTGCTGTCATGAATTCATCACATATGGAGCAAAGCAGGAGGCATAGAGGCAGGCCGCAGGTAGGGCTGGGGGGTGCAGCAGGACTCCTGCTTCAGGAAAGCTCTGAGGTATTGTAGGTGGTTTGCCCACAGTAGGAAGGCTGTGCCAGGATACTTGGATTAATGTCTTTTGGGGGAAAAAGTCATCCATATTTCTGGAAAGAGACCAGGCAGTTTTCTCTGCTTTCCAAGGAGGAAAGGCAGTGGCAGCCCACAGTCCCCAAGCTCGTGGTAGCCCCATAGGACCCCCACATGGAGATCAAAACCCCCTCAGCCCATCTCATGCTGAGGTTTAAGGACTCTGAAGAGCTAGATCCTGTGGCTGAAGCAGCCCAGTGGATACAGCTGTCCTGCAAGCAGACACACTGGAAGCCATGGGATACCCTGGCAGCCGACCAGCCACTTGTGCATCCAAATAATGTCTGGGTTTCCTTGTAAATTAATGAAAACTGGTGCATTTCCATGAAACATTTTGATGTCTATGAATCAGCGTTTTCCAATAAAACTGTTTCATCAGAAAATTCCCAGCGAGATCCACCCCTGATAAGGTCAGGAGCATTGGATGCATTCCCGACAAGCCTCAGCCGTGGGGCAGTGCTGGAGAGTGATCTCTCTGGGCGATGACGACTCTGCTTGACCTTTCCTGCAGTGTGACTGTGTGGCCTGGGTATCTGAGATGTTATTTATAGGCAGGAGCAGCAAGTGCTGTGGAGACAGTCTCCAGCAGCCCCTTTAGGCAGCGAGCTGCAGCAGGGAGCTGCTGGCAAGGAGCTCGTCCAGTGGAAAAGCCACTTTACAGAAACACGGATAGAAACAAACTCCCTTTCGGAGATAAATCATTCCTGATGGGGGCTTTGTTCTGTGCACGTGCTGCTCCCCGGCACGGGGACGCGGGTAACTGTGTGACATCGCTAATAGCAGTGGTCTGATCTCCTTCTCTTCATTCCTCTGCTCGGGCTGTTGCCAGAGGAGGATTCATTATGGTACAAGGAGGCTCTGGTTTCACTGGTGTCTGCAGCTCTGTGTGTGTTTTCACGCATCTCTAATAATAAGAATTGCTGGGGAAGGTTTGCTGGTGACTATAAGGCCCTTGTTGTAAAGAAATGGGTTACTCTGGCTTCACCTGGGCATGAAATAGTGAAATCAAGAGACTCCCTCTCAGAGCCATCTGCTCAGGCTTACTCTGGGTAGCCCAGAGCTTCTGAGCTCTCTAAAGGCAATTTTTTGTACTACCCCAATGTGCAGGAGCTGCCACAAGCTGCCACAATCCATTGTCCCCCCAAGTTCTTCACATTTGCCAATGGATTTCTTCCCTTGTGTACAATAAACCAAACACTGGAATCAGGGTGTAGTTTCTGCTCAGTTTCCCTTCAGCACCTGTGGACTGGTGGACAACAGGCACATTGTAGTTCAAGCTAACACCTTGGTTTGGCCTAAACTATAACCCGTGGGGATGCTGCTGCTGGGAGTGATGAGGTGGAAATAAACCTCCACAAGCTAAAGAAGATGCACTCTGCCAGAATGTATTACTTTATCTGAGCAAGCAAAGAGGCTGAAAATGTCCCTCTAAAGAGAAGAAACACCTTGAACTATGGCTCTCTGCATCTTGCTAAAGCCATCACAGTATCTACTAAGAGGACCAAAATATGAGACCATCAGAAGAGATGCCTGAAGAAGCATCTTGTCTGCTTCACAGCATGTGCAGGAGTTTCTTTCCCAGCAAGACTGATGTGTAGATGCTGTTGGATCTGGTGCATTCTGATAAGCCATGGATTTGCAGGGCATCATTTTTATTACATTGTCATCTGAGACCAGAAGAGAAGGGAGCAGATAAAGGAGGCAAAGGCTGCTGTGCCTGATTGCCTGTTTAGTGCTATAGATTTGATAACTGTTCAATGCACAGGTCACAGCTGTGTAGGTTGTCCTAGAGATGTCAGTTCCATAGTGAGAGGCACTATTCAGACACATCAGCTATTACCCAAAGAGAGTTCAGAAATCTCCCTGGGAAATGAGCAGAGCTGATGAACTTCCTGGTGCTTTCAATGCATAGTTCAAAGTGGGTGAATGCCTTCACTTTCTTTGGCTTCTCCTGGCACACCGAAAAGCAGCTCTGGGCAATTCATAGATGTAGGTATGCAGTGTATGAACTTGTAGGAACTTTGGATTGTGTTCTTAGGCAAAGTTGCATTTTAGTTTCCATCAGAACGTAGAAGTCAAACACCAGCTCGTTAAGACTGTGTATAATTGCATCACAGAAAAGAATAGGGTAGGATTATATGTCCTCGAAAGAAAATTCTGCTTATTAACAAACAGGGAACAAATCCTTTATTCCGTGTTTTAATGTCAGAGACAGTTCAGAGACAGATTTAGATCGGCGGTTTGATGTCATGCTATGACAATATGTGTATTAATGGATTTACTTCAGACAGACATTTGTTTGCATACATGCACTCTGAGTCCCCTTTGGTGAAGAGAAATATTTATTCTGACAGCATATATTGTGTTTCCAAGATGGACCGATTCAGATTTTCATTCAGCAACAGAGACTTGTGGCATATTATTAGTTGAAAGAGTACAAATAGACTTTCATTCTTTCCTTTGTACTTCTGCTCATGTGAATAAGCAAGACGCGTAAACCAAACCAGGTACAACTCTTTCAAGCCAACAATACTTTTGTTTAATATCTAGAAACCACCTCAAAATCCGCATTGCAGCAGTGGCTCCTGACAGCGAGGTCTGACAACAATTCAGAATAACATGCTGGAAGTAGATTGAAAACCGCTTCACATTCCTCAGATATATGTACTCCAAGCACTAAGCAAAGCCTTCCATGTGAGCAAGTGTACACTGAAGAGAGGTGGTTGCTTTTTCCACCTACCTGCCCCTTCCTATTCATGCCATTAAATGTCCATAGCCATTGGGAACCTGCTATGTCTCATCTAGAAGATCTCTTTTTCTTGGAAATAATATATATGGGCCCCTGTGGAGCCATTCTGTCTCACTCTCAATTCAGGGTAGCAGTGCATGGGTGATGTGGACCTCAGTCACCAAGGAGGTCCCAGACCTCTGGTTGATATTCATAGAATCCCAGACTGGTTTGGGTTGGAAGGGACCTTCAAGCTCATCCAGTTCCAACCCCCTGCCATGGGCAAGGACACCTTCCACTAGAGCAGGTTGCTCAGTATTTGGTCGATTAATTGCAAAGCCTTCACTCCCCAACAGCCCTGCTCTTGAATTCCTTGAGAAGCACAGCACAGAGCAGGCCCTCCCCTGTTGTTCCTGAAAGGTAGACTCTGCTCTTAAGTGTCCCCATGTTGCCCTTGGAAGATGCAAAGCTTGAGATCAGCCTGTAGAGTGAGCAGCAGATCCAAACCCCACTGTGTGCATAAGTAAATGGAAAGAGCAGGGACAGGCAGCTGCCTACAACTAAGGGCTTGAGCAGGCAGCAGTGAGGGTCTGGCTGATACTGACACGGGGAGATGTGCACACCCATCATGCTTCAAGCACTTTTGTGATTGCTTTTCTCTGCATGAAAGAAACAGCTCCTTCAGTCTCCCTGTAACGGCAGTGATGCAGCAGAACCGCAAACTGCCTTTGGTGCAATGTATACCATAATTTATGTCATGATTAATAGCACTTAGCACTTGTGAAAGAGAATATTGGTTACAGTTAAGCTGACGTGGTCAATGTACAGTGACTCCCTATGTGCATCCTCCCTTGAAAGAGAGCCAAATACCAGTACTGGAATGGACAACTTCCACTAGCTCTTGTTCATCTTTGAGAGCTGTGCAGTGATTGACTTTTTTATTATCCCTGATATTTCTGCTGCTGTTTCTCATTCCCTTCCTTCTTCCCAGCATTTCTTCTTTAATAAGGAGAAATAACATGTTCATATTTGAGTTCATAGGCTCCATAATTTCAGAAATGTCACCCTTCTGCAGTGTTCTCTCCTCACCCCACTGCAGTCAGTGATGGGCCCTACTATCTGATTCCAGAAAAACAAAACAAGTATGCTGGCCCAATGATCTTCTGACCATATATAGGCTTAAATAGCCTTTGGGAAGATATGGTTGATATCTGCGATCAGCACAGGGCAATTAGAAACCACTATGAAACAACCCTCTTACCATAATTTATTGGGCAGTCTCAGACTATTTCCTCTGGGGGGGGTGTCAGCTTCAAGCCCACCTCCTGCTCAGGAGATGCAGTGGGTTGATTTTTAGGGAAGGTCTGATGGGGAGGACGTGGAGCTCAGAGGAGTAATTCCATGAACCTGAGCACACAGTTACACCTTGGAAATGCCATGTCCCAGAGGAAAGCAGAAAGGGAAGGTTTAGGGTAGATAAAGTTTATGGTAGACACAGTCCTCACTAAACCTGCTTTCTGGAAGTACTTTGAAGGAGTAGTCTTTACTTTTCAGTTGCCTTACAAGATAAACTTTTCTCTTGCACAATAAACAACGCTACTAATTGCAGTTCCTGCTACTTTGCAATAATAGCAACAGCCTGTTGCTGCCCCTGATGACAGTGCTGCTGCACCATGGTGTGCAGTGTGGCTGTGGAGAACTCACCTCCAGGCTCCTCCTTTATTCATGGAGAAGCTGCATTGTCTATAGCAGGCTTTAGGGCCAAAAACAGCCAAAGGAGACATGGGGCACACGTGATGTATTTCAGCAGTGGCACAGCAACGTGTACCCTTGCACATCCACAAGCCTAGTTCTGCTGGACTTACTGATCTTGCAGAAACACACGATTTTATTTGCCGTGGATATAGTGGAAAGAGGCAGAGAGGGAGTTTTCAGTCCCAAACAAGCTGGCTTTGAAGGCATCATCATCATTTTTCAGTAACTTATGTGCAGCACAGAGCAAAGTGGGCAGCTTACAATGGCTGTTGGTGCAGGAAGGGGCTGAAGGAGAGGCCAGGGGTGCAGGCAATAACACCAGAGGCTGAGCTGCAGAGCTGCCTTTTCGTTTAAAGTCATCTGTTGCTAAGAATAACCTGCCTGGACAATGTCCTACAGCATACTCCAACCTAAAGGGCATTTTGGTCTGACAAATGAAAACTATAATAGAGTGGAGCTATTACCACATGAACATGAGGATTGAAAACATGTGCTGAGTGATTAAAGGCGAAGGCTTGATGACAGGCCCATAGTGGAGATGGTGCATCTTGGGGAGGAGACTTGCTGTTTGGGAAACGCCATATTTTACCATTGAGTTCATTAGTACTTGCCATAAGGAAAACAACAAAGGTTGACTCCAGCGAAACACTCCAGCTCAGATCCTATCACTGCGTACAAGATGTTTGCTTTGGAAACACCTCTCCGGGGTTTCTGTCAGCCTGTTGCTCTGCACATGCTGTCTCAGGGACAGTTCAGGCTTTCACTCTGCCTGTGTTTGGACCGTGTCCCAGGAGTGTGCTTGGTGTCAAGAATCCAAGCTGGAAAAAGGGTGCATTCTGGAAGATTATCCACTGAGTGATGTCCCCACAGTGCCCATGGGTCAGTGTGCACCAGGGGCTGGTGTGGGCACTTGTCAAGCCATGCACCAGGGAGTGACCAAGGCAGTGAGTGCTATTGAATCTATCAGTGTCTGTGCAATAGAGACAGCACAGAGGGCTGTGCAGAAGTTTTGGTTCAATACCTGTTTATTATCGATCACTTTCTGCTTGTCTGTTTACGATCCTCTGTCTTTCCTTAATGTTTGTAAGGTAATAACAGACCCTGCGGTTTAACTTGACAACAGTATTTTTATGGGGAAAAATAATTACACATCCTTCTTATTCATATTTTGGGATGAGATGTTAACCAGGACTATGGGGCCAAATACCTTACCCCAAACATTGCAAATGGAAGCGCAAGAACAAATCAGTCACAGAGCAGAAACTTTGCTGCATTTTGTGACAATAACCAGTGTACCTGTGACTGGGTGCGATGTACCTATATCAGGTTAACATTTGACAGTCGTTCGCAGTCACAGTTGGTTTTCCATCAAGGGATTGCATCAAGAGGTGGTACTTAAAAGCCAACTGAATTAAATATTTAGGTCCTCACTACATCAGTATCCAGGCAGCACCACTTTGGCTGCAGCAGAGCAACAGGAGTAAAATCAGAAGTTCCTGCAGAAGCCCCCATGCCAGTCAACTCTCAGGAAGTTTTACTGAGATGAAACACTCCACAGGAAAGCTTTAATCCAGCAGGAATTCCTGCTCTGTCACAGGTTTTGACGGATGCTATGTAGCGGCCATAGATGGACCACTGCTCCACTGTGGATTGGAGTTAAGCTGGGTGTGCTCTCACACTTACATCATAAGATGTTGTAAAAGCTGGTGACAAAGAGCTCATTCAGATGTGTGCCCGGGTCTGTTAATATTGTGCAATGTATTAATTGTTAATTGCTGCGGAGTGGGATATCCTGCCACCTCAGTCTGTTAAACATTATCCTGGTCCATTCAGAAATGCTTTGTGGAATTGAAGTGTTCAAAGTTTCATAAGTCTGAAGATTGGTGAATGATGACAGGGGGAATTCGTTTTAGGCTTGAAGAAAGCCACGTTACAATCTCTGCCTGCCTTCCATTGCTACCCAGGTTTGGGGATAATTAAAAAAAAAAAAAAAACTACACTTTTATTTTATTTTAAGCTACACCATTTCCATGACCTCTGCTTTGCCACCTCAGTGGCTGTGCTGGCAAAAGGGAAATGCAGGCAGAGGGACTGAAAATTACTATTGACAATTACAATTCAGTTATTATTGAGTGCCTGTGACAAAAGAGTAAGGCCAGATTTTGCTTTACTTTGCACTGGCAGTCAGCTTACAGTGGTTGAAAATGCAGAGAACTGAGAAATTTTCTGCTTCTTCCATTCAGCACTGTCTTCTGAGTCTGTTCTGGTAAAACAGGCTATTTAGTTCAATTTGTTCATGAAGTCCCCCTGGTTTCTTTTCCCCTTCGTTACGAGCATGGAGGATATAGCACAGTGTGGGCATTTGGGATGTTTTTTGGTGAGTATCAGTTTTCCCATAGTCCCATTGATCCTTTGAGATTCCAGCTGCTCACCACCAGGACACTGCACCATGGTGCAGGCTGGGCAGATGGAGATGGAGGAGCGCAGCTCCATGCCTGGGCCAGGGACAGGTTCTGCCGCATTCACTGCACGGGGACTCCCTCTGTGCTGGAAGCAGGAGTTCACTGTGCCAACACATTTCATTCAGCACGTTGCAAATGTGCATTCCAGTTCGGTATTGCCCATGACGTGTGGGAATGTAGAGCTAGCAATACAGAAAGCTGAGACACTTCTTGGGCCTCTTGGTTTGATAAGGACTCTGCACGCTCTGTGCAATAGGGAACCTAAAAATGGAGGTTGTTTGTTGCGGCTCACGCGCCTCCTTTGTTCCTTTTTCTCCCAAGATTCGGATAAAAAGCAGTCCACAAAGCAAAACTGCATGGAGATGGCAGCTGGAGGCTGTGGGGCTCCAGGGAATGGTGGGAATGGGGTCAGAGACAGTGAAGGGACAGCCAAAAACACAGTGAAGTCTCTGCTGCCAAGTGTCCCCTGCCATTTGAGAAAGGGCACAGGGCAAGGGGTGGATATAGAGAAGAGGGCTCTCCCATAGGGCATTGGCATGCCTGTCACAGGAGGGGAATCATTGCGTCCATCACTGGGAGCAGGCTCGCCCGGGCAGAGGTGGTGGCAGCTCCGAGAGGGCAGGTAGAGGGCAAGAGAGCACTTGTCAGGCAGGCAGAGCTGCCTTTGCAAGAGGAGAGGATGCTGCTCTCACATACACTGCCAGGCAGAGGGCATTTGCTGCAAGGGGATCTACAAAACAGTCCTCAAGTCTCTGTTTGCTTCATGTGGCTGTGTCCAAAAGAGCTACATGGTACCCAGGCTGAGGGCATGCATCAAGTTTTTCCCCCTGCTACAGCCTGCAGAGTCTGTGTGGACACTGAAACACGGGTTTGCAGTGTGGCAACAGCATCTGGCCTCATGCACTCATCCTGCACTGCCAGAGCAGGCTCACTCTGATGAGCTGTTTGATGAGCAACAACGTGCCTGCTGCAGCATCCTGTCCCCTTTCTCCTCTTCTGGTCCTGCAGGAAGGCTGATGGATCCCACAGGCACGTATAGCCTGTTGCAAGCGAGGATCCTTCCCCTAAGCACAATCAGAGCCAGCATTCAGGAATGGCAGAGCTGCCTGCAGCGATTGCCTTCACACGCACCCATCCATGGCTTCAACACGTAAAGCTCCCTTTCTGCCCGCCTATGTTGGAATACATTAAACTGGTTTTCTGTCTCCTGGTATTAATAATCCCTTGGATGTCTTTGTTTAAAGTATTGCAGTGGGAAGTGCTATTTTAAGACTCCATTGAGTCAGGTGGAATGTGAAACCTCCTCCCGCCGGACACTTCACACTTGGTGCTTATCTGCGTGCACACTGGTATTTTGTCTAATACAACGCAGAGATTAGCTTCCCTCTCTGTTTCCCTTTCACAGTTCACATCTCACATGTTTGTAGCAGCCACAACAGTCTGCATGAGGCTGTGGTCTTATGTTCCTGGTGCTTTGCTTTGGGAGGTGCCGAGGGGCCCGCCCTTCGAGGTGCCCATTGCTGGGCAGACCCTGGAGCTGGCAAGCTGGCCCTGGACCCATGGAGCAAGCTCAGCTTGCTACCAATCCATCAAGTAGCTATGAGCAGGGTTTGGCTCTTTAGCCTGAGATAACTCTCAGCTGACTTGCTGCATATTCAGAAAGTGTTTCTGTGTTTGAAGTGCCTCTCAGTTAAGCTCCCTCCTGCTGCCGGATAAATCCCTGTGGGAGAGGTCCTGGTGTAAGCACTCCTGGACTGGATGGGATCCGCTGTGTGGCAGCCAGCACATCAGCTCTGGACACTCAACCTAGACCAGCACAAGAAGTGCTTTGCTTTACTCTTGTAAACCTGTGCTGCTTTGTTTTGACCGTGGACTGAAACTCGCTGCTGAACCCCAGGGAAGGGAATCCCTGTGGCTAAAAAAAGCTGTAAAAGCCATTGCTGAAAAGGAAATATTTTTATTAAAGTGCAACAAAAGCCCAGACTAAAAATATGTCAAAAGAATGGTGCAGGATGTGGGGGTTTTGGCTTAATCTTCCTGAGATGTAACAACAAGGGAAGGAGAAGTGGACTATCAGAGTAAGTACTGTCATACCTGGGGAAGTCTGCATAATATGCATATAAAGAAAAAACCTGTGTGTTATGAATAAGAAGGAAGGGAAAATTGGAATTGCACAAAACCCTCAGGAATTTATGATTATACAGCAAATATTTTATATACAAATGCTTTAATTCAGTGTTCTGGCTTTGCAGGAAGCGTGACAACAGCATAGCATGGCCACTTCGGGCTTTTCGTTGTTGGAGCCATGGCCAAGACTGAGGACATGGGAGGCTGTAGCACTGGTGGGTCTGGAGGGGAAGCTCACCTCGACCCAGCTCTTTGGTTGGCCTCCTGCTCTCTGTGCTCACCTTCTGCGGTAGAACTAAGGCTGTAACTAGGTCTTAGGAGCTAATCAAGGCTACACAGAGGCAGGCAGGTTCTTCTCCCTTTCTCTTTGTGTCTTATGCCTCAGCCATCTGACAGCCTGTAGAGGATGAAACAAATTGTCTCCAGCTCCCACTCTTCCAGTCAATATCTGGGACAATCCTTTTTCTCTCCTGGAGGAATCCTGAGGAAATAGGTGTGTGAATGATTTCTCCAGCCATCTTCTCCTATCCAATCCTGGAGAAGGAGAGGGAAAATCTGGGAAGGTGAAGAATCTCTTTGGAGCGGATATTATCTCCTCTGGTCCTTGAGATGGTGGGATCTGGGGTTAGGGGTGTCCCAAGTGGCAGATTCAGAGAAGCAATCCCAAATGCTTGAGAACCAGAGAAGAGAGGCCTAAAGAGTCCCTCTGATGAGGTAGAGCAACCAGAACAGATGGCATGTGACAGGGCCAAACTAGATGTTGTTGCTCTCCTTGTTTCATGCATGGTCCCAGGTCCCTGATTCCTCATTCTGGATTCAGCGGGCTGGAATTGCCATGATCCATTTTGAATGGGGTCAGGTCAGGTGATTGTCCCACTAGTTCCAGCCCTCCAGAAGGTTTGGAGAAAGGGATGTTGGTCCAGCAAGCGCAGGTGTTCTGTGTTAGACTTCACTGGACTGCTCTCAAAACCCCTTACACAGTTTTTAACTTACACAATCTATATCCATATCCCCATCCGGTGACACAACGCTGCCATGGATGCTCTCTCCCACAGCAAGTGTGGTTGAAGAGAAGCAGAAAACGTGCCTAAGAGAAATAAAGGCTCCCACCTACAGCCTGTGCCACTGGGTTTGAGAAGAGGACCTGGAAGACATCCTGGTCCTGGTGAGGACAGGCAGCCCACTACTTTCTCTGGGGTCCCTTTGGGTGGGCAGGAACCAGCCCTCCATCACAGCAGCACCATGATCCCCTGGGCAAGGAAAACCCAGACCTGATCCCGAGTGCAGGGATGTCCAACCAGGGTGATCCCAGCAGCAGGGAAATGACTCTGCATAATGGTGCGAAGCAAGGGACAGCCTGACAGGAGGGAGCTCCCCTCTGCAAAGGAAAACAAGCCCGTTTTGGAAAGGCGAGCTTTGCTGAGTGCAGCTCGTGTCACTGCTGGATGTCAACAAAACATGTTCCTGCTTTACCCTTTGCAACCTTGCTTATAAATATCCTGATCTCCGCTTTACCCATAACTCTGAAGGAACAAAGTTAATTTATTATTGTTCTTCCAGCCATGGCTAATAATAACGTGTGAACTCCATGCAGAGCTGATCTCAGTACCAGGGACTCTCTTGGTATGAGCTCAGTAACTCCAAATACAGGGGAGACGGGTAAACATCAGAGATGGTGTTGAGGCACTTTTCATACCCATTTTGAGGGCAAGAGTGCGGCCAGGAGCTCTTTGCCTGAAGACTCTGGTCTCCTTTGCAGGTAGCAGATGGTACCTCTGTTATTTCAAGTGGCCCAGGGAGCTTGCAGTGATTTACAAGTGAGGAGCAACAACATGGCAGCAACACTTCTGAAGCACAGTTTTTCTCCCCCTAAATCATTTTCAAGTGTTTTTCTGCAGAAGCTGGAGCCCTGCTGAGGAGCACTGGCTCAGGCCAGTGTTTCTCCCGTTTATGGTACCCCACACACAGGCAGTAAATACCTCCGCTCATTGGCCTTGTAGTTCCCTTGCCATCATAGGGCTGCCTTTGGAGAGGTCCAGTCCCTGCTTCTGGCCTGGCAAGGATTCCTTAATCACAGAGCTTCACATCCTGCCCTTCAGCCATCACATACTCACTGCAAATATGCACCTTCAGTTCTTGGCTGGAAGCTCCTTAACTGTGACCCCGCTGGAAAACTCAGCAAGATGGGGAGGACTGTGTTAGAAAAGGTAAAAAACAAGCAAATCCTCCTCGGCATGACATGGAAGAAAAATTAATATTTAAAATGCATGTATGATGTAATGGGACTTAAAATAGCCTGTATCCTGGAAAAAAGAGATTAACTGCTTAAGGCAAACTAATGAAAAGGTCACTTGGACAATACTTGCAAAACACTCCCTGTACTGCATCATGGACTTGCTGGTTCTGCTTGACAAGGACTCACACATGATCCCAAGCACTTATCTCTGTTTTATACTTTATGAAAAATTGATTGACTTCTTTTGCCCGAGAATTTGTGTTAAATAAGAAAGAAAATGTTGTTTATGGGCAACTTTCTCTTCCCATAATCATCAGGGGCCAGTTTTATAAGAACAGGGCATCAAATCTTAATACTGCAAAGTACCTGCATATTTGACATGGCAAAGTGAACTCTGCTGTTATTATCTCAGCTGGATCAGTTCCTAAAGTTAAACAGAAACAGTTGCGAGCATTTTCCATTCTCTCTGCCTGTAACCAGCTTCCTGCACCCTCTGGCACAGACCACATCCTGCCTACATGGCACCAGTCCTCCCAGTAATGCCCAGTGAAATGGCTGGAATAGATTTCTCCCTGAAAGTGCCCAAACCCCGTGCAGATGAGGCCCTTACTGACATGGTTTATCAGACCCAACCATTGTATAATAGCATACAAGAGAGGCTTGGAGCTCTCATCATAGCCCCTGAGCTACGCTGCTGAGGTGAGGACCATGGTTGAGGAAGGTGTCCTTGCATGCTTGCTCTATTCTCATCTCCTTCCATGGGCATCTGCTATTGGCCACTGCCAGTGACTGGACTGTTGGCTAGATGAGCTGCAGTCACACAGAGTGGCCTCCCTCTGCTCCTTACTGATGAGAACGCACCAGGAGGGGAGTGTTCAGTGCTCAGTCCCTTAACTGAGAGTGAGTGGAAGAAAGTGGGGATGGTACAGAGAAAAGCTTGAGCAGGTACCCTATGAAGTGAGGTGGAAGGAGCTGGGCCTGCGTCATCTGGAAGGAAGGAAGCTCAAAGGGAATCTAACAGGGGACTGCAACTGTTTGAAGGGTGTCTATAAAGGCAACTGCATTAAACTCTTAGTACTGGGAGACAGCATAGCAAGTGCCAAAAGCCATTCATAGTAGGAAATTCAAACCAAATTCCAGAAGAAATTCCAGCAAGAGTTTTTGCTGGAGCAAAATTCTCCAGCAATGCAGCACTAGGACAGATCACCCAGAGAGGAGATGGGCTTTCCATCCCTGGAAGTCTCGAAGAGTCAGGTAGGCAAGCCATGGCTGACCTGACCTGGGTTTACTGATAATCCCTCTTTGGGAAAGAGTGTGGATGACAGGCTCTGAAGGCACCTTCCTGCTGACACACCTGTGGTTCTGTGACTCTTTTCACCACTGTATTTCAGGGGTGCAGTTACAACAGGACATCGTATAAGGGTTGCTTCTGTTTAAAACATTGTTATTTTCATAACGGAAGGACTTGGCAGCTAGCAAACCTTCCGACCAGACTGTACTTGCTCCTCTCCACTGGAGTCTTGCTCTTACAAGATTTGCTTGAGGATTTATTTGCTTTTCATCAATGCTCCAGAGCTGCAGAGTGGAAACACTTCTTGACCTCCTTTGGTGCAGAGCATGTGCTCTGCCTGAGGGAGATGGATTCTGAGGGAGATGGATTCTGTTTGACTTAACACAGGACACTCACATATTCCCCGGGTGGTAGGAATGCAGCCTCTGAAAGGGATGTTACACAGCCCCTCATCCTAAAGATGGTTTTATTATCCTAAATAAAGCCTTCAAAGGTGTTGCGGTATACCTCAAACACTGTGCGGTGCGGAAGCCAACGCCAGGCACAAGGTGTTAGATCTTACAATCCCAGAAGTTGTGACAGTAACGACAGCACAAGGGGGCAATGGGTTTAAACTTCAACAGGGGAAGTTCATGCTAGATCTAAGGCAGAAGTTCCCCCCTGTGAGGGTGCTGAGGCACTGGCACAGGGTGCCCGGAGAGGCTGTGGCTGCCCCATCCTTGGCAGTGTTCAAGGCCAGGTTGGACAGAGCCTTGGGTGACATGGTCTAATGTGAGGCATCCCTGCCCATGGCAGGAGGTTGGAACAGGATGATTTTGCGTCCCTTTCCAATCTAAATTATTCTGATTCTATGATTCTGTGAAGTTGTAGCTTACAAATTTAGACAGCCTTTTTGAAGGCCTATGCTGCAAGCTGGGAGGTAGAAGAAATGAAGTTGCTGCTTCAGGGGCTTACATGGGAGCAATGTCAAGACTCATTCAAAGCATGGGGCTGTTCGGATATAGGCTCTGTCCCACCTTTGAAGTTAAAATTGCTGTTAAAACTTGATGTGAAGTGTGTTGGGAACTGGCTTAGACCTGTGTCTCCTTCCTTAGCTGTGTGCTTTTGTAGTTACAAGACATGAGAGGAAGTGTGGATTTTCACCCATTTCCACCAGCATCATTGTGATCTGCATTGATCAGTGGCTACAGGTGGCTACAGGAGGACACTTCTCCCAGGCTGTGCCCAGAGCAGGAGGAAATGCCAAAGGTGCTGGGAAACCATGCCCTCCCCAAGGACTATGTCATACGGGGGATCTGTGCACAGAGATGCAGTGGGACATGTCAGAGGTGGGCTCTGAGTGATAACATGTGAATAGTCAGTGGGTGTGACAGCAATATGCCCCACTATGAGCACTGTGGGTGAGAGATTTAATACTGCTAGAGCAGAGGATGGCCCTAAGTGCAGTGCTGCAGCCTTGATAGGATAGGACTCTTAGAAATGGTAGCTTGGGTGGAAAAACACCCTCCAGCCTGTGCTGAACTCACATTTTCTTTGCTAGGCTGCCCCAGGCTTTGCTGGATGAGCAAGAAGAGCTATTCTGGTTTCACCTGCTACCATGATTCCTGCTCCCTGCATCTTGGAACATCCCACACTGGGCTATGGATGTCTTCTCTGATCAGGGCTGAGGTAGCCTGCTCAGAGCAGTGTGGAGGAGCTTAGCTGTTCCTTGCTGTACCTGCCTAGTGACTGCCCAGAGGATTTCACACTGTGGCATCACTTCTGCAGCACCTTTCACCAATTATGAGTTCTTCCAGAAATGGAGAAAATGACCCAAAGCCATTGTTACACTTAAACCCCTCAATTATACAAAGTTCTGCAAACATCAGATAAGACCATAACAGAGAAAAGGTCGCAGCAACACCAGCTATGTCATGAATAGCAGCAACAAGTAGCAGCCAGTGCCTGATTCAGTCTAAGGCTGGAAAGATGAAAAGATAGAAATGTTGTTGGCTTTAATCCTTTTGTAGTGTGTTCCAGGCAGCTGTCAACTGCTGAACATTCGAGCAACCAGGGCCTCCCAAAGGGAAATAACATCTTTGGAATGGCCAGGCTCAAGAAAACACCACATCTTAGATGATGCATTGATGGGGAAAAATAAATTCAGACGAGAATTTGGTGCTTTGCCGAGCAATGTCCCGCAGATAAGCTTGTACCAGTTATTCAGTCACGCACTAATGATCCTTGGTTCATTACATGTTATAAATCACTCTGATGGATACAGAAAAGGGTAATAAATGAATAAATAAATAACAAACACTCTGTGGATAGTGCTGGTCATTGAAAGATGAATTAATCATAAACAGTGTTTCCAAAGGCTGTGACACGAATGAGAATTCCTTTGATAACAGCCGTGCTCTTCTTCCCACCAGCTTGTTCTCAAATAAACATCCCAGTAAATATTTGTCTCCTTGCTCCGGACTTGCAAGTAAAATGAGAAAGACCACATCCCTTCCTAGTCTGCAGGCAGCCATTCCCTTGTGCTGCTGCTGGTTCTCAGGTTGGGATTCACCTCCATTCATTTTAGATAGCTTATGTTTTGCCATCTCGGTCCAGTCTCGTCTCCCTGGGCTCCCTTTGGAGCTACCCTTTTGATTTGCCATCCTCCAGTGCTTTCAATTTCTTTTATCATTGCTTCACTGCCCAGTGTCACACTCTGGTGCTCTGTTCTGGGAAGTCTTGATGTCACACTGCAGTACAGCCTGCACTAGAGTCCTTTCTGGTCAAGTGCTTTCCACCTGCATGCACCCAGCTTGTGGAGTACAGTCCATCTTCCACCTGAGCTCTCTCTTGGCTTAATGCTGTCCTGCAGATCTGTGCCACTGCAGCATACCAGGACTGAAGTGCTGGAATCACAATCATAGAATGGTTTGTGTTGAAGGGACCTTAAAGCTCATCCAGTCCCAACCGCCTGCCACAGGCAGGGACACCTTCCACTAGAGCAGCTTGCTCCAAGCCCCTGTGTCCAACCTGGCCTTGAACACTGCCAGGGATGGGGCAGCCACAGCTTCTCTGGGCACCCTGTGCCAGCGCCTCAGCACCCTCACAGGGAAGAACTTCTGCCTAAGAGCTCATCTCAGTCTCCCCTCTGGCAGGTTAAAGCCATTCCCCTGTCCTGTCCCTACAGGCCCTTGTCCAAAGCCCCTCTCCAGGTTCCCTGCAGCCCCTTCAGGCACTGGAGCTGCTCTCAGGTCTCCCCTTCAGGAGCCTTCTCTGCTCCAGGCTGCCCCAGCCCAGCTCTCTCAGCCTAGCTCCAGAGCAGAGCTGCTCCAGGCCTCGCAGCACCTCTGTGGCCTCCTCTGGACTCGCTTCAACAGCTCCATGTCCCTCTTGTGTTGAGGCTCCCAGACCTGCATGCAGGACTGCAGGTGAAGTAGGAAGGAAGTGGCAGCACAGAGCCACATCCCCTGCTCCTCTGGGGATGATGCTTCAAGTTTTGAAGTGCCCATCAGCAGGGGAAAGGGGCTCCTTTGTTGAGCTGACCCCCTGACCACCACCAGTGCTGTTACACAGGACTGAGAGAGGCAGAGATGAGCAGGGGTTGCTCTGTAAGACTCAGATTGAACCTTTCTAATAGATTCAGGGCTGATTTCCTCTTTCTCTGCAATATTACTGCAAACTTATTTCATTCTCTGCCTGCTCTTTTTCCTAGGTAAAGCCCATTCATTATTTTGAGCTGTATGCATAACTCTATCTCTAAACCCTACTGTTCCTCCTGCACTGGTTACATGACTGCATACACTGGTAGCTTGCCTGAGCACAAATCATCTTGCTGCTCCCTCTCTATGTTTCCATAGGCAACAGACAGATGCTCTGAGGAATCATTCCTGATGCATGGCTCTGCAGCTGGTAACTCATTCCTCAGGCTGCAGAGAAGCCACCACTAGGGCAGCAGCCTGCCCTACATCCATATCAAGACATCCTGCTTCCTGAAGCACTATGTGTGACCTTGGCCATCTCTCACCTGAATTTGTCCTGTTTGACCTCAGGAATTCCTTGGCAACTCCAGCACACAAGTGGTCTGGAGTGGGCACCATATCTCAGGCTCGTCTTCAAGCTGCTGCTTCCAGTATTAGCTTTGTCTTTACCACATTTGAAGCCTGAATTATCATGTGCCAAAGTCAATTTTTGTCTCTAAGTTTGAGCTCCTAGCCACCTATTTTCTTGAAAGCAATATAGTTCAGGCAATGGGAATGCTGGTGCAGATAGGTGATGCTCAAAGAGTCTGGGATCCTCTACTTGACACAGTGTAAAATTCTGCGTGAGCCAGGCCTTTCAGCAGAAAACTTGTGATGCTCTACCAATAAATGCATCTGGTTGCCTCCCCATGTGCACCATTCCCTCTGCTTACCCTCAATGTTAGGAATGCCTTGAGGTCACAGAGATGGAGGACAGCTAATGAGAGAATTCGTTTAGCAAATCTGAGGCAATAAGCAAGTTCTTAGCTTTCCCTGCTGCTGTTTTTTCCCTGCATTGGAAATTAAACGAGTGGCTAAAGAACTGGAAGATTCTTTCGGTGTGGTTCTGGCCTGCACAAATGACTCTCTTATGCGGATATTTCTGCATATTGTTTCTTAATAGGCCCCTCAATTAGTTCTGCTGAGTACAGCGCAGTGGGAGAACTGGTTTTATCTCCCTGCCTCCAGCCTTGAGTTTAGCTCAGCCAAAGAAGGCCATCCACTGCTGTTTCCTAGCACAGGGCTTGAGGAAGCATTTGTAAAGAGAAAGCACAAAGATGAGCACAGCTGCAGGAAGAGAGAGGATGGAGGAGCAGGTACCATGCTCAATGATCTCAGCTGACTCACAGCCACGTCTTCTCTAGCTGGCACCGTGGCACCCCAGGCTGTGAGAAACATGCTGGGCTCCTTCCAGATGAGATGCCACCATCAGTAACAACAGACGTGCAAGACTTTGTGATGCTTGGTTTAAATCCCAGCCTCAGAGACGCCTGTACAATCCCCTCGCTTCCACTGTGACTTATGAGATGCCTGGGCAGGACTAGTTGGTGTAACAGAGCTGCACGTTCGTGGGTGGATGTGGAAGAAGAAGGATTCTGCCAGGCAATGAGGTTGTGTTTGCTGAATGCAGGCACAGCTCTGCAACTTGCACATTCAGGCCTGGAGCATACCTGGATGATGTGAATCTGTGCAGAGGACAAAACTGTGCTGGAAGAAAACATTGCAACTGGGACCACCCTTGTCTGTCCTCCTTGAAAAGGCGTGGTCCGGAATACCTTTCACTCTGCCCTTCCTACATGCGCTTCCACAAATCTGCGTGTTATGGTCTGGATTCCAGACCAGACTTGTTGTACGTTCAGTTTCTGGAGGCCTGGTTGTCTTTCATCAGACCATCTCTGCATAATCCCACAGTGGTTCAAGAAGGAACTAATCCTCTTCATGCCGATTTGTTTTGTTATTCTCTGAATATATACCAAAGAACTAATAATAAAGCCACGTCTTTGTTCATTACTGTCTTTCTGCCTTCAAAAAATGAAGGAGGAGAATAAATGGACATCTTTGGGACAGAACAAGCTTTAATGATATTAATATTAAATAATGCAGTGAAGTGGAAAGTATTGCAGGTGCTGGAAAATTATATGACTTCAGTCAAGACTGGAAGGAGCCCAGCTAAACTTGGGTCACTCTGACAACTGAATTTTTGAGCTTGTAGAGCAAAGTTCTGCATTCTAAGGAATTATGTGTGCTGAGTCCAAACAGGAGGTTGGTGCAAAATTGTACTTAAAAACAACCAAAAATGGGCTTACTTTCAGTGCTACTGAGGGTAAAACTTTGCCCTCTGATAGGTTCGTATAAAAGGCTGGCATGCATTCACCTGGGATTGGATCACTCACCTTGCCTCAGAGGAGGATGCTGTGAAGACAGAAAAGGCGTGAGCAAAAGCAGAAAAGATGGAGGGGCAGAAAGCATCCTACCTGAGGACAAGGTACATGGCTGCCATGACATAGTATATAGACACATAGCCTGAGGGTGGCAGAGAAACATTAGAGCATGTTGAGGTTCCCACTTTGCTCTTTGCTGTCATCATTCAAGTGCTAAGATGCAGTCAATAAGTTTAGAAAATAACACCTACAGGAGAACCTGGATGCTGCAAATACAGAAAGTGCATGGATTCTGAGCAGGTTATACATCTATATGGGGAAAAAAGCTCCTGTGACAAAGCTTCAGAGGATGAATTTAAGGCTTCAAGGCATTATCTAACACAACTTTTCAAGTGCAAAGAAGGCACTTGAACTATTTATCTGATTTTCCCCTGGAAGTTTTCTCTTCAAAGCATCCAGCACAGCCTGTGCTGTGCAGAACAGGCACAGACTGTGCTTATTGCTATGGGCAGGTTGGAGGGGCTGGGCTTTAAGGGAACAATCCATAGATCATAAGCTGATGATCACTTGGAAGAGCTGATGGAACAACGTCTTTAATTTGAGGGGAAGGGACAGTGACATCGGATTTGGGATAGTTTAAACAGCAGTGAGCACTGGGTGTATGGGTGTCTGCACAACTGTGCATGAGGTGACTCGGTGGAATTTATCTATCATTACTTGTGACACTCAGTGACCTTGCTTCCCATCCCCTGGAGAGACAGGAGACCTGTCTGCTGGGGCTGTTGGTACCTGTTGATGTACATTGGTGGAAGTTGGATTATCCCTGGGATATGTTTCTGCTTTCATGTGCTGTTCTCTTGGCAAGTCAGGAGGAGCATCTCTTGTCTTCACAACTCTGTGACTTTGTGCCCTAGTAGTCCTTCAGCTACTAAGATTCCCTTAAGGAACTCCTAGTTGGAAAAAGCCTCAGGTCTCTGATTGAGCCCACAATGACAGGGTTGGTTGGAGCCCACAGTTCAGACTAGTCGGACTCCACAGTGGGTTTCTGAGGGTCCTTCATTCAGAACCAGGATGGAGCAAAGAGAATGTGTGTGTTTTCCTTCTTGCCTTTGCATTCACCTCAGGTGACAGTGGCTTGTCCAATCTCCATTGTCCCCCCCAGAGATGCTCTTAAGTTTCTTCTACCAGGTAGATGTGGACTCCTTTGCCCCATTCTCTGAGGCTGAGCACTGGAGCCTGGCCAAGGCCCAGGAGGATGGATATCTGTGCTGGATATAGTTCCAGCCCCGTCCCTCTGTAAGGCCCTTGGCAGTTTCAGTCCATGGCCAGAGCAGGGCATGAAGGTAAACATAGTACGTTGGTAAGCATGAATCCAATTCCAAACCAGCAGCTAAGGAGGGCATCCCTCCTGCCACGCGAGAGGTGGCTCCACAGAGTACAGGAGGTCCTGCCAGGAGCTTTTTTGGCTGTTCAGTCTAAACTTCCCTTTGCCTGATTTTCCAATGCTCCTGGGCACAGCATGTGCCTTCTTGGAGCACCCCAAATAACTCTCACTCGCTACCATTGTCTTATTGTTCCATTTAAATGATATTGGAAGCTCCTTCAGCCCCAGCTAGGGAGAAAGGCTTTCCCTCCCTGCCAGGGGGCTGTGTAATGCAGCAGTTTGCTGCCAGTACTGCTCCGCGGGGGCCAGGAGAGAAGAAGGGACATAATGTGCTTTCCACAAGGGAAACCCATTCTATCAAGGTCTGCTGGGGCTTGCTCTGCTGCTGGCATGGTTGCCTCTCCCAAGTAGTGCAGGACTTGATAAAGCCAGACAGCTGGATGAAAGAGCGTAACTACCCTAAACTTAAACATGCTATTGAAAAGCTGAAGGCAGGACATAAATAACTGCACTCTCGCTTTCATGTTTATCATACAATTGCAACAGGACCATATTTGGAATAAATATTCCGATATTTGAATGCAACATGTGATTGGAGTTTATCTGTTGTTATGTTTTGGATAAATATTCAGAAAACTTATTATTTCGGATATCCCACTCTTCTCACTTTTCCCCAAGTGAGGTGGAGCTGGGCAGTATGAACACTGCTTGAGCTGTCGTTCAGGATTTCAAAGCCCTGAAGTCTTTCCCTGGAACTAAGCTCAGCACAGTTCGCTCCTGATCCACACAGGAGGCAGGATCTGTGCAGGATGCATGCACCAGCCCCGGGATTCCCAGAGGGATGGCCACCCTGTGGAGCTGTGGCTCCTCCTCTCCAGTGGCCCTCTCTAGGTAGATGACTGCAGGTGGGGACAGCGTGGCTCTCCTGTGACAATGACAAGGGGCCAAGGCAAGGCCATGGCAGGATGGGATCATGCAGAGGGACACCAGTGTTCAGGTGATGGGTGAGACCTTTTGAAAGGCTTTTGCTCCCCTGAGTATCTGGAAGGTGAAGGCTGCCATCACTGGCCTCTTTTCCAAGGACCTTAATCTGTAAAGGGATCTCACTGGCCCTCTGGGCTTCCTTTGATGGCAGTGGCTGGCTCCTGCAACCCAGGCTCAGCTAGTGCAGTGGTCCCGCAGGGCTGGTGTGAGAAGCAGTAGCGCTCCTCTTGAGGAGCATAGCAGGGTAAAATGATGGGTATAGTTCAGCCTGTTTTGGATACTCCAGATGCTCTCATGGTCCCAGTCCTCACCTGCAAAGCATCCTCTATGTTTGGTTAGATCTCCCTTGTAGCTGCCTGCTGGTACGTGTGTGGTCCTGCTACCTCCAAGGGATTGATGTGCTGCAGCCATGACCTTGAGGGAGCTTTGAACTGAAAGAGGCTGCCCTTCCTCCTGGAGACACCAACCCTGAGCAAAGACATGGTTCCTTCAGGACTATGGCGCAGACCAGCAGAACCTCGCTAAGGGTAAATACCATCACTTAGCCTAGGTTATAGGACAGGCAGGAATTTCCATGGTCCTTAAGCTGTCTTCTGTGAATTTATTCCATTAGTTAGGCCCACATAAGAGCAGATGTGGTGCAAAGAACCCCAGGGTAGTGGCCTCAGGCTGCAGAATCCCAGGCAGATGTCAGTATCTCCAGCAAGATGAGAACTCAGTGTCAGAACACTGTTCTGTGTTCATGGTGAGGGTTTGTGTGTTGGGGATGGGATGACAGTATTCTGCTTCTGCTGTAGTACACATCTTGGCCACTGATACCATAAGCAGCCCATTGAGCTCACACTGGTTGCAGCTCAGTGGCACTGGGGCTGCACAGACCCAGGACCAGACAATTCCTGCTCATATGGGACCCTGGTGCAAAAACTGTTTTTCCCTTTGAGTTTTAATGATGTCAAGGTCAGAGGTCACCAGAACTGGCAGCCATGAGCAGGTGAAGCATAAAAACTTGTCCAAAAGCTCTGAGAAGGATGCAACAAAACCAGAGGATCAGGTCATGGAATCACAGAATGGGTTCTGTTGGAAGGGACCTTAAAGCTCACCCAGTTCCAGCCTCCTCCCATGGGGGCAGGGACACCTTCCACTAGAGTAGGTTGCCCCAAGCCCTGTGTCCAACCTGGCCTTGAACACTGCCAGCGACGGGGCAGCCACAGCTTCTCTGGGCACCCTGTGCCAGCACCTCAGCACCCTCACAGGGAAGAGCTTCTGCCTTATCTCCAACCTAAACTTCCTCTGTTTCAGTTTGAATCCATTGCCACTTGTCCTATCGCTGCAGTCCCTGATGAAGGTCCCTCTCCAGCATCCTTGTAACCCCCTTCAGACACTGGAAGCTGCTCTGAGGTCTCCACACAGCTTCTCTTCTCCAGGCTGAACAGCCCCAATGTTCTCAGCCTGTCTCCACATGGGAGGTGCTCCAGCTCCTACTCATCCTCCTGGCCTCTTCTGGACTTGCTCCAACAGCTCCATGTCTTTTGTCAACCACAACAACAAGGGTATCTTCACCCCCAAGCCAGTATCGTTAACTGGGGATATGACTGTACCCATTCGTAAGAAATTTAAATTAGTCAAGATGTGGAGGGCACACAGGCTGTTCTGCACCAGCACCAAGAATAGATGGAGGGCTGATGTCATCACAAAGGTTGCTTAAAGAAAGGTATTCTGTGCTTAACAGAGCTTACAGGAATTGTGGTAGGCATCCCTGACAACCAGCCAAAGTGCTAATCCAAAGCTTGACCAATGCTGCTAGCCAGTGAAATGGTCCAGGGCTCTTCAGGCTCATGTGAGCCAGTTGCAGGGTCCTGCGTGACAATGCAGCTCCTGGGGTGCTTTTCCTCCGATCTGCTGGCTGAGGTTTGTTCCAGCTTTCACAAACACAGCTGATTAATGCAGTGGTACCTTGTTAGGACAATGTGGATTTGATCAGGGGTTGTACCCAAGGTTACCTTTGCTGGCAAAATGCAGTGCTACCAAGTAGCATTTCCCGTGACATTCCCTTTATTTTCCCTTTCACTCTTACTCTTACTAGATCAGATTTTGGCAGGGAACATTTGCATAATTTCATTTGCTTTTAAAAACATGAGATCTGCAATTAATTTTCATCTTTCTATTGTCTCAGAAATGTTGGTCAACAGGGAGAATAATTAGCCTTTTGGACTAGATTTTGAGCATACATCAGGGTACGGCACCGCTCCGTGCTGCCAACCAAATCCCAGGCATGGGTTGCATTAGAGAGGAAACTAAATGGAAGGACATGGCATGTGGAAACTCAGGATGTCCCTTTTGCATGTTTACACTATCACTAGCACATGTGTGCACTCACCACTGCCAGTGCACTCATGGAAGTATTCACACTCTTACATGGGCACTGTCACACACAGTAAGACACATACATGTGCTCGAGCAGACACGCCAGGGCTCCCAGCACTGCTGATATGCTCCTGCCCTCAGCACCAGCACATCAACACAGGCTGCTGGCACATGCCATTGCAGTACTTCTTCCTTAATGTCCTGGGTTTCATACAGATGGGCCACAGGGTGCTCAGCATTCTTGGGATCGATGGAATGCCATCTGTCCAGAGCTTGAAGCATAAATCTTCATTGACCCCTTCATTGCCAAGCTGTCCATGCTGCCTGGAGCACAAGTTATGGGTGAAAAACCAGTTCACAACCTTTTAGCATGTCCTCCTCTCTGCTAGCTCTATGGCCTCACTCCCATTTGCTTTGTCACTGGGAGCACTGGGGCAGAGATATCTGTCACTCCCTTCTCCCAAGTGTCACTGTCCCTTTGTCAGATGCCCACTTCCTTCCACGCAGAAGACACTGCAGGTGTGACATTGGGCCTCTCTTGCAATAGGGTACTCTCGGCCCTAGGTGCAGTCCCCACTCTGTCTCTTCATTGTCTTACATGCAGGCTGGGGAGCTTTTGGAGTATTCCTCATCTCAGGGTTCATCTCAACATTCCCATGCTCCATTTATGCACGTTTTTCATATTTAGCTGCCTGTTTTGAAACTCCATTTTCACCCCTCAAGAGAAGCATTGTGGACACTTCATTAGGGACTGTAATGATAGGACAATGGGTGGTGGGTTCAAACTTAAACAAGGGAAGTTTAGGTTAGGTATAAGGAAGAAGTTCTTTACTGTGAGGGCGGTGAGGCACTGGCACAGAGTGCCCAAAGAAGTTGTGAATGCTCCATCCCTGGCAGTGTTCAAGCCCAGGCTGGATGGAGCCTTGGGTGACATGGTTTAGTGTGAGGTGTCCCTGCCCATGGGAGGGGGTTGGAACTGGATGATCTTAAGGTCCCTTCCAGTCCAAACCATTCTATGATGCTGTGATTCTAAGAGGGGAGCAGCCGGGGTAGACAGAAAGGGCTGTTCCCCAGGTCTGTTTCTTTGTGACCAACACTGTCCTAAGAAAAGGCACTCTGGTACACGTTCTTCTTTTGTGAGGTCCTGCACTGAGTGTGACTCAGGTTCGAGCTGCTCCTAAACGTGGAGCTCCTTCACTCAGAGCAACTAATGCGGAACAGCGAGTTGAATTTGTTGACACATCTCGGAGAGATCTCACTGATTAATGTGCTGAATCTCAAATACAGGCTAAAAGCATGAAATCCTTAACAGGGGTTTAGATGAGAGATAACATAATAATACACAGAACTCTTGGAAACGTTTTCAAACCATGTAATGTCTATATTCTTAGTGTTCCTGACAGTGTTAATGGAACCAGCTAGTCGACAAGATCTCCTCTGTATTCAATTCCCTGATTGCTTTTAAACCCCTTTTCATGTAGGCATGGTTCTTCCAGCACCGTTTAAATCATCCAAGACTATAGGAACTGGATCTCAGGCCTGGCAAGTCACTGCTGCTTCTCCCCACTCTGGGATCAGGGACAAAAGGTTCAAAGGCTGCCCCAGAGGTGATGCCCTTGCAAGGGACAGGGAGGGCTCAGTTTTTCTGGTGGAAGGGAAGATGACACAGGCCAAGAGGAGGATGTTAGCTTTGTTTCTCAGCTTTTGTGTCCCTGTTCTGCTCCTCTGCAGTGTGTGGAGAGGAATGATGAAACACTGAGTGTTGGAGGCAGGTTAGGGAACGCTTATCGCTTTGCCTCATCCTGCAGGAAAAGGCGTACGAAAGAGCAGAGCATGCAGTAATTCATTAGAAAGCTCTGCTCCCCCCTGTCAGAGCCTTACATGGTGCACAGCTTACGCCTGCTGCCTTAATCCTTTGAAGATGCTGGGTCAGTTTTTCCTGTTCATCTGGCTTTAGCAGCACGCGCTTGCGTTGAGCTGCCGGAGCCTCCTGAGCTCCCTGAAGGGGCAAAAGTGAGGGTTTAACTTCTGTTGCTCTTCTGAGCTGTGCCTGGTGCTTTCTTTGTACAGGAAACAACAGCAGCACGGATGGTGCCCCTGCTTTTTCCCACATGTGCCCATGCCATCCAGTTTCGTCTCTTTAGGATTCCCGGGAGGCAGCCCTGGGGTTTCATACTGAAGCAGTCATGGATGTTTTCTCCGGGTTGTGAGGCAGCAAGGGGGAAGGTTTCTGCACCCCCCTCCGAGTTCTGGCACTGGTGCAATTAAATGAGCTGGAAAAGGGCCCTTCCCAGCAAGGGCTGTGCGTGTACTCACAATGGAACGTGCTCTCAGGATCCCCATCCAAGCCCCACACACAGCTGGCTCCAGAGCACACTTCACCTTCACCTGACTCATTTGCAGGTCTCACTTTGACTTTATCTGCTTTATTTTGCTTGCTTTGGCCTGCAACTGCCTTTGCTGATATGGGACAGAGACCTACTGGCAGTGAACCATATGGAAGCAAAGCAGGATTGCTCTGGGAGTGCAGACCTTTAAGGAGCAGCCTCCAGAGGGAGATGCCAGCCTGGCTCTGGCACAAACAGCTTCTCCAGGTCTCCAGCACAGGTCTCCAGGCTAAGGTACCACCAGCTTTAGGCAGGGAATGTGAGGCAGCCGTGATTGAGTCCATGAAGGAGGGGATGCCAGCATTAGAGCCAGCTTCTCCCCGAGCCAGCCTTGCACCTCAATTGTGATGGGAGAGTAGCTAAAAGCAAGGGCAGCCATCACCTCCTTACACAGCATAGGGTGGTACTAATGAATCATAGAATCAACCAAGCTGGGAAAGACCCATCGCCCGCATCCCCCGAGAGCCTGGCAGGTCCCTCACTCTCCACCCCAGGAGCACCCAGGGCAAAAGGGAAGAGAAAAAACAAGTGTGGGGTTTTGAGGGATACCTTGGGAACAGCTTGGATTTTCCTGAAGCACATATGTAACAACACAGTTCTTGGGTCAAAAGAAGAAAGCCAGTTCACAAACTGAGGTCACTCTATCTGCCCATGGAGCTCAAGAGCAGCAAGGAGCTTCTTGTGGCCTCTCCATTCCCTTTCCCTGCCCAGCTTTCCCACAAGTTCTCTGTCACTTTCCATGGTTCATGCTCTGGTTTATGCCAAACCTCAGGGTGTGCTGCAGTTTGTTCAACAGCCAGCCATAGGGGGTTTCAGTTCTCAGGAGGGACTGCACGGAAATGAAACGGAATTTGCTCACAGCAGGATTGAGCCCTTTGAGCTTCTTCCTGGGGCTCTGAATGCCATTGAAGACATTGCTCAATGCAGTGGGGTACCCTGTACCTCACTGCATCTCTTGATGCTTCCTGGGCATGATAAAAAGCATGCGATTTTTGAAGCATTAGTTTAGGGAGAGCTCAGCATCTCAGCAGTCACTGCACTGATCCCATTGTGTTTAACTGCGATCAAAGCAAGGCACAAGGACACCAAAACCTGGGCTGCTCCTTCCAGTTAAGCTAAATGGTGCTGTCAACCAGTTCCAGCCGAGAGCGGAGTCCTATTGCCTGGGGAACTGGTCAGCACAGCGGGGGGGAAGTCTGGTTTTCCTCTTGGTAGACACATTTCCCACTGGTTTGGGTACAAGTTTGTTACTTGCAATTCTTATTAAAGAGACAGGAAAATAAGTAACAATGTTTCAATTTACCAAACACTGGGCCCTGGGAGCACCACTGATGCTGCTGCGGTGATGGTCTCAGCCGTAACAGGGCAGTGCTTTGTAGAAATAACACTTTTGATCAGGTGAATTGTGTTTAATCCTAGTTTTAGTTGATCTTGAGGTACTGGAAATTGGCTGCCACATGGCAGCATGGATCATGCCCTCAGGAAGTTGGCTTCTGCTCCAGACTGGAGTTCAGCAGCTGGAATCATGGGGGAGACTGCAGTACACGAGTTTATCTTAAGACAAGTGTAACCCACTGATGTAATATCACCATGAAAGAGGCAAAAGCAATTCCAGGATGCCTCAGGATGGCTCCTCCCAGCAGTGACAGGGAGAAACTGGTGCCAGGGAGCTCTGTAGAGACCGTGTCTGGAAGGGTGCACGCAGTTCTGGTTGCTGGCTTCAGGAGACACATATTCATTGCTCTTTGCACATAAGACTGGGGTAAATACCGGGGATTAAGAAGAGCTGTTCTTGGCTGTTTCAGCTGAATATCTTTGCTGGCAAAAGAACAAGTGGGTATAAACTGGTCATTATGAGTTTAATCTGAAAATGAGGAAAGAGTCTGAAGGTCAGCAGTGAGATACAGGAACAGCCTTCCCTATGAACGGATCATATCCCTTAAAGCGGAGACAATTCACTGGAGGACAGAGGCACATGGCTGGCGGTAGGGTCAGGTCCAGCTAACTGCAGCGTGGCACTTCCTCCCTTGCAGAAGCCGCCCATAGACAGCCGCAATCTGCCCTGTACATAGGGGGCTGTCAATGCAGAGGAGCAGAGGAGAGCTGCCGCAGAGGCTCTGGTTATCAGCCCTTCCTCTGAAATATCTCCCCAGCCTAGGCTGTTTGTTTTGCTCAGTCTTTCATCTCCCAGGACACAATGAAGTCCCATTTTTTCCAGACTGGGAGTTCCTGGGTGCTGAGAAGAGGCACTGCTGCTGTGTGAGCATGCAGATGGGGAGGGTTTGATAAACACACTGCAGCTCTCTGTGCCTTGAAACAGCAAATACTCTCTCAGGAGTTACCCCCAAGCAAAACTCTGGACCGCAGTGACCTCTTTTAGGACAGACAGCATGTGTCTGCCACATACATCTCCTGAAGATGGGTCATAGAATCACAGAATAGTTAGGGTTGGAAGGGACCTTAAGATCATCCAGTTCCAACCCCACTGCCATGGGCAGGGACACCTCACACTAAACCATGTCACCCAAGGTTCTCTCCAACCTGACCTTGAACACTGCCAACGATGGAGCATTCACAACTTCCCTGGGCAACCCATTCCAGGGCCTCACCACCCTCACAGTAAAGAATTTCTTCCTCAGATCCAATCTAAACTTCCCCTGTTTAAGTTTGAACCCGTTATCCCTTGTCCTCTCACCACAGTCCCTAATGAAGAGTCCCTCCCCAGCATCCCTATAGGCCCCCTTCAGATACTGGAAGGCTGCTATGAGGTCTCCACGCAGCCTTCTCTTCTCCAGGCTGAACAGCCCTGACTTTCTCATCCTATCTTCATACAGCAAGTGCTCCAGTCCCCTGAGCACCTGAGTCCTCCCTGAGCAGCCCAGCTGTGCACAGCCCCGGGGGATATCAGCTCCTCTTCCAGGCAGGGAGAAGGGGATGTGCAGAAGGCTCAGCAATTGGGTGGGAGACAGGTACAAACCACACAGGAACAGCAAATCCTTCCCATCACGCATCTAGAGTAGAGAGAAGAGGCAAGGGCGTGCTGAGATGTGAGTGGAGGGGAAGAAGGATGTATTTGTTGCCCATTAGCGCAGGGTAGTGACAGCTTCTCTCACACTGAGGAGCTTTTAATCCCACTTTCCTGGTGAGACCCAGCAAGTCTTCTCACACAAGCACTTGGCAAGGGGGAGCACAGAGACCCCACAGCCAGAAATCAGGCTGCTCCCCCAGAGCTCTGCCAATGTGCCCTTATTCATGAGCAAAGAGTTTAAACAACTCTCCTTGGATTTGGCTATTTGTTAGCATTCACATTGTGTGACTGATAGTTGAAATCATCTGCCATTGTTTCTCTTCCCTAATTGGGTGGCTTTTAAACAGGGGACCCAAAAATACACTCGGGGAAGAAATTTCAGATGAGTATCCACTTGGGATTGAAATTGTATGTTTCTGCCTTGCGAACACTTGCCCCAGCATGGAGCTGCCATGCACGTGCTCACCAGGAACCCCAGCACTCCCAGAAATCCCAGCAAGCTGGATGTCAAGCCACGCTGAGCACACATCTTGGCAAAGCTCCTGTTTTTCACTGTGTGACTGGCCCCGGGGGGGACTAAGTGACTTGCTCTGAGCACTGGGGGTGTGAAATGCTCTCCAGACTTTGATCTGTTCGTTTGTGAGCTTTGTGATTAATTCTGCACATCCTCCAATGGAGCAAGTGTCACTTCAGGTACTTGTTGTGAGCACTGCACTGCTGTGAGAACTCCCATCACAGCACTGGTTGCTGACTGTTCAGGTCTTCTAATGCTGCAGCTCCACCTCCTTTCTCTGGTCAGCTAAGTAGAAGTGATAATCATGGATGTAGTAAAGCATCTGTGGTCATGGCTTCTGTCTGGGCAAGTAAGAGCCGTGGCAAGCAGCCCTGTGCAATGCGTGGTGCATGCCCCAGCCCCTTCTATCACAGTGTGTGCATGTTCAGCCCTCCTGCAGGCCAGCTCTTGGTTGCACGCTGGTGTGCACAACAGGCAGGAGAAATGCACTGTCTACAATAGCATCTGCAGCTGAGAAGTGACTTGGTACTGTGACCTCTTCTACTCTGCCCATTGCCTGGAGGGAGCAAAAGGTGTGGAGAGAAGGTGCAGCCATGGGGCAGCAACATGCACCAGAAAGTGTGTGCCAGGCACCATGCTCTTATCACCACCCATTGCCATTGCCTCTACTTGAAAATGTCTCAATCTGTCTCCCCAGAGGCCTTCTGGAAACAGGAGCTTGTACGTGCTGTAGCCCCCTAAATCACTGCAGGAAAAACGGAGCCAGGCACTGCTGTGTAATCCCAAACAGATGATAAATCCTGCTGTTTGTCTACAATGGGGAGCTTGTCTGGCAGGTAGGCACTGGTGTGCCACTAGACATGGAGCAGAGCTCCTCTCCACGCATGGCAAGGAAGCAGTGTGGTGCCAGGCTCAGGCTCATTGGCTTTCCAAGGAAGTGGTGTGCTAGTTCATAGAAATTGCTGTGTAACCGCTTCAGGATGCTCAAGCCATGGAGTGTGGCTGTCAGGGCTGCCAGGGAGCTCACTGCCCAGCAAGGAAACACGAGCAGCAATGCTGACGTATCTGGGGACAAGAAACCCATTTCACAGAATCATAGAATAGTTAGGGTTGGAAAGTACCTTAAGATCATCCAGTTCCAACCCCCCTGCCATGGGCAGGGACACCTCACACTAAACCATGCCACCCAAGGCTCACTCCAACCTGGCCTTGAACACCGCCAGCAATGGAGCGTTCAGAACTTCCCTGGGCAGCCCATTCCAGGGCCTCACCACCCTCACAGTAAAGAATTTCTTCCTCAGATCCAATCTAAACTTCCCCTGTTTAAGTTTGAACCCATTACCCCCTGTCCTCTCACCACAGTCCCTCATGAAGAGTCCCTCCCCAGCATCCCTATAGGCCCCTTTCAGATACTGGAAGGCTGCTATGAGGTCTCCACACAGCTTCTCTTCTCCAGGCTGAACAGCCCCAACTTTCTCATCCTGTCTCCATATGGGAGGTGCTCCAGTCTCCAGATCATCCTCGTGGCCCTCCTCTGCACTTGTTCTAACAGTTCCATGTCCTTTTCATGTTGAGGACACCAGAACTGCACACAATACTCCAAGTGAGGTCTCACAAGAGCAGAGTAGAGGGGCAGGAGCACCTCCCTCGACCTGCTGGTCACACTCCTTTTGATGCAGCCCAGGATACGGTTTTCAGGAGCTTCCTAGAGCAGGATGGGCATCCTGACCACACGTGGTTATCACCAGTGGGGATATCTGCAAACGTGAGATGGGTTTGGACCAAGGAGGCAGGCTTTGGGGGAGAAGCTACGAGAGAGGGCAGGTAAGCCCACAGCTGAATGGCTCAGCGCCTCACATCTTTCCCCTCTCCAGGGAAGCTTTCCCACGTGCCCAGGCACGTCTGTGTCAGGAGCAGAGAAATGCTTGGCAGTGAAAAGGGCAGCTTGGTAGCTCTGTTTCAAAGCTCTGGAGGAGTTCACCTCTTCACCTCTCCCCTGGCCATGCTGACCAGCAGGCACACAAACACGGGGAGTCGCGACTGTTGGCTGAAAGGGGCACTTTGCACGGCTTATCCCTAACCCTGCAATGCTTGGCTCATAGGTAGCCTGAGGCAGCCGCCTCCTGCCTGTCCTCAAGGCTGCGTGCATGACAGATGTGGGACAGCACACACAGAGCACCATCGCTTCCCAGGGCTGTGGGGAAATCCCCCTTCCGCAGGAGCTGCTCTGGGCTGCCGAAGGCAGTGTGGGGTGTCCCAGGGAGCTGCTGCAGAGAGTGCGAACAGGAGCAGGGATCAGGGAGCACAGATCATGGAACTCGGGTCAGGGAGGGAGGCTGGGGGCTGGAGGAGCTGCTGTGGCACCACACCATTCCCACCTTGTTCTCTGCGCTGACAGGGTTCCCTCCACTGGTTCCCACAAGCCAAATGCTGCCCGGGGCATCCGTGCCTTGCAGACTGCCTGTGCTATGTACTGAAGCACATTCCACTTGCCAGAAGGATTCAGAGCAGGTTTTATATCCTGAGTAGTGTTTGGGGGGGCATTCAGGAAGGTTATTCCAAACCCCTGATGCATCCACCCTGATGGACGACTGGACAGAGCTAGCTGAGCATCCCCTCTTGGAGACTCAAGGACGGAGTTTGTAGCAGAACAATGCCAGGTCCAGACTGTTGGGTTTTTACTGGAGACACAGGTGAGATCCAGTTCTGGTGTAAATAACCTCTGAAAGGGATTCAATAACCTCTCCTGCATCACTTCCCCTTAGTACGAGGGAGGGTCTCGTGGACCTTTGATTCTCTGCAAGAGGATGCCAGCCCTTTTTAGTGCAGGACAAGGCTCAAAGCCAAAAGCCTGGAGCCCAGCTACATTTGACAGACAGGGTCAGGACATGTCCTTTGCCCCCATCTTTCCTGCTGCCAGTGTGTGTTGGTGAAGAGGGTAATACCCAGATGGGCCTCTGCAGGATGGGCTGAAGATGAGTCCTACGTCAGGGGACTCCCCACTGTATGTCTGGCGCAGGGCCTCCAAGGGGTAGAAGGATTTGTCTGCATGGTTCTCCCCTCAGCTGCGTAACCTCTCTGAGCCTGTGAGCAGATGGCAGCTGAGAATGTGACACAGATCCCAGAAAATTAAGGGAACGCAAATATTTGTGATATTAGAAATAGCTACAAAAATACAGACAAATAAAAGCCATGATTAGCATGATAATAAAACAGTGCATTCCAGAGCTGCCGCTGTGTCTTAGCGTGCTTGGGAAGCTGGCATCCCAGACTCCCTCTTTCAGGGCTCGTTTTCCCCAGAGGTTGGCTTCAGCTACATCCTTCTTGTGTCTATTGTCTGAGATGTCCAACACTATCCCTTGGGACAAAGGAGGAGGGATATAAAATGCAGACTTCAGAGGAACTGTGTCCATCCTCATCTGAGCTTGGGCATCCCTTCCTGCTTCATTCTCCTGTGTCAAGGCTCCCCCCTTTGGAGAGCAAACCTGAAGAGACCTCCCAGCCAGGGCACAGTGGGTTATGGTGTCTTGTTTGCGAGGGCTGCTGATTTCCACTCTGCCTCACATTATTCCTCCTGGCTTTATCTGAAATAATTTTGTATTTAAAGACCCCTTTCATGGGATATCCATGAAGAAAAGGGCAGCTTGGTGGCTCTGTTTCAAAGCTCTGAAAGACTCCTGGCCCCACCACGCTGACTGTGGACTTAAGCTCACTTGTTGCCATCACTGGAAATACAGTGGGATTACGTAGACCAAGTGGTGAAACTGGGAAAAGGGGTCCTAAATTCACCAATTCAGGCTATCACCACATGTTTATTTATGTGGCCCGGGGATCTGTGAGCTCCAGAGGTCTGAATGAATTCTCACTGCATCCCTGTTGCTGACACAGGTCGCTGGTGGGAAGCTGATCTGCAAACAGGTTACCAGCATTTCCATAGCAGCACACACAGCTGGTGGAGCAGGTCACAGTGAGGGTGGCATGGACACAACAGGAGATGTCCTGGGCAGCACTGGAACTGGTGTGCTGGGAGCAACCCACTGCTACATCCCTGCCTCATATGGACACTGTTCTGTAGGAGGTGGCAAAGTTTTCTATAGTAGGTGATAAGTGCAATCACACGCAAGGTGCTACAAGTGCAGGCTTCTTGTGAGGATGCATTGTAAGGATTAGAGGTGTTTATCTCCTTCCAGGGCACCAGGTAGTGCAGTATGCACGCATCTGCCACACACTGGAAATGGCCATGCAGCAGCTAGATCTGATCCATCTTTGCGTCACATTCCTGCTGGGAAGTTCTGGGCTTGCAGAACAGCAGTGGGAACATGGTTGAACTGTGTTTTTAAGGGTCTGTGTACTGCAGTCTGGAGAGAGGTGCAAAAGGTATGAGATAGACAAGTACACAGCTGGGCACAGCCTCAGCTCAACCCTAGCTCAGCCCCAGCCACTGTCATGGAGATGATGGCCCCATCATGGGGGTCTGGGAGGTTCACTCATGCTCAACCAGATCAGTGATACCTGCAATGCAGGTGTTGTGAATGGGAAGCAACAGCAGTGGTGTAGGAGATGACAACTGTGTCATCAGGGCAAGGTCACTCTGGGCTAAATCTGTCTCTAAGGAGCTCCATCATCCGTGGCTAAGCTGTTTCTCCAAGCAGGAGCAGTCCCTGCTGCCAAGAGCTGGCTGTTCTCAGACATCAACAGCCTTGGAGATGCTTGGAGATCAAGGTCAGGTTGGACAGAGCCTTGGGCAACATGGTCTAGGGTGAGGCATATCTGCCCATGGCAGGGGGTTGGAAATGGATGATATAAAGTTCCTTTCTATCCAAACCATTCTATGGATCTATATTGCTGCTGCACCTCTAAATAATATGAGGTGGTGCCTACTGGTTCTCTTGTGCTAAAAGCTATGAGATGCTGAGCAACACCATGAACACGCAAATTTTAACCAAAACCAAGTAGGAAGGTCAGCAGAAATAGTGCTAATTGTTTTCTTAGACCTTTCCATGATCCTAAAGATATTTAATGAAGCCACAGATTTTATGTTAAGACAGAGAGAAATGTCAAGGGGGAATGGGGAAAGAATGAATCGGAATGGTTGAAGGCGAGAAGCCATGTTATCTTCTCTGAGCAGGTATTCAGAGCTAACCAAATGAGGCAGTTGGTTCCATTAACCAAGCAGCAGCAAACCTATGCCAAAGTTGGCTCTAGCCTACATGGAAGGAAGGTGGGAAAAGCTTCTCATTCATCCATGAAGGGTATGAGAAGTGCCCTTCTCTGGCAAGATTTCCCCAAAACACTCTCTTGTCCATGCTGAAGTTCTAGCTGGCAGACACAGCCCTGCATTGCACGATGAGCAGAAAGTGATAACTCCTGGGTGTTGCCAGTGTGTGCTGGTGTGCTAAAACACTGCTGTTTGAAGCCTCCTTTCCTTCTGTTGGGCTTCTAAACATTGTTCTACACATCTCTCTCTTTTCTGCACTGTTGGTGTTGCACTATTCTTTATTTAGTTGCTCCATATACAGTCTGCAGTCAAAATACTTTGAAGCGATTGGGTTTCTTCCCTTTATTTCCTGGGGAGGAACAAGTTCCTTGAGTTCCTCCCCATCCCGGCTCATGTCAAGATGCAGACTCCTTCGCAAGCAGACAAAACCAAATCCCTTTCTTTCCTTCCAGGCTCTAGTACAGCTTTTTCTTCTTGGACATTTGGTGCACAGCCAAGAAGGGATGGGAACTGTCCACCACAGCAACCTCATGGCGGTGATGCAGTCCTCTGCTTGCTGAAGGCAGTGACTGTATTCACCAACAAGCAGAGAATCAAGTAGAGTTTTGGGAACTGCTTAGCTGGGTTTAACAGTTCTGCACGGCTTTTTGTCACATCTCACCATGGATCTCACTCCACTTTCCACATTATGCCATGGAACTGCCTTCTGGAGGACACCCTTTGTGGAGTCTTAAGAGTATATTCCAACCCTATCATGCAGAATTTAGGCACCAGAAGGCAGAGAACATGGAGAAAGGAAGGCCAAAGGGGTTCACCATCCAGGACATGGAGGTGGGACTGAGGTAGGCGGCAGCGATGGGAAGGACTGTGGGAGATGCCTGCCATCTCGTGTCCCAGGATCTGCTGTTGCCAGGAATGTGCATGCATCAGTCCCGTCATGTCTACTGGTTGTTCCTTACTTCACTATGGTAATGGTGAGAACTCCCAGCAAGTTTGTTGAGAGATATCACTCTTTCCACGCTGGAACAGCTTGTCCCCCCAGCCAACCCAGCCTCTCGCAACAGAGCAGATGTGTTTGCCTTTCAGAGACATGAGTGAGTTTAATTGAGGGTAACTTTATATAATCCTCTTAACCAGCAGTTCTCCTTTGGAAAAAAAACAATTCCTTTCTGGAAAACACTGGAATTAAGCACATACTGCTCCAGTGAGGTATGAGCAGTGTGCGCTGCAGCATGGGGCAAGGTTTCCCTTGTGAGAGCAGCAGTTTGCTCTCAGCACACACCAGCACAACACAGAGATGAGACCCTGCCAGCTCCACTGCCCTGCCTCTTTCCCTTGGCCCCATGCACCATCCAGAACAGGAGGAGCATGTTGCTCTTGACAAGCTTTTTAGCATCCAGTTTAAAGACTGCCTCATTTTTCCTGGTCATTCCCCACCCCCCCCCACCCCCCAGGAATTCACTTATCACATTCTTTAGGGGGCATTTGTTTCACTTGCTTGCACCTTTGAGCTCACACATGCACTCACATCAGAGCTAGCAATAAGTAAAGCTATTCCTTCCAAAACAGAAACTCATTCTTGTCAAGATTCCCATCTATAAATATCTCTGAAAAGGACAAGCAAGTTTAGCTTGGCAAGAAAATGTGGGTACCATGAGGAATGCCATTTTTCAGTGCTACCAGCATAGGCCCACAATAGATGCATACCATGAACACACATGCGCTGCCCTGAATACATGCCTCTCCTTGCGCTTGTCTGTGTACTACAACCTGTAGAGTGACCATGCCTCGTAAGCAACAGCCTGTGGAAAGCTGCAGGGTGCTTCAGGCAATCTGACTGGCCGGCAACAGCACACAAATTCC
Organism: Amazona ochrocephala; assembly: GCA_039720435.1. NCBI lineage: Eukaryota > Metazoa > Chordata > Aves > Psittaciformes > Psittacidae > Amazona > Amazona ochrocephala. The sequence continues at coordinate 84,550,206 of CM077879.1, forward strand.
AGACAGAATGGCATCTACAGCAGGGTAACAGCAACAGGAGGCGTTTGGATGTGAGCTGTGCAAGACCAGGACAAGGGACACCCCCTACCTGGAGGAATTTAGCATCTCAGTAAAACCCTGGTGGGAGAGGAAGTGGGCCAAGAAGTGACTTGCTGGAGAGGGACTTCCCTGGGCTGGCAGTGACAAAGGCAGGTTCCTGAGCATCGGTGCCAACCTGTGCTCTATCTCCTAATCTACTCTCTCCAACTTGATGTGCACCCACCACCCCCTGAGGCCGATGGCCCTACAGGTCTCCAATCCACATGATGCTTCCTGGGATACTTCTTGCTCTCTCCTTGAGCAGTCCTTGAGCAGTCCTTGCTTTCTCCGTGGGACACTGCCCCACTGCTGGGAGAACCTGCTCTCAATGCACTGGTTCATCTCTTCCCTTCTGCCCGGAGGCAGTCCCACATCCTCTGAACTCTGCTGTCCATGGGCCATGCTCCCACCTCTGCACACATGAATGAGTGGGTAGGTCTGACTGTTATGGCTGTGCTTGTAGAGTGGAAGCACCTGTTTGGGTGATATAACTTCCACAGGCATGTGGATATCCCCCAGATCAGGCGTCTTCTCAGTAAGACAGCGAGAGTTTACCAAATGTTACTTCTCCAAAGGGATCGCCACTTTCCCAAGCGCCTGCTCTGATGCTGCTGTGCCTCTGGAATGCCCCAGGGATCAGCAAGCAGATTGCAAAGGACACTCTCATCCCCTGCACACCAGATGCTAAACTGGGGTCTATGGTGGCAGAACAGCCCCTCGTCCCTGCTATCAGCTAGACCTCTCTTGGAAAGGACCCCATCAGTGATGGCTGCTGGGGCTGCTGATAGTGAGGTCCTTAGGTCAGACCATTTCTGAATAAAGCCCCCTATCTCAGCTCCAAATCCTCTCCCATTCCATGTTTTAAAGCAATGCCTGGAGGGCCTGAGCACTCTGGGCACATTTGGCTAATCTCTGCCTGTGGCTGGCTGCCCAAAGCGCGGCTGATACCTGTCAAAGCGATAGCAGGGGTGGCTTTCCAAAGAGGCCTCTCCTCGAAACCCTCCGAGGGTCACGGCAAGTAGGAGCCAGTCCTCAGCTGTTATCTCCCAGCCGCGCTGAGAGGAACCTGAGGTGTGTGAAGGCGCCTTTATCTCCCCAAGTGACAAAATGCCTCAAGTAAATGAGCTACCGGCTTGGGCAAGTCCCAGATGTGTTTGCGGGGCACGTTTTGAACTGTCTCAGTTCACCGCCGAGCAGCGAGGAGCTCATGGAGGAGTGTTGTGTGCAGCCAGCACAAGCCTCCCTCACACATGAGGGCATGGAGCAGACACCCGGACTGCCCATGGGAATCATCCAACAGCCATGGCAAAGACAGCAGTCAAAGGAGGCGTCTCCCTCCATTGGATCTTGGTGAGGGCAAGCTGGCACAGTCTTATCCAGAAGTACATCCATTGGGAACGTGATGTGCGCTGTCACAAAGGTATTGGTCACCTGGGATGATGTGGCTCCTTGGAAGGTGAGCCAGGTCCCCCTGGGCTGGAGGCCTCCATGCAGCATCGCTCTGGTTGTCACCAGGGGAACTCTCCCTTATTTCCTTTCAGCCCAAAACCTGCCTGCCCCTCCTTTCCCAAGCATGAGAACCAGCCAGGTGCCCCATCAGAGGGCAACAGCTCTCTGGACAGAGATGCGTATGTTTGCTGTCCTGCTCACCATGTTACGCACTCCGAGGGTGATGACCATTATGCCTCAGAGCAACATTACCGAGGGCAATGGGCAGTGCTGTACCAGCGCAGTCATTTCCCTCTTTGAGCTCTCTCCCAGCTGCTTCTCTCCTTCTCCCGTACGAGGGAAACTGGTGACCAGAGCCCCGGGGTCAGGGCACACTCGGAGCAGCAGGCGGCCCTGCCTTGTCCCGATTATGTCATAGGAAGCCAGAAAGAAAACCAGGTTTTTCACATTTTTTCCCCAAATGTCATTTCCATTAGGTCGTCTGCTTCAGCCAATTTGAGCTCTAAGCAGAATTCCCACCAAATTTTACATCCACTATTTTAGGGAAGGGTTTAAAAAAGTGAAAGAGTTTGACTAATTTTAAACGCAGCTTTTCCTGAGGGATACTTAACAAAACATACAACGTCTAAAAACCTTTGCTGTTTCAAAGAGTTCAAAATAACATTCCAGAAGGGATCATTAGAAAAATGTTCCTTCACCGGTCCTGTTCCCGCCGCCGGGCCAGGCCGACCCCTGTAACGCACCACATTTGGTTTCCATTTAGTTATCAAACCTACATTAAACTGAAATCTCGGAGTAAATGAAATCAAGTGAACCTACCTCCTTTCATTTTCAGGATGTTTAAGGCATATTAAGGGAGCAGAGCCCATCTATTTTCATTCCTAATGGGGCTCCAGGTATTGGAGCTCACAAGCTCACCACTCCAAACACATGTGTTGGGGATGGGGCTGAGCATACCTTTGCTTTTCCTCATCACACAACACCATGTTCTGCACCATTAGTCCCAGAGACAGTCCAAGAGAAAGGTTTTTGGGCTGTCCCTGCCACCAACACTTCAATATGAAGGCTGCCACTTGCAGGGAATAGAGTAAATCCCATTTTACACTAATCCAAGGAGTCTGTGAAGCTCCCTCTGCAGCTTTTGTCTGGAGGATCTGGACCTGTTCAGAGATAGTTTATTGAAAGAGGCTGGGAACAAGGTATGTCAATCACCCTGCTTGGCAAACTGACAAAATCACCTGCATTCAGCCCAAATTAAAACCACCAGATCTCTTAACCCTCTTCCTTATATAAAAAACTAAAAAGCTTTCCTCACTTGACCAAAAAGATGCGTTTTCTTTTTCCTGTTGTAATTCATCGCTTTTATCATGGTCCCCTCACTCACAATGTGATGCTCTCATCACATTCATGCACCAGTCCAAGCAGTCCTGGTGCTGGCAGGCATCTGAAAGTCATTTTACACTTGTATTAATCTGTGTGGTGGGGAGTGTTAGTGACAGTGCTGCATTTTTTGGAAGGAAGATCTATTTTGTCTGCTTTACTCCTAGTTGTCATAATAAGGATACTCTTCAGATCGCAACGTTTGATTTTGAACTTGTTGGTTTGTTTTTAAAGAAATAAAAATCAAGAATTACTGTCCATGTGTCAACATCTGCCCAGAGAGCATGTACCTAAATATGCACTGTACAAGTAACCCCATACAATGATGACCTTCTTTTCATTATCAGCAGATGACATTTGTTGTTGTCAACAAAGATATTCCAGATTTATTGAAGCATGGTGGGATATGTCTAGGTCCCAAACATACAAACTATAAATAGTGAAGAGACGAAAATACTCGGTCTGAAATGAATACAGAACCCAGGAATCCTTCCTTGCTCCCCAGTAGATTCAAGATTTCCAGATGTGCCAGGATGACCAGCTGGGGATGAGAGGTCCGAAGCTGCGTGATGGGAAGCCCACTCTTCAGACAGAATAAGTTGGAATAAATGTCCTACAGCACATCCTTTTCTCTATAGCTCTCCCTTACGCGAACTAGTACTTGTGTATTTCATGAAAGAGACATCTTCCACTTCACTTTGTCCTGCAGATCACTGTCAGGCAGTTGCTTTTATTCTACTGTGGCTTCAAACCCTTTTATCCCTTTGGGCTGTATGGTCCTGCAGTCATCAGCACTGAACAGGCTTGGATGTTACAGTGGAACAAGAACCTCACTGTCCTCATGATCTTCACATGATTTTGCTTGTGAGCTTGGTCAAGAAAAAATGCCACATCTGCCAGCCTGTGACATTTCCCCATAGAGCCCTCTGACTGTCCCTGGATGTCATGTACAAAGCCTTGTCATACCTTGGATGTGAACAGCCCCAACAGTTATTAGTATTATCTGTGCAAAAAGCCGCAGGGGTGCCGTCCCGAGGCCTTTTGCAAGGGGACCCATGTTCATTAGCAGACTGAGAGCATGCTGTGTGGTACAAGACACTCTGGATTCATTGTACAGTGGCCAAACCTGGCACATACTCCAACAGAGCCTCACTATCCTACTGACATCTGGCGACAGGGCAGACTGACGGAGATGTGCTGGGCATACAGCACTACACAAGGCAATTGGGACATTAGAGACAGAGCCAGGCACTTGAAGGAAGCCACTGTAGTCTGTTTTCAATGACCTGCCAGCTATTCATCAAGCCTTCATCAACTTAAACCATCCCATTGCCACATTAAGACTCCTAATGCTGTCCTCTCTGTGCCAGGCCCACAAAGGGACACTGACGTTGTGTTAGATGACACAATTTAGGTTGTAACTGTACAGTAGACATTAAACATTACTGCCAGTGATCAGATCAGGCTGAACCACAACCAGGAACCCACCCCTCACATGTCCATAAGATGGTATTTGTGATGCTGTCCCAGCTGACAAGGTACAAGCTGGCAACAGCTCCATGTCTGAAGGTTTTGCTAAGTCACATCCTAAGACTGGCAGATTTCATAGCTCTTTAATATATCTGCTCAGATCTGGCTGGTGAGCTGGGGAGGGTTTAGAAGAGGACTGGGGACAAGGTGAGGGCAGAGCAGAATAGGGCTTTATCCAGTGCTGGTGAAGTTGCTTTGTACCACTAGATTTTCCTGCATGCTTTCTAATGTCACTATTCAGAACTGCTTGCATCCCTGCCTCCCAGCGTTCAGACCTGCTGTTTTCCTACCATGCTGCTCCATTGCTCTCACTTCCCCAGGACCCTCTTTGCCCCCACAAGCCCATTCCCTCTACACTCGTCTTTCTGTGCTGCCCAGTGTCCTTTGGGCTCGGCCGCGTCTCGTGGGATTCATCTCCTCTCACGTCAGTTATCTGAAAGGCAGAATCTAGTCCTAGCTGTCATCTGGGCTTCCTCTCTGCCTAATGGAACGGGAGCCTTTGCTCCAATGACCAGCTCCTCCCAGTCTGAGCTCAGGGTGGAAGATAAGCAGAGCGGGTGGCCCTCTGCCAGCACCTGCTTTTCTCCTCTGCCTGTGCAGAGGACCTCAGAGCTGAGCTCCGCACCTCAGACAGCCAAATGGGGAAGGATGGATGCAGCCTTCACACCACAGCAGCCTTGCTGCTTACAACAGGGCAGCCGCTGCTCACCCCAGCGTGGCACAGGGAGGAATCACCCCTCACAGCCAGCACGGGCCATGTGCGGGGTCCTCACAGTCTCCTCCTTCTCACTCAAAGATGTGAGGCTCTGACAAAGCCCTCAGCACTTTCAAAGACACATGGAAAAGTTAATTTCTGAAAGGAGATTAGTAAGAATCTATTGTAAAGAGCAAGGATGGGCACCTCCTTTGGGTTCTTTTCCCTCAGAATGGACAGGAAAAGGCTTTTTAGGGCAGTGTGTGAAATGATTTTGTTTACAAAATTTCCTGCTTACACAGCAGCTCAGAGACCTGTCCAGATAATGTTCCTGTCTGTTTACAGGTCAGCAGTAGGAAGCTCCCCATTACCACTGCTTTAATGTCTGCTCCTTGGAGAAGTATGAGCACAGGGACCTAGAGCTACCTGTTGGGCAGTACAGTGCTGCTCTGGTTCTAGCAGCGGGCCTATCTCTCACCATTTAGAAGAAACCAAACATATGCTTTAACGTTAAAAGGTTATATCTAACATTGATTTTTATTTTCATAAACTTTAAAGTAGATCCCACGGTTATATCAAACCTGCCCCATTTTCTCTTTTTGTTTATTTGGGGTTTATTACCCTGGAAGAAGTTTTCCGGGAATTGTGTGTCCCTTCTGCAGTGCTGCATCAAAGCCTTTGCTCAGGTTGCTCATCTCCAAACCTGTGTTTTGCAAACCTTAGCACCTCCCTATCTCTCCCCAACTGGGAGGATTTCAAAGTCTCTGCTTCCTCTCCTGCTAGAGTAGCCTGAACTGATTGAAGCAGGGGACTTGCGGAGGCTGCTGTAAATAGGATTAACTCTCAGCTATCCTGGCTTCACAACACTGCTCCCAGTTCTGAGTCAACAGTGGAAGAAGACGCATCAGATACCCTGGGTGAATCATAGAACCAACTGGGTTGGAAAAGCCCTTTAAGCTCATCCAGTCCAACCATTCCCCAGCACTGCCAAGGCCACCACTGACCCATGGCACTGAGGCCTCGTCTTCACGGTGTGTTAACACTTGCAGGGCCCGTGACTCCAGCACTGCCCTGGGCAGCCTGTTCCAATGCCTGAGCACCCTCTGAGGAAGGAATTGTTCCTTATCTCCATCTAAACCTGCCCTGGTGCAGCTTGAAGTCGTTTCCTCTTGTCCCGTCCCTTGTTCCTTGGAGTAGAGCCCAGCCCCCTCCTGGCTCCATCCTCCTCTCAGGCAGCTGTAGGGAGTGAAAGGCCATCAGGGAGTGATTCTGCAGCAGCAGCAGAGCTGCCCTGCGGAGGCTGCAGGGGGAACCGGTGCTCTCGGAAGCTGGCAGCTCTGGCTCAGGCTCTGCTGCAGAAGATGAACAGACCCATGTGTGAAGGGAGAACTCCCTGCAGTCCCTGTGCTCACAGCAGCGCTCAAGCAGGGAGCCAAGGTGCAAGAGAGCAGCAGCCTGAAACCTTATCAATACAGAGCATGGGCAGATCCCCGCGAGCAGAGGGAGCTGCTCCCAAAGGATGCCATGGCAGGGCCCACAGGGAGCCTGATAGCTCTGACAGGTCCCCAGCAGCTCTGCTGGGTGCAGACCATGCCCTCACTGCCTCTCACATTGCTTTGGAGCAGGCAGAGCCCTGCAGAAGTCACAGATTCTCTGGTTTTCGCATTATTTCATGGTGGGAGAACTGGGCTGGAGAAGGTCCACGTGTGACAGAGCTGGGGTAAATGATGCCTGGGAGATGGGGGCCTTCCAGGATGCTCCTGAGGAGGTGAGGGAGCTCAGAGGGCTGGGATGTGCTGGGCACTGGGAAAACACCATAGTTCACAGGCTCCTGTTCTGCCCTAAACCACCGTGGCCACACTCATGTATTCCTGCCTCTGGGCCGATGGGATGCTGAGGAACTCTCCTACACGTGGGGAAGGTGCAGGCTTAGGTGTGAGGAGTAAGCAGCGACAGGGCAGGGCACTTGAAACGTCTGTGGCAGGGCCAGCACCTCCATGAGGGCAAGGACCATTAGCCCAAGGAGACAGGGGAAAGGTCCTGTCCTGAGAGGCTCAGGTGGGAGCAGTGTCAGTGCATCCATGTGCCTCAGGAGCTCATCTAAGCCCAGAGGTCACCTGGGTGAGGAGGGCTGGTGGCGCCACAGGCACAGTCCTCCAGGAATCTGATAGTGGGAGTGAAATTTGGGATCCGTCTGCACCCTCTTCCATGGCCAAGGCAGGCAAGCAATGCCACAGGCTTCAGTGAAATGATGCATCTAATCCGCCTGAGTAATGCTAATGCAAGCCTCTTGATTAGTGTTTAGAAACCAGGCAAACAATTGATTTAAAATAATTGGTAAATTATGATTAAATAAAAACATTTATACAAAAGAGTTTGTCATTGATATGGTTAAATAAATATTTGTAGAAGTAACTTAGACTTGGCCCCGTGCCTGGGCGATGAGCTCTTTTGGGCTGGCTGTGGTTTCATTTTAATAAAGACCAGAAGGCATTCCAGAAATACATAATGCTCCCAGCCCATCCAATGTATATCTGGGGCTTTAGCTCTGCTTGCCACTAACCCAGGCCCAGCTTTGCTTCGTATCACTCACTAGTGCCTGTCACCCCCCTTCGCAAAAACACCCTCTTTCCTTAGGGCTGAACCATAAAACAAGTGGCTGTGTCGAGGTAGTTTAATGGGCTGGAGGGAGGGATGTGGATGGAAATGTTCAATTCACTGCCACTCTCCTGCCTCCTCGGAACAGAGGTAGGGCTGGGCTGCTGCTCTGTAGGGAAATCTCAAGCTTTGGAGCTGCTGCAGGGCTTACAACAATACAGCTCTTATCTGGCCCTGCTCCTGGGGGAAGACTTCCAAGAGCTTCACAAAGGGGTTAGCCTCATTACGGCAGTTTAGAGATAAGGAAACTGAAAGGAGACGTGACTTGCCCAAAGCCCTGATGCAGAGGGAACAGAAGAGAGGTCACCCCACGGGCTGGGGCTCTGTGGAGCATCCTCAGCCCTTGGTACACACTGCCCTGCGCCAGCACAGCCCCCTTGGCTCTGTTACCCTGAGGGATCCTGTGTCATCTGGATCCCATGGACTAACAGGACTTGTGCAGCCCCTCTGAACACCAGCGTGCTGCTGAGCATCCCTCTGCAAGCACCCAGTGAGCATCGGGTGAGGGTGGGACACAGCTCAGTCAAGCAGGTCATCTGGGGGGCATGGAGGTGATGCTGGTGCTGCCATTGCTTCCCTCCCTTCATTTCCAGCCTGACACCAGAGCTTGGAGGAACAAAAACCCCTTCGTGCCTGCTCTGCCCATCCAGCAAAGCACCCAGAGGCTTGCCATTACTGCACAATGTACCAGCTCAGGCAGATGCTCACATGTCCCATACTGCTCTCAATACTGGTCCTGCAGTGGCTTGCACAAGCCTGGCTGCTGGTAAACCTGTGGAGGTACCACGCCAGCCCCAGCCTTCCCCTCCTGCTGTTTTGGTACAGATGCCTGAGCACCAACGCTGCCACAACACGTGCTGCCCAGGCTGGGGCAGGGTGAGGATTGCCCAAAGGTGCACATTTTGCCTGGTGTTAAAGGCAGGAGAGCCAAGAGTCAGTGCACATAAGAACTGCCTCATTTGCCATGACATGACTTCAGGAACGCAGAGACACCCTGCAGCCTAGAGAGCACATACAGCATGTCCACAGCATTGTCCGGAACGTGAATCATAGAATCCCAGACTGGTTTGGGTTGGAAGGGGCCTTAAAGCTCATCCAGTTCCAACCCCTGCCATGGGCAGGGACACCTTCCACTGGAGCAGCTTGCTCCAAGCCCCTGTGTCCAACCTGGCCTTGAACACTGAAAGGGATGGGGCAGCCACAGCTTCTCTGGGCACCCTGGTGTGCTTAGGCTCTGCACTGGGGTGACCTGGCTGCTCAAAGGAGGAGGAGAAGCTTGAGGGATGCAGAAGGAAGGACATGGGCAGCCATAGTCTTGGTTTGCACCATGCAGAAAGCACTCGTGAAAAGGAGGGACTAAGTCCCTGCTCTTTTCTCCCTGCAGCATTTGAGGTTCCCCCAGGCACTGCTGCCAGTGGAGCTCAGCATCTGTGGGCACACTGCTTGTGGCCCAAAACATCAGAGCAGCCATGGGTACTAGAGAAGTCCCCTGAGCAAAGCACGTCACCACTCTGCCATCTCTGCCCAGCTCCATTGGGAAACCATCCCCAAAACGTCATCTCCGGTGGATTAAAATAGAAGTAGCCTGCCAAGGCTGTGAGACACAGAAATACACGGTCCCATTCAGCATACTCCTCCTTCAGTTATGCCTGTAGGAAATCAGTGAAGCCGGTCCCCACTCCTCCTCCCCACAGGGACAAAAGCCTCCACCACCTGTGGGCCCACACCAGGGGCACATAGTGCTGCTGTGCTGCCCTCCTGCTGAATGCAGTGCCCTGACCTCGGTGTTCCCCACAGTCATGAGTCAGGAGGCAGCTCTTGGCATCTTCCAGCCCACTTCTGCTTCTGGACAGCATGGGCCAATTTCAGCCAGGCCCATCCCCCTGCTCTGCATGGGCAGAAGAGGTCCCCTGAGCACAGCATGCTTGATTGGAGAGCTGGGCTCAAGCCAGGATCCCCATCACGAGCATCACCCCCCTGCCCCACTGACCTCCCGGCCACAGACCAAGCTGAGACTCAGCCTTTAACTCCTCCTTCATCCCCTCTGATCCAGCCTGCCCTGAAGCTTCTGCAGATGATGGAGTGCCACAGGATAGGACGATGGGTCAGGAGTGAGCCCCCCAGTCAGCCTGCAGCAAGACGGGGTCAACTGTCCATGTACCCACCATCCTGGACCACATGGGAAGGGATGGGCAGGGAACACAGGGCGGCCTCCAGCACAGTGCCAGGCCGCAGCAGCTCCCTGCATCCCTGCTCCGTAAACACAACAGGCAGAGTTTTACAATCAAATATTTATGCTAGCAAAAAACGTTTTACATAATCTTTAAACAGCTCTGTCATCTCCCTGTGTTCATCCTCTGATCTCTCTGGTTTGAATTGGGATTGGAGAATTGAGTGTATTTACAAAGAAGTAAATATTATGATGAAAACATCAGGCAGTTTCATAGTAGCTTTAGTGAAGTGCAGAAGGATTTTCGTGCTCGTGTTGTCAATTGCATAATATCTTCTGGACCGTCATAAATTAAGGGACCTCACTTGGATGCTCGCAGCACTGTGATAAATAGTTCACAGCTTGAATTCATGCAAGGCCTGTCTGCTGTCAGAGTGGGAAGAGCTCATGACATCTCCATCATAAATTCCTGCCCTCAAGCTCTGTGAGGAGATAGCAAGGTGACAGATCAGTCACATGCCTGGCAGGCAGTGACAAAATCAAGGTAAATGCCACTGTGATGGCACTTAACCAAGGCCTGATGCAATCAGAAGGTAAAGATTAGATTGCCTTGGACCATCCATGCTCACAGTACCCTGACCAAAGAAATACCATGCTCTGGGCTAAGTCCTGAACTAGGACCAAGCTAGGGTCATTGTGAGCTATTCCCCAGAGACCACCTCTGCTTCATGGTGACAGAGACTCTACTGCTTTGCTAGCTCCAGCTCAGAAAAACTGTCCCAGGTCATGGAGAGGACTATCCTGTCTGTTTGCCACATGAGCGCCAGATGAGCTCTTTTCTGTGCAATTCACCCCTGGGCTGAGTCTCATGCATGCAAAGAGAAGCTCATTTCTTTGCAGGTTCCTAAAGACTATGACCAACAGCACTGCTGGAGCTCTGCTGGGGCAGGCTCAGAGCAGGAGGTTCTTACCTGCCCTAACCTCAGATGGCTGCGGTGGTCCATGCCTCCATCATCAATGGGCAGTTCACCGGGCCCATTATAAAAGTCTCCATCAGGGAAAGATTGCTTCTTTCATTCTATCAAGGTGGTGACATCCTGGCAGTAGGTACCTTCAAAAGATGTTCAGAGCTCTTTCTGAGCTTTGGCTACCGGTTTCCCTGTAATGTGTGACCTATGCTCAGTGTATCACAGCTGTACTGGTTACGGGTGGAAGAATGCTCTCCTGAGTAACATGTTTGCAAAGGCAAATCTATCTCCAGCCTTTCTCCTCAGGAAAGGACTTCAGGAGTTATACCAACATGGGGAGATTCAGCACAGAGCTGTATCTCCCCCGGGGACCTTCACCAGCACAAGCATGCAGCAAATTGTCACTAGCCTACATGTGGGATGGGGGGAGTCAGGATCATGAGTTCGTTCCTTCAGATTTGTCTTCCCAGAGCGTGCTGTGGAGATCCAAAGAATAAGGCCATGGCAGGAAGGTTCTTCTCTAAATGCAGCTGTCAGGTGCTCGAGAGAAGAAGCCAAGGGCAAACTGGGCTTATCCCTACAGGACAGGGTGGTCTGAGCAGATGTGACCAGCAGGATACCAGGTCCAGGGAAAATCTGCTGGCCTGGACTGTTGCAAACAGGCTACAAGACCTTTTGCTCGGCATCACATTCAACCCTCACTCTTGCAGTGAATTCATTCAGTTTGCTAAATTCAGCAGTTTGCTGATGAACGCCCTCTGTGGCAGCATCACCACCAGCAGTAGCAGGAGCACATGCGTGGAACGGATGGTCCTCATGGCCCTCTGTGGTGCTGGGTCTCCTGTGCAGCAAGAAAGCAGAAGGCAGAGCAAAGGGCTCTGCACACCCCAGCCTCACCTGGCAGTGCACCCTGCGGGGGTCTGGGACACTTCCTTCTCCACAGCCCTGAGACCTGCTGGATCCTGGCCTTCTGAGGCACAGGCTCTGTGTCACACGCTGACCCCTCCATGTCCCCAGAGGGATCGTACAGAAATGTCAGCTCATTTGGGTCGTTTTCCCACAGATGCAAAGCGACAGAGAAACAAACAATCTGCTTTAAAATAAATCAGAACCATAAACAATAGGGTGTGCTGGAGATTAGAGGGGACTGCTTCCTGGTGTCTGGTGAGCAACACAGAGCTGATATCCTTATGGCTCTGGGCTGTGGCTTCTCAGTTCAAAGGAATTCCCTACCATGACTAATTTATTCTGGCATTTAAGGCTCACTCCTTTACTCACTGCAGTAGATATTGTCCTGTTTACAGCAGAGACACTGTAATGCATGAAACAGGACAATGGGGAGCAAGACTGGTCTTCGCAGTCTTTGGTACCCATGTTCTTGTTTCACCTTCCAGCGAAAGGCAGTAACTGGTGGTGATGCGTGCCCTTTCCAGAGCAGGACAGTGAGTGTGGTGCAGCACAATACATGTCCAAGGCATGCGAGGGCCGGGCAGTGTGAACTCTGGAAACACATGAAGACCTTGTGGAGGGTTTTACTATTTCTGGGCTAAGGCAGACAGCCTCCAGGCAAACGGCTCAGTATCTGCGGTGTGATCTCAGTGCCTGTCCTCCTTGCCTCTAGTCTCAGGTTTATGGGTGACAATTACCTCTGCTTCCTTTTCTTGCGGACATCAAGAACACACGTGGTCAGGGCTGACTCTCACATAACGATCAGCACAGGGAAACACCAGCTCTGGCCTTTGAATTCAGCAGTTGAGTCATCTGTGGAGATGACTCGTCTCTCCGAGGTCACCTTCTAAGAAACAAGCTTGCACAGTGAACTGAGAGCTTGCAAGGCTTGGATACTGGTATTCCCTGGAGGAGGAAAGGCAGAGACAGAGGCAGAGATGAAGGGAAAGAGGAATGGAGGGGAAAAGGGAGAGAGGGAGGGATGGAGGGAGAAGAGAAGAAAATCTTTCATCTCTTCTGCATTCTCAGCCCCTGCCAGGGCATGGTTTTACAGGGCTTAGTCTGTGGCTGTTCAGTTCTGGAGAGGGGAGAAAAGATTTCTAAGAGCAGGTCCTGGAACCAGCATCACAGGACTTTGAATCTTCACCATCTCAGAAGCCTGGGGTCAACTAATGGCAGGAACCTAAACAGGGCTACGCTCATAACTGGGATGCTTCTCTCCCCTAAGCACCTGTGCAACCTACCTTACCTTACTTACCTGGCTTGGTAAGGGAAGAGCATCACCCTCATTTGGGATAAACGACTGGTATGCTATCTAAACCAACCTCAAGGAGAGAGGAGCAGACATTGCAAGCACCAGTAGAAGAGCAAGAGGTGGAAAGGATGGTGGCCAGTAACAACTCCAGGGCCAGTCATATGCTGGGGTCTGTCCTTTCTATAAATGTGATTAAGGAGCTGTTGACGTGATTGTAGAACAAATTTGTCAAAAGAGTATGAACAAACCCCTACGACCCCAGAGGGCTGCAGAACTCTGCAATATGCAAAGGCATACATCTGAGCTAAGCGCACAGTGAGACCCAACATCCCATCTGCCATAGGTGGGAAGAGAGGTGAATCTGATGCTCATTTTTACAAAAGGCTCCAGTGAAGACCCAAGGAACTATAAATGAGGAAATGTTCACTCCAGTTTGCAGATACGTTGAATAGATTTAGCAGCTCTATGGAAGAATTCTATGTATGAGGGTTACCATGCCCACCCATTGCTGGGAGAAGGCTCCTTAGCAGAAACATTAGGGAAAAGGGCTGATGATTCAAAATGACTAAAGCAATTAGAAGTAAACCTTCCCGCAAGCAGTTGCAGAATGATCTCTCCATTGTGAATGCCTGAAAGATGAAACATCAGATGAGATTCAACATCAGTACATGCAAATAGCGCACGGAGCAGGGAAGAGAAATGACCAGTCTATGAATCGCCACAGCCAAGAGCCCAGCATTAGAAATTACCCCTCAAGGAAGAGAAACTGGGGTCACTTCTTCACACTTGAGAAATGGCAGCCCCATGTCTAGTGACTGGCTGCCAGAGTGACCAGTACAGTGTCTTAAAGCCCATCCAGCTCCAACCCCTGCCATGAGCAGGGACACCTTCCACTAGAGCAGCTTGCTCCAAGCCCCTGTGTCCAACCTGGCCTTGAACACTGCCAGGGATGGGGCAGCCACAGCTTCTCTGGGCACCCTGTGCCAGCGCCTCAGCACCCTCATAGGGAAGAGCTTCTGCCTTATATCCAACCTGAATCTCCCCTGTTTAAGTTTAATGGGCTCCACCTGCTGCCCTCTGGCCATCCTCCCCAGATGAGGCGGGCCACAAACCAGTATCTTGAACGGGCTGGGATTTTACTCAACTGTTCACTTTTTCAGCTGTGCCTTTTGCAGCCTCTGCCCCATCTAAAGAAATAAAATAAATAAATATAGTGATTGCTGACTTTTCTTACTGACCTTTGTTCACCTTTTCTACTCCTTTTCTTGTGTCTTCCTGATTTTGGCTCATCTCAATCTCAATCATCTCAATCCTTTGCTTCTTGCCTTGGAACAACTCTGAGCTCTTCCTGTACTTGTGTGGAACCATGTGAAAAAATGTTGATTCTGGTTTATTCACTGTTTAGAAGTACCTCCAGAGTGCTCTGAAGAATTACGAGACCTGGGTAGAGCCTTTATCCATCTCACCTACCAATCATTTTAGTCCATGTTAGGGGGAAAAAAGTCCTTTGTCTTCATTTATCATTCAGGCAGGGAACACATCTCCATGAAAGAGGGAAGAGTGCAATGCTCAAGAGCTTTAGGGTCCCAAAAGGTTCTTGCGCTGTCTACGTCCTCCATGTGGGGTCCTGTGACAACTCTTCTGTGCAGAGGTGTCAGCAGGGACAATGTGCTGATGGTGGAGGTGATGGGAGAAGCCCATCCAGCAATGCCCTGCAGCTGGGACCAGGCCTGTCCTGCCAGCCTCCTCAAGCATTTGGTACCAGACCTGGAGCTCCTGTGCCCATCCACCACACATGCAGATAGTGCTGAAGGGGAAGAGGATCCAATCCAGGGAGGGATCAGCAGACAAAGTGCTGTGCACCTTGGGCAGCTCATTCAAGCCATCTCTGCTGATGGGCTTTTACTGCCACAGGGAAATGTACCCCAAGCAGGACCACAATGTACAGCATCTCCCTTGTACTCCACTCCTCTTCCACTGAGCTCCAAAGACTGGAGATGGACCCTTGCAGACAGAAAAGGTCACAAACACGAACTATTCCAGCAGCAGCAAGAGGAGACTGAGAAAGCAGAGCTCATTCTCACAGGAAGAGGTAGCATTGGAGTGAAAAAAGTCCTGGACGCCCTTCCTCTGGGCTGCTGGGTGATGTGTGCATTGTCGTGGCTGGTGTGGAACCAGGGAAACGTCCATCACATCTGCAAATAGTCCTGAAGGGGTGGAGGGACAGACCAAGGGTGAGACCAGCGCGAGGTGCTGCATGGTCAGAGCCTCCTCAGGCAGGTCCAGCTGATGCACAGTGGAGGAGACATTAGGAACCAGCAGGCTCCAAAGGGAGCAGAGATACCTGAGCAGGTCTTTGGCCAGATATTAAGGAATATCCACTTCACCAGATATAGCATGACCAGGAAATCACAGCCAGCCCAAGACAGGTAGAGAGCTCGGCTCAGGACATCATGGGCTACATGAGGACCCCCAGCACTGATAACTGCTGGGGCACTTCTGGAATCAGAGCTTCTGGGACTACTGAGTTTCTAATGTCTCTGGTGACGTGGGCCATCTGAAATGGAAATCTGTGTGGAAGCAATCTGGAAGTCCTGAAATTCCTATCACCAAGCCAAAATGTTTCATAGGGCTTCCCAAACCCACAGTATTAAAACCAAAAAATCCGCCACCACCACCAAACTCACACAAAACCCCGCACCCAAACAAACATAAACCCCAACAAAACCCTGGACCAGGCCTGAGGCTGTTTTCAGGTGGGTTTTTATCATCAAGCAGGAATTTAGGCGGCTTCCTAGGTAAGACCCACGTGTCAGGGAAGCTGAGACCTGTCCCTGACTTAGCTTGACTGCTACCACTTACGTTAGAAGGCAAAAGGTGCCAACAGTTCATTGCCTTCCACTTGCTTCAAGTGAACCAGACATGGGTTTGGGGAGGGGGAGCCTCACAGGATCTGTATCTCTTTACATGTTTGCAAGAAGGTTTTCTTCTCTGGGAGAATGTTTGGAAGGTGGGGAATTATCTTCCATAGCAGCTTTGCCCAGCCCATGCCTGGGCCCAGCCTGCTTGGGACCACCGTGCCCATCTGTAGTACAGCAAACATCAGGTGGTTTAGCCCTGTCTGCTCTGTGTGGCATTATCCTGAGTGTCTGTGTGTGTTATAGAACAAGAGGACATTTTTGAGTGCCTGCAGCATGGGCTACCTGAGCCCCCGTGTACGCCAGCATCTCAAGTGGAGCATCCTACAGATGCTCAAAAGCATTCTACAGATGCAGCCACATGTTGACAAAGGTGTGCACTGAGCAGCATGGCCTTGGGCTCACCTTCCCGCAGGAGGGAAGCAGAGACAACATACCCTGAGCACCCCTGTTCAGCTCCCCAGGACCCGTGCAGCCCTGGGTGCAGCCTTCCTCTATGGAGACATCCCAAATCCACCTGGACACGTTCCTGTGTGCCCTGCTCTGGGTGGCCCTGCCTTGGCAGGGGGGTGCACTGGATGATCTCCAGAGGGCCCTTCAACCCGAATGATGCTGCTATTGTGTGATCAGTACCCAAACACTGTGCCAAGGGGCACCTTTGCTGAGCAGCCACGTCCTCTGGCTCCCTGTTGGGAAGGGCATCCAACACGGTACCCACGGAAGGACCTGCACCCAACCACCCAGGACACTTGGCCTGACCCCAGCCCTTCCTTCATGTGAGGGACACTGGGATCCCTCCACGCTGCAAAGAGTTAAGCCCTCTCTGTGTTGATATTTCCAGCAGCTCCCAAAGCGGGGAGCGCCCTGATTGGCTGCGTAGAGGCCGGTAGTAATTAGGATCAGATATCCAACTCCTGTCTTTGCTGAGACCCTTCCCGATAGTCGCTGCTCCCCGCTAGACGGTGACATCAGCCAGGACACCCGGCTGCTGGTAGTAAACTCCGAGCGGGAGGAGGCTCCCGCCGGCACCACGTTCATTAGTTCAACACAGCACAGGGGGAGCAGTTGGTGCCTGTGGAGGGTCAGTGCTTGGATGGGACCAAACCTTGCAAAGCCACTTGCTGCTTCTTGCCAACCCGCTGTAAAAGCACCCCGAGAGGCCAGGAGAGCTGGATGAATCCTGAGCACCAGCTGCGGTCTGGTCGGCTTTTCCCTGTTGGAGGAAGTTAATGGTTTAAGTGAGGGGCGTCTGGAGCTGGTCCCCGAGTCATCATGACACTCCTGGGGTCTGAGCACTCCTTGCTGATTCGGAGCAAGTTCAGATCAGGTAGGGGAAACCTTGAGATTTCTCTTAAAACTTCTCTCTCCGGCAAGCCGTGCCCACAGCCCGGTTTGTGTTCAATGTTTTGGAAGCAGCATGTGAGTGAAGTACTCAAGGGGTTGTAGAGCTGTCATGGCTTTGCTCTTACAGAGGCGATTCCACAAGTGGAGAAACGCATCTTCCTTCCTCTCTGCTGCCTTTTCATTGCTTTCTCTTTTTCTTGTTTTCCCCCTCTTTTTTCATTTACTTTGGTTTCTGTTTGTGGTTTATTCTGGTAAAACTGCGGCTCCTGGGTCTCCTGCCCTGGCCCTGCTGTGAAAGGATTAGGGCAGGAAGCCAAAAGGGCATCTGGGATAAACAAGGCACATAACGCTGTCTGTATACTCCAGGTGCTCATGTGGGTCTGTCTGTGAGAGCCGCAGTGGGGACGGGCCCGGCAGCCCCTCTGCCATGCAGGCAGCTGACTTTGGGCCATTAAGTTGTGACTAATTGGAGAAAAATGAATTTGAAGAAATGCATCATTTTTAGAAGTAAAAATAACAAATGGAACATGAAAAGTATTTAAAGTGACATCATCAGAGAAATAAAACCAGAGCCACACAATTGATTGCCACTCTCGGAGGCTTTGCAAGCAAAACATGCCTCCGTCTCCTAAGTTAGGGGAAGCACCAGTACGGGGCTTCTCAGAGGACGCTCGGCGTGAGTGAAGGTGAGTGAAGGTGAACTATGGGACGGTCACTTCTAAACCAGACCCTCTGCTGGATATTCGTGCCTTTATTCACTGGCTTTATTTATAGTAAGTATGCCGGGTTTGTGAGTGGGTATCTTGGAATTGTAATGACCACAACGTCCTGTAATATTAATGATCATGTCAAAGATTTGTTCTCGAGGGGATTTCTCTGACCTTCCCAGAGGTGAAGTGAATATAACCTGTGAGGATGTTCAGACAACCCAGCTGCGTGTGCCGTACAGGATGCTGTAAAACCGGACAGGGCGGTCACGCTGGCATGTCACCCACACCATGTGTGTGTTTCTGCCTCCTTGTACGGTGTAGATAATGAAACGAGAGATTTATGATACTGATGGTAGACATGAGTGGTGTTATCAGGATCTCTTAGATAGCTGGGTGGTCAACTTAAACTTTGTTTTCTCAGCAAATACAAAGTTGGCAGTTGGTTGAAAACCCAAGAGTGTGTGTGCAAACACAAGTGTCCTAGTCTGGCTGAATTATACAGAACTTGGGTCCAGGGCTTTGGTGTGGTTTCCATATCACTCTGATCTTACATTTCATTAGATTAAGTCATTCCTTAGATTTTGTTGGTATATTATGGTACATTGCTGTTCATTTGAAAAAGAATCTCAGTCTGTAACTGTTCTTCCAGCAACTCCAAAGCAACACTGCCACCTTTCTGACGAGAGGAGCGTGGGCTCTGTTACATGTCCCTGCATTCTTTTCAAATGAACCAGTATTGTTTTTAGGACTCGTTTCTGGTTTATTTGTAAGCTGGCTTTATGTTGGAACCAACAACGGGATCTCTAAACATGTTTTTCCAATGATTCTCCAGTAACAGTAAACTTTGTGGCTCTTTACGTCCATAAATTCTCGTGCCTTTCAGCATTTCTAAGGCAGTCAATTTGTGGGGCATTCTTTAGTTCATGACTTACTCCCACAACTGCCGTCAATCCCTGTTGCCTGGTGGCTTCCCATTCGACAAGATTTCTGTGCCTATTTATCTTGTTTGAGTGGGGTTTGCCAACATCCCAAGTGTGGATTTGGGATTCCCCACATTGCCTCCCTACTGCTGGGACTGCTGCAGGTAGTGTGGGGTATGGCCACAGCACAACCCTGGTCACTGCAGTCTGTGAGACACGGGGGGACAGCAGGATGCAGAGGAATGCAAATAGATCAATAATGCTGCTTTCATAATGCTGCTAGGTTTTTAGTAACATGAGGAATAGAGGAGAAAATCTAATGTCTAATGATTGAAGTGGCCGAATCTCTTATACGTTAAGTCTCTATGGGACAGAGTTTACTCTGGCATCCCTGCTCCATGTGCAGACTTCAGTAGCTGTAAAGCCCTGCAAGTACGGCAGAAGGTGCAGTGCTCTGATTTACTGCCCTCCATTCACTTGGAGGAGAGATGAACCCCTCGAACAACCCATCGCCCTGCCCCACACCCCCTGCACGGCTCAGGGGCTGTGACACGCTACAGGACAGCAGCACAGGGAGCTGCGTAGCCTGCACAGAGCATGCAAAGGACAAGCCAGGAGGGATCAGACCGTGCAATGCCAAGCCCCAAGGATGCCTCATGATGTGCTGCTGCTTTGGAAAGGGTCTTGTGCCGGCAGGTGTGAGGCTTCGCTTGCTCCCAGGTTTGGGAAGGATTAGCTGTGCTCCATGACTCATGATGAGCCTGGATCCCTTTTGAAGGATTCCAGGCCAATGTTAATGAGGGCTGGAGTAAATCTTAGTAACTAAACTTTTCCTGTCTCTCCATGGCCTGTACACACTGAGCAGCTGAAAGACCTATGTGCGTGTCTGCTTCTAGAGATCTATAACTTGCTTGTTGTTTCCTCATCCAGAATCCCTTTAATCTCTGGTGCTGCAGGCAGAAAGGGGAGCAAGGATGAAGGCAGCTAGAAGATGGTGGCACAAAGATGTCCCTCCAAGAGTGGCATAAGTGTCAGCTTTCCCGTCTCTTGCTTCCATCTGGAAGCTTTCATCAGTAATAAGAAAGAGCTTGTCCAAGAACGGCTCATCTGGTGGAGGCAGTGGCTCTTTCACACAGTGCCTAGCAATGCTGCCTTGAATCCCACAGTGTTTTCTCCTGCTCTTCCCCCTCCAGTGGTCCACAGTGAAGGATCAGCATAGCCATGCAGTGTGGACACACAGTAGCCACCCCAGTGCAGGGCAGCAGGAGCCGCTCCAGAGGAGATAGATCAAATCACCACCATGCTGCAGGCCTTCGGGTTCCCCCTCCCCTTCTCAAGGGTTTGTGTATGCATTTGTTCTATCTCCTTTTCCAAAGACAAATGCACTGATCTGAGGTCATCCTGACAAATTTTGCAGGAATGATGATCCTTCAAGCCTGCCATGCTGCCCCATGTGCTCCAATTGTCAATGGGATTGCACTAAATCAACTAGGACATCCACGGGCTGTTCCAGAAACATATTTAACTCTTCCCAGAGACAATAATTTATGTGCTCTCCTGCTTTGAATACAAACCAATTGTACTCCAGCAGCGAAGCGTTGTCATCGGGCAGAGCAAACAAAGCTGGCAAACGCAGACTTAACCTTAACTCTGACCTTTTCTGTCCAGAGATATGGAAAGAGAGTTTACAAGGCCAACATCTGCATAACATCAGTGGTAGTTCAGATAATTGGTGAGAAGTGAAATTTTAACACCCTAAATACGGCTCTGCATGGCTTGGCATGGGGTAATACCCAGGCCTAATTGTGGACACATGGTGTGAATTGCAGAGGAGACTTGCCTGGTTCTATGGAGGAGCGGGCTCATGCTTGCACACAGGGCTGCAACGAAGCAGGCTGAGGTGGGAGAGGATTTTGTTCTGTCTGCCTTTGGTGGAGAGGGTGATTTGGACCAAAATCAGCAGGTTAATAGAGGCAGAAGAAAGGAGAGCCTGGTGGGGTGTCAGGGCAGGCATTTTGGCAGAAGCCTTATTTTCATTTTCCTGGTGCTCAAAGATAAAGAGTGTGCATGTGTTTCCTCTCAGACCATGAACTTGTGCAGCTCACAACCAGTGTGTGTTCAAACCATGGCCTCTCTGTGGCCGGTGACACTGTTTGATGGTTTCCTGAAGTTACTCTAAAACATATACTTGATGTAGAGCAGTTTGTCTGGTTTTGGTTCTGGCATCTTGTACCTTGGTGGCTTCATCTCATACCTTGGAGGTTCAGCTGACAGCCATATGCTTCTCTCTTGGTCAGGCACGTGTTAGAGCACAGACCGACATGTACCTCACTGTGCCTGAGCAGAAGGGTGTATGGGCTGCTCACAGGGATGCTGAGGGGACGACCCCAAGGAGGGCTGATGACAGCCTGTTCTCAGGACCATGGTGAGGTTGGGGCTCATGTTATGATCAACAGAGAGGTGATTTTTCTTTAGTGGTGACATGTGCTCATTTGCTAGCCAGGAGTGGGCCTATGTCTCTTCCTTTGACAGACCAATGTTATCCACCTCAGGGTGACCCCACACTCATCCAAGTACAGCCCCCATGCCAGGAGCTTGATGTCAGCCTGGTGCTTCAGACTGAGCACTCCTGCTCCAGGCTGCCCTGCCTATTTGGACTTCCTGCTTTGAATCCAAGATCCTGCTCCTGATGCAGCTGCAAGAAACAGCCACAGCCTGCAAAAGGCCACAAGCAACATGCCCGCACCAAGCCAGCCCTGCTCCTGCCCTGCTGGGACCTTGGGACAGTCAAGGGGTCCCACGTGCATCTCCCTCTGGGCAGCTTCTCTCCTCCTGACATGTTCAAACGAGAAAGCTTCAGACATCATCTATAAAGACATCCTCAAAGCCAGCAGCAGCCCTGCCTTCCAAGGGAGGCTGGCTGCAAAACAGGCCATTTCCTGCAGCCACTGCCTGAGCAGGGGAGAGCCACCAGGTTCCTCTGGCACGCACCATGGCTATGGACAAACACGTGTTCCACATTTGCTCAGCTGCTGTTTGACAGGCAACAAAGCTGCTGCTGTTGAAAACAGGAGTCCATCCTCCCCATCGCCCAATCCCAATTTGCTGCCGGCTCCTCCCTGGCCCCATCCTGTGCAGCACTGAGCTGCTCCTCAAAGCCCAGCAGGAATGAGCTGCTGGGGTGGCTGCAGAGAGGGCAGTAACTTGTTGCTCTTTGTCAAACTGTGGAGTGCCATCAAGTTCATTGGCTGGGGTCAGCCTGGTTCGATATGGTGCTTCTGCTCATCCCCTTCACTACACAGTTCAGGAGCAGCACAAGATGCAGGGATGAGCATGCAACTGCCCGACCATCATTTCTGGTAGTAGCAGTGACTTGTTTGCACAGCAATGACACTGGAGTGAATGTGGCTCCAAATCAGAGCAAAAGTGCTTGAAGGGAGGAAACCAGCAGTTAATGGGATTTCACCTAAAACCACCTAGGAGAGCTGGGAAGAGCTGAAGCAGGGGGGACTCTGCCTCAGTCACTCCCAGAGGGTCTGTCTGAGACAGGGACAGATGCTGGGAGGGAAGTAAAGCAGCAGCACTATGGCTGCAGCTCCTCCTGGGTGGCTCGTCTCATTGAGCTGAGTGCTGAGAGCCTCTTGCAGCCTCAGAGTTCCAGGGAACACGCTCTGCTTGCCACACAAGTGTTGGTGGGAAGGCACGGCTCTGAGAACCTCCTTCTCAGACACAGACCGTCACCAGCACAGGGTCAGGTCAGCCATGCTTTGCCCTAGTCCTTAACCCTGCAAGAAGAGCAGCTCCCACTAAAGCTGATTCTCCAAAAAGAGGATGGTGCTATGAGTGCTCTGGCAATGCCCCAGCATGGGGGGCACCCTGATGGTGCAGGTGAGAACACTCCCATCCTGACAGTGTGCTGAGCACGGGACTAAAAGTGCCCTGCAGATGGAAGCATAAGGCCAGGTCTGCCCATTCCTGGGGTGGAGGGAGGATTGGAACATGTCTTTTCCAGTGCATCATCAGGCCAGGCAAGGCTCAAGCTGTCTCTTAGAATCACAGAATCAACTAGGTTGTAAAAGACCTTTAAGCTCATCAAGATGAGCTACCTAAAGCTCTGGAGTGAGCTCCTGGGGAGGAGGATTTAAGTCATGGGCAGTGCTCAGAGGCTGGGCCACCAGAGTGACTGATGCTGGGAGGTCTTCTCTGCACTGATAACAGCCCCATTGCACAGGCCATTTCTGAAAGCTTGATCACTAAATGGTGCTAACACAGAAAAGAGGGGTATTTCTGACAGGAAAATCACTGCAATAGCTGTGACATGCCTTGCATCGCCTAGAGAGGGATTTCTCACTGTGGGGTACCAGAGGAAGGAGCAGGTTGCTTAAAGCAAGTCTGCCTCTGAGCTGATGGTGCCACAGCGTGACCAGTGTGCATGACTGCTCCCCGGGGGTACTTCTCCCCATCCAAGCTGGTGCAGGCAGGCAACAAGGATGCTGGGGGTGTGGGACCAACATTGTCTCATCAGCTCTCCATCCAGCATTCTTCGGAACATAAATGTTCCTCTGAAGTGTCAGCAAAGCAGTTTCCTTCAAAAACAAGAATAGTAAAAAAACCTTGACCCCATCCTCAAAGCGAGTCCCAGCAGCACTCAGAGCTCAGACACATAGCAAAGGAAGGGGATAGGAACGCACCTGGGGTCAGACACAGCTTCAACAGGTCTCAAGTCCTGTTCAAGAAGCAGCTATGTGGTGGTTGTTCGGAAGGTACTAGGGGCTCCTCCAGCCCTGTTCTCAAGCATTGTTGTTGTAAGGGAAAGGTGCAAGCCTTGAGCTGGCACCCACCAAAAGGCAAGGTGCAGGTGCAGCACAGCCTCAGAGGCTGCCAAGAGTAGTGGCTGCTTTACCTCTTCCTGCACGGATGCTCAGTGTTGTTGTCTGGCACCGTGCACAGCTCTGTTCCTTCAGATGGTTTGGAAGTTCATAGAGATGGTATGAGGGAGTCAAGGTGTGCATCCCACCACATAAGGAGGACCAGATATGGATGAGTATGCATCAAGCTTGGGCTGCTCCTATCCTAACATCCTCTGTCAGCATGGCCTCTCTGTAGCCACTTACCCATGGAAGAGTTTAGCTCTCACAGCCAGAACAGCTTGTGTCATTGCTGGGTCACAGCCTTTCTGCCTGTCAGCATGAAACACCATTCTGAAACCTTTTCTCTGCACAAAATTATTATTAAATAACATCAGATCCCCTCTGTGAGGGTCTCTCTGCAGTGCTCAGTGAAGGGGCCAAAGGAGAGGCTGTTAGCCAGGCTCTCCTGGATTGTGCACTGGTTGCTGGAAGGCATTGGAAAACCTGGGCTCCTGAGTGCTGCTCCTGAGTGCTGCTCCTGGATCCAAGCACAGGGAGAGCCATGGCACTGAAACCTACACATGCTTTCTGCCCTTCTTGCGTCAAGGCAGATGCTGACTCCTACAGCCACCACAACTGCACATCATCATCATCATCATCCCAAGCTATGCTTCAAGGGAATGCATAACTTCTCCTTTCTCTCTGAAAGAGGCCTGGCTGACAGCTCACTGCACGCACACAGACTTCACCAGGTACTGAAGGCTGCACATTTCTCTCACAGCAAGAATCTATCCTTGGTGTCCTAAGAAGTGCTGGAATTTGGCAGATCATGGTCCCATGTGAGGCCTTTACCAAACATTTGATCTGAAAGTGAGCCATGGTTTGCGCAAAGGACATGGAAAGTCACAGGCAATGGCATCTAATTGGACCTTGTGCTTTGGGAGCTCATCTGGAAGGGATTATTCCTCAGCTCCATCCACATCCCAGGGAAGCTGCACTGCAGACATGAGCTGTGGCAGAGCTCAGCAGGTTGCTCTTGAGGACTAGAAGGCTGTTCTTGCTCTCCTCCAATTCCAATAGCACCTCTCTACAGACAGCTAAGGGGATGCAGCCTGAGGCTGTGCTGGGCGGCAGGGAATATGCATGCACTTATACTGTGACCACTGACCAATACATGTCCTTGCAGCAAGCTGTACTGAGCTTCCAGTAGGAAAATACAGAAGTGAGCTCTGTGTTTCACCTTGTGATAAAAATGAATGTCTTCCTGAAGACAAATGTGCAAAAATAAAGGTGTAGAATATGATCCTAAGTCAAATACAGGGTTACCTGAGTGATGGGATGAACTGACTTGTCGTGGGCCAAGCAGAGGCAGGTAGTCTTGCACCAGGCAGGCTGCAGGTGTCTGATGGGCTATCATTGCATGCTGTGCATGTTGAGAGGCGCTTCTTTGTCAGATGCCTCATCAGTGCTCTGTAGCTGAGGCCATGCTGCTAAGCCGCACAGTGACCCTGAGCAGTGGTTCAAGCAAGGGTTTCCTTAACCAAGTTATTCTGGAGACTGCAGGTCCTTGGAGCAGTGGGTTCATAGAGAGATGGTACTAATCTCTCCTCACCACATCACCTACATCCTCCTCAGAACAGTAAGGCTGTTTGCATCCAGTGCTGAGCCTTGCAGGGCTGGAAATATGCTGCCAGCCCCTCGGGAGAGTGATGAAGTTGGACAACTCCACTCAACCCACAGTGCTGGCAGGAGGGAGAACCTCCCAGCTTCAGAGTTCAGAGCTGAGCAGCTATCTGAGCTGAAGCCATAGCCACCTGAGGCTGCCATCACCCATCACCGCCGCCAGGCAGGGATCAGTCTGCCCTAGGCCCTAGGGAAATGCCTGGACTAGAAGCAGCCCTGCCCAGCTCACCTCTCTGCAGCAGTGAGGATGAGGGTGGTTCAGTCTATGCAGCTCCTCCTTGGCTTGGAGCGCTCTGCTGCACCAAGGCTGATGCAGCAGCAGCAGAGCTCAGTGCCAGACCTCAGTGCCATACAGAGACCCATGTCACATTGTCATAGAATCACAGAATCCCAGACTGGTTTGGGTTGGAAGGGGTCTTAAAGCTCATTCAGCTCCAACCCCTGTCATGGGCAGGGACACCTTCTACTGGAGCAGCTTGCTCCAAGCCCCTGTGTCCAACCTGGCCTTGAACACTGCCAGGGATGGGGCAGCCACAGCTTCTCTGGGCACCCTGTGCCAGCGCCTCAGCACCCCCACAGGGAAGAGTTAAAATCCTGCCTCTTTTCCTGACACCATCTCTCTTACAGTTTTGCAGCTACGGCTTCAGCAGAGAAGGACCCGCGAGCAGCTGGCAGACCAAGGCATCATGCCACGTGAGTAACTGTTTGTGCCCTTGTCACCCACTCCTGTGTTCACCCTGGGCACTGCTGGAGCACGCTGTGGCATCAGCTGCCTGCTCAGACCCTCTCTGCTCTGAGCAGGTTATTACCAGGGGGGACTTTGCTTCCTGCCCCATAGAAATACCATAGTTCCTGTTGCTGTACAACAGTGTCCAGCGTTTGCCACATAGATTATAATGCCACTGCTCAAACTGAAGTCAGGAGAGATGCTTAGCTTACAGCATCCAAGATTCAGGTACATAGCTCCCTGTCCCTGAGGTCACCGTAGCAGACTAGCACACCCAACTCCAAGCAGAAGACTCACAAAGCTCTCCATGTAGGCAAAAGCAGAGAATCTCATGTCCTCCTGTAAAAGCCAAGAACCTCTGTGGCTGGACCAGACCCACAGAATGAGGAAGAGGTAGAGGGAGCCCATTCCAGGAGGCTGTGGAAGAAGGAAGTGTCAGATAACTGCCTTGGCTCCAATGCACTTCTATGAGTGAGACATATCCAGACCTGTGCCTGTGCCCAGCCAGGACCCCACAGGACAGAACTGTCAGTGTATACTTGAGGCCAGTGAAACCCCACCTGGGCCTGCTTGCTGCAGACAAATGATGTCCAAGCTTTCCCCTCTCAGACCACATTCATCCTTTTTAAGCTGGCATTCAAGCCTGAAGAGCAAGATCCAGCATCATCATGTGCTCATGCAGCATCAGAAAGCTGGATGCCAGATCCCAAGAAGTGAATGAACGTGATCCCCTTCTGCACCTGCAGGTGCATCATGAAACCTGTAGCACTACCAGAGAAATGCTGTTGGCAGCTCAGCCGTGATGGGTGGATAACTCCATCCTGACCTAGCTCAGGCACCATGTGCATGAATCTGTGATACCTAGGACCCAGGTAGAGACTTACCCTGTCTCACCAAGGGCCCCTTGTGTTCACTGCTAAGACCACAACTTTCCAAAGCCTGTGTCACTTCTGCTGCTTCTGTCTGAGCTTGAAGATTGTGATGCAGCACTTGTCTAAAGAGAACTTACCAGGAGCATAGCTCTAGCCCTGCCTGCTGCACCCTGTCCATCCCTCAGCCCTTCCCATGCAGCTGCCTTCCTAATGGATTGTGTCCAGGTAGCCAGCAACAGACATCCTCTCAGCACAGTGTTGCCAGCAAACATCAAGAAAACTTGAGCAGGATGACAAAAATCATGACTGTCAAAATGATCATTAGGGTTTTCATATGGATAAATGCATGCTCTTCCTATTTACCTTCTGCTTATTCCACCAAAGGGCAAGCATTTTAACCACAGGACTCCAGAAGTGACATTTGTTATAGTATTGAAGCACTGGAAATAGAGTCAGTGGCCAAAACTACACCTAACACCTCCTGAACTGGGAAACCCACTCTAAAAATGGGAATACTCAGATGAGGTGCAGGACACCCCTATGCACACATATGGAGCAGTGATGCCAACTGAGAGGTCTGCATACCTGACACTGCTCTGCACGCTGAGTGCATGGAACTGATACCTAACATTGAAAACCTTACACACTGCAGACCATGTATTAAACCAGGTTTATCTGATGGCAACTGAAGGGTATTTTCCTGTTACTTACGACTTCTTTGCACTCCCAGCTTCTACTCTGACATTTTGCAGTCTGGGTTCTGTCCAAGAAGGCCATTTTGGGAAGCTTGAGCACAGTTCACTCCCTGAAAGTAATAGAAGAAAAGACACTTTTGCCATTAGAAAAACAAACACGTAAAATTTAACTGCTGCATTTGACCTCCGGAGGGAGCGTCAGGCGTCAGCATTCAGTACATGGGAGCCCCAGCCAGACTCCCCATGGCCTGGGCACGTGCAGTCATTCCTTATGGAAAACAAGTCTTTATTTAAGGATGTGGACCTGCTTGAGTGAGTGCAGAGGAGGTCACGGGGATGCTGCGAGGGCTGGAGCAGCTCTGCTCTGGAGCCAGGCTGAGAGAGCTGGGCTGGGGCAGCCTGGAGAAGAGAAGGCTCCTGAAGGGGAGACCTCACAGCAGCTCCAGTGCCTAAAGGGGCTGCAGGGAACCCGGAGAGGGGCTTTGGACAAGGGCCTGTAGGGACAGGACAAGGGGAATGGCTTTAACCTGCCAGAGGGGAGACTGAGATGAGCTCTTGGGCAGAAGCTCTTCCCTGTGAGGGTGCTGAGGCGCTGGCACAGGGTGCCCAGAGAAGCTGTGGCTGCCCCATCCCTGGCAGTGTTCAAGGCCAGGTTGGACCCAGGGGCTTGGAGCAAGCTGCTTCAGTGGAAGGTGTCCCTGCCCATGGCAGGGGTTGGAACTGGAGGAGCTTTAAGATCCCTTCCAACTTAAACCAATCTGGGACACTGTGATACCTTCCCACGCCTTGTTGGCACTGAAGACCAGTGGGTGAGGGTGGCTCCAGGTGTTGCACCAGGACAGGACCTCACTTCACGTGTATTGCAGGAGGGCAAGAAATGAACCCATAGGGCTACAACCCACAGTGGCTGAGAACTGCCCTTCTGGAAAGAGTAAAGATGGGCATTGCTGGTCTCAATGGTGAGAGCCAGGTTTGGTATCAGGCTTGGAGCACGCGCTTGATCCCGCATTGCACATTGGATTTTGCACAAGGATTGCTTTCAACCCATTGTATACCTTTTCTGCTGATGCAATCCCAGGACAGAGAAACTTTGTTTTTATAAGAGATGCGTTTTATACAGACATCGGAGAGACAGAAGGTCAGAGTAAGGGAATAGCATTGGATGAAAGATTTGAGGGTTGTAGAAAGCCTTGTGGGAAGGGGAGTTGAGGGAGTTGGTGACTATCTGCAGAGCCTCCTGAGCTCAGCAGTGCGGCTATAGCACAGCAAGCACGAAACATTGGAATACATCCTAGGAACTTGTCTGGGTTTTGGCATCCAAGAGAACAGCACAGGGAGAAGTATCGGTGTTATCTGTGCACAGCAGTAAGAAGAATAGCCTTACCAAAGCCCAGTCTGCGCTTGGTTTGATTGGAGAAGATTAACACCATCGCATACCTGAGCTCTGATCATACTTCTTCAGATGTTCCTCTAAGGAATGGGAAACCTCCAGATGGCCTCATCACTGGAGAAGGCAGGAAACTGCCTAAAGGAGGATGCTCAGGAGCCATATCACTGCACAAGGCTTGAGGTTCAAAGCTGGACTCAGATTGTCAGATGTTTTCAGGTTGTAAATTGAACAACTGGCTGGCAAAACAATCCACACTGTGAAAAGGGCTCTACCAATAGAGACAGGCACAGACTGGTAGGCAAGAGCAGCCTCAGTTCCTGTAG
The DNA here is from genome assembly GCA_039720435.1 of Amazona ochrocephala. Classification (NCBI taxonomy): domain Eukaryota; kingdom Metazoa; phylum Chordata; class Aves; order Psittaciformes; family Psittacidae; genus Amazona; species Amazona ochrocephala. The sequence continues at coordinate 84,579,768 of CM077879.1, forward strand.
CCCTGTGACTCTGTTATGGAGGATCCGCAAGGGCAGATCAGATTCTTTGGCACACAGCAAGCTCCTGATGCACAGGAGATGTGCAGGCGAGAGCAGAGCCTGCCCCCTTCTTCAGGCTCACTCAGTAGGACGTTTCCAGTTTATGCACCCACACATGGTTTGTTGTCTTGGTGAAGCTGGTACAGGCTCAGCTAAAGCATTTTAAACCAAGACCATGTGGGGTCATTTGCAGAAACACAGGCTGTGGGGCTCAGCATCAGTGAGCCCTCTCTCTAGACCTGCACAGACACCTGCTCCAGGCCCTGGTCACCCACCCAGGAGGAGAGGAGGCAGCTTGCAGCATCAAGAATCCCTCTCAAGGGGAGGCTCCCAATAGAGCGATGGGCTGAGAAATAGCTGTGCTTGAAGACTCCTGCTGTACACAGCCACCACCTCACCCTCTAACTGAAACCTTAGAGGCCACAGACCCAAGATTATCAACACCAAGCACAGCAGCTCTGCCCTGTTACCTCCAGACCCTCAGCCATTTCAAGCTGACATGTCATCCCGACAAGTTGTCTGAGTAACAAGTGCTAGCAATGTCTCTGTTTGTTTTGCAGACTAATACAAGCTGCAGCATCCACATAATTCCTCCAAAACTCTTGGTAAATTACTAAATTCTGCAACATGTTCCTCTTGAACAGCACGGCGTTTGGTCGATGCCCATAGCACACTCCCTATGTCAGTACTTCACAGTGAGCGGGGCTGGAAAAGTCATCTCTCTTGCTAACTTCATGGTCTTGTGTGCATCATTCTAGTTTGCTTCTGGTTAAACCTCACAAGTCCTCATGGCTGCTCACTGGAGCATGGCACAGTAATGCTTGTCTGTATGTCTGCTTTCCCATGTTAGGAGCAGGAATGGGCTCACACAGTGGTTTGCTGTGATTTACTGGAGTTTATAGGGGTTATGCTGGGGGTTGCCTAACAAAAGCCAACACAGAGGGCCCCCAAACATTTCCCATCTGTCCCAAGTCTTCTCTTAATCCTCCTCTAGACTGATGGAGGATAAAATGTTCTATGTGGAAATAGTTTCTGTCCTTACTGGATCCTATTCAGAAGATCGAAAGGGAATTCCTATTGCCAAACACAGTTGTAGCAGGCTGGTTTTGTGGGTCAGGACATCTTCCCCTTCCCTGTCCCAATGGGAACAGTTAGTTTTGCCTCTTATACAACCAGAATAGAATTTTTGCAGGATCTCAGAAATATTAACCCCCTTCACCATGCAAATTCTACTCCTATTTCTACTGAACCAGAGCAAACAAGGAAACATTCAAGGTTCTCCATGAGTCCAATATAGACTCCTCCATGGGGCTGGTGTTCACTGGTCCAAGAGCCAGGGATCAATGGCTGTTTTTTGGGACCCCATGTGGGTTAACCCTCCTTGGAGTCAGAAGATGCTGAGGGCATGGTCTGCAGCCTGGTAGCTGACCGGGCAGCTGCCTGCTTAGGGAGGCCCCAAGTCACACAGATGCTTCTGGGCAGAGGACAGGACCAACATCCAGTGAGAGATGGAGTGGAGGTCAGCGATGGAGGAGGGACAAGGGACCTTGCACTGAAATCCCCTCACTGGAGCACGGTAGAGGCCAGGCAGTTTTCCTGCTGGCCTCAAGTCTCTATCACCTGTAGGTTTTTCTTGCAGATGAGGTCCCCTCTCAGGCTGTAGCTCTTTCCACATCCATCTTCTGGGGCTCTGGTGCCTTCCACGACCTGCAGGAAGCACCCCAGGGAAAAGCCACATCTGCTTTCTGATGTGTGCCACAGAGTACTATGTTTCAAACCCTGCACCCCCTCCCTGCCCATGTGCCTCCTGCTCTCCCCGTGCTCTCCATCCACGGACTGGCTGAAAGCAAGGGATTTCCCAGAGCTTTCCTGAGTTATTTTTAGTCAGTGCAATAAAGGGAACGGCTAGTTTGTGTTGCTATTTATATAACCCTCATTAAAATGCTGTTGCTGAATATCCTGGTAGCTGCTTGCTTCCACTCCTGTGCTGACTGCTCCTCTCTCTTTCCTGTTGCAGCACTGAAAAGCCCATCCTCATTCCATGAGCAGCGAAAAAGTCTGGAGCGAGCCAAGGTAACTCCTGCAGCCATCCCAGTGAGGGGACATGTGGGCTTGCTTTGCATGACTTGCGGGGTTTGATAGCACTTTCCACCATTGTCCCCTGCTCTGGCATCCTTTATTCAAGCCCTGTGGCCAGGGATGAGGGTCATTGAATCTGGCCTGCTTCCAGCCATGGTGGGGCCAGGCCAGGATTCACAGATGCTCTGGAGCATCTGTGCCCTGAGCTATGGGGTTTTACAACATCACTTGAGGTTCACAAGAGACTGTGAGCAGGGAACAGTTCACATAGCATCAGCAGTCCTTCCAATGAACGTCCAAGCAGCTGAAGTCTCTGGACCAGGTCCACAGCCTGCTCCTCACTGCACTGATCAGTGTTCATTCCTCAGCAGGGTTAGAGCAAGGCCAGCAGAGAACAGGGCTGAAGGAGCCTAACTGTTCAGTAAGCATGCAGGAGGCCTGCAGATGCCCTTTGTCACCCGGAGCAAGTCCCCAGGGAACTCACATTTGCCATCAGGCAGGAGCCTGGCTCTCAGCTCTGCAGTGCAGAGTGGCTATTACAACACACAACATCCAAGGGGCTAAGTGGGCCAGGCTCCCTCTGGCCCTGTTATCTAACTGCACTCAGGCTTCCCTAAATATTGCTGAAGGCAGAGATAAGTAGGCATTTCCAGAACACACTGAAACCCTGCGATGAGACCACTCTGTGGGGAATCAGACCGGTTTTCCAGGCACCCGCCACCCAACCTTGACTGAGCTGGAGGGATATCCATGGAAAAGGGAACACTCCGTCACACAGGTTTTGCTTGAACACAAAGAGTTTGTTCCATTGATCTGTGTATAAGAAAGGACTTTAGCAAGGAAGAATGACTGTGAAACGTGGAGGAGTGCTCATCTGAACTTAAACACACTCCACATCACTCGCCCTGAGTCTCCTGCGGTAATAAACGGCCAGCATAAGAAACACAGCATGACTCTGAAAAATTAGTGTGCTTACAGAAGTTCAAGCAATCCAAAGTATCCCTGAAGTGTCACATATTTTACAGCTCAAGTATACATCTGTGTCTCTTGGTCTTTCTCTCCTAAAGCTTTCACTGGCTACTTGCCTAGGGAAAGGGAAGGATGCTCTAGTCTATCCCAAACTGCGTTTTTAGACCATGCTAATGAAAACATCAATGAGCACAGCCCATAACAAACACTCCTTTGCAAGGATGCCCTGCTTTGAGCTGTGACAGGGAAGGAGCAGTAGCTGTTTCCAGATACTTACTCAATGGCATTAGCTGTTTAGCTGATACTCCTCCAAACCAATGCTCTGAAAACAGAAAGCAGATAACAAGAACTGCTTTCATGTGTTTTGAAAGCTCTTCTGTTCCAGCTGACACCAAAATAGACCCCAAACACATCTGAAGTCTTTCTCCACCATTTGCACCCCAGTGACACAAATGCAGCTTATAAAGAGCAAAGGTCAAAAGGAACTGAAACCTGAGCAGAAAGTCAGGGTAATGCAGTGTGAATGCAGGGTTTGACAAGGACAATGCCACATCTGTAGGTCAGCAATTCAAGTTAGCCCAAGTCAGGACCTGACCTGAGGATTAGCTAGAAATGCATTAGGCGAATTAACTGCACTCAGGTGCAGACACCAGCTTGCTCTGACCTTCATAGGAGCCAGGCAAACATACACATGATCCAAGCAAGGGACTGTGCTGGTGAAAACCTAGGGGAGGAAGGGTAAGGAATGGTAAAGACTTCAGTAAATAAAATGTCTGTTATTTGTTTAAACATGTCACTGGCGATGTTAGGGGCTGGCATCAGGCCAGTGCACAGCCTTTGAAGTCAGTGCCTCATAAGAGCTTGCTGGGTTGGAGGACAGGGAGCAGGCTGACTTTCCTGGGGCTCAGCAGGGCTTGAGCACTTCCTTCCAGCACCCAGCAAGCATGGCAGGGAGGAAACGCTGTCATTCCTCAGCCCCCGAGCAGCCACCCCGGCTGGGTCATCCCTGGCCACCAACAGCCAGCCCACCCATAGCAGCTGCCCCCTGCTCTCTAACCTGTGCTCTTAGGAAGCGGCCCCAGTTCCCTGCCCGTGCTCTGTTCAGACTGAAGCCCATGGCTCTTTCTTCTCCATGCATGCACATGCACAACTGCTTAGCTTTTTTCTTGTAGCACTTCTTAAAAGTACTTTGCACCCAATTTCTCTGCAGCCATCTCACCTCTGGGCTGACCAACCTGCCTCCCTTCAGCCTCTCCCCACGGAGCCCATCCCTGGCTCTAGAATGATTTCTATAGCTGTCATCCAGGTCTTTCACATGGACCCTTTCAGATGCAGGGCACAGAACAGGAGGTTGTTATTCCTAGGGACCATCAGAAACCCTTTGTTGTGTCTCCTGGAAAGCTGCCTGTTGGTCGACGTGGTTCTGCTGCTGAGCACAAGGTCCTCCAGAGCCATTTATGGTTTTCTCTCTTTTTATAAAGTAACTTATTTCTGCCCAAAGTCACTGCTCAGTGCCCACTACAAAAGCATCTCTGGTGGATAAAGTCTTCATTCACCCCTGTGCAGAATCAGCTGTGACCTGAATGCAGCCCTTTCCAAATGCCCTTGCAATTGGATCAGAACTACTTCAGATCATTTCTTCAATTACTCCAAACCATGTTGCTTTGTAATCTGTTAGCCTTGAATGATTCAGAGCTGAGGAGTATATTTTCTATCCTCCAACACAGTAATGAATGTATTGGCTAGTAGAAAAAATTGCTGTGTAATGTGATTTGATCTATTCTTCTGTTTAGACTGTGAGCCATTCCTAATTCCTCTGGTGACCCACAGCTACACTCCTTTCTTATGTTAGTCTTATCCAGACCAAATTTCTCTGGCTTGCCTGTGAGAAAGACACGTGAGATAATGTCAAAACATGCCTCAAATCGAGCTACATGACATTCATTGTTTATTCCTGTAACAGAAATCTGTCAGCTGTCCATAGAATGAAATAAGGTTGGTGTGATGTGGCTTGTTCTTGATGAATCCATCCTGGCTCTTACTCACCTCCTCTCTATCTTCAAAATCTGTTTATAGAGACTGTTTGATTGCTTGGTCCAATATCTTGCTGACTGGTTTATAAATTCCTTGTTTCTTCATTTCATTTAAAGCAAGAAATTATGCTCTCTCTTGCCCAGTTTCCTGGAGACCCACAGATACTACTCTTGTGTATCTCAAACTGGGAACATTTAACTCGTCTGAGCATTCTCCAACCTGTTCTCCAACCTGATAACTGGGGTTTCTTCTCTTTTGGTGCTGAAGGTTCTTGGCTTAGTCATCTGATCGATAGACAGACATCTATCTATCTTCTTAGTGAGGATGGTTTAAAAATGCCTTAAATCCTGTAGCCATCCCAGCAGCATACATTATTACTTCTGTTTATGGAACACAGACAGCACTTTCCATTGCCTTGTCATGCCTACAGAAGTCCGTATGAAATCTTTTTCTCATGATCCTGTACATTTTGTACGTGGGTTTTCCAGTTTTGCTCCAGCTGCTTGTACTGTTCTTTCATATTTATCCTGAAGATTTTAACCTCTTTGAACTATGCATATTTTTGGTCCTATTTCTTCCTGTACCTTAACTTAGCTGCAGGAAGACCAAGCCTCGCGGCTGACCCGGGTAAAGAGCCTGGGAATCTTCATGGCCTGCTCAGCCCCACAGTGCCAGGCTTGCCTCAGAAACCATCGCTAACCATACACCCTGGAGCTACCTTGGTGCAGCTCTCAAAGGCCACATGGTATGCTAATCTAGGAGAAGATCCACCACTCCCTGTTGAATAGATCTCATCCTTCCCATAGGCTCTTGCAATACTTCCAGGCATGAGAAATCCAAGGGAAGTTGGAAAGGAGACATCTTAGGAGTGGGTACAGTGAACATTGTAATAAATCCAAGAGAACCATGGGGTGGCACAGGGGCAGATGCTCTCTGTACCTTACTGCTGCTCTACCCAGGTAACTCTCTGAATTTGTTTCCTGCAGACTGAAGATTATCTCAAGCACAAGATCAGAAGCAGGCCTGAGAGATCAGACCTGGTCAATATGCACATTTTACAAGGTAAGACTGCCTGAGCTTCTCCCACGTACTCTTGTGTCTCCTGCCTTGTGACTCATGCCTTTCCTGCCCCACCTGGCTTCCCTTCAGGGCTCTTACTGGGATTAACTTTGTCCCAGCTGCTCATGAGGGATTCAAAAGGGACACATGTTGTATGGAATTCAGTCCTGGTCTTCAGGAAGCAGGACACACATTTATTCCCTGATGTAAGACCCAAAGGTTATCGAACCGTTCGCTCATCTCTGTCAGGGACCAGTATAAGATACCGTAGAGAAGAGCTGTAAGAGAGGACTCAGACAGAGGTGTCAATGTGTGACCCTCATGAAAAGCATACCCAGGGCACTAGTTGTCCAGGGCACTGAAATCCCTGCAGCTGGTGGCTGCAATACGTCCCAAAGCTGGACGTCTTTTGTTTTTCCATAATTCTGGATATTTTATGTGCCAGCTCATGCCAAGCACAGCTGTAAGAAAAGGGTGAGCCCTGCTATCAGTCCATGAGCTACAGCACCTCTCCCCTGTCCCATCCTGGTGTCCATTCCCAGCCAGAGAGCTGGCACGGCTCTGCTGCATCCCGTCACAGACAGCGGAACACTGTGGTGTCCCCTGTTATCTCCAGAGATACCGAGCTCCTTAGAGTGAGGGAGGATGTGCAACCTCTCTCCTGGAGTCCTGTCAGATGCCTGGAAGAAGCAGATCACTCTCCGGCAACTGTAATTGCTGGCCTCTGCTCTCAGCATGGATGAAGTCCATATTTCTTTTTCCTCTGCCACACAGAAGGGCTGAGCAGGGACCCATTCCAGATCGCTGCCACTGACTCGCTTTTCCCTTGATGTCCATCCCTAGAACGAGCTAGTGCCATTGCTTGTTATCAATCAGGTGGAATGTGTCTTTCCCTTAGGTTAAACCATAGAAGCACTACAGGAGTTAGGGGACTGTAAACCAGATGCAGGGGCAGCTGCAGCCACCAGGCATGGGCAAGGCCAGGCAGACACAGCCAGAGGAGAGCTGGAGCAGACACTTTGAGCAAGCTGGCTGTGCTGCCCCACACACACCTCTGCATACAGGACATGTACCCTGGCACATCATGGACTCATGTGTCTACTGGGTTCGTAATACGACCTAGAGGTGATTGAAACTGGCCAACTGAGACTTCACACCATCTAAATGCTTTAGAGGGACACCTTCTGTTACTGTTCATCACCTCAAGTGTGTTTACTGCCCTGTATAGTCTGAGGCCAGAAGTTACCCTGGATCAGCTCTCCTGACCTCCTGCAGAGAATCGTTCCACGGTATCAAGCCCTGTAACTTCTGCTGCCTACAGTCTCTCTTCTAGAAGAGTCTGCAGTCTTCGAAGACAGCACAACCTAGATGCAGCCCTTCTTACTTTAGACCCCCAAGGGTATAGACATGGTCTATTTAGCATCCCACTCCCTCACTACTCATGCCTGTGCCACCAGAGGAGCCAAACGACCTCTGTTCAGGAAATGTCTGTTTAATTGGCTACTCTTATGTCACCACTCAATAACTGTAGACTTCTCAGCTGGGTTTGGTAGGGCTGTAGCTTCCAGATCTAGCTGCCTTTGTTATGCTCCTCTGCAGCTTGTTTTTAACCTGAAGTCATGGAGCACTGTTGTTACGTTGCCTCCAAATGTCTGATCCCAAAACCTCAGCCTTTTTTCTTCCAGTGCAAGACATTTACTCCATCTGCCAAACACTGTCAATGGTTCATCTCTGCAGCTGCTCCCCAGAAGTAGGGATCCATCTGCATTAGCCAACAAGGGCCAACGGGCTCCTAGCAGGCAGGAGCTGGAGTCCACTTTGGCCCCTACATTAGTGGGAGTTTGTTAATGAAGTTCCCATTGCAGATCATTCCTGATCCTTGGGGAGGATGCCCCAGCTGCATGATAGGTTTGCAAGCCTAGGCTAGTAGACAAAGGCTTTTGCCTGGGAATGAGAAGTTGGACCTCAGGCTCAGAGGAGGACCTGTGTCTCAAATCCCATCAGCCCCATTCAGTCCAGCATCGTGCCTCCCAGCTCACAGCAGCTCCTGCTGTGCACTGAGCCATCTGGCTGCAGCCCAGATTTTGGCTGTGCTGAAGGGAAAGCACATTCTCACTGTGCGCTGTGCTTAGAGATGCCCCAAGTCCCAAACTGATGCCTTCCATTTGGCCTTTTAGACTCAGCTGCAGAGGGGTCCATTCAGTCTACTCAAATGAAGCTGAAAAGAGCCCGACTGGCAGATGATCTCAATGAAAAGATTGCTCTCAGGCCGGGTCCTTTGGAGCTGGTGGAGAAGAATATTATTCCTGTCGACTCCGCTGTGAAAGAGGCCATAAAAGGTAGTGGAAGTGAACGTGCATGTTGTGTTGTGTGCATAGCACGGGGCTGGCAAGGTTATGAGGATGTACTGCAGCGGCTGCAGGAAGTGACTGACCCAGACTTAAAGCTGCATTTATTGCTTAAATTTAACTATTTTCACAGTAAGTAGCCCAGTCCAGCATAGCCTGGGCTATTTTATCCAGATCTAGGAAAAGAGAGCTCTCATCTTAGAACAATAACCACTGCAAAATGCTCATCTCCTCAGGACCTCTCTTCTTCAGCTGCTTCCCTTGCCAAGGCTTTGAGCACATACATATTTGAGCACATACTGCTGGAGGCAAAACACTCTTGCCTCCCTCTTGAGGGAAAGGACCTGGGTGCACACATGTTGTGAGGCCAGCTTGGGTTTGCCCATTTGTGCCCTGTCAAGCTTTTCCATTGCAGTAGGTAGGGGAGAAGTGTTCCAGTTCAGCTCTCTCTTATTTCCACTGATGTTAGTGGGATGCAAGGCCCAACAGAGTAGAATGCTGCATCTCTGGGGTGAGGAAGCATCCCTGGGGTGCTAGACCTCTGGGGAACACAAGGAGCAGCCTGCACCCCAGAGCAGGGTTCACTCCTAGCTGCCGAGCACTTGACTTATGCCTAAGCTGGGTTTTGTCTATCACCTACCCCCCAACCAGAGCACAAAAGCAAAATCCTCCACTTTCATTCCCCCTGTGCTGCTGCAGGGAGGCTGGTGTGGGAGCTGACACAAAGCAAAAGGTGACTCAGATTTCATCAGGGCCAATACCAGCACAGGGAGATCCAAAGGCAAAGAAAGGGGCAGGAAAACCAGCGGGGTCCTGCAGTACCAGGACGGCAGCCTGTGTTTGAGCATCTGAGAGATGCTGCGCCCCATGGGAGCTGCTTGTTCTGTTGCTCCTGGTTCCTCAATTCATGGGATTATTTCCACTGGCAAAATCCCATGTTCGGTGCCTGTTCTGGGGTTCAGAGCAATCTGGGGACAGTGCCAGGGCTCTGGGACAGGAGTGGGGTTTGAGCAACAGGAGTGATGCTGAAAATGGGAACTGAAACAGGAAGGACTTTGACTTTCACTTCACCTCAGAAACCAGTATAAGCAGCACAAGATACTCAAGGTTCCAATATGGCTCTGTGCTGTCCCACAATTGTTCCTGCTGTTGGTTTTCCTGCTGTGGCTTTTTTAGCGTGGCCCTTGAGCTGCTCCTTTTCCAGCATTTCACAGCTCTCCTCTTTGGAGGTGAAATGTTCCAGGACTCTGCCTGAAGAGGAATTTTTAAGGAGAGTTCAAGTAAAATCTCCCCAGCCACTTATTGAAGGGAAGAACAGTGGAAAAGAAAAAATCCCCCCCCCTCCCCCCCCCCCCCCTTATAAGCATCTGAAACAGTTTGAGCCTGACTTTATTCACTGCAGCAGAGGCTTGGAGGCTGGGCAAGTGAGCTGGGAACAGTGCTTCTCTCCAGCTGCCTTGTCAGGAGCTCGTGGTAAAGAGAGATTTACAGGACAAACCTGATAAAAACAAACAGTCTGCCTTGAAAAAAACGGATCCATTTGAAATTTCTCCCTTGCACAATGCCCTTCTATCACATGGCTGAGGAAAATCTGTCCCCTGTGAGTTTTATCCCATTTAGGGTGAATCACACAGCACATCAGGCTGTGTGAAGTTACTTGGTAATGTTGGGTGCCATGAGAAGGAGGAGGTGCAAGTGCACCAGGAACACAATCCCAGCCCTCAGGTTTCTGCAGAATAGAGCCCCAGGCTGAAGGATCTTCAAGCTGATTTTTGGAGTCAGAGGCACCTTGTGGCGCTCACAGCTAAGGGCAGAACACAGAGCAGAGATGAGCACTGGCACTTCTGGACGCTTTGTTTTTGCAATACCAGAAAGATGACAGGGTTTAAAATCATTTTACTTTAACCTTGGAATCTCAACTGTTTATACAGTGGAAAGTTCAGCTGACGTGTTCCTCTAATCACCTCCGGGAGGGTGAGCAGAAAGTGCCAGACCCCAACCGAAAGCCCTAACGTCCCAGTGACAGGAGGCCGCCAGTGCCCTGCATAGCTGAGCAGTGATACAAGAACCTTTTTTTACCAGGTCCTTGTCATCACTTTGTCCAATTCGCTTGAGAGGACAATACCCAGTGCATTAGAAACAGCCCCAAGCAAACGCCATTCTGCCTGAGATTACAGCAGAGACATGGGATCCTGAAACAATACGGCCAGCCCTGGGCTGGGTGAGAGCAGGACAGATAAGGGCAGCATTCCCCACCCGGCCCGTGGTATCAAGCAGCAGGATGCAGCACATTCCTGTCATGCTCCAGGCTGCTGCTGTGTCCCAAAGGTCCCTTGGGCTTTCAGCTTTGGCACCACTTCCCAACGCGTGCTTATTAAATGCCAGCGCAGCGGGAGCCCTGCACATCCACAGTCCTCGCGTGTTGTCATTTTTCCCAGAGCAAGGATGCCCATGCTTGTCTGCAATTTTTCTATTTAAGGAGTAACTCATTTCTGCCCAAAGGCTCTGTCCAGGGCCCACTACAAAAGCATCTCTGGTGGGTAACGTCTTCATCCACCCCAGTGCTTCATCAGCTGGCTCAGCTGCGGCTAACTGCTCCTAAGGGAAGACCCAGTTTGGATGCTGGAGAGGGGACATACAAGGAGCCCTGTGCACTGGAGAGCAGGGAAGAGAGTCTGTCCGTGGGACACCCTGATCTCATATCCTCATCCCATACAGCGGCAGGGCAGCGGCTCGGGCAGGGAGCCAGGGCTCCCCGCTTCCTCGCCCTCCCTGGCACCAGGAGCCGGAGCAGGCGGAGATAACGTTATCTCTGCGATAGGGCAGGGGTCGGGGCCGGGGGGTGCGCGTCGGTGAGAAGAGGCAGCAGCGACAGGTGGCCGCTTGTCCCAGGCCCTTCCCATTTCCCCCTTTGTCACCTCGCTATCGGCCCGCGGAGCTGCTGACAAACGCCAGATGCGAGCACCAGGAGATTGCGAGCGCGGCCGCGCTGCTCCTTCCCCTGCCCCCGCCGGTGCTCCCAGGACCGGCATTCAGAGCTTGATTTACCAGCCAAGGCCGGGGGTCAAGAGCTGTCCCGACCTGAGCAGCCGCTAGCACGGCTGGAGCTGCGCAGGGCAGAAGCCATGTCGGGGGCTCTCGGTCTGAGGCATCCGTGCGGGTGAAGCCTGCGGACAGAGGCACCCCCCCCATCTCGGCCCTGTCAAACCTCCTGCCCATGCGGGCCAGGCTCTGACACCTCCATCTCCCTCCCCACGGCCACAGCACGGGCCAGGAGCCGATGCCTTCTCCTCTCACACCCACTTCGGCCCTAGGGGCGCACGCAGGCGCTGCCCCCGCGCATGGCTGAGGCCCCCGAACACCCCACGCGTCCTGCGCTCAGAGCCAGCGCTGATGGCGGCGGGTGCATCCCCCTCGCTCAACGCAAGGCCCTGAGATCGCCGCTTCTTCCCGGCAGGCACCCAGGTCAGCTTCCCCAAGTCGGCGGACGCCTTCGCCTTCGAGGAGGACAGCAGCAATGACGGGCTGTCCCCGGAGCAGGCGCGGAGCGAGGGCTCCCCGGGCCCCGCCGAGCCGCCGCCGGCCGCTAAGGGCCCAGAGCCCGCCGCGGGCCCCGCGCCACAGGTGGGCAAAGCGGGGGACATGGAGCTGCAGCACCCCCTACCGGGCAGCGCCGGTACTGCAGGGGGGCCTGTGGGAATGGGGTTACGGAGTGGACTGGGGTGGGCTGGGGCAGACTGGGGGGACTGGGATGGACTGGGGAGGCTGGGAGGACCTGAAGTGGATGGGGGGGCACACCTGAAGGGCTGGGGCTGGTGAGAGGGGAGCTGGGCTAATCTGGGAGACACTGAGGGGGAGCACTGGAGGCAGGATGAAGATATGGGGCTGAGGTGATTAGGGTGGACTGGGATGGGCTGGGGGACTGAGGACTGGGAAAGGACTGGGATGGCCTGGAGGAGTGGGGATATTGGGCTGGGCTAGACATGGTGGGGTGGGATGGGCTGGGGACAGCATGGAAATGGGGTCCCAGGTGCCCCTGGCTCTGGCCCCACGCCCTGGCTGCCATTACATAGCAAACCTCTCCCTCGCAGGACCAGCCCTGCAGCACCGATGGCCACGCACTGGACCCCGCGGCGGCACAGGGCAGCCAGTGTGACAGCCCCAAGCAGCCAGCGGCGCAGGAGAGCCCCACGCTGCCGGTGCCCTCTGCCGTGAAGGTCGGTCCTGAGCCTCCAGGCTGCCCGGGACAGGGGTCAGGCGCAGGGAACCTGGCTGTGCTCAAGCCCACGTTCTGCACCCCATGTGTGTGGGAGCTCTGGTGGTTGCCCTAAGGCTTGGGATAATGCCAGGAGACAAACCTTGTCCCAGACTGGGATTTGATTCATTTTGTAACAGTACAGGGTACAGCATTGTACCTTGCTGGAGGTGATTGCTCAGATTCTGCACTGCAAATGTCCCCTGGGGCTAGGAGCAGAAGGAAATACAAGGCAACACTGAAACTCCTTCATAGAGTCATAGAACAACTGGATTGGAAAAGCCCTTTAAGCTCACCCAGTCCAACCCTTACCCCAGCAGTGCCAAGGCCACCACTAACCCATGGCACTGAGGTCTCATCTCCACGGTGTGTGAGCACTTACAGGGACGGTGACTGCAGCACTGCCCTGGGCAGTTCCAATGCCTGAGCACCCTCTGGGGAAGGAATTGTTCCTCAACTCCATCTAAACCTGCCCTGGTGCAGCTTGAGGCCGTTTCCTCTTGTCTTCCAGGCAAGGAGGGTCATTTTCCATCTCGTGCTCTCCCACACAACTGAGATGGGGCAGGGGCCTGAGGGAGTCCTCTGCATGCACGCTGAGCAGCTCTTGGAGCTGGGGTGTCAGGGTGCTTGTAGGAGCTGCCCTTCTCTGTCCCAGGCTTTTGAGTTCCCACAGCGGTGGCAGAGCTCTTCTCCCAGCTAATTTCTTTCCTTCTTGGACCAACAGTCCAAATCCTCCAGTGACAGCAAGAACCGTCACAAAAAGCCCAAGGACACCAAGCCCAAGGTGAAGAAGCTGAAGTATCACCAGTACATCCCTCCAGACCAGAAGGCAGAGAAGTCCCCTCCACCCATGGATTCTGCGTATGCCAGACTCCTCCAGCAACAGCAGCTCTTTCTGCAGCTCCAGATCCTCAGCCAGCAGCAGCAGCAGCAGCAGCAGCAGCACTTCAGCTACCCAGGGATGCACCAAGGCCAAGTAAAGTGAGTAGCAACATGCCAATAGCAGGATTTAGTCCTGTCTCTCTCCAGGTTGTTCACTCTGTACCCATTTGTGCCAGTGCAAGGGGGAGAGATGCATGCATGTGAAACAGAATCATAGAATCCCAGGTTGGTTTAGGTTGGAAGGGAGCTTAAAGCTCATCCAGTTCCTGGGCAGGGACACCTTCCACTAGGGCAGCTTGCTCCAAGCCCCTGTGTCCAACCTGGCCTTGAACACTGACAGCAATGGGGCAGCCACAGCTTCTCTGGGCACCCTGTGCCAGCACCTCAGTACTCTCACAGGGAAGAACTTCTAACCTGAACTTCTCCTGTTTCAGTTTGAACCCATCATCCCTTGTCTTGTCACTACAGTCCCTGATGAAAAGTCCCTCTCCAGCATCCTTGTAGCCCCCTTCAGATATTGGAAGCTTGGGAACATAAAAGCTTGGAAACAGCACAGTCTGCTGCAAAGCCAGCGTGGCTTTGTGCACTGGCTGGGCCACCAGAAATCTCCTTACAGCCCAACCAGGTTCTCTTTGGGGTTGGCAGTCCATCAGGCCTCATATGGGAGATAGCAGACCCAAAGGAGCAAAGGGGTGGTATGCTGGGCACAGAGACCCTGGGGGGATAGACAAGTTACCCCAAATCTCCTTTGTTATTCCAGGCAATCAAATGAGCAAATGGTCAAAAGTTCAAATTCTTCATCAACTTCTGCCAACACCACCCCTCTTTCTCCTGTGAAAACCACCTTTTCAGGCCAGACTTGTGTCTCATCAATCAAGCCAGGCCCTCTGCCGTCGAACCTGGATGATCTGAAAGTGAGTGCAAAGCTTTTCACCACAAGGAGCAGAATCTTATCCCCTGTATGTGCTTTGCAGTCCTCAAAGTGTGTGTTGTAGAGCCCCAGGCTGATCAGCAAACCAGAGGCACCACGCTGTGAGCAAACCCAGGAGTACATCACATTAGGTCATGAATCTGTTGCTGTGATTGCTACTGAAAACCTGGTTTGCTGCTCTGCAGAGGCATATGGATGCCTTGCTCCAGGGAATGTATCAGCAAACCTTAGGTATAACTCAGGAGGGCTGTGGGCCAGGCCATCAGGTCAGGGGCTGAAGGACAATCAGTGCTGCTGCTCCTGCAGCTCCCAGCTCCATGCCTTCTGTAGGTTTATGGTGGCCACCATGGATGCTGCTGGCAGACCAGCCAGAAGGTAGGATGTCAGCATGGCCTCCTCTTAGTGGCTCAGCTTCCCAGTGGTCGCTGCAACCAGGCCAGCTCAGCTCTCTGCACAAGCAGATATCTCCTGGAGTCTGCAGCTATGAGCACTCCGAGCACCTGAATCTCTCATGTAGGCATGACAGGCAGGGCATGAATGAGAATCACTTGTATCAACAGTTCTTTTATACTTTTATACTTTTATATTCAGCCACAGGGAAGACCAAGTCCCTTTAGAGCTAGAGACCTGGGGGAAATATTTGTAATTAGAGCAAGAAATAAGATGAGGTAGAAATAGCATCAGTTTGGCCATAGTGATGGCCCAACTCAGACATCTGAACTGTGTGCAGATGCCGGAACATGGGAGTATCTGACTCTGAGGTATATAGTCACATTCTCTGAGCTAAAGGATGCCATCAGCTAGTTCCTTTAGTGTGCAAGTCCTCTGTTCTCTTAGGAATCTAATGCTAGGAAGAGAGTCTTGGGTTACCTCCATGTCTCAAGCACCACTGCTGGTTCATGGAGAGGCGTCTCAGTTACTGAAGGAAGAAAGGTTTTCCTGTTAGGAAAGGTTGAGATCCTGCAGGATGGGAGGTGGTCAGGTTTGTACAGGGTGATTCTGGTGACTGCAGGTGAGACAGTGAGCCCCTGGGGTTCAGAGCTTTAAAGCAGGAAGCTGGGAGCCCATGATCTGAGACTCCCTGTTAGAAGTATTGGGTTTCTAAAAGGATCATCTTCCTCCCAGGTGTCAGAACTGAGGCAGCAGCTCCGAATACGAGGCCTGCCCGTGTCGGGTACCAAAACAGCGCTGATGGAACGGCTGCGGCCCTTCCAGGAGTGCGGCAGCAACACAGTGCCCAGCTTCAGCGAGATCACCACCGTCACCTTCCCAGTCACTCCAACCAGCACCCTGTCAAGTTACCAGTCGCAGTCCTCCACCAGCATGTTATCCAATGGCTTCTACCACTTTGGCAGCACCAGCTCCACACCACCCATCTCTCCAGCCTCCTCTGACCTCTCTGTGAGTGGCTCTTTGCCAGACACATTCAACGATGGGCCCATGTCTTCTCCACAGTTTGGTCTCCAGCCATCTCCAGTTCATGGCAGTGCTGAAGAAAGCCTCATGAGCAGCATGAATGGGGGGAGCATCCAGCTGGAGCTGGAAGGGATCGACACAGAGAAAGACAAAATGCTGGTGGAGAAGCAGAAGGTCATCAATGAACTAACGTGGAAACTGCAGCAAGAGCAGAGGCAGGTGGAAGAGCTACGGATGCAGCTCCAGAAGCGAAAGAGAAATAATGGCCTCGAGGAGAAGCAGCAGCCCGCTCCTCATTTCTTTGGTGTCCCCATCAAGCAAGAAAACACAGTGTCCAGCTGTCCATTTGCATCCAAACAAACTGCCTTGAAAGGCCAAGCCAACAGCTCGGATAAGTTAAGTAACTGTGGGGTTCCACAGCTGCCTCATATTGTAAATAGCCACTGCTTGGAGCCTGCGGGGCAAAGCACCATCACCTCCTCGACATTCCTGAGCCCGCAGTGCTCCCCCCAGCACTCTCCACTCGGGGCTGCAAAGAGCCCCCAGCACATCAGCCTGCCGCCCTCTCCCAACAGCCACTATCTCCTCTCGGTGTCCCCCAGCTCAGAAGGGCGCAGTGGGTCCCCGCAGGCCAGCAGTTGCCTTCGCACAGCACCGGTAAGTGGATACACCCCATCACAGCAGCAAACGCGCTGGGCTCTGCGGGCAGCCAGTCCAACGTCCCAGTTTGAGTCCTTCCCAAGGAGCCTGGCACTGCGGGCACCCAGGGTGGGCACCCAGGGGGCTGTAGTGCTGCCTGGAAAGGCTGAGAGCATCCCACATTGACAGTGGGTTGGAAGCTGATGGCACCACAGGGTCCTTTGCAGGGCATCTTCTGGGGAACCCTGCTGCCACCTGGGGGACCACAGGGCAGCTCCCATGCCCCGTGGAGCCCTGGCACAGGTACTTCTGCCCTGGGGGAGCCCCAGCACAACTTCCCTCTTCCCCAGGGGACCCCAGCACCGACCGCTCTGCCCCTGAGTGAGCACTGGCAAATCCTGTGCCCCAGGGAGCCCTGGCACAGCTCCATGTGCCGTGGGGAGCCCTGGCACAGCTCCCTCTGCCCCTGGAGGAGTCCTGGCACAGCTCCCTCTGCCCTGGGGGAGCATTGGCACAGCTGCTTCTGCCCTGAATGAGCCCTGAGCCAGCTGCCTCTCCCCTCAGGAGGCCCTAGCACAGCTTGTGGTGCTCCTGGGAGAATCCTGGCACAGCTCCCCCCATCCCATGGAGCCCTGGCACAGCTCTATCCACAGCAGGGAAGCACCAGCACAGATCCCTCAGCCCCTGGGAGAGCCCTGGCTATATTTCTACATCCAGCTAAGCCCCCAGCATCTTCCCAAGCTATTGCAGCTCCTAGCAGGGAGCAAGGGATTTTGAGCACTGGGTTGAAGGAGGGCAGTTTCCCTGGTTGTATGGGAAACTTTTTCTTGGGAAGATAAAGCAGGGTTTGCAATTGGGGTCTGCAGTCAGCTAGAGCATCTGCCTCCCCACCAGGCAACCAGCACAGCAGAGCGTTGTCCCTTCAGCATCCACCACTCCTCACTCAGCCCTCTGGACAGACACAAAAGCTTGGAGTGGGGCCATGCTGCCAACCCATGAAAGCATCACAAGGTGTTGGTGATCCCAGCCCCAGTTCATCCCCGTTTCTCTCTTCCCCTTGCACCAGGATGCTCAGCAGCATTGTGCCTTTGCTCCAGCAGCGATCAGAGGTCAGCCTGGCCCTGGCTTTCAGAGTTAGTCTGATGGAGCTTTATCTCCTTCCCTCCTGCCTGGAAGCCAAGCACTTTGAGCTGTGTTTCCCTGGCACCAGACCGGCCTCACCAGGGGTGAAAGAGAGCTGGGCCTCCCTTTGCACTGACTCCATTTCCCTGTATTTCCCCACGCAGATGCCTACGCAGGCAGGTCAAAAGTTTT
This sequence comes from Amazona ochrocephala, assembly GCA_039720435.1. Lineage (NCBI taxonomy): Eukaryota > Metazoa > Chordata > Aves > Psittaciformes > Psittacidae > Amazona > Amazona ochrocephala. The sequence continues at coordinate 84,597,733 of CM077879.1, forward strand.
CTATTCCATCCCCAACTTTTTGTAAGTCAAGCCCAGCCCTCTCAGAGGTAAAGCAGCCTCCACCCTATGAGGATGCAGTAAAGCAGGTAACTGCATGGTTTTTATTTTCTATAAGGCTAGGGCTGTGCAAGGTGTTCTTTTGTGGTTGATGTAACTCATCCTCAGGAGGTATAACCCGTTACAGGGTCTCTGGGTAGAACAGGCTTGTTCCCATAAGGCACAGGCTTTTCTTGAAGGCTTAGGTGCTGAATGACTGCCATAAAGCAGTCAGACACCAGACTGGATGGGACAGCATCTTCTGTCCTGCTCCCGCTACGCTGGGGCCCTGACATCCCCCACAGACACCCAGGACTTCACTGTACTTTTCTTTGGATGCTCAGTGCAATGTGAGAAACAGACTCTTGAGCATTCCCAAGTGGTCAGGAAACCTCTGCTTCCCTCTTTAGGCCGTTAGCAAAGTTCCATGCTCCATGCCATCTGCCTCCCTTCTCCTCACCCTGGAGCGCTGTTCCCATGGGGAGGACTGTCTCCATCACCCATGAGCCCCTTACTTCTTGTAACAACCTGTCTGCAGCCTCAGTGCTGGTTACGGTGGTACCTTCAGGACAGTGGAGCAGTGCTGTTGGCAGTGATTAACATGGGCTGGTGCTGGCAGGGAGGTGTGCACTAAATCCTTCCAGTCTCTGGTCAGGAAGAGGAGGAAGATGATGCATTGCCCCCCCAGGCTGCAGGGAGTGCAAGGAGGCACACGCCAGTGCGAGGTGCTGGGTCCATAAAGTCCATGTGCCCTGGCAGCCCTGGGAAGGAGCAGTGTGTGGTGGCCACTGAGCAGGGTGGGGGGAACCTGGCTCTGTGCTCCCCAGACCTACTGTGCTTGTCCCATGTCCCTGCAGTGCTCCCCTGAACGCCACTGCCAGCCTCGTGTTGGTGTGGCACCTCTCCCACATGGCAGAAAGCTGTTTGTGGGGTCTAGAGCCACCTTCCTGGCTTGTGGCTGGAGGGACTCCCCTCCTAACGGCCTCTACTCTCCTCTTTGTTGTTTACTGCAGCAGATGACACGAAGTCAGCAGATGGACGAGCTCCTGGATGTGCTGATTGAGAGCGGAGGTAGGCACTGCTTCGCTGTTCCCCTGCAGGCCTTCCCCTCTGAGCCAGTGGCACCCCGTGGGGCTCAGTGCTTTCTGTGCGCTCCATTAGAGCTGCCTGGGTTGAGTACAGATTTCATTTGCCCTCCCTGTGCCAGCAGCCACTGAGATTGAACGCTAAAGCATATTGGCCCTCCTGGAGCCTGCTCCTGCGAACCTGGTGGGGTGGTCCGGGCTTGGTTACCACCTATGCAGAGAGAAGGGACAGGGCAGCAGCCTGTGCACAGCACTGCCAGCACCCTCACCACGCAGAGCCTTCTCCTGCCCTCCACCACTCCCAGTGCTACCAGTGCCATCTCCTGCATAGAGCACTGCCAGGGCCCTCCCCTGTGCAGAGTGGTTGCCTCTGCCCTTCCCCATGCACAACCCATGCCCATGGGGACAGCTGACAGTGCTCAACCCCTAGGGACAGTGTCCAAAGACAGGAGAGTCAAGGTCAGAAAGCAGGAACCTGCGAGGCTTCCCACAAGGAGGGTGGGTGAGCAATGCCAAGGGGGTTGAGTAGGGAGCGGGTCTCATAGGCTGAGGTAATGCCCCGGTGCCCAGCAGTGGTGGGCACTGCCAGAGCACCTCAAACCCCTCGCATCTGTTGACAGAAATGCCAGCCAATGCCAAGGAAGATCAGTCCTGCCTCCGGAAAGTACCTCAGATAACGGTGTCTACAGGGAACTCCAGCGCCGCGCTCCCCAAGGCATCCGCCCCGTTTGAGCAGGTCTCCTCAGCCCAGCTCCCCTTCGAGCACTGCCCGGGCAGCGGTGATGCTCACCTCGAGGTGCTGCTGAGCGCCCACAGCCCCCTGGGCAGGGTCAGTGAAATCGCCCTGCTGAAGATGGGGGGAGAGGAGTCCCACTTCGAAGGGATGATGGAGGGGTTCCCCGGCAAAGCCGCCGATGAACTGCTCCCCTCTCAGGAGATCTTACAGCCTCCCCTCTCGCCCATGGACACCCAGCTCTCCCCTTCCCCTGCCGACGGCGCCGGTTTACAGATGAGCTTCACTGAGTCTCCATGGGAAACAATGGAGTGGCTGGACCTGACCCCCCCTAGCTCCGCCACTGGCTTTGGCTCACTCACCCCCATGGCTCCCAGCATCTTCAACATTGATTTCCTAGATGTTACCGATCTCAACCTCAACACCAGCATGGACCTGCACCTGCAGCAGTGGTGAGAGGGAGGGTGGTGGAGGCAGGATACAGGAGCCAGCACAGTGTTTCTGTCGTGCCAGAGAACACGCAGGGCGAAGGTGCCACATCCAGGGGAAACTGGAGTCATTTTCCCAGCATATAAATTGTTTGAATTTCCAGTTACGGCCAATCGACAGCACAGTTGCTTCGGTATTTTGGTTTTCCTCCATCCACACGTCCCCACAGAGGACAGCAGTGCCTTTAACAACACTTTGTTGGATTGAAAAGAACTTTGGTTCTCTTTCTTTTCTCTTTCCCCCTCCCCAGTTTTAGCAGCCACTCTTGTGAGAACTGGAGCAGCTCATGACAAATCTGTGTGATGAGGAGGCCTCTCCTTGGTGGCAACAGGACATCTTGGAGAGGATAGAGGATAGCCTGTTGCTGCCCTCTCCTCCTGCCCGCCTCACCCTTCAGGCAACCCTGCTGGGCTCATCTTGGCCATGCCCAGGCAGGGATGTGGGATCACGGAGGCTCTGCCCAGCCAGGGTGACAAGCACACTTCTCCACACAGCCAGGCTGGTCAAGCTTCCTGCCTCCTGTCCCCAGCGCTGTGTTGCCCAGTCCCTGCACAGCTCTGCTCCATGTGGATGAGAGGTGGAGACCCCCCCATGTTCGTGGTGGCGCCTTGTCATGTCCTCATGGTGCCTGAGGGGCTGAAAGCCCAGGAGCTGTCCTGGCTACAGTCTGAACTGGATCAGGCTGGAGCCGGTCAGCTCTGGATGTTGGAGGCAGCTGCTCAGGCTGCACATGCAAGTATCAAAGGGATGTGGCATCCCAGTGGAGCTGCTGCACCCCAGCTAGTACGGTACAGATGAAGAGATGTGTAATGTGTTTTGGTCCAAGGTAGGAGCAAGTCGTACAGAGAATACAGCCATGCTTTGGAGGGGCTGTCCTTTGCGCAGCCAGAAGTCAGGATGGATCTCCACCACCTTGCATGACCTGGGAGGAGGGAGAGCCAGAAATGGACACTCAGTGGCCGGCACATGGGGCAGGGTTGAGCGGGTCCTCATGGGGCTGCTGTTCTGTGCAAGCATCTGCTGTTGTTGTCTCCACTCCTCAGCCATCCATCCCTCCATTCTTCCCATCCCTCCTCGATCCCCATCAGTCACCCCCTGGTTCCCAAGTTTACTCCAGCATCACTGCTCACTCACCCAGAGCAAGGCCACCCGGAGAACGGCTGTGAATCACTGAGCCTGGAGGAGCTAGTTCTCCTGAACCTGGCAGAGACGGATGCTCCCCTGCAGTGATGCCTCCCATTTGAAGTCACCAGCATTTCTCCTATGAGTCTCTGTGCAATATATTTCCTCAGGCTCTGGAGAGAAGGAGCCTTTGCTTCACTTCTTGGCTTCCACCAAAGAACTTGCTGCGGACTCGTTTGACGGACACGTCTACTTCTTTGCCATTCTGGTTTTGCCAAAGTAAATATTGTTGCTGACAAAGATTGTTAAACTATTTACAGACTGAGCATATTTAATATTTGTGTTACTGGAAAGACAGCACATCAGAGGTGCAGCAGCTGGGGGGGAAACCGGCCATGGTTCCCATGGGATGCTCCCCCAGGGATGCTGGAGCTGGCGAGGAGGCTCTGCAGCCCCCGCCGCGCCTCCAGCTCGTGGCGTTGTTGCATGCTGTATAAAGCACGCGGCAGTAGCTCTCCAGTCGCTATTTGAGGCACCACTTTTCTATTGTACAAATGGTCACAGTGCACGGCTGGGGTAGAGGGTCACAGGTTGTGTTTTTATAAAGAATTCCTTTTCCAAGTGAGAGATTTTCCCAAGCCAGTCCCTGCAGGACATCACCAGCACTTGAACCAGAGTAGTGTTAGCTGCTGCGCTGCGGCATTGTACAGGCCTGCCCAGGTAACGTCCTCCTCTTGGCAAACCTATTTCCTTATTTAAAGGGATGCTGTCAGCTTCAAACTTGTAAGCAAGCACATTTCCTTACCTATGTTAACAACACCTTCATTATTAAAACCCTTTTGTCTTGACGCTCTTGTTTGCTGTTTGACTTCACCATTTGGCATCAGCCCCATTCCGGCTCAGCTCGGTCCTTGCAGCAGCAGAGGTATTTCTATCACAGCACCAGTTTCTCCTGGAAGATTCCTGAGCAAGCTGACTGGAGTCCCCCGTTTCTGAAGGCTTTTTCTTCGGATGGCTTTGGTTTCACTGTGTTCTGTAAACCTGGGGTCGGTGTCCCCTCCAAAGGCAGTGGTGGGCACCCTGCCCAAACCCTCTGCAAGTTCCATTTACCCATTAATGTCATTTTCCAGATTCTTTCTTCTGCCTAAAAAAGGGTTCCCAGGACATTCACGCACTGTCTGCAGGGGGGGGTTGCTGGGGTGCTGTGGTGGGATGATGTTGAGACACTGCAGAAGTGAATGTGAGATGTAGTTGAAAACATCTGTTAAACATGTTCATGTTTGAGTCTAACACATTAATGTGTTCACATCTTCAAGTTTAGTGACTTTAAGATGTTCATGGGCTGGCTCCTATAAACAGCCTGCTGTGAGAAACGGCGTGGACTGAGCCAAGCTGTCAGCAAAACCTCCACCTTAGAGTTCCAGAGGGCCGACTTTGGCCTGCTCAGGATGTCGGTTGGCAGAATTCCTTGGGAAACATTACTGAAGGACAAAGGGGTCCAGGAAGGCTGGATGCTCTTCAAGAACGGAATACTTACGGTGCAGGAGTGTGCGGTCTCTGTGTCCTGGAAGAGCCAGCCTGGCTGAGCAGATAGTGCTGGAACTCAGGTGAAAAGAGAATGTGTCACCTATGGGAGAAGGGACAGTCACCCCATGAGCAGTACAAAGATGTTGTTAGGTGATACAGGGAGAAAGTTAGAAAGGCGAAGGCACAGCTGGAACTAAATCTGCTCACTGCCATAAAGGATAATAAAAGGGTTGGAAAGTGGATGGCCAAGCCCAAAAGAGGCTGCTGACTGATGGAGCTGAACATGAGCAGCTTATGCACAAGCAGCTGGGAAGCCCCCAGCATCCTGGCCTGGATCAGCACCAGTGCAGCAGCGGGGCCAGGGCAGGGATTGTGCCCCTGTGCTGGGCAGGGGTGAGGCCGCACCTGAAATCCTGTGTTCAGCTCTGGGCACCTCATTACAAGAGAAACATTGAGGTGCTGGAGCGGGGCCAGAGAAGGGCACCGGAGCTGGTGCAGGGCCTGGAGCACAGTGTGATGGGGAACGGCTGAGGGACCTGGGGGGTTCAGATGGAGAAGAGAAGGCTCAGGGGGGACCTGATCGCTGCCTACAACTGCCTGAGAGGAGGATGGAGCCAGGAGGGGGCTGGGCTCTGCTCCCAAGGAACAAGGGATGGGACAAGAGAAAACGGCCTCAAGCTGCACCAGGGCAGGTTTAGATGGAGCTGAGGAACAATTCCTTCCCCAAAGGGTGCTCAGGCATTGGAACTGCCCAGGGCAGTGCTGGAGTCACTGTCCCTGCAAGTGTTGACACACTGTGGGGATGAGGCCTCAGTGCCATGGGTCAGTGGTGGCCTTTGCAGTGCTGGGGAACGGTTGGCCTGGATGAGCTTAAAGGGCTTTTCCAACCAAGCTGATTCCATGATTCAAAGTTATGGTTAACCCAGAGAGGGGGAAGACAAGCCTCAGTCTAGGATTGTTTCGGGAATGTTGATGGATCGGAGCACTCACCTGTCCCACCTGCCCCTTTGAACAAGCCTGCCCATGTTGCTCAGCCGGCAGAATAGACGGGAGGATGCTGCCAGTGTCCTGCTGAAAAGCAAGAGCAAGAGGAGTCACAGCTGTCAAGGTCAGGAAAGCTGCTCATCAGGTGCTCAGGTTTGGAGCACAGCATTCGGGGAGGCCGAGTCCTGACCAAGGACCTGCTGGAGGTAGAGAGGGATCGGGGGGCTCCTGGGGGCTCCCTCCAGGCCCTGAAGGATACCTGCAGCAGCGGCCTGGGGGAGAGCCCAGGTCAGCTCCGTCCCCATGGGAGCAGCACAGGCCATGGGGCAGGACAGGACGTGCTCTCCCTCCGCATTGCCCAGGGGCATTCCACACTCAGCCTTCTGCGTGGGGTGATTTTCCCACACCAGCTGTCCCAAAGGATTCAGTATCCCGGGGTTTTCCTACCTGTCGACACCAAGCTGGAGGATCCCATTGATGTCCCACTCTCCCTGGGCCTTCCTGCCTGAAAAATACAGGAAATACAAAGCCGAAAGATGCTCCAAGAGTCAAATGAACCCTTTCCATGCCTTTGGGAAGTGTTTTAACGTGCGGTGCCTGGCTCAGTGCACCATCCGGTGTTTCCTCCACGAGAGGCACTGAGACAGCAACAGCATCTTCCCATCGGCTCCCGGGTCACGCCGGGCCGTGGTTTAGGCAGTTCCCGTCCCCGGTGGCACGGTGAAACAGCGATTCCTCAGCCCTTCGGGGCTCACTGGGAGAACCCTGTGCCCTGGGGTGGGGGGGATGAGGAGGTGGCAGAGACGGGAGCCCGCATGTGCCCATCACTGACCCCTGGGGACCCCCCCGGTCCCTCTGCTCATCCCTGCCCGGGTACCACAGAGCCTCTACCCCCGTCTCACCCCATCTCCCCCGGGGGGGGGTCAGGACCTTCCCTCACCCACCCACGAACCCTCTGCACCCCCCACGTCCGCGAGGTCTCAAAGGAGCTCCCCCGAGGGAGGGCTCGGGGCCGGCGCAGCACCGCCGCGCGCGGCTGCCGCCGGCAGAGGGCGCTCGCGCTTCATCCCTGCGCTCCATGGGGCCGAGGGGGTCGGGCGGGACCTCTGAGCTCGAGCCCAACCGCTCCCGGCGCTGCCGAGGCCGCCCCAAGCCCGCGGCGCTGCGGCCTCGTCGCAGTTTGAGCCACAACGGAGAAGCTCCAGAGCTGCTTTCTCTTTCCTCACCCACCAGAGCAGCCGCTCCTTCCCCTGGACCCTGGGCACGCCGCGGGCAGTGACCACGCTCCCGACTTGCATCAGGAGGCAACGGCAAAAGGGGGTTTTATCTCCTGTGGCATTAACCCAGGCCCAGGAACTTCATTTGCACTTAACCTGGCCACCAAGGAGAGACAGGAGGCTGGGACGAAGGCTGAGGGAAGCCAAGCAGAAGATGGGTGGAAATGCAGAGCACACACCTCAAAGCACTCCAGATGGGAATAGGTGTTGGTGCACATGCGCATTCACACTGCTTGGATCCGGGCAGGGATGGGTTTGAACACGTCCCAACCTCAAAGCTGGTCCTGGAAGAAGCCAGAGTCGAGCCATATGGACCTGGTCACGGTGCCAGAGGACTCCCAGCCCCAGGGTGGGAAGAAGCCATCACACATCACTGCAGCAAGGAAGGTTGGAATTGTCCAAGGGCTCGAAGCAGCAGCAGCAGTGGCACTGTGCAGCTGTGGGTCCTGTCTGAGAGCAGCAGCACCTGGGATGTGGGGTGCAGGGCTTCTGTACCTCCTGCAGCAGGGACACAATGACAATGGGGTCCTCAGCGCAGGCAGTGAAGTCCAATGGCCATGGAAGAGTCTGCAGGAGGCAAAACAGAGCATGAGTTCGACAAGGAGCAGCTGAGAGCACCTGAAGAGGCCACGGAAGAGCCCCTTCTGCACGCCACAGCCACAGGGGCAAAGGGACGAGAGGGACCCTCTCCCTCCCGCAGAGCATGGGAATACCCGGTGTGGGAATGCGCAGATTCCAGCTGCTTTCAGCTCCTGCAGCTGTGACAGCTTCCTGGAGGACAGACCTCGGGATGCAAGGCAGGCGGCAGTGCCAAGGGAACGGCATCCCAGAGCAGCTCCAATGATGGGAGAAGGCTGCAAGGTGAGGAGCTGGATCCTCCATGTCTGAGGAGCTGGATCCTCCATGTCTGCCCTGCAGGGAAAGGCTCTCCCTGTTGTGAGGTCAGGTTCTGTCCTCTTCCAGGAGATCAGAGATCCGGGATGTTGGATCCTGGTTGAAGGCTGAGGACTGCGGCTGGGCCCAGAGCATCCCAAGTATTGAGCTGGTAACAAGAACCTTCCAGAAGGAGGCTTGGGGTGGCAGAGGCACTGAGCGGATGCACACTGACACGCTTGGACCTTCCGCATTGTAATAGATAAACCTTTGCTCCTCAAAGCACAACGTGACGGGCATTGTGCCGCTTGTGATAAATATAAACAGATAATTTGCTGATAAATTGTAAATGATTAATTTACCAGTTAAGCAAGGCATGTAAATTAAGCTTGATTAGCATTGTGCTATAACAAGCCTGTGATTTGTGTTAAAAGTGATAGTTTGTTATAAAACATGGTGAGGAAAATCATGAAATAAGAAACCATTAATAATTAACTATACGAAACCCTTAGTTACTATATCCACATTGCTAAGGCAACGTTAATAAAAGTCACTATTTGTAACTCCATTAAATATAAGCAAGTATTTAGAACATGGGATTAAAATACTTCTAGTTTAACTTGGAGAACAAAGTGAGTCTTTGAAGTAGAAATAGCTCTTTTACAATGTTACAAGGCTGTGAAGTGATAATGGCCCTCTTTACAATGCTTGTATTGTAATTCTGTGTTGTGATAATGAGATTTAGTAGTTCCCCTAAAACAGTGTTTCCTGGAAATCTGATAACCTTGTGCACTCCTCATTCACACATCTAGCTTGCTTATCAATTGTTTGACAACCACACTATTCTAAATTTTAGCCAACTGTCAGAAACTTGCAGACTTCATCCGAAAGACCCCGGCCCACAATTATCGGAAGGCAGTGTGCAAGCACCAAAAGAGGAGGGAACTTATGATAATGAGTACCTGAACTAATTGTAATATCCCCACTTGTGTAATAAATACCTGCTCGCTTAATCCCCTGGTGTGCGTGTTGGCAGAGCGGAGACTCTCCACGCACCCAGCGCTGTTTTGTCTGCTGACCGCTTGCTCACAATAAAACTTTACATTATCACCCTTAATTGGCTCAGGGTGTCATTAACACGCATGGTGTGTCTCTGCACAGCAAGACTTTCCTCAGCTCCATTATCGGCCTTCCACTGACAAAACAGCCAAGAGACACTGCAAGAGCCGATGCCAGGTCACTCCAACCATTCGGAAGTGCCTGTGCTCCTGAGCTGTGGAATGAGCAATGATCCCCCCACCGAGTGGGGCACTCCGGGTCCCATCAAACCAAGGGGAGCACTACAAGCAGTCACGGCTGCCCCCTCTCCCCTGACACTGTCTTCTTTCCCAGCGGGGCTGTTGGGGTCCTGTTTTCCCACTCGACAGTCTCCAAGCCCTCCATGGCTTCCAGGCAGGAGAGACACCTACCCCAGCATCCCTGTAGCCCCCTTCAGGCACTGGAAGCTGCTGAGGTCTCCACGCAGCTCCTCTCCTCCAGGCTGAGCAGCCCCCATGGCCTCAGCCTGTCTAAAGCAGTCTGCAAGCTGTGAGCATTGCCTGCCCCTTCCCTGCCTGTGCGCAGGTTCCTGTCCCCCTCACCGGGACAGTGACCTGAGCCACCAGAACCTCCCTGTGCAGCAAACGGGGCTCACCTGAGGCACCCCAGCAGCACAGGGAGCTCAGCTCTTACACAGAAACCAGGTCTCCCTCTACCCGAGGTTTGCTGTTATGTGGCATAAGCACTTTGAAGGCAGCTTTTCTCCTGCCTCCGCCTGGAGGAAAACCCTGGAAACCGGGAATTTCAACAGCTTTTAATGAACCTTCCCATTTGTGCCTGAAATGAACACAACAAGGTCACAGTCGCATCCTAGTTTTATTATGACCTGCAGGCAAAAGGATAGAACTATTACATAAACACTCTGATCCATGTATATATCCTAAATAGAGGAGGAAGTCAAACCAGGATCCTGGATAAAATACTCTGAAGCTCTCTGAGCAGTTCCATTCCTGAGCTCCATCTTCACAGACAATAAGGCAACATCCCTGCACACCAGCTTTTGGATCATCCTTATACATTTGTCTATGGTACAAGAGGAAAAAGAAAGAACCAGAGTTCACAATGTGCAGTTCTTGCACCATTTTCACAGCTTCTGAACACCGTACATCTTCCCCCCCTTTTTTTAACGAAGGTACATTATCACAAATGGTGCACCCTCAAGAGCTGATAACAATCCGTGCTGACCATGCTAAAGCTGCCCTGCAGAGCCCCCCCTGCGCAGCACCTCAACCCTGGCTTTGCCACTGGCAGCTCGAAGCTTCACCTTTCCATCTCCCATCCACCAAAAGCAAAGGGTTGGTGCTGGCGCAGACGCGCTCCAGCAGGGCCGGCACCAGAGGACAGGCCCCAAGAGCAGAGCAAGGCAGGCCCTGGTGCTGGAGGGACACTGATGCTGCGGATCCGTCTCAGCCAATGGAGGGGTTTGGGGATCCCTGCCCCTGGGAGATGTGAATGAGACCAACACAGGAGAGGAGGGGCAGCAGCACAGCTTCTGCATGCGCCTCTCTGTGCCTTCCAGGCCCCCCCGGCCAGCACCCCATGGCACCCGGCGCACCTGAGGTCCCACCAAGGCTGCTGAGCCGGATCCCAGCTGTGAGGATTGGCCAAGCCTGAGGAAAGCCGAGTTCTCTGAGGCCACAGGACCTGGGGGGGGGGGGGGGGGGGGGGAGGTCAGCACTTCAGCTACGCTCCTTGTTCTACTGATCCCTCCAAGTGACCAACCAGAGCTGCTGGAATGACCGCTTCGTTCACAAAGCTCTGCGTGTCCATTGCAGAAGGCTTTAGTGACTTGCCTCACTCGCCAAGCAGCTCCACAGAACATAATCCAGGCAGGGCTGCACCTCAAAGGATCCCACCGCCATCAGAGGGCCCAGCTCCCACAGCCAACTGGGAGATGCTCAGTGCTGCCCTATGTGAGGGTGTCACCTCTCTGGTGGGAGAAGCACCCGGTGTCCAGACGAGCACGGCCTCAGCTCTCTCCTTTCCCAGCCCAGCAGCTGGGGCACGGATGTGCTGGTCTCCAGTGCTCCTGCATCAGCCCAGTTTGCACTTGGTAGCATTGGTTTGTGGTGGGAATCCCTTCCTTAGGAATGCTGCCAGCACCGCTGTGCTTTCATTCCCACTGCATCCTGGATCCAGTTTTGCTGCAGAGCTTTTGCATAGGCTGCTCTGAGATGGATGAAGTCCTACCTAAACTGGACAACTCAAAATGGGAATTCTGCAGCCTCCACTTCATCCCTGGTAGGCAGTAAATGCCTACAAACTACAATGGTTTGGGGAAGAATGTTTCCAAGGGAACTGAAGCTTTAAAAACTATGCCATGGGCTGGAAGATGCAGCTTTGGCCTTGCTGGGTCAGCTAAAGCCCCCAGGGCATTAGATGCTCCTTCATCCCTATCAGCACCAAACAATCACAGTGAGGCTCACTCTGGGGTGCAGCAACAAGAGCTATGGAGGGTCACAAAGAGGTTAAATGTGCCCAGAGGCTGTGAACAGTCTCAGCAAGCTAAAGCAGAGCTGACACTCCGGGCAGCGGATGGGCACAGAGCCCCATCCCCACCACACTGCCTGCCATGGCAAGAAGGCAGCGCCGAGATTCGGTCTTGTGAGGGACACAGGGCTGGGAGGTGGCAGCCCAGTGCTGAGCTGGGGCCAGTGACAAGCACAAGAAATAGCATCTAGAAATCAGAGACATTCACTTGAGGCTCCTCCAAACAGCCGCAGCCTTTGCGACGGGCGCTTGTTGCAGTCCAAGCAGAGGCAGGCGGTGGGGAGCGCTGCGCTGCCAGAAACCACGTCACACGCAGGTTAAATTCAATCGAGTAGTTTAATAATTCCTCAGGTCAAAGGTCTTATCTTACCGGGTAACAATTTACAGGACACCTAGTTCAGAGTGAAGAGTGGCTGGCCTGGTAAAAGGAGGAAGGATACAGGATGTCCCATCGCGGAATAGTTTAATGTTAACCTCTTTTCAACCCAACGTATTTTTGGTAAAGACATATTCACTATATTTAACACGATCTCTCTTGAACAGGAAGCTCAGCTGAGCATGCTGTCCCCAGAAAGTACACTGCGACTGTAAAGCAACAGAATTTCATAGCAGTAAAATCTATTGCACTTTGTGAAGAGTAAAATCCTCCTTTGCCTTTCTAGCTCCGGAAGGCAAAAGCATTGCGTTGGTTAAGCAAGTTCTTCTCCCTCCAGGCAAAGTCTCTTTAATGTTCAGACAGACAACGCCTAACTTTTATTTGTTTGCTTTTTATTATTACTTGAAACAACAATTGGAAGAGTTTGAGAGAAGAAAATCTTTCCAGTAGCTGCTGAGAAGTCTCCAAGGTTTGAGTCTAGAAATGAATTTTAGGTGCTATCCAATCACGGTCAACAAATAAATGTACTTATCTCCACATTTCATGAATATGTCCACAAAAGAGCAAGATGAGGTCTCTCTTTGACCAACACTAACACTGTGTGATCAGGTATTACAGGGATGCACTTTATATGTGACAACAGTATACAGACAGGATGGAAATAACACCAATATTATTGCACATGGTGTCTGGGCGAGCATTAAAAACACTGCAATATGTGATGAAAACTCTTTACAGCTCGTTTTCTCTCAGCCCTTTTTCTAGAGTTTGATGTAGCAGCAATATCAATCCACGTACATTGGAGAGCTGGGAGTTGCTGGCATTTGATCCAGGATTTTACAAACATAGCATGCAACATCCACTGTGCGTTCCTCATACATCAGGATGAAGGGATGTTTCTGGAATCAGATGAAAACACAAGGTTATGTTTGCCCTTTGGACCCACCTCACTACCCCAGGTAACAACTCAGCGTGTGGATTTGCCTGATGCAAGAACACAGGGTTTGGTGGTGGCTGTAGGATAGCAGGACATAGCCTGGTCCATGGCTGTTAACAGGGAATCTGTATCGCCAGTGTGCAGTATGGAGGACAGGACTCCAGGAGTGTCAGGAGCTGCTGGGCAGGAGGCAGGGAGGGTGCAGCATCAGCAGCACTTGGCTCCTTTGTAGCATGGATTTGTGCTGAAATACTTTAAGAGAGGTTTCACCATCAGCCTTGTCAGCAATGGGGAGACAGGAGTGACAGGGAGATATGGCTTGTGGAGGTCAAACAGGACCCAAACCTGGTCCTCCTGAACCCTGGAGCTCTGCTCTGCCCAGCAGGCTGTACTGGAGAACTAATGCCGTGGGGACTCTCTTGGCCAGGACACCATGCAATCTGCTTTCGTATCACACCAAACATCAGGGACCTGGGGCAGGGTTCCACACATCCTATGGAGAACTGGCTACCAGCTCCTTGAAGGTGCAGGGCTGCCAAGTGTGACTTACCCAACCCAAAAGCACTACTGCACTCCCTCCTTTAGGCCCCCCCATCACACACAGGCTCTGCTGGTGACCCACTCCAGAGCCACGCTCCTTCAGGTCTTATTTTGCCCAAGCACTCCCAACCTATGTGTTGGAGGCATTTACACATGAGACTGCTGCAGCAATGAGACAGGGCTCCTCCTCCTCCTCACATTGTGGAGCTGAGCACACTGCCTTGGTGGGCCAAGAAGACAAGGGGTGACCTTGGACATGAGATCCAGCCCCGCTGTGTGACCGGCAGAGCTGAGACATGCGCAGCCACAGTTTGCACTCACCAGAAGCTCTTTATACTTTGGCCTTTTGGACTCGTCCTTTGTAAGGCTAAAGAAAGCAGAAAGAGAATGAGGAGAAGGTGGGATTGGGGAAACTGTTAGAGACATCCAGTACCGATTTTCACAGGACACGATGTTGACCCCACTGCTGTCGTGGTGGGACTCACACCACCCTTGGTATGCTGAGAAACCATCCTTGCGCTGCGAGTGACCACAGGAACTCCCTCCCTCTTTCTCTCCTTCCCTCCCTCCCCACACGGGTGAACAGCAAGTGTGGCCACCAACAAATGCTGCTGGGGACAGCACCCAGGGGGAGCTGCAAGTGGAACGCCATCCCTCTGCCTCCATATGGAAACAGGCTTGGCTGCAGCAAAACCACAAGTTTTGGGCAGCAGCAACCAGCCTGTCCCTCATCCACGCGGCAGGAGGGCCCAGAGGCAGAGGAGAGCCAGTGCTGCCTTCCAGGGGCAATCCAGCCCTGGGCAGGCCACAGCCACAGTGAAGGGACCAGAGGTGGAGGGGCTGCAGGATGGAGCTCAGAGACGCGCAGACCCAGCAAGCCCAGAAGCCACCATTGGGAAGAGGATGGGTAGATGCAGCATCTTTCCCACATGAGGGAAGATTAAGCCTAATTCCCAACAGCTTTATTTCCATCCCCATGGGACCTTTCTCAAGCTCTGGCACTACTGCAGTGTGGCATTTGGAGAAGCAGAGGGTAAGGCAGGCAGCACACCTGGTGCTGTGCTGGGATCTGCCTGCAGAGAGGGCAGGAAATCCTGTGGCTGCCGCACAAACATCCTCACTTCAGGCTTTTGCTACCCAAAAGCAATTCACGTTCTGACCTCAGCAAGTCTGAGAGCTCAAACATGCTCCTTGCCTTTAAGGAACCAGGTCACAACATCAGCTCAGGCTAAAGAACTGAAGGAGTTTCAGCAGCCTTAACTCCTTCATCTCTTTTCCAGCTCAACCTGAAGCTGTGTCTGGCCACAAAGCTCCTTCTGAAGAACATCTGATGTGCTCCCCAGGCACAGCAGACCCCAGGAGCTCATGGCTCTGCAGTGGCCAGCATGAGACTCCCAAGAGCCAGACACAGAGCTTGGATAGCTGCAAGCTCTGGAGCAGAAAGCTCAGTCACTGTAAGCAGTTCCTGCACAAATGGGAGTTCAGGTAAGCATGTCATGAATTCTCACTCATATTCTATAGCACATCAGGAGTTTGGTATTTACAGCAATGGTCACTGTTAGTGTACCAAGGCAGTGACTATCTGGAAATCGGGCTGGTTTTGGTAAACTTTCATGGAAAAGCTATTTACAAATGTCCACAGATTTTCACTTGCAATATCTCTAGAACGTGGGCTGTTGGTGAAAGGAAGAATCTGACTGGAACTTTAAAGAGCTTTGCAAGATGATTTATGGTTGGACTCGATGAACTTGAAGGTCTTTTCCGACACAAATGATTCTATGACTGGGAAGAAAGGGAAAACATTCCACCGAGGCACTCGCAGCAGCGTCGGGATCCAAAGCAATTGCACCAAAACCCATAGAGAAATCCCAGAAACTTGTTAACATTCTGGAAAATCCCCTTTCCTCCCAAAGCCCTCCCAGTGAGCAGGAGCAATGCTGCAGGGCTCTCTTCCGATGTTTTGCCTGACTCTTGAATGCACAAAAATAGATTCTTAGGTAATCTATTGGTAATGCCCAGGAGATTGACACCATCACCTAAAGCATGGCCTTCTGGATGCTCACCTGCCTGCTTAGTGGCACCAAAAGCACTGTCTGCACTCAGCTAAAGGTTACAAAGAGAAATATTTATTACAGTGTTGCTATCAAGACATCATAAATAATATTCCAGACCAAATCCAGTTCATTTACAAAAAAAGATGAAAAAAATCTGTCTATCAGCAGCAACAGGACAAGGGGTGATGGGTTCAAACTGAAACAGGGGAAGTTCAGGTCAGATCTAAGGCAGAAGTTCTTCCCTCTGAGGGTGGTGAGGAGCTGGCACAGGGTGCCCAGAGAAGTGGTAAATGCCCCATCCCTGGCAGTGTTCAAGGCCGGGTTGGACACAGCCTTGGGTGACGTGGTCTAGTGTGAGGCGTCCCTGCTCACGGCAGGGGGTTGGAACAGGATGATTGTAAGGTCCTTTCCAACCCAAACCATTCTGTGATTCTATGAAAACCCAGAATCAGACTGAAAACTGCCCTGTGCTCTAAGCACTGGGCTGTTGCAGAGCAGCAGACCCTGGAGGGGTAAATAGGCTGGAAACAGGAATTGACCCAGACTAACGGGCCAAAGATGCTGCTGTTTCATGATGTCCCACAGGCTCCTCTGTTGGTGACCTGGAGCCAAACTCACGAGTGCACACAGCTCCTGGCTTTGCAAACTCTATAACGATCTGGTTTCCCTATGGAAATCTATGGGGGAAACGAACTATTGCTTGTTCTGTACATGGGAAAAGCAACTTTCTAACCAAGTGTTTTACCAACACTGGTTTTGTCTGAAAAAAACAGAAACTTCTTTTGAGCAGCAAACCATTTTGATGCTCTATTTTCTGCAGCCCAAAGGCAATAACCAGGCCTTCCCCCTACAGCCAGCTGGAAGGTGAATCCTGGCCTTCATAACAATTTGTAACTCTGAAAGAGAGTAAAATCCAAACCCCAAAACCATCTCCAGCAGATGGAAAACCCTGGAACAAAACTTTCTGAAAGTTAGAATTGTCTAGAGCAGCGTCTTTCTGTGTCACAGAGCTTTGAGATGGACGCTCCTGTGCTGGGGACATCCATCACCTGGGTCTGTCCAGGACAGAACGTCCTGGAGGACCAACCCAGGTCACACTGATGGATCTCCTGTGTGCTCTGGTATTAATTAAACTGTGGTGACCATCTTTCAAATTTGGATGGAAAAACACTTCAGCAGAACATTCACAACCAGCCCTTATCCTAAACAGGACCACAGGCACATGGCAGGTAGATGGACTGCCCCAAGCCCCTCCGGCCAAACACTGCACAGTCCCCATCCAAGGCTGACCATACTGCAGAGACCCTTCCCTGCAGGAAACAATGTCTAGTGTTGATCTTGACATATGATTGACACAAGACATGAAGCCAACAACCAAGCAACCCACTCACTACAGGTCCCGACAGTCACTGTGCAGAGCAGAACAGGGAGGGAAAGGTCCTGGCTTTACCAGAAAAAAAAGGCAGAACCAGAACAGACCCTTTGCCCAACCATGAGAAAACACTGCCAAGTGTCTCAGGCTTCTGCTTGCAGAAGGAAAGGCAAACAGCAGGTCTGCTCTGAGACTGCATCATACCAAGGAACAGGATGCACAGGCCAGGCCCTTACCTGCGCGTAGGCATGAACCTCCTGCCATGGGTCTTATCGTGCCTCTCCTGAGTGCAGGCTCTTCAGAGGTTCACTCCTCATCCCCTCCCTGAAGGGCAGTTTCCAAAGGTTTCCCCCTCAGCCCTCACCCAGACAATTCTCCCATCACCTCCAAACCAGTGAAATGTGAAAGGTCCTCACCCTAATGTTGGTGCAGGAATGTGAGGCTAAGCTAGGAAGGGCTTGACCTGTGACCCTTGCCAAACACCTGCAGTGACAAAGCCACCCAACTCAAGCGCTTTCAGTAGGAGACACTTACCACAAGTTGACGAAGTTGATGAAACTTGGGGAGAACTCCCTTTCCTCTGAGTTACTCAGCTGTGGTGGGTCTCCTTTTACTACTTGTGTCAACTGGTCAAACACACTGTTCCACTTGGGGTAGGGGAATCTCCCCGTGGCCAGTTCATACTGCAGAGAGACAGCAACAGCACCAGGAGGTTACACAAGGTAAGTTCAACAAGGGTAAGAAAACGTTTGCAAGAATTCTGAACCCCCAGAAGGAAGACTAAGGGGAGACTCTTCATCCCAGTCCCTGTACAAAGCTTAGCTGAGAGAAGAAAACTTATTAGTTATCCAACAGTAGTTTCTGCTGTCTACATTAGGAGCACCTCCAGATTTACCCTACCTATGCCATGCTTTCATGATGACAATGCTTTCTCCTCCACCAACTATAGAACAACCAATGCCCTTATTAAGGTGCTCAAAAGTAGGAGAGTAAAATCCTCCAGTCCCTTCCCAAGCATCCCAACAACCACTACAGAAGATGGATAATGAGAATCACACAACTACAGAATATCTCACTTTGGAAGGAATCCATAAGGATCATTGAGTCCAACCCCCTGCTCCTCGTAAGACAATGAAAATGAGCATTTTAAAACAGCAGTGGGGAAGACAGAAGCAACCGGTTTGTATGTAACTGCTTCTGTTTGCTTTTTACTTCACCACCTCCAGAAGGGAAGAGCTTTTCCATTTATCAATGTGTGCACCCAGCAGTGCCAGAGAGGAATCAGCAGCAGGACCGAGCATTAACTTAAGTCTTCTGCACAGTCGAAGTACACCAGATGCCAGGGCTGCGAGAGGCTTATTTACACAGGCTGGATGCTCTGCTCTGCACCACCATTCTCACCATCCTTTCTCATCTGAGATTCCGAAAGCAAAATTCATTTATGATCCAACACCTCTTTCCAACTTCCATCTCTTTCTCTGTAAAACACAGCTGCACCTAAGTGCATGCTCCGGGGTTCAGGAGAGCCAACTGCCTTGAAGGGGTTGATATTCTGAGACAGGAGGTGCCCACTTCAATCACAGCAGCAGAGCTGGGCTTTGCTTCAAGCTTGTGTTTGATACACCACACTCCAAAGCACACCAAGGCTGCCCACTAGGAAAGCACCACAGAGCAGAGGGTTCAAATCACACTTACTTACCAAGGTAATTCCCAAGCTCCAGACATCTGAGCGGACGTCATAGCCTTGCCTGGATGCACTGGGATCTATCCTTTCAGGCTGAAATAGGAAGAAGGGTCAGTCAAAGACTGGGGAACAAGCAGGAAGGAATGAGAAATATCTGCAAGCTTAGAAAAAACTCTAAATTCATCCAACGTTTTAAGGACTCAACTGGTGATTTTATGGAGGCGCACTGTAAAAGGTGAGCTGAAAGAGGAACTCAGCATAGTTCAATCCTTTTTTTTTTTGCTTTTTGTGCAAGCAGCCTAAATAATTATTGCTATTTATTCAGTTTTGTTAAACTTTGGGGTCTCTTTAACACAGAGCCTTGCTTTCTGTGTTTTTACAGCAAAGGTGTCCCTAGGGAACCATCAGAACTGGAATAAACCTCTCTTCATCCACCAGCCAGGGGAACCCGGATTTAGCAGCATCTATCGGAATTCTTCTTCCCAACTGTCTGCTGGCTGGTAAAGCTCAGGAGGTATTAGAAGCAATGCACTACAAGAGCAGCATTTCTCTACAAGGTTTTGGGCACCCCTTGAAGGCAACCATGAAGTTACAAGTTCTCCAGACATCCCAAGAGCTTTCCACGGAAAATAACATCAAACATGGTGATTTGCACCTAAGAGCAAGTGATGCAAAGAGGTAAACCCACACAAACCATCTTCATGATGTAAACCCTCACACCACCTTTACGAGAAACCTCAATTCTGCTTTCTTTGGTTGAAAATGCAATGATTCAAATGGCAAAAGAAGCAGAGTAAAGTGACAGACTGAGATGAGCTCTTAAGCAGAAGCTCTTCCCTGTGAGGGTGCTGAGGCGCTGACACAGGGTGCCCAGAGAAGCTGTGGCTGCCCCATCCCTGGCAGTGTTCAAGGCCAGGTTGGATGGGACTTGGAGCAAGCCGCTCTAGTGGAAGGTGTCCCTGCCCGTGGCAGGGGTTGGAAATGGATGAGTTTTAAGGTCCCTTCAAACCAAACCAGTCTGGGATGCTATGAAAATCATGGGATGCTGGCTTTGCCAGTGCTGGGACTCCCACACTGCAGAGCCATAGGGATGTGCCACAGCAGAGCCTTCTGCACAGGCTGCAGAAGGACTCACTGTCCATGCAGCACAGTGAAGGACTGCACACAGCAGGTATTGCGGGCAAGGTGTGAAGTAGTAAGGACTGTGTTAGTGATGAGGTAGGTGGCACTGGTGAGCCAGAGCTTCTCCACTGAAGCCCTCACACAGGGCAGTGACCAAGCAACAGGCATCTTCCCCTCGACTGTGGTGGCTCAGCTGAAGAGAAAGCAGGATGAACCAAAATAAATCCCACCTCAATACAGAGAAGAAAGAATTCTGAGAGTCTTCCATGTAGATGACACAGGAGCAGTTAACACCAGCGGAGGAAAAGCCCCACTCCAGGGACCTGGAATGAAAGCTGGAGACAAAGCCCAGCTCATGCCAGGCATCCTAACACCAAGTGCAAAGATGAAAGGAAAAGGCTGAGATGGAGACCCACCACTGGACATGCTGACAGCCCAAAGAGGCAGCGTATGAACATATCAGAGAAGGGTGCTAACAGAAGCTGCTATGGTGCTTCTATTTCAGTGTCCACCTAAGCACCAGCACCTTGACTGCCTTGGCCAGCAGTTCAAACCCTGTATGGTTGAGAAAGAGCCTGACTGTTCAGCTCGCCTCCGCATGAAGTGTTCACCACGAGCCCTATGGACATGACCATGATCTCTGAAAGAGGCAGCCCTGCTTTGTGAGGTGACTTGTCCTTGTGACAATCACCATGCTGGCTCTCAAGCAGCCCCCAGTGTTCAAGATGAGCCCTAACAGTAAGTGCTGGAGCTCCAAATGGGTGTGAGCATCCACCCACTCTTGGCCAGTGTCACTAGTCTGCGCTGCAGGAAGTTTCGGAGGCTCTCCCTTACGATAAGACAAGCTGGATGGAGCTTGGAGCAACCTGGTGTCCCTGCCCATGGCAGGGGGCTAGAACTGGATGAGCTTTAAGGGCCCTTCCAACCCAAACCTGTCTGGGATTTGATGACAGCAATCTCACTTTGGTGACACCAAGCTCTGACTAAACTCTGGCTGCTGAAGAGGCATCTAATTTCATGTGGATCTTGATTTTTATGTGCAGTGACGCCTAATAAGCTTTCTGGATCTCCTTCTAGGCACATAGGAGCTCACAGAAGATGACCTCAGTGCTGCAAAAAGCCTCAGTCTAAGAGCACAGATGTGAGTTACTCACAGGAGCAAGTGAAGCATCACAGTCACACTGTGGTGGGTAGTCTTTTCAAAGGTCCTTCCCAGTACTAGGTGCCCAGTGAAGAAGCCCATTCACACTTCATTTTCTCTGGGCCTGTATTGCAGCACCAATCGCTCCAGGGGTTGTGCAGCATCTTACCCTGCCTGCAGGAGGAGATGCAGCTCCATGGCCAGCAAAGGGCACACAGCATGATGGGTGGAAGAGCTGACAGGGAAGCAAAGAACATGAGTTCTTCAGTCTTTACTAATTAGGTGGACCTGCTGTTTCCCCCTCTACCGCCTCTAGGAGAGCAGTAGTAACACTGCCCCTGTGGGTACCATTTTTATACCTACACAGAAGGCAAGAGTAGTATTGTCAATAAATACTTCAGCCAAAATACTGATTCCTGCTTGGACTGTTGAATTCAGCCATTCCTTCCAAAAATCCCCTCTGTTCTTTGCTTTCCTGTCCCTGCCCCTCGGCCAGGTCAGCCCTGAAGCCTGTGGCTGTACACAGATTATCAGCAGAGATTATGTTTCTAGAGAATGGCCTTTCCTCCCCTCCTATTTCCTTTACGTATTTGCTTTGAGGGAATGTTTCATTTAAAAACTTCTCCAGCAGCATTTTTCCAGGTGGAGACACTGGTTTCCATTCACATGGGATTCCCATCCCCTCCCAGCTGGCTTTCCTACCAGCCTTTGAACTCCTCCATCTCAACAGCAGGAACACTGATGGACTGGTGGAGAGGGGACAGTTGCTAGGCATGGAAAGATTGGCAGGAGCATTAATGAAGGCAACAAGGTCCTGTTGGGCTTGGCACAGCATACTCCATCAGTGTCTGTAGCCATAGAACAAGGGGGAATGGGTTCAAACTTAAACAGGGAGATTTAGGTTGGATGTAAGGAATAAATTCTTTACTCTGAGAGTGGTGAGACTCTGGTATAGGCTTCCCAAAGAAGTTATGAATGCCCCATCCCTGGCAGCACTCAAGGCCAGGCTGGATGGGGCTTGGAACAACCTGGTCTAGTGGGTTGGAACTGGATGAGGTTTAAGGTACTTTCCAACCCAAACTACTCCATGATTCTAAGAATCTTGATAACCTTACTTGTCTTGTTCAAAAAGGTAATTGTGTGGCTGTAATAAGCGTGGATTAGTGCAGTGTGTTGTCTGGTCTGTAACTAAATCAAGCATCAATAATTTGCCCTAGTAAATGGACTCACTGATAAAGAGTTCAGAGCTGTTCAGAGGGCTCTGTTGAGTGGGAAAAATGGGATTCATAATGGAACCCAGAGATGACCTTCCTTGGGCTACAGTTCATAATATCCAATAGAATACAAAACTAGTTACTAAATTCTGCATATTGTGTAACAAATAAGGGTTCCCGAAGAACTGGTGCGATGTGATTGCTTGATGAGCTGGGCTCTGCCTGGATGCTGACACACTCACCAAGACACAGAGAAAGCAGCACTCTGGGGTGACAGGCAAGCTCTTGGAAAAGGACACGAGAGCATGAAATCCCAGAGGAGCATCATGTTAGGAACCACTGCTCTTATTATACACTCCACAGGTGAGACAAGGACTGAAGTTTGCTCAATTTCATACTCTATGTTTCTAGAAGGATGCTAGAAAAGTAAAGGGTTTACAGCACAGCCATAAAATACAATTCAATCCTCCTTAAGGGCATAAGCTGCTCAGCCCCTAATGTCCTCAGAGAAAAGCTAAAGAAGTGACGACATCAAGTCAGGAAGCACCTCCTGGGGAAAGAAACTGCAGCATGAAGGACTCCTTGATTCTGCAAACAAAGCAGAAACAAGGGCCCACAGCCATCCATTTAAACACGACTTACTGGTATTTAAAATATGGTATTAGGAGCATAATTAACGACCAGGACAATTCCATGGGCACTGTGGTAGATTCTCTAGCACCTGAAGAGGCATTCTTAATGCTGGACTTCAGAGGTCTTCTCCAGCTGGCATTGTTTTGGAAGGCCACCCTCCAGTACCCCTGAGCTTGGCATGTCGCATCAATGCCACCTCCACTGCTGCTTCCAAGAACTGTATGAAGAGGGCCAAGCTCTGGAGACGCAGCAGCTCTGTAAGGTGTTGTCTGAGCCCAACTGAGTGACTCTCACAGAACCTCACCAAAGGCCTGCCATTTTGGTGGGGATGCTCTAGAAGTCCCTCAAGTAGTTAGTTACAAAAGGCACTTGCAGGGAGCCCAGTTCTTCTTCCACGGCCTTAACACCTAAGCAAGAGGCAAGCTTTCAAACCAAGACTGAATAGAGTCCAGCAGGAAGCAGTGCAAGGGGCTGACTTTTCAGTCCCAAGCCAAAACACAACTCCAGCACTGGCAGCTCCAAGGCTGATCTGCTGTGACAACCCTGGTTAAACCACACAGCACTCGGTCAGCAGCTGGATGTGGCTCCTGCTGCCTGGCCGACATCCTATGTTGTTGGTACCAACAGCTATCTGGGGACCCAGCCCCAGTGAACACAGTGTGATCAGGCTCCTTCAGTGGGCAAATGCTCATGCTGTGAGAATTACTGCAAGTACCAAGGGCCACGTGGGCCTTGCAGAGCAACATGGTCTCATCAGCAGGGAGCATCATCCAGCAGCCCTTATCAGCCCCTCCCTGGCTGAACATACCTCATGCCCTTTGCCTATTTTACACTAAAAAACCCCCAACCATTAAAAAAGACTATTTTCCTTTTGAAGGGGGTCTGAGTGGCCTCACTCCTGCCCCGATATATTGAGATTTAATCACAGCATCAGCTTCTGCTGGCTTGGAGAAAGAGCTGGCAGATGTACCTGCATGCTGGGGACATCTCCCCATTTCCCAGTACGTGGAAATGCCCGTGTACTTGGAAAGGAGTCACCATGTCCAGAGTGCAGAAGGGGATGTCAGCCATGTCCCACACTGCCTGCCAGCTGCTGGCTTGTCCCACACACTGTGCGCCACGCCAAGGCTCTTCAAAACTACCTGAACCAAAACACTGCTGCGCACTACAAAATCCAACAGCCTGGAGCTGCTGATGGAGATGCACAAAGAGCAGAGTGCATGTGGACAGAGGAAGGAATCCCAAGGGGCCATCAGAAGCACTCCCCCACCCAATCCCTAGGGGAAAAGAAGCAGTGCAGCTATTTACAGACATGCCAGGAACTGTCTTGTAGTAATTGAACCCAGAAGCCTGAGCTGAGGGTTCTAAGGAAAAGTGGGAACGTTAATTCCTGTAATTACAGTCCACTGAACTTGGGAGGGGGAAAACAGAGGGCAGCTTTTCAAGAGCCCTATTTACTGACCTGATACACGCCTCCGATCATAGGGAGAACTCAACAACCACCATGAGGGATGCTGTCAGAAGTGCCTGTGGTCTGAGATGCAGATACCCAGCCTCTGGTCAGAGTAGCTGGGACTGCACTGGCTCCCACCCCTCCTGGCATCTCATTGCTGCCCTCAGCACCCCACATCCCACCAGCACAACAAAGTGGGCAGCTGTGACCAACCCTCTTCCTTGCGGGAGCTCTGCCCTCTCCAGCCTCACAAGGTCTATGTTTAAACAAACTGCCCCATTTCACCATTTGCTGCAGGTCTGGAGCTTGCACAGACTTTGCTGTACCACAGCACCGGTCTCCAGTAACAGATCTCATCTGTCCTATCCTGTCCAGCTCATCCAGTAACTAGCTCTGCAAGAAGGACAGCAAAAAGAAAAGGTCAGATGCTCTGAAATGCAGACTATGTGCTTGCACGGATCAGAAATCAGGGCAGACAGGTTTTGCCTTGGACACCCCAGTGAGATAAAAGCCCTGTGAGAGCTGTTACGTGGACCAGATGGGCACTGTACCTTAAAAGAGAGAGACAGTCTTTTTCTGCTTCCTTGGTGGCAGATAAGAGAATTCGGAAAACAGTATTTTTCAGCATACGGAGCCGTAAGGTGAGAGTTACATACAGCCACTGAAATTCAAGTTACTTTGGCAGCAGCAGACACAGCTCCTCGCAAGAGGTCCCTTCAGCTCACGTGAAACCAAGAGATGCGTTTTCAAAGCAGCCCAATGAACAAAAGGGTTTAAAACCTTCAGACAGCTCCAAAAATCACTCCCACAGCTTTTCCCTTCAAGGGGAGGGAGGAAGGGAGGGAAGCAAACAGGCAGGACAGACTTGCAGGAGCCACTGCCCAGCCAGGGCCATTCCCGCACAGCTGCTCTGCTGCCACTGCTCTAAGGAATCACATTCTCCTGGAATTAAGTTCTGGCACACTTTGGTACTAAAGTGGTTTGCAAAACTCCCTGTAATTCTGCTCTGCAGTAACTCCTGTGATATAATCCTACTGCAGCAAATGGATTTCTTGCAGACCAAGAGCACCCCACACCCAAGCAGCACTGACCCCTCCATGTGCTGTTTGATTTGGAGCATGAAGGCACATTGAAGCTCTGAGCTCCAGCAGCACACTGGCAGCACCAGAAGAACCCAGCTAAAATAAAGGGCATTTGGTCACTTTGCTGCTGCCTGGGTGCCTTAACTGATGCTGCCAACAGCAGCACTCAGACCAGAGCTTCATCTGGGAAGGGGCTGCTCAGCCCATAGGAAACAGGCTGACACTTCAGGCAGACCACAGGCACGGCCATGCTGAGCCAGGCCTGCAGAAGGAAGCTGCTGATTGTCATAGCTGAACAGAGTACAAGCAGCCGGGAAGCCCCCAGCATCCTGGCCTGGATCAGCAGCAGTGTGGCAGTGGGGCCAGGGCAGGGATTGTGGCCCTGCACTGGGCACGGGTGAGGCCGCACCTGAAATCCTGTGCTCAGCTCTGGGCACCTCATTACAAGAGAGACATTGAGGTGCTGGAGCAGGGCCAGAGAAGGGCACCAGAGCTGGTGCAGGGCCTGGAGCACAGTGTGATGGGGAACGGCTGAGGGACCTGGGGGGTTCAGATGGAGAAGAGAAGGCTCAGGGGAGACCTGATCGCTCCCTACAGCTGCCTGAGAGGAGGATGGAGCCAGGAGGGGGCTGGGCTCTGCTCCAAGGAACAAGGGATGGGACAAGAGGAAATGGCTTCAAGCTGCACCAGGGCAGGTTTAGATGGAGCTGAGGAACAATTCCTTCCCCAAAGGGTGCTCAGGCATTGGAACAGGCTGCCCAGGGCAGTGCTGGAGTCACCGTCCCTGCAAGTGTTGACACACTGTGGAGATGAGGCCTCAGTGCCATGGGTTAGTGGTGGCCTCGGCAGTGCTGAGGAACGGCTGGACTTGATAATCTTAAAGGCCTTTTCCAACCCAGTTGATTCTGTGATTCTAAGATCCTTCCCAGCTCATCCTCACTCACCGCCATGTATGGCCGGCACCCTGCATCCCGCGTTTTGGCAATGGAGTCCACAAGCTGTCCGCTAATGCCAAAGTCACAGAGTTTAATATTCCCATTTCTGTCCAGAAGAATATTGGAAGGTTTGATGTCTGCAAGAGAAAGGCATTTAAACCAGTAAGTCACAGCAGGAGGTTTCCATGTCACAATCAGCAGCTGCAGAGAATCGACTTCATCAGCGCTGCACGGTCACCACCACCCCTTGGTGGGATGTGCTGACCGGGAGCAAGATGAGCTGGAACCAGCCCCAAAGATGCCACGTGCCCAGAGACAGACACCCAATCACCTTGACATCTCACTAATCACACTTGGACTTGAAGCAAAGGCCACTTAAAGTCTTGCAATGACTCTTGTAGGCAAGAAGGAAAGACAGGAACTCACCTCTGTGAATGATTTTCAAGTTTTCTTTTAAGTGGTTTAGTGCTTTCACAGTCTAGGAAAGAAAACCAGATGAAAAATAAGCAAATGTCCCAAGATTCCTGTGATTATTAAACTTCTGGAGCCCTCAGAACAGGAGGGAAGGGCATTAAATATGTTGAGATATCAATGCTGTAGTATGCCATGTAACACAAGCATTTTTCTCCCAAACCTTTCCTGCAAAGAAGTGATAGGAGGGAACATGCTTAACACCTATCGCTTACAACCTGGACAGACCATATCCTTCCAGAAGGGAGCAAGGGGTGAAGACAAGCCATTTCTGATGTAATTACCCGGAGTAATAACTTATTTCAAGCCCTATGCTGTACTTGTTCAGTAGCTAACAACCATTCCCATTCCACTTGCAGAGCAGCAACACTGTGAGGAGCAGCAGCGGCTCTCCTGATTTAACCATTCACTATCAGAGAGCAGAGGCACCCAGGGAGTCTGATTTCACAGGATGGTTTAAAAACAAAATCCCCGGAAAGTTCATTATTTTGATTCATTTTGCTTCTGCTGAGAAGATTAAAACCTATGGCCAAAGGAGTGCCTTGATGACAGCAAGAGGGTGTTCATGTTGTGCTGCAAAGCTCTCTGAAGCTATGCCGTGGAAGTCCAACACACTGAGGAACAACACCCAAAGTTTGCTCCCTTCTGCTTGCCCAAGCCCGTGGCCAAGTGTTTAGGTCATGAAAAGCTCTGCCAGACTCTGAGGCAGCTGAAGTGCTGTCACTTCCTACACCTTGCTCCTCCAATGAGGTTTCTCCTCTAACAGCAGAAGCTGCTACAGCCCATAATAGTTTGGTGGGTTTCACATACCCTGGCTATAAATGCGCAATCCTTTGTCCCCTTTACAAACAACAGAAGGAAAGACAGATCATCTATTCTAGGCACCTTCCCTGAGATGAGACAACCTGCACCTAGCTCACACTGATGCCACCACCAATGCACCTGGAAGATGGGGCTGGTGCCAGTGTTCAAGCAGACAGAGCAGGAAGCTGGTCCTGGGGTCTCTACGTACTGATTACAGACCCCAGAACCTGCTTTTCTGTCATGCAGTACGCTTTGGAAAAGTCAAGAGTATCCTCCAGGATCATTCTAAGCATGGTGCAATCCAACAGCAGCATTCCTGCTGCATGCAGCTTTCTCACATGTGAGTGGAAGAGATCTGAATCTCTCTCATTAGCTTCAACAACATATACAAAAAGGTTTAAACAAAATACTCACAGCTAAAGTGATTTTGCCTAGGATTTCTTCTGGAATAACATCATCTAATACACTATATACATATTTGTAAAACTTATCAAACGAGGTAGACATGAGCTCCATACAGATCCAACAGTCACCCTGGAAAGAGAGAAGAATCTTGTTACTGCCAAGATAAAAAGGAGAAATAAAAACCCAGAGAGCATGAAGAGATCCCTTGAATGCCATAAAATACATTAACAACCGCATGCATTTGATAGGAAGGATGGAATGGAAGACTCACCCCTATAGGCACCTCTCCCTCACTCTACTCACCATCTATCTGACTACCTCAGACCTGATAACACATTTTAGATGCCTGAATCTAGATGAATCCAAGTCTCACAAACTGTTTGGCTCTCCAGAAGGCTGCAGGCACAGTGAGAGACCAGCGTGCACAGGAAGACTAAACCAAAAATATCTCTTCAGGGTATGAGTACCCTGCAGAGGACAGCAGACATCTCACACAACATTCGGAGATGCCATCTGAGCAAGAGAAAATGGAAAGAGACCCAAGTACGTGGTTTTGTTGATTTGCATCTTACAGTTAAACAACTTTAATGCAGAAAGTTGTGAAGTGTACTAAGTATCTGTGTTAAACCAAGCTAAGCTTACATAGCACAGCTCTCCTGAGATCTGTACATCAACCCACTCACAATTTGGTGGCAATGAAAAATGGATTCCCACACTGTTGAAGGGCTTCATCTTTCATTTTAGTATGTATCTACCATATGGTTGGTGATGGACAGCTTAGCCGCGGACTGATCTTAGTTATTTCAGGGGGTTTTGAACATTTTAGCTCCAGTTGAGGATGACAGAAGGCTTTTCATGAGCTATTTTTGTAGGCTCTCATGCACTTCAGGCAAGTCTTCACTGCCAGAAATACTAAAACACTAGATCTAGTCCTACCTGGCCCCCACTAGAAACGACATGCACCTATCTTCTACAGACTGTATCACCATGAGTGGTAAAACTGCATTAGCTGTCAAAAGCTAAGAGCAGAAGAGTTGATTTGATTAGTCTGGTTGTCTCATCCTGGCTAAACACCACGTACAACACTCATGTGAGCAACAGAGCTTGTGCAGGTCATGCTGCCCTGGCTGCTGCATGGTCCAGAGCAGGGGATGCCTGTCTGGTTGTGACTAAGCTGCACACTCCTGTGATATACCACCCAACAAGGAGAGGAGAAACTTCCCCAAGTAATCATCCTACAGAAGATAGATTTTCCCTGACCAGCCAAAACACAAACCAACCAAACTCTGTATTAATAGATGGAAATGAAGTTAGAGGAAAAACCCTATGGTATGGGCATGCTGGAGGTGTGGCAATGCCCCCTGCTCCCATCCTGCACACCTGAGTCACTTTCTGCTGGAAGCAGTTACCTGCCACTCATGAGAGTCAGGAGAAACTCTCAAGTTACACGTAGCTGATGGAAAACCTTGCAGAGGTTTTAAGGCCAAAAAGGGCTTTTCTGCCACTTGGAATGACCTCCTGTGAAACACGAGCCAAGGAACTACATCTACCTGGATGTCTCCGGTCCAAGTGCTTGGTTTAGTGGGAACAGAAGTGTCCAGCAAAGGTGCCAAGCTCTGCACATCCAGAGACAGTGGTGCCACCCAGATGGTCTTGGCGTGCTCATATATGTGCAAGGCTGGTTTCAGCCATACAGACAGCAAACCGTCACCAGCATCAGGGATGCTGCTGCTTCAGTGACAGTGAATCCATCCCTGCCTCCTAGATGAGAGCTCTTCCTTCTGACAAGAGGGGATCTATTCCCCCAGGAAGGGCTCAGCCACCCATAGGCTGGCTGGGGAAGACGACTGTTGGTTCAGAGCCATGGGCAGCCCATTTTACACTGCTCATTTGGCACCAGGCTTTTTACATCAGCACAAGGCAGAGCAGGAGCTAATGTCCCCCACCGGACGGAAGTGGCTGCTACAAACCTGAGCCCAGAAAGCGCACGTTACACCCAAAACAAAGCAGAAGGGACTGACTGAAAAGGTGCAGTGTTGGACACAGCAGCAGAGACACCACAGTGAAAGAGGCAAGTGCAGCGCAGCAGGAAGAGGGCATGACCAGTGCTTCAGGGGACATGGAGAAAGGTGAGCTCAGGCTACTAGAGAACAAATGACTGGCTATGGATGAATAGATTCAGACTGAAACTGCCGAAAAAAAATGAGGCAACACATGCAGAGAATTCCTCTTTCCAGCACTGGCAACAAAGGCAAAATGCAGTTGAGGCACTTCCACATTATCCGGAGTGACTCCGAGGCAATGTAGATCCAGCACAGGTGCAAGCCGAGTGCATATGGAACCACACCAGATCCCTACAAGCGATCTGTGTCTTACAAGCCATGTGTGTGCTACCAGAAACTCTACAATAAACTGCGATCCAAGGTTAATTTAAGCACAAAAACCTCTATATGATCAAAAGCACCGAAGGAAAGACTTGATTTACTTGGCCTCCTGAAGTGTATGTTCTACGGAAACCCTGGATTGGGGCATTTATTGATCTGGCAATACAAAAACCTACCTGACCAACACAAATTCATGTCATTGAAAAAAGATGAGAGACCTTTTCAATTCCGCAACTTCCAGATGCAAACCTCTGCAAGTTCTTAACTCTTTCTGGGTTTGAAATGACTTACCCATTGGCAAAGTGGATGAACGTCACTAAGAACTGGGCAGGGACAACATTCACCCAGCCACTTTCTGATCAAATACAAGAACATGCTCATGTACAAGAGGAAGCTCTGATTCCATGGGGGCTGGGAGGACAAACCCATCCTACTGAAAGTTTCTCTTTAGGTCTCCTTGATCAGGTTGATTTCCAGTTACAAAATAACAAAAAAGCATCTTAATTTTCTCTTCCCATTAGAGCTATTCTTCCAAATAATGTATTTTAATCCTTATTGGGTTCCCAGGTGCTAATGCATCTGTAGGCATTCCAAAAACTGTCCAGGAACATCCTGCACATCTCATTCAAAACATCACTGCCCATCTCCAGGGTGTACTGGAAATCTGCTTCAGCAGCAACTTCTCAATGCAGAGTCCCAAGTTTCCCAACGATGCCACCCAGCTGGAATGCAGCTTAGCAGAAAAGGACCTGGGAGTCATGGCGGCACCAACTTGAACATGAGCCAGCAATGTGCAATTGCTGTGAAGAAGGTGTGTTCATCCTGAGCTGCATTAGACAAAGCGCTACCTGCAGGTTGATGGAGGTGACCCTTCCCCTCTGCTCAGCACTGGTGAGGCCACACCTGGAGTGCTGTATCCAGTTCTGGGCTTCCAGTACAGAAGAGACATGGACACACTGGAGAGACTCCAGTAAAGGGCCACTAAGATGACTGAGGGACCGGAGCACTTCTGCGGTAAGGAAAGGCTGAGAGAGCTGGGGCTGTCCAGCCTGGAGAAGAAAAGGCTCAGGGGGATGTCATCAATGTGTATAAATACCTGAGGGGAGGGTGCCAAGAACAAAGACAGGCTATTTTCAAGAGTGCCTAATGACAGGACCAGAGGCAATGGGCACACACCAACATGCAGATTTCCTCCAAACATCAAGCAACACTTTTTCCCTGTGAAGGTGGCCAAGCACCGGAACTGTTTGCCCAGAGAGACTGTGGAGTCTTCATCCCTGGAGATATTCAAAACCTATTTGGACATCACCCAGGGCAAGCGGTCCCATGTGGCCAACTGAGTATGGGAGTTGGACAAGGCAACCTCCAGCGGTGCCTTCCAACATCCGCCATCCATGATTCTGTGGTACCATCAATAGAACCACAGAATCCCAGACTGGTTTGGGTTGGAAGAGACCATAAAGCTCCTCCAGTTCCAATCCCCTGCCACAGGCAGCGACACCTTCCACTAGAGCAGGTTGCTCCAAGCCCCATCTAACCTGGCCTTGAAATTCTTACCCCAGCTTCCAGGGATGGGGCAGATGCAGCTTCTATGGGCAATACTACGGTTTATCACATTAGCACACTGCAAGGAGTGGCCAACCTTTTTATGCAAGTTGCATCTACACTAGTGAGAGTGAATGAAGAGTGTCATCGCCCTCACACAGAATCACAGAATAGCTAGGGCTGGAAAACGACCTTAAGATCGTCTAGTTCCAACCCCCTTACCATCCTTCTGTAGCTCAGAAGACACTTTTCCTCTGGACAGGGGACAGACCACAGCGACAGATGCCTTGAGTAATGCCAACACAGACAAAGGCTTCCATAGAAATAGGCTGTTGTGCATCAACAGCAAAGAGAGCAACTAGCTCGTATCAACTGACCACGGATACGTCCACAATCACACCAAGGTGAGCACTGTGCTACTGACACATCCGTATCAGCTCTTCTCTCCTACCAGCAGGAGCTCCGCACAGGCCACTTCTGCCTTCCCAAGCATGTTTTGCAACTTGCAATGAATTTGTCATGGAATAATTTTATCAACTATTGAGCTTGTTGGTTTAACTTGGCTTGCTGCACTCACACTGTGTAGGAGCTGCTGCTATCCCGAGGCAGAGAAGGCTTTTTTTCCCTCTTCCTCTCTAGAAGAGTGTCCCAATCATTGTAGATACCCTAGCAACCATCCTTTGCTCTTCCCCTCCTGTCAAGTACTGCTTTGAGAGGTAACAAATGGACATGAGCAACCAGATCCTCTTCAACACAGTACCTCTGATGACTGATGTGGAAAGCTCCATGTGCATCTGCAGGAGACAGGACTCTCACTGACACAGCATGGAGAAACCAACTGGCTCCATGGGGCCAGTATGAACCTCACGAAGCTCAACAAGGCCAAGGGCAAGATCCTGCACCTGGACTGAGCACTCACCACTGTAAGGACTGGGGAATGAAGGGATTGAGAGCAGCCCTGAGAACAAGGACTTGGGGATGCTGGTGGATGAAACATCGGATGTGAGGAGGTAACACGTGCCTGCAGTCCAGAAACCCAACTGTGTCCTGCGCTGCATTAAAAGCAGCATGGCCAGCAGGTTAAAGGAGGTAAATCTCCCCCTTTACTCTGCGCTAGGTGAGACTCCCCCCTGCAATCCTATGTCCAGCTCTGGGGGCAACAAAAGTCAGATATGGACCTGTTGGAATGGGTCCAGAGGAGGGACATAAAAATGATCCAAGTCTGAAGCACCTCTGCTATAAAGACAGGCTGAGAGACTTGGAGTCGTTCAGCCTGCAGAAGAGAAAGCTCCAGGGAGACATTATTGCATTATAACTTATTTATAACATTATAACTCAAAGGGGGCCTATAAAAAAGATGGGGAAAGACTTTTTACCAGAACCTGCAATAACAGGACCAGGAACAATGGCTTCAAACTGAAAGAGGGGAGATGTAGGCTGGACATAAAATAAGATATCTTTTAGAATGAGGGTGCTGAGGCACTGGCACAGGGTGCCCACAGAAGCCGTGGCTGCCCCATCCCTGGCAGTGTTCAAGGCCAGGTTGAACAGAGCCTTGGCCAACATGGACTAGCGTGAGGCACTCCTGCCCGTGGCAGGGGGTTAGAACTGGATGATCCTAAGGTCCTTTCCAACCCAAACCATTCTGTGATTCTATGATTGAAGAAGCAAATGTGTTAATGCTGCCTGCTGAGGGACAAGCAAGACAACAAGACCATCGCTATCAGAAAATGCTTGATGAACAAGTAAGAATGCAACTAGGGAGAAGTACTTGTGTAGTAGTGTTTGCCTATCCAAATCCAATTCTTCATGCTCACAGAAGCTGCCACAATAACATGCCTGTTTGCAGTTACTTTCCTCACTACAAGCTGAGATATGTGGCTGGCTTCAAAACAAGACCTTGAACAGGTTTCTCCCAAGTGGTTTAGTACTCCCACCCTGCAAACTACCAGCATTCTAGAGCTTAGGTCTGCTCTGCTCTGCAGCAACAGCTCACTCACAAGAACAGCTGCCTGCCTTTCAGAACAGCCCATGGCAAGGAAATCCAGTGAGAGCTCCTGAGCACGCAGACAGCACACCTCGCTCAGGAGACACTCAGCTGCATACAACTGAAGGCTATAGCAAAGCATCACATGCACTTCTGCAAACAGATTCTGGAGGCCACTGCCAGAGACAGAAGACCCTGCTAGGAGGTTTGGGTCTGACCCAGCCCGATTGTCCTTGTTGTCTCATGTATTTGTATGTACAAACCACTTCAAGGCAGATGCATGTCAGTGAGTCTCTGATACAGCCTGGATCTGTACATATATCAGATAACCTTGTGGGAAGCTGTGACTACTACCACAGCAACCACCTTCATTACAGGGACAGAGGTCCTCCACATGGTCCATCTCACAACCAATGCCATGAAGCACATTGGTCTGCACGGGAGAGCCACAGACCTCAGAGCTCATCAGGAGAGAAGAAAAGCAAAAAAGAGAGACTGAAATGCACAGAGACGTAACAACAACTGGGAGTAGCATGGATGTGCTAAGCAGCACCCATGGTCTTGGTTCAATACCCTTGATTAAAAGTGGAGAGCTAAGAATCCTGACACAAATCAACTTTTTCCTCCTTATTGCAAGTTGGAAACTGCAAGGGGAAAAAAAAAACAACCCCAAGGTAAAACCCAAACTCTGCTATGAATGAAGCAAGTTTGGAGTGCCCACCTCTCTGAAGAGCGCGCCATAAAACTGAACAATATACGGGCAGTCACTGCTTCGCATTACTACATCAAGGTCCATCAGAAGCTGCTTCTGTTCCTTTTCATCCACTGTCGACCGAATTCTCTGAAAGAGGAAGAGTGGCAGAGACTTTATCACTTACATGCCATTACTGTATCCTCAGACCCACTGCTGCAGAAACATGCCAGGGACCCCAAACCCAGGGCTGAGTAGGCAATCCCCAAGGCATGCTTACACACACTGTATAGAGAATTAAGCTGTGTTCTCAACTAAGAAATGCAACTGAAAGCCCCTAAAGCCATTTAATTCATTCTATAAAACCCCCAGTCCTCTCGTGAGCATCAACATTTTCAGACGAAATGTCAGAATGAAATTCAAGAGCAGAGATTTCATGGAAAACTACAGCAAACCAACAGATTCAGCCTTTCACTTCCAAACAAATTCCCACACAGTTCTTGGCCATGTTGGATGGGGCTCAAAGGCTGGTTTGAAATTTAACCAAAGAACACTACGTTTAAAATCTCTAAGACAAACACAGAAGATAAAAAGGTCTTAGAACCTCCTACCCATGGTGGGCAGGGGGAAAAGGGACCATCACATAACGAAGGCAACACACTGCTCTGGTGATGCTAATGGTGGACAACAGTCCTGTGAGCTCTTCTCACAAAACTAGCTACACTTTACCTAGTACTGGCCTAAGGAACATTAACACTATATAAAAGATATATATATAAATATATATATAGATGTATGTATACACACACATACTATGTGTATATATGTATATACACACTATACTTATATATACACTATATATAAAGTCTCATTTGGGCTTGAAAGAACAATGCAAGTTTGAAACTAGAAAAACTACATATTTAAACATGAAGCTTCTTAAATGAAGGATGGAGAAAACCATCCACAGTTTTCCATGTGATTTTACAGACATATGCAACATTTTGTACTAATAAATGCATTCCCTGGATCACAAGGTGAGGAAATAAATGATCCTGAAGGTGTGACTCATGTTGAAAAAAGCCCCCATTTTAATAAAAACATTAAAATTTGGCAAAAAGTCCAAAGCGACAGAGGTAGCTTGGACCCTCCTTGAGGAGGAAAACTATTTGGCTATCCAGGAAAGAAAAGTTATTTAAGTTTGTGGGAAAAACCTGCAGGATACCAGCACCTGCTCCCACAAACTGCTGGTGGCATCAAGACCACACACTTCAGCAAGCACAAGGCTATGAACATGAAGGTACTTCCAAGGCTGACCATTCATAGAGCACTGTCTGAGAAACACGATTATGTACCTGAAGACTATTTTGTGATGACCCACACAAAATGAGGACAGTTTGGACACTGGAATTTTCCTTACCTTTGGTGTATCCTGATAGTTTGGTATTTCACCACACATTCTTAATGTTCTAGTAGCTCTAGTTTGGCCTAGAGCAGCAATTGTCATGTTCATGCCCTTTTCCCTCCCAGTGAATTCTAGGGAATACTTGGGAAAAGTGGCAAGAGACTTGCCCAGCACACCCCCAATTGCAGCATCCGCACCCTGCTATGCCATGGAGCAGGCGGGATTTTATAGTCACAAACAGAGCAAGAAGATGGCTCAATGGACAAGTAATGCAACTAAAATGCTTCACCTCTAGGTCACTGGTTCAAGTCATTTCACAGAAGCCCAGGCACATCACTGAAGAAAGCCTGGTGAATCTGATTATTTCTTTGCCTTGTGCCTATACCAGATAAAGCTCTACAAATGCTAAGGCTGAGCAGATTGAAGGTCTCTGTCTAGGTGGCCCATCATCAGCCTTGGCTGAAATGAGCATGCCATTGTCAAAGCAATGGACGCCAAAACCACCATGGTAAGACCTATAAGGAATAGTTTTGTCTCTCACTGAGCACTCCTCTGAAAAGTTCAGCTTTTGTCAGGAGCAATACCAAAAGGAACTTTTCTCCACATTGTAACTCACATCTCCCTTCCGTGCCTACACCATGGCTGTCTCCAAAGAGACTCTTTCCTGGTCATCCAGCAAAGACCTCTCTGCATTCCCCTTGTATCTGCACAATCCTGTCATAGCCACCCCTACAACATGCTCTTCAAACTCCTCAACTTCCCCTGGAAGCACCTCCTCCACCTCTGATGTTTCCCCCTCTGCTGTTACTACTCCAACTCTGGAAAGCATGTGAAATATATGTTGTAGGGAGGAGGTGATTTTAACAGCACCCCAGACCAACACTGAACCCAAAGATTCCTCCTTTTCCCAAACACAATCTCTCCAGGGAGAAAAAGAAAGTGCAGGCAGAGGACCCAGAGGATGCACAGTGGGTTTGCTATAGGGTAAAGCATCCAGGCAGACAAGGGAGCCAGAAAACACCTGGAAACACCAGCATGGATTCCCCAACAAACACTGCTTCAGGGATATGCCTCATAATGATATGAAGCAAGACTGGGAGGTCTCATACAAGAGTGCTGGAGACTGCTGAGTGGCAAATTCAAGAGGAGGGGAACTCTCAGGAGCAGTATGCAGCAGCATCATGCTCAGCTGAGGCGAGCCCAGGCTGGAAGAAATGGCTTTGTAACCATGGAGCCTGGTTACAATTCCCCACAGAAGGAATGAGCGAAACAAGGAAAAAAGAGCAAAAGGTGATTGAAGTCAATGGCAGCCACTACCCAAAGAGCACACGAGCCATAATGCCGATCTGCTATCTAACTCCAAGGCATAGTGCAAGACACTGCAGCAGCTACCACAGGCTCACTCCCCCAAGAACACGTGAGAAGGCAGGGAAGGAAGGCACAAGGTGAGGCAACAGCCTGAAGGCACCATGTAAGACACGGATGGATAGATCTGACTTAGCCTCAGGTCTTACCTGAAGAGCTTGGTCACTCTAGTGCATGTAGTCACTGACATGGCCAAACAAGCCACATTTGGAAAAAGTGGGGCTTGTGGTAGAGGCTTACGGAAAGTCTCTTTTATAACAGTTCCTTGTTGGCCTCACACTTACACTGCATCAAATCCTCCAGACGAAAATTCTCCAGCCCTTTTAATACAAACACAAGTTAGGACGAAGCCTTCTGATAACAGAAATAAGAGCTCTGAAAGCTATGCTCTGGGCAGCATCAACAGCAAAAGGATAACCTATGCTGTGGACTGGACCACTCTCAAACCTAAAACCAGAGAGACCGCAGAAACCAGACCCAAAACAGAAGCCACATCACCCAGCCCTGGTACACACATGGAAAGATTCAGGAGCAGTGGGTAGGGACAAGTTAAAAACAAAAGGAAAAGAAAAAGAAAGGAACGGAAAATGCTATAAACACCAAACTCAAAACCAGCTTCTTGAGTTGCAAGACTCAAGTGGTTCTGGGCAACCTCATCTGGTTGAAGATGTCCCTGCTCGTTGCAGCAGGGCTGGACCAGGTGAGCTTCGGAGATCACTTCCAACTCAAACTATTCTATGATTCTATGACTCCAAGACAAGCCAACACTGTCCTGTGCACAGGGCTCATACACATCCTCAGCAGCAAGCACAGCCCAGCCCTGACCAGTGC
Organism: Amazona ochrocephala; assembly: GCA_039720435.1. Lineage (NCBI taxonomy): Eukaryota > Metazoa > Chordata > Aves > Psittaciformes > Psittacidae > Amazona > Amazona ochrocephala. The sequence goes on from CM077879.1 coordinate 84,635,875, forward strand.
TCCCAGGGGATGGCCGGGACTGTGGACACCAAACCAGCAAGAAAAGAGGGTTTATCCACTTGCTGCTGAGGGTGAGAATACTTATCTACCGCTCCGAAACACATTTCCTGCTGGCAGAAGGAAATAGGTCAGGTCTCCCCTTTCCCACCTCTTCTCGTAAGGTTCTTGCTCTCTTCCCATTTCCTTTTAGACCTTACTCATTCAGTGCCTTCCCAGTGGGCTACCAGCAGGGCGTGGAGCACTGGTTCCCCAACTCTCAGCCAGCTACCCAGCCAAACGAGTGAAACAAAGTTCTGCTCAGTAAACCAGAACAGATCAGCTTGGGGAAGGGTGAAGAATGGAAATGATGATTTGCGACCAAGCCAGCTTGCAAAAAGGCCCAAGACTTCAGAAGTCAGCTGGGAAATCAGAAGGACAATGAAATTTGCCCCTTGAATGAGCTAAATACACTGAGCTGTCATTTTTGTGGGCTTTTATGGGGTACCAAGCACCCAGGTAAGGATGGAGAGATTATGGAGGTATAAATAAATGTTAAATTGTCTGCTCTCAGGGGTAGCTGATACTTAGCAACCTATCCCAGCTGTGAGACTGCCACCAGAGAAAACTTGTGAAAGCCAAAGACATAACATCTGGTTTAAAGCTATGGATGAAAGAGAGAGGAAGCACTGACTACAAGGCAAAATTATGTGGAAGAGGCACTGTGTTCTGAACTAGGAACAGCTCCGCAGCTTCCTAGCTTCTCCAGGAAGAACAGGGATCTTTTGTGGGCACCTCAGAGGCTTGAATTTCATGGGTATTTAAGTAGTGCCTTGGTCAGCTTCCCTCATCACTCCCAAATGATCCTGAAACTGCTGCTGGTTTTCTCAGGACAAGTTCAGAGCAGAAGTGGAAGCCCACCTGTAGTCTGGTCAAAAATACTACTAGTCTAAGCAGAAAACAAGAAACCAGCAATGATATCTAAGGACACTGGCTGGAACTGGAGACTAGACTCCAATACTGCAGAGCACTACTAAATCAGCTAGGCTGATTTATACAGTTCATGGAGTCATGGAATAGTTTGGGTTGGAAAGGACCTTAAAGATCATGTAGTTCCAACCTGCAGGGACACCTAGGAACACATATTGGAAGATAATGGGACACATTAGAAGATACAGAAAATACCGGTATACGGCAGAAAATCACTATAACTTTTGGGTTGGGCAAAACCAAACACAAGGACTGTGGACAAAAACACCCTCTCCCCAGCTGGCTTAATGTCCTGTTCCTGACCGAAAATGAATGGAAAGGAGGTGCGAGATGTTTCCATGAGGCCATGACAAGAAGCCTGAAGGTCAACCAATGCACAAAGCAGTCTATTTGTCTCTTGACAGTGTATGTTCCAGACAGTTGAACTGGCTGAAAAGAAACTGGCAGAAGCTGCCAATGCTGAAGCCCAAATGTCAGAGGCATCCCTGCTGCAGGGCAGGAAGGGGCTGCCTGGCCCTGAGGGCTGACGGGGAGCAGAGCAGGAGGTGGAGGTCAGGACATCACTGCCATGCTCAAGCTCCTGCCCTCCTTTAAATACTTATTTAGCTTGCAGGCTGTTCAAACAAGCAGCTTTCCTGGCCTTCAAGAGGCCTTTTTTGGTACCCTGGCTAATAAAACCTTCACCGGGTATTACATACAGTATTCAAGTAGAAGTCCTGCTCACTCCCCAGCTTTCATTCCAGTCTGGGGTTTTGATTCATTTCTGCTTTTATGGAAAAACCAAGTATGTCAAAGATCTTTTAAGGTTATTTTTGTGTGTGTGTGAACCATCCCCAGTGCCAGAGGGAAAGCTCAGCACAGAAGAAACCCCCCAGCTGCTGGGTGAGCTTCCCGAGAAAACCACTTCACCCCAATAAAATGGGGCTTCTCATTCCTCTGATGTGCCCAAGACACATCAGAGCAATGAGATGCGTTCCTCAAATTGGTGGTACCCTCACGAAACAAGATGCACAAACCTGGAGCAGCTGGGACAAGAGGTGCTGATACTGGAGGGCAAATGCAAAAGGGGGCTGGAGAACTGCAAAGAGCCTTTGGAACAAACCCAGGAGTGACAGCACAGGAGCAGATCCTGAGAAGGGACCAAGTCTCCCTGCAGAGTGAAGCAACTCAGGACATCATTCACAAGTCACTTAGGAACCCCCATAGACTGGGCAAACACAGACTAAAGAGGGAACAAAGAAACCAGAAGCCAAGTGAAAGGACACTGGGTAGAACTGGAAGCTGGACCAGGCAATATTACAGAAAGCTGGTACTTGTGCTGTAGGCAAATGCCAGCCAGGGCAGGGACTTCTTCAGGGAGGTGCCCAGAAGAGAAACGTGCCAAGACGGTGAGAAGCTGATGTACAAACTGGCCGTGCAGCTGTGGATTTGCAGATACAGAGCTCGCGTTGGACAACGTTGGGCTGTTCCCTTCTCCACCTGGGAGAGCCTTGACCTCATACCAATAAATCCTCAAGAGAATCAAGAGGGTTTCTGCAGTGAGAGGAAGACCACAATGCAAGCTGACTGAGAGCAAGCAGGGGCTTTGCATCTCTAGGAAGATCTGAGAGAGGAAGGGGCCTAATGAATACGGGGATTGTCTTTTAGGAAGAATTGCAAAACTCAATATAACATTTCAGGGGCAAAAATGAGAAAGGTGTGAGTACAAATCCTGAGCTGGCTTCCTCTTTCCTTTAGCCCTTCCTCTGCTTCCTGATAGCTCCAGGAAGAGGCTCTCCATGGCAAAAAGGGTATGGGATACAAAAGCATCATGACAGAGACTAACCATGCCTCTGACACCAACCTGCTGCAGCCAGCAGCCTCACAAGCTGCTCCTGCAGCCATCCGGGCCTACTCCTACAGAGGCACATAATGTACTTTCATTATTTAATAGACATTCAGAGAGGTACAGCGTGACAAAGGCTGAAGGAGAGGGGGAAGCAGGACAAAAGAGAGAGGGAGAAGCAGGACAAGATCTCATCAGCTGAGCTGCTCCTCAAAAACACTCCACCAGATGAAGCTCTGCTGCAGTGCTTTCATGCCAGTGACACAACGAAACTCATCCTCCTCCTTTGCCCATTCTCCTCCTTTGCTGCTGGGATGGAGAACAGCTGAAAGGTTTGACTCACCCAGCAGCCCTGCCCCTGCGGGCAGCCAAACACCCTCTGAAGGGTGCCAGGATCCATCCGTTGGCTGATAAGGCCCATACACATAAAAGGGAAAAATGAAACTGGTGCCCCCACCTGCAGATGTCAGGTTATTTATGTTACAGATATTATCCTGAATGATAATCAGCACCTGGGAGTTTTTCTCCTGCAGTGGTAAGAACTACTGACAGGAAGCACACAGCACAAGGGCCCTGTTCGGGCAGCAAGGAGCTGGTGCTCTGCAGCACCAGTGCCACAGCAGAGGGAAAGCAGAAGGCTGAGCTAAATCATGCTTCAGGGAACCAAATGCTGCTCCTTGTGCAAAGGCAGCTCAGGGAGGGAATCCTGCCCCTCTGCTGTGCTCTGGGGAAACCCTCCTGCAGTCCTGGTCCAGCTTTGGGGCAACAACACAAAAGGGACATGGAGCTGCTGGAGCAAGTCCAGAGGAGGCCATGGAGATGCTGCGAGGGCTGGAGCAGCTCTGCTCTGGAGCTAGGCTGAGAGAGCTGGGCTGGGGCAGCCTGGAGAAGAGAAGGCTCCTGAAGGGGAGACCTCAGAGCAGCTCCAGTGCCTAAAGGGGCTGCATGAAACCTGGAGAGGGGCTTTGGACAAGGGCCTGTAGGGACAGGACAGGGGGAATGGCTTTAACCTGCCAGAGGGGAGACTGAGGTCAGCTCTTAGGCAGAAGCTCTTCCCTGTGAGGGTGCTGAGGCGCTGGCACAGGGTGCCCAGAGAAGCTGTGGCTGCCCCATCCCTGGCAGTGTTCAGAGCCAGGTTGGACACAGGGGCTTGGAGCAACCTGCTCTGGTGGAAGGTGACCATGCCTGTAGCAAAGGGTTGGAACTGGATGAGCTTTAAGGTCCCTTCAACACAAACCATTCTATGACTCTATGGATTTCACACTGAACACTCACAGAACACGGCAGATTTAAATCTGGCCGCAGCAGAAGGGTCTGACAAGCCACAGCGGGTGCATCCTGTTTCTGGGCATGGCAGCTCCAAACAGGACTTGGCACTTCCAAGAAGCAGGGTGGAGAAGACAGAGCAGGAGCTTGGAGAGACCCCTGTACCTATTTTCTCTGCATCTAATCAGCAGCTTCTCTGTTTCACTCATCAGTGCAGAACAGTCAACAACTTTTGGCTTGCGGCCTCCATGAAGCTATTCTGTACTGCTGGATGTCCTTCCATGGATGACTTGCCTCCTGCAGTGATGATACTCCTGGGGGAGCTCAGGAGAGGGACAGCAGCACCACCAAATAACCAGAGGCATTGGCTCCCCAATCCAGTTAACTGCAGGGCAGCAATCCTGATGCCCTGCACACAACATGGTGCTACACCACGGAACTGCATCAAGTGTCATTGATATCATAGTAAAGACCTCAAAACAGCAGACTGGCACGTTTTCTTACCAAAGCACCACTCCACTTCTACACCTTCCCAACAGAAGCGCATTATGCTGAATGAGAAGAAAACAAGTTCAGTTCCTGCCTGTACAGCAGGAGAGACCACAGAGAGTAGCTGGTTCCCCAGAAGCCAAGCTGGGAGCTGGGGCTTCAGAGAGCAGCAGCTCTGCAAGTTGTCAGGACACCACAGGCTCGGGGGACACAGAGTGAGCAGGAGGTGACAGCCCCAGATACGGATGGCCCATAGGGCAGATTTAGATAGAGCAGGAGCAGGAAGATTAATGCACAGCCTCAGCTGCCCCCAAAGCAACAGCAACCTGAGAAAGAAAAGACTTTGCAGATTGGGATGAACTAATCGCCAGTCCAGGCTCAGCCCTGGCCTGAAACCTCACCTCAAATAACTGAAGTATCCAAGCCGTGGAATAGCTGCTGCTGCACTGGGAGATCTCACTTGCTGTTCCACCCACAGGTCTCCCTTTGCTCAGCTTCGTATTTTATCCCTTGCCACTAACATTCTGGAAATGATGCAGCTGCTGGAACCCTCTAAAATTCCCTCTGCTGCAGGCCTCACCATGCCTGCCCAAGGCTCAGAGAGTGGCACCAGCCCAGCCCACAGCTTCGGCATTCCAAAGTTCAGACGCTGCAAACCTCTTGGATTTTATCTGTTCCCAAGTGGGCCCCCAGGTTCAGCACTCCCATGAGGCTCAGGCCACTTCTCTTCCCTTGGGAAACCCAGCTCAACATGCTATGCAATGTCACCTCCAACTGTGTGCTTCCAGAACACAGCATTGGTGTCTTCTGCCTCCCAGATGAGAGCTATACCCACATCACAGACCCTCCATACTGACCAGATTATCTCATGACACTGATCAAACCCTCTGCAAACAGAGTCTGGGACAACATAGTGTCTGTGCCAGCAGATGCACCTTGATGATGTTAGCAAAGCCAGCACAGCGCTCTTCTCACCACAGTGGTACATGCTGCAGAGCTTTGAACCAAGCCACCCAACTGCATACATGTCTTTTTCCTACCCATGGCTATCATGATTATTACAGCAAAACTACAGTCAATCAGGTCCCACAGCCTGGGCTTGAGGAGCTGGGGGTACCCGGACATCTTTTCATCATCAGTTTTCAACTTGTGATCTGCAAACTCCAAGTTCCACCAAAGGCAACTAATTAAAACAAGCCTTCAGCTGCACACAGCCGCTAGCTCCACTGGAGATTTTTAGGGATTCAAAACCAGGTTGAAACACCACTGCACGGTGATCCAAAACACTCAGGGACCTGGCCAGTGAGCCCACTGCTGTGAGGAAGTCAGTATGGACTGGAGAAAGTCAAAGGGTGGTGGTTACTCCAGCAACGTGAGATGCTAGAGACAAGTACAAATCATATTCACAGCAGCTGGAGCTCAAACAAGTCTACCTGGCATGCGAGATCAGCAGGAGAGAACATTTCCATGTCAGATGAGGGAAGATTCCAAAGAAGACAGGGAGTTGGAAAAGAGAGCAACACAGACTCCTACATAACTCACTTCTACTCTTTCATGTGAGCACTTAACAGCTGGTATCATCCACAGAGTTAAGACTGATGTTATTAGCTACCAGCCAGCAGCAAGAAAAGAAAAGGCCAAGAGAGAGGGAAGGGAGAATGACTGCTGCCCACCTCACCGAGCTTGATGGACAAGCAGCTCCTCCAAGATGCCAAGGATTCCACCTGGGAAATGAGGTTACAACATTGCTTCCGTTTTCAAGGAGAGATTTTGGGGAGCACAAGGTAGAAAATGGGCAGTCCAGAAAACTGCTACACTTGCCATCTCCAGAGCAGGTCCAGCACGGTAAGCACAAAGCAAAGACACTCCATCGTATATCAGCGAGAGCAGAACACTCCCTAGAAGATGCTCACTCCATTGCAGCTCCTGGTGAGGCTACACCATGGCACATGCTTACTTAAAAAGCAAATTTTAAGTCTCTACCTTATATCCTAAAGGCCACCATGGAGCTATTAGATGTCAACCTGTACCTAGCATCAACCTAGGCTGTATCTGAACCAGTGACCCAGAGGTGAAAGGCCCATGCCCCATTATCAGTCTTCAGAGACATGTGATCCCCTCAAAACAGCAGGTTCCTGATAGACATTTTCAAAAGGGCACAAGCAATTATGAGAGCTTCACAAATCACTTGACAATATGCCCAATTACACAATGTATTTTCAGCAAATAGCAGCCTTTACACTGGAAATAAATAGAAAAAGAGCAGTAGATGGGTGCTAGATGGAAGAACATTAATTCTCCATCACATTTCATCCCTAATGGACTGAAGTACAAATGTAAGTATGGGCATCACCTACTTTAACTGCCATAATTTGCCCACTTGGTTTGTGGACCATTTTGTTGACAGAACCATAAGCTCCTCGTCCAATTTCTCCAAGGTCTTTCAAGTCCTCTGCTGTAAAATCCCAATGCTGTTCAGGGGAAATCTTCAATTTTCCTGATGATTCAATGCTGTGTGTTCTCAGTCTCTCTCTGTCAAAAATATTGGGAAGCAATTTTTCCACATTTTAAATAGTCTGTAAATGTCTCTTTTCAGCACTTGATTAAACATTAGAAGAGAGGGGTTCACAAAAGCTACAGCAACAATTGGGACTCCACGAAGGATTTGGTTGGGGTGGGGAGGTGCAGGGGTGAGGGGAAAATGTTCAATCAAAAATGACATACACTTGCCCACAGCTTCGATTGCATCTACGTTTCTCCAGCTGCAGTATAAAATTCAATGTGTCTCATACAGTAGTCATTCTAATCACTCATTTACACAGTTCTTTCTACTTGGCACAGAATACATCGGGCTTCGAGCAGGATCTGGTAACATGCAGAACCAAGAGACTGAAGAGCCCCATCTCCCCGTAGCTTCTGCTCCTCTACACTGCCATACTCCCAGCAACTGCCTCCCTTCCCGTTGGGGTTCTACAACACAGGCATGTTCTGTGTGAATCCAGGGGACTTTAGAAAGAATTTGCTCTTAATGGAAAACTGCACTTTAAAAAGAAAACCCCAAAACATTTTAAGCAATAATTTAATTTATTCAAAACCAAATAAAGAGCCAATCATTTCTATGGATAAGCACCAAGCTGTTTGCAATATATGAAAACAAAACCTGCCTGCTCAAGTGTCTCTTTACCAAACACCTGAAGCAACCTCTTCAGGCAAACATTGCTCCTACTGAAGCCACAAATCCTGGACAACTAGGAAGGAGTGAACCAATGCCCCAAATGTGCAGGACAGAAGGGTTCAATGGTTGTATTGAGCTGTCCCAATTACTTGCTCAAATGCAGCAATGCTATCGCTGAATTAGTAGGAAATGCATAAGTATTTTCAACACTCTTCATCTCAAAAATGCCATGCAATTTGTCAGGTTTACATTCATTCAGTAGCTGATTTGCACTTTTTGGGTTGTAAAGTAAGCCAAAAGCCTGACTTTTCCTACTTCCAAGTAGCATTCACAGCATTAAAGACAGCTCCCAGTGCAGTGCACACCAATATGACAGCACACAGGTCCTTCTGACCACCCTGTCTACAAGGGAGATTCTGTCAAACTCATCCCACAGTCTCTGATCACTTCTCTTGGGCATTTGATCAAGTCACCACTCACTTATCCAGGGGCCGGCCCAACAGTCAGGCCATAGGTGAAGTATTTGACCAAACACACAAAGCTTATGGAGCTTTAAATAAACACGTTATGGCCAATTCCATGCTGATAACCTCAGCCGTGTGCCAACCAGCAGCTGAGGGTGCTGCCGGCTGCGAGGCTGCACCCAACCACGACCTCTGCAGGGCTTTATTTGGAACCTGGATTTTGTGAGGGCAATGAGGTCAGGTCCAAAGGTCAAGTGAGTGGAGCAGCCTCGGTTCAAATGGCTTCATCTGCTGCACTTCAGCTTCTCTGCGCCGCTTTGGTTTAGCACTTCGGGGCTCCGAGCAGCTGCATGCCCTGAACCCTTGACCTGCTCCATGGAAGCCTTGCTCAGCAGCTCCCCTCACCACTGCTCTGCCTACTCTGGTCCTTCCCGCTCTATAACCTGCCCAGCTTGAGATTTCCCATTTGCCACTCCCTACGGTGTCCCTCCACATCCCTTGGGAATAGTTCGAGAAACCTACTGATAGTGCTACAATGCAGCACGGATGTGACAGACACAGCAGCCCAGGGAGCAGAGGTGACAGCCCTTCACTAGCCCTGTTCACACCTGAGAGTGTCTGTGCCTAATAAATCTCTGCACTGAGTCAGGGGATCTCCATGGAATTTGCTTACTAAAAAGTGACGAATGAAAATAAGGCAGTAAAATGAGGGAAAAGAAAGAAAGAGATGGAAAAGAAAGAAAGGGAAAGAAAGGGAAAAGAAAGAAAGAGAAAGGGAAAGAGGAAAAGAGAGAGAAAAGAACAGAGAGAAGAAGGAAAGCAACATGACCTCCAGACTGTAGGCTGATTAATGCTGGAAACTGCACGGATCAGTCACTATCTGCTTGCTCAACCATCCTATTTTATCAGCACCATAAAAATAGTTCTTCTTTTGCTGGAAGAAGGTAGGTGAGAAGCATCAGCTGAGGAGGCATCGGCAAAGGGGCACTTCCTGCTGACCTCCTGCCAGCTGGGCAGGAAGAAGCACAACCATTGAGAAAGGAACTCTGTTCAAAAAGGCAGCGAAAAAAGGCAGAGAAGCCTTACCGGGAGAGTGAAATGTGAGGTTGGATTTTTCTGAGCAAACCCTTTCCATTTCTTGCTTCAAAGCAAAATTTCATGTCAAGGTTCTCAGAGAGTTAAAGGATTCAAATGCTGATGTGATTTATCAAAATGAAGCCATTAAACTCATCCCCACTCTTCCCTCTGTCTGTTATTCTGCCCAGGAAACTTTGCTTTTCTTACCCTACATCAGAAGAGAAAGCAAATCTGAATTCATTATTTCCTTGTTACACAAGAAGCCTGTTTCTCCCCAGCTGTAGCGTGAAAGCAGATCTGTGCCATTGTTCCTGCAGCTGCAGGATGGGTGCTTGGAGCTTGGGAAGGCGGGAGCTAGGAAATGCCCCTCTGCAGGTCTGCCCTCTACAGCTGTGCTGTGGAGCAGAGGAGCTCCAGGCGTCGGGATTGAGATAGACCATCACCGTCATCCACAGACCCTCACGTGCTGGAGGTTGGCTTCATTTCTGTGATGCACTGAGGATTCCACCTGCCTTGTACTGCAGTCACAGCTCCTGCTTACCTTTTCTCAAATCCCCAGGGAAATGGTCAAATAACCCAATGATAAGTCTGACATACACTTTCACACAGATTTTGCCCATTTAATTGATTAATCATGTGGAAATGATGCAGTTTTCCTTTAAGCAGCATGATCTAGCTTTAAGAGGAACTGAACACAGTTTTTTGCTATAAATCAAACTCCCAAGGGATTTCCATGCCAAGCAAGCAGAACGAAAAAACTACAAATCTAGAACATAGATTCTCTCTATTGATATAAAATGGGAATTCTCTGACGTAGAACTGCGTGTGGCAATAAGAACAAGTAAACCATCAGTGCAGCACATCTATTACTAGATTTGCACTGCTGCAGATCCACGAGGACATAAATCCACAGGTGGACAGGCCCCCAAAATACAAAAAAGCCTGGCTAAAGCCTGCACTACATCCCAGTGCACTTGATACGGCAACAGCTTGCTTCAGAAAATAGAAGGGGACCCACAGAACAGTGTCTAGTGAAGGTGAAAAGTAACTAATGCCCGGCCCCAGCTCCTGCCTCCGATCTGATTTCAATCCGTGTTTAGTGCTCAGCTTGCACAGACGTGAGCTGACAAACACCTCCTCTTTACCATTTGGCTTTTAAGAGCTGTGCAAGCCCAATCTCTCTAAGGCTGAGAATGTTGGGCAAAATGAGGTATAGATTCTCCAAAGGCTCAGGATGGGCAAGATGGACTCGTGAGGCTTAATGCCTGCTTTAAAATATAAATTAATAGCTAAAGAGGACTAAATACTCCTCAAAGAGTTAAAAGCAGTATTTTCAAATGCACCTTCGGGATTCCTCGTGACTTGGCCAGAGCTTGGGCCTGCAACTCCCTGTCTTGCTTTTGAAAAGCTGTAAAGGGAATAAAAACCTGAAGAGAGGATGGGCTCAGGAGGGCACTGAGATCACTGCACTCACAAGGCCCTAACGGATCGGCCTTCCCGCAGATGGTTACTATGCTTGTCACAGCAGTTATTCCAGGGATTAGGAGCACCGAACAAGACAACAACTCCTGGGAACAGTTGCCCTTTGTCAGAAATGAAAACGCTCGTGGGTCCAGCTTGGCAGGAGGCAGGCGGCCGGCTGGCGCCAGGCACCGCAGCCGGGCCAAGGACAGGGTCACACGCATTCGGAATGGATGTTGCTCCCTGCTCCAGGCCAGCTCCATTCCCCTGCGGGAAGGTCTGCTACGAGGAGAGGCACACAGAACCTCCGGGGAAAAACAAGGAGGAAGCTCCGGGACAGGCTGCGTTAGTTCCCCAAGCCCTGATGCTAGCACCGAAGGGCAGGGATGCCCGGACTTCCTGAAACAAGCATTTCTTTGGCATGAAAAAGAAGGACCCTGGGGAAAAGCAGAGAAAAACTGGTGGATTTTTTAGAGCAAAACTGAAAGTTACCAGACCGGAAGCAAGGCCAGAAAGATGCTGCAGGTAGTAGCTACCGATCTCCTCTTTGGTTTACTTGGTTGAAAGTTCTGTGGGGCTCAAAGAAGCCCAAAAGTTGAGGTATTCAACATCATAGTGGACATGAATAAAACACCTCTGTGGAGTCAAAAAGATCCAAGCAAACTGTCCTTCACACAGCCTGGTGCTGGATTCTCATAGGAAGTCCCTCATTACAACTCCTATTTACACTGTGGTTGAGGAGAACACATTCTACTTCTCCACAAGTTTGGCAAAACCACTGCTTGACACAGTAGGATTTCAGAAACTGAATCTGTGGTGAATCAGCCAAAGGTAAAACCTAAATCCTAGCAACAATAAAAAAAGCTTCCATGCAAACTGCAGGGCTCTAATAACACTGTGCAATGTTTGTAACTTCAGAGAGAAAACACATCTTAGGGTTTTGGTTAACACATTTCAACCACGTCTTTCAAATAGCTTCAGGAGGTTGCAGTGCTTCTATCTCGATGTGTGTTACTTATACAACAGGTTTCAGACCTTGCAGGCTGATGCTAATAAAATAACAACTCCAGTTTCAATTTCATTGGAGAAAGTCTCCCAAAGAAAGGTCAGATTTTTCTCTAGAGGGCTGAAAACGTTGGTGCTCCCGAAATCCATCACAAGAAGTTCCTGCTTCCAATAAACTGATGTGCAACAGTGTCCTTGCAAGAAGATGTAAGGTGCCCTGAGGCTTATATTTAGCGACAGATTCCTTAGTCATGAAGAAGAGATACAGAAAACATGGCAAAGGAAGGAAATGATTAAGTTTCACATCTCCTACCTCAAACTGAAAGCAAAAGCACATATGCTCCCTTTCATCACGACCAAGCAGCAGAGTGTCTCCCAAACATTGCTCTGGCTTCCTATGCTCCTTCAAAGCTTTAAAATAAAGATATTAACCCAGAGTGGAAGACTGCACAGCCCTTTCACAGCGTCAAGACCAGGCTCAGCACATTCACAAGGCTGAAGTCAGGGACACTCTTTGCAATGGGGTTTGCAGAGGCTTTCAAATTGTCAGTATTTTCTACTAAGCTCCCTTGGTAAATGACTGAGTTCCAATGGATTTTGATTAACCTTGTCCTTGACACAGGGGAAACCTTTCCATTCCTCATGGTGAAGCCTGTCCTGAGTTTAACTGAGTACATTCATTTCAAACTCACTCTGATTTGGACATGACTCAGGCTGCAGCACATCCCCTGAACTCACCATGGCTGGGCATTCACAGCTTACACTGGATTCAAGCACTGCAGAGCGACACCAGCAAAACCTGAGCTCATCAATTTAAATAACCCTTCTGAGCATGCTGACTCTCCTTCTGAAACACTGCACCCCCTGAGCCATGGTCAGCTACCCAAGAACAGGAAACAGAGACAGGAAGACATCCATAGGAATCAACAGAAGAACCCCAATACATACCCGGGATAGTTTGTAAAATGATACTAACATGCAGTATCGTTATACAAAAATCCCTCGATGGAATGACACTATTTCTGAGACAAATTCCATGACTTGAATCAATGCCATTTTTGTGGGGATGGAAAATACTTGATAATGGCTCACAGAGAGTTACGCTTACTGTAGCCTGCTGGAAAGTTTCTGGATGGGGTCCACTTCTCTCCTTTGGAAGCTGAACGGGACAATGTGATTACTACCAAGGCTTGCTTGTGTATCACTTCAGCCAGGAAAAGTTGTGGAAATGACAGGAAAACATGGTGCTGTTATCACATGCCACAATAACATATAACACAATACTCAGCTAGTCACACTGCTCACCGAATGCCTGGCACAAGAAAACAGGGAGCTCAATATTCTTCGTGTAAGCAGCCTCCCCTCACTGGGAGGACAGTGCAGCCCCTGGTGATTTGAACTGCCTTTTAGCATATTAAATCATAAGCATTTTGTTTTCTTACAGCAATGGCAATTATTATTTCCAACTGTATTATTAATATGATTAGAAACAGGAATAAATGCATACAACTTGCTAACCAAACACCTATATATTGGTGACATGCTGTTTCCTCAAGGCACATTGATCATTACTGCTCTGTTTCTCTTGTTGCTTATAAAGCAGAACTTACTATATATATATAATGCTTTTTAATATAGCTTCCATCCTGAATCCACCAATCTGGTCTCTCCCAGGTGGGCTTATCAGTTTATTTTATACCTTGTCAACTTTTCTCATCCCCTCTCTTAATGAGTAAGGTTGCATGACTTCAACAACTACATCCATTCTTATTACCTCCAGAGCCACACAACTGACAGCTCAACCAAGGTTAACTCCCACTCTGTCTTCCAAGAACAAAAAGCAGATTCTGGATCTCCAACCCCCTAAAGATGTTCAGCTCTGGCAATCTCCATTCCTGATATGAGGACCTGTTATCTCAGAACAGTTGGAGTAGCTCAGCCAAGGTTGGCTCCTGCTAAGCCCCTTGTGGAGGGCACACAGGAAAAAAAAGCACTCAAGTACTTGTGCAAAGGACCAATGCAGCCACCCACAAATGTTCAGCAATGCAAACTCATGGTTTTGCTCAGCTCCTGGTTGGGAACACTTGGAGAGGGGGATAATAAGCACTGTCATTTCAACTATATGAAATGGTTTTGTTTCAACTGCTTTCACAAGAGATTTTTCCAGTTTAAACTAATCCAAGCCTAGTCTGGGCAAGCTAAAAGCTCTCCATCTCCTTCAGGATCAACCAAACAAAACCCAACTAAAACCAAAGAACTAAACTTTGGGCTGCATCATAGCCTGAAATAACTTGGAATTCAGCGCCAGGAACGTACCTAGCAGTGCTTTTCTTCCTGTGGCACACAAGGACAGATGGGAGCCACCACCTAACTGCAAGACAGATGGTTTTTCTAGAGAGACGCAGCAAGCAGAAATGTGGTGACTAACAGAGAGCTCATAACACGACTGAAGTAGACCAAATGTGACTTGTAATTTTGAAGTGCCCTTTCTCTAAGACATCAGGCCAGTGAAAGCAACTGCCTGTTGAAGGTCTCCATCTCCATGCTCTAGTAGTACGGGTGAGGTTTTAAATGCTGCTCTCCTCCAAGATGGTTGCGTGGAGCAGTTTTCTCCACAGACTCTCAGGAGCCAAGAGGTGATTTTCTGTAAGCCCTGTAAGGATGCTCACAGAAAATTAAGGATGCTGTAAGGAGCTGGCCAACAGTCCCAGAGAATTACCTTTCCCATCATTCACTGACTTAAAATAGCCACATAGAACATCAGAGTGACAAAACAAACCCAGCTGGATTATAGGGAAGCCTCAGAGAGAAAAACCACCTTCATACTGCTGTAGCAAGAGATATTTGAAACAATCACTTCAACTGATCCACACTTGCCTCTGCAAAAGCATCAGCTACATTGGGCACGGAGGACCAGTTGCTCATCCAGATTTACTCCAGGCATCTTTTACGAAGGAGGGAATAAAAACAGGCTCAAAGAGAAGAATTTTAGTGTCAGCATAATCCAGTGTAGACTGGCTTGGACACTTGCTCTCACATATTTGAGGTTTCCCAAAATGGAAGGACCTTTATGATAGGAAGTAAGAACATCTACCTGAACCTCAAAGAAGATGCCTCTAGTTTTCACCAACATAATATACCATAAACCCAGCTAATCTAAGTCCTTTTCAGAAGTCAGTTCCTCATACAAGCAGAATGACAAAACCAATTTAGCCCTGCAGGACAACCCCCACCTCCACCACATCCATCCAATCCACCACAATATCTTTTCCATGAGTTCTTTGTACAGCAGCTGTTTCTCCTGGGTGCATCCTGTTCATTCAGTCTGAATGTCCTCCATGGTACACGCTGAAAGCCACCCATTTATGCAAAGGATGAAGACAGAGGTTGTTGACGATGACCTGTGGGCTTGAATCAGGCTCCCAATCTGCAGACTCTCCTCTCTTTATTCTCCATTCCTTGATGTGTATAGAAGACAAGAGAGATGACCAATTCCTTCAGTTTGAACCCACAAAGCAGAAGAGGTGGCTCACTTCTCAGCCAGAGTACAATGCAAGATGCTTTGCTACCAAGTGGTGCTGAATGTCTGAAGAGCTGGAGGATGTACTCCTGCTCTGATGAAACGCAGTGTGAGCCCGAGTATGAAGAATAGCAATGAACAAACTTCCTTCCTACACTAGCAATAGCGGCTGTTTATTGGGGTTTCCTGAAGGAATGCTGGTTTGCGAGGTCCACATGTAGAAACGTGGGGTTTGAGTCCAACTTAACTCACAGCTATGAATAGTGCTGCTCCATATATAAAACCCTTGCTGACATTTCTCTATGCCATACAACCAGAAAAAGAAGTCTGTGCCTGACCATCTCAGATTAAATGGAGTCCAACAGCGACAGCCACATACCACATGCACAGCAGAGACCACTCCTCTCCAAAGTCGTCAAGCTCAGCCCAATGGGTAAACCATGTCCTGCTTTGTTACTTATAAATAATTATTGAACAACATATTTATCAGAAAAAGGCTAGACACCAAACCTGTGTGTGCACACATATATATATATTTAGAGACATTACATACAAGAATCTCCTTCATCCCATTTTCCTCTCCAAACACCAGCAGGGTTTCCATATTAAGCTAGCAGTTCCTGTATTTGCCCAAGAAGGAGGGAACTTAGAGATAGAGGCTCTCTTCAGCCTCTATCCCATATTCCTGGTCCCTAGGACATAGAGGATAGGACACCTACTGCCCCTGGTGACCCTGGATCAATCCCCAACTCAGAAAGCTGCATTCATGGGTCTAGAAGAAAAGAAGCTGAAAGAGAAAGGCCAAGAGGGCAGTTCATGCTCTCAGATGTTACATGGAGATGAGCAACAGCATCTCCTGCTCCCTCAATAAATTTTAACTGCAGTGAGTAGTGTCTCGTGTTTTCAGAGCACGCCTTAGGAACTGGCAACTTCAGGTGTGGGGATGCTCAATCTCCCCTCTTGGGCAGGACAGCAGCAATGCACAGAGCCCAGTGGATGTCTGGGGCACCCTAGGATGCAGAAACCACACATGCCACAGGCTCTTTTTGATGAAAACGCTCAAGTCCCAAAAACTGCTCATCGCTGGAGGAAGGAAGGGACAAGTTTAGCAACTCCCAGTTCCCAAATGGAATTCTGGATCTCACCTGTAATTCTTAATCATAAAAAGGTACTTCAGATGTAGATAATGAGACCACTTGAAGGCTCGGAGATGGCAATGTACCATGCCTTCTCTATAACACATGAAACAGGAGGTTTAGAATGGCTTACAGAATTTGCCTGATGAAATGGTAAAGCTCAGACATACAGGTCTTAAAACACTCTGAAAAACAAACTGACAGGTTCAGATGCTATTGAAAAGTCTAACATGAATAAAGCTGTGGTCTCCCATCTTCTCTCTGACCCTCCTAAGAAGGTTAGAGTATTTTGGTGTCCTCCATGCTTTTAAAACCCTCCACACACCAAGATTTACAACCAGCTTGTATACACACATGTACACTGCTACCCTCGCTAGGGGATGCAGCACCTACAATTAAAAGAAAGGAAAAAAGGAAAGGAAACTGTAACCACAACAGCATGAAGGACTGGAAGAGCTGCTGCAGACTCAAACTACTTGACCCGCTTTCACTTCTCTTAAGTAAGTGCTGCAGCAGTTACATCTTGGTGTGCACTACAGAGGTGTGCCAGAACCACATGTATCCCTCCTGCTGCGTGAAGAGGGCTGTAACTCAAGGATCCCTGCGGTCTACAGAGCACTAATACAACAGCTCTGATCCTGCCAGAGCCTGAGCTGCCTCTGACCTGCCGGGGCAGAGGCAGCAGAATTAAACTGACACTCTTAAACCCCATGACCAAGTCAGAACACAGGAGTTTTCTGCAACCATTTAGGTTTGCAAAGTTCATCACTCAAAACGTGTGAAGCACTCGGATCCCATGGGAGCCTGATTAGTATATAACAGGGGGCTGGATTTAATATAGCCACCCCAAGGTAGGTGATTAGGTTTCCATTAGTTCTGAGGAGACCAGGTCCCAGCAGTGTGGCAGGAACCTGGGTGCTCAGCACTGCTGAAACAATCAATGCGAATTAGTTTAATGCAGATATACGAACTACAGATCTTGGTTCCAGACATGGAAGGCCTAAATTCAGAAGCAGAGTGCTGAGATA
The DNA here is from genome assembly GCA_039720435.1 of Amazona ochrocephala. Lineage (NCBI taxonomy): Eukaryota > Metazoa > Chordata > Aves > Psittaciformes > Psittacidae > Amazona > Amazona ochrocephala. The sequence continues at coordinate 84,653,287 of CM077879.1, forward strand.
TCAAAACCCCTGCATCGAGAAGAGAACAGTTCTACCAGGGCACTGATGCTCAAAGGGACATGGAAGCAGCTACAGCTGCAGATACCAAAAAGCTCCTCTGCAGAGCGGGATTAGCACCTTAAGAGAAACACCAAAACTTAGAAGGCAAGACAAAAACAGACCTTAATGCAGCATGTTCAGTCAAAACCTCACACTGATTTTGGTAGCACCTCCCTGAAAAGGCAACCCACTCCCAGTCAGAGATACTGAGTGCAGGTGTTTTACAGCCCACATCATCTCCTCTGTCATCTAGGCCAAAGAGATCACTGACCAAAGCAACTTGTAAACTTCTGGAAGAAACCGGAAGGTTAAATACAAAGCAAAGCTCATGGATGCGTCAAGAAAGCTCCAGAAAAACATAAGAAACATTGCTCTAGCACTTCATCAATGGTGATGTTTGTGTTAGAAGTGAGAGCATGTTTACTACAGACTCAAACATGTAAATGTATTTGCTGAGTCCTTGAAGTATCATTTTACCTGTGCTTACTGAAAATACAAGTTTCCTCAGGATCACGTTCAGATCCTGCAACTTTCTGGTAATGCTCCACCCCGGCAGTGTCCAAGGCCAGGTTGGACACAGCCTTGGGTGACATCGTGTAGTTTGAGGTGTCCTTGCCCATGGAGGGGGCTGGAACTGGATGATCTTAAGGTCCTTTCCAACCCAAACCATTCTGTAACTCTATGCTGCAGAGCACTCACAGAAAGAAAAATTAGCTGGCACCTTCTACACTGAAGCCTCCCTCTGAGGCTTGCAGGCATCACCCCTGCAACGGGGAGGTATCATGCGGCAGAAAGGCATCAGACACTAGTAACAATAAAGATGTGAAATGACTGAGAGAAATAGGGAACAGACAGAGAAATATCCATAGGAAAATTCACACCAGGAATTGGGAACAAGCCAATTTAGGATCCTTTACTTGGGGTTTTAATGGTTTTCAGACAAAGGGTAGTAACTCTCACAGGTTACATCTTAATGAACTCAGCCAGCTGCAGGCTCTGCAGCTAAAGAGCCTGAAACCACACGCCAGAAAGGTTTGGAAAAGCCTGAGAGATTGAAAGAGAAGCAGACACTTGAGACAGACTTGGGACAGGCAGAAAAATCCCTTTCAGGAATAATGACAGTCTCTAAACTATGCAGAAAAATGAGAAGCAGCAAGGTCTGACATGCAACTGAGCCTCCGCTTGCTTTTAAGAGATCTAACCCCCAGAGGGCTATTAAACATCTGCTAACACACTCCTGGGGCATCTATCTGGAAAAGGAGTTACTCTCCCAAGTGTCACGAGGAAATGAAGGTGCAAAGGGGCACCTCTTGGAGCTTAAGTCACAAAGAACCCATGAAATGCTACAGGGAGGCTGCAGAGTCCAACAGGCCACCAGGGAGCTCAGAAGCTGGGTTTGTGAGCACTGAAAGAGGGCATTTCATTCTGTCACCTTTCCACAGGAGACTTTAACTTCTACAGAGGTGACACCGCCAACAGCTGAGAGACCTCTGAGCCAGCAGACAGAGCTGCACCAGGCTGGGAACCAGATGCCAAACAGAAGTCATTGTGCATGCCCATTTCTTAGCAGGTGGATCTGAACTCTGTACTCTAAAGCCCAGATCAAGGCAGCGCGGCAGCAGAAGAGTACAAAGCTTCCCAGAAAACCAAACCACTCCTCTTGAACAACTTGGTTCAAGGGATGCCAACGATGGCCAGGACAAGACAGGCAGCTGCTAGGCAAACCTGCCGTGCACAGCCATGCAGTCATATCTCACCACATCATTCCTCTGTCAGTGCTATTTGAACCTGCTTTCAGCAAAGGCCACCAGCTGCAAGTAGCTCTGTAGAGACTGCACACAGGTAATGGAGCAAGCTCATTTTGTTTGTGACCTAAATCCTACTTGGACACATAACAGATGAGGTAAAAGGTGGGATGCTCTTCAGGCATGTCCTGGGTTCAGGCAATACCAACTGAAAAAACACTGGGCCAGAAGTTTAAGAGCTCACCCTAACCACGGCTGGTGTCCTCCAGCCACCTCTGCTGCAGGGAAAACCAAGTCAGCATCTGTTAACGTGGGCTAAGACAGAACCGACGAGAACTGGGGTCTCAACTGGTAGCTCTCCATCATGTGGAAGTGTGACCCAGCCTGCACAGCACAGCACTCACATGGCACTGGCTGACCTGGACCAGTCACAAGCAGGAGCACTTCAATGGACTGGGGCACCACCTGCCAGTAAAGCATCTTCTCTAGACTGCACCCTTTCCAGTAAGAATCTTACTCCCCAGTTACTCTCTGTAATTCAGGCTCTATTCTGCTTTTACCCTGTATAGGTCTGTGTATCACTGAGCTGTACCCCCTGGGCAGACTGGGACCATGCCTACCTACACACAATCACTTTACACTTAAAAATTGGATCTGGTGGTACTCACGGCTGAGCCAAACAAAACATACACTCTCTGTAGCTCCATCAAAGGCAGCCCCAGAACCAGAACAGGCCTTCCTTCCAACCCCCTGCCTCAACACGGCATCCCAGGGCTCTGCCCTCCTGCCCCACAGGATCTGCACAGGAAAACCATTCACAGAACCTTTTCAATTGCAACAAGGGATGTCTCAGCTCTCAGCATCTCAGGGGGTGATCTCAGGGAGCCACAGCCCAAATTCTAGCAACTGAAAAGGTACTTCCACTTTCTAATCTCATTCAAAGAAACCCTTGAGTCAAACTCCTATTTAAAGGTCATTTCAAAGCCCCCACAATTTAAACACATGTTCTAATTCTAAGGGGGTTTGCCACTGCCTCATGTCTGAGCAGTTGCAGCCTTTGCCCTGCTTGTCTCCTCACTTGGTTTCCTGGCCATCCCAACACAAGTGGTAGCGGATGTACTGGAAAAGGTCAAGAAAGGAGGTGTCCCTGCCAGGGCTGGGCAGGGATAGGACAGTAGCAGCAGGGCCATGCCACCCAGTGCCATTCAGTAACTGCCATCCTCACCAGCTCTCAGCTCCAAGGCCATCATGGAGATGGCACAGCAAAGCTCACAGGTCCCAGCCACTCACCAGTTGCTCCTGTGCGTGGTCTTGTGTTCCTCCGTATTGCTCTGCATCCTGCCCTGGCACCCACCTCCTGCACTCCCATGGCAGCACACTCATACATCCAGAAGGACGTCAACTGTATACTGGGCTGCATCAACAGGAGCGTGATCAGCAGGTAGAAGGAGGTGATCCTGCCTCTGTACTCTGCTCTCGTGAGACCTCACTTGCAACACTGTGCGCGGTTCCGGTGTCCTCAGCATAAGAAAGACATGGAGCTGCTGGAGCAAGTCCAGAGGAGGCCACAAGGATGATCAGGAGATGGAGCATCTCCTGTATGGGGACAAGCTGAAAACATTGGGGCTGTTCAGCCTGAAGAAGAGAAGCTATGTGGAGACCTCAGAGCAGCTTCCAGTATCCAGAAGGCTACAAGGATGCAAAGAGGGACTCTTCATCAGGGACTGTAGCGATAGGACGAGGGGTGATGGGTTCAAACTGGAACAGGGGAAGTTCAAGTTAGATCTAAGGCAGAAGATTTTCCCTGTGAGGGTGCTGAGGCGCTGGCACAGGGTGCCCAGAGAAGCTGTGGCTGCCCCATCCCTGGCAGTGTTCAGGGCCAGCTTGGACACAGCCTTGGGTGACACGATCTAGTGTGAGGTGTCCCTGGCCATGGCAGGGGGGTTGGAACTGGATGATCTTAAGGTCCTTTCCAACCCTAACTATTCTGACTCTATCATGTAACCCAAGTTGAGATCTAAACCATAAGATATGGCTCCAAGCCACCACAGATGGGAAAGGAGTGACAGGAAAAAGATTTGTGAACCCATGTTCCAACTTTCTGTATTCAGCAGTGTTTAATCTATGCTCACTCCCCCTGCAAGTGGTTTTCAGGGTACAGTCTACGTATTAACAAAAAGCCTCTGCCCATGGCAGCAGTGAAGCTCCGGGAACAGCCTCCAGGCAGAAGCACCAAATGCATGATGCTCGCCAGGCTACAGGAGGTATTCCTGTGCCACAGGATGGAAAGCAACTGGGAAGCACTAGTCAGAGCCTTAATAACACCACATTTTACAACTGAGACTCTTCAGCCTTTGAGACTGTCCCTCTGGACATGCCATTAAATCCAAGGAACTAGCAGGAATGAAGGGAGTCAGAAATCACAAAAAGATCACTTGGAAACCTCACTGAATTCCCTCCAGCCCATGTGTGCTCACTGGAGCTAAACTCCTCCCCTGGCTTAGAGTGATTTCCAACGTGGTTTCTTCCACAGTCCGCAACTTCTTTTCCAACACTCCTGAGATCTCTCAGACTGAGAAACAGATCAAAAGAAGAAAGCTAAAATCACACTGGACAGGGAATGGGGGGTCCATACCTCTTGTACTGTGGTACAGAACCTCAGCACTGAGGAGGAGCACAGCTACACCCAATATTCTGATATTCCCAAGGTCACAATGTGCCTTCCCTCCTCAGCAGCAGAGTCTTTGCTCCAGTGATGCATTTTACAGACAGGTTCCTCCCTCCTAACACACACAGAGGCATGAAAAGCCCCACTTGCTCCTTTGCTTTCTCTCTACATAGTAAGAAACCACACTCTTACCTGAGCATCCACCAATCCAGCCTGATCAGTTCCCCGACCAAAACCTGTTAATCAAGCAAAATACAGCTAATAGGCAATTTACATCTTGTGGCTGCTGCGGGTCACTGCTGCTGCCTCCTCTTGTGCCCCAGCACAGGCCACACGTGACAAGAGAAGCCCCTGCTCTCCGGGAGGCAGGAGCAACGGGAACCTCCGGATCGATGGATCCATGTCACAGAACCCCAAATTTCATGTGAGAAATTGACCTCTCTGTATCTTCAGATCCACCCATCTGGACCAACAGGGTCTGCACAGGGAAAGCCCCAGCAGTGTTTGGGAGGCCACTGAGGCCACTCTGCTCCATCAGGCCGGGAAAGGGAAGCGACTCCATGGACAGAATCACACCTTGCATCAGGAATGTATCTGGGCAAGGAGGTCTGGAACATCCAATTCAAAAAGTCTAGAAAGGTTTCTAGATAACAGAGGAAAAACCATTCCAAGCTCTCGGGGAAGAAGTGGGAGATGCAGATACATCACCGTGATGCACCAGCTGCAAGATAAACACTTGAGAAGCGTGCAACCAGGAGATGTGAACGTTGCTTTGAGGAACAGCATCCACTATGGACAACACAAAGGACATGAGGGTGAATTAGCTGTGTCTGAGCTTAATCAGCCTCAACACAAAGAAAGCAATCCAGCCAACAGCATCCACCTCTCTCAAACACAAATGGCTGCTACCACTTGTGGCCTCCCAAGTAAGCTTTAGCACAGACACATCACATCATTTTTGACACTTGAACGGCTATCATATCCCACCCAAAACACTTCCAAGCCCTCAGAACCAGTTATCCCATTAACCAGCCTGGCATCATACCCCTGCCAACAACTGTAACTCCCACGGAGACAGGGCAGCACCTTCTCAATGGATAACGTTGACAGTCACTTGCACAAACATGAAGCTTAAGATGTCACTGACTAACACCACAAGCTCTTGTGTGCTAGACAGGAGGCACTGTGACTTCCAGTGAATCTGAGACAGAAATCCATGTACATAAACACAGGAAAGTCAAATACCTATAGGTGGCTGATGGTGGCAACTCGCTAGCTGAGTCTAAGTCCTCCTGTATTTAATGGATTAGGGAGGTTTGAGAGAGGCAAGAACGCCTCTCAAACAAGGTGGAGTTCTAGAGAAAACTGTTACAAGGGTTCGATGATGTGATGAGATACAAAAGGTGAATATATAAATATTAGCACCACAGCCAGTGAGAGTACTCTATTTCAGAGAGGAAAAGAGAGAGGAGAGAGGAGGACTTGCTGGAAAGGTCAGGTGGGATGGTAAGAAGAATAATGTGAAGTACTCCATAACATTTCCAGATATTGTAATCATCATTACAGAATCATTAATCATCAGAAACATGTTTGTAACTTGATAAAGGCTTGTTTGAAAACCCCCAGCATAAAGAAGCTATCTGCAATAAGAACAGACCTCAGAGTCCTGGGGAAGCAGAAGGCACTGAGCTCAAGGAGAGAGGCAGCGCCATGCAGAGCCAAGCAGAAGCAGCCCATGGCTAGGGACTCCCTGGAGAGTCCAGGCAGTGAGGGAAGCTGCAGGCACAGTTTGAGACTTGCCACTGACAAAACTCTTGAGACCTGCTGGGGAACCTAGAGAGGAAAAATTTGGCCTGTCTTTGCATGCTAGCTGCATTCTGCCACACATACAGGCTGTGGATGCATCACCCATGCATCTGCATTGGTGGATCTGAGGATACAAAGCTACTATTTCCTCTGGTGACGTACTAGTGTTATCTACTAATGTCAGGAACAGCTCTATGCCACACCTGCATTCAAACTGGGGACAGGGACACCCTGTAGCTACCTGGCTAGAAAACCCAGTGAGAACGAACCACTGCAGAACTCCCTGCCATTGCCCTGGTGGTAAAGGGATAATCCTCAAACCTTTTATTTTAGTGCTGAAAAATAAATAAGATAAAAATAAAATCTATCACAGCTATGTCTTCCAAAAGTAACACAGAAATCAGAACCTCCCTCTAAGGAAAAGTAATAAGCACTGAATAAAGAGACAGGAAAATGACAGTAAATAGGTCTGGAAATTAATTCTAGGCATATCTTGCATTATCAGCTACAATTTAACTCAATCTATTCTGGAAGGCAGTAGCTCCAGTGCAAAACAGGAAGATCCCAAATTTCACCTTTGCTTAATTTTGGGGGTTGTGGGGGGAAAATATCATCTCTACAGTGACTCAAAGCGACAGGTCTGAACAACTACAAATAACCGAAGTCATCAAAGTGCATTTAAAATAACACTGCAGGTTGGCTAAGGAATTTCATAGTTGTCCCACTAGTTGTGCCTTTGGCTTTATACTCACATGTGTGGATTTTGGAAGGGAACTCCAGAAGTGTTTAGAGTAAATCTTGCTGTGGACTTGAAAGGTGGATTTGCAAAATTTAACTTCAGCGCTTTGCGTTTACCTGGGAGACAAGAGACAAAGTGAACTTCTGGTCAGCAACAACGTACTGAGAGCATCTGGAAATCAACAGGGGAAAATCAACGTATTGTAAGAAAAGGAAAATGTTTCACAGTAACATTAGCAAATCCTAGCTTGGATTAGGGACACAGGGATAGAGAACTGGAGTCAGCTCCCACCATCCCATTCCAAACCAGTTCCTCTTGTGACAACTGAAGTACCAGCAAGCGGCTGCCAGGTCTGCCATGGCACCTCCACGCCAGGGCTCTGAGTATCTACCTCACACCATCACTCCCCTAAACAGATCCATGGTTTCGGCTCAACTTCAGCCACAGTGGGAAAGGGGCCCAAACTGCTCAGCACAGCCTGGGCATGCCACCAGATCTGGAGTGGACAGAGCTGAGGAGGGGAAGGGGCACCTTGGGGTGTCTGTAGGAGGGCTGACCTTCTTCAGCCTGGCAGCAAACTGAGGTTGCCAGGCTGAGCATGGATGGAGGAGCCCTGCTGTGTGCTCCTTCTGCCAAGTGGTCTCCGAGCAGAGAGCACAATTCAGCCCACCAGAGCGGTGAATGCTTTGCTCTGCAGCCAACTGAGAAAGCACAGGGGAAAAGAGAGTAAATTAACAGTAGGGTGGGAGGAGCCCTGGCCACTGCTCCAGCCAGGGGCTGTGTATTTCTCACTGAAGCCGAGATGACCTGCTGAGCAGCAGCAGGATAAGGGACTATGAAGGGAGATGTCCGTTCCCAGCCCTGACTCCAGGCTGCAGCAGACCCTGTCTTGTCCTCATTTGGCTGCTGGAAAGCTGCACTCCTCTCCACAGAAACATGCCAAGATGGGGGCCTCGTCCACCCCACATTCCAGGAGCCTGCAACTGAACCCCCTTGGGGCTTCCCATCGCCTGAGTGATGTCTCAACAACTGCTGCTCACTTCAGGAGGCTCTGTCCATCCAAAGCTGGCACCATACCTGGGTTCCGACAACCACCTCCCTCTGCCTGCACCCTAATGTGGGTGTCATATCCCCAACTATACCACAGCCCTCCCGGGAAAAGTCAGAAGGCACCACCATCTCTGAAGCATTCCTCTACCTTGCACAGAGGTTAAAGGGGTGTTTTGGGTAACTCCAAGACCAAAGAAAGAAAACAAAAAACCTAGTCACAAGTCAAAGCACTTCGCAGCAATTTCAGGGCAGGAAGTATTACAAGGATCATATAATCTTTAAGGTTGGAAAAGACCTTGAAGAGCATCAAGCACAACCATTCCCCCAGCACTGCCAAGTCCACCACGAAACCATGTCGCCAACTGTCATATCTAGGCGTCTGTTAAATCCCACCATGGATGATGACTTCACCACTGCCCTTGGCAGCCTGTTCCAAAGCTTGCAACCCTTTTGGTGAAGAAATTGTTCCTAATCTCCAACCTGGGGTGCAACTTGAGGCCATTTCCTCTTCCCCTACCACTTGAGAGTTGGGAGAAAAGACTGACTCCCACCCTGCCAATAGCACCACAGAATCATTAAGGTTGGAAAGGACCTTTAAGTTCATTGTAACACTATACATCCAAAACCAGCTTGATAAATCCAATAAAACTCAGAATTAAGGATGCACTCAAAAGAAACACACACACCCTGTAGACTGGAAAGCTTGCAGCAAGCAAACACCTATCTCCCCCTCAAAACCTGCCATCCTCTATGGGCTAAGCCGGATGCTGAGTGACAAGTTCAGGTATATTTGCGTGAACTTGTGCCCTGAGGACATAGACGCTGCCGCAGTATATGGGTGCTGCTGCTGGAGTTACCCAATGTACACACGTGCAGCTTCACAGCACGACTCCGATCACTCCCTGGTTGTGATTTCCACATAGAGATGACCGCCTACTTCCTCTGTCACACCCTGCACTTCTAAATTCCTGGTACACTTTCAGTTCTGATCCTAGTGCAATACAATAACTGGGAAGCATCTGCATGCACACTGCATCTTCTAAAAAATCACCTCATTTGTTACACATAAATCCCCCACAAGAAACTTGCACAAGAGCCAGCAGCATGAAATCCATTACCCAAAGCTTTGCATCCACCATTTCCTGGTGACAATTCCGCAGCAGATTTCCATGCGCTGGGTGGTGGTGCAATGGGCATACAGCCCTACACCCACTTGGGCTGTTCCTTGTCCCCCACTCTCGGAGTGGGTCCAGGGATTTACAATGTTCACCAATCTTCTGGTTATGTTTTATTGACACCCCTCTCCTAAGGGCAATAATAAACAGTCCTGAGATTTTCCCTAACAGCAACATCCATACAACTGAGAAGAGCATCTGTGTTTGAAGTGGCCCAGCAGTGAACTACAAGCTCCCATCAGAAAATCTCTTCTCAAAGCCTGCTCCTGTATTACTATTTGCAACTACTACACACTGAGTTTCCTCCTGTTTTCACACCGACGGAACATGTTTTAACACAATCTATTGATTTCTATCTCTGTAGGTTCCTAAGAATAGTTTCAGTGATGTCAATCCACAACCCAGAGCTGGATTTTCTGCAAATCAAACAAAACAGAAACACAACCTGTATCTGGGAAGCAAGCAGGATGGTTTGCTTTGCTCAGGTAATGAACAAGGAACGTGACTAGGGAGAAACAGACATCCATGGTAAATGCTCCATCCCTGGCAGTGTTCAAGGCCAGGCTGGACAGAGCCTTGGGCAACAGTCTCGGGCAAGGTGTCCCTGCCCACGGCAGAGGGTTTGGAACTAGACGATATGAAGGTCCTTTCCAACCCAAACCATTTTATGATCCTGAGAAATGCCAGGAATTTCCATTCAGCACAAGTCACATGGAAACATGGACTTTAAATGAAACAACACACTAAAACGAACTGGAAGTCCAACAAGAGTTAATGCAAGCTGTCTTCTCCACTAGCCCTTCAAAAATAAAGTACTTCACCTATGCACACTCTGAGTCTTCAGTTTCATCCCAAAAAAGGCTTTTGACTGCTCCACACCCCTATACGAACTGTGCAACCTTTTCACCTCGCCCTTGTAAAGTTAAAATGGGGAGGAAGGGATGTCAGGGGGCCCAATGGGTTGGATGATCTGCTTCCTTTTGGAAAGGGAACTGAATGTTTGGGGTTATCTTCTCAACTATCAGGTCTTATCTCTTCCAGGGCATGTGAAAGCAAAGCTAGTGCCAATTCTCACCTGAGACACGAAACAAACACAGCAACGCAGATCTCTCTGCTCTTCCAATCGCTTTTACTATCCAAACTGTTAGATCTTGTCTGCTAACAAAATGCTTGCTTTGATGCAGAGACAGCAGAGGAACGTTCAGAGCTGTTGACATCCTGAACAGGATTCGCAGCTCCCTGTCTCCATTGCTGCTAGAACAGCACTGCCTTCCCACAGGCCCTTCCAACCTACAGGATTTCAGTTGTATTTCCTTCCTTTCCAGTCTTGCTCATGGATGGACTCCAACAGCAGCACAGCTAATTGGAGAGGAAAGCAGTTTCCAGCCTTGCCCTCAAGACAAACCATTTCCCAAGAAAAAAACCCAGTCCAGTTTTGGAACAAAACACAAAGAACTTCAGCATATGGTGCAGTTGTGTTTAAGGAGTCTGAATGAAAGAAGCCTGGGAGGAATTAGTAGTTTTAAGGACAGTAACTATAGAAACTCACTTTCAAGGGTCCAAGTCTGTCTGTTACTGACATTTACTGCCATTCACTAAAAACTGCAATTCAGTATATTCCAAGAGGCAACATCCAAATCCAAGACACGGATTCTGCACGGCAGGAATGTATTAAGTATGCTCATTTTTAGACATAACCTCATTAATATGAGTATTCATACTTAATTCACCTACAGCCCCAATGGTGCTTCCACTTAGGGAGCACAACGCCACACAAGCCCAGGTCAGTCAGGGCTCTGTAGGGTTACAGGGCAGTCCCTTTGTGAGACCCCTACATAGGAAAACATTTGTCCTAAATAAACTATTAGCAGGACATCTCACTGATGGGAGGCTGCGAGAGGGCTCCGAGCTGCACAGCCGCTTCCTGCACCAGCAGACATGCACCTCCGTGACCTGCAATACATCATGTATGCTACATCCAACAGCACTTGCACCAGCTTCTATAAATACCTCCACTATGAAGCCTGGCTCCAGTAGGTTAGGCTTCAAGTGCAAGAAACTGCAACGAGATTCACATTAGTTCCCTCAGGCTGGAAACTCCCAGCAGCAAAGCTGCGGCTGCCCCATCCCTGGCAGTGCTCAAGGCCAAGTTGGACACAGGGGGTTGGAGCACCCTGCTCTAGTGGAAGGTGTCCCTGCCCATGGCAGAAGGTGGAACTGGATGAGCTTTAAGGTCCCTTCCAACCCAAACCTTTCTGTGATTTTATGATTGAGGCACCGTGATATGATCAAGTGGAGACCGTGCCCAAGCATTTGTCAGAAGGAAATGGTGATGCTGCCCCGGGACATGCATTGAGGCACCTGGAGCCATTCCTGATGTAAAACAAGAATAAATTAAGCAAAAGGCTGTGCCAGGTAGTTTTTTCATTATGGAACCGCAGAGCAAGAGTTATAAAATACACTGTAGGGAGGAGAGCAGGGGAGGGATTTGGTATGGGGGGGGGTCCTGTTTGTTTGGGGTTTTTTCATTTTAGGAGCCTGTCCTCAGACCAAAAGCAAGGGGAAAAAAAAAAAAATCTGCCCTTGATGCCTTTGCTTAAGGTCAATGGAAAGGATTTAGTTTCTTTGGATAAAGCAACAAATATGTTTCCATCATCCCTCTAGCTACCTTATGCCAGAAAAGTGGCAACGTCAATCACAGCCCGCATCCCATCAGCTCTGATAAACACCTCGGGCCCAGCCACCAAGAGCCCGGCAGCCATGGCACAGGAAGAAGAGCAGGAACCAGAGGACTTGGGAGGCCTTTCTCATTTTAAGGAATAATTATTTCTGGGGATCAACCCATTCAGTCCACCTTTGTGTATTGGGTTTTTTAATTGCGAAGACCAAAACAGACCACAAAGAGATCCTGCTGCAAGCAATAAACAGCGCTGGGAGTTAGGAACCACCATCCTGATGTCCATCGGGAAGGATGATGAAAGTCCACTAAGCCAGGAGCATCTCCTGACACGGCAGCTCTGTATTTCTAAGTCTAACTGCTGAGGACTCTCCAACAGAACAGGGGCTCACGGGGCAGTGCCTCACCAATGTCTCAGGTGGGATGAGCAGAGCAAATCTGGTCTCATTTAAGCAAGATATTCCCCAACACACCAACAGAAATGAGGTAAGTGTACAACTCCTCCTGCCCAGGTCTCCCTCTCTTGCCCCTTGCTTTTCTCCCTAGGGCTGTCTCATGGGACATTTCCAGCCTCTTGCTCATCAGGTCATTTGCCACCCTTCAGGAAGGAGCACGCTGTGAAACGAGCTTCAGCGTCCCCATTGCTGCCAACCCCTTCCCCAGCTCCCTCCCTAGCCCAATGATGCTCTTCCCCACACACAGCGCTTTGCTCCAGATCCCCATGGCACAGGAGGCCTCATTTCTGTCCCTCCCCATTAAGCCTGTGAAACCCAAGTAGGAATCTTTTCAGCCTCGTATCACCTCCATGAAGGACACTGCCTGGCCAAGTGCTGCTTTTCCACCAGCGGCTTTGGCACAGGGTCAGTCAGGCAAAACCAACCCAACAGATAACTGTTCCTGATGCAACTCTCACATGCTCTAATTCAAGAGGTAAGGACCTGCCACCCATGCCCAGCACCCTGTCACCATCCACCCCCTCCCCTTATCACCCAGGTTCTCCCCTGCATTTCCGTTTGAGACACATTTGGTTGAATTTCCATAGCAGCAGCATGGACCTTACCACAGCCACACAGCAGGTCTGATTGTCCCATCAGGTGCACACATGCTCCTGCCCTGTCTGACAGGGCAGAAGATCCTCGATGCTGAAGTGGACGTATGTGACCAGCACCAGGGTCTGCCATCACAGCTTCACCTTCGCCATGAGGACTACGCTGCTACCACAGCATAGCTTGTCTCTGAGCACAAGTACTTTGATTTTTAAGGAACTGGAGAAGGGAGAATAAAGGAAAATCCACACCACAGGCACAAAAAGGGCAAAAACCCTAAAATAACTTCAAACTTCAGTTCAAACCCTTCTTTGTGCTGAAATCCAGCAGAAACAGCCAAAGACATCAATTTCTCAGCACCAACATAACACACTTCTAAGGAGCACTCCAAGGCCTCACTAAACATACCACAGCTGCACCGTTCACTTTCACAGCTTTGGGGTTCATATTTTGCTTACAAGCTAAAACGAATTAACATCTTGTGTGCTCAACAAAAGATTTATGCTGTCTTCTGCAGCCTTCAATATGAATTAGTGACACGCTGTAGCAAGAAGAGCAGCATAGGAAGGAGCCCCATTTCACACTACCGAGACATGCCAGGCAACGATCTGTGTTTCCATCAGATTCACAGCTTTAATAGCCTGGCAGTATCAAAACTGCTCCAGAAAGACCCATGGTGATGGCACTCTTGCCCAATGTTTTTATTTACCTGCCTAAACACCTGAAACACTTGCTGCTGTGCTGGAAAGACAGAAGGCAGCAGGGACCATATCTCTTCCACGCTCCACTGAAGGCTGAATGCAAGAATTGGTCATGCTGTTGCCACCTTCCAGAGCTCAGCAACTTCTGGAAGTGCATCCAAGAGGCCATCAGGTGGCTGCTCCCCATTTCTAAAGGTATTTTCCTATCACAGGATCATAGAACCACAGACTGGTTTGCATTGGAAGGGACCTTAAAGCTCCTCCAGTTCCAACCCCTGTCAGGGCAAGGACACCTTCCACTAGAGCAGGTTGCTTCAAGCCCGGTCCAACCTGGCCTTGAACACTGCCAGGGATGGGGCAGCCACAGCTTCTCTGAGCACCCTTCAGATACTGGAGTCAGCCAAGAGATTTTAATGGAGATACTTTACAGCCTCAACCACCGTGGGCCCCTGTGCAGGGTCCATGGCTGACCACAGCACTGCAGGGACTACCCAGCACCTATCTCCATGGTGTCACCATGAAACCAGAGGTGGGAACCACCCACCCCATCCCCTCAGGCTGCAGATCCCCACAGTGCAGGTTCCAAAGCAGGAAACATTTCAGAACAACTACCATCAGGCATCCATGGCGATGCTGGAAGGTGTTTTGTTCCCTGCTCAGTCCCCATGGCAGCATCCCTGGCACAGTGCTGCACTGTCCTCTCCTGCCACCAGCAAAGCAGTTCCCATGTTTGCCCTGTGCTTTCAGACACCCAACACAGTCTCACCCAAGCAAAGGGTTCCCTGGTTAGCTGGTGCTCAGCTTATGGCAGCCTCACAGTCTGTCCACTCCTGCAATGAGGACACAACAAACACCCTTAGCTAAGACCCCATTCATTACCAGTTTGCTTCATGGGCTACACCTACCATCAGATCCAGGTGCCAACACACGGAAAACCTATTTTGCAAACTCCTCTGATGACAAAGGCTCCCCCATCGAAAAAAACAGAATAAATAGATACTATTGAGGATTTCTGGTTTGCAGCAGATCTCAACCGCTCCAATGCACACAGACGGCCTATGCGTGACAGATCAGCCCAGCTTCGGACGGCAAACACTGCTGGGGAAGCAGCTAAAACCCTGGAGAAGCATTTACAGTCTTTTTAATGTGCCAAACAACTGGGAGTTGGCAAAGACCGACACAAAAGCAAACCATTGTCCTCAATAAATATTAATCAACCTTCTTAAGCTGCCAGGGTTCATACGAAACCGTGTGCCTGCTCTTCCCAATGTGAAGTCCTGTCTCTAACTGAGTCTCACCTGCAAAGCCACGAACACAGCTCCAGCATCCAGACCCCAGCAGGCCATCGCTCCACATGGGGAGATGCTTTTCTTCACCTCCCTCCACAATTCAGTCACTGTCATCTCAGGGATTGACCACAAAGACCCGCACGTGTAACCACACAGCTCTAGCTGCAAAAGAGATCTGAAATTCCTGCTTCAAACATCAGGTTTCCTAAAGATTTGTATACCCTGTGCTAACAGAAGATGTGTCAAGAATTAACATGTTTTCCAATGCTGTCACAGGGGAGCAATTCCACCATACAGGCTCACTCTGTGCTGTGATACTGCAGCATACATCCTCTGCAGCTCTTCCAAGACAGAAAAGCATCAGTCTGTGAAAAGCTACAGAATCATTTGGTTTGGGTTGGAAAGGACCTTAAGATCATCCAGTTCCACCCCCTGCCACAGGCAGGGATGCCTCACACTAGACCCTGTTGACCTAGGTTCTGTCCAACTTGGCCTTGAACACTGCCAAGGATGGGGCAGCCACAGCTCCTCTGGGCACCCTGTGCCAGTGCCTCAGCACCCTCACAGGGAGGAACTTCTTCCTTATATGTAACCTGAACTTCCCCTCTTTCAGTTTAAACCCATCACCCCCTGTCCTATTGCTACAGCCAGCGAAGGGTTTTCTGTGCACAATATTTAGAAGAAACATGTCTGAACACTGGTCACAAGATATACTGGGATAAAACCCCAAAGACCCAAATAATTTAAAAACCAGTAACAATTCTCTCTGGATCCTGGAATGGCTGTAACAATAACACTTATTAAATGCAAGCTAAAAACATCGAATGCCAGTGGAATGAAATGCAGAGGCACAAGATTTCTACAAGTCAGGTCTTAAAGAAAAAACCAACATGCAGAGATTTGGTTTCTAATAAAGCTCTCCCTGGGCTGCAGAGGGGATTCTGAGTGGCATCCAAGTGATGCACTGAGGACAGAGAACAGAAAGACAAATCCTGCAGAGCTCCCCAAATCCCGAAGCTGCTCGGCCACGATGGACACTTCAGCACTGCCTGTGGGAACAATGGCTTGGACCTCTCCATCTGCTCTCACCTCTCGTGAAGAAGCAGGACCAGAAGCGACTCATGAGATGATCCAGTGCCCACGCACCCATGCTAGAGACAAAAACTGGAGGTATTCACCTGTAAGCTGATGACCACCCTTCACTGTCACATTAAAGACCTAAGAAGTCGGATCTTCGTTCAGCAGGAATTTTATGGGGCGCAAACGAAAGTGCTGAATCCCACCCCAGTGGTATTCCATAGAAATTCAGCAGGCAACAAATCCCTGGCGTGCCATACACAGTGCTGTAGCTGCGTGGGGATGAAGCACTGCTCTTCTAGCACAGGTAAAGCAGAGGCATGAAGCCACCTCAATGATTAGTGATGGTTTAAGAAGTCCCAATTGAGCTCTTTCTTCACTAGCACTGTGGAAAACAGAGGCTGGCGTGGAAGCAGGAATGCTATCGCTTGTCAGCTGGAAGGAAACACAAACTCCCAGTACTAACTCTGATAACAAAAGCAGGATAATTCATAACAAATGCATAGCTTGGAATCACAGAATGGTTTGGAAGGGACCTTAGTGACCATCCAGCTCCAACCCCTGCCGTGGGCAGGGACACCTTCAAGTAGCTTCCTTAGTGCCTTTTGACAGAAGTTTAAGTGAAAACCTACAGCAAAAGAGACCCATTGCCATTCATTCACTGACAGTCAAAGCAGCACATCACTGTTAAGAATCAGTTTTTGCGTTTCAATATTAACTGTAAAATCATGAAGAAAATGAATTATTTAGATTAAACTTCAGACTGCTGCTTTGAATACAGAACAATCCTGTCACCATCATCAGGATTATAAACCAACTTCACGAGACAACACAGCTCAACAGGTAAGCAAGGAAATCTGCACTGGTACCTGGCAGGCAGAAAGGAGATCAGGGTACCTACTGGAAGGAGTATGAGCTTCCTCCACCTCTCAGTACAATTACAACAGGCACCATTTAAGCATTTCTTGCTTATTATAAAAAGCCTACTGGCACAGAATAGCTCTATCGTGACAGGGTAACAAGTAATACTTCTTAACACCAAAGAGATTGTTTTGTACACGGGAAGCTGGAACTTCGCATTAAATATGCTCATAGAATCACACAATAGTCTGCCCAGGGTCACACCAGGAGTAACCCCACTTCAGACCTGGGTATGGACCTGCTGCTTGATATAAAGTGCCAGACCCTGGAAAACCTCCAATTCCCTAAGCAGTGAAGACAGCCCACCAAAACTCCTAAGAGGCACGTACGATCTAGCAGGCTATGGTGATGTAGGTACAGCCAAGACCAGCCCCATCCCTCTCCCCCAATGCTGACCAAGCCAATGGAGATGGGTATTACCTCTGACTTTTTCCAGGTCATTTACACCAGAACAAGTGCTGTCACCCACAGACAAGCCACGAAGTCTACTGATGCCAGTTTTAAGGCTCTGAAATCACATTAAGAACACTGATTAAAGAAAATAAGCAATGCTAACCACCTGACTGGTAGAAAACATGAACATCTAAAAGACAGCAGAGAAAAATCTGATGTCATTCTGCAAGGAAAGTTCCTCTACCCTACAAAACCAACTCAGCTTTTTGATGAGCTTACAAGTTACAAGCCTTGCCTTAAAATTCCTTCCCATTCCTCTGGCCCGGCTCTGCAGGTGTCACCTCAGGTCTCTCCTGTCTCTGCTCCAGGTTGAGGCACATGAGTTCACACTGCTGCAATGCTCAGCTGCACCACGCTTCTTCAAACAGGCTTTGAAGTCCAAACACACTCTGAACACATCTAGATTTTCAGAGGTGATGAATGCTGTTTGTATCTGCTCCCAGCCTTCTTTCTGACCACCTCTTCATGTTATCATAAGCTACCCCACCAGGCATGATTCTTTAGGGGGGTATACAAGTTTTTCCCCATTTTTTCAAAATCCCAGCACTAGGGGCGAGTTTCTCTGCTACAGAAATAGGCACCAGAGTCTCGCAACAAAAACTGCCCCAATCTGATGGATTTTGAAAGTCCTCGGAGGGAATTAAAAGAGAGCTCCACTGCTGTGCAGAAGGCAGGCGGGTCTTCCGCACGGCAGGAGCCTGAGAGTCTGCCTAGCTAATCCCCACGGCCTCATGCTGGGTAACAGAAGACTGCTGCAAAAATACCAGCCAGTAGCCCCAACACAGATCCAGCCACCTTCTTCCCTTGCCCTCGTCCCCATTAGCTCCTTCTCCCTTTAAGCTCCCAGTAAAAAGGAACGCATGCACCAGTTCTGCATGCAAAAATCTGACTGCCCCCACAAAACCACTAAAGGGTCCTCCTGGCTCTTACAAGGTGTCACAGAGCACGACAAATGTAAGTTTTCCACCCTCACATCCATCTGTGAGCAGCCTTTGGCCAGAGCCAATGCTGCTCAGTGTGCGCTTGAAGTCTCATCCCAGAGAAAACCAACCTGTGATGCCTTGGTTGGAGATGCCACGATCCCTCTACTACAGCAGAACTCCACCTGGGAAGGTGGGAGCTGCTTGACACTGCCTTTGTCTCAGGGATGCCCCATTCATCCCTGTTTGGAGCTGATTAAACACTGCACCAGAACATCTTGGTGGTGCTGCTGCCCTGGGAGGTCCCCCCAGAGGAAGGGGGAAGTGTCAGCCTGGTCCTGCTGCCCCATGCAAGGCCATCAGCAAACTCCAGAGACAAAGTGAACTCCAAAGGCACTACAAAGAGCCTCCCATCAGTGGGAACAGAGCATCTCTTTCCCACAAAGGGCAGCAGAGGTTGGTTGCTTGCCTAGCACAAGCCACACCAGGGCAGGAATACCATCACACCCTGAAACACCTCCAAGAAACAGGCGTTCCGGAGAGCAGCAGCATGCGCATTGAAGATGACACATCAACAGCTACACAACTGCCATGAAACCACCATGGCTTGGCAACTAAAAGAACATCTTCAGCTAATGAATGAAACTGTCTTCTGGAAAGCAAAGAGCCCAAACTGCTTAAAAAGAGGAGCTTGATATGCTTAAGGATGCGGAAGAAAGAAGGAACTACTGCAGACAAAATGTGAAGCTTGTATGATTTGGATTATGGCTGGATGTGGTTTTGGGCAATCTGATGTCACTGAAGCCATCCCTGCTCACTGCAGTGGGGTTGGACCAGATGACCTTAGAAGGTCCCTTCCAACCCAAACTGTTCTATGATTTCTTGGGCATCCGGCTTGCTGGTATCTGAGCAGGAAGTGAGGGGTTATCCTCTAAAGCGCGCTCCAGTTGATCCCGGCAGTGTGAGTGTGTGTGCACAGAATTCCCTCATTCCATGTCCACTCTGGGATTATTTTTAGTTCACTTTTAAAGAGATTGCCAAGGACCTTTGTCTTCTTTGAGTGCTGACATGGACCAGAGCATACCAAACTCAGAGTCATCTAAACCAACCACCACCCATGGGACTGAGGGAGCTTTTAGCACATACTGGTTACCTTGTTCCTCTGAAGCACTGGGCTGTTCACAGTTATTTCACTATCCAAAGTACTGGGAACAGCCTCTTCCTCCAGCACATCACAGGGGCAGCATTTGGACATTAACTATGGGGAGAACCTCAGAAGAAGCTATTGCTGTGAGCCTGCTGTGAACGCAGACCCCGCTGCCACCCATGGTGAATGGGGACACTCGACTGTCATCCCATGGACCCCTCTGGATCTAACACTGACCAAGTGGGCGCTTGTTCTGGCATGGGAGTCAATGTTCCTGCTGGGCTGCAAAGCAGCAGCAGCTTCTGCCAGTGTGGACAAAGACAACCCAACCCCACCAGAAACCAACACTGGCTGCTAAACCCAAGTGATGCCCAAGGGGACAGCAAGATTTTGACCCCACTGCTATTACGCCTGCAGTTTGGTGCACTGCTGAACAGTGTGGGCAATCAACCAGTTGAGGAACATCCCCACAGAGTGTTCATTGTGTTGGGTTTAGATCTCAAAGACTCAGGACATGCCAGCACAGGATTACTGTGAGGACATAAATGCTGGGCAATCAGAGCTTTGCTGCCAAAGTCAGAGCATTAATCAGATTTGAGAGGGAAACCCACCACAAACCTTCCCAGAAAGCTTCTATTTACTAAATGGAAACAGCATCGTGGACAAGCAGCTCCTGGCCTCAGTCCCAGGTGCTGCGAGAGCAGCAGTGCCCTGGCACAAGGCAGGGTGCAGCTCAGACCTTTGGCAGCTCAGCAATGAAACAGGTTCCCTGGTGCCAGCCCAGTAACGGGCTCCCTTTCAAGTCAGTCTTAGCTAAGACCTGTCTATATTAAAGCAAATAACCAGCCCCAGAAACATTCCATGTCTTTGCTGAAATAAACCCCGCATTCACACAGTCCTCATCCACAGCTTCGTTTTGAGGGCAGAGAAAAAAAAAAAAGAAAAGAAATAAAGGCAAGCATACTGACAAATCAGACTTGGAATTTCCAGTTCAAGTCACAGAAGATCCCAACTCACATCCCTGATGGGGAAGCCACCTGAGCCCTCCTGCACAAAGCACACAGCCAGACACCATTCCCGACTCAATCTTTGTCACTTCACACTTGCTGAGAAAGATCCTTCTCCCGTTTCCTCAGCTGCAGCCCTCATCAGCAGGGATGAAGCCACAGTAACAGGTCAGAGTAAGTTCTTATTCTCAGCCCCGAGGATGCCCAGCGTTGACGCGCAGTGGTAAAGCTTAACCTGTAGGAAGCACATGTGGCCGCAACTCTGATGTAACCAGCTGGGAGATGAGCTCCAGGATGTTGCTTCAACTCTTCTCAAAATGAAAGACATTTATGAGAAACATACTTGAAAATAGGCTTTGCATCTCCAGGAGAAGGCTGGATGTTCAACAATGCAGGAATGTCCCCAGTGCAGCAAGAACTCCACTACCAAGCTGCTGCCTAAAGCAGCTCGTCTCCAAACCTTTACACCAACTCCTTCCAACAGGCATCCAAGCTCATTCACAGCCCCTCTGCAGAAACCTGCACACATATTTACACCATGCAGTCACACTTCCGAGCTCCAACACTTGGGCTACGTTATATCAGAAAGAGGAGAGCTGACCTCTGCTTCTTCCCAAGTCGGGAAGGAAACCAGCTTTAAAAGCAGACATCCCAAACATCCCTGTTTCCACATGCTGGCTGCTCCCACTACCTCAAGGCAAAAAGTACGTTGAAGAAGGGACAGATATGTCATGTCTGTCCTCAGCTCTGGGCTGCCAGTCTTGGCCAGCCCTACATGAAGTGGTTCTGAATAGCCTCCTCCTTCCTGCACTCCCACCCATCCATGTTTCTGAGTGGGACAGGAGGAAAGAAGAGGACATCAAAAGTAGGGTGAGGTTTCCAGCGCCTGGCATGATACCAGGTCCTGAACTGATACTGCTCAGGAGGGGAACTGGTCTTTACAGGAAAACTCGGACATGGTCCCATCACTCTCCAGAAAGGATTTCCAAATGCAATGCTTTTATCTTAGTCCATAACCCCTCCCAGGTTAAAGCAACACAGCCATGTGTTTTTAAAGGAAACTGTTTTATCTCTGTCCACAAACCTCTTCAAAGTACAAACCCTTTGCTCTCTGCTCCAAAAGCAAAGTGATGGCTAACTCAGCGCAGAGAACCACTTTCAGAGAACTGGCTCCAAAGCGAGCCATAAACCCCTTTTGGTCCACAGAAACAAAAACAAGCCTAGAGAAAACATAACGAAAGGAACCTCGCTTCCAGCTCACCTCTGCTCCCTACCAGCTGTCCTCCTCATGCCACAGATCATCTCCTGAAGCACCTCAGAAAGATCAGATACATTACTCAAAACATAGCCTAATTCCTGGCACTTGGACTCCCTGCACGCCCCAGGCCCAGCCGCCTGCTTCCTGCAGGCCTGGCCCAGCCTCCAGTGAAGGGCAAACACAACAGCTTCGATTTGCAGAAGAGGAAATCAATTTAGCAGCTAATAAATACACAATTTGTGCAATATACATGCTCTCCATCTCCCTTGATGCTCATACCAACGGTAATGGGCTGTATCCAGCTAAGCACAGCTATCGCACGTGTTCACCTGAACTGGCTGAGAGCAGAACCAAGAGGGAGATGGGAGCAGATGCTTGGCAATGCCAGGTATTTCCTCACAAACAGCAGTAGCAGAGATCCCTCCTCAGAAGGCTACCCAGGAGTCAAGGGCACACATTTTGGCAGATGCTCTGCAGCATCACATGATGGTGCTGATGCAAATCCAGGCCAAGACCACCTCACCCACTGGCACAAAGCTTCACAAGGACGTCTGCTCCCCCCTGGGATGGGTTGGTCTCCTCAAAACTTCACACTCTGCCATAGGAACTGAAATAAACCCGTGTTACCTTGCAAAAGTCATGATACACCTCACACCCAGCCGTGGGGAGGCACAAGCACAGCAGCTGCTTGAACTGCAGCATGTGTCCTGAAGCCACCAAAGCAGACCAAGAAATGTACATCATGGGTATCTTCAAGATTTAAAGCTTCCCATCAGAAAGGAATCCCGGTAAAACTGTAGATGCCCAGAAGAGATAGCTTAACCTAACTTAACTTTTCACTTTGCTTTCTTTTTAAAACACAGCCTACCCAGAACACCATCCTGAGCACTGATGCTCAGACTGACAGAAAGCTTTGTTGCTGTGGCCAAGACAAAAACACCTCAAACACTGAGGCAGAGAAAGTGGTCAATTATCCCTTCCTTCCCTTATTGTCATTTCCAAATGTATTTGGCTGCCAAAGTTTATCAGTCTTCTTATATAGCCTCTGGTTTAAAAGCCCTCCTGTCCCCTGGGTGCTTCGAGTTTACCATATTGAACCAGAATCGTTAGTTCAAGTCTGTCCCACTGCAGTCATCCCTTCAACACCACAAAGCCTCTCAGGAAAAAGACCAACCCAGCCAGAAACAGTTACTGTGAAGGCAAAACCCTGGGATTAAAGGCAGGCAGGAAGTTCATTAGCTGCAACATGTTGCACTTGGAACCTGTAAGGTTACTGCACACCAGAGCACAGGTTTCTTACACTTGTGAGTTGTCAGCGCAGTGCAAATGGGGAAATTTGCTTGATTCCTGACAAGTAAGAACATACACACCCCCCAAAAAAACCCCAAAACACAGAAAAACAGGAGCCAAATGACCAAACCAAGCCCATTGTCCACACCACCAATGGATGGAGGCAACCCAACCTTCACCAGCTCGGCTGCCATGGAGCAATCCATGCTGGCTGCTAAACCCACATGATCCCCAATGGGACAGCAAGATTTTGACCCCACTGCCATTACACCCTGCAGTTTGGTGCACTGCTCCACAGTGTGGGCAACCGACCAATTGAGGAACATCATCACAGGATGTTCGCTGTGCTGGGTTTGGGTCTCAAAGATTCAGGACATGCCAGTACAGGATTGGTGAGAGGACATAAACGGGCAGTCAGAGCTTTGCGGCCGAAGTCAGAGGATTAATCACATTTGAGAGGGAAACGCAGCACCCAGGAACGACAGTGCTGGGAAGGATGCAGGAACAGCTCTGGCAGCAGCAACTCATCAGTGAACCAGGAACATCAGACTATCGGCTGGACATCACACACACGTTTGCCCTGCCATCAGCACCAGAATCATAGAATCAGCCAGGCCAGAAAAGACCTTCAAGATCATCAAGTCCTCCCTTTACCACTGTATTGCCTAGTCCATCACTAACCATGTCAGCTACGAGCACTGCCTGGCTTTCAACACTGTATCAGCACCCAACAGAGCTTGCGATAGGACCTGCTTCCCGACGAGAGCAACCAACTCTCACAGCTTAGTGGCATGGGCTTTGTGATCAACATACACCCAGTGTGCTGTACAGGCATGGTGTGACAAGTGAGGGATGGAGCCAAGCCACCATGCTCTCTGCTTGCCTCGGGGAAGGCGGAATTCCTCCCTCCTGTATCCCCCTGCAGCACCATCCTGCCTCTCCGGGGAGCTCCCAAAATGGGACCAGTCACCAGGTAAAGGGACCAGCACGGCCTCAACAACGGAGATGCCCACTGGGTGACCTGGCTGAGGAGCTCTATTTGTTAAAGATGCACATATGTGAAAGGTACATCCACACCAGCACCTGCAGTCAATACAAAGCTTATAACACAGGAATTCCCTCTCAAGAGGTGCCATACATGGTGTCTCCTGCAGTGGCACTTCTCCAAGCTGCTTACATACAGTTTCTATACAGGTCCACCTAGCAAACCTTGGCAAAACATCTGTAACAGAGAGACAGCTTGTCCAGCAGCTTGGCAATGGTACAAGCTGGTGGGGTGGGGAAAAAGTGGGTGCAGACTCACTGCAAAATTACTGTGTCTTGTTCAGACAACCAGAAGAACCCCAGGTAAAAATCAAAGAGGGCTTCGAGGCTGCACAAATCCTCCTGCAACCCCATCCCAGAAGAACAAGATGAAACACACGCTCCCTGCAGTTACATGCCTTATGGACAATGTCTTAACCCCGAGGCACCTTCAAAATAATAGGGTGCTTTGCTCCTGATCAACTATTCTGGTCTTTTAACATCCACCTTAAACATTCAAGTCCATTGCCTAATGAGAGAGGTAAGCCTCACAGCTTTTGCTTCAGATACCCCCAAACAGAAGTGCCATCATCACCTACAAGTGGCATGTGCACATGGAGGGATGCATCAGCTATTCCACTGCCAAAGCCTAGCAGAGACCAAATATTCAAGTTATCTCCTAGCTGAACTGAAGAAACAGGGGTGAAGCGTCTCTCACTAGGGATTTACCATGAGTTAACTACTGCACATTAATTAACCCAGCTACAACAACAGGCCTTTTTAAAAGGAAGAAATCTTTCAGTGCTGGCCAGGCACCGCACCATCATTCACTCACTCTTCACACCTTTCTTCTGCAATCAGCCAAGCCTGAAACATATAAAGGGATCTGATGATCCAGAAGACAAACCAAAGCCCTCTGCAGGGAATGCCCGCAGACTTCAGCAATACAGAATCACAGAATGGTTTGGGTTGGAAGCTCATCCAGTTCCAACCCCTGCCATGGGCAGGGGCACCTTCCACTAGAGCAGCTTGCTCCAAGCCCCTGTGTCCATCCTGGCCTTGAACACTGTCAGGGATGGGGCAGCCACAGCTTCTCCGGGCACCCTGTGCCAGCGCCACAGCACCCTCAGAGGGATGAACTTCTGCCTTATCTCCAACCTAAATCTCCCGTTCCAGGTTGAACGCATCACCCCTTGTCCAATCACTACAGTTCCTGATGAAGAGTCCCCCTCTACATTCTTATATACCCTTTCAGACACTGGAAGCTGCTCTGAGGTCTACATGCAGCTTCTCTTCTTCCACACTGAACAGCCCCAATGTTTTCAGCCTGTCTTCGTACAGGAGGCGCTCCAGCCCCTGATCATCCTTGTGATATGGTACAGGATTTGCTTTACTGAAGAACTTGGCCAAGGGCACAGCACAGGGACTGCAACTGGTAACAGAAACCAACCAAACTGATACATATAAACCAAACCAAATCAGCTTATAAATGCAGGAACTACTGGACCTACTGAGTTAAAGGCACAGCTTCCCCTGAACTGGTGTCTTTATAGGGACTGGCTTTCTCATTGCAAGAGATGTTACAGACCAACCATAAATGATGAGGATCAACACAGGAACCCCCAAAACATTTGTTCATACAATACAGTCAATTGCAAACAAGGTACATAAGATCTGGGAACATAACCAGCACCCATGGAAAGCTGGTCCAGATCAGTGCACTGCAGCCTTTGAGGGGATGCCAGAAGCACCACATCATTCAGGGATTTTTGTACCTTCTTTATAAACATCGCTTCAGTGAAACTTGGTTCGACATCTGCAGCGCAGAGCACTGCGCAAACACGCCACACAGCTTCTTGCTTTCATGCAGTTTTCCTTTCCAGCCCCCTCCCACTGGGAAGCAGATCTTCAGTTTTACTTTCAACACACGAACTCTTACCAAACCTACATCCAAATGATTTGACTTCAAAGGCAGCAATCACATCCCAGCTGTATGATGTTAACAAGGTGTTTATGTTCGTTTGATACATGCAGAGCTTGCTGTGGTTACACAAGACTCCTGTAAGTAATGCTTCACTGAATACACACCTATGAATAGACAGGACGAGGGGTGATGGGTTTAAACTGAAAGAGGAGGTTTAGGATGGACATGAGAAAGAAACTCTTTACAATGAGGGTGGTAAAACACTGGCACAGGTTGCCCAAAGAGGTGGTGAATGTACAATCCCTGGAGACATTCCAGGCCAGGCTGGATGTGGTTCTGGGCAACCCGATCTAGTTGCAGATGTCCCTGCTCACTGCAGGGGCGTTGGACTAGCTGAGCTTTGAAGGTCCCTTCCAACCCAAACCATTCTGTGATTCTATATTAAGGATGTCAATTGATTACAACTAAACCCAAATGGAAAGCCGAAGTGCAAAAACATATACCTACAGTCCTACATGCTTAAGTGGACACCAAGACCCAAACGCAGAGCAGATATGGTCACCCATATCCCTGCACAGCCACCATATAGGAATAAACCAGTCAGCATGAACAAACTGAAATACACTGCTTTGCTCATCACACAACTATCTTTACTTTCCATTATAAATGCAAACACATCCAAGTAGCCATGCAGCCATCAACGTGACAGACCTGGCAGTGTCAGCTTGCACCAGCATACGATGACACGGTCACTGTTGTGAAGTCACTTTCTGACTGTACCCAACCAGTGCCCACCCGCTGGAGAGACAACTCACTTTGCCTGCATTGAAGCAAGAGCAGGTCATTAATACAGGGGCAGACATTGATTATTTTACCAACTACTAAGGACAAGGATTAATTAATTCTCCCCTCCTATCCCTTCTTTTATTTTCTCATTCTTTAATGTCTTAACTGTTTTCTTATCTATATTGTATGTCTCATTTTACTTGGACATTCATACACTGGTTCATACCCAATCTGCTGCTGGCTTACTGCTCCCTTTGCTTCACAACCTTTCCACCTCCCCACTATCTCCTCATTTCCATATCCCCTCTTTGAGGTTCCCTGAGCAAACTGCCACATTTACTGGGGCTCTTCTTACTTTCTCCATCCATTCTGTTCACAGATGTAAGTCCACACACCAGCCTTTTCATAGTGCCCACACCGTGCCCCAGCACGTCCAGCATCTCAGCATCAAGGCATCAACATCTCATTCCTCTCCTCCTGCTGGGCCTGGATCAAGGAACACCTTCAGCAGTGGGGAGAAGGGCTGCTTCAGCCATTCCTTCCACCCCCAAAGGCAGCAACACAAAGAGGAGGAGGATACAGGAGCCACAGTATCTCTTACTGAACACCTGTACCTGCCACAGTGAGGCCCACAAATGGTTTCAAGTAATATTCTGCTTTTCACAGTGATGGCAGAAGTAACTATGATTACCCCAAAGACACAGCATGGATTGACACCAAATTCATCTGACCCCAGTGACTGACAAACTCCTCCACAGTGTTCACCAATTCTGTCCTCTGCCCAGCACGAACAATTCTTGACCTCTCAAAGAGCCTCCCAGCAGCTCTTTTCCACCGGGCAGAGAAAGGAACAGAGCAGAAGTTCCTCACACATAGGCAGAAAAGCACCTCCCAGCTCCAGTAAGTCACCAATGCACAAATGGCATCCAATGGCAAGAGCATCTCCTGATGCTCTCAGATACCACTTGGCAACTCTCCCCTCAGGTTCCTTGCCATATCCACAGAGGACTCTCTAACCAGAGATGAACATTCTCTGATTTTTGCTGAGAACAGAAAGGTATATGGCTGGAGTGCTGTAGAGAGGGCAAAGACCTCAATGGGGGAAGCACACAGGAGCACACATGTGAACAGAACCGGAATCCCAAATCCCAGCTGAACAGGGTGGGAATTCCCACCCCCATACATCTGAACCATCGTGTGCACTCAGAAAGACACCCACAATAATATGCTTTGTTTCAGAAAGACACCAGAGCACAGCAAGCAGCAAGTACCTCACCAAGTAATCCTACCCCCCTACTCTGCTCTCTTGAGACCCCACTTGGAGTACCGTGTACAGTTCTGGTGTCTTCAACATAAGAAGGACATGGAGCTGCTGGACCAAGTCCAGAGGAGGCCACAAGGATGATCAGGGGCTGGAGCACCTCTTGTACGAAGACAGGCTGAGAAAGTTGGGGCTGCTCAGCCTGGAGAAGAGAAGCTGTGTGGAGACCTCAGAGCAGCTTCCAGTGTCTGAAGGGGCCTACAAGGATGCTGGAGAGGGACCTTCATCAGGGACTGTAGCAACAGGACAAAAGGTGATGGGTTCAAACTGGAACAGGGGAAGTTCAGGTTAGATCTAAGGCAGAAGTTCTTCTCTCTGAGTGCGGTGAGGCAGTGGCACAGGGTGCCCAAAGAAGTGGTAAATTCTCCATCCCTGGCAGTGTTCAAGGCCACGCTGGACAGAGTCTTGGGTGACATGGTCTAGTGTGAGGTGTTCCTGCTCACAGCAGGGGGGTTGGAACTGGATGATCTTAAGGTCCTTTCCAAACCACACCATTCTATGATTCTATGAAGTCCCAGCTGCCTCCAGTCTTCCTGAATGCTGGATGCAGGAGCTGAATCTGTAAAGGCCAATTAAGAGCGGTTCCAGTTCCTGCTTGGCACTAGAGGTAGGACAAGTGACTCCACAGGTTGCAATTACAATCAAAATTCGTCCTATGTCGTGGAATTCATTACATGTCTAGATTCCACAGATTCCACACTACCATCCTTCAAACAGTGGCTCCAGCAAAGACAATCATTGATTTTGGCTATGAGAGAAATGCAAACCTGATCTAATTACAGTTTGGGTGCTGGTTTCTTTTAAATCGCCGTCCAAGTGGGATACCCCACTTCCCACAGACCCTCCTTTTTCTCCACAAAACACCCAGAAGGCTACACATGCAGGACTGCTCCAGCATTACACGTAACTAAGGACAACAGTTCTTCCCAGCAGCAGGCCCCGGCCCCCAGAAAACAAACAGGAATTTCAAAGGTCATAAACCACAATCTATCTCCAACACTGAGAACTGCAGCTCTGTGTTGTCTCTAAGCTGGTGACCCTGCCTTGAACATGGCCCCATCAACCAGGCCAGGGGACGTCTGGGAAGAAAGTAAGGACCCAGGTTCATGGGCATGAACAGCTGGTGCAGTTAGCCAAGAGAAGACATGAGCATGAAGCTGGGGCATGCAGAACATTAAGGGTGAGGAGACCTGAAGCAACCCCTTGCTTGATCATGAGGCTTGAGGACCATAGCTACAGAGGAAGCCCAGTGTGAGGACAGCGAGGTAGCCCTTCATCTCAGCACTGTCACCTGAAGGGGCATCAAAAATACTGCAGGATACCAAATTTAAAACAAAACAGGGTGGCCTGTCGAGACCTCCTTGATGTGCTGCCCTAGCTCCAGACATCAGCATGGTGGGCCTCAATTTTCATGAAGACTTCTCTGTACCACCACCTCTAGCCTCCTCTCCTCAGCCCCGGCCGAACTCTCCAACAGCAGATACCCCTTACGAAACCACCGGCCCTCGTACTGAAACAGAAACCCCAGCGAGAGGCTCTCACCTCAGCCTGCCCAAGCACGTGCCCTCTGGGCATTCTCCAGAAGCAATGGATGGCTGCCCAGAGGAGCACTGCCTCAGCCCTTTGTGGTGGGCACAGGCCAGAGCTGTAGGAGACAGCCCACCCTCTCCCTGCCCCACCACCCCGTTGCAGCAGCAGTTGCACAAGCCAGGTCAGAGAATGCTTCTGGCTGAAAATTAACAGAGCAAAAGTTGGGGTGGGTTTTTTTTCTGATTACTTGTTTCCAGCTTAATGACTTCCCTGCTCCACCTCAGCACAGCGTTTAAGCCAATTCAACCCAGACTGACACAGCCCTACCTACTTTCCTCCCCACCCAGCAATGCATTCCCACACCTCCCTCATCCCAGCTCCTGCCCAACCCTACCACAAGCATTGGGCATCCGGGCTGCAGAACACTCACCACTCAGTGATGGGTTTGCTCTGCAGCAGCTCAGCTTGACTTGGGCTCAGCAAGGAACCAGCAGGACACATGCTGGGAGCAAGGCCATGGCGCCTCTGCGAGCAGCTTTGCGAAGGGGTTATGTGGCAGCAGAGGGATCCTGGCAGAGCACTTTCCTCCTCGGATGGAGCTTCTTGCTGCTCCAGAACTTGCTTCACCAACCTGCTGCTCCCAAGCCCATGCAGATCCTACACTCAGCTTCTCCCACAGCATCTGAACAAAAACCACCTCAACATCAGCTTCCACCACAAACACCTGGATATTACCAACCTGGCCCTGCTGTCCTGAAATCATATTTAAATAGGCACTTTAAACCAGCAAGTGCCCTTCCTCCACCTGACCAGGGATGCAGATGCTACACCATCACAAGCTTACCAGGGCATCACCGGCCCCGGAGTCAGGGTGCAAACCCAACTCTCAGCCCTGAGAACATGCAGGATTCAGGGCAACGTCTCACAGACAGGAAAAACGGGGGTCAGGTGAAATTACAAGGAGCAACACAGAGGGCTGTAAGTGCACTGCAGAGACGCGATGGCTTGTTTTACCACAACAACTCTAATATGCAGTGGTCAAGTGTTTACTCCATGCATTTAACATACAATATTTGGGATTTGGGTTTTCCAAAGCTGTGAACGCAGATACCGTCACCTTCCCCAGGCCCAGCAGGTACCTGCTCCTCCATCCAGCAAGCACAAGAGCTTCACACAAGGGATGCTGCAACCAGCAAAACCGCACCTTTTTATTCCAAGCACACCAAACTCTTCAGTTTGTACCATCGCTTCTCTGCCCGCACAGGTGCCATCAGTCTCGGTGCCTTCTGTCCTAGCAGAACTACAGCAAACAACTGGGACCAACGCTGCCTGCTGCGAGTGCAACCTCTCCTTCTATTGAAAAAGAAAGTTCCCCGAACAGGGCAAACAGCTCGAGTATTACCATCCCTGTACTAAATTAATGGAAAATAAATAAAACCCCAGCACGGCATCACCTCGGCCTAACAAAGCCCAAAATGTGGATCAAGCAGAGGGAATTTTCCAATAGTTTAACTTCAAAGCAAAACTCAGGGGTGTTTGCTACAGCCTTTCTGAAAAAATAAATACCCACCGTTTTGGCAAGACGGCTCCAGCATCAACAAGTGCAGGCGGGAACCTGGCACCACGACCCTGCTCTAGCACTGTAAATTTCCATTACAAGGAAACCAAACTGAAGCAGAAGTTCACTGCTGAACCGCTCTTATCACACACCTGCCTCAGGAAGCACAGGTAAGCACAGGGACCAGGGACACAGCGCCGGGGCTGAGCCATCCTGCCGCCGGCCGAGTGGCCACAAACCCCGGCCTGGGCCCGGCCACAGCACCGCGGGGCTCCAGGAGAGGGGACAGGGCCTGCGCGGGTCACCCCGCGGGGGCCGCAAAACCGTCCCCGCCTGGAGGAAGTCAGAGCCGCGTCCCTCCGGCCTTTGTCCCTCCCCGCTGCTCCCTCCTGCCGCCCGGGAGAGCGGGGCCTCGGCCACGGGCAGTGGTTCGGGGCCCGTCCACCCGCCAGCAGCCCCAGACGCGGAGCCGGGGCCGCCCTTCCTCCCGGGGAGCCGCCGAGCGAGGCCGGGCGCAGGGGGGAGGCGGCAGCCGCAGGGAGCGGCGGGGCAGGCCCCGAGCGGAGCCTGCCGGGGCCGGACCGATCCTCACACACACACCCCCCGAGGCACCTTAGTGCCGCGGGGCCGCGCCGAGGGGCAGCGCCACTCCGCACGGCGGCACGGCCGCGCCCGAAGGGGTCCCCAGAGCCGCGGCCCGCCCAGGCCGGGACCCAGCGGCCCACCCTCCATCCCCGCCCGGGGCAGCGCCCGCCCGGCGGCTCCGAGCTCGGCCCGGGCAGAGTGAGACCTGCGGGGGGCATCGCGCTCCACCGCCCCAGCCCGGCCAGCCGAGGCCTAGAACGGGGCGCGCCGCCCGGCCCGGAAGCGGTGGCTGGGCCGCGGCCTAGCGCGGGGCTGCTTACCCTGCATGCTGCTGGCGGCGGCGTGCGCCTGCGGCCCGCCCGGGCCCGGCCCGCTGCCGCCGCCGGCGCCGGAGCCGCTGCTGGGGCTGGGAGTCGCCATTGTGTGCGCGGAGAGGGAGCAGCGCGGCGGCTGCAATGCAGCAGGGACCCTCCCAGGCAGGACACCTAGAGCCCCGCCGCCGTATAGCAGCCGCCGCCGCCGCAGCCGCCCCGTCCGCCCCCGGGCTGGGGCCGCTGCTTAACCCCTCCCAGGCGGGGCGACCGCAGCCCCGGCGCCTTGCGGCAGCCGCTGCGGCGGCGCGGGCGCGGCGCTGCCTCCCTCCGGCCCCGGGAGCTTCCACTTCCCCCAGCCCGAGCGGCATGGGCCGCTCGCTTCGCCCTCAGCCCCCCCCGGGAGCTCTGCGCCTTGCGGGCCCCACCGCCGCGGCATGTCCCACACGCTCGGCCCCGGCAGCACCTCGAGGGCCGCGGCTGGGCCCAGGAGTTTCACCGAATTTCTCATCTTCACCTGTGGCTTTTCCTCTCGCACAAGCAGCTGCTTCTGTGCAAACTTCTCATGTCTTCCCGGAGAGCTGGTCCCTGGCCACTGCAGGGCACAACTGCACCGAGATATCCAGGGCAACATCCCCTTTCTGGTGCCGCATTTTCTTTCCTCCCTTAGCTGCTGCTCTTCATTCTAGAACATTGTTTCTGATCCTACCCCTAACTCCCGACGACTGACAAACTTAGGCCTTCAGTGCTGGGGACAGCACATGCCAGGAATCAGCAGTGAAATGGGTCCCACAGAGACCCGGCCACTCTCCAACGGCTGCATTAACGTGTGAAAGTCCCTTCACCTACAAGAGTCCTCATTGCCTCACCTGTGCGACAGAAATAACACTGACCTCCCTTATGGTTGAGATCCACTGAGGGAAGAGCTGGACGCCCAAGTGCTAGGCAGGCTTTCCCTGTTCCTCTGCTGCCCAGGCTTCTCTGTGCTTCTCGTGAAGGTGGTGATAGAGCAGAGCCCTCAACACGCACTGGATGTGCCTCCAGAACCTTCCAACCATTACCCTTTGTGCAAGTGCAAATGCAACAGGGGAAAGAGGTCAGGGCAGGAGCTGCCTCCCCTTCCAGCCTTCCTTCTTATTTCTTTCTCCCCCATCTCAGCTCACATTTAGACCTCAGCTTCATGCTGAGGCCTTTCTCATTTTGTGCTTTGAGCTTGGGAATGCATCTTCTCCCATCCTAGAGTCTTCTGGTTTCCCTGCTCAGCTGCCCATGGGGTCAAGGAGATGGGCTGACACCCGAGAAGGAGCCCAGCCTTCCCCCTGGGCCCTGTTCTCCTGTGAATATCTCACACCCTGCAGAGCTCTCCTTTGTCAGGAGGTGGGGAAGGAGGCAGACCTGGTCCTGACCATCTCCCTCTCTCTGCTCTATCCTCCCAACTCCTGCTGGTCCAGCAAAGCCTTCTTCCTCCCTGCCAGGGATGCAGCTTTCCTTTGCCTCAGGTAACACCACCACTTCCTCTTGTAGTCAGGCCAAAATCCCAGTAACCTATTTGCTATGCTTGAGCTTAGGCTGCTGTGCTAAGCCAGGCTCCCACCCTGGCCTCTGATCTCTCTGGGGACATTGCTGACTCTTTCCCAGCTGCATTCAGTCTGTCCCCTCCATTGCTTTGGTTGGAGAGGAATGGAAGCACTTGCACCCAGAGCTTCCCACAAGAGCAGTCCTTCCTTAATGTGGTTTGTGTGGGCACCATGGGGAGTAACCATCAGTACCAGCACCTGGAACCAACCACAGACCCCACAGCACACAGCAACACATGCACATATATCAAGGTGAAGGTGTGCCCTTATCCTCTCCTCCCATACTCCCATCTGAGACACATCATCACCTAGCTCAAAGGCGGATTCCCAACCCTGTATCTTTACCTACCTAATGCCAGGGAGCACTAAGGGTGGCTGCTCTGCAAGGAGGAAATCACAGGAGCAGAGCATAGCACGGTGGTAGTGGCATCAGCAGCAAGGCGAGCAGGGCAGGTCCCATGGCTGTAACCAGGCAAGTTTACTACAATGAGGCAGGCCTGAGGTTAATTCAGGTCGCCAGGACACAGCCAGGCACAGCAGCAGCAGAGCTGTAACATAGCTTAAGTGGGAGACAAAGGAAAAGCTTTGGCTGAAAACAGCTCCCAGGGGACAGAGTGAAGGGTGGTTCTTATCCACACCCCTCACACTTCTCCCAGCTTTTTTCCAAAGTGATCCAAAGCCACCTGGCTCTTCCTAGCAAACTGGCCTTAAATGCTGAGCTGAACTCCTGGGGAGGGGAGTGCAGCCCAGGTCCTGACACAAAGCATATTCCCTCCCCCCACCGCCACATTCCACAATTTTCCTTTCTCTTCTGCCTTATACAAGAGTGCAGGTCCAAAGCTGGCACCTTGAGGCTGTGGCACAGAAACCCAGTGCCTGCTGGCAAACAGTGGCAGCAGCTGGCTTCCCCCTCTGCTTTGTGCCACCTGCATGTGGTTTGCTTACAATTAGGTAAAATCATACTGTTAAGCCTTACCCTCCCCCAAAGAAAACACCCAGAGCTTGGAATCAGCAATACCTGTCCTGACAGAGGTTTGTGAAACCAGTTCTGAAATACCTCCAGTGCCGGAGGTTGCGCCATCCCCAGCAGCCTGTTCTGGCACACTTCTAGCCTAATGTTACCTGAAAGCCTAATTTAGGTTTGTGTGAGCTGAAATCTTTCATGGCCTATTTGCTACGGCTATGGCCTTCTTTGAAACAACCTCTTATACACTCGGTAACTGTAATGCTTCCCTTCCCCTCCTCACTTTGGCTTCCTCCTCTACTCAG
Organism: Amazona ochrocephala; assembly: GCA_039720435.1. Classification (NCBI taxonomy): domain Eukaryota; kingdom Metazoa; phylum Chordata; class Aves; order Psittaciformes; family Psittacidae; genus Amazona; species Amazona ochrocephala. Next base: position 84,688,179 of record CM077879.1, read on the forward strand.
TTGTTGTCAGCTCAGTTCGTTCAGCCTTTCTTTGTTACTGTGCCTCCCAGCATCCTCACTGACCTCCTTTGACTTTGTTTTCTGTTCAGCTGCATTTTGATGTGCACATTACTAGCTAGGCACATTACTCCAGCTTTTCTTGGAGGCTACTCCTGGCTCACACACTCCAGGGTGGTGTTTGCCTTTTCCATTGCTGGTGTTCAGTTTGCTCTCCATTATACCTTGGAGTCCTTTTGCGAAGCTGCAGCCACCTAGTTCCCTTACTTGTGTCACTGTTCATAAAGGTAATGCTTGAAGTTGTACCTGTTGAATTTTACCCTATAAGTTTCAGGTCCTTTCTCACATTTGTCAGTTAATGCTGCCTTCTGTTGTCTTTGCTGTCCTTCGCAGCCTGCAGTAATGTGCAGGTTTAATAAGGCACTCAGAGATGCTAATTATCCAGGCTGGTAACTGAAGGAATTAAAAAGATCTGGCATCAGAATAGACCCCTGCGAAAATCCCTTCCATGTGCCCTTCCATCTTGGTAGCCGCTGATAATTAGAACCTGAGGTACCATTACCTCAGTTTTGTACTTCCCATTCTTATCATCTCAAGAAGGGGTCAGGACATCCAATGTTAAAACCCTACCTCAAGCCAACATACATGACATCTGCCACTTCTCACTTGATGCCTGAGAATTTGTTCCATGCCAGGACACCAGACTGGTTTGTTCCTGATGGGTTCACGGTGTGTGTTGTCCATCCCCTTGTTCTACTCTAGGTGCATACAAATGCCTTGTTTAATGAGCCTTTCTAGAATGTTTCTGGGAATTGAGATGGACTTCAAATTAGGATTAAAGAAGCATCTGACAAAGCATAAACAAGGTAATTTGGGTAAGCTCTAGAAAACCAATTACGGTAGGAGGAAGGTTGCTACTATATGATTATAATAAGCACAAGAAAGAGGTTGATCTACTGGACACTTTAGACTCCAATCCCCTGAAGTTAGTAAATGTTAATGTGGGGCTACTCCACTTCTCAGTAACGTGGGCTCCTTCCTGCCCTGCTCATGGCACATAGCCCATCAGTTAAGGCAACTAAAACCAAAGCCCTTTTGGCAATATCAACTGTGCATACATATGCACGTGCATATCAACATGCACTTATCTCCAGCTGCTTCTCTGTGAACTGTAGTTCAGGGTCCTGGAGCCAAGAACACACCAAAGCCCCTGAGCCATTCACCTGTCCCCCTGGAGCATCTTATCCAGTCTGGATCCCATCAAAACACATCTATGGCCATTCATGGCAGCATCACTGGTGTCCCCAGGGATGGAGAGTGCCACTGGGATGGGTGACTATGTCAATGTCTCGGAACATCTCTGGCTCTTGGGAAACAGACGGGCTCTCCTGATACCACAGCTCAGCTGCTAGATCCATAGAATGGGATGGATTGGTTGAGACCTTAAAGCTCATCCAGTTCCAACCCCTGCCACGGGCAGGGACACCTTCCACTGGAGCAGCTTGCTCCAAGCCCCTGTGTCCAACCTGGCCTTGAACACTGCCAGAGATGGGGCAGCCACAGCTTCTCTGGGCGCCCTGTGCCAGCACCTCAGCACCCTCACAGGGAAGAACTTCTGCCTAATATCTAACGTGAATCCCCCCTGTTTCAGTTTGAACCCATCACCCCTTGTCCTATTGCTACAGTCCCTGATGAAGAGTGGCTCTCCAGCAGCACTCTCCCTCTGCAGCACTCTCATGGGAAACCTCTGTCCTTTACAGCTGAGCTGCTGAGCTGAAGCTAAGCTCGGGCTTCAATGGGCTAAGTAGCAGCTCTAGAGAGGAGTAAGGATGGAAGGTGTTTTATCTAATAGTGAGGAACTGATTTGACAGCAGCTCAGATTCTGCTCAGGGGTACTGAATGTTCTTGGCCTCCCTCTTATGGGCGAAAGCAGCATTGCTGGAGGCTCTCTTCCGCCTCCCGGGTCCACAGAAGGGGGCTGGTTATAGGAATTGCTCATGGAAGGCAGTAAAGCTTTGAAGTGAATAACCTCGACCTTTTTCCTTGTAAACCTAACAATAAAAATCCTTTATATTTCTAAAAGACATTGCATCCCGGTTGCTTTTGTATTAGAGCAGCAAAGAACGAGACAGATCCAGACACCATGCTTGGTAAATCAACCTCATCCTTCCTGCCCTGTCCTCACAGGACACAGGCAGGCCTTTTGCCCTCTCTTGCTCTTGTATCACTGCACCCTGCTTGCTCGCAGGGTTGCCAAACCCTCCACATCCCTCCCAAGTGCCCGGGAGAAGCTGCTTTCTGCCTGCTCAGCGGCCTCTTCCCCTCAGCATGAGACCTGTCCCACCGCACGAGGGCTCAGGATACGTCTCCACCAGTTTCTCCCAGCTGGCTCCCCCCAACCCATGACATGGGCAACAACAGCCCAGCCCAGAAACAAGGTGGGCTGTGATTCTGTGACTGTAGAAACAGCAGTAACAGGCGCTCCCTGCCCTGCAGTGTCACTGCCACAGTCTGATCTGCAGCTGTACTGCTGGCCATGGCTCTTCCCAACCTCTGCACGGACCTCTCTGGGCTCAGACGTACCCCAGCACCCACCAGCTCACTGTGGTGACTGACGGTGCAGCTCCACAGCCATCTCAACCTCAGCCAGGCTACACCAGGGAGGACACCACAGCCAACAGTGCATGGGCAATGCCTGTCCCAATGCCCTGGTGTGGGGCAAGCAGGGCAGACCCACAGACTGCAGCCAGAGCTAATCGAGAGCCGGATCACCAGCCAGATTCATGGAGACAAGGCAAGCCTGGGGTCAAGCTGGGAAATCAACCTATGTGTTAGGATAGGCCTGGTGAGGGTGAGCATCATCAGCCATAGCTCAGAGGTGGCTGGTGAGATCCACGGTGATGTGGCAGCTCTGAGGTCGAGCTGGGAAGTCAGCCCATGGGTCAAGGACTGGATCAACAGTCTCCATGAGCTGTACTGAGTGCTCCTGTCACAGCTCAGGAGGGGCTGTAGGGCCCCTCTCAAGGGGTTTAACTTTTGCATAACCCCTGGCCAGTTTTACTGTACAGGTTTGTTGGTGTGCATTCACTGAGGCAAAGATCTAAGTCTCTTTCAAGCACATGAGTTATAGCAGAACCATGGCAATGTCGCTCTGAAGGCATGGCTGGAGGTCTCCAGTCCAACAGCCCAACTGAAGCAAGACTGCCACCACGTCAGATCAGGGGAGCCATGGCTTTGCCCAGACAGTTTCGCTGGCAGTCTCCAAGGATGGGGATCACACAGCCTGGCTGGGTCAGCTCCTGCGGGCTGCACCACCCTGCTGTTGAGTTGCCCAGTGAAAACCTTCCAGGCCACCGTCTGTGGCCAGTGCCCCTTGGTACATCATCTGATGCCAGGCAGGCAAACACGCCTGTGTGCTCTCCGCAGCCACTCCAGGGGCAGCTCCACGTTACCGCTGCGGGTTGCTTTCCTCTTCGCTCGCTGCTACTAGAAGTTCCCGGCGCCCCAGACCCGCCGGGGCCGCCGCCGCAGGACCCGCTCCAGGTCTTCTGCGTCCTTCCTCCGGGGAACGCTGGGCACGACGGGAAGACCCTTCTGAGAGACCAGGGTTGCGACCGAGCCGCGCTGACCCACATCGGCCGCGGCCGCCCCGAGCCAGCCACTGGCTCCGCCCCGGCGCCGCGGCCCTTCCCGGCGGCCATGACCATGGCGGGGCGGCTGTGGCGGGTCTGCAACCTGCTCATGGCCGCTTTCTTCGGGCTGGCGGCCGCAGTGCAGGTGAGAGCGGGGCCGCCCCGGCGGGAGGCGGCGGGGGGCGGAAGGAGGCTCCGCTCCGCGCCGCTCCCGCGGAGCGCGGCCCCGGCCGGGTCTCAGTGCGCGCCTTCCGCTGCAGGTGAACGACCCCGACGCCGGGCTCTGGACTGTGAGTATGGGATCACCTTTCCCCTGCTCCCTGCTTTTACCTGGAGAGCAAGAAGGCGCCGGGAAACCGGTCCCTGCTGCAGCAACGGCTGGAGTCATGGAATGGTTTAGGTTGAAGGGACCTTAAAGCTCCTCCAGTTCCAACCCCTGCCCCGGGCAGGGACACCTTCCATTAGAGCAGCTTGCTCCAAGCCCCTGTGTCCAACCTGGCCTTGAACACTGCCAGGGATGGGGCAGCTACAGCTTCTCTGGGCACTCTGTGCCAGCGCCTCAGCACCCTCACAGGGAAGAGCTTCTGCCTAAGAGCTCATCTCAGTCTCCCCTCTGGCAGGTTAAAGCCATTCCCTTGGCCTGTCCCTGACAGCTTGACAGGGCTGCCTCGGTCTCAAGGGGGAATCAGAGAGAAACCCTCCAGTTCCCAGTCTACTTTGCCAGCCCTTCCTCGGGCACAGCAGCAGCCTGGCAGCCCTGGCACCGTGTGCCTGGCTCGGGGCTGGGCGGCACAGGGGCTGTGTGACAGGAGCTGCTGGTGGCAGGGGCTGTCCCTTGTGCTGGGGACATCCCTTGTGTGGGTGAGCCCAGCTGGGCTTCTGCTCCCAGTGGAGCCGCACAGTGTAGGTGGCTGGTTGGGGGCTGGGAATCAAGATCAGTGCAGGGGCTGGTTGGTAACCCGGGGGCTGAGGAGCAGGGGCTGGCACTCAGCTGATGGTCCAGGATAGTGGGTGGCAGTGGCAATGGGCACTGGCAGTGCCAGGGCATGCCAGGGGTGGGAAACTGGCAGCTGTTCTCCACATCTGGCAGATGCTGTGGATGGGCACTGCTATGTGTCTCTAAGCTCTGCTACAGGGTAGATTTGTATTTCATTAACAGGTTGTCTACTTAGTGCCAGCTGCCCTGACGCTGCTTGTCAGCATTAACCCTTCAATAACAGGTATGATATCAGTGTGTAGAACAGTCTCTGCTCAAAACCCAATTTTATCTATTTAACTGTAGATTAAGATCAGTTAAGAAAGGTGTCCTAATATGTCTTGAGGGCAAAAATCTGTGGAACCTGCTTCTGCAAAAGCTGGTCATCAGTTGGATGAGCTGCAGGTGAGTGGAGGAGCTCTGGATAAAGGGCAGCTGCTGGAGTGATCTTACCTTTGCACCCTGGTTCCAGGGCTCAGAGCCTGAGCATAGCACAAGTCTGGCTCTGGTGTTGACATGAGCACATTAATACACGTTGTTTCCTTGTTGTAAACTGTGGTTTTACTTACCTACCTCATAGAAGAGCAGCTGACCTCTGCACAGAAAGAGCTAAAGGTCTTGTTCAGTGTCAAGTACTGCAACTGCCCCGCAAAGCGCACGGACAGCGATGGGACCTGTTAGAGGCTTCAGCGCTGTGGCTGAGTTTCCAAGGGCATACACTAAGTGATCTAATGCCACGTCACATGTTGAGAGAATCAGATCAGATTTGGTCCAGGACTCTGGAAAACTGTTAGTTTTTTGTATTTCATGCAGTAGAAATAACTTTAAACTTGACATTTGATATGCATGAAGTGACTGGATCTTTTCTGGATGAATCCTTACTCTGAACGAACAACACGTATGCCAAGAAAAGAAGATCTTCATGAGTGTATGCTGTTGTCACAGATCACACCATTGCAGCCTCTCAGCATTCTGGCTATATTAAGCATATGAAGCATTCATCAAGCCAAAACCCATGAGGGTTGTTTGCCGGTGGTTTATCAGTGCTGCAGGGGAGTTTCATTTGTGTAATAGGTGTAACTTCAACATAATGGCATTTGGTCAAGAGAATTTGCATGTTAAACTCACAAGTATTTTTTTTGTGCCGAGATCTGTGGAAAAGAAAGATTAAAATAGCACAACTATTGTATGACTGCACATGTATGTACATTCACCAGGGGACATTTTGCCATTCCAGTCTGTGGAAGACCCAAATTCTGCCTCTGCTGAGCTGCACTCACTTCAGCCAAATAAGTCAATTACAATGCTGGGTCATGCTGAGCTTTTGAATCTTGGCAGCTCATCTTTAATGCTTTCCTGGGTCAAGCACCCAGGTTTTGCTCATCTCCCCCCACCTAGCATCCGGGAATAGACATGGAAAACCACAGGAATCTTTGGGCCCATCCAGATATTTCACATCATCTATAGTTCTCTGTTTAAACATCAGCTCCCCAGGCAGAGGTGTCAGCAGTGATGCTCCTCATTAGAGGCAAACCTCAAGCAGAGGCTTATCAGGGAGTGTGAGGGAAGAGGCTCCTTGCAGGGTGGTGGTTGCTCTGTGCCCCTGAGGCTGGCAGGGAGCTGGGACTGCTCCCCTGGCCTCTGGTGTCCTCTGGGCCATGCTGAGCATCTGGTTCTGGCTAGAGCTCCAGGAAGGCTGTTCCTCCTGTGTAAGAGAACTCTCCTTTGTGCTCCACTCCGTGATTTTTTTCCCGTGTATGTCAAATGCTGGAGCCTCTTGTGTTTACTGGAGAGAACAGGAAACTCCTCATTGAGGTGCTGCTGCCAAGGAAGCAAGCTCCAAGCCCACTGGTGGTTATTTTCATCAGCACTTTTAAACAGATTTCCCTGGTCATAGAGATGCTGGCATTAATTGAGTCTTCCCGCCTAAGAGGTGTGTGTGTTTGCTGGAGGCATCTCTTTTAGTGACTCAGTTGCTTTTTGATTTATAGGTTTACTTCATGTGACGTTGCAGTTGCTGCCAGTCTGTTTTTTCCCCAGGTAATGGTGTTTGGAGGAGCCTCTGTGACCTTCATTCTGCTGGATGTATCTTTGGGACCGTTGCCTTGGCTTGCTCTTTGTTTGCTTATGCTCAAGGAAACATTTTACATGAAGAAGAAGGCCGGTAAGTGGGGAATAAACCCCCCCTGCATGAACTCAGCACTCCAGGCCATCTCCTTCTGGTGGTCACCTTCTAAACTTTATCTGCTGGGCTGCTCCAGTGAGTTCTCTTGGTCCAGGGGAATTGAACCAAGCAGAAGTGACCATAGTGCTCCAGACAGGGGTTTCTGGGACAAAGGGAGGGTGAGCAGTCCTGATTGCTTGCCTGGTTGTGGCAGAGAGATTTTAGTGGAGGAACGTCTGGCTTTCAAAGAGGAGGGCACTGGCACAGTGAAACAGCTTTGGGTGCTCTTGCTGGAGCTGCAGGAATGGGAATTGGTGTTTTCAACACATGCTTGTTTATGTAGCACAGGCTGTTGAGCGCTCTGACTGCCAGGCAAGAGGGAGAGAGGATTTCTCACCTGGATGCTCAGTTGTGGCCGCAAGTGGGTGCTTGCACAGTGTTGAGGTGAAGCACTGTGGCTGTTTATGGTCTGGAATATTGGGATGTTGCTTTGCTCTGTGTTAAGGAGGGAAATGTGTTGGGGAATAGAAGTTTGGCAACAGTACAAAAAGTGGAAGCAGGAATTTCTGCAGATGTATAGCTGGGTCATGTGTGTTTGTAGGCTTGTGTGGTGGGAAGCAAAGTTGCTCTATGTAAATACCTTTACAGTTACAATCCTAGTAAAATACATTGAACTTCTCACAGGAGCAACAGTGCTGGTTTACTTATTTTTTAATGAATACCTGCTTGTATTGTTTTCTGACCTGGTTTTTGTTTGGCTTTTTAGGGAGTTGTTTGGTCTGGTGATAATCGCGGTATGGATGAGGCTTTGTCGCAGTTCAGCCAAGTAAGTTCTCTTTCCTTTCTTCTTTGAAATCCATTCATATGTTCCCATCTTGTGCTTAGAGCTTCTCAAGAACAGCTCATTTTGGCTGCTTGGTTTTCTGCCATTGCTCCGAAGTTGCAGAACTTCCCAGTGAGGGTCTCTGTGCTGCTGTCCCCTGCGTACACCGGCACTGCACAGGGCTCTGGGTGGCTGCAGTGGCTCCACATTTTCCCCCTCCAGCCTCTTCAGAGCACTGTGCTACAGCAGCTTTGCTAAATTCCTGTTAGCTGGGAGCAGGAAAGTTCCCAGTCTGCCAAACAGTGCCTTTGTGCTGGCAACCACACATGTGCCTCTGGGCAACGAGGGTGCTTTTGTCTATTTATTTACCTGGTTTATGAGGTGGCAGAAGCTTCTGCTGCCACGTGGTGCCTCTGTGGTAAAGGATTGTGCCAACGCACCTACAGAAGCTACATCAGAGTGGCCAAAGGCTCTTTGCTGTCTTTCCAACAGCAGCCAGGTGTGAATGTTTCATAGCAGATTGATGCGAAACAGCTCTGTTGTGTCTGCTTCTTTCTAGGAACCCACTGACTGGATTTTGCTTGACTGCTGCAGTGGTGGTCGCGCTCTTCCCCTTTGTGTCATGGCTGTACATTTATATGAACAAGGAGATGCGAGAATCATGGCCAACACACTGTAAAACAGTCATCTAATGGGGATAGTACAGGATAAATATTCTGACTTCATTTGCCTTTGCTTTTGGTTCTTAATGAAGGGTTCATGTCAGTTGGAAAGGACCTGAGAACATCTGTCTGCTTCCAGCAGCACAGGTTGGGATTTGTTATAGAACTGAGGAACACTGTCAAATCTGAGCAGAGGATTTTCCTGGGGAAAGCAATGTTCTCCTGGCTTCCTTGTTCATTTTCAAAGCACTGTTGCGTTCTTGTGTGTTCTAATGTTATAGCCAAGATACCCTGGCAGCCCCAGATCACTTCCTGACCAGCAGGGAAACCTGCTGCTCTGTATCATAAGAGAAAGTAAAGCAAACACTTTGTTTCAATAAATGACTGTTTACAGTCCACTGAGACTAAGTGAATATTCGAGCAGTCTGTTCCTGCCCTAGAAGAATATATCTGAAGAAATACTTTTGCTGTTATCTTTCACTGAAAATTCTTAGTTTTACAGAGTAATAAATACTAATTTTCTAAAGAAAATGCAATGAAAGCTTCTGTGTCTTTTATTTTCTGTGGGATGTGCACTCTTGACTGGCCCCAGCAGATGTGGTCACTATCACAGCTCTGCTTCTCACAGCATTTCTGCTCCTGGAAGGCAGCCCACTGGCAGCCACCATGTTCCACTGCTACTGATCCTGGACGAGGAAGCTCAGGGGAATATTCTGGGCTGGGAGAGAGCCACACAGGTTGATGCTGTTGATGCGGTGCAGCAACATCCTTCCATGTCATGGCTTCTTCGCCCAGTGTTGCTGCCTAGTTTCCAGCAGGTGTATCTGCAGCATTAAAGGATGTAGCATAAATCATCTGTTTTCCTTGGGCTTAGCTGGTTTTGAAGATTGTTTTAGTCTTTTAAAGCAATGTTAAGAAGACTGCATTAGGCTACACGGCAGAGTAATTCTGACAGACATGAGACATGACTGATGATGATGTTCAACCAACCACCTAAAATGGAAATGGCTGGGCAGGTACAGTTCTGCATACTTTAATTCTGACTCATACAAAAAAGTGGCTTTTTTTTTTTTCTGGACAATATTCATAATGTGGGGTTCATTTTTTTCATAGTACATACCAATCTAGGCAGGAATGGGTGCTTCAGGTCAACATTCTGCATTCAAGTATATATATTTCAAACATGGCTACTGGCCTTCTCTATTCTCCATGAAGGAATTAGGTCTGTTTTCTTACAGAAACATAATTCCTAAAATTGAGTATCCAAGAGAAAAATGTTTGAATCAAAGCGATAAGGATCAGCCATGCACATCTTTCTACAAGCACATAATAAGCTGAATCCTCTATTCAAGTACTTCCTGAAGAACAGCAATTTGTATTTGCTTGCCGTTTTCAGAAATGCATAACTCTGTCTGAAACTCTGCCCCTTCCCTTTAGTATCATTTTATCTTTATAGACATAAACAGTCCCAAAGGCATTGCTTTCCGGTGGAGTTTCAATAATCCCCTCCAAAGTCAGATGGTGAATTCCATGTGAGTCTAAACAATAGCCACCGTCGTGCAGGTGCCCGGCAAGAAAGCAGACCACGCACTGATGGGCGTGTATGACCGAAAGGGCATCTTTGTAATTCCAGGCAAAGCAAACCCAGTCTGAGGCATCTGGATGAATGGGCAGGTGACCTGCAGTTGAGAAGGAAAGAAACAGGACAGTTACTTTAAGTGTAGCCTAACTCTGCCTTCATTGCTGGGAAGTTCAGACATCTGTGTACAGAAAGCTCACACGAGTGTGAGACATGGGTCCTATTCTACTTCACAGGTTACCTGTGTACCTCAGTTGGGCTAAAGCTGCTACATGTTTTCTTCAGCTAACACCCATTGGCTAGGTAAGCCTTTTTGCATATATCCCCGTGTATCTCCTGGAACCACCTACCCGTAACTATGACTTTTTCTTGGTTTTCATCGGAGAACTTGAGGACTTCATTGAACCAGTCCAGCTGGGCTTGACTAAATCCTCCATTAAACTCTACGAACTGAGGTTCTTTAAGTCCTGCAATGAAGAAGAAGGTTAGGCATGGGTGCATGCACTTCTGTGGCTCCTGAATTTGCTTGCCTTATGTAAGTCTGCTTATGATAGATGGTTTACTCTTAAAACTGCTTTGCTTGTTTTTTTTCAACTCTTGGATCTGAAATCCAGCCTCCTTGGACAAGCAAGAGAAAATTACTTGTTAGTGCTTTGGGAGGGTTTGGTCATGTTGCACACACAGGATTTCAACTAGGGGGTCTCCCAAGGCATGGGCTAGGGTGGGCATCACTCTACACTCTGTAATAGCAGTTACATAGGCTGTTGTTCTGATCTGCAGGGCACACAATACAACATTAAACCCATCCCAAAAGCACCATGACAGACACAAGGGAGCATCTCGTGCGCCCAACCAGAGACCCACTGCCAGCAAGGAAGCGAGCACAATCAGGGCACGTGCCTCAGCCTTCTGGCAACGAGATGCCAGCTGGGAGCTGCCTCGGGAAGCAGAGGTTCCACTGCCCATGCTTCCATGGAAGAAGTTCAGCGCTTCCATGCTCTAAACCTCAGTGGAGCAGAGGGATACCTGTGGGGTCGTTGAGGTTGTCGTTGGAGTTCTTCTTCCGCAGCAGCCGCAGGGACTCCTGGTAGCGGGGGCTGCCGGGCTCCCTGCCCAGCGTGCTCAGGTCATAGCCGTCGAGCACGACGACCCGGAACTGCGCGGCCGGGCTGAAGTGATAGGCCTGGCAGTCGCTGCCGGGGGGCCCGGCCGCGGCCCCGTAGGAGCGGCTATTGAGGCCGGTGTGCACCAGGCGGGCCCGGCTGAAGTTATACAACTCGTGGTTGCCCCACACGTGATGCACCGGCACTGGCAGCCGCCCCAGCGCCGCCAGCACCTGCTCCAGGGCACGCTCGGACTGGCCGCTGCGAGCGTTGAGGCCATCGATGCTGTCACCGAGCTGCAGCACAAAGGCGAGCGGCGGCTTCTCAGCGGCCCACGCTTCCACCGCGGCCCGCAGCAGGTTAAGGCTGTGCCGATAGTACCGCCGCCGGCGCCCCAAGAAATCGTACCCGTCCTCCGCATCCGCGTACTGAATGTCCGCGACGACACCAAAGCAGAAGAGCGGCGGCACCGCCTCCATGGCGGCCGCGCCCGACGAACGTAGGCGGAAGGGGCGGGCACGGAAGAGCGGCCATAAGATGGCGGCAGCCTGGTGGGGATGTGGTCGTGTAGTGTTGTGCTGGCGGTTGTCGGGTGCTGTGGTGAGGAGCTGGGCGGTGCTGCCCGCCTTCGGCAGCCGCACAGTGTCCCGCCTGCCTCCGGGCAGCGGCCCGCGGAGGGGCGCGCAATGGAGGGTGAGTGCGGGAGCGGGGAAGCCGCGTCCTTCCTCAGCCGGGGTGGCGGGACCGGGACGGGCCGCGCTGTCACCCCGGCTTCTTCAGGCACTAAACAGCGTCTTCTCTGCAGCTGGTGTCGTGGCGGTCGCTGGCCGCCACCTTCGTGCTGTGCGGAGGGTTCCTGGCCGCCATGAAGAAGGTGAAGCAGTGGAAGGAGGAGGGTGAGTGCGGGGTGAGGGGCCGGGCCCTGCCCGCCTCAGAGGGGAGCCCGGCGGGAGGAGCAGCAGCGGAGCCGCGCTCCGAGTGCTCTGCGTGTGCTGAGGAGGCCGATGAGGCCCTCGGTGCCATGGGGCCTTGCAGTGCTGGGGAACGGTTGGGCTGGATGATCTTTTGCAGCCCAGCTGTGGCGTTATGCACTTTGCCTTCTTGCTGAATCATGTCATGCTTTGTACGTTGTTCTTTGTGCCCTTTGTGTGTGCAAGTGCCTCAGAAAACTTAAAAACAAAAGAACCCAAGCAAAGTAATCAAAACACTCCAAAGTTCAGCATTTTAAAGTTCCTAAACGTGCCTTTGCTGCTGCAATAGCTGTGTTTGCTCATGCTGCCCATCGATGCAGCGCAGACACAGAGGTGAGGTTGTGCATGTGGGGCTTCCTCCATGTGGTGAGGTGCGTTCGCCTGCCCTGTGGTTGACTGCTCATGGGGTTCATTCTCGTGCTTTTAATGTGGGAAATTGGAGCTCTTGCAGCTTTTAGGATGTGTTCAGTTTGTAAAGGATGTGGATTTTTCTGCTTCACCCTACACTGGGTACCTGTCTTTTTCTTCTTTATGTAGAAACACAGTCCGATGGCAATATGTCATGTGGTGATAAGTCAAGGGGGAATGTTTTTAAGCTGGCCATTTAAAATGGCCAGAGGGGAGATTGAGGTGAGCTCTTAGGCAGAAGCTCTTCCCTGTGAGGGTGCTGAGGCACTGGCCCAGGGTGCCCAGAGGAGCTGTGGCTGCCCCATCCCTGGCAGTGTTCAGGGCCAGCTTGGAGCAAGCTGCTCTAGTGGAAGGTGTCCCTGCCCGGGGCAGGGGTTGGAACTGGGTGAGCTTTAAGGTTTCCTTCAGCCCAAACCATTCCATGGTTCTGTGGTTATGTTTCAAAGGAATTCAGGGATATATTTACCCAAAATGGAATGCTTTTAGGAGGTCTTGTCTACATTGGTCTTCTGCATGATGGTCTTTGGCAGAGCATGTTTCAATGCCCTGGGCTGTAACTGTGAGGTTGCCAGACTCCTCAGCTTCTGAGGCTTGCCTGGGAAGCAGCGTGAATTGTGGCAGGGGTGTGTCTGATCCCCTCTTGTTTTTTGTAGCTCTGGAGAAGGAAAGAAACAGAGGCATTGGGAAACCACTGCTTGGAGGGCCCTTCTCGCTCGTCAGCCATGAGGGACAGCCGAAGACCAACAAGGACTACATCGGGCAGTGGGTCCTGATCTACTTTGGCTTCACACACTGCCCTGACATCTGTCCGGATGAACTGCAGAAAATGATTGAAGTGGTAGATAACATTGGTATGGGAATTTGGTTGGCATTGTGTTCCTCTTCATGGGAGGTCTGGGTTTATTGTGGTAGAATACTGCAAATGGTAATAACTGATAAGTGTTTAAAAAATGCCATTGAGCATTCCGTAGCTGAATTAATTGTTAAGTGATACATTGATCAATCTGCTTATGACTAGCATCTGCTATTCAGAGCATGACAGCATTGATCTTCCTGCTGCAGGGGACTTCTTGGTAATAAAGCGTGATGGTGGCAGGTGAAAGGGCCTTTGCATTGTACTGTGACCAAGAAGCAGTTGTAGGGTGTATTAGAGTGGTTTTTATCCCTCTATGTTGTTCATTCTGAGAATAAATCTCCCAGAGTCTCTTCTGAGGATGACCGTGCTGTGGAATGGAGACTGGGGAAGGCTGGGGGATAGAGATGCTTTTCTCAGCCTGCAGCGCCCAAGGAGTTACGGAGCAGGGATAATAGCAACTAGGGAAGTGGGAGGGTGCACTGATGTGAGGAAAGTACAGTGAAAGGTATGGCTGGAAGATCACAGGCCCCCTTTGTACTGATCATTGTGCTTTGATACGTGCATCGTGACATGGCTTTTTCTGCATCAGAGCCAGTTTGTTTTCTTCCCTAAGCAGGGCAGGGGCTCCAGCTGAGAGCCTGCACCCAGTATGAGCACAGAGCCTTGGATTTCATTCGCAAATTGTATACATTAAGCTGCAGAAAATGGCCTTTTTTTTGTCACTTAGGATGGGCTCAGATGTAGTTTGGCTGTGAGCTTGCTTGAAGGGAGATGAGAAATGATTTTTAGTTTTCTAAAAGAAATATTGTTAATGTCACAGATAGAATTCCATCTTTGCCTAATCTAACCCCACTCTTCATCACCATTGATCCTGAGAGGGACAGTGAAGAAGCCATCGCCAGATACGTTAAAGGTATTACTGTTTTCTTCCTCCATGTCTTGCAGCATGTAATATAGAGCACTGAAAAGGAGGCTCTTGTTGGGATTCTTCTCACTAAAATGTCTAAATGCCTTCTTTCTATGTAGAATTTTCTCCAAAGCTGATCGGATTGACTGGTACCAGGGCACAGATTGACCAAGTGGCCAAAGCTTACCGTGTGTATTACAGTGAAGGTCCCAAAGATGAAGATAATGATTACATAGTAAGTAAACGTAGGGCCTTTGCCTGATGAGTTTGGATGAGAGCAACATATAGATTTTAAAATCAGAAGGCAGCTGTTGGAATTTATGCTGAAGTCCCACATGACAGTCCTGTTGCAGTGGTATGTTAAACTGTTGGTTTAGAGGTTTCAGTCAGAATCAAGCCCTCTTGCCTCAGGCTCACTGAAACATGTTCTAAAATGTATGGTCCTAGGCCTGCATTATGGAATAGCAGATGAAATATCAAGCCTGCCATGTAGTGTTTTAGTCTGGCTGTTTTCCTATGTGCTCCAACATGAAAACGGAACTAGGAAATTAAGGCAATAGGAAGAGGGAGAAATGAGAGGGAAAAGTGAGAAACAACTCATACCCTCCCAAGCAGACATCAGGGAGCAGGGTCTTCCTGGCCAGAGGCTTGAATGATGTAAAGTCTGCCTGCAGATACCGTAAGGATCTTCCTCCTGTGTCAAATGACCTCAAAGAGAGAGCGTATTAATGGGAGAAAAATATGTAGAGCAATAGTGTGAAGGGGAAAGTGGGGTTTAAGTGAAGCTAAACTGGTTAGTTAGAATCTGGGTGTGAATAGAACCAGTTATAGGGTTCAGAGCTGCCGCCAAGGCCTTCCTGACTTGCTGCATCCAGAGCAGACTGGAATAGAAAAGTAGGTAAAAGTGTGTATGCTTAAACCATGACAAAGAGATATAATAAAGGAGGATGCATATTATATGACCTTTTTTATTTTCTTATTCTTCATTACAAGAACTAAGCACATCAGGGAGATCTAAAACCAGGTTCCAATGAAAGGTGGTGGTTCTTGTTGCATTGGACATGTGAGAAGTGGAATCCCTCACTGCAGTGCGAAATGGTAGAAGCTTACAGGAGTTCACAGCGAGACTTCTTGTTAGTCTGTGGAAAACCCAATCTGTTGAGGATTATGAAATACACAGGAATGTTGCCTAGTTCAGGAAGCCTGTAAGCTAAAACATGTTGGAAACTAGAAGGTAATAGGGGAAACATACTTTTGGTGCGGTTTTATACTCTTCTTTAAAGCCACCATGACTGGCCACTGTTAGAGGTAGGATGCTGTGGCAGATTAGGTTGGGTCTAATCCAGTGTTGTCTATTCTTCATCTGTTTTTAAAAAACCACCTGACTGCAAAAAACAGATTATCCAAATGAACAAAGGTTGTTGGAACAAACAGAGAAAAACAGCAAGAGTAGCACATGATACCAGTAAAGGGGAGGTGGAATCACACTGGTAATGCGTGCACTGGTGATGTGTGACTAAAAAGGGTGTGAAGTGGGAGATGAAGAACTGCTTTCGCTTAGTGGCAACTCAGTAGCTACAGAAGTCTGTGTGTAAGGCATTGTATTTGAATGGAGGAGAGAAGCTTGCTGGGGAAATTCAGCACCAATTCCAGTCGATCTCAAAAGCATCAATCTGAAATCGGTCTAAACGCACTGCTTAAAGCTGGCTATATAGAAGGGGGCTGGTGGAAATGCAAGAATAGGTTATAGGAGCAGGACTGGCAAAGGATGCCTGCTTAGGAGAGGGAAGATAATTAGTAGCATCTGACATCGAGTGAATTGAAGTTGAGGAGAGATGATGGAAAGAGGCCACGAAAGCTGAATGAGCACTGCTCCTTCGGAAGCAAACCACATGTGGATTCTGACATGGCTGTGAAGGGAAAGTGTAGGGGTTCAGCCAAGGAAAACAACTCTGTGGATGACAGCAGCTTCAAGGGAGGATGGAGAGTGAAACTGAACTGGAGAATGTAACCACACATGTGATGAAGTAGCAGAAGAGATTTGGGATCCAGGGAGAAAATGGCTGGTCTGTGCTAGGGTTGTGAGCCTGAGGGAAGGGAAGGGCAGTGAGGAGGAAAGGCCAGAGAACTGGGAGCAGGAGAGCAGCCTGCGAGCCCCAGCCGTGGTGCCAAGGAGGAAGAGTATTATGGGCATGTCCTCAAGCTGTTGAGAGGCAGAGAGCTCTGTGTGTTCAGGGCAGGAAGGCCAGAGAACACAGGGCTGTGAAACAAAATGGAAAGAGCAAGAGCACACCTGGGAGGGGGAGCTTGAGGCTGCTTTTGTGCCTACCTGTGACTTACTCAGGTAATTACTACAGTGTCATTTTTTTTGTAAGGTATTGCCTTTTCCTCATTGGCCCTGTCCTGCCAGTTGTGACTAACTCTGCCAGTTGTGCACAAGCAGGTTCTGTTTCCTCTACAGGCTGCTGGGAGGTGGGGAAGATGAATAGGTCCCCTAGAGCCAGTTCAACTGTGCTGCTTGTTTTGACTTGAAAAGAGCCTTGAGATGAGCACTTCAACTGTATTATCTAAACATCTGTTTTCGTTTTTCAAGTATTACTTGAACGCTACTAGTTCCTATTTAATGATCTCGGTTTTCTAATTCTCAATGCCAGCATATCCAACGTACCTGTTTTATTCTGTGTTTTACAAGACTACATTGAAATTCAAATGATGGTCTTCATGTGCAGAGTGGGAACAGTGCAGGCTTCAGGCACAGCTTGAAAAGCAGTGCACACAGTCTGCACTCCAGCCTGATTTCATTTAACCTTCTGCAGGCCAGGGAGTAAAGATGCTCTAGGCAGACTACCTTCATTTTTGCTAACTTCCAGTTGAAGGATCTGGATCGTGTTTCAGATGTGTCTCCTACACCTGGATTTTGTGATCTGATACTGAAAACTTGAAACTAGAGTAAAATTTATTGCAGTAATTTTGAGAAACGTTTTGTCACTGACAAATGCCATCAAGTTTAATGCAGGTGGTACTGGAAATGTTCATGTGATTGATTTCAAACACAGCTGTACTCTCAGTGCATAGTGCATTTCGGATGTTTTTCTCCAGTGGCAGTGAGATGATGGAGTCACTTGAACAATCAGATTCATGGCCTCCAGTTTCAGTATTTTATGTCTTTCACAGAATCCCAGCCTGGTTTGTGCTGGAAGGGACCTTAAAGCTCATCCAGTTCCAACCCCTGCCACAGGCAGGGACACCTTCCACTAGAGCAGCTTGCTCCAAGCCCCTGTGTCCAAGCTGGTCTTGAACGCTGCCAGGGATGGGGCAGCCACAGCTTCTCTGGGCACCCTGTGGCAGCACCTCAGCACCCTCACAGGGAAGAGCTTCTGCCGAAGAGCTCATCTCAATCTACTCTTCTCTCATGAAGATACCAGACAGTACCTGCAGTGGCATTTAAAATAAATTTACAATGCAGGGGTTGGACTAGATGAGCTTTGGAGGTCCCTTCTGGCCCAAACTACTCCGTGATCCATGCAGTTGTTACTTTGAACATGTTTTAAGGTTATTTCAGTGCGGACAGTAGAGGGAGCCCGTGCCCAGCACACGTGTTTCCCTCTGCGCCAGCTCCTCTGCAGCCTCTGTATCCCATGGATGCCCTTGCTCCCATTGCTTATACTGCCAGTGAGCTTAGTTTAATGAAATGCCTCTGTTTCTTTTGGGTTTGCATCGTATTAGCAACCGGAGCTTGGAATGCCTTGAGGGCTTCATAGAGCATCATGAGAGAAGTAGAAGGCAACTGGGAAAAGCAAGGGGGAAAGAACTTTAGCCCACATATTGCCCTTGCCTTGTCTGTGCTGCAGGAAGGGTACCAACAGCTGAAGGAAGCTATTTCTTATTCCTTAAAGTATTCCTTCATACATTCTGAGTATGCAACTAGTTTTCTCTATCTTCTTGGGTAAAACAGGAAGTCACCAAGGTGATGCTTTAGCTTCTTGATGAGAAGTCTTGTCAGGTTGCTGAAGCAAAGGCTAAATGGGTTACTGTTGCTGCTGACTGAGAGATGTGCAGGATGTAATATTGAATGAGTGGCTCCAAAGAAGATGGAGACTCCCTTTTTCTCAGGAGTCACATGGAGAAGAGGAGGGGTGGTGGGTACAGGTTACTCCTGGGAGATTCTCACTGGACCCAGCAGGAAAGATTTTCATCATGAAAACAATCAGCCACTGGAATAATCTCCACAGGGAACTGGTGGATTCCCCAACACTGGACACTCTGGAGATTTGGCTGGACAGGGTGCTGGGTCATCTTGTCTAGGTCATGATCTTCCAAGAAAGCTTGGCCCGGATGATCCCTGAGGTTCCTTCCAACGTAGGATTTATGATTCTGTGATCTTTTTTGCCAAGCCATGCTGTGCTCTCTTGCAGGTGGATCACACGATAATCATGTACCTCCTCGGGCCAGATGGTGACTTTGTGGACTATTATGGCCAGAATAAGAGGAGTACTGAGATTTCTGCTTCTATTGCTGCACACATGAGAAAATACAGATTGTAAACCACAAAGTCTTCAACGGTTGATGTGAACATCACCTCTAGGTTTGGCTGGAATTGGACATTGGAGTTAAAGCAGAAGCATGCAAGTGTGACATCCTGGCACCACATGCCTCCTTTCTTCCAGGTAAGAAAGGCAACCATACTTCTGCAAAATACCATCATCAAAACTCTGAATAGAGCCTTCCTTGTGCATATGATTTGCAGCAAGATTTGGGACTTTCCTGAAGCATTGTTGGGAGCAGAAAATGGAAAGTACTTCTCATGTGGGAAGAATATTTAGCACTTGTGAAATTAACTGGTATCTCTTGGCAAGACTTCAGCAAAGGACAGTCACTGCAGGAGGATGGTTACTTGAGGAAAAGCCACATGCACCAGAGAACCCTCTTTTCTGAACTGTTTTGCCTTCTGGGAGAGGCAGTTACAATATTATAAGCAGAAGAGACTTAAGAGTGCTTAAGGTTAAGAAGGTGAAGAGCACTGAAAGCATCAGCAGCTTCCATGCATGAGACCGGCCCTGTGGTATGCCTGGTTCAATGCTGAATGAAATGGGTCTTTTTTTTTATTTGAATGCTGAAATGAAATGTTTTTTTTTCCTTGATTTTTTTTTTTTTTTTTTCCCCAGGTGGACGCTGAACATAAGGAGATGAGGAATACTTTGCAAATCCATTTTTTCTTCTGGCCTGAATCTTCTGATGTGTAGTCAGCCTGATTGTGCTATGCTGAGTAGTGTAGTGCGGAAGGGTGAAGGGGGTCTGTCCATGCATAGGGCTGTCAATCAGATCAACTTGATGCAGTGTGGCATTTGAAAATAAAGATTGTTTTATATAAGCAATATATGTATATTTTTTCTTAGGTTTGACTAGAATATCATCAGTACTTTATATACTGGGGAAGCTTCATATTCTTGCTGGTTTAGCTCTTGCTAGAAAGCAGCAGTTATCTCTGGTGGTGCAAACCATAAGCTGAATGTGCCTTTGTAAGGTACCTGAACCCCCGAGAATGGCCCACAGGAGCCAAACCAGACGTGTTCTTGGTGGCAGAGTGCTTTACACTGAACAAAAGTGTTCCAGAGCAGTTATAAAGCAAGATAAAGTAGTGTAGCTCCACATCAGCTGCCCTGTGCTATGGTGACCTCTTGAAGGTGTATGGAAGGGTACTTTGGTAGAGGTTGTCCAAGACTGCATCCTTCTGGTAAAGCTCTGTCAAGGAAGGAAGATTCCTGAACTTTCAAGACAGATCCTATCCCTCTGCCTTTCCCCAAAGAGTGAATAGTTTAAGAAGGTTTTTGGTTTTCCATGTTCTAAAGGATCACAGGAATTTTTCTGTATCAGTTTACAGTAGGAGATTTTAAAAGTCATGCTAGAATTCAACTCAACAGCTGAGAAAGAAGTCATGCTTTGTCTCCTGGCACTTTTAGCAGGTCACATCCCGGTTCTTTCTGCCTCTTAAATTGACTCTGCCCATCTCTTTCTCCTCTGTCTTTTGACTTTCTTTTGAATTGGGGGGTGTGTGTGTGGAGGTGTTTGTTTAAAAATAATTTACCCCCCTGTTGATTAGGCAACTGTCAGACTTCCACCGCCAGGCCTTAGTGCCAGCAGAGAGCTCTGTTCCCTGCATGCTGAGGAGCACCAAGGATGAGCATCCTGAATGCTCACCAGGAGGAGGCAGAGCTGTTCAAGGGGAAGACATATAGTGGGGGAAGGGGAATATGCTGGGGGAGAAGCCTTGAAGACTGTCAGTGATGGGCACTGTTTTTCAGTGTCAGAGCAAACTCCCCCTGTACATGCCACGGTAGTCTGGAGCCTGTGTGCAGCCCACAAGGAGGGAGCTCAGGGGAAGGTTTATGACAGGATTCCTTGCTCGTGGCTGTGCTCCCTGACTGTCCCTGTGGAAATTCCATGGCACTAGTTTTCACTTGGGAAGGGAATTAGAGTCTGGTGCTGTGAAGGTGAACCTCAGTTCTTGGTCAAAAGGGGACCCCTGGGTCCCCCCCAGACAGATGGCTGATGGAGCACTGCTGTGTGCCTGCACCCCACTTGTTACTGGTGTAAAACCCCATCTCTTCAAAGTGGCTGTGTCTGTACCAGTGACTGCAGAGCTGATGCCATCCCAGGCTGGAGACTAGTGGCAGGATGTCTGAGGAATGAGGGATGGTTCCATTCGTGTAGCCGAAGAAGGCAGCACATTCCTTGTGTGCTGCGCGTGTAGCCCATGGAGGAGCTGAACTAATGAGTGATACTTGAGCAGCATGGATGAAGTTGGCTGGTTTAGGAGTGCTCTCACCACCAACATGGGCAGAGCGAGGGATTAAGAAGTGCAGAGACTATGGCTTTAAATGGCTGCAAAGCCTGATGTTGCACTTGCAGTCCAGATCATGGAATAACTTGGGATGGGAAGGAGCCTCAGGAGGTCTGTAGTCCAACCTCCTGCTCAAAGCAGGAGCAGGAGATTCAGAGCAAGTTGATCAAGGTTTTAAGCAGCAAGGGCTTGGAAACCTCCAAGGATGGAGCCTGCACAACCTCTCTAGGTGGGTAAAGTATATTTCTCACTAGAGTACATCTTTAGCACCGTTCAAATTTCATCTGCCATTTTAACTCTTGTTCTTTCACCGTGCGCCAGTGTGAGGAGCCTGACTCCATCTTCTTAATAGCCTGTTCACAGGCTTTGGAAGTCTGCTGTTACATCCCCCTGCAGCCTTCTCCTTGCCAGGCTGAACAAGCCCTGACCCACCAGCCTCTCCTTGTGCTGTGCACGGTGGCTGGCTCCAGGCCTCTGACCATCTTGACCGTTCTTCTCCCCAGACTGCCCCTGGCCAGTCAGTTCCCAGCCTGGGTTTTTGCAGGGATGTTTTCCTTACTGGGTGCAGGACTTGTTGAACTTCAGAAGGTTCCTGTCAGCACATCCCTCCAGCCTGTCTAGGTCCCTCTGGATAGCAGCTATGACCTAGAGGTCAGTTGACCAGCCATCCAGATAATAAACTAGCTCGGACACAAGGCTTGTGGCAGATAATTTTGGGAGCTGAGGTTGGACAGCATCCACTGCTCCCTCCACATCCTCCAATCTGGTCACTATCATGAAAGGCAATCAGGATGCTCAGATGTGATTTATCTCTTTGTAAATTCACACTGACTGTTCCCAATCACCTTTTCTTTTATGTGCTCATACACACTGAAGTGGTTGGTTTTTTTTCCTCTTCTTCATTGAGCCTTTTTCTTCTGTACTTAAAAAAGAAACCTCTCAGGAAAAATCTGCCCCTTATCTGAGCCAGTGCCTCTTGAGGGGATGTGGGAGCCAGGCTGGGCATCAGTCCACAGTCATTGGGGCAAAGTCCAAATCGGGCTTTATTTTTCCATGCTCTGTCACGTGTGCTGCCAGTGTGAAAATACTCTGTGGGACTGCTATGGTAGCTAAAGAGCTCAGTCCAAATCCAGTTTGGATCTTGAGCAGAATTGCCCTGGCTCAAATGCCCTGTGACACAGGAATTAATCAGCTCCCCAGAGCTTGCCTGTGCCCAGAGCAGGAGAGGATGTGGCTCCCAGACCTGATCTGCTCAGTGCCTGCTCCTCTGTGTTCATTTCAGAGCACCTTGTTTTGACCAGGAGATGCTGAGCAGCTCTGCTTTCCACTTGTATTGAGCTTGAGCTATGCCTCAGCATAGAATCATAGAACCATACAATAGTTAGGGTTGGAAAGGACCTGAAGATCATCCATTTCCAACCCCCTGCCTGGGGCAGGGACACCTCACCCTAGACAATGTTGCCCCAGGCTCTGTCCAGCCTGGCCTTGA
This sequence comes from Amazona ochrocephala, assembly GCA_039720435.1. Classification (NCBI taxonomy): domain Eukaryota; kingdom Metazoa; phylum Chordata; class Aves; order Psittaciformes; family Psittacidae; genus Amazona; species Amazona ochrocephala. Next base: position 84,710,587 of record CM077879.1, read on the forward strand.
ACACTGCCAGGAATGGAGTGTTTGGGCAGCCTGTTCCAATGCCTCAGCACCCTCACGGTAAAAACTTCTGTATATTTAACCTGAACTTCCCCTGTTTCAGTTTGAACCCATCACCCCTCATCCTGTCACCACAGTTCCTGATGAAGAGTCCCTCTCCAGCATCCTTGTAGCCCCCCTTCAGACCCTGGAAGCTGCTCTGAGATCTCCACGCAGCCTTCTCTTCTCCAGGCTGAACAGCCCCAATGTTCTCAGCCTGTCCTTGTACAGGAGGTGCTCCAGCCCCTGATCATCCTCATGGACTCTTCTGGACTTGTATGAGACCATGTGCTTTTGGAGCTGGTCTCTTGCTTCAGCATGTACCTTGCACTTGGTTGGTGAGGACTACCTGGGTCATATGTGTTCACACAGTGCTTTGGATCAGTTCTGTTGCATATTTGCGTGATGGAAGTGCCTTTAATCACTCATGACTGTCCCCAACCAGAGCAGCCTGCTGCGCCCTGGAGGGACTGAGCAGGACAATTCCAGGGCAGGTATTGCCCACAGTGCTGGGTTTACCTACTGTTTCCAAACAAGCTCCATGTCCGGTGGAGTAACCCCTGTGAGGGAGGAAAAATAGACATTTCTGCTGTCTCGAAACAAGGTGCAATGTCCTGGGATGCTCCAGATCCACAGTCATAAGGCATCTTTCTTGACAACTTGTATGGAGCAAGCACTTGCTGATGGTGCCAGGAGGGCTGCTGCGCTTCCAGGGGTTGGTGAGTGTCTTTGACATGGAGCTTGCTGGCCTGGGGCCCGCAGGGTGCTCCAGGGGTGTGCCATCACCTTCTCTGGGACAAAGGCAACCTCGGGACCACACCTGAGTCACTCCTGTCAGGCTACCACATGCCCTGCATCCCTCCAGGCTCTTCCCAGCCCTATTGCTCTTCCCTGACCCCCTCCCCTGGGGTATGCTGCTCACAGAGGGGTTCAGCTGATGGAGCCTCAGGCTTCTGAAGCACACAGGGCTCAGGCTCTCGAGGGCTGATACAAATGCCACAATCAGCCCTGCTTGTGGCATTTTGGCAGTGCTAGGTTGAGCAGCACTATTGGCCCCAGATAACTGCAAGCTGTGGTATGATGAGGCTGTTGTCGTGGCAGCCCTTGAGAAACTGCAGCTGGTGGCACTGAGCTTCAGTGGCAAAGATGCCTGGCCACTGAAGAAAGCTGGCTGAACCTTGGTGTCTTCCTGCAGCCACTCAGAGCCATTTAATCCTTGGCAAGTCTTTCTCATTTCTATCTTGGTTCAGGGCTTTGTGTGGTTTGAAATACTGTTGCTCTTTCTCCAGTAACTTCACAGGTATCTACATTTTCTAAAGCTTCTTCTCACTTCTTCAGACTGGCATGGTCCAAGCACTGACCCTGTATCATGAACATGTGCCCCTGTGTCATGAAGTTGTGCTCTCATCAGCCTGTAGCCAGGTCTGTGGGATGAGTGAGGGATCTCACGTGCTCTTTGCTGATGATGGAGCTGAGGGCTGAGCATTTGTTGGTGCCTTTACCATCTCGCTGCGAGTCAGGATGTATCTTTACTCAGTGTCCTGGCTTCAGCAGCAGCACTCATTGTTTCTCCTTAGTAGCTGGTGCAGTGCTGTGTTTTTGACTTTCGGCCTGGGAACAGCGCTGATAACACCGATGGTTTCAGTTGCTGCTCAGTAATGTTTAGTCTGACCAAGGACTTTCTGAGCCTCATGCTCTGCCAGGGAGGAGGGGAAGCCGGGAGGAAGCAGAGACAGGACATCTGACCCAAACTGACCAAAGAGGTATTCCACACTACAGCACATCATGCCCACTATATAAACTGGAGGCAGTTACCCGGAAGGGTTGGATCACTGCTCGGTCGGGCTGAGTGTAGGTCGGCGGATGGTGAGCAGTTGTATTCTCTTCCCTTGTATTTCCCTTGTCATTATTATTATTGGTGGTGGCAGCAGTGGTTTGTGTTATACCTCAGTTACTGCACTGCTCTTATCTCAACCCGTGGGAGTTGCATTCCTTCCATTCTCCTCCCCATCCCTCTGGGAGCGGGGGGAGGAAGGTGGGGGGAGCTAACGAACTGTGTGGCTGATTTACGGCTGGGCTTAAACCACGACACTCAGGTAAAACAAGCAATGTGTGGAGTGCTGAGGAGTGAAGCAGAGCAATGAGCAGCCTCATGATGCAGTGAAGTTGCTGCTTGGAGCCAAAGCTTTCCAGTCCCTGCTGCTGGTGTAGTGTGCTCACCTGGAAAACTCAGGAGCTGTGGCTCCAGGACAGCACATGCTGGGGCTGCTCAGGAGCTCCCATTGAAGCAGATATTCTGGGCTGTGCTGCTGAGGAATGACTGCAGTCCATGCTATTAGATGTGAACTGATAAGCAGGTCAGTTTTACCGGATCGCTTTTAGGTTTGGTGGCCTAAAAAAGAAAAGTCAAAAGTGAAGTGTTTCCCTCCACAAAAGAATTTAAAAGGTTTGGTTTGGTTCCAACAGGAACTCGTGTTTTTAAAGCAATCCGTGCTGCTTGCAGAGTATCCAGCCCCTGGCTTATAGCAGCTGTGCATCAGTTGTACATGTTCCTGGGAGCATGAGGAGCTGTGCTGAGGAGACCTGGGCAGGAATGATTGCATCTGTCTCTATGCAAGAGCCAGCTCATTCCATGTTTTAAGCTGTGTATTACTAGTTTAATAAAGCAGGTTCTTTCAGCATGCCAGGGAACTTACTCAGCTCCAAGCTTACAAAACCTCCTTGTTCTCCCGAAGTTCTTTGTTCAAAAATAGATAGACACCAACCAGTAAATCCACCTTTAATTTGCGGGGGTATGATGAGCCACGAGTGCCCTTCTCTGAATGAAGGGCAGTAATAAAAGCTCCCTGGCAACACCAGGACTACAGAGCCTTGCAAGGGAATGCAGCTTGCTGTGGTAGCTTGTGACCTTCACCTCAGGACAGCTTTGGGTCTGTTTGGGTCTGCCAAATGATATTGGCAGCATGGAGCAACATACAGAAATGCAGCTGCTGCTCCCAAGGGCTGTTAGCAAGATGTGCACCCACATGTGTGCTCTGGGGCTTCACTGCAGTGCCCTAGTGAGATTCTGGTGATAAAGAAAGTGATTCTCTGTCCTCCGCCTGTGAGAAGCTGAAGCAGGGTATTGTTGGCCCAAGACTCACCCCGAATCTCATCTCTACATGGAACACCAGGGCAGCATGGCCCTGGGCACAAGTGGCGCTGTGCCCAGAGGAGCAAGGAGTGGAGAGCTCTGAGCTGAGAAAGGAGATCCAGGCACTCTACAAGTAAATTAAAAGGATGTTTTTTCCTATCTAGCTCTTACAAGGCCAAGAAATAAGCACCCTTTGCTTTTATAAGAAAACAGTGGGAATGAATGTTGCCCAGAATGTGTAACACCCTTGGCTCCCATGTCCTCTGAAGTGGCCTAGTTGTGTTTAGATGTTTCTTTGTCATGGTGAGGGTTATGTGGGAGCCCTCAGGTTGTGACTTGTGGAGGTTCCAGTGTAATTTGCTGCTATTTCACCCTCTTTTTCCATACTCCCTAGGTGGGCACTGTTGTAGGTCCTGAGCAAGCTATGGTCCCCATAGCCCTCACTGGGTCTTCCTACCAGTTGCTGGGACAGAGGCAGCAGATGCCCCACCATCAGCCATGACTGTCGGGTTCAGCCTCAGCCAGCTGATGACCCTCTTTCCTGGCCAGGTCCTGCTAGCTGCTAGGGACCTAGCTCTGGTCCCTTGCCCACCCCATTCATGGGGAGCTATTCTGGGCTGTTTCCTTGACTCAGGGTATGAGACCGACCTCCGGCACCCAAGCCCGGGTCTGTGAAGTGAGGCACAGGGGCACTCATTAGCCTAGGAGTGTCTCTGGGAAAAGAGAGACCACCCCAGAGCACGGTGGAGCCACTGAGGTCTCTGGAGGAGGGCTGGGGGACTCCCGGGTGACTTGTTCCCCGTGCTGGGTCCCAGGTTGGTGCTCTGAGTCGGGTGATCTAAAGGATCAAATCAGAGAGAAGGGCTTTGCAGGGCGATCAGGGTGACACAGGCTGGGATTGGCACTGACTCTATGGCCTTCATTTTGGTTTTGGGTCTGCTCATCCTGGCCTGCTCTTGCCTGTACACATGCTCAGTGTGCTCACTGCAGCACCCTGTCGTGCATTATTCCAAGTCTAATTCCCAGAAATGGAATGAAAGCAATAATCTTTCTTCAGCTTGCTGAAAATCTGGCATTTCCTTGGTTGGGTTGAAAGACCTGCAGTGTCTCACAATGTCATGCGTGAACGGAGATAGAAGTGTCAGATCTATCATGGCATTTTGTGATTTTCACTCACACAAAGCTCTGTCATTCCTGTTCACACAGCTTGTCAAGCATCCAAAGGCTCCAAAGCGCAGACAAGTCTGAATGCAGAAAGGTTTGTGCACTTACTTCTTGAGAAGAATCTAATGCGTGTCCTTAACACCAAAGGAGAACCCAAAATCCAGATGTGCGCATTCAGCTGCACTGCCCAAGTTTCTCGGCATTCCTGCTTTGCAGTGTAACAGACACATTTCTGTATCTAAGCCCCTGCTCAGGCTGCCTTTTGGTAAGATTTTAAAGCAGTTATTCTCTTGAGACATGTTTTTATGTAATGATGGAGGACTGCTAGACATAAGTGTGACTCTTATGGTGAAAAGTGGAGCCTTTGCGGGTAGTGGTCAGGCAGTAGCAGTGGCTGTTGTAGCTGGTTGCATAATGCATGGATCCAAAATGGAGATCTGAAAGATTGTGCATTTTTTTAGTTGCTAACCCTTGCTGGGCTGGGGAGAACATGGAATTCCATCTTGTGGATACACGGGATAGTCCTGGTTTAGAGCAGTTGAGACAGCAGCGGTGTGCAAATGGTTTTAAACAGTGGAGTGTGTTCTTGGTGTGGTGCTCAGCAGATGCCAGTGACTAGTTGGCGCAGGGATTACCTGTAGGTCACTGCTCATTGCTGGCTGGTTTCCTGCACTCTGGGCACCTGAACCAGGGAGGGAATATGGGAAGAGTGACGTTCTCAGCCTGTGTGTGCTCTTTGCTCTGATCCTACAGCTGGGTATGGGGAGCAGGGTCCATCCCCCTTGCTTTAGGCACGCCTGGGAGCAGAAAGGCCCTGTCTGAATCCCACTGACAGTTCAGTATCAGGACAAAGCCCCAAGCTGGTTCTTGGTGTGGTGTGTCTGGCCTTTTGCAGACACTCAGTACATCCACTGTGCCAAGTTCAAAGGGCCGATCACAGGGGATGCTTGCTAAAAAAAGCTTTCCCTCATCCTCCAGGCTTAGGGGGATTCTAGGAATTCATGGTTCATGAGCTATGGGGCTGTAGTGTCCATTTTTAGTGACCTTAAATGAAATTAAAGGCAACATGGAATATGTTTGTCAAAACACCAGTGACAATGACGCTCCTGCAAGGCACAGGGTCAGCTTTCCTTGGGCAAACACAAGCAGGGCCAGCAGGGTCTGCAAGATGAGGTAACATCCCCCATGCAGCAGAAGCAGATGGCCAGGGTGCTCCAGCTGCGAATGGTGCTATGGGGGGTGCAGGAGCTGTTTGGGATAGGCTTCTGGCTTCACACAGGTCTTGTGGGCTTTGCTCTGGTGAGGGAAGGCTGGTGCTGCAGCCTCGGATGAGTGGCCAGGCAGTGCAGAGGGCAAACGGGTGCTACTGGACAATGACAGAAGATGACCAAAACAGGCAGGATGACTCCGGGTGGAGGAGACCCTTCTGCTCATGAACCAGGAGCTACTGTCTGTGCAAGCATGAAGCCTCCCACTGCTGCTGCCAACTGCTGTCCTGCCCTGCTCTATGAGGTGAGCTCAGTTTCCAGCCATTGCCTGTCTGCTCTGTGCCAACCAAGTAGAGCACTTGGGACTGGAAGACCTCCACTTAAAGCCCACCATAGCCCAAAGGCAGTTCATGCCCTCTGCGAGACTTCATAAGTCGGCTTTGCAAGAGTCAGCATAACTCAGCAGAGGCCTGGCTGTGCTGCCATAGTCATGGTGCTGTGCCCTGGGATGAGAGAGCTCAACCCTGGGTCCTGCCTGACCCTCAACCTGTCCTGCAGAGCTGGAGAATGTTCCTACATTTTTCTCCATGCTAATTCCCAGGTTTTTCCCAATGCTTTCCAGGGCAAACACATGGGCTGAAGTGGATTTGGTAGCGTCGTCCTTGAAGCCTCTGGCACAGCCCTGCTCTGGGGAAGGGAGAAGGGGTGTCCAAGCCTATGCTGGCCATGCCTTGCTGCCAGTCCTGGGTCTGTGCTGCCAAAGCAAGAGTTGCATAAGTGTAGTGTATCCTTGCACAGCCTGGGTCTCCTCAGACACAGTTTTGCCTTTCTTCAGGCACTGTCAAGCCTACAGCCCCAGGGATTCACATGGAAATGGTGCTGTGGGTCAGGATTGAGTGCCCAGTATTGAGCAGAACTCACCTGTCCTAGCTGGCATGCAAAGGTGGCTGATGCCCAGTGTTTTGGTGGCTACTATGTCCCCTTACCAATATTCTTCTCACCTGGAATTGCAATCAGCTGTGTTTAAGGACCTGATAGCACTGTGTGACATGGCTTCTGCAGCTCCTTTTGGCAGCAAGGGTAATGAACCTTCTAGGCAGCCAAAGTGGCTCAATTTCTGTAGCATATACAGGGTATGGAATTCATGAAATATCCATCCCTGTGACTCTGAAATCCAGGAAATAAACTCTCCAGTCAGAATGACAGATTAGACCTGGGTAGATTTGGGTGCTCTTTCTGATGAGCCTGTATTTTGCCATGGTTTGTCACATTATACCTCAGTCATGGCCTTTCTTCCCTGATCCATACAGTGATGGGAAAGCCACAAGAATTGCTGTAATTGATCCTGCATGAATCCTCATCACCTTTTCCCCTTCCCGTGGCCTTGCCTTCCATCCCGTGTGGAGTTGCTTTGCATTCCCTTCCCACTGTGAACTCTGCCCAGGCATCCCAGGAGCAGGAGCAGTGGGGCAGGTCCCTTCTGGACTATGATGTCTTTGACATCTAGGTGAGAGCAGGTAGGAGTGAAGTGCCGTCTGCAGTCACAGCTATCAGGAGAGCGTGTTCCCAATAGAGGACATCCCACAGCAAAGAGGTTACAAACCACAGTCAGGTCCCAAAGCTACTAAACTTGGAAAAAAAGAGCAGCTCCTTTCTTTGCATACTGTATATGGCAGAAAATGAACAGGAATTGGTGAGTAGGCAGGAGTGTCGTTCCCTCCTTCCAAATATAGGGAAGGGGCTGAGCTAAGGGAAGGGGCTGAGCCTATAAAATCTGTCAGGGTTGAAAGCCCTTGTTGGTGTCTCCTGATCTCATGGCCATGCTGTGACTGACCTGCAGAGGGATGGAGGGCTCCTCCAGTGGTGCTGTTCCCCATCCTTGGAGCTTCGCAAGGCTGTAGATTCCTCACTGTATCATTCCTTGGTTAGGGAAGGACTGTTATCTGCAGTTTACTTCTCTGGTCCTCAACTGGAGTGGTTGCTTGCAGTAAGGGAGGGGTATTGGGCCTTCAGAGAGGTTGTAGTTTAGCTGGAGTTTGACCTTTCTACTCTCTCTTTCAGAGATCAGAGATGTCAGCCTGTTCCTTCCTTCTGTTGACTGATCCTTAAGGTGAGAATATAAGGCATGGAAACTAATAGCTTGCCCAGACTGACTGGAGCTGGTTTTTCCCTTGCACTCACGGTGAGCAGGTCCCCGTTCTTCCCTCTGCATGATCCGCTCTAACGGACCATGGCATGTGTCCATTCCTGCCTGCTGCGGCTGTGCACCAGAGGACTAGGACAGGCACCATGTTAAAAGGGAGTGGGGGAAATCATAAGAACTGGAACTAAAACGAGCTTCAGGGCCTCAGTTCTACTAAAGACTGTGAATCCTTTAGAGATCTTTCCCCTTTAACACATCCCCAGGGAACCCTCCTGCTCCTTCAGGCATGGATCCCCTTTCCTTGGGGCCTTGAAGGGTGGCAGCTCTTTGTTGCTTGGTTCATTCCAGTTCTGAGAGGCAAATATCTCCCTCAGACCTTGCAGCACACATCTGAGAGGTGGGAAGGGTGCTCTCAGAGGGGGACCACCACGGCAGGGTCTGTCTTTCAGCTCCAGCCATGAGCAGAGACGCTGGCATGGAGGTTTTTGGGGAGGCTGCACCGTACCTGCGCAAATCAGAGAAGGAGAGAATTGAAGCCCAGAACCAGCCGTTTGATGCCAAGACCTACTGCTTTGTGGCTGACCCCGAGGTGGTGTACACCAAAGGGAAGATCAAGGCTGCACAGGATGGGAAGATAACTGTTGAGACAGAGGACGGCAGAGTAAGTGCGTTCCTCCTGGTCCTCCTCCTTGCCCTGCTGAGATGTCTGATAGGGAGGACAAGGAGCACAGAAAGAGTTAGGCTAGCTCAGGCAAGACGTCTACCCTGCCCTGCCCTCTGACTGGGACCAATACAACTTCCAGAGGAAAGCATTGCTCAGGATCCTAGGATGAAGGTGTTAATTGGGTAATTGTTCTTGCTGTAGGCTTTAAAGATAAGGCCGTTCTCAAAACCTTGTTTGGTTGTAGCCTTGTGAAGTCCTAGCATTTCTCAGCCACTGCTTTTAACTCTTTCTGTCATATACCTGCTGATAAACTTCTTCCTTCACTGGCAGCAGGGCATGCAGCTACTTTGAAAGTTCCCTTTGCATGTGAAGTGTCACTGGTTGCAGTCTCCTAGAGAAGCCTCCAAGGTGTTAATCATGTAGAAATGCTGACAGGTCTTAGCAGCTCATGGCCTGATAACTGCTGTAAAAATAGCTTCAGCAGCCCAAAGCAACCAGCATCCAGGCACTAGGTGCTACAGCTTCTTCAGAAAGCAAGTAAAGAATAAAGCAGCCATCCACTGGCTCAGCCCAGCCTCCAGCAGTCCCAGGTATGTGACGGAGCAGAGCCTGTGCAGGCACCTGTGTATAAGGACCTGCTTTCCTAGGGGCTGGGTCGTTAGATCCATTTGAGGTGTTTTGTCTTTGTAGTGTCCTGTGTGAAAGACTTGCATGGTTTAAAATTGGAGTATGTGTGTAAAGTGCTTCCTTTCCTCTGCAATGCGCAGCCTGGTCGTTTCAATTTACTTTTCCATGAGGAAGTGTTAATTCTTCCTCGCCATAGCCAATGGCTCTCTGCTATTCCTGACTTTGCAGACTGCAGAAGTGTCTCCTTGTCACTCCCAAATCCCAATCAAGTTATGCTTTCATAGAAAAGCTGTTTCATACATGTGACCATCTTCGTTTCTCTTCTCTGGAGCATTTCCACTACAACTATATCCTTCTGAAGAGGTGTGCTCAATAACAAAAGTGGGAACACTGATGGGGACATCCTACATGACACTCTCTTCTTTTCTGTCTTTCTTTTCTAATAATTCCTAATACTGTAGAGCTTCCTGCCCTCTTCTGAAGTTCAGGTTAGCTCTTAGGCAGAAGCTGTTCCCTGTGAGGGTGCTGAGGTGCTGGCACAGGGTGCCCAGAGAAGCTGTGGCTGCCCCATCCCTGGCAGTGTTCAAGGCCAGGTTGGACACAGGGGCTTGGAGCAAGCTGCTCTAGTGGAAGGTGTCCCTGCCCGGGGCAGGGGTTGGAGCTGGAGGAGCTTTAAGGTCCCTTCCAACCTAAACCAGTCTGGGGTTCTATGAAATGACAGCAGGATTTTCAAGATCCTGCAGTCAGTGTGCCTGAGGTAAGCTGCTGCCATCAGTGTACATCTGCTTTCCTGCACATCTGCCCCTTGTCCCCACATCCACAAACTCCAGCAGTGTGACAGGACATCACCTAAAACAAGAGCCTATACTGTTTGGTAGAGCTAGAACCTTTGCTTAACCAGGAATGGTGACAAGCCAGAGTGGAACAATTCTGTTCCCAGGAAGGATTTGCTGTTGATGCCTCTTGTACTCCTCCTGTGCACAGTGTCTCTCAGGCACAGTGCAGTGTGAGTCTTGGAGGATGAAAGGTAGACCAGCCACCAGCAGTTGTGCCCCTGGCCATTTCAGCCTTGAGCAGCAGGGACCTGAAGCTCAGAAGCAGCAACGTGTAGAAAGATCTGGTCCAGCACAAATGCCGTCTGTGTGTTTGTAGCAATTCCAGGGCAATAACTTTATATGCTGTAAATTTGGCAGTGTTGTATAATTCCTGGCTGGCATCAGTGTCTGCCCTGTAATAGCCATGATCTTATTTTGCACAGTGAAACAGAAAGAAAACTATGAATTAGGGCAGCCTTACAGATGTTATTACTTCTCTGTGCCTGTGTCTCTGTGTGTATACATGGAAGGAGCATTGAGAGTTGCTGAATCAACTCTTTCTTTCTGAATTACAGACACTTGCTGTCAAACCTGATGATGTCTATGCCATGAACCCACCTAAATTTGACAGAATTGAAGATGTGGCCATGTTGACCCACCTGCATGAACCTGCCGTCCTCTACAACCTCAAGGACCGCTACAGCTCCTGGATGATCTACGTAAGTTCCCAATCCTGGCAGAGGAGAAAATCCTGCTGTCAGGAGGTGACTGCAGTGACTCTTCTGGTTTTGTTTCCCACAGACCTACTCGGGTCTCTTCTGTGTCACCGTCAACCCCTACAAGTGGCTGCCGGTGTACAGCCCGCAGGTGGTGGCTGGCTACCGAGGCAAGAAGCGCCAGGAGGCCCCCCCCCACATCTTCTCCATCTCTGACAATGCCTATCAGTTCATGCTGGCTGGTGAGTGGCTCTAGTTTGACCAGACTCAGAGAAAAAAGGCTGTGTCAGAAACACTGCTCCTGCCAAATGCCATTCCTCACCTGCCATGGGCTCAGCTGCCTCTTCATCTGTTACAGTGTGCTACCCCAGTTCCTTGTCCTGTGTCATGTTGCAGATTATCTGCTTGAGCTCCCAGCTGTTGTACTGTAGAATTAGATGTGCTTATTTTATCTCCAGATGATGCAAAACCAGCTCCACACAGTTTTCCCTGTCTCCTGAATTAGGTTTTTTATTCTTGAAGGGCTATGCTGTTGTACTGCACATTATCTGTATTTCTGTCCCAAGTACTAAACTAAGCACCATAACAAAGAGCAGTTGCAGTTGGATAGGACACATTATCAGGGTAGTCCTTAGCACACCAGCACGTGGCTTTGTGCAACAGCAGGGAGGTTCAGAACAGAGCTGGAAAAAGCATTTTTACCAAAATACATGGCTTTAATTTGAATCAAGTCCTGGCCCTCATTAAATTCAGGCTGGATGTGACATAAAAATTCTTTACAATGAGGGTGGTAAAACCCTGGTGCAGGTTACCCAGAGTGGTGGTGGATGCCCCATCCCTGGGGTCATTCAGGGCCAGGTTGGATGTGGTTTTGGGCAACCTGATCTAGTTGAAGATGTCCATGCTCATTGCAGGGGGCTGGATTAGATGAGCTTTGAAGGTCCCTCCCAACCCAAACTATTCCATGATTCTGTGATTCTGAATAGTAATAAAGAACGTTATTCTTTATGTTAGTAAAAAGTAATAAATAATGGTAAAGACAGAAGCAAAGAGGAGAGTGCAGAATGGAGCAGAGTTGGAGGAGAGAAGATAAAAAGTGCAGTGCAGGGAGGAGAAGAGAGGAGAAAAAGACCATGCATCTTTTCAGTTTTGCTTGCAGAGGTTTTGTTTCTTTCCCATCAGTATATGCTCTGGGTTACCAGAGAACCAGCACTTTTCCCTACAGCTTCTCTGACTGCAGCTATCTTTCCTTTGACAGATCGTGAAAATCAGTCCATCCTGATCACGTAAGTACATCTGCCACTTTGACTTCTGTCTCCAGCAAAAAGGGGGCAGATAATTCTTCACTCTGTGCCTTCTTTTGGCAGCGGGGAGTCCGGAGCAGGGAAGACCGTGAACACAAAGCGTGTCATCCAGTACTTTGCCACAATTGCAGCGAGCGGAGACCTAGCCAAGAAGAAGGAGTCTTGGATGAAGGTGTGAGGAAGAAGGGCTTGGCAGAGGGGCAGTAGGGATGTTACCAACCTGTGGCTGAGGGCAGCACTTGTGGCAAACATTTACCTCAAAATATCTTTCATTAGCTTCAGCCACCCCCTCAAAAGGCAGTAAAACCAGGGGCTGATATGCAGTTAGAACCACCACAAATATAAGCTACCAGAGTGGACTGAAACCAGGCCTGGCGATTGGTCTCCAGGAAGAATCAGGAGCTCCAGTTTCTTCACACAGACCAGTCTATCTATGGGGCTAAAAGATGAGCGCTCTGATCATGGGAGAAATTCTGAATAAGAGGAAAATGAATTCTTTACCATTTAAACACCGTGCTGGTTCTTGGTGCTGTAGTCAAAAAGGTGCCGTAGTCAAAAAGATGCTGTAGTAAATCTGTACAGCTGAAACGAAGGGCACATGGTTGCACATGTAATAAGGTGAATAGCAGTATGGTCTCTTCTTCCTGTCACATAACCCTGGGAGTTTCTCAGTAGTTACTCACCTGTTTTCACAGGGTACACTCAAAGATCAAATCCTCAGTGCTAACCCACTGCTGGAGGCCTTTGGGAATGCCAAGACTGTGAGAAATGACAACTCCTCACGCTTCGTGAGTCACTGTGTTCTCTCTGCCCTCCTGCATTTCTAACCCTGCTTGCTTGCTTGGTACTTGCAACTGGGAGCCACTGGTCTGAGAGAAACGTTCTTGCTGACAAGTTTCTTGGTTGGTTGTCAGATGATAGAATCCCAGCCTGGTTTGTGTTGGAAGGGGCCTTAAAGCTCATCCAGTTCCACCCCCTGCCACAGGCAGGGATAGCTTAGAGCAGGTTGCTCCAAGCCCCGTCCAACCTGGCCTTGAACACTTGGGCTGGAACAAACTGTGCCCTTTATCTATCTTCTAATTCAGACTGATTTGGCAATGCTGTGACTGAGATTCAAGAGAGAAAACAACCTGGCGAGCTACCTGAGAATGCTGCACTGACCACTACCTTTGTCTGCTTGCCAGGGTAAATTCATTCGTATTCATTTTGGGACCTCTGGAAAACTGGCCTCTGGTGACATTGAGACCTGTGAGTAAACGATGGGGGCTTATTGCTTTACTAGAAAGTAAAGGAAGGCTTGAAACATTAATATGTACATACATATTACAGACCTGTTGGAAAAGTCAAGAGTCACTTTCCAGCTGAAAGCAGAGAGAAGTTACCACATCTTCTACCAGATCCTCTCCAACAAGAAGCCCGAGCTGCTTGGTAAGGACAGCCATCACATGGTGACATTTCACAGTAAAATCATGCAGGAAACTTTTCTCTGAATATGCCAGCTCAGTGACAGAAGGTCCAGTGGCACCGTGTGTCACAGGCATCAGCTTCCCCTTCAGGCAGGTGCCTCCGGCTGTGTGAAGCACTGGAGCTTTGTTCATGTTCTTACTTGTGTCATCTGCATTCCAGCATCGTCCATCCGAGGGCTGGAGCACCTCTCCTATGAGGAAAGGCTGAGCATGTTGGGGTTGTTCAGTCTGGGGAAGAGAAGACTCTGGGGAGACCTTAGGGCAGCACTTCAGTGCTTGAAATGGGCCTGTAATTAAAATGAGGAGTGACTTTTTAGCAGGGCCTGTTGTGGGAGGATGAGGGGTGATGGGTTTAAACTGCAAGAGGGAGACTCAGTCTGGACCTGAGGAGAGAATTCCTTACAATGAGAGTGGTAAAACACTGGCAGAGGTTGCCCAGAGAGGTGGTGGATGTCCCATCCCTGGAGACGCTCCAGGCCAGGCTGGATGTGGTTCTGAGCAACCTGATCTAGTTGCAGATGTCCCTGCTCATTGCAGGGGTTGAACTGGATGAGCTTTGAGGGTCCCTTCCAAACCAAGCTATTCCATGAGTCTATTCTATGACGAGTGGGTTACCAAAGCTGTACACAGCACTGTTCTCTCTGTGTGTCACATTAGGGTTTACTCCAATTCCAATTTATCTTTGCTGGGTAAGTTCTTATGCAAACTGTATGCAAGTGAGGTGCAGCAGTGGCTATTTACTCTGCCTTACACTTTGCTGTATTTGCTGGTGTGGAAATTCCAGGATATATGGGCCCGATCCTGTGAATAATCTTCAGTAGAAAGAGGAGAGTTCTCTGGGTGCAGGATGGCCACATACCCTGATCTACAAACCACTGTCTGAACTCTCCATTGTATGGGCAAAAGTTCTTCTTGTTTCCAGCATAGCCCCTCCAGCCTTTTCCCTCTTCCACTGCCATGTCATACCCTACCTATGCCCCACAGTTGTCCCAGTCCCTTTTGGCACACACTGAACTACTGCATTCCTCCTCCCTCCACTCTGCCCATCCTTCCTAACTATCCACAGAACATTTCCCAAGGTGGAGTTCCTACGCTCATCTTTCCACTGTGTCCCATCCTGACGTTACCACCTCCCTCTTCCCTTCCCACAGAGACTGCCATGTGCTAGGGGGCTGCATGTGTGTACAAGGACACAGATCTATCTTCAATGTGTGAAGGACTTCATCTCCTGCATGCTGCACAACCCCACTGCACATCTGTGCACCTTCACTTCTCTTACTCTGCCGCAGGATTGGGGTCTGAAAATAAGTTGTGAATTTTGGCCTCAATTTGTAATACAAAACAGAGTAATGGGTTTAAACTTAAACAGGGGAAGTTCAGGTTGGATATAAGGAAGTTCTTCCCTGTGAGGGTGCTGAGGTGCTGGCACGGGTTGCCCAATGAAGTGGTAAATGCTCCATCTCTAGCAGGTTGGATAGAGCCTTGGGTGACATGGTCTAGCATGAAGCTTCCCTGCCAGTGGCAGGGGTTGGAACTGGATGATCTTAAGGTCCTTCCCAACCCAAACCAGTCTGTGATTCTATGATTCTATGTCATAGAAGAGGATAAGAATGGACGAGTCTCACCTTAAAGTATCCTTCTTAAAGCTGTTTATTTGGATGTCCCTTCTTGTCTGCCAGTGCTGAACGTTCAGCTCCAGTTCAGAGCATATTGAACTGGTAGGACTGAGAAGCTGCCCGGGAGTTTTTGCTCATCCAGTGGAAGGCAGATGAATGGTTTTGCTCTGTCTTGTCTCTTAATAGAAAACCAAGAGCTTGGGGATGCAAAAGGAAACAGAACCTGTGAAACCTTGCTGAGCTGTTGTTCCATTTTCACTACCGTGATCTGGCTTTTACTCCTTCATTTGCCTTTCAGAGATGCTCCTCATCACATCCAACCCATACGACTACCCATTCATCAGCCAAGGGGAGATTTCTGTGGCCAGCATTGATGACCAGGAGGAGCTTGTTGCCACAGATGTGAGTATATTTAGCAAGGAGAGACGGTATCACTTTTACTATCACCACCATTATAACCAGCTGATCTCTCTGGTATGCAGGCAGCCATTGACATCTTGGGCTTTAGCCCTGATGAGAGAATGGGGATTTACAAGCTGACAGGGGCAATCCTGCACTATGGAAACATGAAGTTCAAGCAGAAACCACGTGAGGAGCAGGCAGAGCCATATGGCACAGAAGGTAAAACCTTCCTGGCTTGAAGAGGCTTATTTCCAACTGTTTTCCCTAGAAATGCAAGGACTCTTCTGGGAAAGAGTTGTTCCTTGATGAAAATGGAAAGGAGGTTCAACCTTCAACTTACCACCCTGTAGAGTTACTTTCTGCATCCACTTTACTTCCAATGGCTCTGCTGAAGGACTCTGTGCTGGGACATGTGGTAGTGCTCCCCAGATTCTGGTTACCCACCCAGACTTGATCTGCTTGGGTGACATTGTGGAAAAGTGGCTTGAGGGGGAAAACACAGTTCATAGAATCATAGAATAGTTTGGGTTAGGAGGGACCTTCAAAGCTCATCTAGTCCAATGTCACTGCAGTGAGCAGGGACATCTTCAACTAGATCAGGTTGGTTCATCATCATCAGTACACTCACTGCTTTTGTATTGTTTTACAGAGGCGGACAAAGCAGCATACCTGATGGGCCTGAACTCGGCAGACTTGCTGAAAGCTTTGTGCTATCCACGGGTGAAAGTGGGAAATGACTATGTCATGAAGGGCCAAACAGTGCATCAGGTGGGTGTCAGGGGGCAGCAGGGACTGCATTTCCCTGAGAGATGAGAGTGGATGCAGGTCACAGCTGAGGATGATCAGGACCATTAAGGCCCATAGTGCACTTCGTGGGCTGACAGCATCTTTGTGTGGCGGAGGACTGTTTTGTTCTGGTGGTGCACTAGCAGTGCCCTGACAGAGCTGTGTGAATCGTGTCCCTGCAGGTGCACCACGCAGTGAATGCCATTGCCAAATCAGTCTATGAGAAACTCTTCTTCTGGATGGTGATGCGCATCAACCAACAACTGGATACAAAGCTTCCAAGACAGCACTTTATTGGGGTCTTAGACATCGCTGGCTTTGAGATTTTTGAGGTTTGGTTTTGCACTCTTTTTATAAATGTTTTTTTCTGCTTGTTTGGCTTTTCTGACCTTTCCTCTCCCTCACCCCTATGCAGCCCCCAAGAGCAGGGCAAATCCCTCCGAAATGACTTCTGCCTTTGTAGGTCCATCACCCACTACATAAAAGAAAAGAAACAGCTGAAGCAAAGCTATGAGGCTGCCGACTCCATTCCCACAGAACCTGTATTTAGGGTCACCCAAAACCATCACCAGTGCAGACCATATCAACCGTGTGCTGCACAGCACTTTTCCTGTCATCCAGGACAACCCATGATACATTCTTTACACTGTTACCAAAACCCCTCAGGGATATTCTGTCTGACCTTGCCTTGGTATCTCTATGAAATAAATTTATTTGGGTCAGCTTAACAATATTTAAACATTTACTCAAATATTAGTTCAACAGCCTGGAGCAGCTGTGCATCAACTTCACCAATGAGAAACTGCAGCAGTTCTTCAACCACCACATGTTCGTGCTGGAGCAGGAGGAGTACAAGAAGGAAGGAATTGAATGGGAGTTCATTGACTTTGGGATGGACCTGGCTGCCTGCATTGAGCTCATTGAGAAGGTGAGTTTCTCATGCAGCGTTTGCAATCACAGGGATCAGAACTGGTCAAAAGCATTTGCACCAAATGCCTTCAGTGCAGTCTCTCTGTGAAGCTTACAGGTCTCCTTACTTCCTCCATTCCTTTAAACATAATACTTGAGGCTGATCATCCACCAAATGGAAATGTATTCTGCCTTCTAAAAAGACATTGCTTTCTTCTCTCTGTTCTGTCTTCTGCACCATTAGAAGTTGTCATTCCGTTGTCATAGTTACCCCAATTCTCTTCTGTCTTTGCATATTGGTTCCTCTTCAGGTTTTCCTCTCAGTCAAATTCAAACGTTAGAAAGCCTCATGTCTGACTGCTTTTTGCACCTTTTGGATAAGGCAGTTGCTGCAGATAATCCAGCAAATTGCTGCACAGTTTTTGCTTAGCTTTCTTAGTTTTCCAGCCAATATCTGGGCAGTTCAAAACCCTACTTATGAAAATTTGGTGCTTTTGAATATCTTGTCAGCTGTTCATAAAAATCTTGCTTCCCTGCTTTTCCCAAGTTAATTCTCTATAAAATACTTCAGTACTTTAACTTTAGCATTTCTTTATATTATTATAGCTTGAATTTATCTTATTTGAAAACACCTTTTCTGTGTTCAGCCCATGGGCATCTTCTCCATCCTGGAAGAGGAGTGCATGTTCCCCAAGGCAACTGACACCTCTTTCAAGAACAAGCTCTATGACCAGCACCTGGGCAAGTCCAGCAACTTTCAGAAGCCAAAGCCTGCCAAAGGCAAGGTTGAGGCCCACTTCTCCCTGGTGCACTATGCTGGCACGGTGGACTACAACATCACTGGCTGGCTTGAGAAGAACAAAGACCCTCTGAATGAAACTGTTGTGGGGCTGTATCAGAAATCATCCATGAAAATTTTATGCAATCTTTATGCTAATTTTGCTTCCATAGATGAAGGTAAGATCAGAGAATCATGTCTCCTGTCTGGTGTTTCCAACTGTATCACCTGACTTGAATCAGTGTTAAGTCAGTATTCATGCTCTATGTATTAGATGCACAATTATAATGCTGTCAAAGGGATCTACAGCAGTACCTCAGTTGGGACTGTCATCTCATTTTCCAGCTGAAGGTGGTGGGATTAAGAAGAAAGGAACCAAGAAAAAGGGCTCTTCCTTCCAAACTGTCTCTGTACTGTTTCGGGTAGGTGTGTTCTCTGGCACAGCTTAGGCCAGCTGCGGAAAACACTGAGAAGGCAGTTTTGTCAGACCTGCTGCACTAGGTCACCATCTTTCTCTGTTGCCATACAATGCTGTGGAATGTTACCTTTGGGATCTGGTAAAGATTAGTTTGAATTCTGCTTTGCTGATGAGGTCCAGTGGTGAAGGGAATTCATGTGCTTTGATCAGGTTGCACATTTTTAAGACAGCCCAAAGGCTGTTTTGGCTTTGGTGCCAAAACAGTTTGGTTTTTGGTGTTAGTACCTTTGGTGATAACATCCTGCCCTTATCTGGCTGCAAATGGCTTCTTCCAGGATGTGCCTCTTTGAGTACAGGATGTTGTATGGCAATCAGTGCCTTGTAGTCAGTGTGAGCAACACAACTTACATGCTGCAGCTCCTTGATGTTGTGACACGTGTATTCTGGGGACAGGAAGAGACTTAGCCCTTCCTGGCAGGATGACAAGTGCTGCATCCTGCTGGCAGTGACATGGGCCACATATCATTATTGCATGAGATGATTAAAGAAATGCAGTGCTCACAGAAACTGTGCTGCAGAGCAGATGACTTCTGATGTCATAGACAAACATTGATTTTATGGCTCAATTTTCTTTTGAACATACATAACTAATATGTATATTATATGTATATACATATAATATCTATATATCTAACTTAACAGAACCAACAAATGAACCCATTAATTAATTTGATCAAAAGTTTGTTTGATCAAGAAAGACCACTGATGGTGTCCCAGAATATTGTGTATTTCTTTCCATCCTTCTCCTGTTTAATAGTTCTTATGATTAGCTTCTAACCACTAAGGACATCCTTTCATTTTAAGACAGGAGGCAAGTTTATCCACTGTCGGTAGCTATTTACTGTGCTGATGCCTGTACAGGATTGTAGAATATTCACTAGAATTGTAAGAAAAAACTTGTGGAGTTTCATTTTCCATCAGAGTCAAATTATACTGAGATATGTCTTGAAGAAAGATAGAGACTGCGAATGAGCTCTTTTTTACAGGAAAACCTAAATAAGCTGATGTCCAACTTGCGAACAACTCATCCTCATTTTGTGCGTTGTATCATTCCCAATGAAACAAAGACCCCAGGTAATTCACACAACAAAGATGAGAAACTGGCAGGAAGACCAATTAACCAATGCTAGAAAAGTCAGTCTTATTCCCATGATGTTCTGTCCCAGGCCTGATGGATCACAAGCTTGTTCTGCACCAGCTGAGATGTAACGGTGTCCTGGAAGGCATTCGAATCTGCAGGAAAGGATTTCCTAACAAGATACTATATGGGGATTTCAAACAAAGGTCTGTAACAGCATTCTTGTATTTGCATTGAGCCCAATTCATTTGAGAGAAGCGACTTCCTAAACTTGCTAGATTTGCTAAAGTCAATGATGTAGTTCTTAGGAAAGAGTGTTTTGACATTTAACAACTGTGGAAAGTATAAAGACACATCTAATACTGGTCTGACCTGCTCCTTACTGGTTTGCTATTGAAGGCTGGAGGTGAGAGTCAGCCTCAGCTTTCCTCTGTACCTTCAAAGTGAGAGCTGTTCTTGGAGCATCCTGTGTCCTACCATGAGACTGATGGTTAAGCTTTTCCCTTCATTTTGTCAGATACCGCCTTCTGAATGCTGCTGTCATTCCAGAAGGACAGTTTATGGATAACAAGAAGGCGTGTGAAAAGTTGCTGTCTTCCATTGAGATAGATCATACTCAATACAAATTTGGACACACTAAGGTAAATACTTTTTTTTCCCCACAGCGTGAAATCATTCACTGCATTCAAATAGAAGCCCAGCAGTGGCCGATCTCTGTTCTTTTCTTGCAGGTGTTCTTCAAGGCAGGTTTGCTGGGTGTCCTAGAAGAGATGCGAGATGATTGCTTAGGAAAACTCATCACGCAGACACAGGCTTTATGCAGGGGATACCTCAGGAGGCTTGAATTGAAAAGAATGGTGGACCATAGGTGTGTGTCTGTGAGGTCTGCTTTCTCAAGATGTGCTTTTTTCACAGTACTGATGGATCGCTTTGTTTGCAGGGAGTCCATCTTCTGCATCCAGTACAACATTCGTGCGTTCATGAACGTCAAGCACTGGCCCTGGATGAAGCTGTACTTCAAGCTAAAACCCCTTTTGAAAAGTGTGGAAACCGAGAAGGAAATGGCCACGATGAAGGAAAAGTTTAAGAGAACAAAAGAAGAGCTGGCTAAATCAGAGAGCAAGAGGAAAGAACTGGAACTAAAAATGGTGACTTTGGTGAAAGAGAAAAAGGCTCTGCAGCTGCAAGTACAGACTGTAAGTAATTTGAGACCATTTTTGGCTCCTCAATTGCATTAATTTTGTCTGAGTGTTCAGGAAAGGGCCGAATGGAAATTCTGTTACTTCGTGTCCCAGTTGCACAATGAGCACATGGACTCTGTGTCAGCTCCAATGTGTGACAATGAAACACGTGTCTGTTTTCTGTAAAAAGGAAAACGAAAATCTGGCTGATGCTGAAGAAAGGTGTGACCAGGCGATCAAAGCCAAATTCCTGCTGGAAGCAAGAATAAAGGAGGTAATGGAAAAACTGGAGGATGAAGAGGGGATAAATGCTGATCTAGCAGCCAGAAAGAGGAAACTGGAGGATGAATGTTCAGAATTAAAGAAAGATATTGATGACCTTGAGTTAACATTGGCCAAAGCTGAAAAAGAAAAGCATGCCACAGAAAACAAGGTACTTTTTATTTCTGCTATTTGCATGTTTATTAATAGTTGCTCTGTCTGTAGACAGGATGTGGAGGTGCAGCCAGCTTGAACAACAGCATGATCTATGGGCCTGGTGCAGAATTTGGTCACCTCTATTGCGCAGAAAACCAGCCTGTGAGCGTGCAATAATGCATTAAAATGCAAGTTGAGTTGCTTCATGGCTTCAGGAGGGTAATATATAAGCAGAAAGGCTGTATAGTTTGGCAGTGTAGTCTCGCAATGAGTTTATTGCCTTTGTGTGATCAGTAGCCCATAGAAAAGCCAAAATTGTTAGTGACCTTCAAGTATTTTGCCTTACAATAGGTTAAAAATCTAACTGAAGAAATGAGAGGTTTAGATGAGACTGTTGTGAAGTTAGACAAGGAGAAGAAGGCCCTGCAAGAAGCCCATCAGCAGGCACTGGATGACCTGCAAATTGAGGAGGACAAAGTTAATACCCTCACCAAAGCCAGGATCAAGCTGGAGCAACAAGTGAACAATGTAAGCATGTTCAATGCAAGGAGAAGGGGCAGATCCTTCAGTTGTTCCATCAGGCATCCTTACATATGTTCATGTTACAGGTTGAAGGATCTTTCGAACAAGAAAGAAAAGTTTGCATGGACCTTGAACGAGCAAAGAGAAAGCTTGAAGGAGACTTGAAACTTGCCCAGGAAATCACAGTGGATCTGGACAATGATAAACAGCACTTAGATGAAAAATTAAGGAAGTATGGTTAAAAAATAGCAACAAATTTATTATTTGGCTTTTCTTTGGAGCTATTTTCTCTTTATTAAAAGAACATTTCCTTCACAGGAAAGAGTTGGAATTTAACGAGATGCAAAATAAAATTGGGGAACAGCAGAGTTCAGGTATTCAACTGCAGAAGAAGGTCAGAGAACTGCAGGCAAGAGACTTTCTGGAACTACTTTTTTGCTTGTTTAAGCTGCAGTAGCCTGAAAAATGCTTGTCCGTGGTTGGAATGTAAAATCTCTGACTTAGCCACAGTAGTTGCTCAATACACTGTGATAATATTCTCCGCAGAAGTGAGGTGGGTTGGCCCTGGCTGGGCACCAGGTGACCACCAAAGCTGCTCTGTCGCTGCCCTCCTCAGCTGGACAGGGAGAGAAAATACAGTGAAGGCCCGTGGGTCAAGCTAGGGACAGGGAGAGATCACTCGGCAATTATAATCGTGGGCAAAACAGACTCACCTTGGGAAGTCAGTTTCATTTATTGCCAATCAAATCAGAGTAGGGAAATGAGAAGTAAACCCAAGTCTCAAACACCTTCCTCCCACCCCTTCCTTCTTCCCAGGCTCAGCTTTGCTCCTATTTTCTCTACCTTCTCTGCCACAGCAGCGCAGGGGAACAGGGAATGGGGCTCCTGGTTAGTTCATCCCACACTGCCTCTGCTACTCCTTCCTCCTCAGGGGAGGACTCCCGTGCTCCATCATGGGGCTCCTCCCATAGGAGACAGCCCTCCATGGACTTCTCCAGCATGGGACCTTCCCAAGGGCTGCAGTTCTTCACCAACTGCTCCAGGGTGGGTCCCTTCCGTGAGGTACATCCTTCAGGATCAGACTGCTCCAGTGTGGGCCCCCCACAGGGTCACAAGTCCTGCAACAAACCTGCTCCAGCATGGGCTCCTCTCTCCATGGGGCCACAGGTCCTGCCAGGAACCTGCTCCAGCATGGACTTCCCACAGGGTCACAGCCTCCTTTAGGCATCCCCCTGCTCCGTCATGGGATCCTCCATGGGCTGCAGATGCTTATAGTCTCCAAAACAATGGCCTTGTATTCTACTATAACAATTATGTGTTAAACTAAGCGCTGAATTGTCTGTTCCCTTATTAATTCCTGATGTGCTGTTCCCTTGTCATACAGGCCCGTGTGGCAGAGCTGGAAGAGGAGACTATGAGTGAGAAGGCGATGCGGGCAAAGGCCGAGAAGCATTGTCATGAGCTGTCGAGTGAACTTGAGGGAATCAGTCAAAGGCTTGAAGAGGCTGCAGGAGCCACCACTGCTGGAAGTGACCTCAACAAGAAGCGTGAGGCCGAGTTCCAGAAGATGCGCCGTGACCTCGAAGAGGCCACGCTGCAGCACGAAGCCACGGCTGCTGCCCTGCGGAAGAAGCATGCGGACAGCACCGCTGAGCTTGGGGAGCAGATCGACAACCTGCAGCGAGTGAAGCAGAAGCTGGAGAAGGAGAAGAGTGAGCTGAAGGTGGAGATCGATGACCTGGCCAGTAGGACAGAGACCATTACTAAGTCCAAGGTGTTTCTTTAGAAGTTAAATACTTGCATTGGCTTTATTTCTGTCTGGCGGGAGGTTAATACATTGCAAACACACACAGATTCCACTTTCTTACTCCCTTTCAGGCTCATCTGGAAAAAATGTACCGCGCTCTGGAAGACCAGATGAGAGATATGAAAGCCAAATTTGAGGAAAACCAGAGAAACATGAATGAGGTGGTGATCCAAAAAGCTCAGCTTCAGACAGAGTCCGGTAAGGAAGGCACAAAGATCTGCTGAGGGCATATTTTTTCCCATACCCTCTTATGTGTACTGTGAGTGAGACTTGTTGTACCCAAGGTGCACGTTCTACTTCTGGACTCATTGGTACAGGTACAGAAAGCATTAGAAATAAATCCAAGGCAGTGAGTCCATGAGTGACACTTTAAAGTTCATATGCCAATTGCAGGCATTATTTGCTTAGATGACTAATTCCTAGAATGATGTGACATAGCTGATTCCATGCAGAGGCACTGGGAATCCAGGACTGTCCAAAATGACTTGGGTAACCTGTTAGAACTGCAGTCACTCCTCCAAGAGTGCACGTGTTCACTGTGTGTACAGTATCTCTGTGTGTGCTACCCTCATGAAGCTTGTAACTGCTCCCATGCAGACTTGTTGCAACAGTGGGTGTGATGAGCATGAGTGTTCCTTGGTCTGGTTGACTGCAAGGTCAGGCATCTCAAATTAAGATGCCACTGAATTGACTTAAACTAACCTGAATTTTAGGGATTTTACCCAACAGCAGGTCAGGGAGTGCTGACATTTGCTGTTCTAGCAGCTGAAGCACTGAGCTACACCTGCCATGAAACCCCTTTTTATGTGAATTCATATGGATTTATGTGAATGAGCTCTATAGCCACATCTGTATTTGGATGGTGACGCAGTTACAAGGGAACAGCATGCCAAAGAGGGCATTGCATGTGAAAGTCTCCCAAAATCTGGTAATCTCTGGAAGCTGGTAGTCCTGATGGATCCACAAGAACTGCCAAACTTAGGACACTAAGACCTGTCAAACCAGCCCAAAGCCACTGGCAAACACCATCAACAGCATCAACAGTGGGTTCTATAACTGGGACCACATCCAGGAGGATGGTGGCTGCTGTATGCAAAGACTGCAGCATTAAATATACCACTTGATGGAACCAGGAACCCCTTAGGGTCTTCTTGACTAAGACTGCTTCTGAGCAAAGAGCTGGGTTTGGCCTTCGGGTATTGCTCCTACTAGAGACATGTGAGTGAATGTGTGTGTGAGTGAGCTGTGAAAACCTGCATACCTGTGCTGTGTTCAGAGTTGCCTGGCGTTAACAGCTCAGGGCTAATCACTGTAGTGGCTTTATTAATAAAAGGTGTTCAACTCAATACTGGTTGTGATCTGTGACTCCCCCATCTCCATTCCTTAACAAGGAAAAGGGCATTTAAACACCTTCTGGTGGAGAATGTCATGTGGGATACACAGACTATAACCACATTCTTCCTTCTTCTGAGTGGCCTTTCTGAAGCGACCGTGCTTGCAAGAGGATGCTATAGCTCTGACCAGCTTGTTGTAATGCCATTGTGCATAGTGCTCAAGGGGAAGCTTATAACAAAATGGAAAGCTTGACAAAAACCTAAATTGGCTCAGGAAGTCTGAAAAAGACAATTCTAGAGGGCTACAAGCAGATCCAAGAATTCTGGAGGTGACAGCATGGGCTATACCTCCCCCTGAAAGGAGATGTTGCTTCAGCCCACAGGACAGAGGGTGATGTAGCGTAAATGTTTTCCAGTTCTTGTAAAGCTCATGAAGTGAAACTTTAGGATATATAGAACCATAGAATGGTTTGCGTTAGAAAGGACCTTAAGATGATCCAGTTCCAACCCCCTCACACACCTCACGCTAGACAATCCTGTTGATGGAGCACAGGTAGCTCTGTCCTCTGGCAGCAGCAGTGATGAATCGCGTTCCTTGTAGCACTGGGTGCCCAAAGGCACTGCACTGTATATTGCAAATGCCTGGGTGGAAAAAAAAATAGGGAAACCTATCTGGAATCAGTTGTGAAGATAGTACAGGATATTACTAAGTAGGTTTGAAACCTAAGTGGTATGCACTTAAATGCATATATGGAAGTCTGAATGAACAGTAAAGCTCATGACTGAAGCAGAATAGGAGTAATATTGAGGGAGATAAGTGTCAGTTACACCTATCTCATAATTTCACTACTAAACCCTGCATTACTCTGAGGATAAAGGTGACATGGTAAAAAAACATATGCAGTGAGAATGGTAAAATAAGAATGGTAAAAGTATACACGTAAAGGTAACAAGTGATCAGATAAAGATGTAATGTGTGATTTCACTTGTCTGTTACTGATTATTGTTATGCATCATTATGTATTATACCTGTTTTCAGAATGTTTAATCCTGACAGTACTGGAAACTTGTCTTCTCCTGTCACAGGTGAACTGAGCCATCAACTCGAAGAGAAGGAGACCATAACTATGCAGCTGGCCAGAAGCAAGCAGGCAATTGCGCGGCAAATAGAAGAGCTTAAGAGGCAGCTAGAGGAAGAGAGCAAGGTAGTGCTGAGCATTGAGCACATGCTAAGGCTTCAAAATGAATCAGGGCCTCAGTTCACTTAAAAAACACTTCTGGAAGTTTGTAAGTAATTTTGCCTGCAGTCTAACCCAATGAAGTTAGCACTGGGCAGGATGTGTAGAGGGAGCACTGTGTGTAAGTGCTTCGTTGAGGATGTTCCTGACACGTGAAAAGTGGTTTCAGTTTTGGTGAAATTTTTGACTTTAAAGCAATGGTCTGTGTGATTTCTTTTGCTTTGTAGCCCCAGGGAAGAAAAGCTACAGCATATGCCAAGGTGAAAGCACCACCCTTGGTCTTTGTCAGTGGTAGAGCTGAGAAAACTTGATTGCAGCTGAAGATAGCTGCCTGGACACTTATAAAGCTCTGGCCCTCTGTCTTCTTCCCAAGCTGCAGCGACCGTATCTTTAGCGTGCATGGTGAGGGTGTCACCTGCTGGTCACAGCTAACATACGTACATGGTATTATGGGTGACTTTTAGGCCAAGAACGCGCTGGCCCACGCCTTGCAGTCTGCTCGCCATGACTGTGACTTGCTTCGGGAACAGTATGAGGAGGAGCAGGCAGCCAAGGCGGAGCTGCAGCGCGCCCTGTCCAAGGCCAGCAGCGAAGTGGCCGAGTGGAGGACTAAATACGAGACGGATGCTATTCAGCGCACGGAGGAGCTGGAGGAGGCAAAGTACGTGGTAGCTGAATGGAGCTGTCCAGATGTTATGTACGTTGTGCAGAACGTAGACCTACTTTTAGTAGCCTGACCTAAATTATTCTCTTGGGGTTTGTATAGGCACTTAATGGAAACAATTACTTCTGATACTGTACTCAGGAAATTATGTCCATAGCTATAATGTTGGAACTAGGTGATTTTAAGGTCCTTTCCAACTCTAACCATTCTATGATTCTATGATAATACAATGGTTTTCTGAATCATATGCTTGTTTTCTTCATATTCCTTAAGGAAAAAGCTCTGTCAGCGTCTCCAGGAAGCAGGGCAGCAGGCAGAGACTGTGAATTCAAAGTGTACCTCCTTGGAGAAGATTAACTTGAAGTTGCAGGGGGAGGTGGAGGATCTGACAGTGGACAGAGAGAGAGCAAATACATTGGCTACTGCTCTTAACAGGAAACAGCAGAACTTTGATAAGGTGAGGAGGGAGCACAGTATCTTTTAAGTCTAGCAGTATCTAGCACAGTATCTTTCAAGTCTTTTGGCCTAGTCTAGAAGGCCAAACTAATACTCCTCACTTAAGTCAGTACTGAAATCAAGTTGAGACTAAACTAGAGGTTCCTCTAGAGCATGGCGATGGGGATTTGCCTGTTTTCAGAGACTACAGTGTTTATCTAGTACAGAAAATAACCACGAATAACATTTTCTGTGCTAGCAGGAAATGAAACACAATGTCTTTCAGGTCATGGCAGAGTGGAAGGGAAAGTATGAGGAGAGCCAGCTGGAGCGGGAAGCTCTCTCTAAAGAATCGCGTTCACTAAACACAGAGCTTTTCAAAGTGAAAAATGCCTATGAGGAAACTTTAGATCAGCTTGAGATGATCAAACGGGAGAACAAGGCTCTCAAACGTAAGTGTTTGGCTCTGGTTTCCCCTTAGCTGTCCACAGTCCTACCACAGCAAGCCATGCTCTACAAGCGTGCTCGCGGCTGTCAGGGGTACGCTAAGTTACAGGACTCTGTCATTGCTGTTCTCACTACTTTAATGGTGAGTATAAATGTCTCATCAAAAGTTGTTGAGCAAGTAAGGAAAGTGATTAAGCAAATAAAACCCATGTCCTGGCTCTCCATTATCTACTGCAGAGACGTAAGATCAAGGGCATTTAGGTGCTGCTCCCAGGTAAGGATGGTGCCCTCGGGAGGCTGTGCAGCTTGTGAATTTTACAAATGAACTGTGAACATATAACAAGACCCTAATGGCCTACCCAGAGATATAAACACATGCAGATATCTTCCCGTGTAAGGAGGGCTATGAAACCACACTGACACCCCTGTGTCTATGTCATCGTGCATGAGTTGGATGTATCTGGTTTTATCTGTACATACGTATAGAACTGTGTACACATGTACATCTGTGTGTTGAACACAGTCACAAAGCAGAGTTCAGCTTCTCTGGCTGCCCCAGGCTGACGTCCTTCTTTTCTCACAGAGGAAATAGCTGATCTGACTGAACACATTACTGAAAATGGCAAAATGATTGGAGACCTCGAGAAAGCCAAAAAGCAAACTGAAGTAGAAAAATCTGAGCTGCGATTAGCTCTGGAGGAAGCAGAGGTGAGTTAGTGTAGATATTGCTGGGGAAAGCAGCAGTCTGAAGAGCTTTCTGTTCTCTTTCCTGGGCAGTGGCTATGTGCAAGGTTGGTTGCCACAAACTAGGAGTTTGTGTAAGTCACTGAGTACCATCGCAGTGATGGTGTTCTCTGAACTGTTACTTTTGTGTTTGGTTTTCACCATTTAAAGGCAACTCTTGAGCATGAAGAGGTGAAAATTCTTGGCATCAACCAAGAACTGACTCAGATTAAATCAGAAATCAGCAGAAAGATTGCCGAGAAAGATGAGGAGATCAGCCAGCTAAAAAAGAACAATCAAAGGACTGTGGAGACAATGCAGGGTGTTTTGGATGCTGAGATCAGGAGCAGAAGTGAATCCTTAAGGCTGAAGAAGAAGATGGAGGGAGACCTGAATGAAATGGAGATCCAGCTGAGCCATGCCAACCGCCAGGCTGCTGAGGCACAGAAACACCTGCAAAGTATCCAGGGAGTTCTCAAGGTCCTGGTTTACCTTTCTGGTTGATTTATTTGTAAGCACAGTGTCCAAGAAATTCATTAGGACAAAATTGGCTTTTTATATGTAGGACACACAGCGGCAGTTGGATGATGCTCTGAGGACGCAGGAGGACCTGAAGGAGCAGGTGGCCATGGTGGAGCGTAGAGCAAACCTGTTGCAGGCTGAAGTTGGGGAGCTACAGGCAGCCCTGGAGCAGACGGAGCGGTCCAGGAAAGTGGCTGAGCAGGAGCTTCTGGATGCCACTGAACGTGTGCAGCTCCTCCATACCCAGGTGCTTACTTCGCTAAGAAAGACATATTTTGGGGGTCCAGAGATTCATAAAGTAATAGTAATTCATGGTCTCACTGTGTAAGAGATCAAATACAAACACTTAAAGCCTCTCTTTTTCTCCCTTATAGAACACCAGCCTTCATAATACAAAGAAGAAGCTTGAAACTGACATGGCACAAATCCAAACTGAGGTGGCAAATATTACTGATGAAGCAAAAAATGCTGAAGAAAGAGCAAAGAAGGCAATCACAGATGTGAGGATGTTACAGTGCTTTTCTCTTTGAATTTTCGGGGCTTCCCAATGGCATTGCTGCAGGGAGTTGATGTAAATGCTCTTGTCACAAGTTGGACCGAGGAAAACCAGTCTGTGGGGTTGGTTGAAGAGGCCCTCAAAGGAGGATTAGAACAACAGGGAACTTGTCCTGCTGACAGATGAGTTCTTGGGGCTGTTGTCATCGTAATGAAGGGAACCCACATTTAGTCAGTCTAAACCGGGTTTGTCCGGTGCTGCATGAGAATGTCAACCACAAAATAACCTTGCAGTATTGAAACCAGTAAAGTGGGTAATGAATTTAAAGATTTATCTTTTCCAAATCCTATTGAAGAACTTTTCAACTGAGAATTGTGAATTTCCATTCAAAATTGGTCCTATATGCTCCTTTGAAAGGCCAGTGAATTTCAGCCCGGAAACAGAGCTGGTACCCAACCTGCTGATGATTTTTGATGCATAGGATCAGACCAAAATCTTAACACTTAAAAACATTATTTGGAGTTAAAATAGAAGGAAAATTTCTCCATTTGCTAGCAAAAAAAAAATCATTTTTATTCTCTTTTAATTAAACAGAAATAGAACATTGTAATGAATTAGACACATACATGTACATATCAAATTTAAATGCCATTATTTTATTCTCACAGTGTTAAATTTAGACTTTTTAATGTATTTTGCTGCCAAAGCAATTTGCTGAATTTTACATTATTTGTAAGCAACATTACTCGGTATTTCACCAAAACACTTAATTTGATCCTGTGGAATCAAATGTTTGACAGCAAAATATATCCTAGTTTTGTCTTAAATAACATAGCTGGTTTAAACTGTTTTCTGCACTGTAACACTGTCATCTAGGCCATTGCGGCAATAACAGGGCATGCACTAAGGCACAACACAGAGACTCCATCACATTGCACGTGTATTATGCAGAGAAGCCTCTCAGTTGTGCCATGTACTGCTCTCAAGCTCTGTTGTGGCTGTTGCTCTACCACAGGGCACCTGTGTGTCAGTGAAGGTCACAGCAATGACCATAACCACTGGGATGGAGCGTTTTCCCTTTCTTTGTTCCAAGCTCTGTGTGTGCAGTGGGGCAGATTTTTTCCTATCCTTTTTCCTGCTGTTTCTGCCACTGTCATGTCACAAAGCAGGAAATGTGGTGGCAGGATCGTTAGGTAACACATCCTCAGATGGTACACAGCGTGCACTGTTCTTTCACATGCTTCCAGTTTCTTGTGTCGTCTTCCTTTCAAGGCAGCCATGATGGCAGAAGAGCTGAAGAAGGAGCAGGACACCAGCGCCCACCTGGAAAGGATGAAGAGGAACCTGGACCAGATGGTGAAGAACCTGCAGCACCGTCTGGACGAGGCCGAGCAGTTGGCACTGAAGGGAGGAAAGAAACAGCTCTTGAAGACGGAGGCCAGGGTGGGTGCCAGTGCTGAACAATGGTGTCAAAGATGCCTTTCTTCTCTAAGTCTTATGTGAGGGCTCAAGCCAACTGTTGGTTAATTCACCAGATCCGGGAGTTAGAAGCTGAGCTGGAAGAAGAACATAAACGATCTGCAGAGGCTATGAAAAACATCCGCAAATACGAACGGCGTGTCAAAGAGCTGACTTTCCAGGTGGGAGTAAAGAGAAGGCAATTCTCCTGATCTTTTATCTCCCAAGGATGCATAATTGCACATTCCCTTTCTACAGAATGAAGAACACAGGAAGAACATGATGAGGTTACAAGATCTGGTAGATAAACTGCAGATGAAAATCAAATCCTACAAAAGTCAAGCTGAGGAAGCTGTGAGTCACTAAACTGAATCAAAACCTTATTCAGCATTTTCCAGGACTGTCAGTTTAAAAGTTATCTCTGTGCACCAGCGTGTTGTCAGGGGGAGTTTTAGTTCCTTTTGTTTTGCCTTTCAGGATGAACAAGCCAACACCAATCTCTCCAAATTCAGAAAAGCACAGCACAGACTGGAAGAGGCTGAGGAAAGGGCAGATATTGCTGAAAGCCAAGTAAACAAGCTCAGAGCTAAAACCCAAGCAGTCACTTCTGCAAAGGTAAGCCTTTATTGCAGGAGGCAGGTTGTGCAGTCTGTACTGTTTGCTCAAGCAAGTCAAGCAGTAGATTTGTGCCTTGCTGGTGGACACAGCCATCACTCAGAAAGGAGTGTTCGAGCTTTGAAGAAAGGCTGAGAGGACTGAAGTTGTTCAGCCTGGTGAAGAGAAGGCTCTGAGAAGACCTTATTCTGGCCTTTCAGTGTATAAAGGGGGCTTATACGAAAGACAAAGACTTTTTCCCAGAGCCTCTAATGACAGGAGGCAATGGTTTTAAACTGAAAGAAGGGAGATTTAGGTTGGACATAAGAAAGAAACATTTTACAATGAGAGTGGTGGGACACTGAATGGGTTGCCCAGAGAAAATGTGGATTCTTCATCATTGGAAGTGCTCAAGCTCAGGCTGGATGGGGCTTTGGGCAGCCCGATCTATTGAAAGATGTCCCTGTCCATGGCAGGAGTTTTGAACTAGATGATGCTTGAAGGTCCCTTCCAGCCCAAACAATTCTGAGCTACTATGATTCTGTGAGTAGCATTTCAGGCTCTGGAGCCTGAAGGCTCATGAGCCTTCTGGCTAGTTTCATCCCATTTGTTTCAGATTTAAAAAGCATCCTCATAAAGTGACAGTAATGAGAGCCAACCTAACTCTGAGCATCCGTAAAACAACTTTCCTGTGGGCCTTAGGTAGAATTAATGTTCTGATTAAGTAATATGCAGCAGCACTGTGTCCTTAGCTGAACTTCCCGGGCAGTTGTCTATCTCCAGCCCAAGACTGGTTGGTGCAAGATCCAGAGCCTGTTTTTCCTAGTGTGATCTGAGCAGGGGTAATGTCTTTTGATTGTACATATCTAGGAAATGGAGAACCTTGGCTCCAGGCTGCCTTCTGCTTCCCCACAGCATCCTCTTACTCACACAGCATTTTGACTCTAGAGAGATGCTATGGAAGACATGCTTTCTCCTGAAGGCTCTGTCCTGACACACGATAGACGATGTTGGTTCTACCAGAGGATGGTGTGCACCTTTCAGTGAGTGCCTTAATGTGATGCTCCAGTGTCACAGTTGAGACGGCCAAAAATCACACACACGCGTATTTTCGGTGATTTAGTAGGAAGAAAAAATAGATAGATCCTTTATTGCTACAAACCACTACTTATATACCTTTTCTAGCACACACATCTTTTTAGCCATTGGTTAATATTAGTTAGCAACGGCACATTATTGGATGACCCTTTACCACATTACTAAAGTCCATTGTTTTGCCAAGTTCTTTCTTTGTAGCTAGTTACTCCCCTTGTCTGACTCGCTCCTCCAGATGCCTTCTACTTTCCCACTAGGATGCCTTCTGATTTCCCACTTGGTTGCCTTTGGTACCTCATTTCTCATGGATAAACTTTAACATCGTTGAGGCTGAGTTCTAACTTCATGTCTTCAGTCAGGGAATTCACAGGCCTGCCATTGCCCCCCACTACACACCAGTAAAAGGCTTTGATGACTCAGTGCTTATAAGGTTATCTCACCAAGACCCCAGGGGAAGTACTCGGAAAGCTGAGTCCAGTCCTGAACAAAGTTTGCAGACATGAGATTACCGTATAGAGGGAATGCTGAATCTCTAGTTGAATCAAAAGCCTGATGGGGCAAGATTTCAGATATCTCCTGTGAGGTATCCCCAGGTAAAGGCAGGTTGAACCTAGTGAGTATGGGTGACTCTCTGCAATATGCTATAGTTTTATGTCCTGCTTTGATACTGTGAAGTATACAGGGAGCCTGCGTACCTGGCGTGAGTTTTGGATTCTGCTATGGGAGGCCTAAGAATTAAGGATTGTAATGCCTAAATCTTTTAATAGATCCAGTGGATCAATGCCTCCTTTTGCTCCCTTCTGTCCTTTGCATTCACTTTTGGAAATGCTGGGATAGATCTTGTCTCAGAGGATGGGGGTGCAGTGCTGGAGCACTGCAACAGTAAAGTTGCCCTTCAGAAAAGCCAGTGTTTCTCCATTTCAACCCACTAGTCTGCCAGCATGACACCAGGTGATGTGTGGTCTTCAGGGTTGCAGACACCACTGCATTGACCTGGGCTCTGGTGCACATCCTAGCTGCATTGAGACAGATAATTTTGGGGACCAAAAGACTCATCTTGATGTGTGGACTAAACTGAGTTTTTCCTTTCCAGGTAGTGTTCAGAAGTGAAAAATGAGCTTCCTCTGGGATAACCAGAACTTACACAAAGCATCGTCCCAGCTGTGGATTTGCAGTAGCTAGAGCTACGCTGGTAGGAGGCAATCTTCCACTTGCTTACAGACACAGACATTTTCTGTCACTCTGTTGCTATACCCGTGTTAATAAAGTAGATACCTGCAACTTCAGATGCTCCAAATGCTGATGTTCAGATGAGAGTCGTTTTCTGTCTAGGCTAAGGGTTCAAGTCCCACAATTGGTTCAAATGTTTCAGCAATTTTGTCCTGACCTTTAGGTATTTGACAGGCTCTCTCTATAGTTTCTGCTTGAAAGCAGATATCCTGACCTTGTCAAATGAAGCTGAGAGTAAACTACTGCCAGAGCAGATGTGGTATGTCAAACATGCAACATGAACAGAGTTACAGCATTCCTGCTTAGTTTCACTGCTGTATCTGTTCATGGGAGAACGACTGGTCCAGCCTGTGAACCAACAGCCATCTACGTGCATTACAAATATTTCTGTTCTCCTTGTAGTCAACCTGCATTTCGGAAAGTTGCCCCACTTCTGAGCTATCCAGTGTTGCAGCTCTAAGCAGATAAGGACTTGAACTTCAGTGTCTCACATATTTGTTAAGTTGTAAATACTTATCAACTGGTCTAGCAACATAGCAGCAAAATCTGAGTAGCTGCTTGACGTTTATCCCCCCAGCCTCTGAACTAGTTATACACGTGGGTTCTCACATTTCCTTTAGGAGCATTTGGCAATGGAATCATAAAATCATAGAAGCATACAATAGGGTTGGAAAGGACCTCAAGATCATCCAGTTCCAACCCCCCTGCCATGGGCAGGGGCATCTCCCTCTAAACCATGCCACCCAAGGCTATGTCCAACCCCACCTTGAACACCACCGCCAGGGATGGAGCACTTACAACTTCCCTGGGCAACCCATTCCAGTGCCTCACCACCCTTACAGTAAAGAATTTCTTCCTCATATCCAATCTAAACTTCCCCTGTTTAAGTTTGAACCCATTACCCCTTGTCCTATCACTGCAGTCCTTCATGAAGAGTCCCTCCCCAGCATACCTATAGGCCCCCTTCAGGTATTGGAAGGCTGCTCTGAGGTCTCCACGCAGCCTTCTCTTCTGCAGGCTGAACAGACCCAATTTTCCCCTATCTTCATGCGGGAGGTACTCCAGTCCCCTGATCGTCCTCGTGGCCCTCCTCTGGACTGAGCTGATGAGCTGCAAGATCTTCAGCTTGTCTGAGAAACCTGAACTTTGATAAACCTTCTCAGTCAGTCTAGCCATTGGTTTCCCCAAAAGCTGTCTTCACAGCACGATCTTCTCAAGAGGGGCCTCTGTCCACTGTTACAGGCATGTGATTTGGGGGACTTGGAATTGAATGTTAGTTTTTCACACCAACTGGGACAGATGTGGATGTGTCGCTCTTTTGCTCTCCCAAGGGATGACTTCTGTTCAGCTCCTCATTTGGAGTTCTCTTTATCACCTGCTTGTCTTTAGGTGTGCAGTTGTACTGTCCTATGGTAGACACAGGGAGATGCCCAACTAGTGCAGAGGTTCCTGGCAATGCCAGACTGCTGGGAGCTGTAGGAGGAGACAGTTTAACTTATTAGGGTGCTGGAATGAATAGTTGTGTCTCTGGTCTGCTGAACCAACCGAGTCTTCATCTGCAGGAGTGCTGCGCATGCCTGTGAATGGCTCAGAAGACTCTGCCCAGGGGCCTTCTTCCAAGAGCCAGCATGAAATCCATCCCCTAAGTGTGTGGGACAGCCTTTAGTGGCAGCACTTCATAAGCTACCTGGTACATATTGAGTTCCATGAGCACTTGTTCCTGCCTGCTAGTACTGCTGCTGTGCATCCTCCCAGCTGAATGTGGGGTCCCGAGGGAGATTGACTTCGCCAGCTGATCCAGCTGGAAAGTTGTGGGAGAATGTTTTTCACCCCTGCTGAGAGCTTAATGTGCAGCTCCAGCTTTGACAAGGCAATGAAAATGAAACAAAAAATGAGACAAAAATAACTTGGAACGAAAGAAATCCATACCACAACAAGAAAGGTGCTGTTAAATGGATTGAAATGAGTCAGGGAGGAATTTTGATGGCTGGGGAGAGGAAAAGGGGCCTCTCAAACATTTGTGGTGCCAAAGACCCCTCAAAGATAGTGAGCTTCAGGAATTAATACGTGAATACACTTCTGGCTGCAAAGGATTTCTTTCACTTGCGTACAGTTACCCAGCCTCTGCTTTTGTGTAGCTTTCATGGATGTGGTTGAAAATGGAGCAGGCAGCCACATGCCCTAAGCTAAGGGACAGGTACATGTCTTCGGGCGGGACTTGCCATAAGCATGGGCAGTGCTGATGGGCTGAGGCTTGGCCTGGTATCCCCAGCAAATTCCCAGCTCCCTTCTGGACCCCTTCTCCTGGGCTCTGAGGTCCCACCAATCCACCCATCAGCCTTCCCAAGAGTCATTCCCAGGGGAGGAGTCAGGGCTGCAGAGAGCTCTGGAGGTGGCCCATGCCAGGAGGAGCAGCCCGTCATGTGTCTCCCTTCAACCTCAGTGTCAGGAGCTCAGAATAGCCCTGCTCTTGCAAGACTCCTGCACGGGGTCATGCCTGTTTGTGGAGATGATCCGTTTCCACTAATAGCGCTCAAAGACATTCCTTGGCGGGTAGGTTGCCTTCTATATCTCAGCACAACATGCTGCCATGCAGGAGCTGGACAACTGTGTTGTGTCCTAAGATGGCAGATGCTATTCTTACCCCAGAGAGACTTGCTCCGGCACAGCTCCTTCCTCAGCTGAAAGGTTAAAACCCAGAAGCAGGCATGAGTGTGCTCGCGCTGGTAAGAGGCACATCAGGAGTGGCCCCTCGGAAGTCTGTGCAGTGGTGCTGTGCCAGCCCAGCACCTGGGTGCTCACTGTGCCCCCCATTGGACATGCTGTCCCATGGGGAACACGGCAGCTGCCCAGGTACTTCCAGCAGTCAGCCAGGGCTCACTGTGGGGTGGGTGGGGGCATCCCTTCTCTTGTAAAACAATGAATTAGAGCAATCCCTGGAGACATTCAAGCCAGGCTGGATATGGTTCTGGGCAACTTGATCTAGTTGAAGATGTCCCTGCTCATTGCAGCAGGGTTGGACAAGATGAGCTTTGAAGGTCACTTCCAGACCAAACTATTCTATGATTCGGTGACCTGAAAGCCCATTTTTTGCTCATCATCAAGAGACCCCAATCCATGAATCCTGTCTCCTGTGAGGAAGGCAGGTCTTGCTCCAAGCTTGCTCCAGGACTGGCAGCATTGCAGAAAACCATGGAGCAGCAGCAGCCCATGAGCATGTTCAGATCCAGCATGGAGCAGGGGCCCCGGTGCATTAAGTGTGATGCCAGCAGCTGAACTTGCCTTCATGCCACTCTCACTGCAGAAAAAGTTAATAAGCTTGCAAGTGAGAGAT
This sequence comes from Amazona ochrocephala, assembly GCA_039720435.1. Lineage (NCBI taxonomy): Eukaryota > Metazoa > Chordata > Aves > Psittaciformes > Psittacidae > Amazona > Amazona ochrocephala. The sequence goes on from CM077879.1 coordinate 84,747,407, forward strand.
GGAGGAGGTCGGAGTAAGCATGATGGAGAGGTAGGGTTGATATTGGGGTGGGGAGTGCAGGGAGGGGTTTGGGAGATAGGGAGTGATATGGGTATGTGTGAGGAAACCAGATAATTGGTGATAGAGGATGTGAGAGTAGAAGAAATGACAACTCAGCATCAGGTTTGGGGAAAAGAGAATATGAGAACTGCTGGGAAACACTACAGTGATAACCCACAAACACCAGTCTAGCTTGTAGGCCACCTTGAGAGAGCTTTGTGAAGCTTAGCTTGAGGTTTGAAGAAGTAACTTGCAGCATTGAATCCGTGAAGTAAAGCTGCATGTTGTTTCACTGCTCCTGCACGTGGCTTGTCACCCGTGCCTGCACACTGTGCTGTGGGGAGCTGGCTGCACTCCGGAGATGAAAGCATCCCTAAGCCAGGAGCACAAGCTGTACTGGGAGGAGGCAGTGAACAGCCATGCCTTCCCGTAGGGTTGAAGACTTCAGGGGTACTGGCAGACCCCAGCTGGAGTCTGGAAGCCCCAGACATGGCCGGATCTCAGCTCTCCAGGAAGGAAAGGCAGCCCAGGATGGGTCCACAGGAGCAACTGCTCTCTGTGGCAGGGGTAAGTGGATGGGGACAGTGCAGGGTGGCCCAAGGTCTGAACTGCTGCTGTGGTCTGCCCCACGGGGACCCAGCTTGTCACTCTGTGTGAGCCCAGCCTGGGGCTACCACCCATGCATGTGTGTTTTGAAGAATCTTCCAAGGAAATAAGCAGCCTAGAAGTGGGAGAGGAGGTGGGAGCAGAAGCTGAGTGTCTGAGTGGTGCCAGCTGGTCCTGCCCATCCTGGGAGGAGGGTGTAGATAGATCATGGAAATATACAATCATAGAATAGTTTGGATTGGAAAGAACCTTAAGATCATCCAGTTCCAACCCCCTGCCATGGGCAGGGACACCTTCCACGAGACCATATAAAGGGGAGAAGAACAAATTAATGGTTCTGAGCCAGGGAAGGCTACAGGAGGAGCAGAGGCTGGGAAAAAATCCCCACCGGCAGCCACTGCTATAAAACCTGCTGGATTATCAGGATCAAAGTGGGACACCAGTGTGAGGAAGATGAACTGCTCACTGCTTTATGGAGAAGGAGAGTCGTTTTGCATTGACACTCTATCTGTGGAGTGAGGCTGCCTGACACCTGATAAGGGCTTGTGCAAAGGTCTTGAGGAAAACATCAGTCCATAATGGCCATAAACGAACATCTCTGAGAGAAAGTTTAAAATAGATGCAGCTGAAGGGCTCGTATAGAGCTGCTGTCCCATATGGATGGCCAGGGATCTCCCGAGCTCAAATGCAGCACTCCAGTAATAGTAGAGCAAATGGTTGAAAATATTTCCCTACAGAAACTCTTTGTCAGTAAATTCAAATTCAACCGTTCACACCGTGAGCTCCTATCGGGAGCCCCAGGAGAGGCTGAATCATCTAAGCCTTGCTGTTAGCATCTCATGACTGGTCTTATAGGGCCTGCCTCCTCCTAGCCCCTTGCCAGCAGCACAGACCTGATGTCCGCACAGTACTGTTGAGAGGAACACAGTTCGGCACATGAAGGCTTTTGGGATCAGAGCCCAGAGTCCAAGCTTAGCTATTGTAAGAGGCAGGCAGCAGTGTGGGGTCGTGGGATGAGTTTGCTGTGAGACCCTATGAGGCACCCTGCAAGATACTGTCCCTCTGGAGGCACTTCTCAGGGAGCAGCAGGCACTTTGAGGGACCTGAGGGACTGGTTTGGATGGAAGGCAGCATAGGCCTGTGCTGCTCAGCAGAGCAGTGATGGAGTTGCCACTGCATCTTGAGCTGCAGCAGACTTAGCATATACCTTCTCAGGCTATGGTTGTGATTGAGCTCTAAAACACCCTGGCTGCTGCTACCTGGTGGCATGTCATCATCATTGTCTCCTACTGGAGCTGTTCTGCTTTACACAACTGGTTTGCCCTTCAGGAGGAGCAGGGACTTGTATCCTTCCCTTGGCATCTCAGGGGGATGCAGAGAGAAATTAAGAAAAGACTTAGGCTGACACCAAGGAAATCTGTCTGCCAACATGAAATAAGGAGGCTGTTGACAAATTTCCTGAGGATGAATATGGAACTGTTCTGCATCATAAAATGCTAGTTCAGGAAATGCCACTGGAAAACTCTGCTAAGTATGCTGTCGGTAACTTCACTGCAGTGACTCAAAATCCTATGGTAATCCGGTGGGCTGTCTTAACCTTGAAAAGTCTAATGCTTAAAGTGAACAGGTTTATACAAATTCCATACCAGTATAATTCACTTCACAGCACTGAAATCTGCCCAGAAATGGGATTCGTGCATCTGTCACAGATGAGTGTCAACCTAGGAAGATATCACTTCATTGCTCTCTTTTTTAGGATACAGTTGTTGCTGGTGCTAATATTATGCACCTAATCCTGACTTTCCTTCCCTCCCCCTTTTGCCATTTGCTCTTTTTTCTTTGTCTTACCCGGAGGCATCTTAGCCTGCCCACCCCACTCCCCTGCTCTGTAACAGGAGCTTCTCAGCTGCTTTGGTGGGTGATAGAAAGGCCATCCTGAATGTCACCTCCTCGGACAGTTCTTCCGTTGATGTTTGCTGTGAACATGAGGAGTCTGAGTAAATGGCACAACTCTGATACTCAGTGAAGAGCTGCTCAGCTCCGCATAAGTTTGCTGCTTTACCTGTGTCTCCACTGCTCTACTGATTGAGCTGTGCTGCTCTTGAGTCTAGCTATCGTTTAGCTGAGAGCCACTAAGAAAGATGTCATCCTTTTAGGCAGACTGGATAATCATCAGTCATAAAAACCCTTTATGCAGATGAAAGAGAACATCAGCTTCTGTCTGTATGATGACTCTGAGCCATGTATAGACCAAAACCCACAGAAATTCAGTCTCTGCAAGGGAAACCAGGATTAGGAGATAGGAAGGCCTCTAGAGGAGTGAATACTTACATCCAGACATCAAATCAGTGCTTACAGGTGGCAACAAAAGGCCGAGTATTAGGAATTATTGAGATCAACTGAAAACAAAACAGAAATAGTTATGTCAGGCCCACAGACTGCTCTCTGCAGTTTTGGCTTGTGCAATTTGGAATGACACAGAGAAAGATGACAGAATTGATGGGAGCACTGAAGACACAGCTGTGTGGACAATGATCTTTCACTTTGGGAAAGGAACAACCAGGTGGGAAGATGATATTCTTACACAATATTACAAATAGTATGGAAAAAGTTAAATTGGATTTTCACCAAGCATCCAATGTACTCCTGCACAAAATGCCAACGGGACCTTTGCTCTGTCTGCTGATTCTCAAATCTATGAGACTGTCTCTGCTTGATGCTTTTTTTCTGTTCCTGCTTGCTGACAGCTGAGCAAGCCTTATAGATCCTCCCTGTTTTCAGCTGGGAGATGGATGCACAGCTGCTGTTTCATATTCACTCAAATGGCCTGAGGTTAAGTTTCATATAGCAGCTGGAAAAGCAAATTATTTGGGAGTAAAATTCTCTAAAGACCTGGAGAAAGGGAAGGAAGGGAGTAAACCACAAGCCTGCTGCTTAAGAAAAGCCTGCTGTAATCAGTAGTGTTGGAAAACAGGGGATAATAATCACACAGAGATCACAGCAAAATGGGTTTGCCTATGCCAGAGCTCTGCAAGGCCAGATCACACTGTGAGATGGCACATGGAGCAGTGGATAGTGTTAAATAGTCACTCCCAGAAACTACAGCCTCTGCTTTTCCCCATCTATCCCAGCAGCTGCAAGCCTGGAAACTCAGGCTTTGTAAACTACATTTATCTGTTCAAGCTCAGCCACTTCCACCTCCCTTTGCAGGAACAAGTCAGTCCCTGTTCTTCTTTGCTAAAACCTCCCTTTCCTCAAGTGCTGTTTATCAGATAACTGGTAGGAACACAAGGGAGAAGATAGCTTGAAACAGCATCAGACTCTAATTAGGAAGCATCCTAGTGCTATAGTACCTCAGGGAGTTTTGGCAAACAAAAGCAAAACTGGTGCTTGTTCTTAATGGGTTTGCTGTCCAATCTCTTTCTTTAGTACTAATGACTAGGTAGGATGTGCTTCCTCTGGGAATTTTGAGGGAATATGTGCTAATTCCTCTGAAAGTAAGTAACACATGCACAGGATGGAAAATCATCTCTGAATTTCTCAACACCAAGTCATATTTGGTTGTTATTAAAGACAGGAACCTAACTTCAGAAGCACATCCAAGCAAAGCTGCTTGTCACCAAGTCTGTCACCTGTGTGACATAGTGTTTAGAGACAGTTGATAAAACATCAAATATTGATGTGTATATAAGCACTGAACAGAGGTATACAAAATCTATGTTATGGAGTATTTACAGTGTTTTATCAGGGACCTGAGGATGAGCAGCTGAAGTGACCTGTACCCAGGCACAGGAGACACTGCTGTCTGTGTAGGCCATCAGCCCACAGGAGGTGTCCTACTTGAGCAGAAGCTGAGCAGCTCTGAGCTCTCTCCAGCCTTCTGGGGACACTAGCAGGGTGTGCAAGGGGACCCCTGTTGAAGGGGATGTCTGTAGTACCCCATGAGCATTATAGATTCCATGTGGGGGGACAGCTAGGTCATTTGAGAAGGCCAAAGGCTTCTTCTTAGGCTTCATATAGATATACAGAACATGCTTGTGCTTCTATCTTGCATTATTGGCCGTGATAGAGAAAATTCATTGCTGTTTTCAGTGAAGTGTGTGCGTTATCTGGTTTTGCTCCATTCACATGGCATTTTTCACCAGCTTGAGGTGGTTTATGCCCTAGAAGGCTTCACCACATGGGTGGGACATTGTGTGGAGGGTGGGTATCTGCAGAGATTGGAATGATAAGAAATGTCCCAGGTATGAGAGCCTACATGTTCCTTTGATCTTACCCAGTACAGTCATTCTCAGAATGATAGAATGGTTTGGGTTGGAAGGGACCTTTAAAGATCATCTAGTCCAAAACCCCATGCCATTGGCAGGGGCATCATGCGATCTTACTTCCATCAGTGTTATGATAAGAAATAACACCCAGTGGTGATGTCAGCCACAGTTCACTATATCATCCATGCATTTTCTGACAAATAGTACCAGGAAGATACCAGCATGCAATTAGCACTGTGAGTGTGTCCAGCCTGTGATAACAAGAGGATCGTCCTGTACTCTGCCTGCCATGTTGCTCCTCACCTGGCAAAACTTTATGATGTGATGTGATGCACTTCACTGCCCCAGAGAGCTCTGCAGTTCTCTGCCTTCATGTCACACTGTTCTTCAAGGACTGAAAACTACCAAAACCTACTGCTGCTCTGGAATTGGTGTTCTGGGAACACATGCTTTGACAAGTTGCATGGGATTAACTGCCTTGAGCAATGCATTGAGATCAAAAATTTATGCCGGGGGTCCACTTGAGAAAAGCTGTTTTTCAGGACTCACTCCAGGAAAATTTCTTTTTCTTAGAAGCTACAGATATCTTTGCTGCTTAGCTTTGAGCAGTTATCTGCTTTGGATAGCTAGAGGGAACCTCTACATTAAAGCCACAGAAATGCTGCTGTGAAAGAACATCTGATGATCTGTAGTTCATTCTACCCCTTCAGCAGATCTATTGCCAATGCTGGTCAGATTAGTCATGGCCTTGATTAGCCAAGCTATTTGGACACAGGCCACACAGCTTCTCCGGGAGCCTATGCCATTCTGCATCACCCAGTAGTTAAGTGTTTTCCTAATGTCTAGCTAGATACTTTCAAGCAACAATTTGCTGTCATTGCCCCTTGTTACATTGTCTGCTACACATGAAGAAATAAAAAGCTTGACTCATTATCTGCTCTCATCTATATTAGCCCTTTTTTCCTCAGACTTAACATGCCCTCAAACTCTTTTCATAACAGAAGTATTCTAGACCCTTGCTCACGTTGCTAGCCTTCTTCTGGACCCTGTCCCATTAGTTCCCATCCATCTTGAACTGGGGAGCCTAACACTGGGCAAACTGTTTCAGCTGAGGGCTGACCAGTGTCAAGCAAAAGGGGTAATAGCTTCCTACAATCAGCTAACCACAGCTGTAACAAATCATCTTCAAAGTCCATTCCAAACCTAACCATTCTACAGTTCTATTCCTTTTCCTAATGCAAAACCTCCTGTTTCTCATATTTCCAGTTCAGGAGCTTGATGACCCTGAACACGTGTAAGAGGGAGGCTCTTGCTAGCCAACTCCAGCCATCTGTAGCCACGTCCAGTTCCCCTCTCCAGCCTTGCTGTGCTGCCCAGCTAAAAAAATGCCTTCCCACTCCTTGTCTCATAGCTAACCACAGGGATCAGGAGAAGAAAGTACACATCTTAAAGGCTGGCAGAAGCGAGGCAGCTGCCTGATCTCTGTCTCAAGAAGGGTCTATTTTCAGCACAACTGAATCCTTTCTCCTCCCTGAGGAATTTGTGCACTGCCGACAACGCGTTGCTGTGCAGGACAGGCTGTATCCAGAGATGGTTTTCAGTCCAGCTCTTAACTGTGCTGTGGTTTGCTTCTGGTCGCAATGAAGTCCGGCCCTAGAAAGATGGAAATAGGATTGACAAAAAATGAGTGACTGGCAGGAAATGTTGTATTCTCCTTTTGCATTGAGACACTTGCACTTCTTTCAACAGATCCCTTCCTGGACAGATTTCTCCTTGGCTGCACCAGGACACGGGAAACAGGGCAGAGTTTTCCCTCCTATAACTTACTGTGATCAATAGAGTTAAACTACAGTGAAATCTGTATCATCTCTGTCAGATTAGACACTGCTTCTTTGTAAGAAGCTTTCTAATAAGCCACTGTGCCAATGTCAGTAACTGATACCTGGGTGGGACAGATGAGCTTCATAAATTAAAACCAAAGCAGGAGCTCAGTAGCTTAGAATGCTTTCCATGGATGCTTATGCCAGGTGAGCAAACACTTATGTTTTGTGATCTTGATGTCATACATCAAACCACTGAATGCTGGGTTATTCTTCCAACCTTTTTTGCACTTTCTTCTGCCTCCTCTTCCAGCCTCCACAAACTTAATACAATTATCAGATGTCTTTCCCCTGTAGACATTCACTGGGAGTTCACATACTACCTGTGTTCACAGTATATGCTATTACAACTGGCATTGCTTTCGCTAATAATTTCCTTCAAAAAGGCATTTCAAAAACATCTCCTGAAAACACTGAATGAGAAGTTCTTGTTTCCCATGTTTTATTTAGTTAATGCAAAAGGGGGGAAGAAAAGGAAATGGATCTGAAGTTAGTTTTTGAGTGAAAGCAGTCAATGCTTTAACATTATATCTTCTTGTTGACTAACAGAGTTTTTTAATGCTAGTTCTTCCAGAGGGGTTTCTAGAATAGCCTTGATACTCAGTTTGAATGGCACTGGACTGTTTAATGCTGAATTCAGTCAGGCCCTTTCACTCCTGCTGGTCTAACCCACCAGGATTATTTCTGTATTACAGTGCAGATGACAGAAGAGTAAGCAGACACACTTTGTGTCATCTATAAGTGCTGCTTCATGGTGAAGGTTGTATTATTTAATATGAAGTATATAAGTTTTAGTTGAACTGAGCTAATTGTTCTTGGCATGAGGGCTGCATCTCCACATACAAAATTCTGGAGAACTTTGTTGTATTTCAGACTCTTTTATACTAAGCCCCTTTCAGGGATTTCATTCCAAGATACCAAGCAAAGTGCATATGCCTGTAGTCACATTATGGGGTTTATAACTTTGGGGTTTATAATGATACCGAGGCATTAATGCAGAGCTATTACTGTACACATTGATCAGTACTTCTGATGGGCACAGAAATACAAATTATGGATTCACAGTAACAACAATTTCTTCTCTGAATTGAAGCCAGCATACATACTGTATTTGCATTTGCATTTGTCCACAGAAACCTTCAGCCACAGTATGACCTCCTCCAACACTTGATGAGCTGTTGGGTGGGGCAGTATGCCCTGCAGCCCCTCCACACACTGGGCAGTCAGGCAGCATTCCCAATCTTCCTTACAGGATGTGACTATCTGCAGTTATCCAAGTTCTCTTGTGTGAATCCTGTGTCATTTCTCTGTATGCAAGGTAGCTTTCCCTCCTAAGATGACCACAGACATAGTATACTTGGACTGACAGAGCCCAACATCTGTAGTCTCAGACCAAGAAGAATAGATTGGCAGAAATTATCTTCCCTGGGGACAGGGAGCCTGCTCCTTCCTGTTTCAGTGAATAGCTCTATAGCTGCCATTTCTCTGTGTCAATGGCCTTTCTGGTGACAGGAAAGGTGCCAGATTCACAGCTTCAGGACAATGATGCTAGCTCTTCTACTGAACGGGATCACAAGCTCTTACCCTTCAACCTTCAGGATGTCTATTATTTCCACTTGGCTGTTATCACCCTATACTGAAAACAGCTTAAGTCTGAGTGGGCCAGAACCGCTATTAGAACCAGATCCTGCTGGCTGGTAGTTCTGCCCTTCAGACTCTCTTCCAGGGATCAGAGACTAGCTTTAGTGGACTGGGTAGTCCAATACTTGTGATAGTGAGAGCCAAGTCCGTGAAGTACATGAAAAATTATTTGGTCTCTAAGCCAGCATATGCGTTCTTACCTCCATGGACATTATATTGAACCTACAGGTATCTCACCCTCTTTGTATGGAAAGCATGGAGTTTACTGTTGAAATGTAGCAGTGCCTGTGAACTTTGGCTGCTTTGCTTTAATGTCAAAAAAGGTCTTTAGGTAGAAGTCCACACATGATTTAGTTCACTCAATTAACAATACTGGTAAACATGGTGATAAGACTTGAAGTCTTTGTGATTCTGCAACTGTTAGGGCCCATTTAACATGAAGTGTTTTCTGTGTTAAGGATGGTGTGCCACTGGGTACTGGTTAGGCAAAACGCAGAAGTCAATACTTCTGGGTTTAGCAGTGCAAAGGAAGGCCAAAGCCCTGCACCTGGGCAGGAATAACCTGCATCAGTATGTGCTGAGTGCTGACAGGCCGGAAAGCAGCTTTGCAAAAAAGGACCTGGGGATCCTGGTGGACACCAAGTGTCCATGAGCCAGCAATGTGCGCTTGCTGCAAAGGTGAACCCTGGCCTGGGCTGCATTAGGAGCAGAGTTTCCAGCAGATTGGAGGAGATGATCCTTTAACCTCTGCTTAGTACTGGTTGTCCAGTTCCAGGCTGACAGGTATAACAGAGATATAGAGCTACTAGGAAGACTAGCAAAGGACCACTAAGATAACTGGGGGATTGAAGCATCTTTCCTATGGGGAAAGAATGACAGAGTTGGGACTGCTCAGCTTGGAGAAGAAAAGGATCAGGGGGATCTCATCAATGTATATAAGCACCTGAGGGGAGGGTGCAGAGGTGACAAAGCCAGGTGTCACTGGAGGTAGGTATCCCTACCAGCACCCTTTGATGCCTGCTCCCCAGAGAGGCAGGACATGAGGTGTACTCCTGCACTCCCCATTTCCCAAGGGCTGGCTCTGGGCTCCTTCTGGGCAAGGTGCGGGATTTTTGCATGAGTTTCCTCATGCCCTCAGCATGGAGCTCTGGGTTTGGGCTTCAAAAACATGGGCACTGCAGTGTTGCAGCTCTGTTTGGAATGGCCTTTACAAGCATTGGATATTGCCTGACTCTGGATATCACATCAGATCCATGCACCATTTTTCTAACTTTGCCCTTGAGCTCTTCTAATAATCAAAATGCTAATGACCACGGGAAGAATGTGTTTAAATCTGACAGGACTTAAAGCAGCTCATATGACAGTGCCCTTCTCCTAAAACTAAATGAATCTCTCTACAGGATTACCAGCAAATCCCCGTTCCCCTCCAGTCTATCAGCATTGTACAGGCACGTCTGCATCCACAATGCTCTCAATAAAGGCATCACTGTGTTTTTTTGTACATGTGAAAGATTTGTGATGAAATGGACATGCTAGACTGAGGATGTATTGTGTGGAGAGCATCTAGGACTGCACGCTGAGATGATGTGTCTGTGTACATGTTCAGTTCTTTGTATAGTTATGGCTGACTAGAGGATTTTTCTACCACTTGTACATAGGAAAAAAAAAATACGGAGGGGGCCATTCCTAGATCAGAGTTATCTTTCCTAGGGTTATAGGCATCGGAACAGCTGGATAAGCTAAGAAGTTGCCTGGTAAATAAGGGAGCATCTCTTGCTCACTGGCACTGACCTGCAGATCAGAAGTCTCAGCAGCCATAATCCCTCCTATAGAACAAGGTGGGGCACAGGTTCCCAAGAACATTCCTTGGAGAATCCCCCACTTGTTTGCAATCTGCAGTGTGTACAGAGACACACACATGCACATGCCTGTCTGTGTGCTTGTGTGCATGCACACTCTTCCTGAAATGCTTGAAGATGCGTCACATCTCTGCCTGAGACACCAGCTTAAAAGTCCAGGTAGAACCCAGCCTCTCATTGCTGTAGTGTTTGGCTGACCATCTTGTTGTGTTTGTAACCTTCATGAACTGTTATACATCTGCACTTCTGCATTCAGGATTTTACCGTCACAACCGCCAAAAACTTTTAATAATGCTAATTTATCCTTTAGCAATCTGATTTATCTATTGTACAGCTGGGATAGCTGCAGCACAGACATACCAAGCAATCCACCCTGGGTCATACAGTGAGTCGGTGGGAAAGCCAGCAATAGAATCCGTAAGTCCTGCATCCAAGTTCTCTAAGTGCCTTGACTAGTCCAGATTCCCTCCTTAACACCCTTGTCAGATTGTTTATAGGAGATGTATTCATATAGTCAGTAAGACAGCAAAAATTTCTAATTATATCTAGTCATGTCAAATGACAATTATGCCCTTAGTTCAGTTTGCCAGACAATGCTTTACCAAAGAAGGTTTGCCAAAAATTTTTTGACCGAAGAAAGAGTAGGCATCTGTAGCATCTGCAGACTAGATCATATAAAACATCCCTGCGACAAGTCTACCCTGTCTCCAGGGACTGCTTCAAGGTAAGTGTATGGTGTCCACAGGCTCGCAGGAAGGTGATGGTGCCCTTATGTGCCTGCCACAACATTCCTGCTGCCTCCAGTGCTCGTTTCCAGGACAGCATGCATTTTCGCAGCTCAAGTTTTAAATTTGCTTTCATGCCACCTGCCTGTTTTCACTCTGGATTTCTGTGCAGCAGCAAGTAAGGATTTGCCTTTTCTCTTTTACAGTACTGACCAGCTGCCAGCCTGCAAGCCACCCATCTGGTATCGAGAGAGGTAAGAGCCTGATTTATTAATTCTTAGAGTGCATAGAAAGATCCTTCGGGTGGGATTTCTGGAAGGGTTGCTGCTTCACCCTATATTTAAACCCAGTGTGATGAGGGTAGAAGAAGGTGGTAGGGTGGCCAAGGTTTTTAAGTGGATGCGTTTGAAGTCTCTGACCACCGATGACACAACAGAAAATCCCCATGGGGAAATTCTTCTCTTCTTCTTAACTGGGATCAAGGCATGCTGGCTTCCCATCTTTGTTATAACAGCAATAGAACTGGACCAAGATGAGCACAGCAGGAGAACATGAAAACTCTGCATTTTACCTGAGAAAGCATGAATTAAGAAGTCATACAAACCTTGTACCCACCTTTGTAAAATGCCAGAGCTCTCCTAGATACCCATTTTCTTACTCCAGACAAAAAATAATAAATAATATTTGTTACCTAATGAATAAAGAGGGAATAAATGTTACTGATGTAGCTAGAGAATTTTCAAGCGCTGTTGGCTAAATTTAACTACTTGCATGTTTAATAATGCATCAGAAGAAATGCTGTAATTATTTTAAAGCTTTGACAACTTACATATTCCTAGGTTTTTTTTTCAGTATTTAGTCTGGATCTTCATACAGGCTTGGGAATTCCACTTTCAATTCATGGATTTTATTTCACCAAAGCCAGAACATTGGGGCTGAAATTACTCAGATATTGTACCTAAGAATGACAAATGCACATAAGAAATTCAATTATGATGGAATATTAAAAGGACACATTCCTAACACTGATGTCTTACTGAAACTTGCTCTGCAAATCTGCTCTTATCTCACAGACACAGTATTTTTAAAGCACCAAACCCACAATTCTGAAAGGTTATAAAAAGTTGCTGTCCTAAATGTTTGAAGACCTTGACTCATCAATGAAAACCTCTTATTTTCTAATTTGACCTAAAAAAGAAGTCTCTAGAGAGCTCATGTTAGATGTTCCAAATACTCAGAGTACAAAGAGAAACCAAGGCACAGGATGTGAATTTTTCCCAGTCATACAGATCAGACCTTAATAATCAGTGCCCTAGTCATAGAATCATAGAATAGTTAGGTTGGAAGGGGCCTTCAAAGCTCATCTTGTCCAACCCCCCTTCAATGAGCAGGGACATCTTCAACTAGATCAGCTTGCCTAGAACCACATCCAGCCTGGTCTTAAATGTCTCCAGGGATGGCACATCCACATTTCTCTGGGCAACCTGTGCCAGTGTTTTACCATCCTCATTGTAAATAATTTTTTCCTCGCTTCCATATTGTCCCTCCCCATTACAGTCCTTTGCTGTCCTGCCTTCACTAAAGTGCAGACATGGCCTCCGGAGATGCTGAGATGGCTGTCTTTGGGGAGGCAGCTCCTTATCTCCGAAAGTCAGAGAAGGAGAGAATTGCTGCCCAGAACAAGCCTTTCGATGCCAAAACATCGGTCTTTGTGGCTCACCCTAAAGAATCCTTTGTGAAAGGGACAGTCCAGAGCAAAGAAGGAGGGAAGGTCACTGTCAAGTCTGAAGCTGGAGAAGTGAGTAAGAAGCAAGGCTGAACTAATTTAATTCCCACTCTCAGTTCTTAGCTGACATACATGCATCTCCTTCTTCTGACAGACCCTGACAGTGAAAGATGATCAGATCTTTCCCATGAACCCTCCCAAGTATGACAAAATCGAGGACATGGCCATGATGACTCACCTCCATGAACCCGCTGTGCTGTACAACCTCAAAGAGCGTTATGCAGCCTGGATGATCTACGTAAGTACCAGAGCAATCTTCCTCTGGGTAGCTGGGAGGAACTGCTCTGCCAGGCTAAGTGGAAGCCAATGTGCTGTCTCCCTTCCCCACAGACCTACTCGGGTCTCTTCTGCGTCACCGTCAACCCCTACAAGTGGTTGCCGGTGTACAATCCGGAGGTGGTGTTGGCCTACCGAGGCAAGAAGCGCCAGGAGGCCCCTCCACACATCTTCTCCATCTCTGACAATGCCTATCAGTTCATGCTGACTGGTGAGTGCTTGATTCGCTCACAACAATCTAGACTAAAACCCCACTGACCTCACTGGGGCATGTGACAAGCCAGCTAAAACCACCTCTGAGCTGTATGACTGAGAGCTTGAGCGAGTTATGCAGGAATTGATTTCAAGTGAAAATGTCCCAGAAGCAAGCCTGGACTCAGCACTGTGTATTATTTACGATTTATTGTATGATATTCTTCACTCTAGCACTGAGGAAATAGTACTTGACTCAGCTTACTATGTTTTTTTCACTGGTAGGAAAGAGAAAGTTGTTGGTCTATGTATCCCACTATTTCTAACACAAGCATTTTAATTCCTGATGAGAACTGAGGGCAAGTGGGTGCACAGCTTGTTTTGGGTCTACGTGCCTATGGCAGCCCTATGCATCATATTTGGCTTGTAGTACTGCTAGAACCTGGAGGGGAACTGGGTACCTTTTGGCTTTAGGATGAAGGTCCAACTTATGTGTTTGCTCCTTTACTTCTCTGTCAGCTTAGTGTTACCCAGGCCAACTGCTAATCTTGCATTCTGCCTCTTTCACAGATCGTGAGAACCAGTCGATCCTGATCACGTATGTACACTCCCTGCTCTGGTACCTGTGGGGCTGCCCTGGGCCAGGGGACCTCCTGCCTGACCACACGCTCTCTGCTTCTCTTTTTGCCTGCACAGCGGAGAATCCGGAGCAGGGAAGACTGTGAACACAAAGCGTGTCATCCAGTACTTTGCAACAATTGCAGCAAGCGGGGAGAAGAAGAAGGAAGAGCAGACATCAGGCAAAATGCAGGTAAATTGATATACATTGTGTTGAATTAATGCTTTCCTCTGTTTCTGATATGGTTTTTTTTGGAAGGATAATCAGCAATAATTCTCATTCTGCAGGGAACGCTTGAGGATCAAATCATCAGCGCCAACCCACTGCTGGAGGCCTTTGGAAATGCCAAGACTGTGAGGAACGACAACTCCTCACGCTTTGTAAGTTGTTGCTTTGGACAAAATCCCTCCTCATTATAACAGTAGTGACGGGCTAGTGCTATTCTCACATAAGGAGATGACAAAGAAGTGCATTTTGGCTGAAATGCTGCTGCTTCTTCTTAACAGGGCAAATTCATCAGAATCCATTTTGGGGCCACAGGCAAACTGGCTTCTGCTGACATTGAAACTTGTAAGATGCTCTCCTGGCCTGATCCCTTTCCTTCCTAAATTCCCACCTGTAAGTGCAGTCTTCTGCTAACTCTGTCCTACCATCTGCCAGATCTGCTGGAGAAGTCCAGAGTCACTTTCCAGCTCAAGGCAGAAAGAAGCTACCACATATTCTATCAAGTCACCTCTAACAAGAAGCCGGAGCTAATAGGTAGGAGGCTTTGGAAGAAGATCATTGAGCAACACTGAACTATATAAAAAAATGAAATTTAACCCATGAACCCATTTGTTTACAGAAATGCTCCTCATTACCACCAACCCATATGACTTCCCTTTTGTGAGTCAAGGTGAGATCACTGTTCCCAGCATTGATGACAAGGAGGAGTTGATGGCTACGGATGTAAGTAACTTACAAAGCAGGTGAACAGGTACAGGTCATATATCACATAATATGCTAATACTTTGCTGATTGTATTACCAGAGTGCCATTGACATCCTGGGGTTCACTGCTGATGAGAAGACAGCCATCTACAAGCTGACAGGGGCTGTCATGCACTATGGAAACTTGAAGTTCAAGCAGAAGCCAAGAGAGGAGCAGGCAGAGCCTGATTGCGCTGAAGGTATTATCAAGCTCAATAATTATCCCTTCTGTAAGCTACTATACAGCAAAAGTTGTTCTTTGTTGGACTTTAGGATCCTAAGGAAAACAGTAAGCCAGAAAAAACATCTGTCTCTTGTTCTCTTACTACATCGAGCTGCCTGATCTCAGGATTTTTGTATCTTATGCTATGAACAATTAGTACTTTAAAGTGTCCTTTATACACTTCCAGGAAGTCAGGAGCAATGTGTGCCCTTCCTGTATCATTATTAGACATATCTTTGTTAGAATATGGCTTGCATTTGTGGAACAGCCAAGTGGTTCAGATTTAAGAGGATGTGGGACCATGCTCCCATTCACACTCACCTGTCAGACACTCAGGGCACTCTGGTGTGAGAGGTGCATTTGATTCCTTTCCTTTGTTGGTGCAGGACCTACAACCCGTGTCTCCAGCTTTCTGAGCAATTGCTCCTGTTGTTATAGGACAAGGCAGAAAGCGGGAAGTCCTGTAGGTAAAAGGATGAAACCTAGTGAGTTTTACCAAACATCAGAAACCAAAGCTCAGAAAGGGTGGTAGACTCTAGATCTGAAAGTGAACAGATAATCTACCTGTGTTCCACCCTAAATACTGGGTTGTTTGATCACCTGAATGTTGATCAATACCTGACTGATGGCACTGCAGCACAGGAGATACACATGTACTACAGATATGGAGACTGGCAAGCCACAGCTTTCAGTTTTGTGGCAGGAGATTTTTGAAAACATCATTACTTTTGTACATGTTTCAGTGAAGATTTTTGAACGTGAATTCTTTTAGAAAACCTCGATAAGCATTTTTAGGCTTTATATGCATTATGATGGCTTTGCTGTTACCAAGATTCCCTCCTCTATGGGAGTCTACTGCAAGATTTCAAAGAACAGAAGTCTGAACCTGTCAGCCTTTAGGGAAGAGTCCAGGATTCAAAGTCTATGTGTCACTAAAGTCTTCCTTTTTCCTCTTTTTAGTTGCTGATAAGGCTGCCTACCTTATGGGTCTGAATTCAGCAGACATGCTTAAGGCACTCTGCTACCCCCGAGTCAAGGTGGGGAATGAATATGTGACCAAGGGTCAAACTGCGCAGCAGGTAGGGAATGTGGTAACCTGGAACCATGTTTAGAATGAAGATCCTTTTGGTCCTCCTCTGCTCTGTAGGCTTTTATTCTCCTCTAACTCCAGGCATTTATTTTTCTTATAGGTGCACAATGCTGTAGGTGCTCTGGCAAAAGCTGTCTATGAGAGGATGTTCTTGTGGATGGTTGTTCGTATCAACCAACAGCTGGATACAAAGCAGCCCAGACAGTACTTCATTGGTGTCCTGGACATTGCTGGCTTTGAAATCTTTGATGTAAGTAACAAAGATTGGGTAAGAGCTATTTGGAAGTGAACATTGGGCTTTATGATCACTCCGAGACACATTTTTAAAGATTATATAATATCATCACATAACTATTTGCAGGTATTTGCCTTTTTTCTCATGAAATAAAAAATTATCTCTCAAAAGACTTGTCATATTTCAAGTTGTACAAACTCAAAAGTGTGGAATGGTCCAATGAGAAAAATGTCTTGGTTAAAATGAGGAAGCACAAGATAACATAAGAACTTGTATACCATGATAGGCCTAAGCTTGATTTTTTTCCTCTCTGTAATTTGGTCCCAGATTACACAGGAAATATATTTTATCCTCACACATTTAGCAATGTAAAAAAATAAACCCTTGTGGACAATTATTTTGATGCATTTCTCCTTATCTTTCATCACGCGGACATAAAGCAGACTGAAGAAATTCACAGACTTGACAATGAAGCCAATATAACTGCATTCCTTATTTTTAAAGGATGAGGTTTTGCAATTATTGCTGACTCATGAGTATATGGATATTTCTTATTTATTTGCAGTTCAACAGCTTTGAGCAGCTGTGCATCAACTTCACCAATGAGAAACTGCAACAGTTCTTCAACCACCACATGTTTGTGCTGGAGCAGGAGGAGTACAAGAAGGAAGGAATTGAATGGACATTCATTGACTTTGGGATGGACCTGGCTGCCTGCATTGAGCTCATTGAGAAGGTAACTTTCCTTTGAAATACACTACATGGGTAAATTCTATAATTACTTAGTGTCATATTTTCAAAGTGATATTCTGTGTTCCTGTCCAAATATTCAACTTTCGTTATTTAAAATGCATTGCCCTGTAGTTTACTTTTTTTTTTTTTTGTGAAGTGAGACACAGAGGACATTTCACACAGCTTCGTGGCAGCAAGTCTGTACTGATCTCCTTTCAAGTGCCAAAGATTCTTAAATCCCCAGTGAGACCGGGAGCTTAACTTGTTCTTCCAAACAAGAAGAACAAGTTTAATTTGTTCTTCCAAAACAGAGTCCGTTCTCTCTACTATGTCCACATTTATTTTGTACTGAGGAGCCAAGAACTGGGCAGAGCACTCCAAATGGTTCTGATGAGAGCTGATTAGAGGCTGATCAGCTCCCTCGGCGGCACTCTTAATGCAGCCCAGGATGAGACGGCTGCCTTTGCCACAAGGGTGCGTTGTTGCCCCGTGTTGAATTTTACGAGACATTTATGTGTGGTCTGACTCCCTCTGGATAAGAAGGTAGTGCTCTGATTCTTCAAAGCACATTCTCACATTCTCAACACAAACTAAGTCACTTTCCATTAGTCTTTATGATTCATTAGGGGTTACATCACGTAAGTATCACTATGCTTAATCTCCCTTTCTAGCAGAAAATGTAATTGAATTATAATCCTTTCCAATGTGTATCTCAGTCTATGTTCTGCTACTCTGCCTAGTTGAAGGTCATTATTGCCCTGAAAACTAAATTACAATCTGTCTCCCTTGTGCGTTTCTTCCAGCCCATGGGCATCTTCTCCATCCTGGAAGAGGAGTGCATGTTCCCCAAGGCAACTGACACCTCTTTCAAGAACAAGCTCTATGACCAGCACCTGGGCAAATCCAGCAACTTCCAGAAGCCAAAGCCTACTAAAGGAAAAGTTGAGGCCCACTTCTCCCTGGTGCACTATGCTGGTACAGTGGACTACAACATTACTGGCTGGCTTGAGAAGAACAAAGACCCTCTGAATGAAACTGTCATTGGGTTGTACCAGAAATCATCACTGAAAACATTGGCCTTACTCTTTGCCAACTATGGTGGAGCAGATGCAGGTTGGTCCTATGTTTTCACTTATGTGCACCTTGATAAAAGGAATCATGAAAGGCAAAAGCAAAAATCTAAAACCTGTTTTACCTATTTTCAATTCTGCAGAGGCTAGTTCTGGCAAGAAAGGTGCCAAGAAGAAGGGTTCTTCCTTCCAGACGGTCTCAGCTCTTTTCCGAGTACGGTAGAGTTTT
This sequence comes from Amazona ochrocephala, assembly GCA_039720435.1. Lineage (NCBI taxonomy): Eukaryota > Metazoa > Chordata > Aves > Psittaciformes > Psittacidae > Amazona > Amazona ochrocephala. The sequence continues at coordinate 84,765,845 of CM077879.1, forward strand.
CACTGCTTTTTCCTAAGATGAGGGATAAACCCACCATTTAAAATAGCTATTTATTATTTGTTCCACTATCCCTCTTGTTTAGACATGTTGGTGTATAGACATCATGATGTTTTGTCTGCTTAATTTATATACTCTGTGATGGCCTCTGGAGGCACCTGCTTCACTCCATTAACTACAGACAATAATTATTTATAAATAAGTATACAGATATTAATTACAAACCAAGACTGGGATTCATCTCACCTTATTCTCATCTACCTTACAAGATAAAAATATAAAAGCATGTAGTTTTTGTTCTTTTTGCCTTCAGTTTGCCTTTCAGGGAAACAGAAAGGTTCTATGTAGTGTTCCATATGACCCATCTTGAACGCCTGATTATTCAGATTATTCAGAAGAACTTTATACATTAAGTTAATAGCAGCAAAGATCTGTGGAAAGTCAGAAAAACTGGTGCAGGGGGCTTCAGGGTTCTGCAAGCTGACTTTTGTCTCATGATCTCATTTCAGAAGGCCTGATGCTTGTAGTGGAACTTACATATGCTAATACAAACTTTTGTTAATGACTTTCCCAGGAGAATTTAAACAAGCTGATGACCAATCTGAGAAGCACCCACCCCCATTTTGTACGCTGCATCATCCCAAATGAAACAAAAACACCTGGTAAGATAGTCACATATGGAAGTTTTTCCGTATGGTGCAGCTCTTCGCCTCTCTATCACAGAATACAGCATATATTTGTACTCTGAATTGCTAGGTGCCATGGAACATGAACTGGTGCTTCACCAGCTGCGGTGTAATGGCGTGCTGGAAGGCATCAGGATTTGCAGGAAGGGATTTCCCAACAGAGTCCTGTATGCAGATTTTAAACAAAGGTCAGACTTCTTCCCCTTACCGAATCATTTTGTTCATTTTGAGTACCTTGTGAAATTAAAGTTTCACCTCTGGTGACTAAAGCCTTATCTAAAGTTTATGTTCACAACAGTTCTCAGACTTTTTCTTGGAGTGTACCAGACAATTGGTCTCAACAGCAGACCTCAGTGGTGTATTCATAGTATCATAGAATCATTTAGGTTGGAAAAGACCTTAAGAACATTGAGTCCAATGCAAGTCCTTCTATTTTCTCCCGCAGATATAAAGTATTAAATGCAAGTGCTATCCCAGAGGGACAATTCATTGATAGCAAGAAGGCTTGTGAGAAACTTCTTGGATCAATTGACATAGACCACACTCAATACAAATTTGGTCACACCAAGGTACAAGAACTGTTTGTTTCCATTTTTGGTTTGTGTGGCTTGAGAATGATACTCAGATTCTCCATGTAGCATGTGAAATGATCAAATAGTGTACTTAAAAGAAATCATCTAAGTACTTATTTACTCAACACTTGAATAAAACTGAAATTCATTACCATAAGATTATTTAATTAAGGGATAATTAAGGTTCTGAATTTAAGACAAAGTTGTACAGTAAAAGAATCAAGGGTTGATAAAAACAAAAGCAAAATGTCTGGCTATTATAATTCCTCAACTGCAGGTAACTGGATACTTGGAGATACAAGAGTGTCTGTCACTACATACCTTTTTTGTGCTTTTGCTCTTTCTCTTAACTTCCCATATTATCTTCCATGGAGAATAGAGCACTGGGCTACACTGAATAACAAGCACATACACTGCACCTATTTTCTTGTTCTTATCAAAGGTGTTCTTCAAAGCTGGGCTTGTAGGCCTCTTGGAAGAGATGAGGGATGAGAAGCTGGCACAGCTCATCACCCGCACACAAGCCAGGTGCAGGGGCTTCCTGAGTAGAGTGGCGTACCAGAAAATGGTGGAGAGGAGGTAGACATTTCTTCAAATCAGGTTCACTGTGTATGGCTTATTAGGTCATCATGGTCTAAATACTTCATATTAATTTGATTTACCTTCCAGAGAGTCCATCTTCTGCATCCAGTACAATATTCGTGCATTCATGAATGTGAAACACTGGCCTTGGATGAAGCTGTTCTTCAAGATCAAGCCCTTGCTGAAGAGTGCAGAATCTGAGAAGGAGATGGCCAACATGAAACAAGAGTTTGAGAAAACCAAGGAAGAGCTTGCAAAGTCTGAGGCAAAGAGGAAGGAGCTGGAGGAGAAAATGGTGAAACTGGTGCAGGAGAAAAATGACCTGCAGCTCCAAGTGCAGGCTGTGAGTACTACCAGTGTGCCTCATCCTAAGTGCATTGTGACTAGCAGGCTGTTATTTAGAGCTACATTTTCAAAAGACACATAGAAATTACAACTTAATTAAATGAAATTCAGTTTTATTTCATCAAGTGGTGCTTTTAAACATAACTAGCTTCAGTAAGGACTCAGAAGGCTGCAGTTAATGTAATCCATGGGTGAGATTTTTCTGATGTCTCTATCATTTACATTCAGTTAAACTGCATTAGAGCAAACAAGAAATATCTACATTTACATTTACTATGTAATGTTCTCCTAGGATTTTTTTTCATACCTCTCCAAAATTGAGTATAACTGTTGCTATGAAAACCTGATTAGGAATTCTTAGGACAACTTAGAAGGACATCTATTTCACATGTTTATCCTTCAAGATAACTTGTTTCTTACCAGTGTAGGTGGTGACAGATGTTACAAATATTACTATGTCGTAATACTGCACTAACTGAGAGGAAATAGAATTTAATATTCTCACTTACTCTCCTACATCATTCAGTATCACTACATAAAATTATGTGCTACATCTGCAGCGTTGTCATACTGTGCCTTCTACATTAAATCATCCACAGAACAGAAAAATCTGTATCTTCAAAGTAACACTATGCACCATATGTGGCATATAGGAATATTTATATGCCTCACTTTTTTAAATATCCTGAACTGTAAAAAGATGAAAAAATCCACTTGCTGCTAACAATACCTTTCTTTCTTTCATATTATTTCTGCTGTACTGAGTATTGAGACAAAGTATAACAAATAACCCAGGACATCTGTCACAAAAAAAAAAGCCTAGAGACAAATTTCCCAGCAACTCTTTTTTCTTCTTAGGTGATGAAAGTCTTGCATAGAAAAGCCAGCTCTGTTAGATGAGTATTTTTGGGCCATGGTGATGAAAATCAAAATCAGAAATGGTTGTTCCAGAAAAACAGTAGGGTGAAAAATACAGGGAGAAATACAGCAATCGTGTAAGCATAACTGTGACTTTGGTATTTATATGCAGCTTGGAATATGGTTATGACTTGGCACTCCATAAATGTGGGAGGTATTCCTATGATTAAACCACATTTATGTACTTTGTTCTAATGCTTGATATTATGGGATAATGTTGGATCCAATACTTTGCAGAAATACGTAAATACATGCGTCTTTGTGTAGATTGAAAAGAATTTTATTCAATTTTATCTTTCAAAATTAGTTGTTTCAAAGCTAACAATAATGCAATCAATTCTATATTATATTTCATTCTGTTGGAACATAACCCAAACTTTTAGTGACAAATTTGCTATACAGGATACTGAAGTATGAAGGTAAGCACCTCAATATTGCCTCAAAAAATGTATCCCTAAAAATGCTATTTTCTTACCAGGAAGCTGATGCTTTGGCTGATGCTGAAGAAAGATGCGACCAGCTCATCAAAACCAAAATCCAGTTGGAAGCAAAAGTTAAAGAGGTGACTGAAAGGGCTGAGGATGAGGAGGAAATAAATGCTGAGCTGACAGCCAAGAAGCGGAAACTAGAGGATGAATGCTCAGAGTTGAAGAAAGATATTGATGACCTTGAGTTAACCCTGGCCAAGGTTGAAAAGGAAAAGCATGCCACTGAAAACAAGGTATAAGGCAGAAGATGTCACTGTCACTCCAGGAAAGATATTTTTTTTATAAGCAATAAAGTTTTAAACAACATTTTTGATCTACACTTGTTCCTTTCTTCTCAAAGGTGAAAAACCTCACAGAAGAGATGGCAGCCCTGGATGAGACCATTGTCAAGCTGACAAAAGAGAAGAAAGCCCTCCAAGAGGCCCATCAGCAGACACTGGATGACCTGCAGGCAGAAGAGGACAAAGTCAATACACTGACCAAAGCTAAAATCAAGCTGGAGCAGCAAGTGGACGATGTAAGCACACAAGAATATAGCAAGAACAGGACAGGTATGGGGTTAGACCTGCCTGGAAGATTGGTGATCTTGTTCATTTTAGCTGGAAGGGTCCCTGGAGCAAGAGAAGAAACTGCGCATGGACCTTGAGAGAGCCAAGAGGAAACTCGAAGGAGACCTGAAGCTGGCCCATGACAGCATCATGGATTTGGAAAATGATAAGCAGCAACTGGATGAGAAACTCAAGAAGTAAGTGTGGCTGTGGGGCACCTGCGTGCTGGACTGGTGTGCTTGTGTTTTTTTTTTCTTTCAGCTCTAACACGGTTTTCTTTGCCTGAAGGAAAGACTTTGAAATCAGCCAGATCCAGAGCAGAATCGAGGATGAGCAGCTTTTGGGTATCCAGTTGCAGAAGAAGATCAAGGAGCTGCAGGCAAGTCTCTGTTCTTTCCCCTCCCACATCCATCCTCAGGTCAGGTAAGAGGAGGGCACAGGTGTGAAGGGTCCCTGATGTTCCCCAGGCTCGTATTGAGGAACTGGAGGAGGAAATTGAGGCAGAGCGAACCTCTCGAGCAAAAGCAGAGAAGCATCGGTCTGACCTCTCGAGGGAGCTGGAGGAGATCAGTGAGCGCCTGGAAGAAGCAGGAGGGGCTACAGCAGCTCAGATCGAGATGAACAAGAAGCGTGAGGCCGAGTTCCAGAAGATGCGTCGTGACCTCGAAGAGGCCACGCTGCAGCACGAAGCCACGGCTGCTGCCCTGCGGAAGAAGCATGCGGACAGCACCGCTGAGCTTGGGGAGCAGATCGACAACCTGCAGCGAGTGAAGCAGAAGCTGGAGAAGGAGAAGAGTGAGCTGAAGATGGAGATCGACGACCTGGCCAGTAACATGGAGTCTGTCTCCAAAGCCAAGGTACACAGATACTTTGTCTCAATTATTAATAATTTGAAAACTATGTCATATTTGTGTTTAATTTTATTTAACTATTATCAGGTTTAATACAACTATTTTCTCTAAATCTAATGCATAGAACTGTGTGCACTGTGCAGATATATAAACTGCATCTCTGGACAGACTTTTGTGTTGTAACAGAGTCAGAATTGAGGTATTAACTCTATTTTCTTATGTGTGATTGGCACCTAGGCAAACCTTGAGAAGATGTGCCGCACTCTGGAAGACCAGCTAAGTGAATACAAAACAAAGGAGGAGCAGAATCAGCGCATGATTAGTGATCTCAGTGCTCAAAGAGCTCGTTTGCAGACAGAATCTGGTATGGCACTTCCTCCTCTTGTTTGGAAATGGGATAGAAACTTGGGGGAGTTAGGCAGAAGGGGCAAAACACTGTCTGGGAAAAGCTGGGTATGGCTCAGCAGGTGGGAGCAATTATATTGGGCATCACTTGGGTTTATTGTTTGGCTTTTTTTTTTTTAATTGTATTTTTTTTTTTGTTATCCCATTATTATTACTATTATTATTTCCTTAATGTTAACTATTAAACTGTTCTTATCTCAACCCATGGGTTTCACGTTTTTTCCAATTCTCTTCCCCATTCCACTGGGAAGACCGAGCAAGAGGCTGGAGGCTGTGTGGTACTTAGTTGCCAACTGAGGTTAAACCATGATATGGGACAACCCTGTAACTGACTCTTCTGGCTGTTAAAATAGCTTCTTAATTGCAAACTTTTCCAGGTGAATATTCACGCCAGGTGGAGGAAAAAGATGGTTTGATTTCTCAACTGTCTAGAGGGAAACAGGCTTTCACCCAGCAGATTGAAGAATTGAAGCGGCAACTAGAGGAAGAGATAAAGGTGAAGACATTTCATGTTAGATGTGAAATAAATACTTTGCATCACACAGTTTTTGTTCATTGTTCATGAGTTCAAAAGCGGATCCCATTAGGTCACGTAATCGAGATCCTGTCAGTGCAGGATTCTCAGCTTTTCTGCAGTATGTCAGACCTTGGCTTATAAAAGCAGTGAGTTAATCACAGCTTCTCTGGGATATATTCCAGAGTCTAAGTACCACTAAGAGAAAAATTCCCAGGATACATTTATTCCTTATGGCAATCATTTTATCTCCAGGCGAAGAATGCGCTGGCCCATGCCTTGCAGTCTGCTCGCCATGACTGTGACTTGCTCCGGGAACAATATGAGGAGGAGCAGGAAGCCAAAGGGGAGCTGCAGCGCGCCCTGTCCAAGGCCAACAGCGAAGTGGCCCAGTGGAGAACCAAATATGAGACAGATGCCATTCAGCGCACGGAGGAGCTGGAGGAGGCAAAGTACGTGGGGAAGTTGGGCAAGGCTGTAAGAGACTGAGAACAGAAATTTCAGGAGACCACTGTGATATTGTCAAGAAGAAGTCAATGCTCTGCTTTGGGATGGGGTGGCAGGAAGTGAGAGAATATAACCGAGAGCAGGTTGGCATGGGAGAAAGGCAGAAGCAGCAAAACTCTTCAGATGCAGAGTAGCAGAGACATGCTTGTGTGAGTATCAGAGTGAATAGCACGGCATGAATTCCTTCAGCCCTGGATTCAGACATAAAAGTACAGTGGCTGGCTGGGAGACATCATACATCTCTCTGTAAACGGGGATCACAACAACCAAGTGCCATAGGGTGCTCCTCTGAAAAACATACTGGCTGCCCAACACAGGCTACTATTTGCTTCCTCACCTGGACCTGTGCTTAACACCTTCCAGGAAGAAGCTGGCACAGCGCCTGCAGGATGCAGAGGAACATGTTGAAGCTGTCAATGCCAAATGTGCCTCCCTGGAAAAGACAAAGCAGAGGCTGCAGAATGAAGTGGAGGACCTGATGATTGATGTGGAGAGATCAAATGCTGCCTGCGCAGCTCTGGATAAGAAGCAGAAGAACTTTGACAAGGTCTTTTGGGCTCTAGACTGGGGGGTCCTGGACAGAGCATCCCCTCCTCATTGTCACATCCATACTGACGCCCTATTTCTCTTCAGATCCTGGCAGAATGGAAGCAAAAGTATGAGGAAACACAGGCTGAGCTGGAAGCCTCCCAGAAGGAGGCCCGCTCTCTCAGCACAGAGCTGTTTAAGATGAAGAATGCCTATGAGGAGTCCTTGGACCACCTGGAAACGCTGAAACGCGAGAACAAGAACTTGCAGCGTAAGTCCCTGGTCCTCTGCTCCTGGCAGGGCTTTCTCACCACCCACCAGTACCCAGCGCTTCCCATGGGTCTGTGCCTGCAGGTGGGCAGAGATGCCTGTCCCCTTGGTGTGTGAGGGCCCTTCCCATTCTGCTCTGTGCCTGACCACGCCATTGGTTCTTGTTCCCACAGAGGAGATCTCTGACCTCACGGAGCAGATTGCCGAGGGAGGAAAAGCGATTCATGAGCTGGAGAAAATCAAGAAGCAGATTGAGCAGGAGAAAGCTGAAATCCAGGCTGCCTTGGAGGAAGCTGAGGTAAATGCCAATAATCACTGGTTTCTGCACTAAAAATATGACCAATGGGCAAATACGAGTAAAATCTGCCTGGTGATACTCTTTTCTGGCTGAGGAGTGCTTTCAGCTGAGTTTTCCTAAAATATTCTGTAATTACCTAGAGAGATATATCAACATCACAAATGTTTGCATCCACTTTTCCAGGCCTCCCTAGAACATGAAGAGGGGAAGATCCTGCGCCTCCAACTTGAGCTGAACCAGGTCAAAGCAGAGATTGACAGGAAGGTAGCAGAGAAAGATGAAGAGATTGACCAGATGAAAAGAAATCACCTCAGAATTGTGGAGTCCTTGCAGAGCAGCCTGGATGCTGAGATCAGGAGCAGGAATGAAGCCCTGCGTCTGAAGAAGAAGATGGAGGGAGACCTGAATGAAATGGAGATCCAGCTCAGCCATGCCAATCGTGTGGCTGCTGAGGCACAGAAGAACCTGAGAAACACACAAGGAGTGCTCAAGGTTTGTTCCCCAAAGCTATAGAAAGAGATACAACATCCCTGACATTTTTGACACCCAAGCTCACGCTGCCACCTTGTAATTTCTATTGCCTCTTTTACAGGATACTCAGATACACTTGGACGATGCTCTGAGGACACAGGAGGATCTGAAGGAGCAAGTGGCCATGGTGGAGCGCAGAGCAAACCTGTTGCAGGCTGAAATTGAGGAGCTGCGGGCATCTCTGGAACAGACAGAGCGGTCCAGGAAATTGGCTGAGCAGGAGCTTCTGGATGCCACTGAACGTGTGCAGCTCCTCCATACCCAGGTCAGGGCATGGTGCAAAAGCAGTTGTATTGACACTTACCAAACAGAGAATGCTGCTATATACCAGAGGATAGGGAATACTGGAATGGGCTATCTACTGCTGTTCACAGCCATTGCTTGAGGCCACCACTGGCATTTTGTAAACAACTATTTTACAAAGAATTCCAGATTTTGAAGTGCAGACTTGAGGAGTAAAGACTTGGTTGCTGCTGTGGGTTTCATACTGCACGCTTTATAAGAAAAATCTTGCCATTTCTCTTTGCACAGAACACCAGTTTGATCAACACCAAGAAGAAGCTGGAAACAGACATTGCCCAAATTCAGGGTGAGATGGAAGACACCATCCAGGAAGCCCGCAATGCTGAAGAGAAGGCCAAGAAGGCCATCACAGATGTGAGTCAGGGGTTCCTTTCATTGCTCAAAAATATGTGTTACCTCCAACCCCAAAATGGCATTGACCCTTTGCTCTCCTCAGGCGGCCATGATGGCAGAAGAGCTGAAGAAGGAGCAGGACACCAGCGCCCACCTGGAGAGGATGAAGAAGAACCTGGACCAGACAGTAAAGGACCTGCAGCTCCGTCTGGATGAGGCCGAGCAGTTAGCACTGAAGGGAGGCAAGAAGCAAATCCAGAAGCTGGAGGCCAGAGTGCGTAGGCCTGGAATTTGTGCATGAGTGAGCATGTCCTTTGGAGAGATAGCAGGGAAGCTCCAAAGATGGGCTTGTGATTGCAGGTGCGGGAGCTGGAAGGGGAGGTTGATGCTGAGCAGAAGCGCAGCGCTGAAGCCGTGAAGGGTATGCGCAAGTATGAGAGGAGGGTGAAGGAGCTGACCTACCAGGTAAGGCAGGAGGTGTCTTTGGGCTCACACACACTCTTGCAGGGAGTAAAAATATTTGCTCCTGATTTCCAAGGCGAATTGCTTACTCAAGTGGTAGGGAAACCAATTTACTCTCTGGTTTTCCAAACCTTTTAGTCTGAAGAAGACCGGAAGAATATTCTCAGGCTCCAGGATCTGGTGGACAAGCTTCAAATGAAGGTGAAATCCTACAAGAGACAATCTGAAGAGGCTGTAAGTATCACTCTCAGTGCGTGGCAAGAAACACTTTCTAATTGGGTAGAATGGTCACTGAGGAGATGAATATAGGAAACTTGGAAAGTGTCCCTGATGGAGTTCTTCAGGTTCTGTGAAATGCTTTTATACAGTAGCCTAGCCTTTGAGAATGAAATCAATGAGCACATAAGAAGGCTATTTTTTTTTTTTTTTTTTTGCATTAGAACTAAAGCAGATTTGAAATTCATATAAGTAACTTTACAAAAGATGCCTGTGACCCTGGAGTTTGGAGAAGCTTGCTAGTTACTACAAAGCAAAGGACTTGCCAAAACTCCAGAGTTCTGTGCCTAGGGCTACTGTGCCTAGGAACTTTGCGTAAGAAATCTTGTCATTCACTATATGCTCATCTACAACAGGGGATGCCATATTTTATATCTGGCCAGAGCAATTTCAGCAGGTAGAGAAGGTGTTTGAAGTATGCCCATAAACCATATTGAGCACTGCATTTAGAATTGTGTAAGGAGCCTTTGCCCTTTTCTCAGCATGCAGTCACCAGGGATGACCTGAGGGAAGTCCTGCAGCCCCTGAATTTATGAATGTCTCGGCATTGCTTTTTTGCTGTTGCAAACAGTCCACTACAGATAAGGCTTTCTGGACTCACAGGGACACTGAGGCAATTTATGAGATACTGAGGGGATACCAGGGATACTTGGGATACTGAGGAGATATCAGGGGCTCAATGTCCCTTACACATTCCTAGCCCTATCTGAGGGTCCACAGAGGTAGATAAACATTAAATTCCAGGGCTAACAAAATCTGATTTCCAGCAGCCTAGTTTGTTCCCTTCACATACTGCAGAGCAGAATTCAGTTTAAAGCCTTGTGTGCTCAGTCTACAATATATCTGCTAAAAAGGGGAGGATAAAGGAAGTCTGTGTGAGGCTTACGTGTGAGCAGTGTGGATGGGAAATGGAGATTTGTGCCTTTTCCTCAACAAAGACCTGCAGTCCCACAAGGCTGAGGTGTAGAAGGAGTGAAACCCCTGCCCGGGGCTCCTCACCACCAACTCCCTCTCCCCGCACAGGAGGAGCTGTCCAATGTCAACCTCTCCAAGTTCCGCAAGATCCAGCACGAGCTGGAGGAAGCCGAGGAGCGGGCTGACATTGCGGAGTCCCAGGTCAACAAGCTCCGAGCCAAAAGTCGGGATTTCCATAGGAGGATAGAAGAGGAAGAGTGAAGCTGTCATGAGGCAGCAAAGTGACCTGATGGCTGCACAAAATGTGAACCTCTTGGTTGCTTTTTTCTGCAATGAGTCTTTGTACCCACCTTAATGTCTAGAGAATAAAGACGGTAGATTCCTCTGCATGCACACTATAAATGGTGCCGCCTTTGTTTTCATTTCTCTTTTTCTGATCAAGCTTGGGATACTGCATTGCAGAACAAGTTTTCTCACTTTCCCTGGCTTGGGGAAGGGAGAAGCTAATGCAAACTCTGCGTTAAGAACCCACAAACTTAGAGGCTGTCTGTTCCTGTGAAGGCTACTGGTAGTCCAGCCTGTTCCATCTCCACCAGCTCCTTGCCCTGCTGCTCTCATGTACCCGTAATGCTTCTGGTAGTCCTTTCATCACAGCTTACTTCCCATGTGAGAGGGAAGAGAGGCTGGTCCCTTTCCTTTTTCCTTTCCCTGCTATTGTGTGTGATCCTGGCAGTCACAAACCCTAAACATCAGTTATCAGGAGTTTCAGTGCAGTGCACATGAACAACCGACATTTCCTTGGCAGACAGGATTTTGGCATACAGAGCACTGTCGGGAAACACTGATAGTGCCCCTAAGTTGTGCCACTCTCTTACCTGAAGATCCTCTCAGGTGCTTCCACCCCTGCTCCTGGTGGAAAGACTGTCCCTTTGTGCACGGCATGGCACCAGCATCCTCGTCAACACATCACCTCTATTCCTTTCTCACACATGGTACCTTGCTTCTGGTCTACCTACTGCCTAAAGAGACAATATAATCTGGAGAAGAAGGGAAGGAGGGAATTGTTAAATACTTTTCCTTCATTCAGACCATGGTCTGAACAGCAGAGGCACAGGTGCATGTGCAGCTGTGGTGTCTCATGTGCTCTATCAGCCATCTCAACTGGATTATTCTGATGCATTAAGTCTCGCCTCTAGTTTGGGTGAAGGACACACGCACAATATCAAGTTATGTTGTAGACAAGCCCACCAAATGTCTGCCTAAGATGATGTGTTCAAAGAATCCACAGCTCTCGGCTTCCAAATAACTTCTGTCTCTTCTTTCCAGGGAGACCACACTGCCTCGGAGTTATTTTCTCAGGAGCCTCACTGCCTGCAGGGCTGTGTCTACAGTGCATCAACCACAGGTTAGCAGTAACTGAGGGCTGTTTAGTTCATTTGAAATCCTTTTGGCCATATGAACTTACAGATTTGCATCCACTGCTGCAGCTCTGCCTGTCTGAAGCATTCACTGCCAGGCACCCCAGGTGACTCCAGGCTGCAGGAGCTCTTGATGTAGACCAGTGTGGAGGGAATGAAAAACATTTAAACAGCAACTGAGGAGTGAAGCGTGTCTGGCACTAAAAGGAAAGAAGAAGTAGACTCAGGAGAAGAGGCCAAGGTACGTATTGGTGTTGAAAACTTGTGACAGTCCACAGCTTGGCATCCCTATCTACTGAACACTAGCACAAAGTGCTAGTGTTCAGAAGCAGGCTCCCAACTTCGTTCATCCCTCCTCATTCCCTGCAGCCTTGCTTTTGCCTGGCAGCTTGCATTTGTCTACCACCACAGCCAGGTCTCTATGGGATCCTGCCTACTCAAACCCACCTATGAGCTAGCTGCTCCTCTAGGTCACCCCAAGAATCTCTAGCCCCACCTGCAGGTACCTCCAAGAGCTTCAGGTGGGGCTGGGTGGAGTCTAGATGACACCCAGGAGCCAATAAGTACCCCTGTTATCTGTAATGGCTTGTATAAGCACGAACTTCTGAGGCCCTCTGAAATCCTTTTTTACAGACCTTGCGCTGTCCTTTGCCCCACAGTCCCTCCATCATGGGAACTTGAGGATGTGTGATCTGAATGAAGGAATGCAGCCAGCAAAGCAAGCCAGACATATGGAAGAGAAAAGGTGTCAGGCTTGAAGAGAAGTGAGCAAGCTGATGTCTTCTGGCCACACTGGTAAGTGTAAAGCATGGACAGTTTTTCTGTTGACCTCTGTAAAACCACTGTCACAAATGGCATTGGGAAAGGACAGGCAAGTCACTGAAGAAGCAGCTCTTACATGATGGGTATGACTCTGTCTCTTCTGATAGGCCATAGCCTTTCTCAAACTCTATTTTGAAAAGTCAGCTGTTTCTTCTGACAGCTTCTGTGTGTTTCACTCGCATACAGTTACCCAGCCTCTGGTTTTGTGTAGCTTTCATGGATGTGGTTGAAAATGGAGCAGGCAGCCATGTGCCCTAAGCTCAGGGACAGGTACACATCTTCAGGCAGGACTTGCCATAAGCATGGGCAGTGCTGATGGGCTGAGGCTTGGCCTGGTATCCCCAGCAAATTCCCAGCTCCCTCCTGGCACCTCCTCCTGGGCTCTGAGGTCCCACCAATCCGCCCATCAGCCTTCCCAAGAGTCATTCCCAGGAGAGGAGTCAGGGCCATAGGGAGCTCTGGAGGTGGCCCATGCCAGGAGGAGCAGCCCGTCATGTGTCTCCCTTCAACCTCAGTGTCAGGAGCTCAGAATAGCCCTGCTCTTGCAAGACTCCTGCACGGGGTCATGCCTGTTTGTGGAGATGATCCGTTTCTACTAATAGCACTCAAAGACATTCCTTGGTGGGTAGGTTGCCTTCTATATCTCAGCACAACGTGCTGCCATGCAGGAGCTGGACAACTGTGTTGTGTCCTAAGATGGCAGATGCTATTCTTACCCCAGAGAGACTTGCTCCGGCACAGCTCCTTCCTTAGCTGAAAGGTTAAAACCCAGAAGCAGGCATGAGTGTGCTCGCGCTGGTAAGAGACACATCAGGAGTGGCCCCTCGGAAGTCTGTGCAGTGGTGCTGTGCCAGCCCAGCACCTGGGTGCTCACTGTGCCCCCCATTGGACATGCTGTCCCATGGGGAACACGGCAGCTGCCCAGGTACTTCCAGCAGTCAGCCAGGGCTCACTGTGGGGTGGATGGGGGCATCCCTTCTCTTGTAAAACAGTGGATGAAAAAGGTGAGCTTTGCTGTAGCTCTGAATGTGCAGAATTTTACAGCTGCCTCCTCCCCTTGAGCCCCTGTCTGGGTGAGGAGTAAGACAGAGGCAGGGCTTGCTCCATGGTTCATGAGCCTTGCAGAAGGACATGGCTCTTCCTTTGTTCAGGCTGTGCTTTCACACTGCAGGAAGACATTTGTGCTGTACATCAGAGATCCTTCAAGGGCCACTGGAGTATCAGGGCTGCAGGCGAAGCCCTGGCCAGACCGGTGGCTGTCACAGGGTGGTTATGGAGGCCCAGCTCTGCTTGCAGCCTGACTCCACAAGCCCCTGCGAGAGCTCCGTAAACGCGGAGTCGCTGCCTGGTGCTGTCACCACAAGCAATCAGGCCGAGGAAATGGAGGCCCAGAGACATCAGCTGGGCCGGTGGCTGCGCCTTTCGCCTCAGCACTTGGACTGTGGTGCAGAGGACACGGGCCCACCCAGCTTTATTCTCAGCTTGGTCTTGTCACCCGACACTGGAGGGACAGACAAGTTCTTTCAGGGATCCTCGGCAGAACCACGGTGGCTTCACTCCCAGAGGGCACCGGTCGCAGGGCTGCAGCAGCTCCTGTCAGTCCCACGGAGCCCAGCCGGGCCGAGGCCCCGTTGCCAGCGGGTGGCACCATGGAGCCGCCGAGGTGGAGCCTCCTCCGGGCGCCGGGGAGCTGCCTTCCGGCACCTGGGCCTCACTTGGAAACGGTGCTTCTGAAGCTGCTGGAACCGCCCGGCCCACGGATTTTGATGGAGTCACAGCAGCTGGGTTAAAACGCAGCCTGCTGGGTCAGCCAATCTCATGTGTGCTCCACTGGGACAGAACAAAGACAGGTGGAATGGGCCAAAGAAGGCCTGGAACTGCTAGGGACATAGTGCTGAACGAAAAGAGCCTGAGCTGGCAGAAACAGCCACTAGTGGTGTGTCCTTTGGGAAAGGTAGTATCTAAAAGCTTTGCAGAGCATAGTGAGACCAGGCTTAAAAGTAGCTCTGGAAAACTGGAGTAAGCATTGCTTATTTTCAGGAGGAAATTTAATGAAGGTAAACAAAGTACTTTTGGAGAATGAAGTCAGACAGCAAAATTCATGGGCTTTGTCATCTGAGACAGGGAGAAAAGGAATCGGGGGCACCATTTTATCCAACTCAGCAACGTAGAACAGTTGCAAAAATGGTTCACCTTATTACTGCAAATATTGGCATAAGCATCCTTTGTACGCTGCTGGATGTGAATGTTTGCTTACCTGAGCTTAATTTGTAGGCCTCTTCTGAAAAACAAATATCATTTTAAGAGTAAGGAGGAAAGAAGCCGGAATGACAAATATGAAAATTGTGACTTAGAAAAAAGGTATGGCTAGAGCTTCAGATTTTAAGTTACGGGACAATGAAAGTAAAGACTGGGTATAGGAGTATGAAAATATTTTTTTCAAATGAAAAAGATTTTCAGTAAGGAACATAGAAGGTTATATTGCCAGGACTGTAACTGTTTCATTTGAAGGAAAAAGGACTTGGAGTAAATATTAAGGAAATATTTGAATGAGAAAAAGTATAGGGTAGAAGAGAGTATGTATAGCAGTGCATCATCTCCTTTACTCTATGCTTTTAAGTCCCTGTTTTAGACATGCATCCCTGAAGGGCTCTCTAGATATGGATGGTATCATATGCTCTTTTATAGAAAAATAGCAAGTGTATCAACAGCTTTCATGCAACTGAAACTGTGATGCTCATCATGTCTATTTTTATGTCTACATTTTATAGTCAGCTACTGATCTTGCCTAGGAAAGGTGCTAAGGTGCTAGAATTTCTGAGGTGTATATACCCTGCTTTGTCTCATACCTAGCAAACTTATGTAGATGTGTTAATACCTGGAGTGTTATTTTTATCTATTAAAAGCTGCTTTTCGCAGTTGGAGAGTTCCCATTTTAAGGTTCTGTTTATTTGCTTCCCTGAACAACAAGTTTAGTTTGGGGAATACATCCTAAGGTGTATATTTGATTTATAAATTTATATGTAATTAAGCTTTAAAAATGGATTAATTAAAATTATTTCTTAATTCATTAATATATCAATAATGTAAAGTAATTTAATTGAGTTTAAATGATTAAATTTAAATTTATATTTAATATATACTTTAGGTTATATATATAGGGTAAATAATTTGCCTTTAATTTAAGACATATTGTAATCACCCTTTAAAAATGAGAACTCTTGTTATGACAGTTTTTAAGAATTCATTAACTTGTAAAAAAAAATACCTCTTTAGCGGTGCAATATGAATTATAGCAATGTGGTAACCTATACAGGATACATCACATATAGCTGGAACGTAA
Organism: Amazona ochrocephala; assembly: GCA_039720435.1. Classification (NCBI taxonomy): domain Eukaryota; kingdom Metazoa; phylum Chordata; class Aves; order Psittaciformes; family Psittacidae; genus Amazona; species Amazona ochrocephala. The sequence goes on from CM077879.1 coordinate 84,781,757, forward strand.
AGGAAAAAAAGTTGTATTGTCAGGTTTTCTTTCATGCTGAATTAACAGCACTCCCCACTTGAGGAGGCCATAAATTATGATAAATTACCAGGATGCAAATAGCATACCAGGGGGAGGGAAACCAAGGGTTCCTTCCTCTTGGTTATTTATTGCCATAACATATTGCTCCAAAGTGGCTGTAAAGGATGGTACTGAAGAGAAAGTTTAAAACAGAAACACTGCATATGTTCAACAGAACTGCTGCCCCACGGCAGAGAATCTCAGATCCTCTGTGAACTCCTACACTAGAGGGACATCGTTATCTCCCCAGCTAGCTATTCCAGGCTATCTGGTGGCATGTCACCATCATTGTCTCCTGCTGGAGCTGTTCTGCTTTACACAACTGATTTGCCCTTCAGGAGAAGCAGGGACTTGTATCTTTCCCTTGCCATCTCAGAGGGATGCAGAGAAATTAAGGAAACGTTTAGGCTGACACCAAGGAAATCTGTCTGCTAATTTCACATAGGAGGCTGTGCTACAGTCTCTGAAGTGACAGGAGCCATAGTGTTTGGGAAAAAAAAATTCCCTTGAAATGCTACAAGAAGAAAATCCTGTTGTAGTTTAAATATGTACTGCAGATTAACTGTAGCATAGTCTAACTTAGCATCCGTGAGATTCTCTCTGCAGTTAAATCACTATTTATACTTCCTCAAATATGTGACTATATGAAAATCTGGGTAAAGTGCAAAGAAGATATATTATTTCTAACAGTCCAAGATAACAATAAAGTGAATTCAATTACATACGGGAATGTTTGCTTTCTATGAGTTAGCCTTTGTAGAGTATGACAGTAAACTGCCGTATGTCCAGGGAACAGTTCATGGGTTCAAAAAGTGTTTGAAGAAATTAATCAGCTAAAAATCCATCATGAGCTTTTAAATACTCAGATACAGTGTCCTGCCCAGAGATGCCATAAATACAAATTACTGAGTATTTAGAGAAGTGCTGCTCTACGTTGCCTTAGGCAAGAAGACACTCCTTCCTGGGCATCGCTTTCAAAGACAAGGACCTTTGATCTCATAAGAACAGCTTATTTTAGGTTATGCTACAGTTGCCTCCAGGGATTAATGCCATGCTCCCTCCTTACTTTCTTTTCCTTCCCCTTCCTTCCTCCTCTTCCGGCTGCTTGCTCTTTCAATTACCTTTTTCTACCCAAGTGGTCGCACAGCTTGCCCACCCCACTCACCTGCTGTGTAACAGGAGACCCTCAGCTGCTTTGGTGGGTGATAGAAAGGGCATCCTGAATGTCATCTCCTTGGCCAGAGTTTACTGCCCAGATCTTTTCCACTGATGTTAGCTGTGGAGAGAGAAGGAGTGTGAGTAATAGGGCACCTATGATGGGTGCACATTTGAAAGCTGCCCATCCTCTAATCCCAGGCTGTGGGTTTTATTTGACTCTCACATTGAGTTAGCTCATGCTGAGAACTTCCAAGAATACACTGTGAGAAACTACTTAGAAACAAATTAGACATCAAAGTTCCTCCTAGGACGGATGCACTCACTTTCTTTGACATGCAGTGAAGGTAAATCCCGACTGTATTAAGATCTGCAGATTTAGTGTCTGAATAGAGCAGAAGGGACGGGGGATAGCCAAGGCTGTTATAGCCCTATTCTGGCCAGGCAGTGACATCAGCTTGTCTTCACAAGTGCTCACATGTAGACCCTGCATTTTTGCTTACATTTGCCATGGGTGGTGCACACTATTTTAAAACCAGCAGGTTTTAAGTCTCAGTAGCTATGATCCTCAGTAGCTCTTCCTGGGACATCACTTGCAGCTTCCAGCAATTCTCTCAGCCTATTCTTTCAGCCACATTTATCAGAAATGTTATTTTAATGGCACATTTCTGAAGCAGTGACTCATCAAAAATATGGACTGAGCACATTCTGCACATAATGTTGAAAGCATGCACCTTCGCAAATCTACATTGAATTGATAAAGAACCTTTTAATATGGAAAACGTGCTCTTACCATCTCTAGAGTTGTGTCCAGACACATCCTAGCAGAAGTGTAGGGATGAACAGTTTTGCTATGGAGCAGCGTTCTGACATATCTGCTTGTCTTGTGCTAACATTCCTGTGAGCTCTCATTTTACGCAGAGGCCAGCAGAGGCTGGGCATTCTTTGTCAGACTGTCCATGACAGCCTTAGAGAGAACTGATCTATCTAGATAGGTCCTACCATAATGACAGCATGGCTAACAACAGCACTTGAAAGCTAAAATTCCTGCAATGAGCAAAATCATGAGAAAGTCAGGGAAATTCAGACTCCATCCTGTATCTTTGTTCTTTCTAGAAGAGTCATAAGTATAGCTCACTTCTGCAGGATTTTTGTATCTCCCAGGTCTGTCACTATCTCAGCCTCTGCTGTTACAGGGTGTTGGTGGTTTGGTTTGGTTTGGTTTTGGTATTTTTTTTCACCTGGAAAGTGCTATATGTTAATGTACTTGTTCCAGAATAGAAATGATGCCATATATTCTGGGGTTGATGCTATTATACTCTGTATGAGTTACAGAATTTGGAAAGAAGCAGCGTAACACCAGAAAGTGATCTTTTCGTAGCTAGGTGTCACATTGCCGTACTTGGTTTTCTTTCTGTCTGCAATACTTTACAAGTATCTGCATCACGCTCTGGTCTCCAGCGTGGGTTCCACTTTACACTATTTCCTCAGTATCTGGCCTATGCAGATTTATGAATATGGATGGAATTAGACCTTTTCCTCCTGAACAACAGCCCACCTAAACACTTCAAGCACTGTTAAATGCATCCAGTTAGTCATTGGTAATCTCTGCAGCACAGTTCATGGAACTCACATTGTACAGTGCTCCCTGTGGCTTCTGTAGAACACAAGTAATCTGATCTATCTCTTCACCTGGGAATCTTGCTCTGTCTGATAAGTGGGAGTTGAGTGCTCATCTCACCATAGGCTACAACATAGACAATACGGAAGTCATAAATTTGGAATATTGAGCTTCTCAGCTAAAATTCTCAGGATGATGAAAGGAATCTTCAATATGCTGCTGGAGGCGTGATTTAACAGAAAAGGCTGCTAAAGCTGATCAAAGATCTCATTGCCTACTAGAGAACTATAAATCAGCTAACTCAAACTTAACAGAGCAACCTACAAAAAAAAAAGCACATACTTTCATATATGTATGTTTATGTGAATAAACTCCCTCCACTTTTGCAGGGGATGAGAATTTAATACCATTGGTGACAATCTGCAGGAAAAGCAGCATGGAAGAGATGGGCAAGCTCAGTGCAAAGGAGGGAACTACTTATCTTTTGGAAAGCACCCTCCATTTGGTGGGGAGATTCTATGGATCGGAATATTCTGTTTCGATATCCACCAACTGGATGTACACCTGACAAAATGTCTACGAAATCCACGGTGTAGCTGGTCTAGAATGGCTGAATTGTTAAAGGACCTAATGAGAGTAACAAAGGTACTGAATGCTATTGTGAGAGTGACCTTGATTTGCTCCTTCAAAGACTCATCTCAGCTACCTTCCTGTACTGGAATCTACTGCTGCCAAGGTTATAATTTATACCACACATACTGAGACCCAAGAAGATGCCTTCTAGAACTTTTCTGGTTGATTCCCACATGGTTCAGCTGGGTTTGCTTCTCTCTGGGCAGAAGACCAATGGGCCTGAAAATGGAGGCTGGAGGCTTGCAATCGTGCTTCTTTTCCTGATATTGCAACTGGCCAGGAGGTCCAGGTCACCTTGGTCAATGGTTGAAGGAGTGGAGGGCTGAAGGTGGTTCCATGACAGTGACATAGAGATACTACTCCTGGAATATCTTTCTAACTAAGTAGGTTATAAGGCTGCTGCTCCTGCTGCTCTAAGAAGCAGAGAGTGAGGTTTCCATTGGGTGACAAATTCAAGTGCCTTTGATGGTGCTTGACTTTCACTCTTCACCTACTGTCATGCACCATCCTTTTTCTCCCCAGCTCAGGCTCCTTGTACAAAAGGGAATGGAAATCACATTATGGGGACTTACAGAAAGTAGGATGGGATCACTTTTCAGCAGTCTTGGATGTCATCATTCTAGCACTTTGCCCACACCGTGTGTCTATGCAGGACCATCTGTATCCAGGGATATCTCTCATTCTGCCTCTTTTAACTGTGCCGTGGTTTGCTTCTAGTCCCAGTGGGCTCCAGACCCTACAGGGGTGGAAACAGACATGGCAGGAAGTCAACGGCTGGATTCATTTCCCTCTTTGTTTTGCATCAGGGCATAGCTGCCTTTTCAGCAGATACCTGTTCTCAAGGACATGTGGTGTCACAGTTGCCCCATGCTTGGACAGAGGAAATTGGCCAGTTTTCTGTGGCCTAACTCACTGAGAACTGTGGAGCTAAATCTGTTTGGAGTCTGGATCTGGTAAGTCAAATTACAGAGTACTCCTTTGCAAGAAGCTGGAATGCCTAATAGGCCATGTAACAAAAATTTATCACTTGTGTGGGATTGATAATCCCTATGAACTAAAACAGATGCAAAGCAGTTGGTGTGTATCCCGGAGCTTATTTCAAGATACCTGAGTGTCCATATGACCAGGATTTTTAAATCTATGGAAGAAACATCTTCAAGTTAGTTTGCCTGCAAATATGAATTAATATAATCTTTATCATCCATAAAGAACATGTGGTGAAAAGGGTAAAAGTTTAGATCTTGTTTTCTTCTCTCCCTCTTTTTTTCTCTCTCCTCTCTATTGTTTTCTTCCTTCTTTTTCTAGTCCCTCCAGATCTATTCCATAGGGTAAGGCTGGTTTCCTTTTGAAAACTGCTGACAGCTAATACTTCATTTTTGTGAGCAGTGTGCATGCAGCCAGTGCTGCAGTTTACAATTTTCCCTCTATACCACTGTTTAATGTTACCTATTAAAATCTTCAGGGAGGAAGCTTCAGCTTGATACTTAATTTAGGTGGTGTGAAAGAGAAAGTAGGCATGTGCTAACTGTCTGAGACCCAAGCCAAGGATTATACAGTACGATTGCAACCAGACAATTCTGGTGGTCACAAGCACTGAAGGTTGGCTGCAAGGCATCCTGTACCATTTTGCCTGATACCAGAGACTGCACTCAGGAGCGGATTTATTTGGCATTACAGACACAGTCTTTGTAGTTAAATATACATGCCTTTGGAGAAGCAAGCAGGTTTACGAAGTAAGACTTCCCTTTACAAATACCTATGAAAGACTGTTGATTATTCCTGTATCTTTTAATTTCATTCTGTATTATAATTTCTACTGATTTGTCCAGTATAGCCATCAGCCTCACCACACTGTATATCACTTGATTTCCCTGTAAGCCCCTTTAATACCATGGGATTACATTGATCACCTGGCAGTCCTGTGATATCTAAATGTATTTTAAGTAGCAGCTTACACACCATGTTTGGAAGCTTAGCAACTTCATCTTCATTTGGACGTCTGTATTTGAGAAATAAGAAAAAAAGAAAGGATTCTTTGTAATGAGACCAGTAACCTCGTGATAAGGGTATGAAATCAGCTTCATCATGGGAACAAGACTTAAGCCCAAAAGCTGCAGAGGAATAACTGCAAATGTAGGAATTTTGCAAGGGAGAAGAGGAACATGGTCAGAATCTTGGGGATTAGGTGGGATAGTATGTACTACTAGAACATGGTGATAGGAGGATATGGATTGTTCAGGAGCAATAGACAGGGAAGATGAGGAGGACTTATGCTTTATGTCAAAGTGCTTCTTGCTTGTGCAAAGCTCCAGAGTGAATCTGTCAGAGACAGGAGGAAAATGAGGGATATTGTGATGGGCTCTGTTATGACCACCCAACCAAGACAATGTAGTGAAGGAGTATTTCTACAGCTTTACAAAGGCAGAAGTCCCCTCAGCCTTTGGGAGGATTTCAGCCATCGGCTAGGAGGGCAACAGCACTGGGAAACTAATGCCCAAAGTTCTTAGACTGTGCTAATGACAATATCCTAGTGTAAATACTGGATGGGCAATGCTGAGTATTGGAATCAGGGTTAAATATGATCCCAGATGACAGCTCAGGCTGCAACAACCACATGATGACTGAGTGAAGGATGTAGTGGAAAGCTGAGGAGGTAAGCAACAGAATTAACACTCTAGAGTTCATAAGACTGGAATTTGTTGTATTCAGGGAGCTGCTAGTTAGAACACACTTGGCAGCAGCTGTGAAAGAGAACACTGCTCAGGAGAGATGATTAGGGTTTTAAGGAAAATTATGGACACCTCAGGAACAAACTACCTTGTTCTGCAGGAAGACTGGGATTTTGATCTCAGCTATGCAGCAATCTTCTTGAAGTAAAACACAGAAGTGTATAAGAGGTTCAGGCAAGGACTAGTAACAAAAATAGCAATATAAAACAATGCTTGGGCACTTAGGGACATTAAGCATAAGGGTTCTGCATGAATGATGCAGAAGGGAGTTCAAAGAAAATATCTATCTACTGCTGAATGTGGAAGATCACCTACTGAGAGATGATACAGAAAGCACTTAAGTATGTAGCATATTTTCTCCATCAGTCTTTATAGATGAACTTGTCCCCAGGAATCTGTATCTTCCAATGGGGCTTGAGAAGGACAGGGGTAGCCAACAGTGGGTAAATCCTAACCTGTTACCTAGTGAAGCTGGAATTACTAAGAGAAGCTGGATGTATACATACCTATGGGGTGGGGGTGCCTCATTAAAGGATGTTAAAGGAGTTCGCCCATGTAATTGCAAGGCCTATATTTATCATTAGTGAAAAATGATGACACACAGGGAAGGTCCCATATGACTAGAAAAAGGCCATTATTATGCCTGTTTTTTTTAAAAAAAGCAGTGAAACTACAAGCTGCTCAGTTTCACTTTAGTTATTTAAAAGATCACAGAATATGTCATTGGTATATATTGCTAAGGATGTGAAGGACTAGGCAACAACTGAAAGCAGCCAACATGTATTTAACAGGGAAAGTAATCATACTTGATTAACCTGACTGGCTTCTATGACAAAGTGACTGTTTTCTTTTATCAGTTGTTTTCTGACAGTTTTTGACCTGGACCTCTACTATGGTATCATTAACTGTTCCTCAGCCTACTAAAACTTAACTACTGCCCTTTGATTCCTTATTTGTATGTGCTTTAAAACACAGTCATATAGGATTTTGGGGCTATTGTAACTCCTCCAGGGATGTTATATTACATATATTGCCACAGATCAATCCTTAAACAGCTTTATTCTTAACTATGTCGAAGTCTGTATTTAAACCAGGTAAGCCAACACTGGTTTTCCTTTATACTCTAACTAGTGGTTTCATGAAGCATTTGTTGACAGTGTCTGCAAATACAGTTTTGGTACTACAATCTAAAATAACACTTGCCATTTGTGAGCAGTAGTAGTGTGGTCTCCTATTAGTGCCATATTCATTGCTCTAGCAGTCTGCTAGTCTTCTCAATTGCAGTTGGTGTTACTGTCCTGAGAGAACAGCTGTTAAGAAACGAGGAGAGACTTCTGAAGGGCCTGAAGCAGGAAACTTGAGGGACCTGAATTCCCTGAACAGCATGAGCATGGAAAAACATTAACCCAGGACTTCAGTGCTGGACATGTCAAGAACTAAAAGGAATTCAGCTTGAGAGTTTCCACTTCTCTTGAGTGTAGTCTGTTTGGTATGAATTTGCTGTTCAATCAAAAAGGAAGACAGGGCAGTATATGTTCCCAACATCTTTCTCCAAGAATCTATGGGTGGCAGCTGGACATAGAGGGAAATTCAACAGGCCTCTGCTCCTCTATGATGGATCATTCTGTGAAGGTCGTGTGACTGAATCAGATATCAAATGCTCTGTACACTGCTGTTTTGCACTGGACAGGAATTCAAAATTACCATGCTCGTCCTCTGGTAATGGGCAGCTCATCTTCCTAATTTATGTGAAAATGTTAGCCTTCTGAGAGATTCAACTGTACCTTGTCTAGTGAGCTCTGGGTTTGGATTCCAGCCTGGGCCCAAAATGTGGGTGCTGTAGTGCCAGAGCACCCTTAGAAGGGGCTCCTACAGCACAGGCCATCATCTGATGCTGTATATTACACTGGACACCAGACATTGTTTTTCTAACTCTCCCCTGTATCATTTGCTAAGCTATTTTAATGATTGAAATGTAAATAACCAGGAGAAGCATGTGTTTAGACATGTGTTTAGATATGGAGAATCTGAAGAGGTTTAAGTCATCACAACCTTTCCTAAAACTAGATCAGCTTGGACTACCAGTAAATCTCCTTTTCCCAATCCATCAGCATTATGTAGGACTGGCTGCTACCTCTAATGCTTTGGTACAAAGTTTTCTGGGACTGTAAATGTGTAAATATGTATATTTTGATGGCAAGGCAGTGCTAGATTGAGGATTTCTCAGAATGCATAGTATCTAGAACTATATGCTGAGGTGATATGTGTGATTGTATGTACTAACATGGCACGGTGAGCCACGTTGTTTTGGGGCGTTTTAGGTAGGGAACGGCTATTGGTGCCTCTGGAACTTCAGATTTGACAGAGGGAACTGGTTATTTATGCAAGCAATATAGGAGTAAACATAGGTCAAATGCAAATAATAAGAGTGTGAACAGTGAGAAAGCAGTTTCTGCGAAGTCACTTTTTACACAAAATATGCACAAAACTATCAAGAATCTATGCATGCACAAGTATGTATTTTAATTTGATACCTCAGAAGTCAGCTCAGGATCCTATTCAAGAGCTGTGTTTCAGAGCAGAGTCTCCCATTACTTCGGTTCAGGCTTCCAACTTGCTGTATTTCAAACCCTTTCAGCTATTGAGAGTGTCCCACATAGAAACCTCAGCTGTACTACGTTTTGACTTCTACTTTTTCAAAAATACCACTGAAAAGTGTCTCAAGAACAATTATTTGTGGTTTTTTGACATACTTCTCCTGTTTTTCTCAATGCATGTGTTTTCAAAGCATCAAAAACATTTTCATCACCAATGCATGACTGAAAAGTTGTGGTATAAGCATATCAAGGAAACTCCCATGGGCCAATCAGCAAATCAGTGAGAAAGCCAGCAATAGGAATCATAAGTCCCTGCATCCAAGTTCTCTAAGTGCCTTGAGTAGTCTAGATTCTCTTCTTAACACTCTCGGCAAATTATTTATAGATGTATTCACATAGTAAGATATAAAAATGTTCTAATTATATCATTCAAATCAAATGAAAATTATGCCCTTAGTTTGCCAGACAATGCTTTGCCAAAGAAGGTTTGCCAGAAATGTTTTGACCGAAGAAAGAGGGAGCATCTGCAGCATCTGCAGAAGAGACACTATAAAATCTCCCAGAGACAAGTCTGACCTGTCTCCAAGGAAGGCTCCAAGGTAAGTGCATGGATTTTGTGAGCTTAAAGAAAGAGGACAAAGCCCTAGCAATACCCCATTCCATTTCTTCTTCCTCTTGCAGCCATTCCCATGAGGGAGTGCCTATGTAAACAAAACTTCTCAATATCATTTTAATGCATGTCTGATCTTCAGCTCATGATTTGTTTCTGGAATTCCATGCAGCAATAAGAAACAGTTGCCATTCCTATTTTACAGAGTTGGCCAGCTTCCAGGATACAAGCCTTCTCCAAAGGTAATAATCGAATAATGCATTCCTAGACTGCAGGAATTTTATACAGAAAGTTATAAAGCTGCAAGAGTTATTTTCATGAATCTGCTTGTTTCTGCTGACTTTAGTATAGGCAAGACTGTTGAAAATAGGAAGATCTGAAAAGTGAAGTAATTTTGAATTTTGAGCACGTAAGGTAATACTTTAAACAAGAAAGTACTCTCTTGAAGATGCATCAGTCATAATTAAGGAACAGAACAAACATGGATTTCCTCTGCCTGTAGACTCCTTTATGTGAATACTTCAAATCTGGGCAGAATTCATAACATTGCAAAAATGTAGTAAATATTCAAAAGAATTTCTGTTTATTGTTCCAAGGCCTGTGTGGTTTAGACGACTAAGTCTTACTCATTTGTGGGACTAGGGTAATTTGAAGTTCAAATCAAAGTGGATTTCAGTGGTTGCTTCTAAGTGAGTTTTTGGGAGAGTAGCTAGCAGTTTACTAGCCTAAGAGCAGGAAGTTTTCTCACTTGTATAGATTATATTATTTTTCACATTGATCCATAACCTTGTTTTCCCCACAAGACACACCTGTTGTTGCGCCTTCACTGAAGTGCAGACATGGCCTCCGGAGATGCTGAGATGGCTGTCTTTGGGGAGGCAGCTCCTTATCTCCGAAAGTCAGAGAAGGAGAGAATTGCTGCCCAGAACAAGCCTTTCGATGCCAAAACATCGGTCTTTGCGGCCCACCCTAAAGAATCCTTTGTGAAAGGGACAATCCAGAGCAAAGAAGGAGGGAAGGTCACTGTCAAGTCTGAAGCTGGAGAAGTGAGTAAGACAAGGCTGAAAGACACCATTTGATTCTGCCTGTCAGCTCTTAGCTGACATACATGGATCTTATTCTTCCTTTGTAGACCCTGACTGTGAAGGAAGACCAAGTCTTTCCCATGAACCCTCCCAAGTATGATAAAATTGAGGACATGGCCATGATGACTCACCTCCATGAACCCGCTGTGCTGTACAACCTCAAAGAGCGTTATGCAGCCTGGATGATCTACGTAAGTACCAGAGCAATCTTCCTCTGGGTAGCTGGGAGGAACTGCTCTGCCAGGCTAAGTGGAAGCCAACGTGCTGTCTCCCTTCCCCACAGACCTACTCGGGTCTCTTCTGTGTCACCGTCAACCCCTACAAGTGGCTGCCGGTGTACAACCCGGAGGTGGTGTTGGCCTACCGAGGCAAGAAGCGCCAGGAGGCCCCCCCCCACATCTTCTCCATCTCTGACAATGCCTATCAGTTCATGCTGACTGGTGAGTGCTCGACTTCTTTTGAGTGTCTCTTGCAATGATCTATCTGTAGAGGGAAATTCTCTTGAAATATGATGCAATACTTAAAATACAGTGTGTGTGATAAGAATGGAAGATTAATGCACTTAACTGTAATGGTCTTTTTGAGCTGAGTGTCTGTGTTCCCATTAGAATCAATAAGGACTTGGACGTAATGGAAACAATCTAGAAGGAGGAAATTCACTGGAAAGAAGTCATCTATTTTATGGTGTAGAATTTACTGACTGTAAGGGAATCATACACATATGCATAAGTTTATGTATCATAATCACTAAACTAACGTCAGCTGGAGACTACAAAGTGCAATAACATCACACCTATCCTATAAATGATGTGTATACATTCAATTCTAATTTACAAGTATCAGTGCTAACAAGTAAAACAGTATCTCTGCATTGAACATGTACATAAGCTTAATAAGATTAGTATGCAAATGGATTCATGATGGAAAAGGTGACCAGGTGGTCTAAAGTACATGCAGCCTTTAATGATCTATGTAACTCCTATGCTGATCTATGCAACTTTAAATCAGTTGTACCTTATAGTCAAAAGTAAATGTCAGAAAAAATATCAAGGAAAAACTAAAGCTTTTAGGATTTAAACTGAATGGCTTAAAAAAAAGAATAAAATAAAATCTCCTGTCCTTTATTCTTTCTACCTCTTATTTTCTCTTTCTTATGTGTGTAGTGAAATCAAAGACGTGCAGGATTTTAGACCTTCTATTCTTGATCTTTTGTTACAAAATAGGAAATAGAACCAGAATACAAGAAGGAAAATTTAATCTTGTCTACATATGATCTTGGGAATACAGAATTTCTGTGTATATAGGGGTTAAAAAAAAAAATCCTTAATATCACTCAGGAAAGTTTTAGTTTCAGAAGAATTCACATGCTGTCAGAGCCCAACCTCAATATTTTTGTTACATTTACTTACATTGTAAGAGTGAAATAGGTAACCTGATAAGTCAATGTCTTGAAAGACAGAAAGCTACAAAAGCCGTTGTGAAGTGATGATCCAGTTGATGACATCTGAAGTAGGCGGGAGTATCAAAAGTACCCACTAGAATTACCAGGGCTTTTCACTGTCTTTTGTTCCTGCATTCTCTGGAATTTTTACTTCATATTTTCCTCCTAGTTTCTGAGCTTTTTGTTGCTCATGACCACTAGGAAAAGTTTTCTTAGCTCTGTCTTTTCACAGATCGCGAGAACCAGTCTATCCTGATCACGTATGTACACTCCCTGCTCTGATCCCCGTGGGGCTGCCTGGTGCCAGGGACCTCCTGCCTAACCGCATGGTCTTTGCTTCTCTTTGCCTGCACAGCGGAGAATCCGGAGCAGGGAAGACTGTGAACACAAAGCGTGTCATCCAGTACTTTGCAACAATTGCAGCGGGTGGTGACAGGAAGAAGGATGATCCCTCACGCAAAATGCAGGTGAGTCAAGAACAACAGATTGAACATTTGGCATGTAACTGTTGTGTCAACTAAACACTATAACTGAATAATTATCATTCTGCAGGGAACGCTTGAGGATCAAATCATCAGCGCCAACCCACTGCTGGAGGCCTTTGGAAATGCCAAGACCGTGAGGAACGACAACTCCTCACGCTTTGTAAGTTGTTGCTTTGCACAAAATCCCTCCTTATTGTAACAGTAGTGATGGGCTAGTGGCATTCTCATATAAGGAGATGACAAGTTTAGCAGGAGGGCCAGGAGACCTCCTTGGATGGATAAGGACCTGCTGAGCAAAATTCGAAGGAAAAAAGAGGCTTATAAAAGGTGGAAGCAAGGTCAGGCGGCCTGGGAAGAATACAGGGATGTTGTCCGGGAAGCTAGGGACCAGGTTAGGAAAGCTAAGGCCCACTTAGAATTAAACTTGGCTAGGAATGTTAAGGATAACAGGAAGGGATTTTATAGGTACATTGCCAATAAAAGACAGGTTAGGGACACCGTGGGCCCTCTCCAGAAGCTATCGGGAGAACTGGCTACCCTGGATTTGGAGAAGGCTGAGGTTCTTAATGACTTCTTTGCCTCAGTCTTCACCGACAAATGCTCTGACCAGACCACCCAAGTCTTGGAAGGCAGATGCCGGGACGGTGAGGGTGGGGACCCTGGGCCCACTGTGGGGGAGGATCTTGTTCGGGACCACCTTAGGATCCTGAATGTATACAAGTCCATGGGACCGGATGAAATCCATCCAAGGGTCCTGAAGGAGCTGGCAAATGAAGTTGCTAAGCCACTGTCCATCATATTTGAAAAATCATGGCAGTCAGGTGAAGTTCCCGATGACTGGAAAAAGGGAAATATAACCCCCATTTTTAAGAAGGGGAAAATGGATGAGCCGGGGAATTACAGACCAGTCAGTCTCACCTCTGTGCCTGGCAAAATCTTGGAGCAGATTCTCCTGGAAGGCATGCTAAGGCACATGAAAACCAAGGTGCTTGGTGACAGCCAGCATGGCTTCACTAAGGGGAAATCCTGCCTGACCAATCTGGTGGCCTTCTATGAAGGGGCTACGGAACTGATGGACAGGGGCAGAGCAGTTGATGTCATCTACCTGGACTTGTGTAAAGCCTTTGACACTGTCTCCCATGACATCCTTCTCTCTAAGTTGGAGAGACATCAATTTGATAGGTGGACCACTTGGTGGATAAAGAACTGGCTGGATGGCCGCATGCAAAGAGTAGTGCTCAGTGGCTCAGTGTCCAGCTGGAGACCAGTAACGAGTGGTGTCCCCCAGGGATCGGTGTTGGGACCGGTCTTGTTCAACATCTTTGTGGGTGGCATGGACAGTGGGATTGAGTGCGCCCTCAGCAAGTTTGCCGATGACACCAAGCTGTGTGGTTCGGTTGATAAGTTGGAGGGAAGGAATGCCATCCAGAGGGACCTTGACACGCTTGTGAGGTGGGCTGATGCCAACGTGATGAAGTTTAACCATGCTAAGTGCAAAGTCCTCCACCTGGGTCGGAGCAATGCCAGGCACAGCTACAGGTTGGGCGGGGAGGAGATTCAGAGCAGCCCTGTGGAGAAGGACTTGGGGGTGTTGGTCGATGAAAAAATGAACATGAGCTGGCAGTGTGCGCTTGCAGCCCAGAAAGCCAACCGTATCCTGGGCTGCATCAAAAGGAGTGTGACCAGCAGGTCGAGGGAGGTGCTCCTGCCCCTTTACTCTGCTCTCGTGAGACCTCACTTGGAGTATTGTGTGCAGTTCTGGTGTCCTCAACATAAAAAGAACATGGAACTGTTAGAACAAGTGCAGAGGAGGGCCACGAGGATGATCAGGGGACTGGAGCACCTCTCGTATGAAGATAGGCTGAGAAAATCGGGGCTGTTCAGCCTGGAGAAGAGAAGGCTGCGTGGAGACCTCATAGCAGCCTTCCAATACCTGAAGGGAGCCTATAGGGATGCTGGGGAGGGACTCTTCATTAGGGACTGTGGTGAGAGGACAAGGGGTAATGGGTTTAAACTTAAACAGGGGAAGTTTAGATTGGATATGAGGAAGAAATTCTTTACTGTGAGGGTGGTGAGGCCCTGGAATGGGTTGCCCAGGGAGGTTGTGGATGCTTTATCCCTGGTGGCGTTCAAGGTGGGGTTGGACATAGCCTTGGATGGCATGGTTTAGTGTGAGGTGTCCCTGCCCATGGCAGGGGGGTTGGAACTCGATGATCTTGAGGTCCTTTCCAGCCCTAACTATTCTATGATTCTATGACAAAGAAGTGCATTTTGGCTGAAATGCTTCTGCTTCTTCTTAACAGGGCAAATTCATCAGAATCCATTTTGGGGCCACAGGCAAACTGGCTTCTGCTGACATTGAAACTTGTAAGACACTCTCCTGGCCTTATCCCTCTTCTTCCTAAGTTCCAATATCTGTGTGCATTCCTGTGCCTGAATCTTTCTCCCTTCCTTGCAGATCTGCTGGAGAAGTCCAGAGTCACTTTCCAGCTCAAGGCAGAAAGAAGCTACCACATATTCTATCAGATCACATCCAACAAGAAGCCAGAGCTAATTGGTAGGAAGATCAGTAACATTTTAAAGGAATTTCAATGAGCAACAGTCATCTGGAAAGCTAAAGTAAACCCATTTTTTCCTCTTTTATTGCTTTCAGACATGCTCCTCATTACTACCAACCCTTATGATTACCACTTCGTGAGTCAAGGTGAAATCACTGTTCCCAGCATTAATGACCAGGAGGAGCTTATGGCTACAGATGTAAGTAACTTACCAAACAGATCATGTAGTGGACATGAGTCCTGGTACTCATACATTTACTTACTGTTTCTGTTGCCAGAGTGCCATTGACGTACTTGGCTTCACTGCTGATGAGAAGACATCCATCTACAAGCTGACAGGGGCTGTCATGCACTATGGCAATCTGAAGTTCAAGCAAAGGCAGCGTGAGGAGCAGGCAGATCCGGATGGCACAGAAGGTATCAGCAGATTCAGCAAACTCTCCAAAAGAGATTCTGTGTCACCAAATGAAGGACTTTAGGCAGATTTCAGGCTCTAAGTATGCAAATCTGTAAACTAAAAAAAAAATATTTGTTTCTTGGCTAGATAGCTGTTAAGACATGTACCTCATTCAATGATCCCTGTAATTTTATTCTGTTACTACTCAATAATGAAGAGATCTGGTGTACCCTGCCAGGAAGCCAGGAAGCATGCATGTCAATTCCTGTAACATTATTGTAGTCACAAGCATTTTTATTAAGATTAAAATTTTATTATTAACATTATTACTAACAGTATTAACACAGTAATATTATTAGTCACAGTTTATTTGGAATACACCTTGTAATCTGCTGTATAGTGGAATAACTGCTGTAAAGAATCTGCTGTATAGTGGAATATAGTGCTGCAAAGTCTCGGTCCTTACAGAGTGAGAGACTATGCTCCTATGCACCCTCACCTAATAGAGGGAACTTCAGTTTGAGATGTGTATTTGATTAGTCTCTGCTACAGCAGTAAGTACAATCCATGCCTCCAGCTCTGAGTGATGACCCTCTTGGTATAAGACTAAAAAGAATGTATGAAGTCCCATAGTCATGCCTGAAAAAGAATGAAAGCAGTGAGTTCTCTTGGAGGACATTTGTACCAACCAAAGCTCAGGAGGTGTTACAGACTCTGAATCCTGAAGCCACAGAGAAATTAGCTTTGTTGCTTTGACTCAGATATTTTTGTGCACCTCCGTACCAGTGAACGTTTCCTGTTGCTTTTGAGACAGTCCCTCAAGTATAAAATTTTACGAATTGCCAATGTTTATTTCTGTCTCTTTTCTGGTATTTAGTTGCTGACAAGGCTGCCTACCTGATGGGTCTGAACTCAGCTGACCTGCTGAAGGCCCTTTGCTACCCCCGAGTCAAAGTTGGGAATGAATATGTGACCAAGGGTCAAACTGTGCAGCAGGTAAGAAAAATGGGGTAACCGGGAACATGCTTTGATGGTTCCTGTTGATTCTCCTCTGTTGTATATAGTTATACATAACTCCAAACCTTTCTCCTTGCTTTAGGTGAACAATGCAGTTGGTGCCCTGGCAAAAGCTGTCTATGAGAGGATGTTCTTGTGGATGGTTGTTCGTATCAACCAACAGCTGGATACAAAGCAACCCAGACAGTACTTCATTGGTGTCCTGGACATTGCTGGCTTTGAGATCTTCGATGTAAGGAAAATAATTGCAGCATTTTCATTGATGTTACAATTGAGAATAAAGGAAATTTTGAGATTAGTATTTTCCTACACTTATTTTCAGGGCTTTCAGAATCTCATTTTTACCCCCCCCCCCCCCAAAAAAAAAAAAAGTCATAATAGAAAACTAGTCTCCTAACTTCCTCTCTTTTTCAAATTCAAAGCCTATCCTAGAGAGATAACATAAGAAACCTACAACGGAAGAAGACTTGTATTTAAAGTATGACCCATGATGAATTAGGATTGCACAAGAAAACACCTGGCTACTATTACTAACACTTAAAAACTCTACATGGTTTTTTTTTTGTGTGTCTTACAGTTCAACAGCTTTGAGCAGCTGTGCATCAACTTCACCAATGAGAAACTGCAGCAGTTCTTCAACCACCACATGTTCGTGCTGGAGCAGGAGGAGTACAAGAAGGAAGGAATTGAGTGGACATTCATTGACTTTGGGATGGACCTGGCTGCCTGCATTGAGCTCATTGAGAAGGTATCCTTCCTGTTCAGGTCTATTATACGTTGGGTCTTCCACACTTACCAAGAGACATATTGAAGAAGCATGTGAGAATATTAGCTTTTTCAAATATATACTGTGTGAAAATGGCAACAGAGTGGAAGTGTTTTTGGAGATGATACTCAGATGTCAAGATTTTGGTGAGAGCATTAATTTCCAGATTACAAACTGAAGTTAAATAGAAGACTGCCATGTTCTGTAAGTACCTATCAGTACAGAGGTTTTATGGAGAGGATTGTATTTCATAACGATGTATTTGCAATTTTTTCATTGGCAAAGGCATTTACATAAGTTTGAATGAAACTGCAACACTGAAAAAAGTAGAGCCTTAGTTAATTTTATTCAACTTAGTGCTGTAAAATGCAGCTTTCTCTTCTGACTTCAGCAACTTTCCAACCTTTCTCCTTTCTAATCTCTTTCTCCCTCTTGTTATAATGTCTTCCAGCCCATGGGCATCTTCTCCATCCTGGAAGAGGAGTGCATGTTTCCCAAGGCAACTGACACCTCTTTCAAGAACAAGCTCTATGACCAGCACCTGGGCAAGTCCAGCAACTTCCAGAAGCCAAAGCCTGCCAAAGGCAAGGTTGAGGCCCACTTCTCCCTGGTGCACTATGCTGGCACGGTGGACTACAACATCACTGGCTGGCTTGAGAAGAACAAAGACCCTCTGAATGAAACTGTCATTGCGTTGTACCAGAAGTCCTCCCTGAAGACACTGGCCTCACTCTTTGCCAATTATGGTGGAGCAGATGCAGGTCAGCTTTGTGAAAATTGTACTATCAGTGTGGGACAATGTTGAAACAGAATTAAAACAGTGAACACTGAACTGCTTTTTTTCTTTTCTTCCATTTGCAGATGCTGGTGGTGGTGGCAAGAAGGGTGGCAAGAAGAAGGGTTCTTCTTTCCAGACTGTCTCAGCACTTTTCCGGGTACAGTAATGCATTTTTCTCTCTTTGTAATATGAAGGAAGGAGGGGATATAATATTAAATTTTATAGGGAATAAGGGAATATTTTGTATTGCTGTAACAGTGGAAAAATTCCACATCAGGTTTTCCAGGATCAATTTTATATTGCTAACGTGTCACACTCAAAAACAAGCATTCAGTCTTCAGAGATCATAAAAATGAAATAATTTCTTTTGTTTGTTTTTTGTTTGGAAAGGATATTATTCAGATCTTTATATTTAGGTTAGACTAGGGCTATAATTTTAGCATTCCTACATTTCTGTGAGGTTGATATGTTAGGGAATTGGGAATCCCTCTACAAACGTTCCCCAAGGAGGTATTCTTCTTAGCTGAAAAAAAAAACAACCTACTTTTTAAACTCAAGAGAATCAACTTTAAATGGCAAAACTTAAACCCCCTAAAAGTTATTACACTGTGGGAAAGTATGAAATTATGTATGTTCCCACTGGATAGGTAGTAGTATTTCAGTCTTTAAAAATGGTGTTCAATATCTTCAAGTAATAGAAATATTTGGTTTCTGGGGCTTTATCTGTGTTCTGAAACCCAGCTAATATTGAGAATTTGTAAAGTCATCACCATGGGTTTGATGCATCAAATACTGGACATAGGCCACTCACATTACTAACTGGTCCCTCTAGGAGAACTTAAACAAACTGATGACCAACCTACGGAGCACTCACCCTCATTTTGTGCGTTGCATCATCCCAAATGAAACAAAAACACCTGGTAAGATGCTCAAGCAGAAAGAGAACTTGCTCTGATACAGCTATCCCCCTCTGCACTGGAAACTGGTGTTCATTTATGGTCTGTATTGCTAGGTGCCATGGAGCATGAACTGGTACTTCACCAGCTGCGCTGTAACGGTGTGCTGGAAGGCATCAGGATTTGCAGGAAAGGTTTCCCCAGCAGAGTGCTCTATGCTGACTTCAAACAGAGGTAAGAGCTCTGCACTTATCATCATCATGAACAGTAATTGTTGTTCATTCATATGGCTTCATTCAGGCTGCACTCTGTTGTCAAAAAGATATATATGGGCTGCTGGGGTTCAGTAGCTAGTGTGTGTTGGGTAGGAAAGAATACCCTTTCCTTCTCCTTTATCTTTTGACAGATACAAGGTGCTTAATGCCAGTGCAATCCCAGAGGGACAGTTCATTGACAGCAAGAAGGCTTCTGAGAAGCTTCTTGCATCAATCGATGTGGACCATACCCAGTACAAATTTGGTCACACCAAGGTACAAATCTTTCTTGAGTCATTCCCTGCATCTCTGTGTTCTGCTCTATCTGCCAGTGATGTGCAGCAACATTCTCTTTCTCAAGGTGTTCTTCAAAGCTGGGCTGCTGGGGCTCCTGGAAGAGATGAGGGATGAGAAGCTGGCACAGCTCATCACCCGCACACAAGCTGTGTGCAGGGGCTACCTGAGTAGAGTGGCGTACCAGCGAATGGTGGAGAGAAGGTAGACATTTGTCATCTTCAGTTGAAGTCACTGTACTTGGATGAAAGTGTTAACACTCATCCTACTGAAAATATTCAATGTACATTTTTATTATTCTTCAGGGAGTCCATCTATTCTATCCAGTACAATATTCGTGCATTCATGAATGTGAAGCACTGGTCCTGGATGAAGCTGTTCTTCAAGATCAAGCCCTTGCTGAAGAGTGCAGAATCTGAGAAGGAGATGGCCACTATGAAGGAAGAATTTCAGAAAACCAAGGAAGAGCTTGCAAAGTCTGAGGCAAAAAGGAAGGAGCTGGAGGAGAAAATGGTCAAACTGACGCAGGAAAAAAATGATCTGCAGCTCCAAGTGCAGGCTGTGAGTTTGTCACCATTAATTTATCACTCAGAAAAATAGTTAGTTAGTTACTAGAAAAATAGACTGTTAGTTACAAAGCAGAAGGTCAGACTATAGAAGACCAAAAATCAAATATTTGGTGAATTATCTATCATGTGTGTGTGAAGTTGCGGAAACAAGTGTCTGGCAGTGGCATTGTGAGCACTCTTGACAGCCAGTACAAAGAAGCAGAGAGCTCAAAGGGGGAGTCAGTGGTCTTGCCTTCAGAGGAAGGAGGCAGATACAGCTAACCAACATGAAATACTCAGAACAGAGTTTTGCCTGAACCCCCAACTCTGTCTGAGCTGGTGATTCCTTCAGGGGGTATCTCCATCTCACCAGGATGTAGAACAATGAATTAGTTTTGGAGTGTAAATGAGAGTCAGAGTTGAAGTGGTACTTGTAAATTCAGGTGCCAAAAAAGCCATCCATCCTGTGCCTAATAACTAACAGTTAATCATTCATTCAGTGATTGGGAAAGAAAGCTTCAAATTTCTCTTTATTCTATATATATATAGACACAGAGTCCCTGTTTCTGAGAAACACAACATCCAAGGGTTTTTTTTTCTTCCCTTATTTGTTATACACACATGAGCTCTGTATGCTTTACACTTAACTGGTATAAATCAAGGTCATAAATGAAATTTATACTGAAATAGTAGTTTTAGTTTTTCTTCAGCATTGTAGTTTGTTTCATTACTAATCTGGATTTTCTATGGTAGTTCCAATATGAACAACATTCTGTGGTGGTAAAATATTAATATTTAATATTGAGAGGCTGGCTACAATGTTATCTTTATAAAAGAACATTCCTTTCCTCTAAAAGCCACCTTTCCATGATGTACTTGTGTTGGGGTCCCCAGTCTGGGTGGCACAATTTAGAACAGGTTAGACTGAAGCTTTTTTAGCTGCAAATACAGTGAGAGTGCATTAGGACAGCATCTCCTCTTCTGCTCTCCTGTTCTCTGCCAACTGATTGCTGAGACGCAGCCTATATATTTTATCACAAAAAAAGAAGAAAGCAGTGAAGAAAATCAATTAGTTCAGTGTTAACAAAGCCAGGTATCCATCCTTGGGGGGGATATTCTACTGAAGTAGCTTGTTAACTGCAACAGTTCTAAGGAATCCAACAGTAAACAGCATGACAATACAGAGAGACTGGCTGTTGGTGGAGTGGCATAGCCAGTATTATCTTAGCTCAAAAGTGGGGAGTTGAAAGCAATCATGGATTGCTTTTAGTTGAAAGGAGTATTCTTTTAGTAAAGATACTTCATAGCCAGACCCCTCAGTTTTAAATATTAATAATTTTACTACTACAGTCCTATGAACCTTGTAGACACACAGCACTTTACAAATAAAATATTGCTTTAAATCTACCCAAAAGTATTTGATATTCAAATGTCACTTTACAAATTCATCTTAAAGTACACATTAAATTAAAATCAGAACACTGTACTTAATTACCTGTGTATTTGAAAATTGCTATAGAAAAGGGAAAATTTGTGTTACTTGTTTGCCTTAGTACATCGCATTGGACTTTCTTATAAGATTTGTGTTTCACATTCATTTGGGACAAAATAAATTCATTATACCAAAAGCCCACCAAAGAGTAAGATGATGCGGTGATCAGCTGAAAGCCACATATGCCACTCCAGACACAGTATGGAAGGATGACACACAGCTGACTGACAAGAGTAAGAGCCACTTGCACAAGCAGCAAACATAATACATGTAGAGACAGCAAACTTTTGTTCATTGAATTTCTATTGATACTACCAGAGCCTTTACTCCCAGCATAATAGAGGGTTCAGAAGGATTCAGTTACAAAAACATACTGAATACTATGTGTGTGAAGAGAAATGTCTTCAAACACTTTCCCTTTTATGTAAATGAGAAATTCTCACACCTACCACATTAGTGAGTCATTTTTAGGACAGAGAAAAAAAGTTTCTGAAACAAAATTATTTCCAACTGAGAAGCATTCCAGAAGTAAGCAAAAAGCAAGTTTAAAGTTGTTTGAGGAGAGGTCAACTTCAGATCACATTTTAACACACACTTACATTAAAAAGTTCAGAAAACAAACCAAGAACACATGTGTTTCCCCACCAGGAAGCTGATAGTTTGGCTGATGCTGAGGAAAGATGTGACCAGCTCATCAAAACCAAAATCCAGTTGGAAGCAAAAGTTAAAGAGGTGACTGAAAGGGCTGAGGAAGAGGAGGAAATAAATGCTGAGCTGACAGCCAAGAAGCGGAAACTAGAGGATGAATGCTCAGAGTTGAAGAAAGATATTGATGACCTTGAGTTAACCCTGGCCAAGGTTGAAAAGGAAAAGCATGCCACTGAAAACAAGGTATAAGGCAGAAGATGTCACTGTCACTCCAGGAAAGACGTTTTGTTATACATGATTAAGTTTAAACAACATTTTTGATCTACACTTGTTCCTTTCTTCTCAAAGGTGAAAAACCTCACAGAAGAGCTGGCAGGCCTGGACGAGACCATTGCCAAGCTGACAAAAGAGAAGAAGGCCTTCCAGGAGGCCCATCAGCAGACACTGGATGACCTGCAGGCAGAAGAGGACAAAGTCAATACACTGACCAAAGCTAAAATCAAGCTGGAGCAACAAGTGGATGATGTAAGCACACAAGAATATAGCAAGAACAGGAAAGGTATGGAGTTAGAACTGTCTGTTTCATTGGTGATCTTGTTCATTTCAGCTGGAAGGGTCCCTGGAGCAAGAGAAGAAACTGCGCATGGACCTTGAGAGAGCCAAGAGGAAACTCGAAGGAGACCTGAAGCTGGCCCATGACAGCATCATGGATTTGGAAAATGATAAGCAGCAACTGGATGAGAAACTGAAGAAGTAAGTGTGGCTGTGGGGCACCTGCGTGCTGGACTGGTGTGCTTGTGTTTTTTTTTTCTTTCAGCTCTAACACTGTTTTCTTTGCCCAAAGGAAAGACTTTGAAATCAGCCAGATCCAGAGCAGAATCGAGGACGAGCAAACCCTGGCCTTGCAATTACAGAAGAAGATCAAGGAGCTGCAGGCAAGTCTCTGCTCTTCCTCCTCTGTCACGGTTTATGCCCAGCCGATAACCCAGAACCGTGCAGCTGCTCACTCCCCACCTTTTCTCCTCCCTATTCCTGGAGGGATGGGGGGGAGAGTCAAAAGAATGTAAATCCCATGGATTGAGATAGGAACAGTCCAGTAACTAAGGTATAACACAAAACCACTACTGCTACCACCAGTAATAATAATGATAAGGGAAAAAACAAGGGGAGAGAATACAACTGCTCAGCACCCACCAACTGATACCCAGCCCGACAACCTGCAGCAATCTAGGCCTTCCAGGTAACTCCCCCAGCTTATATACTCGGCATGAAGTGCCATGGTATGGAATATGCCTTTGGCTAGTTTGGGGCAAGTGTCCTGTCTCTGCTTCCTCCCAGCTTCCCTTGCCCCTCCTCACTGGCAGAGCATGAGACTGAAAAAGTCCTTGATTGGAGTAAACATTGCTTAGCAACAACTAAAACCATCGGTGTTATCAGCATTGTTCTCAGGCTAAAGTTCAAAACCCAGCAGTGCACCAGATACTAAGGAGGAGCAAAATAGCTGTTACAGCTGAACACAGGACACCCTCCCTCACCCATCATCAGGTCAGGTTGGAGGAGGCCATGGGTGTGAAGGGTCCCTGATGTTCCCCAGGCTCGTATTGAGGAACTGGAGGAGGAAATTGAGGCAGAGCGAACCTCTCGAGCAAAAGCAGAGAAGCATCGATCTGACCTCTCGAGGGAGCTGGAGGAGATCAGTGAGCGCCTGGAAGAAGCAGGAGGGGCTACAGCATCTCAGATCGATATAAACAAGAAGCGTGAGGCCGAGTTCCAGAAGATGCGCCGTGACCTCGAAGAGGCCACGCTGCAGCACGAAGCCACGGCTGCTGCCCTGCGGAAGAAGCATGCGGACAGCACCGCTGAGCTTGGGGAGCAGATTGACAACCTGCAGCGAGTGAAGCAGAAGCTGGAGAAGGAGAAGAGTGAGCTGAAGATGGAGATCGACGACTTGTCCAGTAACATGGAGTCTGTTTCCAAGGCCAAGGTACAGAGCATCTGTCAGGTTACTGACCTATGGTATATGACCTGATTTTGAGACTTCTGATTACATTTTTCTGTCACACACAGTTGTTTTGTTTTCATCATGAGAACAGATTCAGGAACTTATTGATAGTCCTCTTTCATTAAATGTATTTGATTTATAGGCAAACCTGGAGAAGACATGTCGCGCTCTGGAAGACCAACTAAGTGAGATTAAGTCAAAAGAAGAAGAGCATCAGCGCATGATCAATGATCTCAGTAGTCAAAGAGCTCGCCTTCAGACTGAAGCAGGTAACACCCCTCCCTCTCCCTGGAATGGGAGAACCTGTGATTGATGATGACAGGAAAAAGAGTGGTGTTTTACTCAAATTGGTCTATACTTTGTAAGCTGGTATACAGTGATTTGAAGACATATAGGTTTAGAATTGCTTTTTAAATTACAATCTCTCTGTAAAATTTGTCAGGTGAATATTCACGCAAGATAGAAGAAAAAGATGGTTTGATATCTCAGCTATCCCGAAGCAAACAGGCATTTACTCAACAAATCGAGGAACTAAAGAGACATTTAGATGAAGAAGTAAAGGTAAGAAATATGTTTATATTTCCTGTAGGGGGATTGGCTTTGGATTCAGATTCCATTTCATTTCTGGATATTTCCTACACTTACATAAAATCAGAATATCTTAGTGATGCGGTTCTAATATGGGAGCTTTCAAACTAGACTAACAATACTGCCACTTCCGTCTCTCATGTGAGAAGAAAAGTTGAGGGTAGCATCACCTCTAGCCTGGTTACTGAGACAGGAAAGGACAACATTAGGTCTTTATTCATATTGCAAACAGCATATAAACCAGGTTGAGATATATCTAAAAAACTTTGCTTCTTATTCTGCTCTTGTAATGGAAGCTGAAGCTTTAGGACATATCTAAAAGGATTCAGCAATTCTGAGCCTTAAAATTATAATTTACGTTTTGCCCATAATCTGTCCTAAGGTAACATTCCAGATTCTGACGAGTGAAGCAATAAGAAGCTTCTTAGAATATGGAATAGTGTACCTTTCTTCCTTGGACGTTAAGTGTCAGATCGAAAGCATTTTCAACAGTGTTCCCTAAGTTGCTGTTGTATTATCTCACAAGCAATTAGTTCTCCTAATCCCTGTCTCTCTACTCAGGCCAAGAATGCGCTGGCCCACGCCTTGCAGTCTGCTCGCCACGACTGTGACTTGCTCCGGGAACAATATGAGGAGGAGCAGGAAGCCAAAGGGGAGCTGCAGCGCGCCCTGTCCAAGGCCAACAGCGAAGTGGCCCAGTGGAGAACCAAATATGAGACGGATGCTATTCAGCGCACGGAGGAGCTGGAGGAGGCAAAGTATGTTGTGGTAGGATGTGAGGAAGCCAACGGGGGCTGAAAATATAAAGAAAACATTGGAAAGAGACACACCAAAGTATTCCGAGAAATAAGTCACAGATTTGCTTTGGGGAAGGGTAACAGAGAGCGGGAATCTTTATCCCATAGAAGGCCTAGTGTTTTAGTAAAGGCAAAGGGTAAGAACAGCATATATGAAGCCCTTCCTTCTGTTTGACGGTAGATTGCAAAATAATTAAGCAAGCTCTTGTGAAAAGCACGCTGGTTTCTCTGTGCTAACTAAGGAACTTTTCTCAGGAAGAAGCTGGCACAGCGCCTGCAGGATGCAGAGGAACATGTTGAAGTTGTCAATGCCAAATGTGCCTCCCTGGAAAAGACAAAGCAGAGGCTGCAGAATGAAGTGGAGGACCTGATGATTGATGTGGAGAGATCAAATGCTGCCTGCGCAGCTCTGGATAAGAAGCAGAAGAACTTCGACAAGGTCTTTTGGGCTCTAGGCTGGGCGCTCCTGGACAGAGCATCCCCTCCTCATTGTCACATCCATACTGACGCCCTATTTCTCTTCAGATCCTGGCCGAATGGAAGCAGAAGTATGAGGAAACACAGGCTGAGCTGGAAGCCTCCCAGAAGGAGGCCCGCTCTCTCAGCACAGACCTGTTTAAGATGAAGAATGCCTATGAGGAGTCCTTGGACCACCTGGAAACGCTCAAGCGCGAGAACAAGAACTTGCAGCGTAAGTCCCTGGCCCTCTGCCCCTGGCAGGGCTTTCTCACCACCCACCAGTACCCACCGCTTCCCGTGGGTCTGTGCCTGCAGGTGGGCAGAGATGCCTGTCCCCTTGGTGTGTGAGGGCCCTTCCCATTCTGCTCTGTGCATTGGTCCTTGTTTCCACAGAGGAGATTTCCGACCTCACGGAGCAGATTGCCGAGGGAGGAAAAGCAATTCATGAGCTGGAGAAAATCAAGAAGCAGATTGAGCAGGAGAAATGTGACCTCCAAACCTCACTGGAGGAAGCTGAGGTACACACAGAGCTAATAATCCTGTCCAGATTAAACATATGATAACAGTTGTCTGCAGAGATGGCAGGAAAGCAAGCGTGCAAGTGAGGCTTGCTCACTTCACTTTTTAAAGTGCTGCATAAAAGATTACTTAGAAAAGAAGCAGTAGTTTAAGTCACTGTTCCTGCTGACTTGTTCAGGCCTCACTAGAACATGAAGAGGGAAAGATCCTGCACCTCCAACTTGAGCTCAACCAGGTCAAAGCAGAGATTGACAGGAAGATAGCAGAGAAAGATGAGGAGATTGACCAGATGAAAAGAAACCACCTCAGAATTGTGGAGTCCCTGCAGAGCAGCCTGGATGCTGAGATCAGGAGCAGGAATGAAGCCCTGCGTCTGAAGAAGAAGATGGAGGGAGACCTGAATGAAATGGAGATCCAGCTGAGCCATGCCAATCGTGTGGCTGCTGAGGCACAAAAGCACCTGAGAAACACACAGGCAGCACTCAAGGTCTGTCTATCAAGGCTACAGAAGGAGATATGATATCGCTGACATTTTTGACACCCAAGCTCACACTGACACCTTGTAATTTCTGTTGCCTCTTTTACAGGATACCCAGATTCAATTGGATGATGCTCTGAGGACACAGGAGGATCTGAAGGAGCAGGTGGCCATGGTGGAGCGCAGAGCAAACCTGTTGCAGGCTGAAATTGAAGAGCTACGGGCAGCTCTGGAGCAAACAGAACGGTCCAGGAAAATAGCTGAGCAGGAGCTTCTGGATGCCACTGAACGTGTGCAGCTCCTCCATACCCAGGTCAGGGCATGGTGCAAAAACAGTTGTGTTGACACTTACCA
Source organism: Amazona ochrocephala (assembly GCA_039720435.1). Lineage (NCBI taxonomy): Eukaryota > Metazoa > Chordata > Aves > Psittaciformes > Psittacidae > Amazona > Amazona ochrocephala. Next base: position 84,809,018 of record CM077879.1, read on the forward strand.
AACACAGAGTGCTGCTATATACCAGAGGATAGGGAATACTGGAATGAGCTGTCTACTGCTGTCCACAAGGAGAGGCATGCTCAGTGCCCATCATTTCAGCCCACCAGTGGCATTTTGTAAACAACCGTTTTCACAGAGGTTCTGAGTTGCAGGCTGGAAGAGCAAAGACTTGGCTGCTGCTGTAGGTTTGGCATTGCAGACCTCAGATTACAAGTCTTGCCATATCTCTTTGCACAGAACACCAGTTTGATCAACACCAAGAAGAAGCTGGAAACAGACATTGCCCAAATTCAGGGTGAGATGGAAGATACTATCCAGGAAGCCCGCAATGCTGAAGAGAAGGCCAAGAAGGCCATCACAGATGTGAGTCAGGGGCTCCTTCCATTGCTCAAAAATAAGTGCTATCTCCCCAAAATGACTCCAACCCCAAAATGGCTTTGACCCTTTGCTCTCCTCAGGCGGCCATGATGGCAGAAGAGCTGAAGAAAGAGCAGGACACCAGCGCCCACCTGGAGAGGATGAAGAAGAACCTGGACCAGACAGTGAAGGACCTGCAGAACCGTCTGGATGAGGCCGAGCAGTTGGCACTGAAGGGAGGCAAGAAGCAAATCCAGAAGCTGGAAGCCAGAGTGCGTAGGCCTGGAATTTGTGCATGAGTGAGCATGTCCCTCGGAGTGATAGCAGGGAAGCTCCAAAGATGGGCTTGTGATTGCAGGTGCGGGAGCTGGAAGGGGAGGTTGACGCTGAGCAGAAGCGCAGCGCTGAAGCTGTGAAGGGTATGCGCAAGTATGAGAGGAGGGTGAAAGAGCTGACCTACCAGGTAAGGCAGGAGGTGTCCTTGGGCTCACGCACACTCTCTCTGACAAGGGTAGTTGTTAACACATGTGAGGAAACCAATTCACTCTCCTGTTTTCCAACTCTTAGTCTGAGGAAGATCGGAAGAATATTCTCAGGCTGCAGGATCTGGTGGACAAGCTGCAAACGAAGGTGAAATCCTACAAGAGACAAGCTGAAGAGGCTGTAAGTATTTGTGATGGTAACTGGCGTCTCTTTCTGAGGAGAAACCCAAATATAAGAAATGAACATGTGTTTTTTTTTGGAAAGCAGAGAATCTGGTGAATAAGGATGAACTGCAAGTGCAAGGAAAGAAATGTCAGTCATCACAGAATAGTTTAGTGTATGCCTACAAGAAATTCCTCCTTGTAAAGCTTGTAAGGAGTGGTTAGCCATGAGAAATTTAATGACTCTTGGAACAGAATCCTGAGTATGGTTGACATCGCTTTCTTTTGGTCACGCTCTTGTCAGGGATGAACTAAAGGGATGTCCTGCAATCTTTTGTACAAGAGAACAGATTAAGAGATATGGCTCACAACCAGCCTCTCAACCGATAAATATTTTCAGGTTCTTTCCTGCATTGCCCAGTATAGACAGGTTTTCCTGTTTTATGGTAAGTGAATGATTTGTGAGAGGGACATGGATGGGTTCTGACTCATCTCCTCTAAGTTCTTCACCTTATTTCAGAGAGTGCAGACCTTGAACACTGAGCCAGAACAGGAGACAGAGATGTTTAGCTCATCTGATGAACTGGAAATTAGTTTCTATTTCTTCTGCAAAGCAACTATCTTCATAAGACAATGATATCTGTGATGGGAGACAATGTCTAGAAGAGGAGGGCTGATTGTGCATGGTGTTTAATCGGTTTGGAAGAAGAAAGAGGTAGTTACCTGACAGTGCTGTCATAGCAGGCATGGAGAAAGAATAAGAAGCTACACTTACCTAGTGGGGAGTGGCAGTAGGGAGCAGCTACTTTCTCTCTGAGGGCACGATATAAACTCCCGTCTGGAGAGTATACATGTTTCTTGGTGCTGCTGCTCTTTCTTAGCCCTAATGTTTGAGTGCAAAGAGTAACAAGCTACAGCCTAAACAGCTTTTCCTTGGCAGCTAAAATCAGAAACTGCTATGCTGTCCACCCCACTTTGCACATTCCGTAAGACAGAACTGGGACAATTCAACAGCTGTTTTGGTTGGTTTGGATGGAATAATTTAAGCAAGGCAGGATGAGGAAGTCTGTGTGAGGCTTACATGTAAACAGTGTGGACGGGGAAATGGAGATTTGTGCCTTCTCTCAGCAAAAACCTGCAGTCCCACAAGGCTGAGGTATAGAAGGAGTGAAACCCCTGCCCTGGGCTCCTCACCACCAACTCTCTCTCCCCGCACAGGAGGAGCTGTCCAATGTCAACCTCTCCAAGTTCCGCAAGATCCAGCATGAGCTGGAGGAAGCCGAGGAGCGGGCTGACATTGCGGAGTCCCAGGTCAACAAGCTCCGAGTGAAGACCCGGGAGGTATTTCACATCAAGAAGATAGGAGAGGAAGAGTGAAGCTGTCATGAGGCAGCGAAGTGACTGAGGGCTGCACAAAATGTGAACCTCTTGGTTGCTTTTTTCTGCAATGAGTCTTCGTACCCACCTTAATGTCTAGAGAATAAAGATGGTAGATTCCTCTGCATGCACACTATAAATGGTGCCGCCTTTGTTTTCATTTCTCTTTTTCTGATCAAGCTTGGGATACTGCATTGCAGAACAAGTTTTCTCACTTTCCCTGGCTTGGGGAAGGGAGAAGCTAATGCAAATTCTGCGTTAAGAACCCACAAACTTAGAGGCTGTCTGTTCCTGTGGAGGCTACTGGTAGTCCAGCCTGTTCCATCTCCATCAGCTCTTTGCCCTGCTCCTGCTCTTATGTACCCGTAATGCTTCTGGTAGTCCTTTCATCACAGCTTACTTCCCATGTGAGAGGGAAGAGAGGCTGGTCCCTTTCCTTTTTCCTTTCCCTGCTATTGTGTGTGATCCTGGCAGTCACAAACCCTAAACATCAGTTATCAGGAGTTTCAGTGCAGTGCACATGAACAACCGACATTTCCTTGGCAGACAGGATTTTGGCATACAGAGCACTGTCGGGAAACACTGATAGTGCCCCTAAGTTGTGCCACTCTCTTACCTGAAGATCCTCTCAGGTGCTTCCACCCCTGCTCCTGGTGGAAAGACTGTCCCTTTGTGCACTGCATGGCACCAGCATCCTCGTCAACACATCACCTCTATTCCTTTCTCACACATGGTACCTTGCTTCTGGTCTACCTACTGCCTAAAGAGACAATATAATCTGGAGAAGAAGGGAAGGAGGGAATTGTTAAATACTTTCCCTTCATTCAGACCATGGTCTGAACAGCAGAGGCACAGGTGCATGTGCAGCTGTGGTGTCTCATGTGCTCTATCAGCCATCTCAACTGGATTATTCTGATGCATTAAGTCTCGCCTCTAGTTTGGGTGAAGGACACACGCACAATATCAAGTTATGTTGTAGACAAGCCCACCAAATGTCTGCCTAAGATGATGTGTTCAAAGAATCCACAGCTCTCGGCTTCCAAATAACTTCTGTCTCTTCTTTCCAGGGAGACCACACTGCCTCGGAGTTATTTTCTCAGGAGCCTCACTGCCTGCAGGGCTGTGTCTACAGTGCATCAACCACAGGTTAGCAGTAACTGAGGGCTGTTTAGTTCATTTGAAATCCATTTGGCCATATGAACTTACAGATTTGCATCCACTGCTGCAGCTCTGCCTGTCTGAAGCGTTCACTGCCAGGCACCCCAGGTGACTCCAGGCTGCAGGAGCTCTTGATGTAGACCAGTGTGGAGGGAATGAGAAACACTTTAACAGGAACTGAGGAGTGAAGTGCGTCTGGCACTAAAAGGAAAGAAGAAGTAGACTCAGAAGAGGCCAAGGTACGTATTGGTGTTGAAAACTTGTGACCTGGCAGTGTTCAAGTGCAGGCTGGTCAGAGCCTTGGGTGACATGGTTTAGTGTAAAGTGTACCTGCCCATGGCAGGGGGATTGGAACTGGATGATCTTAAGGTCCTTTCCAACCCTAACTATTCTATGATTCTATCATTCTGTGACAGTCCACAGCTTTGCACCTTTTCTACAACCATACAAAGTACTAGTGTTCAGAAGCAGAGGTGGGTCCTTCATGAGGCATTACAGCCTAGCAGGGCCACAGGGATGTGGGGCTGATGGTGTTGTGGTTTAAGCTTATAAACCCATACAGCCGCTCTCTCACTCACTCCCCAGTCTTTCTTCCCTCCGCTCCTGGAGGGATGGGAAGGAGAATCGAAAGAATACAACTCCCACAGGTTGAGATAAGAACAGTTTAGTAACTAAGGTATAACACAAACCACTACTGCTGCCACCAATAATAATAATGACAAGGCAGATACAAGGAAAAGGAGAATACAATAGCTCACCATCAAATATCAAGCCCGACCACCCAGTGCACCCCCACCAGTAACAATAATGACAAGGCAAATACAAGGGAAGGATACAATTGCTCACCACCCAGTATCAAGCAGTGCACCCCCCACCGTGCACCCTCACCACCCTTCCGGGTCTCTGCTCTCTGTTTCTACCTCCTGGACATGACGTGCTGTGGTATGGAATAATCTCTTTGGTTAGTCTGGGTCAGGTGTCCTGTCTCTCCTTCCTCCCAGCTTCTCCTCCTCCCTGGCAGAGCATGAGACTCACAAAGTCCTTGGCCAGCCTAAACATCACCAAGCAGTAACTGAAAACACTGGTGTTATCAGTGCTGTTCCCAGGCCCAAAATCAAAAACACAGCGCTGCACCAGCTACCAAGAAGGAGAAAAAACGACTGCTACTACTGAACCCAGGACAGATGGTGTGTGCTGAAGGGACACAGGTCATGCAGAAAATGATTGTGTCCAAGCCTGAGGCAAGTAGCCACTGAATGCTTTCCACCTTAATTCACCTACAGTATTTTCAAGGTAGAGCTTGCCAGTGGATCCTTGGGGTTATCCTTTGGGCTGACACTGTCTGCTTGGTCTAAGTCAGTGCCAGAGGCTTCGTCTCCAAATAGATGCTTACAGTGCTGGGAAGTTGTAACTGACAGCTTCATGGCTGCACATCTATGACATAGTATGCAGAGGGCTCTCACCTTCCTGCCTCCCAAGTCAGGTACATCAGCGCACCAGCTGTCAAAAGGAAGTCCAGCCTGCTTCCATTATCACTATTGAGCATTGGAGAGCAGATCCTATGTCAGTGCTGTCACTGACTTAGACAGCAATAGGAAATGGTTCTTTAGGAGCAGACCTCAGGTTTTAAACAGAAGGACCTTAGGAAGGCAATCCAGGACCTTGCAGAGACTCCAGACTAATTGTCCCTTCTCATGACATTGCACATTTTCCCCACGGGTCCCTAGCAGATGCCCAACCTTGTTCACCACTCCTCATCCCCTGCTGCCTTTCTCTTGCCCGGCAGAGTGCATTGACCTGTGTCCACAGCCAGGGTCTCTCCTGAGAGCCTTGCCTGCTAAGCCTGCCCATGAGCTAACTGCTCCTCTTGGTCATCCCGAGAATCTCTAGCCCCACCTGCAGTCATCTCCAAAATGTGATGCCTGGAGGTAGCTTCTCTGATGGCTTGTACAAAAGCACTGTCACAAAGGATGTTGATGGGAAAGGACAGGCAAGTCACTGAAGAAGCAGCTCTTGCATGACGGGTATGACACTGTCTCTTCTGACCTACCATAGCCTTTCTCAGACTCTGTTTTGAAAAGTCAACTGTTTCTTCGCTTGCATACAGTTACACAGCCTCTGGTCTTGTGTAGCTTACATGGATGTGCTTACATGGATATGCTCCATCCCTGGTGGTGTTCAAGGCCAGATTGGACAGCGCCTTGGGTGGCATGGTTTAGTGGGAGGTGTCCCTGCCCATGGCAGGGGGGTTGGAACTGGATGATCTTAAGGTCCTTTCCGACCCTAACTATTCTATGATTCTATGACTCTATGATGTGGTTGAAAATGGAGCAGGCAGCCATGTGCCCTAAGCTAAGGGACAGGTACACATCTTCAGGCAGGACTTGCCATAAGCATGGGCAGTGCTGATGGGCTGAGGCTTGGCCTGGTATCCCCAGCAAATTCCCAGCTCCCTTCTGGACCCCTTCTCGTGGGCTCTGAGGTCCCACCAATCCACCCATCAGCCTTCCCAAGAGTCATTCCCAGGGGAGGAGTCAGGGCCGCAGAGAGCTCTGGAGGTGGCCCATGCCAGGAGGAGCAGCCCGTCATGTGTCTCCCTTCAACCTCAGTGTCAGGAGCTCAGAATAGCCCTGCTCTTGCAAGACTCCTGCACGGGGTCATGCCTGTTTGTGGAGATGATCCGTTTCCACTAATAGCGCTCAAAGACATTCCTTGGCGGGTACGTTGCCTTCTATATCTCAGCACAACGTGCTGCCATGCAGGAGCTGGACAACTGTGTTGTGTCCTAAGATGGCAGATGCTATTCTTACCCCAGAGAGACTTGCTCCGGCACAGCTCCTTCCTCAGCTGAAAGGTTAAAACCCAGAAGCAGGCATGAGTGTGCTTGCGCTGGTAAGAGACACATCAGGAGTGGCCTCTCCGAAGTCTGTGCAGTGGTGCTGTGCCAGCCCAGCACCTGGGTGCTCACTGTGCCCCCCATTGGACATGCTGTCCCATGGGGAACACGGCAGCTGCCCAGGTACTTCCAGCAGTCAGCCAGGGCTCACTGTGGGGTGGATGGGGGCATCCCTTCTCTTGTAAAACAGTGGATGAAAAAGGTGAGCTTTGCTGTAGCTCTGAATGTGCAGAATTTTACAGCTGCCTCCTCCCCTTGAGCCCCTGTCTGGGTGAGGATGAAGGTGTTCATGCTGTACACCAGAGATCCTTCAAGTGCCACTGGAGTATCAGGGCTGCAGGCGAAGCCCTGGCCAGACTGGTGGCTGTCACAGGGTGGTTATGGAGGCCCAGCTCTGCTTGCAGCCTGACTCCACAAGCCCCTGCGAGAGCTCAGTAAAGGCGGAGTCGCTGCCTGGTGCTGTCACCACAAGCAATCAGGCCGAGGAAATGGAGGCCCAGAGACATCAGCTGGGCCGGTGGCTGCGCCTTTCGCCTCAGCACTTGGACTGTGGTGCAGAGGACACGGGCCCACCCAGCTTTATTCTCAGCTTGGTCTTGTCACCCGACACTGGAGGGACAGACAAGTTCTTTCAGGGATCCTCGGCAGAACCACGGTGGCTTCACTCCCAGAGGGCACCGGTCGCAGGGCTGCAGCAGCTCCTGTCAGTCCCACGGAGCCCAGCCGGGCCGAGGCCCCGTTGCCAGCGGGTGGCACCATGGAGCCGCCGAGGTGGAGCCTCCTCTGGGCGCCGGGGAGCTGCCTTCCGGCACCTGGGCCTCACTTGGAAACGGTGCTTCTGAAGCTGCTGGAACCGCCCGGCCCACGGATTTTGATGGAGTCACAGCAGCTGGGTTAAAACGCAGCCTGCTGGGTCAGCCAATCTCATGTGTGCTCCACTGGGACAGAACAAAGACAGGTGGAATGGGCCAAAGAAGGCCTGGAACTGCTAGGGACATAGTGCTGAACGAAAAGAGCCTGAGCTGGCAGAAACAGCCACAGGTCAGTGTGAAGGGGTTCATTTGCGCTGGGCACTCTCCTGAGTACCTCATAGGTGCTTGGAAGTGTGTGACTATCGAAAGGACAACACCAGGAATGGCCCTGTCATCTCCACCACACACCTGGTAGAGCAGCCTAAGCAGAGCGACTGCAGCACCTGCTTTGACAGCCATGATCTGCCTCTCCGAGCTTCACAGTGCCGGTACAAGGAGAGGCCCAGAGTTCTGGATCACGCTTGCTTGCCTTAGGATGACCATGAGATCCCACCTCACAGATGAGGACCTCCTAGGCAGTTAGGTCAGCAACAGTGACAAAGAAAGCTTTTTGCAGCCTAAAAGGTAGACAAGCCATTCTCATAGTCTACTTTTGAGCTATTTCAAAACACACAAGTAATCACAGCTTTCTTCCTTGTGAAGCGTATGTGAAAATGGTACTGTGAGCCAAGGTAAGCTCCCCTGGACCTTCACTGTTTAAACAGGAAAGCAGAGTAGGACTACAGTGGGAAGAAGAAATCCTACCTCTCAGCTGCCTCTCCTATTCTGAGGTTTCCTCCTGTAGAGGAAGCCTGGGGCTGGGGTGAGAGCAATCCTCTTTCCCCCAGAAAGACCAGCTCCCTGGGAGACAGGGCTCCTGTGGCAGGCACGATAAGTCACTAACACACAGTTGAAATACAGGCTGTCTCCCTTAGAGAGTAGAGTGGCAGGATAGGTGATCAGTGGGGCAGTACAGCAAGTGCTGAAGTTTTGGCACCTGGACGAAATGGCCTTTGAGGGGAAAGAGTGGCAGTGACAAGGACTGACTTCCAATTGGAGATGGATGCCCATCAGATGTGCTCTTGGAGGCAGACTGGAGAGAGATTTGCTTCAATAGCATTTTCCTGTTTGAAACTAAGCACTAATGATTCCCCATGCAATTAATGGTGATTGCACCATGGCAGCATGTATGGTCCCCAGGTGAGGCAGGGGCTGGGTGACACCTACCCCAAAGACATTGTCCCTGCCCCAAAGGGGATGGTCCAGTCTGGGAGCCTCTGCGCAGCTGAAGCTGCAATTACAGAAATGCCCTCCAGCTGCAGTGCCTTAAAACTCCTCCTTCCTCTTGTTGACAAGGATGAAGTCTTTCCTCTGCTTCTACCCTGCTATGTGGCAGGGAGTTAGCAATGGCTGCAGGAGGAGAAGGCTTTGGAAGGCCAAGTACTTGGCCTTATTTAGGTAAGCTGTGCTTCATGCCACTGACTCTGTCGATCCTCTCTCAAGGAGGAGCCTGTGGCAAGAATGTGACATTTCCTTCATGATACAAGTGCTGAGATGGTAACAGGGTGTCCCAGCATGAGCCTGTGGGGGGATCTGGACCTTCAGGGCCAAGAGTCTTTGGGATCAAATACACAATGTCTAGTAAAGAGCCCTTGGGCATCCTGTCCTGGGATTTCTGTTGGCTTTTAAAGCAGGAGTATTCAGTGCTACACTCGAGAACCACAACATATAGCTGCAACTTGAGCAGCCATTTTAACCACACCACGATTACCATGACTGCTTGCTGCAGTTAACTGTGGTTGTTATGCTGAAGTTTGTGAAGGGCCCGAGAGTCTAAAGGAGAGGGTCATCTAGGCACTTTTTCAGGGAGAAATGGCGCCAGAGTTAAAAGTAGCTATGGGAAACTGGAGAAATTTTCTCAGATTTTCAGAAGGAAATATAATGAAGAGAAGCAATGTACTTTGGGGAAGATGCAGACAATGCATGGTTTATGGCTGTTGAACTAAGAAGGAAAGGAAGTGGGGATTGTAATGTAACAGAAGTTAACATTGGGGGAAAAGAAGACATTTTGATAGTTTTGAATGCTTCTAGGCAGGTTTTTGGTCTGTACTGGTGTTGGGGTGTATTGTTGAAGATCTAGAAAGTGTCTATAGTGGGAAACAATTCACATTTCAATGGGTTTGATTGGTAATTATATGTATAGGAAAAACACTACCTTTTCTGTGGAAAATATATTTTGAACAAAATAAGATAATGAAAATATTTAGTGTAAATTAGAAATACCTTAAATATATGATCTGCCTTACTTGAAAAGTATCATATTCTTTAGGATTTTAAACTCATGTAACTTTTATAAGGTGTTTTATCATGCAGGGATTTTTTTGGATCCTTGCCAGTTGCTGCACTTTTCAATCTGAACTAATCACCTCAGTCAAATTGTGCTCTTCCTAAAGCAATCTTTAGATAGATTATTCTAGCCCTACGTATTGTTCTGTGCTTGAATTACAGTGCAGTTTATTAAGGATGTGATGTGTTATGTTATTAGAAGGCATGTAGAACACCAGTGAAAAACTGAGGTTTTCTTTTTCTTGACTTGTGATTATCTTCTATATGTGGACCTCTCAGAGAGAAGTTTAAAATAAATGCAGATAATGGGCTCAAATAGAGCTTGTGGCTGATATGGTCAGTAGGGGACTGACAGGGAATACCTGAAGCATAAAAGCAGTGGTCTAGTAATAGTAGCACAAATGGTTGAAGGTATTTCCCATCCGACACTGTTTGTCAATAAAGTAAGATTCAATAGTTCACACTGTGAGCTCCCCATCACACTCCAAGCGGAGAGCAGGATATCACCTAGCGCCTCAGCTTTGCTACTCATGCCTCATGACAGTGCTCTTGCTCCTTCCACAGAATAGGTATCTCCCCAGCCCCACCATGTCAGCAGCACAGCCCCAACAGCAGCACAGTACTGCTGTGAGAAATACAGTTCAACACACATGAAGGCTTTGGAAGCCCAAGGAGGTAAAGTTCAAGCTTAGCTAACGTGAATCAGACAGCAATGTGGGATCATCCCTGCCCATGGCGGGGGGGTTGGAACTCGATGATCTTGAGGTCCTTTCCAGCCCTTACTATTCTGTGATTCTGTGATCATGGGATGGCTCTGCTTTGAGAGCTTACAAGGCACCCTGCTTCAGGAATATATGGCCAACTGAAGGGATTTGACAAGGAGCTGAAGAGTCTGATCTGCGCTGCCAAAAATGGCAGTGACAAAAAGAAGTGGTTGTTGTACGTTTAGCTATTAGTCTAATATTAGAAAAGGGTAATTTTGTGTGAATACCAGTGTGTCTCCTGTCCTCCAGTGCGAGGTGTTATCCTGTTGTTCTCCAAACTGAAAGCAAGTTTTGAGAATCCTCTTTTTTTCAGTGTAAATAATGAATATGGAATTACCAATAGAAGACATTTCACATGGTATCAATACTCCAAACTCTTCCTTCATTTGAGAATGCCTTGTGTAATCTAAATAGTTTTAATGTTCAGAACACTTTCTTGTTTTATGACAGAAGTGGGCAAAAAGTTTGGATGTAATTGTAACAGCTGCTTATAGCAACAAAAAGCTAGTTGTGAAAATCTAAACAAATCTATCTCCATAGTGTAGCCTCTCCCTGCTTCTCTCACAGGTGTGTTGTCAACAGAGCAATAAGCCAATTCATCAAGTGTCTGGTAATTTTAGTTTGTATTGCTGTCCTTGTTTCTTCTCCTTTCATGTCATTCCCCAACTCCTTTTGCCTTTTTCTTCCCCTTCCATGCCCCACTCACCTGTTCTGTAACTGAAGCTGTTCAGCTGCTTTGTCATGTGATGGAAAGGGCATCCTAAATGTCACCTCCTCGGCCAGAACCTACTGCTCGCATATCTTCTCTGACATTTGCTGTGGAGATAGGAGGAATTTGAGTAACCATAGAAATCTCCTGCACACTCAAGAGCTGTGGTGTTAACTGTCTTCAGCTGATTTTGCCCTCCCTCTTCATTCTTCTTTGCATGACTGTTGCTTTCATTCAGTGGGCAGCTACTTAAGTTTCATCAGAACAAAGTAAAGGTATTCCTGGGTTTAAAAACTATTGTTGAAACTTCTGAAGTAAGAGTCACTTCTTTTTACCGTGCTGTGAGGTCAAATACCTGTATCAAGCATTGCAGGAATTAGTCTCCAAGCAAAGTAACAGGATCAGAAGGCAGCAAAGGCCATATCAGTCCATTCATAATTAGCCTGAGGTACAAGGGTGTTCTGAACAGCAACAGACACAAAAGTTAACTCACTTGCACTTCGTCTTTGCAGTAGCCAAATCAATAACTGTCCCAACGTTACTTACCTATTAGCAGGTTAGTTAGTCTTCTATTTCTTAGGCTTTTCCCTGGCTTTTCCCTAGAAATAATTTCAAATTCATTTCCTACTCCATCTTTTTTAACACTGCTCATCTGGAATAATAGCTCAAATCTCTGAAAGACGTGTCTTAACATAAACAGTTTCCCAGACTAGGTCTGATATGGCAGGAGCAGAGTAAAGACTCATCATATTCCCTTTAATTCAAGCTCTAGTTCAAGATGTCCCTGCTCATTGCAGGGGGGTTGGACCAGATGGCCTTTGAAGGTCCCTTCAAACCCAAACTATTCTATGTTTCTATGATTCCAGTTCAGCACAACAACTACCTTTCAGTAGAATAAAAAGAACTTTTCATGTGGAAATTGTCCTTACCATCTCCAGGATCCAGAGCCTAGCCACATCTTAGCAGAAGTGTCAGAATGAAAAGCTTTGCGCCACAGAATTAGTGTTCTGGCATTTCTCCTTGTCTCAAGCCAGCATTCCTGAGAGGTCTTATTTTACCCAGGGATCTTCAGTATGAGGCAACACATTCCTTATCAGTCTGTTCAGTAAGGATCCACAGGCACAGAGGTTCCTCTTGCATGTTTTATAAATATTAACAGCATAGCTGAGATCAGTGTTTGCAAGCTGCAAATACCATCAGGAATCTTCTTCAAGATTAGTTTAAAAGCCAACACTAAACAACAAAAATTTTTGAAAATCTTTCATTTTCAACAAGGGACATGGGTGCCTGCATTTTGTGAGCAATTCAGCATTATGAGACAACCTGCTTCATTTCATGTTGATCATTTGACTCCTTTAGCTAAAAGCTTGTCATGTCCTACCACTCTCATTCCCAAGATTAAGTATTCTTGTAAACTTGTGGGTGTTAAGTCCATTTCCTAAATCCATGTGAAATGCGCATGTGTTCCAGCTGTAGCATTTGAATAAGTTATTTGTTTTGGCTTGCTGGTTTTTGTTTTTATTTGTTTTGTTTTGTTTTGTTTTTTTTCTGGGCTCAGTCTACTGAAACTGAGCTATTTCAATAACCAGTACGAAGAGAGTTGTTTAAAACATTCAAATCTTGAGAGTTTTTGCTTTACAGGCTTTAGATCTGAAAATGCTTGGAACACAAAGGGCTTGTATAGACAGTTTTAAGAAGGGGTATTTTGTGCTGTGAAGTATGGATTTCTTAAGGAAACATCTCATACATCTCATCTTGATCTATTCACACATCACCTGGAAATCACTTCACTTTCTGAACAGATGGCCAGTAGCTTGTCAAGAACCAGTGGCTGAACCCTGTGGTTTAACCAATTTGCACAGGAAAATGAAGCATTGGTTGATATGTGGAGAATTCCTGGACTATCCACCCTTAGAGAAAGTTTGATCCAAAATGAAGTGATATGGATGTGTGAAATTGAATTCCAGGATCTCTGGTCAACATGGAAGCAAATCATCCCTTTGTGTAGAACAAAACAGCACAGGATGCTTTTGTCTTGCTATTTATTCAAAACATAGAATCATAGAATAGTTAGGGTTGGTAAGGAACTTAAGATCATCCAGTTCCAACTCCCGTGCCATGGGCAGGGACACCTCCCACTAGACCATGCCACCCAAGGCTCTGTCCAACCTGGCCTTGCACACGGCCAGGGATGGAGCATTCACAACTTCCCTGGGCAACCCATTCCAGTGCCTCACCACCTTAACAGTAAAGAATTTCTTCCTTATATCCAATCTAATTCCGTGGTTAATGTCCTAGTCTGGATCCTAGGCCTCTATTTTCTCTCAATAGAAATCAAAGAACCTTGTCAGGTGGTAAGTTTTTGCCTAACAGGACCACAGTGCAGGATGGCCATTTTGAGATCTGAAAATAACTGTAGGATATGACGAAGAACAAACAGATGATGTTTCAGTTAGATGTCTATGAAAGTTCTCCCAGAGAGTGAATAGCCTATAGATTTTACTTATGAAGTCTGATCGTAATGCCCATGGTTTTTTTGATTTCTGGAGGCTACAGACTGTATGTAACTGAAATGCATTGCCAAAAACTTGGAAATGAAGAAATATCAGAAAGCCCGTTAAAAGAAACAGGGAGGTGAAGAGGGCACAGGGTGGAGAAAGGTCTGTGTGTGTCCATCAAATGAATTTACCTCAAGGCAAGGTATTCAAAACCACAAACACACATAGGTTCTTCCCCTTTCCCCTGCTGTGAGGTCAGGAAAGATCTGCAGAAACTGGTCCCTGAGCAGAGAAGCAGCATGAGGAGATGGCTAAAGGCCATCCTGGTCTCTTCATGGCTACCCTGAGGTGGGATGCATCTCAACCAGAAAACCCACAAACACCTAAGTGGAGTAGGCATAGTATGCTAAGTGTGGAGAAAGCACTCCTCATGTTTAATTCCACAAATCAATGCCCATCAGCAGAATAGACTGGCTTTTTAATGAAGAAAGTGTGTGTGTAGCATGTGTAGGCTCCAGCACTTGGCCATGTCTTAGCAGAGGGTCAGGGAAGAGGAGCTTCCCTCCAAAGGACGAGGGTGCTGGCATTTCTGTTCAGCCAGGGCTAGCATTCCTGGGAGGAGTTCTTTTACACAGAGGACTGCTGTCTGAAGAAACACTGCTGGAGTGGAGGCTGGGCATTCCTTGTCAGACTGCCTGTCGGGTCTGGTGACATTTCTCTCAGCATGCGTAACAAGTAACTGCAACATAAGTGACAACACGATTTTAAAGCTGCACTTCTTACAGTGTATGTTTTCTAACACGCTTTGTTTCTGATTGTGTGCGAAATGCTTTTGCTTTACCCCTAAAAGCCTTGGATTCAGCACTGAACTCAGATGGGAGCTCACCAGCTCAGCTACCTTTCTGTACTGGAATTCAGTGCTGCCAAGGTTAGAATTTACACCACACATACTGAGCCCCAGGAAGGTGCCTTCTTGAACTTTGTTGTTTGATTCCCACATGGTTCAGCTGGGTTTGCCTTAGCTGCTTCTCTCTGAGCAGAAAAGAGCAATGAGCCTGAAAATGGAGGCTAGAGGCTTGCAATCATGCTGCTTTTTCTGATATTGCAACTGCCAGGAGGTTCAAGTCACCTTGGTCCAGGGTAGAAGGAGTGGAGGACCTAAGCAGGAGGCCTGAAGGTGTTTTTCTGACAATGACATGGAGACACTGGGCACTGCAATGTTCTTCCAACTGGACAGGTTACGAGGCTGCTGCTGCTCCAAGAATTAACTATCATTAATTTCCAAAAGGACATGTTACAGCTTATGGTTATGAATGGTGGGCATGCTGAATGGGTACCATGAAATGGAATGGGAATTCTCCAGTGTGCTTTTTACTGTGTGTCTTTTTACTTTGTATTACAGTTAAATGTTTACAGCTGAGCCTGGAACAGTGTAATACTCAACCCTATCACCGCCAACACTGGGCCTGACCTACTGAGCTTGTGCCATTTTTGCACTACGAGACAACTGACAGAAGGATAAAAAGACACACCTGATGCCACTTGCAGAAGTCACACAATGGTGGTGATATCACTGATGGAGAGGTCTGGTGTTTTTTTAGCTGAACTTACTAGCAGAAGTATTCTCAGTGTAAAGGCTGAACCTGTGCATATAGCAGTTTGGAGATTTTTTTCCTTCTTTTAACAATCCTCCTGACTCTTCCTTGATTAATAGCCACCACCTTTCAAGTTTTGCTCCATCATACCAAAGACAGCCCTCACCGCAGTGTCCCTTAAGGGTTTGTACTGGAATCAATATTATTTACTATCTCCATTAATGACAAAGAATCATAGAATAGTTAGGGCTGGAAAGGGCCTTAAGATCATCTAGTTCCAACCCCCCTGCCATGGGCAGGGACACCTCACACTAAACCATGTCACCCATGTCATCTGCTTTGCTCCTGCAAAATCAGTCTAACTTTGTTCCAGACCCTTCTGAGCTTAAGAGAACTGAAATTCTCAGGACAAAGTCCCTCACCACTGACCCTCACTTTACTTAAAATTGAAAAGAGAGCTAGCAGGATCATTTTTAAGGCCAATTCTTTCACCTTTTCCCAAAGAAAATTCCAACTCCGCATCATGCTGCAATCCTAATACTTTGAGGAACTGTTTTCAACAGCTATTTACCCGTATGTGCTGTGTGGCAGCTGCTGCCAGCAGTGAGACTGTCTCTGTTCACAAGAATCTTTTTGCAATCTCAGGAACAATATTCACACCTAAAACTCAACACAGTTTGGTGTTGGGATAGAACCAGTTTCCAGTGACAAATATAACCAGACTATAATCCCCAAAGAAGCACAGAAACCCACCTTTTTCATCAGAATGCCTTTGCTTTAAGGAATCACTTTAACCTGTCTTCTCAAGAACCGATAACCTGGGGGAGGAGGTATATTTGTGTCCTTCTACCTACAGGTCCATGGCAGCTGCCTGCAAAGTTTGTCAATCCTTGCCATGAGCTGGACCGATGAATGGAAGAACCTGATGCCTCAGCTACAGGAGCTGACCATGAATACCCCAAGCAGAATGAGACAGAGGAAGAGAAAAACAAATGATTGCAAAACATCACTTGGGGGCAACTGGAAAGTAACAGAATATGTGTGCTTGTAAAATAGCTATTATTAGGGGCTGTGATTTCGTGTATAAAACCACCTGTATTTACTAGCCAGTTACTAATAAGAAACTACACCTTGTATTGTGTAACATGCTGCTACACCCTGTAATAGTTACTCTGCTAATGGAAATCTGTATGTGCTTGCCATAGTAGCGATTTGTTATTGGATGAAGCAGGTGAAACTCTGCATTGACAACAAGGTGCAAGGACTGAGGTTGGCCAAATGCCTCCTACCACAGTCAAGGGCAAGACTGGGTTGGCCTCTGTGTTTGCCACCAAGAAAACCTTTAGCTCTGCTGTTGGCTTCTCACCAGTAGATCATAAGCTGCTCTGAATCTGGAAATCATCCTGGGATATACCTCACATAGGTACAGCAGGGCTATTTGACTTCATGTCACATCTTATTTTAAAGTTTATTATGAAAGTGCAAAGTCATCTTGAAAAATCTGAATTCTAGTCAGTCTCATAGGTGACAAAAGTGTATGAAACTGACATAAAGAACAAGTTTGTCTTTCTGCCTTAAAAAGCTGTGGGTAGTCTTTCACATTGAAGCAAATCCACGCATTGAGAATCTTCTTAGCCAGTAAACTCCTTCTGTTCCATTGCTGTTGTTGTAAGTATTTTATATTTGAAGCACAGCAAGCTGCTGTTCAGACAAGTCTAGACAAATTCAGACTGAAAATGAGATCAGATTAAGCTCTGACATACTAAGCTCTGTTTAGTGGAGTGAAGGGATGGAGTTCTAAGCACCTGAGAAGAGCCAGGAGCTGCTGATGCATTAGGAAACAACAGGGAAATGCATGTGAATTTATGTAAGGGAATTAGGGCAAACTCCTCTACAAAGTGGACGTGGTCAAGAGCCCAGCTAAAGTGCCCCTATTCCAGTGCATGCACCATAGGAAATAAACAGGAGGACCTGATATCTGCTACCTAGATAGAAAACTATGACCTGATTACTATCGCAGGCCCTGATCCTGACAGGAAACTTTAATCACCCAAAAACACACTGGAAAAGAAGCACAGGAAGCTGCACAGAGTCCAGGAAAGTATTGAAGTATATTGAGGACCGATTCCTAGCGCAGGTGATAGAGAGCCCAATTTTGAAAGTCCCTTTTAAGGCTCCTTCCAACCCAAATCATTCTATGACTCTATCCTCTAACTTCTGCATGCCCATGGGAGGCAGGAATTGCTCAGAGACTTCAGTTGTACCCTTGCGCTCACTGTTTCCCATTGGTTGTTTCTGGGCTCCACCTGGGCAGGGCACAGGGTGCTTCCATCAGCATCCTCATGTCCTGCAGAGGGAGTTTATGGATGAGCTCTCGAGTCTGAACTCCAGAAATGCTGCAGTGCCAGAGCCCTCCTTGGAACAAGCTGTTCACACACAGGCCGGTGCTTGATGCTGGATGCTACCCTGGATCACAGGCATCATTTTTCTGACCTTGCCACTGTGCTCTTCCTCAAGCCTTATTCATTGAGCTCTTTTGGTAACCAAAATGCCAATGACCAGGAGAAGGGTGTGTTTTGAACTGACAGTGTTTAAAGCAGCTCAAGTGACAGTGCCTTTTTTCCTACAGTCACCCTACAAAGAATACTGGCAAATTCCCCCTTTTTTAGTGTATCAGCATCATTACAGGACTGCCTACCACCTCTAATGCCTTGACATAGGCAGCACTCTGTTGACAGCTTTTGTTGCTGGAACTGTGTGATTGTGTGTATAAGACATTGTGATGGGATGGGAGTGCTGGACTGAGAGTGTCAGAGTGCAGAAGATCTTGGAGTGTCTGCTGGGTGTGTGATTGTGTGTAGGGTTGTGTCTAAGTAGATGGGTGTTTTGTGGGGGAGTTGTAGGTAGTGAAGGGCTAGAGGACTTCCTGCTTCCTGAGTTGGTTGAGGACATTGCTTAATATATGTTAACAGTGAGTATACAGGTGCGGCTTAAGCAATTTAGCACATTACTTTGCACTTTTCACTCTACCATGTTCATAAAAATCTGTACTAAATGTGGAAGTACAGTATAAACTTTGTTACTTTAGTACTAGTCACCAAATATTACACATTTCTTCTTACTCAGCTGTGTATCTAATGCATTATTGCATTTAATCTATCTTGAAGAGAAATGTTTAGAAAAAGAATGTGATTGTTTCTTTGTCATGGTTTGCATTTCTCTTCCAAAGAATGTTTTATGCAGGAATTTGGACTGTAATACATTTTGTTTCTCTCATTTCAAATATTAGACAAACATAAGGGTTAAATTTATTCAACAAATACATTCTAGCTTTTTTTTTTCCCACACAGTTTGTCTGCTATCCTTAATTCATTTCCTCGTTAGTCTCATTATGTAGAAAACATTAATGTTATCTGCACAGTGCAACTGAGAGAGTTGTAGCACAGACATGCAATAAAAACTTGCCTGGAGTCCAGGAGGAAATCATTGGATATGAAGCAGTAGAATCTCTAAGTCATACATCCAAGTTCTCCAAGTGCCTTGACTAATTCAGATTCTCTCCTTAAGTCTCTTGTTAAATTATTTATAGTCAATGCATTCACATCATAGGTAAGATACAAAATATTTCTAAATATATCTGTTCAAATCAAATGACAATTATGCCCTTGGTTAAGTTTGCCAGACAATGCTTTGCCAAAGAATGTTTGCCAAAAAATATTTTGACCGAAGAAAGAGGAGGAATCAGAAGCATCTGCCAAACAGACTCTATAAAAGAGCCTTTGCAACTCTCTGCACTGTCTCCAAGAAAAGTGTCACGGTAAGTGTGCTGGGTCTAGAGAGTTTTTGAAATTAGGTATCCACCTTTATTGCATATTATGGAGTGTATTTTTGACTTGGTAACTGGTTTCCAAATAAGTTTTTCCATTTTCTTTTAAGGCATCTCTATATTTTCTGTCTATACTTTTTTTTTTTTTTTTGATTTTGCGTAAGAATGAGAAGGTTCCTTTCACATAATTCATATTCTCAAATGTGACAAAGGTTAGTCTGTATTCAAGCACAGAAACAAGATTTTTCTCTCCTGGGTTTAAATCATTAAATAGGAGGAAGGCTAGTTTTGCTACATTTAGTAGTTCTAGTACATGCTTAATTTTAAGACATTGGAAAAGGTCTCCTCACAAGCAAGGTACATTAATGATCTATTGATGTTACATTTCTTTTGTCCCACAGGGTTCTCTTCTGACGTATTCTCAATAAAGTGCAGCCATGACGTCTCCGGACGCTGAGATGGCTGCCTTTGGGGAGGCGGCTCCTTACCTCCGAAAATCAGAAAAGGAGAGAATCGAGGCCCAGAACAGGCCTTTTGATGCTAAAACATCGGTCTTTGTGGCCCACCCTAAAGAATCCTTTGTGAAAGGGACAGTCCAGAGCAAAGAAGGAGGGAAGGTCACTGTCAAGTCTGAAGCTGGAGAGGTGAGGAAAGATCTAAGCTTAAAAACTCTATGTAATTCCCACTGTCAGCTTTAAGCTGACATACATGCATCTCTTTCTCCATCTGACAGACCCTGACTGTGAAGGAAGACCAAGTCTTTCCCATGAACCCTCCCAAGTATGACAAAGTCGAGGACATGGCCATGATGACTCACCTCCATGAACCCGCTGTGCTGTACAACCTCAAAGAGCGTTATGCAGCCTGGATGATCTATGTAAGTACCAGAGCAATCTTCCTCTGGGTAGCTGGGAGGAACTGCTCTGCCAGGCTAAGCGGAAGCCAATGTGCTGTCTCCCTTCCCCACAGACCTACTCGGGTCTCTTTTGTGTCACCGTCAACCCCTACAAGTGGCTGCCGGTGTACAATCCGGAGGTGGTGTTGGCCTACCGAGGCAAGAAGCGCCAGGAGGCCCCTCCACACATCTTCTCCATCTCTGACAATGCCTATCAGTTCATGCTGACTGGTGAGTGCTCCGTTTTCTTTAAAATTATTTGTCTCTGAAGAGTCACAGAAGCGAAAAAAATATTTTCATTGCAAATTATTTTAGTTTAATGGTCTTGAGAGGGTGAATGTCCTCTTTATCATTCGAAATGCTTTCTTTACTGGATACCATCAGTGAGATCATGTTTCTAACAATTAACGTTAGAATTTACTGTCCAAGATATTTCTGAGGATATGGTTTAACGCTGAATGCATTGTCAGATTTTTCTTCGAAGGAATTTGGATGAACTTTTGATGTTCTGTGGTTTTGTTTGTTGAAAGGGTTTTTTTTTGAATGATTTGCTTTGCAGAACTGAAAGGCACTAGGTTGGAGTTCTGTAAGTAAGATCAGGTCTCAAAGGAAAGGAGACTCAACACTGAAGCCAATGCTAAATATGGTGGCTTTATGAAAACCCAGGAAGCAGACTTAGTCAGTCTTTACAGTGAAACCTGCTCGGAAAATTTGTACTTCCTCCCTCCATCTCAGAAACAATTTATTCTTTTTGATTCATTACTATTAAGGGAAGCAACAAGAAAGAAGGGTAGTGAAAACTTTTCTAGCACTGTCTTAATCTCCAGACTTTCAAGAAAGATCAGATAAGTCAGAAAAATATTAAATGAAGAGCTGTATATTTTAATTTGTTAAAATAAACCTTGTTCCCCCCTTCATCCCCATTTACTATGCACTCAAGTCTTTAACATTCAGGGTGGTAAGAAGGTTAATTTGAAGAGGATACCATGAAAATGGAACACAATAAGTTGATGGGTGGTTAGTGTCTCATGATGGCAGTATTTATGTAAGTCATCATGCAAGTACTCTTGCTGGATCTTCAAGAGATGTGCAGGAACTTGATGAATGCAAACCTGGACTTTTCCACAAGGAATTAGTTACCTATTGCCTTAGTCTCTTCTGACTGCATGCGGTTTATTGGAAAACATCATCCTAGAGGCATAAAATAAACATAAATTATCTGGCAAAAAGCATTTTCTTTGAAAGCTAGTCCAGTTACACAGCCTATTAAAGCAGGTTATTAAACACACATAAACTTTCTTCAAAATACAACTCTGGCTGGTTAGCTGTGAGAACACAAGAATGCATGCAGAATTAAAGGTTTGAGAACAACTTGCAGCACACATGAAGACTTATACCTCTTTCTTCCTTAAACGCATAGGAAGCAGAAAGGTTTAAAATAAGTCTGTAGAGTCTGTACTGACACAGTCAAAATTTAAAAAGAAAACTTAAAAAATGTAAGGTCATATCAGCACAACTAAATGAGATTTTTTTTGGAAGTATCCATTTCTGAAATTCCTCCTTATAGTGAGATTGACCAGAGGAACTTCTTCAGATTAAAGTGTCCTTAAAATACCCAACAATAAAACATCCACTAGCACATTGACAAGGCAGAATTCAACCAGGCATTCCAGTGGAACTCTACAGATCAAAAGTTCTCACTGAAAATTGCCTGGAAAATGACAACTATTACACTAACTTTAAAAAAGAGTTGTGAGGGTGTTGTAAGGAGCTGCCAATAAGCTTGATGCCAGCAATTTCTAAATAAGGAAGTTACTAGGCATGTGGATGTATGAGACTTACCTATAGAAAAAGATCCATTTTTGTTAAAGTGAAGTTTTGCATTAGGAAACTACAATTTTCGTTCACTTATTTTTTCAACAAAGGAGAGTTGGTCGAGGTAATCTGTCTGAATTCAACAAAGATCTTCAGTATGGATGATAGAGCAGCTATTCTTAGCATAATTTGTCATGCTTACGTTCACTGCTAATTGAAAAGGTTCAAAAAGAACTAGTTAAGAGGAAGATGTGGTAGAAATACATTTTCTTTTTTTAGTTATCATGGAAGATTTTATCAATGAATTCGCACTGGGATCTACTCTGTCTAATGTTTTTTTTTAATTATCTGGAAATGCTGACAAGATTTCTGATTTGACTAAGTCCTTCAGGCCAATAAACATAAAGTCTAACACTAAAGGATCTCAAAGGGACTTGATGATATTAAATGATTGAATTATTCAGTGATGTGCAACAAAGTTTGGTTGAAAAGAATGCAAGCCAGTGGACATAATCAGAAAAGACAAACCCAAAAGATGAGCTCATTGCTAAAAACTACTAGTTCTATTATAGGTATTTCTAAATTCAGCTTCAACAATTTTGGCTCAGTGATAAGAAATCTACAAAATAATGAGTTGAATGCAAGAAAGAGAGACCAAAACAGAAGTCATTATATCAGTGTGGTTACCCAAGGAATGTTTGCACCTTGTGTACTGTATGCATTTTCTTTTTCTAAAAAGAATATAGTAGAAATGGAATGGGTAAGGTCAGATGAAAGTGTTTCGTAATGATATCTGCTCGGTAGCTCTAGTCAAATGATATGTGTTACTTTATAAAATTATGCCTACCATGGACAAGATGAATAGACAGAGCACATGAAAAACCAAGTTCAAAACCAAACACATTTTTTTTCTTCACACAGTAAGGGTTCGAAAATAGAGCAGACTGGATGATAAAAGTCAAAACAACACAAAAAGAACTCAGTATGGGTTAAAAAAGTAGTCAGACAAAATTCTGGAAAGCAAACTTTGCCCAAATTGTTACACATAGAAGCATCAAATCTAGCTCTGGAAAAAAAGCAAAATTTCAATGTTCTAGAGTATTGGAGAGCATTCTGGTGACATACTTATAATGTTTTTGTGATTTTCTATAGGTAACAATCCATTTGCCATAGACAGAGAAACACTTGGGGGGGCCTATGGAGTGATCAGGAGTGTGTGTGGTTATGACACTTATGAGATGCACCTTCTAGAGTTCACTTTAGCTTACATATAGTACAATTAATCAGTAACTCCTTAGTTGGAATCCTTTTCATAAAAAAGATTAACAGGTCGACATGAAAAGAATAACCAGAAGTGTGTATACTGCACCTAACAACATCCATGTCTGTACTGGCATGTCTGCTTACCACCAGGAAACTTTAAAATGTTCAAAAGGAATTAGGGGTGAAGACACACAGGTTTATGAAAGGAGTTAGGTTCTAGTGCATGTTCTAAAAGTTCCAGGAATATTTTATCCAGGATATTCATGATACATATTAACAACGTCTTTGTTTCTGCCTTTTTCACAGATCGTGAGAACCAGTCGATCCTGATCACGTATGTACACTCCCTTCTCTGGTCCCTGTGGGGCTGCCCTGGGCCAGGGGACCTCCTGCCTGACCACACGCTCTCTGCTTCCCTCTTTGCCTGCACAGCGGAGAATCCGGAGCAGGGAAGACTGTAAACACAAAGCGTGTCATCCAGTACTTTGCAACAATTGCAGCGAGCGGGGAGAAGAAGAAAGAAGATCAGCCAGGCAAAATGCAGGTGAGTCAGGAAGAAGAGACCCAACACTTGGCGTGTGACTGCGATGCCAACTAAATACTGTAACTGAATATTTGTTATCCTGTAGGGAATGCATGAGGATGAAATTATTCACTAATAAACCCCAGTTTGAATCAACACTTTGCTTTGTTCCTGACATGATTTTGGGAAGGATAACCAAAAAAATTATCATCCTGCAGGGAACACTTGAGGATCAAATCATCAGTGCCAACCCACTGCTGGAGGCCTTTGGAAATGCCAAGACCGTGAGGAACGACAACTCCTCACGCTTTGTAAGTTGTTGCTTTAGGCAAAATCTCTCCCTCTCATTACATGACACATGATGGCCCTACCAGTATTCTCCATAAAGGAGACATGAAAAAAACCCATCCATGCTGAAACGCTGCTGCTTCTCCTTACAGGGCAAGTTCATCAGAATCCACTTTGGGGCCACAGGCAAACTGGCTTCTGCTGACATTGAAACTTGTAAGACACTCTCCTGGCCTTACCCCTTTCCTTCCTAAGTTCCAATGTCTGTGTGCTTTCCTGTGCCTGAATCTTTCTCCCTTCCTTGCAGATCTGCTGGAGAAGTCCAGAGTCACTTTCCAGCTCAAGGCAGAAAGAAGCTACCACATATTCTATCAGATCACATCCAACAAGAAGCCAGAGCTAATTGGTAGGAAGGATCATTATGACTTTGTAAGGATGATCACTGAGCAATAGTTCCTTCTGTTACTTGGTTAGCAAAACTAATCCTGTGTCTTGCCTCTTCCGGTTTTCAGACATGCTCCTCATTACCACCAACCCTTATGATTTCCACTTCGTGAGTCAAGGTGAGGTGACTGTTCCCAGTATTGATGACCAGGAGGAGCTTATGGCTACAGATGTAAGTACTATGAAGAAAACAGTTTTATTGAGTTTGTTAAAGTGGTTATGTAATGTTTTTACTGCATTGTTTCAACTGCAGAGTGCCATTGACATCCTGGGGTTCACCCCTGATGAGAAGACAGCCATCTACAAACTGACAGGGGCTGTCATGCACTATGGGAACCTGAAGTTCAAGCAGAAACAACGAGAGGAGCAGGCAGAGCCTGATGGCACTGAAGGTAACAGTAGATTCAGCAACTGATTTGTTCAAAGAAATTCTCTGTTTGCAGAAATGACATGTTGACCTCCAAAGACAGGCCTTTCTTGGCCAGAGTCACCACATAAAACACTGAGGAAAACCATTTTTGTTCATTGTCTATATAATGCTGAGGTACTTCCCTGATGATGGGGGATATGAGACAGACCATTACTTTTCCATTATTAGAACATGAACAACAGAGTTGTTCCCACTGTCAAATTCTGGCTATTTTCCAAAGATAAATGCTTATCTCTCTCTCCCCCTCTGTAGTGGCTGACAAGGCTGCCTACCTAATGGGTCTAAATTCAGCTGATCTGCTCAAAGCCCTGTGTTACCCCAGAGTCAAGGTCGGGAACGAATTTGTGACCAAAGGTCAAACTGTTGAGCAGGTAAATAGAAGATAGTTTGAAAATGGCTTCAAAAGAACTTAAGCATTCTTTATTGGTCCTAGGGGGTAACTCCTGTCCTTTCTTTTCTGCTGTAGGTGAACAATGCAGTTGGTGCCCTGGCAAAAGCTGTCTATGAGAAGATGTTCTTGTGGATGGTTGTTCGTATCAACCAACAGCTGGATACCAAGCAGCCCAGACAGTACTTCATTGGCGTCCTGGACATTGCTGGCTTTGAAATCTTTGATGTAAGGAACAAGGATTTGGCACTATAGTCAAGGGAGGAGTCATGAGGACTCAGAAACACACTTCTTTTTTAAAAGGAATCAGAAGTTTATTCTCCTCATCTGCAGTTTTCTAGAAGCCCTTCCCACTTCACTATCACAGTAGTACCCTCCAATGCTTTTACCCCCCAACACTTGGATTCTAATGTTGCCATCAGATAGAAGAAAGCCCTTCTTTCTGACAAATGATCTTAGAGGCCCTTGAGCTTGCAAAGGTTTTTGGTTCTGCAAACAAAGAGACAGCTCTAGGATTCAGGCTCACACACAGACGTGGGGCAAAAGTGTGGAAAAGCTAAGGAAACGGTAGTGCTCTGGGAAAGTTCACAGCATGTTTCCTCTGCTGTGAAAGCAGTGATGGTGCTAGGACATCTGCGCCACAGCAGAGAAACCTCCATTTTGTTGATCTAAGGGCAGAGAATTGCTTGGCTGGGATACTGAGGAGGCTTCCACTCTCTGGGAGGTCAGAGAGCTGAGACACCTACACAATGATGCAGCTAAGGTTACTGAAGGAAACGCATGCTGTAACAGTTAGGAGTGGTGTTTCAGCTGGGGAGCTTCAAACAGCACTAGGATTGTGCTAGCAAACTTGTGTGGTGTTTGCCTCACCTTGAGAACCTGTGTTCCTCTCCTTGCTTTGGGCAGTTCAACAGCTTTGAGCAGCTGTGCATCAACTTCACCAATGAGAAACTGCAACAGTTCTTCAACCACCACATGTTTGTGCTGGAGCAAGAGGAGTACAAGAAGGAAGGAATTGAATGGGAGTTCATTGACTTTGGGATGGACCTGGCTGCCTGCATTGAGCTCATTGAGAAGGTACCTTTCCCATAAAAGTGTGTGCAACGTATACTGGAATTCTGTGGTTTCTCTGAGCCAGATTCAGCTCAGAAAGAACTCACAGCCAGACATTCAGTGTCAGGTAAACAAAATATTTTGCACTGAAATGTATTCTCATCTGAGGAATAGAAATTAAGAAATGCAAACCTGTGCCATCAATCCTGCATTGCCTGGTTTTCAAGCATGGAAAGGGTAGCCTGAATTCCCACCAACAGACTTTCTTAAAACAAATTGGGATCGCTCCCTTTTCTTTTCTCCTCTGAAGACTCAAACCGGAACTCCTCCACAAACAAATTAGACACCTCTTGTAGCTATTGTCCCAATAATTTTTCTGTATACCACTTCTCCCTCCATTTCTACTCCCAATTCTAACCTTAACTGAACAGATGTTCTTAACCAGCTCCATGAAAATAGGCTGCAGGAAGGCAAGGGAAGGCAGAAATAAGCTTCCTGGATGAGAGGAACTCCTAACAATCATAGGCCCTTATCCAGGCTGAGATGTTACCAGCAACATGCTCATACCTTTGATGTTCATAGAACATGCTTCACATCATTGCAATTTTTCTCTCTCACTGCTTGTGGTACCTTCCAGCCCATGGGCATCTTCTCCATCCTGGAAGAGGAGTGCATGTTCCCCAAGGCAACTGACACTTCTTTCAAGAACAAGCTCTATGACCAGCACCTGGGCAAGTCCAGCAACTTCCAGAAGCCAAAGCCTGCCAAAGGCAAGGTTGAGGCCCACTTCTCCCTGGTGCACTATGCGGGCACAGTGGACTACAACATCACTGGCTGGCTTGAGAAGAACAAAGACCCTCTGAATGAAACAGTCATTGGGTTGTACCAGAAGTCGTCTGTGAAGACACTGGCTTTACTCTTTGCCAACTATGGTGGAGCAGACGCAGGTCAGCTTTGTGCAAAGTGTGCTTTCAGTATGAGACAATATTGACACGGAATTAAGGCAGTGAACACTGAACATTCAATGCTGTTTTGCATTCTGTAGTTTCTAGTATGCACCATCTGTATTTTAATGTTGTTTTATTTTCTTTTGTTCCATTTGCAGATGCTGGTGGTGGCAAGAAGGGTGGCAAGAAGAAGGGTTCTTCTTTCCAGACTGTGTCAGCTCTTTTCCGGGTATGTACTGGTTTCATCCATTTTTGTCTTCTTAATTGAATAAAGCAGAATTAAAATGTGCATGGTGGCATTGTAAGTGCTATTGCAAGAGGATGAAGTTTATGTACTATAAACAATTTTCCATTTTAATGGTGGACCATTTTCTTATTTTTGTCTACATGGGATGATGTTCTTTCAATAATACAGCTAAACAAAAACTCTTTTAAATGTTGAAGGATCTTGTCATTCAAATCTTTTTTCATGCACCTCTTTTTTTTTTTTTTTAAGCTAAGTATAGCATCAATATGAGTTAATTTCTTTCAGCTGTAGCACAGGGTTCAGAATGTTTTACCAAATAGTGACTGTGGATTTCTCCATGCTTTCAAGCCTACTGCCATGCATGATTCATAAGTAATGCAGCAGTTTTTAAAAAAACAGTCTTTCTTTAAGATAATCACATAGAAAAGTCTAATTTTGCAGACTGAGGAGAGAAGCATATGAAATTTCTCATGACTTTCAAAGCCATGAGTCTCAGAGTATCAAAAAATTTCTGTCCAATTTTTGTAACTTATAAATTACAATGGCACAGAAACCATTGCATTTCCATGGATGAATGCGTAAGATTTTGTACAGTACTATGGAGATTTTGCTATCACATTTTAATCTGACAAGTTATTGACTCCTTTCTGTGGATTAAACACATGCAGCTGCAGGGAAGCAGATCTCTCACTTGTTGATCTAAACTTTACCTTATAATCTCACAGGAGAATTTAAACAAGCTGATGACAAATCTACGGAGCACTCACCCCCATTTTGTGCGATGCATCATCCCAAATGAAACAAAAACACCTGGTAAGGGGATTCAATAGAAGGAAAACACAAGCCACAGGAACACTCCTCCTGAGTGTCAAGCATCATGGTAGTTACTAACTGTGGTCTTTATTAGGTGCCATGGAGCATGAGCTGGTGCTGCATCAGCTGCGCTGTAACGGTGTGCTGGAAGGCATCAGAATTTGCAGGAAAGGATTTCCCAGCAGAGTCCTTTATGCTGACTTCAAACAGAGGTATGACTGCTTCACCTTTCTGTCCACTCAGACCAAGCTGAAGAGCCTGAGTATCATGATATACTTGAAAGTATATATTCTTTATATATTCGAAGTATATTATACTTTGAAAGGACATATGTAGAAAAGAAGATGTTTTATTGTGAGTTTATGATTTTATCTTAAAGGTGAGCATTCTCCTGACTCAACCACGTTAACATTATGAAAAGTTCAATTACACAGTCTCGAAAGAATGCACCGTCAGACACTTTACTGAGACAGGTGTTGCTGAGAAGACTGCCGGGTTCAGATGCAGTGGTGATTTTAGCACTGTTGATGTCATCATGTTCTGCTTTCCCCTACAGATACAGAGTGCTTAATGCAAGTGCTATTCCAGATGGTCAGTTCATGGACAGCAAGAAAGCTTCAGAGAAGCTTCTTGGTTCTATTGATGTGGACCACACCCAGTACAGATTTGGTCACACCAAGGTAGGAACAAGTCCTGCATTCAAATACATTGTGCCTGTGTTATGCTATACCTGAGGCTAATGTGCTACAATATTCCCTTTCTTAAGGTGTTCTTCAAAGCTGGGTTGATAGGTCTGCTTGAGGAAATGAGAGATGAGAAGCTAGCAGAAATTATGACCATGACACAAGCCAGGTGCAGAGGCTTCCTCATGAGGGTGGAGTACCGGAAAATGGTGGAGAGGAGGTAGACATTTCTCAGCCACTTGTCATCTTTTCATAGTACATGGCTAATTCAGAAAAATTCACTATCCACAGAGTATGTAATAGCCATGTGAATTTTATTTCAGGGACTCAATCTTCTGTATCCAGTACAATGTTCGTGCATTCATGAATGTGAAGCACTGGCCTTGGATGAAGCTGTTCTTTAAGATCAAGCCCTTGCTGAAGAGTGCAGAATCTGAGAAAGAGATGGCCAACATGAAACAAGAGTTTGAGAAAACCAAGGAAGAGCTTGCAAAGTCTGAGGCAAAGAGGAAGGAGCTGGAAGAGAAAATGGTGACCCTGCTGCAGGAGAAAAATGACCTGCAGCTGCAAGTACAGGCGGTGAGTATCACTGTTCACTTGTCCTCAAGAAAAGAATGACATACTCTGAGAATGCTGTTGACCCTAAGCAGAGACTTGCAGAGAGCTGACTAATGTACAGTAGGAAACAATCTAAATCACACAATATAAGGCATTCTGATGGAGTTTACTCTGGTGGAGTGAACTGGCACTGGCAGGGGCATGTTGAGACTCGTGGCAGCCTGTCTGAAGACAGGGTCCTGTAACACTTTCCAGCATGTAATCCAGAGCAGAAATCTCTCAATTGGAAGGAAAGTGTCTTCTCCATCTACTCAATGTTCAAGACAGTGTATCTGTCTAATAGTGTCAAAACAAGCCTGAAAAGTACCCACTTTTCCTACTTAGACCTACACCAGAAAGCCTTGATTGCTTTCAGAAACATCAATACTGCCATGCAGACTCAGGAAATGAGAGGTCCTTGGCAGTAAACAAAACACCACTTTCTGCACTAAATTATTCTCACAAAGCCTATGCTCATCAAATGTTAAAAGATTCTTGATCACTTTGTGAGCTCCACTTTATGTGAGGCATTTTTCAGAGACACAAAAGATTTGGAATCAGTGTTGTTACCAGATGATAACATTTCCCAGTGGACTCCAGGCAAGATCCTCCACTTGCTGAAGTTGAAGGCCAGGTTCAGCCCCCATTTTAAGACATGCCTACTTAGCAATAGAAATGACAGAGGGGTGAAACATTACAACCCACAATACCTGTGTCTCTCCACCAGGAAGCAGACAGCTTGGCTGATGCTGAGGAGAGATGTGACCAGCTCATCAAAACCAAAATCCAGCTGGAAGCCAAAATTAAGGAGGTAACTGAAAGGGCTGAGGATGAGGAGGAACTGAATGCAGAGCTGACAGCCAAGAAGAGAAAACTGGAGGATGAATGTTCAGAGCTGAAGAAAGATATTGATGACTTGGAGTTAACGTTGGCCAAAGTGGAGAAGGAAAAGCATGCCACTGAAAACAAGGTACGCTCATGGGGAGACACGAAAAGGCTGAAGGGACAGGTGCTTCCCACATCTGCCTGGTAGCCTCAGAACAACACTAGGTATGGAACATACCAACAGCATCACAGCGGGGCAGGCCAAATGAAAAACACACTTGTGGCTAAACACTGCAAAGTGAAAAGGTCCCTGCGCTAGCAGTCAGGACTTCTACACAGGCTGTTTTCTCCTAATCACTAGGTGAAAAACCTCACAGAGGAGATGTCAGCTCTAGATGAGACCATTGCCAAGCTGACAAAAGAGAAGAAAGCCCTCCAAGAGGCCCATCAGCAGACACTGGATGACCTGCAAGTAGAGGAAGACAAAGTCAATACTCTGACCAAGGCTAAGACCAAGCTGGAACAACAAGTGGATGATGTAAGCACCTGTGTAGTTACATGAAAAGGGAAAGAATAGCCAGCAGGGTGCTAATGGTCTTGTTTCTTTTAGCTGGAAGGGTCCCTGGAGCAAGAGAAGAAATTGCGCATGGACCTTGAGAGGGCCAAGAGGAAACTTGAGGGAGACCTGAAGCTGGCCCAAGACAGCATCATGGATTTGGAAAATGATAAGCAGCAACTGGATGAGAAACTCAAGAAGTAAATGTCGCTGTGGGGCACCTGGGTGCTGGGCTGGTACCCTTGTTCTTTCTTTTTTCAGCACTAACACTATTCTCTTTGCCCAAAGGAAAGACTTTGAAATCAGCCAGATCCAGAGCAAAATTGAGGATGAGCAAGCCCTGGGCATGCAATTGCAGAAGAAGATCAAGGAGCTGCAGGCAAGTCTGTGTTCCTTGCCCTTCTCACAAAACCTCAGGTCAGGTAAGAGGAGGGCACGGATGTGAAGGGTCCCTGGTGTTCCCCAGGCTCGTATTGAGGAACTGGAGGAGGAAATTGAGGCAGAGCGAACCTCTCGAGCAAAAGCAGAGAAGCATCGGTCTGACCTCTCGAGGGAGCTGGAGGAGATCAGTGAGCGCCTGGAAGAAGCAGGAGGGGCTACAGCAGCTCAGATCGAGATGAACAAGAAGCGTGAGGCCGAGTTCCAGAAGATGCGCCGTGACCTCGAAGAGGCCACGCTGCAGCACGAAGCCACGGCTGCTGCCCTGCGGAAGAAGCATGCGGACAGCACCGCTGAGCTTGGGGAGCAGATCGACAACCTGCAGCGAGTGAAGCAGAAGCTGGAGAAGGAGAAGAGTGAGCTGAAGATGGAGATCGACGACCTGGCCAGTAACATGGAGTCTGTCTCCAAAGCCAAGGTACGCAACAACAGTGCTCACAGTGACAAGGTATAGGCTATGCCACCCACGTTCTCCTGAAAAAGTGTTACCTATTGTGAGAATAAGGAGCAGTCGAGTTGTTCAACACTGGTCCCTCCTTGTGTTTCCTTTCTAGGCAAATCTGGAGAAGATGTGCCGCACCCTGGAAGACCAGCTGAGTGAGCTTAAAACTAAGGAGGAGCAGAACCAGCGCATGATCAATGACCTCAATACTCAAAGAGCTCGCCTGCAGACAGAATCAGGTGAGGGACATCTTCGTTCCTGAGGTACAATGGGAGGACACCAAAGGCTGAAAAGTGACAACTGGTGTTAGCTCTCAGGCCGCTCTTGGCCACACGGGTTCATAGCCAGAAACTGTCCTGTTGAAAACACTCCAGTTACCTTCTTTCAATTCACCCTTCCAAGGTGAATATTCACGCCAAGTGGAGGAAAAAGATGCTCTGATTTCTCAGCTGTCCAGAGGCAAACAAGGATTTACCCAACAGATTGAGGAACTCAAGAGACATCTAGAGGAAGAAATTAAGGTAGGGAAGTACCCTCGTGTCCACAAGCTGCACCATCCTTAGAAACATCTGGAGAACCCTGTCTGATCCAAGACTGGTTCAGTATTCTGTCTCCAAACACATGGAATACTGGAGGGAACAGCAGGAATGAATATGCTTCAACCCCTAAGCTAGAGAGGGATTGAAGCAAAATAATTTTTGTGCTGAAGGAAGTCATGCACAGGGCTGTCATGAGATTCTGACAATAGTCTCTAAGAGAGGAGTTATCCTGTCTTAGGTCTAAACATTTGCAGGTTGAGCAGGTTCCTGTCCCCAGAGTACCTCTCACTGACACATCCTGAACCTCCAGAACATATCGCTGGAGGCTTCATCAGCTGGCAGCTTTGCATTGCCTGATTAGAGTTCTGTTCTAATTTCACTGTTGATTTCACTCCCAAGAGACATTCCGCTTACAAAGCCCAATGCCCCACAGGCCAAGAACGCGCTGGCCCACGCCTTGCAGTCTGCTCGCCATGACTGTGACTTGCTTCGGGAACAGTATGAGGAGGAGCAGGAAGCCAAAGGGGAGCTGCAGCGCGCCCTGTCCAAGGCCAACAGCGAAGTGGCCCAGTGGAGAACTAAATATGAGACGGACGCCATTCAGCGCACAGAGGAGCTGGAGGAGGCCAAGTACGAGGCAAATGGGATAAAGAGAGAACTGGAGGACACTGAGGCTCTGCAGGGAGATGGGAGTCTCTGGAACTGGGTTAGGATAGGGGAGGAAAAAAAGGCTGGGATGTAGTGTCTTTGTGGTAGAGGGCAGGGAAAGAGAGAGACAAAGTGTTCTGTGGAAAAGTTATAGACTGGTAGGAGGAATGTCGTCTTTAGGGCTAGAATGGTTAAGACAGCCTAATACTTAGTAGGTGCTGGGACACAGGTGTGGCAGACCCTTTACCTCTAACCTGCAGCTATAATCACCACATTGCAGGAAGAAGCTGGCACAGCGCCTGCAGGATGCAGAGGAACATGTTGAAGCTGTCAATGCCAAATGTGCCTCCCTGGAAAAGACAAAGCAGAGGCTGCAGAATGAAGTGGAGGACCTGATGATTGATGTGGAGAGATCAAATGCTGCCTGTGCAGCTCTGGATAAGAAGCAGAAGAACTTTGACAAGGTCTTTTGGGCTCTAGACTGGGGGGTCCTGGACAGAGCATCCCCTCCTCATTGTCACATCCATACTGACACCCATTTCTGTTCAGATCCTGGCAGAATGGAAACAGAAGTATGAGGAAACACAGGCTGAGCTGGAAGCCTCCCAGAAGGAGGCCCGCTCTCTCAGCACAGAGCTGTTTAAGATGAAGAATGCCTATGAGGAGTCCTTGGACCACCTGGAAACGCTGAAACGCGAGAACAAGAACTTGCAGCGTAAGTCCCTGGTCCTCTGCTCCTGGCAGGGCTTTCTCACCACCCACCAGTACCCACCGCTTCCCATGGGTCTGTGCCTGCAGGTGGGCAGAGATGCCTGTCCCCTTGGTGTGTGAGGGCCCTTCCCATTCTACTCTGTGCCTGACCATGCCATTGGTCCTTGTTTCCACAGAGGAGATTTCCGACCTCACGGAGCAGATTGCCGAGGGAGGAAAAGCGATTCATGAGCTGGAGAAAGTCAAGAAGCAGATTGAGCAGGAGAAATCTGAAATCCAAGCCTCACTGGAGGAAGCTGAGGTACACACAGAGTTAACAACTGTGTCCAGTTTGAACGTATGGTGACAGTTATCTGCAGAGATGACAGGAAAGCAAGCTTTGATTTGTGAAGTGCTGCATAAAAGATTACTTAGAAAAGAATCAGTAGTTTGAATTTCTGTTCCTCCTTGTCCAGGCCTCCCTAGAACATGAAGAGGGGAAGATCCTGCGCCTCCAACTTGAGCTCAACCAGGTCAAGTCTGAGATTGACAGGAAGATAGCAGAGAAAGATGAGGAGATTGACCAGATGAAGAGGAACCACCTCAGAATTGTGGAGTCCATGCAGAGCACCCTGGATGCTGAGATCAGGAGCAGGAATGAAGCCCTGCGTCTGAAGAAGAAGATGGAGGGAGACCTGAATGAAATGGAGATCCAGCTGAGCCATGCCAATCGTGTGGCTGCTGAGGCACAGAAGAACCTGAGAAACACACAAGGAGTGCTCAAGGTTTGTTCCCCAAAGCTGTAGAAAGAGATACAACATCCCTGACATTTTTGACACCCAAGCTAACACTGACACCTTGTAATTTCTGTTGCCTCTTTTACAGGATACCCAGATACACTTGGACGATGCTCTGAGGACACAGGAGGATCTGAAGGAGCAGGTGGCCATGGTGGAGCGCAGAGCAAACCTGTTGCAGGCTGAAGTTGAGGAGCTACGGGCAGCTCTGGAACAAACAGAGCGGTCCAGGAAACTGGCTGAGCAGGAGCTTCTGGATGCCACTGAACGTGTGCAGCTCCTCCATACCCAGGTCTGGTACTCTGCTGGAAATTAATCCCATCAGCAAGGGACAGCACAGAATGTGGTTGCTAGACACTGAAAGTGATTACTATGCAATCTCTTAAAGCAACATGCTGTGTTAAAGCTTTTACAGCCAGCCCCCTATTTCTGGGTTGCTGCTATGGCTCCAAAGATGACTCTTGCATTAACTTTCTCAAACAATAGTTGCGCTTTATGCAAGTGATATGGAGGCATTTGTTCTAAAAGTGCAACCTGTGTCTTTCTCTGTTACAGAACACCAGCTTGATCAACACCAAGAAGAAGCTGGAAACAGACATCGTGCAAATTCAGGGTGAGATGGAAGATACCATCCAGGAAGCCCGCAATGCTGAAGAGAAGGCCAAGAAGGCCATCACAGATGTGAGTCAGGGGCTCCTTTCATTGCTGATGATGGATGTATTCTCCCCCAAAATGTCTCCAGACCCAAAACGGCTTTGACCCTTTTCTCTCGTCAGGCTGCCATGATGGCAGAAGAGCTGAAGAAGGAGCAGGACACCAGCGCCCACCTGGAGAGGATGAAGAAGAACCTGGACCAGACGGTGAAGGACCTGCAGCTCCGTCTGGATGAGGCTGAGCAGTTGGCACTGAAGGGAGGCAAGAAGCAAATCCAGAAGCTGGAGGCCAGAGTGCGTAGGCCTGGTATTTGTGCATGAGTGAGCATGACCCTTGGAGAGATGGCAGGGAAGCTCCAAAGATGGGCTTGTGATTGCAGGTGCGGGAGCTGGAAGGGGAGGTTGATGCTGAGCAGAAGCGCAGCGCTGAAGCTGTCAAGGGTGTGCGCAAGTATGAGAGGAGGGTGAAGGAGCTGACCTACCAGGTAAGGCAGGAGGTGTCCTTGGGCTCACAGCAAGTCCTGTTTTGCACACACCATCCCCAAGGGGAATTCTTAACCTCACATGATGCAGAAGCAATAATTCATTCTCTTTCCTGCTTACCAACCACACTAGACTGAGGAAGATCGGAAGAATATTCTCAGGCTGCAGGATCTGGTGGACAAGCTGCAAATGAAAGTGAAATCCTACAAGAGACAAGCAGAGGAGGCTGTAAGTATTGGCTGAAGTACAGGCACATTCCATCGGGGCAGCAGGCTCATTGACATGATTGTGACTACCAGGAAAGGGTCATGAAAGAAACTACCAAGGCACATCAGTCTTGGCCATGCCATTTAGTTTCCTGTCAGGAGGCCTTTCTGATTTCTGGGCACCCTGGAGTAGTCAGGGATGAACTGAGGGAAGTTCTGGAGCTTGTGTTATACAGCAGATCTGACTAAACAATTCCAGGTGCCACATCCACTGAATTCATGACTCTCTTCTAGTAATCAACAGCAGAGGGCTTTAGGATCTTTGTCAATATAATTAGTCACACTGATATTTGTGAATGAAGTAGTGGGAGGATAAGTACATAAATGACAAGTTCAAGTGATGAAATTTCTCCTCAAGTGTGACATTGTGCTGGTGAAATGTGTTAAAATGGGGTCCTGAATAAAGGGAGGATGAGGAGGTCTGTATAAGGCTTTTGTGGTGTGCATGGGGATGGTAGTATGTACCTTTCTGCAGAAAAGCCACAGCTCTGTAAGGGCTGCTCACCACCAACTCCCTCTCCCCGCACAGGAGGAGCTGTCCAATGTCAACCTCTCCAAGTTCCGCAAGATCCAGCACGAGCTGGAGGAAGCCGAGGAGCGGGCTGACATTGCGGAGTCCCAGGTCAACAAGCTCCGAGTGAAGAGCCGGGAGTTTCATGGCAAGAAGATAGAAGAGGAAGAGTGAGGCTGTCATGAAGCAGCAAAGTGACTGAGGGCTGCACAAAATGTGAACCTCTCTGTCACTTTCTCCCATACTTAGTCTTTGCAACCATGCCAATGTGTCAATGTCTAGAGATTAAAGAACACAGATTCTATTGCATATAATCCATGAGCAATTTTCATTTGAGTTGGAGAGGACATGAGATGCATTTTCCCAAGTCTACCTGACTAGAGCTCATATAATGTCCTCATTATTTGGATTAAACTTTCACCCGGAGAAGCAGAAGTCTCATGAAGAGAAATGTGTGTCCCCAGGAGCCTTTAGTGATGTGAGCAGAAAATCTCCTCAGGACAAGGGCATGCAAGTGCTTTTAGAACACCCTGACACAATGGCTGATGGCTGTCTGGTGGCACATTACCATCATGTCTTCATTTCTGTCTTCATTCCTTCCCTGTTCTTACCAAAAAGGCCTGATCATCTTTTCACCTGCCTTGTAGCAGGGGCCCTCCAGTTGCTTTGGTGGGTGATGGAAAGGGTGTTTAGAAGATCACCTTCTCAGCCAGGACCCCCTGCCCAGCAGCGGTTGCTTCCAGAGATCTTAGCTTAGAAATAAGAGGTATCTCAGTAACTGTGCAACTCAGGCAGTCGTTCAAGTACAGCCCAACTTCAAATGGCAGGTATGTCCTACCATCTACTCACCTTTGCAGTTAGACAATCTGGTCCTTCTCCACTGAGACACTCAGTCTTTTTCAGGCTTCAGGAAGCCAATTAAGAATGTTCTCACTAGAAAGTGAAGGCCAATAGGAAAAACTGTGAATAAACTCCCTAAAGGAAAGATGAATTCCTTCCCCTTTCCCCTGCTGTGAGGTCAAGAAAGATCTGCAGAAACTGGTCCCTGAGCAGAGAAGCAGCATGAGGAGATGGCTAAAGGCCATCCTGGTCTCTTCATGGCTATCCTGAGGTGGGATGCATCTCAACCAGAAAACCCACAAACACCTAAGTGGAGTAGGCGTAGTATGCTAGGTGTGGAGAAAGCACTCCTCATGTTTAATTCCACAAATCAATGCCCATCAGCAGAATAGACTGGCTTTTTAATGAAGAAAGTGTGTGTGTAGCATGTGTAGGCTCCAGCACTTGGCCATGTCTTAGCAGAGGGTCAGGGAAGAGGAGCTTCCCTCCAAAGGACGAGGGTGCTGGCATTTCTGTTCAGCCAGGGCTAGCATTCCTGGGAGGAGTTCTTTTACACAGAGGACTGCTGTCTGAAGAAACACTGCTGGAGTGGAGGCTGGGCATTCCTTGTCAGACTGCCTGTCGGGTCTGGTGACATTGCTCTCAGCATGCGTAACAAGTAACTGCAACATAAGTGACAACACGATTTGAAAGCTGCACTTCTTACAGTGTATGTTTTCTAACATGCTTTGTTTCTGATCATGTGCAAAATGCTTTTGCTCCACCTTATAGCACCCTGGGTTCAGTGATAATCAAATGCAATCCTTACCCCTTATCAAATAGTAGTTTGCCATATCTTAATTTTTTTTATCTAAGAAGTGCCATATCACCTGTGAGATACACCATCCCATTAGGCCTGTGGATAGCAAATCTGCTCTGTGAAACAAATAAAAAAATCTGGGGAGGACAGAAGAAAAGAAGGAAAGAACAGTGGATGCTCTGATGACATACTGACATCCTACCACTGCTGTAGCTGCCTCTTCAGCAACCAGTGTTCCCTATCAAGCCTGCCTTACTATGCACTAGCTTCAAGCTAGATCTTCCACGTCACATAACTCAGGGCACACTGATCCCTGCAGGCATGCTCTGTTAATCCAAACAGCATGGCTGTTAACAACACCAACATGCTGCAAATCCCACAGGGACTGATTTTTCAAGGCCATCTACCAGAACCACAAGCTCTATCCCATCCTTCTGGGCTTAGCAAAAGAGTTGTAAGTTCAACTGTTATTTTACAGAAGCATTTAAAAACATCTGAGGCAAGGGAAACTCCATCCTGGTCTTTGATGTTTCTGGGATGGCTTGTTACTTTACCAGGGATGTGTTAATTGTTGAATGTAACAGCATGTGTAATATGTGAAACAGCAGCAACTGGGGGAAAAGCCTGCAATGGCTGGGAACAAAAACTCTGTGGCCCAGGTCAAGGAATAGTCTGCTGTCAATCCTCAGAGGACTAGCTGAGATCAGAGGTCTGTCAGGCATGACCACTGGCTGGTTCAAATCAATATCCCTCCTGCAGTGTGCAGGACCAACAGACAGCTTTCTGCTGGCAGATGGTCACAGGCATCGCTGCCACCAGTAAGCAAAGTGTGACAGAAAGAACCAGTGGGCAGGCCTAAAGCATGTTTGACTTGTGTTTCGCAGCTGATTGTATTTAGGTGCATCTCCATCTAAATGACAGGTATGTCAGAACAGGAAGAAAACATTACTGTTGTCCAAAGGCACATCAGTTTCTTTCAGTCAGGCCCATTTGGCCACACAGACCTTGTGCCTTCTGGTTGCTCCAGAGGGAAACACCTGTGAATTGTTTTAAGGGAATCTGGGTGAACACATTTGAGGGAATATGGCCAATAGTCCAGCTGAAGTGCCTTTGTAATAGCACATGCAGCATGGGAAATAAACAGGAGGACTTTGTAGCTGCTGCCCAGATGTGAAACTATGACCTGATTGCTATCGCTAAAACTTGGTTGGATGAATCGCACAACTGGAGTGCTGTGTTTGACTACTATAAACCATACATAAGGGTAAGGCAAGAAAGAAGAGGTTGGCAGGTTGCTGTCTATGTGAAAAATGGATTGCTTGTATAGAGCTATCTTTGAAGAACAGTTATGAGGCAGGTTAAGAGCTTATAAGTAAAAATTAGAGGCCAAGTCAACAAAAGAAAGTGTGACTGGTATTTCTTCCAGGCCACCTGATTGAGGGGAGAAGGTTGATTAAGAATTCTTTCTCTGATGCAGGAAGCATCACTCTCACAGGCCCTGAACCTAATGGGAGATTTTAACCACCCAGACATAGAAACATAGAATCATAAAATGGTTTGGGTTGGAATGGACCTTAAGATCATGTAGTTCCAACTCCCCTGCCATGGGCAGGGACACCACACACTAAATCATGTCACCCAAGACTCCATCCAACCTGGCCTTGAACACTGCCAGGGATGGAGCATTCACAACTTCCTTCGACAACCTGTTTCAGTGCCTCACCACCCTCACAGTAAAGAACTTCTTCCTTATATTTAACCCAAACTCCCCCTGTTTAAGTTTGAACCCATTACCCTTTTTCCTATATCTACAGTCCCTGATGAAGAGGCCCTCTCCAGCATTCTTGTAGACCCCCTTCAGATACTGGAAGGCTGCTATAAGGTCTCCACGCAGCCTTCTCTTCTCCAGGCTGAGCAGCCCCAACTTTCTCAGCCTATCTTCATATGGGAGGTGCTCCAGTCCCTTGATCATCCTCGTGGACCTCATCTGAACTTGCTCCAACAGCCCCATGTCCTTCTTATGTCAGGACATCTGCTGGAAAAGCAGCACAGGAAACCAGCACAAGCAATCCAGGAAACTACTGGAGGACATTGAGGAGAGCTTCCTAGCAGAGGTGATGGAGAGCCCAATCTGAAGAGAGGTACTGCTGGACCTGCTGCTCACTAGTGCTAGTGCATGGGATGCTCTCATGAGACTCCAGCACAAGAAAAACAATGACCCACTCAAGCAGGTGTAGAGGAGTGCAACAAAAATGATCCAAGGACTGGAACACCTCCAGTGTGGAGAAAGGCTGAGAGAGTTGTGCCTCTGAGGAAGCTATATTGTGGCCATTTAGTACAGAAAGGAGGCATATGAGAGAGATGGAAAAAGGCTTTTTATGAGGACTTGTAGCAACAGAACAAGGGGCAAAGGATTTAAACTAAAGAGAGTAGATTCTGGTTGGACAAAGGAGACATTTTATTAAGGTGAGGCTGGTGAGACACGGGAACACGTTGGCCTCAGAATTTGGGAATACCTCATAGTTGAAAGTGTTGCAGGTCAGGTTGGATGGGGCTTTTGAGCAACCTGATCTAATCAAAGATACCCCTGTTCACAGCAGGGTGTTGCACTAGATGATCTTTTTAAGGCCCCTTCCAACGCAAACTGTTCTGTGATTCTATTATCTAACTTCTCCATGACCAAGGGAGTCAGAGATTGTTCAGAGACATCAGAGGTACAGGGTGCTTCCATCTGCCTCCCCATGCCCTGTGCAGGGAGCCCATGGATGAGCTCAGAATTTGAACTCCAGAAAAGTGGATGCTGCAGTGCCAGAGCCCTCCTTGGAACAAGCTCTTCACGCACAGGCCGGTGCTTGATGCTGGATGCTACCTCGGATCACAGGCATCATTTTTCTGACCTTGCCACTGTGCTCTTCCCTAAGCCTTATTCATTGAGCTCTTTTGGTAACCAAAATGCCAATGACCAGGAGAAGGGTGTGTTTTGAACTGACAGTGTTTAAAGCAGCTCAAGTGACAGTGCCTTTTTTCCTACAGTCACCCTACAAAGAATACTGGCAAATTCCCCCTTTTTTAGTGTATCAGCATCATTACAGGACTGCCTACCACCTCTAATGCCTTGACATAGGCAGCACTCTGTTGACAGCTTTTGTTGCTGGAACTGTGTGATTGTGTGTATAAGACATTGTGATGGGATGGGAGTGCTGGACTGAGAGTGTCGGAGTGCAGAAGATCTTGGAGTGTCTGCTGGGTGTGTGATTGTGTGTAGGGTTGTGTCTAAGTAGATGGGTGTTTTGTGGGGGAGTTAGGTAGTGAAGGGCTAGAGGACCTCCTGCTTCCTGAGTTGGTTGAAGACATTGCTTGATACATGCTGACAGTGGACACCTGCATGTTGGAAACACAGGCTTAAGCTATTTAAGGCATGTTAACACTTAACATTGTTTATGTGAGAGGAAATGAGAAGCATCATAGTATTTATTGAGTATGCATATATTTGGGGTTGAAGGTATCTCCTGGTCTAGGTTACCTTTGCAGATTTGTGTCTCTTAACCCTTAGAGTATCTTTACTAAAGGTTGGAAAACAGAAATAACTATGGCTGTGAATAACTTCCCCATTAATAAAAGTGCTAGTCATTAAATGCTACACATTTCTTCTAGATCTGCTGTGTAAGAAAAGCACTGAATCTTCTAAAACTAGAATTTTTTTGAAGAAAAAAAGCAGTATAATTTATTCTGGCGCAGGGTATGAGGCAGCATGAGTGATTTGTTTGTTTAAGACTAGGTAAGGCTTTTCCCTAACATCACTTAGGACTGGCCACAGCAACAGTGAACAATTCCTTCAGTATGCACATTTTGAATTTTTCAATGTCTGACACTCTC
The DNA here is from genome assembly GCA_039720435.1 of Amazona ochrocephala. Lineage (NCBI taxonomy): Eukaryota > Metazoa > Chordata > Aves > Psittaciformes > Psittacidae > Amazona > Amazona ochrocephala. The sequence continues at coordinate 84,850,728 of CM077879.1, forward strand.
CCCCCCCAAAAAAAAATCCAAACCAAAACCAAGCGCAGATTTGCTCACACATATATTTATTTCTTTTTATAGCAAAGCAGTCACCTTTCACACTCTGAGCATGAGTTACATGTCCAAACTTGAACTTGTATTCTGACTTTCTGTCTCTTGGACTCCTCAGTATCTAGTGCTACTGCGCGCGAAGTCATGGATCACAATGTGTGTTTGGTTTTCTCTTTTTCAATATAACATATAGTGAATTACAAAATCGCATTTTGTCATGATTTGTCTTTTGTGAAATTGTCCTCTGTAATGCTGTAAAGGCAGCCCCTAAATTCACAGGACCATGTGCACAAGATATATTGTATTATTTCGATTTTACATCTGGAATAGTTGCAGTACAAAAAATGCTGAATATCTGGGTCAAAGATTAAATTATCAGTAAAGGCAGTAGGGGTACCTATAAATTCTACATCAAAGTTCTTTAGGTGCCTTGACTAGTCAAGATTCCCTTATTAATAATCCTGTCAGACTATTTATAGGAAATGTATCCACAGGAATGGTAAGATGTAAAACATTTCTAAATATATCTAGTCAAATCAAATGACAATTATGCCATTAGTTAAGTTTGCCAGACAATGTTTTGCCAAAGGTAGTTTGCCAAAATACATTTCGCTTGAAGGAAAAGGAAACATCCTGAGCATCTGCATACCAGACTCTATAAAAGTCTCTTTGGAGTGCTGTGCCCAGTCTTACTGAAAATTTCAAGGTAAGTGTATGGCTTCTGTGAACTTCTGGGCAAAACATAGACCTTTTTATTCTATTTAACTTCCTTTAAGTCTTGACTATCCATTTCTATCAGGGACTGTCTCTATCACCAGTGATTTTTTTGTAGATTTGAAGGCAGCATTTTTACCTTCAGCTTATATATTAGCTCTGGATATCTGTGTAACACAACCCAAAAGATTAAGATTTCTAAAAAGCAGAAAAAGCAATAATGACTTTTATATCTAGCATAATGCAAGATGATACATCTATATCAAGTACATTTTCCAATGAAAAGCTATTATTTGCTATCACACAAAGCAGTCTTTCAGAGACTCTTGAGTAATATTAAAAAAGTAATTAAGAATCAGACTTATTTAATATGACATCTCTTTTATGAGAGTGTCCAAATTCACTAGAGTTCACAAAGTTGAAATAATACTGCTAAACTGTACTACAATACTGCAACACTAAAGAAGTGTTCTATTCTTTGTTACATACCAAGATATCTAAGGATTAATTTCAGAAAACTATCCAAGTATTTTTAAAAATGGGAAGTTTAAAAACAACTATTGTCTTGTTTATACCTATTTAAATAGATCAAAGTGCAAGAGATATCCTCTCTTCCACACAAAGCTGTTCACTCACTGACTCAGCATACCTTCTTTCTTACAGAACACTCTGCTGACTGTGACTCCTGCGTAAAGTGCAGCCATGACGTCTCCGGATGCTGAGATGGCTGCCTTTGGGGAGGCGGCTCCTTACCTCCGAAAATCAGAAAAGGAGAGAATCGAGGCCCAGAACAGGCCTTTTGATGCTAAAACATCGGTCTTTGTGGTGCATGCTAAGGAATCCTTTGTGAAAGGGACAGTCCAGAGCAAAGAAGGAGGGAAGGTCACTGTCAAGTCTGAAGCTGGAGAGGTGAGGAAAGATCTAAGCTTAAAAACTCTATGTAATTCCCACTGGCAGCTTTAAGCTGACATACATGCATCTCCTTCTTCCTCTGACAGACCCTGACTGTGAAGGATGATCAGATCTTTCCCATGAACCCTCCCAAGTATGACAAAATCGAGGACATGGCCATGATGACCCACCTCCATGAACCCGCTGTGCTGTACAACCTCAAAGAGCGTTATGCAGCCTGGATGATCTACGTAAGTACCAGAGCAATCTTCCTCTGGGTAGCTGGGAGGAACTGCTCTGCCAGGCTAAGTGGAAGCCAACGTGCTGTCTCCCTTCCCCACAGACCTACTCGGGTCTCTTCTGTGTTACCGTCAACCCCTACAAGTGGCTGCCGGTGTACAACCCGGAGGTGGTGTTGGCCTACCGAGGCAAGAAGCGCCAGGAGGCCCCTCCACACATCTTCTCCATCTCTGACAACGCCTATCAGTTCATGCTGACTGGTGAGAAAATGGCAGCATCTTCACCGTGATATAACATTTGGGGTTTTTTAAAAAAGAAAAATATTTTTATTGTAAACCTCAGCTTGAGCCTTTAATTAATTTATTTTAGCAGTTGCTGATACTCTGCATGAAAACCAGTTCTGTCCAAATAATTTTTAAAACTCTAATTGATAGCATGCAGATAAGAGCACTGAAAAAGTTAAAGAATAATTGGTAAGATTAATTGGTTTAGGTGAAACAAAATTTCCCCCCTACCTGTTATGAGATTTGATTTGCTCCAAATGTGACAGAAAATATTAAGAAACCTCTGAACAAATTACTTAATCTCTCCCAAAACTGTATTGTTTTGGCTCTATGGAAACTTTTTTGGAAAAGCAAATGATCTGATTTCAAGTGCTATTCTGATATTTTCAGCTTCTTGGGAAATACTAACAGCCAAAATCCCAGAGAAGTTGCACCATCTGGAAACAATGATAAATGCCTTCATTTCAAAATAGCTGTTAGTTGCTACTCTTGTATTACAAATTTGCTTCTTAGACGTGAAAGTTGCTTGACCAGAAAGGTCTAGAATTCTGTGCACCAAAACTGCAATTTACAGAAGGGAATCAGTGATTTTATGGTCACACATCTGTAGCTGTTTCATGATTCCACAAGGACATGACTGAACAACAGAGAATAATCATGCTCACTGTTAAAAAAAGTACTGAATATTGGATAAAAATAGAATGGTAATTTGAACTGGAGTTTGTTTTTCTCCTTTTCCACCTCTGGATCAGGTTCATGTATAAAAAATAGTTTGGTATTTTTATTTACATTTGTTATCTTTCTTTCCTCTCTTCAGGCACTAACTAGTGCCTTCAAGAACAGACTTGTAAAGAAACAAACAAATAATGAGCAGGAACATATTGGAACAAAAAATACTGAAAACAAGGAAAGCCCACATTCTTTCCTACCTCAGAAATCCATTCCTTTGAATTCACTGGTGAAAAGGGAAAGTAAGAAAAGGAAAAAAAGGAAAAAATAAAGATCTTGTTTAAAGATTGCCAACATTGATTAAAGCTCTACATTTCTACAAATAACTTCATCAAGGGAGAGATTAGAATTCTTTTGACACATACCGTTAGTGGCTACAACCCCTTACTACTTAGAGATAAAAATTAATCAGACATCCCAAAAGGCATTTTGATAAAATAAAACAAGTATAAACTGATCTCGGATTCCTAAATTGTTTGAGGACTCACTGGTGTATAGTTATGCTTGCTGGAACCTTAAAAAGACACAAAAGAAACATATTAATCTCTGTGGATTCTACAGGGAGTTCTTTCACGCCAAAATCTTCCAATATCTATAAGAAACTTCACAGAGGAAGATAATCCTCCACTTCTTACAATAACAGGCATTTCTGCATCAGTATTCATTCAGCAATTACTATGAGAATTAGGTAAATCAAGAAAAAAATGTCCTCTTTCAATGACCAAAAAGGGAGTTTAAATTAGCACCCCGCAGGTGAAAAGAGCATTGAAGAAATACAGACTTCATAACTCCAGCTCTCTCTATATAGCACATAGGCTCTCAAAAAGCACTGATATATTTATCACATGCATTGTGTTCTGTATTACTCAAGGATGTCACTGACAGCATGTTTGTTTCTGCCTCCTTCACAGATCGTGAGAACCAGTCGATCCTGATCACGTATGTACATTCTCTGCCCTGGTCCCTGTGGGGCTGCCTGGTACCAGGGACCTCCTGCCTGACCACACGCTCTCTGCTTCTCTCTTTGCCTGCACAGCGGAGAATCCGGAGCAGGGAAGACTGTGAACACAAAGCGTGTCATCCAGTACTTTGCAACAATTGCAGCGAGCGGGGAGAAGAAGAAAGAAGATCAGCCAGGCAAAATGCAGGTGAGTCAGGAAGAAGAGACCCAACACTTGGCGTGTGACTGCAATGCCAACTAAATACTGTAACTGAATAATTGTCATCCTGTAGGGAATGCATGAGGATGAAATTATTCATTAATAAACCCCAGTTTGAATCAACACTTTCCTTTGTTCCTGACATGATTTTGGGAAGGATAACCGAAACAATTATCATCCTGCAGGGAACGCTTGAGGATCAAATCATCAGCGCCAACCCACTGCTGGAGGCCTTTGGAAATGCCAAGACCGTGAGGAACGACAACTCCTCACGCTTTGTAAGTTGTTGCTTTAGGCAAAATCTCTCCCTCTCATTACATGACATGTGATGGCCCTACCAGTATTCTCCATAAAGGAGACATGAAAAAAACCCATCCACGCTGAAACGCTGCTGCTTCTCCTTACAGGGCAAGTTCATCAGAATCCACTTTGGGGCCACAGGCAAACTGGCTTCTGCTGACATTGAAACTTGTAAGACACTCTCCTGGCCTTATCCCTTTCCTTCCTGAATTCCTACCTCTGTGTGCCCCGGTGCCTGAATCTTTCTCCCTTCCTTGCAGATCTGCTGGAGAAGTCCAGAGTCACTTTCCAGCTCAAGGCAGAAAGAAGCTATCACATATTCTATCAGATCATGTCCAACAAGAAGCCAGAGCTAATTGGTAGGAAGGATCATTATGACTTTGTAAGGGCGATCACTGAGCAATAGTTCCTTCTGTTACCTGGTTGGCAAAACTAAGCCTGTGTCTTGCCTCTTCCGGTTTTCAGACATGCTCCTCATTACCACCAACCCTTATGATTTCCACTACGTGAGTCAAGGTGAGGTGACTGTTCCCAGTATTGATGACCAGGAGGAGCTTATGGCTACAGATGTAAGTACTATGAAGAAAACATTTTTACTGAGATTATTTATCTCAGTTTGGTAATCTTATGTATTACTACCTATACCTGTATTACCTAAACCTTTATTACCTATATAATATACAATAATATATTACCTATATATAAATGTACATTAACTATATTTATTACCTATATATATGTAATACATAGTACATATTATTTTAGCTATTACCTATACATATAATATAACCTAATACAATAATATTAGGTTATGTAATGTTTTTACTGCATTGTTTCAACTGCAGAGTGCCATTGACATCCTGGGGTTCACCGCCGATGAGAAGACAGCCATCTACAAACTGACAGGGGCTGTCATGCACTATGGGAACCTGAAGTTCAAGCAGAAACAACGAGAGGAGCAGGCAGAGCCTGATGGCACTGAAGGTAACAGTAGATTCAGCAACTGATTTGTTCAAAGAAATTCTCTGTTTGCAGAAATGACATGTTGACCTCCAAAGACAGGCCTTTCTTGGCCAGAGTCACCACATAAAACACTGAGGAAAAGCTTCCCTGATCACGGGGAATACCTTTATTTTATGCAGTGGGCACATCGCAAAGGCACACAGCCTTAAGGCAGGAACACAGAATCTCTCTCTAAATCTTGCCACCATTAGGTCACGATGATGTGTAATCATAGCTTTTGTGAAATAAATCTTGCATTCTTTGCTATGCAGAAATCCACTTTACCCAGAAATGTGCTCCCCACATGCCTCGTATATCCTGAGGCTTTGGGGTTTCTTCTGGGAACTTCCAGATTCAAACTATTCCTATTTAAGCCATAGCTGACTTCCCTTTCAAAGAAGGACATCTTCTAGAATTAATATTCCCTCCCAGATCACCTGCATGAGCAAGACCATTGTTTTTCAATTTCTAGAACATGAATAACAGAGCTGTTCACATTGACAAAATTCTAGCTGTTGTCCAAAGATAGATGTTTATCTCTCTCCCCCTTTAGTGGCTGACAAGGCTGCCTACCTGATGGGCCTAAATTCAGCTGAGTTGCTCAAAGCCCTGTGTTACCCCAGAGTCAAGGTCGGGAATGAATTTGTGACCAAAGGTCAAACTGTTGAGCAGGTAAAATCTGGAGGTTGCAAATATGTGGCTTCAACAGTACTTACGCATTCTTCATTGATCCCAGGGGATAACTCCTGTCCTTTCTTTTCTGCTGTAGGTGAACAATGCAGTTGGTGCCCTGGCAAAAGCTGTCTTTGAGAAGATGTTCTTGTGGATGGTTGTTCGTATCAACCAACAGCTAGATACCAAGCAGCCCAGACAGTACTTCATTGGTGTCCTGGACATTGCTGGCTTTGAAATCTTTGATGTAAGGAACAAGGATTTGGCACTATAGTCAAGGGAGGAGTCTTGAGGAGTGAGAAACACACTTCTTTTTTAAAAGGAATCAGAAGTTTATTCTCCTCATCTGCAGTTTTCTAGAAGCCCTTCTCACTTCCCTGTCACAGTAGTACCCTCCAATGCATTTACCCCACAACACTTGGATTCTAATGTTGCCATCAGATAGAAGAAAGCCCTTCTTTCTGACAAATGATCTTAAAGGCCCTTGAGCTTGCAAAGGTTTTTGGTTCTGCAAACAAAGAGACAGCTCTAGGATTCAGGCTCACACACAGACGTGGGGCAAAAGCTAAGGAAACAGTAGTGCTCTGGGAAAGTTCACGGGGCAAAAGCTAAGGAAACGGTAGTGCTATGGGAAAGTTCACGGGGCAAAAGCTAAGGAAACGGTAGTGCTCTGGGAAAGTTCACGGGGCAAAAGCTAAGGAAATGGTAGTGCTCTGGGAAAGTTCACAGCATGTTTCCTCTGCTGTGAAAGCAGTGATGGTGCTAGGACATCTGCGCCACAGCAGAGAAACCTCCATTTTGTTGATCTAAGGGCAGAGAATTGCTTGGCTGGGATACTGAGGAGGCTTCCACTCTCTGGGAGGTCAGAGAGCTGAGACACCTACACGGTGATGCAGCTAAGGTTACTGAAGGAAACGCATGCTGTAACAGTTAGGAGTGGTGTTTCAGCTGGGGAGCTTCAAACAGCACTAGGATTGTGCTAGCAAACTTGTGTGGTGTTTGCCTCACCTTGAGAACCTGTGTTCCTCTCCTTGCTTTGGGCAGTTCAACAGCTTTGAGCAGCTGTGCATCAACTTCACCAATGAGAAACTGCAACAGTTCTTCAACCACCACATGTTTGTGCTGGAGCAAGAGGAGTACAAGAAGGAAGGAATTGAATGGGAGTTCATTGACTTTGGGATGGACCTGGCTGCCTGCATTGAGCTCATTGAGAAGGTACCTTTCCCATAAAAGTGTGTGCAACATATACTGGAATTCTGTGGTTTCTCTGAGCCAGATTCAGCTCAGAAAGAACTCACAGCCAGACATTCAGTGTCAGGTAAACAAAATATTTTGCACTGAAATGTATTCTCATCTGAGGAATAGAAATTAAGAAATGCAAACCTGTGCCATCAATCCTGCATTGCCTGGTTTTCAAGCATGGAAAGGGTAGCCTGAATTCCCACCAACAGACTTTCTTAAAACAAATTGGGATCGCTCCCTTTTCTTTTCTCCTCTGAAGACTCAAACCGGAACTCCTCCACAAACAAATTAGACACCTCTTGTAGCTATTGTCCCAATAATTTTTCTGTATACCACTTCTCCCTCCATTTCTACTCCCAATTCTAACCTTCACTGAACAGATGTTCTTAACCAGTTCCATGAAAATAGGCTGCAGGAAGGCAAGGGAAGGCAGAAATAAGCTTCCTGGATGAGAGGAACTCCTAACAATCATAGGCCCTTATCCAGGCTGAGATGTTACCAGCAACATGCTCATACCTTTGATGTTCATAGAACATGCTTCACATCATTGCAATTTTTCTCTCTCACTGCTTGTGGTACCTTCCAGCCCATGGGCATCTTCTCCATCCTGGAAGAGGAGTGCATGTTCCCCAAGGCAACTGACACTTCTTTCAAGAACAAGCTCTATGACCAGCACCTGGGCAAGTCCAACAACTTCCAGAAGCCAAAGCCTGCCAAAGGCAAGGCTGAGGCCCACTTCTCCCTGGTGCACTATGCGGGCACAGTGGACTACAACATCACTGGCTGGCTTGAGAAGAACAAAGACCCTCTGAATGAAACAGTCATTGGGTTGTACCAGAAGTCATCCCTGAAGACACTGGCTTTACTTTTTGCCTCCTATGGTGGAGCAGACGCAGGTCAGCTTTGTGCAAAGTGTGCTTTCAGTATGAGACAATATTGACACGGAATTAAGGCAGTGAACACTGAACATTCAATGCTGGTTTGCATTCTGTAGTTTCCAGTATGCACCATCTATATTTTAATGTTGTTTTATTTTCTTTTCTTCCATTTGCAGATGCTGGTGGTGGCAAGAAGGGTGGCAAGAAGAAGGGTTCTTCTTTCCAGACTGTGTCAGCTCTTTTCCGGGTATGTACAGAGTTCTTCATGTCTTTGAAGATGGAAATCTTTTATTCTGAATCTGAAAAGTCTATTTCAGTTTTGGAAATTAGAGAATTAGGCTCTTAGAACACCACAAACATCCTACCCAATACGTGTATGAACTGTCTTTTATTTCAGGAGACAGAATTGTATTGTCAGCCTCCTGGAATTTGCTTGTCAGTTTTGTTAGGCACTTTTTTTCCACCTAGTTATTGACACCGATCTTTATATTTTCCTGAGTTCTTCCACCTGTCTTTCTCTTGCTATTACTTTCTCTGAATATTCAATGAAAATCTCCAGGGGGTGAAGTTCACCTACTCAGCCTGGGAGTGAATACCACAACAGCTCAACTTCCTTAAAACCTTCCTGGAGAATTCAGAGATATTTTCTATATATGTTTTACGTATCTATGAAGATTTTCAGTATGCACACATTGTAGAATTTAAAAATAATAGATTAGACATGATAAGCAAAGAAAATTTCCTTGAGAATGGAAGATTTTAAGGCAGTGTTTTATTTTCAGTTGGGAAAGAGAGCTGCTGTTAAATTACAACAAATCAATGATTTTTGACGTGAGTTTTTGGTTGGGTTTTCAAGGTTACCATTTAGCTGAGGTGGAGATATTTAGGGAGACTGAATTACTACTAAAAATGTCATATTATATGGGCTTTAAAAATAGTCCGTCCATTTTAAAAAAAAACTATTTAACTGCCAGATAAGACGCTAGTCACATGTAACCAAGAGTACACATCAACCACTTAAAATGCCCAACTAAATATCGCAAGAAATACCAGCTGGAATGAAAGCTGGGAAATGTCAGCTGTGTATTTGAACAAGGAGATCAAGCTTAAGCAGTACTAACCATTACCCTACAGAAGAACTTTAAAGCCAAAAATTTAGAGTTTCCAAGTATCCTTTTGGGAGTATTGCAAGATGCTTTAGAGAAGACAGGTCTGCATCCTGAAACACCCAGTTTGCTATATCCACTATCAAGATTCCAGTACTATACTCTTAATAATATAAACTTCATGATCTCACAGGAGAACTTAAACAAGCTGATGGCTAACCTGAGAAGCACTCACCCCCATTTTGTACGATGCATCATCCCAAATGAAACAAAAACACCTGGTAAGGGGATCCAATAGGAGGGAAATGTGAGCAGCAGAAGCTCTTCTGGGTGTGAAACAGTGGGGTAGTCACTAACGGTGGTCATTGTTAGGTGCCATGGAGCATGAGCTGGTGCTGCATCAGCTGCGCTGTAACGGTGTGCTGGAAGGCATCAGGATTTGCAGGAAAGGTTTTCCCAGCAGAGTCCTGTATGCTGACTTCAAACAGAGGTAAGAGTACTCCACATTTTTGCCCATTCAGAGCAACCAAAGATCCCTGAGTATCATGATATACTTGAAACATTATACTTTAAATTGGTACTGAAGAGTAATATGAAATTTTTTCACTGCCAGTTGATGTTGATATGACATTGATGAGATCAGGGTTCTCTGGAACTTAATATTAATAGTGAAAACACTCTCCCCATCCTGTTGTGAAATGGTGGACTGTCTGCAGGAATGAGACTGGTTCCATAAGAAGGCCGTGGGGTTTAATCAGACTGGGAGTTTTGTTGAAGGGCATTTCTCCATGTTCTGTTTTCTTCTGCAGATACAGAGTGCTCAATGCCAGTGCTATCCCAGATGGACAGTTCATGGACAGTAAGAAGGCTTCAGAGAAGCTGCTTGGGTCCATTGATGTGGACCACACCCAGTACAGATTTGGTCACACCAAGGTAGAAACTAGACTTTTGTTAAAAGTTTGCCAGGGAACTCTGCCAGGGGGAGGGAGCACAGGAAGAGAACACATCTGGCAGTGTTGGGGCCCAAACCCTCAGTACTCAAGCAAAGCAAGTGGGGAAGATCCGGTAATGGTAGTCACATTCAACCAAGATTCCAGATCATCAGGGAGGTTTGTGACAATAAAGGTCTGAGGTGAAGCCATAAAGCCTGATTATCTAGGTTGGCAAGGGTCAGATATTGATAGGCTAACAAGGCTCAGGCTCTACTCATTAATTCTGGACATACAGGAATTGGAATAATCTAACATCAAGCCAGAAAGAGAGTTTGCACATCATGGTAGATCTTACTGGGGTCCATGACCAGACATAGGTGTGGTTGTGGCTATGGCTGATCTGGAAACCAGAACTCATACCACATAGCTCAGATGGGGACTAAATGCTTACTATTTGGGAGGGGACCCAAGCCGAGGCTGCTCATGCCCTAATATTAAGGTCTACCAGGAACCTGAAAGCCTCTGTGCCTCTATTCTGTACTACTATACAGTGATATACTGCAACATTTCCTTTCTCAAGGTGTTCTTCAAAGCTGGGTTGCTGGGACTCCTGGAGGAGATGAGAGATGACAAGCTAGCAGAAATTATGACCATGACACAAGCCAGGTGCAGGGGCTTCCTCATGAGGGTGGAGTACCGGAAAATGGTGGAGAGGAGGTAGACATTTCTCATATTGAGTTTGTTCTCATGGAACATGCCTAATTTATCACAATAAAGCTATGCAAGAGCCATGTGAATGTCATTTCAGGGAATCCATCTTCTGTATCCAGTACAATGTTCGTGCATTCATGAATGTGAAGCACTGGCCTTGGATGAAGCTGTTCTTTAAGATCAAGCCCTTGCTGAAGAGCGCAGAATCTGAGAAAGAGATGGCCAACATGAAACAAGAATTTGAGAAAACCAAGGAGGAACTTGCAAAGTCTGAGGCAAAGAGGAAGGAGCTGGAAGAGAAAATGGTGGCCCTGCTGCAGGAGAAAAATGACCTGCAGCTGCAAGTACAGGCGGTGAGTATCACTGTTCACTTGTCCTCAAGAAAAGAATGACATACTCTGAGAATGCTGCTGACCCTAAGCAGAGACTTGCAGAGAGCTGACTAATGTACAGTAGGGAACAGTCTAAATCACACATTATAAGGCACTCTGATGTGGAGTAAACTGGCACTGGCAGGGGCATGTTGAAACTCATGGCAGCCTGTCTGAAGACAGGGTCCTGTAACACTTTCCAGCATGTAATCCAGAGCAGAAATCTCTCAATTGGAAGGGAATTATCTCCATGTAACTCAACTTTCAAAACAGTGTATCTGTCTAAAGGCAATCGTGAGTTTTCCTACTTAGAGCTAAACCAGAAAGCTTTGATTGCTTTAAGAAGCATGGCTACTTCTCATTCAGACTCAACTAGGAAATGGCAAGTCCTTAACAACAAATGAAGTGATCAAACTGAAAGCTCTGGAAATGCTAGGCGTGGAGTGAAAGTAAGGCACAAGACAAGCTGATGAAAAGGCAAGAACTCTATTGGTCTTGCAGTGGTTTGAATGTATTTAGAAAACTGATAAATGTATTTCTCAACTAAATTTAGTTGACTTATTCTCAAAAAAGGAAAAGCCATTACATATGAAATATTACGTGGTTCATGATAAGACAATTGAAAAGAAAAAATTACAAAAAACATTTCTGTCAGAAAAAACCAACTAAGACCTTGCCCCTCCTGAAAGTATTATTTGAAGTGACCCCTGTGTACTTCTGCCTGTGAGTGCATGAGGTATTCTCATAGCTACCCTTTGTGTGAGGCGTTTTTCAGAGACACAAAAGATTTGGAATCAGTGTTGTTACGGGATAACAATGTTTCCCAGTGGACTCCAGGCAAGATCCTCCACTTGCTGAAGTTGAAGGCCAGGTTCGGCCCCCATTTTAAGACATGTCTACTTAGCAATAGAAATGACAGAGGGGTGAAACATTACAACCCACAATACCTGTGTCTCTCCACCAGGAAGCAGACAGCTTGGCTGATGCTGAGGAGAGATGTGACCAGCTCATCAAAACCAAAATCCAGCTGGAAGCCAAAATTAAGGAGGTAACTGAAAGGGCTGAGGATGAGGAGGAACTGAATGCAGAGCTGACAGCCAAGAAGAGAAAACTGGAGGATGAATGTTCAGAGCTGAAGAAAGATATTGATGACCTTGAGTTAACGTTGGCCAAAGTGGAGAAGGAAAAGCATGCCACTGAAAACAAGGTACGCTCATAGAATCATAGAATCATAGAATCATAGAATAGTAAGGGTTGGAAAGGACCTCAAGATCATCGAGTTCCAACCCCCCTGCCATGGGCAGGGACACCTCCCACTAAACCATGCCATCCAAGGCTATGTCCAACCCCACCTTGAACGCCACCAGGGATGAAGCATTCACGACCTCCCTGGGCAACCCATTCCAGGGCCCCACCACCCTTACAGTAAAGAATTTCTTCCTCAGATCCAATCTAAACCTCCCCTGTTTAAGTTTAAACCCATTACCCCTTGTCCTCTCACCACAGTCCCTAATGAAGAGTCCCTCCCCAGCATCCCTATAGGCCCCCTTCAGGTATTGGAAGGCTGCTATGAGGTCTCCACGCACACGAAAAGGCTGAAGGGACAGGTGCTTCCCACATCTGCCTGGTAGCCTCAGAACAACACTAGGTATGGAATATACCAACAGCATCACAGCGGGGCAGCCCAAATGAAAAACACACTTGTGGCTAAACACTGCAAAGTGAAAAGGTCCCTGCGCTAGCAGTCAGGACTTCTACACAGGCTGTTTTCTCCTAATCACTAGGTGAAAAACCTCACAGAGGAGATGTCAGCTCTAGATGAGACCATTGCCAAGCTGACAAAAGAGAAGAAAGCCCTCCAAGAGGCCCATCAGCAGACACTGGATGACCTGCAAGTAGAGGAAGACAAAGTCAATACTCTGACCAAGGCTAAGACCAAGCTGGAACAACAAGTGGATGATGTAAGCACCTGTGTAGTTACATGAAAAGGGAAAGAATAGCCAGCAGGGTGCTAATGGTCTTGTTTCTTTTAGCTGGAAGGGTCCCTGGAGCAAGAGAAGAAACTGCGCATGGACCTTGAGAGAGCCAAGAGGAAACTCGAAGGAGACCTGAAGCTGGCCCAAGACAGCATCATGGATTTGGAAAATGATAAGCAGCAACTGGATGAGAAACTGAAGAAGTAAGTGTGGTGTGGAGCATGTCAGTGCTGGGCTGCTGTGCTTGTCTTTTTTCTTTCAGCTCTAACATTGTTTTCTTTGCCCAAAGGAAAGACTTTGAAATCAGCCAGATCCAGAGCAAAATTGAGGATGAGCAAGCCCTGGGCATGCAATTGCAGAAGAAGATCAAGGAGCTGCAGGCAAGTCTGTGTTCCTTGCCCTTCTCACAAAACCTCAGGTCAGGTAAGAGGAGGGCACGGATGTGAAGGGTCCCTGATGTTCCCCAGGCTCGTATTGAGGAACTTGAGGAGGAAATTGAGGCAGAGCGAACCTCTCGAGCAAAAGCAGAGAAGCATCGGTCTGACCTCTCGAGAGAGCTGGAGGAGATCAGTGAGCGCCTGGAAGAAGCAGGAGGGGCTACAGCAGCTCAGATCGAGATGAACAAGAAGCGTGAGGCCGAGTTCCAGAAGATGCGTCGTGACCTCGAAGAGGCCACGCTGCAGCACGAAGCCACGGCTGCTGCCCTGCGGAAGAAGCATGCGGACAGCACTGCTGAGCTTGGGGAGCAGATCGACAACCTGCAGCGAGTGAAGCAGAAGCTGGAGAAGGAGAAGAGTGAGCTGAAGATGGAGATCGACGACCTGGCCAGTAACATGGAGTCTGTCTCCAAAGCCAAGGTATGCAACAACAGTGCAACATGCTCACAGTGACAAGGTATAGGCTATGCCACCCACGTTCTCCTGAAAAAGTGTTACCTATTGTGAGAATAAGGAGCAGTCGAGCTGTTCAACACTGGTCCCTCCTTGTGTTTCCTTTCTAGGCAAATCTGGAGAAGATGTGCCGCACCCTGGAAGACCAGCTGAGTGAGCTTAAAACTAAGGAGGAGCAGAACCAGCGCATGATCAATGACCTCAATACTCAAAGAGCTCGCCTGCAGACAGAATCAGGTAAGGGACATCTTCGTTCCTGAGGTACAATGGGAGGACACCAAAGGCTGAAAAGTGACAACTGGTGTTAGCTCTCAGGCCGCTCTTGGCCACACGGGTTCATAGCCAGAAACTGTCCTGTTGAAAACACTCCAGTTACCTTCTTTCAATTCACCCTTCCAAGGTGAATATTCACGCCAAGTGGAGGAAAAAGATGCTCTGATTTCTCAGCTGTCCAGAGGCAAACAAGGATTTACCCAACAGATTGAGGAACTCAAGAGACATCTAGAGGAAGAAATTAAGGTAGGGAAGTACCCTCGTGTCCACAAGCTGCACCATCCTTAGAAACATCTGGAGAGCCCTGTCTGATCCAAGACTGGTTCAGTATTCTGTCTCCAAACACATGGAATACTGGAGGGAACAGCAGGAATGAATATGCTTCAACCCCTAAGCTAGAAAGGGATTGAAGCAAAATAATTTTTGTGCTGAAGGAAGTCATGCACAGGGCTGTCATGAGATTCTGACAATAGTCTCTAAGAGAGGAGTTATCCTCTCTTAGGTCTAAATATTTAGAGGTACTGCAGGTTCCTGTCCCCAGAGTACCTCTCACTGACACATCCTGAACCTCCAGAACATATCGCTGGAGGCTTCATCAGCTGGCAGCTTTGCCTTGCCTGATTAGAGTTCTGTTCTAATTTCACTGTCGATTTCACTCCCAAGAGACATTCCGCTTACAAAGCCCAATGCCCCACAGGCCAAGAACGCGCTGGCCCACGCCTTGCAGTCTGCTCGCCATGACTGTGACTTGCTTCGGGAACAGTATGAGGAGGAGCAGGAAGCCAAAGGGGAGCTGCAGCGCGCCCTGTCCAAGGCCAACAGCGAAGTGGCCCAGTGGAGAACTAAATACGAGACGGACGCCATTCAGCGCACAGAGGAGCTGGAGGAGGCAAAGTATGTGGCAAATGGGATATAGAGAGAAGTGGAGAACACAGACTCTGCAGGGAGATGGGAGTCTCTGGAACCGGGTTAGGACAGGGGAGGAAAAAAAGGCTGGGATGTAGTGTCTTTGTGGTAGAGGGTAGGGAAAGAGAGAGACAAAGTGTTCTGTGGAAAAGTTATAGACTGGTAGGAGGAATGTCGTCTTTAGGGCTAGAATGGTTAAGACAGCCTAATACTTAGTAGGTGCTGGGACACAGGTGTGGCAGACCCTTTACCTCTAACCTGCAGCTATACTCACCACATTGCAGGAAGAAGCTGGCACAGCGCCTGCAGGATGCAGAGGAACATGTTGAAGCTGTCAATGCCAAATGTGCCTCCCTGGAAAAGACAAAGCAGAGGCTGCAGAATGAAGTGGAGGACCTGATGATTGATGTGGAGAGATCAAATGCTGCCTGTGCAGCTCTGGATAAGAAGCAGAAGAACTTTGACAAGGTCTTTTGGGCTCCAGACTGGGGGGTCCTGGACAGAGCATCCCCTCCTCATTGTCACATCCTTACTAACACCCATTTCTCTTCAGATCCTGGCCGAATGGAAGCAGAAGTATGAGGAAACACAGGCTGAGCTGGAAGCCTCCCAGAAGGAGGCCCGCTCTCTCAGCACAGAGCTGTTTAAGATGAAGAATGCCTATGAGGAGTCCTTGGACCACCTGGAAACGCTGAAACGCGAGAACAAGAACTTGCAGCGTAAGTCCCTGGCCCTCTGCTCCTGGCAGGGCTTTCTCACCACCCACCAGTACCCACCGCTTCCCATGGGTCTGTGCCTGCAGGTGGGCAGAGATGCCTGTCCCTTGGTGTGTGAGGGCCCTTCCCATTCTGCTCTGTGCCTGACCATGCCATTGGTCCTTGTTTCCACAGAGGAGATTTCCGACCTCACGGAGCAGATTGCCGAGGGAGGAAAAGCGATTCATGAGCTGGAGAAAGTCAAGAAGCAGATTGAGCAGGAGAAATCTGAAATCCAAGCCTCACTGGAGGAAGCTGAGGTACACACAGAGTTAACAACTGTGTCCAGTTTGAACGTATGGTGAGAGTTATCTGCAGAGATGACAGGAAAGCAAGCTTTGATTTGTGAAGTCCTGTATGAAGATAGGCTGAGAAAGTTGGGGCTGTTCAGCCTGGAGAAGAAAAGTCTGCGTGGCCACCTCATAGCAGCCTTCCAATATCTGAAGGGGGCCTATAGGGATGCTGGGGAGGGACTCTTCATGAGGGACTGGAGTGATAGGACAAGGGGTAACGGGTTCAAACTTAAACAGGGGAAGTTTAGATTGGATATGAGGAAAAAATTCTTTACTGTAAGGGTGGTGAGGCACTGGAATGGGTTGCCCATGGAAGCTGTGAATGCTCCATCGCTCACGGTGTTCAAAGCAGGGTTGGACATAGCCTTGGATGGCATGGTTTAGTGTGAGGTGTCCCTGCCCATGGAAGGGGGGCTGGAACTGGATGATCTTAAGGTCCTTTCCAACCCTAACTATTCTATGATTCTATGATTCTAAGTGCTGCAAAAAAAGATTACTTAGAAAAGAATCAGTAGTTTGAATTTCTGTGCCTCCTTGTCCAGGCCTCCCTGGAACATGAAGAGGGGAAGATCCTGCGCCTCCAACTTGAACTCAACCAGGTCAAGTCTGAGATTGACAGGAAGATAGCAGAGAAAGATGAGGAAATTGACCAGCTGAAGAGAAACCACCTCAGAATTGTGGAGTCCATGCAGAGCACCCTGGATGCTGAGATCAGGAGCAGGAATGAAGCCCTGCGTCTGAAGAAGAAGATGGAGGGAGACCTGAATGAAATGGAGATCCAGCTGAGCCATGCCAATCGTGTGGCAGCTGAGGCACAGAAGAACCTGAGAAACACACAAGGAGTGCTCAAGGTTTGTTCCCCAAAGCTGTAGAAAGAGATGCAACATCCCTGACATTTTTTACACCCAAACTCATGCTGCCACCTTGTAATTTCTGTTGCCTCTTTTACAGGATACCCAGATACATTTGGATGATGCCCTGAGGACACAGGAGGACCTGAAGGAGCAGGTGGCCATGGTGGAGCGCAGAGCAAACCTGTTGCAGGCTGAAGTTGAGGAGCTACGGGCATCTCTGGAACAGACAGAGCGGTCCAGGAAACTGGCTGAGCAGGAGCTTCTGGATGCCACTGAACGTGTGCAGCTCCTCCATACCCAGGTCTGGTACTCTGCTGGAAATTAATCCCATCAGCAAGGGACAGCACAGAATGTGGTTGCTAGACATTGAAAGTGATTACTATGCAATCTCTTAAAGCAACATGCTGTGTTAAAGCTTTTACAGCCAGCCCCCTATTTCTGGGTTGCTGCTATGGCTCCAAAGATGACTCTTGCATTAACTTCCCAAACAATAGTTGCGCTTTATGCACGTGATATGGAGACATTTGTTCTAAAAGTGCAACCTGTGTCTTTCTCTGTTACAGAACACCAGCTTGATCAACACCAAG
This sequence comes from Amazona ochrocephala, assembly GCA_039720435.1. Taxonomy (NCBI): domain Eukaryota; kingdom Metazoa; phylum Chordata; class Aves; order Psittaciformes; family Psittacidae; genus Amazona; species Amazona ochrocephala. Next base: position 84,868,536 of record CM077879.1, read on the forward strand.
AAGAAGCTGGAAACAGACATCGTGCAAATTCAGGGTGAGATGGAAGATACCATCCAGGAAGCCCGCAATGCTGAAGAGAAGGCCAAGAAGGCCATCACAGATGTGAGTCAGGGGTTCCTTTCATTGCTGATGATGGATGTATTCTCCCCCAAAATGTCTCCAGACCCAAAACGGCTTTGACCCTTTTCTCTTGTCAGGCTGCCATGATGGCAGAAGAGCTGAAGAAGGAGCAGGACACCAGCGCCCACCTGGAGAGGATGAAGAAGAACCTGGACCAGACGGTGAAGGACCTGCAGCTCCGTCTGGATGAGGCTGAGCAGTTGGCACTGAAGGGAGGCAAGAAGCAAATCCAGAAGCTGGAGGCCAGAGTGCGTAGGCCTGGTATTTGTGCATGAGTGAGCATGTCCTTTGGAGAGATAGCAGGGAAGCTCCAAAGATGGGCTTGTGATTGCAGGTGCGGGAGCTGGAAGGGGAGGTTGATGCTGAGCAGAAGCGCAGCGCTGAAGCTGTCAAGGGTGTGCGCAAGTATGAGAGGAGGGTGAAGGAGCTGACCTACCAGGTAAGGCAGGAGGTGTCCTTGGGCTCACAGCAAGTCCTATTTTGAACACACCATCCCCAAAGGGAATTCTTAACCTCACATGATGCAGAAGCAATAATTCATTCTCTTTCCTGCTTACCAACCACACTAGACTGAGGAAGATCGGAAGAATATTCTCAGGCTGCAGGATCTGGTGGACAAGCTGCAAATGAAAGTGAAATCCTACAAGAGACAAGCAGAGGAGGCTGTAAGTATTGGCTGAAGGACAGGCACATTCCATCGGGGCAGCAGGCTCATTGACATGATTGTGACTACCAGGAAAGGGTCATGAAAGAAACTACCAAGGCACATCAGTCTTGGCCATGCCATTTAGTTTCCTGTCAGGAGGCCTTTCTGATTTCTGGGCACCCTGGAGTAGTCAATTATGAACTGAGGGAAGTTCTGCAGCCTGTGTTACACAGCAGGTCAGACTAAACAATTCCAGGGGCCACAAGAACTGGCTGTGAAGTTCATGACTCTGCTAGTAAACAACAGCAGAAGGCTTCAGGTTCTTCTTTCACCTTAAATGTCACACTTTGTGTAGAAGATTAGTACATAAATGACAAATTCAAGTGATGAGTTTTTTCCTCGATTGTGACACGGTGCTGGTGAAGTGTGTTACACTAGGGTCCTGAATAAGGGAGGATGAGGAGGTCTGTGTAAGGCTTTTGTGTGGTGGGTGGAGGATGGAAGTTTGTGCCTTCCCCAGGGAAGAGCTGTAGCCCTTCAAGGCTGAGGTGCAGCAGGAATGAAACCCCGGCCCTGGGCTTCTTACCACCAACTCCCTCTCCCCGCACAGGAGGAGCTGTCCAATGTCAACCTCTCCAAGTTCCGCAAGATCCAGCACGAGCTGGAGGAAGCCGAGGAGCGGGCTGACATTGCGGAGTCTCAGGTCAACAAGCTCCGAGTGAAGAGCCGGGAGTTTCATGGCAAGAAGATAGAAGAGGAAGAGTGAGGCTGTCATGAGGCAGCGAAGTGACTGAGGGCTGCACAAAATGTGAACCTCTCGGTCTCTTTCTTCTCCATTTTAGATTTGCAACCACTTCAATATGTAGGGAATAAACAGTAGATTACTTCTGTTCACATCATGACGAGTAGTTTTCATTTGTTTCTCTTTTTATTGGTGTGGGGCTGTGTCATCATTAGCCTTTGGGCACCATTTTGGCTTATAACCTTTGTGTAGCTGTGTCAGGATACAGCTTTTTGTCATCTATTTCCTAACTACTTATTCCTTCTCTATTACTTTAGTGAGTGATAAAAAGAAAGTTGCTGGACTAAGACATTTTTAGTCGGTGTTATTACAAAGCCATTTGTTTTCTCTCTATTTTCCATTTGTTCAGTGACCAGAAAAATTACCTTGGTAGAATCCAGTAAACAGACCTCATAACATTCGTACACAGAGCCACAGTATTATTTTGCAATGAGATTTTGCAGACTTTAGATGTTTGATCTGATCATTTCTCTGAATAGGAGATGAGTACTCTATAATTATAAGAGTTTGAGGGTTTTTTAAGTAAAATATTAAACTACATTTATGATTAATGTGCTGAACATTTATGATGGTGATTGAGTTTAATAGCAACACCTCAACTTGCATATGTCTTTAGGCTGCATCTGTCCAGAAACCTTCAAATAATAACTATTATGTCCTAATTCTGTGTTTAGTTTTTACGAATCTGGAAATGTCCCTTATTTATATTGGGGAAATATCTCTAGTTCATTCGCATAAATGAAAGCATATTTAATTTCTCATGTATTTATAATTTGATGCCATACCTTGAAGATTAGAATCAGCTTGTATAAACACCCCATGTAGTCAGACTGCCTACTAGTTGGTAAGCAATGCAAAGGTTACTGACCTTGAAAAATACAGTGGTTCATAATTACCATAAATATGAATATAGAATAGATGCAGCTGGTGTACTCCAGTAGAGCTGCATGGATTGCAAGACTCTTAGAGTTATAATAATCCAGACAGCAGTTATGTGCCTCCAAAGTAAATAAACACTATTTCATTGACAGAATAACCTTAACTGAAAATCATAGAATCACAGAATAGTTAGGGTTGGGAAGGACCTTAAGATCATCCAGTTCCAACATTCCTGTTCTGCAGAAAGAAACTTCTACTCAGTGAATTTTGACAAATCAGATTTATCAGTTCAGCTGTTCATGACTATTCAAAGCCCAGTAGAAACTTCTAGCTGAAAAAGATCCCATCTTTCTCATGAAGGAGAGAAAAGAAGAAGTTTGTTGTCTTATTCTACTTACCTGGGCAGTCCTTTGGAAGACAGGACAATAGTGCTGGGAATATATGATTCAAGATACGCAAAGGTCTCAGACTGGGGGCACTAATAAGCAAAGTCCAAGGTTTGCAAACTTGCAAGGCAGTGTGGGGCAGAGCGCTGACATGCTCATTCCATGCCGGCTCTGCCCAGAGGCCCCTAGAGGTCACCCTGCTCCAGGAAGACTCAGGCTAGCCGGAGAAATCCTTGAGGTAGCATCAGGGAGTTCAGAACATGGATGCAGAAGGCAAAGGTTACGCCTGCATGCTTGGTAAAGCAGTGATTACGTGAATCTGTCTTTACAGCTGAAAATGGTTGGGAAATATTCACACGAACCTCAGGCAACACGTAGTTTAGTTGTACTTTCCGTTTATAGTGTCTGAGAGTCACGCATCAGTGTTATGATAATCTGCTGGCATCATGACACCTCTCCAATTCTGTGACAGACAGAACATGCCACCTAACCTCTTTTTCTGAGTCACTGGCATCCTAATAGTAACATCAGGCTAGCAACTCCATCCAACTTCCCTTTCATACCTCTCTGTCCTTCTCTGACTCTTTCAGCCACCTGTTATCCCTCTGCTTTCTCCACTTTACTCAGGGGCTTCTAAGCCTTTTTTACTTCACTCACCTGCTCTGTAACTGGAGTCACTCAGCTGCTTAAATACACATGTGTGAAGGAAATGGCATTCTGAGCATCACCTAAGAGTTACTACACATTTGCGGTGAAACAGGAGGTGCGTGCATTGTTTACCTTGGCTGCACATTCATACTGCCAATTTTCAACCGAAGGTTTTACATTTACTCACCTTTCTACTCTCAGTTGGCTGTTTCAGGAACTTTCCAGGGACTAAGTTGCTTTAGTCTGTGTGTGGAACAGAGAGTTAGTGATGGAAAAAGACTTCATGTGTATTAAGAGCACATTTTCCGAATTCGCTATGCAGAGACATGGAATGTTTACTTCTTTTTCTGTGTATTAAGGCTGAGTTACAAATACACAGTGCATGGCACGTATTAGTCCCTGAGGGCAAGAGCAGGATTAAGAAAGAGGATGGCCATCTCTGCCGCTGCCTTCTAGGAACTGTAGAACAAACCAGTCTTCACAAATAATATTATCTGGAGATTGATGTTCAGGCCCAGACATTGCATTTTGCATTATTGGTCCCAACTGCCTTTCTTCCCACAGAATTATTCCACAACCCACATTGGTAATTGTAATTATTGGGTTATCTCAAGAAATCAGTTCAAAATTCCACTGCCCCCCTACCTCAGTGCACAGAGGAGCATTCAAACTGATTCTTAGAGAACACGTTAAGAAGGTAACACGCCATGTTAATCTCCATACTTAACAGGCAAGTTCCACGGGAGATATAGAATGTATTCCATGGAATTTATTTAATCTGATCCAATACTTATCAAATCTAATAAAGAGAGTGTGTCCTTACCATCTCCATGTCCCGTTCACAGCAACATGTAAGTCGAAGTGTAGCAATGAGGAGATTTGCTCTGAAGGATTAGTGTTCTGGCATTTCTGCTTATCATCTTCCAACATTCATGGGAGATCTCCTTTTACTCAGAGAACAGCAGAATGAGTCTATGCTTCCTATATCATACCATATACACTGTTGATTTACTGGCCATATTAATATTTCTAAGCATTCTCTTCTAATTTTGATAGCACGGCTGACAACAATATCACACAAAGTTTTTTGGAATTTTTTTGTCGTTAGGTTTTTTTTTTTGTTGTTGTTGTTTTTTCATGTTGGTTTGGGGTTTTTTTGGTGTTTTTTTGTTTGTTTGTTTTTTTTGTGTGTGTGTTGGTTTGGTTTGTTTGTTTGCTTGTTTGTTTGTTTGTCTTAATGAGTGTACCAACTAGCTCAAGGAAATTCAGATTTTGTCCCAGATCTCTTTTTATGGACAAAACGGTGGGCTGAGTTTTGTGGATGAACTACCTCCTGGTAGGCAGAGTTGAGTTTAACTCAATTCTTTCTGGGTAAAAAAAGAGAATTGCATCTCAGAGATCCGTCGGGTGAATGTTTGTAGGATACTTGCTCTTGCTACACGCTTATTCTCTCTTTCTTTCGTTTTCCACTGTTCTCATCCCTAGATGCTTCTCTTTCATACTCTAACACCCCTGATTTTGTCACAAACTGGCTTAAGTTAGCTACGAAACAAGCTGGTAAAGAATCAGAGGTTGCTAACTGTATTCTCTTGTCTGCTGTGCTTCTTGTCCACAAATCTTGAGTGTCAAATGCTGTTCTACATGCAGTGGCCTATATCCTAATCATCCCAGAATTGTCATAGTATATTCTTTGATGGTCACTCAGGCTGTTGAGAGCCCACCCCACAGCACAGCTATTTTGCTATCTCAGCATGTTCTGTAATCACTAGGCGTTCTGGCACCATACATTTGATTACACATCCAGGAAACTGAAAGAGATTTTTAGATTGCACTTTGTGTAACCTAAAATATCCCAAAAAATTTAGGGTTTGAAAAGGTACCTGTCTCCCCATGCTGATGCTGCTTCTGAGTCACCATAACAGCTAACACTAAACATTTAAGAACAATTGTATCTGGCACTTATTTAAGCAATAAGAAGTTTAACTAATGCTACAGAGCATTAGAGTTGCATTTAATAGAATTTAGGCAATTGCCGTTTTCCTCCATTTCTAATGTTGAAGCTTATAATAAAGGAGGGTGAGACTCACTGCCTGTTCAGTGCTCCTATGCCACTCTTCCTCTAGGCTTGTTTTCTTATGATAAAGCTAACCTTTTAGCTGACCTTGGCTGGTCTGGGAGAAATTCAATAACCACTGCTAAAGATATTTTGGCAGTGTCTTAGGTAACTAGTGAATGACAAGCATGTTTGGGAAGCTCCGCAGCCTGACTGTCTTGTAAGACACAAATCTTAGCATTTCTCATCTATTTTAAACGCAATAATTAACCAGTCAGTGTTGACAGATAGGAAGCTTCTTAGAAAGTAAGTCAGCCAAAGAAGAAGGGAGAAGATCCCTTCAAAAGTGACAGGATTCAGGATGGCAAATTGTCCTTCTTCTGAATCTTGCGTCTTCTTGTTGAACAGTCTGATTTTTTAAGCCAAATTCAGTCATATGTAGAAACCATTCCCTCAGGTATCAGTGGAGATGGAGAAGACATCTAAAGAGCACTTGGCTTATAAAAGATACATATATAGTCATGAACAACTCTCTTCTATTCAGAAGTCGAGTTACGGAAACAACTCAAGCGTAAACTTCACTGAATTATCCAGCATTTTGTCTACTGAGTAACATAAATACCTAGATGCCAATGTAATGCAATGTCTGGCTGATCATGAATGAACTCCATTTCTTTGTACTCTGTGCATCATGTAGAGATTTCTTCCCAGGAAGACTTCAGGCTCTACACAGCAGCAGCAAGACCAACCCTGAAGGAAAATGTGGGAAAATCATAAGTGCTGCGTGAGTACATGAAGGTGTAAGGGAGTACATGTGTGTGCCTGTGTGCAGGGAGAATAATTTCTTAAAGTGAATTTACAGTGCCTGAAACAAATGTATAAATCCCTCAGTTCTTATATTTGGATCAGATCACATTCCCTGTGCAGCTGGTCAAGCCAAATGTTTCACTCACTCCTCAGAGAGCTCAAAGCTCTCCTTCATATCTTAAGATGTCAGCGAAACACGAGCTTCTTTCTGCTGAAACCCAACTCCTAGGAGCAGTGACACAAGCATCCACAAAAACAACTGTCTGGGCTGGGGTCCTTAAAGAGGTGTTTGCTATTGGATTATTGAGCCCAGTATAGAACAGGCATTTTCATAGCAAGTCAGAGCCTGAGAGGCCCCTATTTCAGCTTGGTCCATTTTAAGAAGTCATTGCACAATTCATATATGGCAAGAAAAGAGGTTTACCATGTGTCCCTGTATGTTCCCAACTGAAAATTGCTGATATTTCTGAGAAATTGTATTTTCTCTGAAAATTACTGTTGTCATTATTACCACTGACAGATGGCTATGGGTCCAACCCGGGATCAACCAAAAAGAGGCTGTACCACAGACAGCTTGGAAACCGTGTGCTGCTTCTCAGGTGCCAGGACAGGTTTTGCTCCACGGGAGGAAGGACATCTCTCTGTTTGCACAGGTAGGCAGGCTGAGTATAAGCAGATTCAGATGCTGCCACTGCACACAGCACTCCATGCATTCATCCCACGGCTGCCAAGCCATGACTTTGGATGCTCATTGGGTTCAGATGCTGAGGTGTGACTTGCAAGCATGCATCCATGGGCCACAGTCCTGTAAGAGTGTGCCTGCTACAGCATGAGGACAATATTTCCCACAGGTCCAGGAAAAGGAGGTTGGCCACTGTAAGGGCTGTTGCTGTGCCTAAAGGACCCACTGGGTCAGGGGTTCAAACAACTAGGTGATGCCAGCTGCTGGGAAGATGCCACTGCCAATGCAGAGCTGGAGGAGTGCAAACCAATTGCCAGTTAGGCACATAACGAGCTCTAGCCTACCGCCTGCATGGGGAAGGGGTTTTGGGGCAGAAGTCTGCCACAGCCTCAGCCCAAAGGGTGATTTGTGGTGGTAGCTTTGTACAGGGGCCCCACCTGGGCTGGGGGCTAGATGGGAACCTCGTCCTTCAAGCAATATCCCAGAAGGAACAGCAAGGCATGTTGAATAAGAGCTGCTTTCCTTGTTTCCCTACCCAGAGCTGACAAAAAGGGCTGCAGGGAACCTGGGCAACTGTGTCTGGGACATTGACAAGGAGAAATACTTCACATTTAGATAGAGCTGTTGGGAGAGAAAAACAGTACTGAGGTTTGCCTCTCCCTGTCCTGTGGATCTGCAATGGACCATGCCATGATCTACACGCCCATTACATCCCCAGATGTCAGTGGCAAGGCACACTTGAATCCAAGAAAATTCATTGTTAGTCTAATCACTGTTTCAACAGTCCAGTCAAAGAAACATGTTATTTGTCCAGTCACCATTGCCTATAATTTAAACTGCCCAATTTCTCCCAGTGGTGCTTTGTGATGCAGTCAAAATGAATAAACAACAAATTTAATAGTATCTGCTCCTTCTCCAAAATGCGAAGATCTCATTTTTCAAGCCTTCTGAGGTCAAGGGTCCTTCCGGATAGAGTGAGTCTTCAGCATCTTGAGTTCTTTGCCACTTAGAGTATAACATTGCTGGGATTTCATTGTCCTCCGTCTTTGGTCCTCTTGACATTATTTTTATATGCTATTGAACAGTCTGTTGCTAATATTTATTTATTTATTTATTTATTTATTTATTTATTTATTTATTTATTTATTCAGTCCATAAATCCAGTTACCTCGTACTCACTTGGATTGTTTTTTAGATCTTTAACTTATAGGGTTCTCACAAACCAGGCTAAAGCTAAAATGAAGTTACACATTTGCCTCCAGACTGTTAGGAAACTAGTTGCTTCAGCTAAACAAAACTAATCAAGCCTAAGATTCAACAAGTCCAGGCAAGCTCTGATGAGTCCTTCTATAGCTAAGCTAGTTCACGACTTCTGGCCTTCTGATTGATAGTAATGGCAACAGTAAACGTAAGATGCTGCGGGACTACACTAGGAAATAGCTTTAGGCACCTTCTGGACTAGCTGGACATTCGGTCTGGCCTGGCATGGTCATTGTCATGGTTCAAGCTATTAACTTGGAGTTTCAATCTGTAGCACATGGAAAGAAGTAAATCACTCTGAAAGGCACTTCCTTCTATGACCATTTTGTTGAAAAGACTTTATCACTTACAGAGGTGCCTATTTCTTTCCAAGGAAGATGAGTTCAGAAGACCAAGTTAAATCAGAAGTCAAATTTTTAGACAGTGAAACCTACTATACTGGAAATGTCTGAGTCTATATGTGCAAGACAGTCTTTTCCAATTGAAGCTAAGCAGATAGTGGCATTTATAGTTCATGTCAAATGGAAATTTTCTCTGTATGTTATACTATATACACACTGAAATCCACACAGTTGAACATCTTATGAAAGTCTCTGTCACTGATAACCTAAGCAGAACAGCACTGTCATGTTTGTCATGCTTCTGCATCCATCTACTGGCATCAGGGCACAATCTATCAGTGCCACTAAAGAGCTGTTTTCATTCCACCAGTCAGACTGTGCTGGTTTTAAAATAATGACCTTGGTTAGAATAGCTTTTGGCTGGCCTTTTCTGCCTTCTCAGAGTCAGATGTGGGAAGTTTGATGCTAAATAGCAGTTGGCTAGAGCAGTATTTCCTGTGTGGATCTGAAGTTGCCTCCTATGAAAATGCTGGAGTATTCTCCATTTATATATGGGGCTGAGGGAGGTGGTCGTGTATTTGTTTTTTTAATTTCTAAGAAACAAAGTTGAATATTGCTCATAGAATGGGAGCCCAAGGGTTGAGGACTTTCATTTTCAGATATCAAGTGAGACGGTGAAAGAAGTAGAGTAATACAATTGTACATCATTCCTTCTTTAATCTGTTCCCTGATTAGATAATTCCTATTAGCCTGGGAGGTGAAAATAAATATAAGATGTCAAACCAAGGTGATGTTATATTGTAAATGCAATTTTTCAATCAATATGCTGGAATCTGAATTTTCTCCCTTGTTTCCCTTATAAGTTGGTTTGAATGATCTATGAAAAAAGTTCAACAGTAAAGAATAATTTCCACTTATATCTGATTTATCAGTGCTATAATGACTTTTTAACTGGCTGTTGACAGTTCGTTAAGAGAATGGGCTACAAAATGTGGCAGTTCATTTGGTCTGAGCTACTTGCCTCAAGTTTTCTTTCCTTTGAGCAAGGAGGCCATATTCATGACAGACTCGGAAATCTGAATGTTTTACTGGATGCTCAAAGGGAATCTAGTCCCAGACTCCTTCCACATGAGTCTGAAGAGGAGGTTTTGGAACCTGGTAACTTGCCAACTTTGAAAGGCGGTTTCCCAGGAGAGCTGACAGCGTCAAAACTACTCTGTCTTCTGCGTAACTTTTCACTCTGCCTCAGCCCACTGAGTACGTAAAAAGAGACACCAACGTTTCAAAGAGGTTTCAAGACCGATTTTATGGAACCCAAATCTGAAGAAACAGTAGCCAAGAATATAATTACTGAACACAGGGTAAAATGTCCACCAGAAGTCTTTGGGGCATGAGGAAGGATAGCATATCTTTATTCTTACTGTAGAATTGCTGTTCAATCTCAGAGAAATTGCTTGTAAAACAGTGTCTTACTCTTCTGAGTAAGCATCTGGTGATGGTTGAGAATTAGCTTTCCTTGATAATCATGTCATCTGTTGCCCGATGTGCTCTGGTGCCCAGAAGTGTCCTGACTGGATGTGTCCCACTGTCTCACAAGAGCACATTAAATTTATGCCTGACTTTAATGTTTCAAGACTGAAATGAAGAAGAGATGCCAGATTAGGATGGCTTTGGTGCTTTGCCATCTGCTTTGTCTTAGCTGGTTACATTCATGATCCCAGTCTGAAACTACTGCCATGCCTAGTTGTGCCGCTATAGAGGCAAATTTGTTAACAGAAACATGTTAAAGGAGAAGTAAGCTGCTGCCAATCTGAAAAACGCTCATCTTTCTTTTGCTTGTTGTGAAATGAAATTAGACACTCCTGAAGATTTGCCAAAGTCCAGAAACATTACTGTGATGCACCTGCTCTTCTGCCACTGTCAAATACGGTGTTGAATTTCTTCTGTGATTTACTAACATGTCATGTCAAATGGACTATTGCTGATCCAGCAAGAACTCTTGCTATGGAGCATGAACTGTGTTTATTAAGAACTAACATTTGTAGGAAGTCCTGCTCAGTGGACTCTTTCACACACTTTAAATGCAGCAAATGAACTCCTTCTCTCCAGTGTCTTCTTTTGTCCTGGCATTTCTTAACTATTTGGTCTGGATTGATCATTTTAACATAGTCATACAAAGAACTGATAAAATGTTCAAGAAAACATTGCTGAGTAGTTTAATGTAACTGACATCCCGCCAGCATTGTGTGTGCAAGGGAAAAGACTGGGATGCTCAACTGTGTCAAAGAATCTCATAGCCAAAGGAAGATCATGGCAGGGTCTTGATGTTTCCCTGTGGGCTGTTGCTCAAAGTTACAATTTTCATTGTCACAGAATAGACGAAGGTTTGTCCTCAGAATATGCATCAGTGTGGGACCTTGCGCAGGGGTAAGGACTTCAGGCTGTTTATGCTTATTCTTTTGGTGTATTTGTCATTACAGATTTATAACAGCTGTTTAACATCTTTGTCAGTGACATGGACAGAGGGATTGAGCACCCTCAGCAAGTCTGCCAATGACACCGTATTGTGTGGTGTGGTTGATGTGCTGGAGGGAAGGGTGCCATTGAAAGGGACCTGAACAGGCTCAAGAGGTGGGCCAACACCAACCTCAAGAAATTCAGTAAGGTCAAGTGCAAGGTCCTGCACCTGGGTCAGGGCAATCCCAAGCACAAACACAGGCTGGGGGAGACTGGATGGAGAGCAGCCTGAGAAGGACTTGGGCGTGTTGGTTCAGTGTGCACTTGAGCCCAGAACTGCCCCCCGTGCACTGGACTGCATTCCCTGAGTGTGAGCAGCAGCGCAGGGAGGAGATCCTGCCCCTCTGCTGTGCTCTGGGAAGATCTTCCCTGCAGTCCTGGTCCAGCTCTGGGGCAGCAGCACAGGAGGGACATGGAGCTGTTGGAGCAAATCCTTGGAGATCTTGGGCAGAAGCTCTTCCCTGTGAGGGTGCTGAGGCACTGGCACAGGGTGCCCAGAGAAGCTGTGGCTGCCCCATCCGTGGCAGTGTTCAAGGCCAGGTTGGACACAGGGGCTTGGAGCAACCTGCTCCAGTGGAAGGTGTCCCTGCCTGCCCGTGGCAGAGGGTTGGGACTGGAGGAGCTTTAAGGTCCCTTCCAACCTAAACCATACCATGAGTCTAGGATTATTGGGCACTAGTTATAGTATTTGATATCTGGATATCAGTCCTGTGTAGCACCAGAGCTATTGAAAGTGGTTGAAGCCGTCCTACTGTCTTCCACAACACAGAGTAAGAGAGAGAATGTGAAGCCTTTAGTTTGCATTCCACTTTTGTGAATCCATAAAAAGTTTGTATTTGAAGTGTAGAAAAGGTTGAACTTTATGACTATTTGCTAAAGGGCAAATAGTTATACACTATTATACACACTATATAATTAACCATAGTCCACTCTGTTTATTTTGGATGATCTCATAAAGAATAGATTATATATCTTTTTATTTTAAAGCAATGACAAATATTTTCAATCAAAGATTTTTATTTCTTTGTTATTAATAAGGTTTTTTCTCAGAGTGCTTTGCACAAACTACTGTTATTGTTGATTTTTTTTGTATAGGAAAACTGCAAGTTTTTAAAACTGAAAGTTTCTGTTGGGTTTTCTTTTATAAATGGTACATTCAAGAAACACAAAATTCCCACACATTGCACTGTGCAGAACTCCAGTAGACACCCTGTGAAGTACAGAGGATTATCAGGATCAAAATGGAATATTAATAGAGGTGGAATGGAAAATTAATTTCTCCTCCCTTTGTGATTTGCTGTCATATGTGGAAGGACAGGAGTCACTTTGCATTGACACACTATTTCTGGAATCAGGCTGCCTGTCAGCTGGTAAGTGCTGATGTGAAGGTAACTGATCTTGGGAAAAACATGGGTCCATAATAGGCATAAATGAACATCTCTGAGAGGAAGTTTAAAATAGATTCATCTGATACCTTGCTTGTGTTGCACAGACTTTGGAGTCCACAACAACCTTGATGTGAAAGTGATGTGAATTTCTAGGAATATGTGAGCTCCATTCCCTTTCCTATCATCAGAGTTAGATTAACACATCTCAGTTCCACAGAAAGTATTTTTTCTTGAGGGATTTAAGTGCCGTAAGACTAACCATTGAAACTGCTTTAACCCCAGTAATCTGATGCCCAGGAAGAAACTATATCTGACTCCTGAGATGTAATTCAAGGTTTGATAACACGGCAGGTTTTTTTCACAGGGGGGAATGTTCACCATTTGCACATGCTGTTGGGCTCTTTCAAAATAAAAAGAGTAGTGGTATGTATAAATATTATTCAAGCAGTGGTGAGTGGAGGTTCGCAATCTTTAGAGCCAAATGTATAATCTCATAAGAAAGAGTGGAGGTCAATCTCTCAGAAATATCTGCAGAAAATATCTACCAGCCTTGGGCATATTCTGTGGTTTTCCACCCATTTCATACCCACTGCCTGAGTACCTCAATGCCTGTCTCACTGGGTACTGAAAGAGTGCCTTTGGAATCCATTTGCCAAGTCTTTCTTTGTCCTATCGCTGCAGGAGAGGCAAGCTGGCAGGGCGTCTGGTGCCTCCTCACGCCCCAGGTGCTTGTGAGCCAAAGAAATGGCTGAGAACAGCAAGAGAAGAGAAAGCGGAGCTACTGGTGGGGACCAGGAGGACACTCCTGGGAGGGCTGAGAGAGCGTGTGCACTGGGCAGTGCGTGAGAAGATGCTTTACAAGCAGGTTACTCTTCAAGATACAGGTAGTCTGCAATCAGCTATGAAGCAGAGAGCAGTGAGATCATGGTCCTTCTCACAGTGCCAGCCTAAGCGCTGAAGAAGCATGTGCTGTCCAGGAGCAGTTTGGGCAGTCCTGGGTAGGGTGGAAAACACTACCCAGTGTTTAATGACCAGTCGCTGACTGGTCACTGAAAGGATTGCTTTGGGAAGAAATACTGCTCCCTGAACAAGGTGGGTGTTAGTGCTTTCCCACACTGCTTGAATCAGATTCACAGAATCACAGATTAGTTAGGGTTGGAAGGGACCTTAAGATCATTCAGTTCCAACCCCCTGCCATGGGCAGGGACACCTCACACTCGACCATGTCACCCAGCTTTCCTTTTACTCACATCCCTATTGGTTTTTGGCTCCTGCCTCCTGGTCCCTACTGCACCTTCTGTCTCCCTGTCTCTCCTGCTCCACCTCATTCATCTGCTCTCTTGCTGCTGCAGCTTGCCATGGAAAGTGCTGTCAGTGCCACCTGTGTCACAACGTACACTTCTGAGATCTCTTCTCTATTTGGTGTGAAGGTAGGATCGCTGTGACTGAACATGAAGCTCCAACATGCTGCCACTTGGCATTATACAATCAGTTCTCCATTATGGGACGTTTGGACCCCTGATGAACCATGTGACAGGGAATGTCCAGCCCCTGCTGCAACAGCATTTCTGCTTCTCTCTGTGAAAAATGAGACCTAACCAGTTGTTCTTCATCCTGCGTGATTTATTATTTGTAATTTGGATAGCTTGAACTATGAACCTTATGGAGTTACATCTTTTATCTGAAGGAAGAGTTCAAGTTGATTTTTCCCGTGTCACTTTTTCAGTACTGCCTTCTGCGATGTTGGCAGCCTCTTAACTTGTGGGACCACTTGAAAATGCACAATGAAAACTCTATATATAATGGTAATGTTCATCTCAAACCATTGCTGCTCAGAGCAGTACATTCTTCCATTTTGGTACTGATCGTGTCATTACTACTCTTTCAGCAGAGAGTTTCCTTAGTATTTTGATCTTGATCTTTATGTCTCCAGAATGCCTGTATGTTCTAAGGAAATATCAGGACTTCTCAGAAGTTTTACTTAAGTTACTGTTTTTCTTGTATCCTGAGAGCATCTCAAAATGTCACAGAACATTCAGGGGTGGTTTGTTTTTGACAGAGCAGTGTAGGCTACTATTCAATAAGCAAATGGACAAAAATTGTCACCAGACTTATGAATGAGAAGAGAATAATATTAATATTAGATCTGGAGCCCAGAACTAACTGAATCCTGTAATTTCACAGAGGCAGAAAGGTAAATGATGGAGCAAAATGGCAAAGTCTGAGAAAATTTCCACGTACGTTAAAATGTGCAAGCAACTCTTCCGGGCGCTTACACACTTGAGCTGGTCACGATGACTGAGTCATTAGAGCCTCCCTTCCTCTCCAAAGGGTAGTAAAGAGGCACATGGAACAACAGAGATCTACCGAAAAAAAGTTGAAAGGGGATTGCAAGCCAGAACTTTAACTTCTGAAACAATGCTAGGTGATAAAAAATAGCTGAAGATACTCAGTTGAGGTGACCTTCAGAGGTTAAACCCTGCATTACAGTTTTTTTTCATCTTCTTCCATTACTGCAGTCATGAAATGGATGCACATTTAAAACCTAGATATCTTTACTCTGAGTGCCCCTGGCTCCTTCTTGTCCAGCCTATGACTTCTACCTTCTTGCAGCCTGTGGCTCCAGCTGGAAGACAGCAACTTCTGTGAGTATGTCAGTTCTGCTGCCTGTACTGAAGGCACAGACACATTCCTGTGAAGCAGAAAATGTGGCTGTGATCTTTTCCAGCCCCAGAACTATTTATACCATTTTGTGGTCATGGGAATCTGTCAAACTGGCAGTCAACTACAGCAAAAAACCCCATCTGGACTGAAAAACAGGCAAACCATGTTCATCATAGATTGATCTCAATAAAACAAGAAGTGATGAGATAGTGTAGAAAGATTCACATGTGTGGAATGAGTGCAGCTCAAAATTATTCAAATGATCAAGAGAATGGATGAACTATTTTAGGGTGAGCGACTTGAAAAATTGGCTTGGTTAGTCCAGTGAGATGCAGCTGATACAAGACGGATTTGTTTGTGTAAGTGTACCGAGCAGAGAAAACCATAAAGGAAAAGAACCTCTTTAGGCTGAAAGAAAATATTAGTAGTAAATGAATGATTGTAAAGAGACCATATGCTCATTTTGAGAATTAAAGGTAAATTTCTGATCCTCAGACACCTACATGCTAGATGCATCTTCTGACAATCTTAGAGGTAAACAAATAAATTTGGTAGAAATTGAGAATTTGAAAGATGCCATCAAATTCTGGTCACTGCAGTGGTGAGCTCCATATTATAAATTTTTCTCCATCCTTGTACTGTTCTTCATTATAAATGGTAGTAATGTGGGACATGATGAGATTGCAGAATTGATTCTAAGATGTGTTGATTGATACGGACAGACTGGGAAGGTGTTCTGTGTTCCTATCCTTTTGTTTAAAGGCACTCTTGCTTTCAATTCGAAGTTCAAAGTTATTCATTTGATCCCAGCTGGACTGTCAGGAGTACAATGTCCTTCTGCTCAAGACGTTTTGGCAGTGTCATGGACAGCAAATGAATGACGGGAATATTTGTCAAGTTTCTTCATCTGTCCAGGTTAGTAGAGCACAGACTGTAGTATTATTATTAGGTAGACAAATTCATATGCCAAAATGCCCACTCAGCAATAGTAATCTATAAAGAACAAAAATACTTCAACAAAAGCTTACATGAAAGGCCAAACATTTCTCACCATCAGGGAGAGAATGTGCATCCCCTGTAAATACTGAATTTATAACAAGAGGTGGGAATACTGCATTGCCCCTTGGTGGCTTTTCATCTTCTGAAATGACTGAATCCTCTTTCCAAAATTTCTATGGCACATTATTATGTTTTTTCCCCACTTTGCTTCTTTTTGCGTCTGTTATTAACAGCAGATCCCTGCTCTCTGTACTCTCTGGCACCCACCTGCAGCTCTCTTCTGGATGAACTGCCTGCTGGAGGTTATACAATTCTGTGCTATGGGAAGACTTCATTCATGCCACCTTGTACTTGCTGATTATGACACTAAAAGGGGAAGCACATTCTGCCTGCACATGCCTAACACTTTGTTGGCCTGCATCAGAAGAGCCATGAATGCTCTGCATAAGGCAGAAGCCAAACTTCCTTGTTATGCAGATAATCCACTGTTTAGTAGATGACATTCCACTCAGGCTCTTCCCAAACAATCCAAGAAGCCATTGAATGTGTGGATTGTTTCCTGGGTGTGTTAACAAGCCCTTTGCTACAGGACTGCCTCTGGCAGGACTGCCACATGGGCATCTCATCTAAGGACATGAAGGGACTGCTGCTTTGGCAAGACTGAACTGATGGAATCTCAGCACCTTCCTGTGAGATAATTGCAAGACACCATCATACAGCTATGGGGAAACCTACAACAGGGTTCTCCTGCCATGGCAGGGGACCAGAATTTTGCCACAGAAGGAGGAGAAGGAGGAAAAGACTGTCAGATTGACACAAGGTCAGTGATGTTTTCCTACTCTGGAGTGGGTGTGTTACTGCTGCACTGCACCAGAGCAGCAAAGCAGCTCTAGGACTCCTCTCTGGCCCAATTTTACCTCCCTTCTATCCCCACTCCGTTAGGGCATGTTGATGCTGTTATACGCCAGGGCTGACTGTGCCATGGTGATTGCATGGCAGTGAGGCTCCAGGCTTTCCCACTCCTCCCTGTTCAGTGGGTCTGGGATGACAGCAGAAGAGGCCACAGGAGGGCACAGTGTGGGGAGCCAGAATACCTCTGCAAAGGTTTCTTCTTGTCTCCTTCACTCTGCCGTGAGCACACGTCCCTACAGGACGGCTTTCCCAAGCCACACCCCCACTCACTGTCTCCTTTTCCCAAAAGCTCTGGAACTGCTTAGTAATGCTGCAATGGAGAGAGGACAGGACACGTTTGAGCATGGAGCACATTGCTGTGTGAAATTTTCCATAGAAAAATTCAGGAACCCCCCTGAAACTTTGCTGACATAATGCCTGTTACAACCTTTGATACTGAAAATGGAGGGAGCAGAGACGCTGCTGCAGACACTTCTCAAGGGAACTTGTGATGTCCTCAGCGTACGATGATCCCAGTCCTAATGAACTCTGATGCCATGTAGGAGACCTCACTCCAGGTGAATTTCATGGAGACCTGAGAAAGGGGACGTATCTACCACCTCATTCCTGCTGCAAGGAAGAAAATGAGTTCACCCCCCTCCATGGAAAACCAGCAGGAAGCCTTTCTTCACATCAGCCTAGGAAGGTTTTCACTCCCCTGACATGAAGTAACCTGTCTTCCTACCAAAAGGAGAAGTGAGTATTTGGATGAATTTACTTGGCAATAAGCACAGTGAGGACTGGGAAGATGGAACAGGGTGGAATCCTGGAATTCATGTTCAGAAACATTCACGGCTCTCTCAGGAAAAGGTCACATTCTGTATTCTGCAGAGATTTCTTTCCAGGAAGAGTCCAAGCTCTGCACAGCCATCGGAGGACCAACGCCGAAGTAAAACATTAGAGGTCCATCAACGGTGTGTGGGCATATGTGGGTGTACTTTCATTTATCCATGAGTGTAATTTCCCAAACATAGAAAGAAATACTTATTTTGGATGAATTTGTGATGCTTTGAATTGTACAAATCGTGTTCTTGTTATAGGCACAGATCCTATATTCTGCACAGCTGACAGAGCCAAATCCTAAGCTCGCTCTCCAGAGAGTTTGAACCTCACCCTCAAATTTTAAGATGTCAGTGAAGAATGGGATCTATGTTGCTAAAACCCAACTGCAAGGAGTAATGATATTAACATCCATGTCTGGCCTGGGATCCGTAGGGATGTATCATTGACAGAGTTTCTCAGGCCAAGATAGTGCAGATGTCCATATCGTATTAGATGTCACTCAGTCCTTTCAAACCAGCAACACAAATCCGAAAAAGCTACTTGCACAGTTCAAGTGTGCTGGAATAGGATCAGCCCTCTGTCTCATTTTAGCTTTCTGTATGGCCAAAAAACCCCGAAGCACTGGAGAGGGTGCTCACAGACCAAGAGGGTGCCTCCACTATGGGAAGAATCATTCTTTAGAGACCATTTATTGTCAATATAATTACTCTGCAAACCCTCAGCACCAATGCAGTGGCTCCTGTATGTTTTCATTTGTTCAAGAAGCTGCCACACAAATCCATTAGAGGAGAACCAGGTGCAGTTCCCACCTGATCCTGATCTCACACACAACAAAGGCATCAGGACTGGGATGTGCCCAACCTCAGAGCACCTGGGGAATGGGGCAGTGATCAGGGAAAGCCTTAGCACATGTGTCTGTACCCACAATTCCTGAGCTTTGTCTGCCTCAGACACCAGTGAGGCTCTTGGCCACTGCTGGGGAGACACTGCTCTGAGTTGGCCTTTGGGATGACCCGGACCATCTGCCATGTCCTGACAAGCCTGTCACAACAAGCCAACACGCAGCAGTAAGGCAGGTAGGTATGGTGGCTTGAATGTGTAGCAGCTGGACAGACACAGTCACCCTGCAGCACATCGCTCTGTGTCTGGAGCTAAGCAGCAGTTCAGTGGGCAGCTCCTTTATGGGATCAGTTAAAGCTCAAGAATACTTTTTTTCCTGTCAGGATAGGTTACAGATCCCTGGGCCCTGGCAATCACATATTACAAAGAATATATTTGTTGTTTTAGGCATAGGGTAGTCACCACAGTCCTCTCCCAGTTGTCTCAATAATCTTAGGTCTGTTCTTTCAGAAAGGAAGAGTTTAGGTGGTTTATGTTCTCTGACCTTCCTCTCCCTCGCACGCATCTCTGTTTTCTTGGGCATTGGCATCATCTGCAAATACGGGAGCTCATTCATAGCTTCAGTGTTGCTGAGTGGGGACATCAAACAGGAACCCAGCAGTGATCTCCAGAAGTGGACTCGAGCTTTACTCCCAGACAAGAGCTGATGGGAGAGTTGTGCAGGTTTATTTCAGTGCTTGCTCCCACCGCAGCCTTCGCCCTGCAATAGTAAACCTTTGCTAAGCTGAACTCTTCCAGGCTTCCCCCTCAGGGGAGCTTCTCCATTCCCCTGTGGTCTCACCAATTCTCTTGGCACCCTGTAAAACTTGAGTCAGTAGTTTCTGCATGTGTATGGCTGGGACAGTTCAGAACACTTCAAGGCAGGTGTCACCAGAGCTTTATACAGAGACATCAGTGCTCCCCTAACTGATTTGAGGGTATCACTATGGTGCAGCCAATGTCACTGTGTCTGTTCGGGAAACCCATAGCACACATCATTTCCCCTAATGCTCCAACCTCTTATTTTCAGTCATTCTAGAACTAGTTTTTTAATTTTTGTGCCACCAAATCACCAGCACAGGTCCCAACCATCCAGGATTGCACAGACTGCATTGCACTCCTAAGGATTATTTGTGAGCAACTGCAGCATCCTGGTGAGTATCACAGGAAAGGGGATAAGAATTTATCACTTGTAACAATTATTCTGACCAAAGGAGTCAGATAGGAAATAGTGGAAGATGCAAAGGCAAATTATTGCCATCTACTTGTTGTTCGTTTTTAGCCAGGTAACGTGCTCTTGGTCATTCACCATTTTTGTAGCTGTTAAGTAGACCCTGCCCAGTGTTTCTACATCCCTCTTAAACTGCAAAGCCCCAAATGTAGCCGTGTATTCCAGGTGTGACTGCAACAGCCCCAAGTACAGGACAGAAAGTAACTTCCTTCACTCTGTTGGATATGTTCATGATGCAGCCCACTATGGCATTTGCTTCCTCACAGTGAGAAAGCAACACTGGCTTACATTCAAATTAACATCTTCCAAAATGCACACGTCCTTTCCATCAGGGCTACTGCTAAGGCACTTCCCTGTCCATATGGCCTTATTCTGCTTCAGGTGGAAAACTGCACTTCTCATTGCTATGCTTCATGAAGTCTCTCTTTGCCTTACCCTCAGGTTTACCAAGGTCCCACTGAATTGAACCTCTGCCATTTGTGATGTTCATTCACCATAGATTAGTGTTATCTGCTAAAGGTGCAAAAGGTGTCATCACGCAGGGTACTGATGGAGATTCTGAAAGATAAGGGCCTCATTGTGGGCCACAGGGGCACTGCTCTCAACAGTTGCCAGCTAGCTACTATTTAGCTGCTGATTGCTACCCTTTGAACAGTCCAATTTTCAGATGTCACAGCAACCCATTCTTCCACCCCATACATCCTCAGCCTCCAAATGAGACACCTGCAAGATAAACTAAGAAAACCGTTACACCTTTACTCAGAGCCTAAAGCTGTTCAGCTTAGTATTTCAGAAGGTTTATTGCTTCCACCGCTGTCTCCTCATTCACACACTTATTCCAGCTAAAGTTTCCAGTTCATGAGATAAATGGCACTAAGAAAAAAACATGGGTGGGGTGTCCTAATGGGATACAGATTAGCAGACTTGAGATGCCTCCACTTTCCCACTTGACTTGTTCTGCCTTGCTGAAATGTGACTTCTTGCTCCTGGTCTCACAGACAGTCAAAGTATATTGGGGCCATGTCTCAAGGGGTGACAGAGAGTGAGGCAGCTGCCTGGTCTCCATCTTGAAGGATCTGTTTTCAGCACACCCGAATCCTCCCTCTTCCATGGGAATGTCAGCGCTGCAGAACCTTGCCCACGCTGCACTGCTGTCCAGGACAGCCTGTATCCAGGGTCTGCTTTCATTCCGTCTCTTCTCTTTTGACTCTGCTGTGCTTTACATTCAGCCGCAGTGGAGACCAGCCCTGCAGAGGTGGAACCATAGTCAGAAAGTTAACAGAGGCAAGATCCATTTCCTCTCCCTTTCCCATTCAAGTATTGTTGCTTTTTCCAGCAGGCCCTTCCTTCCCTTGGGACAGCTATTTCTGCGGCTGTTTCAAACCTTTCTACAGGAGCACTACAGCTACGCTAGTAAATTAAACATGTCCAGGAACTTAGGCCAACTGGCATGGGACTGCTTATGCTTGTAGGAGTAAACTATTTCTGTTTCAAGCATGGTGAGGCTGGATGCAGGCTGTACTGGGACTTGTCCCAGAAAATGCCAGCTGTCCAGTTAGGTCTTTGAATCTGCTTAGGAACTGTGTAGATGGCACAGGTCAAAAGCTTGACAAGGACTCTGCTAATACTTTATCAGTCTAAGTAATTGGCTTCCCATATCAGCAGATGTTCCCTTGGATAGTGCATTATACTAGCAAAGGTTTAGCACAAGGTGGAGCTTTCTCCAATGCAATTCACCAATGTCTGTGAACTTAGAGCAGATAAATAAAATTGAGGACTCTGGGATATAGACGTTTTTGCAAGAAGCTTCCAGGCCAACGTCAGGAAATATAAATTAATCACAGCTGGGGGAAAGATCAACTTTGTGACGGAAAATTAAGCTGCCACAAAGGATGAGCAGCTCAGATCCCTTCAGGGTATGCCCATGTGCGCGGCCAAGTGACTGAACGCGAGTTGTCTTTGAAATTTTCGCTTCTTACAGAAGAAGAGCACTCTAGAATAGGCTGCCTCAAACTTTCTTTGATTTCACCAGGCCTTTCGATTGCAGGAAATTAAAGCAGTGCTTGCTGTCTGTATTGACGGTTTCAGTGACATGGAAGCATTGGATATCCAATCTTTTTCCATGGTGTTCCTCTGGTGCTCATCTCCGTCTTTGACCTCTAAAAATGTAGTCGAAATTGCTTGTCCACTTTGCCTTAAAAACCTCAGTCTAACGTTTAGTTTATTTTCCTTGGTAATAATCTTCAGGATTACTCCCTGAAATCCTCAGCCTGTGACCATGGAGCAGAGATGGACAAAAAAAAAATCAGTGAAATATTTTACCTTTCTGTTGAAAGCTGCAGAAAGCAGAAAAATCACTGGTATTCTGGTAAAGATTACCTAGAAATGTTTCAGGCTATAGTTTCCATATATTTCAGTTGAAGTTTTCCACCTAAATTACTCTTCAGTATTCCTTGTTTGTGTTTCTATTGTCTTTGCGTGTTCTTGCAGTTCAAAACACTAATGACAATACTGATTAAGTCCCGGTTAAGTAAGTTTTACTTTTGGACACCAAGTGCTTTTACCCAGAACTGTAAACAGCCAGCCAGTCTCTGTGAAGAGGCTGCTAATATATCAATCTACTCTTGGAAGACTTTTGTCGTGCTGTGCTAATATTATGGGCTGTAAGTTCTGGCAAACTTTTGACATACGTCCAAGTTATTCATGACACCATGTTGTTCTGGAATGATTTTACCAGTGTACTTTCAAGGAAAATACATAAACTACATTTTTCGTCTTAATTCCCTTTATACTTCTTGGGTTTTTTTAGTCAAAATGTCAAATCTTGGCAACATTTTTCAGTGTTCTATAGCTCTTTCTTTCAATGAACAAAGTGTTTTACAGCTGATCACTAAAATATCAAGACAAGAATTATCCCTTTTTATATATTCTTATTCAGGTGAAGGTATAACACAACTAACAAAATAAAAAATAAAGATTTTAACTTGTTTCTTTTTCTCAGATTGTCAAATCTAATGTCAGCAAGGGGATTCCTCCAGAACAGGAAATGAACTGTGAGATGTCACCGAGATGGGGCTGTCAGCTGTGATCTGTGAGACAAAGATGACCAGATTTGCAAGGACTAATGAAAGTTGTCCTAAACAAGTAAGACATTCAAATGTCTTTTTATGTTGAGAGGTTTTTTTGTAATTTGGGATGTAATTACATCGAATCATAGAATCATAGAATAGTTAGGGTTGGAAAGGACCTCAAGATCATCGAGTTCCAACCCCCCTGCCATGGGCAGGGACACCTCCCACTAAACCATGCCATCCAAGGCTATGTCCATGGTAGCAAAGATCTCACAGCAATGAGATTTTCCTCTAGTGTGCTTGAAGTGAATGGATATAAATGCTGCCTGCTCATGCCTTTTCAGTCTTCCTGGTCTGTTGGAGCTAATAGGAACCTGATGATGTCTGAACTCCTGACTTTGGCATCAGTGTCAACAAAACAATGTTGAGCAAGATAAATCTGGACCAGTGAATTTAGCTTTGCATTCCAGCTATGTAATTACACTGTTTCTTTGTTTTGACATTGAAAACATCATTACTTAAATCTCATGTCATAATGAAGTACTTGTAGCTAGGGAGCCAGAGTTTAATTGGTCCTTGAGTTCATCACATAGTTGAGAGTTTCTTCCAAGACATGAGGCTGATTTTCTCTCAATCCCTTAGCTAAGTTGTCTCTAAATTATCACCTGCTTTTGGAAGAACCATAGCTTCCCATTCCTGACAAGATACTAATGCATTGCAGGAGGATGTTTGCAGCATTGCCTTCTGAGATGGCACAGTTTCCTTCATATGATACATCCTTGGGAACTATGGCTTTCCTTTGCTACTTAAGTGGACAGAGGGTGCAGTTATCAGAACATCATTAAGATACTTTTAATTGAACTGAATTTTCTCTTTGAACTATAGTACAGACATAATTGACTCAAATATAAGACCATGTTTTTCAACACACATAGTACTTTCCCAGGTATACCTGAGTGAACAAAAATTATCTGCTACTGAGTAGGATCAGAGTTAGGTCAAGGATAAAAATACTGGAGAATTTCAGTTCTATTATTGTATCCCGCTGTGACTCTCTCCATTACCTTGGATTTTAGATCTTGTAAAGCAGACACTGATGCACTACAAACTTTTGCCGTGATAGTTCAACATGGTGTTATTTCCCTCAGAAACTATGCTTGATCACAGAATGAGACATGAGAGGGACAATGAGAAGGGTTCATTTATATATCACCCTGGGAATGGGGGCAAAGAGCAGGGGACATTAATATCAGGGAGGGGACATAAGAAGGAATTAATTTCTCCAGCCATCCTGTGCTGAGTTTCCATTAAATCCTGGCAGCAGTTGGAATCAGCTACTTCTTTTCTCAGCTGTTGCTGTAACCTGAAAAGAGCCTTGAAAGGCTCACTTCAAGGTCATACTGAGAAGATAGGTCAGTGCTGCCCTGGACCATGCTGCTGCTGGAAAAGGCAGCAGGACAGTTTCTTTTATGAGAAGCTTTCATGTTTTAGGTGAGCTCAGTACATAGCCATTTTCTTCAGCTTTCCTGGCAGAGCACAGATGCTTATTCTTCCCCCTGCAGACTGAAAATTAACTGAATTTGACATTGTGCCTGAGTGCACATACACATCAAGTTTAAATTGCTATTACTCTCTCCAAATTCATTTCACTCAATGTGTAGAAATTGTGTGAGGCTCCATAAGCAAACCAAAATTTCTTCATCATTTTGTAATTTGGAATTTTTGCATTGTCTTTTGGCAATACAAGACAACCGCAGGGGGGAGACCGCCTATAGTTTGCATTGGTAACACAATTCAGTAAAAAGGTAGTTCTGTAAAGCAGACTTTTAAGTAAAGACGAAGACTGGAAAAAAAATCCAGATAATTTAGAGTATCTGAAAAATCAGAAAAAACCCTGTAACTCTATTTATAACAATACAGGTAGTCACCTGAGTTTAGGACTGTGAAATACATTGGAAAACAGCATGTTGCTCATGCACAGAAAAGTTGTAAAGCAATGTGACAGTTAAGACCTGAATATCCCTATATGCTTACATATGGATACTGTAGGACTGTGGGAAATAAAATGTAAAGATATAATATTTTCACTATTTTTTCAGAATTTTTATGAATATTGTTTCAAGTATCTTCCCTGATATTAATGATATACCACACTGAAATGTACAGAAAACTATAATTTTTCCTTAAGTAAAATCGGGAATTTGGCATATCTTTCATGTACCGTTAATGCAACACCCTCATAAAATATAGCTCTGGAATAAGGCAGATGGTACAGTTATATTGTCCTCGGAACACTGATCAAACCTACTTGAACTTCAACAGTTCTTTACAGCTAAAGGAAATGTCATCTGACTACTGAGAGGATATTAGGGAGCAAGGAAGGAATTCTTCTTTCCCACAGCCTGGATCACATGTGAGAAGCTCCCCTGGGTTTGGAACCAATTCCACAGAAGGCTTCTGGTTTCTAAACTCTTCGGTGAACAGACCTGCATTGAAGTTTGCCATTCTAAAAGCACTTCTAAGTGATGGTCAACACCTAGAGACACTGCAACTCACCGGCTGCTTCCTTTCCAAACCAGACCTTCCCTCTGCTGACTGCATGCCCAGAGCTGCCTGGCCATGTGCCTTACTCCTGCCTGTTACACGGCTGGGTCCACAAAATAGACAAAACCCCAGAACAGCTTTACTGAGAAGACAGGCTTTGTCATTGGCCACTGGAAATTCAAAGATTTTCAGCCCCCTAAGTCGTACTCAGCTAGACTCTCCATATAGAATCATAGAATAGTTAGGGTTGGAAAGGACCTTAAAATCATCCAGTTCCAACCCCCCTGCCATGGGCAGGGACATCTCACACTAAACTATGTCACCCAAGGCTCTGTCCAACCCCGCCTTGAACACCGCCAGCGATGGAGCATTCACAACTTCCCTGGGCAACCCATTCCAGTGCCTCACCACCCTTACAGTAAAGAATTTCTTCCTCATATCCAATCTAAACTTCCCCTGTTTAAGTTTGAGCCCATTACCCCATGTCCTATCACTACAGTCCCTCATGAAGAGTCCCTCCCCAGCATTCCTATAGGCTCCCTTCAGACACTGGAAGGCTGCTATGAGGTCTCCACGCAGCCTTCTCTTCTCCAGGCTGAACAGCCCCAATTTTCTCATCCTATCTTCATACGGGAGGTGCAGTTCTGGTGTCCTCAGCATAAAAAGGACATGGAACTGTTGGAGCAAGTCCAAAGGAGGGCCACGAGGATAATCAGGGGACTGGAGCACCATAGCTCCTGAAGATCCAGGAACATCCTGAGGGCATTTTATCCCAGTCTTATAGTGCTGCATTAAGACAGGCTTGCTACATACTACTGAGAGCAGGACCTCAAGTTAAAGCAATACAGCTACTCAGGGAAGAACTTGGGGATACTAGTGGACAGGAGCCACTAATGTGTTCTTGAAGCCTAGACATCCAGTTGGATTCTGGGCTGCTTCAAAAGAAGTGTGAGCAGAAGTTCAAGGGAGGTGATTCTCCTCCTCTGCTGGAACATCCCTCCTACAAAGAAGGTTGGGTTGTTCAGCCTGGAGTTGAGAAAGGTTTGAGGAGACCCTTTTGCCACCTTGTAATACTTACAGGAGACTTGTAAGAAAGATGGAGAAAGACATTTTATCAATCCCTGTAATGGCAGGACAAGAAGAAATAGTTTTAAGCTGAAAGAGGGTATATTCTGAGTAGATATAGTGAAGAAATATTTTACGATGAGTGTGGGAGACACTGGAACATGTTTTCCAGAGAAATTACAGATGCCCCACCATTGGAAGTGTTCAAGGTCAGATTGGATGGGGCTTTTAGCAATCTAATCTAGTGAAAGATATCCTTGCCCACAGCAGGTGTATGAGACTAGATGATGTCTAAAGCGCCTTTCCAATGCAAGTCATTTTATCATTCTACTTAATACTTAACCTGTTGTTGCCAGTAGAAGCTGCCTTTACAGTTCAGATATTACAGCTTCCCTGGGAATACAAAACCAGAGCTCCCTTTCTAACCTGATGGGAGAAAATCCTCAGCTCTCATGTCCTGGGAGAGGTCTTAGACATCCCTGCTCCTCCCATGGTCTTCT